>OX101801.1:0-2627500 GCA_944452935.1 Rhogogaster chlorosoma | reverse complement strand
AATACACACACACGCACCCACACATACACTCGGGCGCGTTACACATTTATCCTTCCTATCCACGCATTTTAATATTAAGTTTTCTCACTCGCACGCTGCACGAACAACGATTAAAAATGTCAATTTTTATTCCAAGCATTTGTAGGGCTAAGGGATTTTCTTTATTATTTTCTTATCTCTTTTTCGATTTATTTTCATTTATTTTTATTCATTTTTATTTATTTTTTTTCTGAAAAATATCTTTCAAAAATGTAAAAAAAAAAAAATTCTCTTCTTATTCCTATACTTTCATAAATTTTTACCAATTTTCTTTCGCTTCCTATAGTTCCTATTTGTTATCCGATTTTCATTCGATCGCTATATATATATTATACCTACGAGCTTGGAGTAAAAAACGACGTTTTCAATCCACGCACAACCGACTGCCCCCCCCAGAAAAAAAAATTGAAAAAAAAAAAAAGATACGAGAAAATAAAAAATAAAACAATCAATAGAAACAATTATTATTATTTTTTATATATATATGTGTATATATATATATATATATACAGGGAGTCGTATGCATCCCTGGGAAGAAAATATATATATATATATATATATATATATACTATAATATAGTATTTCAATTTCTAACGACGATTGGAGAAAAACTTTCCTCGTTTTTCTATATTTTTATTATTATGATTATTTTTTTTTTTTTTTGTTTTCAGTTTATTATTATTATTATTATTATTTTCTTTTGAACTATTCAGATTCTTCATATTCCAAGAATTCTCCTCCCACTGTTACATTACCTCATATCGTTTTTCGAAAAAAAAAAGTTTTCCCTTCTTTTTCTTTTGCATTTTTCATTTTATCGTTATTGTTTTTTTTTTTTTTTTTAATGGTTTTTTTTTTCGACTCGCCAACGCAACTGCAAGGGATGAAAATGTCTGCGTGAAACTAGGGGAGAAAAGTTATGACAAAAACAAAGGAAAAAAAAAAAAAAATAGAAATTTAATTCCTGAAAAATTCGTTCGCGGTTCATCTTTTTTTTTTTTTTTCGAAATATCCGAAAGACATAATTAATGTAAAAGATATTCGTTCGGTCAGGCTGTTCGATTTTCGGATAACGATCGAATATGATATATATAACAGCGGGTGAAAAGCAATTCCAGTCGATAATCAATAATTATTAACGAATAGAATTAGTTATATATATTATATTCTGTAAATAATCGGATGAGAATATTTTTTTCTTTTCATATATAGTGATATCAATTAGTTAATAGGTAATAAAAGTGTATATAATATATACATAATGTAATATGGCGGCGATACTGTGATCATGTCATGTGATTAAATTTTCAGTTTGTTTTTTTTTTTTCCAGTTTTCAAATCTTACGAAATATGGTGTAGTTTTTTTTTTTCTTTTTTCTTCTCGTTTTTGTTTCTGATTTTCGTTTGTTTCTGTCTTTTTTTTTTGTTCTGTTCTGTTCTGTTCTGTTCTGTTTGTTTGTTTGTTTGTTTGTTTTCGTTTGTTTGTCTTAAGTTTTTGACTAAAATATACCTTCCACGTTGCCGCGTTGCGCCTGAAGTAGCAGAACGTATTTTGAAACCAGTTGTAGATTTCGTTGAGTGTTAGCTGCTTGTCGGGTGACTCGATTATGGACTGTAACAAATAAAAAGACAAATAAAAAAAAAAACAAAAAACAAAAACAAAAAAAAAAAGAAGTGAAAATATAAGAAACAAAAAAAAAAGATAAAATTAAAAATAAAATAAACAAATAAGAAAATTGTAAAATAAAGTAAAGAAATGAAAAAAATAAAATAGAAAAGGTCAGTGAATGATTGCAATTTATTTATAAGATTATTCATAATTTTCATATTAATTGTTACTACTTGCCTGGCGAATTAGAGAAGCGTAAGTGAACGGCGGTCTCACGTCTGCATTTTTGTAAAACTCTCGATTGCGCTGAATTTCTGTAATCAATATCGACGATGTGAAAAATGGAAGAAACAAGAAACAAAAAAATAAAAAATAGACAAAATCAAATAATCGTTAAAAAGTTATAAATAAAGAAAGAAAGTTGATAAAACAAATATAAATTGTCTAAAAATTGTCCGAACATCCTGTGCCGAGGATGAAACCTAGAAAGGGGTGAGAATTTCATGCAGAACGAAAGAATAGTAAAAAAGAAATGAAAATTATACATTTTATGGTTTCAAAAATGCTTCGAATTTTTTTCTTTTGTTTTTTCGCTTTTTTAAAAATATATATATACATGTATAACTAAGGGAGAGCTGGTTCGACTTTTGCACAAGAACATATGATTGATTTTTCAATTTTAATTTTAATTTTATTTTTTGTTAGAAAATGAAAAAGCGGTTATTGAGTTAATTTTTTTAGTCTAGTTAACTGCGTCTATCATTTTTCCAAAAAGTTCCAGGAAAAAAGATGGTGGTTTGACAGTACCTTGTTGAACGTCTAGGCCAGCGCGCTCCAGCATGTAGGGCAGCCCTACACGATGGGGAGGGCAGGCAGCACAAGAAGTAAAGAAATAAGAGAACCATTGATGAACAGTGACCATGAGATATGTACACTTTAACGAAGCAGGACTAGCCCAGGCAATCATAGTCGATAATAATTATTAGTATTGCATAATTATCGCCATACTGAAAGCCACAATGATTTCTAGTGGACAACACGAGACACGGTATACCTCAGGACTCACTATACGTCCGTTGGACAAAAAAATTGAGTCAAAGATCGAGAGACTGTCTATTACGAAAAAAAAAAAAAATGATGGACTGAAGGGTGCAAAATACCATCTCGTACTACAAGAAAAATCGACTGAAAGATACTGTCCAGAGTTCTGCTCGTTCCAAAATACGTTCTTTGGACTGAGAAGAAGACTTTCAGTCGATAAACTTTATTTTCGCCATAGTAGGCGTAAAGTAAGCTCGAATGTGCTCCTTTTGCGGGCGTAAAGTTGAACTTTACTTCCCCGGGCGGAAAGTTCCACTTTTCTCCCCCGGGAGGAAAGTTCCACTTTACTTCCCCGGGCGTAAAGTTCGACTTTACTCCCCCGAGATACGAAAATAGGTATTCAAACGCGATCTTTAGTCCGGAGTTGAATTCTTTGTGAACAGTCTTCAGGATCTATTGACTTCGGTGCATGGACGTCTGGTGGAATGAATCTGATGAAACACAGATGTACTATGATATGAAAATACCCATGTGCTCAGTGAGGAGCGGAAAAGAGTTGATAAAGTCGAAGTTACGGTAGAATACAGCCAATGTTAGTGTGTCGAGATGAATGGGAACACAAATGGTTAATTTTATGATTGATCTCACCACCGGCCAATGATAGTGCAGACTTGTCGCTGATCCTCCTACGGATTGGTCCAGCCATCGAGGGCATACTCGGCATGCTTGGAATACTTCCCGGCATGTTTGGCATCGGTGGCATACCTGGCATTGTTGACATGTTTGGCAGAGGTGGCATGGAGTTCGGACCACCTGCCGGTGGTAGTTGGCCACCAGCCGGCGATCTCACTGCTGATACTAACGCCGACATTGAGACCGGTGAGACTTGGGAGACGCCGAAGTTGGGTGGTGGTTGGTTCATCAGAGCCGAGGATAGGTTTAGTTTCGGTAAACTTGAACCGGTCTAGAAAAAAGAATGGAAACACCAGCGTCGATTATCGCCGAGGGAATTTAATGGAGCCACGAATTTTATCATGACGTCTTGTTTCTCTCCTGGAATCAATATTCCGGAGACTTCTATAAGTATTTTCCTGTATTTCAATTCTAACGGATGATTCAATAATCTGGATCAAAGTATCGCTGAGGGATTATAATCAAGGTCTTTGCTGTCGGTGTGTGTAATTGGATTTGAATTGTCTAAGTCGATAAGTCAAGCAAATTAGCACCACCAGAGTGATATAAATATCGCGAAGAATTATTTGTACCGGAAACGGTGAATATCATAAAAAAAAAGATGAAAAATGGAATATAAAATTGGCGAGGAGCTTCTTTCCTTATTCTCGTAACTCTGCACAGCTTCACTGCAGCGGGATTACGTATTTAAGATCTCCGGAATTTCACCTCTGCAATACGAATTTCAGGGGAGATATTAAGAGCTAAACCGATATTGATATTCCAGGACTGGCCAACTTGTTAGGGGTTTTAATTAAGGTGATATAAATCTGGCCCGATATGAATTATTAATATCAACTTCATGCATAAATTAGCCAGATTCCAAGCTCAGCCAAGACTGAGAAAGTCTACGACCAACGTTGTTGTTCCGAGCCCAAGCTGAGCTTCAGAATTTCGATATTTTTTGGAAACGGTTAACCGATTTCAAAAACTATCATGCGGAGTAGAAGCTCTGGATTTTCGTAATTTTCTTCAAATTTGGATTTAGTTGTATTATTTTCACCTCTATTCCACCAAATCGTAGTACAGTTCATATTTTCGCAGAAATGAAAAAGAAAAAATCATTTCTGTATAATATAACTACTCACCGATGATTCCGACGACTTCGGGGGTTCGGGTGATGCCATTTGTTTGGCAACGTGTAAATGGTGCATCATTGCCGCCAATCTGTCCCGTTCTTTTTGCAATTGTATTTCTAGCTGGGAAACAACTTGCATTTGCACTCTCGCCTGAGCCGTCGATCTGTCGTCTAATGTGTGCTCGGTGTTTAGGTGCCTGTAAAAAATGTGGGATGTACAGATTACAAAAACGAAAACGAAAACGAAAACGAAAAATACGAGCGTGAGTATAAAAGCGATGAAAATAAGAGGGAATTAGGCAGGGTAATAAAAGTAGGAACCGATTAAGAAAGGAAGAGTTATTTTTGACAAAGTAGGTAATGGTGTTTTAAAAAGGTGGATGCGGTTAGATTAGATTGAAGGAAGTGGGGAGGAAGCGGTTCTCGAATCTCTTGAATATTAATGAATATAAGAATAGCGAGGGACGTAATTAGCGTTTCTTTTTGTCCTTAAGTAATGGCTTGTTCGAAGCTTGTTTAAGGAGATACGAACATCGATGAAACAACCTAAAGCTTGCAATTTTTTTTTTTTCCTTTTTTTTTCTCTTCTTCATTTTTATTTTTCTAATTTCTTTCGCGTCTCATGAAACTCAAATTCTTCATGTCTCCCGTCTCGCGACAAGCTCTGATCTCTTCCTAATAAATTTCTGTTTTTTGGTTTTTGTGTTTCTGAGATTATTTTTTCCAGAATTTTTTTTTAATCAACTTACTTAAGGAATGCTTGATAATCTTCACAGATTACTTCACAGCCTGGCCATTTACAGACCCCATGTCCATAGAGCGGATGGGCTTTGTCACTGCACGATGTGTCTAATGGTTTTTCTTCGATAGAAGAGGTGCCGTTCATTTCCGAACGACGATTTCCAGATACGATTGAATTTAACAGTCCTACGAGACAGACACGAAGATACACCAGGTACAGTAACAATCGTCGATGAAATTTTCATCAATTAAGTTATTTCATAACATAATTATCAATCGTCAGATATTTTCATCGAGTGGCAAAGTCGGGATATTTCGACTTACCGTTAAGGCCTGAGCCGGATTTGTGAGGGTTTGAATTCTGGTGAACCTCCGGTACGTCGGACGGTTCATTTTTCCAAACTGGCATACCGTCACCGGGCTGTAGACCTGAATTTTTAAATTCTCTCATTCACCTCGAGGTAATGCTTAAGCGAAAGGCAGTCTTTTCAACATGTGCACAGATATAATTCAACTATGATAAAAATAAAGAAACACTCTTTTTCTTTTACAAACTGAGTAATTTTCTGAGTAAAAAAAATTCAAATATGTCATATCTAACGAAACGATTCTTTCATGTTATAATTTAGGAGATAATTCGTGATCTCTCTTCTTCCGGATACTAATACAGGGATATACTAGTTCCAAGAAAAAAACAAAAAAAGAAAAATCTGAAGATTCGGTTGAATCGTTGATCGAAATCGATACTTTACTTAATATTACCGAAATGATGAAAATTAATTAATTGAATAAGATGATTCCTGACGTTGATTGAAAATAATAGATTTCATACTGAAATATAAGAAATGAATTTCTTACACTTCTTTTTCTCTTTCTATTGAGATTTATTTAAAGAAACACTGTGAACACGTTGAAAAGATTAACATTTATCCAAAGTATATTCTATAATATATATATATATATGTAAGTATACTATAACATGTTTCTATAAATATAAATTTTGGAAGAGATCATATCTTTTATTTGAACATTATTCTTATCACGTGTGAATCAAACCTGCGCAGTATAATAATCTCAAGGTTTTAGTTGATGAGGAGGCGGCTTACAGGGTTGGTTTTTTTTTTTTTCTTTTCTTTTCTTTTTTTTTCTCTTTCCTATCTTATTTTTTCGTTTCGTTTCTGTTTTTTCTGTTTCTTTTTTTTTTTTTTCTATTTCTGATTTCTGATTTATTAAATACCGGAACTTATATTTGATTTCTATATTATATTATAACGGATTTGGATGAATATTTTTGGGGATGGGCAAGTTTGTTTCACACGTGAATTATTTTCGTATAGAGAAATGGAAGAAAAAAAAAAAAAAAAAAAAAAAAAAAAAGAAAAACCAAACAACAACAGAAAAAAAAAAACGAAAATAAAAATAAAAGAATGTCTTTCGAATTGATATAAATTATTGATTATCATAATCATTATCATTATCATTATTATTACTGTTGTTCGTATACTTTCACAGTCGCACACGATAATCACGCGACAATTGTTGAACGCGATGTTAATAAAATCCGCTCGGAATTGAGAAGAAGAAAAAAACAAAAAAACAAAAAAAAAAAAAATAAGAAAAACAGGAAAACATAATTGTAATCGTAACAATGTGATCAAAATTAATATGACAAGAAACAATGCACAGAAAAAAATTGATCAGAAAAATTAAGAATGAAAAGAAGAAGAGAAAAAATAAAAACGAAAATAAAAAAATAAAAAAAAATGGCAAGCTTTGGAATTTTTTCTTTCTTTTTTTTTTTTTTCTTTTTTTCACCAGCTGATGAGAGAACAATGTCTCTTACGCGATATTTGCATTACTATTATTATATCATTATTATTATTATTATTATTATTATTATCATTATTATTATTACATATATTTCTGAAGTGAAAAATTTTGCCCATCGGGTTAAGGGATGTGATAACATATAATATAATAAGGTTTGGATGTGATGATGTGTTTAATTCTTTTTGTTTTTTTTTTTTCTTTTCTACTTTCTTGAGCTGAGGTGGGGTTGCGTGTTTGTGTGTTTTGGCGGGCGGGGTGGCGGGTGGCGGGTCGAGGGGAGGGGAGGATTGTCATTGAAATCTAAATATTTTTGAAATAAACAATCATTTCGTTCATTTTTTTTTTTTTTTGTTTCAATTGAAAAAAAAAAAATTTTTTTTTCTTTTTTTTTTCTTTTTTCTTTTTTAATGTTCAGGGAAGCCTCCAACACCAACCTACCTTCGAGACGTGACTGCGCATTGTTCTTCACATGAGATCATCTTCTGTAGTTTACTCTTAGTACGCCTTACTATAAGCAAAAATTGTTTTTCGTTTTTGTCACGTATCTGTGCTTGCTTGCTATACTAATACTGCTGCTGCTGCTGCTGCTGCTGCTATTGCTATTGCTATATTGCTATATTGCTACTGTTTCAGTTGTCTCGATAATTATTATATATATATTTATAAAATAATTTACTCTATACAAGGACGACCTCGCGATATCATAATCTACGCATGTTCATATATGTCCATATATTTATACAACAATATACCTATATACATATATACATGTATATGTATTGTATAAAATTTTACAAACAAAACGTCACCAAGTCATCGTAATAATGTATATATATACATGACTAATTGTAAGCACATAACTATAATTATAATTTACGGAATATCAGATTTTCAATATAATATATTACCTATATTATGCAGATGCATGTAAATCGACATCGCGTTGTCGAATTCCGTAAAAAGATAAAATTATCTCGCAAGTGACGAAGAAAGATCATTTTTCATTTCATCCTCCGCATAATTGACGATCGTATCGTTAATTAACAAAGCATACTATATATATATATATACCTGGCAGAAAAAATGGACTTACCCGATGAATGGTTATGACTTTGTAGCCCGAGACCTTGTTGGAGTAAATACTGTCTTTGCGTTATCTGCAATTGTTGTATAAGCTGTTGTTGCTGCAACGCCAATTGTTGGAGGGGTGCGGATGCCTTTTTTTTGTCAGCTGTTTGAAGGAGGTGGGTTTGTTGTATCAAGTTTAATTGCAGCTGTTCTTGAAGCTGTTGCATAGCTTGTTCCAACTGCTTGCGACCCAATTCCGCAAGCTGTTGTTGATGCTTGAAAAAAAATAAGAAAAACAAAATATATTTATATTTCTCCTCTATACGTACACCGATCTGTTAATATTCCGACATTTTTAATCCCGCGAAAAATCAGAAAGAGAAACGAGGGAGCAGGGGAAAAGTAAGAAAGGGGTGGCGGAATCCGAGGGACGAAACGGGGTGAAGCTTTTTCGTTCCTGCTTGCTCTCCGGCGTCGCTTGACAAATAATTAAAAATCAGATCAATAGTGTAACACTCGCCCCTCGGCTGGTGGGCTTTCGAAGAGGGTTTGGATTTAAGGACAATGCAATGCAGTATGGGAATAAGGGCGAAAAGAAAAATAACCTACGCGTCTAGCAGTCGCCCGGTCATCCACCGCATTATTATTCATTCGATTATTCCTACACCTTATCCATATTATGCCTAAATTTCAGTCTATCCTATCGTTCGAATCACTGATTTCCATTCTAGCGTCTGTGAGATAAAGATAATTCGAAAAGTCGCACTAGCGCCGGCATTTAGGCAGCCAATTACACAGAGGCGTGATCTGGGCTGCCTGGTTTCAGGCGCACACCATCGCTGAAAGAGTCGTACAACGCTTTTCCGTTTAATAATGTCAAAAAAAAAAACATGATTCTTGATCTGGTAAAATAGTGACAAAATAGTGACTCGTTTCGGAGGACGTGTGCGCCTAAGACTAGGCAACCCGCACTTAGGATCTGTGCAGTTGGCTGCCTAAATGCAGGCGCCAACGTGACTTTAAATCGTAGGGTAGCACGCTGTAACCCCATTGATTATCCCCAAAAATTAAAGTTCCCAGTTCACGGCCACCCTGTATAAATACTTCGTGTTTACGATTTTGTTAATATGATGAATGCCGCTTTCTGGCAAGAAAGGAAAGGAAAGGAAAATAAAAAATGAGAAAAAAATTAGGGGAAGTATTAAGAAGAAGAAGTAAAGTTCTCGTTGAATATCCACCAGAAAAGAATGAAAAAAAAAAAGAAGTAAAATAAAAAGTAAGGGTGAGTTCTGGTCTCCAGGCAATTAACTATTGCCATCAGCCTCTCTCTCTCTCTCTCTCTCTCTCTTTTGCTCTCTTTCCATCTCTATCTCTGTCCTCCGTTGTTTGTCTTTGGTGTTCACCGTCACGAATGCCTGTAGACCGCGCGTCGGTTAGCGTCGCGACGGTGCTTTCTTCGACGCGATGATATACCCACACCCTGAACCCCCCCTCCCCTTCTTCGCCAACTTATAACAGCAATTTTTTATTTATCAGTGTATTTTTCCACACCCCCACCATCCCCCTGTAAGATAAATGCCTGTTTTGCAAAGCTGCCTCGGTAAAACAGATTCCTACACTCGACCCATCCCCCACCCCCCATTTCACATTATCATTACCACCCTGTGTCTCTCCCTTCGTTCTATTCTGTTAATCCATTGTCCTCGTCGAGCACGTGACTTGTTTCTTTTTTTCTTTTTTTTTTTATTACATGGATTATATTTTAAGGGATGAAAAAGCAACGATTCACCAAGAGCTAGGATAACGTCGGTTAACTATCGCGTTGAAGGTTCGAAATTCATTCTTATTTATACAATAATCTCTTCGATCGTTATAAAGCCTGTCTAAATATCTAAGGGCAGGGGGTGCCAAGGGCTTAAACAAATATTGAAGGCTTCTAGAAAATATAACAGATCTCGGAGTATTGCGTAATGCGTTGGCGCCAACTTTGATGAGGTTCGGGGGTCCAGGGGGTTAAAGCTTTCGGTCTTTCGTCTTCCTCTCTATATACTATACATACATACACACGGGCTTACATTATATACCGAAAATCGTATATATTATAGACAGTTGTAGGTATATGTATAAGGTACGTTTGCTTGGGATGCAGATCACCCTTTTTCCATCTCCGGATGTTTTCGGTACCCTATACACTCACCTTTCTCCCTCCCTCTGCCCCCCTCTCTCTCTCTCTCTTTGTGATATTATTTTTATTCAAACTTTGATGTTTTTACACGAACAAACCTAACCGAACTGAACTGAACTGAACTGAACTGAGCACGAGCCGGCGTCGGACCTTTCTTCTCCTTCCTTCACTTTCCCTTTCCCTTTACTATACACGAGGTCAGGGTGTTTGGTGTTTGGTAGGTATGTACTACGTGGAAGGGAGAAAAGCCCTGAAGGTGGGGTTTCACGAATGGGAAAAGCATTTCGTTCCTCTACGTTGATACGCGAATATCGTTATGATAACAATACAGAAGGGACTGCCTGTTTGCTCAGGCCCAGAATCAACCCACCCTCTGCCTCCCTCACTCTCACTCAAACTCGAGCCCCATTCCACCCCTTCGTACCCATCCCCTTCAACTTCTTCAACGAAATAGTGTCGATGCGCCTATCCTGGCTACTGGACTTTACCCTTTTCTCTTTCCACCCCGAAAATACAACAAAAAGAACACCAATTCGAACTGAAAACTATGAAAAGTCCGGAAAAGTGAACGTAATGATCTTACGAATCTCCCGAGAAGGATGTTCAATTTTCTCTTCCATCCTTGAGACAACAGGCAGCCAGGACCCTCATTCTTCGTCTTATTCTTTCCGAAGTAATATACTTTGGTAATTAATTTTCTCATCAAGTTACCTCTAGCTAATGTTGAAATTCTTTATTCGCCTCCGATCAGAGCCACTTAATATTATATATAGTGCCTACCGTTATTATGATTAGATTTTTTATAATTAGAATTACTCCGATCAAGAAGGTGGGGTGGTTTGTTGGCGTAGGGAAGGGTGAGTGTTTGGCGATGGCTGACGATGAGTACTCGGAGCTCGCCTCTAGGCCCTGGGTACCAGCTACATGTGCCCGCCTAACGTACCATCTGGCATTGAATTTGGGGAGAGAATGAGACAGTAGAAAAAGTTTGGCTACGGCCTCCGAGCTAAACAACATCATCCGAAGAACGCGAAGAGAGAAGCGAAAGGAGGAGAGAAGAGAAGAGAAGAGAAGTGAGGATGTTTGCACCAGAAATTTATTCCAGGGTAGCTACGAAGGGGTTGTGTATAGCTTCTCGTGAAAATATCATGATAGGTATAGAGATCGGAGATAATATTTGCCGAGGAAAGATCCCGGCATCGACGAAGAGAAAGGTACAGAAAAATTGGAAATTCAATTACGGGGCTGACCGAAAACGTCGTTCAGAAAATAATCGAGCAACAAGAAAATAAAGAGGCGAGTAAACTCACGTTTTTTAACGACGAAAAATACCCGAATCTCTCCTGATTAGCAACGTGTTCAGGCGCGGAGTCCTGAAACATGAATGAAAATCGTCAAAGAAGAAAAAGAATAATACCGGATAAACGCCCGCTACCGAAAATCACGTTTCCCACCAACCTGATGATGCTGCTGCTGCTGTTGCTGGAGATACAGCGTGTGTTGTTGCATAAAAGATTGCAGTTGACTTGGGCTGAGAATATGCTGTTGAAGGAGTTGTTGCATCTGATGAAGCCCACTGGCGGGGCTGAGCATCATCTGCGACGTGGTTTGTGATATCTGTTGCGGCTGCCCTCCAGGTGATTGTCCCTGACCAGCAGGGTTTGGAGGACTGCCTTGCTGCGGAGCCTGCGGACTGCCCTGTTGTCTCGGGCTTGGTTGTGATCCAGGAGCACCCGAACTGGGTTGTTGGGACTGCTGCGAGACGATGGGCTGCTTTTGCTGGGTCATCGGTGCGATGGTCAGTGGATTCTGCCCTGAAGGACTGAGTTTTCCATTGCCCTGAAACTCGATGTTGACCTCGCGTTGTTCGCTCTCAATTTCCTCGCGAATTCTGACGGCCTGCTGTTGCTGCTGTTGTTTCAATGCGCTAAACAGCGAGGCGGCCTGTAATCAAATCGTCATTCGTTAGCCACGGCTGATCGTGGGAATGAGAATGGGAGAGAGTCTCTCTTCTCGCATATTTTCAGCAATATTGATCTTATCCAATGGGGTGTTTCCCTCCGTTCTCCGCCACTGTTTGACTGACTAACGCGGACTTTTCCCTCTATCTAACTCCGGCTTCTGTTTACACGGTGGGATTTGTTTTATCAAGTTCTATTATCAAGTAGAATCGTAGAGTGGGCGGATTCAAGGAAAGCTCGAGGACCGTGGCGGATGGTGATGAGGTGGTCGGTGGTAGTGGAGTGTCACACGTCGGTGAATTTTACGGAATACAGTTTTCGTCTGGTTGTCTGTCGCCGCGTCTACCAGCATTTCCACCTTCCGCCACCTCCATGGGTCCTATGCTAATCCTATTTGTGTACGATTACGTATGTTTATAACATGCAAAGAAATTCTTGGCGCAACGTTATCAATGTTTAGTCAGGAGCGTGGGCTTGCAGAGTAGAGAGGTACGAAGGTAGAAAGGTAGGTAGGAAGGTAGGTAGGTACGACGGTGGTGGTTTTACCCGGTTTTCGAGTCAAGTCAAATGAATATAAAAAAGAGGAAAATAAAAAGGGGAAAAGTGAGCCCGGCCGAATGTTTAAAAGAAAAACAAAACTTCTTCCTCCCACACATATTCTTACTCCCATTATTCTTCGAGCGAAATACAAACGGTGAATAAACACTTTTCCTAAAATCGTCCAAAAATACGAAGGTTAGAAATTTCAATCCTCTAATTAATGCCGCACGAGACGAGGCGAGGGGGAGGAGGACTCGAGTTTTGTGTGTCGAAGAAAAGAGTCTAGGGCCATCGAGTAGGTAAGGATCAGAGGTAAGACTCTTTTAGGAAAAGGTTAAGCAAAGCTTGCATTGGTGGGTCTCGTGTTGGCAGTTCAGATTTCTCAGGCTCTTCTTTGCCAGCTAGTGGCAGGAGGCAAGGGATGAAAAGTGCGCCCCGTCGTCTTATTTGAATCCCTGGCTCCTCTTCGCGGTCTCCTGAGGAGGACTACTGTCGAGAGAACCGAGACCCACCAAAGACGCTCATATCTTTTATATATTAGAATTCTTACCTCCCTCCTGGTGTTTACTGTTTGGCTTTTATTCTACCCCTTAAATCTCCCCGGACTATTTTATATATTGCTTTTATCTTCCAGGATCATTCTCCTCTCCTTTTTTCTTCTCTTTTCCCTTTTTCTTTTTCACTGCAAACATCATTCTCCATTTTTTGCTTTTTTCGCTTTACCTCAACCGGTTAGAGAGACAAGGGTGCAAAAATTTTTACCACTCAAAAACACGTCTTTTTCTACTCTCCGACGAATAACAACGATGTTTACTAAAATAACAGCCGAACTTCACCTCGCCGAGGCTTCTGCACCCCTACTACTACAAATAATAAACCTTATACCTCTGAACAATTGTCAATCATAAAAGCAAGGCCGAGGATCGCCATTGCATTGCATTGAAATATTTTCAACGCTCTTCACTCGACAGCACAATGCGAAATATTAACCTTTCTTCAATCTCGATTTATCAAACCTAACATTTCAGTTCAAACCCGAATGCGACCTTCCCTTAATCACGGCAGAAAACATTTTCATGACATTTTATTCACCCTCAACTCTTTCCCGATTATATATAGTGTACCGTTTACCCACCCATGATGCCTAGTATATTTTAAACGTGGGGTTGAAACCATCTCCAGTCGCCGTGATTACTCAAAAACCGTTAGTTCTACCGAGTCAAAATTTATAGACAAGTTTTGAGACTCCGTTATCTATGGACTGAACTACAGTCATCACATAGTTACCTTCAGTTTAGAAATTAATCGACTGGGAAATTGAGAAAAAGTGTCGGACGGAAGTAAAGTTGATAAAAATAGTATTCCGAGAATATTTTCTTCACACAAAATCGAGTGTAGTTTAAACTGAAGGTAGGGGTGGTAGGAAACTACCCTCCAAATTTCAAGGCAATAGATTCTACGGTTTTTGCGTTATCGTGTCCACCGTCGAGGGCTACAAAACTTTTGAGACATGACGAACGATTCTTGGCGATTTTGAAGACGCGGAAATGATTCTAGCGATAAATTTTGGAAAAAAATTGTCTCAGGGCTTCGGTGTGTCTCATTCGGTATTCTTCCGAGTGCATTGCAATCAGACGCGGCTCGACGCGGCTTGTTGACGTTTGTCATAATATTTTAATATTAAATTGGAGAGTTTCTTGGTCGGATGGAGGAACTGGCGCGCGGGGGTTGCGACTGGGGATAATCAGGCGACGGTATTTTCCCGATATGTCGCTGGGAATATCTACCCTGGTTGTTTCTATGGGTTTTGAGGGACGGAGAGAGACAGGCGCGAATCCTCGAGAACGCTGGATGCTATACCCCTGCCCCTGCAGCTCCCCAACTTGAATACGGAATACGGAATACAAATTACACCCCAAGAAGAACGAAGAACTGAGAGAAGGCGAGAAGGCGAGGCTGCAGGCAGCGAATAATTCAGAATTAAGGAGATATCCGCATCGCGGTGAGACGGAAGCAAATATGCACGCGAGATATAGAGCTACCTTTCGAAATCGAGATGGGGCAGATATACGCGTTTCATAAACAACGAGAATATTTCATCTATAGTTCATTTGAGAAAATTTCAAATTCTCATTTTTACTTTAGAAAATAACGGTGAACGTTGAATAAAAAAATTAATTAGCGGAATTGTGATTTTCAGAGAGGTCTATTCTGTTTTTTGAATCACACACACAATTTCGTCAAAAAATGTGTGTCCGATTTCACAGCGATTTTGCCACTTTTTTCTGTCTACGCGTCGATGCTATAACGCGAGCTCCTTCCAAAAATTTCGAAGGGTTGCCTGCGCGTGATGACGTGCGTCAGACTGAACCTTATAAATTTATCACCTCGTCAGGTAGATTGGCGATGCCAATCAATGCATATATACCACGGTTTCGAGTGCTCGGAAAAAATAGAATAAAAATTCATTGGACAGGGGGTGGGGCTGCCTACATTCAAAATTGAAAGAAAATTATCGAAAATATGGATCCCGTCGCGACCGATGACATTCGCGTGGAAATACAGATTTGCACGTGATGTGAAAAATTGTCGAATAAAAAAAAAATGGTAATCTAAAATTGAAGGAGCCTTTTTCTTCGTAAACGCGGATTCATTTTTCCCCCTCCTCCTCTCCTTCTTCTTATCGTTTGCTTCAGTAATTATTCACGAATGACTGAAAATAATGGAAGAAGAAGTGCAGGTAAACAAAATTGATGAAAAAATGGTAAATGAGAAGAAAAAAAGCTCTGCCTCGGGGAGGTAGCATTTTCCGATTATTCTATACCCGGGTGATCGCCCTATCTGGCTTCGAGATTGACAATGCAATGCTACCCTATTCTATCGGCTATCAATTAGCATGTTTGAACTGAGATTCGAATTTCCCGGGTTATCCGAACTGCCCGTCGTCCGTTGACTGTGGCTCTAGTAGGATGAGGCATATATGTATATGTGAAAAGCAGCGAACAGTTTCATTGAATGATTGAGCAGGATTCCCAGGCTAGAGTCTCTTGTTCGTCCTGGGGAATCAGAGCGTCATTTTTACAACGTAACGGATCTACAGCAGCCGGACAGCTCTGCACGTCTGCAGCGTATCACTTTTCTATTTTTCCGACTCATTTCTCTCTCGCCTTTTTCCACGACGCGTCTATGCCGCCTATCTGTTCTATACTATTGTACCTATACGTATGTGCCTAACTAGAACGTATGTCAAAGCTCTTTTAACGAGAGAGAGAGAGAAAGAGAGAGAGAGGCCAGAGAGACACCCTCGCAGTTTACACAGTGGTTTTTGTTAATCCGATTCCATCGGATACGCTAATTTTTCAGGTCTGATGTTGTTTGGACAGATTTTCACTTTCCCTTTCCCTTTCTCTTTCCCTTAATTTTCTCGCTTTCCTACCTCTCCGACGAATGAATTTAATCAAATTTTAATTAACATTATAGGAAGATAGTTCGTCGCGACAAAATCGTGCCCGAAGATTTTTCTTCGATTCTTTAGAATTTTTTTTTTTTTCTTCTTTTTTTTTCGCCCCTATAGTTCGACAATCTTTTATCACGATAAAATTATCTCTTGATAAATTATCGCGAGGAATATTAGGGCGAGTGAATAGAAAAAAATCGGAGCACTTAGATCGAATTAGTAATCGACGGTGTAAAATCGTAGTTTTCTGATGAATTTTGTCGATTTTATACAAAGCCCGAACAGACTTGAGTTGGAAAATTAAACGAATGTAGAGAGCCGCGAAAAACTGTCGGCTATGAAAATTCGAGACGGAATATAAGGACGGGAATTAGTTGTACGAGGGTGCGAGGGATGAGAGTATAGGTACAGAATCCGGGTGGGTGGTGCATCGAAGGGAATAATTCCAGCATTCTGCGGGTTTGCTTACAAAACGGCTGAGCGACTCTACAAACATGAACGGGCGTTGCTAACGTGCATGCAAATATGCAGCAACGGCCTTGCGCGATCATTTCCCGTCTGAAAATTATTCACCCAGATAGTTGTATTCGTCCCCCCATTGCAGTGCCAGGAAAAGAAGAAAAAAAATCAAAAATCAAGAAGAAAGAACAGAGAGAAAGGAAAGAAATTTGAAATGTTAGATGGGATTCGACATTTTTCGTTGGAAAATTTAATTTTTAATTTTTTTAATTTATTTCTTTTCGAAAAAAGATAAGGAAAGTAAAAATTCGCGAGGAATTTCTCTGTCTTTAGATATCGCATGATGAATGTATTTTTGGAATTTAATTGAAACAAAAATGACGCTTTATACTCGATTTGTCGCAAGTCTGTGTATATGTGGTTTTGTTTTAACAGGTGAACAAACGTCTCACCTTGATATTCGACATAGTTATAAAGCGTTTCTTCAATACTGCACGATATGTAACTGATCATCGTAACTTGTTTTTTGTTGGACATGTGAATTCGATTTGGGGTCAAATAACTCAATGAAAATCCGCTGCAGGGGTTGGTTGAAAGAATAAAACAAAAGAAAGAAAGAAAGAAAGAAGACAAAAAAAAAAAAGACCCAAGATACTCAAAATAGAAATTAATTTGTTTCAAGAGCGAGCGTAACTGTGCAGCACTTTCATTTTTGAGAAGGAAACTTTCTCTCTCTTACAAATACAGGTAAGGGTGGGCCAGTATTCTCATATCTCTTGAAAAAATGGAAATATTCTTAGGGTAGATTATTCGCGGAATTCTGAAACTAAATTTCCTTTACCAAAAATTCGTGGGCCCAATAGTTTCCGAGATACGCAAGATCTTAGCTAACCAATCGCGGAACTTACAGGTGACTCAGACTGGGCCGGCCATGAGTGTAAGTTGCGCGGTGCCCAGTCTATGCGTCCTATACGCTCCGCGATTGGTCAATCAAGATCTTCCGTATCTCGGAAACTATAGGTCTCTCGAATTTTTGGTAAAGGAAATTTAGTCTTGGATTTCGACGGGGAATCTATCTTGAAAATATGGCACACTAAATCTGAATCTACCTGTATAGGTGGATTTGGAGGTACGTACGTAGGTAGATGAGTATACGCGTGTAATTTCATTCAGACAGCCGGTTTTACCTCTGGGCAAAAACACAACTAAACTGATTGTGAGCTTGCGAAGCTGAGCTTTAGCTTGAGGTTGCTTGGAGGTGGCCAGGCTCCAAGCAGCCTGCTGTATACAAGAGTTGTTAATGAAAATCAAACAATGTAAAAATTACGTTCACTTCGCGGTGAGCCGAGCCGAGGAAACCAAGGTATAGGTATTAGGCACCTACCTACCCACTGTACCCACACACATTTTCAAAAAAAAAAAAAAAAGTGAAAAGTGTTGGTTCCGAGCTTTTTCCCCTTTAGTCAGCCTTTTCTTTAGTCGGCTGTATCAGCTTACCACACCGCGGGACTTGAGCGGTAGAAAAGCGGCAAGAGAAAAGAGAAAAGGATGAACTCGCACCTTTGTTTTTTTTCCCTTTTTCTTTTTTTTTTCAAATTTTCTTTTCACCCTGAATTCGTTTTGTCGATATTTCATAGCTCGTTTTTTTACAAAAATTGGATTTATTTATCTATTTATTATATTCACACGAGAAAATTTCTCTTTAAAGCTTCCAGTTTCTTTTCTTTTTTTTTTTTTCTCTCCACGCAATTTTCTACGATAAATTATTCCAACCTGGACCACTGCACATAAGGAATCTTGTAGTATATAAACTCGACTTTTGTCCCGCTTAATAATTCAGTATCAATTAGTGGTAGGGTGAATTATGAAGAAGCCTTTCTTGGCTCTCTTTCTCGCTCACTCATCCAATCCGCAGTGTGCGGATTTCGCGGTTGAAGATTCGGATATTTAAAAGCTTCCTCCCTTCATTTTCAACAAAAAAAAAAAAAAAATATATAAAAAACAGAATGGAAAAGGGAAAAGAAAAAGAGATGATTTTTTTATTTTCAAATTTTTCAGAAATAACAATTTTGCATCGTGACTGTGTTACGGCACCAACCTACACGGGGTGAGTGCGGCAATCTCGAGAACGGTTGATAATAATTAATACGTAATATAATTAGCTTGACGAACGCGAAGGCATAAAAAGGAAGAAAGTGAGAGAGTAAGGGATGCGGAAGAGAGCCGAGAGTTGGATGAATCATAAATAAGAATAATAAATAGTAAATATAGTAGAGAGAGAGAGGGAGGGGAGCTAGCGAGGCGAAGACTAAGGGTAGAAATCCGGCTGATCCCCATCCCCATTCCCATTCCCATTCCCATCCCCATCTCCATCTCCATTCCCATCCTCGTTGGACCCTAACAGTCAGTCCGAGAAGCTTAGAGCGAAGAAACGAAATTGGGGGTTGGAAAAGTGCGGTTAAAAATTACCTGATATTACTTAAAGCCCCAACCCCTTACTTCTCACACTGTGATTTTGGCTCTTGCACAGCTTGAGTTCTTGATGATACAATTAAAACACGGGAACATCCCTTCCCGAATCTTCTCGACTAACAAAATTATCAAATATTTTTCATCCCTCCCGAGGGGGGGGGGGGGGGGGGGAGGGGAGGGCAAGGCACGTCTTACAACTGCAGGCTAAACTGACTCCGATTTGCTTCGGTCTAATTATCAGAATAAGAAATAAAAGTTTAAGAAAGAAGGATTAAAAAGAAGAAAAAAACAGGGGTAGTTTTTTTTTTTCTTCCGAATCTTTTCGACGAGGATCACATGGTATTTTTACTTCCATTTTTCATATCGAAGTATTGAGAAAAGGCCTGCGGAGGGTGAAGATTTCAATGAATGCTACCCCCTTTATGGTATTTTAGAGGAAAATTACAGATCCCAGTTCCAGTTCGTCGTCACTCTCTTTTTCCATACCCATTATACACTCTATAGATTCCTGATGATTATAGTTGAACTAAAGTTAAAACGATTACCATGGTTTAATATTCATTTCGTTCGTTCAACGTCTTGAATATTAACATTGGCATTACAGAGAAAGAGTGAGGGCTAGGCGGATAGAGGGATGAAAATTTCTGGTGATGGAGAATATCTAGACCTGATTCCACGAAGGGTAGTTTGTAGACGAAAAAAAAATTCTATTAAATAATTTCTCTTCCTTTTGGATTTTGTTAAAAATTGAAAAAATCATGCGCGTTCAAATACCGTCAAATTAAAAAAAAAAAAATTCTTCTTATTATTATTGTTAAGGAAAAAAGCGATTCTGTTTTCATCAAATTTTCTCTCGTAATTTACTTTCCTTGTTTTACCCTCGACAAACGATTTCAAAGTCCCGATCAACCCCCAACCCTTAACAGTTGTCGTAGTCGTCTCCTTTCAATCAGAGATTCCTTTAAATCAAGCCATAATAAATTTCTTATATTTTTTACAACACAATCCGTTTATATTCTCGTTTTATTTTTCAGTTTTTCTTCTTTACTTTTTACCCCCCTTTTTTTTTCTTTTGTTTCATACTTTACACTCTCTTCGGGTGAAGTATATTATTACTGAATTGATTGAGCGGGTACAAAGCGAAGTACAATAATCTTCGACGTTTCACATGATATTTTTTATTCTTATTTTATTTGTTCTTTTTCTTTTTTGTTTCAACTTATCCCCTGTTCCTCAGAATCGGGGTAAAAGTAAAGAGTAAATTATTATTCCCACGTGGGATTTTCTCAAATTTGGAAACAATAAGAAATAAGAAATAAAAAATAATTGAAATTTACATCCCTATAAAAATTGATTCGAAAATTGGAACAAGCTAGGGTTTTATTTTTGTAAATCTATGTAACACTGAGGGTTCAGAATCGAATGAATCGACATAAATACTGCATATGTGTATCAAAGATATATAATATAGGTATAAAATAATGATATATGTATAGGTGTGTATGTATAATATATATTATTATTCTGAAGAAAGTTGCGACTGCAGGGATGATCTCGAATATTTCATATGCAAAAGGGGGATGTTGGCTTGTTTTCCTCATATACCTATATGTATACGTGTATATGTATGTATTTTTAGCAATATAACTACTATTACCATATTTTTCACATATAATGCGCCCACGTGTATTTACTACTTGAATTATACCCTATATTTACATACATATATATAAATATATATATACATATATATTTATACGTATATGGCTAGTTCTTATTATGAAGGAATAAAATGGAGCGCTTTTAGCTTCACACTGTTATTTTAGATTTAGTTTGCAAAGTGGCCAGAGCTCATCATTTTGACTTAAATGAGCTGAAATTTTGTGGGTCAAACACAATATTGGTAAATATTCAAATTATGGCAGTTTTAAAATTTAAGTGGATAAATTGCGATTTTTTTAAAATTTAAATGGCCAGACAGGTGATACACAGAAAAGTGATAATTTGGAGGTTATACATTAATAACACAAAAACACTGTATTTAAATGTAATGTTAATGCTTTATATTATATTTACACTAGGTATATTAATCAAAACAATTAAAAATCTTTAAGAAACCCAAATATCGTTCATGTAAATACATACCAGACAAGTGAGAACTTGTCTGGCCCGAGCGCGTTTGCGGTCGACGAGATCTTCGTCACGACTGTCTCATTGGCTGATTGGTAGCAGTTCAAGCGGCAATGAGCTAACTTAACTACCTGCTTTGTATGGGAAGTGTGACAACAGTACTCATTATATAATTTGGGGGTGTTTTTAACATATTTTTAGCTCCCAGGAATGTGATACACAATTCGTGTCCCCTCTATTCTATGATGGAAATTCGAATAAAAATAGGGAGATTCATAATTTCTTTTTAGATTTTAGCAAAGTTGTATTGATTGTTACTGTGCTTAGATACAATCTCTTTGATTTCTGTACTTAGTTTACGTAATATTTAGGTAGAAGACTTGTGTTTTGTAAAATCCCCTCCCAGGAAAGTGACAATTTTGCTCATGTTTAGGCATTTTTCTCGAAAAAGATATTTTCTGACCTCGCTGAATTTCAGTGCCCAAATAAAAGCCAATTAGTTTCTTATTCTAGATTTGAAATTAATCAAAAATATTAAAAAACAAAGGAGCTATTAGTTGAGCGCATCAAAATTCCTTCACTGTAAGAACTAGCCATATATGTACATTACAAGATTTATTTCAAACTTTTTATTTCTTATTCGTTTCTGAATTTTGAAAAAAAAAATATATATGTGTATACATGTATGTAAATAAATTCGTTTTTTTTTTTTTTCTTTTCTTTTGAGACACCTATGAAGTTAGGGATAATAATTTTTGGCCGCACCCCTGTACAATATAAAACGTCTCAATTAACACTCGTGTTTGCGTTAGCCCCAACCCCATGTTATAGGTACTTAATTATTATAGCTATACGTATATAGTCCGAGCTATAAGGCTGCTTTATATAGAAACCGATCTTAATTACCTCGTCGCACCTGGATGTAAGTAAACGTATATTATATTGTACATATATTCTTTCGTGTGCAAATATGTATACCTGTATGTTATTATGAAAACTTTTTGATCAAAAAATGCCCGATTTTCGATCTCAACCGAAAAATTGAACATAAAGAGAATACGGAGAACAAGAAGAAGGAGAAGAAGAAGATAGAAAAATCGAAATAAAAAATAAAAAACTACGCTTGAAGATGCGGGGAAGAATACTTTAATGTCCCAGTGGATGTTCTGATCGGAAAGGCGGATATCCCTGTATTGTTTATGGATACGTGCGTAAGAAATATCTTGGTGAAAATGGAAAACCTTAAATTATACTCTCCATATCGTTGTGAAAAATGATAAATGTACCTACGATATCTCGCGTAGTTATATACATATATACATACAACAAGATGTATATATATAGAAAAGCGAGGAAATATAGAATGAGAAATAATGTAAGAAAGTAAGAAATAGACGTGCGATAATTACACGATATATACATTATACATGCGTTTATAAATATAAGATAGTTTTTGTAGATTTCCACGGTAATAGCTTTCAGATTTTGATAATCGATTAGGATATTCTATCAATCAGCTCGAGGCGAGATATTTAAGAGTTGTAGAGATATTTGAAAATTCGTCAAATCGGTATACATACATGAATTAATATCCATGTATAATACACGCATAACACACACACACATTTTCCCGACTAACAATAAAGTATATTGTCATCATGAGAATATAACGATTGG
Organism: Rhogogaster chlorosoma; assembly: GCA_944452935.1. Taxonomy (NCBI): domain Eukaryota; kingdom Metazoa; phylum Arthropoda; class Insecta; order Hymenoptera; family Tenthredinidae; genus Rhogogaster; species Rhogogaster chlorosoma. Next base: position 2,604,481 of record OX101801.1, on the reverse strand, counting down.
GAAAAATCCTCCATAAGTTCCTCACGCGTTTACGAAATATGTTTACAACGATGTGGACATATGAGGCGGGCGTTTGTGTTATAATCGTAAGGGAAAGATAAAAGTTACGGTTAATTGCTCAATATATATCTATACATACGTTCGTTCATATATATAGAAATTCAGCACAGGTAAGCATAGGTAGATGTATTTAAAGTATATTTAAGCCGTAAGGTAATCCCCGGGACTTGTTTGTTTCTTCATATTTGGTTTAAGGCTATTGTCTTTTTTGCGTGTTTGTTTAAGGCGTAATCATTTTTATATTTGTATATATATATGTTACCTGTACACATTTGTTTTTATATGTATACGTAGAGAGAGAGAAAGAGAGAGAGAGACGACGTTTATAAAGAGAACAATTATACGTGTACGCAGGTATTTTGTTTACAGTTATATTTCGTTATTATTAGACTTTCAAGGCACGAACAATTATCATACCACGCAAGTTTCGTATCGCAAAAACTTGATGTCTACGAGTATACGACGATATCGAAGCCCAATTCGTTTTGCGATTTTTCAAACCATTAAACGAGACGAATAGTCTCTTTCCACTTTTCATCATCTATAGTGCCGATATACGAGATAAGTATTGGCGATTTCCGTCGAAAAGTGACTTCTGCTAATTTCAACGAATCTTCACGCTTCAAGTCCTTCTAAAATCCGAAAAACGGCTCGATTGAAAAATCGGAAATTTATAGGACTTCACATTTCGATGATGGGAATTAAGAATTGCCATATCCGATTGACAAATTGACTATCAATTTCATAAACTTGTATTTCTTTTTCTTTTTTTTAAACGTCACATATTTTCCTTTTCCTCTCCTCCGCCAAAATCTTTTCCAAAAAGCGTCGATATCTACTCTAGTCGATTTATGTGAATACACAGATATATTCGGGTGAAGTGCACGCGGGTTTGTGCATGTATATGGGTATAAATTCGGTGGTATATAATATCCGCTGCAACCCTAACGTAATTGAATATTGATATATTGTTATAGATACAATAAAGAATTGGTTAGCCATTCTCTCTTTCAACAAAAAAAAAAAAAGAAAAGAAAAAAAAGGTGAAAAAGAAAATAAAGTAAAATAAAGGAAAGAAAAAAAAAACAAAAAATCGTCTATAGTTGCCAGCGAACATACAATATTGTTCCATCCCTTATTTATTGCGTCTGGTTCATTGATACAAGCAATTCGGATAACGAGAAAATGCGCTGGGAACGTGCGTTATATTCTATATACGATTCGAATACGCTTTGAATCATTGCTGAATTATACCGAGTCTTATCGTAGACGTTAGATTGCTAAGGAACATTTTCATACGCCTTTAAAATAGTTTCGAAACGTTTTCGAAGTTTTGCAAAACCGCGATTACATCTCGGCGACGAATCATCGATGCGATCATTTTCGCGATTATCTATGCAACGGTTAGAGTTACGGAAAATTTTTTGGTATAAAAATTGTAGAGCATCGAAAGCCGCGTCTTTTATGTATCGTGATATTTTTTCGTGGGATCAAAGGGTTCGAAGAAAAACTAATATTTGCGTGAAAATCGTGCCTAGGAAAGAGATTCGTGAATATTACCAACGCTATCTGTGACATGACGAGATATTTCCCCGAATCGAATTTGTAGAACTCGATTAACTGCTTCTTTAATGTCCTATAAAACTTTTTGATACAATCAACGAGTTCGAAGAAAATTCGAAATTTCTGTCTAAAATGTGATACGATGGTTGTATTGTTTGTTCGAATATCTCCTCTACGGGTGACTTGACAGAAAATTTATATGAATCGAAATTGCGACACTTGACAAGCCGCGTCTTTTACTTCCTCTAAGTTTTCCTGTCCGATCAACCGTTCGGGAGAAAAACTCGAAATCGTCATTGAACTAGGACATAAGTAACGATAGTACGATATAACTAACGTGTTTTACTCACTTCTCGTCCGTGCGAGGAGGAGGTATACTTGTAGTCATAAAATTGTGGGAATAAACTGACCTGAAACAGACAAAAATCGAATGAGTAACACCGGATAAAGGTACATTGCGTACGTTTTTTTCTTTTATTTTTTCATTTCCGAATAAAGACGCGACTGAGTTCGGCACTTTAGTCAAAGTATACACGTCCATCTATGGCCATACACTTCCTGCTTGATAATTATCTGTGTACGTGCCAATAACAACGAAAATAATTTGTTTTCCAAATATGTATGTACACGCGAATCGTATATGTATTGAACGACAACGATAAACGAGGCGGTTAACAAAAATCGAGAGAAACACTTGCAGCGAGAAGAGTTTATGTGTGTTCTCGAAAAACAACTCGCCAAGGTCTCACAGCACCGCTAAAACAAACACAAACCTCCCTGGGTCGTCGCTTCGCATATCGCAACGTATTTTTGCGGACTAAAGTATGAAAAAAAGAAAAAAAAAAAAAAAAAAAACATGAATAAATAATAATAATAATTTCACTCCACACGATTTTTAGTCTGATTCAGAATTTCCCAGATCGAAATCGGACGAGATATATATTCAATTTGCGAACGATAGGGATTGCATAATATTTTACTTATTATCTTCGAAGCACCGTAAGTTCCGAATCTTATTTTAATTTATATACACTGCAGCTTTTTTTAATGACTTTTAAATTAACGATGGACAAACACGAGATTTGACTGAATATTGCCCTGTAGGGGTTGCGGCGAGGTTTGGGATGGTTGTAAGTATAAGTAAAGACGGAAAGGAATTAACCGAATAACTTTTCAAGAATTGTATGAAAAGTTTTATTAACTGTGCAAAAGAAGCCGTTCTCTTTTTTTCCTTTTTCTTCCTTCTTCCTTCCTCCTTTTTTTCAAAGACTTCGTGGATTCCGTCTCACATTCGCGGACTAGAGTTTATACAGCTGTTCGTTAAACGAAGGGATTTATCGACGTGTATTTTATAATCTTCGAGTGGTAATTTCATTTTTTTGGTTAGTTTTATTCGTATACAAATTTTCGTTTTTAAATATTATACCTAAGCAATTCTTTTTTCGTCCTTCTCATTTTCTATCCTTCGTATCTCTTGATACAGGCTCGATAAGAACGTAGGTATATATAGGTTTGAATTGAGGTAAAGTCAGTTGAAAGTAAGTGACGAAGATAGTCCCGTCCGTGAAGTAACTCGTCCCGAGGGTACGATGGCTGAAAAATATTTTGGTCGTTATCCAATTCACCCCGTAGACACCCCCTTGAAGTAAAACGTGATCTTTTCCAGGGTCGTTTAGCCAGGTTCAATCCGATTTGTCTTTGGTCGGTGGTAAGACGTCCCCCGACGTCCCGACGTCCCGACGGCCGTCGGGCGTCCCCAGTTAAGGAGAAATTTCATCCCAGGGGAATCGGTGAGAGAATTTTGTGCATAGATCCGACATTAGACGACGAGAAAAAAAAAATAGGAATGAAATGAGAATAAATTCGAAGTGAAGAAAAGAGAGGATATAAAAATTTGATTATAAAATAGAAGAATAGAAAATTGTACGAAAGTGTGAAGTTTAGGTTAAAAAAACTAAATAAAAACGAAAGAAAGGTAAGAAGAAGAAGAAAAAAAAGGGGAAAAAGTTTTGCGGAATTTACGAGGTCAGTATCTGAAAATTGGCAGTTTATATGCAACCAGCGTAACGGTCAGTCGCGCGAAACGCGTATAACTGGATAGGTATATTTTTCAATATACCCCCCGTACACGAATTGATGTAGATGTAAGGAAGACTCGAGGGGGTGTTATTTTTTTATTTTATTTTTTTTTTATATTAGATTTCCGGATATATCTATTAGCCCTTGAACGTGCTTTGGGTAAATGGCCTCACGGAGTATAACTAACACGGTTTTATTCCATTCGCGATCTATCCCTCCCACTTTCCACGGGTCTGGGTTAAAGTTCCAAATCCAGAAACCTCGAGACGAAAAAGTGTCCAGAAATTTTACAAACATTCAAAAATTTCGATATACTTCTCAGGATGTGAAGATAGAAAAAAAATTTCTTCATTCTGATCCAGACTCCGATGTCACGAATAATTGCCAGGATTTCGAAACTTTTTTGCTTTTCCTCCAATAAGCAAATCTCGAGATGATCGAATTGTACAATAGCCATATTCAGCTGGCTATAGAACGACTGTAGAACAAACAATAAAACAATAAGAAAAAAATGGAAAAAAAAACGAGAAAAAACAGGGAAAAGAAAGGATGTTTGTTTGGCGGAGCCGTTAATGTCACTCCGTGTATTGTTTATACAATATCTGACTAACCGCAGGCAATGTTTGTGTGCTTGTGTGTGCGTGGCTTTTTTATACTCGGAACGAGCCGCGGAACAGTTGAGGAAAAGAAACCGAAGGAAAAAGGAAGAAAGGAAGAAAGAAAGTCGTAGGGTAAGAGATGAAGAAGATGAAGAAGAGGCGTTGTGTATGCGCGGTGTAGGTATGTATGATGTTGGTACTATACGTACGTACGGTATACACCATCCTTTGGAAAACACGCGCGAGCCGGGAACAAACTAAACAGTTGATTGTGTGTATTTAACTGGTTACCAAGATTCTTGTGAAGAATTCGGCTCGCTTTGAAACGTGACGACCCTCGACACCGTCAATACAACCACAAACATAGATTTTCCCTGTACCCACTATATTCCTCTCTCTTTCTTGCGGGCATTAAAAATAGATATGGATTCCGAAAAGCCAAGACACATACGACACTGTGTATAATGCCTCGGCCGCATTTCTTTACATACGATTATCAATTTATTTAACATTTTTATCACGTACGGGTTTTATATACATGTCTCTCGGTATACACAAACAAAAACTATTATACCCAAACCATGCAAACGTTGACGAAACAAGCCGCAGGTACGTGTACTGACAGAAACTGACAAAATCGACGATTAGAAACGCGTAGACCCGCGGATTGACGCCCTTAAAAATTTCTCCCTTTGTACGACAACCTTTTCCCATATTTATATGTTAATTAATTAGTTGTTAAAGTTTAGAAAAAGAATGGCGACTCCTATGGTGCCCCCCTCGAAGCGGAATTGGGGCAGTGTTTAATTTATCGTCAAGGGTGGCGGGGGGATAACTCGCGAGGGTAAACTAGTCGTGATAAAATAGTTAAGGAGATATATTAGCGCCTCAGTGCATTACTAAAATGAAATGAATATCAGTTTTAGTTTAGGGGGTGAAAAATCAAGCGCTTTTATGGAGTTTATACTCGCTACCATGCGCAGTGGGGTTTGAAAAAGTGCTACGGGGCGGAGTGGGCTGGGGTTGGATTTTTCCGAGTTATACCTTATACTACGACGACGAATGGGAGGAGGAAAATTCACGCCGCGGTTACGTAATTAATTGAGACAGAATCGGCGGCTGGTATGGTATGGCATGGTCGTTCGGGTAACGGCGACTAATATGCGAAATAAATCTACAGTAATAGTAAGTAATTTGAACGATAAGTCGATAACAAATTGGGTTTGCCAACGACACTCGCGCGGAGGAGTGCGCCCAGTAATGGTTGAAAAGTGACCGTAGACCTCCCCGAACCATACGAGCCATGAACGTATTCATATTTCACTGACTTGTAATATAGGAAAGTTTTGTTTAAGCCCTAAAGCTAGGGTGGTAAGGGTTCTGGAATGGGGTTGGCGCTCCCGTTCCCGTTACCCTCGACTGAGCCGGACCCTGTCGCCAGAAGCGCGAGAAGGAGCGTGAAATGTGTTCAGAAGTCGGAACTATTTCTTCCCAGTTTCGATGTCAGTGTGAAAAAAATAATGCATGTATCAGCAGGGGATGGTCTGCCCCTAAGAACGAGTCCGCCGATCTGAAAGTAACGGTAGGTTCATGCGGGGCCTCTGACTTTCAACATTTTCTGCACTGTTTCAGTATTCTCGATACTCGTTTTTGCCACGTGAATAACGAGCCGGGGGATTGTGGGGTCCTTGTTACCGGACAAGATAGTGCAAAAACGAGACTTATTGGCGGAGAACTTTCGCCAGTGGTCTGTTATGACGGATTAATGCTCACGGTGGGTCTGTCGAGGACATACCATCAGTAACTCCCCCTTTGTCCACCCCGAAACTGACCCCCGGCCATTTTCTCTCAGGCTTCTTCGCACCCCGGGGACCATTTCCTCACTCCACATAAGCGAATATCGCTGCATATCAAATTATGGGTGCCTCTCAATGGCCGATCGTCGCCGCCTGCTGTCGCTGTGATATATTTGGATATATTAAATTTTTTTCTCTCGCCTTCACCTACCGGAGGTATCGCTCCTTGACGAATCGATATAAAAGCCCCGCTTCGTAGCCCACTCAAAGAGCCAGAGGCCGATTCCCAATTTTGGTTTTGCTTCATTCATATACAAACAGGAATTAATCAGTTGGAATTAAAAACTGGCGTAACTGCGTCAGGAATAGTTGTACAAAAAATTTCATCAGACATAATATCTGCGTCTTGATATTGTCCACAACTTTTGTCCGAGGTATTTTTCGGTTTGAGGTAATATGCGTGCGATATGATTAATTTTGAGGGAGGAATTTCGGTTCCTCTTCGATCATAGAAACAGGAATTAATGAGTCGGGATTAAAAACGGATGTGACGGCTTTAGGAGTAGTTTGACAAAAAATTTCTCAGAATATAAAATCTGCGTCTTAATTTTGTCCACAAATTTTGTCCGAGGTATTTTTCGGTTTGAGGTAATATGGGTGCGATATGATTAATTTTGAGGGCGGAGTTTCGGTTCCTCTTCGATCATAGGAACAGGAATTAATGAGTCGGGATTAAAAACGGATGTGACGGCTTTAGGAGTAGTTTGACAAAAAATTTCTCAGAATATAAAATCTGCGTCTTAATTTTGTCCACAACTTTTGTTCGAGGTATTTTTCGGTTTGAGGTAATATGCGTGCGATATGATTAATTTTGAGGGAGGAATTTCGGTTCCTCTTCGATCATAGAAACAGGAATTAATGAGTCGGGATTAAAAGCTGATGTGACGGCTTTAGGAGTAGTTTGACAAAAAATTTCTCAGAATATAAAATCTGCGTCTTAATTTTGTCCACAAATTTTGTTCGAGGTATTTTTCGGTTTGAGGTAATATGCGTGCGATATGATTAATTTTGAGGGCGGAATTTCGGTTCCTCTTCGATCATAGAAACAGGAATTAATGAGTCGGGATTAAAAGCTGATGTAACGACTTTGGGAGTAGTTTGACAAAAAATTTCCTGGAATATAAAATCTGCGTCTTAATTTTGTCCACAATTTTTGTCTGAGGTATTTTTCGATTTGAGGTGGGACGCGTGAGATATGGTCAAAAGTGTGAGTCCCCGCCGCAGAGTCTGTGCTCTGAACGTTGCTTTTCGAGGGTGTGGAACAAGCGAAGCGAACGTTCGAGCGAGATGGTTATTCAGTTTTATCGAAGTCCGTAGCGTCATGGATAGGAGTGGTTCCACCGTCGGAATGGACGTAGAGCGAAGAGGAGGAGGTAGCAGGAGGAGGTTAGTGCAACGAAAGAGCGAAATGCTTCTAGCTAAACAAATATGTATTCACATACTTCCACCATTCATGTGTATTCCAAGTGTGGTCTGACCGCCCTTTTAAAAACTTTACCCTTCTGTCTACCCCGGGTTCCGTACACATTGGAAATGTTTCAACTGTACCAGAGCCAGTCCAGTCCGTCTGCAGAGCGCAGAATGTATCGTTGAAATAAAAAGGAAAACGGAAATGGGAAAAGGGAAAAGGGAAAAGGGAAAAGGGGAAAGGGGAAAATTGTCCATCAACAAACTACATGGAGGAGTACGTTTGCCGGACATTTGTATCCATTGAAGAGAGTTAAGTATTTCAGAGCGTGTACCGCGTCCGTTTTGTTTACTGTTTTGAAAAGTGAAGATGAGGAAACCGTACGGTCCTTGCAACACGCGCGTACAACATGGAGAATAATAACTCAGTGGAGTAAAATAATGGACAATAATTCATGAGCCGAGTTCATATTTCATGTTGTCGTATATGATACGTACGAGTTGCTTGTTATGTATCCTTGTGTCAATCCATTTCATTGGGCTGTTAATAATGATGATATATGAAACGAGGGAGTGGAATAGGAGAATGGACGAAGAAGGATATGGATGGAATCCGTAATCCTTGTTAGGTACGAATATGTAACATAAACTTTTCCAGGATTATAAACCCCGCAGCTACATGTCTCTGCATTTTAATCCTGGCTCTCTAAATCTGCTCTTTTTATCTACAGATTAATTCAGACACACGTATAACCTCACTCAATATAATAAATTATTATCCTGTTTCGTTTTCGCCAAGAACACAATACATGCATTCGTCAAGCAATACTAATATCCCCCAGACGTTGGGATAGATACAGTTCTCGTTACAATTTTAGAAATTCGTTTCCCTCGTCAGAGGGACATCTTTTCAGATCCTGAGATCCTGCAAGTGGGAAAATTCATTTAGCGACAATTTCTTGCCCCCTTTGGATCTTCGACTGAACTTTTTGCCAGCGAATTAACGAGCGGGGGATTTTCATGCCTTCTGATCGACATTCGTGCCTCTTTCGAAACGTCCTAAATCAGAGCACGTGACGACAAGGGTTTGTTTAGATGTTTCGCAGTGTATCGTGCGTACGGCGTCGCAGTGGAAGCCCGACTGTCGGCAGGTAGGGTGAAATTTCTCTCATTCAGCTATGTAGCAGCGGAGGGAGCAAGCGACGCCGAGCGTCGGCGCCCAACGATACAGCAGCAGAGGCTTTACACTGACGACGCTTCAAATATACCACCGCAGTGCGTGTTACGCGCCCGATACAGCAACACGCACCCCCGTAAACAACTCCTAAATAATAGATCGAAACAATAAAATAAATCTTGTATTTCAGGCCGAGAAAATTCCGAAAAATATCAAGAGCATGAACGCTGTAACCATCCTTGAATATCGAGGCACCAATTTCGCGATGGATTTCAAACTATTCCTCAATTATTTCACCCACAAATTTAACGCCCTTTAATTATTATTTTTTTTTTTTTCTCATCGATTAAATTGTGTCGTTCATCGAATGCCAATTCGTTTAGGAATTTCACTGAACGAAAACGTCACTGACCGCATATCCCACGATTGTTTAATGAATCTTAGTTTTGTATTCGTTGGCAATTTTTATCAGTGAATAAGTTCCGCTCAAACTCTGCTCCAGTGTTTGGACGAGTTTGATTCGCACCACTCGCCGACAAGGTATCGTTTCAACCCCGTTTACGGTGTTTAGAAAATTTAGTCGACGCTTGACGTCCACGATTATTAATCAGCACAGTCAGCGATTACGGTTTTATAACACTCGAGGTTTAGGGATATCAATCCCGACTAGCTTCAACAGTTTTATATCACAGAACAACTGTCCCGAACAAATCCTGCAGTCTGGAAATATTGTGTAGAAAATTTCTTGAATCCATGTGGCACTGTCACAGTTTTTCTTAAAACGTTGAAATATCATCATATTTCGACGAAAACCACTCGAAGTTTCTTTTCTTTTTTGTTTACTATTATTTTCTTTTTGTTAAACCCGTATATCACTTTTCACAGATTATTAGAAAAAAAAAAAAACCCTCGTTCAACCGTTGTATCCTGTATGGTAATTGTTTTACAGAAAGAAGAAAACAAAACATGCAGTTGTTATCAGTCATTTATACAGCACAGCTATGTAACAATAATTTGAATAAATAAATAAATAAATAAATAAACAAACAAGTTGTTGTAAATATATATATATTTATAATAAAAAGAAGAGAAAAAGAAACAGAAAAGAAAAGATAAATAAATAAATAAATAAACAAATAAACAAATAAATAAATAAATAAATAAACATAAGCAATGAAGTATATATTATATATACATATGTATATAATATGTGTATACATGTATATGTATATATGTTAATATATTGTTAAAAATAAACATATATTATTGCAGAGTATATATTATTGGTGATAAAAAACTACCTTATAGCCTCTAGATGGTAAAGTTTAATATACTGGTATAAGAGATGTGATGCACTGTTTAGTCTGAGCAACTGCAACGCGCGGTGATGTCGTTGGGGTTGCTTGCTGTGTTGTGTGCCGATTCGAATGGATAGAGGGTAGTACACTTGTTGTTAAGGATGCCTTGAGATGGTTGGGTTATCGCGCGGGGGGGAGGATGAAAAGTGGTTATAGAGAGAGAGTAGAGCCGTTCGCCCGGCGAGGAGTGGAAAGGAGAGGAAAGGAGAGAGATGAAGAGGAGAGGAGGAGAGGAGGAGAGGAAAAGGAGAAGCGAGGTGAGGCGAGGCGTCAAGAGGCGAGAAGAAGAAGAGGAGAGAGGGTTTGTCCTGATGCCGTTGCGCGCAGTTGCGAGTTATACCAAGCCCGACGTTACCTACCTACCTACTTCTACCTATACCTACACCTACCTACCTACCTACCCGTCGTCGTTGTCGTCGTCGTCGTCGTCGTCTAGGCGTCCCGACGTTCAACGTTTCAGGGTAAATGGGTGGATGTTGGTGGGTCGGTGGGTGGATGGGTTTCGACCTCTTAACCAACAAGCAACGAGTAACTTGTGCGCAAGTCGAACTCAACTATACACACACACGGATATACGTGCATTCAACATCAAAATATGTATACACATCCATCCCTCAAATTCATTTCCATTGTACATATATAATATACATTCGACTTTATAAAATGTTTATTTATTTATTTATTTATTTATTTATTTATTTATTTACTTATTTATCTCATTTCTTATTTCCCCTGTGCATATCCCCGATCCAACAAACCGGACGATACCCTCTTTATAATTTCAAAACCATGAAACTTTTCATCGAAACCAACAACAACAACGAAAATGAAACAAGTTATAATAAAGTAAATCTTCCTGCAATTATTCTATTTCAGTTTATTTCATCTTTTGTTTTATTAAAAACAATATAATCCAATATTTAGGCATACTAAATTCTGATCTTTGGATCTGAAGGGGGGATTGGGGGGGGGGGGGGGGTGAATACGGTTTCAGGGGAAGTTTTCGTAACGACGTGGTCCACTGGTGTTAGTGATGGTAGTGGTGGAGCGTGGCAGGGGCAGAGGGGGAGAGAGAGCACCGATGGGATATGTTACCCTATAGAAGATAAGGGTAGCCGGAGCGAGATTCACTGTTAATCTCCTCCCTCCCCCCCTCAAACCCGCACACACTGTTCCCCGAATATCTTCTCTTGTAGGATACAATTCCTGCTGCAGTGTAGGTATACATACCCCCCGTCCGCGTATAGAGAAAAAGAGTGAGAGAGAGAGAGAGAGAGAGAAAACTGGGCTCTGGGTTTGGGTCGCCAAACACTGCACGACAGGGGGGGGGGAAGTGAGACCGAAGTATGAACTTCTTCGTGGTGGGGGATGAACGGAGCCGAGACGGCGCAAACCGCGCTCTTCCCTTCTTCCCTCTTGCCACCAGACCCCTCAACCCCCGACACATTGCTGAAAGTGGGGATACGCACGACCGAGGAGGACTTACTTCACTACGTCCGCGACGCCCGTCAAGCGCGGCTTCGCGACGCGTCGGGACGCTGTTTTATCTGTTTTTTTTTTATTTTTATTTATTTTTTTCAAGAATTATTTTATTCGTCGTTGTTGTTGTTCAGGTTCTTGTATTTTTCGCATTTTTTTTTTTCTTTTTCTATACAGGAAAAACAAACGAAATGGGATAATTTTTTTCCTATACCTTCCTCTTTCCTTTTTTTTTTTCTCTTTCTTTCTCTCTCTAATTCTTATACCGTTTTTCGTTTCCGCACGTTTCAGATTGCAAGAAATAATATATTTTTTTTTGTTGTTGTTTTTTGTACGGATAATTCATATCGATTTTAGAATACGTTCTACGCGTACAACCGAAACAATTTATTGTTATTGTTGAGTTATGTTATTTTTTTATTTTTTTTCTACTTCATGGGGATGATGAAGGCGGTTTTCTCGCGCGAGAGCCGAAGGGAGGTTCTACTCGTTCGTTTTATTTTGTGTTTAGAAACAAACAAAAAAAAAACAAAAAAGAAAATCATCCCTACTCTTAGGGCAGCTGGTTGGTACCGTCTATATTATGTATATGCCAAGACGAGTCTCCTGAGGTTCACTTCCCCCACTGTTCGGTTTTACGTCGACGCCGAACGAGCTGGAGCTAGCCGACCTCGACGCCGACGCTTAGCGTCCTCCAATAAGAAGCGATCTCTACACAACGACGATTCAAATGCTGTCCAATAACAACGTCTTTTGTTGTTACAGCAAAGTTTCTTTTCGCTCTCTCCGCGCTATCCGACTGGTGGGGACAAACAGGGTTGGAGGCTGGGGGCATGGGGCATGGGGCTGGGGGCTGGGGGAAGTAGCGCCCCCTACTTTTCCTCACGGTACTTCGGTTTTTATCTTATATTCAAGGCGGCAACGTATTGGCTCATGGAGCCTGAGTTGGTTTGGTTGCCTCACTGGGTTCCTTCTTTGCGACAAAGTTTTCTCTACTAATCGGGGAATGAATTTGCTTCGATGACCTTTGCAGCTGGTATTTTTTTTTTTTTTTTCTTTTTTTTTAAACAATGGTCTACAGTGTACAGAATATTTTTCGACTCTTTTCACACAAAATTCACGGGTATACTCTAGTCCTACGTTTTTATAATATTCTCTCACCGAACAGTGAGGTGATTTACCCTCTTCTACTCATGAATATCGTTTCATACGATGATCGGTGTATCTCATTTTTACTTTATCGCTGTATAACCCTCCCGATAATGATCTCACAAAAAAATGCATAAAGAATAAAACACTCGTCTCAATCAGGTGTACATTTATTGTTAAGAAAATTTTTCTATCCGACCAATACCTGACGAGATAATACGACACGAGTGAAGATAGATCATCTCACAAGTTTAGTGGCAAAAAATGTTGTTTAGCGATTTCCGTAGCGGTGCTGCAGAAAAATTTACTCAAGATAAAATACGCGGTTTGATTAGCTCTACAAGTTTCGTACGACACGTTTTTCGATCGGACCAAAATCCCACGAGATAAAATGGTAAGTATACTAAGTATTGTGCACAAACGTCGCCGGAGTTAATTGCCTTAAAGAAATGACTCGACAATTATTGAAAGAACAAAGAAAACCGAAGGAAACAAAAAATAAAATGAAAAAAATCGAAAGGGTGTTCTGTCAAAGAAACGTCGCGGGGTTCTGGGTAGGGGGAGGAGTAGAGGGAGAGGGCTAATTAGTCGTGTGAAGAATATCGCCTCTCCGAGTGAAGTACGAAATCTTTTTGTTGTAGGGTGAGAGAGATAAGGTGGATGGGGTGGCTAGGCGGTAGCAACCGGGGTCGTGAAGAAAGGTAGGGAAAGAGGAAGGGGGTTGGCAAAATTGAAATTCCTTCACTCGAATGACGACGCAGCAACTCATAAAAAGTTTAAACGTTTCACTCCCGTAGAGTGTTGCTTGTGGGTGTGTGTCTTTTCCAATATAAACTCTACTCTACTCTCCTTCAGACCGTGAGCAGGCTTTGCCGATTGACTTTGCACCCCAAAAAGAAAAAAAAAAACAAGAAAAAAAAAAAGAAAGAAAGAGAGAGAGAGAGAGAGAGGAAAGGAGAAGGAGGAAAATTCTTCCGCCAACCCACCCTCTGACCAACTTTTAAAATCACCACGGCTGAAGGGAGGGAACCAGGGGGACGGTCGCAAGTTACCCTGAAAAATTAGGGGCTTAGTTTTCCGCGCTGCATATATACAAGTGAGTCGGCTCATAGAGTGCAGGCTTAGATTTTTCCCACTCGAAGAAGAAAAGAGAGAAAAGGGAGGAAAATGCTGGGTAAAAGGAAGGAATATTTTGTTGTATTAGAATTAGAGCTAGGTGTTTGAAATTTTTTTTGAGACACTGAGGAAACCTGAGGTGCGGATATCAGGCTCCCGCGAGTGATGAGGGGAAAGTTTTGGGAATAGCGCTGACTGATGTTTGCTGATATGCTGATGTAATTATTATATTGGTTCTGCTGGCCGGGCAGCTTCTTCTTATTTGCTACATTAATATTGCGGTATTCATTAGCTCGAACCGACTATATATATACGAGTACAAGACTGCGTTTCCGCTTGATTACACCAAGGCAAGCAAATATTAACCAATTCCGAAAATTATCCAGACCTCTTCTTCGCGAATACATATACATACGGATATACCATCGTATGCTATATAAGTATATTCATACCGCGTCTACACGGTGGATTTGGAATGAGAAGTTTTTCAAAAAGAATCTTAAGAAAAAAAGAAAAATTAATAAAAACTGCCAAAATTTATCCAGTTTTTTGTTTTTTTTTTGTTTTCTTCATGCTTCGAAATGTCCAGTCTTTTGATTTTCTGCTTCCAGGGGTGGAAATAAGGGATGAGAGAATTGGTCGGAGGTGAAATTGTAGGACTACGTGAAATAAGGAGTGAAAGAAAGTTAGGGTTGGGCTGGGTTGGAGTCGATATCTTTTCTACCCCTCTGACACTCGTGGATTGTAAGGGTAGGGGGTATGATTAGCATTACACTCTCTGAGCCTTGATGATCAATAGTGGGAATGTCCCCTTCCCTGTCCCTTTTCTCGCCTTTTCCCTCTATCTGTATATACCTATATCTCGCACCATCCCTCATGAAAGTAGTACATGGCAGCCCTGGTACGTTTCCTTCTTTCACTTATCCCGAGATGTCAATTTTTGGCTATTCTATGACAAAAAGAGGAGAGGAGGCAAAAAAGCTGGAGGGCAGGAGAGCTGAGAATAAGAAGAAAACATATTGTATTTGTATATGTCCCTCTCTTTCCTGCCGTATCAAAAAATCTATATATACCATATACCTATTGCGGAGAAGTAGTAACAACCCATCCATATTTATTGCCAACACTTTGGAATGGAAAAAAAAGTGCCGATCCAGCAGGATAATATATAAGAAAGAAGACTGAAATACTGCTGCTGCTGCTCTGGTTTTGCCACCGAATTCTATACCTATATTATACACACATGTCTCTGTATGGCTTGTAGGGTGGGTATTTTTATTTCATTCGATTCAGGCATGAATATATATATATATTATACAGCAATGATATTTATTTATTCATGCATAATATATATATATAGAAATATATTTAGAAGAAGAAGAAGAAGAAAAAAAAGAAAAAGTGTGAAAATTTTCATCTTCTAATTTCGATGAGGCGAATATTTAATCGATCGATTATTTTCGAGGAGCCATTATAAAGTTAAAAGTCGTGAGAGAACGAGAGCAAGGGCTGCATTGTAATTAAGGGAAAAATCAAGTGGTCAAAAAAAAAAAAAAGGTCGTTACGATTTCGTTCGTCGAAGAGAGATTCTTGTTGGAAAATTGAGGTGGTTGAGATAAAGAGAGAGATATATAGGGTGGGCAAATCCTTGTGCAGTCAAATGAAGTGAGAAATCTTTCGTCGACTACACAAAAGAAATTGTCAAAGAGATATTTTAGCCCTTGCCCATCATCAGGTTTTAAATTGGTGAAAAGTCTCGAGGCAGCTGTGTTCGGCTGCGAAAACGGAAAGGGTGACGCGTAACGCGTTGATATCTCGACGTGATAATTGTCGAGAAATAATTATCGATGATAATGACCTAAAGTCACTTCAAATGGGCGATTCTTACTCGTTCCTTTCAGAAAATCTTCGCTCGAAACTCGAGATAGTTTTTTTTTAATTTTTTCTTTCTTTCTTTTTTTCCGAACGAACGAACTTTTTCATTTTTTATTACTCAAATACTAGATATACGAGTTTTGAGTGATTTCAATTAAGCTTGAAGCCGTCTGAACGCGAGATTTGCTCGGCTAACGAAACCGAGTGGTTCATATCGCGTAGTTCAAGACTGGAGTGAATATTTGCGATTGCTATCTAATATTTAGACACAGTCAACCGTACCGAGTGTTTCATTCGAATCCATATACCGATTCGTACACTGCCTTGCCGTTTGCTAAATCAAAGATGTTTGCAAAAATCGAAAGGCTAGATCAAAGGAGCCTACGACTAGCTGGCAGACTCTACTCGTCGTTTTTTCTCAACAACTTTCGATTTTTCATAAAAAAAAAATAACATAGTTGGCGAAAATCGAAGGAAATGAAATAATATTCATGCGGGAATTAAAATAAGAAAAGAATCGCCCAACGACAGCGTCTCGTCGACCGCGTTTAACAATAAGGGTAGGATCGCTTTACACCCCTGTAGATCTTTCTCTCGTAGTCAGCGCCGCCCTGGTCAGAGACAGAGAGAGGGCGGGCAAAGTCCGCTGACGCGGCACTGTCCAAGCCAAATGGTGACCACCGTCCTTGGTAATGGCCCAATAGACGCTCCTTACATCGCCGCGAGATATTGTTTAGCTACCCCTGTGCCCCGCGCCGCGATCAACCCCGAGGGAATGCCCATTTCGACGTTGGTCAACCGTCATTTGGTCGTTAGATTATTGTACATAGGGTGTATCGCATCCGTCGTAAAAAATCGGTACGATTTTGTCTGAACGAAAATTTCGAGCGACTTATAGTTCGCGAATTAAAACGATTAGAAGTTTACCGATCACCGCGCCGACTGGCGGTGGCGTCCGGCGAGATCCCGGTGACCGTTGAACCGCTGTCAGTCTCGCGATTGGTCGACTCTTTGAATCGCTGCCATTTGAAAATGGCTAGACTCTCGAATTTTTCGCTCATAGAATATCGTCGCAGTTTTTCGCAAGGAATACAACTGCCGTTATATGAATATGCGTTGGATGATTTTTACACTTTCATTCTGTTGTTGAAGTGTGACGAAGAAAGACAGAGTTTTTGTTTCAGACTGCACGCAGGCGAACTGGTGCAACTACGTTAACCTGGGCCTAAGAACGACTATCACTTCACTGTAAAACAGAGCGTCGATCGGTTCGAAATTACTTTGATACTTTATCCAAACGGTGTTTTATCCGAGGCAATCATCGGGCGAAGAAACATTTCAGGAAATTGCATTTTATTCCGTCGAAGTTTAAAGATCGTGTGTGTCGATTGGGAACAGCCTAAGCCAGTTTTCGCGCGGTAGAAATCGAGGAACAACTTTCAGATTGGCGAGCCGATAGCTCAAGGGATGATTTAGTCGTAGATATACCTCTGCGTAGAAAAAAGAAAGGAAGAAAACTAAAATACCTGCAGCAACAAGGAATTCTTTTTTTCTCGCTTTTCTCATTTCTCTCTTTTTCTTTATCTTTCTCTTTTTCCGTTTGCGGACTGTTCCGGGGATTTACACCCCTGAGAAATCCCTGGCCGAGGGATATTTCCCTCAGTTTCTAATGCCCCAAAACTCTGCCTCCTTCCATCTCATCTTCTCGAAAAACCAGGAGCGCTTGACGAAACTCGCGAAACATTTGGCGAAATAACGTTAAATATTTACCGATGGGGCAATTGTTCCCGTCAGCGAAGAGATAAACATCATTATATAATGTATATAGTATATACAACGGTATATATAAGTAGGAAAATAAGGGGGATGATCCATTCAACCGTCCATCGCCACGTCGTTCCTCTGTCTCATCCATCCATCCATCCATCGCTATCCCCGATCATATCCTGATTCTCTATTCCCAGGATACCCGGCTATATACCATACGAAACACGGAAAACCACCCTGCTCCAATATACTTCATAGTATGCTCCCTCTATTTCTGATTATATTTCAATTAATTCTCTTGTTTGTTCTGCCACGGACATGGATCGCGCGGACCATTGATACAGTCGTATTCATTTGTTTGCCGGAAGTTACGTAGACTAACTTATCGATATTCCATTGTCTGTTAGGATTCGAAAAATTACCTCCTTTTCACATTTTTACCAAATAATAACAAAAACACGATTCCATGGTTATTAATTTCGGGATTTGCCGTCGCGATTTTCGTCCCTTTTTTCTTCTCTTCTCATTTTACTTATTGCGAAAACTATCCAAACCGCTGCGGGTTGAAAGGGGCGGGGGAGATTAAGTGCATTGATAGAGAGACGATAACGGATAATAGAAGGGTATAAACTATTAATTGATTCATTATCAGGGACCCCTTCGCGAACGGTTTTTTCGCTGAGGTTGAAAATGAAAAATAAAAATAACCGGGGGTTGTTGCGGGCTACGTTTACCGTACGATTATTATGAGTGCCTACCTCGCAGCAGGGTTTGTATAAGCAGAAGCTATCGAGACTGTATTATTACGACGTGGTCCCTAAGGGTTGCCAAGAAAAAGAGGTCGGGGGTGTTGTCAAACGGCTAGAATCTGCACCGCTGCCTATTTAATTATTTCGTAGTTTTAGTCTAGCCTGCAGCCCACGGATTCGCTTTTATTAATTACCAAAATTTACACACTCACTTGTATCACTGCGTCAACGAATTACCACTATGAGAACCCACCTGAAACATTTGGAAAAAAATCTTCATGTATTAATCGTCCATTTATTCCAACACACATTTTCGGAACTATCTCACCTGCCGTTCAATATTTTCGAAAATATTTCAGACGAAAGTTTTTCCCCTCTAAAAACTCCGACTTTTATATCTTATGCAATTTTTCTCGAAACTCAACGGGTTCGAAGAAAAACAGAGATTTGTATCTGAGGCGATTTTATTTGCAACGCGTCATTCATTCCCGTAATCGTCGGTTGCTCCAGGTTCGAAACTGTCCAGTTTTTGAAAAAATACTTGAAACAAAAGTTTTAGCCCTTCAAAAATCCAAACTTTTATGTCCTGTACAATTTTTCTGTAAACTGAACAGTTTCGAAGGAATACAGAGATTCGTTTCTGACTCGATTTCATTTTCAATACGTTTTTATTCCTTCAATGATCGCGCTTGCCCCATGTTTAAATGGCTTTGTAAAATTTCCCCTCCTTTTCTGCAGCAGGGGTTAAACCCGAGTCAGAATCGATAAGAGTGTTACAGTGTCAATCCATTCGGTCAGTAAGATAAGGGTCTGAGTTCAGCCATTGAGTTCTGCACCGATATCGCAGCAGGATTAATGAGCAACTATCAACGCTAGTGGAGCTTATAGTGAGCTATTAATCACGGGAACGAGTAAAAATAGCCTAAGACAATCGAAACGGGCAAAATCCTCTGGCCAATAACAAGAACAGAAATAGCAAACGAAAATGACAAAATAGTCAAAGTTAGGGAAGCTTTTCTTCCGGACCAACAATCAGAGATAGTGGAATGAAGGATGGGTTTAAATGTTACATCTCGTTGTCGTATATCAACCCGTGTCAGTGGGATACGAATCTCGTAACATGCTTCGATGATGCGGACCTTTTCGAAGATTTTCGCACTACATTCACGATGGCTTTCGACGTGTGATCCTAATTGTATAATTTGAAGAAAAAAGAGCCTCATTTCTAGGACTGGAGAAGGGCTTTTTTTTCTTCCACCCTCGAGCATCCCATGTGTGCTCCAATATCGCTAACAAATCCGTGACGTCCCAGAGCCCTTCAATATATTATCACGCCTCTGCGCATAGAAGTAAAGTTTGTCCCAGACGGTGGCTGTGGGTGTAATGAAATATTGTCTCCTGTGGAAAGCCTGGGTATTTGAAAAAAATTCTGCAAGGCTGCACTCTGAGCGAAAATCATCCCCGAGATTCTCACAACTTGGGTAATCGAGGACCCGGGGCCGATCCCAGGCCCGTTTTGACTCACCGACCGGAGTGGTACACGAAACGATCTTCAATGGAAGACAATATCGCATTTTATAGTTCCCCGTGTAATTGTGGAAGTTTGTCGAGGGTAGTTGGCTGGGGGTACATACATACCTACCCGCTCGCACACACGCGGGTATAAATAGTGAGGAAATACCTCTGGGTGTCAGACAACTCACATCCTGGGCCAACATCTCCAGGGTAGCATCGTCGTATAACCAAGGCTAACAAGATTTCGTGTATGTAATTGGTTGAGTATTAAATTGCGTATTCTAAGGTGGAACTGGAAGGAAGGAACCCGGAATTGGAAGGGGAGATGTAATGGCTGTGGGTAGAGGATCATTTAGTAACATACTGTACTACCGTCACAGCTAACGCAGACTGCGCGACGCAACCCTTTCCCTCCTCACACATCTCGTCACCCTCCGCAAGAGCTAGTTCGAGATAGACTTTCGCCCACGTCTTCGGGGGCTACTTCCAGCCTCTGCTTAAGGCGGAATTTATTCTTCAAGATCCACAAGACGCGAGTGACGCAACTCTTTAAGGACATTAACAACACTGCTCTTTAGTTTTCAGCTTCTACGCGGCTAACAAGACTTTAAATCGAAAAATAGTTCAAATGAAAGTTGTAGCGCTAATCCAAGCAGTCATTTTATCTTCCACACATTTTTTCGCAACTCTGATATTAGAGCTACTATACACGATTTTATGTCGATCCAGCTCGTGTATACAACGAGGTATATTTCGTCGACTATACATTGCATGGAAAAATACGTCGAATAAAAGTTGTAGAAGGTATCATTTGCGACATTTTTCGTCTGAACAATTTTTCTCTAAATCAACCGCGAAGATCGCTGCGAATTTTTTTATAACGGTAGATTTCGTTGCGTGTGTTCCCAGCCGGAGTACGCCTCGTCTTTACACGGTTGGATACAAATTGTCTCTTGGGGAGACGCGTTTAGTTAATTCCTAAACGGTCAATTAAGCCTGTGTCTCTAAATTGCTCAACCACCTTTGCAGGATATTAACTCTACAGGCTGGGGGTTTCGTTGTAGGACCTTCGAAGATGGTCCATGTAAGGAACCGGAGCGGGTTTGTAACGACGGTAAGCCAATCTAGCCGAGAAGGCTGTCGCGTGGTATGCTCGGCCAATAAACGCTAAAATCACTAAACTAACTAGTTTGGGCTACTCTCCTTCAGGTTCCTGGGACGATGAACTACGCTGTCCCAACCCTTTTCCTATACCGTCCCGTCGCCGCCCAGATCCACATTCTGTCCCTAGTTACTTATTCCATTTAATTAACGCGAGGCGCAGGAAGGAGGCAGCTAAGACAATCCTGAAATCATCGAAACCCGATTTTTAAAGTCCAACTTCAACCGCGAATATCTCCGCCCCTGTACGAAGGAGAATTATTTTCCAGTACATCAATTCGAAGCTTAAAGCCTTAGCTTTCAGATGAGTCTAAGTAGAATACTGTGAAATATTTTTATCAAAAGTTATCGAATTTTTTACGACAATCTGTCCAACGATCGCGTTTCAGCTATCATCGCGACTTTGACCCGAAATATCTCAGCTTCTGGACGAAGGAGATGGAATTTTCGGTACATCATTTTGAAGATTGAAGCCTTAGCTTTCAGATGAGTCTAAGTAGAATATCGCAGGATACTGAGCTCGGAAGTTACGGCGTTTCGTGAAGATTTTTGCAGAGTAGACAGATAGAACAGAACAGCTCGCATGACACGTGGAGGGAATGTAAGAAGCATTGATCGAAAATTGACAAAATACGGTATAGATATACACACGGCTGTTATAATGTTTGCGTCTTTTTCACGGTGTTGTTACCAACTTTTCCGTAATCGTCTGATCTCAAATCGCTGGGGATCAAACTCATCGCTCGTGGAAAAGTAGCAAGAACAAATAGAGCTATTTATTGAACTAAAGGAGTTCCCAAGACAAATATCCTCCCGTCATCACTCCGAGGATCTCCAGACCCGATCGCTCGCACCCCATGACAAATTTTTACCCGTCATACGTGGCGCCGTAAATATATCGAAAATTAATCGGCGATTTTTTACGAACAAATATTTTTATGTATTAAATAATAATAAAACGTATTGGATATTATGACAAGACCGCCACACTTGATTCACTTATCGCTTATGTTTGTTTCTATGGTGGATTTTAGTGGCAGCTGAACTCCATAGACTTCACGTTACTCCGAAGAGGTGAAAGGGGGATGGAAAAGGTGCGGGATTCCCGAGGGCAATAGCATGCCTTGTTTAACTAGCCTTTTAATTAGAAACGTTTAAAAATTAACTCTATACCAAAACGAAACAGGCGCGTATAAAATATACATACATACATCTGGGCCTCTTGAAAATTTACGCTCAAAAACTGGATATTGTTGAAAATTTTCGGGTGATATCGAAAATTGGGAATTTAAGGGTCGAAAATTTGTCACCCTGATATTTAAATATGTTTTTTATTAGAATAAAATTATTGAACATCGACTCGTAGGATCTTTGGGGAATTATTTTTCCTAAAATTGCATGGGGAAAAAAAATGAAAAAAACTTTCGCCCTAGCTCTACGTTATTATTCTCGTTTGGTGATGCATTCAGCTTGGGCAATCCGGGTGGCTGGGATTTACCCGATGTTGTATAGAGGCGAGGTGGAGAGGTGAAAGGACTTTGTTGAGTTTTTAAAACAATACGAGGTGGCTTGGGATCGCGTTATTTACGAGAGAATTTCGCGGAAAGAATTAAGGACGAAAAATTACACAAAGAATAATAACAAAGGATTCCGGCAATCCCGGACGCGTTTTCCAGTAAAGTACGAGGAATACGTAAACAGCAAATATTAAATTAGGCGGTGTATAGTTATACCCGGGTTTATAAAATTCTATGAAATTTGCTGAATAAATGATGGGAAACTATGTTCTACTTTGCACACTCCTCGAGCCAGGGATCACCTTTCGTTTATTCGATTTATACCGTATGGCTTCCTAAGGGAAAAACTTTCGGCCCTAAATAAAAAGGGTTGTCATTTTAGCCGGCTAAGAATAAGAATAAGAATAAGAATAAGAATAAGAATAAGAATGAGGAAAGAAAAAGAAGAATAGGAAGAATGAAGAAGAAGCGGTTATATTTCTTAAAGTTTTCAACCCCGGCACAACGCCGAACTGAATTGGGGTGAAAATATGGACGGGATATTATTATTAAATACGATTATCCAACGGGGCTTAAAGTAAAAGTGAAAAGTTGAGGGCATGCAGCTCTTTTCCAAGGTTCACGCCTCTCAAACTTTTACCCGATTAAGACGAAATGAATTAATCTTCATCCCTGTAGTAACACCCAGAGTCGTTCGTGCCACCCGCACCTGCGGACTTGAGACAAGAATAAATTCGAAAAAAAAAAAGAAAAAGAAAAAGAAAAAGAAGAAGAAGAAGAAGGGTAGAGGTGAAAATTCAGTTTTTCTCTCGATTCTTTCACTCAAGCCAAGAATTTTTCTTCTCGTCTTTAGAAAGTCAACCATTATCTGCTATTTTCTATATACACTGTACAATTTTCGAAAAAAAATTCTCAACGGCGGTGTATTTATCTGTATATATGTAGAGGGTATATATTAGGGTGAGCGAAATGAATCGAGTAATTTTTTGTTTTCTTTTTTTATGCTTAAACAACGAGCCTCGAAGAAAATTAGCTCTAAATATGAACATTTAGAGGTCGCACATCGCCATTTTTCATTTTCCATTTGAATCACATGGGAAATGTTCTTGTCGCGCCTTTCGATTTTTATATCTCGAGAATCGATCTACTTAAAAAAATTCTGCAAGGCTACTTCTGTTCAAAATTACACGCTCTACAAAAAAGGTCTCTTGGTCATTTTCGATTAGTCCAACCGTTACGAAGTTTCTCTGAAGATTCTGGTCATTTAATGGCAAGGCTAACTTTGAAACGGTTAGATTTATCGAAAAAGATCAAGAAACCTTTTTTCTAGAGCGTTCAATTTCCAACAAAAGTAGGCTCGCAGAATTTTTCTAACTAGATCGATTCTTCAGATATAAAAATCGAAAAGCGCCACAAGAACATTTCCCATACGTTATTAAAATGGAAAATGAAAATGGCAATGAGCGATCTCTAAATGTTAATATTAGGAGCTAATTTTTTTGTCCAGACTCGTTATTTGAGCATAAAAAACAAATTTCTGAAGGTACCTCTTTGAAGAAAAAAATTGTCGATTTATTTGGCCCTCCCTAGTATATATGTATATATATATATATATATATATATATATATACACCTCCGTAAATGATGACCGGTCGTTTAACTACCCTCTGGTCTAACAAGTTTCCATCGGGCATCGCCGAGAGCCGGGCGTAGGAAGTGCTGATCGGATAGTATTTAGCAATAAACTTTGATTTCCGACTGCTTCGGCGGTGAAAGAAGCCCCTGATTTCGTCGGGGTTGCGAAAATTACAGTCCTAAAATGTCCGGTCCTGTCTGGTCCGTCGCGGTACTTGAACGATCAGTTTTTTACTTTATACTCCAGCGGCCGGTCAAAATTGTACGTTTCGAATGGCTCTTTCATTGATAAAGGACGATTAAACTGCAGACTGAGTCAATTATACGAATAAAAAAAAAAGACAAAAAAACAACTGATATACAGAAAAAGAGAATGAGGAGAGATTAATATGAGTTTGTCGGATTTTTTTTTTCTTATAGAGAAAATATCGTGAAAAAATGTTGAAACTCTATTTTTCTTCTTCTTTTTCTTCTTTTTCTTTCTGTTCTTTATTTATTTCTTTCTTCTTTAACCCTCGGGATAATCGAGAGACGATCATATTTACTTAATCTTTTCCTCATTGATTGGCAAAGTCTAAACGTGGCTCGTACCTCGTATCGGCAATGCCACACTCAAGAGCCAAACAATAGAACCACCCCCGCCGCCCAGCTCCCTCGCCATCCCCATATAATTGCTTTCGTAGCTCAGTGAACGTTAAATATTCCATACTTTGGTTTCATGGTTTCAAGCCCGGCTCCGATCCGTATGAAGGCTTCCCATCCGCCCCCAAACCCTCGCAGTAACCCAAACTGCAACCCCCAACGTCAACTTGGCGGAGCAACCGATTCAATTCTTCGTTGAACCAATCGAGTAAATAGTAACTTGGCAGAGGGAGGAAAGAGGAGGGAGGAAGAATCTTTATTTTAAGGCGGATTGGAGAAACCTGCAACGATATATTGAAATCACATTCAGAGAGGACTTTTTACCCTGTACCTGAATGCGTATATATCTGCCTAAAATAATACCAATCGCCTGCGATTGGAATACGACGAAAAATGCCGCTTATTTTGTTCCTAAAGAAGAACCAAAGACGAAAGAAGCTTTTTTGGAAAAACTGCCTCTTCTTTTGCTTTTCATTCGCACCTCGAAACGGTTTGCCGGTATTTTTAAAGATTTCTTTTTAATTGTCCTCAAAAAAAAAAGGACGGCTTCAGATTTTCGGGAACTTTTAATTATCCTTCCAAAAAGCTTTTATGAGCATAAATGTCTCACAGTTTATTTTAGTTCGTTTCTAGCCTGATAATTTTCTGCCGAAACACAATTCCTCGTTTTGCTCCGCGTTTGAAGGTTACGAAGCTTTTCTTTCGAATTTGAAAATCGAAGAAACAAAAAACAAAAAGCTTTTCAACAAAGTGGTCAAGTTTTCATTTTCCTGATATGCTCGATGAGAATTTCTTCTACTTTTTGAAAAATATTGACAAAATGAAGCTTTCCTCCTCAACAAAAAAAAAGAAAAAAAGCTTTCCGAAAAAAAAGTCGCCAATAAATCGCGGGATCGTAACACAAAATTTCTTTTAGCAATCGAAATATTGAAAAATGAAAAGCTTTTCGACAAGGTCAGTAGAAAATTAGCTACGTGAGTGCAAGCTTTACTAGTACTTCAGCAGTTTATCACCATTCGAATTTTCATTTCCGATAAATTTTTATGAAAATTAAAGGGGAAAAAAAATGGAAGCTTTTTTGAAAAAAAAAAGCAGAAAAAATCTTTGGGAATGAAAAATCGTTGATTTGTAGATAGATTGAAATATTCAGTTGACGTAAGTTTGAGGGAGGAAGCAGGCAGGTATTTAAGCACGAGCTTTAGAAAAGAGGTGAATCTTCGGGGGGTGAAACTATAATAAACCGTTTAGCGTGACGGGACCGCCTCGAGAACACCTTGGCGTTTCAAATCACCCCGGAGTATATGTCTTGGGGGGCCTATAGCCACTCGAAACTCGAAAGACCATGGCGCAGAGGGAAGATTTCAGCAGTTAACTGCTCAGGGGTACAATAGACTCCCGCCTCACCACCGGATAGCTCCTGTCTCAGGGCTCAATTCACTCTATAAAGACTTCAAGACGATCCAACCTATTGTCTATTCTTCCCGTTATGAGAGACCCGAGACCCCCACCCCCACCCCCACCCCCGACCCTCGAGTGTGAGAAGGGGATGAATCTTTATACCGCCATCTAATTAGCCCCGGCGTTTAAACTGACTATATAAATAAATTAAACCCTATTCTATTTTTTACAAAGGACGAAATTCACCCCTTGGATATATATTTCCATTTTTTTTTTCTTTTTTTTCTTTCATTTTTCGTTTTTCGTTACGATTTTTATTCCTGAATTTTTTTTTTTTTCTTCTCTTCCTCTTCAAACGTCGAATAAACTCGTGCATCACGCTCGAGGGATTATGAATTTATTGAAAACGATTAATTATACCTAGGTTATAATTAAGAATGGTAGAAAATTATATCAAAAAAAAATAAGGGAAAAGAGAAAAGAAATGGGGAAATGATGAAAGCGATTGCATTGCCTGTATAGATGAGGGGTTGAAATTTTTTTCGAGTCAAGAAACAGATGGTCGATTAGTAATAAGATTATAACAATAATGAAACCGGGTGGAAATATCAGGGCTGTACTACCGCACTATAACTATATACGTATACCTACTGCAGTTAGACGTTTTATAAAGTATATATATATATAGGGAATCAAGAGAAATGTGTATTAATTTTTCAAGTTTTTTAATTAGCGAATGTCTCATTTCCACAGGGACATTTATATTAGAGGAAAAAAAGTCCGGCTGCAGGCACAAGGCGGCTGGTGGTGGTTCAATTCTCTCGACAGTTTCTTATACTCTGCGAGGTGGAGAGGATGAGGTAGAGAAAGGGGGAGGAAGGGAGTACACCCCCAAAGTCTCTCGTTTTACATTTTCTTTTTTTTTTTTTTTCTTTCTTTCTTTCCTTCTTTCTTATTCTTCCTTCCTTCCTTCCTCATCCTTCTCTTTTTTCTCTCATTCTTTGACTATATATATTATCAATTTCTTATACAGAATTAAATTATAGAACAAAAAAAAAGTTATTTCAATTAATAAGAGAAATTGTAGATAAGAAATAAAAACAATCCATTTTTAGACAATTTTATTTTCTTGGATTTACGTATATATATATAGTCTTCTTATAATCTGATCGTTTTTATAAAAATTCCATTTAATTTCTTCTTTTTTCTTCCTTCGTATTTTCGGTTTCAGAAAGAAAAAGAAAAAAAACCATACGATTAATTCATCTCACCGTTGATATTATTATTTTAATCGTTATTTTAAAATTCCTAAGAAAGAGAAGAAGAAAAACAAAAAAAAAAAACGTAGTTAAAAAAGTAGAAAAAAAAAAAAAACATTGGAAAAAGTTTTGACGTTTGTCGCCGCGTCTTTGACCTGGGTGCTACTAGCGCAGCTAAGCGCGCCGGGGGATGATAGATTGTTTAAATCTTTTCAGTTTCGTCGTTCGGTTGGAAGTAAAGAACCGAAGTGGAGGAGAAGAGAAAGGAAGGAAGGAAGGAAAAAAAAAAAAGAAAAAAAAAAAATCAGTGAAAAGTTGGGAACGCCGTGCCATTGCGAAGTCCTGCTGCATGGACCATCGGGGTTGAAGGAGGTGGAGGCGAGGCATAAGAGGGAAGAAAAGAAAAGTTGACGCGCGGGTGGGAAAAAAAAAAAAAAGTTTTCCTTGATTTAACGTGTTAATAGATTAGCCGTTTGTTAGCGAGGTGAAAAATTCCACCCTTCTTAAAATACTTCCCTCTAAGTCCCGCGGTATAAAACAAAAAAAAAAAAAAAAGAAAAAGAAAAAAAAAATTTCATAAAATATTTCCATTTTTCAATTCTTCCCGCAAGATTTGTAAACGTTTTTTCTTTTTTTTCTATTTTGAATAAAGTTTTTTTTTCCGTATTTGTACTTTTTCTTTTTTTCTTTATTGGTTTTTTTATTTCGCGTTACTTTTCGCGAGTATTTGTTAATTTATTTTTTATTTTTTTTATACATATGTGTATATAGAATATTGTGTACGTATAACACGGCTACTATATGCTTGACGAGGAGGTAAGATAAAATTGCGAGTGAGGTCTGGCTTGGTACGATAATATTGTTTGTGTTTATTTAGTAAATCATTTTATCTGCAGCGAGTAGAGAGAAAAGCCCCCTACCAAGAGTGTATAGATGTATATATTGGCCTTCTCTTTTCGAATGTGGTAGTAATTTGAATACAAGTACAACATACGTTCAAGCTAGAGTTGCGTATAGCGTTGTAAAAAAATAATACAACAGGCCACCGTAGAGAAACTCTTTTTTTTCTTTCAATTTTTATTAAACACTTCTCGTTTTTTCTTTTCTTTTTTTTTTTTCTTACGAATACGAGAAGAAAATTTTCGACTATTTTCAAATTCAGTTTTTCATATAAATAAATTCGATATCAACCTACTGGAAGAAAATAATCAAGTGTGGGTGAAATTTTCTTCTATATAATCTCGCCGGGGGAGGAGATGAAAAATGATATATACATATACATATATATATTCCATTTCCTGTTTAGCCTGTAAATTTTCTTGCTATACATACTTATAACTTAAATCCCAAAGTTTTAAAAGAAACAAAAATATATTTTACATCTATATCTAATTCTAGCGATCAGGTAAACCTTGAAATCCTGAAATAATTGGCTGGGGGGGTGTGAGGGTGGGGGGTGTGTATAGATGTTTATTTGAAAAAGGAAAAAAAAATAAAAGAAAGAAAAACAAGAAAAATTTGAAAAGTTTTGCAGATACCTACGTAAAGTTTACCTCTAAATAATAAACTTGTTCATTTATTTATTCGTTTTTGCGTTGATACGAAAAAGAAAATTATATATATATAAGTATTAAATTTTTCTTTTCATCCATTAATGCTTCGCCTAAGTTAACTCGCAGCGAAGTATAGTTGGCATAATAACGATCAGTCTCAAGTGTTAATTGTTTTTTTTAAAAAGAAAAAAAAAAAAACAGAATTTTGTTTTTTTCTATCTTCTATATTTCTTTTGTTCTCTTTATATTTAATTCCCTAAAATCCTTGAATTTTTGTAATCCGCTTTCGAATCCTACTCTCCCACAGCAACTATACTCGGCTATCTCGCCCTGCCTTTTCCCAACTTCCCCATTCTCTCGATCCCGCGGCTCCTCGACTCTTCGCAGTCTACGGGCCCCAGCCTCTCTCGTTTGTAAACCAAACACGCGTTCTTTCTCCACTTTATCGTTTGCTTTTCACGGATGTATGTATGTAGATGTACGGGTATGATGATCATCACTCATTATCTATGTATGTATACATGGATGAATATGGTATATAGATACGGTGTGTATTGAAGGCAACAAACATTGTAGATACTGCCGCGAAGGTATAAAGGCTCGAGACCTTTCCTCGACGAAATTATCCCGAATTTAGAGAATATTATTATAATATTCGATAGTCGACGTGAAAACGTTTACAAAATTACACAGGATTTCGACAGATTTGATCAAACCCGTTTCGAAAAATCAAAAAAGTCAAATAAAATCAATCGAAAACCGAGAAATAAAGAAACTGGATCAAATGGTCAGAATCGAAATGAAATAAATGAGGATTTGTAAAAATGGGCATCAAATTTGCTCAAAGATACTCGAGAAGCTGAAGACGGTCAAACGTATAATAAAATTCGCCGAAAGCTACGAAAAACTTTCTGAAAATGGCCAAAAACAATTAGACACGTCCTAATACGGTCGAGAATATTTTGTACAGGAGTTTAAAATGGCCAAAACTTTTTGTAAACGAGGTAATTTTATCTAAAACTGGCCCCCTGGGTATAATAAACCGAGTCAAAACCGTCGAAAGCTGTTCAAGCAAAAGAAAAAACAGTCCCAAAACCTTTTTCCAACGTTTGAAAACGGGTTGAAAATTGCCAGAAAAAAGTTCAAGTGTTTAAAATCGGTGAGAACGTTTTTTCAAACCGATTGAAAAATTTACGTGTGATGTTTGAAATTGTGAAAGAAGAATTGATAAAAAGGTAGGAAATATTTTCCAATGATATCTTTTCATCCCCAATTTTTTTTTTCTATTTCCTTATGCCCGCATTACAGCGAGTATAATCTACGATTTTTCAACTCGAACGCATGTGTAGGTATTATTAAATTTCTAAATGGGGTGTATGTGTATCGCAAAGTGGCGTAAAGCTAGCTTGATATTTAATCTACAAGTACGTCTATATCCTTGTAAATATAATCCTAGTTGTTTTATTGCTCGAATTTAGAAACGGCGAATGTATGTACGCGTATGTACTTTACGATGAATTCCCGCGGCTCAAACTGAGAACCGAAGGGTTTGAGGAAGGGTTTGAGGGTGGCGGATATAACTCGGTTGCTACTACTCCCGTACGGGGTGCTATACGTTACTGACGCAGCTGACGTACGTAGGTGATGCGGAGGGTGGGCAGGGCGAATGGTAGGTACGTCAGGTAGACACACACACACATTCGCACCCCTGTATATCCAGACGTCTCTCAATTCTCAGCGAGTGCAACCCCCTCTGGACTCTCGTTCACCCTCACACTGTTTCGCTTCTCTTCTTCTCCCGTCTACTAGCACGCGATATAGGGAACAACCCTGCACTGTATGTACATCCCAGATCTGTTAATTCGCTTTACGATCGCCTATCAAGAATACGAAAGGCGATATCCCCTCTCTGTGTATTCCTGTCGTTATTATTCTCACAGTTATTCGTAGCCTTAATCTCATCTCGCGACTCAGAACCGCGTCTTTCTTTCGAGACACGGAGAAGATTCTGGGTTTCACTCCAGATCGCGTATCGTACGATTGGTCTTATCAATGAACTTCCTATCTTTCAGGAAAATTAAATCTCATACGAGACCTGTGTATAGATCTACAGGTGGTTCAACGAACTTTCCATTTTTTGACCGAAAAAAAAGGCTTTCGATATCGTACTACGTTTCAACGATTCATCGAAACGTGATCGCCTCAAATTCTGCAGTAAAAATGATGGTAAAAATTTTGAAAAAAATTCTAAATCCTCGTAGTTTCTCGATTTCTGATTCGATATATAATAAAATCGAAAATTTTAGGTTTCTCAAACTTTGTAGGAGCTCGAATGAATTTTCCCGAATATTTGATAAATTAGGAAATGTATATCAGCAGTGTTTGTTTAATGATTGAGGACGCGTGTAGCGCGATGTATAGAAATGTGATAGAGATAGAAATATATATTAGTAAATCCTGTTGCACGTGTAGGATCGGATTTATAATCGGGAGTTAGTATATATATATATATAGCAGTTAGCGGGGTTTACAGAAAGAATTTATATTTAAAGATTTTTTTTGGGGAATTTTTAAACAAAAGTATGATATCGTTCCGCAGTAGCTGGTTTAGGTAGGCATGCTATGATTATAATGGCAAACAAATCGATATGTACGAAAACTGTTTCGGGGCTGTAAAAATATTTATAACTTGCAAACAAACAGTTGTATACACTGGGCATATTTCGGAATTGCGGATAAGAAACACCACCATCGCCACATTGGCCACATTCATTTCTCAGACCATACGTCGCTGGTATATATATACATATACATATGTTACGTGTATAGTGTAGGAATTGTGGCGAAATAGCCGATATTTATTTTCAAATAAACAAACACTCTAATGATGAGATCATCCCAGATATATTAAAACGATCTTATACAGACTCTGCAGTACGAATCCCTCTCGATTTATAATCCATACAAATCTTCTTCCGAGATTCGAAAATATAAGTTCCTTTTCTTTTTTTTTTTCTTTCATCTACTCTATAATATCTAAATTCAGATAAATCCAAAATGAGGAATATAACAACGTATATAGCTATGATTTGGAAAATTTCACAAATTTCCAGAGAAATTCTGATACGTTTAGTATAATATAAACTATATAGCAGCGTAGATAGGTACGTGCTTAGTGCAGTTTCTCCCGCTCTCAGACAGTAGAACTTAATTAAAAGCATGCACGATGATTATTTGCGGAGTAAGGCTGTGCAGAACGTTTATTTTAGAAATTGCGTACCTCCTACCGTCCGTACGGACAGACGGACTGGCGGAGAGAAAGAGAGGAAGAGAGAAAGCGAGAAAGAGATGGGGGGAGAAAGATAGACGAGCAAATGAAACTTATACTATATAGAGATATATATAACGAATAAATATATAGCATGTATATATATATAAGGTATAACACAGCGAATCTGGGAGTACAAAGTATATCTGCACACGTTCTGCGAGACCCGGTGCCATCCAGCATCCCCTGTCGCAGCGGATATATTAAATATTGTATAATTTCGGGACAGCGATCGTATCTCGTTGTTATATTTTTTCAACGCTACAGCTGAGAAGATATTGAACAACAATATATATATATACATATAATATAAGTAATAATAAAAATAGAAATTATATAGACGGGGAGAGATTAGGGGTTGCGGTTCTTCGAGCGCGTGAAATAATACAAGACTCTTTCTCGCTTTCATCCCTGGATATATTACACTCTATCCGTTCGTTAGTTCGTTTTTTTTTTTTTTTCGTATATAGGATATATGCAGGCTGTGTATTGTTGTTATACGGGATTGTCTTCTGGCCCCATATGCTTAGAGGACTTGTAAAAACACTAGATACACCCACCGCTGCCACTGCAGCACATGTAGGTTACCTACGTACGTCCTACATACACACTTATAGTAGATCGAGTCTCGGCCTGGGCTGGCTACCAGTTCGACGAAGCAACCCGCTCGAGGGTTTAAAAAGAGAGAAAATATATATACATGCACGCATATAACGCGTATATATATGGCAAAAGGGATCAGAATAGAGAAAGATGGAAAGCTATAGAGATCATTGTCAGGGAGCAAAGTATAAGGGTTGGACTTTACACCCCTTCAACATAATTCTGCTTTTCAACTCCCCCCCGTAGTAGCTGTACACTGCAATGTGTGTGTCGCGCGTCCTCGCCTAATCTACAAAGTATATTATATATTAATGTGAAGTAAAGGTTTTTTCTTCTTCCTTTTTTCTTTCAATTTATTTTTTATCTCCGTTGTTTTAGGAGCAACGAACAAATGCCACGGGACTGAAAAAACTGTCTATTCTTGTTCGTTCGGTTTGGAAAAAAAAATTTCATTCGAATTTCGTCGGGAAGAATTTTTCAATCGCGTTTTTTTTTTATTATTTTGTGTTCTTTTTTTTTCACACAGTGCATTCGGAATCGCGATTGCAATTATCGACGCGGTTGTATGTGTGAGAAAGAGAGAGAGAGAGGACTCGCGTCAAACGTGTACACCGATTATTGCAGACGAAGAAAATATTTCTAGGGCGATGATCAGCGCGAAGGGAGAAAAAGTACGGGGTGAGAAGAAAAAGTGATGAAAAAAAAAAAGAAGAAGAACAAAATAAAAAAAAGAAAGAAAGAAGGGAAACAAAAAAAAAAAAAAAAAAAAAAACAGCGAGAGAGGAATAGTGAGTGCGAGAGAGAGTGGGGAGAGGGATAGATAGGAGAGACGCGGAGAAGCGACGGCTAGAATAAACACATAGATGTTTTCTTTGTACGTCTAAACTAAACAGTCGGTGAGGAATCTAAACACAGACCAGAACCGAAATTCAATTTGGTCGCCGCCTCTTGTGTCATTTGTGTGTCTCCACCTTCGGTATAAAGGCACAGCTAGGACATAAAGGTAGGTATGACTACGTACGCGGGACTTTTATACGCGATTATATCTACATACGTCTATATAGTGTATGGATTTGTGCAGAGAACAAGGCGGGAAAGGTATATAAAGAGGTACGATTCGAATAAAAATAATATACCCATATACTTCAAACTTTTCGACGCCGAATTCCCAATTTTTAGTCTGAACCCCGAAACTTTGTAGTTTTCAAGACTTGACCAAGAATCCAGAAATTTCGTCACGATTGAACAGTTTTGGAAAAAAGTTCGTCGTATGCAAATAATTTCAAGAATAATGAAAAATCGATTTTATTATTTTTTGTTTTTCTCGATTTTTTCTTCTTTTTTGAAATTATAAAAAAAAACAAAAAAAAACGTAGGTATATATCTATGCAATTATATTTACGAAAAAATTATGGAAACGAGTGTTAAAATATTGGACTTTCGAAGTATTAAAAATTGATTATAAATTGTATGAAAAAAATGAAAAAAAAAAAAAACACCGTATACTTAGATTATTCGTTATATATATTATAATTATTGCGATATTATTAAACCCGCCTTGCGCGAAGCATTAAATGTGATGAGTCAGCTAATGATATACTGGCTATAGGTATAATATACAGTGTATAGAAAAATTGATTGATAACGAAACGCGCGACGTTTTGTTGAAAAAAAATGATAAAAAAAAATGTAAAAAGAAAAAAAAATTTAAGAATCACGACGATGAATGAAAAAATGAATCAATTCCGATTACAGAGTACGCGATGAAATATCGCATTATATCATGAAATTCTTAGACGTGAGATAATTGCAAAATACCTGCCCAAATGCCTGATAGATCGTTCGTAAATCGGTGAAAATTTCAAATACAACGCGTAGGGATTGCACCGCGTATATATCGCGATGTAATATATGTCGAATGATAAAATTTGGCAACAGGGCAGATACGTACGTGTGTAAATAGCCGCGTGTTATATCGACGCGGAGATCGTGTCGGATACGCATACATGGGACAATTTATATTATTGTTTAAAAATCGCAACTGCATTGAGTGCTGCTGTGGATCCGCGAGTTGTTTCAGGTGGGACTTACTTATACGAGAGAGAGAGAGCGAGAGAGAGGGGGAAGAACGACACAAGCACTCTTACACGGGGGGAAAAAAGAGAGACGAAGAATCCGCGCAAACTGGTTCGCATCATCGCGGGCTGTACACTGATAATGTTTACACCTAGTGACACGTATGTTTGCCCGCGATGCTCTCATGAGTTATTTCAGGTGGTATAGAGTTTCAGTTTTGTCACCGATGTTTACGAGCCGTGGACTTCCAGGACAGACATCACGACCCCTGGCGGTCCCATTGCCGATTCTAAATCCTCGTGAGAAGAGATCTGGCTCGTAGACGGGCGCGGGGAAGTATTAAAACCGCTTTAGCGGCTCTGAGAATAGTTCTGGAGAAAAATGTCAGAGGAAAATAATCTCGCGATTGATTATCCCCGCAACATTTGTCCGAAGAATTTTTTCATTCCGTTTCAATTAGACGAGATAAACCGGGAATAAGGGAAAGGGTGAAATCGCCGGAGTTCGCAAACTGCAGGCAAAAGTTATCTGTTGAATAATAGAAATTAATCGCAATGGTTTATGTATACATATACCGTGTATGTGTATGTATATACTAGGCCTGCAGGGAAGGAAAGTCGGGTAGACTGATTCCCAGATTGTATTTGAGTACACAGCTGCTAGGTGAGGTTTTCGCAGGCTGTTAATAATGGAGCGACAAAGCCGAATCGAATTGGGAATCGAGAACTCGGATTTTCTCTTGGTGCAATAAACGGCGGAGCAAAGAAATAAAAATTAAAAAAAAAAAAAAATAATAAGGAATTCAAAAACTAAAATTTTAGCGACGAAAAGAAAAGATGATTTTAGAATAGAAATGGAACTGAACTCGTCGGATTTTTCATCGAGGGGTAAAAATCCCCACGAATATGTTGGCTTTAGACATTTGAACAACAAAAGTGATCAGAGAACGAGACGCGTTTCGGAGATTTTATATTTCTACCAGCTGTGCAGCAGCAGCAGCAGCAGCAGCATTGGGTTTAGCTGAAATTCTCTCAATTAGAAGAGAGAAAAGTAGGAGAAAGGGGGAAAGAAAATTTCTCTAAGAGTGGTGCAGCGGCAATCATGGGCTCCCCTATACCAAGCATGAAATTTCTCTGCGACTCCTTGCGGTAGCGGGAAATAAAGAATGAAAAATAAAAATTATATGAAAAAAAGGGAAAGAGGAGACGAGAAGAGAAGACAGAGAAATGCGGACGAGAAGGAGAAGGGGAAGATGAAAAGAATAAAGAACCTCCGACCTCTTTACGGCCGATTCTCTTTCTCGCTTTTTGTATAACTTGATTGGAAGAGACAAAGCTATTTGCAATTTGCTGCAATGATAGGGGATGCGGGGTGCGGCTCGTCTTTTTCGCTATGTTCTTATTCCGCGATTCAATACTCCCAGTCAGATCGACTCTCTCCTTATTCTCGCATGGCTACACTCGTCTTTCGATTCCCTTTTCTTCGTACATCGCAATCAACCTTTTTCATTTCTTCAAGTCAACTTCAACACCTGTTTAAACGTTGCTAAACCTCGTCATAACCTGATTTCAGCATCCGATTTCTCAGCATCAAGATTAAAATAGCAGATTTCAACGTGTTATCAACTCATCGAATGTTTTCAACCGACTATAGAATATTTCATCTCGGCTCGCCTGACTTTGGCATGTTTTAGTAATTTTTACATCGATTCAACATTTTTCAGATCAACATATTTTTTCATATTTCGTACTAATTTCAACTTTTTCTTTTTTTATGGTGTTTAGGCTAATTCTGAAACGTGTATCCTTGAAGACATGTTTTCCCTCATTTTTATCGCACCTTTATTTATCCCCAATCCTAATTACCTCTCTGTAAATTTTTTTGTTCGATTAATTCGGATAGATTTATTAGCTTCCCCCTCGAATTTGGATCTCTGAAATTCTGCGAGTATTTCTGTAATTTTGCCTATCCATTCTCGAGTACGTGTGGCAAGGATAGTTACTGCACTTAACGACGGTAGAAATCTTAGCCGAAGGTGTGATCTGGTTTAAATAAATAAAGGACACCTGCCAAGCCACGGTCTCGCCGTTATATCCTTGAGGACCAAGGATTATCATGATCCAGCTGTAGCAGCATAGGATCGAACCTCGTAAGGCAGAAGGCACAGCTCGAGGACCGCAGGATTTCCAGATGGAGATACCTTCGTGTAACTCTACTGATAAATTATAAACAAGAGTTGAAACTCTGCGCCAGGGTACCTGCCTCGAAGGAAACAGTCGCTTCGTCAACTTGACTTCCTTCACCCTTTCTCACAGCCCCATCCCCGTCGTTTTCTGTTTCTCCGTTTCTCTGCCACACGATACGATTATATCATATTGTTTCACCCTACATGACTACGGGTCGAAAACTGAACTTTGACAAAGACGCCCGAGAGAGAGAGAGAGAGGGAGAGAAAGTCAAGTTTTGAACAATGAACTTTTGTCTTCGGCAAACCTCAGGAACCTCAGGTCAGCCTTTGACCAATTTCTCAAGAATACCGTAACTGGGTCCTGCTGAGTTTGCTCTGCGACAAATTCGCGATTGTTCCAACCCGGGCGGTCAGAACGTTGACCAGATTCAAGGGCGATATTCTCTCCGCTAGTTGATTTTCAAATATTGAAGACATTTTTACAGGTTTATTTAAATGCAAGACCGAAAATAAAAAGAAGGGATGCAAAATGGGGAGAGTTAAGAAAAAGAGAACAGAAAATTCGAGGGCCATGGCGTATATTGAAAAGCAGCGAAAAGGACGCTTTAGAACCCATAAAACATTTGTTTCCCTTTGTACGGGGGTTGGGAAAACGAAGACGTGGTTTTGGTACCCCAATACGATTTAGGAGGCGGCAGTTCCGCTATACGTATACACCAATACCGAGGGGCAAAGTATATTGCATGCAGAAACCGCGGATTTTGAATTGAATTTGAAATCAGGTCTATCCGATTTTATCGTCCTTGCGGTGTCAAGTTTTCTCCCGTTATTTCGACCCCAAATTTACATCTAAAATTCACACATTTACGCGTATATAACCATGCCTGTTGTCTGTGCAGTTTACTTCTTCGCCGAAAGTTATAATAATTATATAACTCGCATCCATATACAGGGTGATTCGGGTTGAACCGGTCATATTTCAGGGGAAGATTCCCCGCGATAATCTAAGACTAAATTTCCTTAACAAAAAATTCGAGGGACCGATATTTTCCGAGTTATGAAAGATCTCAGTTGACCAATCGCGCAGCTTTGTAGGTCGCATAGACTGGGCACTGCGCAACTCGCGCTGAGTCTGAGTCACGTATGAGTTCTGCGATTGGTCGACTAAGATCTTTCATAACTCGAAAACTATCGGTCCCTCGAATTTTTGGCAGAGGAAATTTAGTCTCAGAATTCCACAAGGAATCTACCTCGAAAAATATGGTCTGTTTATATTCAATTCTGTTTTCTTTTTCTCCGTGATTTTAGTAGGTATCTATAGTTGATTAGTTCGACCTCTTCCATTGATGACAATTAATTAGAAAGTGAAGAAAAAAAAATTCCCATACTACGAAATTTGTTTAACGACATTTATAATTATTCATTTTAATCAGACATGTATATACATGTATATATAGGTAATATACCGATCTTGGAATATTTTCTTCGACTAATATACGCACGACTATATATATTTATATATAGTTGCAACGGTAAAATTCCTATAGTTATTTAGGCTATAATAATTAAAATTTTAGCCTCGAGCAGACCTGATGAAAATTTATAATATACATATATGTACATATTTGGATTCTCGAAACTTATATTATAATAGCTCGAGGTGAATATTGATTTAACTTTCGATTACCAATTGTAATATATTATATTGTTATAATAAAATAAATTAAAACCAAAAAAACAAAGAAAGATAAAACAAAATATGAAACAAAAAATTAATCATGAATATCAATTAGAATAATAAATTCTCTAAATTTCTATACAAGTATAGGTACACAAATCGATTTTACCTGATCGTTTTCCTGCTGCTGCAAATCGTTTCCGTAAGAACCAACTGTCGTCTCACCGTTTGGGGTTGTAGAAGCTGAGGGTCTCTGGGATGTTGACAGGTTAATCGCACCGTCCCCGTCTTGATCATGATCCATTATGCCATCGTCCTAGAAAAATAAAGAAAAAAAAAAACGAACATAAAAATAAACCCAAAAATCGAGTAGAAGAAAGAGAAAAGGATAGAGAATAGAAAATAAAAAATAGGTAAAAAAAAAAAAACTTTTCTCTTCCTTTTTTGTATTGCTTTTTTTTTTTTTTTTTTTTGTTTTGCGTTTCTTTTATAACAGGTAGAAAATTTATTCACAATTTAAACAAAATGAAATTTTTCCTCGCGTATATTTACTATATCTATATAGGTATACTATATATATGTATATATGTATAAATATACTGCAGATATAGAATATGCCTATAGTTGAACAATCTTGAAAGCATGATAAATATAGAATAGAACGCGACTGAAGCCGGTAATATCATTTGAACAAACTTTGTACCGAGGTATTAAGCTATATGGGTAGTTATATGTATATTATAAGCGTCAAATAATCGTCGTTAATCATTTTAGTATATTATATACTACCTATGTACATAATATATATACATATATAATATACACACATAATATGATAAAATTGTGAATAAATTTTTGTAACGAAATGAAATGACAAAAAAAAAAAAAGAAAAGAAAACAAAGATGGCGGTATATATACATATATATATAAAATCTAATAAATATAATAATAATAATGATAAGAATGATAATAAGAAATTACTTGATCAATCCACCGATCCAGCATTTTCATCAATAAATTAGAAATAATTGCGTCAACGTGAAAGCGAAACATTTATAATCCAAAAACTTGCACAAGTTACTATTATTCCACTCGTAACAGCACATGATGTCCTAATGTCAATATATTTATATATAGGTGTATAAATATTGGAAATAAATTCAAAGAATATTTAAAAAAAAAAATAGAATTATTGAATATGTTTGTTTAACTGATAAATGAATTTTCGTCAAATTTTCGGTCTTCGTTTATAGACTAGGAGAAGAAGAAGAAAGAAAAAAATAACAAATGCGAAGAAAATATCAAAAACCCCCCCAAAAAAAAAGAACTTCAAGGAAACAGAGAAGATATAGAAGAAAGTGACACGAGGACCGCGACGATGTGAATAAAATTAAAGAATAATTCATAAGTTGTATGTACATCCGTTCATTTTTAAATTCTTTTTTAAAATTTTATCTATATTTCTTTTTTTTTTCCAATGTGTCATTAAACCGGTATATAAAATTATTCACAATTGTATTATTATCGATGATTAATTCTTGTGCGCGGATAATGCAAGAAGAAGGCCAGGGTTTAACACAGTTGCTGCGGCCACGTCGAGGTAACTCTAAACACTAAACTCTAGAGCTTGAGAGAGCAAGCCAGGCAGGCAGCTCAGCTCAGCTACAGTAGAACGCAAAGCAGCAACAGCAACAGCAAAAGCAACAGCAAAAGCAGCAGCAGCAGCAGCAGCAGTAACAGCAGCAGGCAAGCTGGTATGGCTGGATGGATGGCTAGCTGGCTGGGTGTTGAACAGGGAAGGCAGAGTGTGTAGAGCAGTGCGGGGCTTGTTGTGTAAATATAAACAAATATAGTTGAAACCAACCAACAGGCCTCGGTTGTCTGCCTCTGTTAAGTCGCGTACGTGTGCCGTTCTAAGTGTAGACGGTGCGGGTTTCCCCCACACGAAAAGAAATGAAGAAAAGAAATAAAGAAGGAGCCAATAGTAAGCAGAAAGAGAAAGAAAGAAAGAGAGAGAGAGAGAGAGAGAGAGAGGTGAGGAAAAAAATTTACCACCGGATTTCCCCCACCCTAAAGAAAAACCGTATTAGTAATACAGTAGAAGCACTGCGTGTGACGGTCATCGCATCGACTAGGTAGATAGTAGGTACCTTAACTGCTACCCTCGGGCGACTCGTTTCCCCTGCATCACCCATAACGTGTGTTCATACTCCACGAGTCTATTTCCCCCTTGTAGTAGTGGTGGACGAGTGAATGATTGGGATTGTGTGAGTGACTTGTATCGTGTTATATACAGTGACGAAACCCGACTATTTCCATTTCCATTTCCATTTATATTTCACATTTTCTCTTTCTCTTTCTAGAGTTTTCACCTTGATTACGGTTACCTAGTCGTCGCGTCGAGACGGGGATCGGGGTTCGTCGCGGGTTGGGAATTCGGAAAATTCCGAACCTTTGGAATTTTCGGAAACGGTCGAGCCTGAATAATCCGAAGTAAAAAATCGGGATTTAACAACCCTTTCGGACATTTAATAACAGAATTTAGAGCCAATTATGATCTGGCATACTCAGATGAGACTCTTGCTATCGGAACGGGGAACGCTGAGTAACTACTCTTCAAGTGGCGATGAGAAGTTTAGTCTCTGCTTTACTTCACCATCAACTGTATTAAGAGACGTTGAAATCGGCTATCCCAAACCCGAATTACACTTTCATAATTTTTATGGGGTCTTACTCGCCGCGGATACTTGGTCCAGTGAAACTGAACTCGAGTCTTATTCCCACACGTGGAAAAAGGGTTTTTCATTTTCGGATTGACACGATGAAACCCAGTCGAAGCTGTATCAATGAAATCGTAACAATCATCGATGATTTTTCAACGAATTGAATGGTTCGTTGATTTGAACGAAGTCTTATTTTCTCATCCTCGTATCGTGGGAGAGTTTAGAGTGAGACGATCGCCGAAGCGTTAGGTCATCATCATCTCGCCTTTCGGAGTACGGTTTTTTTTCTTTTTTTTCTTTATATTTTCTTACACGTAACGTGTGTTCCTTAGTTACATAATATATATAATACGTGTATGAGTATTGGCTTTCGTGAAATAGGAACGTTTTATTATTTCCCGGTGTAGGTACGGGGGGGTTCGGTTTACTCTGTTTATACAATAAATATCCTGGCTATAATGCACGTATGCTGCACATCCAGGCACCACTTAAATACACACGTACATAGGCAGGTATGTACGAATTTCTGTACAATTCTCACAGACAAGGACCGGGATCAGGATTTGTTGTCATAGGACAGGACGTACGTTGCCTACTGCCTGAAAACTGGCCCGTGTACGAAGCTAGTCTGAAAAATTTTCAACCCCCCTCCTCCCATTTTGAAAAATGAAAATGGGACGGTACTCCTCGTCAAGACTCGAGGCATTTGCAAATTTGATCGAATCGAATGAGTTTGAAAGAAAAAAGAAAATTGAGAGAAACAGAAAAACGATTTCCCTTCCCCTCGCGGATCGCGAATTAAAATTGCAGGGTGAAATCCGATGAGTGACGTGGATGATGGTGCAGTTCATAAATCGTTTAACGCTCATATGGAAGAGGAATAGGTAGGGTATACGGCGTTAACAAAGTTATAGAAAGAGAAAGAAAAAGCGGTTGGTCATGCATGGTTAAGGGTAGTAGAAGCGTGGATCCTGAAGCACTAAATAATGAAAGAGAGGTTTGGCCCCCGTCCGGCGTGGAGAGTAGGAAACGTAAAAATCCTTGAATCTGAGAAATTAGCGGAGTAACGAGCTGTCGGGAGGAAAAAAGGGTTACACACGGGTCTCTGGGCTAAAAGGGTTGAATTAATGTCGCGATAAATATATGATTTAAGGTGAAAACGTTTGTGCGACTACGGATAATTTTTTATCTCAGAACCCGCACCCCCTTACCTTCCCCATAACGTTTTGCCCTCCCGGCTCGTAGAGTGGCATTTTTTTTATTTTATTTTATTTTTTCATTTCACTCCTTTTTTTCCACCCCTCTCATTCCACCCGCTCGAGAAGGGGACGACGTGTGAATTCGCCACTAATTTCTTTTGCTTTTGTAATTTACTGCCCTCTAACGGAGGCTGCAGAATTTACGTACGCTTTCTATTGTTTCACTCATACCCCTGCACGGAGCACGGACCACCCCTTGACGCCCCTGGATATCGAACAAGACACCCTATTCCAACTATAATCAAATTACAGCGTTCAGAAGCTGGCCGGAAGAGTCCGGCATTGAAAACATTCTATCCTGTCGAAGGAGCGTTGAGTTGTCGATGAAATAAGCGGGAGAAAAATCGTTTCGCATGAACAACCCTTGATAAACGATTACAATAATTATCAGAGAAATGAGTTTCGCCGCATTGCCGCAGTGGACGCGGTGTGAAATTCGCGTCCAATTATTCTAGACAGTACAGAAATTATTGTGGGGTGGAAAAATTTTCACCGTGGTTTAAGGGGCGGACGGTCTCGGACAGGACGTTAGTTCCTCGCGGCCCAGGAAACTCGGATTTTCCCCTCGGCGACGGCGTCCGACCGCTTGGGTTCCGTCGACTCGACACATTTTGGATTAACCGCTAGACATTAGAATACGAAATTGATATATTATAGAGGCTTCTGGCCGACGGTCTGTGGTCCAACGTATCCAGCCAACCCCCGCTGACCGTGGGCACCAGGATCGCTTACTCTTTAGGCATGGTTGCTCGCCGGTCAAATCTTTCATCGCATTATCTTCCCTCGTAAAACACTTCTTTATAGGTTCCGAAATGTCTCGCAGCGTACGACCGTCTATACGCTTCGGACACACGTGCTGCAGTGGAAAGAGAAATAATGCACACACGTGTGATGCAGTAAAGACACATAGCCGACTTGGCAGAAAGAAGAAAGAGAAAAAGAGGAAGAAAAAAGAACTTTAGAATATTCATTCCCCTTCTACGGTAGACCGAATCGAAAAATTCTTCGAATAAAAGTTGCGGAGCTTATCAAGACGTACATTTTTTGTATACAACATTATTCTCTAAAATCAACGGTTTAACTCTGTTACGCAATTAACCGCCTCGATGGGGATTAGCGTGATCTTTCACGTCGTTA
This sequence comes from Rhogogaster chlorosoma, assembly GCA_944452935.1. NCBI lineage: Eukaryota > Metazoa > Arthropoda > Insecta > Hymenoptera > Tenthredinidae > Rhogogaster > Rhogogaster chlorosoma. The sequence goes on along the minus strand of OX101801.1, from coordinate 2,560,574 downwards.
TGTCTCGCTAGATGTTAACGCGATCGAAATTATCCCCGTACAAAAGTTGTAGAGCTTTTCAACAGGCGCATTTTATGTCCTCGAAAATTTTTCGCCAGACTCTCTCCCGGGCAGTTAAAACTTGTACTGTGGCGAAGAACGGTCTATCTGGATCTCTGATCGGGGGAACAGTGGCTGGTACCGGTCCGGTTTGATTAGGCAAGAATAAATAAAGAGGGAATAAACCAGGCGGAAGTTTTTTGCATTTTGTTAATGGCCCCTGCGCTGTACAAGGGAACGAACAGTGACAGGAGAATCGACGTTCCTGTTAACAGACACGAGTCTGCTAATTCCTGGCTGGAACTGTGCGAGTAACGCGAGTGTCTGGTATCTTTCGCGATTGCCTCGTCTCCTTTTTTTTCCTCGCCGAATACTCGTGTCTCTTTCTTTCGCGAAGGGGTCCTTGTTAGCATACTTATCAATGGCATCCCTTAGAATTAAGACTAAAGTGAGTTAACCAGTCCTGGAAAAAGGACGGAGTGAGAATGAGAATAAGGAGACGAACGCGGCGGTGGCGGATCGTTTGGTAATGGAGAATGTAGGAGGGTGTGTCCCTGCCCAGAAATGTTGATAATATCAAATTGCTTGAGAGGTGGATATTGGCTCGGAGAGGAGCGAGTCCTATCCCGGGCATAATGTTGATTGGATTCAAGAGTGAGAGGATTAATCTGCGTTCTTTTATTACTGACGGAAAGCGAGAACGGTATAAGGAACAGAAGAAAAAAAGAGAAACAAAATGAAATAAAATAAAAAAAAGGTTCTATTCTAAGCCAAAAAAATACCCACTTCCCCAATCTCAAAACGACAGGGGGAGGGTCAGTTTCTTCGGAGCTGTATAGCGCCGGCGAGTGAGGTTGATCAGTAAGAACTGATCTAGACGAATGACCGTAAGTGGTGGACAAAGCCAGATAAGAAACGGGCTTTCCTCAAAAGGGGAAAACACTCTTTGAAAGGGAGCTTTCGAAAGTGTCCTGAGGAATAGACCTCTCTTTGTTTAGCCGTTTACGGTGGAGGAAGAGATTTACTCGGATTGGTCAGCAGTCGTCCTATAGCCAAACTACCATGTGTTGGTGAAATCCTCAGATCTGACTTTCCCCTTCCCTTTCCCTTTCTTTTTTTCCTTTTTTTTTTTTCTTATTTCTGTTCCTGATCGCGAGCCTGTCCCTATAGTCGGGTCTTTTGCCAGTCGGTGCTTACGACGTTGAACCCTCTGACAATGGTCCTGGGCATTAGCTGACAACAGAGGTGTGGACATCCGATTACCCTCGTAGGAACTTCTCTGCCTCTCGTTCCCCCCGCGAGTCTGATTGGACAGTATCCTCGAGGAATGAAGTGTCCGAGGTTTATGTGTCTCCTGATAATCAGGGAACAGGACCATAAGGGTCTAAACAAAAATCGTACGGAATTGGCTTCGACTTATTCAGGACAAAGAATCATCTTAAGAAAGTCCTTTCTTCTTCCTCAACACCTGGGTTATTGTTGTGATGCATAAAACGAGCGACTGGTATAACTAACTATAAGCGAAGAAGAACAAGAAGAAGAAGAAGAAGAAGAGGGGTTTGTATGTACCATCACAAACCTCTTTGAGTATTGGATGGCAAAAGGAGATCCCGACCAAAGCGTCTCTATCCGAACAGTGTTTGTTTGGGATGTTTCTGAAAACATGAATCTACTTCAAGGCACGTTGGTCGGCCGTCGGTTTGGTCCTCTAATGGGTTTTGTGCCCCCATACCACCGCAACGTTTGTTTAGCGCATCCTGTTTAGATTCTAGTAAAACCTAGCCGTTGTGTTGTACCGTGCTATAAGCTCCATGTGAAGGATCGTTTAATTTTTAATATTCCCATTTTTATTCTCACATCTCTGAAAGGAAATGATACCCACACTTACACCGACATTCGCACGCTCAAACATCTCCATTTTCAGCATCCATACCGCTCTAACTCCGCCAGGTATCCAGCTACTAATACCTTATACAAGATAGTTTGAAAATAATGAGCTAACCTGCCGAGGGTAATAGGATTACGCCAAAATCTCTAATAATTGGGGAGGCCGGAGGTGGAACTGGACTCTCTAATGGCGGAGAAGTAACATTACTGAGAACGGTTTACGGCAACTAAGCTTCGCTTTAATTCCGCCCGGCCACTGCACGCGGTCCGAAGCTAGAATCAAAGACGTGATTACACGATCAAAGAATATCCGCGGAATCAGAATATGGGATGTGCTGGGATCGTTTTTAGAATTTCCTCTGCAAAGGGTTCGAAGACGAGGAAAAATCGAACGAATCTGGAATTATTAATGACGCGGAGCGCAGGAGCTGTCCACACTCCTGTCGGGACTCGTCTGCTTTGACAAACCGTCTGAAACATCGAAAGTGATGAATGAATCCCGCGGCCCTTCGCCATCGACACTCGCAACGTTATTTAGAATTTCTTAGGGAAAGGATTCCGCGAGTTTATCCATGGTTTTACGCCGCCGATAACGACGAGGAAGAAATCTATGCGAGATTCAAGTCCGGGACATACATCAGGCACATACATCAGCCCGGTAAACTAGGGGGGATAAAATTGCAACTCACTGACCATATTTAGTGTGGGAATGGTCAGAGGGTCTTGGCATATCCTGAGGAATGGACTCGGCCCTCGAACCATCGGATAGAGAGCAGTCTATCCTCGGACAACACAGAGTTGAGAAAGGCGAGCAGGTTCTCCAAGGACGAGGAGGTTTACAACGAGAAGCGCCACCGGGGTGTAAAACTTCTCGCGAATCATGTTTCCGCGATATTTTACGCCCCGAATTTGCGGCCGGTAGTCCGCGGACTTTATACTCTACTTATGTACCCCCCCTTTATTTTATATACTCTAAAAATGACAATCAGAGGTTTTCTCAGAGCCTCGCTTTATTCCCGCCTCTTTTCTTTAACTTTCAGCTGACTGCTCCGACTCCCTACGTTCCCTGACTCAGTTCGTCCTCTCATCCCCCGGCTTGGCAGGACGCTACAGCTCCGCAAGCCACCCAGAGGAAAGGTTATCGTTCTAAGGATCATTATGCCAAGTCTTAAGTCGAGCTAATATGTTCCTTGCCCTAGCAGTATATCCTTACTCTAAACCCATCAACTACCCTCCGCGCTTTTCCACCCGGCGTGTTAAGGACATAGACAATTTAATGCCATTTTATAAATTATGCACAGTCTCTTATCGTCCTTTTCTAGACTTTTATATTCAAGGAAGAGAGAGAGAGAGAGAGAGAGTCGTTGGAGAAAATATGAAAAATCAAGAAAAAGGACAACAAGAACAAAAGGAACTATCATCCGGACGCTAATTCATCTTATCCTTATATTCGCGCGGATCAATTCTTGAAGGGTGGCGGAAGCTTTTGAGTACGCGGTTATGAAAAATCGTTCTCCTCGGCTAACCCGCGGCAATCATTTTCCTTATTGCGATATTGATACGTTACTTTGGTAATATGGGTTACCACCATCACTACCCTCGCCCGGCTCGTTCCCCTCCCTTAGACGCCCTTCTTTTCGAACGTTAAGTATAAGGAGGCTGTGGAGGTGAGGTGGTTTGGCGAAGGGAGAATCTCTATTCCCATATCCTTCCGAGCCATCGATTCAAGGATTAGGTGGCAATTTTTCAAGCCTATACCGAATAATTACTCAATTTTTTCCAGAAGCCCTTTTCTCAACGCCACTGCTACGACTACACGCAACCTACCCTTGCTCACTGTATATACGAACCTCGAAATTTTCATCCCATAGAAAATAATCGATGCGTATCAAATATTGCTTATGTACTTATCAAGCGAGGGGTGGAAAAAAATGTATTTTCATCAAAAAATTTCTTCTCTTTTACCTCGCAAAATTCAACAGATTTTTATATCGTTTTTTATTTTTCATTTTCATTTACTTTTTTCCTTTTCTGAATACTAAACACCCATGGTCGACCCCTTCGCAAAATCCAACTCGATTCTTTCATTCTTGAAGCTTAGCCGACTTTTTTTCCACCCGAATACCTCACCTCCTCCTGTTGTCTTATTTTAAATCTCCAATTATCACGACTCGTCAAACAGCGACAACGCGCACTGGGATCTCGTCCCCGCACAATTCCCCGCATAAAATGAAAAGAAAAAGAGAAAAAGAAAAAAAGAAAAAGAAAAAAGAAAAAAACCAAGCCGTCTATCATTTTATACCTATCGACGATTTTCCTTTTTCCCCCGACCATAAGATACGAAAAACAAGTTGTTGTAAATTTTCAAGTGAAATGAGTAGAATTCTGGACGAGATTACTTATGCAGGGTGGTGAAAGCGGGAGTAATAACCAAGGAGGACTAAGAATGTCTTCTTTTCTTTTCTTTTTTTTCTTTCTTTTCTTTTCTTTTCTTTTTTCGAGTCTCCTCCCGGGCCAACAGAAAAATGTTTCTATTTAGTCTCGAGTAAGCTCTTTATTAAGAGAAAGCTCTCTGGCTCAGAAGAAGGCGAGCTGAGGAGTTTCGGTGAAAAAGGGAAACTGAGAAGTGGGGAGAAAAAATTAGCTCAATTAAACGGTGATTTTAACATCCGATTTCGAACCGGATTACAGAGTTTAAATTCCCTAAGATTGCAGTGATTCCTTGACACTCGACCTCGTTCCTTTTTCGAAGGGGGACCATTCGTCTTGAGATAATGCATCCCTGTTCCTTTCTACAAAAACTATTATATTCTTCAGAATATAATCACGAATGAAATTCTTTTCGTTATTTATTATTACGTTCAAATATTTTCGATTATTGCCCCCGCCACGCAGCCCCAAACACGTGGGTAATTTTCTTTCCAAATTGAGGATCTACCCTCTGGATTTTTTCGCGTTAGTATAGGGATGGGGTAAGACCACCAGCAGCTCTTTAAAAGAAAGTGGTATAAACAGACAGTTTTATACAGCGGGAGAGAAAGGAAATGTAAATTTTCATCGAACTGGAATGAAGAGGAAGAAAGAAGAGAAAGAAATAAATAAAGAAGGAATGAAATTCGTTGCTGGCAAGATATCCTGCGGGTCTATTACGTCACAGTTTCAGACACATTTTCACTTAATTTCGTCAGTCACGTCGTTCGATTTATCAGTCGAAGATCTATCCCTAATTCTATCATCAAACCCCCTGTATCTTATATTCTATTTTTTACTGCATTTTTACGCTCCTTTTTATTGCCTGCAATGCGATCCGGAAAAAGTGAAGAGAAGATAATCGAAGCTTTTTATATTTATCAGGGACGAGATAAATCGGGCCAAATATACACCCACGGTCTTAGTTGGTGTAAAATTCTCTAAACTTTGCAGTTTTTTGGGGAAACTTTCTTCCGGGCTGATTTTTCGATACTTATCGGAAGGAATGAGCGAAAGATCGCGTCTCCAAACCGCATCGAACACTCGCTTCTGAAAAGTAAAGATTTTTCGAACCAGTTAACCCAAAGTTTAGTAAAAAATTCAAAATGGCTGAGCGAGAAGCGACCGGTGGATCAAGGGTGCGGATCACTGTCCAGAGTGCACGGCCGAGAAAAATAAGAAGTGGGTATAAGGGATTTCGAAGGATGCGGACGTGACGGGAATATATATTCTCGGGAGGAGGACATCCGCGCGCAACAGTCAACACCGGGGTCTTCGGCAACGGGCTAGGTCCTAATAATGTCCTGACGACTTCCGACGTCCTCTTCTTCGCGGGGTTTTACGAGGACCCTTGCGGATCCGGGGTAGGCATGAGTTTCTCGCAAGAAAGTGAAAAGAATTATTAATTCGGAATGTACGTGTTACCGCCCGCGCCGGGCGCTTTTTTTGCCGGTTATAAATCCCACCAGATATCAGTTGTCGCCTATATCCTCGCGCGCACTTTCATCTCTACTTTTCGCTAGTTATCTCCCGACTTTGACCTCTGATCGGAAAATCTTTCCTACAAACTTTGTCGGGCTATGAAAAACGCGCGTTTTATATTCCGTAAATTTTTTCGCCAAACCTCTCCGGAGCGATGATAAGAGCGATTTTAGCGCGCGTTCTGTCCCCCGCGATTATACCTTCCGATCTACTTCCGCTGGGCTAGGCTCTGCCGGAAATTGTTTGAGACAAAAGTTGTAGATTGAGTGAAAACGCGCGTCTTATATTCTATGAAATTTTTTGAGACGGTTATAATGGCGGAGTTACTCACGATTTCGTTGACGTAAGCCCATGCTTTCGGCTATTATATCGTTAGAGCGGAATAATCGAACAAGTTTTCGTTGCACACTGAGAATGAGGAATGAGAAAACGCGAGGGGCTCGAAACAGAGCGAAATAATGAATCGAACGACACTGATCAAGAGTCAGGAAAAATCTGAAACATAATAAAAGGTCGAATAACAGTTGTAGGTTTATATCAACGGAGACAATTTAATCGATAACAGTGTATATTGTGTGTATGCTATCTAGCCACTATCTGTTGGGCCAGAAATGCAGGGATATTGTTGCTATGTGTACAATGATATCTGTCAACAGCGAACTGAAACACGGATAGACTTGCGGACGTATACCTGTGTAATAACCAAAACCGATTCCATCCCGCGTCCCGGGGACTGAATTCACAGATATTTTTATTTCACCGCTAATTCAGCCGATATTTGAGCAGACGACAAAAACTCGACATATGTCACCAGTTTGCTGTTTCCTATGTCTGTATATCTACGCGAATCGATTTCTTCCGAAAGCTCGAAAAATACGGGAATATGCTTCGCCATTATACACGCTGCTAATTCTAGACTAGTCTTACACAATGGCATGATGCGGATATTTGTAGTTATTCAAAAGGTGGAACGGTGACTGGCCAGAAATCTGGCAGATAAATAATAAAACAATGATCCGCACGTGCTTCGAAACGGCAACATTTCTATAATCGTTGAATTTCGGGAGATCAAAGTCCCCAGAGATTCGAAAATTTTCATCCACTTCCCAGGCTGCGAAGAAAAGAAAGTTGAACCATTTTTCTTTGAATCGTGGAGAAATGAAGTATGGATAATTTTTTGGACGAGTAACAACTTCGTCGTTCAAACTGATTGGAAGGAAATCGAATGACTGGCTTTTCGACAATATTAAAACAACTGTATGGCTACCTGCATCTGCACACGTTCGTATCTACGCACATAGACGGAAACGATGATAAAAAAAGGAGAATTCTATTCCCCACAGATACCTACACCTACACAGAGTTTCACTAGATACGAGTTGTTTTCATTCGAACAAACAGAGCAGGACTTTTCGCCCAACCCTGAAGCGAATCTATAGCTAGTCTATACCGAGTGATCGAAGGTGAAGTTTTAGGCGCATTAAAATTTGGGAGTTTTTCTATTCGGATCGAAATCTCGCTTTCTTTACACCGGGAATGAAAAACACCTTCGCGACACCCCGTATGCAAGGTCGATTCAAATCAAGAGCATATGGAGTTGAGTGCAAAAAATTTGAATTTTCCTACCCACCGAACGTCATACTGCATACAGGATCAGATTCTCGTAAGTAACTATAAAGTCAAGAATTTTTTAACCAAATAAAGACTGAATTAGAAGGAACTATTTTTTGTCTTCACATCTCGAAGTTTTCTGATTTCTGGGCCTTGGGGGTCCTAATGTTCTGAACTCGAACGTTTTTGGACTTTCGGAATCGTCTGGAACGAAGTTTGGCCCGGGGAAAGTTCGCAGGGAAATTGGCCAATAATTGGGTAACACCTTGCGGATGGATTTGGACGTGTATCCGAATTTGGTATTTATGGGGTAACGGGGATGGGGTAGGGAGTAGCTGGTTACGTCTGAAGGAGCCTTTGGGCCATGGGTTATAGAAGTGACGTATTATATAGGTAGCGGAGTCTGGGCGTAGGAGGAGAGAGGTCGTTTGGCAATCTTGGGGGATTCCCCAGGATACAATGGGATCTCAATACATCACCTCGCTTAACCCAGCCCAGGGAACCTCGCTTTTCCAGATGGCGTAATAGCTTAGGAGACGATGTAATAGCCGGTGGTGCTTCGAAAGGAAACCAGCCATATACGTATATCCATGGTATACGTATACCCACGTATAGTTCAACAAGCCAAAATGGAACCGTTCGTCTTTCGTCCTCATTGTGATACCGACAACGTTGGGTACTCAGAAGGCATATGACTGGTCGTATAATTGGGGACGTCCCCTATCACCCCGTGATCAAGAAATGATTCATCATTCATGCCCATTTTTACAACGTCCGACTGTTTTCAAACGCTGGAATTCACCACGACACAAAATTCGATCTACGGACCGAAGCGATGAGTTTACAGAAAAAATGCATAGGACATAAATTGCGCGTCAGACTTTTTCCCACAAATTTTATTCCAAACATTTTCTCATCAGATCACAACCGGCCGAGATACGAGCCAAAGTTTGCCAGCTTCCGCCCCCACCTTTTCCTCAACTACAGTAGGACCCCGAACGAATCTAACCTAAAAATCGTGGGACCCAAGGCGCTGCAGTTCCTCGGAAATCACTCTGAGGCCATTTGATGGAAGGGACAGCGGAGTGGTTCGAGAATTGGTGTCTGCATATCCTTCGAGACGGTTTTAACGCAGCTAAAAACGATCGTGGATAAATTCAGTGTGATATTTGATTAAGCGATGGGTGGAGGTTTTTAACATTCGTTGAATATTTACGGCCCCTAGAAAGTGCATCGGGGCTCTGGCATAGCTGGCAGGCATTAGTTAGGGGGAGAGAGTTTCGCCGTTGATAGAAAAGAAAATTGACGCTGCATTCTGCACCAGCGCCGGACGTTCGCATCCATACGTTCGAACATCACCGGGGCGTTGACACTGGGATGTTGGCTATACCGTCGGGCTTCTCTCCCTCTTTCTCTCCGGTGGTCAGAATCTCCTCTCTCCTCTCTTCTCTCTCTCTCTCTCCTCTCTCCTCTAAATAGTGAACGTCGCCGTCGAAAGGCGGAGTCGACGTCGTGGACGCGCACCTTTCCACCTGCCCTGTTCGAATGGAAGACACGCCCCCGCAGAATTCTCCGAGCAACGCCTACAACTTCACCATCTCCTCATCCTCATCCTCATCCTCATCCTCATCCTCATCCTGGTCCTCATCCTCGTCCTCGTCTTGGTAGCGCCTCGCGTCAAGAGCCAAACGCTACGTTGTTGTAATTCCAAGGAAAAGAGAGAGAGAGAGAGTGCGAGGAATGCCTACGTGCATGTCATTCGCATTTCAAGATGTTCATGTACTTAAGCGTCGAGAAAACCGTGGAGAAAAAAAAGAAAAAAAAAAAAACCGTCAGCGATTCAGTTCCGGCGTAGGTATGACAGTGAAAAGGGTCAGGCGAGGATATATCACAGCGAGGTAGAAGTCATTCCATGATCATTTCCATAGTGAATTAATGATGGGTAAAAAAATGATGTCGATGATCGGGGAACGGGAGGAAAATATACAGAGGACGAAGAGAATATCGCCTGTTGACGAAGCAACGAAATTTTAGTAGCAATCGTGATCGGAAATCCACCCTCTATGTAAGAATTTGAAATTTACACAGGTACCCAGTAGGAGAGAGATGGGGAAAGATAAAGAAAGCGAGAGAGAGTAGAATGGAAAATGGCCGAAACAAATCTGGCCAGGTTACTGGATGAGGGGGTGAAGGGGGCTGGGGGTTGGTGAAGGCGAATAAAATCGAAGATGGCTCCAGGGTTGGCTGGCTCGCTCGCAGATTTTCTCCAACTATCAATCTTGACTGTTATTACTGGCCAAGTCAAGAACAAGGCGAGAAAGATGGCGGGGGTTGGGGGTTGGGGGCTGGGGGTGGGGGTGGGGATGAAGGTAGCTCGGGTAGTCTGGGGGTAGCTGCTGAGCTTTGCCTGGGGTTGAACCCAGGCATCTGGGCTTCTGACTGTTGTAGGTACTTATATAGGTGTAGGTAGGTAGATATATGCATATCAGACCTAGGTTATGAGCATGTGTCTACATACAAATTTTCGGAACGGACATTACCTAGGGGACTTTTTAAATCTCCATGGATAATACAGAAAAGGAGAAGAAGCCAGAAGAACAAAAAAAAAAAGGAAAAAATTGATAAAAGAATTCACTGTCTCATATCGGAGCTCGTTTGTGTAATACGTAATTTTGTTACAGCATAAATCTACTCGACTCGGGTTTTATCATTCAGGAACGATTCTGGACAAATCTAGGGAATATGAGGTTGGCAGTATGCAAATGTTTGATCGCCAGAGTTGTCTCGCTTTTATAAGATGAGGGAATCGGATGATCAGTGTAGTATAACGTCATAGAAATATTCATACAGGTCTGCAATCCTTATTGCAAATTTTTTACAAAACTACTTCTTTTCTTTCTCCAGTTTAATTCATGAGGTTAGACTTCTACTAGGGACTCTTTTGCATTGCCAACCCATCATTTTTAATTTGTCCAACTCGAATCGACCAATGCAAAATTCAATTAAGAGATTAAAGAATTGAAAGATCAACGTGTAACATCTTCGAAACATACGTATTCCTCTGAAATCTTGATTGCAATTTCTTACAAACAGTATATAAAATAACAGTCCATTTTTTCTCTAGTTTAATTCACAAGGTTAGACATTTTCTAGGGACTTTAGATTTTTTTCTAGGGCTTTTATTGCAATGCCAACCTATCATTTCTAATTTATCCAAACTCTATCGACCATAGCAACTTCATCTTATCTGTAGTAAAGAATAAGGATCTTTATTAAAAAAAAAAACCGAGAATAATGTTTTCCAAACTTCAATTATTTTTTGCTGATGAGTGACTCCACGTATATTTGTTTTTTCTCGCTCTCTCTTTCTCTCTTTTTCTCTCGATCACTTTTCCTACGCGCATTTCTTCAAGGGTTGTTTAGAGGGAGAAAAAAAACGATAAACTGTATATACAGAGGGAATGAGAAGGCGCTACAACGCGTGGGATGAACTCCGTGCGCCTGCCTGCTTGTTTCGCTATATACATCTATAGGGGGTTGGCGAATCCCCCCCACTTGTTGTGCCGTACTGTAGTCTGTATAGGGTGGTTGTGTTGACGGTGAGTTTCACCCCCTGTGTATCGAGAAACCTCGATGCTGGCCCAGGCGATGCTGCCGGCGAATTAATCTCCGTTTTATACGATACAAGTGTGTCATATACGCGTCTAATTATCCGTAATTATCGCAAATTTGATGAAAAAATAGTTTTCAAAAAAACATGTCGAGTCAGTACTCCTTCACATTGTCCGAATGAAAATTTGGATTCAAAATTCGATAGAGATAAAGTTTTGTTTTCGGAGTGGAAAAATCAAACTCAGGGGTAATATTCTATGAGATTAAGCTCTGCGAGGGAAATGGAGCGGGGGGAAAGAGAGAGCGAGATGTAGAGGGGTGGTAATAATTAATAAATGCGAAAACGCATTAGTATGCGACATAGAGGTGGGTAGCTACTTTGAGAGGAAACTAAGCGAAATCTTGAGGTCCGCAGCCGAGATGAAGGTAGAAACGGAAAGGAGGGATGGAACATGGGGTGAACGGGGGGGAACAACTCGACGACCTGTACCTCCTATGGGGGATTATAAAATAATAAAGAGAGAAAATTGGGTAAGGATCAGTTTGCAGAACATTCTGAGGATCTTGGAAGGTCGCGTCGCAGTATAGACCGAGTCTTGGACTAATCTTGAAAGGTCGTCAGCCCCCAGACGTCGTAGTCTCGATTCGTCTACCCCTTTAAGGACGTGTCGGAAGATTTCGCGCTTCCGTTGAATCCGGAAAAAATTGGACAAGAAGAATTCTGGATTCTTTCTTATTCAGGTTATCCCTAATCAGTATAATATTTTTGTACACGTAGTCGTAACTCGCCGAGGTTATGTGATATCGAAAAACATGTCGAACAAAAGTTGTGCAGTTGAGTATACTGTACATTTTATATTTCAAAAATTTCTTCGTCAAACCATCACGACCATTGTTAACCCAACTTTCAGTCTCTAAGCCAAAATGCTCGACAAGTACGTTCATAGAAACGGCCCTATAGCAACAGCTGTAGATCTGATCAAAAAAATGTTTCAATAAAATTTGTAGAGCTAATCAAAACGAAAGTTTTTTGTTTTATGAACTTTTGACGTAGATCGATTTTCTAGGCTGCTAGACGCTGATTTATAACGAACTGGATTAATCGCGGTGTGTGATTATAGTGGATATATCTTGGCAGCTGTTAGTCGGATCGAAAAAATGTTCAAGTTAATTTTGTAGATCTAATCAAGGCGGAGATTTTAAGTTCTATAAATTTTCTGCGTAAATCTATTTCTCTGAAAGTTAGTTGAGGATTTATAACGGACTATGTTTGAGGGAATTGCAGTTGAAATTTTGGAGGTCTTTCGTATACGAGATGACGATTGTACAATAGATTGCGACAAAGAAAGTGATAATTTTAGGAGACTAATCGAGGGTTCCTATTAGTAGTCATAGTATGAAATCGCGTCGCGACGTTGTAAATGCTAACAACGTTATGTAATTAGGTAAAAAGTTCTGTAATCAAGAAGTGGATCTTCCCCCCCATCCCTTTCCTTATTCCACCTCCTTTCTCTCTTCTCTCTCGGTTTGTCTCTCGCATTCGCATTAAAATAGTCTCAAGCTAGGAGAGAATAAAGACGGAGACAGTGTGTGTCCTGCATATCTTAAAACCCTGGGGCGACTCGAAACTCTCTTCTCTTCTCTTCCCATTCCCAAAGTCTCGACTCTCCTTCTCTGTCTGGTTAATAAATGCATATCGCTGCACCGGGGTTTAATTTTGGGTAAAAAAAAAAAAAAAATGCAATCAGAGAGGGAAAAAAAGAAGAGCAAAAAAAAAAAAGAAGAAACCGTGAAAACAACAGTAAATAAAATTTGAACAATTTCGATCTTCGTTTGTTCCAGAAATCGGCGATTTTTTAAACAGTAAGAATTATTGCCCGACGTTTAGAGTTGCAGAATAACGTATGCTGATAAATATCCGCGTTTCGCTTAGTCAGCAAAACGTTAAATAACATTTCTTCGGAATTATGACTCTCTCGGTCTTCTGCGATTGTTGACGTCATCGTGACTGCTGAGGTTAAGGCTAGAGCCATTACGATGCAAAAATCGAGCGGAATCATCAGAGAATTAGTTCTGTATAAATTTTTATCAATGTATTACAACAATTCAGAAAAAAAAATTAAAAAAAAAAGAATTAGAAGAGTTCCTTCCAATTTCGGATTTTATGTTTCAGTAATTAAAAATCGCCTGTCGATAAGAAGATGCTGTATCAATCAACGGCTTCAATCACCTGCGGGATCCGATATAGAAGAAGAAGAAGAAGAAATAAAGAACTTTTCTATCTTTCGCAAAAGGTTGATTTTTTTTCTATTATTTTTTCATTTTCTGATCAGAATAAAAAAGCGAAAATGTACATCTGCGCGCAGATATTCCAAGGAAGTGAAAGTACGTCTCGTGTAACCCTTGAACCGTAGTATAATTTATCTCGCTTCATTATGTTTTTGTTCTTTTTATCTAATATTCCGCAACACTTTGAACCCGTCGAATTAAACATAGCGTATAGATTAGTTCGGCTACATTCTACCGTGTGATTAGGGCGCCATTAATAATCAACCAATTAGCGGCTAATTAGCTGATTATTAATTATCTATGGAAGTGATAAGTCGGATGCTTAGGTCAGGTCAATTTGCGAGAGGTCAGAAGTCAACGAATCTCTCCTAATGACACGCGCTTCCATTTGCTACGTATGAAGAGCGGAAAAATTCCCATGGACATGTTTGGAAAAAATAAAGAAAATTGCAAATTCGTTCAACGAGTCCCAAAAGAGAAATGAGCCTTGTGGATTATTATGACTATTCTGTTGGGAAAAATGAAATTCGAGTCAATATCTGGAGAGTGAAACATGCCGGATGATAAAATCCGTCTAATTTAAGTCGGAGGATTTTATTTTTTTGAATAAAGCGAGATGAAAACGGAGCGAGAAGTGAGATGAGAATAAAAGTGAAATAACAGTCTTTCATTCGGTTTGTTAATTGAAAATAATTCTTTCGTTTGGTAAGGATGATTGTGGGTACAAGAATGAAATGAAAATAAAATAAAACGATGAACAAATGGCGCGCGAGGGGGTCCAGGGGGTCGTCGAAGGAGCCGCGACTCCTAAGATAAACAGCTTTTTGAGAAAACAAAGCAAATTATGAATATACACACCCTTCCGAGTTTAAGACTACAACTCGGCCCCGAATGAGGGGTTGAATTTTGTCGAAAAGAAAATTTCACAAGGACCGGGTGTACAGCCGGGATAATAACGACGGCGAAAACCATAAGAAGAAAGAATAAACTACCCTCTAATTTTTACACTCCGGATGACAACGACTGGATAAATTCCTTTCCGCCAACGTTAACGGTATCCGGAACTTTTTAAACTCATGTTTTATAGAGGAAAAGAGAGTAAAAAATTTCAAAAATTAAATTAAAAAAAAAAAAAAAAAAAACGTTTTGAAAATAATTGAATTTTTTCTACTTACGGAAAATCCGGTGGTTTGTTTAGTTATCGAAAATACAACTCGGAAATACATTTCTGGACATGATATATATGGCGTGGTGAAACAGGGGAACGAAAATATATATCCCGTGAGATCGTCCGCCGTTGAAGCATTCCGACTTATTGTCAGATCGCGGTTTTGTCCGAGAGTTTTTATAGTTAAATCGCAAAACCGTTCGGGAGATGATTTTTCCACCTTACTCTTCGGTAGGGTATATGTGCATTGTACGCCTTAGTATAATGGGGATTTGGAAGTGTGAGGGAAAATTTAAAAACCGATCGAACGATGATAAGCCAGCTGTTGCAGGACGTCAACAGTAAGTCAGTGTGCATAGGAGTAAAATCAGTAATTCAATTATTCTCAAGATTCTAGAGTCAGTCGTAGAAGACTATGAACTCGTACGTTCGGAGGCGTTCATGTGGCGGAAGTCAATTTTTTGAAAAGAGAAGAAAAACGCGATTTGATGTATACACTTATTTTATATTGTTTCTTTTTTTCACCTTCGAAAAACGCCCTTTCACACTTTCCTTCTATTTCCATTGGATTTATCGGAATCTTTCTTCTCCTGCATTATCAGAAATTTGCGTAAGTACATATAACGCCTTATGCTGTATTTACATAGAATATAGGAAAATTCCCTCGCCCGTATATAAAACGCGGTCGTCATATCCACATATTTTTCACATTTGTCTATTTTGCAAGGGCGAATTTTCTATTCGCATTCAAATCAAGCGAACACCGATAGACGTGCGATTATATCGTTTTCAAGACGAAAGTAAATCTCTCTTTACCTTATACTCCCACTTTTTCTTCATGCAATACAGTGATAAAATTTTTTTACTTTTTTTTCGGTAATTATATATACTCAAACTTACACCGTATCTTGATTGACCTCTCAGGCTTGATTGCCAGGGTACTGCAGTTGGCTGAAAGTGTTCTTTGATCCAGGATCCGTTGTCGAATGGACTGTCTCCTAAATGCCCCTGAAAAAAGAATATCAAAATAGAATTTCGGCGCTTCTTGAATTTCTGGACGAACGAAAATTACCAGTATGAATAAAAATTGGGAGTAAAATAAAAAAACTTATTACTCGCATGTTTTTTCAGGGGAAGACAATTCTCAGTTTTCGAAAATCGGAATAGCGGATTGAAGATTAATGGTGAAACTGATCTTCGACAAGAAATCGGATCCACGATTCCGAATTTCGTTATTCCGAATGGCAAAATGGTTTGAAAAACCGATTGTTTCGAATCGTCGTGGTAGTTTTTTCGATTTTACTCTGCCGTGTGGCTATAGAGCGTAAGAATTCTCAATTTCGATAATAAGTCCAAAAATAAGGGTCGATTGAAATTGCCAGTTTTTTCTTTTCTTTTTCAATGCTATAGGTAAAATTTGTTGATTTCATGTAAGAATAGATGAAAATGACACGAAGTGAATGAAAAAAAATTAAAATAAAATATGTCTATAATATATTCTTTCTGAGCAGAGGGGCGGCGGGGGTTTCGAGGCAACTTTACACCCCATAAGCCTTATTTTTCTTTTAACTTAAACTTCTCCCTATATATATATAGTATATACATATTATATATATCTATACGTACCGCCTATAATCTACCGAGAGAAAGAGAAGGAAATAAGAGAATATAAGGAAAGAAAGATAAAGAGGGAAACGAGGATCTTTTTTGAAGAAGAGTCGCGCGGGGTGGTTATGGGGGGGAAAACGTCCCAGTTTTCGAATAAATCACCAGGTATAATGAGTACAATTTATCTTCCTTGGCATAGCTGCTGTTCGTGGGTGTTGGTCGGTGGGCTCACGGCTAAGGTATAGATATAAACTGTATATATATATATATATATATATCATTTATATTCAAAATTTCTAATTTAACCTTTTTTTTTCTTTCTTTTATCAATTCATACTTGATTTTATTTTTATTAATAATAATTTCCACGACTTCTGACTTGCGAAAGGATAATTAGATAATCGAAAAAGAATTCTTCTTCTTCTAGTTTTTTTCGTTTCTTTTTTTTTTTTCCGGGATGAATATTTGAGGAATCTACTGCCGTGAGAGATTCGAATATCTGATGTATAAAGAAATCATGTAAAATATAGACATTTTACGACGTATCCCGGCAGCTGCAGAAGCCCTAGAGGCAGAGAGAGAGAGAGGGAGAGAGAGAGAGAGAGTCAAAGGTGATTGTAATAATATTTCAGAAAAAAAGAAAGATTTATGCAGAATTTCAGATTCCCGTTCCTGTACATAAAACGCGTTTTAAATTCTCTAAGGCACTCGCGAATCGAATGGGAGGATCCGCGATCGTCCCGCGATTCCACGAGTTGCCGATAAAGCGGGGAAAGGCAAGGTAAGGGAGAAGGATCGGGGAGGTCGGCGAGGATCTAAGTACGAACGGACAGATCGACACAGACTTTGTACGTATCTGATAGAGAAAAAGATAAAGAAAAAGAGAAGGGAAGAAAAATAAGGGAGCAAGGTGCCAACTGTAATTGGCAATATCTATCGAATTTGAAAATAAATCTTACAGCCAAGAGAAATAAAAAAAAAAGAAAGATAAAGAAGAAGACTCGAGGTTTTAGGGGCGCGAGAAAAACAGTTTAGTACCTAGAACTGATCGGCTCGCGTTAATCAGGGTCCAGATTTTTTTTTTTTTTTCATGTAGGTATATGGAAACTTCAACGTTTCTGCAAATTCTAAACCGTCTTTGAAAAAAATTGGCAATTTTTTTTAACATTTCGACCAAAAGAACGTCCTCACTTTTTTTTTCTTTCTTTTGTTCAATTTTTCGTTTTCTCTTTTTTTTTTTGAGTCTGCATCGAGTCGAGAATAAGAAGCAATATGTTGCGGATGATGGAAAACGCGATTTAAAGACGTACGTGTATATATACAGATTATAAGCAGCAATAGAGGTAGCTAAGCTAGTATAGTAGAGGTCCGTGCCTCTAAAAATAAATATGTTGTTTATTCACAAGTAAACCGGATGCCGCTGTTTGCTTAAGAACAAATTGTTTTGTTAAGTTTCCCGTCCGCCCGGGCTAAAACCCTCCCTACCTCCATTTTTTTTCCTCTTTCTCTCTTTCTCAAACACCCCACACTACATACCATTCCCATTAATACATATACATGTATACATAAGTTTATAAAGCGTATATACAGATATACAGCCATATAACTATGTATTATATACACAGCTGTGCAACGGTCATATCATTTCATCCAGAAATAAGAAATAAACGAAGAAAATATAACAACAATAATAATAATAATTACGAATCTGCGACTTTTTCCAGTTTTACAGTTTTTGAACGAAAAAAAAAATTTTTTTTTTTTTTTTTGATTGTTTTAATTTTTTTCTTTTTTGGATAAAAAAAAAAAAAAATGATGATACAATTTCTGAGCTTTGTCAGAATTCCAGGGGATGATAAGCAGTCGGTCAGCTGACTCGTACCTATACAGCTGGGCTGAGGATTTGTATATGTAGAGTGAGTGGTGCACCAGGCTAGGCATAGAGGCAGTCGGTAATCTTACTGTTAATCTTTATTTAATCCTTGACTAGCACTTAAGCTGTGTTTAAGTGCCGTGAAATTGGTGCCTAGAGCTCCGAGAGCCAAAGGAATACTTGGATCCTACCAACACGGTATAGAAGCATTGGCACACAACGATGTAGTGTATGTAGATAATATGTGTAAAGAAATGAAATGGGGGGGTGCAAGAATTTGAGTCGAAAAAAATTCAAATTCAAAGTTTTTTTCTTCCGATTGGAAAATATTTTTTTTTTTCAAGTAAAAACAGAAAAGGAAAGAATGAAAATAAATTCGGGGAGTTAGAGGGCGTATGGGTATATGTACATGGGGTTGTAGTAAAGTCAAAAAATATGAGAGTAACAGTTTTTTACGTCAAAATTTATCCCATAAAAGCTCAATAACCTTGAAGTTTTCTTGAACCGTACGAGATAGGGTACAGGGTGGAAGACAGAGAGAGAGAGAGAGAGAGAGAGAGAAAAGTTGATATTTATATACACGGTGCCGGTGAAATATCATATTTAATTTTTATTATATCAGCTGTATGCATTGTGTGCTGCGTCGTACGGTCTCGGTTGCCTCGCCGAACGGCAGCTATATGTAAATATAGCTTGATACATAGGATACTCTCTTATAAACACCCCATTCTTATTCTCGGGGCGTTTTCGCCACCCAACTTCGACCCACAAACCCCCGACCCGCGTACCCCCAACCCTCTACGTTTTCGCCTCTTTTCTCCTCCTCTTCTTCTTCTTCTTCTTCTTCTTCTTCGGCTCCTAATTCTTATTCCTCTCTCTTTTTATCCGCCTTTCGTACTGCTGCCTGCATTTAGTAGACGCTATTATTTTCACCTTAAACGCTGAGAAGAATGTTATACGAGTCTCATTATCGGTCGTTGCTGCAGCGAGCTGCAACCCCTAACAACCCCCTGTCTTCTCCACCAAATTAAAGATTTAGATTTGTTTGTCTGACCGAGGTCTGACGAAAATCTTTATTTATTCATGTCTGAGAAGTTACTCGCAGTTTTATTATTCGGTAATTTATTCATTTAACTATTACCATGAAACTTTCAACAGATTTTCAGGGCTCTTCGTTCTCCAAACTCCTGCATGGCTCAAATTTCACTCAAATACGATCATGCTTTTGTAAAATCGTCGGACATCTTGGATCCGCCATCTTGAATCGCGAGTATTTTAGGTTAGAATCGGACCGAAGTCTTAAATTATCGAAAAACTACTTGGGTATGAAATTCTTCTGGGATCCAATAATCTTTCGAAATTCGAAATTCGAAATTTCCTCAATGTTCTGGACTGTAAATTCGAAATCGTCTCAAGTAATATGCGCGAGTATACATCGATGAGTTGTCGTAGAATAGATCAACTCGGTATCATAAAAGTGTGAGGTGGTTTTGATTTAGGGATGAAAAGTCGAAGAGGAGAAGCAGAAGAAGAAGAAGAGAAAGAAATAGTAGAATGCCGAGAGAATGTCAATAAGCTCGATAAGCAGTCAGTCCCCTGTGAAAAAGGGTCTCCGATCGCTACTCGTATATTCGCGACTCTGAAGCATCGTCGAATCACGCCAGCAGCACCACTACCACGAGTACCTAGCCGTGTCGAGAGCCCCGATTCTCATCCCCAAAAATCTACCCCACAAAGTTCTCTCTTCATTTGACTGATTCGCGCGCACGAGTTGCCTCGAAGTGGACCCTAAAATCTTGCCTGACCAAGCCTGACCCGCTCTGAGCGCACGTGCTCCCCAAACCCACCCTGACTTTCTGACGACTTGATATTGCCGCCAAGTGCCGAACAAATATTGCATTTCTCACTTAACTTGAGCCCCTGCAGAAACCGTAGAGGAAAAAATAAGAGCGAGACGGTGGAGAAGGAAAAAAGAATGAAATTTCTATAAATATCGTTAGCAACATGTAAAGGGGCTCTGTGGGCGTTCGCGGAAATCTGGGACTGCGCTAACTAACAATAAGGGCTCACTCTCGACAGAGAGTCGTGAGTAAAGAAATGGAAACAAACTTTTTGGAATAATTTCTGAATTTGTTTAACTATAACGACGATATAATTTTATACGTGGGCATTGTGATTTCAGACTTTTTTTTTGGGCAGTGTTTAAATTGGAAAGGAGTAATTTCAGAGGAAAATGATGTGGGAATAAAAGGTGCCTTTTTATCTGTTCTACAACTTTTGTTTCAACTATTTTTCAATCAGACTAATTCCCGAAGAGATATATGCGATACTTTAATCAACCGAGTTTCGTTATGTGGTAATGTTACAGATGTGATCGATGTGGTTTCAGATTTTCATTAGGCACCGTGTAACTTGGAAAGGAGTGACTTCAGAAGAAAATGATAAGGGGATAAAAGGTGCCTTTTGATCCGTTCTACAACTTTTATTTCAATTATTTTTCAATGAAACTAATTCCCGAGAAGATAATGTTCGAAATATCTGATCAGTATAATTTCGAATTTTCATTCGACGTGTATAACTTGTGGGGAAGTAAGTTTCGGTGAAAATCATGCAAAGATAAAAGATGCCTTTTCGTCAGCTCTGCAACTTTTGTTCGAACTATTTTTCAATCAGACGAAATCCCGAGTAGATATCCGGGATCATTTATCCCTCCGAATTTCGTTGAAGTGTGAAGAGGAGAAGAAAAGCGGAAGAAAAAATATTTTATATTCAGAAGGGACAGAATCGAATCAGACTCAACTCAATTTGAGAATTGGTTTATTAGGCAGCGTCTTTTCTCCAGGTGTCGAGTTGATTCTCACAGATTCGCGGTAGAGAAGAGGAGCGAGACCTTCGGTTGACTCTCGACCCTTTTTTTTTATTATTATTTTCTTCCCTCTTTTTGTTTAACCCGCAGCACGGGTTACATCCGTATAACGGTCGTCGAAGGACCTATTCAAATATTGAAGAAATTTTTTTTCGGCGATTTAAAAACAAAAATTTTATTCGGGGTCGGAAAGGTTCTTGAAAAATTATCTCCCCATCGCGGCTCGCTTTCTAATTTGTTTAAAAAAAAAAAAAAAACAGAAGAAAAAACAAAACGGAAAAAAGAAAATTGAGAAAATAAGGGAAATTTATAATGCATGGAAAGTATGTGTGCTGAGTGTGTGTCGGCCTGGTTAAATCGGGGCACAAAGTGGCTGGTGAGAAATGGGCAGGTGGACAAATACTAAAAATGCTAACCTAGCCCAACCAATGCATCCAAAGCCGACGTAAAGCGTGTAGTTACGTACGAGTTTAATATTGCCATTCGGTGTACAGTGGTAATATTATTATCCTCTAGTTCTAGTTCTAGATCGCGTGTGATAAAGTGCACGAAACGATATAGACGTACACCCCTAAAGCCACATAATGTCGAACCCAGTTTTCTGCCGCGAATTTAACCCTAAGGAAACGGTGTTAAACTGGATTGAAAAAAGCTTGTCTAGAACAGAAAAATTGGCTAAAAATCGAAAGTGGTTAACGTCTGGATTAAGAAAATGAAACAGGAGAGAAGGGACCAGTTTGCAGACGGATTATAGTTTAGGATATTCTTCAAATCACTGTTTAAATCCGGAAGGAGTAATTTCAGGGGAAAATGATGGGGAGATAAAAGGTGTCTTTTTATCTATTCTACAACTTTTGTTTCAACTATTTTCCACTCAGAGTTATTACCGAGAAGATATACACGATTCTTTAATGCTCCGAATTTCGTTGTATCATATCGGTATGATTTCAGATTTTTATTAGACTCCGTATAACTTGGAAAGGAGTGATTTCAGGGAAAAATGATAGGAAACTAAAAGATGCCTTTTTACCCGTTCTACAACTTTTGTTTCAACTATTTTCCAATCAGACCAATTTCCGAAGAGATATACCCGATCTTTTAAGCCTAAGAATTATGTTATGTATGATCAATAAGATTGCAGATTTTCGTTATGGACTGGTGCATCTTGGAGAGGAGTGATTTCGAGAGAAAATGAGAAAGGGACGGTAAAACGAGTTTGACGGAAGACATAACTGTCAGAAAAAATAAAAAATGATGAAAAAAAAAAATAAAAACAAAAAATAAAAAACGGAATAATGGCCACCGCTGAGAGAAGCTTAGAAGATTATTTATTATTTCATATACACAGAAGCGAGTCGATAACGGGCCTGTGGTACATTAGCATTTTTTTGTTGTTTAAAAATGAAATATAGGAAAGGGGGGGTGGGAACGAGTAGAACCCAGGCGCTTCTGATCCCCAAATAAGTGGCACTGCTCTCCGCAGAATACGAAATGCAAGAGCCAAGGACGTACAGGGCTGAAACGCGAGACAAAGTTTTGAAATTTTTTCATTTCTTACTCGTACTATAATACTCGCCACCATGAGATTTCAAATATTTTACGTCCTCTTCGTTATGAGAGTACATTTATTTTTTTCTCCTTTTTCTTTTTGTTTTCCTGCTCTTTTTTCCAAAGAAAGAAAATTGCGTGAATCAAAAATAGATTATTCGCGTATTTTTGCAACCCCTTGGTATATGTATACATGTATATACGTAATACATACATTATATATAAATTCGTTCGCCTTTTCAACAATTTCATTCAGATTTTGAAAAACAAAAAAAAAAAAATTATTTCCAGCAGCTGACTAATATTATCGCGATACCTACACATACATTCCCCTGTGGGATTGAATCATAACTAAATTCGATATTGTTCAGAGACCAAAGGTATTGGCTACATACTGCCACATTTCTTTTTTTTTTAAATTCCACAGGGGTTCGATACTTCAACAAACAAAATATTTATTGGGGCAAAAAATATCATCCAACGAAATGGGAAATCTGTGGTGGAAATTTTTTCATCGAATTCTTTTTCGTCTCAAAAGACTTGGAATCCAAAATTATTCGGACTGTTTCATACAATTATTTTCCAAATTTATTCCTCTTGTTTTATTCATTTGGATAATTTTCACAGCAATATCTTCTTGCCTCGATTTTCGGAGAAAATTGCAGAATTTTCACCAACATTAAAATTTTTCAACATTTCCTTTCCGATCTCTTCAACAATTTTCGCAGAACGTTTCAGCTTCTCATGAAGTCCGAGAATTGGAAAAATTTCACCATTTTCCGAAAATTTCAGTTCCTTGTGAAGTTAGAGATGAACAATCGTCCATCGGAAAATGGGGTCGAAATTTTCCGAGGTATACGAGACGTTAGAGAATTGTAAAATTTCTTTATTCCCGCGTAATAATTCGAAGTAAATTAGTGAATATTATTTAAATTACAAGTTAGCATCATGGTAAAACCATGCGAATATCAAATTGGCGAAATGGCTAATCGCGTGCAGGATCTACAGGAGCGACGCGGCGTGCGGCATCTGGCGTCGTCCGAAAGCCGGCAGATTTGGAATTGTCAATAGTTAAGTTTCGGGGTAAAAGCCACGGTACGTTTCTACTTTCCTAGTCAATGCCGGAACTTTTACCGCTACGAATATATAGAGCCTCGGAAAATCTCGTCGCGGGTATACAGGCTATTGCTTTGCCGCTCCTAAACTGTACCAATTACAAACACTGGCTACCTACCACGATACTAACCAAACACTAAGTACCACCTACATTGCTACCCTGCAGCTACGGCTGCGAAATATACAAACACCACTTCTCGTTCATACGGCGACGAAAACCGACTGAAAAGTATGATTTATAAATTAATTAGCGAAGCTAGAAAATTTCGAATCGAAGAAAAATCCGTCCGTTTCGTAAATGAAGTGAAAATTTCGAATTTTGTCAACAATTTTCTCGAAACTTTACAAAAAGTTACACAGATAATGAAAATATTTCAATTAAGCAATTTTCTTTCAATTTCCCGGTAAATTAGTTTTCCAATTATTGTCAGTGAAAAATGTCCATTGTTGGATGAAATTAAAATTTTCCTCAAATTTCCGATAAAACACAAGTTCACGAGAAATGTCCGGAAGGAAGCTCAACAATTTTCTTCAAACTTTACAAGAAGTTATGCAAATAATGAAAATATTTGGTTTAAGCAATTTTCTTGCAATTTCCCGGTAAATCTTGCAAGAAAATCAGTTTTCCAATTATCGTCAGTGGAAAATCTCAATTTTTCACATATTGTCGGATAAAATTCAAATTTTTCTCTTTCCGGTAAAACACAAGTTCGGAAGAAATTTTCGGAAAGAAGCAATAAGATTTCTGTATTGAAAAACTTTCTTTTTTTTTTTTGTTTGTTTAGTTTATTTATTTATTCTCTTGTTTTTCATGTACCGAGATACAGTTCAGGTATAATATTTGGCAAGTTTCAACCCGGGCACAATTATGTGTAGACTTTGAACACATACCTATCTTACGACCCCCTGTGGCAGGAGTTTGTTGGGCAAATAAGTAAAACGATAAACTCGAAGCTTATTCGACTGTTTGCAGGCTACACTGGTAGATACTAGCCACACAAACTGGCTGCGGTTTAATGTCGTAAATTTACTCTTAGTTAGGAATTTAGCCAAGCATTTTTTTATTCTCAACCACCTCGACATTCTGATGCCTGTTAGCCGCGAGAAAGACTTCACTTGGTCATTTACAAACCAAGAAAAATCACCTGTTTCAACAATTACATTTTTACAACAATTTTCAACATTTTTCATCAATTTTTTTTCAACCAAAATTTCAAAAATCTTTCAACTATTCCCAAGAGAAAATTCAAGTCTCTCTATAATTTTCGAATCTTACCACCAAATTCTAACGAAAATTTTTCTAACTCTCCACAAATTTTTACACCCATCTCTTCGAATACCCGGAAGAAAATTTTACAGCTTTGCAATAACTATTCAAGAAAGCTTAAGTTTTCCAACAATTTTCTTGAAAAAATTTTCTTATTTTTACAGGAAATTTTCTAGTTTTCTAATGATTTTTCAAGAAAATTTCAAGATCCTTTATTGATTTTTCAGTTTTCCACGAATTTTTTTAGAAAATGACAGTTTTCCACAATTTTCCGATGAAATATCCGACTGTTTACAGAAAGAAATGTCAATTGGAAGACTTAGTTTCTTTCTTTTGACCTGCAGCCTGTCTTATTTCCGTACAATTTCATAGCGATAATGGTAATTTAGTTACCGTTGCATTGGTGGCGTGGGAAATCGCGCAGATAATATTGAGCGACGGCACGTTATCCTATCTATGAAAATGCAGCAGATATACGGCATGCAGAGCAGTCGGTATTCCCTGCAATGAAGGATAGACTTTAATGGTATAAATCCAAAGGTGTGGTTTGTACCTAATACTCTCGACTAGCCTATATATCCTATGATACATTCTGTACCCACATACTCTGCCGAGAGATATACACTCGATTCTACACACGTCTATGTGTGTAGTACACAATAGATAGGTATCGTAATACAAGATGCATCGCGGCGACCTGCACCCTCATCTAGGGGCTGCGCCACAACGCGTTGAAAACTGAGGTCAGTGCAGTGTCTAGGGTACGGCTTATGCCGCAGTTGCATGTGGTTAGCCAATGCCATCCATTAAATGCAGTAAACACGGAATCTTGCAATCCAACAGCAGCTACTAAGGTAGTTACTTATTTAGTTAAGTCGCTCTTAGGACTGGGAGATTATCAGGAATTACGATGCTCTGGTTTTAATTATCGACAATTTTCTCGACTCTCGACATAAATTGAAGGAAAATCATCCGGCTTTCAAAATCCGCAGTGGTATAATTTTATAGAAAAATTCTATTTTCTTTTCTTTTCCAAAGAAATTCTGGTTTCAGACAAGACGAGTCGATGTTTAATCTTCTAACCGTCTGATTTTGGATTCTTCATCCGACCAAAAAATAGTTTTTTTTACCAGTTTTTAGATTTTTTTCTCGGCTCGAATGATCGTTCTTTAAATCTAATCAGAGTAGGATTTCGTGTGAACGTTTCGAGTCGGGTATAATGACTGTATACGTATGTGAGGGATATTTAAAAATTCCTATGTATACCTATGCAGTGTTTATTTTCGTCTTTGAATAATCAAGACTGACAATGAGTTTTGGGAATAGATAAGAATCGGTGATTTGATAGAAACTTTTTGAAGCAGTGCAGGCGAGGTCTTCGAGCTGTCTTACCCCTCGTTACCGGAGCTGCAGCTCGGGTTTAATTGACTTTTATTTTAAATCGTCGTAGATGTATACGGACGTGCTATACTCTTTACCCGGAAGGTAGCTATACTGTTGTTTTGAAACCTCGTTTGCGAGATAGGAATCAGCGTGCTGCACCCGGCAGAGTTAAGTTCGGGAATCGAAGTTTTATACAAGTTAAGTTTCCCGAACCTTTCTCTCTCGCTCTCTCTCACTCTGCACCTCGAACTACCTGCCCACGTTCCACATGCTACCTTTCAACTCACAAGTTTCAGCAATTATCGTCCCTACTTACTAACGCTGTTACCTAGACCTACAGGATCTCGAAAAATAACAGACAAGATAGTCCGTGACTTGAAAACTGTTTTTTGGCCATTTGCAATTCTTTGATTATCTCAGAACGCTTCGAATTTTCGGAAAAACACTTCGAATAAAAATCGTAGTTCTTACCAAGCCGCATCTTTTATGTCCTATAACATTTTCCGATAAGATCAATAGATTCGAAGTAAAACTAGAATATTTAATATTTTCTGTCGTATATCTAAAAACGTCTTTGATGTATGCGGGGTTTGCTTTTTTATTTATCTCAAGACACTTTGATTTCTCGAAAAAACACTTCATACAAAAAATGTGGTGCTTGAAAAGCCGCTTCTTTTATGTTCTACGAAGTTTTTCGCTAAACCGACTAGAAAGGACGGAATATTCGAAAATAAACTATGTTTGACTCTAGGCTTTGATACACCTACGTATGGTATGAGAAATTCAAATCCTATCCTTTATAGTGTAATTAACGAATTAATTGATAACCACTAATGCACCGTGAAAGTAAAACTGTCTTTGTTATACGAACGCCTCTAATCACTCGAGGCTTTGGCTAATTGAAGCTCGACAACGACTCGTCGCCTTATTGCCGCCGAGTACGTCTTAATTCCGTTATGTCTTTCCTCATTACTCGATACGACGTGTCATTAAGCGATAGACATTGAATAAGTCCAACTTTGCTTCTATCCGCCTCCATATTAACTTAACGAGAAGTAATTAGAGCACGGAATATTCAATGTCCATCTATTCCATGTCAATTACCGTAACTCTGGCGTAAAATACTTTTCATAAAATAAAATCATCGTTAATTTCGACTCTTTCGTTTCTCTCTGCATCCGAAATGATCTATGCATAAAATCTTCGATTTCTAATCATCGGATCTTCCCGGGAAATTCTTCAATTTATCCGAATCAATATCGGCCGATTTGTACGAACGACTTATTTTCTGGGTATAAAAAGTGCACAATTTGTTTACCGATTCTTAAATAAATAATAACGAAATTAAGGCGCGTACGGTCGTTACGTGTATGTATATGTATTTAATGCATATACATATAGCGAACGACAAATGATTCTAATGATTATAGACACAGGCTTATGGAGTCGAGCCAGAGCCCAGGTAGCTTATGTAATAAGGGGTTGAATACACAAGGCGCTGAGGCACGCCGCCGCGCCGCGTAGAACTGAAATGCATAATTATACCTGATAATAGCAGCGCGCCTGCCAACAAATATACCAGCTACAATTATCCCTTCATATAATAGGTTACATAGGTAGTAGTGGTATAAACCTGCCTTATACACGGCTGTATAGGTATAGGTATATCAGCCACTCAACTTCCTAGCGGCAATTCTCCTACATAGCAAACAGTTCTGTAACGGGGGTTGCCCTCCCTTCTTTATTAAAGGCGTTATTCTTTCCCCTCGATACTGAATTTCGATTTATCATCATGCGTATAGCTTAGTTCGGTTTATTCAAGAAAATTTTGGACATTTTTCAAACTATAGCTCATCGCTTCCTTGGTCCAAATTATAGGGATTTTTTTGCGAAATCGAATCCGTTGAATTTTTCAGAAGCTTTGACGAGGAAAAGAAACTGCTTCGAGTGTAATTAATTACGTTCATAGCTGTGTAATCGGTGCAAATTTGTACGTGGGGGCTGTAACGCGTTTAATTGTACCGGAAGCTTGCGGCGCGTTTCACCCTGAGAAGGTTCAGCAGCTGGTGAGCTCATCGTCAGGGTGAGAATAACAGTAATAAGATCTATGTTGTAAGGCAAGACTAAGCCACTATGCAATTGTGAAACGTGTAGAAGAGAGCGAGAGAGACAGCGAGAAACAGAGTAGGTAGTGCTGATGACAGTATAGCGTGATTAGAAACCATCAAATAAATACAAGAAACTAGCTTGGGTCGTACCTAGGAAGCTACATACTAACCCTGTCCCAAAACACCCTTAAGACTTCGCTGCACTTGATACGGAACGAGTTAAGACCAAGTGCAATAGTCGGTGGGTAGAATGTTGAATAGTTACAGGCCTATGCGAAAATGAGTGAAACAGTTTTTTGGAATTATCTCGGTATTCGTACCTATTACGAAAATATGTCTCGAACAACAATTGTAGGTCGAATCAATACGCGTCTTTTATGTCCTTAAGATTTTTTCGATAGGATGAACCGTTGTCGACGAAAAAACGAGGGTAAGTAACTAGTTTCCTAGTTCTTGTTTCAGAATGCAGCAGTTTGTAATTTCCTCATTATCTCGGGAACCGTTGATCCTAGGACAAAGTATCTCAGACAATAATTACAGGTCTAATCGAGCCACGCATTTTATGTCCTTAACATTTTTCCGATAAGATGTATCCTTCTCGAGATAAAGTGGAATAAAGAAAACTTTCTTGGCTAAATTTTGTCATTTTCAGCAATGAAAGAAAACACGCAGTATATTCTATTTGTCACCTGTTTACTTTCAAGCCCAGTCGTTAATTAATTAATTAACGTAGTCAATAATCGCGTGATTATCAACGCGATGAAATTTCCGGCGCGTCTCCTTCGCCTTTTAACGGTCCTGGCAGTTTTGAGGCCCCGGATCGTGGCGACTTTTAATTGCAAATTGTGTCTCTCCTCGCGCCGGCGTTCAGGAAATAATTGAAACAACTCTCGTAAAAATAGTTGCAAAGTCGTAATTTCGTCCATAAAAGTTTAAAACCGCAATGAGTTTAGCTGTATAACCCTTTACGCAGCAATTGGAACTGGCTAAAAGTATAAAGTAGGGTGAGGATTCTGGGCTACTATATCCGCGACTACTCGGGGTTGCCACAAACGGGCCTTCGAGATCCTTGCGATCTAGCCAAGGATAAGCCTTACGGTTTCTGCCTTCTGCCGTCAAAATTTTTCCTTACTTTAAAAATTTCACGATAATTATCGCAATTTCCTATCTGATTGTTCAAAGTTCGATTTGTTTGTATAAAAAAAAAAAAATGCGAAAATCAAAAAATTAAAAAGGATTTCGAACCGTTTACTTGATCGGTGAGAAAATCAATGTACCTACGCTTAGGTGTGTGTAATCGAAGAAATAGTAAATTGCTAACGAATATAAGGTAACGGATTCTTGTCTATGGTGAATTTATCGCCTAATTTGCATCTTTCGATCGTTCTAATATCTTTTCTACCCAGTCTATTATGAATTATTCATAAATTTATCCTCGTTGCTGCTATATCATATTTTTTCCGTATATATATATATATATATATCAGCTGCGGTAGGAAATTTTTTCAAAATAATTTTACAGCTTTCGACTTTCTCGTCAATTTTATAATATACAAAATAGCAATAATTTTACTTTCTCCTCTCTTCATTTGTTTTTTTTTTTTTATTTTTCTTTTCCCCTAATTTTCTGAAGGGGTTTGAGGATAAAGTTTAATTTTTTAATTTTTTTTTTTTTTTTTTTTCCGTTTCTTGTTTTCTTTCCCTCTCGGATTATATTCGAGCTTGGTATAATATCTGGCTAGGTACGCGTCTTTTTAACCCCTTGACTGCACAAAAACTCGTTACATTTGATTGGCCTATTTCGCTCGAGCAAAACCACCCCCGAGCGTTTTGCCAAGAAACTGTGTTTCTTCTACGCGGGAAAAACCCTTTTGTATATAAGCATATAACAGAACCGACCTATATCTACCCACGCGACGATTTCTACCCGCTCTTAATTATACTTGAGCACCAATTTTTCCGTACCGAGATTATAAACGACCAAAAAATTGGAACGAAACATCAAAAAAAAAAAAAAAAGAAGAAGAAGAAGAAGAAAACGAAAAAAAAAAGGAAGACTTTTCTCTACAATTTTTGCGCGAAACTTTTCAGAATGTCTGCAATCGAAATTATGAAGAAAATAGAAAACTTAAAAAGAAAAATAATCCATAATCATGCCGAAATTTTTGTTTTTTTCTTCTTATTTCATGGTCGATTTGTTTAAACAGTTGATTAGATAAAATCGCGGAGTAGGGTATAATAAGGTAAACCGGGCGTTACTTTGAATATTCTTGGGGTAAAGGTGCTCAAAGCCGGAGGGTTTCAACCCTTTCTTTAATGTTCTATAACCGCAGTATGAAACTTGGGCCCGCAATCCGAGACGGTCTTTTATACGTTTTTATAACGTAATTCTTTTCGGATTTTCTTCTTCTTCTTCTTCTTCTTCTTCTTTTTTCCTCATTTTTTTTCTTCATATTTTTCATTTTTTATTTTCTTCCTTACGGTTAGACAGCTCTGCACGTCTAGTAAAAAACTTTTTCCTTTTCAGCGCCTTTAGAGGGTCGGAAAAACTCAACCTTATCTTCTCTCACTTCTGTATAGATTTTCATCGTATACCAATTTTTTTCATGGTCTCAAATTTTTTTTCTTTCTCTTTTCTAAGAAAACTGCAAAATTGAATAACAAATAAAATGACCAGACGTGAATTCGCACACTTACGGAAATTAAAATTCCCACCATTTACAGGAAACAGATAATTGGTGAACATTTTTCCCTCATATTTTCGGACGTAGGGTGTAATTTTGTATCGTATAGTTATACATGGTATATATGTACAGGTATGTAAAGTCGTTATGTATATATACCGTTGTTAAAATGTTTACGATCGCACAACATGTCGCAGTGACAATTCTCCGTATTATCATCCCTACGAGTTGCAGTGTACTCAGAAATTTTCCGGAGTGAGAAATTGCCTCGGGATATATAATAAAGGGGATGGGGTGAAATGAAATGAGTTAATCATCGATCCTTTTCTACGATATTAAGAAGTTATCAAATAATCAAATAATTTTGGAACTTTTTTAATCGAAAGTATCGAGTGAATCGAATCCAAAAAAGAAATTTCGAATATTTTCATCCGGCTCTCTTCACTTCGTGATGAATTTTCAAGGGTGAGATTCTCGAGTTGTTCGCAGCTGTTTAAAAAATGCGAGACAGAGAGAAAGAGAGAGAGAGAGAGGGGGAGAAAAGAAACGGATGAGTACAGCTACTTAACTCAAGGGAGAAGTTTAGTGTATAAACATCTGAAATAATCCGGGTAGGTAGGTTAAGGAATGAAAAAAAAAGAAATAATGGGGAACGAAAGCTTGAAGAGGGGTCGCCATCAGCTCCGCCTAAGATAAAATTATGATTCTTTATTGTTACAAGAAAATTGAGTCCTTGCGTTGTTTTTTCAAGTAAAATTTCCAGCATTAAGTACAACGCGACTCTCTCTCTCTCTCAAAATCAAATCAAATAAAAAAAAAAGAATTTTTTAGTCGCAAATTTTTCGTCGATTTGCGGAATAGAAAGAGAAATGAAAAAGAAGAAAAAATATTCAAATCTCTTTCGGCATGTTACATCCGTGATTAAATTTCGTTTGACTCTTGATTACCTATACGGCGGATAACGCGCGTTGACAAATAAACGGCCTTTACAATTAGAGGTTCCTGGGGTGGATTTCGGCTAAGTGCAGAAGGAAATTTCGGCGACCACCTTGTTAAGGGCGAACCAAAGACTGCGGGGATTATCTGATACGTGATCTCGTTAATGCCGTATGGTTGTCATGACTACTTTTGTCGCGTCTCTGAAATGTTTGCACGACCGTATTCCACCGGTCAGCCAGCGACATACGTAACATCGTTTTAATACTGAACCGTATACCCATACGTGTTAAGGGCGCTTTTCGATATCACATCCCTTTGATGAAGGGATGAAAAATATTTTTGAAACTTTGGGAAACAAAAAAAAAAAAAAAAAAAAAAAAATACGAAATAATTCTTTAAGACGTGTAAAACTCCAAAATATTTGGACATTTTTCAAAAACTTACTTATTACCAAATCTTTGATTCTCGCGATTTTCAACGAGACGAAATGGTTTCTAGCTCAAAATCGTTTTCAAGCTGAAAGCTCCGGGTGACGAAAAGCGAGACAAACAACAACTATCACTGCAGTCGCGTATATGCAGTTTGTGGAACAAAAAGCGAGTGGAGAAACAGGCCAACGACTCGAGTCGTTTGCACACAATTCTTTCCTAGGCTTTCACGTTTACGGCTGTAGTGTGTTTACCTTGTTTTTCCACGTCAACTTGCGAGCCTCGAAAAAACTGTCCAGAATGCGATGAAGAAATGTAAGACGAGATACGAGATTCGCTCGTGCGTTTTTCAAAAGCGAAATTAATATCGATGTAGGTATATTAGAAAAGAAATTTTCATCGTTATCCCATATCTCTGCGACTGTTCCTGATACAAGAAAATACTTCGTACAAAAGTTGAAGAGCAATTCAAAACGGACGGTTTATGTTCAACGAAAATTTCTGTGAAACAATTCGTTGAACAGTTAGAGGCTAATGATCGAGTAGTTAATATGAATGAAAAATTTGATTGGAATCTTACGATGAATTTTATTCGTTATCGAATATCTCCTCAGCCGTTTCCATGACGAGAAAATATTTCCCACGAAAGATGTTAAGCAATTGAAAACTGACGGTTTAGATTCAACGAAAATTTCTGTGAAACGATTCGGTGAATAGTTAAAGGCTAATTTCTAAATATTTGATATGAACGAGCAATGCGATTTGAATCTTGAAGTAAATTTCTTTAATCGTCGAAAATCACTCCAGCCGTTTCTATAATCGAAAAATGTTTCCTACAAAAGTTGTAAAGCGATTCAAAACGCACGTTTTATGTGCAGCAAAAATTTCTGTAAAACGATTCGGTAAACAGTTAGGAATATATATCCGCTACGCGATCTCGTCTGATACATGTTTTCATCCGAAGTATAAAATCGTCGAGAATAGTTAGGTCCATGTCAACGAGTAAACATTCAACGAGCTGCTCTTTGCCCCAGGTGGACTCCCTTTCTGTGATTGCTAATGAATCCTAACGCTGTTAGGTAGACAATAACAAAAAAACTTGGGACCATCCGCATCTGCACGCGCGTCCGCCGGGCAAAGAGTTGTGTAAACATCGCGACATATACAGATATATAGTGTAT
Organism: Rhogogaster chlorosoma; assembly: GCA_944452935.1. Lineage (NCBI taxonomy): Eukaryota > Metazoa > Arthropoda > Insecta > Hymenoptera > Tenthredinidae > Rhogogaster > Rhogogaster chlorosoma. The sequence goes on along the minus strand of OX101801.1, from coordinate 2,527,016 downwards.
ACCTGTACAAATGTGACTAAATTACGAATTGCTTCTGTCTGTGTATAAAAGAAGAAGAAGAAAAAAATGAATAAATAAATATAAATAAATAATAAAACCGCGAACAACGATACACATATATGTGTGTGCAAAATGTTCTTTATTCTTATTATATTTCCATTTTCATGCACATGGATATTAAGATGGACCGAAAAGTTTATTCAAAACTTATTTTTAAAAAACGATCAAACAACGAGATTAAAAAAAGCACCGTAACGTTCTTGTGTCATTTTCCGATTTTTATATCTAAAGTAGTGATCTACTTGTCAAGATTCCGCAGGGTTAATTTACTTCGAAATTTAACGCTCCAGAAAAAAATGGCTCTTAGTATTTTTCGATTAGTCTAACGGTTTCGGAGTTATTCTGTTCATTTTGGTCATTCAATTCCGTGACCAGACTGATTGTTAGTATAGAATGTGTTACAAATGCGTGCGTATAATTGTTGGAGATAATTAAGTAAACGAAAGGAAAATACGGAAAGAAGGATGGGTGAAACAATTATAAACGTAAAATGTTAATCCATGTGTAGATATATAGATATATAGATGTAGGTAGACTGACAATAAGTGACATAAAAGGAGATGAGAATGGTTTATGGTATTGGTTAAGCCCAGGGAACGGCACAGAGATCAATAAGATAGTATACATTACAATACGATACAATAAGAGTATTTGTATACGAATGAAAATATAATGACAGGGTGGTGACACGGCCGTCGTTGTTGTTAGTTTTTGTATACGCAGTAGGAAAGAACGTCGACGATGACGATGAGGCGAGTATACGACGATGATGAGATTAACAAGGAGAAGATTGAGGATGTTATACCTGTTGTTTACCAGAGGGAAAAACAAAAAGAAAGAAAAAAAAGAGGAAGAATTAGAAGAAGAGAAGAAATATAATAATCGAAAAAAAAATGTACAGCTATATCGGCCCAGAAACACGATAATAGATCGATTTACGTCACTCGCCTGTATATTACATTCACGGAAATAAATACCCAAATATATATAGATAATATATCTATGTACCTATGTAATTATAATTCATATATGTTTCCCGCTGTCTACGATATACCCATCATATCCCGCGAGTGAGGAAAGAATACCGAAATAAAGTACACAAGCAATGCAATATTATATTTTTTGCGTTTGTTCTGTGAAAATAATAAAACGTTGAAAACTTGTGTATGGAACAGATATTTTTTTTCTCGTTTCCTTCTTTTATATTTTTTCAACTTTTTGATTTTATTTTTATTGTTATTATTATTTTTGTCCATACGCTCTTTATTTGTACAACTCTATGCATGCACGAAACTGGTTCGATCAATCGTCGTTATGAAACTGAATTCTAAAAAAAAATGATTGAATTATAGAGAAAAAAAACGCCATTTTTTTTACACGAAATGTACAATTTCGAAATAGGTGTATGAGGTGGATCAAAAATTGTCAATTTTGAGTTTCAAGACTTGAAATCCCCGAATGACAAGAAATCCGAAAATTTCGGTCTGTTTCTCGCAGGATGCGAAGACATAAAATAGTTCATTCCAATCGAAATTCTATCTGCTTCAATCGATGAATTCGAAAAAATCAAACAATTGACAGGATTTTGAAACTTTTTCTTTCAAAAAGTTAATCTCAAGACGATTAATTTGATCACTTATTGATTTCGATGGGATTAAATAAACACATGCGCCAATTTCAAATTTCGGAGTTCCAGCTGTCCGAATTTTGAACCACCAGTTCGAAGTTTTTGAAACCCACGATGCAGACTTGCGGGGAAATACCCTTGAGTCGGTAGTATTTAAATTCGGAACTTCAACCCCGTAGTGTACGAAAAATCAGAAAGTTTGAATCACGACGTGGAGAATTTGATCTATATCTATATAGGTATAGATAGATCCTGTATGTATCAGGATTGCAGTGAAAGTAAAATAAAAATAAAGAAAAGGAAGAAAAAGAAGCAGAAGAAGAAAATAAATAGAGAAAAATTTATTGCGAAGCTCTGATATTATACCACGTCAGTCGAACTGCGAGTAACAAAGCGAACGACGACTGCAGCAGGGTGCAATAGGGTGCAGCAGGGTGGATATGGAGGAGAGGTTCGTTGGATGGTAGATATTGGAGATGAAAGTCCCATTGAAAAGGAATTCGATAAATTGTTGATTGTGTGTATTATACACAGTTTTCATTATTATTTATTGGTTAATTATTGTCCTACGACCTCGCTCTGCATCGCGACGATCTCCATTGTAACTCGACTGGAGTTCTATTCAAAATCTACACATCCATTCATTACACCCTTCAGTACAGCGAGAGTATACAAGTATACAGCCATACACGACGTCATTTCAGTCACAAAAACGAGAGAAAAAATCTTTTAAAATATTGCTTCTTCTATTTATTTCCATTTTTCATTTTTTTTTAATTTCTGTCTATTTTCTTCAAACGAGGTAAAACCGCACTGCCGCAGTTACCGTGCATGTACATCCATAGAATCTGATAGAAGGAGGACAGAAATCTGGAAGCAATTGGGGAGGAGTAAAATTTCGCATCCTGTGATTTGGAGGCTTCAGTGAAAAAGGAGAAAAAGGATAGAAAAAGAAAAATCCCTTCGGGTTAGAAAACCGTGATTCTCACGGGTGTGGAATAGGTGTGTATGCGTCTGGTTGTGGGTGGGTGTACGTAATCAAAAATTTAGTCAAGGATATATATACGCATACATATGTAGACGCGGGGGTGTACGAAAAGAAGAAAAAGCAGGAGCCTTACATATGACAAAATATACCAAACGTATTCAGTTTCAGTTTCAGTTTCAGTTTCAGTTGCTGCTGCTGCTGCTGCTGCTGCTGTCTTTCTTTCTTTCGTCGGGGGACACTCAGTTCTGACACCTATGGCCCACGGGCACGAAAGTATTATTATTTTCATTCCTTTTCCAGAGTTCCTCGTGCTCTACCACCAGGGGAACGAGTGTCTGTCCATCTGTCTGTCTGGCCCAACTCTGGATCTACTACTACAACTTCTACGCCCTCTCGCTTCTCTGTACCAACGCCACCCCCCATCGCCACCCCATAATTATCATCTCCTTTTATAAAACGTAGACATTATTTTTTTCCTGGGCATAGGTGCGGCACGCGGAATCTCCACACGTCTCATACTCCGCCCATCATCCCCTAAGATTATTTCGTGGCTAGAGATTAACTCGTCGAGAAAATTCGGAATCCAGAATTTCGAATTATATAAAGTGTCAATAAATTTTGAAGAACTTATATTTCATTGTAAATTTTTTTTCAACTCAAACACTTCTTTTCTTTTTTTCTTGTCGCTGTTGGAAAATCTCTGTTGAAACCGTGGCGGCGATTTTCCTCCGGGTTTAGGTCCAGAAATATTTGTCACTTGACGGGGGCATTTTATAAGATTTCTATCTAGTAGTCGGCGCTGTCAGGGATCGAGGTTTGTCCCTGGCTTGGACGGGGATAAGGGTCGCGGAGTAGGTCCCGTGGGATAACCAGAAGACGGGTAGGACGTTGGTTATCGGGTGCGAAAATCCATGTGGTGAAATGTAAAAGCTCTTTGACAAATCGGTTTCTATTAGGAACCGAGCCGCTTATATCGATGGCATTATTTGGCCCGGTGATGCAACCCCATATTTTTTTCACCCCTATCTCTCTCGCGCCCTATAACAAGTCGGTGCAGTCCTTCTTCGGTCCCTGATGGCTCGATTCGTGACCATTCGAGGCCCGTCAAAGACAGACGAAAAACCAATTCCCACCCTCCCTTTTTTAAAACCATTATTACACCTGATCATTCACGAATTTCGACGGAAATCTATATACAGGCTTTCGGGGTGAGAATAATAACAACATTTGTCGGGGTGAAGTTTCGAATTTGGATCACGACGCTTTTGATTTTCAAATTCAAAAATAACACCCCCTAGTTTGATTTTTGAATTCTATTCACGCGCGATGACCGTGGATTAACGAATGAATTCAACCCCTAATGATCGTCTAGCGTTTATATAATTTCCACCCCTTAATCTTGGCCGAAAGTCAAGTCAATTATTCTCTCGAGAATCGGGAGGACTCTTAGCCGGATGTATTTTTATCAGGTGGCAAATAGCCGGCCCTTCTCCGCTCTTTTGCGCGGTGGCAATCCACTCTTAACCGCTTAACAAAAGTGGCTTCCAAGAACGTGAGAAAAAGCTGGAAATAGCGGGAATTCCGCCCTCCACGATCCGCCGTTTTTTCTGGGGTGACTTCGAGGGTGCGAGACGCAAGAGGCGAAGGCGGCTCGCCACGGCACGGCGTCGTGCCGTTAAACGACTCCGTTGTTGTGTATTTGTATCCTCCTCTGAGGAGGGTAGAATGTGAGACGATTCAGAAAGGGATCTCCCTCGGAGGAACGGATTCGAGCGGAGAAAAAATTCGAACAAATCTTTGCGGCTTCGTTTTTCCAATGTTATGACATTTCTATTATTTTCAGGGCAAATCTTTCCATTCACCCTCAAAAAATATTCGTCCTTATTGTTTCCTGCCCAATTATTTTCCGGTCAGATTCAAAATTGGGCGAAAATTCGTTGCGCGAATTTATTGACTCGGGGCTGTTCGGGGCCATCGCTATGCTCTCCGTGCTCCTTCATCGCGAGGGTTGGCTTACCAGCGATAACCAGGTTAATAGAGAGAATGTATATCTGTATACTTACACGTCAGGGATTAAGATCCTGTTTTATATCTATTTATATTTATACTTCAAGAGCGGTTTTAGGGCGTACAATTGGTCTTCAGTAATTACAAGTAGAGTCAAGAAAATATACGATATCTAGTAGGTACATACTACGAGTTCAAAGAATCACAGGATAATCTTGTTTTTTTTTTATATATTATCAATTATCTCCGTAGTCGTAAAGTTTTCGAAAAATTATGTCCAGCAAAAGATGTAGTACTTAACAAGCTGCGACTTTTTGTTCTTAGCAAGTTTTTCCCCAGATCAACGGTTGCCGACAAATATCAGGATACATACACCCGGTTGAAAAACCATCCCCTAAACTGTCAGCTATACTTTGTCAGATATTTCCGTAACTATAAACTTCTCGTAAAATGTTTTCTAATGAAAGTTGTAGTGCTGGATTAGATGCAACTTTTATGTCATTACAAGTTTCTTGTGAAACCATTACTTCCGGAGGAAACCGAGGACATATGCCGCAAGTGTAATTATATTTACCACCGTTCGTTAATTGGCCAAAAGAAACAAAATTTCAGATGATACACGGAGGGTAAAGGGGGCTGCGTTTTCCGTCGTAATAAATTGATTTGGAAAAGCGTTTCTGAAAAAGGTGTGTAGGTATGGAACTCGCGTAACAGCCGCTTACAGGACAGTGGTCTCCGCAGGCCCGGGAGCTTTTGAGCTTAGAGAGCGAGAGAGTGAGACAAAAAATTACCAGCCCCCGAAAATGCAGGATTGTATTTATGTTGGGTGTAATTATACCTGACCCACCACCGGCCACGGACTGGGAGCCGAGCTTTTTGTAATATTGTCTACTCTCTCCTACCCCAGTCCATCCCCCAGCCCTAAACTCGAGAGTCCCGCGTAGCTACTGAATAGAGAAATAATTCTCACAAGCTTATAATTACCTCCCTAATTATTCGCCTCACTTGACTATAGCGTGCATTATTTATACGGTCCGAAAAACCATTTTTCGGTAACTTGTTAACCGAGGAATTCGAGGAATGAAATATGTGAAAATTCGACAAAAGACTCGGAGCACCCGAAATTCCCGAACGAATTTTATTGTTACAATTGATATTGGCCTCGGGTAAATAATAACATGATTAAATTCTCTTTCGAAAACGAACGGGAGAGGAAAGCTTGGCTCCAGAGCCCCGGATCGTAAGCTTGCTAATTAATAAATGCAGTTCAGTCAACAAATCCAGCTGGTGCATTGCACCAGAGACAAAAGTCGATTATTATCACCGCTAGAATTGCTTTTATTAATACCGAGAGAGAGAGAGGGTTCTAGCTAGTTTATAGCCAATAGTTATTAAGGCATAGGGAGACAGGCACACTATTAATATTCAGATAGAATTCGTGTACATGTGAAACGGGTAAGTGTGTATCATTTAATAACGAGAATATGGGATGCAGCTAGTAGAATACTAGCTGCAATTCCTGCAGCTAAATTTTAATTAGCAGAATACTAATATTTCTTGGCTCCGTGGATAGTAGCTGCGCCGCCTCCCCCGCCACATACGATATTGTAAGCCCTTTTTGGTATTAAACTTACACAGAGTGGAACGGGTAAACGTATTGTATTATAGATTCCATAACCCACGAGCACATTCTGGGTTGAAAAAAAAAAATGAGAGCGGATATCGTTTACCTATCGAACCGCCCCGTTAAGTAATCGGGAATTTTTTTTCTCCGCAAACGAATCCCCGATCAAAAACCGCCCTTAGTTGTCGCGACATTTTACTCAGTACATGGGCTCGGTTTGATACGGTGTCCGCAGGGACCCTGAGATAAATAGATGATAAAATAAGAATGTATGTCGTAAACCCACGTCGGGATAAGTTTCCAACTATTGTGGAAAAGTTTCGTTGTAAATGTTGAACGAGAATTTGTTTGCTGCAGATATATATATTGGCGGGCTGGGAGATGTGCAACGAGAATGTAACCGGGTATTTCTGTTCGCGGAGAAAACCCTAAAAGGTAAGTGCTGTTCGCAACAACTGCTGTCAAAATTCCAACCTTCGTATAATAAAGGCATGTATACGTCGCTCCAACGGCGAGCCAAGACTTCAACGTCTTCGCCCATATTTTCGAAGGAATTTTTCGAACCTTCAGGACGCACTACGCGACCATGTGACAACCGGGCGAAAGTCTGGCGGATAATATCGGAGCTTGAGTAAGGGAGCACCGTGTCCGGTCGTCCTTTTGCTCCCCTTTCCATTTTATCAGCAACACCATGCTCCTCGTCAGAGAGTGGAAAACAATGAAGTAACAACCGGCAGCACAGTACACAACGTTTGTTCGTATCCTCTCCTCGCATTGCATGCACATTCTTCGCCGTTCCCTACTCTACGATATCGATTGCTTTCTGCCGAGTTTGGATTCGCCAAACTCCCCGGTATGGTGCACGGCTCTGATCCCTAGCATCAGTACTGGCCTGGGTATCGACTTTGCGAATGTTACGTTAGTGTAGCTTTGCTGCACGTTATATCGTTCATCATCGCGGCTGCTAGTCGCAATGCAGGCTTTCCGCTCTTCTGGATTTGAGCTCCTTATTTCCATTACGGTTGATACTTCGTGCTTTTCTAATTGCTAAATGTCGTTTCGCGACGGTATACAGTTCTTGCTGGTTCCATCGTGGCCTGTGGATGTGTGCACACACGCACGTTTCCGACATTTCTCGTTCCCAGACGCCGGGCTATAGACAGACCCGCAGTCGCTCCACAAAGAACAGAAGTAGAAATAGAAACAAGATAATAATTGCTATTATAATTGATATTCATATCGTAAAGAGATATCCGCTACACACATACACCGCGCCACGATTAACTGCAAAGTATACCTTCGCCGTATCCAATCACCGCACACGTCACCGGTCATTGTTCCATATCCATTACGTATTCTACAGTTGTATGAAACTCAGAAGCGAAAACAACCTCGAAGCCACTTCCACGCTCGGTGCTAAGAGGATCTTTTTTTCTCTCATCACTTTTCCAAATTTCTACATTTTCATATCGCGATTATTTATCGCGACGAAGCTATCGATCGAAGTAAACTAAACCAAGGAACAGGGAACGGATCTGCACAATGGATGTTGGGCTTCAGATAGGACATCATAATTGATGCCATCTTAGGTCAACTGGGTCTGCAGCTTAATGCAAACATTATGGAATAAGGCCTTAGCAGAGCTGAGGGGCACGTGGCGTTTGGTACCTAGTGGCTATGGTAGCGGAATTCATAGATTGGGTTTCTGGCTAACAATCAGTGGTGAATTACTGCCTCAATATCCATTGTGTACCTTCCTTCCTGGTTTCCTTGCTTGGCGGGATATTCGGCCTACGTTAAACTCCCAAGGCCTCCCGAGAGCCGAGAAGACGACGCCTCTACCACCGCCGGGAAATTTCTAGAATAAGAGGGTGAGGGCGAGGGTGGAAACGGCGCTGGGCTGAGTTTCGACCAACTAAGAGTCCGCCAAGAGATATGTATATTAATGGGGGCCAATCTTACATAGTTCTGTTTATCTTGCCATTCTGCTACTACCCCGTATACAATTACTACCCTTTCGCTTCGGCATTACGCTCTTGCAGAGGGTTCAATTCACAGTTTGTACTACCCTCGAGCGGGCCAGCTTACCCCCGCACTATTTTCAGCTAACCGTAGAAGTTTAGGCTGGATTTTTGCATCTTTGGAAAATCGGCCGATCGTTGAAACGGTTGGAGGAATTTCGTGAATCGGGGGTGGAGATTCGAGCCTCTTGACCTGTTGCTGAACCGCCATTACTGCTAATTCTGGGTCTGAGCAATTCCGAGGACATGTTGACTGTCTGGCGATAGTTATAAATTAATTAGGCGGTAGGGAAATCCTGGGCTAAGTTCAGCCTCGTACTTTGACGTGCGGGTCTAACGTGGGTTGGCAGTGAGGTCTAGACTCCTCTCATACCTTACACCCATACACTCAAGGTATAATAGCAGAGATATCCTGAGGAGATATAATTCTGGTATGGCCCGTGTTTCGCCCTCGTCTTACAAGGAGAAACACAACCAACTAGCATCCGTGCCCAGCCTGTATACGCATATAGTTCATAGTGTGCGCGGTACAACTTCGAGACATCTTACAACTACCCCGAAATTTCAAGGCCAAGGGTTTATAATAACGTACTAATCTCAAGAACAAGAACCGCGCCTCCAACCAACTCCGAAGGCCTCGGGGTGCGTCAGAAGTTTGCGGAGGGTTCTTTATTCCCCGTGAAAGTAGATTTTATTTATTTATTTTCACCTTTTTTCTTTTCTTTGGGTTTATTTACTTTGTTTCTTATCAAAAATTCGTGAATTTTTTTTTATTCATCGTTAATTAACTTCAGATTTTATTCTTTGTTTTTCTCCAATTAGAACAGGTGCAAGATATATAGGGATGAAGACGGGAACTGAATAGCACTTTGTCAGCGACCTATTTTGGCACAGTTTTTTTTTTTTATTATCTTTTATTTCACTTTTTTCAGCTTACCGCACCTCCTTTACGAGAGGTAAAATCTCCTCGGGGATCTTGTTAGCTAGTTGATATCTAGCTTTTTACCTCGTACTGCTAAATTTTCCGCTCATTTTCACGCGCGGGAATACATATATATTCTGTTGTTTTCTTGCCCGGCTTAAACGCGAGGAAAATATGACGGTTTTCAGAAATGGCCTTTGCCCGGAATGCGAAAGAAATTCCTCTGAAACGAATTCGGAACTTGGACTCTGCCTCGTAATATGAATTTCTATAAGGAAAAAGGAAGCATGATTTTCGAAAGTTATGAATTGGTCTGCGGGTTCTGATGATTCAGGTTCTTGGGTCAGCCTCATATCGCGGATGATCGATTGCGACAAATGTAGATGGTACATATTATACCGATATACGAGCGAGTTATGTGTTATACTATAATGTACCGTGCATTACAATATGAACAAAAGAGTGTGTGAAAAGGTTCTCGGGGTTATGAGAAAAAACACGCGAATCGAGAAGTGAAAAGAAGAGGAGAGAAATAGCGGGAAAAAATATACTAAAATATAAGGGGGTTGGGGGTTCGGGGAGGAGGAATTCAATGGTCAGTATCGTGACTAGGTATTGTCCGGTCCCGTTTCGAAAATAATCGTCGACTGAAGCTAATGGGGCGTAAAGTCCGATATCAAAATACGTATCTTGGGGCTGGGGGTCAGGGGTCGGGGGGGTTGGCTGTGGAAGCTGGATATACATCTATATATCTCTGTATGTCCGTGTGAATTCGCCAGCTACTTTTCTCGCCCGATTATTGGCGAAGTAGATTTTTCCAAGCTGAGGTGAAGCTCCGAACGACGAGCTAAATCATCGATGACAACAATGAGACTGACGATAAAGGTGTAAAAACAACCCCACAGCATCTCAACAATAGAAGTAAAAGCTTCGACGTCACAGAAAAAAAAAAAGAAAACGAAAAGGACAGAGAAAATTCTTTTTTTGATTTTTATTTATTCTGGATTATTTTTTGTATATGAAAAAAGATTGAGCTCTCTTATTTTCGGAATTGATTAGAACCTGTAATTTTTTACTTTAAATGAAAGAACTCTCGCACGTCTAAGACGAGGGACTTTGAGAACAGTGGAGGATGAAGTATGTATAGAATGAGTCACGTACATTTTTAAACAGATCGCATCCTCGTGTCGTTCGCTATCGATGTGACATGCCGAGTTAAAAGTAGATCGACTGAAATGTCGGTTTGCATTATACAAACAGATGACTTATATTTATAACTGTGAGACCTCGTCGAGTTGTTGGTATACGGGTTGATATACTGTCTAAGTAACGCTGAGGTTTGTGGGTATAAACGTCCAGCTGTTGATCGCAAAGAAAAGAATCTTTTTTTTCCACCCCTAATCCGAAGGGAAGATTTTTTTATTTCGTTTCAATTTTTATAGTTTTTTTTTTATTTTATTTTTTTCTCGTTTTTCTTACAATTATCGTAACCGACTGCTTCGTCTTGGGAAGAAATTCGTCGGGACAAAAATTGCGAAGATTTTTTTTTGTAAAAGCAATTTTTGGAGCTCTGCGTAGTAGAAATGAAAAAATTGAATACCATTTTTTGGAAGCGTGGTTCGGGGGAAATCTTGGGTGAAGTGGCGGCAGCTCGAAGCGATATAAAAACAGTATATCGTTTTAGGTGGGTCAAATCGAATTTTGAGCTTATCGACAAATGGATAGTAAAAGTATTGAAAATTCTACTAGCTATACAAAGGGATAAACAGGTCGTTTGGGATATGCTATAAATACGTTTACAGCGAGAAACCCATCCATTATTCATCGACCGGCTACCGTGTCCGCCGTCCGAAGGCGGTAGAGCCTGCCTTTCCTCGCGATAGTCGTACATATATATACGAGCATACATTCGATTCTTAGGGACACGTAGTTTTCATTTTTTTTTTTTTTTTCTTTTTTTTCTTTACATATACATGTACTTTTTCTTCTATTTATTTATGTTTTTTTTTTTTTTCTATCGCCATAAACCGGCCGAGGAATAAATTAAAGCCACTAAAAACTACCGCGGATTGTTGCAACGATGGGATTTATGGTAGATGAATTGAGACCCGGGATTAATCGTAGAATAAAAATGACCCCGGTCGTTTCACAGAAAAATTTATATGACAAAAAATCTGCGTCTAGATAAGCGCTACAAATTTTATCTCAAACATTTTTCTATTCGATTTATAGATGACTAGATATACGCCTGCAAAGACTGAACGGACTAGGTTGGCGATTTCCGAATGAACAACACGAACCGTCGTGTAACGACTACAATAATAATTTGACAAAAAATCCTCAGGAACAAAAAATGTCCAGTTTGAATAGTTTGACAAATTTCGTATGACACATTTTTTTATCGGACTTATACTTCGCGCTATATTCACCTGTAAATATCAGACCAAGAAAATTGCCTACTTCCGAGTGAACTTTGCCGCACAAAAGTCTATCTAGAAGCTGTAATAACGATTTGCCAAAAAATTTAGTGGAACGTAAAATGCGCAGTTTGATTATACCTAAAACTTTTGTAGGAAGATATTTTTTCTATCTGAATAATTGGGCGAATAATTGAGAAATTTGTATCGTGAAGAGTTACTTGGCAGCCCCTAAGTCCACACATAGCACGTAATGAGTATCTGGCAGGCTATGCCTCACAGTCTGGGCAGATACAAAGTTAAAGTTAGCGATTTAGAAGAAGTGGACGGACGGGTGTAGGGTAGAACTCCGAACCGAACCGAACAGAACCAAACAGAAGAGAAGAGAAGAGAAGAGAAGAGAACCGAACGGTTCGCGTGTGAATGAACTATTACGCGGACAGACGCGCCCGAGTTTGCCGTAACTGTGATTTCTGCATGTAAGAGTCTCCATAGTTGCAGTGCATATTAACATGTATGCACCAGCCGTGTACTTGGCGAGCTAAAAGCGCGAGGGGTCAGGCACCGACGTAAAAGCTGTTCTACGTATGCGCCCAGGGCGAATGAATATAGGTAGAACCAGCGTTGTTTGGAGTAATTTTCACGAGGCCTATAGCTGCAGCTAGATGCACGAATAGACGTCAGCCAACTTCGATTACTTCGCGTAGTAAATAATTGACGAGGAATGAAACACTTCGGTCAAAGTTTTTCCAGTAGAATGAAAGAGACAAAAACAAAAAAGAAAAAAAGAAAGAATTTCTTTCTGTTTTTTTTTTTGTTTTTTTTTCAGAAAACTAAAATCAAAGTATAATGTTGAGGTGGATATAATTCGGACGACAGGTGACTGGTCATGTGATGTAGATATTGAGTAGATATTCAACACTCAGCTCCGTCCGGTATCACATCGTGCTGAGGGACAAGTCCGCGAGGGATCTATAGGAGCGTATAATTTCCCTTGAGGGAAATCGCGTTGCAGTTGACCGTTATTCCGGCGTTATGAAAAGAGAGAAAAAATAAAAAATAAATGAAAAATAAAAAAAATATAAAAATATACCATATTCGTCGAGGAATACATAGATATATATATGCAAGGTTGAATTTTACCCTTCGCTGCTGCAATGTTACATATCGTCTATATACTATCCGCTATAGAACCCCGGAACACTCAATCGATTATTATTATTTGCATTCGGAATGAAAGGAATAAATCGTATACGAAGATAATTTCATTTTCATTCTCCGAGGCTTGACTTGGGAATGAAAATTTGAAGGATAAATCTTATCTATAATTATCATCGATCATTATCATGAAATTATACCAGAAATTCGAAAAACCGGACCGGATTAAAATGACGGACATTTGAAAATTCCGCAAGTCCAGACCCTCGAAAACTCAGATTCGAAAATTTCAAGTTTTTCGCCAATCTTACGCGGTGTGGAAAAATTGATTTCACATTTTGATTTCAGTCGATTTCATATAGAAATGTGAAATTATACGAAATAAAAGAAAATTGGAAATCATCTGAACGTTTTTGACAAGTTTTTGAATAAAAAATTTTGTTCAGAGATTTTGTTATGTTTTATTTATTTCTGCTTTTCGATGTGATATCTGAAATTCAAATTTACATGCCTGGATAATTGCAGTCTGTACATCGCTATATAGTCGTTCGAGAATAGCCAACGAGGTTGATCCGGTTGATTATGAGAACTCACGGCGTCGTTTATGCGCTCTGTTACGGAAAACCGTTATTGTCGCGGTTTAGTAGTAAATTCTTGTATAATATGCCGGCCCACGATTCGTCCTGCAGGACCTTTGCACTGCGTAGAGAATCTCTGTGAATTTCAAATCAACCTTGGATAAACCCGAGGTCTTGGACCGCGTGTGACAAAAGTATACCTATAGTCAAGCACTCTATTCTCTCTTATTATCTTTTTTTCGAAAATGAAAGATAAAAAAAAAAAATTGTTAAATCGCAGGCTTTTAGTAGTCTGAAAATTGGGGAATTACACAAAATAGCAAAGAATAGAGAAATATTGGAAAATCGAGACTCAGAAAAGTTTTGGAAATTGGTGAATGGAATTATTGAAAATTGTAGAATTGAAAAATTGAAGAAACTGCAAAATTGAAACATCGAGGGATCGCGAAATTGAACCATTGAGAAATTGACACTTGGAAGAATTGAATTATTAGAAAATCGAACAGCTGAAGAATTGAAGAATTTGATAATTAAAGAATTGAGAGAATTGCAAAATTGAAGAAATTGAAGAAATTCATGTTGAAAGGATTGAAAAGTTGAAACACTGAAGAATCTAGAAATACACAAATTTAAAGATGAAAGAATTGGAGAATGGAAGAATTGAAAAATCGGAAAATTTGATAATGAAAGAATGGAAAAATTGGAAAGCTCGATGAATTGAAGTCTAAAAAGTTCTAAGAATTGAAAAATGGGTATAAAACATGGTAAAGATAAAAGTAAAAGCGAAAATGAATTGCTTTTGTGAATTTCGCTTTTTGTTTTCTTTCACCCTTTTTTTCTATGAAATTTTTTTCTTTCCTTGTTTTCGTTAGCGGGAGTTGGGAACGAACCCCTTAGAGCAAAAGTGTGATAATTCTTCAATTTAACCTCATACTTTATTGACGTGTGTATGTGTATACGGGGGAGAGCCTGGGATTGTGTCCTTTTGAAAAGGTGCTCTTTACACCCTTTAGTCGAGTTCACGATGCAGCATCACCACCACCGGCGTATGTGACACAAAACAATGATAACTCTCGCCCGCGCTTTTATCAGAGGGAGAAAAAAAAGGGCTTAAAGGTCTCATGTCTCAATGCACCAGCCTGGCCTCCCACGCATCAACACATCAAACCTCATGTTTCTTTTATTAGCCAGACAACCAGCCGCGATGCACCAGCTAGAAGCTTTCCCTTTTCTACAAGACGTGTAAATTTAAGGGTTGAAGAAAGAAGAAAAATTACTTCCATTTTCTACTCCTAATAGTTTCGCATTTTTTTTTTTTTTCGTTTACTCACGTTTTTATTTTTTGAATGAAAAACACAAAAAAAAAAAAAAGGGATTGAAAGCACAAAAAATAAAATGAAAAATTAATACTTCATAACAATATAGTAATGATAAATATAAAATAAAATTTCCAGCTGAGCTCTGAGCGCTAATAACTTTTTTTTTTTTTTTTTTTTTTTTTTTTTTCAGGTGACAGATTTTGAGCAGGAATTAATCCACCGTATTATAATCCCGTCTCTTCTCCGAGTTTCCACCCGAGGTTTCCTGCTTATCGCACCCTGTGCTCGGAATTAGGGGATGAGAAGTAGGCGGAGATGGGATGGATCCCTTTTCTTTTGGAAAATCAGCTGAGTCGACGTTGCGCTAATGAAAAATCTCGAGTCCATCTCTCCTGCTTGCTTACTTACTTGCTCACCTACTCTGCCAGATATGCATTACCCTGCTCTGTTTTAGGTTCGGAGGTTCAGAAAAAAAAAAAAACTCCAAGGTTCAACCCCCGATTTTTTCGCCCTTATTCCATTAAAAAAAAGAAAAAAACAAAACAAGACGAAATTGTGATTCCCAAGAACGTCGACATTCGATGAAAACTAAAATTGAGTCAAACTCTTCGAAAATTGATAAATTTGACAACATTATTATTTTTTTTTTTGTGTAACGCATTCATGTATAATTATAAAATTATTAAAGTCGCGAGTCGAGAGAGGGTCAGGTTGCAGGTTCGCACAGTATCTTGGCACTTTAGGGCGTTTAATGAAAACAATTGTAGTTTATAATCCGCGTAAGTCCCAGCGTTTTGCCCTTTCGCTGGAAGTCAGGGGGTGGCCAGGGTAAAGTATAGAGGGAGAAAATGACTGCCGGGTGAAATGAGACGCCGGAAGTTGGAGCCGGGGAACGGAGACAAACTATTAGCCGTTAAACATCCACCAAAAATCCTCGCCTTTTAATTGTCTTTTTGGCTTTTTTTCTTTTTTTTTTTTTCTTCGTTTCTTTTTTTCTACTCTCCTGCAGATATTCACGTGAAAAAAAAAAAAAAAGATTAATTATTTAATTAATTGAATAAATAAACCCCGAAGAATTCCAACCGAGATGAAAAGCCGAAGAAGAAAAGGGTGAAGAAATAAACGTCTTTTGGAATTCAGAAATCTTTATTTTTATTATTATTATTATTATTATTATTTTTTTCATATTGCTAGAAATAATTCAGGGTTTATTAGGCCCAGACCCTGCGGAAGTGTTTATTCCCGCAATTCCTCCTCCACCTTCTACTCTTTCTCGAGAGGTGGAGAATTACATGACCGTTAGCATCCCCTAAATCCACGAAAACGTCTCAGCGACGAGATAATTTCTGAACTCGTGTTCCACTACTCGAAAACGTCTCGCTTTCTCTCACGTTCGTAATTCTTTAAGTCCCCAACCTAAACCCTCGACTGAATTTCATCCCCTTGTAACTCCTTTTTATTTTTAATTTCAGACAGCTATACGCAACCCCACTTCGCTACTGCCAACCTGCTATACAGTATAACTATATATAAGTATATAACAAACATTTCTTTTATAAGCCTGCTGTACGAAGAGGGGGGGGGGGGGGGGGGGGGTAGAAAATTTCTAGCTTTATGGAAGTTCGCGAAAATTTCTACCATCGCATCGTGCAGGGCATTACGTTGAACATTTTTCCTGAATGTTTTATCAAGGGTTTATATGAGTTATCAGTGAAACTGGCATCTAATTAATTCGTTCTAATTTAAGGGATGAAAAATTATAAAACCTTCATCCATTCTTTGACTTTTATAACAATTCAAATTATCGAATAGCTGAGAATTTTTGATTCTTGAATCCCGCGATCGACGCTTATATAGGTATTGGAATTGCAGAAAACTAGATGAGAAATAAGCGAGCCCCGGCAGCAAAGTCTTATTGAGCCAAAGTGGATTTGCAGTGTGAAACAGGATAGTTTTACGATCGATATAATATGCCCACAGCCATTTCGGATCGGATTGGAATTAGAATTATTTCCGATTCCGACTATGAGGTTATAGATATATAGAAAGACTGAAAGGTGATCGACGCTAGTATAGAGAAATGATTCTAACTGCCTGGGAATTGGTCGGAGCAAAAAAAATCGTAGAATATAAAATCCGCGTATGTTATACGCCTACAACTTTTGTACGAAACATTTTTTCACAGGAAGTATATTAACCGAGTTATTATCAAAAGTATTAATCGACTTTGCTCCATTCCCTTACCCACCGAAAATTAATGTCTATGTAATTATTCTCAGAAAATTTTCTCACACAACCGCGCGCAGGTAAGCATGTGTCATTCCATCTAGGTATTATTGTGTAAACCCGTTCTTCGAACAACAATTTTGAAAGTGCATCGAAAGGCTGCGACGCCTCAAGGTCGACAAACTGACCTACGCTAATTGCATCGACTCACGTTATACATATTATATCTCTCTACCTACAATACATATTTATACATAGAGAGAGAGACAGAGAGAGAATGGGAGGAGAGATAGAGAGAGGAAGGTGAAAGGTCGATATTCTCCCACCGCCTCAAGTTCCGACAGAAATTAATGAAGATAATTAATTAGTCTGTAACATTGATTGAAGTTTTTTTACTTTTTATTTTTATTTTCTTTTTTTTAAAGGGATAATATTTCTTCCTTCGTACATCGGATAATGCATATAGTTTTACACAGTGCGCATGGCACAGGTCGCTTTAATCGGTGAGTGAACCTATTCCGGAGCTTGCAGGTTATTCCATAGCAGGTGGTGCGAAAGCTGCTAAGTCCAGTTTAAATAACTTTATCGTTCCAAGAACTGGATACCCAACGGGGGAAACACGTTTTCGTATAAACATCCCTGCGCGGAAAATTTCACACACATGTATCTAGCAATATACGTACATACGTGTATGATATGTAGATCCAACGTTGCGATAGAAATTAATCGAAACCCTTCCCTTTTTTTAACCTCTGAAATTTTCAGAATTTTCAACTTTCTCCATTGACCAACGATGACTCTTTGAAAAATTTCGTTATCAAATTTCAGCTCACGTTGTTTCTATATTCGTGAATTTTTCCGACCGAATTTCTTGAGAATTGAAACAATCCCAAGTTTCTTTTCGCTGTTTTACTGAAAAATTTTCGCTCTAGCATTTACAGAATTGCAATTATGTATCGGTAAAAATGAAATGAATAAAAGGTTGATAAACTATTGAGGGTGTGTTGAAATTAATAGAAACAGACGGCGTATACTGGATGGTTATGGGGTTATTTAATGGTCTGAGAGATTCAGACGAAAGCAAAGCAACTCGTAACGGTTTAGACTCTTCCCGGCGAAGAGGAGATGAAGGCATAAGTAGGTAAGAAAGTTATTTCCTAACCGGACATACGCTCAACCCTTACTAAAGATTAGGGTACCTGGGCTGTTTCTCAACAGGGTCGTAATTCATCGACGAAAGACGACGTTACACTTCTCCGAATCAGGCACTCACCACCGTCATTCCATTTCTCCTTCTCTCTGCAGTCTGTCTGTGTCGTGAAATTAACGAATACGAATACAAGTATAAATTCAAATTTCCCGCCGCCCCCCCTGTTATTAGTCACAAGCAATTCCTCATTCTCAGATATATATTTTGAATTAGAATCAATTATTATTACTTCGTTACGGTGTTCTTCTTCCGGCGTTTTACAACCCCTTCTGTTTATTCCAAACTTTATCTCCCGGGCTTCTTGGTCAAATTTTACTAGAAAATTAGTATCCAACGGATTTTTGGCTCGCTGAGAAAGAGATTAGACGCAAAACAACGAAATCAGGTGACAATAAGCTGCGAAAAAGCTTGAAAAAGTCGATAAAAGTAATCTAATCATTCTGTCATATCCTCATAATGATTAGTTCACATTACTATAGATTATAGTTTGGGGTGCTAATTTCGGAGCCATTCAAAATTGGTCGTATTGTATAAGAAGGTGTAAATCACAGGGTCGACGGACCCTTCCTTTCCTAAGGAATCCCATATATTACAAGGATCCTAATATGCGCGAACGTGCGTGTGTCCCTGATGCTCATGGCCCGTTCTCCGCCTCCTGGAGATCCGCTTATTTCCGCTTCTTGTCATTCCTGATTACCCGAGGTTACTATAGCCGTCCTTACCCATCCTCGTACCTTTTCTAATCGACACCATGACATTCGGAGTTCTATTTTTATCGATTTGAAAAATCATCCCTGATCTGAAACTGTTTCTTCTTCGTCTAGTTTTTCGCGCTCGAAACTATCCACCTTCGTCGCCTCTAGTTTCGAATGAGAATCTGCATCACGTGTAATTTTGGCAAGCAAGGGGTTAGCGGAGGACGTGTAACTCTTCGTTATCTCCTCCGCGAGGGTGCAGGAAGAGGTGGGGGTCGGGGTGGAGGACTTCCAGTCAAAAGAGGTCTGCAACGTTTTCATGATTTTAGAGACCTAATTGTTATGCATGGCGCGGTGAATCTCGCCCCCGTTTTAACCTACCGGTTCACAGACCAAGGGAATAGCTCGCGAAGAGGCATTCCGAGGTGGAAGAAATGCCCACGTTACACAACGCAGCTCCGCATTCTCACGCGCCATTTCGTTGTAGTTTTTCGACTATTTTTTCGGATCTGGAGTCTGGAATTTCGCCATTTAGACTTCAAATTCATGATCAGCCAGCCAGAAAACCCGCAGAAATGAATTTTCATCAAAATCGAACGACTTTCTGATTTCCGATCGATTTGTTCGGCCGCCATTTTGAACATCGCTATTTTAACCTGAAATTAGAAGAGAACAGCACGGCAAACGGCAAGGATTATATCCACGATACCCCCTCGCGTCATTCCTCATTATTTATCGTAAATACGATGTCTTTCCACAGGCTGCATTCACGCATAGACAAATGGCAAGCTGGAATTTATGCTTATACATACATATGAACGTCGTCTTGCGAGTCGGACGTGACCTGGCCAGATCTTGCGCGGTTACATAGTTGTTATAAACTAAACAGGAAATCCTCATTTCAGGAGCTGTTTTTAGTAATTGTGTATGATTGCCGATTCAATTTGGCACTGCATATACATAACTGACTGTGTACGTATGTATAACAGATATATACAAAACAGTCGAATTCTCGCCTCTGCGTATCTGCAGTGGTCGTTGATTATTACTACTCCTTCGATCTGGTCTCATTTGAAATTTATCATCGCATTAAATGGGAGGAAAAAAACCAGATAAATTAGGAGTAAACAGCGTGTTATGGTAAGATCCTGTTGTTGATGTGTATTTTTGTGAAAGAGTGTACAAACGAGGGCCGATCGACCAAGTAAACATGTCGAGCCGGTTCCAAAACGAAGAACACTGAATTAAACTGCATTCTGCATTGTTTCCAAACACCATTATGTGCTAGCTAGGTATGCATCCCGCCCGAGGCTGAGCTCCGTATTTCTGAAACTGCTATATCGCCGCAGGTATATCTGCGGGTATAACATGATCACCTTCCTCGGGATTTCAATATATCCGAAACAATCGTCGTTCTTCTCTCCTTTCCTCCTTTTGCGGAAGAGCTCGGTCTGCACAGTGTAGGGTGCCGTTACAATCAATCCGAGCACACAGACAGTGAGAAATCATCGTTTCTTTGATGACGAGAATAGGAGAGAGGGAAATCCGTACATCGTTGTAAGAATTCGTCGTGAAATTGTTGAATTAAATTATTTACTATGTATTTTTAGACCAACCGCGCTTAGAGCACAAGGTCACAAGCTAAACAGCTCATCCGCTCAGTCAGGATTTATCAGCCTGAACACTCCGAGAGTTCAAAGAATCGGCGCGTCGATGGACGCGGATTTTTGTTCGAAAATCAAAATGCGAGGTCCTGACCGTGAGAAAAGCATGAGAACGTTTTTCAAAACCAGAGTGAGGAGAATTCGATCTGACAATGAAATTTAAACTCACCAATTCGATCAGCGTCTCAGCATCGCTCGTAGAACGATTCCAGCGAGTGTAGCCTCGCATGCGTCCAACATCCGTGGTGATATTATTCCGTACGAAAGTAAAGGTTCAAACCGGAGCTTTCGACGGGGCACAAATTTTATACGGTAACTTTAAAACCGGCTGAGATATACCGATTCAAAATCTCGAGGTGGAGGCTAGGCGGACCGCGGTGAGGCGGACATGAAAACAGATGAGTGTCAGTCTGCGCGGGGCCCCGGCCGGGCAGATTAATACCGATTCAAACGTTCGACTGGTATTGTATTACCGACCGATTCCGCTTTTGATAAAAATCATGAAGACACGGATACGATCGAGTCTGAGGAAACGGTTTCGAATTCTGGAACGTATATAAAGCGTTGAAAAGGCGCGATCGCACGTTGCAGCTGATAGAATATAGCTTCGAACGACGTTAAAAGCAGTTCGTTCCGTTCAGCCCGGTCTACACGTATATATGTATTGTATTGACTGCGAGTTTAATAACAAGGCATTGTTAACGAGACTCGACAATAGTTTCTTTTAATAATACAAACGAACTAAGAAGGATTGTATACAGTTTCTTTAAAATAACCTACACGCATGATTATATGTTGGTATGGGTATACAGGCACCTACTGCACCATGCAATAAAGCAAGAAAGAAGTATCGCTGTTCGGTGCAATACAATCTTTAAATGCCGCACAACTCATTATTTGCATATCAGTTGTTTGTTCGATTCTGTTTATGGCGTTGCATGATTATTGTCATTATTGTTATTCCTAGTTTTTTCTTTTATCGTTACTTTTCCTTCGCGGTTTATGACTTTTTCTTATAAACCCGTTATTTCGCACTCTAAACGCGCTGGATTCAAAAACTAAGACATCATCTTGAGTTCTAAGAATCTCTGTTCATTTCCTCGAAATAGACACTCGAAACAGCAACCGCGCGTGAGTCGTTCCCAGCTAAATTCACATCTCGACTAAAGAATGTCGGTAACGTATTGCTCTTCAGTTTTAGTCTCAGTTTCAGTTTTAGTTTCGCTTTTATATGACCCTCCGCAATTGTGTGCCACTAAAATTGACCGCGCGCACTAACACGCCGACAATTCACTTTTCAAATAATCTAAGCGCTCACTAAACACACCGCGCGCACTCACACACGCGCACATGCACACTGTCGATAAAACACAATCGATCTCAGCCCGCGATATGTCATCGAGTTATAATATCGATTCTCGACGGTTGGATCCCACGCGACGACACAGTCTAGTCTCGTTTCAGGCTCCTCACTCTCACGGCGGTGCTCCGTATTGCAGTTATGGTATAGATATCGATGTAAGCGCGGGTACTAGCGCAGGGTAAAATTAATATGTGATATAGCCGATGAGTTGTATACTTTTATAGAATAATATGACGAACTGTGCGTATAGATTGGCGTACTTGTTAATTGTTTTATAAAAACGTGGTATGCAAAAATTTTCCCGTCTCAGCCGAAGAAGAAACGAGCGCGGATCAAGCTACTAGTTTATACGCCGCTTTACGCGAGAGACTCACTCACTCACTCGGTAAGGCAGCCAGAGCTGGCTGGCTGTTGGCTTCGCTGGTGCGGCGCAGAGCTCCGCGGCCCCCACGTTGTTTGTCTCGCGAGTGGCCTGTTTACATGTTGACTCTCTGTTTACGCATTTTGCCTTCCCCTCTGGCCCCTGTCGCCCCCCGGCGAGCTACCTCGCCCGTGCCGCATCGCTCTACTCGCTGTTTCTCGCTCGCTAACAGCCGCCCGCTGCTCGTCCTGCCTTCCTTTAGCTCCAGTATTGTGCCATGTTGTATCGTGCTTTGTTTAGCTCGTGTGTGTCGCGTCGTCACCGTCACCGTCACCACCAACACCACTTTGTATTAGTCGCGGGAACACTGCATGCCCTGTCTCTCTCTTTCTCCCTCTCTTTCCCACTAACGTATTCGCTGCAGTGCCGTAATCGTAATTACGAGCCACGCGATATTCGATTGTTCCGTTTGGCGCGAATCCCCGTTCAGATATTCGCCGGCTCGTAATCCGTCGCTGAGCCAGGCATCCGTCAATAGTTTTTCAAAATATTCATTCTGGGTCAAAGTACTTGAGTACACCGACGATATCGTTGATATATTTCACGGCTTAAAAGACTCTAAGTTGGGACATTTTTTCTCTACACATCGTGTTCAAAATTAGTCGCATTTTAGGTACCAGCCTCGCACGTCAGGCAAGCCAATCCCCATTATCCGAATGCTTGATGAATCGATAGACAGACCGATGGATCATGCCCGTGCAGTTAACGTGTCGACGACTGCGTTGTGAACTTGGCGATTCGGGCATGGGCTCGAGACGTGACGTCAGAACTGATTATCAGAGCCACGAGACAGAGCGAAAGAGATAATGAAAATTGAGAAAAGAACCACGTGAGGAGTTGGGAGGTATTACCGTGACGACATCTGCGATTTCAACGTCTTCGGGATGCCCAGTTCTTTTCCAGCCGTTTATATCGCTGCGATTATTGGAAATTCGTAATCGCCAGTATGCAGTACGTTCTGTTTGCGACAACAGTTCTTCTCCCTGCAGACCAGACATCGCCGTTTCATCGGAGCTAGCTGGTTCCTCGGGTGTGGGTGTTTCTCGGTTATTTACAACCCAACATAATAATAATTGTTGTTATTCGCTCCGCTTCGGTGATTGACTCGACTCGACTCGTTGCTGCCGCGGTAGTCGTCCAAGGAATTATAAATAATAGTATCGACACGTCTTCATCCCGCAATTTCTATTACGTAACCGAGGCATCTTTCCCTGGCCGTTACTCATTGCCAGACAATCTTCAAATTTTAACGCAGCACGAATTTCTCCTTCTCGAATACAATTATAAATGAATTTTTGGCTCCCTTTGAAAAGAAATTATTTAACCGATTCTTTTGCGCCCCGTTCAATACGGGCTCTCTACCATTTTTGCTACGCGGTTGAATCGTACAAAACGTCAGATGACTAACAGTATGGCTGTTCAAACACGCGGTCCTATGTGCCCCGAACCCACACGCGTTGTTGTACACACACTAATGTCTACCCTCTCTCTTCCTCTCTCGCAAACACCTATTCTCTTCTCTGTTTCCTCGTATTTTTTCTTTTTCTACACTCTGTCTTGTTCTGAGTCTGGAACGATCTTTTCTACCTATATGTACACGTTCGTTTGTTTATTTATCTTAACGTTAATAAACCCAAGTGAGTCGCCCCACGCTGTGCAAAGATATGTGTCCCAGCCTCGTTCCTTCTGCTTGCAGTCTTTTCAAATAATCTAAGCTCCTAATTTTTCACATTTTTCTTCACTCTATTCATTCGTTCTGATTCGATGATCGTCACTAGGACGTCTCAAGTCTTCCAAAAGTCTCTTCTTTTTCTTCTTTATAAAATATGACACAGTTCAAGGTCCCACATCATCGTTTACTCTCTTCACCAGCTGCATCAACAGCAGCTACTAACCGTAGAAATTTTCCCCTGAGGTAAAACTGCGTTTAGCAATGGTCAGCTCCCTCGTGTATCGTCGGGATTCCCCTTCCCCACGATTAGGCCTGTTTCTTGGGGTTCCCCGAGGATAACTGGGAGCTACTTAAAGAGGGGGATGGCTTGTAACCTATATCTCGACGGAGTTCTTTTTCTGCCATTTACCAACGCGCTGGATAAAGTTTTTGAAAATCTATTTCATTCCTCGATAAGTAGCACCAACTGCATCAGGAACCCGAAAATAGTTGCTGATAATATCGCACATATCTCGCGAACTGTACATCCGTCGAAAAAATGTTTGCAACAAAAGTTGTAGAGCTCAACAAGACGCGTGTTTTATCTCTTACACTTTTTTTTGTACCACCACTCTGGGGGCAACTGCCGAGGAATTTATAACAGACTAATCGATCGAGGGCGCAGGCAACATTATTAGTGGCGACTTAATTCCGCTAGGATTAGACGCTGACGTTAAGCAGGTCTGCCTTTGGGAGGCTGGATCGGTTCTGTGCAAACTGATACACAGTGGATAAATGAACGGTGTGGTGGTCTCGACCTCACGGTTCGCTGATAATATAAATTGATGAAAATCGTTTAAATTCTAATTTAGAGTTTCAAGCGAAATAGCACATAGCTAAGTCTAGAAAAACTCGTGTGTTATAATCCGTCTGTTGGCGTTAATAAGTCTTATTTATCCCGCAATATACTGTTTATATCAATTGTATATTTCTCCGGCATCTTGGATAATAAAAATAACAATTGAGAAAAACAATAATCGTCATATTATATTTTCCCCATTCTTGTTTTTCCCTCGACGATGATTTTTCCACGTCGCATTCGATGTCACGACGTCTTATCTAACGAAAGCGAGTGGATAAAGGCAGATTGAAATAAATAAAAATAGCCAACAAGAAGGGAGGGGACGGGAGAATGTATGTACGCACTCCGCAATGGTACTTCGACCAATATACTCGAAGAATGGAGAGATTATGGTCGGTGGTTTACCGCCACTTCCAACGTTCAATTAAAAAGTAAACAGGACAATAACAATCCTATAATACTGGAAATAAACACGATCCCATATACCTTCGGACACGATGCGATATCGTATCTCAATGCCTGGTCACCATGAGATAACAAACGTACATATATGCTATATTTCCTGCGAAGAAGCTATGTAACATTTGGCTTCTTATTTTTATGAAGTCTAATTGCATATAATCATGATATTCCAAGAGTCCAGGGAAAAAACCACTTTAGCACACTTTTGATCAAAAACGAGTTAACGATATTGTTGTGGCTATTGAATGGAAAGACCAGAAGAATGTTGCCATGCCACGCCGGGGTGTTTACGAGAAAGCAAAGATTCATTTGCATTTTTGCCGAAACTAGTCCTAGTGGACTGAAGTAGTTCCTCTCCTGGACTTTTTATTCGGTTATTTTTAGTCCCATAATTTTCACGAGATGATTCGAATAGCGTCGAAAGCTTGTGATGTAAGTGAGGATTATTGTAACTACTATAATTGTTATCGTTATATTTTAGTGTGGAATCGGAGAGTGCGGGTAGAATGTTTGCCCACTAAAACCGATTAAGACCCGCGACCCAAAGTTGAGGAAATTGTGGTATGGGGGTAAGCGTTTGTATCAGACTGATATACTTAGTCTAACTGCAGCAGGTCGTCGTCAATTATTTGCTTATACCAAGTCTGAAGCAATTACAGTTACCGTTATAATAAACAAATTAATTTACAACCCCAAAACTCTAATCTACAATTCTCATCTTCGTTATATTTTACTGCCTCCTTTTTGCCCACGAGTTTATACACTATTGGTGTCTGTCTCTGGTCTTTGAAACATCACAACTTTCACTTTGTTTTTTTGCCCAATTAATAAATTCAAAAAAAGAAGAAAAAAATAAAAAACGAAGAAAAAGATAATTTTGTTTTTTAACACCAAACGGCAATCTTTCATCCAAAGTTTATTCGAACTATCTCATCTCATCAGTTCGTATGAAATCTTCCTTCTTATGGTTCTTTTTGGATCTAGAATATCGAAATAAAAAATTGTCCGATTTTCATGGAAATTGATTTCCAAGTGTTGTCTGGCTCCCTGATTACAAATTCCAGGTCAAAATGGCAGAACCGAGATGTTGTGCGAAAACTTCCAATTTTCAGATTGTCAGGTGAAAAAATATCTCTTGCAAATAAAAAAATTTGACAAAGAAGACAGGAAGAGAGACAACGTTTTTCTCGAATTGCACTCCGTCACGTAACTCGGATTTTACCATTCGGATTGGCCAGTGTCGAGTGACTCTTGGCAGATAAGGTAATCCGGAACTGAAAATTGTCGAAACTCGGGTTTGGCAACCCTTAGGACAGCCTGCACCCACTCCTCCGTTCTTCCCTCCACTTTGCAAACGAGTATACAGTTATACACCCAGAGAAGTTCGGATAGAATTTTGCGACTGCTGCACGGTCTGTGCAATTTAATATAAACTTAGCCGTACGCCGTGGAAAACAATAAACAACGACTGCCCTTGTTATGCCCGATTAACCACGCAATTCCAATGTTCGAAAATATTGCTGTTCGTCGAAGTCAGCTACCCGCGCACAAACCGAACGATAACTACCCACCACCACCTATTTACGCGTTGTTGAAAGTATTTTCGAGCTATTAATTGTTATGCCGGTTTTTATGGAACCCCAAGTGCTCTCTGGGGTGAGAAGCTTTTTCGGATTATTAAGAAGTTCGTTTGAGTGGGGGGCATAGCATGGGCTTCGGCCCGGGTTATACCTACTTCTCAGCGGCGAGATCGACTTTTTAACGCTGTTTATACACGCGGTTTTAGCTTTAGTAAACTGCGAAAAGCTTGATAAAAGCTTGTTTCTTAACTGGCAAAACATTTGCCAGACATTTAATAACCTCTATTGATATTTTGCCGATAAAACTTTTGTCTAAAAACACGTTCAACAAATCCCTCGAGACGGATGTAATTAGGGAACCGTCAAAGTTCGGTAAAACATTGCCCGAGCGGCTTATCCGTGAGTTGTACGAAAAAATTTACTCGACACAAAATTTCGGCACTGATTTACCCTACAACTTTTATTCGGACTATTTTCTCATCCGATCTAAAATTCGCCAGATATCGTCGGCCGAAGTAGCCGCAAAAAGTCTCTCATCAAATGCATACAGCGTCTTCAGTTTGGGAGCTTCTTTGTTGGTTTAATAATAACATCCGGCTACAGGATCTTGAGACATCAGCCAGTTTATCATCCCCTTAAATTCTACGCTGGAATGAATTCTGAGTATCCAATCGTCTCCGTGCAATTGGCAACACAAATCTACGCTGAAAGTAAAGACAATGAACAGCTTATACCCCTGGAGCAGTTTCTGTTATTAATCGGAATTGGAATTTTTATTAAACCTTATACACCGCCGAAGTTTCTCGCTCGTTTCGACCATTGTACGATATTTTCTATACCTATTATTTCAACCAATAGAAATTGTATTATATATACATATATATTAGTAGGTAGGTATAATTCATTGAATCGTCGACTTTCATTGTTTAAAACTTGTCGCAAATCTGGTAAAGCGTAAAGCGGTTCGATAACAGACTGAAGGAAATTTCGCAGCGAGTCTTGGACCTGGCTTTAACCCCTATTTGATAAAACAACTTGAGTCGTTTTATGGCGAGTGAAAGAAAACGAAATTTTCATGAATTAATTTTCAAGATATTTCGAAGAGTTTGCCCCCTTTTTTTAGTCAGATGCAATCCAATCGAAGGTGTAAAATAGGGGATGGTCTGAGACCAGTTTGGGAAACGGTTGAAATTAATCGTTCTAATGGCGGATTTGGATCGGTTTTTGGTGTATTTCACCGCGAGACAAAAACATTAACATAAATCAGGAAGAAAGTGGGGGGTGAGGGGGTGATTTCGGAATGGTAAGGGTTGGCGGTAGTCGGAGAGAGCGAGAATGAGACGGGGGAAGGGATGTTTATTCGATTCATTCGAAACCCTCTCGGCGACAATTTCAGTTTCTTAAGTTTTGGTAATTAGTATCGCGAAAACTTGCTGCCCATTTGTTTAAGCCGAAGGCATTGTCCCACGAAAGAGCTGGGACGTGTTCCTTCAATTTATTTCTCTAACGTATTACGTAGAAGGGTATGTGTGCAGACAAGAGAATGAGAAATAAATTGCTTTAGCTCGGGTAAATAATACAGAAAAGCAAAATAACTACTTGACTTCTCGATTTTTAAACCCCTCCATAAAACTCAATTATAACAAACTCTCGACAGAAACCCCCGCTTCTTCTTATTCTTATTCTTATTCTTTTTGAAAAGTTTTAAATTTTCAACGTACACCTATATACCTACGTGCCTTATTCTACCTTGGATAACCGTTAAATTATCGATTAACTTCCTATCGACAGGGAATCGCCCAACCCCTGAGGCAGGGGCAGGACGACAGAGGCCGAGAAAATGGTGCGGATAAATAATCTATTAAACAAGCAATTTGTGTTTGCGTTAAGTAAAAGAACTTTCAAAGTTCGTCCGCGACGCATTAATTATTGCCGTGATAAGCCAGTCCTCTATCTCTCTCTCTCTCTCTCTGTCTTTAGTTAGAGTTCGCCAAAAGTCTGCTACTTAAACGAGAACCGACCCTTGCAAACACCAACTGTAATTGTTTAGTCCTCTTCCACTACCAACCACTTTCAAATCCAGGGTAGGTTTGAATTTTTCCTAAGAAAACGACTCAAACAATTCAGATTTATCGCCGGGTATGATCATTGTCGAAAAAAAAAAACACTTCAATTTCACAAAAAGGACATAATATCTTGTTCAAGCATTGTTATTCTGGAATAAAACCGTAGAGAAGGTCAAGCCGATTCCAACGATATCCAACAATGTCTATTTCATTAATCCAATCCGAAGATATCGGGCTTTTAAATTTTGCCGCAGCATAGATGGCGCTGGGATGCAAAGCTCTCTCATAGGCGAGAGCACGCACGGTTCTTAAAAGCCCCCAAACGATGGGTATGACCCTCCCACGCCTGATTTTCCGGTTTCTTGCCCATAATAGTATGATTGAATATCTTGTATATTGATTATTAATAAGAATATCCTCAAAAAAAAAAAAAAAAATGTTTTTATCGTGCTAGTAGTAGTATCAATTACCTTCAAAGTAATGAAATGATCGGATGAATTCTCACCGATCAATAACACCGAGTAGATATAGCGAGTTCTGTGATTACCTGAAAAATAGAAAGGAAAAAAATATCTGAATTAGTATAGAATCTTATACGTCACGAGGCTGAGTGTATTTTTCTTTTTTTTTTCTTCATATTTTTTATGAAATTAATCTCAGCTAATTTCATGGAGGATATTGACAGCTCGGCTTTATTCATAAACATCGTCGCAGAAAGTGTCGCGTTTCCTCGGAGCTATTTAAGGGAGGTTTTAGGATGTCCGGAAGGTGCAGAGAGGCTGGCTTACCTCGAAGATAAGCGTTGGCGGGAATAAAAACTTTCTTATTAATATAATCAATCAAGCTGGTCTGAATTTAAAGCATTTTTCTTGATTTTCCAGGTTCCTGGGCACCGCAGGGGTGGCTGTCGAGTTTTGGCAATCAATACCAGATTAAGAAGCGGGGCGGATGCCTTCCCAGCAACTAATTGCATTTTCCAGGAAGACCAGCAGCTCTATTATTAAAGAGGATTAACAAAAAAAAAAAACACCTACATCAACGTCTGTAAAACTTTTCAAAAATAACTACACAAAAAAAAAATTGTTTCCCCTATTTTCCCCCGACGTTATAAAATGAATAAATACCTGAGCTAGTATACCTATAATTTTTTTTTTCTTTTTTTTTGTTTACTATGTTTCATACATTTTTTGTACTAACGATGAAATTGATATGACGTCGTTTGTTGATTTTTAATTATAATATAAAAATTAATTGAAGGAAGGATTAATTGTTTACCGCGACTGCACAATATTCCGTAGGTATAAGAGGGGTTCGATCGTTCGAAACAGAATAATGAAAAAAAAAAAAGTAGGGGGAAGAGAAAAACCGAAAGAAAAAAAAACAACCAAGAAAGAAAGAAGGGGAAGTTTTAAAACTCGTAAAAGTCTAAAGTCAGCGCGAAACCACTTACTCCGTTCTTTACCGAGCGTCTCGCTCACCCCCTTGAATCGGTATGCCCAAGAGGAACGCGATAGCAGAGCGACTCAATCAACTCAGGGCTAATTTTTTTCCTTGGCATGGTCCAGTTGCTGACTAAATAAGGTGTTATAAAAGTATAGTTAATTGCGAACAGCGAACAGCGAAAAAGCTTCTCCTTTCTTCTTTCCTTTCCTTTCTTTTCTTTTTTCCTTTCTTTTCTTTTTTTTTTTTTTCTTTTTCTTATTTTTTCGTCTCTCGTTGCGGTTACCCCGGTACGACCTGTTTTTCCGAGCCAAATTTAATACGCCTCGATTATTATTACTTCGTTCAAAACAAGGGTTCAAGAATTTTTTCTACCCCTCTTCTTCTTCTTCTTTTTCTTTTATTTACCTCATTTACTCAGCTCTCCTCAATTGCTTTTTTCTCTTTCCCCCATTTTCTCTGTCTATCTTTTTGTTTCTATTTTTCTTCGTTTCTCTCTCTCTTTTTTTTTCTTCTTATTTTCACACGATCGCCGAAGATCTGTTTACATTTAATTTTGAAATAATTTTCATTCTAGAATCAGCTAAGATATTATCTTTCTTGGTTCTTCTTTTTTTTTTTTTTTTAACGTTCCTACTCTTGAATAATTTCGCTACCACCCCTTGCACTGGTCCCCGCCAGAGATCGTTAAATTCTGAATATTGAAAATCGATAAAAGAAAAAAAAAAAAAAGAAAAATGCACGAAAAGAAAGAGAACTACAGAGAATCGAAGGAGTATGAAGAAAAAGCAAAAACCATTCAAATTGGTAAAAAAAAAAAAATGAAATAATTTTTTTCTTTTTTTCTTTTCTTCTTTTATTTTCGAATTGAAACGAATTGGAAAATCTAAAAGGTCGTGAATGTCCCGGAAAATCCGACCTTTCTTATTCCACGGATTGAAAGATTCGCAAGATACCCCTACCCTGTTTTGGCAGGAGTAGCAGTTTTATTATAGCCTGAATTTTCTGCGACAGGGAGGTAGGGGGTGGTGGTTGCTCGGGGGAAATGCTCGGCGAGTTTCACCTCGAGAAGAAACGGGGAGGAGGGTATGATGCCGTGAAAACTGCTCAATAAACTTAATTTAAGTATCACCAGTATTCCTTTAAAATGATATACTAATCATATTCTCCGTCGCGCGGAGACCCTCCCTCAGACCAAGAACGGTTATAAAAAGATGGCCTGCACCCCCATCTAGTTTTATATTCATACTCCCGCCAGGAACAGAAACCTGAGCAGACTGCCTCCCTACCTCCCTCTGCCAGCCTTCTATATATATACATACATATATATATATATCTGTATACTTCTAATATCATCAACTAATGAGTGTTATAATTTCGAACGACACCAACAAGATGAAGAAGAAGAAGAAGAAGAAAGAGAAGAGCAAAGTGAAGTAAAGTAAAATTCTTTCACAACTCGCTACCACAATTAAAAAAAAAAAAATGTTTATTTCGTTTTTTTTTTTTTTTCTTCTTCTTCCCCCGACGAAAAACTATACCAACCCGTCAATAATTAATCATGTATACAATATACATAGACAATGGTGAAATTTTATCCTTGATTCAGTCTTTCGAACGAAAGAATAGAAAATCAAAAGGGAAAATTGAAAGTTCAACTTTTCGGGCGAGGTGTCGCGGCGTAGAGAAACGTCGTTCATTATTCCGTGCGGAGTTCCCTGATGAAACTGAATGAAGAAGAAAAAAAGGGGGGAGGGAGAGAGGAAAAAAAAAACAGTGAGTGGCCTTCGCGTATCTGGCGTGGAAACCTGCGGACGGTTCTTTTCATTAAAGGAATTGTAAGGGGAAAGAGAGTGAAAACGAACTGCAGAATTTTTAGGACGAGAGAGAGTGAGAGAGAGAGAGTGAGGAAAAAGAGTTGTGGGGATGAGTCGAACGTAAAAAAAAAAAATCAAAAAAAAAAAAAAAAAACGAGAGAAAGAAAAAGAACAAAAAAAAAACTGCCCAACCTTCGTCGGTGGAACAGAGAAGAGAAGAGAAGAGAAGTCGAGATCGAGATGGAGAACCGTCGAGGAAGGGTGGCGTGTTGCTGAGACTGCATTGTCAGCCGAAACGGCAACTAATTCAGGGGAATAAAGTCCGCTGTGAATTTGTTACTCTGTATACTTTTCCTTCACTTCGTCCTTCCCCTCCTTTTCACTGTTTTGCAATTTTGGGGCTGTTAATGAAAAGTCCTTCTCCTCCCCCCTCCCCAGCCACCTTCTCATCCCTTTTCCAACCACGTCAATAACCACGAATTTTAAGACAGCTAACCAAGCCGCGAAATTCTCTCCTACTCTATATTACAGCCTCGAATCTACTACTATACGTTCAACCCGCTTATGTCAGACTTTCTCACTAGTAAAGTCAGACGAATGGAATTATATGAGTCGCGTGGATCAGCGAGAGAATCAAGCCTCCCACGCGGAAGGCTGACTTTTGTCAAGCTCTGTGTGTTCTGTTTTCTACACCAAGGGCGGAAGTGATTCTAAAAATAAATCTTGACCATATTTTGAACATTTACAATTCTTTAAAGACTGTCCTTTTCGTTCATGTCGTTATGTCTTTTCCGATTTGTCTTTGCATGTCAACATATATTCGTGTTGTGAATTCACTGCAAGACATGTTTGACATAGTAATTCATAGAGGATTTGAATAATTATGGCATAAATCAAAAGTCAAAGTTGAGGATGTTTCGAGGACGTCAGTAATCAGGATGTCTTTTCAAATTTTACTCTTACCTGACGACAATTCAACATTCTTATAGACTTAAGACATAAGACATGACTTTTAGAAATCGAAGTTAGGGCAAACTATTCTGAGACTTTCTTTAACTATCAGATTATGTCTCACAGATGACTTACGAACATTTTTAATGATATCTATCTTCAAATTAGGACAGGAAAACATTTGTCTATCAGGTTAAAATTGTATATGAACTTCGCATTGATGAAGAAGTCTTTGTTCAGAAGAAATAAGCTGATGAAATGAGTCTACGATAACGACATGAACGAAGAAACGTATAAAATTTTTCAATGATTTTTCACCATTCTGATTATACATATAACCGTTGATTCTCTTTATTACTCGTAATATTATATTTCACGATAATTATAGAAAATTTTATTTTCCATATATTTCGAGAAGCTTTTCTATACCTGAAACTCTTTATTATACAATACGATATACGATGTGTATAGATATACACGTATGCCTATGTATAAT
The DNA here is from genome assembly GCA_944452935.1 of Rhogogaster chlorosoma. NCBI lineage: Eukaryota > Metazoa > Arthropoda > Insecta > Hymenoptera > Tenthredinidae > Rhogogaster > Rhogogaster chlorosoma. Next base: position 2,493,391 of record OX101801.1, on the reverse strand, counting down.
CTCTCGAACCTCTTGTACGTATCGGTTCAATTCACCCGCACAAAACGAACCTGGGAGTCGTTATATTCTGATGTGTTATTATTTTAACGACCTACCCTGGCCAAACTATATGTACCTACTCGTAGGTATATTCATACAGATCGAACCCACCACGTCTCTATACCCCGTACTGAATTAAGAAATAGGATCGGCTGTACGTAGTATGTTCACAAGTTGAAAGTCTGTACAGTAAGTATAATTCATCAGATATTTACATATATGTCTATAATTTTACTGTATGTATCGCATTTTTTTTTTGCAATCAAATGATATCTCTTCTATAATTCAACCGTTTTCATGTTTTTTCTTTTTCTTTTTTCATTTCCATCATTATTTTCAATTTCCAGTGAATGGAGAATACCCTAAGGCATAGTATAATGACGTGTGATCACTCTGTAAAATGATTTTAACTACTTTTCGATTTTTCCCATCATTATAAGGCTTGAATTTATTGCTACTTTCCGGGCTTCCCTGCCTCACAGCTAGGCTTCGTCTTCTAGCTGCTCTTCTTCCAGGGTAAAACTGCGCTTTGAGCTTGTTGGGTGTGAACATTCTTAGAGTTACGAGCCTCTGCTGTCCACTGGCTAGCTTTCTTTTTTTCTTTTTCTTTTTTTACCGTCGATTTTTACGTCTGTGTTGCACTTTTAGGATCCTATTAATAAACAACCTCTTCCGAGGCTATGCTACAGCCTCAAAGTACAAAAAGACCAAGAAGAAGAAGAACAAGAGCAAGAAGACCAAGGAAAGCTCTCTTTGCCTCGTTATTTCTATAGCATAAGCTTTAAATGCTAAAAGTGGAATGAAAAATCGAACAAATGGTTTGTAGAAAGAAGAAAATAAAAATAAAATATGGTCTCGACTCTTCCACGGTTCAATTCAGACACCTATTTCGGGTTCAAATTAAGGTAACAAGTGAATAGGCAGGGTTTGTTAGAGTATTTTCAAACCATGGCAGCTGTTTTGGCTCATATTCGGTCGATGAAGCAGATTCATTCTCGCTCCAACGCAACGCCGCATATAAAATACGTGGGTATGCATGTATGTATGTATGTATGAGTGGATGTGCATACGCATTGCTTTAGCGAATCTAGTTTCGCCGTAACGCGTCACGGAGTAAAACGCAGGCTGCAGCATTTAATTCCGTCACAGTGACCTAGTCCGCGGCCCCCCGTGTGATTTCGATGAATGAACATAGCCGTTCCGTACGGAGCCTACCTCACGCTTAAGACTTTACGACTTTCAAAGATCTTCTCGTATTGGTTCTTTTTTTTCTCTTCCCTTTCTTTCATCTTTTTTATTTCTCGACGAAAGTTGAAAATTATGATTTTTACAATTATTTTTTTTTCCGTTCTTTGCCGAAAAAAAAGGAAGAGAGAAAAAAAAATGGATAAACCGACTAGTCTTCGATTGATTAACTTCAAATTTCATGCTAATTACATTCGAGTACACGCAAGTCATGACGCGGCGTGAGTTACGTCATATGAAAATCAACTACCCCACCTACTCTTTTTCTCTGTCTCTCTCACCACCTCGTTTCTCTCTCTCTCTGTCTCTCTGTGCGGTGGAGGAAATCGATTCCCTTGAGAACGGTTAATATGTTTGCATAGATTCTATTGCACCACCTGGCTTTTCTATGCAGCTGCATGCGAATGCAGTTTCAAATTCGCGAATGGTAAATCGCATGAGAGGAGAGAAGGCAAAATGGGAAATTTGAAAAAGGAAGAAAAAAGAAAAAAAGCTGAACAAGAAGAAGTGAGAGAAATTCAAAAGAAGATAAAGTCTTCAAAAAGTTGATCGAAAAAATGCACACTCTGTGTGTATTTTTTTCTTTTTTTCTTCTTTCTTATTCTTTCCTTCTTTCTTCTCTTCATTAGGCTCATATATCGCAAGTATCAGCATACTTCTGGACTGTAATAATAATTTCAAGAGACGACATGTATAGAAATCTATTTTCGATTCAAAACTATTAATATATAGACCCGGCATCCCCAGCAAAGCTTCGCTAGATATCTCCGGGTATAATAATTGCTGAGAAGGAACCGCGAATTTTTATTTTGGTTTTACTCGAATACAGTCAATTTTCACATTTAATCAGAAAAAATGTGTGAAAATGTGTGTCAATTAATTTGAACAAAAAAAAAAAAAAGGAGAACAAAATGAAAAAATGAATTAGAAAAAGGGAGAAAAAAACAGAAATCCAAAAAGAAATATTCTCTAAGATATTGGCAATAAATTGTATCTATAATTAGGTACAATTAAATTTCTTGTTTGCGAACCATGAGCAATTTGTCGGATATCACCCATATAATGTCTCGTGCCATGACTATATTAAGTATGTGGATATATGTTGATTAGGTATACATATATGCATGTATAAATATATATAACGTATGTATATCTGATAGTTGACGAGAGTTGATACGCGACGAGGTAGGTATATACACACGTGGGTATCTGCTTTAGCTAAGCTTGTGTAGAACTGCCTACTGGAATTAGGTTCTTCCGTTGTTTCTATTACAAAATAGATGGCATGATATTATCAGCTGAGTATCTCGTTATAGATAGATAGCGAACGCAACCTTTCCTGACCTACAGATATTGAATACCAAAAGATTCAAAGATTTGAAAAAAAACAATCACGATTTCAAATTCCGGCCAATTTCAATCATCCATGTATTATATACATGTAGCTTGTCGAACAATTTTACGGCATTTTTCACGGCTTTAAAAAAAAAAAGAAAACAAAAACAGAAGAAAAAATCATCAAATTTGAAAAAACTGTTTCCATTTTTGTCCAAAAAATTGCGACGCATTTTTTTTTCCATCTTCTTTAGTTAATTAAAAAGTAAAGATCACGTTTTCAAAAAGCTCACATCGTTTGGAACGTTTTTATTTTTTGTTTATACTTTGATTAATTTTTTTTTATTTTTTCTTTATTTTTTTTTTCCTTTGATTTTATGAGTTCGAATCTATGACAGTTTGTGTACAGCTATTCTGTCCTGCACGGCTATCCTATCCTATGATGGTATCGTTGGTCCGGTGTATAGCGGTAAGCTCACGTGACCGACAGGAAACTTCCAATCGTCTTCTGCAATTATTTCGTAGTGTATATCCAGTGTATCAGGGCCAGAGAGTGGTGTTAAGTAGATTCATCCCAACAATTCGCACACGACGCGAGAGCCCCGGCTTATTCGCAAGACGCTTATTCGTCCCACGCATAAATCTGTTTCGCAAATGTTTCTAGCTTAAGTACCTACGCTGCAGGTTACATAATCGTCATTTACTCTTCTGCATTATACCGACTCCCGTATTTCATCCTCCCTGCAACCTTCGGAAGATTAACAATAAACACAAAGTCAGAGAATGGCGAATAGATGGACTCGGGTTTACTAAAAATTATTATTTCTCAAGATTTTTGGGCCTCAAACTAATCTTCGTTCGAAGGAAACGCTATTTTATACCAATTTTCTCCCACTGGGATAGAAAAAGTACAAGAATCCTGTGCTCTGACTCCAGGTTGTAGCGCGCGTGGTGACAGCGGTGGGATAGAATTGTTAACTTTATTCTGAATGCGGTTTTGGGAGGCTGTTGACGACCGAAGATCCAAAAGTTAATTCCAGTGTCGATCTTATAGCCGAAAATCGTCAAAGTGGAAAACTAATGACCTTAGAATCTTGAGACCTCGATGATTAAACCATCGTGAATTCGTTCTAACTTTGGAAAGCTTCTCGCTCGATATACTGAATTAGAAACTAGCAAGTAGGTAATCAACCAGTAGCAAACAATTGACGTAACAAACGTCTGAGATCCTCGAAGCTTGAGAAATAAAATTCCAGAAAAATTGGTCTAACTAAAGAGAGACGTACCCATATGATCGTGCGAGTTAGTTTAGAGATTTGGATAATTAATAGCGAGGGTCATTTAATGACGAATAAACGAGGGAATCAATTGATATATTATTCTCTATAATTACTTTATAATCCATCTCTAAACATTGGATAACAAATTGTCGGCCAAATTGTTCGGACGTTTGATCTATCGATCTGAAAGAATTGTAAGCAACAACTACCGCGTAGTTTCATCGCTAATTACAAAAGCTCTAATTCTCGAAGTGACCCAAATGAACGGACGGATATTTGAGTGAAATTTTGACTGCTGATAGTTTACTGATCGTGGTTGGAAAATTATTCGTTCGAACTTTATATCCTGATTCAAAAATCTGTTTCCAGTCACGTTTAAAGCTCGAGGAAAGTTTCAAGTCCCGGTATATATTATACAGCGATGGAAATGTTTCGGCATAAATTTATTACTCACAAAGATAATGATTCCATTTTGTTCAACAGATGAAAACGAGGTTTTTTTTTTTTATCTTTTTTTCTTATGATTATTCAATAAATTGGAAACACAGTTTTTCATTTCGAACAATTTTTTTTTTTTTTTTCTTTTATTTGATCGAGTTAAAAACAAACCTTTCTATTTACTCTTCCGGTTCGACGATCATTCACAAATTAGGAATTTTTATACCGCCTTCTCGCCACCCAACGATAAAATACATTTCCAAACTTTCGAAAGTTTTTTTTTTACACTAAATTAACTCAAAATACTTTTTTACTAATTGAAACGAACAAATTTTTCACACTACGTGTTCCGAGTCACTTTCCTTTTTTCTTTTTTTTTTTTTTTCAAAGACGAGTTACACGGATTTTATTAAAAATTTTGACTTCCTTTATCAGTGAAAATTTCTTCGAATGGTTTCTTTCAAGTTTGAAGAAAAAAAGGAACACTAGTAGGCTGGGAAAAATCACAAACTGAATTTAGTGTCGAACTGCACGTTGTTGTTTTTTTTTTTTTTTTTTTTTTTTTTATCCTTGGTTTTTGTCTTCCTTTTTTGAAATGTATATATTTTTGTATATTTCGAACAATCGGCACGTAGTCAGCGTATCTGTACTTGACAATATTCAAATGCTTGAAACTCTGAAGTGAAGTGAAGCAAGATTGAATAAGTAAGTTAACAAACGCTGATAAGGCTGTTTAGCAATCTACAATCTTTGCAATGGTGTTTATTTATTTTTAAATCTTTTACTAATATTTACTGATCAAGTCACGCTCTTGTTCTGATATCAACTGTTCACTGAATCTTCGGGAACGAATATATATGCACCATATACGTATACATATAAACAGTAGATTTGTAACAATTCAGCTGCCATATTATATTGATAAGGAAAAAAAAAGGAAATGAAGAGGTAAGATGAAAAAAAGAACAAAAAATAAATAAAATAAATGAACAAAGAAAAAACGTCGAAATCATAAAGAGGTGAAAATTCGCTTAATATAAATAGTTTGAGCTGAATTCATCGATGCAATTTCGCTGTGTACGAATCTAGTTTATAATTGATTCGCGATATTATCGCGGAATCGAAAAGCGAGATGATAGCTGCCGCATGTCCCGTTTGATGCGGTGATCGAAATAGCGAATGAGTAAAAAGAGAATATACAATATTCCCTTCATTCTACCGATTAACGCGGTGTCGTTGTATTCATTTTGTCGTTCGTTGACTCATTCGAATTTTCAAATTAATTCATAACTCCGTACTGGTCGATCTGACGAAAAAATTTGCGAGATAATAAAAGACGCGGATTGACGAGCTTTCCAACTTTTGTCTGAAATATTTTTTCGAAAAGTTTATAGTTCGGGATATAATCGAGGAAATACAATTTCCTCGCTGTTTTCATTCATTCGCTAACACTTTTCGAATTTATTCAAAACTCGACCACGGTTTGTCTTACGGAAAAAATCTAAGGGAACAAAATGCGCAGATTGATTAGATTTCCACTTTTCGTTTCGGGTGTTTTTCCAAAAAGTTTATATTTTCGGAAATAATCGAGGAAACACAGTTCCGGAACAATTATATTTCCTTAGCCAGTAGCCATTTTTCAAATTAACTAAAAACTCGTCAGCGGTTTGTTTGACAAAAAAATTGTTAGAAGGTAAAAGACGCATTTTAACAAGCACTACCCCTTTTGTCCGAAGAACTTTTTCAAAAAGTTAATATCTCCGGTTATAATCGAGAAAATACAATTTCGCAATGATTGCAAAATTCAAGATTTAGATTCGGTACATGCGTACACGTGTCCAACTATGTACTCTATTATTGCCATAACGGTGCACTCGATACATCAACCTGTCACAATAAATTAAATATTCGTCACATAGTTTGGTATTCGCGAATGAAACATTGACGTCATTCGCGCGTGCGGTGTGATACATAAAACAGAGGAAACAGTTCAAATATAAACGGTGCCAAATCGATAAGCTTCGATCTTGTGTCAACTCATTCTCGCCTAGCCGCGAGAAAGACGTACGTATATGTACCTACTAGCATGACTCGACGGTTAGATTGAAGAGAAATATTCAAGTAAGTAAACCAAAAAAAAAAAAAAAAAAATGAAATAATTTGCGAAATAGAAACTATAAGAAATAAAAAATTCTGAACCCAATTTTCATTTTCGACTTCTGGCCATCTTTCAGATATTATGTTTCAACGTTGAAGTGATTTCTGACGGGTTGGAAATCGGGGCGATTCGACTACGTGCAATTATATAGCGAATAGTGTAAAATGACGGTTGCAAAACGTGATCAATTATTATAGACAACGGGTAGGCACATTCGTGTCATTCGATAATTCCACCGGGAAACTAGAATCAGTCGCGATTACTGGCTAAGAACAACCTATGCACATAACTGTTATAATGTATTCGGTGATATATTGCCTTGACCTGTGCAGAGTACCTATTCAACAATTCACTCTGACGCCAGAAACAGTTACAGATATACATTCCATAAGGTAGGAATTATAACGAACCGAAGACTACGAGCTGCATATTTTCCCAAAAAATAAGAAAAACAAAAAAATTTAAATACAAAAAATTAAGAATCAAAATCAAAATCGATTAATAGAATCAAAAAAAGGTAAAAATTAAAAAAAAAAAAGAAAACAGACAAAAAGAAAATCAGATTTTCATTTTTCTTCAGCTTTAATGGGAACTTCGTTATAATCGGGCCTGGGCTATATGTGCAGATGGCATCAAGACGGAAGTGATGAGTGCAGTTGTGCAGTGTCGTGCTGCAAATTACGTAGGTACGGTGGTTTTGTTGGTCGTTTTCGAATCTCGGGGAAACAGCTGACGACGTGTAGTCTTAAGGTAGCGACAGTTTAATGGCCGGTTTCTAGACAGAAATAGTCAAGCTTATTCTCACCACAGGTCTTTCGATTCGTGATATTCGCCGGTAATTAACAAGCCGTGAATTTTGTCGAATCAATTCTTGAAAATGAGCAAAAAAAATTGAGTAGAAATAGAAAAAAAAATTCCGGTCATTTTTCTGAAAAAAAATAAAAGGTGAAAGTCATTTTCGAAGAAAATTTTTACCGGTTATCAAATTCATGAGCTCTTATTCATGTTTCGTGTACATCTTGCAAGAGAAACGGAGGATCCGAAATGCGAAATAAAAATCGGAGAATGATCAGTGCAGATGTGCTTTTCGAACGAACTATGGAGAGATCAGCATGATCATCCAAGCCCCGAAAATATGGAGACCAAAAAAATCGGTTAGAAAAAAATTGAATTTCGATTACTATTTCAATTTTTTCATCCGTCTAATATTTCGTATTAATTATTTTTCATAGTTCAAACGAAAGGCAGACTAATACAGATCAATTTTGTATTTTTATTTCATCCCTGCGCCGTTTAGATTCTTTTTCATAATGTACACCATTCACAAAACTACCCCCCACGTTAATTATGTGCGAATTATTATTATTATTTTCTTTCTTTATTAAATTTTTTTTTTTTTTTTTTTCGATTCGAAAAGCTAATCGAAGCTTCAAACTTTTTACAAAATCTCTAATTATTCAATAATCTTTCAATAAAAATCATCAACTAATTATGAAGTAAACGATAGTAGCTAGTAATTTTCTAATTTCTCGGTACAGTTTCCCTAATAAAAAATTGCTTCTTCTCTATACGGCAGCATCTCACGTAATTAGCGAAATTTTTATAAAAGATGTCTGCGCCGAAGCAGCAGCTCAGTATCTAGCTAGGTATATATATATATAGGTACATACGTATGCAATACATACCTACTGTACATACATACGAAAAGACGTGATTAATATAAAAGTAGGTGGAGCCGAGAAAAGTGTAACTGTGGTCCATATCTGTAAAGTACACTTTCGCACGGTTTGCTGCAAATGCAAAGGTATGAGTACTCCCCCCCCACCCCCCACCCCCATTCCCGTATACCTCGAGATATGTGTCCACAGTTCGCCATTTATGATACAATAAAAAAAAAAGAACAAAAAAAAATTAACGAAAAAAGGCGAAATCCAAAATAAGAAAAAAATCAAAACCAAAAAAAAAAGAAAATGATATTTTTTTTCTATTCTTTTAAATTTCGTTCAAAAATTTTTCGTAAGATTTCTGTTCGTCAGTTCAGATCGTATCCCTATCTCGTAACGTTTGGAGAAAAATAATAAAAAAAAAAAAAAAACAAAGACAAACAAAATGTTGATTTTTCGATTAACTTTTTGGTATGAGTTTTTGAAAAAAAAAAAGAAAAGAAAAAAAATGCTCGAGTACGTGTACGTGAACTGTACATACCTACGTACACATGTAACGGATAGTGAATGTGAGGGGGATGGTGGAGATTATTTTTTCTGAATTCTGTTTTTTTTTTTTTTTTTCTTTCTTAGCGATTTCTCGTTCCTTTCGCGGAGTAAGGAGGTAAAAAAAAGTGCGGTTTCGAGTTTAGGGGTGGTGAGTGCGATCCCCCACCAGCATCTTTAACGCCCCTAGCCTGAAGCACAGAGAGTATAGGATCCGCCCCTTCTTTTGCTCAAGCCTTCAACATCCTCCAACCATACTTCCGGTTTCCTACGGTCTCGCCTTCCGCCCACTACCTATCTACCTATCTACCTATCTACCTATCTACTTCTACATCCACATCCACATCCATGTTCAAAAACCACCCTTCCGCGGCTATGCTGTCGTTGTACTGTATATATATATGCACATATACATACACATACATGTACACGTGTAAGTCGAGCTTTAGTAACACGTCAACTGCCATAAAGGTCGCCAAGATTTCAAATCTCTATTTTCTCGATTGTTTTTTTTTTTTTTTTTTTTTTTCAAATTGTCGATTTTTCGTACAATTTTTATTGTTATTATTTTATTTTTTCATATACATCGTGGATTAGATTATCAAATTGTCCGTGTTTTTTTTTTTTCCGAATTTTTGGTATGATAATATATCATCAAGACCTTGAATTTGAGGGGTAAGCTAATTCTGATGATTTTTCTAACATTTGCTATTATCGAATTTCTGCAATTTGAAAAGCAAAAGAAAACAGAAAAGAAAGAAAAAATATAAATTTATTCTATATTCGATTATCCCACCCTTATGACGATTCGATGATTCAACTTAATGGCTGATTCATGTAATACCGAATAAATTATCATCACCAGACTGGGAATTCATATTTTCAAAATATATACCATTCATGACTATCCTTGTTTTTTTTTATTTTTTTTAATTTTTTTGAAAAGGTTCTATCATGTTTTTTCGTCTTCTTCCATTAATTTATCAACCCCTAAGTATTCCTATCTATATCTCATGTTTCTTAGCAAATTTTCTTCCGTTGATGTGCGATAGCGAAAAGAAGAAGAATCGTTTTTCGGATTTTTGGATTTTCGTTTCGTTTTTTGATTTTTTAAAAATAGATACGATATTCTATAAGCTGTAATAATTTAGAATCTTATCTCATCCGATCGAGAAATACTTCTATAGATTCTATAAAGTGGAAATCAGAGTCTGAAAGAACGGAGGCTTAACGTGACGTTGCAGCGTTTGAAAAAAATTCGAAGAAAAAAAAATAGAAAATTCATGTTTGGATCTACAAACACATACATATATATATATGTTCACTGTAAAAATACGCTTTTCTATCTATATGAATGAATATAATTACATGTATATATATATATATATTTATATATATACATAACGAGTTGCAGTATATTGATACACACGTGCGTATATATAGATATCAATCTATATACCTATATATATCTATCTATATAAAATAATAATATATCAGCAGCAATATAAAATAATATATATATATATAATAATTATATATATATATATTATTGAAAAATATAAGCATATAGGTATAAATAAGCTAACGAAAAGTTTTGCGACATGGTGCATATATACATCTATATATATATATACATAATATGTATATATATATTATTATGTGCAGGTGCAGGTTTGCAGGTTTGCAGATGGCAGGTGGCAGGTTGCAGGTTGCAGGTTGCAGGTTTTTTTTTGCGGGCATTCATTCAGGCATATATATACATTTTTTTATATTTTTTTTTTTTTTCTAGGCGTAGGTGTGTTTCATTAGCTGATCTCTACCTGCACTGGTCTCCAACGTGGCTCCAGCATATCCCGAAGAAAGATGCAGGTCGTCGTTCGTCCCGATCCGCTGATCTATTCTTCTTTATTAATAAATTATTATTATTACGTTTATCTGACCGTCCACTCCTATTTATTCTCTTTTTCCTCTTCTCCTTCTTTTTTCTTTTTATTTGTTTATATTCTCTTCTCGTCTTTTCGTTGTTATCGTCGCTTTATTATCTGTCCTGTTTGTTGTTTTTTCTTTTCCTTTTCAACCCCTGCAGTTCACCTCCACCTCCAAAATTTGTCTCTCTTCCTCTCTCTCTCTCTCTCTCTCTCTTTCCCTCGTCTCCTCCGTATCTTGCCTTCTTTCTCTATTTGAAATTTTCTTTTCAACGTTAATTTAACGTCGTTTTCATCGATAACTTTCCTCTTCTTCTTCTTCTTCTTCTTCTTCTTCTTCTTCTTCTTCTCCTTTTTCTCGCTGTTGCTGCGTTGCTCTCGTTGTAATAAACCGATCAAAAATGAATCACCATTTTTGACAGATGTTGACTTTTTCGTCGTTCCTCGTTTCTTTATCAAATTTCTTTCTTTCTTTCCCTCTTTCGTTGTTGTTGTAGTTCTTCTTGTTGTTGTTTTTACTTTTTTTCTTATTTCGCTCTATTCTTCTTATCTTTTTGCTGCAAATTTTTGACAACGATATTTTGCTGCAGTTTCAAATTTCTGATATACTATATATATATACTTAGATATATGCATGTGTATATACATGCATATAAATATTATATATATACATATATAATATATTTTATATATATATATAGAGATATATGTATATATGAAGAGAGAGAGAGTGAAACAAAAATAATATTCAAAATTATTATTTATATGTATATAATATATATATATTTATTTATATATATATATATATATATATATATATATTTGTATTGTCTGTTTTCTAAAAATTTTCTCGAAAGATTTTCTCAAAAAACTCGGCGTCGCGGGCAGCAGCTGAGTTTCGCGCGCCTGTCGACTGCCGTTTGGCGACTCTATGCGCCGCGACGCACCACCCAGTCCATGCGGTGGCGGCGATACCGGCGTCGGCGCACTAGGATACATACGATTTTATTATCAACCTCGTGTATATCTATATACATATCTATATATATGTACATATTTCTGACATGCGGTTTACTCGCGATTTTCCGCGGGCAAATTAAGATCAAACATTATTTCCTATTTTGTTTTTGTTTTTGTTTTTTTTTTCCTTCTATTTCTTGTTTCCTAAAATGCAAGAAAAAAGTAAGAAATAAAGAGTAAAACAAAAATTTTCCGCAATGAAAAAAGACAGGAGATCATTTCCTTTTTCTCTTTTTTCTTTAGAGAAGTTACATAATGATAATTATCACAAGTACTTGTCCCGTCGATTTTTCATTTATTTTTCTATGATATATTTCCAAATTTAGAATAAGAAAAAAGAAAACTAATTACTCTTTGGATCTTTAATTTAATTTTACTTTTTTTTTTTTTTTATGCCCGTCTCACACGCGGTTATAACATCTCACTTTTGACACGTGCTTTCGCGTCGTAAAGGGGGAATACGACGGGGTTGTAGATTCTCATTCGTCTAGTTATTCACGTATCGATTCGGCCTACTGTTTAAAAACTAAAGCCGCGATACGTAGAGCTTCTATTATATTACACTCACGATAATAATTCATCGTCGTTTACACGTTATAACCATATCCGCGAATACATTTATACATACATATATACGACAATAAGGTATAAAGCTTGTATTGAGTAGACGATATAAAATATGAAAAAGAAGAAACACGTTGTTCTATAATATTTTGAAGAATTTCACAGGTATCGCATGCACACATATACAGGGTGATTCAGGTTGAGCTGGTATTCCGAGGGTAGATTCCTTGTGAAATTCTAAGACTAAATTTCCTTTACCAAAAATTCGAGGTTCCAATAGTTTCCGAGCTACGAAAGATCTTGTTTGACCAATCGCAGACCTCATACGTGACTCAGACTCAGCGCGAGTTGCGCAGTGCCCAGTCTATACGACCTATACGCTCCGCGATTGGCCAACGAAAATCTCTCGTATCTCGTGAACTATCGGGCTGTCGAATTTTTGGTAAAGGAAATTTAGCCTCAGAATTTGTCAAGGAATAATATACCATTGGATTTATAACCAACAGAATCTGAGTCACTATGTTTTATTAATATTTTTCATTCATACCTAGTCTATGTACGTGCCAAATAATAATCACTACGTAGCCAATTTCCAACACGCGATATAAACTCTGGCCGATCCCATTTTCTACGAATTTAATATACTTTTACAAAGTTTTCCAGACATCGTAGATATGCATGTATGCCTATAGACATATTATATACGTGCGTACGTTTATAGAAAATTGCAGTATAATATTGGCGTGCATTATTCTCTGATGATCATAATTTTTTTTTTCTATTTTTTTTCTTTCGAAATAGATCTTCGGTAATTCTTATAAACTATTTTCCATCAATATACCTATACCGTTTGTTTCTTTTCTCAGAATAGATTGAAATTATTATTCGATATTTTACAATTTTATTTTTTGGTTTTATCAAATATTTTTTCATCATAAAAAAAATAAACTGTCCCCAATAGTACATATATATAGCTGTCGGTATACTTTGAAATAATCATTCATACAACTGAGTAATAATAATAATTATATCACAATTTTAGAAATAATAATTAGCCGAGACGGATGATAAATATTTTGAATAAATTAATGAACAAATAAATACATGAGTAAATAAATATGAAAAAAATAATATATATAGGTATATATGTATAATTGTAGTATTATACTTTTATTTATTTAGCTTCATCGATTATATTATTCTCGAGGACATAATATATATATATATATAATACTATACATGAACCCCATAGTAGGTAAAATTTTCATATAGGTAGGATAATTATGTATTTGTTTGTATTTATATATATATGCGTGTGTATATAGGTGGTAGGTATATATTATATAATTCAGAGAGGATTTTCTGTCTCCCACGCTTTGGCTTCGCTGGTCCACCACCCTTTTCTCTCCTCTCATCTCCCCGCCTCTCTTCACCACTTCTCTTCTCCTTTCCTCGGTTGTTTGTTGTGTATTTTGTTGTATTGTTGATTTTTGCATAATTTATCAGGGTTGTTTGGTTAAGCGGGCTGTTAGGGTGCCTGCTGCCCTAAGGGGGAAAACCCAACGCCAAGATGATTAGCACCAAGCCAGGGCCGCGTTTTCCACAGGCCTATACGTACGCTCATATATACATCCTATATCCTCTCTATCTCTTCGAAATAATAATATCTATACCTATGCCCACCGCAAACACCATATTCGCGATTTTCCAAACCCCCCAAAAAAAAAAGAAAATCCCCCGCAAATATACACATCTTGTATACTATTGAATCGCGTCACGAAACAAAACGTGACATTTCTTCATTCAGTTTATAATTCATTTTGCGAAAATTCATTCAAATACAATTCTGCACCCTTAAATTTTTTAAATTCTTTTGTCGCAATTCTTTAATTTTTTGTAAAATTCTTGGAATGCAGCCCTGCAGCAGAAGGGAGAGGACCTATAGCCTTGTTCGAGACACGTAAGCAGTCATATCGTGATAGTGTGTGACGGGGATAAAACGGGGGATGAAAGGGGTTGCCCAAGAGCATTCTATACTCTCTTACCCTCACTTTTTCTCTCTCTCTCTCTCTCTCTAGTTCCTACAATAGTTGTTTACCAGAGTCATACTGATCGATATAGCGACTGTTTGCTATCGAAGCCGAAACATGCACATAGGTGGGTATATATAGGTACATAATATACCAAAGAAGACTAATTGTTCAACACCAAATGGAAATATTACACGCTATACACATACGTCTGTCTATTTTTATTTGTTTACTAATTTTTTTTGTTCTGTCGATTCCAGTAAATTCATTCTTAAAAAATGACAAAATCGTCGACTTGAGAAATCGATTTTCAATTCTCCTTCCACTATAAAACAAACGACCAAATATTGGACAAATAACAAGGAAATTATACTGCTCGGTGATTGAAGTTGAGCGTGCCACATTTTGAGAGTGGATTCCTCGTGAAAATCTAAGACTAAATTTCCTTTACCGGAAATTCGAGAGACCGATAGTTTCCGAGATACGGAAGATCTTGGCTCACCGAGTCGCACAGACTGGGCACTGCGCAACTTACGCTCATGGCCGGCCTAGTCTGAGTCACTTATAAGTTCCGCGATTGGTTAACCAAGATCTTTCGTAGCTCGGAAACTATTCGGTCTTCGAATTTTTGGCAAAGGAATTTTATTCTTAGAATTTCACGAGGAATCTACCCTCAAAATATGAACTGCCGAAACCTGAATCACCCTGATATCCAGATGCGGTATATTCGTACACAATTTTAATTTATTTTCCGCATTGTATAATAATACAGCTAAGTTTCTGTTACTGTGTATAAAATAAAAACGATATGGGTATACTCATACACATATGTAATTATAATTGATATTTACCAAGATAGAGAAATGGGGTGGCTTGCAGCTCGTTAAGGGTTTATAAGCTTTAAACAATAGTTACCCCGCTTGCCATTGCCATTGCTGCTACTGTTGCATACACCCTGCTGTAAGAGTAGAGAATCGATAACTTAATTACCATTCACAAACATCGAAATGATGGGAATGCCAGTTGTTGTATAGTATATCCCATATACCGCTGTGGACATACTATACAATATATTTGCTCATACGGTATAGACGTGTGAAGTTTAATCACCCTTTAAAAAAATAGAATTATTTTTTTTCTAACAATTATTGAAATAATGGTAATATTAATAACAAACTCAAAAAATCGATGATAATTGTTTGTAATCTTGTTGGAAATTCTATAATTGTGAACGAACGAGTAGAAAAAATTTCAGAGAATGATAATTCCTATAATTAATTTGTATAAAGAAAAAGATACAGAAAATTTGAGGAAAAAAAAAAAATATCGATGAGTGAATTTCACAGTATTTAGATTTTTTTTTTTCTTCTTCTCGGGGAAGAGTGAAAAATTTCTTACCGATTTCGAGACAGCTGATGAATTATTACAGAAGCCACACGTGTTTTATGCAGATTTTTGAAACTTTACTATTTTCTACGCTATATTATACTATATAGTTCCTATATATATTCTCCTATATACAGCTGCATTTCGAGCTTCTCATCCTCTCGCAAATGCTAAGGGTATTAAGTTTATCCCAGTACGCATTTATACGTATACGTATATACCCCTAACGTTTCAGAGATCGCACCCACGGCTGGAGCAATGTATGCGCCGAAAGATAAACCCGTTGATTTAATATGCTTCCTAGATTTGAAAATAGCCTCACTGCTGCATTTACCGTTACACACAACACTGATGCAAATAGTTATTTTTATTTTTATTTTTTTCAAGTTCTTCCCCAAAAATAGTGAGCAAGAATAGAAAAAATAAAATAAAATAAAAAATATAGGAATGTGATTGGGAATTTTTAAACAAAAAACTCTTCGCTATTTTTCAAATTTCGTTTTTCTGTATTCAAGTATTTTTTATATATAATTATATAATATATAACCTCGTGGACTTTTTCTTCCACTGAGCTATTTTTCGTTATTGCATAAGATATGATTAAAGATGTGAATTGTGAATTGTTGAGGATGATGGTAAATTTCATGCGACTTTTGCCAGTGGAGAACGAGAGAGGAGAGAGAGGGTAGATTATAGAGCTTTGCAAGGATATCAATTATAACCAGAAACAATTCAGTGTGCACCATGCGACCACCGCAACCGCTTCTAATCCTCTGTAAATTATATTATTTTCACTGTTTGTTTACCAACCCCCAACCCCCGACTCCCAACCCCCGACCCTTACGCGCTCTCTCTCTCGCTCGCTCTCTCGCTCTACCTTTATACAAGTACGTAAATATATATATATAACTCTGTCCCTGTCGGCGTCGGATTTGTGGCGACTTTTCGGCTTTCCGTACCGCTTAATATCTCTACCCTTTATCCGTTATTCGAGGCGGATAAAGTCACTCGTGAAACCCAAGCGAAATACACTACACAAAGAATAAGAGAGAGCCTTTTACCTCTTCGATACGATATTCGCGGTTTTTCTACTTTTCGAGACACTAATTTCAGCCTGTACGCTCAGCCTTAGGTTACATCGAAAAATAGTGCCGACAAAAATTGTAGGTCTAACTCAGACCGACGTTTTATGTTCAGGTGATTTTTTCTAAGAACCAATTCTTGACGATCTATCACGCTTTGAGTCAATCATTTCGCCCGATCTTCTGGCTGAACGTATCTAGACGTATATCCCTGCCGGATTCAGTCAGATCAAAAAATGTTTCATACAAAAGTTGTTGCCCTGAGATAGACGAACGTTTTACGTTCTATGTATTTTTTTGTAAAACAATTCCTGAACTAACTGTGACGAAAAAATTGTCGAGAAGAGTAAATAACCATGCGAAAATTTCACGAGTCATGAATGACGTGACATTCTTCGCCGTGTCTTCTCCGGGGTAGTAAGAGCGAGATGAAATCTTCGCTTCCCCTTCCGAATAATTCCTGGACCCCAACGCGTCGTCTGGAAGATAATAACAACAATTTTACGCCGGTGGTAAACAAAATACCTCAAATATCTTCCGCTTCGAATTTTCACGCTATCATTTTTTGTAGCCGCGAAAAATCCGATAAATTAATAAGACCGCGAGCGAGGCTGCGGACGGGAACTATGTCTGCGAAACGAATAGAAAAATTCGCCGTTTCAGAGTCTCCGGGCACCAGACAGACGAATCTTTTCATCCTCGACGTAGCTACGTTAAATTCAGCCCATCTACGTCTGCATGGACATGAGCTCGATGGCTTTGTTCAACTGGCCCATCCATTTGGAGAGAGTGGCCCGAGTTCCATGGCCATTTCCCATTGTTCGAAGACTTTTATAATTAGAGATATTTCACGATAGGCTGCTACTACTGCCCGCTGTCCTATACGCGAACTGGCCGCTCCAACTTTTCAATGGAATTATAATTACATAGTATTTTTCTGTATTTCAAAATGATCTCACCCTCCTCCTCCTCCTCCTCCTCCCCTTTCTCTCTTCTCTCTCCTTTTCCCGAATCATATATTACCGAAATCTGCTGCAGGGTTCCAGAGTTCTCCACACATGTCTCTCCAGTATTTCCTTCTCTTCCATTTCCGAATGAATTACATTTTTCGGAACTAATTTCCCTCCGCTGTATAAAAATCGTCAGATTTTCTTCCCCCCAAATCTCTTAGATCTTAGTTTCATATAGTTGGTCGAAAACGTTTCAGCCTCGGTCGAAAGTCTTTTGAAAATTGAACTCGATCCGATTTCTTCATCTTTTTATACAGCTAATACGCTAGATTTCTGGAAACTCACAGCGTCGGTTCAACGAGTCGAAAAAATCGTTTTCAGTATAACGCCGAGAGTTTAGAAGCCCCACATGATGAAGGTCAGGAGGTCAGTTCGTCCAGTAGTTTAAAGAATTACATCTTGTAATTCTATCTAGTTGAGTGTAGCTAATCTACGCGCCGGTTTCACTTTTGTGTAAAAATACGCGAAGCCATGTCCAGTCAACAGGGAAGGTGGAATTAACAAACAATCTATTTAGCCTTAAAGCGAATCATGTCCTCTAATTTATTTATCATTAATTAGCTTCGAATTTCATGGCATCATACCTCAGAGAGAGAGAGAGAGAAATAAAGCTTTGAGCTTTTAATTCGACCAAATTATTCCCGAATCTAGATAAATAAATTTGAGCTTTTGACCACTTCCGTTTCTCGTTTGCTTCACGCCAGCCACTTTTCTCCTTTTTCTTCCTTTCCTTTTTGTTCGGGATGATTTTTCGTCCTTGTATAATTTTACAGGGGTTGGAAACCCTGGGGTGAAATTAAATCGACGGCTTTTGTTGTGCCGCGATAATTCTTACCATCTTATTCTTAATGTTTTATACATTGCTCTGTCTCTCTATCTCTCTCTCTCTCTCCTTCTCGCTTTCTGTACTTCTCCCTCTCTCTTTCCCTCGGTTTTTCTATCTTTCTCGAATTTTACTCCCTTACACACCCCCAGAGATACCCGGAGTCATTAGGGTCTTCCCTACAGTCTCCCTCACCGAAAGCTACGAGAGGGTGACGCCAAACTGATTTACGAGAAAACAAGACTGTTTAGCATTTCCCAGCCACGAAATCCGCGACGGTTCGTACGGGTGAAATTACCGAGCTTTTATTCGATTCGACGATTTATTTATTCCTAATCGTTGACCGCTTGATAAAACAACCTTTCCATTCTTTGTTATTCGTCATTTGCCACGGGGTCAGTTATCCCGCAAATACAAAATAATTCTATTGCCGAAAAATAGTTGGCGAAAATATTGACGAGGAAATTAATCGGCCATTTAATCCGACGATTTAACCGATTGATAAGCAATTTTTTTCATCCCCCCCAAAACGATACAATAACGAAAATTACCTCGTCTTAATTTATCGTTCAACTGATACAGAAACTTCGGTTAAAGTTTGTTAATTACTTTAGCCTGAGGCGAAATAAAACGATGTCGGAATAACCGTGAGGTGGTTTGGGGCTGGTTTTGTCCTTGTATTTATGAAAATGGATAAGAATCTTTGGTAAGACGGGTCGAAAAGTGAGAAACGAGGGATTTTTCGGGGGGTTGAAAGAGGAGGAGGGTATAGAAAAATTGGAAAAGATTCAAAAAAGATGGAATAAAAATAGTTCAGACTGTGACTGTGACAAACAAAGTGCATCAAGAGATGAAATTTGCAATTTAAATTCCGTCTACTTCTCACCCTCGACGTTCTAATTATCATTAGTGCTAAGCGGACGACTATCTCGTAATGTACCAGCTCTGCCTCATCCCCGAGCAACGTGCTCCCAGTAGTTTGTCAGAGACATTGCTTGCAAGCCGTCTACTAATTCCTTTGGCACTGGCATGGATATACAGACAATTACTTAAATATATAGATTAAATAGCTACATGTAAGATAGCTGCGTTGTTGCGCTTTCGTGGAATTTACTGCCTACCAGAATCTCGGCAGATATTTTAGGACGAAATCACATCGTATACCATTCTGTCGTGTCTGGGCAGCGCGAGCTTGCAACTAATTATGAAAATTTTCAACTCGTTTTCTCAGACGAGAAAAATAAAATTTTCCAAACTTTTCGCGTCGAGAGACGCACGGAAAAGCTTCTTCATTAATAGTAGTGCGAGCTTGCAACTAATTATGAAAATTTTCAACTCGCTTTCCGAGACGAGACAAGTAGAATTTTCCAAATTTTTCATACCCAATAATGGCACGTGATCAAAAGACAAACGGAAAAGCTTCTTCCCTAATAGTAGCGCGAGCTTGCAACTAATTATTACAATTCTGTCCCCAATTTCTCATACAAGAGAGATAGAATTTCCCCAACTTTTTAAACTGGAAAATGACACGTGATTGAGAGACAGACGTGAAAGCTTACTCGTTAATAGTAGCTCGAGCTTGCAACTAATTATTTATACATTCCACTGAATAATAGAGAAAGAGACATACTCATAATTATACAAGCTTTCCACGTGTAAAATTAATGTTTAATAAAACTAGAGACGGATAAACCTTCACCTCGATGGCGGTGTGTGTGAGCTTGCAACTAAATGTCTTCATAGTTATAATTGATAGATTGTCTGTATCTTAATCTAAACTACCGAGACTTGATATGTATCTATTAGATTCTATAAGAATCCTTCCAGCTCGGTAGCACGATACGAGCTTGCAACTAATTGTCAATAATAACAATCAACTAATTCGTCGAAACTAGCAGCTGATTTGTTGAACTTTTTACCATAAAAAATATCGTGCTCCTCCTCGAACACCTTCAGCCTTGACCTTTGAACCGATGGAATAGTTGCAATCTGCAATTAAGCTTCCGCTCTGCGTGAAGCTTGATAATTTTCCGGGAAGTTAGAGGTGTTCACATATGTCCCAAAAGTACCATACCGTAAATGGTAGGTAGTTGTAGGATGTAGAGGTGTGCCTTAGCAACTCGAACACTCTCGCTCCCCAAATTGAACCTCTCTCTTTCTGACTCCCTCGCAAGCTCTGCAAGCTTAACTTTCCTCCTCCTAAGGTTTGATCCCTCTTCTCTCGTCTTCGCGAGGCGCAACACTCCTCCCTATCGTTAGTTGTTCCGTTCTTTCGCTTTGCCAAGGAGAGAAATAAAGGAGAGCGAAGAGAGAGGAGAGAGGATGAAAGAGACGTGCCGTGAAAGTAGGGGGAATTGTTTTATTGCACCCTTAAACGGTTTAAGGTAGCGCCTAAGCACTTACGCCATCGAACTTTCGAAAATGTTTTTCACGTTTGATAGAAACCCGGTAAAGCTCGAGGCACGTTTTGCCAAGAGAGTATTTCCTTGTCTACGATATATTATTATAACAGCCTCGCCGTTTCTCTTCAACTCTTAACTCCGTCAAATGTCTTTGAAATTCTTCACGTTTGCCAAATAGTCGTTGGACAAAAACGAGTAAAATAAGGAAATAAACAATCAGCGATTAACTAGGCACATAGTTTACCCAAACTATCGATCTGAAGTCTGTCCAAATCTCCGCAGACATAGTAGAAAAGAAGCTCTAAAAAGTTCACAAAGCTCGATATTCGCTTCAACCTTATTTCTACGTCCACCCCGCTACCTATATCCTTCACAAGTTTGAGTAGCTGGTATTTGAGCGAAAACTTTTCCAGTTAAAGCTCGCACCAATTAATAGTTTCATTTGTTTATTATCAATTGATAAATCAATTACAGAATAAGGGACGAAAGCGGGATGAATAAACTAGTGCATAGTGCAAATAGTTGTATTTATAAAGGACATCAATTATCAGGATGCGGTAGTTGAGCCCAGGGCCACTAACGTGATAATGTACTTCGTATGCCCGTTTTATATTCTAGCTTTTGGCAGCTTTTGGCAATAAATATTTAGTCGGATAATAAATTTCGAAAAGCACAACATTATTACACGTTCTCTTCGGTTCTTTTTTTCTTTCTAACAGAATAGTTGAAACATCCGCAGATAAAAGCCATTGCCAAACAATACGTTCCACTTTTGAACGGACCTGGGGCAACTCTGCCAAAAATCATTCGGTGGAGTCGATCGAAGCTTGATTTGAAATATGTTGCCTTGATTTGAAAATCTTACCCTTCACTCTTTTTTCTCTGAATGAAAAATCAGCGCGACAAAGTATATCGCCGGAGCCGGGAATCGCTGGAAAATCTGATATTGGCCATAGTTATATATTTCTGAAAGTCAAGGGAGCGCGTTGGTACATAAAAAGATCACTATACCATGGCCGAGGGAACCTCCTTTCTTTTTCCCGGCTGGCCAGTCACCCCAGCCACCCCAATTTATGGAGTATTCTCTACATTCGATATTTTCTATTGTCGATTGGCCTATTTGTCTTATTTATGTTTCTCTTAGGGTCGCGAAACGTTGCCCATTGTCCATTTTCCGAACACATCGATAACTGGCTGTCTATTCCTCCTTTGTTTTTCCTACGTATAGATGCATTCGCTATTCGGAATGGAAAAAACGTCAAGCTGTCGTTCTCCCTGGCCAAATTTTTTGTTTCTATTTATTTTTGGAAATTCCGCTTCCTTCGTGGTTCCGAAAACCAGAATCGTACGAATCGAGTGAGCCTCGGGTATCAGTCTGAGCTTTAAGTCTGAAGTGAAAAGCTATTTTCTGCCCAACCGCTTCCCAGTCTGATCCTACACCCCCGTAACATTCCAGGCGTCAAACCCTCCGCCTCAAACCCCTCCTGCAGCCTATGTCACTTATATTATAAATCGAATGCCAAAGGAGATGAGGAGCTGAGGTAAGGCCAAAGGGTTTACGACGCTTCATAAATCCGTTAATAAATTGTATCAGGGTTAAGAAAAAGTTTCTTTTCTTTTCTTTTCTTTTTTTTTAATTTCTATGTAAAAAAATGGAGTTGAAAAGGTTTTGAAACAAAAAAGAAAAGAAAAAATGGGGGAATCAAATTTACATAATTCTTGAGAAAAAAAAACTCTAAAAACTTGATTATATTTCGGATTACAGTAATCGCAATAGTTTGCGAAAGCTTAATTATACGCAAGCGTATAGTACAAACTAGTTGAATAAATCGAGTGGAACGCGAGCTTGTCTTGTTTACTAAACTGTTGTAGCTAGATAAATGATTTGTTCTGGGTTAATTTAGGGCTCTTGTTAATTCGTGAATCAACACTACTGTCTCCCTCCTAGCTTAGCGTGTCTCTCCTCGAGTAAACTTCTCGAGGCTAAGCTAAGATGGAAGCTCTAGCTTAATCGAGAGCTCCTAATTAAGATCGTTAAACAGTCATGAAATTCAAATTAAACCCACGTCTCTGTACAACGATACAAAACGCGTGATTACCCCTTAGGAACGAGGGCGAAAAATCATCCCTCAGATTTCTTTCCGTGTTTTGAAAAATATCACCGAATCGGGACTCCGACAATTAGCATGGAGCTATTAATCCGAGAATTCGCATTAGCATAGATCGGGGGTTTGGGGTGCCCACTAAATTGAGTTGGGGGATTCCCGCGATAACCATTCCTTGGGAATTAACCTCTTGGCTGGCAAAAGGCGACTTCTGGTTCGTGGATTCGGATGTAGCTCATGGGGAGGATAGGATCGACATTTTAGTGTGTCTAGCATCCCCTATATTAAATTAAGGGTTCGAGAGAGGAAGCGGAATCGGATCCCAGCTGGTGGTCTATAGGTGGGTCTAGACTCTCGACAGTGGGTCAAATTCTCGGCTCCCTGTTTCGGGGGGACGCTGCAGCGCCCATGGGGTTATTTATACCCAAACCTAACCGATATTATTACCGATTATATTAGGAATAACCAGGTTCTTGGAGAACAGGGGGGAGTCCTCCAGACCCGTCTTATCGCACTTACCACTAAGAAGCTAAACTCCCGCAAGCTGCATACAAAGCAGCTTCGTTGATCTACTCTCCCTCGTGGATACGAACGGAGAAATACATTTCCGAATCGCAACTAATGTCAATAGACTCCGAGTTCCGAGCATGCTTGCTATTCTTTACATTCTAATACCTCGAAACGTACCGTAAAGAACAATCGGTTCGTTTAGGTTCCAGATTGACCGCCAGGAGTCAGCCTTTCTCGCAGGCAAAGTCGAGCGTACGTTGCTTTTGCTTTCGTCGATATTTCAAGGTCAGAATCAAAATTTGGAATGGTGAATCCAACAAAGCGAAGGACAGATCCACCGGAAATCAAAAAGTCAATCAATTCTGTTAGAAATTCATTTCCAAACGCCTTTTGTATCGCTGACTTCGAATTTGATTTATATGAAAATGGATTTCCAACGGTTTTTGGGACCGCAGATTGAGAAACCCGCGAGTATTCTCCAGCTGAAACTATATTCCGAATCAATATAATTGCAATATAGTTTAGAGATGATAATTTAACGTGAGCATCTGTGTGTACGTAGCTATGAATCCACATATGTGCGGATGTGATTTGGAACTTATTTGCCATCGGGTTGATTTATTCATGCGCAAAATTAGCTACCAATACCAAGCAATTCGAGCCAATTGACTTTGACCCTTTAGTCGACGATTATAGTCGACGTATATCTACGACCCTCCCGAAATCTGAACTTCCGAAGACTCGAAAGTTTTCTAATTTTTACCTCAAATTTTGGGAAAAAACTAATCTGACTTTTCAGCAAGGGCCTATCACGATCGTGCAATTAGTCGCCTAACACCCGACGTAACTCGGAAAATACCGGACCCTTGAATTTTAGCTGCAGGTTATGCAGCTGCAGATTTCCATATGCGGTGATTTCGAATCACCCTGTATACGGGACCGCGGTTATAATTGTACACACAACTGTGCCAACAATATCGACATTCCAATTACAAACGATTCAATAACCTATACGTATACATGCATTGTCTATTAACTGTTTTATTTGCTCAATTATACACCGATCGTTCACTACACACATACTATAATAAGCAAACATTATAAATCGTCTGCAGTCATACACCGATCGGTTAAAATATGATTTTTTATTTTTCTTTATCTTTCAAATTGCATGAATAAAAAATCAAAATTAATTAAAATAAACAAGTTATCATGTATAGAGAGAGAGAGAGTCAGCTGAAGTTTTCCACTCACAATATTTTATACATAAGTCCATCTTACCTTGTATTTTTTTTCTTTCTTTCTCTTTGCTCAACAGTTGGGGATGAAAATTTTAAATTCAATTTAATCTCTTTCTCCAGCTCTTTCTCACTCCTAGACCAATTTTCCCTAGTTTATATATCGCATGCGCACCTTCGGCTACCGCCCAAATCACTTCAGGCCACTCCTACAACGCGAGGTATACATTCAATCAGTATTTTATTCTTCGTTTTTTGTTTTTTTTATGTTTTTTGCTATTTTATGGTTCATTTTGAACCCGCCCTTTCAAGGTCCTGTGATCGTAGTCTTGGGCATATAGTCTTCGTATTCGACGGCTTAGTCGTTCTAGATCTTCGATTATCATCTGCGATTCGATTGGTTTTTTAATTAGTAGAAATTGAATGTGAGAAATGAAGGAACTTCATTATATTTTAAATCGAAATATAATCAGAGAAAAATACTCCTCGGACATGGCCAACTTGGATTCGGATATACCTTCGGGCATTCGAACGATTGGGAGAATCCTTGGCCCGCATGAGATATATCTCGGATTTGGTGACATCTGATTATGAACCATTATATTCAAAACACGCTTCAAACCCACAACTCATGACTCGGGGACAGACCTTCTGGCTTAGAATAGAACCAGAACTAGGAAATCTCTCCATAATCTCGGCAGTAACTTCGCCCCCGATTCGATTATGTGAATTATATCATAATTATGCAGGATCTCGTACCTGCTGGGTGATAATTTTCTCGAAAAACTCGTCTAGCATGCTCAAAAATCAATTTACGTCCGAAATTCATGAGGCATTATCGGTTCAGATTATAATCACCTACAACTTTCACTGGAAATATTTCTCGATAAAATGTACAGTTGAGACGAGAGATTAGTTCAAAGTTCATAACGACGAAATTATCCCTCGCAAGATTAATTTTCTCCAAAAACACGTCTAGCGTGCTCAAAAATGAATTTACGACAAAAATTTATAGAAGATTAACGATCCAAATTGATTTTCTCCACAACTTTTATTCGAAATATTTTTTGATAAAACGTACAGTTGAGACGAGAGATGAGTTCAAAGTTCATAACGACGAAATCATCCCTCGTAGGGTTAATTTTCTCTAAAAATACGTCTAGTGTGCTCAAAAATGAATTCACGACAAAAATGTATAGAAGATTAATAGTTCAGATTGATTTCCTCTACAACTTTTATTCGAAATATGTTTCGATGGAACGTACGGTTGAGGCGAGAGATGAGTTTAAAGATTGGTAACGAAAAAACGAATTTTTAAAGTATTCCTCCACTGATACTTCAGCCCCTCGAAATGTGTCGGGGACTTATTTTTGCCGGGGGTAAAATCAACTGTAAGAATATATAAAAGTAAGTATTTGATGGAAATTTTATAGTTCTCATTTATTTTAAATTGGATTCAAAGATATATACAGACTCCTTAGCCACTTTGCTCTACGTAATCTGGGAGCACCCCGTTTCGGAGTGTCGTTTACTTTATTATTTCACCCTTATATATAACGATAAATTATAATATCAAAAGAGATTTGGAAAATATTCTAGAAACTGGAAGATGATAATAACTGCAACCCCTGCAGTAGTAGCTGTGATGAAACCCCGAACTGATTAAATCTCTCCGTTACTTAATACGTCATTCCAAGTTTTTCAAAACAGAAATTTGTTTTCCAACCCTCGCGGAGTGGCCATGGCGATAATATGCCCATAGATAAGCCATAAAATTGGTCCAGCAAGAGGGCGAGAGTAAGGGAAGAATACGTCGTAAGGGTGTGTCGGTCCACCGTGTTCTGTCATGTCAGATAGCGATATACCTCAACGTCCTTTGCCGGATACTCCCTTAGAATTTGGCCTGCCCTCCTAATTGCATAATAGAATACCCGCATGTGGAGAAACTACCCCTAGAAACTGCGGGAACGTACTAGAATCGTTCGCGATTTACTGATGAGAGAGATTCGACCGTTTATATCATTTCCCAAAACAGTTCCATGCCCAAAATCTACCCCGAGTGTATAGCTTCGTTTTCGTTTTTGTTTGCGGCTCGCGGTTCCCCAGCCACCCCTAAGATCGTAGAACTTCGATGGAATAATCAAGGCCGGTGGATTCTTCGTGAAAATCTTTTTTCGGGGTGGTTTATACAATTTCTCAAAATTCCACCCCTCGAAATTTTCCAAAATTTCAGTCCCTCTGTTCTTCGGGTCTAAGTTACACATTGATTAAAAATTGGACGGTGATTTTGGCCCACGAATCTTTCGAGATGATGAAAACCGAGTCTTTTGTCGTGCGAATAAATCCTCCCTTGGTTTTTCTAATTCCCAGTCAGAATTTGACGGGTCTGAATGAGGCTATGGAAACGTGCTTCTGGCAGTGGCGAAAAGGACAGGTCCGAGAACTAATAGGGATCCGAGAGATCGCCCGAGTCAGCATTGGTTCGGTCATTTGTTTAGCTGGAGAAATGTATCACCCCTATTTTCTCCCTTGTTCCTAGGCGTGTGACGATGAGTCCGAGCCCTGTGTGGTCGGAGCCGAACGTTGGGCGAGGACGAAGACCCGTTTTTGGATTCACCTCTTTGATCGCTTATTTAGGAAAGTCGAATCCAGATTGCAACAAATCGAGAAAGAAAAAAAGAAAAAAGAGAACAGGCTTGAAAAGACTATATAGGCATTCTTCCATTAGCCTAGAGAGGTTGAAAAAGCTGTTTGCCAAACCTTTTACCGAAGGGACTTTGACCCTCGATCCTGCAGTGGATCCACTCGCTATTGCGAGGACGTTTTAATAGCGATTTCGGCTTATTTTGGTTTACAAATTAAAGTGGTTCTCCAGCTCTTCACTCGATCGCCCTCACGTAGTATTATCAAACTGGGGGGGAAAAAAAAAGGGAAGAGAAAAATTAAAACGAAAAGTATCCCTGCAGGTTCAAGTGTATCGGAATATGTATATTTCCTTTTTCTCCTTTTTTTTTTTACCTTTTTAATGAACTCTTTCACCCCCGTCTCTCGATATAAATATATATCAGGCCGCAGGATTTGGCGTTATTTTTTTATTATTTTTTATTTCTTCAATATTTATTCTCTCAATAATTCACGGAAATTGGTGTAACGTTTGTGACACGATATACCCATACCTATATACCTACTCGCCGAGATTTTTATTATTATTTATTCGGGTAATTTACCCCGCAATAATTATACAACGTATTCATTGATTTATTTATTTATTTATTCTTCTTATTCTTCAATTTGTTTTTTTTTTTCTCTCTTTTACTTTCATTATTAAATTCAATTTTCTACCTTATAAATTTTGAGGGATGATTCAGGTGTTCATCGAACTACAACTTGGCAACTTCCCACCCGGCTCGAGCAACTAACCAGGGCGGAAATAAATGCAAACCACCCTTTTCCCTTGGCGGAGATGAATTTCTCACGTCGTTGTCTGTTTATCTGACTAATTAGCCAGCCAAGAACCCCTCCCAGTTTATAAAATCCGATTGGCTATAACGCTTCTACACCTTCGGTTATACCTAATCGCTATAATAAATTTGAAAAAAAAAAAAGTTAAAAAAAACTACTCCATACATATATGTATGTGATAATGATTTTTCTCCGAAGGTCTTCTTCCCTTTAATAAAAAAAAAAATAGGGAAGATTTTTCTTTTTCAAGGGTTGTGAGGGTAGATTTCGAGAGCCCGGCATATTAGATACTCGTTTAAATTATGGCGAAGTTATAGGGAAAAATAGTATAGCTGGTATGCTTCTATACATATTTATACTTGTATTATTTTTATTTTTCTTCTCTTCTTTCCTCATGGTAGGGAGAATTTTTCATGGTTAACGTTTCCTCAAGCCCTGGAGACTACGTTGCACCACCGCCTATGTGGGAAATAAATACAAATTGCTGGATTACTTGGCCTTATTTTTCCAAGATAGGATGCGAGGTGCTCTGCATGCGACATTCGCCTGTCGCTTCTTCATTTTTTTCACCCCATTTGGATTTTTTTTTTTTTTTCCCCTTTTTTTTGACTGTTTCTTTTTTCAGCGTACCACTTCCGTGAAAAATGACGAGGATCAAAACGCGACGAAAATTTTCTCTCTTTCTCTCTGTCTATCTATCTCTCTCTCTCTCTCTCCCTCTCTATATATATATATATATATATTATTGACCTATACATTTTACGCATTGAATTCCAAAAGTATGTATCGATTTCGAAAATGAATGAATAAGTCTGTGTAATTTTTTTTTTTTTTTTACGTCTTTTCATTCATTAACGAATAAAATTTTCATTCTTATATTATATTCAGTCTCGAGAACCTTGTTGAAATCATTGAAGAATATTTCACACCCCTGCTCGAGAATTTTTCAATTATAATAGAAATTACATAATAGATAAATGAAATAGAAACGAATAATAGAAATCGAGAGAACGCAGACAATGGGTTTAATGTTATTTTTTTTTTCATTCTATTTTTATTTAGTGTAATATAGTTGTTTTCCCCATGAATCGGATTTTTCACTGAATTTTCTCTGGCATTCCTTTCTTTCTTTTTTTTTTTTTTTTCTTCATCCGACGAAACTCGTCACCCTCTCATTCTCCTGTACGTATATCTATATAGATATGCATACGTATATACACGAGGATTATATATATATATATATATATATATATATATATATATATATATATATATATCCAGGGCTATATACCACTTGGCAATCAATAGCATTAAAATCGTCGGAAATATTGCGTTTGGCGATAAAATGGACGGAGGATGAGTATGAGGGTGAATGAAGCAGGTTCCGCAAAGGAGGGGGGGGGGGGGGGGGGGGGGAAAGAAGAAATAGCAGAAAAAAAAAAAAAAAAAAACGGGGAAGAGGAAACTTTGCTAAAACTTTTATAACAGCGAAATAAAAAACAGATATATAGACCGGATTTGCATTGGGGGATTCTAGGACTCTTTCCTTCTCTCTCTCACTCCCTTTCGCATTCCAATTCTTTGACGATATTATGTAGATTGATTTACCCTTAAATAGCGAAGAATGAAATTCTCGATATACAAGCTACCCACCGCGTGTATATTTATAAGTTTAAAATTTTTCTGTTCATTATTAACATTCATTAATTCATCCTTATGTAGCAGGTATTTGATTTTCCAAATTTCTAATACATTTGTTGATTTTATGTACATGTATATTTCATTGTATATATATATCGCGATAATGTCTCGTCAATTACAGAGAAATCGTCTATAAGCTAACGTACGGGACAACCGAAACACGAAAACAAACTAATAATTCTAAACACCAAGAGAGAGGAGAGAGAATAAGGAACCGTGTGGGATAGGCAGGGGTGAATAGGCAGGGGAATCCCCATGGAAGGCGTTGTTAAAGTCAATTGCGCGGAACAAGTATTTGCCAAACTCCTATACGAAATCAGGATAAAGTTGAACTTTCCATCGATTTTTCGAAAAGCAATACTGTATACAGCTATAGTGCTATATATCTCTTAACCCATACCCCCGATATTCGCTCTAGCTATTATATCTCCAGGGATGATAAAAAAAATTCTTCATATGTTGAAGAATGAAGATATAATTTAGCGACGAATTATGATCGATGTCAATTTTTCATCGGATTTTGGTTGGGGTGGACAAAAAAAATAAAAAAAAAAAATTGTCAAGAAAAAAGGAAAAATTAAATAAAAAAAATAAAGTTTCCCGGTGAGTTAATTAAATACTCATTTACCGGTGTATATATATATATATATAATATCACCGATAAAGAAAGGAACGCGACAGTGCGTGGATTCCGAGTGGACATGGGGCCTAGGGCCACGTGCCTGTGTAACCGTTAAACGAAACCACGAAATTTTTCGTTTTTACTTTAATTAAATATTTTCCGATTACCACCGCGAAACCTATACAATTTTACGTTGTAATTTTTTTTTTTTTTTTTTTTATTTCTTCTTCCTAAGCGTTGAATTTTGCGTGTCAATTATCCGCGAATTTTTTCCGAGTAGAATATAACACAGCTAAAAATCGTTTGACATTATTTGGAAAATGATACTAATTCAGAAAACCTGATTTATCTTCGTAACGGTTTGTCCGGTCGAAAATTTACACTGAATCAAAAAGTTGCGGCTGATTGAGAGGCGAATTTTTTGTATGAAAATTTTTGCAGAACGGCTTGAGGTTCACGAGATAATCAACAAAGTAGTTGGACAAGTTTTACTTCTTGTTCTTATTCTTATTCTTATTCTTATTCTCTTATTTGATTTTCAATTATACCACGTCCCGCGATTCAGAGAAAGGAAGAATTTTATACCGGCTTAATAATCATCGGAGTTAAAATATTTGAGCAAGATTTTTTACCAATTATAATTAACCCTAATTGTATTCATTTCCAAGGAGAGCTACTGCTGCTACTGCTGCTGGCGGTGGTCCTGCTGCAGGGAAGAGATGAGAGGGCCACAGCCTGCCTAAGAGATTATATTAATTAATCTATTAAGATGTACATTTTTACCGTCTCGCCGTTTTTATACTCGGATTGCTTACTCACTTGACATTTATATTCAAGAATATATTCATTCGGTAACTTAGTATATAAAAGAGAGAAAAAAAAAAACAGAAAGAAAGAAAGAAACTAAAAATCCGATCCATGTATATTTAATATCTGATTTTTCAATAGCCTTATATATATTTATTATATGTATGTATACATATATATAGGTTTATAATTATTAATTAGCTACCTACCCCCTGCCGAGTTTTAACTTTGACTTTCGACGTCTCGCTCAGCTAAGGTTTGATATTAGCATGAATTTAATTAATATATAACCACCTAAGTCCTTCGCAAGGCTTGCAGTCTTTATATTGTATAAATATATTTATTGTTCATAAATATTCATGCATTTTCATATTTAATATCTGAATTATATTATATTATAATATAGAAAGTTTTCTTTGGGGTTTAAAATATCACCTCGCAAGACTATAATATAAAAAAAGCAAATACTTTGCACAGTTAGTAGGAGAGCATAAGAATTGAATTTTTCGTGAACGAATTTTTATATTGAAGAACAAAAAATTGTTAAAAAAGTTACGCCAGGAATGGATTGATTTTTTTTTTTTTTTTACGGATTCGGTGATTTTAATGCCTACTTTCTGGGGCATCTTGTAGATTTCGCGCAGGTCTTTCGAGGGCGGAAGTATAATATTCCTGGTTGTTTACTTCTCGGGAGTAAAAAGCGATAAGTAAAGGCCAAAGGCTGACTGGCTCCTCGTAGACGATTGGAGGCTCAACAACGGCGTGGGCGTAGGGGGTGGAAGGCACTCATCTATCACCTAAAATCGAGCCCATGATAAGAGGAGAGATGCGATGATATACCTATTATTGTTAAGCTCTTTTTGGCCCGGGGAGTGCCCAGTGTAACCTTTTTCATGGAAATTCTGTTGTGCTCAAAAGTTGCGGTGTTTTGATGACGTTGTACTAAAACCGCAAGTAGGTGGTATCCCTAGGGAATCCACGTGGGCCACGATGACGTCGCTGTTATCCTTCACCCAATTCCTTTTTCCTCCTATTTTGTTATCTTCATCTGTTTTTTTCTTTTTTTTTTTCTCTTCATTATAAATAAAATTATTAATTAAATCTAAAAAAAATGAAGAAAATATTCAAAACTTCCAAGAGGTGTATAAATAAATATAATAACATTAACCCACGCCGATTACACCCAAGACGCAGATAAAGACGAGAGGGTTAAAGAGGCAAGGTGACCGGGTTAATTTATCACCGTGAAATGTTAAGGACGAAGGAAAACCTTGGCGTACTTTACGGCGGGGACGTGATACCGGGTAGAAATTTTCTGGGGTGAGAAAAAGCCCCCTTATATACATACATACGTATACCCGCGTGCCTTGAAGCCTTTTTTCTTCCTTACAAGGATCAAAATTAAAGGAGTGGAAGAAAAAAAGGAGACTAAAGGAATTCAAAATCTTGTTGCTGATTATTATTCGAGAAATAAAAAATAGGTTGGTTCTCATCGACAAGCAAAACACAGCCCTTAGGATTCTGAAGCTCTATTCTATACGCAATTCCATGCAAAAACTACCCGCGACCGTTCTGCATACTATTCTGCAATATTAATGTCAACGCACTTCTTCGGAGTGAAGAAGAAGAAGAAACACCGTCCTTTGCCACTTTTCTATGCACAAAGGGATTTGGAATTGCGAATGGTTTTGCAGACCGCTCGCGTATGCAGCTACTACCCTTGTTTCGTATCCTTCGCATTGGTAGTTTGCGACTCGACTGAGTACACTTCTTTCGTGGTTTTTTTCAATTTTAATAATTGCCATGTCTCAAAGCCTCTTCTCCACACTACAGCTACTCTAATCTACCGTAACAACCCCGGCTGCATTATTAATTCTACAATTCCTAGTCCCTTTCACTTTCACTACATTTCTCTCTTGAGTCTTGCGGAAAAATAACTGGGACCAGTATATTGATAATTGATTAAGATCGGGCAATAAAGTCGTACCTGCGTTTATACACAATGCAAATTTTCCGAGCACCGGAAAGGTATAGTTGAGGACGATATAACAATTATTAAAAGACAAGAATCGTCGGAATTAATTAGAGCCTTTACAGAAGACGAGTTGCTCGGTTTCTCGGTGTAATAATGGTGCATTGGAAAGCTGAAAAGTTGTGAAAGACATTAAAAGAGGTAGGTGGTAAAATAAGGGCAGTCTCTCGGGGCCTGTATTTCAACGGTGGAGAAATAATGTATTTTACTTTTTTAATGAATTGAAACGAATCGCGTACCTAGTATAACAATCGGATGAAAAATCTTCCCGAGTAATTAATTATTTAAGAGACAGTCCCGCCCTCCGTGTTTAACGATGATAATTATTGTTCTTGTTCATATATATATATACGCATATACACCTTCATCATCCTCGTAAATCCTAGCTTGTGTTAAATATTGAGAAGGTTCGCGTGATGCTAGATGTATTCCTGTAACCTGTATGAAAGAAGGTGTATTCAATTATCCAAAAGCCAGAAGTTGATTGATAACTTTCCTTCCATTTGACATCGACGAAGTGACGCAGGACGACGAGTCTCTCCGTTAGTTTCTTGTTCACGATTTTTGAGAAAATTAACGATCCGGTATCCCGCCTTTCTTCCACGCGACGGGGAGGGCAAATAATAAAAATATTCGATTCCGAATTCACAGAGCGGAAAATCGGATTCTGTTTGTCCCTCATCCTCGAAGTGGACTGCGTCATGTCGTGAGGAGCGCGCAGCCTACGTCGTTGTATTTTTAATAACGAATCGTCGCGACGTAATCCTGTGTGATTGGAAAAGCTTTTTCTATACTAGGATTCGACGCGGTACAGACTTGCAAGGGAAACTATCTCCCGGTACCTGCCAATTGCCAGAAAGCACGATCGAGGAGAAGGAACAGCTTTTTTTGGCCAAAAATCAAATCTTCTAAATCCATTCCGCAGCGATCATTCCTATGGTCTTAATTTTTCCACAAAATTGACTAGAAATATCAAAATCGTCGTTTGGCAACCGAAATGTCCAAACCGATCTCGAAATGCAGTCGAATGATGCCAAACTGGCCCGAATCCTTTATACCACGCGTTTCACTGGCCAAAAAGTCCACAGGATCTAAATTAATTAATGAACAGGGCTGCAAATGGCCTGACAGCTTTTAGAATTGCAATAAAATGGCAAAAATGATCGGCAAGCTTGTCGAAATCACGCGAAGTCTTTGACAAAATTGCATCCAAGTTGCCAAAGATTTTCTAGATAGAGAAAGAAAATAAAAAAATGGCAAAAAGTGTTGAAAACTAATGAAACAAGAACGACTGTGTATAAATAAGGATCGCGGTATAATTTCGGGGGTGGTAAAATGGAGTCGTTTTCCTTGCGTAGGAGGTAGAGAGGTGTTATTTTCCAGTGTCGCACCGAGTTAATCTGCATCGCGGTTTGTGGCGAAGTTACGAAATAGACAACCTGCCAGGGAGGGAAGAGGGAGTCTCCGGA
This sequence comes from Rhogogaster chlorosoma, assembly GCA_944452935.1. Lineage (NCBI taxonomy): Eukaryota > Metazoa > Arthropoda > Insecta > Hymenoptera > Tenthredinidae > Rhogogaster > Rhogogaster chlorosoma. The sequence goes on along the minus strand of OX101801.1, from coordinate 2,458,498 downwards.
ATGGTTGACTGACGATGAAACAGAGACGAATTTGGTGGGAAAACTAGGGTAGGCGTATATACCTGGCAAGTTTTCTTCTGTGGGGAAGCGCGGAATGATCACCGGTAGCAGGACAGAGGCATGAAACTTGCAGGAGGCAAACGTACTTAAAAAAGTTTTTAAATTTACGAAACCCAGCAGAATGTAATATACATAGCCGGCAGAAAGAAAAGTTCATCATCTCACGTTTCAGCCGAAGACTTGGACGTGGACTTACAGTTAGTTTCGTGTCCCCGTGGGTAACTCCTTCCTAGTTTTTTTCTTCTTCTCCGAGTATTTTCATCCCCAGTCAAAATATGTAGTGGTTTGAAAATCCGAAAACTTTCGACTCTCAAAGTTCCTCGTTCGCCATACCGTCAAACACTAAACAAAATATGAGTTTGGCCCGAGAACTCGAGTTCCGGGACATCTTCATCCCTCGCAATCAGCTCCTGGACGTTTCGGATACGGGGATATAAGGGCATAAAAAGAGTTCCCAACATTTTCAGCCCACGGTTACAACAAGGCTCTGCAGCCACTCTCTCCCGATTTGTATCCTCCGCCTCTAAGGGATGAACTCGTGCCAGGATAGCTTGTTTATTCGAGTAGGTATCTCGCTATACACTCGCTGTTATCGGGAGAGAGAAACTGGCAAAGTATAATGGCCCAATTTCGATTCAATATTACCATTGGACAGATATATATCTGTATACTGATCACTCCATGCCTCGATTGGATTAGTATTTTCCTTCTTCTTGTATACGTACCAGCCTGATCCCACTTAGTACCTACCATCAAGAGTTTCCCAGTTCCAATTCCTCCTTCCATCTTACCCAAGTATACATTAGGCAGGAAGTTCTCATGCCGAATTTCCTGCCCTATCTATCGGGCATATCCTTGTTTATCAAAAGTCCCGTGATTTGAAAATATCCGAAAATACCTCAGCCCTGAAGATGTTTTTCGAAGAATACCCAGTACGTATATACGAGAGATAATGTTCAATTTTCACAGTGAAAATAATAAATTAATTCAGACGCGGAGAGACTTGCTTAAGGCGACTTAACGAATATAGATTAAAAGTTTGAGGCTTCGTTCAGTCAGTTTGTTTGTATTTTAATGGAGGGGCTTTTTCGGGGCCGGTAAGGGTTATGGTAATCCCATTTCGGTACGGCGACAAGAGTATGACGGAGAAGACCAGTCCCTATAATTTAGAAAATTTGGAAAAATTTTCGAAAATTTTTCTATCGGAATGAAAAGAGCGCGTGAGCCTGTACAGGGGCGATGTTTCGCTCCGCTTTGTCCGTTCAACGTTTAAAGCGTGAAGCGTGGGTTCTTCGGCGAATAAATTCACACTTCACTCTTGTATTTTGCAAATTTAAGGGAAACAGCGCGGCCTACAAGGTCTGATTGTTTTAATATCGGGCCAGCTTTTGCTCGGTTTTGCTCGAGGGTTAAAGCCCGGCATTCAAAAAGAGCCCGGGGGTTATAAGCGCCGAGAGTCGGGTACGGGGCGAACATTTTACATCCCCATACTATCGCATACTACTCGACGAGTAGAGGGAAACCCCGCTTTGACACACTGCCATAATTCCGACGATCGATAGATTCTCATTCCCTATTTAACTTCCCTTTGCTCTCTGTATTCGCGGGGGTTACCGCAAATTATCATTACCCAAAAGCGTATCAATAGCAATTAGTATTTTTCTCACATTTTCCTCCAATCTTTTATTTATAAATTTTCTCAGCAGCAGAACGGAGTTTCTATACGAACAAGGAGAAATATACGGCGGGGTGGTTTCCACGTGGACGATAATACAACGGATGCAAATTCTACCCCGCTTGTTGTTTCTTTTTTCTTTTTCTTCTTCTTCTTTTTTTCTCGTGTCTTTGTCGTTCGTTCTTGAACAGGCGAAGCGAGGAGCTTGGTTTATAGTCAGATGAAATAACTAAACACATTATACGGAATCAATGGGGATCATTTGTAAGGCGGTCGCGTCGCCGGATGGCCCATCATGGCTATGCTACGACGCCCTATACTCACTTTTCTCTTTCGCGCCTCATCCCTTTACTCAGCTTTATCCCCATAGCTAGCTAGCGAGCCTTGCTACATCTTGTTGTGCTACAACCCATTCAACTTTAGTCGATGCAAAGAAGAAAACGAAAAAAAAAAAGAAGAAGAAAAGAAAAAAGAAAAAATTCGTCGCTACTTATAATAACATCCCCTTTTATCCATATTTTCTTATTTTCTTATTTTTCTTTTATTTTTTACCATCACCCTATTCCCTATTCTCTGCTCTGCTTTCATTTTTTTATTTTCACCAACCCTCTCCCATCTAGACACAGTATAGTGTCACGTAAAACGTGAAATTCTTTACGAACCATAATAAGTATAATCGTCGACAAATTTCTTCCACATGAGGACAAATTTTTATAATAACCTGGATAAATATTCCATGTTTATAATATAACAAGGTATAAAAAAAAAAAAAAAAATATAGGGTGAGATTTCCAAAAGCGGAGCTGCGAGCGAGTATACGAGACGTATATAGCTGTGTCAGCAAATAATGTGGAAGCCGATGGACAGACGAATCGGGCCTGAGGGTTGGTTAGGAGTTATTGACCGGGAAGAAATCGGTGCCGTAAACAACCACCCTAAACACCCTTCTTCTTTAGGGGGTAGTTTTTTCTTTTTTTTTCTTTTTTTTTCACTATACTTCAGAGTGGCCCAAACAACAGAGTGCATATACATGTATATACCAGCGTCGACACTTTCCTTCGGACAACATAACGATCTCTGTATTAAATCTGTGTACACTTATGTATATATTTCATGAAATTATTAAAGGGTTGAAGAATTTTTTTTCTTTCTTTTTTCTCTTTCTGTCTTTCGGGGGGATGGGGGTTCATTTTCATTAAAATTCATTACCCTTTATATCCACCTTTGAATATATGCGAAGAATGAGTTAAGCAGCCCTTTTTTTTTTTTTTCGTCGCTTTGAAGACGCGGACCGTTCTACCATAACGTGGCTGGTGCAATGTCCGAAAATTCTATACGCAAGAATAAACGCGGGGGGAGGGAATTGGTTTGTAATTCTGTAACCGGGTTGGTGTTTAGCACGGCCATACCCAGAGGCAATCGCTTTGTAAAGATATGTGATGGGGATGAAAGGGCATATATATTTCTCTTGTAGGCTCTAGTTACGCGTCCTGACCAGTGCGGTGAAACGGACTTAACAAAAGCTCTAATTTACGTTAGTCGTGCAGGTAACATTACATACATACGTGATAATACCTCGCTCCGAGTTGAAGAGCCGGTACGAAAGGAAAGCCGAGAAAAAGAGCTGGCAAAAAAAGAAATTCAAAATGAATGAAAAAAAAATAAAATAAAGAAATTAAATACGGAATCATTTACAAAATTTCATTAAAAAAAAAAAAACGAGCAATCGCTGATAAGGCGATTCGATCTAGAAAATTCCGAGCGATAATGTAAAAAGCTTAGAAGATCTCGTAGCTATCTGTACCATTCGATCGCAGTTTCGAATTACACCCAGAAGTTTTTGTTATCTTTAACGAGTGAAGAAACGAGACTGAATCTCGATAGAATAAATAGCGTAGATACCGAGTCTGCATACGTTTGAATTCGGTAGTGGATATCTGGTTAATGGTTGAGTGAAGTCGATACTTGATAAAGATGCAGTGCGGAGAGGTGATTTTATCCCCCTGAGGTACAGGGTTTGTCTTTGTCTTTGGCGTTATTTCTCGCTAGTTTTTTCTTCTTCTTCTTCTTCTTCTTCTCGTTTCTTTTCTTTCCACGTTTATACTCTTTGTCCGCCCCTATTCCGCGCGGGCATTCGGCGAAAGGAAAGAAAAAGGAGTAGGGGAGGGATAGAAATAGGAAAGGAAATGGAATGGTGCTGAACCTAATTCCGCACAGTCCACACTTTTTACGTAGCGATTTGGGACCCCGATTAAATCAAAGAACCATTAAACTGCCCGCCGCGATGACCTCAGGACTCGCCGTTGATCGTTTGCTGTTTTTCTACCATGGTAGAGACCTTGTCCTACCCTGAAAAAGGGATAATCTTCGACATAACCAAGGCTTACCAAGTTACCCTTACCCCGAAACTCTGCTCCGGGGAGCAGGACTCACTCGTAAACATCGGTTTATATCGGGACAGTGCAGCTACGCGGTGTAATCGATACATTGCATCAAAGGAACATGGCTATTGGCGGATTTTTGAAATAGTAAAAAAGGCGGGAAAACTTCAGCGCTTTATATCCCGCTTCTTGTGCGACGTGGAGCGAACTTTTATTATAAAAAACGAAAGAGGGATTCTTCCTCTTTAAAACTAGACTATGCAGAACCTTCTAGAGCGATTCGATGAGAAGTTATGAGCCTTTTAACGAACATCTAACATCTCCTCGTACTCCTACTATCGGATATACAGACCGTCCCGTATTTGTCAGATATCATACGTGTGTGCATCGTACGTGGGACAGGGCTAGCAAATAGGGTGAAGGATGTCGTCACCTTCGGGTATATCTATACACAAGAAACTTCTAAGGGTTGTACAAGCTTTGGGAGGAAACCAATGATGACCTTACAGAAAGGCGGCGATCTGGTCAGCGTAAACAGCCAGCAAAAACGGGAGCAAAACCTTTCCCTAACTCCCTTAGCCGTTGATACCTGGCCTTGTATACCTAATTTGAAAAATAAACTCTACACTCCCTGCAGAAGAACAAGAAGAACAATACAAATTATATCAGAAGTAAAACCGAGTTGAAGTAAGAACTGGGTGAAGGGCTGTAAACAAGGGGATTCCCCCGTCGCCATAATATCGCCCACTGGTTTTCCCCTGGAACTTAATCGTGTCAGCTAAGCTTGGAAGAGCTGCACTGGGATCCCCAAGCTGCAGTTAAGGTATCCGGTATCACGAGACGGGCTCGAGACATCAGAATGCTTATAGGCAAATACGTGCGAAGGTTTTCGTACGCGTGGGAGAATTGTTAGACGTAAAAAATTGGCAAAAATAATAAAGAGACGGCCTCCGTCGATGTCCGAGTGTTTTTCTGCTATGGTCCTGTTATGGTTACTGCTTATGGCTGCTACACATCCGAACTAGCCAATGTAATAGTGGTACGTTACTATCTGACCCCCATCGGCTTATCCCAATCTCTCTGAAGGATATCGGAACTCACGTCTTCCGATGTTATTTTGAATTGCCTACCCGATTGGCCGAGTAATCTTTCCTGGGAGAGGAGAAGAAGAAGAAAAAGAATAAGAAGCAACTTTCCGCTTAATCCTTGTATTTATTTCTTATTGGCCAGTTTCGCGAATCCCTTATAGTACATTTCTTAGACTCAAATTCTTCCTCACTTGATAAAATAGATCGTCCTTGTTTTTGATAACTGTTTCCGTAATTCAGCCCTCCCAGTTCTCTCATAAGGCTTTATTTTATTTAAAGGCGGCTCCGGCTTTTTTCATCACGCTCAAACTTCACGGCGGTAAAGAACCACCGTCTTACGCCTCCTCTCGTTCGAATACATTATTTACTATTCTTATTTTGAGGGTCTTAGAGGCGGAGGGGATCCTCCACTCTTATTATCGCATCTCTCTTTTCCTCGCCACTTCGTTTCGGGGATCCTCAAAGAGGAGCGATTGCGGTGCTCCAGCCCCGCGCAGTAAGCTTTGTGCATTACCAAATACCCTTAAATACAGAATCCTGGAATTGGCTGGATATATCGCTCCATTCTTGCCTCTGAGAAGAACTTCAACTTGGCAGATCAATGGAATTCCCTTTTCCCAAAAACTCGCGGTTTCAAAGCCTAGGCAAACTCTTCTCGAACAACGCTTCGAACAACGATTATCCGGAAGAGAAACTTGCCCAGAATCTCATAATGGAAACCATCAGTAGCGGCCCAACCTTGACCTTAACTATCCTAAATCACAGTCATTAAACCCTTGCAGGGTTCTAATCTAATTCAAAGTTAACTAAACCGAAGAAAAATTCTGTCCACATCACGCGTTCACCAGCTAGCTCGCCGAACACGATATTAAAGATTAATCAAACTTGGATTATCTGTACACACATACATGGACATATCGTCAAGGCAAAGGGGAGGAGAAGGATATAAATTCTCTACCAAACGTACCTTCTTCCTCCTCCTAGAAATCCAACGATAAACAGTATGAATTTCTATACAGGGTGGCTGGAAACAAGGTGCTTGAATTTCGGGGATGATTGAGGAGTGTCTAGCTTTCTCTGATCTCCGTTGCTGCGTCTTTGAGGCAGAGACCATTCGATAATTTGGCGCCTGAATCTAGGCAGCCAACTAGACAGAGGCGAACTGTGGGTTGCCTAGTTTTAGGCGCACAGAATTTTTTTTCTCACTCAAGAATCACTGGGTTGATACTAACGGAAGAAAAAAGCATACTGAAGAGTTAGGCAACCCAGTCCGTGAACGGTTTTTGTAATTATTGAACTGGGAAACCGGTATCGATCCTTCGCCTAGAACTGGGCAGCCTAGTGTTCAGTTTTGTGCAGCTGGCCGCCTAAATGCAGGCTCTAAAATGATTTTTTTTTACATGCACTATATCTTACAGACAGCGTACTAGGAATGGCATCATCCCCCAAAATTAAAGCCCTTGAATCGCGGCCACCCTGTATATAAGCGAAATATATAGGAGATATCATGCAGGTGTTGTCGGAGATTTATTAGACACGAGACGTCTGGGTGGCAATTAAATACTTACCAAACGATCTTGAAACCTCAAGGGGAAAGCCAGCTGATGTCGTCAGTCTCGCCCATCCGTTAATCTACAAAGATACCGGGTCCTAATTAGCAAAACGCTGTTACACACGTGTGTGTTTCTGTCGAGGGATGGTCGGGGGAATGTGTAACTGTGTTTTTTGTTGCATTATATGTTACATTAAAGCTCTACGGGGATGAGAGCGAGGGCGAAGAGGTGAGCCCTTCTCCACTCCATTCCATTCCACTCCACTCTCGAATATCTGCTATCTGTTAAGTCTCCGCGACCTATCTGCCAGGCGACAGAACGCTCAGAGATAAATGGGACCGTTCTGACTTCTCCAAGAGGCTCAATATTCGCGACGGTATTAACAAAGCCCTAATAAATAGACGGACATTGTTGCGGTGGCTTAATTCACTCGGTAGATAATATACAGGTTCCAGCCCAATATTTTTTGATAATAATTCGTAAAATCATACCACAAGCAAAACGTCTTGAAATTATCTGGCCGATGCATCGCTTTAAAGCAATTCTTCGGCTTTTTTACTCTTTCCTCTTTTTTTTTCGTTCAACCCCTAGTCGAGGTTGAAGTCTGGAAAAGGAGATGGTATGTAAAAGAGACGGAGCGTAAATTCGACGGACATTTATCCAATTAACCAATTCTGGTTCTGGATCTGGTCTGCACCCTTTAGAAAGAGAAGGAGGAGGGTGGGGGGGAGTTGGTACCTATAATGTTGATCTGTTATGTTTAATTACACCAGGCTGATATTGACGGCTGGTATGTGGCACGAGGGCCGTATCGGGGGGATGGGGAAAGCTTTACTGGATGCTTGTTCACAAAGTTACCCCGTTTCTCCTCGTAGCCACGTTTGAAAAGGGGTTGAGAGCGATGGGCGAATAGCAAGAGTCGTGCTAGGATTCTGTCGAACTAAATGGCTAGCAATATTGTCCGCCGAGATGCTCTGACAAGGGGAATTAATTAGAATAATCTGAAACTTTGGCTACACCTTCGGCGATCACCCCGACCAAGGGCATGCATCCAACCCCTTTTCAACGTAATATCAATTTTTTCTCTTCTCCTAAAAATTTCCGGGCATTTTGTTCTCCGCGGTAAAAGTGGTCAGAAATGACCGTGCCCTTCGGCTTTCGGAAAGGAGTTTTGTATGACTAACGAGGAAGACTTCGCGCAAACAATTAGACCTTATGACCTCGATTTAAGACTGAGTAATGGGGTGTATTAAAACTAATACCAGCCATCTCATCAGCGATTTCTCAACGATGGATTCACTTTCGGAGAAGACTCCTCCCGGCTGCAACTCGTTTCGCATTTATATAAAACAATATTCAACGTTTTTAGCCCCTCCTTTTCCCCTCGCCGTAAAATCGTTTAAAATAAACGGTTGGAGCTTGAAAGGATGAAGGAGAATTTAAATATACCAATTTAATTACCCGACATTAATATGAACAGATGTTAGCCTAGATTCCCTCTTTTCCTTACCCCTAGTAGAGAAAAAAAATATACCACCCCGAATAGAATCATTTGTCTTTCGAGGTAAAGCCCTTGTGCACTGAGGATTGTCAGGGATAAAGTGTTAACTCGGCTACAAGACATTTACGATCGATGATGTAGTCCCTCTTACTAGTTCCGGAATCACCCTTATCGAACGATAAGACACGATGAAGAATTAGAAAACGGTTTAACTACTCGTCGAGATTGTTCGACTCGACTGATTCAACGTCTATGTAACCTCTCATCGAGTTGTACAACTCCGAGGATCCGGCTCTTGGTGTTTTTATCCCCGTTTTCTAGGGGGTGTAAAACTGTGGTAATTTAGATGGAAATGAATATTTTCCTGTACAGATATCCGGGGGGGTCGCAGGGGGGGGGGGGGGGGGAGGCTGCAATTAAGGAAGACAAATCGTGCAAATAAGAGACGGGGGTTGTAGAAAAAAAAAAAAAAAACGATAAAGAAATTCAGAGAAAGAAGTGAAGGTGACAGGATTACAAGAGAGAAAAATCTGCATAACTTTCTTACAACGCGGTCGAGTTTTATACGTATATATATATTATATATATGTATAGGCGAAGCCACGCGAAAAGAGAAGAACGAAGAGAACAGAACAGATGAAATACTTTCTGGCGCAGAAAATCAAATTAGGAATGCCGTGAAGGACTCGAAACCACCCCCTTACCCTTCGCCACCACTTCTCTAAAGCTCTCTGTATTCCTGTCTTTTTTAGCCTGAGCTATACAGAGAAGTGTCTCTCCTCAACTAAGAAGTAGAAATCAGGAATATTCAGAGGGTATTGACGCGAAATGCTTAAAAATAAAATCACGTCTTTACAGCCCCGCATCGGATATTCAAAAAGACGAATTGTAATTGGTCTTCCGGTAAGTTAGACGCCAGTTTCTTTCCCCCCCATAAAAGTACATCGAGCCCACGATCTTGAATAAAATTAAAACTAAAAAATAAGAAGAAATTTTTGAATTACTCCGATACGCCAAAATCTCGTCCTGCGGATTTCCACCCTTGAAAAAATCACTTCGTTACTTGGGACCTCGATACTGTCCGGTCACTTTGGCCAAGATTCTAGCAAGTTTAAACGCGGAGGAATAAATCGAGAAAAGTAATGACGAAGACCTAAACTACCCCCTTGAATATACTCCCTCGCACAAATCTTCCCGCGCGGATTTGGATCGCTGATTTTTTGGGGTAATAGTCGCTAATGGATCCCCGGAAGCTTTGGTCGGGTGATCTTTGAGTCTCGAGTATATTTCGCCCCCGTTTTAGCCGCGCACGAAACAGTTGGGAATTTATTATCCCTTGTATCGCAAAGGCATGATTTCTGAACGCTATCCCAAAAAGCGACCGGCTTCCGATCGGGACGTTTCACGAAGTGGGGAAAACAGCATATTTCTAAACTCTGCCGGTATAACAATAAGGGATGAATACGCCGGGTATGTTTCGACGCTGGCGAGGAGGAAAAGTTAAAACGACCAGTGGCAACACCAGGCTGCTACTTCTCAAGACCTAAGAGCTAGAGCGTGTGAACTACTCCGCAAGATGTTGCATCCCATTACAATCCCCACGGGCAGCTCGGTCCCGAAGAAAAGTGGTAGTCGCGGATACATTCTGTATGTATTTGTGTTTAAGCCTTGTCTCAGTATGGGTTTAAAACCTTAGGGTTGAATGCTGGCTGGCTGGGTGGCTGGCTTTACTGAGGCCAAGAAACAGGGGTGCAGGGTCCGACACCCTGATCGGAAAGGCATAGCAGTGGCTTCTCTTGAATACCAAACGAAACAACTTAAGAGAATACATAATGTTACGCGCAACTCGACCGAGCAGAACAAACTTTTATCTAAAAACTATAAATTTATTTGATAAACGATCACGCCATTAAATTATCTCAGTTTCGGCGTTGAGAGAGGAGGAGGAGACGAAGAATGAGAATAGGAGGAGAGAATTCGTGTAGTACACTACTTCGTGAACACGTGCGACGATGATGTAACAATTTTCTTTTTCTTTTTTTTTTTTTTTTAGGACAAACGAACGAATGAATGAATGAATAAATAAGTAAAAGAGGTGGAGTAGCGATAACGATTCTGTGGGCAAAATAGCTCGTTTAGAATCCGGCAAGATTAAGGGAAGTTTAGGTTTAATAGCTCACTTAAACCCCACAAAGTGGTGATAATAATTAAAGTTTCATATACATGGTATAACCCGGCGTTGCCTATTCGTAACACGGTGTATATCTACCTACCTACCTACCTACCTTGGAAAACAAGATATTATCTTGAACCACAAGAATTAAGGAAGCGAGTTAAACCAGCGATTTGTTGTACGGCGTCAACCTAGTAGTACACACATGCATGTATGATACGTGGCACGCGATTTAATTATTTAATACATTCTTTACCTGTCTCAACAAATTATACTGGAATTTACAATTTTTTCATGAGATCTTTGGACGTTTCAAATTTTCACCGAATCGACTTGCAATTTTTTATTTTCAATCTCACCAGTTTCAAGAAATTTTCAACAACCTGAATCCGTTTTACACAGTAGTGAATATAGCCACTTATTTATAGTCCAGGATGGAGTGCGATAATATATAGAGAGAAGAAGAGATAGGCAAAAAATGTTTTTTTTTTTTTGTCTTCTTTTGTAAAAAAGCTAATAAATTTTTATTGACTCATCGTAAAAGAGTCGCGGTGTAATCTCGTTTTAAAGTATAAGAATTAATCTTTGAATTGGTGTGCTAAAAACATCATTAAACGTAACATCGGCCAAGATATCGACTGGTGGGGATTCGAGGCTTTCTATAATAAAGGGTAATATATATAAGGCGAAGACAAAAAGTGTGAAGAAAATATTTGGCATATTTTTATTCAGCTATATCTATATACTAACTATATACGTATGGGTATAATCTATATAAGATATTCAGAAGAAAGATGAGGAAAATTTTCGTCGGAGAGGGGAGAACCGAAAGCGACATTGAGCAGTGTTTCCAGTTTATTGGTCGTTTAGACCCTTAGATTTAAAAATATATATTAGTCTTCAAATATATGGGCTTTATATATCGTTATGGAGCTTAGGCGGTGCACATATACCTACATGCAGACATAAAACTGCGTATAGGTATAAAATAACATGTTCTCAACCGCCCCCGGAAAACTTTCGAACTACACGTGCCTAAACGCCGACTGTACATACCTACCAAGGGTGAAAGATATTTATTTTTATTGCCATACGTATTATATATTATATATTTTTTACTCTCTCTCTCTCTCTCTTTCCTTCTTTTTGACAAACGTCGCTAAAATCTGGCTGCAGAATCGATCGATCCCGCGAGTCAGCAAATTTTATATCTTATCGGTTTCTAAAGTTTTAAACTTACATTTCATGCCGGGGGATGAAAGAAAAAATTGTGGGAAACTAGTAAACAAAATTTACTATTATTTAAAGAAAAAAAAAGGTTTTAATCCACAAAGAAATTTCGCAATTTATATGTCTACGTGTTATCTTGCAGTCAAGGCGAACCTTATGTACTATATAGTATACCCATGCCTATATACCTACGTTTTTAATTTCTTCTGGCATCCTGAATGGCTGAGGGCCTTTAACTGCGAAAGGCAAAGTTGCCGGCTAGTCGAGAGTCCAGTAAATCTTAAAAACGTTGGCGGGTATACCTAACCATCCCCCTAAAAAAGCCCATTCTTATTCCCTCGTTACTCGCAGCCCAGTTTCACAGCATGGCGAGAAGGCGCTCTGCACAGTTCGCCTCTCTCTCTCTCCTTATTATATCGTCTTTCCACACCATAAAATCGGAAAAGAATTTCACCCCCAAGACAATAGAAACTAATAAATTTGATTACTGATTACGCCAGGCAGGATCACCCGCTCTCCCCTGTTCTTAAATTCACTGAGAAGACCCTCAGAATTTTTGCCGATTCGATAGTTTGAAAAAAATCCACTTCCAATTTTTTCGGACAAACTGTTTAACTTTTCGAATTCTTCGCTCCTCTCTTCTAAACGATGTAGTTCCGCGATGTTGGGGGTTTTAGGTACCTACCTACTCGCTTCTCCCGTGTTTTTGAGTCGAACAACTTGCGGGGGGATCGTACTTGCCGCAATCACCTCGGGCTGTTTAAAAGACACTTCCACTTTAATTATACCCAACTGCTGCGATATTACGATATTACGAAGCATAAGCCAAGCCTTGCGAGATTTAGGGTTTCGGAAACTTTGAACCGTATCCAGCCCCGCCATCGCTGAGGAGAGAAACTAGGGTATCATTTTGTTGTTTGGATTTCTCGATTCGTTATGATAAAATTACAGTCGCCCCCCTCCCGCCCCGGTGATAATAATTGTATTTTCCAAGATTTCAAGGGATGCCACCTCTCAGAGGGCTCGATTTATAATTTCGATAAATTAGCCCCTGGCTAGGAACTCTCGCATGTTTAGGGACGGAAATGCTAATACCAGAACTTTCGGCACGTATACAGATTCGTAGGTTATACATATTTATTCTTTACGATGTCCGAAATGGGGATATTCCGCGCGAGGAAGGGTGTATTTTTATTTTCGTTGAATAGCCGGTGCCTGCAGGAGAGGGAGCGCGGCCAGGAACACCCTTACTGCTAAGGGATACACACAGTTATGTAGGGATGTAAAGTGAATACAAGAATCAAACGTGGATGTCGAAATCCCTCCGGATTTTACCCCCTCGCACTTTTCTATATTCATATATCGATAATATAATATATAATATATAGTGGACGAGGCAAGGAGGTGCGACCAAACTTTTTATCAATTCGGAAATCCAGCCCTCGGACGTGACCCGTGTTACAAACACTTTTCCGGACTTTTCGCTTTTCGCTTTTCGCTCTTTGCTTCTAGCATTTTCCTCGGCTAAACTATACAGCGACGGGAAAAGCCGGGCGGAAAGCAAATACGATTTTTGGTTTGCGGCTGAGCAGGTAATGCCTGGAAATTTTGTGGGGGATAAAAATGGTCGTTTGGTAATGACTAATTACCGAAATAAGAGAAAATGGATTTCACCCTTCCTGCGAGATTTAGCGTAAATAACGAATCCTCGAAAAGCATGAGACAAGTAAATGAAGAAAAGTCGACCGAGAGACTGGAAAATGCGTGTAATTACTAGAGAATTAGAGGGCTGGGGGTGCGCCGGATATTACAACCCTTTTCACCCTTTCGACGCCTTATTTCTAAGACGTCTACCCTGTCTTCCCCTTTTATTCCGCTACTCTATACATTTCTTTTCTTTACTTTTCCTAAAACTGACATCTTACCCCCGCATACAATCATACCTAGACGTATTAACATCCCTTAAATTGCGAGAAACATAAACGTGTTCTATAGTTACAAGTAATACGTTCATATATTTTTTTCTCGAAATTCCTATCTTTCTCTTTCTCTTTTCTCTCTTTCGAACGGAATATAATTTTTAAATTATCCGATAAAAATGATACTATCTCTACAATTCTACCTTATCTACAAGGTCTTACATTTCAGATAACGATTCCGCAGTCGATACCGAGTTGCCGATTGACAGCTAGAAGTGCGAATAAATATTATTACACGACTCTTATGATAACCATTGAATACCATTCGTGGGTAGAATTATGAACAGAATTTGACGGCAGCCCGGCGAGGGAGTAGAGTTGAATTCTGGTGAATAGTTATTGAAAACTGTCGCGAGAGGGATATTTTCGCAATGGGAATATGGGATATGATCGCACGATGTTGGTGAAACTGGTAGCGAGCTAGTGCGAGCTATAAACTAGTGATTAAAAGTCAAAACATCGAGCAGAAAACGCGAGTGGTATAGAGAAAAAAATTGTAGGCTAAAAAAATTAACCAGTCCTTTTTGAAGGGCGTACATTTATCAATTAATCTGAAAGGCAATAGGTCCTGGAAGATAGAAAGTAACAGGGTATACCACAGTCGTGCTTACTTGATTAAGAAAGGTCGCAGAATAAGGAAAAACCCTCTTAAATAGATAAGAAAGAGATACGAAAGGCAGACCATCTGAACGAAGGAATATTTGTCACCTTTCTGACAATTCGGGATACTAATGCACGACGTGATCGCGGATTAAATAATAACCGAGCCTAAGGAACGGCTGAAAAAAGGTTCCGCGAGGTTATTGCTGATTGCATTGTTGTAAATCATTTGGAACAAGGAGGAAAAAAATAAATACATAATCGGAATATTTCAACAAAATGGCCGACACTTGGAAGCAAAGCGTAATATGCCGGTAAGAAAAATCAATTTATTAAACTATAGAGCCTTAATCTTGGCCTGATTAACTCTTGAAATGCTGGGCCAACTCGTTGACAATATATTACGATCCGTTAAGAACGAATCCTCGGTTCTGTGGGGGCGAAAAAATCCATCGAACGTCAGGACTATAATCTTTCTATCTCTCTCTATCTCGAACTCGTTCGATCTCTCTCCCTCTCTCTTTCTGTCGCTCTATCTAGGTACACGTTGAGTAAATATTGACATGGCCGTTACAACTCGCTGGCTAGAAGTGTATTACGTGCTACCATTATGATTATGATTATGATGATGATTGTTTATTTCTTAGATTCCTCTCGCTGTAAAGTTAATTGGGTTTAAATACAGTATGCCGTGATTTTCTTAATTATTGACAAGCCTTTCTTCGACAATTCTCAAGATTGTCAAAAACAAGTGAAATTATTAATAAATGTAATTTTATACTGAACAAAAACCACCCATGACTCGATACTATAAGCAATGCTTCTATACCCCTCGGTAATTATTAACGTAAATCTGTGCCTTGTCCTTACCATCTCTGTACGTAACATATCAATTTTAATAGACTCTCTTTTACTCTTTGCTATCTCGTTTTATTTGCTCTTTCCAATCTCTTCTGTCCGGAAATTATTCAGAGAAGAAACTATTCGTCATTGACGATTTATTGGACCAGCGTCGACTGGATACCCCACTTACAGAGCTGCTACGTTGGGAATGATTAATCAGTGTAAATACGAATTGTACATCGAATAATACAAAAAGGGTGATTGAACCAATGACGAGAAACTTGGCGAAGAATTCTGTCGATTCTCGGGTCGAATGAATAGGCAACAAATTATATTACATAGAAAAAGTATTTATTGAAATAAATATCAGACATTTTGCTTTTGAACCAATTTGTAAAAGTAATACGCGGGAATTGCCCCCGCGTAGTCTTTGGCTCTTAAAAATACAATAATATGTTTCTTCGGCTATAAATATATTATCATTATCATTACTGTATGTAAAGGCACTTCAATTCTTTTCTAAGTGTCTAATTACCGGCGTCAACAACCACCGCGATGACGGGCTCTAGTACTTTATCTAATATTAATGAACAGTTTCTTTTCTTTTTCTTATATTATATTAAGGTAAATATAAATCAGCAAATTGCTTATTCAGACGTAAACTCTTAACGGCTATAGTCTAACTTTTGTTCTACATTTGTTTTATCCGTCTTTTATATATTAGGTGCACAATTTTCTCTACTTTTCATCACTTGTATGCTTCAGCCTTTCCTAATTCTTATTCTTCTTCTATCAAGCAGACCTAGACAGTTCAAAAGTTCAATATGCATCGACCTTGTTAATGTAATTGAAGGTATTTCGTGAACGGAATATGTCGAGAAGGAAGTAACTGCAGATACCAACATGTAGCGGCGAGCACAAGAGAAGATTCAGGGCCCGTATCCGTCGGGGAACAACAAGCTGGTAATAACAGTAACCAAACCAACAGCACGGGAGCTTGCAGATTCTTCAAACAAGGATCTTGCAAATTTGGAGGTCGATGTAGATTCGGTCATACGGAAACTACAGAGGAGTCAAACACCGCGAGCACATCTTCATCGAACAACAAAAATTCAACCAGTACAAAAACTGCGGAAGACTCAGAAGACGAGTGGGTATATTTTTCGTAAAAAATAAAATTCGACCCCCCTTTTCTCTCGGAGGAAAAATTTGAATTCAGAACAGAATTGGAGTAAAAACATTGAAAAATTCAAAAAAAATTCAAAAAATCGATCATATTTTGACTGAAATCTAATCTTTCAGATGTTCGTTCATCTAAATCTGATTTTTTCTTCCATTTCGTTGCTTTACATCCATAAATCTCTACCAGATATTTGGATCCCGATGAAAAGCAGCTCCTAGAATTGCTCAAAACCCTGTTATTCTCTCTTATCATAGTAGCAAGAAGGACCTCCGACGGGCAGAAGAATGGGTGAAAGCGCCAGAATTCATTCCCTCATCGCTGCCAGCGGCCTCAGCCTCGTCCTCAACTTGCGAAGAGACTGCCAGTGCTTCAGCGACCACATCGACCCCCGTGTCTTATGCACAGGCGCTAAATCCCCATGGCCAGACGTCGAACCCAGCTTCCGAACCGCTCTGTCCTTATGCAGAAGCGAGCGGAGTTTGCAAGAAGACAAACTGCACGTATTTGCACGGAGATATGTGCGATTTGTGTGGAAGGGCGGCGCTACATCCGCACAACGAGGAGCACAGGAAAAAACACACTAATGTAAAGAAAATGATTATTTTTTCTCCTCGTTTTTCCAGCTGAGGTATCGACCTGATTTATCCCCATTTTTTACAGGCTTGCGTTAAGCAGCACGAAGTGGACATGGAACTGTCTTTCGCCATTCAGAGAAGCAGGGAAAAATCATGCGGCGTTTGCTTCGAAACCATAATGGAGAAGTCCTCCCGGGAGCAGAGATTCGGCATACTGCCAAACTGCAATCACTGTTTCTGCCTAACTTGCATCAGGAAGTGGAGGCAGGCCAAGCAATTCGACAATAAGATCATACGCGCTTGTCCGGAGTGCAGAGTCTCGTCCGACTTCGTATGCCCCAGCATGTATTGGGTCGATACTAAAGAAGACAAGGAGAAACTTATAACCGACTACAAAGAGGCGCTGAGGTGAATAGATCGCAGAGATAAGCTTGGCGGTCGTTAAATTGAAGAGAATTCTTCTCTCAATTGATTCGTACAAGATTAACATGGCACCGATCGTCTGAGACAAACCAATTTTCGCACGAGTGTTAAAGACAGTTGTGTCCACCGTGTGAACTACGGAAATCGCCTCAAGTCCCACGGAAAACAACTTTTTCAAAGAACTGCTTCGTTCTTCATGATTATCACCTTAGATAATCGCATTTTCCCATCTATCTCTGAACTTTCCCGACCGATTTCGATATCTTTAGTTCACACTGTGCCGATTTGTGCGCTGAATCATTGGGCTGACTCTGAACCACGTGCGTCGAATAGTTCTCGAGTAATCCTGTACACAGTAGCAGAAACTGCGCAAACTGAATATCAAATCTTGTTAGGTTTAATATTTTCATTTACTTATTTATTTATTTATTCATGTTTGTTATTTTCTTTTTCCAGCACCAAGGACTGCAAGTACTTTAACAAGGGTCGTGGGAAGTGTCCGTTTGGAAACAAGTGTTTTTATCTACACGCTTTGCCGGACGGTACTAAAACCGACGTCGGACCACCGGTAAGGCATCATCGCTACGCCGACGCAGACATTGATTTTCTACAAGTAAGTTTTTTATGCGGCGGTGGATAAATCGCGGTGAGATCTTTTCTATGATCCACGTAGAATTCACCTCCCTACAAAACGATCTCAAAGATCTAAAAGCTCCGAGGACGAATTTTGCTTTCCGCCGGATCTCCTCTGTTCTTCTTTTTTTTTTTATCACATTATCTAATTTCAGGATATGATTAAAAAAATTCTCGAGACTCCCCCTGCGATTTTGGAATCGAAAATTCCAACTTCTTTCAACAGATTATCGGTTTTCTTCAATTTCCTATCATCTTATATGATTCTTAGCTCGATTCTGCAAGACGCGACGACAAATGACAAAATAAAAAGTCATCCACTATATTCAGACGATAAAATGCGAACGATTTTGAAGTTTAAAAAAAAAAGGGGGGGGGGGGAGGGGGTAATAAGAAAATGCCGAAAACTTGACAAATCCACGATTCGTCTCGGCTATTAATTATCTGATAAGGAATTTAGAAATAATAATCGATTGATCCGTTCCCGAACAAATAAATAAGCCTGATATTGTCTCTCCGCAGCAGATGATCCTCTGGGATTTCCTCGACGAGCGAGACAGTCGTTGGATGTACAGTATCGACGACCTGGAAGAGATCGTAGCCTTTTTCTCAGATTCAGAAGACTCTGATTGGTCAGAATACGAGTTATTCTTTGATTAGTAAATCGCAGTTTTCAATATCACAGTTGACTGCTAAATCCTGGGGTCTCGCCGTCCCGCGTTAAATAAAAATATATTCATCAAATCTCTTTTTGATAAAAAAAAAAAATCTTACAGTTTAGTTGAAAATAATATCTCTACCGCCCGCCTTCTCGTTTCTTTTATTACCTATTGAGCCTTGAGTTCGATTAGAAGAATGAACCGTATTTATCAATATCAGAGATTACAGTTCAGTCATTTTATACTAATCAGACCCTAAGCTCAATGGACCGAATAACTCAAATGATTACATAAACCTCTACCTCTAAATTACGTTAAATTATTATTATTATTATACACTATCATAATTGTTATCGAAAAGAAACTATAGGCATTACTTTATTACCTTGTTAGTTTTAGTGCGAATGTGAAACCGTATATTTTTCTTTTTTCTCCTTCTGTTAGGTGAGGATATTAACATTTGTCTCTGTTGTGAATATGTGCGTGTATATGCGTGTGTGAGAATGAGGTAAAATTTCACAGTATCTATCGTATGGGTAGGGATAGAGAGAGAGGAAGAGAAAAACATAAAAAAAATAAAACAATTAAGAGCTGGAAGAATACTGAAGAAACAAAGACAAAAAAAAAAACAAGAAACAAGAAACAAAACGAATAATAATAAATAAATTAAAGAAAGGAAAGAGGTAAAAAAAAATTTAATAGACGATATAAATATGTGATAGTTAGACAAGGCGGAGCCACGCCTGGAAACATTGCTACTGCCTTCGTTGGGTATTGTTGCTGTATTTATTAAGATAGCTTTATGTACAGTGATTTATTAATTATATTAATTATTATTATTATTATTATTATTATTATAATATCCGGTTTAAAACGTATTAATTAACTAGCTAATCAGTTGATTAATTAATTAATTAACTAACTAACTAACTAACTAACTAGAGATTATTAGGCTTGGGCAGATGAGAGGTTTTATTCCTACTCTAAAAATTGGTATTAATTAAAAATGTAAAGTTGAAAGATTCTTTGTTATATTATGTTATAGTATGTCCTGTTGATTGTGTAAAAAGAAAAGAGAAAGAAAAAGAAAAACAGAAATCATTTCGTGAATCATATTTTATAGATATTGCGGCTCTTGATAAATGAAGAATTTTTAGTCGCCGACCAAATAGCCGCTAATAATTAATATGCCTTTGGGTGAGAATTAATGAAGTAGATGAAGTGGGAGAGGAAGAGGAAGAGGAAAAGGAAAAAGAAAAGGAAGGTGAAGAGTAAAAATACGAAAGAAAAGGAAATTAGATTTCATTTGATTAAATATTTGACTTTGTGAGAAAAAAAAAAAAAAGAATCGTTGGATCAAATGGATAAAAATATATATTTAATAAATGATATTGTATGTATCGTTCAGGAGAGAAAGAGATAGAGAGACAGAGAGAGTGAGAGAAAAATAAGTGAGAAAGCATCGGCCCATTCCTAATTGTTATAACTATTTTTACATCATCGCTATATTAGACAGACTGTGAGACGATCGATGATATCATATGGATTTTGAAATATTAATGTGGTGAATCTAGATGGTATATGTTCGATCGACTGTTGATTTAAACACAATAATATGTTGGTAATTATAGAAATAGAGAGAGAGAGAGAGAGAGAAAAAAAAAAAGAAAAAGAAAAGAAAAGAAAAGAAAAGAAGAAAACAAACAAAAAAAAAAAAGTAATCCTTTAACGATGTTAGTAAAAGTGTACATGTAGTAGGTAATACTTAATTAATTATATCTTCGATCCGCAAAGAAGAAAAATAGAAAAGAAAACGATAAAGATATTCTAGCACATTTCCAAACTCTATTAATTGATTAATTAATTAATTAATTATTTTTTAAAATATATATATAATTGACTTTAAAGAAGAAAAAAAAGAAAAAGAAAAACAAGGATATAGATGATAATATAGAAAACGAACTATACAATAGATTATACAAAACATATAGCTACGTTTGGGTTTCTTTTTTAATCAAATAATATCATATTCTTTTACTTCATTTCATAATCATATCATCTTCTTTTCACGATTAATAATTAATTGTATTTTTGATTAACTACGGTAATATACTGATACTATTGTTTTTTGTTTCGTTTTTTTTTTTTTTTTTCTTTCCAATTCTGTTACATAAAATCCGAATTAACAATTTATTAGTCAGTTAATTAATTTAATATAAATAACACATTAATTTGTTAAGTTAACAATTTAAAGATCTATAACTCCGGTTAACAACACTTCTATTATACTACTTCAGGCCAGTTTACTTTACTTGTTGATTATCTAATTAATTAATACAGTACTGTATTTTGTAACTAAAACAAAAAAAAAAAGAAGAAATATCCTTACCTAGCTTAAGCCCACGATGTATAATAACAAGGACAGGGCATGCAGTTCTACGCTATAATTATTATAATATTAAGCGTCTTGTTTTATTCTCTTATTATTATTATTATTATCATTATTATTACTATTATTATTATTCTTATTATTATTATTATTGATATTGCATTAAATGTTTAGTTTTTATCTCCTTGCGTATTGACGCGTATAAAAAAAAGGAAAGAAAAGGGAAAAGTAATAGAAAAAGCAAAAGCAACAAGAAAAAAAGAAAAGAAAAGATAAAAGTATATATAAAGTAATAATAATGAAGACCGAAAGAAAGAAAACATGAATATATTAATTATTAATGATTATTATAGAATATAATAATAAGAAGAAGAAAAAAAAAAGAAAAAAAGGGAAATGTGAAAACAGTAAACATAAAACATAAAACAGGTAATAGAAAACAGAAGAGATATGTCCTGGGAGTTCGTTTAGCTCCTTATGTAGGTAAATATAGATAGTGATAATGTGTATATCGTTAGTAATGATTTTCTTAATTGAATACAATATACTAGAACACATACATATATATATATATAGGTTGAATATATTAACAAGCTTAAAACGCCCAACTGCCAAGATATCAATTTAAAACTGATCATCGCGTATATAGTTTTTAGAAAAAAATTCTTAAAATTATCACGAAACAAATAAAATTGGTAATAAATATCATTTTATATTTAACAAGAACCATCCATGACTCTATACTAAGCAATGCTTCTATACCCCTGGGTAATTAATACCGTAGATCTGTGCCTTGTCCTTACCATCTCTGTACGTAACATATCAATTTTAATAGACTTTCTTTTACTCTTTGCTATCTCGTTTTATTTGCTCTTTCCAATCTCTTATGTCCGGAAATTATTCAAAGAAGTAACTATTCGTCATTGACGATTTATTGGACCAGCGTCGACTGGATACCCCACTTACAGAGCTGCTGCGTTGGGAATGATTAATCAGTGTAAATACGAATTGTACATCGAATAATACAAAAAGGGTGATTGAACCAATGACGAGAAACTTGGCAAAGAATTCTGTCCATTCTCGGGTCGAATGAATAGGCAACAAATTATATTACATAGAAAAAGTATTTATTGAAATAAATATCAGACATTTTGCTTTTGAACCAATTTGTAAAAGTAATACGCGGGAATTGCCCCCGCGTAGTCTTTGGCTCTTAAAAATACAATAATATGTTTCTTCGGCTATAAATATATTATCATTATCATTACTGTATGTAAAGGCACTTCAATTCTTTTCTAAGTGTCTAATTACCGGCGTCAACAACCACCGCGATGACGGGCTCTAGTACTTTATCTAATATTAATGAACAGTTTCTTTTCTTTTTCTTATATTATATTAAGGTAAATATAAATCATCAAATTGCTTATTCAGACGCAAACTCTTAACGGCTACGGCCTAACTTTTGTTCTACATTTGTTTTATCCGTCTTTTGTACATTAGGTACATAAGTTTCCTTACTTTTTATCACTTATATGCTTCAGCCTAGAAAGAAAAACAACTATAATCTCAAATATGTTAATTCAACTTAACACAGTAAGGCGGGTTTATCCAAAGCTCAACTAAGGCACTTCGTTACCTCTCTACACTCTACTATCTATCATAGTACCAGAAGTTATTTGCCTTAAAACGAAGAAAAATAAACTGACGAAATCCTCGAAACTATTCAATCATTATCAACTAAAACCGGGCTCCTAAAATTCCACGTATCTATCAAACAAGCGTCGCACTGGACGCAGCTTCTTTCTCGGACACGTACCATTCCTCGCCACCTTCTTCCGCCCTGCAATGAATAACAAACGATAAGTGGTAGTCTCTGAACAGAAAAAAACTGCCTCGAGTAATTCCCATCCCGCGTTAAACTACCTCAAGGCGTTGTACGGCTGGCAAGTCATCCGCTGCAAGGGTTGATAAATCCGTTTCTGAACGGGACTGGGCACAGAGCGTTCCTCAAGATTCTCTAATCTCAGTTCCTGGCTCATTTGAATCATCATATTGACCCTAGGATCTTGCGGCAATTTGTTCGAGCCAACTCCAGCCGCTACGCCAACGGGACTTTGAGCCTGGCTGTAAACCGGTGTGTTAACGTTCTCGTTCCTCTTCCTATACTTCGTAGAGTATTTGTAAAAGTCCGACATCTCAAAGGGCTTCGTCACCTCTCTATAAGGCTGATATTTCCCGGCTTGAACGACCGTGCAATTTTTCGGCGACTCCAATCCCATGTCGTTGTTATTATCCATCATCTTAGACTCCGCAGGTATCTCCAGTATCTTGGGAGGCTGATGGTATCTGTTTTGCTGCGGGCGTTGCTTATGCTGTACATCCTCCCCAGCAATTTCCTTCCCTACATAACTCCGGCCTGATTTCTTGGCCGTTAAACTGTTCGGCGAGACAGCCGGTCCGGAATCGAGAGACGTCTCGTACCAGCCCTTCTCCTTGGCCTTGGAATTGACGCTGTCTTCTTGGGACTCTTGGGACTGTCCTGAATGCCAGGTTTCGACGCTCCCGAGGGACTGGGTTCTCAGCAGCATCCGGCTCGGCATCTGCGAGCTTTGTTCTTGCTGCGGTGGGTTCAGAGGCACGTTATGCCGCGGTAATATCGACGTGCTTTTGCTCCCCGCCACAGTGTGGTATCTGACTTGCTGCTCGGAACCGACGCCCGCAGTCGTGTTTGCGTGCTGAACACCGCCCCTCTTCCTTCTGTCAAGACTCCCGAATTTATCCGGCGCAGAATCCTGGTCAGGACACCAGACGATCTCGTCTTCGTATCTGACCCAGTAACCGGGAGGCTGATGCGGGTCGCTGGGTGGGCCGTTGTTTCTCGAGGAAGAAACTCTGCCGGAAGTTGCAACGACCTCGCGCTGCTCCCTCCTCTGGAGAGTCTGTTGTTGAGCCTTCAACGCATTCTGGTAATCCGGTGTATTGTACCTCCTGCCTCCCGGATCTCCGTCGTGATAAAACTGGGGATTTGCTTGATGGTGATACCGGGCCGGTTCACTGTCCGGACTCTTGTACTCCGGATACTGCTGGTGGTTCTTCAACAGCTGTTGCTGTTGCTGCGGGACTTGATGCGGGCGATAACGAACCAGCCTCTCCTGCTCCGTGTAAGTGTTGGGCACCGGGCGGTAGTTCCTTTCCGTATCCAGGTAGTGGTTCGGGTTGTTACGCGAGCCTCCACTCCCGTGGGAGTAGGTTCTGGCTCTGTATTGATCCGGGAGAATATAGACGTTGTGATTGTCGTTCAGGTCGCTGGACACCAACAGTTTCGGACTGAGTTGTCGAGCCGGGTGCTGAGCCAGACTGGGACGATTCTGGTTATAGATTGGAGCCAAGGGGGCCTGGGGAGAGTCGACTTCGTGATACCCAGTCCCAGGATAGGTATTGTAGTTCTGTTCTTGCCCGAGGGGACTCAGCGAGACCCCGCCCTCCTGCAGCAAGCCTCGAGACGATTTGGAGGACCTTTCGCAGCCTGAAAAACACAGCGAGGCTTATTTAACCTGAAGAGACCGAGACTTGGGACGGAGGGAGCGAATAATAGATTTCTGGTCTTTTGCCGACCCGAGAGATCCCGAATTACGAGACTACCTTCCATAGGAGGCCTGGGCTTTTTACTCCTATGTTTTCCATGTCCCTGAGGGCTCGGCTGGGTCCCGTAATTCAAGATATGATTATGCTGAGGCTGTGAGTTCCTCCCGCTTTTCCCATGCCCGTGTCGTATGAAACTGAGCCTCGAGTCCAGTTCCTGAAGCTGTCTTTGGCTCTGTTGATAAACTAGTCTGTGTTTACGACGAACGGCCTTGCTCTCACCGGCGTCATTGAATATGCCCAGTGCTGCCTCAGCGATACGGACTTGTACCTGCCTTTCTAATTCGAGGGCGGATTCCTCCTGAAAATAAAAAAGCCGGAGTAAGTTGGACGAAGAATGAGGAAAAATTATCTCCTCTCTACTCACAGCTTCTGTGCTCTTCAATTTGTTTATCAAATTCTGCGGGTAGGTAAACGCCGTTCCAACTCTACGCCTAAAACTCGGCGGACTCTCTCCGGGTTCCAACGGTATTTCGGGAGGCAGTATACCCGTCAGCTCAGCCTCGTCTATGCACAAATTCTTCAGCTCGTTATTTTTTATTATCAATTTTTCCTGCAAAGCTTGACGACGCTGTTGAAGCCACTGCAATCTCGAGCTTAGCGGATCGTCCGCCGACGCAGGACCCGCCCCATTCTCATTCCCTGCCATAACTATACAAAATTATTTTTTTAATGTTATCACTTTTCGATACTAGTGCAAAAAAGTTGGATTTCATTCACACTCGAGCGTGCGCGAAATCGAAACTTTCCGCACGCTGTGTGGAAAAAACAAACTTTTCTCTGTTTTTCAATCTTTATTATTTTTTT
Source organism: Rhogogaster chlorosoma (assembly GCA_944452935.1). Taxonomy (NCBI): domain Eukaryota; kingdom Metazoa; phylum Arthropoda; class Insecta; order Hymenoptera; family Tenthredinidae; genus Rhogogaster; species Rhogogaster chlorosoma. The sequence continues at coordinate 2,433,104 of OX101801.1, read as the reverse complement.
TTTTTTATTTCTAAAGGAAAAAACAAAAAAAAGATTTTCGGATATTTGTTTGACAGTAGGTAGAATTTTTCTGTTGCCTTGTTCTCGTCTCGTATTATGTACTCAGAACTCACCCATATTATTGTTATAACTGGAGCGTGATCGCGTTTGATGGCTCGATCGTGATTACATCATTTTCCCGTTTAGTCAGCTCTTCTTCTTATTATTTCCTCATATCTTTCCCAGTTTATATCGTTCCTGGTAAATACGGTTTGTCTCACGCTTAACAATCACTTGCCGCGATTGGCGATAAGCGCTTTTTGTCAACGACGCGATGATTCCGAATTCGGATTTAACAAACGCTTATAACTGCGGTAATAAACTTTAACAATGATCAATTTTTATACAATTTAGGTTAGGCTAGGTTAGGTTAGGTTGTTTGAATTCGTACTTCTTTTCAACGCTCTTCTAGAACTCGGAGGATCGCTCTGTCGCCTAATTCATTAATCGAGTTTTCACTGTTCCGAAGAATAATCTCGCCGCGATCTTTGATCATTCGGTATTCGCGTTAATTCCCTCATTTTTTACGGTTAAATAAACGTCATAACCTTTGAAGAGGAGTGACGCGATCGCGTTGACATTTATTAAACACTATACATGTATGTGTACACTGTACCGTACGGCGTACGGCTCACGGTACGCGTGCGCTGGGTCTCCACGCATTTCCAAACAGGGTTTTATCGACGAAACATGAAAGCGCCGTTCTTTTCTATAAGAATTGTATGAATTTGATCGGAAAGCGATTGCTCTATTGGTCGGCGATGATATTAGCCATATAAATGACATAGAAAGAGATATTTAATCGGGAAATTAAAAGGCCTAGGAGAATCTCCTCGGCATATAATACAAGAAGATCTCGCCAGCTGGCGCCACTATGAGATGGTTGCCGCGAATTAGCGCGGCAAATATGTAGTATATATTTTTATGCTTTCCCGCACGCGTTGCAACACGGTTTTTATACGTGCTTTAAGCGCCCTAAACAAACACCCATTTAAAGACAATGAATAATTTAACGGGGGGGTATGAAAGCTCGTGGGTTTATTCTTCTTTATTTCCTTTTTTTTTCTTCTTTTCTTTCGTTGTTGTCCTCCGGGCGACAAAGGAACTGCTCGGGGTACTACCTATAGATACTCCTTTTTTCTCAAAAAAAGGACCGCGTGTAGTAGCGCGAGCGTGAAAGGTGGCGCTTTCGAAGTACCATCGAAATTGTAAAGGCGGGAACTTGGGCGAGGAATGAACCGTTCGAAAATCATTAAAGGAGGCCTTTATTTGTGGATAAAACGTACCCCCGCAAATACTCTATACCCATTGAGGCCCGAGCCGGGAATAGCTTCGACAATGAGCCAATCTCGTCGATTAAATATTGAAACGGTGTGAAACGAATTTCGGCAAATTCATTCTGGTAGTTCTAACGTCACGCTATATAGATCGGCCAACAAGTACGATCATCGAGGGTGCGAACACGCGGTGATCAACGCTTTCCGGAATAATTGATAAGCAATCGTTAAGGGATGTGTGTATATTGTATATCTATGCGGTGTATAGCGCGAGGTGCGTGCAAGAGCGCGGTGTGCGAGGATAAATATTATTTCACCGTATACTGTACATATATATTCATGTATATTTATATGTACAGTGTTGTTCCAGAGCTGGCAAACCTTTCGATCAGGTAGACACACAGGGCGGAGTCGGCGCCCGGTGTTTACATCCGTTTTGCAAATCGAGTGCAAATTGGTTGTATATTTATTTATCAATTGTGTATATAGCGCTGCATATCACTATAAGCTCGCGTTGGCTAGTTAAAAGTGATGAATAATAAACGTGTATGAATGTACGGATGCATGTATATTTATTGGAACGAAAGCATCCAATTTCGTTTTTCATATTTATTCAGGATTATTAATATGCGATATATGTGTTTCTTTGAAAATTTCGACAAAACAGAATATCTATAGGTATATGATATTATACGTGGTGTAAATATAAATATTTCCTTCGGTTTTAATAACGCGCGTATTCCACCAAACATGTAAACTCAATTTCGTTTATTTCCAAATTAAACAGAGTGCAGCCAGTGTTGATATTTCCGTTCGATTTATTAAAATCGTGTAAATATCATATAAATTAACGTTTTTTTTTTTTCTTTGTATCGGCCTATTTTTTATACAGTGATGGTAACAAGCTGTTACCTCAAAAACCCCGGGACCAAACGCGGCATACCCTTGCCGCCTATACCGTATTCGCGTATACAACATCCGGAAAGCCACGACGCCCCTACGATTTGCAATTCAAATATACGGCGACGCCTTGACTTGATAAATATACAGCAAGTTGCCGCCAAGTACCTTCCTCTTCTCTGACTCTTCTATATGTACGCGTAAATATCTCTATATCCAAAGACGCGGCGTGAAAAGGACAAAGGATGAAATTTTTGGAATATTTTTTCGCCAATAATCGCAAAAGGAGCCGGAATTCGTCTCCTACGTCTTTTCCCACACGGCGGACTCTCGCGGGTAATTGAATAGCGGAAAAATTGATATGTATACTTGATTCAATCTCGGGATCCGCGCGAATGAAAGCCAGCGAAGTAAAATGCGATAGGTATAGAGGGAAATGGAGCTGCGGACAGGAAACTCGGCGAATGTGACCTTAATCCTTTTCCTGTTCCATTCATGGCTGATGAAACGGGAGCAGTCAGGCGGCAGGAAAACGCCTCTGATCGCAGCTCCACTGGGGTAGGTATTAAATGTATTCGATTTTTTCGACCGATCAACGACCCGTCCGCGAGTTGAAAATAGAGAAAAAGTTGAAATGAAGGAATTAAAACGTTTGTTTTTTTTTTTTTTTTTCAAAAAAGCGAGGAACGAAATGAACAAACGATACAAAACCGACTAGTCCGCGATTTCAAAGGCTGTCCATTTAATAGGATTACCCGCGCGCTTCTACTTTAGGTAAGTCTTCGCGTCCTCCCGCATTCGCGACGAAAAATTGGGGGCGGAAATAATCTGATTTAAATTTACTTAAAACTTGTTTTCATTCTTCTCAATTCGAGTGAAACTTCATCCCTCGTACTCGTCGTGTAATTCAGGTGCATTTCGCACCCCAGCGGACGCATGAGGATTATCAACTTGTCCCACATTTCCGCGGGCTCCAGATTTTCAGTTTGAATCATCGCGTGTGTGGGTATTGGATGTTACGTTGGGAAAACGGAAAGGGAGGGCTGAGGTACGTGGATATGGCGAAGAGGCAGGGTGGGTTTCCTTGAAAGAAAGAATATAGATTTTATGCATGAATAAAGAGGAGCCTCAGACCGGTGTTGGACCGGCTTTCACAAGCCTGCAGCAGCTTCGCAGTTTCGCAGCTCCGAAGCGCGCGCATCTCGCGGTGGTCGAGGATGCCGGGATATTGTACAGCTTTTAGAAAATTTATTCTAGCCGCCCCGACTCTCGCCTCTTCCTCCCTCTTTCCTCTCGCCCTAAAACAGCCGCGGGCTATTCTGTCACCCGCCGCGGCGTTCGAGACAGACGATGCGTCTGCATTTTACGTTTTTCCGATTTTATGAATACACCGCGCTACCCCCGTACAGCCCGGGACAAAATTCAGCCACACACCCGCGATTAAGTACACTTTTCGATTATACCGAACTCCGGTTCGCCGAAACAGCAATCGTGCACAGCCCATCACTAATGTAGATGAAACCGCGGCTCCGAGCTTTTGTTAGACTAAAGAGGCTCGAGGAGGAGATATATTGCTGCGTCATCATCATCATCTTCTCTTCTTCTCTCATTCGTTATAATTCACACCGACGTATACAGACCAGATTCATTTTTGAAAGTTGTAAGAATTCGGTGAAGAAAAGGGTTGAGGTTGGTTTTGGCTCGTCCTGTATACGTACGCGATTGTGGTTGAAGAGGAAGACAAAAGGAGGTTGAAAAATGCAGTGAAACTTTCAGGTGACGCCCATCTCGAACTGCTATCCTTGACGAAGAAGAAGAAGCAGAGAAGAAGAAGTCAAGTTATTCCCTAGCGCAGATATCTAGTTGGAAATATTTTAACGGAATTCCACAAGAGGTCCCGGCCTTTTCCTTTCCCACGAGCGATCCTTATATCAAGGTTAATACTTATACTGCAGTTACAGGTCCTCGACGAGGGGCAGAGATCTTCTTTAAAAGTTATCATTTTCCAATATCTTCCTTGCTTGTTCTTGACGTGTTATGTCGCTACTTGGAAGGGCTTATTCCGCCCTGCTGTAGCACGAAACTCCTGAGACACTAGAACACATGTCGATGGTCAAACTTACGAGACCCTCTACTTTTATGAATTCAATTCAGATCTGGTACCGAAGTATTTCGCCTGTCTTATTCCTCCCTTCGGCGTTCTTTCGACCATTCAATCTCCGAGGGCTTCATTAGCTCCTGCAAGTATCAGAGCAGCGCTCTATAGAATTTATACGCAGTTCGTACTTGCAAATACTCCATCTATTTCCCGTGCCAATTAATCTTAACGCGCCACGAAATTTCAATGCAAATTTGACCGGCATGCACGAAACGTTCATGTATATAAAAAAAAGATCTTGATCGGTCTTGAGCATCATATTCACCGTGATTCATGCATCCGTAGAGTTTATTTAATTTCTCAATCGCAATGCGGCCACAGGTAAAAATTTCCCTCAATCTAATAAAACCTGGAGTTAATTAACGCATTTTTTTCTTCATGCCGCATATATCTCCCTCTTCCCGGCTCGGCACTAAAGGTACAGACCTCAGTCTCTGGGATGCGAATACTGTGAGAGGGCCCTTCGCTCCACTCTGGCTAGGGGCTCGGTCCGCATTCACCTGTGTTTGTGTGTCTATCTGTGTGTAAGCGCGCGAAGAGGAGGCAGCCTCTCGCACAATATTGTTATCGATTGGTTTTACCGGGTAACAGCACCTCGAGGCGGTAAGCGAGGTGGTATACAGGCTTGTTGAAGGTTAAAGGGAACAACCCTTCTTAGTTTATAACACCACCTGCACGCGAATTATTTCTACGTCTAATCTGCCGGCTTAAATTCAAAAGATTCTCCCCCGGATCGGAGAGTGGGAGTCATAGTTCCCCAAGGGTCACCGCGTGTGTATTAACTCGTATCAAAAATTGATCCTCACACCAAAAACGATTACACGCCTCATCCCATTATGCTGTGTAAAGACACGTGCGCGATTTGGTTGACACACGTCACGTCCACGTGTTAGCTCACGTGCGTATACATCCCCTAATGGTCTTGTTCACGCTCGGTGATTCTCCTCTCTAAACTGTTATCCAAACATGATTAGGGTGTGATAGTTCATTAATATGAGATGTGAGGGCGGGCCTGGCTCGTGAGAAATGATACTGATAATTGAGACTGCGACTGGTTGTAGGGATTTTTCAATGCAAGATGCCCAACCGCCTATCAGCCCAAGAGCCAGAGCAAAAAAAGTAGGTTCATAATGCAATCTTCTACTGAAACGATTTTCTTGTTGGAACACGTTTTATCGAATATCTCGTAAACCGTGCATCGCACATCAAAAATAGTCCAGATCATTTTCGTAGATAATAACATTTCCTACAACTTTTATCTCAAACTTTTTCCTGTATACTGCATAGTTTTTGATTTGAAGTACTTTACAATTTTTACTTTCTCACCAATCGTTAATTGTATACTTAAAAGTTTGCCGCGCTACAAATGAAAAATCATGCACTATACAGGAAAAAGTTTGGAATAAAAGTTGTAGAGAATGTTATTATCTACGAAACTGACCTGTATTATTTTTGTCGTACGATGCACGGTTCGCGAGATATTTGATAAAACGTGTTTTCCGAGATGGCGGCTGACGCACAAGCCTCTCCGTCCCGCCAACTTGAATTTACATTCCCTGAAAATGTTTCAACAAGAAAATCGTTTCAGTAGAAGATTGCAGAAAAAAAATACCCGGCTCTTGGCCTATATATATGCTATTCATTTTTTAAGTAAATATATATATAAATACATATACATATATACCTACATGGTATTGTTTCGTTTTGGTGGTCTTCTTGCACGTCGTTTTCAGCGAGGCGAACGCCTCTGGCTCTTTTAAGTTCGCGCTTCGCCAGCCGCGGCAGACAAATCTACCCCCGAGGTCCCAGCATCCCCCACACCAGAGTTTTCTGGATTCTTTAATCAGAACCTCGTTAGAGAAGCCGGGTAGATGCGGCGAGCAGAATCCATCGATCCGTCCCATCTTTGCAAGTCAGAAAAAGAAAATTCGCTCCAAACTGATACACCGGCCGTGTTTTTTTTTTTTTTTTTTTCTCGGTGTATAAAAACCGCTCTATAATCTTCCCGCGGCTTCTTCGTCGCCCTTTTTATCTCACACGATCTGCAGCCAGCAATGGCATTTTGAATATGCCTGAAGTTACTCGATTTTTCAATCCGACAATTTCTCAGCCTTCCTAATCACGGCGCGGGAAATGTTAAGCCTACCAACGTTCTACGGGGCAGGTTAGACCCAGATTCGAGAGGATGGGGCTAATGGCGCCAGCGGATACAGAACGTAAATGTTCCGGAGAACCGGAGAATCGGATAATCGGATAATCAGCCAGACTGCTCTGCATCCGATTGCTACACGAATTCCCAATAGTTTGTCCTTCGCTCTGTGGAGATACCAGTTATCAATTTATTCCGCGATGCAAAACACCCGGCCGACATCGACATGGAACAAAGTCTCGCTCTGCGTACAATCGCGGCTTTCGCAGTAGGTACGACCCACACACACGCATATTCCTACAGGCGATGCGATGTAATCGACTCTATCCCCGGTGGAAGTTGGCATCGAACAGCACCGGCGATAGAGAGTATAAGGATGCTCCCTCTCTCCCCTGACATTTATCGCTGATAACAAACTTGGAGTTTCGTCAAGAGGACGTCTGTCTGGGAAACGGCGAGTCGCGTATATATTCGCTTGCCCGTACCAAAGTCCGTTCGAATTGTCCGTACGGTTTGCGAACATTTGAAACCCGTGCTTTTGTCCAGGATCAGACAGCCTTTTGTATACCGCGCGCTCAATGAGAGGATGAAAATTGTTTGAATATTATACCTACACATGTACATGCGTACAGGTACGTAACATTCAACGATTCAGGATTAGCGGAGTATAAGTGCTCGATGAAAATTGGTTTTAATTATCAACCGCGAGCCCGACGTTGTCGTCATTGAAATGAGCAGTCCGATCGAAATAAGGGTGAGAATCCTGTCGTCCTTTGTCGCCGATTATCGCCTTTCAAATCAACAATTGCTTCCCAACTTACAATCGGTCATGTGTTTGTAAATCCTGGGGTAGACGCAGTGACCAAGAAATGTTTATTGTCTCGTAAACGTGACCGGGAATTTTACTCCGGTTTTCCAAATCGCCGGTTTCATTCAATCCGCTCAGTGTGTCCATGCGCTGTATTTACTCGGACACTCGTGTCCACGCTTATATACGGGTCTAAAAACGTTACGTTAATTTTCATCCAGGATTATATCGCGTGTATACGTTTAATTATAACGAACTCGTTCGTTGAAATTATCGATATCGATTTTACCCTGTCTGTAAAAACCCCTCATAACGCAGCTTTAATATAGGCAATAATACAAGGGCGGGCTGTTGCAGGGAGGATTTACGGCTCCGCCGGTGTTTCGGTGATCGAACCTGGTTGTACAAGTTATATACAACCTTCGTAACACCGTTGCAATTGAGAAGCCGACTCAGTCTACCTGTTCGCGAACGGAAATTCACCGTGAAATACCGTTTCTCAAATAATGAAATTCCTCGAACGAAGAACAAACGAAATAGCGTCTTCTCGGATGGTTTATTACCCCCTTAGGTCCTCCCGGAAATTTGAACCCTGCGCCAAACGAGGCACTGGGATTTATTCATTTTTCCACGTGTACCTACCACAATTTTCGGGATTCTATTACCTTGCATACGCGCCCCCTCTTTATTCTTGTTCGCAAAGCGTGCGACAGTTGTGGCGAATGAAAGATAAGACCCGGGGGGCTCCACTCACGCAATAAAATTAATAGGTTCGAGGCTTATCCACCGATCTCGATGGGATAGCAATTTGTTATAATAAATGACCATACGTCAGCTAACAGTACGAGGGATTATGCGAAGTGGCGAATGGCTCGACTTCAGTGCGAGGCGAACGTCCGACCGTGACGGTTTTCCTAATTTCTCAAATCGTCCTCTCCGGGATGTGCTCTTCCCTGGGAATCACGTATTTCATAGCGAAAGCTTTGGGCCTTGCTCCGTTTTCGCTGAGGAATGGAAAACTCGCGAAAGGTTCGATTTTCGAACGATCCTACCCCGTCCTTCTGGCCGTTTTATACGCCACATTCTTCGCGAAAGCGATAGCGAATAGACGGCAGATGCTATTCCTGGATGATTCGGGATTTTCGAAAGGTTCCGACGTCGCATTTGAGTGCGGGGTATTCCTCACTTGTGCAACATCGTGGATACTGTTTGCCCGTAAAGACGAGAAATTCATCGATATAGTAAACACATTCCGTGCCGTAGATCATTCGTTGATCAGATTCGGCGTGCGTCAGAACTACGATCAGTCATTCAGAGCCACAGCCCTCCACGCGATCGCTTTGATCATCGGGAACATTCTGCTCGAAACCGTAGTTCAGATGATTTTCGATCGCGAGGCTGAATACGACGTGAAGTTTTGGTACATCTACAACATGACGTACTTGGTTCGCCATTGCGTCGTTTTGACGTTCGTCGAGGTTTTGCTACGGGTTGAAAAGCGGTTCGAAATCATCAACGAAATTTTCTCAGAGACGCGTTTCACGGGGTTGGAATTAAACGCTGGCTACGAGTCTCCGACGTGTTATATTCTCGCTTTGAACGAGCGTGGGATCGATCACGAGAGAGTTGATCGAGAGGCGAGGAGATCCAGACTCGCTTACCGCATGCGGGAACGCATCAAGATCGTCAAAGAACTGCACGGGGTCTTGTCCGACCTGACGGAAAATATTAATGACGTATTCTCCGTGCCGCTGTTACTCACTATATCTCTATACTTCTTGGGCACACTGGGAAACACATGGCACATACACACAGCGTTCATGAAACACTGGATATTCGAGGGATCCTTTGACCTGGGACGAGTCTGTGCGAGTGTCGTGTCCATAATTGTGATGAACGTGGTCTTGGTCATGATCGCGATAGCCTGCACGTCGACTTGCTATGCGGTAAGAGACGAATCGTTATACAGGGTGAATTCTCTCCGCGGTATGATCTGGGAGGAGTTTCGACGTGGTGAGACTCCGTCAAAGAAATTTTGAGATGAGATTATCTGCTCTATAATCACACTAGTATTATTCTCAAGCGAACGAGTGCGAATAGAAGAAGTCGGAGACTCGCCACGTCGAAACTCCTCCCAGACGAGACCCCGGAGAAAACTCACCCTGTATATAATTCAGTTCGCAAGTTTAATTTTGAAGACAATTTGAACTTCTCGCTGCCCAGGGAAACGATATAGTTGCAGTTCTTTACAACGTTTGGATAAAAATCAGACCTTTGGAATCAAGGGATGAGGTGAGTTGGGGGAGGCGCTGGCCTTTCCACCAATTGTCTCTACACTCCAATGTCAAGGTATATAGAATCGTTTCTCATGTCGCCTGCGTTTAATTAGCTCGACTGATGGATTCTGAAAACTTGTAACTGTCAGGAGGTGAACTACACGGTCTACGGAATAGACACAGATCTGCGGCGAGCAGCCGACACCTCGACAAATTTTACGACATATTTTTACGACCTTAAAAGTCAATACGATTCCATGAAACGATTGCAGAAGGCGATTTATGCTGAAGGGTGTTATATATCCGTCAGCGATTTATGCAATTCAATGCTATTGGTCCCTTGCCTATATCAGGTCCGATAAATTAGGGTTGGGTACGTCGGATTACTTTCCAAAATCATTGTTTGATTATTTTTCACAGTTCGAAAATGATCAGGAAACGTGTTAAACGTTTGTGATTATGCGCTGGGAGCACCTCGACCCTAGGAGTAGCGTATTGCTCGTCGGTCCAGATGTTGGTGAGTACCGATGAATTTCACGGTTTTGGTCATCTGAATTGTTCAATTATCATATCGGTAGAATCGAGGAGGGATGGCAGTTTCGAAATTCTGTGGTTCTTTATCGTCACCAATACAGGATCTGAACGTGAATTTATGGAATAATGATACCTAGAATTTTACGTATTCTTTTATCGACTGAACCTCTTGAAAATGATTATGTACTGGCGCAGCTGAGAGGTAGTTAAAGTTGGTAATCGTCAGGTAAGCTAATTTGCAGAACAGACACGCATGTTTTGCGAGTAATTGACACCTCGGAAGTTCTGACGACATTTTACGACCCGCAAGTCGATATTCACTGCAAGGGGCATATTTTCCACGAACTGCTCGCAGGGGGTAATTATTGGAGAGCGTTGTGTCGCTTCGGCGACTTATGCATACAACTGTCCTTCAGAATGAATAATGAGCTGTCGAATAATTTTTTCGCGTAACTTTATGCGAAGCGATCGAATTCTGAGTCGTCCTGGAAATTATCGACCAGTAATAGTGAAACGAGTTGCCCGGACGAAAATTTGTCAGACGAGTTCGACTGCTCGAAAGGATAGCATCAACGGGTCTAGCTCAGAGGTGTAGAAAATTGCGAAAATGTTTGGGTCATCGAATATTTACGTGAAGTTTCTGTACTACGCGGCAAAAATTTGGGGTCTCGCGCCGTTTACGATAGAGAATGATGAAATATCATGCGAATCGATGCGGGTAAAAATTTGGTCTGCGGTACTGGGAGTCCTGTACAGTTCTGGAATGTTTATCGTAATAATTGAAGAAGTACACTATGCAAAGACTTTTATCGACATTGTGAGAAACGTTGTTGTATTGATATGGCTGCAAATGAGATTCCTCAGTGTCATAATATGTTTGTTAATATTTGTGCGCGAAAGAAAAACTGTTGTGGAGATCATAGACTCATTTTCTGAGATCGACAAAGTTCTAAGATCCTTCGGCATCGTACAGGACTATGAGAAAGTCCTCAGAGTGCTTGCAACTCGTGTCGCTATATACTTGGCTATTTTGATCGTCGCCAAGTACTCAATCGCTTCAGTTTTCTGGAGCACTACGAGTCAAATCTTCGTGACCAGAATTATAAGCGACTTAGTTCTAACCAAACTTGTCGATCTCACACATCACGGCAGAGTTATCATCTTCGTAAATCTTTTCATGGTCATTATCGAACGAATGCAGGCAGTAAACGACTGTGCTCCGAATGCTTTTGCCTCAGTGCGGGGACGACGTCGACCTGCGGCGCGATGCATTGGCACCGTGGACAGACGTGCGTCAAACTTGACAGAAATCAATGGGGAATTGTCGAAGAAACTTGTTCAGATTGCGGGACTCCATGATAAACTTCGCGATTTGACTGATAAGACTATAAAATTATTCTCCTTCCCACTTTTCATGCTTATTGCCACCTATTTTCTACGATTCTTACTCGTCAGCTACTACATCTACGGCAGTCTTCAGAAAACTGACTGGAATACAAATCCTAGAGTTACTTATAATCTGGTGGCTGTATTGACAGATGTGTTCGTCTGTGTTCTGGACTTATTAGCTATTGCTTTTGTATGCACCTCAGCCCAGATGTTGGTAAGTACCTATTCTCGAAGTTCGCAATTCTTCCTCAGGCATAGGACAGGCATCGAAATTTAACTATCGAAATGAAATCTGGTTCTTGATTAAAAACTTCGTCTTTTATCCAGGCGAAGTCGACTACAGTTTCACTTCACAAATCGTGGATCCAAGACAGCTCCGCCGAGTTAAAGAATGAGGTGAGTTTGCAAATACCTCGGTGTAATAGACCACACTTTCATGCCAGTCTCTTCAACCGGCATCAAGCCGGAGAAACTAGCACCTCGTGTGACCATTTTTCAGAAAATCCTTTCCGCCTCATAATCGACTGCAATTTCATAAAACCCTTAAGATTTTTATGGAACGATGAAGTCCGCCAATATAATAATACCTCGTATGTACTGGCGCAGCTGAGAAATAGTGAAAATTGTTATAATTGTTGGATAAACTAGTTCTATGAATCATCATGACAAAGTAGTTTCAAAGTAGTTAGTTTACGCTTTTAGACCCGCGATCAGGACGTTTGAAAATTAGTAAAATTTCAAATCGCTTCGTACCTCCTTGCTAGGCCATGGATATGGCGTTAACAAATCGATAACTGACCACACAAGTCTTTGGTGTCCTTGTTAATTATCCTGGTAATAATCGATCAGTAGCGTCATAACGTGTCGCATCGACGAACGTCAGTCAGACCAGCTCACCTCCTTGAAACACTAGCATCGACGAGACTCGCGAAGTCAGTAAGTGATAAAGATGAGCGAAAGATCGAGTCCTTACGTAAAGTTCCTGTATTACCTGGCAAAGATTTTTGGTCTGGCGCCATTCGCCCTGAAGAACAACAGAATATCGTGTGAATCATGGCGTGAGAAAGTGGTTTCGATAGTATTCGGCGTGTTGTGCATCTTTGGACTCGTGACAACGACGATTGAAAAATTGTACGGTTTTGAGACGGGTGGTATCTCCTTGAAGAATTTAGCCATGACGACGTACTCGCTGGTGAAAATCATCAGTGTCATAGTATGTTTGGTGATATTCGTACGAGAAAGGGAAAACATTGTGGCGATCGTAGATCTATTCATTGATGTCGACGAGATCTTGAGATCCTTTGGCGTCGTACAAGAATATGAGAAGGTCTTCAGAACGCATTCAATCCTTGTTGCAATATGGTTTGCCATTTTAGCCGTTGTGGAGTATTCCAGCACTTCAGTTTACTGGTATACAGTAGAAGAAAGATCTTTGCTCGCCATAATGAATGACGTATTCACGGCAAAACCATTCGACTTTTCACAACACTGTAGGATCATCGTGTTCCTGAATTTCATGATTTTCATAAATAAGCGAATGCAGATATTTAACGAGTGTCTTTCGGACGTTTGTGCCTCTGTGCGGGAATCGGGTCCAAATCCAGAGCGACGAATTGCGATTGTATACAGACGCGCATCGGACTTTATCGAAATCGAACGGAACCCATTGGAAAATTTCGAACAGATCGAAGCGCTCCACGACAAGCTCCGCGATGCGACTGACAAGATTGTCAAATTGTTCTTCTTACCGATGATCATGATCGTTGCTGACCATTTTCTACGGATACTATTCATTAGCTATTACATCTTCAAGATGGTTGGCGGAGGCATCGATACGATAAATTTCGGAGTTGCCTTCAAAGTATTGGCAATGTCGGTGCCCACGCTCGTCAACGTTCTGGAATTATTCGCTATTGCTTTCGTGTGTTGTTCGGCCCAGATGTTGGCAAGTACCGATAAATTTTACACTTTTGTTCAATTATAGCATGTTCAAAGAAAAGGTTCGTTTTTTATTCAGGCAAAGTCAACAGCACTTGCGCTTCACAAAATGTGGATCAAATACGGGATATCAAAGAATGAGGTAAGTTTGCTGATATTCTGCATGTGAATTGATAAATATATGGCGAATAGTTGAACAGGAGTCGGGTGGAGAAGATGAATGCCTCACGTGGTGACGTATTTTACTAATTTTTGTTGGGAGACGTTCTCTAATTGTGAGTGTAATTTTTTCAATTTTCATATCAATGGGATCGAGGAGAGATTTTAGTTTCGAAATCCTGTGTCTTTTCATCGTTGACAAAAAAAATGTACGTATCATTACAAGATTTTATCAATCTATACTGTCTCTTGAAAATAATTATGTACTGGCGCAGCTGAGAGGTAGTTAAAGTTGGTAATCGTTAGGTAAGCTAATTCGCAGAACAGACACGCATGTTTTGCGAGTAATTGACACCTCGGAAGTTCTGACGACATTTTACGACCCGCAAGTCGATATTCACTGCAAGGGGCATATTTTCCACGAACTGCTCGCAGGGGGTAATTATTGGAGAGCGTTGTGTCGCTTCGGCGACTTATGCATACAACTGTCCTTCAGAATAAATAATGAGCAGTCAAATAATTTTTCCGCGTAACTTTCTGCGAAGCGATCGAATTCTGAGTCGTCCTGGAAATTATCGACCAGTAATAGTGAAACGAGTTGCCTGGACGAAAATTTGTCAGACGAGTTCGACTGCTCGAGAGGATAGCATCAACGGGTCTAGCTCAGAGGTGTAGAAAATCGCGAAAATGTTTGGGTCATCGAATATTTACGTGAAGTTTCTGTACTACGCGGCAAAAATTTGGGGTCTTGCGCCGTTTACGATAGAGAATGATAAAATATCATGCGAATCGATGCGGGTGAAAATTTGGTCGACGGTACTGGGAGTCCTGTACAGTTCTGGAATGTTTATCGTAATAATTGAAGAAGTACACTATGCAAAGACTTTTATCGACATTGTGAGAAACGTTGTTGTATTGATATGGTTGCAAGTGAGATTCGTCAGTGTCATAATATGTTTGGTAATATTTGTGCGCGAAAGAAAAACTGTTGTGGAGATCATAGACTCATTTTCTGAGATCGACAAAGTTCTAAGATCCTTCGGCATCGTACAGGACTATGAGAAAGTCTTCAGAGTGCTTGCAACTCGTATCGCGATATACTTGGCTATTTTGACCGTCGCCAAGTACTTAATCGCTTCAGTTTTCTGGAGCACTACGAGTCAAATCTCCGCGACCAGAATTATACTTGACTTATTTGCAACCAAACTTGTCGATCTCGCACAACACGGTAGAGTTATCATCTTCGTAAATCTTTTCATGTTCATTATCGAACGAATGCAGGCAGTAAACGACTGTGCTTCGCATGTTTTCGCCTCGGTGCGGGGACGACGTCGACCTGCGGCGCGATGCATCGGCACCGTGGACAGCCGCGCGTCAAACTTGACAGAAATCAATGGGGAATTATCGAAGAAATTTGTTCAGATTGCGGGACTCTACGATAAACTTCGAGATTTGGTTGGCAAGACTATGAAGTTATTCTCTCTACCGGTCTTCATGCTTATTGCCACCTATTCTCTACGAATTCTCATCATTAGCTACTACGTGTACAAGAGTCTTCTGGAAACTGGTACAACAATTTCCAAAGTTACTTATCATCTTCTGGCTACATCGATAGGCGTGCTCCACAATGTTCTCGAATTATTCGCTATTGCTTTTGTGTGTTCCTCAGCCCAGATGGTGGTGAGTAACTATTCTCGAATTTTTTGGTTCTTCCTGAAGCATAGGATAGGGATCGAAGTTTAACTATCGTAATGAAATCAGTTTCTCGAATAAAATCTTCGTCTTTTATCCAGGCGAAGTCTGCTGCGACTTCGCTCCACAAAACGTGGCTCAACGACGGCTTGGCTGAGTTCAACAATGAGGTGAGTTTGCAGATGCTCTTCTCGTCCAAATTGGCATCAGGTAAAAAAGTATCAAATGCCCTATCCATCGACATTTCGGACAACCCTTTGAATCTTATGATCACCTCTAATCACAAAAAAAAAAAAACAGTTTACGCTGGGTATAAGTGTAATGTTCACTTGTCGATAGTAATTGATGACACGTAGTCGTCCTGGAAATGATCGATTACTTAGTAACATCAGAACGTGTAGCTTCACGTTCGTAAGTCAGACGCGTTCGACTCCTCGGCAGGAGAGGTAGCAGCGGTTATCGGAAAAGCAGCAAGTGACAAAAATGACGGGAATATCGAATCCTCACGTAAAGTTTTTGTATTATATCGCAAAGATTTGGGGCTTCGCTCCGTTTACGATTGAGAACAATAAAATATCCTGCGATTCGCCCCGTGACAAAGTTTTCGCAATTGTAGCCATCGTCTTCTGCAGTTTCGGACTCGTCACCATAACAATAGAGAGATTGTACGGTTATCGAACCGCTGCTTTCACCTTGGCAGGCCTCGCTGATCTGACATCTGCACAAGTGAAATTCATCAGTGTGATAATATGTTTGATTGTATTTTTTCGCGAAAGAAAAAACATTGTGGCGATCATAGAAACATTTTTTGAGATCGATCATGTCCTAAGATCCTTCGGCGCCGTGCAGGATTATGAGAAGATCTTCAAAGTGCGTGCAATCATTGTCGCGTTATGTTCGTTCACTTTAATCGCCATTGAGTATCCGGTCACTTACTTCTTTTGGCAAAACGGTGGCAAAATAGTATTGACCAAATTTGCAATCGATATAATTGCGGTGAGATTTACTGATCTTGCACATCACTTCAGGGTTATCGTCTTCGTCAATTTTATGATTTTTATTAACGAACGGCTGCAGATCATCAACGACAATCTTCCGAACGTTTGTGTCTCTGTGCGGGAACCACGTCTGATTTCAGAGCGACGTATTATTGATCGATATCGATTAACGAAACTTGCCCAGATTGGAGAACTCTACGACAAACTTTTCTCTGCAACTGACAATATTATGAAACTATTTTCCCTGCCGTTAATCACGTTCAGTCTTTCATATTTTCTGCAGCTACTAGCCGCTTGTTGGTACATAGTTGGCACGGTTTCATGGATCAGTATTGATACAATGAATCACCAAACTACTTTAAATCGGTTGCTTGTCTTGGTCGTCCTGCTCATTCATATTCTAGAATTATTCCTTGTGGCTTTTGTGTGCAACTCAGCCCAGATTTTGGTGAGTACCGATGAATATCGCGGCTTTTGATCAAGCGTGGCTTTTTTAAAAACGGGAATTCATTCTTTATCCAGGGGAAATCGGTAGCAGTCACGCTTCACGAGATGTGGATCAAATACCGCCCGTCAAAAAGTGAGGTAAGTTTGAAGATATTCTGTGCAAATGACTGAATATTTATGTCGAATGAACTCAATAAGCGTCAGGTCCAACAATGAATGTCTCACGTTTGGCCAAAACCAAATGGTGACACGAGTCTTGGCCGCCGCTGATCAATATCGTGGAAATTATCGATCAGTAATAAAAAGCATGACACCACGACAAGTACTAGTCAGACGAGTCCGACTCCTTGGAAGGATAGCATCATACATCGAGCGCTGAAAATGTCCGAGGGATCGAATCCTTGCGTAAAGTTCTTGTACTACCTGGCAAAGTTTTGGGGTCTGGCTCCGTTTGAGTTGAGGAATAACAGAATATCCTGCGAATCGTGGCGCGAAAAATTAAGCTCGATAGTAATCGGCGTCTGGTTTCTTCTCGGTCTTGGGATTGTCACGAGTGAAAGATTGACGAGTTTTAAAAGCGACGGGATGAACATGGGAGTCATCGCTGAGTTGGCATGGATGCAATTAAAGTTCATCGGCGTCATCACATGTATGATAATATTCGTGCGCGAAAGACAGACCATCGCGGATATCGTATCCTCGTTTTTTGAGATCGACCAAATCTTAAGATCCTTCGGTATCGTACAGGATTATGAGGATTTCTTTAAAGTTCGTGGAATTCTTGTTGCTATATGCTCGGCGGTCTTCGTTCTCGTAGAGTATCTGATTAGTTTTTTCTTCTGGTTCGGTGCTGACGAAATATTCTTGGTCAAAATCACAGTCGATTTACTTGCAGTTAAACCTGCCGATCTAGCAACTCACTTAAGGTTTATCATATTCGTGAATATCATGGCTTCTATTAATCAAAGAATGCAGCTAATTAACGACAGTTTGCAAAAGGCTTGTGTACCACATCGAAGTATTAATTTCGTGGGCAGACGTGCGACAGGCTTCATTGAAATAAATCCAACACCATTTGAGAAACTCGAACAGATTGCATTACTCTGTAATAAACTCCGCGATTTGACCGATAAGACTATCAAATTGTTCTCTTTGCCGATTATCACCTTGATTGCTACCTATTCCCTACGATTATTAATTGCTTGCTGGTACTTATTCGGTGTAATTCAACAACAGATTGATTTCGAGAATTATCAAGCTACTCTTAGTCAGTTGGGTGTATTGACGAGTGCAGTAGTCGGAGTCCTGGAACTTGTAGCTGTCGCTTTCGTCTGCTCATCAGCCCAGATTTTGGTAAGTGCTGATAAATTCGACAATTTTTCTAAACACAGCGTGCGGATCAATGAACCGAAGTAAAACTGTTGACATTAAATTCGTTTCTCAATTCAAAACTCCGTCTTTCATCCAGGCAAACTCTACAGCAACTGTGCTTCACAAAATGCGGATCAAGTGCGGCCTAGCCATGTTAAAGAATGAGGTAAGCTTGCAGATATACTTTGCCTGTGAGTTGATGAATATATAATACGTGTGGGGAGTTTACGTGCATAAACAGTGGCTAAATTAGTCTTTTAATTACCCCTAATCATTGTCTTGGAAATTATCGACCAGGATAGCATAGAATGTGTTGCTTTGACGAACCTTAGTCAGACGAGTTCTACTCGTTGAACGGTTAGCTTGAACCGATATCGCAGGAGCAGAAAGTGAAGAAGATGAACGGAAGCTCAAATCCTTACGTAAATTTCTTATACTATCTGGCAAAAGTTTCGGGGCTAGCGCCGTTTACTCTAAAGAATGAGAGAATATCGTGCGAATCATGGCGCGACAAAGTAGTCTCGATGGTATACGCCGTCTTTTTCGTATTTGGACTCGCGATCACGTTGATTGAAATATCGTACGAATATAAGACGGATGGTACCTCCATAAACCTTCTTGGTAAATTGATCTGGTCGCTGGTGAAGTTCGTCAGTGCCATATCATGTGTCGCGAAATTTGTGCATGGAAGAGAAAATATCGTGGCAATCGCAGACTCATTTATTGACATTGACAGAATCTTGCGATCACTTTGCGTCGTGCAAGAATATGTTAAGATATTCAGAAAGCGTGCAATCCTTGTCGCGGTATGGTGGGCGATTTCAATTTCCGTCGAGTATCCGGGTGCGATAATTTACTGGTATACCAAGGACCAAATATCCTCACACATCGCTGCGAACGATTTACTTACGGTAAAATTAGCCGATGTTACGCATCACTGTGTAATCATCATTTTCATAAATCTCATGATTTTCATCAATACTCGAATGGAAATGGTCAACGACTGTCTGACGGATGCTTGTGCGTCTGTGCGGGAATCACATCAAGCTCCAGAACGACGTATCGTCGTCGTATACAGACGCACATCGAATTTTATCGAAACTGATAGAAACCGTTTAAAGAAACTTGAACAGGTCGAAGATCTCCACGATAAACTCCGCGATGCGACTGATCAAACTATCGGATTTTTCTTGCTGCCGCTAACGATGATAATTGCCACCTATTTTCTTCGAATACTGTTCATTAGCTACTACATCGCGACGATGATTGGAAGACTCGTTGCCTCAGGAAATTCGAAAATCGCGTATAATCTGTTAGTTGTATCGACAGATGGTTTGGTCAAGATTCTGGAATTAATTGCTGTTGCTTTTGTGTGCTCCTCAGCCCAGATATTGGTAAGTATTTGTAAATTTTGCAGAATTTCTTTGAGTGTACAGTGTTGGGGTTTAAAGCAAAACTTCGTTTTCATTCAGGCAAAGTCTACCGCAACTTTGCTTCATACAACGTGGATCCAATACGGCCTGGCTGGATTGAAGAATGAGGTAAGATTAGAGATATGAATGCCACACCTGACCACACTTTCGGACAAGCTTATCAAATTCGCGATCGACTTGAATGACAGAAATTTTTTTATAAAGCCAATTCGTTTTTTGCATTCTGTGTCTCTGCACAGACGGATGAACCGTGTATCAGAATTGCGATATTCTTCATCGCTTCCAAAAATAATATACGAATCACCGAAGTATTCGTCATATTAGCATTCAACGCTAGAGTTCTGCCTATTATTCTGTCTACGTTAAAATTTGCTTGGGAGAGAACGAAGATCGCAGAAATCGTCGGACTGTTTTCTAAAATCGATGGAGTTCTGAATTATATGGGAGCCAGACAGGAACATCAGGACAAGTTCAAAATACATGTGATTTTAACGGGATCGTTTTACCTCGTTGCAATTATATTTGAGCAATTAACCGCCGCAGTTTTTGTTTCGAAAAGAGATATACAAGACAAGTGGATTATAGCTAATATAATCGCTACCAATTTATTGTGTTTCGCTACGCACCAAGTGATTTGTATTTTCGTAAACATCATGTCGCTTGTTAACGAACGGTATTCGCGATTATCCACTACAATCCTGGATGTCTGCGTCGCGCACGGTGAAAATAATTGCGTTCGGAATCGTAGAGCTTTTCCGATAGACAACAACATATTGAACATGGTTCTAACGGATCGGGATGCCGGAGCTGGCTCGGAATCTTCTTCCACAAATAGTCTGAAATTAACGGAAAATTTTGAAAGATTTTCAGAACTCCATGACACTCTCCACGGTGTTATAGACACGATCATAAAATTGTTCCCACTCCCGCTATTCGCGACTTTGGCATTATATTCTATGATAAAAGGGAAGAACCGTGCGTTGGTAAAAGAAGTTCGATATTCCTGACCCGTAGTAGAATAAGTTTTCTATAGTTGGCCCCAATCATTGTCCTGGAAATTATCGATCAGTAGAATATGAACGTGGTATTTTGAGAAACCTCAGTCAGACGAGCTCGACTCTTCGGACAGTAAGCATCACCGGTTATCGCAGGTGTAGCCAAGTGACAAAAATGATCGGAAGTTCGAATCCTCAAGTGAAATGCCTATACTACCTGGCAAAAATTTGGGGCCTGGCACCGTTCGCTTTGAAGAGCAACAGAATATCCTGTGAATCATGGCGTGACAAAGTGGTTTCGATAGTATACGTCGTTTTCTACGTTTTTGGACTCGTGATCATGACGATTGAAAGATTGTTCCAAGATGAAGCGATTGACTCCGCGTTGCAAAGGACTGCCTGGTTCACGTTGAGTTCAGTGAAGTTCATTAGCGTCATAATATCGACGATAACATTCGCCCGCGAAGGAGAAAACATTGTGGCAATTATATACTCATTCATTGATATTGACAAGATATCAAGATCATGCGGCGTCGTACGAGAATACGAGAAGATTTACAAACCGCATGCAATCTTCGTCACAATATGGTGGGGCCTTTCGATTATTTTCGAATATTTCAGCAATTTAATTTACTGGTGTACAATTGATTATGAAACTTCATGGTATGTCATTATAAACGATTTCCTCACCGTCAAACCAGTCGACGTCGCACATCACTGTATAATCATAATCTTTGTGAATATTATGATTTTCGTTATCAAACGGATGAAGATAATGAACGACAGTCTTTCCGTCGCTTGTGCCCTTGTGCGGAAACCACATCGAGTTTCAGAGCGACGTATCGCTGTCGTAGAAAGACTTGCATCGAACTCCATCGGAATCAATCGAAACCGATTGAAAAAGTTTGAACAGATTGAAGAACTCTGCGACAAATTTCGCGAGGTGGTTGACAAGACTATGCAGCTATTATCTTTACCGCTAATCATCCTATCCGCTATGTATTTTCTACGAATACTATTCGTTTGCTACTACTCTGCAATGTTAATTGCAAGTGGCATTATCACAGTTAATTCAAAAGCTATCTTAAACATATCGATTATTTTAACAAGCGTGTTCATCAATGTTTTGGAATTATTCGCAATCGCTTTCGTGTGCAACACGGTCCAGACGTTGGTAATGACCCTTAATTTCATAGTTTTTTCTCAAGCGTGTCGTGGAAATCAATCAGTCAGATTGAGACTATTGAAATGAAATTCGATTTTTAATCAAATACTTCGTTTTTTCGTCCAGGCGAACTCTACAGCAACTCTGCTTCACAGAATACGGATCAAGTACGACCTAGCCGAGTCAAAGACCGAGGTAAGTTTGCAGATGGATGAATAGTCTGAGCGGTCATCAGTTGAATGATTGGCATGAATGATAATCCGTCTAATCACGTCTCAGACATCTTTCACAAATGGCGATAAACATCATCAATTGCAATTAGGAAAATTGCGATTATGAACGGAGTACGGGCAACGTATTTATCTTGTTGATGGTAAGAACTCGTAATTGATGTTTAGACCAGTCGATAAACCATACGTGTGCTTCTGCGACGTCTAAATGACAGCTCGTCGATATTTACAACATTCCCATCGCCTCTGGGGAAAATTTATTTCTTCCGGGGGTCAAAGGCGATAATTATTCGAGAGTGTCTCGTCGCCTGAATGAAATTCCTCTTGCTTTTGTTCTATTCCGTTCGAAAAACTGTTAGTCAGAAACGTTTCGCTCGTCGAGAGGCTAGCATCAACGGATCTAAAAAGGTGCGGGAATAGAAGTGACAAAAATGAACGAAAGGTCGGATCTTCACGTAAAATTCTTGTACTACCTGGCGAAGATTTGCGGTCTGGCTCCGTTCACGCTTAAGGATAAAAAAATATCCTGCGAATCATGGCGCGACGAAATTGCATCGATATTATTCGGCGTCTTATGCGTTATCGGACTCGTAATCAGGACAATCCAGATTTTACACGATTCCATTAACACTGCCGTGGCATCCTTCGTCCTGTTGACATGGGTGGAGGTGAAATTCGTTGGCGTTATAATATCCTTGGTGATATACGTCCGCGGAAGAGAAAGGATCGCGCTAATTTTTAACTTATTCTTCAAGTTTGACCAAATCTCGAAATCCTTCGGCGCGGTACACGATTATGAAAAGTTTTTCAAAACGCGGGCAATTATTGTCGGGATATGCATAGTCGTTATGATCATCATCGAGTATTCAACCGCTTTGATGTTTTGGTACAACGCGGATGGATTGTTCCGCACTGAAATTACAATCGATTTACTTTTCATGAAACCTTGCGATTTCGCGTATCACTGCTGGTTCATAATCTTCGTTAATGTTGTCACTTCCATCAACGAACGAACGCGGATCATCAACGACATTCTCAACGACACTTTTGTCTCTGTGCAAGAACCGCGTCGGATTCCACATCGCCGTGCGTCCCGCCGTATCGAAATCGATCAGAAATCATTGAAGAAACTTAAACAGATTGAAGACATGAACGACAAGATTCGCGACGTGGCTGATAAGACTATAGAACTGTTTGCTTTCCCGTTGATCGTGTCTATCGCCACTTACTTCGTACGAATACTATCCGTCGTGTGGCACGTAATCAGCGTGTCACGAAACGGCGTTGACACAATGAATCACCGAGGCATTTCTAATTTGTTGGCTGTATTGATAGGTGTGCTTTTGGATATTTTCGAATTGTTCGCTACAGCTTTCGTGTGTTCTTCAACCCAGATGTCGGTGAGTACGTGTGTGAATTTGAAATTTTTCCTCAAGCAGATTGAAACCGTGCCTCCGTTTTCTATCCAGGCAAAGTCTACCGCAACTATGCTTCACAAAATGTGGATTCGATACGATCCAACAGAATTGAGGAGTGAGGTAAGCTCGTGGGTAAAATCCATTCGTGTTCGGATGCATGAAAAATCATCTTTCTAAATATCGTCGTGCAATGTACATCCAGATAAATTTCCGACCCTATTCTCATAGTCCGGATATGAATTTAAAAAAAAAACTAATCGCTTTATAAAAAAATCGATTAAAAACGTATGACACTTCCTCCTAATGATCCATCATTCGATAGACGGTCACTTTCTTAATGCTGGGAACGAAATGGTTTCCGTTTTGCATAATACAGCCATTTAAGACGTGTCGTATGAAGCAATAAAAACCGGTAATGTATTTTACCCTCCGTCAAGATCTAAGGACGATAAGTCATTTTACTTCAACGTTTCTAACACGACAGTGGCGGTTTGTTGCTTAGTTTGCTTTTGGCAGTTGCTTAGAAACGATCGGTAAACATTGATAAGTGTTCTTCGGGTCTGGGTCACAGTGCAAAGTGTCTTGCAGTCGCGAGTGATGCATCGAAGAACGAAGATCCGTTTCGACAATGCACCGCCGATCGAATCTTTACGCAAAATTTTTTTACTACTTTGCTAAAATTTGGGGTCTGGCTCCATTTACTTTGAAAAACGACAGAATTTACGACGGATCTTTGCGGGATGTCATCTATCCTATGATCATAGCTGGGACGTGCTTTTATACACAGTTCTACTCTCTCATGCCCATGGTTTCCAAGAATAATATACGAACAACCGAAGTAATCGTTGTATTAACATTCAACGGTAGAGTTCTGCCCATTATTCTGTCTACGTTAAAATTCGCTTGGGATAGAACGAAGATCGCGGAAATCGTCGGACTGTTTTCTAAAATCGATGGAGTTCTGAATTACATGGGAGCCAGACAGGAACATCGGGACAAGTTCAAAATACATGTGATTTTAACCGGATCGTTTTACCTCGTTGCAATTATATTTGAGCAATTAACCGCCGCAGTTTTCGTTTCGAAAAGAGATATACAAGACAAGTGGATTATAGCTAATATAACGGCTACCAATTTATTGTGTTTCGCTATGCACCAAGTGATTTGTATTTTCGTAAACATCATGTCGCTTGTTAACGAACGGTATTCGCGATTATCCACTACAATCCTGGATGTCTGCGTCGCGCACGGTGAAAATAATCGCGTTCGGAATCGTAGAGATTTTCCGATAGACAACAACATATTGAACATGATTCTAACGGATCGGGATGCCGGAGCTGGCTCGGAATCTTCTTCCACAAATAGTCGGAAATTAACGGAAAATTTCGAAAAATTTTCAGAACTCCATGACACTCTCCACGATATTATAGACACGATCACAAAATTGTTCTCCCTCCCGCTATTCGCGATTTTGGCGTTTTATTCTACGGTAATGATATGCAATTGCTTTGGGATCTACATAGAGCTCAATAAATCTGCTGCATCATTCGATCCAAGCGCTATTTGGCAATTCACGGTACAAATTTTCATTTGGATTATTGTAATCGGGGAAATGCTTGCTGTCGCCTCAGTATGTGCTTCAATCCAGAAGAGGGTGAGAGCTCTTAGTAGCTTGAATGTCAATTAGCTGATGAAAGTGTATTGTGAAAAAGTTCCCAAGATTCTACCATGGAAATTTCATCTTTTACTTTCGATTTCAGCCTCTTCGGTTATATTTCTCTCCCAATTATTATGTATTCCGTATGTTACAAGCGAAGCATTTAATCACACATACTGTATCCTTGGTCTAGGCGAACACCGCTGGAATTATACTTCATCAACTGTGGCTGAAAGAACATCGAGCCGAGCTGCGAGATGAGGTACGTACAGAAATACGTCCCAAATCTTAAAATAAACGCATACTCATTATGTTACGCTTCTCCGATTCAATTGGATGTGTAAAGTTCCTCTCTACTAAGAACACAGTAAATGTACTAATCAATTACTCCGATGAATAGGACGATACAGTTGTGAGAAAAGCTTGATCAATATGTCAACCTTATATTATCAACTGTCCACTGTATTATCATAACTCTTCTGAAATGATGTATTATATGTTACGCTAATGAGTTTAATATCGTAATGGTACCGTGCATAAGAAGGGTTACTTTTATTACCGGACTTTCAGTCGACTCGATCATAACGTAGCCGCATGTCCTCTAGATCATCGACAAATATATAAGCGATCGGTTGATCAGTAGACGACTTTTGAACCTGTCGAAGTTCGTGTGTAGTTTTTCTCGGTGTCCAAGATCCCTCGGGAAGGAAGTAATCAATTTCTCTCAAAGTTTCGACCCCGAAGAAGGCCCTCTTCGGAAGATCGAAAATTTGATCACACGGAAGGAATCGTACATACAATCAATTCATCAGTTTACGTCTGCGAGAGCGTAATCGCCACGATGTTGAACCGAGTTACGAACATCCAGGGACGAACGAACTTGTATGTTAAGTTTTTGTATTACATGGCGAAGTTTATCGGCCTGGCGCCATTCAGATTAACGGATAACCGCGTGTACATGGGATCATCATACGAAGCACTTTATCCTATGATATTGGCGATTATGAGCTTTTTCCAGTTCGTCATAGTACTGTTTGCCATATCCTATGAGAATTATATGAATAAAACGGCGATGACGCAGGTGGGTAGAGCCTTGGCTATCCATCTTGCTAATTTCGCCGGTGGTTTATTCTGGTCGACATTTGCGCTGAAGAGGAACAAGATTACAGAGATCATAAACGCATTGTACAAAGTAGACGGTCTGCTCAGCGTTTTGGAAGTTGAACAAAATTATAAGAAGAATTTCAAACAGCGAGCCCTTCTAGTTGGCATAGTCTTCGCTATAATAATGACGATAACTTTTGGAGCCAATTTTATATACTGGATTAAGGCGGGGTTAAAGGCAGACCTTTTCGTGCTGTATTCCGTGATTATCAGTAGCCTGATTGGTATAGTCCAAGAGCAGGCGATCGTGATATTCCTAAACACAATAAACTTCGTTGAAACGCGTTACCAGCAGCTCAACGAACAGCTCTTGAACATCCATCAATCCGAATACGGACCGAATAACGTTGGAGATCTGCCTGGTCGCTCTAATAACCGGAACACATTGAACGTTCTCTCCGTGGATTTGGAGATTGGAAGTCACACGAGTTCCACGGCTGGAAGAATCTTGAAGCCTGTCGAAAAGCTCAGAAAAATCGAAGAACTGTACATCAATCTTCGCGAAGTAACCGACGATATAGTCCAACTTTTTTCTCTACCGATCATCCTAACTCTTGGATATTATACGATGACAATATTGAGTTCGTGCTATTACATTTTCGTCGTTACACCCAGCGCATTTTTCACCAATGATTGGTTGACCATCGGTCAATTAGTGATCAGCATTTTGGGGATGCTATTCATGCTCTCAGAACTATTCGCTATCGCCATCATTTGCTCTTCGACTCAGAAGACGGTAAGAATTTTCAAGTTCTTCAATTCCTCTCGATTTTCGCGTTGCAAATTTATCAGGGACTCACACGTCACTCACGCAATATTTTTTCGACCAGGTGAATTCTCTCGCGGTTACACTCCATAGATTGTGGATCCAGTCGACGTGTCATCCAGTCGATTTGAAGGATGAGGTAAGTCGACGTGAAATTCAACTCTTTACTCCCAAATTACAGATTATATTTCCCAGATACGTAATTTTAGGGAAAGTATTATTGGATATTTGTTCGAGACCCTTTTCGTAGATAAGATCTAGTCCAAAGTGAGACCATGTTCTAATCCAAATGAATGTTTCGACTGACATGTTGTCCATGCAGTTGCCCGGCAACTATCGATCGCAGTCGACCCATCGACTTATAGACTCATGTCTTATGTCAAGAAAATTCAGACGCATCCAGAACGCGGGAAGTACACGATGTACAGCTCAAACAGTGACGCGAAAAATTCCGACGGATCGAATCCACACGCTAAGTTCATGTACTACATGGCAAAGATTTGGGGCTTGGCGCCTTTCAGTCTGAAAGACAATAAAATTTCCTTGGGATCGTCACTCGAGTTGATTTACTTGGCGATTTTGACAGCCTTGAATATCGCTCATTTCTGGCTCGTCATAATTTACAGTAAACAGATCAATTACCACGGCGATACGACCATGACGAAGAGCGCGAACATATTCTGTCTGCTCGTGCAAGTCGTGGGAAATATATCGTGCTTCGTGATGTTCGTGTTGAAGAGAAAGAGCATCCCGGAAATCCTCGATTTGTATAAAAAATCCGACGCCATTCTTTCGCATCTTGGTGAGAGGCAGGATTGTCGAAGAGAGTTGAAAATTCGCGCGATTCTTACGGGCCTAACATTCGCTGCCACCGTCGCCGTTACGTCAGCTGACACTGCGATATATTGGGCGACCATGCAGAGCTACGACGATGCATTTTGGGTATCTTATGTGATTTTCATCGACAGATGGATGTCGCTCTCGCAGCATATCCAGGTCTCAATTTTCGCGAACCTCATCGTGTCAGTCGAAGAACGCCTGCGTTTACTCAACAAAATTTTGTCAAACATTTGCCTCGATGGAAACAAATCGAATCAAGTTCGCCGGCAGCGGGATTTACCGATTCGTCAGGGCGGATGGACCGTCGGTTTCATAGATGATGGGATAGAATTTGACCCGGGAAAGCGAGCTCAAAATAGCAGAGAATCGCTCGAAAGGGTCGTCAAAATTGCAGAATTGTACGACGGCCTCCTCGACGCGATTGACAAGATCATGGAACTGTTTTCTCTCCAGATACTCCCTACTCTCGGTTATTATTTCACGATAATAACAAGCGTCTGCTATTACGCCTACGTTTCAATGACAAGTTTGGAAGTCGGACCGGACTCCGTGAAAATTTTGCAACTCGTAAGCTCCCAAGTATTCGTGTCCGTCATGTGGCTAGAACTACTCGCCATCGCTGTAGTATGCGACTCGGTCCAAACCACGGTAAGAATTTATGATGTGGAAAGTAACGTCCCGCAATTATACAATAACGAATAAATTCGCGATGCGTAGGCAAGGGCAACGGTAATCACGCTCAACAAGATCTGGATAAAAAATCATCAAGGAAAACTGAGCGATGCGGTAAGTCAGAACTAGAAGCACTAGTCAAAGTATTGGACATTCGAGTCTAAGAAAGTCCTGGATATCAATTTATTCCGAGACTGCTTTCCGCGGTAATTGATCCAGTAATCTGCAGAATCGAGGTGAGTTTCCAAATATCTTCACGTGCAATTTTGTCCGGATAATAATTCACACGCTTTCAACGGAATCGATCAAAAACTCTATTCCAAATGCTATTAACAGATGAGTTTTTTGAACGGTCAGTGCCATTAGCATATTATATAAGTCGGTCGTTCCATTTGAAGCAATTATCGCTGTGGACGTGTCATACGAATTCATGGAAACGGTAACGTACTCCTCGCAACGTTAAGATCTCACGACGATGAGCCATTGTACATTGACAGTCACGGTTTGTTGGTTAGCTTCGTTTCTTTGCAGTTGCTTAGAAACGATCGATCGACATTGGAAAGATATTCTTCGGGTTTAAGTCATAGTGCGAAGTGTCTTACAGTCGCGAACGTCTCGTCGAAGACCGACGATGTACCCTCGATCGGATCCTTACGCAAAGTTTTTATACTACTCTGCCAAGCTTTGGGGTCTGGCTCCGGTGACCCTGGAGAACAACAGAGTCCACGATGGATCTCTGTGGGATGTTCTCTATCCGCTTGTCCTAGCTGGGATTTCCCTTTGCATACATGTTGCATTCACCGTCAACAACCCGGGCCCCATTATCCGCAAAAATAACATAAGCATCAGCGATGTAATTGTCATGTTAACCATCGACGCCAGAATCGTGCCCAACGTACTGTCTATGGTGAAATTTTCATGGGACAGAAAGAAGATCACGAAGATCGCTGAACTGTTTTTGAAAATCGATACGATTCTGAACGATGTGGGAGTCGAACAAGATTATAAAAAGAAGTTCAAAGTCAGTGCCATTTTACTGGGGTCGTTTCACTTCGCTGTATTTACTTTTGAACAACTCGCTGTCGTAGCTTTCGTTATGAAATCAGACTTCTTCGACGCGCTGGTTTCAGCTCATTTAACCGCTATGAGTGTACTTTGTTTCGCGAGGCACCTACTGATCTCTATCTTCGTAAGCGTTATGGTGTTTGTTGCCGAACGGTATTCGCAATTATCCAACATCATCCGGGACGTCTGCAAAACGCAGTGTGAAAAGGGTTGCGCCCGTAGTCGAAAAGTTTTTCCAATAAATAACGACGTGTTGAATATGATTTTAACTAGTCAGGATGCCGATAACTCGCAAAATTCTCCTAAACCGAACCCAAAACCGTCGGACAAGTTCGAAAAAATTTCCGAACTTCACGACGCCATTCGCGATCTCATCGATACAAACACCGATCTTTTCTCACTGCCGCTCTTCGTGACTCTGATATATTATTCTATGATAATAATATGCAATTGCTTCCGGGTCTATGCGATTATCGAATCACCCGCCCCGACTATCGATTCAATTGATATCTACGAAATCCCGGTTATGATTTTCGGCTGGTTTGTCCAAATGATGGAAATGCTTGCTGTCGCCGAAGTTTGCGCTTCGATTCAGAAGACGGTAAGAACCTACGAACTATGCTACCAAATTCTGCCTATTCTAACTTACACGCTATTCTATTTTTCAGGCGAAAAATGCAGGGGTTGTGCTTCATCGTCTCTGGCTAAAAGAACATCGCGACGATCTGCGAGATGAGGTAGGCGTACGTTCAGAAATCTATACCAACGTAATGAATTCGCTCGTGAAATGTAATGAGACGAAATAAAATGCGTATCGATACAACATGAGTTTACCGCTATTGCGATAGCACATACGAGTACTCGTTCATCATTCTAACAGATAGGACGATACATAATCGTTGATAAGACGTCACGAATATGTCAACGTTATATTAATCGACAATTCTTCTAACAGTCCAATAACGACGCGTTTTTACGTTTCGCTAATGAGTCTAATATCGTAATGGTACTGCGTGGTATAAGGGTACTTTTCGCTACTGTACTTTCAGTCGTCTCGATCTTGCGGTAGCTGCAGGTCACCGGTTCACGTTCGACTCCGGTAGCGTATAATTACTGCAACGATGTCCAACCGAGTTAGGAAAATCCGTGAAACCAGGAACGCGTATGTTACGTTTTTATATTACACAGCAAAGTCCATCGGTCTGGCGCCCTTCACATTGGCAAATAACTA
The DNA here is from genome assembly GCA_944452935.1 of Rhogogaster chlorosoma. Lineage (NCBI taxonomy): Eukaryota > Metazoa > Arthropoda > Insecta > Hymenoptera > Tenthredinidae > Rhogogaster > Rhogogaster chlorosoma. Next base: position 2,402,333 of record OX101801.1, on the reverse strand, counting down.
CGCGCGGATCGGATCAGTGAACGAAACACTTTATCCTATGACATTGATAATCGTAAGCATCTCTCAATTCGTCATTATGATGATGTACGAAACTAATCGAGAATACTTCGGTCGTACCCGGATGATGGACATCTGTACCGAATTGTCCAATCACCTGGGCAACTTAGGCGGCGGTTTGTTCCTGCTGTCATTTGTTCTCAAGCGAAAGAAGATCGCGGATATCATAAACGCGTTGTGCAAAGTTGACGGTCTGCTGCGCGTCTTGGGAGTCGAGCAGAATTATGAGGAGGATTTCAAACACCGAGCTGTTTCGGTCGGCATGGTGTCCGCCTCATTGATGATCCTAGTCTTCGGGACTTCTTCTGTCTACGTGATCATGCAAGATTCGACTAGAGAGCTGTGGTCGTGGTACATAGTCATTGTCGGTAACTCTATTTACCTCGTTCACCACCTGGCGATCATGTTATTCTGGCACATCATTAATTTTGTCGAAAAACGTTACGGCCAACTCAACGAAATACTCCACAACCTTTCTGAACCTGAAGCAAAATCTGATCTCGTTCGAGGTCGGCTCCGACATTCTAATGTCAGAAACAGATTGAACGTGCTTATGGTGGACGTGGAGATCGGGCAAAATATGCCCCCTGTCAATCGGAGTGTATTGACACCGTTAGAAAAGTTCAAAAAGATCGAAGAACTGTACGACAATCTTCGCGAAATAACCGATAGCATAATCGACCTCTTTTCTCTGCCGATGATCTCGACTCTTGGTTACTATACCGCGATGCTGTTAACCATATGCTATTTCATCTACGGTGCTACGCTAAATGCATTAGCCTCGTATGATTGGTTGGCCGTCGGTCAATTCTTGAACACTAGCCTATGGATGTTAATCATGCTGCTGGAACTGTTTGCTATTGCAAAAAATTGTTCTTCGATTCAGACTACGGTGAGAATTTTCCGAATTTCTCGATTCTTTTTGATTTTGATTTACTGTATATATGCTGGAATTATATCTATGAATTTTATATGGTATTTTTTCCATCAGGCAAACTCTCTCGCAGTCACACTCCATAGATTTTGGATCAAGTGTTATCCAATCGAGTTGAAGGATGAGGTGAGTTAACAGGGAATGTAACTCTGAAGTTTTTAATTCAGTGAACTGGTAATTATATCATAGAGAAAGGCGGAAATATTTATGACAAAATTGGGGAAGCTCACTCTATAATCTCCATAGCTATGAGTTTTAATTTTTTACTCATATTTCCATACATTACTCACCGATTTGATAAAAGTTTCGTCAATTATATTTTGGGTTGACAACCAGATGAAAAGGACTTTGAAGGAATCTATCTTCCGTATTATTCAGAGTAAAAAATTCACCATTGCAAAAAACATATGAGGGTACTAATAAATTACTCTAATGAATAGGACGATACGGTTGATCGATATGTCAACGTTAAATTTATTGTCCACTTTATTATGACAAGGCTCCTGCAACGATGTATTATATGTCACGCAAATGAATTTAATATCGTAATGGTACCGTGCATAAGAAGGGTTACTTTTATTCCCGGACTTTCAGTCGACTCGATCATAACGTAGCTGCATGTCCTCTAGATCATCGACGAATATATAAGCGATCAGTTGATCAGTAGACGACTTTTGAACCTGTCGAAGTTCGTGTGTAGTTTTTCTCGGTGTCCAAGATCCCTCGGGAAGGAAGTAATCAATTTCTCTCAAAGTTTCGACCCCGAAGAAGGTCCTCTTCGGAAGATCGAAAATTTGATCACACGGAAGGAATCGTACATACAATCAATTCATCAGTTTACGTCTGCGAGAGTGTAATCGCCACGATGTTGAACCGAGTTACGAACATCCAGGGACGAACGAACTTGTATGTTAAGTTTTTGTATTACATGGCGAAGTTTATCGGCCTGGCGCCATTCAGATTAACGAATAACCGCGTGTACATGGGATCATCATACGAAGTACTTTATCCTTTGATATTGCTATTCGCGTGTCTTCTGCAGTTTATCATTGTTCTGAATTACAAACCCGATGTTGAATATATGGGTAAAACGGACATAATGCACATCGTTAATAAGTTGGGTAACCAGCTTGGTAAATTCGCGGCCGGTTCATTCTGGTTGACATTTCTGCTGAAGAGGAACAAGATTACAGAGATCATAAACGCATTGTACAAAGTAGACGGTCTGCTGAGCGTTTTGAAAGTCGAACAAAATTACGAAAAGAGCTTCAAACAGCGAGCTATTCTAGTCAGTATAGCCTTTGGTTTTGTACTGACCCTACTTATCTCGACTAATCTTATTCACTGGATTACGTTGCATTTCATCACAGAGCTGTGGATATGTTACACAATCACCATTGGTGTCTTAATTCATGTTATTCACCACCCGGGGATCATGATATTCTTAAACGCAATGAACTTTGTCGAAAAACGTTACCAGCAGCTAAACGAACAACTCCTAAATATTTTTCAACCCGAACGAAAATCGGATCAAACTCGAAATCGGCCCAATCGCTTTGGTAACCGAAACATGTCGGACGTTCTTTCTTTGGACGTGGAAATGGGAAACGATATACGCCCTGCGGCTGGCGGTGACTTAAAACCGTTTGAAAAGATCCGAATGGTCGAAGAACTGTACGACAATCTTCATGAAGTAACCAACGATATAGTTAAACTTTTTTCTCTACCGATAATCCTAACTCTTGGTTATTACACCATGATGCTACTTACTTCATCCTACTTCGCTTACGATTCTATAACAAGTGCATTGACTGCGTATGATTCGATGAACCTGATTCGGTTCGTGTCTACTTTTCTCTGGATATCCGTCATGCTGTCAGAACTGTTTGCTATAGCCATGTTTTGTTCTTCAGCCCAGACAGTGGTGAGAATTTGTAAATATTCTTTGATTCGTTTCGATTTTAACCCTCGATCTCTAGGGGACGAATGCCGTAACTTTGATAAAATATTTTTTCATCAGGCGAACTCTCTCGCGGTTACACTCCATAGATTGTGGATAAGATGCTACCCAGTTGAGTTGAAGGACGAGGTAAGTCGACACGCAATTCAACTTAGTAAAGTAAGAAATGGCCAATTTCGCTGCGGTAAGTTATTCCCATATCGCTATTCGCCAGCGTGTCAATCCATTCATTTCCAGTGAATAATGACGCGTCGATTGTTCTGATAAAATCATCCAACCCCCGTTTCGGGGAAAGTATCATTGAACATTATTCGAGGCTCGTTCGTAGCTGAGTTCTGATCAGAGACAGATAATGGAACATTGTGATGTCGATGTTCGTCGTGACTGACATGTTGTTCATGCAGTTGCCCAGCAACTATCGATCGTACGTGACCCATCGACTCATGCTGCTCTTCTTTCGTTGGTAGAATTCAGAAGCATTTTGCACTCGGTACCGACACGACGTGGTAAAGAGTTATGGAAAAATCCCAAGGGTCAGATCCATACGCCAAGTTCATGTACTATTTGGCAAAGATTTGGGGCTTGGCGCCGTTTACATTAAAGAACAACAAAATTTCATGCGGATCAAAGCGCGATATGTTTTACCCATTCATTCTGGCGCTGATGGGCTTTCCGCATCTCGTGTTCGCCGTGATGCATAGAAATCAGTTCAATTACCGCGGTGACACTTTCATGACGAAGAACGTTGACATATTTGTTTTGCTGATTCAAATTCTCGGAAACATTTCATCTCTTATGATGTTTGTGTTGAAGAGAAAGAATATACCTCAAATCCTGGATTTGCTAATCAATTCTGATGCGATTCTCGGAACTCTTGGAGAGAGACCGGATTATCCGAGGAAGTTGAAAATCCGTGCGATTCTGACAGGCGTTTCATTCGGAATTGCCTTTACCATCGTATTCGCTGACCATTTGATATATTTGGCGACTTCGGACTACGGCGGAACAGTTTGGTTGCTTTATTTCACGTTTTTCAACAAATGGGTTTCCATTCTGCAACACATCCGAGTCCTGATCTTCATAAACGTCATAACGTCAGTCAATGAACGGTTGCATTTGCTGAACGAGAGTTTGCCAAATATTTGCGTCGATGAATGTAAATCGCATCAAAACCGGAAACGGCGTAACCAATCGAGTCGCCGGTACCGAACGAATTCTGGCTCCGCAGATGAAGTGGTTAGATATAATTCGGGAATTCGTACGCAAATCGGGATCGAATCAACGGGAAGGGTCGTGAAAATCGCGGAATCGTATGCCAACCTTCTCGATGTGACCGAAAAAATCATGGACCTGTTTTCTATGCAAATACTTTTGACTATCGGTTATAATTCCGCAGTATTGATAAACGTGGTCTATTACACCTACAATTTGCTCGCAAATTCCAAAGTGACAGACTATGTGCCGATTTTGCAACTCGTTACCACCCACGTATTTCTGTCAGTTCTATGGCTGGAACTCTTCGCTATCGCTGTGGCATGTGATTCGGTCCAGACAACGGTAAGCAAATCGTACCGAGGCATTTCGAGTTCGAAAGGCTATCTTGTGATGAAAAAATGTCAGTCGAATAATTCAGATTAAATCTATCAAATACAGGCGAAGTCGACGGTAGCCACGTTCAGCAGAATGTGGATCAAACATCATCCAAAAATACTGAAAGACGAGGTAAGTCAGAAGTGGTGTGCATGAAAGATGTGTGGATAATTAGATGACTTGCTAATATGTCCATCATTCCATTACCATAATTGATCATATCCATAATGCGATGTCCACTTGGTGCCTTTTCCAAACACGTGTTATCTTTAGCAATCGCCCTGAAATGATCGATCGTCGTTAGTCATCTAGACCCATCGAACCGCCAATGTTAGGCAGAAGCGTTTCAGACCTGAAAAGGACAACATCCGCAAATTATACCGGTTCGAAAATGTGCGGAGGAACAAACCCTTACGTTACTTTTCTTTATTACCTGGCAAAAGTCTGGGGACTGGCGCCATTCACCCTGGAGACGAACAGAGTTACTCACGGATCTTGGAGGATGAAAATTCAGCTGGTCATTATCACAGTGATTTGCGTGTACCAACTAATAGACATCCTAACTAAGCTGAAAATTGTGGGATTCCTTGGGTACACAAAGTTTACGCAAGGCGCTTTTTCGTTAGGGTGGTTAGTTGGTATTATCGGACTTTTTTCATCCGCTGCGACGTTTTTGCGAGAGAGAATTAACATCGTGGAAATCATAAACCTGTTCATCAAGATCGATGGAAATTTGAAGTCTCTAGGCGTCAATCAGAATCATAAAAAGCAGTTCAAGGTCGTAGCTGTCAAAGTGGTATTGTCGTCTTGTGGCATATTGATGATTGAATACATTACAATTGTAGTTTTTTGGCAGTCGGTGGTCTCATTTTGGTCCTTGAATCTGATGTTCATAACCAACATGTTTTATCTCACACTCCACTTTGCTATCTTCATTTTCGTTACCACCATGTTTATGGCTAATGCGCGTCTCGAATATATGAACGATATACTGTCCAAGTTTTGTGATTCGAAACATAGACCGAACTTTGTTCGGAGACGAGGTGGTGCGTTTGGTAATCGGCGAAGAATAGCAACGATTGTGCCGGCAGTTGACGTAGAGATGGTCATTGGAGCTGATATTTCGTCAGAAACTGATCTGGACCTATCTCAGATTCTGATTATAGTCGAAGAACTTCACTTCGCTCTGTGTAACGTGGTCGAAAAATCAGTGAAATTATTTTCCCTGCCGTTAATTCTTACCATCGGTTATTATTTCTTGAATATATTGACCTGTTCCTATTACGTGTTCACTTCTATATTGAAATTGTTTGACATCTTTGATTACGGGGACTTTGTTCAACTTGCGGTATCCATATCATGGACATCTGTGCAAGTGGCAGAGCTGTTTGCCATTGCTTTGGCGAGTGCTTCGATCCAGGAGACGGTGAGTTAGTTCCTGCTGATTATAATTCGAGAAATAGATAATTATCCTGACAATCTGTTTCAACTATTAAACGTCTATGTTCAGGCTAAATCTACAGCGATTACCGTACATGGAATGTGGATCAGATATCATCCAGATGAGCTGAAAGACGAGGTAAGTTACACGATTGAATCTATTCCACCTGGTTGACTTGACGAATGATCTAATGATCAGAGATCAACGGATAAGTGTGACAGGCATGTTTTGCGAAGTGAGAAATTTTTTATCTCAAGAAATGAGGAATATCAGCGATTATCATGGTGAAGGGCATAAATGTGGCGTATAAAAAAGTTGCGAATGATGAACTATCTGCAAGAGTGGCATGTCCTCCACCTCATTCTCATAATCGATCATATCCATAATGCGATGTCCAGTTGTTGCTTTGTCCTGGACATGTTATCTTAGCAATCATCATACGACGATCGATTCTCACCAGTTATATAGACCCATCGAACCCCCAGTGGCAACCATAAGGGTTTTGGACTTGGAAAAAGCAACAACTTGTCTGAGTTACGTCAAGTTACAAGAATGAACGAAGGATCGAACTTTCACGTTAGTTTGCTGTATTATTTGGCAAAAATCTGGGGACTGGCGCCATTCAGTTTGAAGAATAATAGAGTTACCCACGGATCCTGGTGGATAAAAATTCATCCAGTCATCATCACAGTGCTTTGCGTACTAGGAGGAATAGACACGATAATGAAACGGAAGAGTGCGGAATTCAACGGGTTGACAAAGTTTACACTAGTCGCTTATACGTTCGCCCGTATGATTGGAATGTTTGGAAATATAGTGTCAGTGACAACGTTTTTTCGAGAAAGGAACAAGGTCGTGGAAATTATAAATCTGTTCATCAAGGTCGACGGGACTTTGAATTCTCTAGGCGTACGACAAGATCATGAAAATAAGTTCAAAGTACAAGCTGTTAAAGTGGTATTCTCAGCTCTCGTCATAATGACGGCTGACTACATTAAAACTGTAGTGTACTGGAAGTCCCAAGTCACATTTTTTACCGCAAATATAATATTCATCACCGACCTCTTGTATTACACACTCCACTTTTCTGTCTTCATTTTCGTCAACGCCATGTTCATGGCTAAGGAGCGTCTCGATCATATGAACGAAATACTCTTGGATTTTTGTAAACAGAAACAAGGATCGAACTTTTTCCGAAGACGAGGTGGTGGGCTTAGCAATCGACGAAGAATAGCAACGATTGTGCCGATCACTGACACGGGGATGATCATTGGAGACGATATTTCGTCAGAAAATAATCCAGGATCATCCCAGATTCTGGTTAAAGTCGAAGAACTGCACTTTGCGTTGTGTAATGTGGTTGAAGACACGGTCGAATTATTTTCTATCCCCTTGATTATGATAATCGGTCACTATTTCATGCTAATACTATTTTGTTGTTATTACATGTACGGTGCTATCGTAAGTTTGTTTGACAATTTTGATGACGAAATTTTCGTACACGTTGTTCTCACCATATTATGGGCATCCGTGCAAATATCAGAGCTGTTTGCCATCGCCTTTGCAAGCGCTTCAGTCCAGAAGACGGTAAGGACTTTTTCGCTGGACGTAATTATACAATTATCCTCGTAATCGTATATTTCAATATTTCACGTTTATCTTCAGGCTAAATCTACTCCGCTTATTTTACATGAGATGTGGATCACGCGACATCCAGATGAGCTGAAAGACGAGGTAAGTTACACGATTGAATCTATTCCACCTGGTTGACTTGACGGATGATCTAGTGATCAGAAATCAACGGACAGGTGTGATAGGCATGTTTTGCGAAGTGCGAAATTTTTAATCTCAAGAAGTGAGGAATATCAGCGATTATCGTGGTGAAGGGCGTAAATGTGGCGTATGAAAAAGTTGTGGATAATGAACTAGCTGAAAGAGTGGCATGTCCTCCACCTCATTCTCATAATCGATCATATCCATAATGCGATGTCCAGTTGTTGCTTTGTCCTGGACATGTTATCTTAGCAATCATCATACGACGATCGATTCTCACCAGTTATATAGACCCATCGAACCCCCAGTGGCAACCATAAGGGTTTCGGACTTGGAAAAAGTAACAACTTGTCTGAGTTACGTCAAGTTTCAAGAATGAACGAAGGATCGAACTTTTACGTTAGTTTGCTGTATTATTTGGCAAAAATCTGGGGACTGGCGCCATTCAGTTTGAAGAATAATAGAGTTACCCACGGATCCTGGTGGATAAAAATTCATCCAGTCATCATCACAGTGCTTTGCGTACTAGGAGGAATAGACACGATAATGAAACGGAAGAGTGCGGAATTCAACGGGTTGACAAAGTTTACACTAGCCACTTATACGTTCGCCCGTGTAATTGGAATGTTTGGAAATATAGTGTCAGTGACAACGTTTTTTCGAGAAAGGAACAAGGTCGTGAAAATTATAAATCTGTTCATCAAGGTCGACGGGACTTTGAATTCTCTAGGCGTACGACAAGATCATGAAAATAAGTTCAAAGTACAAGCTGTTAAAGTGGTATTCTCAGCTCTCGTCATAATGACGGCTGACTACATTAAAACCGCAGTTTACTGGAAGTCCCGAGTCACATTTTTCGCCGTAAATTTAATGTTCATAACCGACCTCTTGTATTACACACTCCACTTTTCTGTCTTCATTTTCGTCAACGCCATGTTCATGGCTAAGGAGCGTCTCGATCATATGAACGAAATACTTTCGGATTTCTGTAAACAGAAACAAGGATCGAATTTTTTTCGAAGACGAGGTGGTGTGCCTAGCAATCGACGAAGAATAGCAACGATTGTGCCGGTGACTGACACGGGGATGATCATTGGAGACGATATTTCGTCAGAAAGTAATCCAGGATCATCCCAGATTCTGGTTAAAGTCGAAGAACTGCACTTTGCCCTGTGTAACGTGGTTGAAGACACAGTCGAATTATTTTCTATCCCCTTGATTATGATAATCGGTTACTTTTTCATGCTGATACTATTTTGTTGTTATTACATGTACGGTGCTATCGGAATTCTGTTCGAAAATTTTGATGACGAAATTTTCGTACACGCTGTTCTCACCATATCATTGACATTCGTGAAAATATTAGAGCTGTTCGCCATCGCCTTCGCAAGCGCTTCAGTCCAGAAGACGGTGAGGGCTTCTTCGCTGGACGTAATTATACAAATATCCTCGCAATCGTATATTTCAATATTTCACGTTTATCTTCAGGCTAAATCTACACCGCTTATCTTACATGAGATATGGATCACGCGACATCCAGATGAGCTGAAAGACGAGGTACGTAGCATAATCAAGTATTTCACCCGGGTAGAGATCGAAGTGAGAAAGTGCTCTTCGTGAGTAGTTTCAAGAAATCTCAAATTATTTCAAAATTACGTAAATTGCAAAAGCATTCGCCTTCGTGTTTTCTAAGGGTGATTCAGAACTTCATTCGATTTCGTACGAATTCCGCGAAAAAAAGAGAAACGAAAATATGCCAGAATATTATTGAAACGTCCTAATGGGTTTAGATGATACGATTACGCGAATCGTATTGGAAAGATCTTAGGGCGATATCGTTTGCCTTTCGTTTCCAGTAATATTAGCATTTTTCAACGATGATAAATTACGGTTTTACCCTAATGAATTCAATGTATTCAGGCCCATCCAGGGTAGCTCGCATTACCGAACTTCTCTAGTGGTCACAAACGTAGCGAAACTATTGTGAGGTACACATCAGCGAATAAAAATCTTAGTTCTACGACGGCGAATTCTGAAATGTCGAATCGAGTTACGATAATGCAAAAGAACTCAAACCTGTACGCCATGTTCTTGTATTACTTGGCGAAGGTTTCGGGTCTGGCGCCATTCAGGCTGAAGGATAACCGAGCATGCCTCGGATCATCGTTTGAAATAACGGGCCCGATAATCTGGGCAGTTCTGTGCATCCCGCAATTCATAATTACAGTGATTGCAAGATCAGGCATAAATTACGTGGGCAAAACGTTCATGACGAAAGTCAGTGACAGTTTGACGGCTTACCTTGGAATCTTCGGCGTTGCTTTGATCTTCGTGTCATTTGGACTTAACAGAAGAAGGCTCACAGAGATCGTCAATGCATTAAGAAAAATAGACGACATGTTACGGGCCATGAAAGTCGAGCAGGACTATCAAAAATGGTTCAAATCACGAGCTATTACAGTCGGCTTATTATCCTGTACTATACTGATCATACTTTTCGGGACTACTACCGTTTACTGGATTAATACGGGCACGATCTACGAGCTGGGGACAACATACTCGATTATCATGAGTAGCTTGATCTACTTAGTCCACCATCATGGGATTTTCATTTTCTTAATTCTCATGGACTTCGTTCAAAGACGATACCAACAGATCAATGATCAGCTTCTCAACATATTCAAATGCAAAAGGAAATCCCAATACGTTCGACATCGGCATGGCCATTGCATGAATTGGAACACATTGAACATCGCTTCTGTGGCTGAAGAGAGAGAAATCAACACGAAGCTCTCTGAACAGCTCAGAAAAATCGAAGAGCTGTATGAGAATCTTCGAGAAGTGACTGAGAAGGTGGTCAGAGTATTTTCTCTGCCAATCGTCGCGACTGTAGCCTACTATTTTATGATGATCTTGACCATGCTCTATTACTTCTTCATTCTTGTACGAATTGTGTTCGGTGAGGATTTCGATTATGGAATAATCGGGAGGATCGTGAGCGCCGTTTTCTGGTCGGCCGTCAACGTGCTGGAACTATTTGCTATAGCTGCAATATGCTCGACGACTCAGAGAGCGGTGAGAATTCGTGAGTTTGTAGATTTCTAGAAATTTCTCTGCGGTCAGTTCAGAGTTATTCGAAATTGAATTCGAGTCCACAAAGATATATTCCAATCACATGACCATTAAGTGTCACGAATTTCCCTTCTTCAGGCAAACTTCACGGCAGTTGCACTTCACAAAGTTTGGGTCGGCCGTCATCCAATTGCGTTAAAAAATGAGGTATGTTGAACGAAAAATCTCTCCCCACTTTGACTAACAAAAAAAGAATTTATAGTTTCGAATTTTATAGCTTACAAGCAAGGCTAACAACTATCTCACTTCGTCGCGTGAAGCTCGAACGTCGATAAGTTTTAATGTCTTGACTAGGATTTTCTAGTGCGATTTGTTGGCAGACTCGTTAATATTTTAGTTTCCCCGGAACTATTGATCAGTGACGACAGTACTCGCCTAGCTGCATAGTCAGCATAATGCAGAAGAGCTTCGCACCTTCAACTGAGAGCATCGAACAAAAATCGGGTTTCTACAATGACTCGATCAGATCCTTACGTGACGTTTTTTTACTACCTGGCAAAGATATGGGGGTTGGCTCCATTTACCATAAAAAATAACAAACTTTCCATCGCGTCAGTGTGGGACAAAATATACCCTATGGTTGTGGCCGGGCTGTGTATTTGTTCGGAAGTGATCTCTACTGTCATCGTAGAGGATAGGAGTGCCGAAGAAGAACTCAATGTTGCTCATGTCGCCTTCGAGCTAATCCGTGAACTCAGACTTCTCCACGCTTTACTTAGTATCCTTACATTCCTGCGAGGAAGAAATAAGATCGTTGAGATCGCGAATCTTTTTCTCAAGATCGACGGAATTCTCAATTCTTTGGGAATTGAACGGGACTACAAGAAGAAGTTCAAGTCCCGTACGATTTTTGTGGGATGCTTTTACCTTCTCATAAACGTCGTGCACTGCATTTCTACTACATACTTTTGGCTTGCTGCACACACCACGATGAAATTTATTGTAACCGAATGGATAATTGCTCATTTGTTGTTCTTCATGATCCATCACATAATATGGATCTTTGTGAACATTATGGCCTTTGTTGGCGAGCAGTTCTCGCAAACAACTGCCTCCCTCCGAAATGCTTGTGTCGCAGAATTCGAAGAGGATCGTGCTAGGCCACAGAATGATTTTATCATCGATAGACACACATTAAACTTGATATTATTGGATACCGTGAACGGAACCGACACGCCAATTATTACAGAAGGCAACCTGAATCTACTCGAAAAGGTTGGAAAGAGCATGGAACTGTATGACACCATCCGCGAGCTTACAGACGCGGTGATGACATTATTCTCACCACCGCTTTTGCTGAATTTTGCAAATTACTTTATGGCAATGATTACCGGCTGCTTTTATCTCTACCGTTTGGAAATTTCGGCTGACGTGATCAATTCAAGTGTTATTACCGCAATTTTGATGATCATTTCCAATCTAGTCTCGATGATGATAGAGCTGTTTGCTGTCGCCATAGTATGTAATACAGCCCAGACGGAGGTAAGATGCATTTACATCTCAATTATTTTCAAACATAATTGCAAATCAATCTTAGCTGTGTGTTTCTTCGTTTCATTTCGCGCAACAAATTTTTAATTGTACAAATTTAACGCAGTTTTTATTCTTTGCATAGGGGAAATCCGTGCCTGTCACGGTGCATAGAATGTGGATCAAATACCGTCCAATTCAATTGCGGGATGAGGTACGTTAGAAAATATTTTTACCCTAATGCAAAACTTTGACTATCACTTATCCTAATTGGTCATGAAATATAGTAGTCATCCCGCAACCTTCGACATTGATAGATCATAGTTAATAATGCTTTCAAGGTTCGCAATGTACTTTCGTAGTTCGATTCCAATTACGTATGCGAATTTCATTTTTCGAGTTCGCATATGTAATGAGGCTTCAGGTTGATGGATCTAATGTAACGAGTGGACATGTTGATCGTACAGTTACCTAGCGACGGTTCATTTGCGACGTAAATTTTCATCATCGCCGCCCGAGCGAGGCATCAGAAGTTTGTTAAACTTGAGGAGGATAACTTGCGCGAAGGATACCAAGTTTTAGCAATGAGTGCAGGCGACTTGAAGCGATGTGCTAAGTCCTTGTATCGCGTGGTGAAATTTTCGGGCTTAGCGCCGTTTAAGATCGATAATAATACAGTATCCTGTGGATCACTGGTTCAGATAATTCATCCGACAATATTAGTGACGCTGGCCATTTCTGTACTCGCGATGATGACGATGCAAAGGGATCAAGTATCGGTGCCGGACAATGAGATACACACGGAGCTTATTGCTTTGACCTGTTGGATGTTTCGGGTACTAGGGAGCTGTCTATCTTTGATAATGATTATGCTGACTAGAAAGAACATCGTGGATATCCTGAATTCGTTTATCAAAGTAAACGACGCTGTGAGCCTCCTTGAATCCAAGCAGAATTATGTGAAACAGTTTTGTAGCCGGGCGAACATTTTCAAAGTTATATCCTTCATTATACTCGTCAATATCTGCACGACAAATTTCTTCTACTGGACCGACGTAGACACCGTGGATAATGGCTCATTTCGGGTCATTTACGTAGTGGCAGTTGGCAGTTTCATTTCGCTTGGCTAACATCAGGTGATCTTGATCTTCCTGGGCGTGATGAATTTCAGTTGCACAAACTTTAAACTACTCAACGGAGAACTTTCGGCCGGTTTTTCATCCGAACATCGACGAAATCGGGTGCCACGAGTGAACAGCCTTTTCATCAACCGAAATATTCCATTTCACGATCGCAAGGAGAGAGAAGTGGAGAATGTTACCCGCGCCGAAAGTGGCCTAAGCCCATTGAATAAGCTTTTAATTATTGCCAAAGTGCATTCCATCCTGCATCAAGTGACGAACAAGGCGACAAAATTTTTCGCCTTTCATTTGATTGCGATTATCAATTCACATATGATTAATATACTCGTGATTTTCTTCTACCTCTACCTACGAGTCAAGGATGGTCATCTGTGGCAAGCTAATGCCTTAGCAATGATTATCCAGATCATCTTTAATTTACTATTAGCATCTATGATGCTCTGGGAATTATTCGCTATTGGCGAAGTGTGTAATTCAATCCAGGATTCGGTGAGAATAGAAATAATTGAACTTATTCCAGAACTTGTTCCAATGCCAGCGTCATAAATACACCTTAGCCATCACGGTCCGGTTTTGAGATGAATTGAACTCTATCTATCAAACGATTACACGAAGTTATGCAGGCATTGACTCAAGTTTACTTGCCTGACTGATGCACTCGGAGAATAAATGAATAATGCGAATTTTTCATCCAGGCAAATTCAACAGTAATCACGCTTCACGACATGTGGCTCGAACACCACCCAGACGACTTGAAAGACGAGGTATGCTGACTCAAAGTTAAACTTAGTTCCTTTCCGAAAATGATCAACGAAGGGTCTTCATTCCAGGTGAGTGATTTACGTTAAATTTCGACTTTTTGGTGGGGTCAGAACCATTATTATTGGATATCGATGACTCGCGTCTTGTTGGACAAGTTCTAACGTCAGTAAGATAATGACACCTTCGTCGATGTCGACAACGTAAGTCTGCCGCAAGTCTAATTACTGTTTACCCCAGCGTATGTTGGCCATGCAGTTGCCTCGCAACCATGCACACCATAGCTGACCCATCGACTCGTGTTATCCGACTCGGCCAGCGAGACTTAGTGTCTTCTGAAGTGTCTTGCCTTAAGGAAGTATAACGTATATCTAAGTTACGTGAAATTATGGAAACCTTCGACGGATCGAGCCCATACGTCAAGGCCCTGTACTACTTTGCGAAGATTTGGGGCTTGGCGCCGTTCACACTGAAGGAGAATGAAGTTTCCTGTCAATCTTCACTCGATATAATCTGGCCGATAGTTTTGGCGACGTTGAGCATTCCCGAATACGTTATCATCCTGATTCTGAGAAGCCACGCGAATTACTCCGTCGAGACGGACCTGACGAAGATTACGAATATGTTCTGTCTGCTGATAAAATTCTCAGGATCAATCTCATCCCTGGTGATTTTTGTACTCAAGAGGAATACGATCGTAGAAATTCTGAATTCATTCGCGAAATGTGACAACGTTTTGGGATATCTCGGAGTGAAACAGGATCGTCAGAAGTACTTTCGAAAGCCAGCGATGATAGATGGCATGGTAACTTCTATCAGAACCATCCTCGTATTGGTCGCCATTATTGTCTATGTCGTGAAGACAAACGGGTCAGAATACGAAATTGTAATCGGTCTTGTGATGGTTTGTTTCGGTTGGTTTACACTCCAGCATCGGGCCTTAGTCGTGATCTTCGTGAACGTCGTAGCACCAATAAAACACCGTGTGGAACTACTCAACCAAAGTCTCTCGAGCCTTTGTACTCCCGAATATAAATCAAACCGTGATTTCGGATGGTTTGATCCTTCGATTTCCCGGAATCAAACCAACGCCGGTTCTATGGACGAAGAGATCCCAGCTGACGTCGAAACTGAATCTGAAATCATAAGTCACATGGAACCATCGGAAAGGCTGGCGAAGATCGCCGAACTTCACGAATACCTTATCGATGTCACCGAAAAGACGATCACCCTTTTTTCTACGCAGATAGTCCTAATTATCGGGCATCACTTTGGGCTACTGACAACTATGTGCTATTACACCTTCGTCGCAGTCCAAAGATTCGCTGTATCAATGGAACCGATAACACTCTACGAACTCTTCAATGCTAACGCAGTCTTAGCCATCGTTGCCTTGGAGTTAATCTCCATCGCTGCAGTCTGTGACTCGACGCAGGCAGCGGTAGGAACTTCTGACGTAACTTGAAAACTTCATACTATACGGTCGACTGCGCATGCGCTGAATAATCCAATTTTATTGGTCCGTGAAATCGTCCCGTGATGATATTTCAACTCAATGGCTGCCAACTCGCAAGAAATGAAGCTAGAGCTGTCAGCTTTTCGCGCCTAAAGTCGTCAATCGAGGTTATGTTGTTGTCGAGTCGAAGCAAGCAATCAGCTGTTCGGGATAAATTTCAACGTCTTTCAGCTGCACATAAAATTTCATTTTCAACGATGAAAGCTTTCCAAGCCCTTCCGAATTATTGCCATAAGTAATTGAGATTCTGACCTGAAAAATTCCCATCAATTACATCACCGCGAAAAACAAAATTTTACAGCTCGAACGCAGGATGGTCAGCCTGCTTTAGCAGACGACAGAACTTCGACTGTATAGCATCAAATTTTCATTTCGGTATGAATGGTTATCGTTAGTTGAAACGCTGATCTTTTCCAGATCAATTCAACAGCCATCAAGCTCCACAAAATGTGGACCAAACACCATCCCCACAATCTTAAAAATGAGGTATGTACGTTGATTTGAAGTCCAACGATATTTTTTCTTGAAAAGAATTGATGATCGTTTCCTAGCGTTGCGCAAGCGCGAACATGCCGTGAAGGTAAGTCATTCTATTACATTTCAACCCGGCAATATATGGTTCGCGAGGTGTATTGATCGATTGGATCGATGAAATTTTACAACCACCAGTATGTGCTATTGAATATCTATATACATCAGCCGCGTCTTGTTCGATGGGTTCTTACGTTTCGACGATAATGATACCTTCTGAAGTCACCTGAGTGACGGTTCTGCGGCTTAGCGAATGTTTGCATCGTCCCGTTGCCCAGCAACCATGAGGGACGCCTTAGCCGACATTCTAAGTTGGTCAGTAGGATTCAGAAGCGTCTTGGCTTCAGGGAGGGCATCATGCACGATTTACGCGGAGTTAGGAGACCGGTCGAAGGATCAAGTGCAGCCGTCAAGTTCCTGTACTACTTGGCGAAGATTTGGGGCTTAGCGCCGTTTAAATTAGAAAACGACCAAGTCTCTTGCGGGTCTTCACTCGAAGTACTCTATCCGGTAGTTCTGACAGTGTTGTGCATCCCGCAATTGGTTATCAGTATGATCGCGAGAATCCAGACGAATTACTCCGCCGAAACGAATCTGACTAAGATTGTGAATTTATTCTGTATCTTGTTACAATTCTTGGGAACTACTTCGTCTCTGATGATATTTTCATCCAAGAGAAAGTTGATCGTAGAAATCCTCAACTTATTCTTCAAGTCTGATGTCATTCTGGGATATCTCGCAGTCGGACAGCACCGTCATAAGCAGTTGAAGACGCGCGCGATAGTAGTGGGCACACTGATCTTTGCAAGAGTTACATTGGTATTGACGACAATTCTCACACAAATCTTCGTGGTCAGTTACAATTACACATATTTGTCCATTTATATACTAGTGGTGGGCACATGGACGAGTTTTGTGCAGCATATTTTGATCTCAATTTTCGTAAGCGTCATAAAATCGGTAGAAGATCGTTTGCTGTTACTTAACCAGAGTCTTTTGAACGCATTTAATCCCGTATATAAATCGGATCGGAATTGCGGTTGGTTAGACATCTCGACACCCCGGAATCAGATCGGCGTCGATTCCATGGAAGAAGAAATAGCAACTGACTCTCGGCCCGAATCTAACATCACAGATGATCTGGAACCGACAGAAAGGCTCACGATGATCGACGAACTTTACGATCATCTTCTCGACGTCACTGGAAAGACGATCGCCCTTTTTTCTGCTCAGATATTCCTGACTATCAGTTATTACTTCACACTACTGACGAGCATGTGCTATTACACCTCCGTTGCCGTGCAAAGTCTGATTGTCTCAATGAATTCAAGAACGCTCTACGAACTCCTGAGTACTTACCTATTCCTAACGATAATCGGGCTGGAATTAATCGCCATCGGTGCAGTGTGTCATTCGACGCAATCAAGGGTAAAAATCCATCGTTTACTGGTTCGATAGTTAGCCGTAATCTCGATTAAGTAAACTAGAATGATTGCATCTTCTTCAGGCGGAGTCGACGGTCGTCACGCTGAACAAGATGAGGAACAAGCACCGTCCAAAGAGGGTGAAAAATGAGGTAGGTCGACGATGGTATAATACGCGTAAAAATATTTGGGTGAACTAAATGTCAGGGATAATGAAGTCGCGATCATAAATGTACAATTTTCCTTCATATCCAAAGTGCTTCGTTGTCTATGTGTTATCTTTCCAATTATCTATCCAGTATCGATCGCGGTTAGGTTAGACGCCTATATACACCCCTTCCATCGTTAGCGACGACCATAAGTATTTCGGGCCTGAAGAAGACAACATGTACCGTTCACGTAACGTTACGAAACTGCGTGGAGGATTCAACCCTTACGCTAAATTTCTGTACTATATGGCAAAGGTTTGGGGACTAGCACCGTTCAGCTTGGAGGACGATAAAGTTTCCCGAGGATCATGGCGCGACGGTATTTATCCATTGATCTTAACAGCGATCTGTGCGCCTCTCTCTGGATGCACGATCCGAATTTGGGCGGATTGCTACTTCGGCGCTCAATCGACACTGACGAAACGAATCGACATGACGGCGATGCAATTTAGATTGCTTTGCGCTGTGCTGTCCACGACATTGTTCGCCCGAGAGAAGTACAACATCGTGAAAGTCATGAACCTGTTCTTGAAGACTGATGAAATGCTGAACTCGATAGGTATCCGACAGGATTATGAAAAGAGATTCAAAATGGTCGCGATCGGAATTTTAGTTTCATGTTGCGCTATTACCGCCAGTGACTATATCGTTATCGAATCATTTTGGCGGAGCCAATACACATTGTGGTACATAAGTCTGCTGTGCGTGTGTCAATTCTTCGTCTTTGTCCATCACATAATAATTTTCATTTTCGTCATTTCAATAATATTCGTCAACGAACGTCTCGAACAACTGAACCAGACGCTGTTGGAACTGTTTAAACCTCAATGTGAACCGATTTTCGTTTCCGATCGAAGTGGGATGTTCACGAATAAAATATCACCGGAGATCCTGAACATGGTTGGAGGGACGTCGGCTGAAGCCGATGCACCAGCCGCGGATGATCTGCAATCGTTTCAGATCCTTGTAGAGATTGAAAAAATTCGGTCCAACCTTCACGACGTGGTCGAGGAAATCGTGAGATTATTTTCTATCCCGTTATGCGCGATAATTGGTTATTATTTCCTAAATATACTAGTCTCCGTCTACTACACCTCCGTCGATATCGAATTCTTGAGCCAGACTTACAGCCGCGAAATCATGTATCAAACTGTAGCAATGATATCAAATCTGGGCATACAATCGGCAGAACTGTTTGCTATTGCTGTGGCATGTTCTTCAGCCGAGAAGACGGTGAGGATGAATTCTTTTATCATAGCTTCTTGACGAGAAATGGAAAGACTTTAGAGTCCACCTTGCGTGTATGAAACAGATTTATGTGTGAAACGTTTATGTTCAGGGCAAATCTACAGTGACCATATTGCACAAGATGTGGGTCGAACATCATCCGGATGACTTGAAAAACGAGGTATGATATACGATCATTTCACCTAGTTCTTGTTACGATAAATAATCGCGAAGGATCAACTATAAAAGTGTTGCTGGTAAGTGCTTTTTACGTAATGAGAAATGTCAAAGTCTATTTCGCAAGTCCGACGTTATCATTTTCATGACTGATGACCGTAATACTTTTAGTCTATGAATATTCGATGCCTTGTTCAGTGAATTATATTAAGGAAATTAACAAATGAAAAGCTCTTATCGATATGATGTTCTGATGATCAATTTACGCACGTTATACTTTCGAATACAATTAATATTGATCATGCTTCAATTCTGTAAAAACTTATCAACGGCGACGTGAGGCGTTACCTCAACAAACTTTCTATCTACTCGTTCAGTACACATCGGACTTTCGAAGGATCATATCAGCAGTTTACCCACGGCCGTGCTACAAGCTATAGAAATGCAGGAAGGATCGGGTCTCTACGTAACGTTTTTATACTACTTTGCCAAAGTTACCGGACTGGCGCCATTCTCGATGGAAAACAAGAGAATATCTAATGGCTCATTTTGGGACAAACTTTGGCCGATTATTGCATCAGCGATCTACGTTGCTGGTCAATCAGCCCTGATATTTTACAGAATCGATATAAGCAATGATAGTGACAGTGTACTGACCCAGGCTGGTGACATATTGGCGTTCCACGTTGGATGTATGGCAATTGTGACGTCAGTGCTCTCAGTCTCGTATAAGAAAAATGAGATAATCAGGATCGCAGGCTTATTCGCAATGATTGACAAGATGTTGAAGTGTCTCGGGATTGAGCAGGATTATGAAAAAAAATTGAAACGCCACGCGGTATTTTTCGGACTATCATTATGCGTGGCAATTTTCTTGGAAGTTCAAGCAGTCGCGGGTTTTTTGCACGGCGTAAATATCTCTTTCACATTTCGGGCTATGGTTGCTGTGAGCGCTGGTAGTTTCATCAATTGTGTCCATCACTTCATAGTGTTCACTTTTTTGAGTATCATGGTGTTCGTCAAGGAACGTTACCAGCAACTGAACAGCGCGATAAAAAACGTGTTCCAAGTCGCAGAGAATAAGCCAACAAACTTCAGAGGAGCACGTAGGCTTGACCGTAGCCAATTACGTTCATTCGACATCGCTTCCGTCGACGAAATGATTCACTTCGACTCTCAGACATTTTCTGACGATGAACTAAAGCCGTTGGAGAAACTTGTGAAAATTCAAGAATTGCACCACGGACTCCACGACATGATAGAAAAGATCATCGATCTATATTCCTGCCCTTTATTGGGCCTTATTGGTTACTATTTCTTAACCATAGTGATAAATACATTCTACATGTACAGAGACGTAGCTGACAGAACAGATACTTTAGGGATTCTTAAATTTTTTAGCTGTCTAATATGGATCAGTGGTTTTACAGCGGAGCTATATGCAATTGCTCTAGCGTGTGCTTCGACCCAGAATACGGTAAGTCGTCGAGATTTTAGTGCTCGATCTTTGACCGCATCACAGGAAACAAATTCTTGAAAAATGATGGATTACAGTCGGATTTTTTTGTCCAGGGTAATTCCACGGCAAACATCCTTCGTAAAATTTGGATCAAACACCGGCCCGTCGAAATGGTAGATGAGGTATGTTAGAACTGGCCCAGAAATCATCGGCATCTTTTCATTCCCGATAAAGTTATCATCGAAATCTATGAACCGAAGAATATTGTTGATTTTTCAAGAATTTTTAACGTGCCTTCTCCTGCCTAAATATGGAGTCCACAATGTGGGATTTCACACAATAGCTGGCCTTTGATCGTCAGACAATCTATTGGAACTTTGACGATAAAGGTTAATGTCCCAGGCATAATTTTACCATATCATTCCTCTGTCAGTGGATTACAATGATCAAGCTGCCAATGTGATGAATGAACGACAACACAAAAGCGCCATTAGGTTGATTCACACGTCATGGGCTTCATATTTTGGCACAAGGAACCTGGAGGTTTGATACTTTTGTTTTACGAGAAAAGAAATTGATATTTCTGGGATGAAACGACAAGATGACGATAATTTGTACATCGAATGATCTTCTTCTGAATTTTGTTCACGGTCAGCGCCTCTCTGTATTATTTTTGCGATAATCGCCTCAGTATCGATCGTGGTTGGGGTATATGCGTCCCGTCCATCGATAGCGACGACCATAAGCGTTTCGGACCTGAAGAGGAGAACATGTGTGGTTTTAACCCTTACGCCAAAGTCCTTTACTGTTTGGCAAAGATCTGGGGACTTGCACCTTTCGTTTTGGAAAATGACTATGGAGTTTCGCGGGGATCGTGGCGCACGAAAATTTACCCATTCATCTTCACGGCGGTCAGTGTTCCCTTCACTGAGTACACGTTGATGAACTGGATAAGTTCGGACTTCATTGGTGACACGAAGATGTCGAAATACGCTGACATAACTGCAATGCAAATAAAAATCTTCGGGATCATACTCTCCGTCACATTGTTTGCCCGAGGCAGAAACAACGTCGTTGATATCATAAATCGGTTCGTTGATGCCGACGGGAGGCTGAACTCAATGGGGATTCGACAGGATTATGAAAAGAGGTTCAAAGTTTATGGGATTCGAGTAATTCTGTCCTGTTCCATAATAATCGTCAGCGATTACGCCATAATCGCAGCGTTTTGGCAGGGCAAAAATGCCTCTTGGTGCATAAACCTGATCGGCCAATCGTTCAATTTCACGTACCACTTTGTTGTCTTCATCTTCGTGATCTCCATGCGTTTTGTCAACGATCATCTCGAGGAACTGAACAGGATACTGTCGAGCCTCTGCAAGCCCGGATACGAATCGATCTTCGTTTCCGAACGACGAATGATATTCGTCAATCCAACAACACCGGACACTTTGACCACGGCAGCTGGGACTTCATCCGGAGCTGATATACCGCTCGCGAATGACCTCCAATCATTTCAAACACTCGTAAAGATTGAAAAATTACAGTCCGATCTTCATGACGTGGCCGAGAAAATCGTGAGACTATTCTCCGTTCCGATACTCGTGATTATCTGCTATTATTTTCTCTATATATTGAGCTGTTTGTACTTTATGTACGTCGCTGGCATTGGCCTATTCCAAATTCTCGATACCCGAATTATTCTTCAATTTATGACCATCGGATCAGCCATATTCATACAAGCAACGGAACTGTTTGCTATTGCTTCGGTCTGCGCTGCAATCGAGGAGACGGTAAGCCGACTGTACATTCCTACTTGTAATGGCTTATAATTACATGCGAAAACCATCTTCATCGAAATAAATACTTCGGAGTTCAGTTCGCATGGTTGATTTCAAAGATGAAGTTATGGCTTTGAACAGAATGCTTATCGTCATCATTTCTGCTACTGCATATCAATAAACCAGTTCTATATTCCATCTTCAGGGAAAATTCACGGCGATTACATTGCACAAGATGTGGGTCGAGTGCCATCCCCAATATCTGAAGGACGAGGTATGACATTTGATTATTTTAGCTAGTTGTTATCGCGATAAATAATAACGATGAATTAACCAGAAAATTGGTGCTGGTAAGTGCTTGTCGGGTAATGAAAAACGTCAAAGTCGACTTGACAATTCCGACGTTATCATTTTCTTGACTGATGATGACCGTAATACTTTTAGTCTATGAATATTCGATGCCTTGTTCAGTGAATTATATTAAGGAAATTAACCGATGAGAAGTACTCCTTGATATTATGATGGTCTAATGAATTGACGCATGTTCTACCCCTGGATAAAACGAATATCGATCATCATTCAATTTTAAAACAACTTACCAACCTTGACGAGTGACATTACCTTGGCAAGGCTTCAGTACGCCTCGGACTTCCGAAGGATCACATCAACGATTTATTCACGATGACACTACGAGCTATGGAAGATCAAGGAGGACCCAATCACGTCTACGTCACGTTCTTATATTACTTTGCAAAAGTTTTCGGCCTCGCGCCATTCTCGCTAAAAAACAACACAGTATCTCACGGATCATTTTCGGACAAACTTTGGACAGTCATCGCATTAGTTATCTTCGGCGTTGTACAATCAACCGTGATTCTCTACAGGCTGAATGTGGATGATGGAATTAAAAGCAAATTAACCAAGGCCGGTGACGTATTCGCCTTCCATGTTGAATTCATCGCAGTAGTGACGTCAGTGATTGCAGTTTGGTACAAGAAGAATCAGATCGTCGATATAGCAAGGTCTTTCATGACGATCGACGAAATATTGAATCGTCTTGGAATCCGACAAGAATATGCGACGAAGTTCAAACGTCAGGCGATATTCGTGGCCTTATTATCCTGCCTCGTTATCTTCTTGGGAGTCCAACTGGATTTGGTGTTCATGTACACAGCTGATTTCCCCGTCACACCTCTGTTCATCATCGCAATGACTGGCGGTAACGCCTACTCTTGTTCGAACCATTTCGTAGTTTACACTTTCGTGAGCGTCGTAGTAATCGCCAAGGAACGTTTCGAGAAATTGAACCACGCGCTAGGCGGCCTGTTCGCTGTCCAAGAAATGAAACGCACAAACTTCCGAGGAGTGTGTAGGCCTTTCGACGGTCAATTGCGATCATCAAATATCGCTCCTGTCGACGAACCGATGCATTTCGAATCGGAGACGTTGCCTAACGACGAACTAAAGCCGGTGGAGAAACTGATCGAGATACAAAAATTGCACGGTGAACTACAAGACGTGGTCGAAAAGATCATGGACCTGTTCTCTTGCCCTTTACTTGCCGTCATTGCTTTCTATTTTACGACAATAACGACGAATTGTTTCTACACCTACGCCGGTCTAAAAACCAGAGTAGATGGTTTTGGGATTTTGGAATTTCTCAGTTCCACGGTATGGATGGCTCTGTTTGTGGCAGAGTTATGTGTTATTGCTGTAGTATGCGCGTCAGCCCAGAATACGGTAAGACCTCCACTCCAATCTGAAAGAAAAAAAAAAAAAAAACGAAAACCAATAAAAAAAAAAGTAAAAATTACACTCAGCGTTTTTTCTTCAGGGAAATTTCACGGCAATAGTTCTGCGTAAAATATGGATCAAACACCATCCCGTCGAAATGATAGATGAGGTATGTTATAACTGATCCAAAAAATTACTGACATCTTTTTTTCATTCCCGATGAATATCTCAGCAAGACTATTTCATAGACCACTTGTCCCCGTCCGCAAGTATCATTAGTAAATTGTCTTCAAGAAAGATGCAGCGAACGAACTTCCCTCGTGCTTCATCCCCATGCTGAGATTTTTGCCTGAATTCGCCTCCCGTCACTGGAAGAAGAATTTTACTATAAAAAATGTATTCCCTATTTCATTCGCGAGGCTTTCAAACTCGGTCAGATTTCATAGATACTGTAGCCAACGGACTGGCTTGCCACAGCCTCGCAATATACTATAAGGGATGATCGGATTTGCGGATTGCAGATACGAGCCTCGCCGTTGCACTGCGCTATGCGGTTTGGGATGACTTTTTTTCCATCAGAATGGGCGTAAGGCGACAAAAGGACGCCGTATACCTATAAAATGATGCATAATTGAGTATCTTCTATTCTTTGTTACAGATCCAGATGCTCTCTCTTCAGCTTCTTCAAAGACCCCTGACAATATCAGCGTTTGGATTTTTCTCGCTGGACTACTCGTACCTTTACAAGGTGATGATAAATTCCATCGGCTCGTTTTAATCCTTGTAAAAATTCTTCACTCCCGAACTTATCTTCGACGACGATAAAAACCCCGCGTCTATAATTACAGATCTTCTGCGCTGTAGTGGCCTACTTCGTCATCATGGTGCAGCTCGACACGTCGAAGATGGACACCGCCCACAATATCAGCACCTCGATCAGCACATTGGCACCAAATGTCACGGGAATGCATTGAGGTGATAATAATCGGAAATTAAAGGGTTAGGTGGTAACTTTTGTCGCCCCTGGGAGTCCTTTGATCCCGTCCTTCTCGCGTTCTTTGTCGTTGCCGACTCTTATCTCCCCCGAAACGCCGAGGAAATCTGTTGCGGCCAGGCTTAGTATAGCTGCTTTGGGTTTCGCGACGCAATACAGACTCGAGCCAGGGCTAAATACGGTAGGGACGAACGAGGCCGGGGTAGGGTCGGGTAGGATGGAGCTGAGGGTGCTGCAGCCTACCCTAACTATTTCCCAACAATTCTAGCGCTCCGCTGCAATTATAATTAATTGCAACCCCGGCCTCCTATTAGAGAATACGCCAGACGTTTGCTCCGAGTCGAGTGCCGGTATGACTATACCGATACTCGGAATACAATAATCCATTTCACGTAGCACCGCGGTCTTGTTCTGGGACTACAAACGCGTCGTATCGCTTAAACCAGGCACTCGGACCAAACTGCACAATGTCGAAGCCCTCGCACCGCCGCGGTTTACTCTGAGAGGTCAATTAGAAGATGTCGCGTAATCCCAGAGGTGACCTACAGCTCTAATGGACGAAGTCAATTTCTCAGTTTCAAAATTCCTCGAAAATTGGTAAGAGCACTTTCGCTCCGTCCGAGAGAAACTCGTTTCTTTTCACGCGACTACATTAGGACGGCGAACTCTGTTAGGAAAGATTCACCCCTACCTTTCGATATCCTTTATGAAGGTGTTTTTCTTCTCCAGATAATACACCGAGGATTTGGCACCCCTGCAAGTGTCTCTCCACGATATCCAAGTCACCTATCGAGTACCTTGATCGCAGTGTGTTGCGCGTCGATATTTATCGCAAGACTTACTTCGTATTTGAGAATTGAATTCAAGGAGTGATTTGAAGTTTCATCGTTTACTCAATGATAGACGTATAAAGAGTGATATATATATTTTTGAACAAAAGATCTACATGTTTTTCGGATAATCAAGCCACTGAAAATTCGGTCCGATTGGACCGCCTCGAGTACCTTATAAATGGCGATGTGATAAGTGTTGATTAATATTTATTGTAACATCTTATTGTTGTTATTTACGAACAATGTCTACACGTGTTTATCGGAAGAATAAAACCAATTTTTGACCAATCAATCGTACAAGAATCGTACATCATCATCACTCCCGGACGTCTCCGTCTTCGATCTCGGCCAATATTCCGAGGAATTAATCTCCAGGATGTGTGAAAAAACCGGACCCACATTCGATCATTAAATTGACGCCCCCATCCCCCACGGCACACCTTTTATCGTATCTCCCCCCCCCCCCCCTCTCTCTCTCTCTCTCTCTTTCTCTCCTTCCCGCGTGCTACCAGCTGCCAGGGAGACAAGTGTTAGAGCTACGAGTGTAGAGGCAGAAAACGGTCCACGAGGGGTTGGGGTGGATTTCGCCAGCGCTCGGCTCGGTTCGGTGGAAGCTAAGGGATGCTGGAACCGCGCGTTTCGACGTCAGTTCTGCGCGCGACCTCATCACGATCAGTGGTGTGCATGGACCACGTTCGACACTACGGACGCGAGACGCAGGTGTTTTATGGTGTAGAACACCCGTGAATAATCAGTGGCTGATAATCGCTAATCTTGGATTCGTTCATCCCGTCTTAAAGCAGCCAGGAAACCGCCGCTACGAACTTCCCACACGTGGCAGCCTCGGATCTGCATTTGTTAACTTTCGGAATGTCAGGCGACTGCAATGTACGTAGGATGCTGGAGCCTCGCCATCCCCATCGTCGTCGTAAAACCTTTATCCAAAAATAATTTCAACTCTCAAAAGCGAATTGGGAACCAGATGACGATGGCGAGGGTTGATGCGCTTTCTTTCATTTCTCTCGATACTGATCTCAGTCTTTCGATTGATCAGGACAGATCACGATTCGATTAGACGGGAGATCCTATTATCGAATACTACGAATTATAGAGAATAGAAATTTACTGCTCGAGGCTGTACCTACGTATAACGAGCGGAATTACTCCGAAACGATTAAATTTAACAGTGTAGTTAAAAGCGCGATTGGATTGAATCGAATTTGATTTTAAGACGTGCTCAAGGATTCGATTATTCGAAACTTTTTCCACTTCCAGTCGAATGATGAACGCTACTCGCTACCCAACTTCGTGGGAATTTTTCTTTCAGAATTCATTAGCGCGATACGGTGAATATTTGAAATTTATTAGAAGAATATATATGCATGGCGTGGGAGTATAGATTTGACGAGATGAATTTACGGGATTAGTTGTTCCCGATGGTGCGAGGCAATTATCACTCGTTTTAATGAATTGCTAAACAAAGCGAACAGTAATTAAAAATTCCTTGGAAAATATCGGGCTGATTTTTATCCCCGACGAACGGAGTTAAGGGAAATAACGTGGAGGAATTTTTTTTTTCTCCGTACAAAAGCGAGAAGACCGATGAGAAGTTGGAGTGGAGGGGGAGGGAAAAAAAATTTCACGGAACATGAGAGCGAAGTGAAATTACCCTTCATTTGCACGAGAGAATGGCATCTCTTGAAAAGAAAACGCGAAAGAAGAATAAAAAAATAAGAAACTACCAGGCGTAAAACTAGCTCCGTCTACTAAACCGAGGAGTAGACGAGAAACTGATGAATAAATAACTACGAATAAATAAGCAAACAGGCAGCAATTACTCACTCGGTGGATTAGAGCCGGGAGAATACGCTTTCCGTCATTAAATTATAGTTCGGTATAAAAGCTCCTACCGTTAACAAAAACGGGAGGAAAAAATTAAGATCGTTTCCAAAAAACGGTATTTTTGAAAAGAACGACGCACTTCCCTCCACGATATCGTATCTGTGTACATAGACGCGAACACACAGTCTCGTAGTAGTCACACTACCTTGGAACCAATTATCGAAGCAATCTACTTGGGAATTGCACAATTCGAAGCATCTGTTATTCCCCCGGTAGAATATGTGCCAGAATGCTTATAGATAGGGAATATCTAGTGAAGAGAGGCAGGGATTGCATGTGCAAAAACTTACCCCAACGCGTTATTATCGCTACCCTTGGCTCCGGACTTGCCTGATATCTCCCGGCAGTATTCACTTTCGGCTAGGTACCTACTTCGTTGTGAATAATTAAAACTAAGTTTCGCGTGTAGATGATGGGGTTTTACCGTATCCGAATCGTACTACATCCCTTGTGCAACCCCTGCAGTAAGCAAGCATTGGCTGGGTGGCTGTCGGTAATGAAATGTTTTATCTTCATGAAATTTTAATCACCGGGTAATTTGCGCTTCACGCACTATCCTATTCCGCTTTGATCGGGCTCGAGTTTCCCCGCGACTAAAAAAAAGAAAGAGAAAAAAAAACGCAAGAAAAATTGGAAAAAATGAAGGAAATAAATAGCTGTACATATCCATAGAAAACCGTAGAGTGGTCGGAGCTGAGTAGACACAGAGCCGTGTAGGTACGAGAATCCCGGTCCTGGATAACATTGTGTGAAATGGATGTGGGAAGCCCGCCTAAAAACTGGGTCAAATATATATTTTTTTCTCTCTTTTATACTAGATTCTTCGCTCTTTATTTTTATTTTCAGTTTTTTCTTTCTTCTTCTCCTTTTATTTCCTTCATTATTTTTATCGCCATTTGCATCATGGCTATAGAGCAGTAGGTACGTGGAACGTGGAGGAAATCGGTGGCTAAATCATGGTTAAAATTATCTAACAAAACACGAATCGCGCGACATGTATGTAACAGTACGAGTGTAAATTTTTATCAAGACTGAAAAACGCGACGTTCTTTTTTACAAAAGTCTCCCAGTGCATGAATATTATCAGCTTTTAGCCGTAACGACGTGAGCCACTTTCGCAAGCTGCACGAGGCACTTTTAGCTGCAGCGTTTCTTACCTCTTCAATATTACAGTAAGAACGATGCTTTTCTGGAGATATGTATACGGTCTAGATCATATCCTCGGCATTTTGTCGCCAGGGATGACCAACGGACGTTAAATTTTTGCCAATAATATAACCGAAAGCTGAGAACAGTCTGAGAGTTTTTTTCGCCCATTTATCTTACCTCGTACGTTCCCGAAACGTCAGGATGTATGAGGATAAATCTTAGGTACAGGAAGGCAGGAAGGTACTTGACGTTCCGTATACGAGAATAAGGAAACGGAGTTAGTGTAGTGTTGCATCCATTCATGCCAGGTTCGTGCAGTTTCCCGGACTGCAGCGTTCTATTCATAACTGAACAGGCTTCTGGTCCGAAATAATAATGCCTCGGTATGTATACCGGGATTCCTCTGACACAATAACTAGGGTCTAGTTTCAGGGAAGCTTAAACCCCCGGCTAGATATGGATAGAAATTGAAATATTCCACGTCATAATATGAAGACTAGAAATAAATATTCCCGGCGGTTGATTCTCGCCTCGAAAGAATCAAAGACTGACTGACTTTCCAACGCCCCAACGTTCCTTGCCAAAAATACGGACCGCTGAATCCAAACGTCAGATTTCACGGTCCGTTTTTAAGAGACGTGACTTTGATCGTATACCTAATATTGGCTGGGAATAAAACTGTGAAAAGATGCGAAACTGAGGAGAGGAAAAATCCGAGATGAGAAGAGAAGAGGAGAGAGGGATGCTCGCGAACGGTAAAGCAAGGGGTGTTGGTCGATGGGTGGCGCGATATTGACTAAATAATGCAGGGGCTATCCAGCTACACCGTGTGTGTGCTCTCTGCTGTGTGCTGTGTGTTGTTCATCTCGCTGTGTGGGTGAAAGTCCTGTTGAAATACCGCCGGTAGAGAGGGTGTAGTTCGCCAGGCTCACACCGCAGCATCACCCTTCTGTCTCAACTCTGAAGTATCCGAGGTACAATGAGGGACTAGAGACTTATCCAGGGTTTCTGGCCCGTGGTATGGTTCTATACGCCAGGTAGGAACCGGGGGTAATATAAGATACCTGAGGATTTTATTTTGAAAATTCTCCGTCAATTTTTTTTATCGTCATTTGATAAATCCCTCGACTCTATTTCTTTCCTACTCTTTTATCCCGACACTGTAAGAGCCTGAGTCAGTATAGACTGCAAAGTAAACACGAGGATCAAACCACCGCAGAAATTTATCCAAACTCGGGCTATTAAACCAGCGATTACTTCTGTCGAGGGTAATCAACGTTTATAACTTTCGAGTTCATTGATTCGGGATTAATTTTCTGGACACTGTTCTACACCCGCCTTCGCGAATATACGGACATCGATCGATAAACGATATCGAAAACTGTTTAAAACTATACCGAAGGCGATATCCACCTGATGTCTGCCATTCGGCGTCGGCTGATATCTTCTCGGTAATTGAAAAGCTTCGTTTTTACTCTACGCGTCGATATCTACGAGTGTGAAAAAGGCGGGTGGTTTAATGCGCCTCTAACTTGTCAAATTACAGGCGAAGGGTGGAAAAGGTATGGTAATTCTATCCGTGATGGAACACGGGTTGTAAACTGGTCGTATCTCAGACTGTTCTCCGATATACCTACATGTGTAGAGCGGTACATGTCGCGGTGTAATCGCGGGAGCATAACCGCAGTGGAAGTAATAAAGTGGCACGCAAGTAGGCGGGCAGGTAGGAGAGCATGGAAAGCTGCAGGCGCAGCACTGCACAGCATCGGTTCATTGGATAAGCTGGAAATTGCGAAGGGGGTGCACGGGTAGAGCGAGGGAGGCTTGGGGCTGCACGGTGTCTCGTTGTGTGCGCGCGCGCTCATTACCCGAGCACAATGAGCGCCCGTATCCGTACCGTGGTATTGGCGTTTGCACAAATTCCGATAGAATTTAATTGGGGAAGATTGAACTAGCGCCGCAGCACACCCCGCGCCCCCGCCCGCACGGCGTAATGTCTGGGCGTAAAATCCCGACTGAATAGTGCAGTCGATCGTTCCGCTTCAACCCCCGAAGCGAAGGGGCGTACGAAAATGAGAAAACAATAATGTCCCCGCGGCTCTTATCACGGACAATACTAATCGCTGGCAGGATCGAGTCCTTCGACCCTTAATCTCCGCGCCATAGTCCGCCTGGGGCGATATCAAGCCAGGCTCGAATCACCCCTTGAAGGTTCGCCGGGGTTTCCATCTACGGATTTTATCCGATTAACGGAGCCAGTGTCCAGCCGGATTATCGCGCTGCCCTAAACGCCGCAGATGATAACTCGGCCCCGATCCAACGTTTGCAATATCATTTCACGGCTATCCTCTTTGAAGAAGTTTACACAGAGATTGAAGAGACTTGCGATAAGCGGAGCCCCGGTGCTTGACATTTAATAATTAACCGCGTCTATTACGAGTCTGAATTATGAACGGAATTGCCTTTTAGTCAAGCTGCGAGTGTCGGCTAGTCTTGGGGGAATTCTTGCCGGGAAACTGGCTCGACGGTATAACTTACTCAAAGTATCGGGTTGATGAATGTCTAATTAGCAATTAGACGACAGTGCCAAAAACGCGTCGTCTGGCATTACATCCCCAAAATTGAACTACGGATTCGTAACTCACGTCGAGTTAATATCATACACGCGAACCCGGGTGTCTTCTGTGCTTGATAATCCCGCGAGTGGTATATTGATTCAGTCGGAACTTTCCTGGTCTCATATTCCCACCTGGGAACCAGGTGCTGCTCCTTTCTCGGGACGAAGTTTTTAAGATGTTTTTAAAGTCTGGCAAAGTGTCATCCCCTTCTACATTAGTAACATAAATAGCGGCTGTACGTCGGGGCCGAGGAAAGTTCGTCTCCTACATTTATATACTTACAAAATTGAATAATAGCTATCCACCGCGCTTTTGAGAACTGAGAATGCGCTTTCATAACCCGGCGGTGAATGAGAGGGAATCGTAAATCGCACCGGCGTCAGACGATGTTGTGAAAATTGATATTGACGAGGTAACTTTTATCAAGTTCTGCGATGCCGTTATGTGCCCCGCACGCGGTTCTCAATACCCGCGATATTTCACCCTCGAATATCGCACAGGGTGGGAGTGAGTCTGACTTTGAGCGTCATTACTGTGAGCCGATCAAAGAAATCCTCTCCGCAACTGTCGAGGGGGTTCTTTGTTCTTTTGGTCGTTGAATCAGATAGAGAAATGCCTCGCTGTACTTTAATTCTGCAAGGATGTCCCCGACTTGATTGCATCTTTCAATGACTCGGGAATTTCGATACGCAACTGCGAACTGGCCTTAGAATTCCAATCGCAATAAGATAGTTCTTGCATTAGAGGGAACAAGTTTTACACCCCCGCGTACCTAAAGGCGAAGGGAACATTTATCGACGGCGGAGAATGAGCGAGGCTCGTCTCCCTTTTCTGTGGAATTTTTCGAGAGTATCTCTTCGGCGAATTTGAACCGCACAAACTCCTCTATAGATACCTGAAACTTGACACGATGGGGGTATCGCGTTGCAGGCCTTTTTCACGTCCCGGTGTTAAGTTCCGTCGATAAAGAGCCGAAGAGAGTATCCACCCTCCTATAAACTGCACCAAGTTCGGAAGAAGAACGCCTTTAATCTCCCGTAAGTCGTACTCGGCGTTAAGTCCGTCTCGAAATGGGCACGGGCGACATCTTTGAACGACTGACGGTGTAATTCGTGCTTTTTATTCAACCCGGCGTAGCTCCGCAGGGGTTGTTGCACGCTTTTCAAACACGAGTGTTTCATTCTCATGCATATATTCCGAGACATGTCCCCACGCCACGACCACTTACATCGTTGGAATAAGTCGTATGCCCCGCAGCAGCGGGTGTTAAATTCTATTCAATTCACTCGCGATTTTAATTGCAGGGTTCCTTGTACTCCCTATTCAAAACAGAGACAGGAAATTTCAGCACAGAGCCTGAACCCGTTCAGCAAAAGGCGCGAGAATCTTCTGTGTCGTATTTATCGCTGGTTGTGCAACGGCGACTTTTTCAAATCCCTGAAAAGAGATGAACTTCGTACTATACGATTTCGCGAGTCGAATCAAGGACAAAGGAAGTCTCGGAAAAACTGCGAACCATTGTGGATTGGTTTGATTTGAAATTCGAGCTTTTTCTACCCTCCGGATAAACGGGGATTCCGGAAATCAATACTCCGGGATCTCGAGCGGAGGGAGGGAAGGAAGTAAGTGCAGGAAAGAGTTCGGCTGTATGTAATTACATATTCTATATACGGTCGTTCGGCGGCAGGATCGATAAATATCTTGCAATTGATCGCGGCAGTGAGGAGTCGAGATGTAGGGTCACGACGTCAAAAAATGCGATCTCTATACCGCCTCTCACTCGGTTTGTTTGAACCCCACAGAATTCGCTGCCTCGTAGCCGCATACCTCGACGCGATCCTTAACGTACGTCCGCTTCCCAATATCCGAGTCATAATTTTAATGAAATTCTCCAGGTATTTGCGGCCGCGTATATATCCCAGTCTTCGATAAATAACGGGCGCGGATACCACGGCGAAAAATTCGCGATACCCCACGCCGACCTAATCTATCCATGTCAATCCGATATTAATCGAGATAACGAGACGAAAGCCCGAAACTCGAAGGTTTTCGTCTTTCTCTCGCCAAAAACTTGCACCCCTTTCACCCCTTTCGCTCACGTCTATCGAGGGACTCGGGGAAAGGTTCATCTACGAAGCAGAACCACAGCTACCCATCTACCTCGGCACCCAGCGTTTGCCGTGATTCCCCTCGGACCCGAAGAGACAGACGGGTACTAATTTTGAAAGTGGTTGCAGGCGAGCTTGTGGGTGGCGATAGAATATAGAGTTTGAATTCTTTCGGGCTCGCAGAGCGGGAGGATTCTTCTTCCTGTGTCTGTTACGCCCCAGAGGTGTTGGTGACAGCTGAGTGGAACGGCGAGGATGAGAGGGATATGGATGAGTGGAGACACTGAGAAGAAGAGGACTGCTTCGGAGCGCCTTAGTGACGGTGATAGTAGCGCCGGTTGGCGATAGAAACGACGCGGAGCGAGACGTCGTTCTGACAGCCGAGAAACGCTCGCAGAAGTTCGTAGCGATGGAAGGAAGCCAACCGCAGTTTGATCCTCGCGATTTCAGCCGCAAAACATATATCAAGAAGCTATAGAGTATCGCGTGGAAACTTTGAACCTTCGGTGAATTTCACGGCGTGCTTTTCCGTCCAAAAGTCGTGCGGACAATATCTCGTCAGGCACAAAGCGCGAGGATATAGAAAAGCGGCTAAATACGCGTCTTCAGAAAGTCTCGACTAGACGTTCCTTACGAATCAACCGTCTCATTCGAATGGCGATTAATTCTGGAATGCGGCAAACACACCCCGATGCACAGATCTCAAACCATCAACCATATCGCCCAAAAAAGAAAATAACGAGCATTATCTGTCTGGCGGAATGCAGGATGAGACAGAGCTTCATCCAAAGTCAAAAGTTTGAGGTGATGCATTCTCGCGACGGAAATCAATTATTGGATGAAGGCGTGAGAAGGCGAGTCAATTATGTGAGTTTGAATCGGGGGATGACCGTCGCGTTGAAGAGGTTCTATTCCGCTTGGATCCTGCAGGTTGAAAAGGAGGTTTAAGGGTTGGTTTTGAGGACTGCAGAGATGGGTAAAGGGGACGGAGAAACTGGCTTTGGAAAGGGTGAGCGAGAACGGGATGAGTGGAAGACGTGACTGTGCAGCCGTGAGGCGAATCAAACGATTTCACGCTCCAGATTGTACCTCTTTGAATCAACGAAGCAGGGAGGCTGGGAGAGAGACTTGTATAAGTGTTGGGAGCTACTCCCTTATTGAGGGGTTCCGTGAACTTGAAATGGTGTTGGCTTCGGCCGGCGTAGCTACTTCATCACGCGTAAATCATCCACGCAATTTATTCTGCGTTCGGGGGGTGATTAGGGTTTCCTGGAATTTAGTGTCACGGAATAAGCTACGGGAACATCCCTCCGAGGCGATATATGTATAGAGTCGATATTGGAAATATGGAATCCGCGACAACGCCCGACCCTCTATAATAAAATCCGAAATTCAGGATACCGCGCGTTTTCGGTACTCCACAAGCTTCGAAACTTGTTGACAGCTCTTTGTATTTCTTATTCTATTCGCACGCCTTGACGTTATACTGCGATGAAAACTGGGACCCCGGCGAAAGCAAGGATCCATATTTTATGCAAAGTAATTCAAGACGAAATTATTCAAATTGTCACGCGGCGCGGGCGGAGAAACAGAGGAGAGAGAGAGAGAGAGAAAAAAAAGGAAATAAAAAAAAAAAATTCAGGAGGAACTGTCTCTTCGAGGTCTGGCTTTTATTTTATTTTATTTTATTTTATTTTATTTTCCCCTTTTTTCCGCTTTCTTTTTCGTCGGAACAATTTTATCAAACCAACTTTTTTACCAAGGTTGCAGGGAATAAGACTGTGAATTTCTTAAAGTTCAAAGCTCACTCGCCTTCGCATTTATCATCCGTATAACATTCGGTTAGCGAATGTCTAAGTCGCAAGGAGAAAAAAAAAATGGGGGAAACTAAGTTTTTTTTTTTTTTCTTCTATGAGATTAATATCAATGAACAGATTTCTTCTCGGATCAACCGCGAGTTCTCGGGCCAATTCAAGGCAGCCGATAAAATATGTAGTGTCTGTTTTTTTTTCTCTTTCTTGCAACTTGGTAAAGAAGAAAGAAAAAAACTGCCAACCCTTTGGAACGAGGGATGAGAATAAGGAGGAAGAAATAATCTGGAGTAGAGATGGATGGAGTGAGAGAGAGAGAGATGTTACCGTATCTACCGAGACACATTTTGCGAGAGATAATAAATATCTTCCACGGTTTGAAATACCTTGGGGAAGATTACGCGGGACGTTGGTTAATTAATTATTCATCGGGAATGAATATTTGAAGAAAAACGTTGAATCAAAACACCTCGGCTCGGTGCTTCGCTCTTCTCGCCCAACGAAGACGAAGAAGAAGAAAAATAAGTTGAAGAAGCAGAAATAGAATAATAAGAATAAGAAAGAGAAGACAAGAATTCCTCCGAATTAAACAGAGACTGTATTGAAATCCGTGCTTAAATTCACTGGTCGGTTTAACAATAAAAATATACTTAGCCAAGTTCACATAACCCAGAGTTAATTAGCAATCAGTTGAAGTTTGAAGGAAGGGCTTATGTCTGGCCCATGACTGTTGATTTTTCGATTACTCTCTCTGGGTGTGAAATAACAAAAAAACCAAAACGGAAAAGGAAAAGGAAATCAAAAACGAGGATGAATTAAAGGGAAGAAGTGAATAAAAAATTTAAATAAAGAATTGAAATGTTGAATGAGCAGAATGAGGAAAATGAGTGAGGACATTTTCAAAGTGCGAATGACTGCGGGAAGAAAAAAAGCGACGCAATCAAGTGGAAAAATCCGATTATCGCATATGAAATCGTTCACTGGAATATGTCTGGCTTAGGAAAGTTCTCCTACCTGATATATATATAACGTATCTTCTTCTTCTGGTACATAAATTTGAATCATCTTCAATATCGGGCCCAAATTTCTCGCCGACAGATTCATGGACTTCTGTTTTTCTTCTTTTTCTCTTTCCAAGACATATTTGAATATCGAGATTCGCGCGCAAGGTTCTCACCATATCTGGGGTCTTTTTTTTCTTCTTTCTCTTTTGTTGGTACGAGTTTCATCTTGTCTTCGTCTGTTGTCTCGGCAGATTATTCCTATCATGAAAATTGTCCGTGGTTTGAATACATCACGGATGAAAGATGTTTACCTTGAAGCCATATCTTGTCAAACTCCGGGCAGAAATGATAAAAGAGAAGAAGAAAGAAAGAAAGAAAGAAAAGAAGATAAAGAAAACAAATAATGAAACAGAAGAAGAAGACGAATACCTAATTTTCGTCGAAGAAAAAGAAAAGATGGAGGGAGAAAAGAAAAAGAAGTGAATTAAAATGAAAAGTATAACTCACCCTGTAACGATAAGAACAATATTACTTCATCAAACTTATTTCCTCGCGCCGCCGTATTCTTTCCTTAATAATTTATCACCAGAAAGATATACTCTCGGCCATAGTATACGAAAATTGGAAATCAAACAGCCATCGATTATTCAAATTGAATGTCCGAATATCCGTATAATAATTCTAAATTTATTATAACTACAGGGTTGGGAGAATATCTGGTGAAAATTATTGAAATAGTCACGATTAAGGGTAGTGAACCCTGCGGGATCTAAGGTGGGAGGAAGTTTGTTGAATCTATCGATAAACGGAAAATAAGAAAAAAATATGAGTAAAAGCAAAATTGGTCTCAGGTGTATAACGGCTATTGGAATTGACGTCGGTGTTATATGTAACAGATATACCCGATGCCTACCCCCGTCGAAGAAATGGAAATAAATTGACGTCGTAGTCCGTAGTCGTTGTCGTTGTCGTAGTTGCGGGGGCTGAGAGAAAATCTGAACGATTGTTTCTCCGCTCGAAACATACGTTTCAGGGAGGATTCCCAGTTTGCACAAGTGAAACTTTATTCAAACCATCAGCGATACACCCTCGGGGCTACATTGTGCCTATACCTAGTCAGAGACAGCTAACAGAGAGTAACAATAACAATTGTTGATTAAAATCAGCCATATTGGATCCGGGAGTACCTCTTCTCGTCTCTCCTCTTTCCCTGTTTCCCCGCATTTCAAATCCTCGAACGCGTGCCGTCAACGAATGATGCCAATGATTCTGTAGCAGAAATTTCATCGATCGCGCAGTATCGCCAGAGGGAATATACAATTTTCGTAAAGGGCGTTTTCCCGAGTTAAAAAACTTGGAAATAAAAAAAAAAAAAAAAAAAACACCGGGAGTTTAAAATTCGAAAGCTAAAGTTCCGGAAGGCCAAAACTCCGAAACTTGAAAACCACCCCTGCATTCATTCGCTGTTTGATAACTCGGAAGTTTTTTTTTTTTCGAAATAAAGTTTCAAAATCCTGTCGATTATTTATGAGGTCGAAGGTCTCGATTGAAATGAACTATTTGCCGTCTTCGCATCCCTACGTTTCGTATTCTATCCGAAAATTTGATATCGTCTCAAACGATTCTCTCCGATCATGCAGACGGCGTTAAAAGATTTATTCAAGCAGCGTTGACCTGCACCAAAACGTGTGTTGCATAGCTGGATTAGGAGCTTGCAGCCGGGTGAATAGACGGGCGAGATAGATGGATAGGTTGATTGATTGGACGTGGTTGTATTGTTTCAGGAGGAACCTGAATCGACGTAGCGCACAAAGCGCTCCGGGCCAGCTCCATGGCCTGCTATCTCGGTCGAAACACGGCCTCCTATGCCGTGTTCCTGTTCGTCATCATCGTCTTCGTCAGTGGTGAGTAGTAATTCGAGCGTAAAATTATGGGGGTTTAATTTCTGAACTTTGGCCGTTTTTTATTCCCCCCTATTCATTAATAAATGAGAAATTAGCAGGGAGGTAAACCTGCGCACAGAGAATATTCCATCAGCGAAGTTGAGATTGGCCGATTAATATATTTAAGATGAATACGACTAAATGCCCTAAGAGTTTGTTAATTAAACCGAGAATTGGAAACGACGCGATCGTCTCATTCCCTCGGCAATAAAACGCCGAAGAGTTGACGAAAAGAGAAGAAGAATTGGCGGAAATATTTCGGGATATTGTATCACGATGATGTAAAATGTCCGGCGTGAGATTTTCAGACGAAAGAAGTAAAATAGTAGAAACTGGAAATAACGCTGGGATAAAAAAGGCCAAGGAAAGCTCAGCCGACCGGAGCTCGAGGCCCCATTAATCTCCATCCCCTGGTGTAGTTCGACGCCGGGATTTTAGGACCGGACGGAAATGCTCCGAGGAGTCTTAGGTAGTAGTGCGGGTATATGTTAAGATAAAGAATTACTTTACTGAGTGAGTGGGAAGCGAGAAGAAAGAAGAGGAAAGAAAAAAACCGAAGAAGAAGAGAAGAGAAAAAAAGGATCGCCGGTAGAATTTCTAAAAGCGAATTGAATCAGGATCAGAATTCGTTCCTAGATTCAAGGGAATGCTTACGACTTTCCGAGGAGATACGTAAGGAATATAACAGATCTTCACGAACGTCAGGTAAGATGAAGGAAGAGAAGCGGAGGATCTAGTCCTTGCAGGGAAAGGTTGAACGTGGTTGTTAAATTTTTTATCGCTGCTTATTTACGCCCGCACTTTTATACCTACTGTGAATTTATCACAGTTACTCCCATTTTCCCAAGTTTAGTAGACTCTCCGGCTTCTCACTCGCCACCTCACCTCACGTGAAAATTCGTGGGCGAAAGAGCTTCACCTCAATTCGCGAAGGTAGAAATATAATTAAGTCGCGGTCATTGTCCAGATCGCGAAACTCTCCGCTGAAACTCGAGGTGATAAAACTGTTCGAAAAATGAGAGAGGGGAAGTATAGAACCTCGTCTGGCCGACGAGGGAGAAAGTAGTTGCGAGGACCGCGCGGTATAGCATACTCGTGAAGGTTGAGGTGGCACGGATCGTGGGGTGGTTTCTTAAAGACGTTCAGGAAAGCACACACTTGTTGCATCGCATCGGCGCTGCGCTAGTATAGTGAGACTGGTGTGCTTTGGGTCGAAGCTTTCTACCTTCAACCTCCAACCTTTTACCTTACACTCACGCCGCCCATATCGCATCGGGAGACACCCACACGCGTATCTTTACGTGGCATGTGACACGGAGAGAGGAAAAGCAGGCCCCGACCGTCTAGGTATATGCGAGAATTTAAGGGAGGTGGAAATGGCACCACGGCTAAGGGAATCGAATTGATTCTCTTTTATGGGCTCGCGTTACCTTACGGCATACCTGCCTCCGAGCCAGCTCTCGAAACTCGCGAGTGAGTAGGGTCCTCTCGATTTATTTACCTCCGTCATACGCGGACCCCGTAACGAAAATCTTCGCCCTTGTGTATCGGCGTGTCCAAAGAACACCCTAATCTCGTGCGCGGGGTAGGCACGCGCGTCTAGACCGTCAAACAATACTTTTAGGGTCCGGAAATTCGACCTTGTATTTCCTGGCTCGGTTTAGACCGGGTAATACGAAACGAAAACATATCGGTCTCGCCCGGTCAGATCCTAGACGATTATCCTTTCAATTTGATATACAAGTTGATCAACGTCTTAGGATTATTTCCGCCGAGGGTATTCTCATAGGTGGTATCTTTATTCCCGTATCCTTCCCGTTCTTCTCTCGACTCTTTTCTCTCATTCTCACGTTCCAGAGTTTCCACTTCATCCCGGAGGCGGAGGTTATATCCTGGTGACTTCTGGGATTGATTTTCCCGAGTCCCCGACCCTGGAGTGTGTCTTTATCTTTATCTTTATCTTTATCTTTACGAGGTTGGAATGAAAAGTTCGAGGCATTCGTTTCTTCATTCGGTTTAACACCCCCGCCCCATTTCGCGATGATATATTACCGCTTATTGCAAACGTTTCTTGGCTCCGATTCGGCTCGTGCAATCAAGTCTTCGCTTATCCTATTCTCGATGTAGTTGCGAGTACCCGAACTTATCGCCTCTTCAACTTCTACTTTATTGTCAAGCTCTGTACTACAACGAGCTAGAGATCGGCGGGGATTATTTTCTCCAGGAAGTTAACGCCAGGGAGTTAATAGAACCCGGAAGTCGTTGACGAAGAAGATCTTAATTGGCAATTTTCTATCAAAACGAAAGAGCTTCAACACACAACAAGCGGATCCGTGTTTCCATGAATTCGGGCTGTCTACATGGTCCGTTTAGAATCCAAGATGAGAGAAAGTCCCAACAGCTTCCCATCAGAAGTACACTACTGAAAAGGTGGAAGCGATTTAACGCTTGGTCGCTTCTGTTTGACGCTCCATGAGAGGGATTTTCGCTCTGCCGCCTCAAACTCTCAACTCACATTTGCTGCTCCCTCGTCGACGATTTTCTTAGACAGTATACCGTATCCTTTAAGGTCAGAGTAGCGAGTAGAGAGTAGAGAGGGTGAGTCTGTCGCTGAATCGATGTCATAATCATGTAGCAGTAATGAGGAATCTGAACCGCGATGAGTTGATCGCGCGTGAGAAATTTTACCTCCGGAGTAAATTTAGAAGTCATAAAGTCGCCGCGTGAGAAAAGAAAAAAAACGAAGAGGAGTAAGAAGGAGAAGGAGAAGAAGAAGAATGAACCTTGAATAATGGAGAAACGGCATGGGGCTCGGCTTCGACGCGATGGTTAAGGATTAAGGTATTTCAGCCCCCGCAAACGTGCGAAGGATTTCAGAGGGGCGAAAAAGATGCTAGAAAACGGGAAAGGAGGGCCGGTTAAAAGGCGCCCCCGGTACTATTTGATTACCGGCTGTTTCCCGCCTCTTTGCCAGATGGCTTATTTCACCCACGACCACCTTTTCGTCTCGTCGCCGACACGCCGCGATGTTCCTAGTCGTTCAAAGGACCGGGAACATCCCGCCCCGTCCTTTCCAACAGAACTTTCAACCTCTGCCTCTGCCTTTAAAGAGGATGTTCGCTAATTTATCGCTCCAACTCTTCGCACTCGGATCAGTACCCCGTTTCCAATGCCTTTTCAGTTACCTCCACATTTCGCACGACCCCCTTTTTTTTCTTTTCAAAAAACTCTTCTCTCAGGTTCAATTTTTCGGATCTAATGGTTCTCCGCTTTTATTTGATTCCAAAAAAACGAATTAGAAAAAAAAAATAGAAAACCAAAAAGCAAAACATAGATAGAGTCAAGATTCGATGATTATTTTCGTCCCGTATTGTTCACCTCGAATCCGGACAACTGCGCTGTTTACGCGTCAATTATAAACTTAATTAGAAAGGAAAATGTAGTTTCACTAACAACTATAGCCAGCTGTACTGCTACCTGCCGGCGAACTTCATTTAGTCACAATTATTGCCTAATGTTGGTTACTCCGAGTGCACACAACGACTAGCAGTGAACAACCGTTCCCAAGCCAGCATATGGCCTGCCACTGGTCTGGTGATCAGGAAATTGCAATTCCATTTTAACGTAAGCGACGTTAATTTCCACCCTTTGTAATTAAAACTCTGTGGCGTAGAACGCGTGATGGAAATTTCGGACGTTCGGAAAGGGGTTGAAATGAAAAAAAAATATCAAATAAAAAAGAGGATAAAAAAATGAAAAAAAGATAGGAATCATCCGACCCTCTCTCTCTTTCTCTCTATACATATATCTCTACTGCTTGTATCATTGTCATTATTATTTCACCATTGTGTGTACTTTTTTATTCTTTGCCTGTCTTTTACAGGAGGAAATAGTATATTATGCACCTAGGGAGTGAAGTGGACGTTTTTTGACGAGCGCGTCGAACTAGTCAGAAAACGCTCACTTTCCTCCCTAGGTACATAATATACTATTACTCGTTACAATCGAGTGAGCGCGCGAGTGTGTCCGTACTTTGATGCTGGTAGAAAAAAAACACTTTTCTTTCTGATGTTAATCTATGTAAAAAAAAAACCAAAAAAAAAACGTTTTGAAAAGGGAGAATTTAGATGAAATTCGAATTACAAAAGTTAGTTAAAAAATACACGGATGAATAAACGGCTGAACTCTCATCCCTGAAGGGTATACACGGTATGTATTTACACTGAGGAATTCTGCGGTAAATCGATGGAAACGACGCGACTCGACGGTTCGTTTTAAACAGTTAACAAAACTGTGTGTACGCAGGGTAGGTTATACCTAGTCGAGAATCCTGTGAGCCATTGAACGCAAATGCTTGTAGTCACCTGCTCCCAGTTCATGGCTCCTGCAGCAGTCACCTAACGAGTAAAAATCCGCTCTTTTTCAGACTGCAGTTCCTAATTAAGGGTTTTTAATGCGCCTGGTGGCTAGGCGCGTGTAAAGAGATTGAAAGTTCACTCACCGAGCTCTCGCAGTACTGTGACGTTCAGCTGTGCTGTATTTCAGCGGAAAAAAACAGGAATATCCTCCGGAAGAAAAGAACAGTATATTACGCACCTAGGGTGGGAATTAGGCGTTTTCTGACCGGCGTGACATTTGCGGAACGAGTCCTAGACGAGTGTCGAGACGAGACTAGAGGTCGAAAAACGCCCACTTCCCTCCCTAGGTGCGTAATATACTGTACGTATGCGACCGCGATCAGAAAAGCGTTTTTCTGCAAATCGGCCACCGCAGATGCCGGAGTCATCGAAAAACGACTTGAAACTCACCCGAGGGCATTCTTCTCGCCACGGTTCAACGAACCGTGCGATAAAGCTTTGATCACGTGCGATTAATTAGCCTCCGATTTTCGCCTCGAAATTACGAAGTGTATAGTTTTTCCCGACTATATCCAAACGTTCCGCAGAAATTTTACCCTCTCATATATATATATTCAAGCGAATTTATTTTTACTTCACGCCTCGTGTCGGTGATATACAATTATGATATTTCATAGCAACGGAATCGGGGAATTATCACCTCGTTCATTAATTCATGACACTTCAATTATTTCCGACAGAACAGAGATAGAAGTGGAATCAATTATTTATCAACGACGAAGGGTGTGTATTCTTTTTTATTTTCATTTTTCATTTTTCATTTTTCATTTTTTTTTTTTTTGGTGGGATATTCGAAGGCCAAAAATGTCTGTCTCTCGTCTCTGCGTGTATAGAAAAACGTCCCCTCGCATCTTTGGAAGATGTTTTAGCAATCTTCCCAGTCTACGTCCTTCGCAATTTGTTGAGACTAGCTGATAGAGCTTAATGAGTGCTTTAACGTTCAAGTCTGTTGGCGACTATTCGATTATACCTTCGCGGAAAGTAAGAGCTGGAGAGTTACGAGAGAGCTGTTAAGAGCAGCGACGGTAGGAGGGGGGGAATCCTCTGGAGAAATGAAACTGAGGCGTGAGATCGCGAAGTGAAGTATAAAGAGAAGCGACGAGAAGGAAGGTCTCGCTTAGCTAGCTGGCTAAACTTTCTTCAAACCCTTTCGGAGCCAAAACAGGAATTATCTCCGCTCGGAGGGATTACATTTGC
This sequence comes from Rhogogaster chlorosoma, assembly GCA_944452935.1. Classification (NCBI taxonomy): domain Eukaryota; kingdom Metazoa; phylum Arthropoda; class Insecta; order Hymenoptera; family Tenthredinidae; genus Rhogogaster; species Rhogogaster chlorosoma. The sequence continues at coordinate 2,358,040 of OX101801.1, read as the reverse complement.
ATAAGTTATTATACGTACTGTGTATTCCCTATATACTTACTGTAGAAAAGTTTACCAGCCAGTTATTAAGCACAACGATACTTATACAGCTACCATAACGCCGAGAAGCTTCGTACTCTCATCCAAAAATTCAGACAGATGTTTGAAAATCCTCCCCTATAACTTTTTCCTCATCCCTCTACTTTATTATCCCACGAGGTTTATATTATATATACATCACACGGGAAAAAAAATCTGAAAGATTATTTCAGACAATAAAGGAGCTTTTTTTTTTTTTTTCACCCACGAAAATTCGCAACGCACCGATTTCTTTTTTTTTTTTCTTCTTCTTCTTCTTTTTTTTCTAAACCTAATTTCGTAATGGAAAATATGGGCGCGGAATTTATCGGATATACAGCTCGGGTCTCGGAGTCTCTTCGTGGTTTCGCATTATTCAGCTGTAGTTATATACCGTCACCGTCCCGAACTAATTATATAATAATTAGAATACATTCTGCATTAACTTCATTTGCGTATCACCTGCAGCTATCTCTGTCCCGGGCAGAACTTTGCATATTGTTGTTGATTAGCGCGGTTCCCATTCACGGCCAAGTCGCTATTTCAAGCGAAACGAGCCAGCTATAGAGCGGATTATAGTTGGAAAAAAAAAAAAAAAAAACAATTAAGGTAAAATCACGGTGATAACGACGAACGACAAGCATTATCCATACACCTGAAATAAAAGATCGTTAAATTTCATCCCACGGGAGTCTAGAGTCGGTCGGATAACCCGAGGGATATTCATATCCGTATTTCTTGTAACCGTGAATTGTAAATATTCACTGAAATCCTGTCCGAGGACGAGGTATATCACACTAGAGTTGGCCTAGAAGGTTGTCAACACTTTTTCTGCTGGATTGAAAATCCTCGGGAACACTGAAATGCTCCATGCCCCAGCTAAACCCAATCTATTGTTCCCTGATGGCGTCTCGAGAGAGAAAGAGAGAAGGAGAGAAGGGGTTCTCGCATAGAAAAGGCTTTCATGAAAGAAATCGATAATTAACAAGCTGAAAGTCAATTGTGTAACGTTGGGCATTGTGAAATTTCAGTCATCAAGTTTTTTTCCTTTTTCTTGTTTTTCTTCTTCTTTTTTTTACCTAGCATGAAAGAATTCGCATTTATTTCGAACACTGTACCGTATTGTACCCGCAGCACACTCCACAATCCATAATATATACATAAATATATATATATAGGTATATGTATATCTATATATAATGTAAAATTCCCATTTACAGTGAGAAGGGGGGGGGGGGGGGGGGGGGGGAATTTAATATCGTACAGAATTATCAACAGCTCGAAAATTCGGGCGATCATCCTGAAAAAGCGTAATTACAGTGAAATGGGTCCTTGAGAATTGAAATAGGTTCGGAGGGATAAATTGATCCTTGCCAGGAATGGAATTTGCAAGGGAGGTGAAAGGCATTGCGCCTTGGCGATGGAATCGAGAGAAAGAGAAATTGTTCGAAGCTTGCAGGATCCGATTTTACTCCGGTTTAATTGGGCGTGAAAACATCGCCGATGCAATAGCTGCCTACGAGGATTCTAAAGTTCGAGGATACTTCGATTTAACAATTCAAATCCGACCGTCGCTGTATTCCTGTATTCCCGTGGATCGTGATAAATTTGAAATATTAATATTGATAAGGATCCACGGAGGATGTGGATCCAGGAATCAGGAGTTTAATAATATTCAACAAAGCACGGGATTCTGCCCTGCAATCAGAACCCCGTTTGATAAACACAATCCGTCTTGAGCGGGTAGCGAATCGTTCCTAAAATGAAACCCCCGACTAGCACTAGCCTCTGCTTCGCCAAAAGCCCCGCCAACACCTTTGGCGATATTCAGCAAGCTTCAGCGACGTGACTTGGTTCAATCAATATTAATTCTGTTAGCGGATCCTGGACCCGTAGCTCTAGCCCGAGGGAAGCTTCGAGACTGGAGAGTGAAGTGGATGGGAGTCCCGGGAAGGTCCTATTGTCCGTAATAGGGTTGAATTTGGTTAGAACATGAGGACATAGAGGCCGGGTAGTCTGCTGCCTAATACGAAATGAGAAAATGTTTTCCAAAGCTGTTTCGGAAATTCATTCGCCGACTGTAATCAACCGAAAAACGTAATTACAGCTGTATAAACTCTCTCGGATACACGAGGGGGCGCGGTCCATTCAAAAATCGAGTTTTCATCTTGCAGCTTCGTTCCAAAGCGAGCCGTGTCAATAATTTCCTCGACTCGCACGATACGATACTCGGGTTTAATCCCGAGCTGCGATCGGATACAACTGATTCCAAAGTCCCACATTTAATCAGCTAATTTCAAAGGGTTGTAATAATTACACCGAAGAGCCGGATCGAAGATGTCAAAGAATATCCCGTACGTGCATCGGACTACGAGCGTGAGATCGACGCTCTTCATCCCCCGTTCGCGAAGCGGATCGGGAGTGTATGCGAGAGTGCGTATTCCGCTCGCGTGATCACATCGCTGTCCACTGGACTAACGCGATTCCAACCTCGAGCCCGGAATCTACCTGTCGCACGTTTGCCTCGCTCCGGCTAGCAAGGATCGATCTTTGCCCGTAAAATTGTACGAATTTCGAAAGAACGAAATTCAGGGAAAAACGCTCTTTGAAAAGTGCTTAATTATGCGCCGGTGTGAATGGGGCGCCCCGAGTGTGTCGTCCAGTGTCGAGGCGCTCTGGTCGATAGGAGGCGAGATTGAGGCGGTATAGACGCGGCGTGTGGGGGAGGATGGAAGCCCTGAGGGAGTCGGTTAATTTGGACAAACTAATTAATCGGAAACAGGACTATCGCGCAAAGCCGTACCGATAACCGGATATCGTAAGGCACAATCGCCGGCTCCACGAGCTCCAGCGCCGGCCAGATTCGGTATCAGAGGACAACTAAATCCGAGATTCTAGGCTAGCGGGTATCCGCTACACCACTTCAGGAATAGGACTGTCACGTATCGAACACAAGCCATTTAATTACGTCCGCCACGGCATGCCTCATCCTCGGAAAACTTATCCGGCAGGATATTGCCTCGGGGGACATTACCCGCAATGGGAGGCTCGATTTGCCAGAGAGAGACCCGAGACAATCGAATGAAGGGCCGGAAACGTTTCGGGATATGTTATTCGATCGACGTCAATGAATTATTTCGCTGTTTTTTCGATTCCGTTCTATTTCCTATTTTTCCACGGAAAAGGCGAAACGAGACGAGGCACCTGCCCAACCATCGCCCGAATGTAACTCGGATCATTTATGGGACTGGATTGATTCGGGATTGAGTAAATGCCGAGAATCTTCGCCCCTGTACCGCGGAGTGATTCGGTCGGGATTTAGGATGATTCAATTATACTTAACGATTTGAAGCCAGGAGAGATCGAAAAATCATCATGTCCTTGTCAGGATCTGACAGCGGGACGAGGGACGAAGAGGTTCGAGAATATATTGGGGATATCTGAGAGGCAGGAGAGCCTTATTCAGACGTAATAAATAAACCAGGGCTCGAGGGTTTCCTTCGCGGATATTGCCGGTTTGAAGAGAGCTTCGAAGGTTATATCAGCCAATCAAGGACGACAACAGTGAGTGCTGATGAGAGAGTAGTTAATCCGAGATGTCCCTAGGGGCTATCCCTGAACCGCTTCTCACCCTCTAAACCCCGTCTCCATCCCTCTTACTCGTTCGCAAACCCAACCCTGGCCTCGGCGTATACACCTCTCCGTTCGCGTTCGCTCGTCACCCCTTCACATCCACTAAACCCCTAGCCGCCACGACTATCTCTTCTTCCTTCCCTGATCGATATTCTATTGTATTGTTGCGCTGGAGCATTCTGCCATGCCTCCATGCCTCTCCCGACCTGCAGCCAGGGGTATTATATTAATTCACCGTGTAACAAGTACGACCGTTTCTACTTGACATGTGTTCTTTACACCGTACGTGTTGACGTGGTAATATTCACGCTGTACAATTCTCCCAGGACTTTATTATCCGCCGTTAAATAATACCCGGATCAATGTCCGGGCGTAATTCACTACCCTTGCGATTCTTACCCCTAAGCACTGCTTGACCTAGCTGGCAAAACTTTTTGGAAAAAAAAAAAAAAAAAATGCTGCGAGTTTTAATCTTCCAAACTTCAACCCCGTCCCTCAGGATATGATTGGAAAATTGTCAGGTGAAATTTTAGCATCGCCATGGGACTGGGACGGCATGAGTACCGAGTACTCACGAGTCTAGACAGTGGTTCGTATTTCGCTGAAATTCCGATAGTTTTGAATAACAAACACAGACTGTAGGATAGCGAGTCATCCTGCAGGATATTGCATATGCATTAAGCCTCGGATCTCGATGGGAGAGTTTTCCATAAACGAGACAGTCGCTGGGTCAGGAAGATTCGCAAGTAAAGGAAATTTTAGATCGAGCCTCACGTCGCGAGAAAAATTCTCGAACAGTATACTCGCGCGGATCTATTCCTACAGAATAATGTTTTTGGCTTTGTAACAAGAAGCGTGTATCTTTTTTCTCCCTGTTTTCATCCCTTCGAATAACTCCAGGCAGTCGAATTTGGCAGAAAAGTTGGCAACGCGCGTGGGGGAAGACAGGGTGCTTTCACCCTGTGACAGGCAAATACGTGCTCGAGTTAGATAGCAGGTGCATCGTACCCCCTCATCGTCTCGTGGGTCTCCTTCGCCTGTTTACGTGAGCCGTCACGACTTTCCATCGGCGAGTTAATAGCCGTAAAAGATAGAGGGAGAAAGGGGAATGGATGGAGATATAGAGGTGACGGGAAAGCCGCAAGCAAGTCGCTCGGAAAGTAGGTGGGTATCCGTAAATTTCGATTAGCGTGAAACGGGTTGTTGGCTGGCTCGGTGCCTCTTACCAACTATGAATTGAGACGTATAGGACGAAGAGGAGAAGGACGAGGCGGCCAGCCAGGATGGAAATCGCCGAATTACCGAGAGCATTCCAAGCACTACGTGCGCTGGATCGGGATCGATTCCTGCCGAGGTATCGGGGCAGATATTATAGTAATGAAATGAAACGGAACTGGGATTGTCGCCGAAGTCGATTAACGATCGGGAATATGACGGGGTGATAATGTTTGAGCCCTCGTTAAGGAATCGCAGTGGTTGCGGTTGCGTGTCATTGATGCTGCACCTGCCCGAGTATGAAATGGAAGATTTATATCTGCGCGATCGGGTAAACGGTGAATTTCGTTGAGCGAATCGGGAGACTGAACTCTGGGAAGTTCGCGCGTTCAGACTTCAGTCTTGCATGAAGTTGGGGCTGATTGGCAGTCGGTGAGCATCTAGGAATCGCGCGGGGAAGGGGCGAGGAAGGGCTGAATTCCACGAACATTACAATCCATTTACGGCGAGTTTCGCGATATTACGAATCGACGAATCGATCAACGCACCAACGGAGAATATGGAGATGGAGAAAGCGAGAGGAGAACACGGCTGGAATTGCCAGTCACAGTCTGGCTCCGGGGATTAACTCTCCAAGGAATTCCGCGGCCCTTCTTTCGTCCCTCTCTCTCCTCTATATCTCTGCCTCCTCCTTCCATTCTATCAATTCCACGTGCCGGTCTCAGAGCTCGAGAACTAAGGGATCACACTCATCCAATCTCCCTTCCGACATTTTCCGACAATCACAAATAGACCGACTTGTTTTCCCGGACGAGATCATGATCCATCATTGCGAAAGCCAGGAGCGAGATCCGTACGCACGCGAACTTATCTCCCGTGTCAAAGCTGTTGGGATTCAAAATCGAGCGAGGAGCAATTCGGGAATCGATAAAACTGCAGTGGGAAATGGAAAATCAGCGATTTCCGAACGACCGGTAAAACGGAGGTACTGATCGGCCCGCAGCCCCGTCATGGTGCGATGTAGTACATTGGGGATTGGAACAGCGGTGAGTTTCCATTCGAACTGGAACAAATGACTACGGACCATCCGTGTGCAGATATAGTGTGTGTTTCGCCGGTCTATACAACGTGTGGAGGAAAAAGGAAAAGAAAAAAAAGAATGCATTTTATGGACAATGATCCTGCAGGGCAGAGAACAATTTGCGGCGAATCCGTGAACACGGGGCATTGCAGCAGAGCCGTGCATGCGTAAACGAGGGAGACAAACCTGCCCGGTGTTGGTACAGGAATATTGGAAAGCGGCATATTTTAATTAGGTTTCTCGTGGGAAGGGAGAATGATTAATATCGGCATGAAAAGTTTCTCTGATCTCTGAAAATTAGGAACATAATATTTCGTTTTCGGATTCGGCGAGGCAAGAGGAATGAGCGTTTGCACGGATGAGATAAATCAGATCAGTGAGAAAAGGAGAATATTAGCTACTAGGTATTCGAGTTTCATTTTTTTTTCCTTTTATTGTTCGCCAGTTTCGTTTTTCTTTTTTCGTGCGAATAGGAGTGTTAAATTCGGCCGGTTTCCGCCGGCAACAACGAACGGGGAGCATATTTAAACGGGTGGGAGGTAACCCGGCTGAAACGTGTCGCAAGGTACACCCGAGCGTACAACCCGGGCTTTACCATAAGCTCGCTAATCCAATATATCTGAGTGTTGGTCTGATGTTGATGCTGTCCGTGCCACGGCATGGCGCGGCAGAACCTGCCTCTGTAATTAATCACTGCTCAGTGCTTGAATACAGAACACCCTGGACCAGAGACGATATATGGTTGTAGACCACGGAAGGTACATGGAACACAATCGGACCTGGGTCTGCAAGCGCTTTATGCAATCACGCATATGCGTATGTATTAGGCTGGGCCAAATGAACAGACTATTTTTTCCTTCAAGAGGCACCTTCGACAATTGGTTCTTTATGCTCAAATATGAAGATTTAGAGGTCGCTCATTTTCCATTTTTCATTTTCCATTTGAATAACATGGGAAATGTTCTTGTGGCGCCTTTCGATTTTTATATCTCGAGAACTGATCTATTTAAAAAAAATCTGCAGTGCTATTTCTGTTCAAAATTAAACGCTCTACAAAAAAGGTCTCCTGGTCTTTTTCGATTAGTCTAACCGTTTCGAAGCTTCTCTGACGATTCGGGTCATTTAATGGCAAGGATAACTTCGAAACGGTTAGATTTATCGAAGAAGACCTAGAAACCTTTTTTGTAGAGCGTTCAATTCCCGACAAAACTAGCCTTGCAGAATTTCTTCTAACTAGATCAGTTCTCGAGATATAAAAATCAAGAACATTTCCCGTATACATTTCTGAAGGTAAATTCTCTTTGAGGAAAAAATCGCCGGCTTATTTGGCCCAGCCTGCGAATTTCTCATCATCGCATAATTTCCTGATCCGAGAATATTGCCCAGCGACGAATTAATCCTAAATACGATCTATGGATGGCTGAGAAGTGATCTCTCAAGCATTTCGTTGAATACGCACACTCCAGACGTATAGGATGCTGGGTGTTGTATATGCCGGCTAATTAGGACCCGTCTGAATGAAAGACCGAGTCAAGAGCCCCCGCGTGAATTACTGAACGAGGCAAACGGAACGATAGAAACGTTCGATGTGAAAGGGCGCCGAGGGAAGGCAGCTTTTTCGCTGTGGAAACGTATTTCGTATACCGGTGATATGATCTGCCGGGTATTCTCGCGTTGTCTCATCTTTTAATAACGTATCCAAAGTAGGGCTTCCGGCGTCAAAGGACCCTGCGCCGATCCTCCGCGATCGGTAACGATATCGCATTGTTATCGCCTTTGATCGGTTCGTCCTTTAAAAACAGAGCGAGTATAACCACCCAGCCGAAGAGCCGGTGCGAGATAAAGACGAGGAGAAGAGCCGCGTTTTGATATTTCGGTTAAGGATCAGTCAAAGGAGTCCTGTCCGTAAGGACCCCTCCGGTAGAAAAACAGCGGGTGGAACCGTGCCGGAGACAGTTTGGAGAAAATGACGACAAAGAAGAGGATCAGATCGCAGAGTAAAGTATATTTTCATCTCCCACGCGCAGTTCGTTGTTATTCGCCAGAGCGAGGCTTACCTGGCGTTTAGATAAAGGCGATAAGCACGCGAGGCAGACGTAGATGTTGCGGATAAGAATCGACGATGGAATTCGGAAGCTCTGCTAATCCATCCGTAAACCACGATCATCATTAATCCACGCATCAGATTTCCGATAGTAATTCGCATCTGCGTCAATCCGTTGAATTTATGTAACATAATCCGCTCGGCGTTGGGCAAGCTAGATCGCTCCGACGTCGAGCCCATAAATCTGCGATATGAAATCGACCGTTGACTGCAAAATGATGGATAATTACGCCGGTGCACGGCCCCGCCAAATTGCATTAGTTTTAGACATATATAGAGCCGATTTGTTTCAGGACGAGGAGTGATACTGGACAGTCAAGGACCGGTCTTAGTCGCCGAGCCTCGATCAACTGTAGAATTTGCAAACGACAGTGGCGCGATGATGCATTGCGCTGCACATGGTAGTCCAGCGCCGCGGGTCGACTGGCTGATGGGTGACGGTGCTCCGGTCCTGCCAATTCCAAATATACGCGAAATGCTCAGGAATGGATCAATGTACTTTCTCCCTTTCGGGGCCGAGAGCTATCGCCACGACGTGCATTCGGCTGTGTACAGATGCCAAGCATCGAACAGTGTCGGCCGAGTATTGGGCAGAGAGATCAGCGTCCGGGCTGGTGAGTCTTCCGCCTCATCATCCCCTCGACCAATCCGAGAATATAACCGCAGATTTTTCTCCCCTCTTTTCAGTCGTTCGACAAAAATACGAGGTCCAAGTACGCGACACTTACGTCCTCGCCGGGAACACCGGAGTCCTAAGATGCGAGATACCAGCGTTCGTCAAGGAGTACGTCGCGGTTACTTCGTGGGTCCAGGATTCAGCCTTCAACATCTACCCGGAGCCGAAGAACGGTTTGTATATTTCATCGGTATAATTCGAAAAGTAGTTTCGCGATAACGGTGTCGTTCCGATACGTCGAGGCGCGAGGCAGAATCGATTATCGACGCCATCTTGATGCGGTATGGTTATACGAGGGTAAATTGTTGAATATTTAACGCCGTGATGCAAAAAAGTTGTTAAAAACTTGGAAGATGCTGAAACGCAAGTTTCTCGAGTGGCGAATGATGGCGAAAATTTATTAGCTTCATCGGGGGCCGCCGCCATCCCCTGGAAGCAACATCCTCGATCCAGGTACACGGGAACTTGTTTGTTCTCCCTTTAGCGCCAAAGGATGCGCACAGATTGTCGGAACTACGCTTTCCCAGAGGCGTACACCCTCCAAGCTGTCTCTTGAACCAATTAAGACCTAGTTTAGTACGTCCGAACCACCTGAGTCCGCAATTTAGTCGGACCCATTAAAGAGGATAAGGTTCACCCCCCTTCGTAAAACGTATATGATTTTCGGTACGGGGTGAACTCTGGGGGGGAAAAAAAAAACCTGCGTCGAACCTCGAGGCTTTCGAATATTTAGCCCACACCCCGCATCGGTTTACATAAACCAAAAGGATGTTTACCGCCTCGCGAATATAAGCGGTGAGTGGAAATGGCACGGGAATGAAAATGGGAAATGGGAAATGGGAATGGGAATGGAAATGGAGCTGGACTACCGCAGTTTCGAGTCAATATCGCAGTTAATTAGTGGTTGAGAGGGCAATTCAAGTGCGTGCGGTGCACCACCGCGGACTTGTTTCATCCCTCGTTCTAGGGTTACGACGAGCTTACGCGATTCAAGAGTGTGGAAAGGAGGAAAGGAGTTCTGCCAGTTTGAAGGTAGTGTATTAATGCCAGGGAGGGAGGGGAGGGGTTGGGTCTGGAAATACTATTGCTCCCTAGCTGGGCGTGTTCCCTCCGGTGTTTTGTTCACATTCCGTATCTCATTTCTACAAATTTCACGGTGTGTAAGGCGAGATTACGCGTTTTCACGACGCGCCGTTGCAGGCCCTTCGTATAATTAAAGCTGGGAGTTGAACCTCGGCAAGATTTACGCGTAAAGGAGTAAAATTGGAGGAAAAAGGCAGGCCAGATGCCTGTTGTCGGTTACACAAAGGCCCAGATCGGTATCGGCGAACTTTTAATCGACTGCACGGGGGGAGGTGGCGGGGCGGAAGAAAAACCGCGAGGAAAACCTAGCTCCGGCTCGAGTCGATAAGCAGTTCGAAAGTTTGAATCGATCTTTCGAGGCTGGAGAGGAGAGCGAACGAGTGAGTGATTGAGGGGTGTGACACAAAAGTTTGACTCCTCATTATCGCGGCCCATGATCCGATACCAGATGAAAAAGAAGTATCTAAGTATTGATGAAGCGTGGATGGAGAGGAGACAGTTTCCTTTTCGAGAGTTGGTGTTTGACAAGCGTTCGTCGAGGGTTTTGAAAATTTACCTTCAGATAAAACGGGATCCTTTTGAAACGCGCTTCCCCAACGCCATTCAAATCAACGAACGTCTGAAGAAACATCGAGAAAAGCCTTTAATCTCAAAAACGTCACAAAAGAGTTGCGCCGAGAGTCTCGAACGGTTCTGTTCTCCTCTGATGCTGCTGGGCTGCAGCCTCCCATGTCCGTGGGAAAACTCTTCGTGGGAGTGAAACTTTTCATCCACAAACAGAAAGAAAAAATGTCTACCTCTCTCCTCTGCCCTGTTCCTTCCTTCCTTCTTTTGTCACTGTCTCTCCGCCCCATCAAATTTTCCCAAAGTTTCAATCGACCCATCCTGCATCGAGCCTGTAGCACACATTGGTACCAATGCCCATAACGACCGGTGGAATCTGTCCAAACATCGGGCACTAAACTCCGAATGCAAATTCATCGCAGTGTTCAAACGCCGACCATTATCATGGCAGTTCGCCTTGTTCATCCCGGTCCCACTACACGTTTGGTAATCGTGCGCGTACCGAACTCGGTTGACCCGACTCTGTCGTCATTATCAACACCGGGCAGTCACTTCTGCTAACAAGCACGGTAAATATCTGTTATCAGTTCCCACTCCCCGCTAGGAAATTCTATGCCCACGATTCGCACGTCTCTCTTCCTTTGACTAAGGGTGCAAAATTAAAGCGGAACGAACAGCCCAGAGCGTTTGTAACGCTTTAGACGTACCTACTTGCCGGAGGATCGACGTATCAAAAATCCATACCGGAACTCGCCTACGTCGACTTTATTCTCGTGCCAATGACTAAAGGAGAGGTGCTCTTTTTAAGAGAAGAAAGCGTTCGGCTGCCGCCCTCCACTTGATCGACGAGCTTTTTACACGTTATACCTACAAGCAGAACCTTGACTTTTCCAATGATAGAAAAGCCTGCGCTGGGAGAGACAGAAGTCGAATTCGCACCACGACGGCAATCTATGGTCCTTTACTATCAGACATTTCGGGCTTGGTCCAGTCCAACGCACGTGTGTACATTGGAATATACTATTTGAGGTTTGGCCAGTCGATAACACGGATCAATGGAAACCGGGAAACTAGGAAGGGTCGCTCCCCGGTGCAGCAGTGATGCTGTGTCCGTACGTACGTACGTGACCGGGATCAGGACGACGGCTATGACGTCGAGGGCTACGTTTAACAAACATTTGACCCGCACGTCGGTGTTTTTGAATAGAACGTAGGCAGGTGGATATACACCGGGCAGTATACGTATGTAGATGCGCGCTCCGAAGAGAGATATTGACGGAGTTTAAACGGGGTAACATTGTCGCGCGCAACGTTACGTACACACCTACACATACTCTATCTGTAGGCGTGTAGTGCCCTGGGAAAATTTCGGGCGAATTAACAGGGTTTGTCACGCGAGAAAAATTCGTCAAGCTTTTCATAATTACTTACTCTTTTTACACGGAAATATGAATGTATATATATACAGGGTGAGTTTTCGCCGGGGTCTTATCTGGGAGGAGTTTCGACGCGGTGAGACTCCGCCAAAGAAATTTTTAGATTAGGGCATCTGCTCTATAATCAAACTACTATTATTCTCAAGCGAACGAGTCTCGCCACGTCGAAACTCCGCCCAGATTAGACCCCGGAGAAAACTCACCCTGTATATATGAAGTATTTCAATATTTTTTCAAATCAATGAGATAAATATAACGAAAATAATTACCACTTTCTGATAGGGTTGAAAATGATCTTTCACGGACACAGAATTTTTGTGATATTTATAAAAAGAGAAAAAAAAAAATAGTCAAAGTTGGTATAATCGTACAAAAAATTATGAATCAAATGAGAGAATAGTGAGGGAAAATCGTTGGCATGGAATACCTGAATAAATTATTATTATTTATTTTTTTTTTTTACAATTTAATGAACTTGAAATGAAAACTAATCGCTGTGAAGTAAAAATTTCGGTTAGGTCATGGAGTCGCCTAGTAGCACTGCAGCATGTAATCAGACTAATTAGGAGAAACTCGGCTGCTTGAATTGTACTTTAAATTCACACTGAAACTCGAACCACACGGTATCGGATGTAACAAACGAAGCTAATTAACGCCAGATTCGTTTCGCGGAATTGCCATTACCCGGCCGTCCAATGTTCGGCGTTTTTGATCATCGGTTTTAACTTCTACAGAATTTATAATGAATCGCCATGATACCAATTATCCTGTTTTTCATTCTTCTTTCTTTTTCGTTTTTTTTTTTTTTTCATGTTCCATTTTTTTTTTTTTTTTTTTTTTTTGTGCGCGCGCGCGGAACAACGCAACGGAAATTAGAGTCGGATAATAATTATTTTTCGGACGCGTCATTACCGGGGGAAGGAAAATTGGAAAAATGAAAAAAAAAAAAAAAAAAAACGGGTATTTTGCGAAAAACAAAATTCGTTCAGGCAGTTGCTGAATAATGTTGAGGTTTTTGATTTATCGTACCTCGTTCTCAACTCTCACCTATACCAAAAACCGCCTCTGTGTATACCGACTTTTCACGCCTGTTTGTCCATAAAAGAGAAATCCAATCTGGAAAAATTGTAATATTTAAAAACCAAGCGCAATTTAGCAAGCTAACATTTTCACCCTTATGCCTACGCTCTGTGGCTGCTGTACGAAAGCAACCCTTTTTTTTTTTTTTTTTTATATATATATATTTTCTACCAACTCGTGTTAAATGGATTTCTGAATATACATATACCAGCTACAGGCGCGAATATTACCGGAGCAGAATATTTCTAAAGCGTTATACATCCAGTGTGGAAAATCCTCGGCGTATCTCGCTCCCTAAATTACACAAAAAAAAAAAAAAGGAGAATAAAAATTATGAAAAAGTTAGAGAAAAAAAAAGAACAAGAATTATTATTGTTATTATTATTATTTTCAGTCAGTTTGTCCGTGAAATATATTCATTGCTATATTAGAAAATTTGATTATACGTCATGGGGGTATTCGCTGCAGGTTGCAGATATTACTAGTAGTGCGATTTTTCCCGAAGCCTGACAAATTGGTTTTAAAGTCCGATACCTAGTTCCTTTTCTCTGCACGAACCCCGACGCGGGCGCGGCTGCCTCCCTGCCTGCTTGCATCGATAGAAAAGTGTGGAATTATTGGCATATTGGATTCCGTATATATCACCTACACATTTTCCTACGAACGTAACGTCCAGGCACTGAATTCATAGACGTGGTATAATAAAACCGAGCGGAAAATTGTTTTTGATTTTTTTATCTTCTCTCTTCTTTCTTTCTTACTTTTTTTTTTTTTCTTTTTTACTTTTTTGTTTTCTTTTTTTTTCATACGGAAAGAAGGAAATAAAGAAAAGAGCCGGTATAACTTGGAAAGAAAAATCGTCCCTCTGAGACGTTCATCTCATTTCTCTAACAACTAATATTTTCTCCACTGAAACTATAAGAGTTTAATTAACGCCTCGAAACTTTGACGAACTTTGATAAGAACTTTGTTCTGTTCTTTAACAATTTTTTTTTTTTTTCATCTTCTTTTATTGTTTCACCTCATTCTTTGACGTTGAACTATTAAATATCATTGAATCAGAGGTGAATTCCGGCTCTTAACTCGTTCCGTTACTCAACTTTGATAGGAATTCTCGTTATCTTGTTAAAGTTCAATCTTGAGACGCTGAAGTAGCGGGATGATGGATGGACGAGAGTGCAGATCGTGCAAATGTGAGGGTTTTGAAGTCGAGGCGAGAAAACGGTGTGAACCGGAATTGAAACAGTCGTGGAACGGTTCGAAGGATGAATCAATTCCATTATCACATTAGACGTAAAAAGTATCGGAAAACTTGTGATATCTTGATGTGTTTCTTCCTCCTTTCTTCATTTCCCCCTATCCCCCTCCCATTTCTACTTCAGAATTCATTCAGACTTCTTCTTCTAACTTGCCTAAATGCCGGCGAGGCTTTCCAGTCCCGCCTTATATATAAGAGCAGATTTTCTTCTTCAAGAAGTTTTCCTCCTACTCCCACGAGACTTACACCCTTTTACCTTTATCCGTAACGTCTCATCCCTGCAGCCTGCTACGTCGACAAAGCGTGAAACCTGTCGAATGCTCAACGTAATGCCAACCCTTATCCAACCTCCTATTCCTCCTTCTTTCTCCGCTTCCTTTTCTTCTCATTTTCCAAAATACAGGATAAAGTATGAAACACCAAAGTCTCCGTTGATTAGGTGCAAAAAACGGGAGCCTGGCCCGGAAGTAATATAAAGTAACCAGAAACACCATGAATCTTTTAATTTAATGGCCAAAACGCACCTCGGAACGGCGATAAAACACTCGAGACTTTTCTCATTCTTCTTGGTTATTACAGATGGGAAATACCACATGCTGCCGACCGGAGAGCTCCTCATATTCGCCGTCAGCACTGCCGATGCACATTCGAGTTACAGATGTCGAACTGTTCATCACGTGACCGGAGACACGGTCGAAAGCTCGTCGTATGCACGCCTGGTAGTGACCGGTGAGTACGAAGGCTGTGTTACTTTTTCAGCTTTTTAATCGGGGGGAGAAATGAAGCCGGAAATTTTCCGGCTACTTTCTTATCGGCGAGGTGACGAGGAGCGAAAATGAGTGAGAAGGGGTAAACAGAGACATTCGGCGAGGCTGAAGAGGCACCGGATAGTCCAACTCCGTGGCGAATGAAGGCAGGGAACGAAGGCGCGGTCGTATAACGGGGAAAGTGTAGGGAGAGAGAAAAATGACACCACCGGGAAAACAACAAGGCACTGATGGAGGCAGACTGTGTTTCTCCCGGCGTTGAGGATCTGGTACCTCTTCCTTCCAGGACTAGCGTTGGCTCGACAGGGCGCGTGTATCAGTTAACGGATGTGCCTCATAAACTAAAGCTTCACTCTCTCGCCCGCGGAATAAAGAGAGAGAGAGAGAGAGGAAAAAGGAAGAGGAGAGGAGCCAAATTTTATTCCAACTCAAAAATATACTCGCTTTATATACTCTTCCGGAATTACGCAGCTGTGCTGCGCCAATATATTCCCAGTTTTTTTTGTTTTTTTTTTCCCTTCTTTCTTTTGCTTCCTTAACCAACACACCTGCGGAAAAGTCAGAACCATATTTTCCTCGCGAAATTTCACCTGAGCTTCACCCTATGTTCGATCAATCAT
Organism: Rhogogaster chlorosoma; assembly: GCA_944452935.1. NCBI lineage: Eukaryota > Metazoa > Arthropoda > Insecta > Hymenoptera > Tenthredinidae > Rhogogaster > Rhogogaster chlorosoma. The sequence continues at coordinate 2,342,466 of OX101801.1, read as the reverse complement.
TTCTGAGATAAAAAAGAAAGAAAAAGAAAGAAAAAGAAAAAGAAGAAGAGACGCTCAATTCTCTAAGTGGCCAGTCTCCTTCCTCCTGTCTATCTATCTACGCGAAATCACAACTCAGGGTGAACGCACAGAGAACGAGAAATAAGATATGACATTGATCGATCATTGCGAAAGCAAAAGTAAAAGGAAAAGTTTATTCTACTTAAAATTGCATCCCGGCTTCTTGGATGCCCGGTGGTTTCAGTTTGCATTTTATATTTTCGGAAAAGGGACAGGGACAAGCAAAAGGCATGAAGAAAAAAGAAGTAGAAGCCCAGGATGATGAGTGCGTCCGCATATTCCCGGCCTGTTTGGTATAAATAATCGCTTATCACACGGTGGGTTCACTCCGTTGTCGTGTTCGCCGTTTCCCACGCGTGTTGTTCCGTTTTCCTCTAGTTTTTTTTTTTTCCCCTCTTTTTTTTTTTTTTATTTTTTTTTTCCCTTCACGTTTTATTTTGTTCAGGCATCGACCAACGTTATTGCGGTCCAGGGTCTCACTAGGTGGAGATTACACATTCCCTCCGGTGTTTTCGTGCCTCGGTTTCGAGCAAGCGTTAAACCTTTCCTGTCGACTGTCTACCTACTTCCGCGTATACTACGCCTATATCACGCCCCAGTGATCCTTTACGTGCAATTCTACTTTCCCAATTAACAAAAGATACTGGCTACTCATTTCTGGCCAAAACTTGTGTTAAATATACTAGGAAATAAACGGAATGCATCAACGAACTGCACATGGACCAGCTTCGACCAATCTAAACTTCTGATGGGTTTCTATACTTTCTAGTCAGCGAATTCCCGCACACTGACAGAGAGCTTGAGAAAAAAAAAAAAAGAACTCTAGGAATTCAATTATAAACGACGAATAGATAAGAGGGAGAAGTTCTCTTTTTTTTTTTTTTAATCAACTTCGCTCGAGGCTAAGGAAACCGTTCTTTACCCGCATCCGTGTGAATCGGAATGAAAGAATATGATGCCATGCCGCGTAATTTTCGTAGTGGAATTTTTGATACCGAAGTAATAGCGACGGGTCTAACCATCATCGCCATACCATGGGGTTTTGGCTTTTCTTCTAACAATGAGCCAGCAGGCACCGAACTCGGTTTGGCTTTGTATAAGGGTGGAGGAATTCTGGCGTGACAGAATAAGAAAAAGATGAAGACGATGACGGAGAAGACTGAGAAGACAGGAAACAATGCTGTGGTACTTCCATCGTCTGGGATCTTAGCCAAGCAAACTACCCGTGATGAGAGTCGAGACTGCAGTAGCAAGAGGAGGAGGGGGAAGAGAAGAGATGAGAAGAGTAAGAAGAAGAGAAGGAGAAGGAGAGATAACCGGAGTCTGAAAACGTGGCGGGTTCGTGTTTAATCAACGTTTCAAAAGTGTATCGCACCGATCGATGCTCAGACTAAAGGCATCGGGGTCCGTCAGTGTTGGTTCAAAGACATCGTCTTACGTTGGCTGCAGGTGCGGAAGAGAGAAGCTTAATTGGAGCCTCGGGACGAGCGAGAGCTTTCTTTATCAAACTCCCATTAAAAGAATTCCGAAAACTGAACTCTCCCGCAATCAAGAACGGCGAATGTATAGACGCTCGATGACCCGCTCGCATTTATCGCATCGAAACTGGAATGGAATCGTTGCACGGAGTCCTTTTCTTTTTTCAAAAAAAATTCAAAGGACTTCTTTGACAGCGAGGAACTTCTCGCCTCCGATTCCTTAATCATGCATAACGTGTGAACATCCCAGCTCCCAGTATGGGCGATAAATTTCTCCCTTTATCGGCTCATTCGTTCAGATCACTTCGCCAAGCAGACCAGACAAGTCAGTTGAGATTTTCCGAAGTGATATATTTACGGCGGTAGCGGATCTTTAATGGATTCTTTCTATTAATATTAACTACCCCCCGTGTCATCCCGTCCATTTGTCTTCCCGATTCTGAGTCGGTAAGAACTGACGGATGGTTTCGGCCAGGATAACAGGATCGAGGTTTGATCAACGCGCTGAATGTTTTCGCCGCGTTAAATGAGGCGAAAAATTCTATCCGCGTTTATTTTAAAAGTAGAAAACTCCTCTTGATGGTTCGAGGGAAAATGCTATCGCAAAAACCACTCGCCGGCATCCCCGTGCGCCGTACACCGAAGGACTCTGGTCTAACGCATAAGAGCCTGAAAGCGTGCTGAGAAAAACGCCATCTCCCAAAAACCACTTCAACGTGCGGAGAGAGGAAGAGAGGAGAAAGATACTGGAGAGTAAAGCGTAAAGTGTAAAGTATAAAGTGTAAAGTGTGTACGTAATACGGACGGCGGTTATTTCACGGTACTCTAGCATCCCGCTCGGGAAGAAGTAGAGCCAGTAATACAGCTTCGCTTTTTAAAGACCATGGACGGGCCTCCGATGCATTTCAGACTACCTAATGCGTGGGAACTACCCAAAGTGGAGTCTAAATATCCTTCGTCCTTATTTTTCACTCTTTCCTCCCATCATGCACTCGTCTAGACACAGACGGCATTGTTCGAACTGTACATGGCGTCAAGAGTTCCGGTTAGAATTCGCTCCATAAAAAGGGACTCAGTTCAGCGGCGAAGATTCTCGCCAAAAAACAATGCGGGTTAGAGTTTTCAGCGAGTGAAAATCGCGGGGATTTAAGCTTCCTGGCGAAGAGTGGTTGGGAAAAAAAAAGAAAGTTTTTTCTTATTGCTGGCTGGCCGGCGGGTTTTCGAGGAAGTGATCGCGCAGGATCGTGCCGTAGCTGGCGGACGTACGGCTTATCCATTTATTAGGAGTAGAACAGGGCAGTAAGCAAAGTAGGTATGGTATACCGTTTTTTGCTACGAGTAATTTATCAGCCAATCCATTAGCGATGCGATAACTTTTTCACTGATAGACCTGATGAGAAGCAAAAGACGAGAAGTATAAGACCGAAGAAAGAAAGAAAAAATAAAAAGAAGAAGAAGCTTATACCCTTAAAAAAAAACGCCGATTCGATTATTCAATCGCAAACAAGTTTAGGGTGGAGAGACGAGCTGATTTCTCATGATAGATAACCACCATACCAAGCTCAGAAACGAAGAGGGTTTTGGCTATATCGGTTCGAATCCTAGATCAATAAACCCCGCGAAGATTACTGTTATTCGACGAGCAGTGAGTGAGTTTATTACTACATATACAGAAAGTGAGGGATGCAAGCTCTAGCGCGTCTTTTTGATACGGTGATAAAAACGGGAATCCTGTCGGAGAGCTCGACTTGTGGTAGTTCTTTTTTTTTGCTTTCTTTCCCTGATTTTTTCTCCTCTTTTTTTTTATCCTCTCTGTTTCCTTTTTTTCACCCCCGTCTCTCTGGCTCTCTCTCTCTCACCCCCGTTTGATGACGTGACACACTTCGCAAATGGCGGATGCTGAAACTGGACCGTGTGGAACGAACGGACGATGTATGCAAAGCCCGGGAATATATGTCGGTGTGTGTGCCCAGGACTGCGATCAATATATCATCAGCTTAAATTACAATAATACGTGAAAACGGGGGCGGCAGTGGTCCAGCCGTGTTATAAAGTGCGGGGGGGTTGGACGGAAATCATTCCCTGCGTCGAAACTTTCTTCTCGATCGGCTCCGACGTTCGAATATCATTCGTGTAACGCTAGTTTTACTTAACTTCCATTTTCTTTGGAACAAAACGCAAAAAATGAAGATAACTTTCGGATTTTTTATCATCCCTTGCCTCGAGATTAACGATATTTTATCTAACAGGGATTGTTCACATCCTGCGAAATGCCCGCGGTCGGGAATCTCGGGGAATAATTAAAGTCGGTGTACTGCTCGCGGTGCAGAGCTAAATGAATTCGGATTGTTGAGACCCATTCCATTTCGTTCCATTTCATTCCATTCCATTCCAGGCCGAGGTTTTGTATTCGACGTATACACTCCGGTTCACCCTGTCCCCGTAGTGACGTAGAAGGAGAAAATTTCCATCTGCAAGTCACTCGAAAGGTTAATCTCGTGTAAAGCCTCTTGTGGATCCTTCCTTAAAGAAAAAATTCCCTTTGTGCCGGGTGGTTTCTAACTTCTCGAAATTGCGCCCGCAGACTTTATGCCAAAAGTTCGCTTACTTCAGAATCCACAGAATATGCTTTCCCAGCATACCGCACGATACCCACACCCGACTACCACCGCTATCACATTCTACATCACGTATATTACAATACATCTTCTTTTTTACCTTAAATGCAATCTCGTCATACTTTTCAAACATGACTATTGAAATGTAGAAAAAAATTACAAGAAGAAGAGAAACAACAAAAAGGAACAAAAAAATAAAAAAACTACCCGCTTCCGTTCGATCAAGCTTCGAGAATGCACTTAACAATGCTTTTTCAACTTCCAATCTCATCCCGCCTCGCTTTCCTTAGATTCTAACTGCGGTTATACGCGCCAATCCGGTACGAGTGCATTTTGAAAATTACACGCGATGTTTAACACGGCGTTAAATTTCAATTCTCATTAGTTAATGCTATGGCTTACACGCTTCTAGTTTTAGCCTAATTAAGACACACCGATGTCTGTCTAAAGTGGCACAAAGGGTTGAGAAAAACAGCTCCTCGCAGTCCTAGAGATTTCTGGCAACACGAATGCTTCGTAAATTTGAAAATTTCTTATCTCACTCTGTATATCATTTTTCGTATAAATTTATCGGCGCCCATACCCGCTCCCCGCATCCCTCGGTGTTCCATAACAGATCAATTTACGTCAGTACGGCGTGACGCGAACGAGGCTTGATTGGCACTGATCAAAGGATAACAACGCGATGTAACAATCTACTGATTGCTGATGACCGACGACGCGACGCGACGTGACAGTCAGAGCTTTGACCACTCGCTGCGAAAGTATTACCCTTTCTCGAAATACACCGATAAGAGAATTGAAAACAAAGGGCTTGGTAATTTCGATCGAGAATGGCCAAGGGACGCCGGAAACAGTTGTCGACGTTCTATTCCGCGTGTAATAGAGAATACTTGAGCGCGAGCAACCGGGACTGAAAGTATTTCGCTTTGGACGGTCAGTCTGCAAAGGCGGCTAGGTAACAAAGTGAAACTTTGACCCGTCCGCGTTCGTTGGTGCAAATATTGTCGACCGTCGCCAGCTTTCCTACAAGTTCAAAGCTGCTTATAAACAAAGCGGTTTTACTCCGAAACATATGACTTTTGGTCGAGAAAATCTTGGACACTGTCTACGAGGACTAGGTATACTACGTAATTGAACAAGGCCTGTTTCTTCGGCCATGAGAGTTTCCTCGATTCCGTTCTCGGACTTCAGTTCCGAAGACTGAAGCCACGAAGGGGAATCGGTAAAATGACTAGGTGTGAAAACCCCTTAATCGCGAGTGCCAGCGCGAGACAAGGAAGGACGGACTACTCCGGAGGTTCGCGTCTGGAGACGCGCAGTCGCGAAGCCATTATGCAAACCACTTTACGTCCATTAGGATTTCCAAAGAGCAATTAGCGAACGGACGCACGTTGCCTTCTATCTACGTCACGCAGACGGTGGAATTCGGCAGTGTCATCGGCCCTGGGAGAAAAGGACAACGAGTTAATCCCGTTTTTGATTCATTAGATCCTCCGGCCAACACCCTGTACATATGTTTACTCATAAGGCTACCACTCGCTCAAGTAACTCGAGTAAATGGCAGTGGGCGGGCTGCACCACGATGACACCATCCGCGACCCCTCGAAACCCAGTAAATTACACGCCATAGGAAGCCCGGGTCCGGCTGTCCGTGTGACACAGTGTCAGGTCGAGAGGGGGGAGTAATTGCTTAATATATACCGGGTAGTCGTAGCGAAGGGACGTGGTCAATTTAGCCCCTTTCATTCGAACGGCATGGAGCCAGAGTCGGTTTGTGAACTCTGGTTGGCTTCTGGTTTCGACTCTTTCGAACTGCAAATGTCGAAGATTGCCCCCTTTATGTTTCAGAACACAGAAACCCGGTGCCGCCAAGATTCAACGAACGAGTAAGTCCGGCTCCTGTTCGAACCGGGGAAACCGCCGTATTGTCGTGCATTTCCCAGGGCATACCACCCCCCAATTATCTCTGGTTTCGGGAGAAGGGTAACGGCAACGAAGTAGTTGGAAATTCGGAACGTGTTCATGGCCGAGCCGGTGTTCTGGTCCTTCAATCAGCCAGAACGGAAGACGCTGGTCGTTACGTATGTCACGCTAATAATACCGCCGGTTCTGAGAGGGTTGAACTCGAGGTGTTTGTCATCAGCAGTTTGTCGGTCCATCTCACCCCTCAACAGGTTAGTAAATCTCATTCGAAACTAGACTAGACTCGTTGGGATCCAGTGTGTTCCGTCCCGCATCCTTGATCGTTGATCCTTGGTATCATCGGAAGTGGGGAACATTTGTTAAGAGATTGCCCCGGTGAGAGGTGTTTGTAACAAGCTTAGGGTTAGAAATTTGCATCTCGTTCTTAGCGCCCTGGAAACTTTGACGATAGCTGAAGCAAACCAAGGTCAGGTAAGGTAAGGCGAGGATGGGATTTTCAGGAGCTTTGTTCCTCATCCTGATCCTTGATCCCTTCTCAACTTTAACGAACATCCGAAAGTCCGTCAAACTAATATTGCCTCGTCCCACTTTCGTCACGCAGATAACGGTCGATCTTGGCAAAGACACGGAGTTCCAGTGCGTTGTTACCGGGCAGCCAACGCCCGTCATATCCTGGACCAAGGACGGTCTTCCACTCCGAGATCTGTCGTCGAGCAGAATCCGAGTCGTAGGTCACAGCGGATCCACTTTACACATCGCGGCAGTTAACAGAGACGACCGTGGGATGTACCAGTGTTTTGCTAAGAACGATTATGAAATGGTACAGGCCACCGCAGAGCTGCGTTTGGGAGGTGAGTTGTTCTTCTTCTCTCTTCTTTTTTTTCTTTCAATTTTCAGGAAATAGGAAAGTGACGTAGACCGCATCGGGTCTAGGAGCTGCGTAATTAAATTCGGGGATGTATTTAGCGAAAGGAAATGATGTTCTGACCTTTAAGCCTCGGGGCGAGTGTCTTAAAGGTTTTCGTTTTCGCTCTGGAGAAAAAAAGAAAAAGAAAAAAGAAACAAAATGAAGAAGTTAATTAAGGCTCTTTAATCGGTGAAAGCGAGATATGAATTTCTTCCTCAAGCCCTTTTCATAAAGTTGACTTACAAAGGCGTGCTGCCATACCATCAAGAGAGGAATACGCGGGAGGGGACTACGGACATTAAAATCAAATTCGGCGTTGCGGATGAAGGAACAAGATTATTAATTACGGAAACATATTTACGCGAATGCGGTTCTCCATTGGACCAAACAAAGAAACGGTCCTTTTCTTCGTTCAAGATCGCAGGAGGGATCAGAGAAAATCGTATGAAATGAGGAAACGAGAATCTCTTGCCATTGTCCCCTTGTTATTTATCCAATTATAAAACCACACGCTGAATTCAACGCAGCATCTTATTCCCCCGATATTTAAAGAATTTCCGGTTTATCTACTATAATAAAGAAAAAAAAGAACGCATCAAATTTCTTCTCGACCAAGATGGGAAAGAAATGGGTCTGATTTTCCGGGAGGATACTTTGTGATCTCTTTACTTGAACCTGTCAGGCTTCGTTGGCCTTCTCAACGGACCATTTCAAGGGTGTAACGATCCTGCAGACTGATATGAAAGCGCAGAACTTCCTTTCCCTACCTTTAAACCATCCAATTTCGTGGACTCTCTACGAAGCCACGATTCCAACTGCTATTTTAAACATGTATTAAGGCTTACGAGGAGGAACGAATAAGACTGATAACGTATGCGGGGGAGCAACAGTTTGGAGAAACGAAGCCTCTCTCACTCCGGAAAGCCCTGGCCCTTCACCTGATCCCATCCATCTCTGACCGTGACCTTTAAGTCATCCTCTCTTGATGGGTCAGGCGTTAAAGGTTCGCGTGTCTCGAGGAGTATCTCTACGGTCATTTAGTTGCAGTGGTTTGAGGTCGAGAGGAGAAGGAGAAGAAGAAGAAGAAGAAGAAGAAGTCGCGGAAGAGAAATGAACAGTTTGTTCGTTAAGCGTCGTTGGAGTGAAAAAGTGTGAGGGCGAAGGAGTGGCGACCTGGAGAAGAACACTGCTAGAATAACGGAAGCATAAAGCGATAGGAGTGGTAGTAGCTGGAAAAGAGAGAACTAGAAATACACTAGCCCAGAGTAGCGTACTGGCGTTTCGTTAAATAAATATATCCCATTTGTCTTTGTCGCGGCCAAAGGGTATAAAGGGGAAAGTTACTTCCTTCGGAAAAACCATGCCTCCGCGGAGAACGAGATAGCAGACAAATAGCGCCAACGTGCTTCTCTGCCATATTTAAAAGCCGAATTCCCTCGTCTCGAGTGCCAAGGGAAAGGCAATCAATTTCAAAGACCGACAATCCTATTTGGGAGGCTAAACAGCTCTATTAATAACACCGCGCGCGCACCTTAACACTTGGAATAATTGAATTCTGTCTCTTACACCGCGCTCCGTGAGCCCCATATCGCGTTTCCAAAGCCTTCTCGTTGGCGTTCTGACCGGCGATTAAGAAACGGTGAAAAGTCACCTGCGAAATGGTTCCGGCGGTCATTTATTCGCAGGACAAAGCGACGAGATGAGAATTCGGCAAGCTTAAGTCTGAGTTTGAGTTTAAGTTGTGAACGCGAGCGAGCGGTTGGAAGCGTCAGACTTTAATGGTTTAAGTAGTTGAAAAGTTTTCGCTCTGGCACCATTTTACGTGATGTCTAAAGTGGGAAGTTAATAGGGCCGTTTTCCAAGGACTTTGTGGACTCGCCTTACGTCTAAGCATCTTCCACCCACTCGGAACCCCGTGCAGTTCAGAATTCCCTTTATCCATCAACGGCTTGTGTAGTTCGGGCGATTAATTGCCGCCCTGGGTTATAGGAGGTCTGATATAAAACGAGGAAGCAGGTAATACGATAAATGAAGGGAAAGTTTTTCTTCTTCATGTTTCGATAATCTATACCTTGAAAAATAACATACTAAAATTTCAAGTCCATATCTCGAATAGTTTTTGAGTTACAGCCATCCGAAGAGCATTCGAAAGTTGCGTTAGCTTAGGGACCGTACCTCAGTTATTGTTCGAAAGTCATTAGAAAAAAGCCTACAGGTGTCTTCCGGAGAAGAGGAAGGAACATTGTATGGGTCTGGAATATCAGATCAGCAGTAGATATGATATTTCTCGACTCATAAGTTATAACCATGAAATCAGTAGCTTGAACTTCAAACGCGTTTTTCTCGAAACTACATTTTTCAAATTTCCTGCAGTTATAACTCGAAGACAAATCATCCGATCGACTTGATTCTCATTGCAGCTTCTTTTATATAGTTTCTCCATGCAATGAACCTCCAGTTTTCCGATCGAATAAAAAATGGAATTTTGGCAGGCCAAAGATCATCAAATTTTCGCCCGAAATTTGAAACTTTTTTTTAAAACTCCGCCATTTTGTTAAATTTCAATTTTTTTTTTTTTTGATCGAGGGTTATTGTACGGGCAATACCTTCTAGTTTAATAAACTTTTTGGTTCTTTTGATTTCGGGCACTGTGGAGGTCGCTATCACTGCAGCAGTGGGGGAAACTTTTTTTTTTGAGTCTTGGTAGATTGCGAATAACTCGCTGAATTTTCAATTTTTTGGACCAAAAATTTGATCATGTGTTCATCATATATCCTCAAATATATCCTTAAAACATGAAAACATTCCATGCGGTAGTTTTCTTTATAAAAATTCCCAAAAATCACCTTTTTTTCCGTTCGATCACACTAGCGGTGCCTTTTAAATAATAATGCCTGTCGCATGATTCGGTCTGTCCTGTCACTGCCAAGGCGTGAGAAGGGTGGCTTAACTTTCGGCATAAATTCGTTACGACTTCACCCCCAGCGCAAGGTAAGACTAAAAGCGACCTTCCGGCAGTCCCTTTACCAAAAATATTCCGCTGAAAATCGTTCGTCAAATTGGAACAGGATCAGAAGTGGGTACATGGACTGGAGTACGGAGATCGCTGGGGCAGAATATGTCTGTGGTATTCCATACCGCTGAACAGCAAACAACGACAGGATATGGGAGCAGTAAGGAATATGGAACAACAGTGGAGACAGATTCTGTTTAAACAGACGGGAATGAATATTAATTCACGAGGACTAGGCATCTTCAGGGATCAATACCTCGGCTCTGTATTAATAGATCGGGATAAGCGTCCTCCTCCTCAGTCAGAGGCTTGAACTGATCATCCTTCATCCTTCTTTCCTTTTTACGAACCGCAGACGCAAAGGCTTTACGTAACAAATACAATCGAATTCTTTTTTAAACTAATTGTAAAATTTCGGTTCGGAAAATGGGGAATGGGGAATGGGGGGTGGGGGGTGGCTAATTATCGTTAAACTAAAAGCAATTAATTGACGTCTGTTTGAACGCATGAAATAATTAATAACAATAATGACGAGGGTAATAACCGACGCATTGTAAATAGGGGTTGTTCCCACGAGCCAATGCAGGTGCAGCAGAGGTTGACGCAGTGTGATTTATGGGGTGAAAAATTGCAGGAACAAAGAGGTGGCATACAGACCCGTGGCCATTGTGTTTCTTGCGGTATAGATTATCGCGAAATTGTTGATATACCAGCGCGAGAAGTTGGAGGGGTGTATATACGCAGACCGTATTTAGTTTTGTATAATTTTGGCTTCATTTCAAGCCAGGGTGTATCCACCCGCCTGCAGAGTTCAGGCGTCAAACCGCAGATCGATAACTCCCTTCACACGTCCCACAACCCCAGAGCTCATGGATGTTGCCTAAACGTCGACTTCTGCATAATACTCGCGTGTTACATCAAATGGTCCCGGCGGCCCTAACGAATAAGGGATTTTCACCCCATTCCGATTCGCCTAATATGTGCGAAGAACAACACGTTCAGAGAAATAATGCAAGGGTTCCTCTCCTCTCTCGTCTCATTCATGTCCCTTACTTTTTCGAGCTCTCCTAGTTTTTCATTTTCTTCATTTATTCGTTTTTATTATTTTCCGAATTTTCCAAAAAATAAAAATAAAAATAAATCCTGTTTTACTAGACGCTACACTTGGATTTTTACCCCTCCCGTATCTCCCTCTGTTCTCCTCAGCTCTGGGGTTGGGGAAGTATTAAAGCTTGTAGGACGACTCGCGAGAGAAGGAGACGTACCCTGTCAGATACTGAAAAAGGACGAGAAGAAATACCCCTTTGCTCACTGTCGTGTGGTGTGAAAGCTCGTTGAGCTTTTTCCGATCTTTTTTCCGCCACGACTCGATACTGGGTAAAAAACAACCAAATCCTGGCGAAGACTCGGGAAATAGTATATTGTGCACCTAGGGAGGGAAGTAGGCGTTTTTCGCCTTCCCTTCCAGTTTTCACGCATGGCTTGTAAAAAAGAATTTACTCGTCTGCGGTCTAGGACTCGTTCCGCAAACGTCGCGCTGGTCAAAAAACGCCTACTTCCCTCCCTAGGTGTATAATATACTATATTTCTTGTCACTTTTATTGCCATTTTTCGCGGACATCCTCATGTTATAAAACCCCCCAAGCTATAAACGTGTAATCGATTTTGTACAGATGCTGCGCCTCATCTGGTTTACAAGTTTATCGAACAGACTATCCAGCCGGGACCCTCGGTATCGTTGAAATGCATCGCTGCGGGAAATCCAACCCCTCATTTCACTTGGACTCTGGACGGTTTTCCTCTTCCCCAAAATGACAGGTGAGAAAATTTTCAACTTATGGACTCTCTTTGCTCACTGGTTCGTCAGAAATTCTCACATGTTTTCTATCTATCTCCCCTTTCATCCCTGAGTATATTTCCAACCCAGTCGTTGAACGCAAGCCAAAAAACGATATAAGCGGAAAAGTTTACGCAATACGACGGAATAAATAACAGATGGCGGGTATAATAAATAAACTACGAAAGTATAACGAGAATAGAGAAAAACGCTAATAGGGGTGTGCCGAAATAAATCAGCATTTTTTTTCACCCAGAATCAGGTTGAATAATGAATTTCCCGGAAGGGCACCGCTGTCATTAAAATCTAAGAGGTTCCTCAATCGATTTCATTCGATTAACAAGAATAAGTATAGTGCGAAAGTCCGTCTTGGTATTCGATTTTTCTTTTCTTTCTTTTTTCTCTGGTGGCTGCCCATGTGAGTATGTACCATTGGCCCAGCCTTTGACCGTGCTTGGCCCGAATGTCGCCAAGCGTTGGCATGTACGATGTCGCCAGGCATGGGCCAATGTCGAAATGATAAGATAAGGCCGATAATGGGCCAAGTGTCTTGCCAATGCCTGGGCCAAGTGTCTTGCCAATGCCTGGGCCAAGTGTCTTGCCGATGCTTGGTCCGATCTTGTTTTATTCGTATTTTAGTAATAAAATGCCCATCCTTGATCTGGACGATTGGACCATTCTTGGGGCAATCGATCTAATAATGCACGGCCCAGACTTGGGCTTGATTGAGGAAATTCGGCTGCGAATTCCGTTATCAGAAAATTATTTGGTATAACATATATACAACATAATATAATATAATACATATATAGGATGATATTCAGCATTATATCAAATTATGTACGGTGTAATTTCTGATCATGGGCATGGGTTTGGACATTTTCATTCTTAAAGTAACAGTAAAGGAGACATATAAGATCAACATTACAATTTTTATTGTATATACGTTTTTAAATCTTCAATAAACTATACATAATATAAATGTTTTGGTTTATAATATTTAACGGAACAATAACTACATGCACAGGAGCGAATATTATTTTTATCTAGAACTAATCACGACTAATACTAATACTAATAATAATAAATTTGGTTTGTTCGTTTTTATTATTCTTGCTTCTATTACTTCTCAAGACTTCACTCCGATATTCGTTTATAAATCTCAAACTTTATATTGAATTGAATAAAATGATAATAATAATAATAATTAATTAATGAAAGTAATGATAAGCTTATATATATATATATATAAGGTGGAAAAAGATATTGCAAATAAATAAAGAAAAAAATACGTAAAACTTGGAGCATGTAGGTCAACTCAAAGTACTGCCGCCAAGACAGTGAATTTTCCCAGTTAATTTACGTGCGAATTCGGACTCACTGTATAATTTTTGTAAACTTCTAAACTTCTAAACTTTTATCGCTGAAAATCGCCTAATTTTTTGTGAAATACCTACGACTATAGGGAAGACAGATGTCAAATTTCAGATTTTTTGAAGCATTATCAAGGCGGGAGGAGTAAAAATAATGCAGTGAGCCCAAATTTCCACGTAATTTGAATGGAAAAATTCACTGCCTCGCCTGCGGTACATGGAGTTGACCTTTAGGCTACAAGTTTTACCCACCTTTGTCTAAAATTTATTTGCAAACTTTTTCCGCCTATGCCCGTCGGAAATTTCTTCTAAATGCCTCCACTTGCAGCCTGAACAGTTCGTGCTGCTTTACCTCCTTCGCGATCCCCTGATCGTGCGAGCCATATTCCTGTGGCACTTCGTACTTGTTTGGGTGTAATCTTTCCAGCATATTTGTTTATTAAGATATCTGAAAGTGCGACGCGATACTAATTATTAATATTATTCTGAGTATGCCTAGTGGCTCCAATTTTCTATGGATGCAGACTCAGGGATCATTTCTAGTGTAGGAAAAGTGGACTCTTGATGATATTTACTTGAGATCATTGAATAAATGATTGCTTACCTTCCATGCAAGAATATACCGCTGTCGCACTATAATTTTTCTTGCCTACCCCTTTCACGATTCTTTCGGTTCCGCTATAGAGTAGTTGAATACTTTTTCTTATAAGCTCTGATGAAATGTTTATTATTTTTAATTAATAAACGCACTATTTGAATCAACGATTTATTTGCACGCGCTGTTACAGCTTGAGGACGGTAACTAACAAAAGAAGCTTACTTGTTATTGCATAGATATAAAGGTACAGGCTCGCTACCAAACTATATAACAAAGAGTCCGCCTTTTATCTGAACGCTACATATCATAGTACACAGCGCAGCTTAGTATCTATATACTTCAACAGATGCATATACATATGGGGCATTCCACGTCAAATTTCGATTTCGATTTGGTTAATTATTTGGATAATTTTTTAGTATGATGTTGCAACTAACCCAAAAGGGTCTCTAATTTTTACATACCGATACATTTCACCATCTGATATCAGAATCAATTCAATTTTTTATAGCTATATACAGGGTGATTCAGACTGACCAGATAACCTTACGTGGGTGTATTCCTCTCGGAAATCTAATACTAAATTTCCTTTACCAAAACTTCGAGAGACTGATTATTATTATTATTAATAATTATTCATTAATTATTATTATCAATGATTAATCATAAAGCCGAGAACCTGAACGATTACGAAGCGGTGGACCTAGATGAGTAAAACTACAAAACGGAAGACCCAGACGACGGAAACTACGAAGAGGTTGACCTAGACGACTGAAACTACAAAGCAGAGTACCTGGACTACGAGAATTACGAGGCCGAGAACCTGGACTACGAAAACCACGAAGCGAAGGACCTGGACTGCGAGAACTACGAAGCCGGGGACCTGGACTACGAGAAATACGAGGCCGAGGCCCTGGACTACGAAAACCACGAAGCGGAGGACCTGGACTACGGGAATTACGACGCCGAGGATCAGGACGACGAGAACGGAGGCGTACGCCATACGAAGTCATCTCCAAGAGACAACGCCATCATACTCATCCAGAGATCGAACCATCACTTCGTGCGATAGGAATCGATCCGCCGCGGGCACTGCTCGACTTACACTCTTGAACCGGCCCTGTCTCGGTCGACACTTACAAGCCCTGTGATTGGTCAACTAAGATCTTCTGTAGCTCCGAAAATATTAGTCCCTCGAAGTTTTGGTAGAAGAAATTTAGTCTTAGATTTCCGAGAGAAATACACCCACATAAGGTTATCCGGTCAGTCTGAATCGCCCTGTATAGTCACTGCGAGCATTTCATGTAATCTATAATATAATATATATAATAGCGTCAAATTAACAATTGGCCAGTAACGATTGGGCCAGATTTGTACGGAGTTCGGCCAGATATCAAGACCAGTTGTTGGCTGATACTATTGGACCACGAATGGGACAAGGTCTGGGCCGGCTGTTTGGCCCCGTCTGTGGCATGTACAACTGGGCCAAATGTCGCCCAAGAAATGGCCCCAGCGTCGGTACCAAGCTTTCAATGATTATCGTTAAACACAGAATAGTAGCTTTGGGCCAAGCTTGTCTCATTCTTGGCCCAAGCGTCAGATCCAATTGCTGGTTAATACCATCGGGACAATGCTGGGAAAGGCTTCGGCTGATGGCATTTTGACAAGGCTTGTCCGCCGAGCTTGGCCCAAGCATGGACCAAAATTGTTTCTGTGTTCACTATTGGCAACGCACGCATGGGTGGTTCCGAATCTGAGGTCTAAAATTCCGACTTTCGTACATTTATACAACTAATATCTTGAATATGTTGAATAATTCAGATATTTAGATTGGTTCCGCCATTTTGAATCCGGAATTTTATACCTCGAATTCGGAATCAGTGAGCCAAAAGACCCCCAAACACCGAGACAGACTCGTACCATTTGTCTGGGTCAAATTATACGCGAAAATTAGTAAAACGATGTAAGATTTCGCGGGATAATCGAAGGGGAAACCTTATTTTCTGACGAAAGTTAAAACCTTATAGAAAGTTGATCATTCGACGTAATTTCGTGGGGATTTTGGGGTGAGAACTCAGAGAAGATACATCGCAGTTTACAGATCAACCTGCAGAGTCTAGAATTCGAATAAAAAAGTCGAACTTTGCGGTCAGCAGTTTTAAAACTCGCGTTTATAGGCCCTGGCCAGAATCGAGACTGTACGCAGCATATGCGTTGTCAAAAAACCGTCGATCTTTATGCCCTGAATTATGGCACTTGGCGGTGTTCACTGAGGTGATCTGAAAAGCAATTTTTTTCTTCCTTTTTTTCTCGCAAGAGGGAGCGAAGACCCTCGCGTATACGCAACGTACGTGTATTGCTTCTTTCCTCTGCAGAGTAAAGGAAGTGATTTCGGGTTAGCGATTTTATTTTTTAGTTTTCATTCATTTTTTTTTCTTTTTTCTTGTCTTTTATCTTCTTTTCTTTCTACCCCAAAACCTTTGAGCTTCACAGCTATATTCCCTGACCCTAGAAATTGACTTGTTTCCAGAGGATTGGCTGGAACCCACTTTGATTATATCGGCCTGTTCGCCCCTAGCTTGAAGAAATCTTGATATTACCTACCTGTCACATCATATTTTCATTTCGGCAAAGACGTAAACTCTCTGCATAAATTCGCTTCGGACGATTCCGAATTTCCAGAAATCTTACCTCGACCATCGACAGCGAGGCGATTCGAAAATTCCGATCTACATCTCTTAGAGTTCAGGCTGATCGAGACTTTCTTCAAGGGAACTCATTTTGTCATAAATAATTGATGGAATTTTAAAACCTTTTTTTTTCAAAAAGTCGATTTCAGGATCACTAATTTTACCACTTATTGGTTCCCATACGATCGATGCAGCCCGAGTTATCAAACACTGAATTAATGACACGCGCGGATTTTAAGTTCCGAAGTCTTCGTCTTTCGGATCTTTGGTTTTCGGAATTTTAGTTTTTAATATCCTTTCTAAAAACAGTGAGACGTTGATATCGAAATTGGGAACTGTCATCTCTCGAAGAGTTTTAGAATTCGGGAATATTAAACCCAGTCTTTTTTCGCTGTCATTTTTCGTCGAGCAGCGCGCGGTGTATGGGGTTAAATGAGGGAGGGTGGAGGAACAAGGAAAACATTTTAAACCGGAATACGAAAGACTGTTGGGTAAAGGTCAGAAGAGAAGTGTGTTTGAACAGCAGGTGTTAATTTGAAAATGAAATATTCATAGGTAGGTAAAGACAAAGGGAATGCGAACCGACGCGACGCGTACACGCGGAGAAACAGGGGAAAATTTCTGATTAGAGAAATGGTTAGCGCGCGGATTGCTTCGGGGTAAATTTCGCCAGGAATTAAGCCCAGCCTATCCATCCCTCCACTTTCTTTTTCATCGGCACATCAATTTTATAATACACCCTGGTGCACCAGAGTCGAATTCATACCACGGCTTGCATAATTTCGAGGACATTTCCACAGTCCCAGGTCTTAATAAAAGAGACAGCAATTTAATTCGTCATTTAATGAATCGTCTACCCCTGCAGTAACACCGTGCCAAGTTCTTTAATTAACGGTACGGATTAATTAAACGGTTGCCACGCAGAATTTCTCAACCCTTTCGCCGGCGGCATATCAGTTACGTTAACCATCATCGATTTACTCTCCTTTTCTCTTCCTCCTCTCCGCTTTTACTTTTTTCTTTTTTTCTTCTCTCCTTTTTGTCACGGGATCCAAAAGCCGCGCGTATATTTTATTTCAGGTAAAAAGAGGCGAACAAAAGAACGAAAAGAAAATTGCACATGTATATAACATATCAGAAAAGCATATTCCAGCTATTTGATTTATAAACTGACGCTTTCCAGAGTTCTACTGCTGCAGGGTGTGATTTTCCTTTGAAAGTTTTTCATTACTTTTCGCTTTGCATAAAATTCACGTCTCAACATTCCCCGCTCTGATTTACCTAGTTCGCTCGCGAATTCGAGGGAAATATTACTGGCGATAAAAAAAACAGGACAAAATAATGAACGTAAGAAAGCGAGGAATTCTACGCTCGACTTATAAACGCGAAGGCATTTCGTCGTTCGCTAATCTAAAGACAGTTTAATTTTCCACAAACGCGTCACGACAAGTTCGTATCTTCGCGTACCTCAATAAGAGCGCGTAATTCTCGTCAGAATTGATATTGACTTTAAGAAAATGATTAACTTTGGGTTCAAAGGGTTTCCTGGTACCTTAATGCCTCGACGAAACTCCAGACAATGAGTGGAAACTATGGGGAATAAAATCGCGAAGTCTGTGTCTGGCTTCGATCGTATAATGCGAAAGGGCGCATTGTTTCCAAATCTGCAAAGCCCGCGCGGGGCGGATAATCTTCAGAAAATAACCGATCAATTTTTCATTTCGATCCTCGGGCTCTCATACCGTCAATGAATATAGACTAGCCGTCGGATTAGCGATGCATTCTTCTTGCCGTCTAAGGAGGCAATTTATGTATATACCCATAGCCACTCTAAAGAGAAGAAGAAAAAAAATAATGGGGTATTAAAAGAGTGGAAATCAAGCCACTATTCAAGCCCATATTCCATCCTAGACAGTAAACATGTTACGATTGAAATATAAAGAGAGTAAAGTAAGGTCTCACGAGACGGAGGGCGTCAGCTAGCAGGGGTGATGAGATTAGCGTTGTTTGCTGTCATATCAAAATTGAGATTCAATTTTCTCTTAGTTTACTTCGTTAGTTCTGACGCCGGCATTTCGCGCGAATAAGGGATCGCAGTTGATGTGACGAGATTAGATTCTGCGGAATGTATAGGATTGATTAAAAAAAAAACACGTTCGTTCCCAATTATCCACCGGAAATAAGATCCCCTTTGTCTAAATGAATTTCGTTCATCCCCGAGGAAAAACCATTTGCATAGGTTCGTCATTGGCCAGTACGTGACCGTTCACGGGGACGTAATATCCCACGTAAACGTGAGCGCAGTGCGAGTCGAAGACGGCGGTGAATACAGATGTTCGGCCTCGAATCGTGTCTCGAGGGTTCATCACTCAGCGCGTCTAAACATTTACGGATTACCGCATGTCCGGCCCATGGGAAACTACGCAGCTGTGGCCGGCGAAACGACGATTATCAAATGTCCAGTCGCCGGTTTTCCGATCGCCAGTATCACGTGGGAAAAGGGTTCGTCGATTTCGCTAATTCCTCGAAAAAAAGACATTCCACGCTTCATCTGTTCACAGAGTCTTAAAAATCCCCTAAAATTTGTCATCTTCTCACAACAGACGGCCAGCTCTTGCCCACCAGTCGACGTCAAGAAGTTTCCGGCAACGGGACCCTGGTCTTACACAACGTCGATAGCAGCACCGATCGCGGCGCTTACACATGCACTGCCAGGAACAAACAGGGTCATTCAGACTCCCAAACGGTACACATCGAAGTCAAAGGTGAGGATAATTCTGTTTACTGTTCAAGTAGTTGGAACAACGGACTTGGGAGTCCCGACTAAACGGCGCAGCTTCTGTTTCCAGGATTCTTTAATCGCCTTAATGAAATTAGTTCGGTAGTTTGACGCCCGCTCATCGAGTGGGGAGGAAGAATCCAAAGAACGATGATGGGGCTCGCAGCTCAGCAGGACTCTGTGACCTTTGACCAGCTCATTTTCCGACCCATTAAACATATTTTCAGGGAGAATGGAGCCGCGGAGAGTTTCTGTTTTTTTTTTGAGAGCTGATTTTCTCACTGATCGGAAGCTTAGACGTATTTTTGTATTGGTGTCATTGCAGTCCCTCCTAAAATCGAACCGTTTAGCTTTCCCGCCAATATTCAAGCCGGCGCGAGAGTCCACGTAACATGTGTCGTCAGCGAGGGCGACGCGCCCATTAAAATCATCTGGCTGAAGGACGGGCATGGCTTGATGGCGAGAGAGGCGATGACGCATCAGATCGGGGAATACGATCTCGCTCTGAGGATCCAAAGTGCATCGCCGTCGCACAATGGGAACTACACGTGCGTCGCCAGCAACGACGCCTCGAAGGCTGCGCACACTGCATTATTGCTAGTTCATGGTACGCCCGATCGCGTCGAGTCAAGGATCATTTTATGATCCTTGCTATAAAGAGAAAGAAAGAAGCGCGGATTCATTCGCCAATTTATCGTCATGTGTTGTGCCGACAAATATCAACCAGAATCAGAACCCTGGCTCCAGACTTCAGGCTTCAGACTTCAGACTCGCCACTACACGCTCTCCGGGTGTTACTCGACTGACACCCTCTGGTTCTACGTTTTCTCAATTACCCTCAAACAGCTTTCCCTTTGTTCCACTACCCCACGGGTCTACCCTGCCGGGCAGAGTTTCTCAACTCGTATCAAAGCGGCCGGGTCCTCAGACTGCGAGGGGTGGCTTTTCTTTGACGAGAAACACCGGGCTTGATGAAAGGGTGGAGAGATTACTTATCTTCGATCTTGTAGCGTCCAAACAAAATCATCGTTGAGACACTCTGGCCGTTGGGCATCGTCCATACTCACACACTACCCTGAAACAATGTACACTGCGAGACACTCGCACAGTATTTCACACGAGGTTTCATCACACGGTATTAAATACGGCGGAAGGTAATCGCCGAAAGCTACACTCCACCCCCAGACATCATAGAGCCGAAGTCTTCGTCTTCCCTCCTGGCATTTCTGTTTAGGAAATCTGTCTAGTATCAAGTTTCTCTTTTGCCTCAAAGCCAGCGCCGAAATCCTTACTTGTACAACTAGTTTACAGAGCCAGGCAGCAGCCAGCTCATATTCAAGAGAAGGCCACCCGGAGTATAATACTTTATGCTTTACCGAAAGGGGGAGAAAATTGTTTTCAGATGGTCGAAAAATGGCGAAAGACGTGTGAGAATAATTGTTCGAGGATGAGAAGTGACTAGAACCTCGTGTTTGTTCTTGTGCGTTGCAGTTCCGCCTAGGATAGCTCCTTTTAGTTTTAACAAGGACTTGTCCGAGGGTGTAAGGACCCAGGTGACCTGCATGATCGAAAAAGGTGATCCTCCGTTCACAATCACCTGGTTGAAAAACGGCGATCAAATCGGTACGGCAGGCGGTACAATATTCGGCTCATTAGGAGCCTCTGGATCATCCAGAGGAATTCAATCTCCTGGACTGAGAGTGACCAGTATCGACGCGCATTCCAGTACCATAGTTATCGAAAGGGTCAGTGCTACCCATACAGGAAATTATACATGCGTCGCCCGCAACTCCGTCGCCGAGGTCTCTTGGACGGCCGAGTTAGTCGTTAGTGGTAAAGTAGCTTTCGAAATGCGATACGTTTCAAAGTCTCATTCGTTCTTCTGTACATGTATACTTTGTTAAAGGACTTGTTAGACCTTGCCGCGTGTCTTATACCTGATATTATCAGTCTGTCTGAAGCATGACTATATAGAAGTCGCCCACGCATAGAACGCAGTAACGCAACGCAACGCAACGCAAAGCAAAGTAAAGCAAAGCAATGCCACCAGCCAGCCAGCTCTCACCGCTCAACGCACAAAGCCCAAAGCGCACAAAGCACATCGCACACAATCCTTCACAGTAAATTGCACATATATGCACCCACACCTCATTTCACCTCACGATCATATATATATCCTTGTCGCTGTTTATACTTTTATATATCGGATGAATCCTTTCGAAACTTATTTCTCGCCTCTGGATCGTAACGCCGTTTATAGACGCACGTTCTCAGAGCTTACCGAGAAATGGGATTCGGAACGAAGCCAATATAAAATGAAGCTCACTCAAGCACCGGCACACAGTCAGCACCGAAACACGTTATTCTTATCTCTCCTTACTTTAGTTTATTTTTTTCTGTATTCCTCACCTCGCACAGATATGGTATACTCGATCATATTTCTTTACTTTCGTCACAATTTAACTATACAATTTTTCAAAGCACAGTTTCTGGGTGTCGAAATGTCTGCACAGCACTGATATTCTTACAGTTATTTGTCGTAAACACCATGTGTGACACTCGGTCGTAAAATTCGTCTCGATAAGATCAAGAATAATAATCCCAACGTTGCGCGAAGTAAAAATCAACAACTAGTTCAGTTTTTTTTTCTTTTCTTTTTTCTCTTCTTGTTTTTCAATCGCTTCATCGAAAGCTTATCAAGAGATCCATAAGTAATCCGCCATATTCGCGCTGCAGTAATTTTGAACAAACGATTGAAAAGAGACGTCTGATTTTTTTTGCAGCGAATTTCTTTCATTCTTTTCTCCAAATTTTATCGCAATTAGAACCCAGACGTCTCTGAAAGATCAGAAGCCTTTTGAGCACTATTAAATACACAAAGTAGGCGAGTGTTTCTAATTCATTGGACGTAAAGTTCGCCGTCTAACGCTCTAAATCCTCTTCAAAAAAAACAGTACCACCACGTTGGGTGATGGAACCCCAAGACGTTCATGCACCGGAAGGCATGCCACGTTTGGTATTGCATTGCCACGCCGATGGATTCCCAAAACCTGCTGTCACATGGCGAAGAGCCACGGGCAGACGGCCTGGAAACTACCGGGACATAGCGAGTCACGAACATGCCCAGGATCTGCGAATCCACTCTAACGGTTCGCTGGTCTTCGGAAGAGTCCAAGAAAATCATGAGGGTTTTTACCTCTGCGAAGCTATAAACGGAATCGGCGCTGGACTCAGCAAGGTCGTTTACTTGACAGTCAATGGTTCGTGTCGAGTTTTATTGGACCGAGTCCTTCCCCTCGTTGCAGGAAATCTATTCGTCCATTCCTTCATTCACTCCCGCGATTATTCCAGCCCCGGCGCATTTCACCGAAAAACATCGTAACCAGACGGCCAGGTTAGGCTCGAGCGCCGCTCTCCGATGCGAAGCGAAGGGCGATCATCCGCTGAAGATTGCTTGGCGGAAAGCAGGCTCTGCCCTGGAGCCAGCTGTTTCTGACTACCGCTACATGATCAAGGAGCTAAATACCACCGACGGTGCAGTCGGGGTTTTGGGACTTGTCAGCACGACGAGAGAGGACAGTGGTCTGTATTTCTGTATCGCTTCGAATGCTTATGGCCGCGATGAGATGACCATGCAGTTGTATATACAAGGTATGAGACTCTCTGACGGAATCGATTGGTTATCTCCTTCGAGATGATTAACCGGGGATTGAATTTCAGAACCCCCTGATTTCCCGAGGAATCTTCACGTGATTGAGAAAGGTAGCAGATACGTGAAACTCGGTTGGACTACCAGCCAGGATGGAAACAGCCCGATAACCCAGTACATAATTGAATACAAGACTGACGCTGGTGAGTTTGACGGGTCTGGCCCTTCGGACGGCCTGAAAACTCGCGATTCAAATATTCTTCCTATTTTTGAATCAACAGAAGTCTGGCACGACCATACTTTCCACACGAATGTCCCCGGGAGTCAGGCCTTTGGCCATGTCAGCTCTTTGAGGCCTGCTGTCAGCTACCAGTTTCGCCTTTTTGCCGAGAACGAACTGGGTCGAAGTCAATCGAGCGATGTAGGTAACGCATGCCAAAGTGCTGCTCGCAATGTGTATAATATCCGTCAAACGAGACTAAAAGCTCTATAGTAGAGGATAAGAGAAAGAGAAAAATAAATCTTATTCAAATCGAGAGAAATAATAAAAATTTTGTTCGTCTTCCAGATCCTCGACGTTACCACTGAAGGAGAAACGCCCGGTGGACCACCGAGGAACCTCAAGGTAGACGCTGTTAGTTCAACGGAATTACGAATCCTCTGGGATCCCCCTGATCACGATTTATGGAACGGCGAAATCCTCGGTTATCACGTTGGTTACAAAGAGCACAGGTAATACGTGAGAGATGTCACGAATTCTATGATAATTTCACCTCCTCGCGACGCGTTAAATTCGCGATATAATTAAAAATCGATTCGCTGAGCCGAGCGTTGGTAAGTCGACGGAGGGGGCTGGCCAAAGGGCGCCACAGCCAGGAGGGTAGGTCTCGAATTCCCGGGAGGTAAAATAGACCTTAGTCCACAGTCGATAAGTTCCCTTTCCGTACGGTATTATCATCCCTCTGCGGAAAGGAGTAACCCTTTGACCCTGCGCAGATTCGCCGCGGAGCAATACACCTATCGAACAGTCGAGGGCAGAGTATCGACGGCTAACGTGGCTCTGGGACTTGCGCGGACTTCGATTCCTGGCCGACAATGTCAGCTCACTGATCTCAAGAAGTACACGCGCTACAGCGTCGTAGTCCAAGCCTACAACGCGCTTGGTCCGGGACCGATAACGCCGGAAGTGGTGGTGTCCACCTTGGAGGATGGTGAGTACCGACGTCCGGCTCCCCAGAGATCGTGAAACCCTGAGGAAACCTTGAACCCTGTTCACAGTGCCGAGCAGTCCACCCCAGGACGTGAGATGCACGGCGTTGTCTTCCCAGTCTCTCCAGGTATCCTGGGACCCACCGCCAGACTCGAGTCTGAACGGCGTTCTTAAGGGATACAAAGTGATATGGGAAAGCATGGACAATTTCGTGACGAGCGCAAAGTCAGAGACGAAGATAACGACGGCGTTGACAGTCGTGATGCACGGGCTCGAGAAATACACGAACTACTCGGTCCAGGCCGTGGCCTACACTAGGGCTGGTGACGGCGTGGCGTCGTCCCCGCTTTACTGTCTGACGGAAGAAGACCTCCCCGAAATGCCTGCCGCAGTTAAGGCAGTTGCCAGTTCAGCAACCTCGATTATAGTCTCGTGGCAGCCGCCGCTCAGAGCAAACGGAATAATCACATCGTACAATGTTCATTACAGAGCTGTTGGTCCCGAGGGTAAATGGTACCGCAGGACATTGGCTCCTCAGAACACAAGCTACGAGGCTGAACATTTGCACAAACGTAACCAATACGAGTTCGTCGTTGCCGCTGTGACGTCCGTCGGCGAGGGGGCTCACACTGCTTCCATAATACTCGGACCATCCGGAGAAGGTAATGACGGCGAATTCTGCACGAGTAGACCTTCAGCGATCGATTCCAACCTCTTCTTACAGTTCGAGCAGCGATATACTCCTTCGGTATGGTCTCAGTGGTGCCTTGGAAGCAGGACATCACTCTCCCCTGCCAAAGCGTTGGAAAGCCGGAGCCAACCACCGTGTGGAAGCAGCGGGGTGGTCAGCTGGTTAAACCGTCGGCTAAAATGGCCGTGCTGGTCGATGGGTCCCTGAGGATTTCAGAACTCCAACGCGACGAGAGTGGGAACTACACTTGTGTCGTGGAAAACAGACACGGGTCCGACCAGATAACGCATCAGTTGACTGTCCAAGGTGATTTTGGAACGGGAATTAAACGCCGTGTGAAGAATCGGCGGCCTCCGACTAACCCGTGAATCCGTTTCTTCTGTTTTTCCATCAGTCCCACCGGCGCCTCCGCTCCTCCACGCGACCGTGTCGACGAGTAATTCGATAACGGTTCAGTGGAAGCAGGGAGACGACGGCGGCGCACCGATCAGAGGCTACGTCCTGCAGTACAAAAGAGAGTATGGCGAGTGGGAGGAGGTCAAGGTCTCCCATAAGATCAGCAGCTATCTACTTTCCCAGCTGTGGTGCGGCACCAAGTACCGAGTGTACATGACGGCCTTCAACCGCATCGGGATGGGCCTTAGAAGCGACATCATCGACGCCATGACCGAGGGGTCGAAGCCAGACCCGTCACCGGCGTCTGGGGATAAATTCATCACCGTAAACGTCTCCTGGATCACTCTGCACCTCCACACATGGCACAACGGCGGCTGTCCGCTGCTTTATTTCGAACTTGAATACAGGAGGAACGGGGAAGACCTGTGGACGCTTGTTTCGAACAATATCGAGGTTTGTTTCGCCTCTGATTTTCATCCGTTCAATCACTGATCAGCTCCTCTCTCCCGGCAGGTGCAGAAGACCTTCACGCTGAACGAACTGCAGCCTGGTACCAGCTACGAGATCAGAATCCGTGCGCACAACAACGCCGGTTCAGCAGTCGCTGAGTATCGTTTCACTACCTTGCAGCCGGCCGGAAGTTCGACCATTTCCGCTATAGACCTGGACCAGTTCGTTCCTCCGCATACCCCGCTCTACTCGGACCTCAAGCTGATACTTCCGCTGGTGTTGAGCTCGTTTGCGATAATCGCTGCGGCCGGCGCGGTCTTCTACTGCTTCAGAAAACGTGAGAATATTCGATGGTCGATATCGGACGATGGGTATCCGTGTGAAATTGTTTAACCTCTGAAATAGGGCCTTTTTTGGGTGACGTAGGGAGCCTGCACGACGCTCAGACCGCCGCTGCGCTGGACAATAAACAGAACATGGAACAGCGTGAGCAGTACTACGCGACCGTGAGGAAGACGCTGAGATCGCCGATCAACGAGATGGCGACACTCGAGAGAATACCAGGTAAGAGAATTGCTCTAAAATCCGCCGATCAGCGCCGGGTCGGATTACCGAATGAAATCGTGACGATTCCGATTTACCTCAAAGCTTGAAATTAGACCACGAAAGAGAGTAGAGACTCGGTTTTGCTGATTAGCTTTTACTACGGTTGCGATGGCTGACTGATTATAGAATACTCCGAAGACATCTACCCTTACGCGACGTTCCAGCTGAAGGAAAGCGTCCCGGCGCCGGGGGAGAGCCGCTGCGGCTCCGCTGCGCCTCTCCAGACATTCGTCTATCACGACCCCCGGCTTTCCACTGCAGATACCCTTCAGCTGCGGGAGGTAAGTAGGCGATTACGTAACTCCAATCGTATTCTTTCACTGAGCCATTTGAAACCTCGACTGTCAGAAGGCCTTCGCACTCTTGAGTAATACAACACCCTCTTACTATTTGCTACTGTTTCGTTTCAAGTTGCACTATGTACACATAAATACATTATGTCATATGGCCTGTTTATCCTGTTGTCGAATAGTAGTGTTAATGCACGGTTGCTCGATTGTGTCTGGCTTGACTGTCACTTCTGATATACGTTTGTCGGCGAGACAGCTGGAGACTTGTCGGTGGCAAGATAAAGTCGGGGGATCGAATTTGATATTATTTTGCCGATCGGTCGGGTTAGCGCATTCACGAAAGCCGTATATCGAGCGGTGAATAAAACGTTACGTCTGCTGGTCCCCGTTTGAATCAACGAACATGATAGAGAGAACAGCAGTCAACCATCAAACGAACAAAGCAATGAACACACATGAAACAGCCAAAAAAAGAAACAACAAAAACAACAAAAAATCCCCCGTATGATTGCAGTCGGATTGCAACCGGTA
The DNA here is from genome assembly GCA_944452935.1 of Rhogogaster chlorosoma. NCBI lineage: Eukaryota > Metazoa > Arthropoda > Insecta > Hymenoptera > Tenthredinidae > Rhogogaster > Rhogogaster chlorosoma. Next base: position 2,315,364 of record OX101801.1, on the reverse strand, counting down.
CGCAAAGGTCCGGGGTGGTCGCTCCTCATCTGTGCCATTGCACAAAATGAACAAGGTCAATCAGGGGAAATCCGAGTCCGAAGAGTACGACACCCTGGGCTCGGACAGTGACACTGAAGTGGGGACCAGCAGCCGAACTGAATCTTCGAATCACCTGGTCGACTCCCGGCATCCAGTCACCATGCCAGATTCGCGTGTACACAGTACGAGAGTCTGATGCACTTAATCACAAGAAATATAAACACCTAACAAAATGGCTATTGAGCTTAGGCTTGTCCGAATTTATTTACCGATCTGATTCACTCGCCTATATTATTTCGTTCTACGAATCTTCATCATCTCCATATAATTATATCCATATACACATAAGCTACTGTTCTTTTTCTTTTTCTTTTCCTTGGTATAAAATTTGTGAAAATTCACCTGCATGAATGCGCAATAGGAATTGAAAACTGAAACACAATCGCTATTAATCTTAGATGAGAAATGAAAATCGGTATGAATTAATGAACTTTGTCGAAGTTAATTGGCATTAATGAACATCGACGAATTCTTTATTCGTAGACTTCCTGTACCATGGACCAGAATCTAGCACGTCTACAGAACCCTCACCGATTTTTGAGAGAAAATCGTTTCCTAGAAGAGGAAGACCCAAGTAAATAAAAAAAATGAATAATACAAAAATACATTTCATACTCGATAGACTCGAAGAAATATTCTGATTTACTTGATAATTTGATTCTTTACTTTTTCTTCTCAAGGATGCTACAGCTGGCGCGTTATACCAGCGAGGAGGCCCGTGCAAGTTTCGGGTCAGTCGGCATGTCTGGCGGTTCCAAGCACCAGTCGATTAACGACGGATCCGGAAGCCTGTTCGCCACCAAGCTGGATCCACCCTCGGGTTTCACCGACACGCTTGAGTTAAGCGAAGCGGAATGTGACCTGGACCGGGGACGCGGACGCCACCGTATACCGAGGGACTTCACCATTGCAGTTTGAATTATTATTCCTTTTTACGTATGTCTAATGTCTATAGATAACCTAAACCTCTACGATGTTGACTTTCGACGAATTCGTTCGAGATTATACAAAATTTCAAATATATATTACATCCGATCGCCGATGCTACTGCAGTTGCGAAAGTGATTTTTTTCTACTTCGTTTTTTCTAAATCGTATAAAAAAAAAAAAAAGAAAAGAAGATTTTTCTTTTTATCTGTTAAACTGCAGCTTCTATATATTATATTGTCAATTCTATATACTGCCGTCTACAACGAATCTATTTCATATTGTGTCTTTGTACCTGTGTTCGATCACGCGTATAGAAAATTCAACCGATAAACTATACACGATCAAGGCTTGTTCCTCTTCGAATAATCAAAACGGCAAGGCGACGGTTTATATTTGTAATTTTTGTATAATATTGCATTGAACAATTATACGCAATATAGATATATTTATCAATGAATCCTAAGTAAAACAAGAGGCTGATTATCCAGTTTTCGGTACATACATACATACATACATCATAGATCATTATTTACTTGGATACGTATAGAGTGACTGACCGGCGCAGATGTTTCCCAAAATACGATATTACCTTTATTTTTATTTTTTTTTTCTCATTTTATTCTGAATGTGAAATTATCATCAAGTATTAAGGAATGATTAATTATATCTGTCAATGTTATAAAGTCGAGGATATTGGGGCTGAATTCTTGGTCAAAGGATCTAGGAGAAAGGTGCGAGGGGTTGGATCGAAGTTTCGAATTTCAATATTACAAGCTCGCAGTTTTGTGAAAGGGAAAGTCTGCATATCAGATTTGAAAAGCTTTTCAAACGAAGAACACTGGAGTTTCAAAATTGTCTTGATCTTCTAAACTTGAGGGTTTTTTACGATTTCGGAAATTTTGTAAATTCGTAACTTCGACCTGCAGGCCCGATAGGCGCGGTGCCGCAGAGATCGCGTTTATACAAACGTCAAAAGTTCATTCAATGAAGGGATAATTATTTCACACGGTTTGTTATCCTATAAATAATATAAATATAACGATCAAACTGTTTGTCTCGTAAATTTTTAATATCGTAATGTTTGGACCAAGATATCTATTATTATACTGATACTAGACTAAATAAACTACAAAATTCTAAATCAGGGCTACATCGCAGGAGCCCAAAAAAAAAGAAGAAAAAAAAAAGAAAAAAAAAAAAAAAAAGAATATTATGTAAGAAGACAAAATGAAGAAAAAAAGTTTGAAAATTCTCAGATTTTTCTATATTCGAGATAAGATATTTCTACTAATGAATATAACGCTACTTTTTATACGAGTTTAATTGAATCGGGCCAGACATTTTTCGGCCTCTTTCGTTCTGAACATTAGAATCAAAAAGCACTTTATTATTATTATCATTATTATTGTTATTTAATCATCACTACTTCAGAATTGAAAGAGTAGAAAATCAGTTTTCGGATATTGTGTATACACGCGACTCTCGGTACCGTTGTCGAAAAAATTAAATAAATTATAACGAAAAAAAAATGAAAGAATGAAATAAAATGAAATAAAATAAGAGAGAGAGTTAACCAAGAGAATAATGAATATTCGGCAGAAGATATATAATAAGTAAGCAGCTGCAGGAAGGAGAAGAGAAATAAATTTATATATTATTAGAATAATGGTGAATAAACAAGAGAAAACAAAAAAATTAGATTTGTAAAATATACGAAAAAATAATGCAAGAATATCGTGATCTGTATATCTGCAGGCAAGCCGTTATTACGTAATGACTAATAAGAGGATACGTAACGTACGTACTACCCTTGTATTAATTATCAATTTGAATACCTATATAGTTTGAAATTCTGAGAGAATTAAAGCAGGTGAATAAATGAATGAATAATAAATAAAAATTATGAATACGAAAGAATCGACTCTGAAACAATAAAATAAAATAAAATAAAATAAAATATTATAAAAACCGACTGACTATAGAACGTCTCGTATTCTAAAGCCATGCTCATTATTGTTCAGACTAATAAACGGAGGATATTAATTAATATCACGTCACGTTACACCTTACCTTATACCTTACGCCTACCATCTTTCAAAAATGCAAAAAAAAAAGAAGAATGAGATGAAAATTCATTTACATTTCGATGCGTCATTATAACCATGCATATATACGCACATTCGTTGAATGAATATCGAATGAATAAATTATACGATGATTGAAATGAATGGAGAAAACGAGTAATCAACATCGCTGACAATTATTATAAATATTATATGGAAATATATATATATATATATATATATACACAGGTTGTAAGTCGAGAATAATATTATTACGATAAGGTGTAAAGTTTCTCGTCTATCACTTTCTTCCTTTATTCAACGTTATATACTTTAGGATATTCCTTAATATAATCATTTTCAATTTTCTATACTCCCATCGGCTAGAACGTCTCTAAATATACAGGGTGAGTTTACTCCGGAGTCTAATCTGGGCGGAGTTTCGACGTGGCGAGACTCGTTCGCTTGAAAATAACAGTAGTGTGATTATAGAGCAGATAACCTCATCTCAAAATTTCTCGGAGAAAGCTCACCCTGTATACAAAAAACCCGATTGATATTCCACGTATAGAAGAGAGGAAAAAGTTTTGTTGAAATTTTTTCGCCCAAAATATATCCGTAAAAGTGAAAGTTTTCTCGAGTAAATCTCTCGAGACGATGATGGAATTATTTCCAAGGAAGCCCTACACCTCGGGCTTGCGGTTATAGTAATATTCAATTTTCCTTTATAATGAAGTTAAAACCGCGACCCCTTCACGAGCGGGTCGATTTCACCAGCCGAGCGGAAATCGCGAATACTTTAAAACCGAATTTCGTGAGGTGGTCGTAATCCGTGTGTATGCCGTGTACACACTGGCTGAAGATATAAAAAGGCCTTCCTCCATCACGAGGAAGACCTGCACCAACACGACTCTGGCAGGGTCGGCTCAATCTAGAAGGTTGATTTCGTAAATATATAGCGGACGAAGCGAAAAAGTGGAAAGATCCCGAAACCCGGAAAGCGAAAATAAAAGAAAAGGGAAAAAGGCGGTGGTCGCGGCGGAGGCAGAGACGGAGAAGACGGCGCGAGGAATTGATCGCAAGGTACAGTGGTGTAGCATGCAATTAGAAAACGGGAGTAGGTACACGAGGCTCCGGGTTTCGAGTTTCTCGACAAAAAATTTACGAAAATTTTCGCGAGTAATTTCATTTCGAAAATCGAGTCAATCTCATCGTCGCCAAATTCTCGTAAAAAACAAAAGGCTCGATTTTCTTGGCTCTTCGTTTCGAAGCCAACGCTAGCCGAGAATCGACCAATCGCGGGAAGTTCCTATAGGAATTTTGAGTCGAAGAAACTCGAATTAAGGAAAGCCCGGATAATCTTCGGAGACGAAATGATTTTTGGAAAAATTCGTACACCCCTGAATGCCGGGTTTGAGCGAGTCGTGCGCCTGTGCAAAGATCAGGTATGCTACCGCAACGTGAGGTATACGAGGAGACCGCAAATTTCTCTGGTTGGTCGCACCCCACCTCGTGAGATCTCATTTTCTTCCTTCTTTTTTTTTTATCTCTTCTCGTTTTTCATGGTTTTTTTCTCTTTTCATTCGACTGTTGTTGACAGGTTTTTAATTAAGTGCGAGAGAACTACTAAGCAGTGAACTCTGTTGGTATACTGCGAACGACAATATTGATGTTGTCGAGGAGCCGTGCAGGAGGTACAGACATCGGGACGAGGATAAGGACGCGTTTGTAATCGGGATAAATGAAAAGTAAATAACGGGACGTAGCTAACGATCCTCGAGATCGTGGAGAACCGATCGGAAAAGGGGGCGAGAAATGCGGAGAAAAATAACAGGATCAAAGTGGAAATTTTTACTTACCAAAGAGCATTATGCTAGAAATAAGCCCGTCGTCAAATTTTCATGCTTGTGCTGGTTTCGCGGAACACGTACCTACATACCTAGGCTCAGTTTCCTTTGATCCTGCGATAATCAAGTTCGGAGGAAAACTTCTCGTCTTTCATATAAAACTGCGTGGAATAAATAAACCGGAGACAATACTATAGCCCGTTGAAGAATCACCCCGGCTTCGTTCAGGAACCACCCGAAGGTGGATGAGTCTGCCTCCGCGGAGCTTAGGAAAGATATTTTCTTGTGAAAACTGGAAACGCGTATACAACTAAACTTTCGCCACGGTTTATAAATCAAATTTTTATCACGATCGAGACAGACAGAGATACAGAGGAAAAAAGAAAGAGAGAGAGAGGAAAAAAGAAGGGTGAAAGTTATCGCCGCGAACTTCCACCTGTTTTTTCTTTTTCTTTTTTTTTCTTTCTCTTCTCTTCGTTTCACTAAAATTCAATGCAACGATCCACGGGCGAGTTTAGCGGAGAAGAAGAAAGCCACGGGATCGCTTCAACCCTGAAACAAACCTCTGCGGAGTTTAAGCCTCGATATAAACTAACAGCATAATATACCTAGCGAAACTACCCCGCGGCGCAACAAGGATGTGCGAAATGTCTATACGAAGATATATACGGGTACACGTTACGAACAGAGCAAAGCATGGGCTTGCAGAGTGGAGAATAGCGGGTCCTGGGGGAGATGTTACGGGCTGGTAATAGTCCTGAACCGTTGCGTCGAGGGAAACTTCCTCCCTTCTCTGTCTCTCTCCATCTTTTTCTCTTTTTGTCTTTTTCTCTTTATCCCTCCACCCCATATCCGGATCTTAATATTCCAGTTAATAGCGACTAAAGTTGCGAAGACACCTGTCGTCCGAATTTGGGGAATGTAAAATAGCCATAAGCTTCCGATAAGCTAAGGGTAGTTTCTTCCTTTTTCTTCAACCATGATTTTCAACCCCCAAGAAATACCAGGGCTTGAAATTATAGAGCTTGAATTTAGCATAGACGATACTGAAAATCCCCCGTCAACGTTTACCTTTCTTTTGTGGTCATGTACCAATTTGCTTACGACGCGAATCGACGCTTGGAAAATTGCTGGGCTGCTGCCTCCCCGCCGCTGCTGCTGTTGCTGTTGCTGACGGGTTTTACTTTTTATTACGCTTTTATTTTTCAGACTCAACCGTTTCCCTTCCTGAATACAAATGCACCTTTATATACCCCCGGCGTAGTTACAGCCGACTTTAACCTTCGACCCACATCTTAATCTTGGGATGGGTAAAACAAATTCCTTTTCCCCATATCCTAGCATCTCGCTAAGGGATGAAAACCGGCGAAACTCTAACCGGTAGCGAAAATAACGAAATGAAATCCCCGGCGTCCTGCAGAATAGATCTTTAATGACGAGGAAACCGTGGCTTTTATTATGCTGATTCGATCCTGACCTGAAAAAAACAAACTGTGGCAAGAAACTATACTGAAACGCGAGGCCTGAGGTCAGGATAAATTACTTCCTTCGTCTGATGGCTTCGTCGTCCATCCAGCAGTAGCTTTCTGGTTATATATCCCCGTGCAGTACCGAACGAAGTAGGTTTCCCGAGGCCAACCATCCAGGCCGTAACAGCAACCATCAGGATGCTGAGGATATATAATAAAGGAAGCCTCCTTAACGACCAGAACCTCTTTCCTAAAAGCTTCGCTTCGTGCGGTGTACCAAGATAAAGTGCTAGGTTATACGATGCTCCCTCTCTCTCTCTCTCTCTTCCCATGCCCCTGACCTTTCGCAGTCCCGACTTTCCATCGGCTGATTTAACCCAAATTTATTTATTTATTTTTATTTATTTATTTTCCTCATCAGGTAGTAGACTACGGTATTGATCGACTAATACTTTCCGGGCTGATTTAAGACCCGCGCGATTTTCTGATCATCATTTTATTCGTCAGGGGTGAGAAAGGGTGTTTCCCCGCAAGTCTACACACTTGATTCCGAAAACTTTACAACGAAGAACGTACCTGGGTCAGAAGGAACTACTTTCTGGGGCTTTGATCTTTTAGACATTCTGAATTGTCTGGAACGAATTGGGAGCTTGACATCGGTGAAATTGCTAATTTTACGTGACACCTTGTACATCTAAATGCATGCAGTATCGGCGTGTGACGGAAGCGAGTTGACAACCCAGACACGAACGTGAGCCGAGTTGAATTTCCATGAAATGGTGTAGAGTGTAAATACCTCGAGGACCAGAACAGCGACCTGAAACGAGACCGAGAACGGGAACGGGACCGGGAACAGTGCCAACGTCTGTCTTGAACGACCCACCAATACGGACAGCTACTACTACTATCCTTAACCCACCTAGATCTACCTTCCTACCTTTCTCAGTCAGAACAATTTATATCATTGCATGAAATTTTCATGAGGACAAGACTCTCGCTGAACTCCCCCGTATCTACGCACCTTATCTATCTAAGGTGAGGGTTGCCGGACGGTAACTCTTTCCACCAGCAACCTATCCTTCAAACGGAGTTTACCCCAAACACGAGCTTGCGCAGCACATGCGCTCCTTTGAGACAGTCTATTAATTATGATCAGACAGATCAGAGGTCAGGTCTGCTGGCGGTTATACACCGACCCGTATCTCTTGGGGTTGTACATTGCCTAATTGTACATTATGTGTTCTTCTCTCCTGGCTCTTTCGCTATACGGACCCCAGCACAGCGAGAGGTGATGGGCTACCCTTGTTTCCTTCCTTCCTTCCTTCCTTCCGTCCTACTGTCCGTGGAATGATTCGCAAACGGTTTAAACTGATTCTGAAGTGGACCACACAGGGAGAGAGAGAGAGAGAGAGAGAATTACTCGGAGGTTTGTGTTTGCAGACGAGACTTCAACGAACCAAATCAAATTACGATCAAATCCCTTACCACGTTTACTTTTCGGAAGGGAGTTTTATAACTGAATACCTAACGCCCAGCTGCGGGATGTATACTTCTTTTCTCTATAAATCGCAATCTTATTTTTCAACACCACACCGCGACGGTATTTCCGTCGAACGTGACGCAAATACACCGCGATTTCGGCGTATAAATGTATGGATAAAATTTAAAACCCATAGGAACGGGGAAAAAGTTGAAGACAAACGGTGCGTCTCAACTTCGTAGAAGCAATAGAGCAGCATTTGGCTACTGGAAAATCTAAATCCATTGGGAGGTTCAAAATTCGAGGCTAAAAATATACCGAAATTTCGGGAATTCCGATTTTCCGGACTTCGATTACGTTTAAAAAAAATTCTCAACTGAACCGTTCGCGAGCTTTTAAATTCGGAGCTTTAGCTAGGCCCCGTGAATTCGAATTCGAAAACCAGAGTAAACCTGCGAAACGGTAAAAGTACCTACTACTCTCGGTTGTAGACGAGAAGATAACGCGGTCCACCGGCTCAATTCGCGGAGTATTATTTACCGTGGAATGTTGATTGAGGCTAATTGGAAATTTGGACCGCCGCCGAAAGCGGGACGTAACGTTACGTAACGTAACGTAACGCAACGTTGTGTGCTATTGCACAGGTGGACTTCGGTATGTGATGCATATTCGAACAATAGTGCGTCGTCCAACGGTCTCAACGGGTTGTCCATTGTCTACGGGTTTCATGGTCCGGGAGAGGACAAATATTTGTATATTAGAGGTGATTTCGCGTGGCTGGGTCTAGCCAAGGCATCTCTATCCCACAGGGAGAATCACTCGAGAAATAAGGCGAGCTGTTGCGATGTTTCCCATTTTTCTATAATATATTAACGACAAATGTTGAAAGGGATGAACTAAGACGTGAATAATTCCGGTCGAACTTTCAACCCCGAGTAGGTATTCACTCTCGGAATATTTCCTATTCCTGGTTTCATTACGGTGATATGCGCTACGCGCTGCACTTGGGAAAACATTTTCTTCGACTCGCCTCGCATGGATTTCCCAAGATGCGGTGAACGCCGGGGATATTATTTTAAAAGAGATTCATCGCTCGGTCAGAGATCAGAAATATATGTACTGGCTTGTTCTCGGCTACGGGAAAATCTCGGGGATATATATACAGAAGCCCCGATTTTCCAACGAACAAGAATAAATAACGGAGCGATAAGAAGACGCCAAGTGTGATGAAGCGGTTCTTATTTGAGCTAACTTTTGATTGGGGGTTGCGGATGCTGGCGGAAAAAGATATACGACCGAAATGAGGATGGAAAAAACGAACAACTTCGCCGAAAATCCTGAGCAATAAATTTAGCAACTTTTAGCCAAGATCGTGGAATGAGGATTGTGGTTTTCTGAAGACCTGAGTCTATAGGCCCGGGTTCAACGTCCTCCGAAACTATGTCAGCATTCAGCTAGCAGTTGGTCCTCGCTTTGTCGAAGTGGAAAACCGTTCGGAATCTTTATTCTGAAATAAGAATGCGAGATCCGGGTCCAGGTCCGGCACTCTTCTCCTTGCTTATACCACGTTGATAGAAAGCTCTAGAAACCTCATTTCCACCCTCTGTTTGCACGAAATTTGAAACGAAGCCAAGGCATGTCAACGTCCAGCGTTTCCCCGGCTTAAAAAACTTCCCTTCATTTTTCCATTTTTTCTTTTTTTTTTTTTTGCTACTGCTGACGCGGGTATCGACTCTCTTCACCTCGTCTATACATCGGGAAGTCTTCGTCATCTACACCGAATTGATACGCGAAGTTCTTCGCCTGACCTTAGAGAACGGTAATGAACGAAGAACGTGAGCGGAATAGATTCCTGCCAGCTAGAAGCCTAAGACGATCACCTGTAAGTAAGGGATGTGGAGAAAACTTCGTTCCAAGTTTACTCTCTCTCTCTCTCTCTCTGTTCCTCGCTTCCGACAGTAACTTCGTCTCGGGTATGCCACAGCCGCGATCCGAAGTACAAGTCATACCAAAAAGCCAGGTAAACGCAAAGTTCTGTTCCTGAGTGAAGGACGATTATGAACTAATAATTAGCCGTCAAGTTTCTTTTTTTCTCTCCTCTCACAACAAACTCAAATTTCTCGACGGGGTGAGGGGGCTCGTCGATCCCGAGGAGATGAAAAGCAAATTACTTTATACTCCGGGCCGCCTATGTGGGGGATGAAATAAAATGAAACTGTAGACAAACGACTGGCTTGGTAACCACTTTCAATCCGATAGAGTATGGAGCCCGGTATGTATAGCTGGGCATCTCAGTTGTCCCAAGAGTTTACTCTGCTGTGCTATTCCTATCGACATACATCTACTTCCACTTCCACTTCCACTGTCTCCCTTCGCCTGAACCAACAAACTTCTTCTACTGACTGAATTAAAGATACGATCTCACCCTTCGCACTTTTACCTTGCCTCGCCTCGCCTTACCCGCACCGTACAGCTCTTTTGACCTCTCGCGTTTCACCCTCAAACCGCCAACCACCTCTTCTCGGCTACTCGAACCTTCTTTTAGACTTCCCCAACCTTACTTAACGTCGCTTCGCTGTTCCCTACTTGCTGACGATGCTCACTTGCCGGGTTATGAAAGGCAGAAGGAAGACTGCCTCTCGCTGTACCTGATACATTTTGCATCGTGTTATCGCATAAGCTTCTCGACTATTTATTTATTTTTTATTTTATTTTGGTATTCAGATATTTCGACAGTATGGGATCGGGGACGAGAGTCTTTTCTTACAACACATCGGAGCCAATCAGCGATTAATAATATCGACGAAAATTTGGAAGGCAAATTAATCAGCCGTGTTTAAAGAGGAAATGTAAATGTCTGAAAGGAGGCTTTTTTATTTCATCTTAATTTACATCACCCTTCCGACGTGATTTATTCCCTCGAACAAAAGGAAGCTTCTTACGCTCCGGTCTTTAACAAAGATGCAAATGTAATTCCCGATCTTCTCGTGCGGCTCCATAATGCATATATGAGCATCCAAGTGCTTAACTACACATCGTATCTAGCCAGGACTATGGCACAAGGCTTTAGGGCCACGAAATCTAGGCACATACGTATATCCCTGACTCTGGTTTGCTGGCATCAAGGCCTGATCAAACACGACGCAGTTTACGGAGACGTCAAGCCTTGCCTAATCCAACTACGAACTCTATCCTCGGGGTTCTGTGAAATAAATTATGCCAATGACGAGACAGACGGCGTATACTTACACGCAGTCAACCGCAGAATGGATAACTGCTTATTTGACGTTAATCGATCAATGATTCTACGTGAATGAGATCCGGCGTCGATGCTTTAAAATAGAAGAGTATATATATAATTTTACGCAATTTATTAACCAGAAATAATTTCGTTGCGAATTGTTAAATAAAATTACGATTTTTTCTATACACTTGTATATTAGAAGCTTAAATTCTGACCGTTATTTTTCTTTCAAACGAATCCCAATCACTAAATGAATGAACAGAGCTCGCTGTGATTTTAGGCGTTTTAATTGAGTCTATGGTCTCAAGGTGAGTACTTGTTTGACTTCGCTGTAATTTTCCAATAATTGGTAGCGATTGCCGTGGTAAGTACACAAGCCGAACTTGAGGCAAAAATCCAGTAATATTATTCAGTACATCAGAATATCCACCAGCTCCTCACTCCTAATCAATAAGCGAGTCTATTCGATTAAGGAGGCTGGATATTTCAAATGAACGAGACTAATGTCGAATGAGAAATGTCGCAAATATGTCGTAAGATTTCGAACTCTTCAACTATCGCATCAATTTCAAGCCTCATTCAACCCTGAGGTTATGTACCATCCAATCTGTATGATTGGAGCTGCTATTCCGAGTACTTTGTACAGCGTAGAATTGGAGGGACAATTTAGAAATGTACGAGGCTGTAGGAGATCGTCGAGAAGTGGATGGTATTCGCATACAAATGAGTGGGGATGAGACCTACGTCATACCATGTCATGTGCTACGTACTGGTATCATTGGGTCAAGTAGTAATTCCTTTGGCAATTATATAATGCAACGGGCACAGGCTGTTGAACGAATCAGTTCAGTCTTCGATGTTGCGGATGCAAGTTGGCCGAGAAGAGAGAGAGAGATTTTAACGGAGGAAATTTTTGTATAATAACTGGATAGAGTGGAATTGAAATTAGAGTGCCTCAGCGACATATAATAAAATGGATTTATGGTTTATCCTGTTGACAATAATTGTAGGTGGTGCATTGTGCATTTACCTTTTGAGTACCTGGAATTATGATTACTTTAAGAAATTGGGAATCCCGTACGTGAAACCGGTACCAATATTTGGAAACATGACCAGAGTAATCTTGAAGATGAAGACGATGCCCGACGTTCTTCAAGAGGCCTACGACCTCCATCCCGATGCAAAGTATGTTGGATTTTACGACTTCTCATCCCCCACAATTTTACTGAAAGATCCGGAGCTGGTGAAATCAATCACGATCAAAAATTTCGACAGTTTTCCTGACCACAAATTTTTCACCGAGTCAGGAAACGAGCCGTTATTTTCGAAAAACTTAGTTGCACTGAAGGGCGATGTATGGCGAGACATGAGAGCACTTCTGAGCCCAGCGTTCACCTCTAGCAAGATGAAAATGATGTTTAAAATATTGTCTCAATGCGCGATAGACTTTACCAATCATTTATCAGAGCTGAATCCACAACCGGAACAGATGGATATGAAAGAAACATTCGGAAGATACACTCTCGACGTGATAGCATCAGCAGCCTTTGGCCTGAGCGTGAACTCCATGAAAGATCGTGAGAACAATTTTTATCGCATGGGAAAAGAAGTCGCCGACTTCTCCGGTTCGAAACTGGTGAAGTTCTTTTTGATAAGGAATTGCTCATGGCTCGCTAAACTCTTGAACATAAAATTGATCAGAAGTTCGACTGCTGACTACTTTAGAAATGCCATACAGAGCACGATCGCCACGAGAGATGCACAAGGAATTGTCAGGCCTGACATGATACAGCTGATGATGCAAGCCAGGGAAAGAAAGGATAAATCTGCCCAGCTGTCCCCCGAAGACATGACTGCTCAGGCTTTCATATTTCTACTTGGAGGATTCGACAGCCCAGCATCAACTATGAGTTTCGCTGCCCAAGCCATCGCCCAGAACCCAGATGTCCAAAGAAAGTTACAAGCGGAAATTGATCAAGTGTTGGAGCAGAGTTCCGCCGGAGTTTCCTACGAAGAACTTCACGCGATGAAATACCTTGATGCTGTGGTCAGCGAATCATTAAGAATGTTTCCTCCTGGTGGAGTTTTGGACAGGGTTGGACCAAAGAGCTTTACTCTACCCCCAGCGTTACCAGGACTTGAACCATTGCAGATAAAACCTGGGCAGAGTATTTGGATACCGTTATACAGTTTTCATCACGACCCGAAATATTTCCCAGAGCCGGAAAAATTTGATCCCGAAAGATTCAACGATGATAATAAGTCGCGGATATCTCCCCTGACATATTTTCCCTTCGGTCTTGGTCCCAGAATTTGTATCGCCAATCGATTCGCTTTGATGGAAGTCAAGCTCGTTTTGTTTCATTTACTTGCTAAATGTAATCTGATACCAACGTCAAAAACCCAATGGCCAATTAAGCTCGACCCAAAAAACTTTTTAATGATGCCTGAGGGTGGGTTTTGGCTCAAGCTTGAACCCAGAAAAGAAGGGCGCTTTGTATAATTCAACAAGGACTAATAACTCCAGGCTACATTGTATTTCTAACTTTTTCGTTGAATATAATCAAAATTCTGATCAAACAGTGTGCAATCATTCACAATCCCACCGCTCATCATCATCACTATCATTAATCTAAACCACCACAGATTATTCCTCTCCTCTAGTTGCTATTTTTAATGTTCACAACTCTAGTAGAATCGGGGTCATGTGAAATTCAGCGAATTCGAATTCAGCGATTGCAGCTCGTGAACTTGTGTGGCTGAAAATAGGATGTAGGTAATTCAATGCCATCCATTACACACACTGTTATCATTGAGTCAAGTGGCAGCACGTTTAAAAATTATATGATTGAACAGGCAAAGGTCGTCGATTAAATTATTCCGGTCTTGTTCTCCGCGGCTTAATGATAATATCGTTGAATGGGACGATGGTAGGATATTTTGAAGAGAACTCAGGCAGCCGATTTTGCATTTATAATGCCTAGGCTTTGATACAAGTCGAAATAAGCGGCACGCCTGCATTTTGCGACAAGAGAAAGAAGAAAGAAACGATTTTATTGACTTCAGATGCCAACTCGATCTCATTCCTCGTCGAACATCGGCTGCCAAAGGGACAATCCGATTGATAGCCCCGGTTCAGAGACATTTGAGAAACTAGATAGGCCGGTAAAATTCCACTGGAACACTTCCTTAATGAGACTGTTACACTTCGTAACGACTGCAAATAGTCAAGATCGTCAGATAAGCGTCGGAAAAAAGCATCTGCCGTTTGACGATCACGATTGAACCTCGTGATTCCTGTTCTGTCGGTTATATGTTGCAGACTTTGTAACAACGATCTCCAATCGTGACGTCAAATCTGGAGATGGAAAATCACGGAAATTTTTCGGACTTTACACAGTGAGTTTAAAACATCATAATATGACCCTGAGATTGTGTCATCCGAATTGTGACATTGCAGCGGCTGTTTCGAGTATCTTATGTACATATGTGGAGAACTGTAAGTGCCATTGAGAAACATATAAGAATCTCCTACTCGAGGCTATAAAAAGATTATTGAGAAATTAAAGTCATTAGTTAACGAACAAGTTATACAGTGTCATGTGCCACATAATATTATTGCAGTATGGAGTGGGAGTGATTCTGACAATGATATCATAAGTATATAGAAGATAGAAGCTACCGAACGAATCAGTCGCACAGTAACTGCACAGTGGTATCAAAGTAGAGTGAACGGGTCTTAGTTTTTTGTTTTTTTCTCTGTTCGGATTGATAAAACGACTTCAAAGCAATTGCCAACATGGATTTTTGGCTGATGTTACTGACAATTATCGGGGGCGCATTGTGCATTTGGTTATTTGGTACCTGGAATTATGGTTACTTCACTAAACTGGGTATCCCGCACGCGAAGCCGATACCGATCTTCGGAAACATCGCCAGAGTAATCTTCAGGATAAAGACGATTCCCGAGGTTCTTCAAGAGACCTACGACCTTCATCCTGATGCAAAATATGTTGGATTCTACGACTTTTTATCTCCCGTTATCGTGCTGCGGGATCCGGAGCTGGTTAAGTCGATAACGATTAAAAATTTCGACAGTTTTACCGATCACAAATTTTTCACTGTGTCATCAGACGAACCCCTGTTCTCGAAAAACCTTTTCGCACTTAAGGGGGACAAATGGCGGGATATGAGAGCACTTCTGAGCCCAGCGTTCACCGGTAGCAAAATGAAAATGATGTTCACGATATTGTCGCAATGCGCGATAGACTTTACCGATTATTTAACAAAGCTGAAACCCCGGCCTCAAGAATTGGACATGAAAGACACTTTCGGAAGATACACTCTCGACGTGATAGCATCGGCGGCTTTTGGCCTGAGCGTAAACTCCATGGAAAATCGTGAGAACAATTTTTATCTCATGGGAAAGGAAATCTCAGACTTTTCCGGCTTTGGAGTGATGAAATTCTTCATCATAAGGAGCTGCTCGTGGCTCGCAAGGCTTTTAAACCTCAAATTAGTAAAGCCTCAGACTTCGGACTACTTCACTGACGTCATACAGAGCACAATCGCCGCTAGAGACGCTCAAGGAATCGTTAGGCCTGATATGATACAGCTGATGATGCAGGCCAGAGAAAGAAAAGAACGGTCCACCTTGTCCCCCACGGATATGACGGCGCAGGCTTTTCTATTTCTTCTCGGAGGGTTCGACAGTCCAGCATCAACGATGAGTTTCGCTGCCCATGCGATCGCCGTGCACCCGGATGTCCAAGAAAAGTTACAAGCGGAAATTGATCAGGTTTTGGAAAATGGTTCCGGCGAAGTTACCTACGAGGATCTTCACGCGATGAAATATCTCGATGCTGTGGTCAGCGAAACTTTGAGACTTTTCTCTCCCGGACAATTTTTAGACCGGGTTGGTCCAACGAGCTTCACTCTTCCCCCGGCACTACCTGGCCTCGAACCATTGCAGATCAAAGCTGGACAATCTGTTTGGATACCGATGTGGAGTTTCCATCGTGACCCCAAATATTTCCCAGAGCCAGAAAAATTCGATCCCGAAAGATTCAACGAGGATAATAAGACCAAGATAAATCCCATGACGTATTTCCCCTTTGGTCTCGGTCCCAGAATTTGCATCGCCAATCGATTCGCTCTTATGGAAGTCAAACTCGTCTTGTTTCATTTACTGGCTAGATGTAATTTGGTACCAGCGTCGAAAACCCGATGGCCAATTGAACTTGATCCAAACAGCGTCCTGTTGTCTCCAAAAGACGGCTTTTGGCTCAAAGTTGAACCAAGAAAATAAGGGTTTATTGTATTTTCACCCGTTCTGTAAGATGCAGTAAAAAGATTAATAAAACCGTGTGTCTATAGGATCATTCAAAATTCCACCCTCCATATCCCCTGATAAAATGACCTTTCCGCGACTCGTTGTGTCCGCAAATTTCGATTCTTTATTCGCACTTACAAATTATTTCAGAAAATTTTCGAGCAGATATAATTTCGGTCAATGTTCAATCGAACGACTAGCTTTCGAAATGACAGCTTCAACGTTGAATTTCATGTTATTGAAAAATATGTGAGAATCAATGAATCAACGAACGTAACTCGCAGCAATTCCAGGCAATTTGATTTCGTATCAGCCTCAAAGCGCACTCGTTAGACTTTTTCGTAATTTTCCACTAATTAGCAACGATTGCGTATGAGTACGCAGCCACCCCTTCAGATGAAACACCACCTGATATTACACCAGTTTCATAACGTTCACGTCTCTTGACATGGGGCGAAATTCCGTGTCCTGACAATAATTCAGGTGAGAGCAAATTTGAAAAAAAAAAAACATCTCGAAACGCCGTTCAATGAATCAGCTGTGTACTTATCTTCGAATGCTCTGGACTCAAGTTTTCCAAATGGCTTAAGATAATAAGAGACGATTCTTAATTGTGAAAATTGCTTGAACTAATTTGCGAAGACTGCATCAGAAGGTGTTTTTATTTTATTATTTTTTTTTGTTGCGATAACAGCTTGACGCTTGAATACAGTAAAAATAAAAGTAGACTTTGCAGGTCCTTGTGATTGACAGAGTGTGCAAAGAATCGATCTATGTTAAACGTTCATTCAGTTTCAAAGCAAGCTCGAACGAATCTAAATGAAAAACTAAAAACATAAAACAAAAATGGCAAATGTCCAAGCAGCCGCGATAAGTAGAGACAAAATGATAAAATCGCGTCACTGCTTATATTTTATCTCGATATTACATAAAAACTGATTTTCGACAAATATTATTCACTCATACGTATTCGGCCGAATCATCAATCGTTTCAAATTTTCTTCGACACTCGTTGATAGCATGACTTTTAACTTTTGTATATTTTGTTCCCACCGGCTATCAAACTTTACGGATTCATCGTCGGATGAATTACGTTTGTAGAAGATAAAAGATAAACATTAAGACATCCCAAGTCCATTAGAGAGACTTTTGCTGCTGTGTCATGCTGGCATTGCATCCATACATACCTACATACATACATAAATATCTCACACTCTTCTGATAGCTTCGAGTAGGCGTAGCTTTTATAACAGATTCGCCTTTCTGGACAGCAGTACGACACAGTATTCCGTTGATCTAACATTGAACCGATCTACTGCGAGGTGAGATAGTCTGCGAATATATTTGTGCGACGATATTCATATCAAGAGAGGATTCAAATTATACAAATTCCTCGGTGGAGATCAGACCACGGAGTTTATTGGGTCCAGTGATTAAAGAGTCTTCGCAATTTTCAAATCGATTCAACAAGCATGGATCTCTGGACGGTATCTTTGACTGTGATAGGCGGTGCATTGGTCGCATATTTTTTCCTGACACGTAAATATAATCACTTCAAGAAACTGGGTATTCCGTTCGTCAAGCCGGATCCGATCTTCGGAAATATGACTGACGTGATGTTGAGAAGAAGATCAATGGTTGACGTGATTCAAACGAGTTACGAGTGTCATCCTGATGCCAAATACGTCGGAATCTTCGACTTCACGGAACCGGTGATATTACTGAAGGATCCAGAGCTGGTGAAGTCTGTGACTATTAAAAATTTCGACAGTTTTCCCAACCACAGTTTTTTCACTGAATCTCCGCTAGATCCGATATTCGAGAAGAATTTGTTATCGTTGAAAGACGAGGCTTGGAGAGAGATGAGGACGCTTTTGAGCCCAGCGTTCACTTCCAGTAAAATGAAAATGATGTTCAAATCAGTGTCGCAAACTGCAATGACTTTCAGCGATCGTTTAGCCGGGCAAAATCCGCAACCCGAGGAATTAGACGTGAAGGAAACATTCGGGAGATACACTCTCGACGTGATTGCATCCTCGGCGTTTGGACTGAGCGTCGATTCCATGAAAGATCGTGACAATGAATTTTACGTCACGGGTAAATCGGTCGCAGATTTTTCCGGCATGAAAATGCTGAAGATTTTCTTGTTCAAAAATTTTCGATGGCTCGCCAAACTTCTTCGCATAAGACTCATGGACGATAAGACAACCGGTTACTTCACAAGGGTTATAGAAAGCACAATCGCCGCTAGAGATGCACAAGGAATTGTCAGGCCCGACATGATAAATCTAATGATGCAAGCCAGAGATAGAAAAGAAGGACCTGCTCTTTCCATCGTTGACATGACTGCACAGGCTTTCATTTTTCTTCTCGGAGGATACGAGGCGCCGTCAACAGCGATGAGCTTTGCTGCCCATTTGCTAGCGCTGAATCCTGATATTCAGAGAAAATTGCAAGACGAGATTGACCAAGTGATTGAAAATGGCTCCGCGGACGTTTCTTACGATGATCTTCACGCGATGAAATACCTCGATGCAGTCGTCAACGAAACGTTAAGACTTGTTCCCCCCAATGGAGCTTCGGATAGAATTGGACCGAAGAGTTTCACTCTACCCCCAGCGCTACCAGGACTCGAACCATTGCAGATAAAACCTGGTCAAAACGTCTGGTTACCAACGTTCAGTATCCATCATGACCCAAAATATTTTCCAAACCCTGAGAAATTCGACCCTGAAAGATTCAACGAGGACAATAAATCCAAGATAAATCCCATGACGTATTTCCCGTTCGGAATCGGTCCCAGAATCTGTATCGGCAATCGTTTTGCTCTGATGGAAGTCAAGCTGGTCTTGTTTCATTTACTGGCTAAATGCAGCTTTCTACCATCGCCGAAAACTTCGACATCCATGAAACTCTGTCCAAACACCATCACCCCGAAACTGGATGGTGGCTTCTGGCTTAAAATTGAACCTAGAAGATAATACTGCATTGTAATCTTCATACACTTCAGTCATAATTAGGGGAATGGCTATTTTCGTAATCGTAACTAAGTTTTAATAAAAAAAATATGATAAATACGACTCATTCCTGTAACCGTAACGTTTTTGGAGAACGAATTATCGGTCTCTACCCTCGTAGAAAAATAAAACAATCACCATAATCATTTTTATCTATTATATGTATATTCTTTGTATAATAAGAAATGGTAAAATTAAATCCAATATATATGTACTAAATTAATTGTGGAATGAATGTCTCTTCGCTTGAAAAAAAGTCGAATTACAATTTCAGCGTGTGACTCCATATTGCAGATAAAAATCAACAAGAATGTCAGAAGATTGGTCAATACTTTTCGAAACTTACATCATTCTCATTATCAGATATAGATATAACCGCGTATATAAACAGTTCAATTAGTTCGGACAATGTCGCTTCAAGCCAGGCAAAAACCTTGACGTTCCATACTCCAAATATAGACTGTATAATCGTAGATGCTACTTGACTTGCGGACCACACTGCGATAAGATATACGTTTATCAAAGAGGGACTTCCAGTACTAATCTCTTGTGATGTATCGTACTCGCAATACATGTACATACTTTGTACATACCTATGAATAATACTTTTCCGAAAACATATACTTATATAACGAATCCGCCACTTTTCTCAGCAGTCTGGTCTTGCATTTGGTCAAGACAACGTGATATGGTATCCTGGAATGAATTCAGGAAAAGTGGCTCATGAGGTTATCAGCATACCTCAGGAGAGAGCTGAAGTAAGGATAGAATTTCGAATAAGACTGTTTTACCATTTTTGATAAATTCTGTGATCAATTAAACGACATGGAGCCTTGGACGATATTTTTAACCGCGATGGGTGGTGCCTTGTGTATATACTTATTCTTCAATCGTAATTATAATTACTTCGAGAAACGAGGTATTCCGTTTGTCAAACCAAAGCCACTGTTTGGAAACATGGCTGAGATAGTATTCAGGAGAAAATCAATGCCTGATGTGATTCACAGGACGTACAACTGTCATCCTGATGCCAAATATGTTGGATTCTTCGACTTCTCGATTCCAGTGATATTACTGAGGGATCCAGAACTCGTGAAATCCGTGGGGATTAAGAATTTCGACAGTTTTCCCAATCGCAGAATGTTCACGGACTCGCCGACGGAGCCACTGTTTCAGAAAAACTTGTTTTCCCTGAAAGACGACGAGTGGAGAGACATGAGGACGCTTCTGAGCCCGATGTTCACTTCCAGCAAGATGAAAATGATGTTCGATATATTGTCGCAATGCGCGGTCGATTTCTCTGACCATTTAGCCAGCCAATATCCACAGCCTGAAGACTTAGACATGAAGGAAACATTCAGGAGATACACTCTCGGCGTGATAGCATCAGCAGCCTTTGGGCTGACCGTAAATTCCATGAAAAATCGAATTCCAAAGTAAAATCGTAAATTCCAGCCCTACCGGGACTTGAACCATTGCAGATAAAACCTGGCCAAAATGTCTGGATACCGATGTACAGCTTCCATCATGACCCGCAATATTTCCCAGAGCCAGAGAAATTCGATCCGGAAAGATTCAACGAGAATGATAACACCAAGATAAATCCCATGACGTATTTGCCTTTCGGAATCGGTCCCAGAATCTGTATCGCGAATCGTTTTGCCTTGATGAAAGTTAAGCTGGCTTTGTTTTATCTGTTAGCTAAATGCACCTTGTTACCATCCCCTAAGACCCCATTATCCACGAAACTTAGCGCAAGTAGCTTCGCCATAATGCCAGAGGGTGGTTTTTGGCTGAAACTTGTACCTAGGAAATAAGAAAGCATCGTTTATTTCGTATGATTAAATAATTATCGGTAAGATGAGTATATTAGAGATCAAAACTTTGCAAAGAAACATTTTCTACGCCCAGTTACGACTTCGACAACCGATTCTCAAGCCTTTAGTGTTGAATTGTTAAAAAATAAAATAATGACCAGAACAATTCTCTGCGATTCCCGTCCCCTTCACAGATTTCGGAAACAGAGATGAACGCGTTTACGAAGCCCTGCATAACTTCGAAAATAACTCATCAGTGTCTGATTAATCGCGGTTTATCGATCTGAAGATAAGCTAGCAGCAGATGGTGTTGTTTGCGATGTCATTATAATATAGAACCTGCTGAAAATCTGTAGATAGGTAAAATTTGTATCCCATTAACTTCTCGATTATTTATCTTGTCCTTTCGATTCATAGGCTTGCACGCCGTGAAGAACAGTAGATAGGATTTAAACTGACGCACAGAAGGCTGTCGTTCGCATGTATGTCTGCTTCACATATACGACGACCACCTTTTTGCTTTTCATTATCAGTATGGACCTTTTATCATGTAGGTATGTATTTTAAACCATTATTCGCAAAAATGGACGTGGCTTTGCGGATTATATAAACGGTGAAGTTAAGCCATTCTGCCCAGCAGTCTGTTCCGATAATCCGAGATCGCCAGAGCTTCGGCGAGCGTTGGATATTGTTCGATCGGATTATTAAGGAAATCTATCCGGTCTTGAAAACGACATACGTTAGAGTAAAGCAGGTGCTTTCAGAGCTCCAAAATATTTTTATTGGTTGAAGAAAATGGATTCATGGATGATCGTTTTAACCGTGATAGCAGGGGCATTGTGCATCTACTTGTCCGGTACTCGGAACCATAACTATTTCAAGAAGCTTGGAATTCCATGCGTGAAGCCGATTCCAATATTCGGAAACATGGCTGGGATGGTGTTCAAAGCGAAGACAATGATTGACGTAATTGAAGAGGCGTACGGCTGTAATCCTGGCGCAAAATATGTTGGATTTTATGATTTTTCGACGCCAATTATCATCTTGAAAGATCCGGAACTGGTGAAATCAATCGCGATAAGAAATTTCGATAGTTTTCCCAATCACAGATCGTTCGTTGATGCTCCGACAGAACCACTGTTCCATAAAAACTTAATGTCACTTAAAGACGACACGTGGAGGGACATGCGATCACTTTTGAGTCCAGCGTTTACTTCCAGCAAGATGAAAATGATGTACGAAATAGTGTCACAGTGTGCGGTAGACTTTGCTGATTGTTTCACGAAGCCGAATCGACAACCTGCAGGATTAGACATGAAGGATGCGTTCGGGAGATATGCCCTTGACGTAATTGCATCCTCTGCGTTTGGCTTGAAGATAAACTCCGTGGAGAATCGTGACAATGAATTTTACAAGATGGCAAAAGAGGCTGTAAGCTTTTCCAGTGTAAAAATGATCAAGGTTTTCTTTGCCAAGAGTTTTCCGTGGCTCGCTAATCTCTTGAATGTCAAGTTCCTCGATAATAAAACCACTGACTTCTTCATAAGCGTGATAAAAAACACGATAGCCACCAGAGACGCCCAAGGAATTGTGAGGCCCGATATGATACACCTAATGATGCAGGCCAGGGATAGGGAAGGAAAATCTGATCTGTCTCCTGAGGATATATTCGCCCAAGCTTTCATCTTTTTCTTCGGAGGATTCGCCAGTCCAACGACGACGATGAGTTTTGCTGCTTATTTATTAGCACTGAATCCAGATGTTCGAAGGAAACTGCAATCAGAGATTGATGAGGTGCTGGAAAAGAGTTCCGGCCAAGTTTCATTCGAAGATCTCCACGCGATGAGATACCTCGATGCTGTCGTCAGCGAGACATTAAGGATGTTTCCACCCTCTCCAGTCCTGGATAGAATCGGAATAAAGAGCTTCACTCTACCCCCAGCGTTACCCGGACTGAAACCAGTGCAGATTGAACCGGGCCAAAGTATTTGGCTGCCATGTTACAGCTTCCATCATGACCCGAAATATTTTCCAAACCCAGAGAAATTCGACCCAGAAAGATTCAACGAGGATAATAAGTCGGACGTAAATCCCCCGACGTATTTCCCCTTCGGAATCGGTCCCAGAATTTGTATCGCTAATCGTTTTGCCCTGATGGAAGTCAAGCTTGCTTTGTTTCACGTCTTAGCCAAATGCGACTTTTTACCAACGCCGAAAACTCCGCCAGTAATCAAGTTGAGCAAAAAATCATTCATGCTGATCCCAGAAGGTGGTTTTCAGCTCAAAGTTCAACCAAGAATATAACGGAATATACAGGGTGAGTTTTCTCCGGGGTTTAACGCAATAAAAAATCTTGTTATCCAAATCGAAAATAAGCCTCAATAAATCCACAGGTATATTTTTCACCCACTGGCTAAATGTAACACGTTATATGTCACGATCTGTAACACATACGGTTGTATTTTTGAGATGCGATTGTAGCTCATATTTAGATACAATGTACCAATTGCTGTTCATTAAAAGCGTGGACGTCACATTATACAATCTGAATCATCATTCGGTCAAGTGGCAGTAGATTATATCAACGATTTAGACATTCTGCGCAGTAGTCGAGTCTGATAGTCGGACGACAGAACTCGGCAAGTGTTCCTCGTGATTGGAAACAGTTAGACTTTTAATTGCAATAAAGAAATTGACAAAACCTGTGCATTGGGGGCTGAAGCTTCTTCAGGAACTATCCACGTGTTTCCATTCATTCAAATGGATTTATGGACAGTAATTTTAACCGTGACAGTAGGAGCGTTATGCATCTACTTGTTCGGTACTCGGAATCACGATTATTTTCGAAAACTGGGAATACCGTTTCTCAAACCGTTGCCAATATTTGGAAACATGACGGGAATAATATTGAGGATGAAGTCGTTAGTTAATATCGTCGAAGAGGCCTACGCCTGTCACCCTGAAGCAAGATACGTCGGATTCTACGACTTTTCGACGCCAATTATTCTGCTGCGAGATCCAGAGCTGGCGAAATCAATCACTATCAAGAATTTCGACAGTTTTCCGAACCATAAAATGTTCGTTACATCTCCGACGGAACCAGTGTTCCAAAAAAACTTGTTCGCACTTCAAGACGACACGTGGAGAGACATGCGATCGGTTTTGAGCCCGTCGTTCACTTCCAGCAAGATGAAAATGATGTTCGAAATAATGTCCAAATGCGCGGTGGACTTCGCCGATCATCTGGCCCCGGGAAATTCACAGCCTGAAGGATCTGACGTTAAGGAAATATTCGGGAGATATACTCTCGACGTAATTGCATCTACAGCTTTCGGTTTGAGCGTAGACTCCATGAAGGATCCAGACAATGATTTTTACCTGACGGGAAAAGAGGTGGCAAATTTCTCCGGCTTGAAAGTGATCAAGTTTTTTTTCATGCGGATATTTCCCCGGCTCGCTAAGCTCTTGGACATAAAATTTCTCGACCCTAAGACCACCCAGTTCTTCACAAACGCCATAGATCATACGATAGCTACTAGAGATGCGCAAGGAATCGTCAGGCCCGACATGATACACTTAATGATGCAGGCCAGGGATAGGGGCGAAAAATCCGCCCTTTCTCCCGACGATATAACTGCACAGGCATTCATTTTTTTTCTTGGAGGATTCGACGGCCCGGCAACAACCATAAGTTTCGCTGCCCAAATGCTAGTAGTAAATCCGGACGTTCAGAGGAAACTACAGGCAGAGATTGATCTCGTGATTAAAAAGAACCCGAATGGAGTTACCTACGATGATCTTCACGCGATGAAATATCTCGATGCTGTCGTCAGTGAAACATTAAGGATGTTTCCACCGACTCCATTCCTGGACAGGGTTGGATCAAAGAGTTTTACTCTACCCCCAGCATTGCCCGGACTTGAACCATTGGAGATTGAATCAGGCCAGAGTATCTGGCTGCCAACCTATTGCTTCCATCATGACCCGAAATATTTTCCTAACCCCGAGAAATTTGATCCAGAAAGATTCAGCGATGATAAAAAGTCCGAGATAAATCCTCTGACTTATTTCCCCTTTGGTCTTGGCCCCAGGATTTGTATAGGCAATCGCTTCGCTCTGATGGAAGTCAAGCTCGCATTGTTTCATGTATTAGCCAAATGTAATTTAACGAAAACGCCTAAAACTCGGAATGTAATCAAACTGAGGAAAGAATTTTTCCCCTTGACTCCAGAAGGTGGATTTCAGGTGAAAATTGAACCGAGAATACAGTAGAATACGTCTAATCGTAACCAGTAATAAAATCTTCATTTTGCATATATTTTTATACATTGTACCTCGATCAGGTAATTTACAGTTAATAAAACGAGACTTCTTCCTCTATCATCCCACCTTTCGGGTCAAGTTGGCTTTTTGTTTTTCCAAAGATGCGAACGTCCAATCAAGAGAGGTCGTAAATAATCCTACATTTACATATGCTTGATTGTAAATTACGTGGCTATAAACAAGCCAGAGTTTTATTGCCTTAACGATTCACTTATCGCTTTATGAATACAAAAAACATAAACTTGAGTGACTTGTTTTCCAAACTGTACGACAATCTTCGCTTATCATTCCGGTCTGTCGATGACTTGATCAAATATACGCAATTGTGTAACTGTACGACTTTTGTGATAAACTGCACTACGAAAAATAACGCTTTTCCCTTTGTGAATCCAATCCCATTAATTAATTCCAGATTTCAGGTACGCTCACCAATTGTGTTGGACTTTCAAGTACCTCCATGCATGATGAAAAGTCGACAAAATTAACTAAAATTAATTTCTGATACAGTTATAATCGCAATCGAGATTTTTATTCCAAATATCTCTGGATCACTTGATCGATTCAGTTATAATTAGAAAAATCCAATCTAAGCTGTTCTACATCTTATCATGAAAAAATTCACAAACAAAGTTACGCCTTATCGCTCGAGGTTTTTTTTCAAAGATGCTCAAATTTGCTGAGACGTAGTAGGCATCATGTACAGGAAATCACCTATTTTGCGCACCAGTTGCTCAATGGTCTATAATTGGCTTGATTTCTGTTCACACACTGTCAAGCATAGAAGATACGATATAAGCTCACGTATAGAGAAGCCAAAACACAATCATTGAGATATGAGCCACCACCAAGCTCAGCTCACTATCAGTACTGGCGTGGACGTCACATAGTGCGTTTTATATCATCATTCTGTCAAGTGGACGTATTTGGCTAATAGTAAGATTATATAAAAGGTCCAGCCATTCTGAGTAGCAGTCTGGACTGATATTCGGTCGACGCAACTTGTCCAAGAGAAGATATTGTTCGATTATTGCGAAAATAATTGGTGTGGGAATGGGATTGATTAGAATTTGATTGTGGATGCTCGTTGAAATCACTTTGCAATTCCTGTTAGTGATTCGAAAATGTTCATTCAGTGATTGATCCAGAGTTGATTACGATATAGACAAGTAAAAATTGTGAGTTGGAACATGGATTATTGGACAATTATTTTCACCGTATTGGGTGGTGCATTATGCATCTACTTATTCGGTACTTGGTATTACAATTATTTCGAGAAACTAGGAATTCCGTTTGTCAAACCCACACCAATATTTGGAAACATGACCAAAGTCATGTTCAAGGTGCAGCCATTCAGCGATGTGATTGCTGCGGCATACAACTGTAACCCGGAAGCGAAATACGTTGGGTTTTACGACTTTTTAATACCAATTATTATCCTGAAGGATCCAGAGCTGGTTAAATCTGTGGCGATTAAGAATTTCGACAGTTTTCCTAATCACAGAATGTTTGTTGATTCTGCGACGGAACCACTGTTTCAGAAAAACCTGTTTGCGCTCAAAGACGACACCTGGAGAGACATGAGATCGCTTCTGAGTCCGGCGTTCACTTCCAGTAAGATGAAAATGATGTTCGAGACAATGTCGAAATGTGCGATAGACTTTTCTGATTATTTAGCGGAACAAAATCCCCAACCTGAAGAATTGGACATGAAGGATATATTCGGGAGATATACTCTGGACGTAATAGCCTCTTCAGCGTTTGGCCTGACGGTAAACTCCATGAAAGATCGTGACAATGAATTTTATCTGATGGGAAAAGAGGCGGCGAACTTTTCTGGCCTTAAAATGATCAAGTTTTTCTTGATGAGGAGCTTCCCGTGGTTCTCTAAACTCTTGAACGCAAAATTCCTCGGCCCCAAAATTACCGGCTTCTTCATGAACGTGATAGAGAACACCATAGCCGCTAGAGATACTCAAGGAATTGTGAGGCCAGACATGATACAGCTGATGATGCAGGCCAGAGATAGAAAGGAAAAGACTGCTCTGTCTCCTGAAGACATAGCTGCTCAAGCTTTTATTTTTTTTCTCGGAGGATTCGACACTCCAGCGACAACGATGAGTTTTGCCGCCCATTTACTGGCTCTGAATCCTGACGTTCAAAGGAAATTGCGAGCAGAAATTGACGAAGTGATTGAAAATAGTTCCGCCAAAGTATCCTACGAAGATCTTCACGCGATGAAATACCTCGATGCCGTCGTCAGTGAAACATTGAGAATTTTTCCACCGGCTGTAATGCTGGATAGAATTGGATCGAAGGATTTTACTCTACCGCCAGCGTTGCCTGGGCTTGAATCATTGCAGATTAAAGCGGGTCAGAATATCTGGATACCATGTTACAGCTTCCATCATGACCCGAAATATTTTCCAAACCCGGAGAAATTCGATCCGGAAAGATTCAACGAGGATAATAAATTGGAGATAAATCCCCTGACGTATTTCCCCTTCGGAATTGGTCCCAGAATTTGTATCGCTAATCGTTTTGCCCTGATGGAAGTCAAGCTTGCTTTGTTTCATGTATTAGCCAAATGCAACTTGTTACCAACGCCAAAAACTCCATCAGTGATCAAAATCAGTGCGAAAACCTTGTCGATGATGCCTGAAGGTGGTTTTCATCTCAAAATTGAATCAAGGACGAAATAGGAAAAAAAATTTATAATAAAGAGATAAATGTGATTAAAATCGTGGCTTTTGTAATCAAAACTGTAGGAAACGCAGTCTAGGTATATGAATACGTTTGTAAAGATTTATTTTCGAATTTTGAATATTCATATTGTAAGAAATAAAATAACCTTCGAAATCCTAGTGATTTCAGTTCCCTCTAACAGCTTGAAATTTCAGATACACGTTCGAGTTCGTTGGTACTTCCAACTGCTGCTGTTAAGTACGGGAAAAATGTTCAAAGAAATTCTGTCACGTTACGTTAAGAAACTATTTATTAGATTATTAAAAATTCCAAAATATTGGCTTAACAAACGAAAGAAATATTAAAAATGATTAATTTCACTCGGTTTTTTTATTTTATTTTATTTTTTTATCAGAAATGAAGCGATTGCTTTTTGAAGTCATGTAAATTTCACAATATATTGAACTCTGAACCGAAGTAATCGGCCGAAACGGGCGGATAAAAACCGACGTTTGTAGTATCAAAATATGACGTGATGGAAAATTTTCAACTACCGTTTGATATTAGCAGAAGGTACCTCATTAAGAAAATAAGGCTTTCATCGCAGGTATTTGAAAAAAAAATCTCAAATTTGTAAACTAGTAAAATCACGATATATCGATCCAATAATAAGCAAGATATTCCTGACACTGACTAATCCACACTTTTGGCTATGGTTGTATTCTGATTCTTTTGATTCCTCTTTCTTTTTATACGAAGGTCCAGGAACCGATCATGCGAATGTAATATTCATGCAACAATTATACATATGGCCTTGATTTTGTAGTTTCATACCAAGAAGTCTACGATTGGCAGCGTCGGAGATACAATTCGGCCTCGTGCGTGCAGATGGAAGTGGAGACGGTTCATATACGACAAATCGAATGAATTGGGATTATTAACGTCATATCGCAGAATTGACATTAGCATTGGGTCAAATTGAAGCATTTACGTGAATGATATCATGAGACCAGCCATAACATACGCCAGTTCAGTTCGATCTTCGGTCGACACAACTTAGGCAAGCGTAAATATCGTCCGATTGAAGTGAGACGAACGTCTGTCACACCACGGAGACAGATGATCATCTTTTTAATTGAGATTACAATTATACTTTCCGCGTACTTCTGGTGGTTTGAAATTCTTCATGATATAAACGAGAGTAAAGTCTGTTCTGTTGGTCAAAACTATCGACGAAGGTACTTTGGTTAATATTTAAGATCATGGAATCGTGGACGATAATTTTAACCGTGATAGGAGGAGCATTGTGCATATACTTTTTCGGGTCTAGAAATCACAATTATTTTGAGAAACTAGGAGTCCCATGCGTGAAGCCGATTCCAATATTTGGAAACATGACGGGAATAATATTCAGGGTAAAGTCGATAATCGAAGCCGTGGAGGAGGTGTACAACGGTAATCCTGATGCGAAATATTTTGGTTTTTACAATTTTTCAACACCAATTATCGTCTTGAAAGATCCAGAGCTAGTGAGATCGATAACGATCAAAAATTTCGACAGTTTTCCCAACCACAAATTGTTTATCGACTCTCCGACAGAACCATTGTTGCAAAAAAACGTGTTCGCACTCAAAGACGACGAGTGGAAAGAAATGCGATCAATTTTGAGCCCCGCGTTCACTTCCAGTAGGATGAAAATAATCTTTGAAATAATGTCACAACGTGCCTCAAAGTTTTCTGATTATTTAACAAAGCAAAATCCACAGCCCGAAGAATTGGACATGAAGGATACATTCGGGAGATACACTCTCGACGTTATTTTATCCTCAGCTTTTGGCTTGAACGTGAACTCCATGGAGGATCGTGACAACGATTTTTATCTAATGGGTAAAAAGACGGCGAATTTTACGCCTTCAAAAGTGTTCAAGATTTTTTTCAACGCCAATTTTCCACGGCTAGCGAAAATTTTGAACGTCAAATTTCTCGACTCAAAAACCACTGACTTCTTCATGAGGGTGATCAAAGACACAATAGATACCAGATATGCTCAAGGAATTGTGAGGCCGGACGTGATACAGCTGATGATGCAGGCCAGGGATAGAGAAGAAGAGTCTAATCTCTCTTTCGACGATATTGCTGCACAGGCTTTCGTATTTTTTCTTGCAGGATTCGCCACTCAAGCAACAGCGATTAGTTTTTCTGCCCAATTATTAGCACTGAATTCTCATGTCCAGAGGAAATTGCAGACCGAGATTGACCTCGTGGTTAAAAAGTGTTCCGGTGGATTGACTTACGAAGATCTTCACGCGATGAAATACCTCGATGCTGTCGTCAGTGAGACATTAAGGATGTTTCCGACTGCTCCAGTCTTGGACAGAATTGCAGCAAAGAGTTTTACCCTTCCCCCAGCGTTGCCTGGACTTGAACCAGTGCAGATTGAGGCAGGCCAAAGTATCTGGCTTCCATCTTACAGCTTCCATCACGATCCACGATATTTTCCAAACCCGGAAAAATTCGACCCGGAAAGATTCAACGAAGACAATAAATCGAAGATAAATCCGCTAACTTATTTCCCGTTTGGTATCGGTCCCAGAAGTTGTCTCGCTAATCGTTTTGCCAGGATGGAAGTCAAGATTGCTTTATTCCACGTACTGGCTAAATGCAACTTGTTACCATCGCCAAAAAGCCCGTCAGTGATCGAGCTGAGTGCAAAAACATTCACGATGATTCCCGAACGTGGTTTTCACCTAAAAATTGAATCCAGAACCTAAGCTTACTTATTTATTCGACAGAATTTGACTTTTTTCCGATCACAATTATTCTGATGAATAGGTCCAAACGAAAAAATTCGATAAGCTAATCAAGCAGCAGTTTTATGGTAAAATTATTGATCATCGATTCCTAAGGCTCTAAAATAAATGATCGGCAAAAATCTGTTTCCGAATCGTTCAATTAGCCATTCTTACCGAGATGCAGTCCCTTCGCCAAACGTCATATCAGCGACACGTTCATCCGCCACTGCAGTTCATTATCTTCCTTCGGCTAACCTCGAGTACTTACGGTTAGAAAGTCGAGACCTCTGCTCTAGACGTACTATAGATATACTCACGCATATGCAGCTCATTTGCGTCGGTTTGACAGCCTCAATCTGGACGGCCTTGACGTTCTATTTATGAATCTGTTGACTTTAATCCGCCAAATAATAATGAAAGCAAACGACAAGATTATTGGGATTCTGTGATGAAACAATCAGTCATGAAGCACCAACAGTAATTTGATCTTGATTCGCAGTAAGCATTTGAAGCCGACCATATACACAAGTCACTATATAGACACGCCTCTACAGATTGCGTCGACAGTCCAGCCGTTTTATGTAGCAGTCTTGGCTGATATTCGGTCTGAAGAACATCGGCGAGCGTAAATATCGTTGAACTAATGTGAAAGTGGGAAATTAGACGTCAATTTCCAGGGTCTGTTCGAACCGATTGACAATTGATCGGTGAATGTTGATAAAGTGACTGATATTCTCTGAATGAGGATAAAGTGTGCGTTTCGGTTGCGAAGTAGATTAGAGTTGATTCGAAGGAGATGGATTTGTGGTTGATAATTTTAACGCTGATAGTAGGAGCGTCATGCATCTACTTGTTTGGTACTTGGAACTACGGTTACTTCAGGAGACTGGAAGTTCCATGCCCGAAGCCGATACCATTCTTGGGCAACATGGGCGAAGTCATATTCAAGACGAAGACAATAGGCGAAGTGATTGACGAGGCTTACTACTCTAATCCTGATGCGAAATACCTCGGATTTTACGACTTTTCGACACCGGTTATCATCGTGAGGGATCCGGAGCTCGTGAAATCAATCACGATAAAAAACTTCGATAGTTTTCCCAATCACAGAATGGTCCTTGACTCGCCGACGGAACCACTGTTCCATAAAAACTTGATTGCACTCAAAGACGACGAGTGGAGAAACATGCGATCGCTTTTGAGTCCAGCGTTCACTTCCAGCAAGATGAAAATGATGTTCGATATAGTAGCGCCGTGCGCGGTAAATCTCGCCGATTATTTAGCCAGCCAAAATCCGCAGCCTGACGAAGTTGACATGAAGGACGCAATCGGGAGATACACTCTGGACGTCATTGCATCTTCAGCGTTTGGACTGAGCGTGAACTCCATGAAAGATCGTGACAATGAGTTTTATCTTATGGGTAAAGAGGCTGCGAACTTCAATTTTGCGAGAATGATCAAGTTTTTTTTCATGAGGGGCTGCCCGTGGCTCGCCAAGCTCTTGAATTTCAAATTTCTCAAACCCAAAGCCACCGAGTTCTTTATAAACGCAATAGGGAACACGATAGCCACTAGAGACGCTCAAGGAATCGTGAGGCCGGACATGATACAATTGATGATGCAGGCCAGGGATAGAAAAGAAAAATCTGCTCTATCTTCCGAGGATATGGCTGCGCAGGCCTTCATCTTTTTTCTTGGAGGATCCGACACTCCAGCAACAACTATGGGCTTTGCTACCCTGTTGCTTGCACTAAACCCGGAAGTTCAAAGGAAATTGCAAGCAGAGATTGATCAAGTTATTGAAAAGAGTTCCGGCGATGTTTCATACGAAGATCTACACGCGATGAGATACCTTGATGGAGTAGTCAGCGAAACATTAAGAATGTTTCCACCCGTTCAAGTTTTGGATAGAATTGGATCGAAGAGTTTCACTCTGCCCCCAGCGTTACCCGGGCTTGAACCAGTGCAGATTAATGGGGGCGAAAATATCTGGCTGCCATGTCGTAGCTTCCATTATGACCCGCAATATTTCCCGGACCCGAAAAAATTTGATCCAGAAAGATTCAGCGACGAGAACAAGTCCAAGATTAATCCTCTGACCTATTTCCCATTTGGAATCGGACCGAGGATTTGTATCGCAAATCGTTTTGCTCTGATGGAATTAAAACTCGCTTTGTTTCATGTATTAGCTAAATGCAACTTGCTTCCAACAGCCAAAACCCCGCCGGTAATAAAACTGAGTAAACAATTTTTCCCTACGATTCCTGAAGGTGGTTTCCTGCTCAAAGTTGAACCCAGGTCGTGAAGATATATCATGGAATTGAGTAATTAAAATTCATACGAATATTTTGCAGTCGTAACACTTAGGTGAATCTTTGTGGATAACTGTTAGAGTAGTTATATTACAGCGCAGTGCGTTTAATTATAATCTTGAACTTGAAACTTGTTTTTCAATTCGATGAGAGAACATTGTCATCGTGAGTCGTAAAATTTAATGATAATTACCAGGATAAATATGTTTCTGCATAATCATTCTATGAAAGAATAACACGTCTTTGTCTTTTGGGGATCGATTTTTGAGGCTTGAGTGTTCCCTCGTTAATAAATAAACGGATCTACAGAATTCCTTGTCATTTAATGCATGTCCTTCAATCCTTGTCCCTTTAATTAATTTCAGATCTAAGATTCCAGCTCGGATTCGTTGGGATTTCCAAACACACATGTATACCAATCTATGATCCGGTCGACAAATAATTATAGTGTTACAACCCGGTTCTCTTGGCTGAAATCGTGTCGTAATTTATTTCTTCATTTTATTTTTATTTTTTTAGTATAAATAAATAATATTTAGATAAATACTTTTGCCGTTGTAACAAGTCAGACGCTGTCAACCTTTCCAGTTATAGTAATCGTACGGAAGCTTGTTTTCGGCTGATAATTTAATACAAACAGATAAGGAAGCATTATGCGTCGTTCGCTTTTTCGATAAGTATGTTTTCAATACAAATCTCAGAAGCTTATCACTCAATCAGTAATTGTCAATTAGAAAGAACCGATTCCTCAAGCTTCGGTATCCTTTTATTGAAAAATCAACCGATAGACAAAATCCTTCGTGATCCCGTTCCCGTAAATAAATTCAAATTTCAGATTCTCATCTTTATTTCCAGAAACGTGCAAGCATTCATTCCGAACGTTACGTATGATCATACATACACGTACATAGCTAAATTGAGTGCGATTTAACTGGCAACAACTGCACGGCAATTATATTGGCCACTTGATTCATGTCTTGCGTAATGCATACTGTAAAGCGTAGTATGTATAAAATTCGAACTCACGGTTGCAGATAGCAAAAGACTAATTTACAATTACATATGAATGTCTGTTCATGTATGATGTTGTCGTCATGCCACACACGTGTGAAGTCATTTATTTTTCGAATGGAGGCGCCTCCGTAGATGATATCATCGGAGGATAGAAGCCTACGCCGCAGTCTGGTCTGATGCTCGGTCGACACAACTTCGATAAGTGAAGATATTGTGAAATTGAATTAAAGACGCGTGTCTAACGCTGGGGCAAAGTTTCTTTTTTTTTCGTTGAGTTCATTTAAAACGTTTCACGAGTACTGATACTGATTTGATATTTTTCGTGTCCGGAATATGTTGAACTCTTAATTATACACTGGATAAGAAAGGGTCAATTGTCGATATATTTTTCTTGATTCAAGAAGATGGATTCGTGGATAATCATCTTAACCGTGATAGTGGGAGCATTATGCATCTACTTGTTGGGTACTCGGAATCACGATTATTTCAAAAGACGTGGAATTCCGTGCGTGAGGCCAGTTCCAATCTTTGGCAATATGATGGCAATAATATTCAGGCGGAAAACGATAATACATATTATTGACGAGGCGTACTATTCCAACCCTGAGGCCAAGTACATTGGATTCTATGAATTTTCAACACCAACAATTGTCTTGAAAGATCCGGAGCTAGTGAAGTCCGTAGCTATTAAAAATTTCGACAGTTTTCCCAATCACAAAATGTTCGTTGATTCGCCGACAGAACCGCTGTTCCAAAAAAACCTGATGGCACTCAAAGGTGACACGTGGAAAGACATGAGAACTGTGCTAAGCCCTGCGTTCACTTCGAGCAAGATGAAAATGATGTTCGAAATAATATCACCGTGTGCATTAAATCTCGCTGATTATTTAGCAAACCTAAAACCACAGCCTGAAGGATTACACGTGAAGGAAACATTCGGGAGATACACTCTCGACGTGATAGCATCAGCAGCGTTCGGATTGAGCGTGAACTCATTGAAAGATCGTGACAATGATTTTTACCGGATGGGAAAAGAGGTGGCGAATTTCGCGGGTTTTAAGATGTTGAAGTTTCTTTTCATCAGGAATTTTCCATGGCTCACAAAGGTCTTAAATATAAAATTCCTCGACCCAGAGACGACTGAATTCTTCATCAAAATTATGGAAGACACAATCGCTACGAGAGATGCTCAAGGAATTGTCAGGCCTGACATGATACATCTGATGATGCAGGCCAGGGAAAGGAAAGACAAGACTGACCTAACTACCGAGGACATAGCTGCACAAGCTTTCATCTTTTTCCTTGGAGGATTCGAATCTCCGTCGACAGCTCTCAGTTTTGCCGCACATTTACTAGCGCGGAATCCTGACGTTCAGAAGAAGCTGCAAGCAGAGATTGATCAAGTGCTGGAAGAGAGTTCTGGAAAAATTAACTACGAAGACCTCCACGCCATGAAATACCTAGATGCTGTCGTCAGTGAGACATTGAGGATGTTTCCACCCTCGCCATTCATGGATAGAGTTGTACTGAAGAACTTCACTCTACCTCCGCCATTGCCTGGACTGGAACCGGTGCAGATCGAAGCTGGGCAGGCCGTTTGGCTTCCATTCTACTGCTTCCATCATGACCCGAAATATTTTCCAAACCCTGAGAAATTCGATCCAGAAAGATTCAGCGATGATAACAAATCGGAGATAAATCCCCTGACGTATATACCCTTTGGAATCGGTCCCAGAATGTGTATCGCCAATCGTTTCGCCCTGATGGAAGTAAAGCTTGCTTTGTTCCACGTATTAGCTAAATGTAGCTTTTTGCCAATGCCGAATACTCCCCCGGTAATCAAGTTGAGTACAAAAACCATGATCATAGAACCGGAGAGTGGTTTTGAGCTGAAAGTTGAACTAAGATCATGAAGATACATTATGTAATTAATTAAAGAATAATCAAATTGGTATTTTCTAATCGTAACGGAGGCTGCAGTGTCACAGATTATAGTTTCATGCTGAAAAATGCAATCACCCAACAGAAAGAAAAAAATAATGTAACATTATGTCGTTTGTAAGATCAATCGATTTTTAGTGGAACTCGAATCGTTCTGATCGTATCTTTTGTACTGGTTATGTTTGTAATTAAAATTTTGTAAAACTACTCGATTATCAGTTTTTCAATAAATAAGTTTCTACAAATAAATCCAAAGAAGAAAATAAATCCTTGGACCAAAAAGCTCTACTCTTCCCTGATGGAAGTTAAGCTCGCTTTATTTCATTTACTGTCAAAATGTCGCCTGCTGCCGTCGCCAAAAACTTCATTGACTTCGAAATTGAGTGAAAATAGCTTCTCCCCGCCGGTCGAAGGTGGCTTTTGGCTAAAAATTGAGCCAAGATCATCAGTTGAAATCAATATTTAATAATCGTAGAGTAAAATCTTCGCAATGCTCATTATCAGCAGGCAATGAGATTCTCGTGCCTATCGCTATTTTACTTTATCAGTAAATTTCTATAGTAAAAATTGTGTAAATCACTTCTGACTTCGACTCAATATTCAGTGTTCTATTATCGATACCTAAACCAATGAGAAAAATTCATTGCGATTACTGCAATCGGCGATGATTAGATAAAGGTAAGAATATTTTTCAGCTGACGAGTATCTCACAGACGAACAATCAGTCAACGAATGATCACTGCTATCACGATTTATCGATTCAAAAAAAAACCCAGCATCAGATAGTCGTTTTGTTCATAATATATCGATAATCTCTGCTGTTGGAAGTCATGAAAAAATTTAGCCACCAAAAATCACATCCGTTTCTGAATTAGTTAAAAATATAAGATCTTCCTTGATTCCGTTCCTCTATCTCGGCTGCAATTGGATGTTCGTTTTTCTGAATATCTAAACCTTTACTCAAGACGTTGTATATGCTCATACAATCGCGCAGCAATGTATCCAAGATGAGATATAGTTTACACAAATCAGAATTAGACGGCCTTGAAGTTCTCCTTTCCAATTCGTTAGAGTCTATCACGCCGTTTGAATTCACGATCGGATTCTACGACGAAGTGCAAAGTGCGATGTGCTGCTACTTACAATATTATCGTGTGTTTGAAGTCATCAATGAATCATATAGATGAACTTGTCCAGATACTATCAACGTCTAGCCATTCTATCATCTAACGTTTTATTTTTTAATTCCCAAAATTTTAATCGGCATCGTAAATACGAGGGGGCCGATTATCCAGTCGGCCCCTAAATCCAACGGCCCTGACGTCGTGTTTTACAATTTATTACATTTTATTGGTCACTTGAAGCTTACGCATACAACAGGCAGTAGACGATCATGCATATGCCGGATGCAAGTGTGGTTCATATACGATGCAGCAGAAAGTGCTACTCGTTGTTAATTCCGACGTTATGTCATCCGTTTATCGAATTACTGATAGGTCAAATGGTCATGGCTGTGTGGAATATATCATGAGTTCAGAACAATTCTGCAGAGCAGTTCAGTCTAGTGTTTGAACGACAGAAGTTGAGCGAGAATGAATCCGATCTTTGTGCGAAAAGGAGGAATTTGAATTCCGCGAATTTGTTTAAACTACTTTGCAAGTTGTATCAGTGATTCGGAATCATCCGTCCCGTGAATGATTGGATTCTAATTACGAAGTGAACATGTATTTCGATCGATTTAACATCATGGATCCTTGGACGATAGTTTTGACCGTGATAGGAGGAGGAATATGCATCTACTTGTTCTGTACTCGGAATCATAATTATTTCAAAAAAATTGGAATCCCGTACGTGAAGCCGACCCCAATTTTTGGGAACATGGCTGGAGTGGCGTTCCAGACGAGAACAATGACTGATATCCTTGCGGAGATATACAACTGTGAAAACGAAGCGAGATACGTTGGATTTTACGAGTTTTCAACGCCGATAATTCTGCTGAAAGATCCAGAGCTGGTGAAGTCAATCGCGATCAAATATTTCGATAGTTTTCCGAATCACAGAATGACTTTTAACTCCCCCGGCGAACCCCTCTTCGAGAGAAACTTGTTTTCGCTCAAAGACGAACCGTGGAGAAACATGAGATCGGTTTTGAGCCCGTCGTTCACTTCCAGTAAGATGAAAATTATGTTTGATGTAATGTCACAGTGCGCGGAAGACTTTGCCGATTATTTATCCAAGCAAGATCCACAGCCTGAAGAACTTGACATGAGAGATACATTCGGGAGATATACTCTGGACGTTATTGCATCTTCGGCGTACGGCTTGACCGTAAACTCCATGAAAGACCGTAACAACGATTTTTATCTGCTGGGACAAGAGGTGGCAAATCTTTTTAAATCGGGGAATTTCGCGTCCTTTTTACTCTGGACTTTTCCGTTTATTGCTAAGCTCTTGAATGTGAAACTTCTCGATCCTAAGGCCACTGACTTCTTCATGAACGTGATACAGAACACAATAGCCACTAGAGATGCCCAAGGAATTGTCAGGCCGGACATGATACAACTGATGATGCAGGCCAGGGAAAGAAAGGACATTCCTCCTCTATCTTCCGAGGACATGGCTGCCCAGGCTTTCGTCTTTTTCCTTGGAGGATTCGACACTTCTGCAACCACGATGAGTTTCGCTGCTCATTTGCTAGCGGTGAACCCGGACGTCCAAAGGAAGTTGCAAGCAGAGATTGATCGAGTCATTGAAGATCGTTCCGGTGCAATTACCTACGAGGATCTTCACGGGATGAAATACCTCGACGCAGTGATCAGCGAGACATTAAGAATGTATCCGCCAGCTGCATTTTTGGACAGAATTGGACCAAAGGATTTCACTCTTCCCCCAGCACTGCCCGGGCTCGAACCACTGCATATAAAAGCGGGTCAAAATATTTGGATTCCGGTATACAGTTTCCATAATGACCCGAAGTATTTTTCAAACCCAGAGAAATTCGATCCAGAAAGATTCAGCGAGGATAATAAATCGAATATAAATCCCCTGACGTATTTGCCGTTTGGTCTAGGGCCCAGATCTTGCATCGCAAATCGCTTTGCCCTAATGGAACTAAAACTCGTTTTTTTTCATTTATTATCCAAGTGCAACTTGTTACCCGCGTCGAAAACTCCAGAAGTAATTAAGCTCAGTAAAGAAAGCCTCGCCATGATGCCTGAAGGTGGTTTTTGGCTGAAAATTGAATCGAGATGATAACGAGAAAGCATTATTCTGTCGAGTAAGTTTTAAGGAAAATTGACCAGCCTATAATCTTTTATTTGAATAAGCATAAAAACCTAATCACGTGGTTTAACAATAAAGTTTTATCAAATTTCGAGAATGCGTCATAAATATTCCATAATAAAATTTTCATTCTCCCAACGAAAAGTCGGCGAGCCAGTTGATTTTTCGTGAATTTTTCATCGGTCAGGAGAGTAGCGCCGTTAGTTTTTGGTTGAAGAATTTTTAATTAAAGTCACAATCCTTCGAGTGCTCTTCTTAAAACCGTTGAAATTTTTTTTCACATTTCTGCACAGTGTAACTACGTTGAGATACTCCTGAATGTCCTCGTCGTTCGAGTGCAGCGACAGATACGAAAGCGGATATACGGATGAGAAAAAAGAATGTATAAAAATTGTAAAAAGTACCAATAAAAAAAAAAAAAAAAAGAAATAACGAGCAACAATCAGGATTTTTTCTCAATTAGCTACATTCGAACTTCTGTATCTCCGCGTAAGTGGTCTCGTGGCTTCGTCACTCGGACGCGGATCGCTGCCCAATCCAGGGTCGAATTGCGGTACGAAACGAAAATTTTATTAACCCAGAAGGTGGGAAGGGCGAAGTAAAGATGAGTCTACTCGCAAAGGGAAAAGTTTCCAAGTACTTCGAGTGGTTTAGACCGTCAACAGAGAAACGGGACGCTGTGGTACCCTCGGCTAATTATCACACCACTCTTCTTAGCCATCCAAACCTGGTCTTTCACCCTCCAAGGGTTCAGGGACGCGAGGGATGGATGGATGTCGGGGACGAGAGGGGATCAGTTCAAGTTCATCGTCCCAACCAAACGCCATTCAGGCGAGGGATGATTATGCGACTAATCGTGCCCCCAATTTAAATTGCTCCTTTTTATTGTCTGAAAAAAAGTTTGTGGCCAAAACCGCGACAGATTAAAAACTTCCCTCACCTCCCTGGGCAGAATTATTTATGTACGTCCCAAGCTATGGCGCTGATAAAAAGAAGAAACCAATTTTGAAATTCTACGAATCGCAATTTGGCAAATCTTGCAATT
This sequence comes from Rhogogaster chlorosoma, assembly GCA_944452935.1. Classification (NCBI taxonomy): domain Eukaryota; kingdom Metazoa; phylum Arthropoda; class Insecta; order Hymenoptera; family Tenthredinidae; genus Rhogogaster; species Rhogogaster chlorosoma. The sequence goes on along the minus strand of OX101801.1, from coordinate 2,274,694 downwards.
GACTGCCCCTCCATATTTCCATGTCCGGAATGAGCCTCTTCGTAAATTGTCCTGCAGCAGTTTAATGTTTTCCTTCGGTCTGGAAAATTTTATCTTTTTTTTTTTATGTCTTATCTTTCCATCTGGTTTCTGGCAAAACGTAGTTCTGGTACTTCTGATGTACTTTTGATCGAGCGACAGGGCTTCGAGGGTCGTAAGTCAGCGAGGTGATACCTTTTCTCCATTTCTCTCCCCAATCTGAAAAATATCATGCCGCTTTTACTCCGTAGCTCAATAAAAGTTTGATAAATTTTTATCCCATCGGAGTCTAATTCAAACTCGATACGTCTGAATACCAAGTTTCCATAAAAGTTGTTTCTCATACGCGTATTACATCTCTCTACACCATATCCGCGATAAAATACGGATATAAAACCGTCGGCCGTTAACAGAAATGGCTTGTTGCTACCCATACACGCGGCGAACTTTTACTACTATAACACCAGATGTGGGATCAACATTCTTCGACTATTTCAAACCCACGTTATCCCGCTATGTTGTACCTAGGTGCTCTGGGTTACCCTCGAGCGCTGCGGTCAGGGGCGAATAGTTTCGCCTCGGACCCTATAATCCACGCGATTTCTGCCAAAGATTCATCCAAGGCTTTTGCCAAAGCGAAAAGAGCTGTGCATTCGATATTCCGATTATTGAAAATGTGGAAATTTTGTCAGTTTCTTATTTTAGAGGAAATAAGTTCGTCCCTTTTCTCGGATTTTGTTCAATTTGTTACAACGGTATCGTGTGGTAACTCCTGGCAATAGTTGCACCGTTTCATTTTCGCACCCGCATTCCGCTGATATACGACGAGAAATTTTGCACGGTGTTGGAACGGGTCCTGAATGCGGTAGCACGGCACTAGTACTACCGCATTTCTGCGGAAATGCAGACTTTGTGAAACGTAATCGGGTTTGAATGTAAATGCAATTTGATGCACCGTCTCATTTTATTCTGTACCAAGATCTCGAACTCTCGACTGTGCATAGGGACCCTACTAACACGCTTTACAATTGAGATGCTGCACGGTAGACGCCGTCGAATACCGTTTTCATTTTATGATTATATTTCCGCGACAGAAATAATTGAACGATCATTTTTCATCACCTATTAGAAAACTTCTATTATATCTAATAATCGGAAATCGTTTGAGGTATAAAACGCTTTGGAATATTATATCCTCGGAGGTTTTTCATCCCGTCATTTCCAGAACGATTCTTATATTTCTCCCGTTTTTCGAAAACTTAATAAGATTCGTTGAAATTAGGGAAAACTCATGGCAAGTAAAAACGGGGCTTCTCTTAGTGGCTTCGCTTTATCATGATCAGACTATAATTTCGTAGTAATATAACCGCTGCTAACCTCGAGGCAGGCAGTAAGGAAATTTTTATAATTGGTCTCCCGGGGTTGGATTGTGGAAAGTGAAATATTCTCTCCTTAGACGAAGGTTTCCCGGAGGAGAACCGAGGCTCCATACCTCCGTTTCCAACTTTCGTCTCAAACATTGAGAGGGTGAATAATTTCGGGTTGATTATTGAGGTTTGTCGAGAGAAACACAGCCTCCTCAGTTCACCGGGTTGTTTGAGGCTAACGAATCAACGACCCTTTGATCACAGTGCCAAAAAAAAATATAAAAAAATTTCCCTCAATTTCTACAACCGTTTCCTTAAATCGCTGTACGCAAAAGATACCCCGCATTTTCATCCTATGTATGTATGTATACAGGGTGAATTTTCTCCGGGGTCTAATCTGGGCGGAGTTTCGACGTGGCGAGACTCGTTCGTTTCAGAATAATAGTAGTGTGATTATAGAGCAGATAACCTCATCTCAAAATTTTTTTACGTTCACACATGTCAAGAAGAAGCGGCGGAGTCTCACCACGTCGAAACTCCTCCCATATAAGACCCCGTAGAAAACTCACCCTGTATAACAATGCCGGTAAAATTTTTCCAAATCCTTGCAGATGTATAATTGCTAACGGTATATACAGCCGCCACGTGAATCCGCAAACTTTTCGCAACTTAGTCAGCGTAAAAAATTTTCAAAAAGTAAATATAAAAAAACAAAAAATATACAAAACGTTTATTCAGCATCCTGGTGAACGTAGGGTGCGGTTACGGGTCACCAGGCTTCACTGAGAACGCCTTTTCGATATTAAGCCTAATTTTTATCATTCACACTGGTCGCCTATAACCCAAACCTTTGCAGTTTTTGAAGAATAATTTTACTTTTTCAACTTTGCCGAAGATGTTTTGTAGTTTTGCTACTTATTTTTTTTATTTTTATTTTTTTGCGTTTTCTTTCGCTGGGGAAAAAGAGACTCTTTATTATCTCTTTCGACTTTCGATAGGTTTTGGTATCTGCAGCTCGTGTATTTCTGAATGAGAAAGATGGGAATAACCTGCGTCTGGTATATATACGGTTTCATTTCTGTATCTCCAAACCGCATATATATTATATCGGAATTCTTGACTCCCGGTGATGATGAAGAGTTCGTTCGACAACGTGCCGACTTGATCGTGGAAGAAGCCGACAAGCACGTATGTGGATGTACTACGTAAAGGTAGGTATGTACGTAGGTACGACAACTACACAACGAACGAAGATGAGATGAGGGTTCGGTTCGATATTGCGTCGACCCCAGCTGCTTGCTTTTCGGATATCGCTGACTGCTGCTGGGTCGTTGGGTTTTGCACCCCCTGAGCAAGCGCCAAACTCAACCAAACCCCACCTTTTCCAACCCCAACCCACTTTGCGGTTAGCGTTACGGTTCGGAGCATTAATTTGCCATCCCATCAAGTTAAATAAAAATATACAACTCGAGTCATCCGATAATAATTCTTCGTTAATATCAATCGATTCATATACCTATGTAGAATATGTATACCTAATATAGATTATTATCTCTCTCTTCTTTTCTCCCTGGCGTATTTTTTCCTCTATTTTGATATTATTCGAGTAATACCTGTATGTATGACGATTTCTCAATCAACTGTGAAGAATTGTTGAAAAGTGAGGAGGCATTTTTTAACCGATTTAATTTACTTATCATTTTGGATTTTACCAGAAGCTGCTGGAGGTAAGGGCTTTAAATCCTGTGAGAATATGTCAAGGATCGATAGACCGACATCGGGAGACAAGTTGAGGGTAATTAGCCGCAGTTTAAGTTAATTGAATACATTTCCCTTAATTAAATGGTCCGGCGAGGTTTCATAGAAATTACGTGTTTGTGGTTGAGGGAGAGATTTACGTGTGCTCAAACCGAGAACCGTCTTGAAAATGTTATTACCACCAGCAAACTCGGGGTGTAGTAGGTACCAGCCACAAATTTCATTTCATTTCATTTCATTTCATTTCATTTCGTTTCATTTCTTTTCTTTTTCTTACCTTTTCATTTTTTTCTTCCTTTTTTTTTTCTTTCTTTCTTTCTTATCGTTAAAAACTTGGGCAGGGTGAGAGAAAAGCCGAAAAAAAAAAAGAAAAAAAAATTGTCGGTTTATATCCATTTCTACGAGAAATATACCTTTTTTTTTTCTTCATTATTTCATTATTTCTTTATTTCTTTCTTTTATTTTTTACGATCATTACGTAATACTTATTTTTTATTTTCTCTTCTTTTCTTTTCTCCTCTTTCTTCATCGAGGTCAAAACGCCCGGCGTAAAGTAAAATATGAAAGCTGAGGGCTGAAGGGATACCTACACTACTATATACGGACAGGGAATTTTACTCACATACAACTTTTTCGCCAATTCAGCAATTTCGAACGGAAAAAGAAAAAAGAAGAAAAAAAAAAACGAAAAAAAGAAAACGAAGTAAAATTCTTTATCAAAGTTTCATGCAGTTGCTTTATCGGAACGACATCCGCCACCGTGTCTAACGTAAAGAAAACTTCAAAAGTTGAAACGAATTGACGACCGAACATCTTTCTTTTTTTCTTCGCTCTTTCTTTCTTCATCTTTTTTTCATTTTCAACCCTATATAGGTATACTTACGAACTCTACAAGGTATAAATTTCTTTTTGCCAATCTGTCGTCAGCGATAGTATCTTTGCCGGTTCAAAAAATCGTCAAAATAGAGAAAAGACGGAATAGTCTGAAGAACATTTTGAAAAAAATAAAAAAAAAACACAAATGTACCTTATTTCGATTATATGGAATTTGAGAGAAGGTATTTTCCTTTGTCAACTGCCCAACTTTGCGATTTTCTCTCTCCCCATTATTATCATTTTTATTTTTTTCCTCCATTTTTTTCATTTCACGTTTATTTTCTTTTCTTTTTTTTTTTACGCTCAAATAAGGTTCAAGCCAGAAGAAAAGAAAGTGAATAAACGTCGACGTTGACGACTAGGGAGGGGGACGGAGGTAAAGCGAAAAAACCCAAGATGGCGGTTTTCTTTCAATCACGGATTTGTCGGTGGGAGAGATTTTAATCCCGCGTAACATTTCCGCGGTACCTTTTCCGCTGACTCTGCAAGATCAGAAGAATCTATACCGCCACAACGGTTTGTGGGTAAACTAAGTTAAATCATCAGCCACTAACTACAGGCGCGGTGGTTTGATCTTTTTAAATAATTATATATACGAAGTAAAGTAGAAGTGAATAAATAAATGAAAATAAATGAATCAAGTTTTGTGGGAAATGATAAAAAAAAAAATTGCCATTTTTATATTAATAATTTTTATTTTCAAATCGATTTCTTGTATCGCGGAAACCACAGACTCCGTTCGATCTTCTCTATATCAAATGCAGCTGATACGATAAGAGCTAGTTTCAACCTCCACAATAACAGAAATAGAAAAAGAAGAAAGGAAAGAAGGAGAAGAGGACGAGGGAGAAGAACCAAATCAACGAAAATTGTAATTCGATCGTTTCGTACCGTAATGGAAACGTCTATAGACCGTGGACGAAAAATTAAACGAAATACGACCCGATAATGCATGTATGTACTGCATTTGTTAAAAAAAAAATACTACGAGTCTCTGATTTCCTAACAAACGTAGATAGTAGAAAAAAAAAAAAAAAAACTATATTCTATATATTTTTCACGGATTTTGAAAACAATTTTTTTATCAGTAAATTGTTTCACAGTGAATGTGAAAATTTCAATGACATGTTACAGTTATTAAAAGTCGATATTATTCGGTTAAATTGAAAGTTATGGGATGAGAAATCGTGCGGCGAAATTACGTGGTGAAAATTTTGAACCAGTCGAGCACTGCAGTTCAACTGTAACTTACGGTTACTGCTGGGATCATGTAACAAATTTCCTATATATTTTGTTGGTTCTCTCCAACGCAGCGCAAGCCAACTCTGAACTGAGTTAAATTTAATGGGACGATTTTTGCCCCAAATCCCATCGAACTTCAACCCCTTAACAAAAATTTTCCAATGTGGGAGAAAAATTGCCAAGGAAATATGATTTTCCTTCTCATCGCTGCGATGATAATCACCAAACAATCAAATACCTCAAGAACTTCGAAACACGAAACTCGAAATTTTTGGATTTTTTTTACTTTCAGAATTCTAATCTTCTCAGCCTCGATCAAACAAATTCGTAATTTCTGCCCGGCCCCATTAATCGTAGCAGAAGTCGTTCGGGGCCTTACCCAATGTGTTATTCATGGGTTGATTCGAGAACTGGTGACCCAGAAATTGAATTCATCAGTTCTCTTTGATCTCTTGGCAGTAGTTAATGATAAAATGATGAAAATGTCGCGGGAGTAGAGACAGAGTGTGAAAATTTGCATCGTGCTACCTTTCTCTGGATGAAAAAAAAGTTCAATTCATTTTCTTATTTTCATTTTAATCGCGATGTTTGCCGTGTCGGATCTATCTTAGGGTTGGATCCAAGGGTAGAATACGGGGAGGAGTGTGAATAAGATAAGGATCCTCGTGCAAATATACTTCTCGTGTCAAAGCCAAAGGCTGATTCCCACCCAGCGGACGTAAATCGTTGAAGTCTCTTTGAAGGTCTTCAACAGTTTATACATCCACGAAGCATTTCTTTTTTTCTTTCTCTCTCCGTTACTTCTGCGGGACAATAAATATACCTACATACCGTTATCGCAGTGTTGTTATAGTTATTAGCTATTTCTGGTGTTAATCTGTTCACTGAATTACACACGCTAATTAAGGTTAAATTTAATAAACTTGGTGCGCCGCTGCCGGCTGCCTCGTGGGTTCTACTAAAATCCCCATACGTTAACACCCCGCTAATTTAGCGAGGCTTTATCGCCGAGGAGGAGAACCGCTATTAATTTTCGGCTTGTGTCAAAGACTCTTTACTGCACGTGTATATATTTCGTCAATTTTTTAAAAACGGACCGCGACATCCTTCCACTTCTCAAAAAAAGGAGAAAATAAATTAAAACGGGGTCGATTTCGGACTAATATTCACATGCCTCTGAATACTCTCTGCACTTGTTGTCACCCCAAAGCCTTTCGGCTTTCGAAAATTAACTCCCGGCTATTAGGTATTAATAAGCTCATTTAGAACTTCTCAAGCCATACTAACTACGCGCTGGGAAACCTTATGCTAACCCTCCGTGTTGGCAGAAGATCTTGGCATCGTGTGCAGGTAGATGCCAAAAAATTTTATACGCTTTGTAATCTTCTAGTATAGCCTCTTGAACCGTCTTTATACTTTAAGCGGGCCATAGCCGACGCTCCATTTACTATTGGCCAGAAGATAGATAGCAGCAATTCCGCGTTTGGACTACGTTCACAAAACTGGTTCGCCGCAAATCAACAATCCCATACTGCAGCCCGTCCCGCAGGTAATGCATACGCAGACTGTGCTCACACCGCAGAGAGAATACCGGGCGGCAGGTCAGTTTAAATTAACCTAGTAGTACAGAGTAATGGCCGACTTCGGGCGAACTATCCCTTTACTTGCGCAGAGAACGCCGAGACGGATCGAACGAGTACCCACAAGTCATTGTTCCAGTTTGTTCAAAATTCAAATTTAGAACTGTGGGAAAAAACGGTTAATAATTTTGGATTCAAAATACACTGTAAATACGGCTTGTGGGTACTCGTTGGAGTCGTCTTGACATTTCCTTCGAAGATTGAGGGTCAGTTTGCTCGATTATAGTGGTCGATAAATAAACGTGTGGAATTGACACCGAATGAAGATTATACTGTTCCGATTCCGAAGTGACACCATGTAGATCTTGTCTACAGTCGTTCGTATGGACATGTAGCTCAGCGCCCTTTGACGGGCACTACACACCGTTCAAAGCATTCCGCGGCTTGTATAAATCCACTAGAATCCTCTAGCATTTCGAGTCGACTGTGATATCTATAACAAGCCTTTCCGCGTGGCGTGGCATCAGCCCTGAGCATTGAGGTCTCACTACGAGGTGAGAAAGGCGCACATTGAGGAAAGGGAAAAGAAAAAAGTTCAAAAAAGGAACCACAGTGTTCAAAGGACGCAAGTCTCCCAACTGCAGATGTAAAGAGTGCTGAAAACCTCTCATTGGCAAGGGCTTCGAAGGTTTTATTCTTTTCCTCATTCTCCCCCCGTTGTTCAATTTTCCGCCCGTTTTTTCCCACTGCACTCGGGATTTCGAGGCCACCTTGCTCGCCCGCTCTGATCCTAAACTCCCTAATTTCACCCGGGTCAAATTCATTGAAACAATTTGACCATTCGCGTGTTTACTCAGGCGTGTTATTGGCTCACTAACGACGCTGTTTTATTGAGCTGCTATGTGTTTCCCACCAAATGCAGGCCTGGACCCGGTACAGACGAGGTTGGGGATCAGATACGATGTGCCTGCAAACAATTTTATACATATATAATATACCGTATTATATACAGTTGAAGCATGAATCGAGTGGTTAATTGAGAGAGTACCATATCATGTGATAGGAAAGAGAAGAGAAGAAAAAAAAAGAAAACTAAAAAAAAGTCCATTTCGATTGCCGCGACATATTCGTAACTGTTTACCACTTTCTACGGTTGCAATTTTTCATCATTTTTTATTCTTTTTTCATTCTTTCTTCTTTTCTTTTTTTTTTTGCCATATAAAACTCCGGCCAAACTCCATTGCAAAATGCAAATATTTGATTTTCCAATAAAGAATCCACGGATATATCTCCGGGGAGAAAATTCCGCAACGAAAATATAACCTTTTGTTGGAATATTATGTAGAATACGGGAAGGAATAATTAATAAATAAAAAAAAAAGATAGAAAGAAAATTAATAATAATGAAGGAAATATCACAGCGTTGTACTTTTATCATTCCATTTGCATTTTCCATTTATTATACACGCTCTGTCTAGCGCTATAGTGCCCAACGATATTTATGCTCTTGGTCATCCTTTCGACTCCCTCTGATCCGCTTTACCTTGGTTCTTGTTTTTTTTTTTTTTTTCTTTCTTTCTTTTTTTTGACAAAAATCAAACAGTGCATAGTTAATTAATAGAATTTCAAAGTAAGGCCAACGATTCAATTACTTTTTTACTTTTAGTTTCATTTTTATTTTTATTTTATCGTTGATTTTTACTGTGACAACGAGTCGAGTCGATCATCGCTAAATTCTTTCTCCGAATGAAAAAAGCATCGGAAGAAGAACCCACAAGAAAATATAGCATTGTATACCTACTACGCCAACAGTAGCAGCGAATGAAATCTTTTTCTCTGCTACTGCTACTGGTGATGGTGGTGGTGGTGGTGGTGGTTCTACTGCAGGAAGAGGAATCCGGAAGTAAAGAGATTTCCTGTGAATAAAGATATACGATGCAGGCTTTGAAAATTCCATCTTGGCTACCGGTTTTATGGACCCTAATAAGAAGATATGGTTCCGAACGTCAGAAAGTTTATCTAGACAATTACCGGGCTACAGATTTATTACTCTATATATACGTACATATATATTCAAAAGCATATCATGCTTTTCTGCACCTTCGACGGTATAATATCTATAGTCGAACTATTGGCAGATTAAACTTATTTTTGAGTGAGAAAATAAAAACTCTTTATAATAAATCCCGTATGATACTTATGTACAGTAGAAAATTGAAACTCCAATTTTGTTTCTCGGAATTTCGGAACTGTGGATAATTCGTGTAAATTATTATCCATCCTTCATCGGCTCCGTTTCTCCGGCCACTGCATAGAATCCAAAAAAAGAAAAAACAACTCATAGATTCGTTGAAACTATCGAAATTCATTTTCGAATCGGAAAGAGAGAAAAAAAACTTATCGTTTCCTGGTTTCCGTTATCTACCCAAATTCTCGCTATCATTCGAAGAATTCAAATTCACGAATTTGAATCTATACGTCTTGATCGTAAAATCATCCAGATTCCAAATTTTTCTTTAAAAATCTCAAAGATTGCGTCGAAACTATATGAGATCTGACTCGAAAAAGTTCCCGGTCTTATTTTTTATTTCTTATTTTTTTTTCGTTTCTTTTTTCGGGAATATAATATCTATACTTTGATGAAAAATCTCCCACCCCCGAATCTATCCGTATACCTATATATATATAGAAATCCGAGCTTTTTTTTCCGCGGGGCAAATCGTATTTTGATATTTAATTTGTTGGCGGTACAAAGTTTGCCGTCGAGCTCTTTGAGGTGGTGGTAGATGTGGCGGTGGTTCGGTGGCTCCGTGGGTCGTCCGTCGACGGAGGGTGGTCTGGGGTTGAGCTCACGTTAGAGTATATGTATATATATATATATATATATATAGGGGTTTGTACGGCGTATTTCTCCGTTATTGGGGGTTGGTGGGCAACGGCGTGCGACCCTGTGGTTGGGTGCGGGGTTTGTGGGGTGCGGAATACCCCGACGTACGAACAGAGCCGAGGGTTTGCGGAAACGTGCGAATTTAGCCACGGACCACGGCTTAAGCGGCAGTCTTCGTTTAGCGGTTATAGCGTGTAGCAGCCGGAAGTTGGCTGTCCGTCGTAAGGGTGAAAAGGAGGTGCCATCCTCTCCGCGTTGTAACGGAAGTGGTCGATTATTCCGTTTTAAAGGAATACGCCGGCTAGCAGCGATGCGGCGGGTCATCCGTCCGTCGCTGAAATCGACAATTTTCAAATACGCTATACGCGCGAAAACATCCCCCGGCGGCCACGTGGTGCCGATCTTAACGCTCGTCCAACTACTCATCCTGGCGCTAACTCCGGGTAAGACGTTTTTCAAAAAAACGAAAGAAAAATCAAAACCCCGTGCGACCTCCCCCTTCCCCCCCAACGAGATTTCTATTTTTTTCTCCAAATCTTTGAGGAATTGTAAATTTTCTTTTTTTTTTTGTTTTTAATCGTTTTTTTTCTTCAGTTTTTGTAAAATCGAAGAAAAAAGTTCACAGAGTTGGCGGAATGAATTATCGCATGATGTTGCATTCAATTAACTAATTAACACGGACTCGAAACACATGAAAATGACAAAGTCCTCGCGGGTGCTGCAACGAAACGTGATGTGAATAATAATGATTTAGGAAAAAGGTTCGTCGTCGTCGCATGTATATAGTATATAGGGTCGATGAAAATTTATAAAAAAAAAAATTAAAAGAAAATAAAATATATGTATATGAAAAATATGAGAAAAATTGTTTTTTCGAAAGAGCGATATATATATGTATATACTTCGTCGCTGTTATAGCGAGATTCGAATGAAGACGAATGAGAATCTTGACGAGGAATGAGAAGGGATAAATTTCCCTTCCGGTTCATATGGATAAACGCGAGTATCAGGGTGGCGGAAGAACGAAATTTTTGATACGTGATTCTATATCGGAATGGGGGATGAAAAGAATCAGAGCATTTAACCGGGTGGCGTTATTACGGTCCCGTAAGGGAATAGAGAGTCTTACGTGTCAGAGGGATGAAAGCTGTAAAAAGTGTTGATCCCAGATTGCGCCGATTCCCAAAAGACGATGTAAGATATCCGCCGAAGTAGTATTCGCGATGTGGGGGAAAAAAAAAACGTGATACGATAACGTATTTGCTCTATCATCTTAGCCCGTTAAAATCTCACTGCAAACAACCCCAAAGTGTTCCATCTCCGTTCTTCAAACACACTCGCGCGCACGTACTTATTTTTCCTTTTCTCTTCCTTTTTACAACCATCTCAGAATTCTTCCTTTCCTTTCCTTTCCTTTCTATTCTCATTATTCGCCCCTTTTTCTTTTTTCTTGTTTTCTTTCCGTCTCGCGAGAGGCGAGGCAATGCACCTCTGCCATGCATGAGAGTAACGCATTAGGGAAACGCCTCGACACAAATAACCAAAGTTTCACTTCCGTTCGTAGTTATCCTCTGCCACAAGGGATTCTCGCGCGTCCGTCCGCATCAGCGTTACTTGACCCCGTAGTCTGTTAACATTAAGGACCTCTACCCTAGGATCCAGAGTGAATAAAGTTGTAAGGCGAACGAAACGTGCCAGTATACCCTTTCGCTCTCCCAAAAAGCCTCGTTCGTTGCTAACGTGGGCAAGGGTCTCGGCGGAAGTTCTTAGCCCTGTACTAGACTAAGTGCTTTCGCCCGGTAGGTATAATTATGAAGAAATTAGACCATCTGCTACATCCTCGCTAGTGGCTAAACGAGGTGGAAAGTTCTTCCCGAATGTGAAGTGGGAAGCCGATTCGCAAACTACCGGCGATAATACATTAGCAAAGTTCTTCGGGCCGGCTTGGAATTCCGAATTTCAATATCACCGTCTCGCAGTTTTCAGAAAAGGTTCCGAATTCGGAAAGCTGCAGACTGAATCGTCTCGGGATCCACTTTTGGAAGAAAAGAACTTTCAAAATTCCGTCAACTATTCATGAGACCGGAACAAAATCAGCGATTGAAGTACTTGAGAATTTCTGAAAATTCGAACTTCAATTTTTCGATCGCATATCCGAACTGACTACTCGGTTTTGCACGGCGAAAATAGTTACGTGTGTAAGGTAGAGGTATACATGGTTAGCTACGATCAGGAACTTGGAGGGATCGTCTAGCCGCGGTTCTTGCCGTAAAAGCATACCTTATATACTCTACCCATCCCATCAGCAATGAGAAACTGTCGGTCCAGAAGCAGCCACCCTTAGTTCGGTCCGCCCCATTCCTTTCGACCTTCGCCTACCCCTCCTGAAAACCACCCACGTGTCCCGTCCGTAAAAGCTGGAAAAATATAGCGTCTCGTATCTCTAGATATACAGCAGCGGGTCGAAAGATGGGAAATTTTCTTTACGCGATTTGGAAATTGTTTTCTTTCAAACTGTATGATTCTGTGACATCAGGAATTGGTAATTACCATTTGACGGTATGGAATCGCAGAGGAAAACAATTCGCGTAGAATATCGATTATTTTATATCACTCCAACGATTATGCCAGTCTAATTAGCTTCCGAACTCATTAAGGACTACCTACACCGCGGAGATCATGTCCGGGAAATCTACCTGTCAACTACAGCGATGCGATGTAGACGTTTATATAATGTCTGACATCGCTGTTTGGCGGGCTTAGAAATATCCCGGAGATCTGACGTTTTGGGGTTTATTCCCGGATTTTCCCCCGTCCTTTTTCTTTCTTTCTTCTTCTTTTCTTTTTCTTCTTCCTTTCTTTCTCTTTTCAAACTTTCCTCGGCCACCCTAGTCGTTCAGGGTAATCCCGCGAGTCTGCGAACTTCTCTTTAGTTAACATTCTGAATTTGCAATTTAGAACTCTGCGGGGCGAAAGCCTTTCTTATCGCGGTATTTAGTCCAGAGGGTAAAATCTTCTCCGTTTATATATATAGCGAAAAGACAAACCGAGATTTACCAAGTTGCCCTGTAACTATACTAAACCAAGTCTCCCGATCATTAAGTCGTCTGGAGTATACATATTATTCGAATTTTTTCCTTCGTCGTTTTCATTTTTAATTGTTCCGCGGGTAATTTTGAATCGTTAAAATTCGAATGAGAATTAAGAAGCGAACTTTGTGTTCGACGATTTTTCATCAAATGAATATTCATTACCGAGAGAAATATTTTCCGTACCGTTTCATTTCATCATTCGCCATTTATATTCTACGCAATTAGCGCGAGAAAAAGGAAATGAAACAAAATTCGAAAAAAAAAAAAGTTAAACACAAAACGTACAAATAATAATGATTAAAAACAGCGACATTTAATATATATATATATATATATATATATATATATATATGTGCTATGCAAACGAATTCGCGAAAAAAATTATACTATCCTTCGTACATATATACACGCATGTATATATATCCAGGGGTAAAAATTAGCCGAAACTGCGTAGTCCTGGTAGGCACCTATATACATTATACATATCCTTGTGCAAGTAGAGAAACTGGTGCTCGCGGTTTGTTGTATGAATAATAAATAATTGGACAAAGTCCTGCGCAACGGTATACCGCAAACCTCTGCGTTCATATTTCACGGATGTTAACCGTTCCATGTTTGGTCATCCGTTGACGGGGGAAAAAAATATAGAAAAATTGAATAAAAAATCAGGACAGATTCGGCAGCCTGTTGATTTTACTCCGCATATATACGCACCTATACGTCTATATAGCTTGGGTATTATCAGTCCGATATTTCCCGGAGCATATAGGTTGGATAGGGGTTTCCCTCAAAGGCCAATCATTCTCGCCCGCACTAGTCTATATCCGAATTCGCGTGGGGGGAGCGCGATATTAATCGTGAATTGAATGTGTGTAGCCTTTAAAATTCAATTTTCGCATTCAATCTCGAGCCCGGTTTTATCCTCTATATTTCCATCGACAAACAGAGATCGACGAAAGTTCCCGGGAGGAAAATGAGGTACGATAATTCTTCCGGAAAGTAAAAAGAGGAGTCGAAATTTGCCGGCTTTTTGGTCGCTTCGAAAGCGCCCGGTTAGCAGCCGCATCCCACTATATATGACGATAAGATCACAAACGATATCGATTGGGATAGTCCTTTTGATGGTACTTTGTATCTGCCTATACACACCCGCTATCAAAGTGTTTGAGATGCTTCTGTTTCCATAGTAGCTACGGTTACAGCTGTACTGTATAGCTGCTCTTGAAAAGAAACGGCGAAACCTCCTCCCAACTCATTTCTCTCAGCTTCAGCTCCTTCTTCTTCTTCTTCCTCTTCCTAGTCCCTTTTGTTGTTCCATTAACTCTTACTTCATCTTTATCTCGCAAGAACCTACCCCCGAAGATATAACGTATATCTATACCGATGGCACCGAATCAGAAGCCCTAACCCTCGCCCGCCCCAACCCCATGCCAACGATCACGGCACCATCACCATCAACCAAAGCAAAGATCGGCTTAGAAGTTCTTTTTACTCTGCACCCTTGATCCTTTGTTCCTGCGTGGTATCGTGGCACGTATGACGTATAGGAATTCTCTCGCATTATGCCTTGAAAGAGCCATTTTTATCGGCACTAAAGGAATTAGCTGATTAAATATGATTAACGGTCGTATAAAGCGAGGCATTGGATATACAGCTTGCGGTTCTTGGCGCAGTTTTTCGATTGTATCTAGAGAACGGTTCGTGATACGAAGGCGAAGGTGAATATCAAAAATGAAGTGCGTTAAATTCTACGCGAAAAATGTGGGACACATTTTTTCGCTAGCTTGATTTGTTTGGCTGTATTTTGGCGTCCGATATATTGTACGACTAAATGACACATCAGGCAGGGTCTGAAATGAACGTTGAAATACGGCGAAACGGGTGGAAATACGGGATATATGTATTCGGACTTTTTCATAGAAAATTTCATCAACTTCCCTTTTGATATTCACTTTGATCTCGATATCATTAACGGTTCTCGAGATATCATCGAAAAACTGGTCTCGAGCGAGAGTTGGATTTCTTTAAAGAACACTTTTACCCCGAAGAAGAAGAAGACGACGATGAGGAGGGGAGAGGAGAAGAGGAGAAAAGAAGCGCTGCCAGAGAAGAAGAACCTGGTCCCTGGAGTTGTGAAAGCTCTCTAAGCAATTCCGAGAAAGGTTGAGGAAATCGTAAAAATGTGAAGGGGTAAAGCTCGAGGGGGGTGGAAATGTGTGCAGGTATAGAATGGCCTTGGGATTTTATTAGAGGGTGTAAAAATTTGGAAATTCCATTTTACGATCTGACCCGTATTTATTTCCTCCTGCTCCTGCCCCTGCTCCTGCTCCTGCTTCTGCTCCTGCTCCTCCAGGAGGCGAGCGAATCCATTTCTTATTATACCCCCCAGCGTATAGCGTACAGGCGTCGGTTTAACGGGTTGGAAAAGTCAAGTCGTTCGCGATTCCTGCAAAACTCAGTGAAAACTAAATCCCCTGACCAGTTTTTCTTTTTTTTATTTATTCTTCATCTACTTTTTCGTCTTCTTTTTTATACTGCCTTCCGAATTCCGCCTCCACCGGCTTCCCGACCGCACCGGCAATTTCATTATTAAAAATTCGATATCCACTAATTGCAACTACAATATCTTCCGCGCGTTAGACTCGAAATTCGATTGAAGAAAAAAAAAAAAAAGACATTCTCACCGATATTTCCAAACGATTTATTCAACCGGAGTCAAATTCATTTTCATACTAACCTATCGGTGCAAGCCAGCCGCATCCAAAACCATAAGAAGCGTCCAGCAAGCTAATCGAATACACGATCACACGATTTACCTTTCGGTATTCAGGTCGCTGATTTCCACCTTGACGCCTCCACGTTCTTATAAGCGAAAAAGCAGGCAGGCTACTCTTTTCTCTTCTCTTCTTTTCTTTTCTTTTTTGCTTCAGCTAACCGATAGACGAAATTTCAAATTTATTAACGCCATCATCGAAGCGTTGTGATTCGATTTTCCGAAGAAGGGTTGAAGTTTCCAATTTAAAGCTGACTTCAAAATTTCGGAACCTCGACCCAGCCCCGTTTCTTTTTTATTTCTTTTTTTTTTTTTTACTCTTTTATACGAGAAGAATTATTTTCGCATGTATTTTCCGTTCAGGAATTCAAATCGCCCGGAGTGAATTCTCCCTCTGTGTATTATAACTGTGTAAAGTTTCTATATACGTATGTTTCGTTGAAATAGTCTCTGTCTCGAAAAGGAATGCAATTATTTCTGGAATTTAAGCCTCACTCTGCGTGAGCGTACGCGTGTACGTATATATCGTACGTATGACACACAGCTGTCTCACGTCAGTTTCTTCCCCTTTTGAAGAAATTTTTTTTTCTCCAATTCCACGATACACATCAAGTACCAAAACTTTCTTCCCGAGGATTTGATGCCTGAAGTTATTCGCGAGACGCGAATACAAACCCGAAATCCTTCTATTAACCGTTTTATTCTTCGGGGTGAACTGGGGGGGGATGAAACAAAGTGTGAATTCACCCGGAGAATTCTAACTGCAACAAATAAAGTTGGGGAAAAATTTGCTCCGGGTTAAAGCTCGCTAATCTTAGTAACGCCGCGGGAAATCTACCCCTCGTCTTATACCACAAAGTCCGACTGTCAACACCCTCTGATACAAATACTAAAAGCTGAGAGCGGCAACGCGAGGGGGAAAACGTTGTCTGAAATATTGCCTATTCGTTAGGGGATATAAGTGACAGATTCAATCCGAGGAGTCATTTCGCTTCATTTAACGATCGGGGGATTATGCGATATCCGTACGTAAGGGAGATCTTCAAATTCGATTCATAACGCGATTCAGAATTCGATACTGTCTGGGGTAAATTTAGAGGGAAAAATTTCACCGAATGTGAACATATTCAACAAAAGTTTGTACTTCCGTAGCGCCGGGATCCCGGTTTATTTACGTCAAGTGCCACGCCAGATTTCGTAGCAAATAGAACTGGGATCGCATCGCGGTTACGAACCAGTCGTTTACTGATACCCACGCCGGGAACTCAACCCCCCAACTTTATACAGTTTACTGGATAGTTTTCCCTGTCCTCTCATACCGTCAAGGAAAGTTTAGTTTTCATGGATTATCCAGCAAATT
Organism: Rhogogaster chlorosoma; assembly: GCA_944452935.1. Taxonomy (NCBI): domain Eukaryota; kingdom Metazoa; phylum Arthropoda; class Insecta; order Hymenoptera; family Tenthredinidae; genus Rhogogaster; species Rhogogaster chlorosoma. The sequence goes on along the minus strand of OX101801.1, from coordinate 2,257,741 downwards.
CTAACCGTCACGAGTTTTCCACGATCAAAACATCCCCGGCCACGATAGGACGCCCCGCAAATCCGAAAACAATGCGATTACCGATCTAGAGTAGGGATCCGAGGTCCTGTCTCACACTGGAAATTGTATCGCCTTCAAAAAGTCGATTTAAAAATTTGCGAAAATCAACCCTTAAAGAATCTATGCTGTTAGAATCTTTCCTAAAGATTACCAAATCGAAATCTCTGAGCTGCGATTTGTGGAATTTTAAAATCGACTTTTTTCCGGGGTGGGAATCTCCAGATCGATACCACCCTGTTCATTCTTTCTTCGTTTAAAATTGCAGATATCTATTCTAAAAACAAAGTCGTCCAAGGAATCGAAAAAACAATCATGAATAGCCGGGCTTTAATCACTTCGAACCATCGGGGTCAGAACTAACGGCTCTCCCCGCAATGCGGAGAGGTTCTTAGCAGGGGGTGTAGGTACAGTATACCGACTATAGCCGGGCATCTGTCGCCTGCAGGTTTCTATTTGTTGTATATAATAGAGTGAGGTCAGGTTGGTAATGCCAGGACAGGTGAAGTTGGGTAGGGTCATGTAAGGTTAGGTTTGGGTTTGTTAGGCTAGGTTTTTGGACTAAGAGGGTGGAAGGTAGGGGAAGAACGAGAGCCAGAGCTCTCCTGGCGAACAGCACCCTGTACGGGTCACCGCCGTTGCGACCACAAAACACAAAACACAAAACACAAAACACAAAACACAATACAACCCTACACGACCACTTTGCTCTCGGGTTTTTTACCACCCCTTTATACTTCAGAAGGAGTTCCGAGGTGCGCAGTCTTCGAGGCTCACCTCTTCTCTTCTTTGCTTCTTTCCGTATTCATTTTTATTATTCCTCTTTCTTTTCGACTGAGCCTCCGTCTCCTCGTACTCAGCCCATTTTCTCCACGTGCCCAGCGTGGCGAGGAAATAAATGAGAAACGTAAGTCAAAGCGGGAAAAGAAGGAAAAAAAAAAAAAAACGAAGAAAAAGGAAAGAGGAAAAAAAAAAAAAAACAGATAAAAAAGGCGAAAAATAAAGGAACAAATATACTCGCCTGTATGCGTGTTTATAACAAACCAGCGGAAGGGGATGAAGGGAGAGAGGAGGCGCGAGAGGCAGAGGGATGAAACGCAAGAATTCAGATAATTGCCGCACACCGCAGAGACGGTGAAAATTATTTCACCTTTGATCCCGGCCGGAATGAAAATGGCCAAAGTTGTTTTCGCCTTTCTATAGATCGCCACGAGGCGTGGTCGTAGCCGTGGTTACACAAAGACGGGCGAAAGGATCGAGGCGAAACGCGAAACGTGAAACGTGAAATGTAAGGTGCGAGTCGAGGTAAAGCGCGAGGCGAGGTATAAGACGAGGTAAACACCGAGAGCGTGGTTATAACTTTTCGTTGACGTTTGCTGTTTCAAAGTTATTTTCTCCGATAAGTGAGTTTCAATTCAGAACAAAACTCCGGAGAGGCTTCTCGCACTCGCTCACCTATACCCGCCTCGCCTTATATTTTTATCCGTTCAAGTTACGTTGGCTAATTATTTCTCGGTGAAAGAAGGCAAAGAGGGATGAATTAAGGCTCCAATTTTCCTTCGAAGCGTTTTGATGTTCAGAAAAATTTTTTTCCAACCAAGTGCGAAAAACGGTACATTACCGCACTGATTTTAGTGCGGGAAACGATACATTACCGCACTGTGGTGCGTAAAGTCGGATTTTTAACGCGTGTTTTGCGCACTAGTGCGGAAATTGACTATTTCAACACGTGGATCTGGACGAAAGTGATTGGAAGAAATATTCATAGGCGGTATAGACAGTCTACCTTCTTCCTCGGGGCTCCCCTTACTCTTCCCATGATTCATTCTTAACGTGAACTCGTTCGTACACTGGTTATATAAAGATCGGAGGTCTGGCCACGTTCGCGAACAATAAAGATGCAAGGTTAGAAAAGTTTTTTTGCATGGAAAACGTGCCAAGAAATGGAAAACCGTCTAGTAGGTGTACGCTGCTGCTGCTGCTGCTGCTACTGCTGCTGCGCCAAGTACCTTACCCATCTACCAAGTCAGCCCCGTTATCAAACCTACCAAGATAACGTCGACGCAGCATATAACCAGCTATTCCTTTTTCCTCCTTTTTTTCTCATCCTTAAACCAACTTGGTTTATCAACGCGTTACATTCTATGAAGTTCAAACAACGCGGTTGCTCACGTGCTCTTTGCATACCCGTATATAGAGAGCCGCGTATAATTAACAAGATTTTTTGGTTATGCCATTTGAAAAGAAAGAGTTGAGTTTTATTGTTCTCGTAGCTAAGAGAATGAGAATTTTTCAGAAACGTCATAAACTGGATATAGAAACAATTCTGACGAATTTCATATCGTTTTTTCCCCAATCCGAGGTCGTTTTTTGACATTCTTTGCTGAATTTGAATTCACATATTTGAATACATCGACGAAAAATGTTTCGTAAGATTCGACAAACCTGATAAACACCACGATATCTGACATGGGAACTTTTCGGGCCCATCATTCGAACAGAAACTCGTGAAAATATCAGATTTTCATACAATTCTTTGAGTTCATTGTGCAAGCCTTCGATTCTTCTTTCAATTCATTTTTTCGGATACCATATGAACCGGTGAAATAAATTTTTTGAAAATAATGAATAATACAGTTACACCAATTTAAGGGATGGAAATTTTTGTCTTGGTTTTTTTTTCTTCTTCTTTTTTCTTCACTTCCTTTTTTTCTTTTATCGTTAACTCAAGCTCGTAAGTTTAATGAGTCAGTAATATAAACAAGCTTGACGGTGTGGGTATGTATAATACCCATGTATAGTATACCTATACCTATATACCTACCGGAAAATAAAAGTTAATATTCGTTGGTGAAAATGAAATTTTTTTTTTCGTATTTTTTTTTTTTTCGTTTTTTAATAAAAGAGCAAAAATGTGTAAAAAGAATGAAAAAAAGCCCAGTCAACCCATACATCATTTATTTTATTTTTATTCTTCTCTCGTTTTACTCTCTTCTTTGATCATGTATAGAGATACAATATATACCCATAGAAAATATATTACATAATATACAGTAGGTATATGTGTACCTACACACAGAGCAATAGTGAGCGAAGATAGAATACTGGGCGAAGTAATTTTCCTAATAGACAGAAGGCGATTCGGCTTTTCCAAAACTGAAGACCCTTTCGGACGTCACATATCTACAGACGAAGCACTAGGTAGTACAGATAGCTGTCGTGTCGTTAGGCGATGAATGAATAGAAGAGATGGAGAAGGAAAAAAAAAATCGTTGCCAGTTTCAGGGTAAAAAAAAAAAAGAGGAAGAAGAAGAAGGAAAAAAAAAAGAAAGAATTACCTGCCTATTAGGAACATTACTTTTCCCAGAATCGTACCGTACGTTGCGTAGGCGGATGTTTTACACTTGATGAAAATCTCGAGCCATCATCCCGGTCTGTTTACTGACCGGAAATGAAAATCACGGATGAGTTGGGTGACAGAAGACGCATTCGGGGTTGAGATATGCTCTGACATTCTGCTCTGTGATCACCTCTGCATCCACTCGGCAATTACGCTATCCCCTAATTACGTTAAACCGTGTGCCACAAATTCTCGGAAGGGATGTTAACTCCGTCGTATATCTGCAGATTATACTATCTATGAAAACTATTTTTCACGCTTCCATTATCTCCCCGTTATCAAAAAAGAAAAAACATAAACCTATAATCGTCGTTTCAGTTTTTTCCAAAACTCATAAACGGCTTACATAAGATTATCAGAAATACGACATAGGAACGCGATATAATTCACGACACGCTGTACAGCCTCTTGAATTAGCATCGCATCGTACCGTATATATATAATGTATGGTACAAGGTATAACCGTATAAAAGCTGGGTGCAAAAATCTCGAGGGATTCAAATTCCGGTATATATATATATATATATATGAGTATAACGGTGAAAAATATTATGCGTCGAACAAGTTATTTGCATACTTTATAACTTTTGTTCTACCCTTGTACATGGCAAGGTTTTGAAGAGAGTGGTTCTAGATCGATTTTTAAAGGTTAAACAATACAGTCTCGCGCCGAGATGTACCGGCATCGGGTTATTATCATCACCGCATCCCTTAATTAATAGAAGGGTTGAAAGAGGATATAAAAAAAAAAAAAGAAGAAGAAGAAAAAATAATCAAGAAACTATGTTCAATTGATAATTGTGATAAGCGAGAAAGAAGAAGGAGGATATTGTTCACTGTCATAAATATACTTACGGGATAAAAAGAAACGACAGAAGAGGGAAGGAAAGAAAGAAAAACACCCCGAGACTGACTCTGGGGGGTTGGAGAAAAAAAAAAATACCGGGAAATGTGAACTGCGCGGATTTATATAGCTATTGATAAAATTTGTTGAATAACCGAAAGCTCGATCCTTCATCCTTCCAGGGTTTAGTCATAGTCTCTAGGTACGGTGTTTCACTGACTAACGTCAGTTATTCTCTGGTGCAGGTTAATATCCCCAAGTACCTGAGGGAACGGGAATATTCCCGTGCTCAGGGTACCTAATTTAACCCAACGTGATCCCGACGATGGTTGCAACACCTCTACCTATACGGTTTACCAAAACAATTCGAATTAATGAATCAATCAATCGACATGCGGTGTGAAAATTGTGAAAATTTCTGAGGAAAGTTTACGCCTCTCAATTGATCAGAAAGCGTTAAGGGATGTTAAGTCTGTCCTTCATACGCGGATACACGTATACTTCATTGTGCGGTTTTGTGTTATTGCACCGTCTAGACGAACAAAGAAGAATAAGAATAAGAAGAAGGATTGCATCCTTCTGCAGCAGACGAGTGTAAGAGTAGGATAAAGGAATAACAAAAAAAACGGAGGAAGAAATAAGGGAAGAAATAAGGGAGGAATAAAAAGGTGAAAAAAGTCGCGTCGCGTCTTTGTTTTGGGTTTTAGGAACAATCTAGGGTTTTGCTTATACCTTGTACTAGCGGGGGTTGAGCCAACGGGTTCGGGGAAGGTTGGAGCTAGATCCGGGGTGGTTTGGGGCTGGTGGGTCGTGCTGCCACGATGGTAAGGTTGATTGTAAAGTGAGAGAGCGAGATGCTGAGTAAATCTCTATGTGTGTTAGAGGAAGAGGGAGAGACGGAGAAAGAAGGAGAGAGAGAGAGAGAGAGAGCAAGATGAAGAGGGAGGTGGATGGCAGTCGAGCGTTGTGCAGGAGAGAGATGAAAGGTCGTTCCTTCACCCCTGAACTAATGAGACCGCGCGGTTACATCAGAGACCGGGGACAAATTGAAACGTACGGGCCTGCGACGGTGCGGTGGTTGGGGTTGGGGTTGGGGTAGATGTTGAAGCAGCCTCCAGCCTCCAGCCTCCAACCTCCAGCCACCAGCCTCCAGCTTCCAACATCCAGCATCCAACATCCACCTACATACATCCCCCTGTGTAGCCTCCTGACGTATTCCAGCCCCTACATCGACGTGCTCTTCCCGCGTCATTGGTCGGTCGTAATGAGATTTCTAGGAGCACGTAAATTTACTAATTGCAAATTATCGTGTTGTCCGATTTACTGCTGTCGGTGCTCTTGCCGCCGTCGCAACCGACTGTCTACGTGTTTTGATTAAACCATCAGATTTCACAGAATTTCATCCCTTTTCCCAATCTCAGATCAAATTTAACGAAATATCGAAGGTCTCGACACGAAATTGACACGATCTAAGTATCGTTTGACCTAAATAAAATTCAGATATATATTTTTTTTTGATCGTTTAATTCATCTTAGGAAATTTTGAGGTTTTAGAATAATGCAGTGACTGTGGAAGTATCCTTCAATTTGTATAAGAACATTTTAAAACCGTCCTTAAAGCCGGCATTGTGAGTTTGCGTATGTTTGAAGCTGCAGAGGCATAGAATGGATGAGAGTAGTTAATGAGAGTTATTATTGTTACTGTTTGAGAATGAAGAATGTGTGGATAGAGGTTTTCTCCGGGAATGCGATGTAGGCAGCTTGGCATAAGAGTTGGATATGAATTCCATACGCATTGTATTATACCCCTATATAGTTACAATGAGAACTTTTACCTCGTATAATGCCAACGCTTTGTATAAGTACAATTACATACTGGGATTGTTCTCTAAACGAGATAAATTACGGGTAAATATCATCTCCGAGGTACAGGTGAAAATCATTATAATAAACCCTTCAGGCCAAAAAGAAAAAACGAAAAACAAACAAAAAAAAAAAAAGATGAAGAAGAAGAAGAAAAAAAAGAAGCAAAAACCACCACCACCATCCCTTACCAAATTAATTAATTAATTAATTAGTTAATTAATTAACTTCTTTTTCGTACACAAGCACTACAATCGGTGATATTCTTTTTTCTGCTGAAAATAAAGGGACGGAAAAATGCCTTATAATTTAGAAAATACTCCGCAAAGCAAGCAGCGAGCGCGAATGAGGTGAAGGGAGATTAAGGGAGAGACATGGACCAGCCGTTCCACCCTATGCGGATCGTGGGATAGGTATAGGATAGGTAGAGTCTGGCGGGGTAGTGGTGTGGTGCAGGGGCTGGACCTACAACACACAATCTCTATGTATGAGGTTCTCGACTCTCCCAGCTTCCTAAGTACACAGTATATTTGCATTTCGGTCTTTGTGTGCCGGCGTGTGCTCGGAAACTGCAACCCTCTGCCACAAAACTGAACCGGCATTACCGCTCACTGTTTACAAAAGTCAAATCAAAGCATTATGGGCTTTAGTTTGCGCCCACTCGACGGCTAAAAGACTTCATTTTTACCTTCTCCTTACATTTTTCATTTTATTCACTTTTTTACACTCATGCTTATCAGCAATTACTCTCTCATCCCTCCACGATTACCCAAAGGATTCCCATACTCGCCGAAATCATTGCGGACAATAGAATTCGCGCTAAATTCGAGCGGGAAAAAATCACCCTGATCTACATCGCCGATGCAGTAGAATTTTCTCTCTCCTCTTATCCGCAACCTACTTTGCACAGGAGCCTTCTTCAACCCGGCGGATTCACTGAGAGGATAATTAAGGTTATTCATCGGCAAAAAATACATAAACCACGCTAAAATCCTGGCCCTGATTTTCCGCGAATCGCAGATCGCCGAGTAGACTGATTTTCGACGATGAAAGTCATTCAGATTCGATTTCTTCGCTTTTATGACGATCCGCGATGCGAATGAGGCCCTGAAGACGCCGTGCGGTTTCGAAGTTTGATGAAAGAGTGAATTTCCGCACGATTTTGAGACCGTTATGAGCGAGCTGGTGGTATGAGGCGACAGCAGGATGATCGGAATGAGCCGAAGGAACAATGGAAACAATACATTGAAATGCGAAAGTTGGTTTGCATTGTTGGACCAACAACGGTGAAGCCAGGCCCCGTGTCTGTGAGGAATAACCGTCTGCTCACCGCTGCTTCTGCTGGTGTAGAATGAAAAAAAAAAAAAAAAAAAAGGAATTCTAAGCCACGTCGAGAGATGAGCCATGATACCGGAAGGACGCGGTTTTTCCATTTACCGAGATGCACTCGACGGTGGTTAATTGAAGAATGAATACTTTCGCTCCGCTGCCGCAGTTCCACTGCACTCTCAATCTCGCTGGAAATTAACTTCGCCATGTACGGCTGTACGGGTCTCATTGATCCGGGAAATCGCTCCGGTAACCATTAGCTCGCTCGTCGTACCTGGGTGGATTTTTCTATCACTCATCCTTGACCACGGTCAACAGCGAAAACAAATCTGTATCCGGGCTCTGCCCTCCGCCAATTAAGAATACAATAACCGCGGTTGTAATTGCTTGTTAAAACGTATTTGAAAAGGCCCTGGCCTCGTCAGAACATCAGCACAATAGACCAGCTATCGCTCGCTCTTGAGGATTTTTTCATCCAGCCCTTTGAGACTCTTCAGGATAAGAGAGCGAGGGCTGGAACTCCACTGCACACTGTACACAGAATCCACTCGAATACACCCCAGACCCGCGAGGAGATCCGCAGTTCTACACGTCATTCTGACCATGACGAGAGAGAGTTTAATCAACTGGGGGAGTCGGAAGAATGATCGAGAGCGCGGAATCTTCGCGATCCTTGCGCAGGTCGGTCCGCAATTAAGGGGATGATAAACGGGCGCGTAAAGGACCCCTTGTTCTATCCTAGATCCCCTCGTCCCAGTCTCAAAGCCGACAGCGACTGTTACTGTATAATTGAGAGGCGCGATTCCGCCCCGTTCTATTCAGTTAGACCGTGGGATACGCGGTGCCAGTGACAACGTTAACCCAGGTCGTACGAGACCCGGGAAATGCTACATGTCCTTCTTCTTATTATCTGTTCCAGGAGTTAGAGCCTCCTACGAAACCCAGGGCCCAAGTTTCGTCACGGAACCCCTGTCCAAGGTAGAATTCACGAACGTTAGTGGAGGGAAAGTGGAATGCACGGCGAGAGGGAACCCCGCGCCAACGGTCGACTGGCTAGCGGCGGACGGCGGGAGCGTGGCAAGCATTCAAGGAATTAGGCACGTGCTGGATAATGGAAGCATTCATTTTCCGCCCTTTGAGGCCGAGGCTTTCAGACAGGACGTTCACTGGGCTGTTTACAAATGCACAGCGGTAAACAGTGTCGGTGCCGTCGTCAGCAGGGACGTCACCATCAGAGCTGGTGAGCATTACGATCATTACAGAAATCAATTAATCATGCAGCTCCGTGTAGACGCGTGTTCTACCTGCCTGCTCTCAAAGGTGCGGGGAAAAATCGTTAAGAAAAAGATGAAGAGGGAGAGTCTCGCCTTTCTCGCTTTTCTCGATATTCAAAGTTTTCCTAACGCTCTGATGGGCAGCAGACAATACAGTTGGATAATAACTTCCACTTCGGTTATTCGGGGCGAATTCCGTGCCATTTTTACAGAACCGTTTCTGCTTCTTATTCTCGTCGTATAGTTCCGACTGAGGGACGAGTGCGGACAAGTTTCTTCTTCCTCTTCTTCATCTTCCTCCTCTTATCACTGTCGTAAAATAAGAGGGCAGAAGTTTAGGGGCTAGTCCTTTTCCCGGCCGAGTATATGTACGTCGGATGATTAATTCACCGAGTTGTTCCTCCCCGCCGCACGTCACAAGCGCATTCAGACCTTCCATGCTCATAATTATGCTTCATCAATCATTTGCTATCTTCTTATACCCCGGAGCCCGAGAGCACCGGCAGCTAGGACCTCTACGAGAATAAAGAAAGATCGCCGATGTGTTACACTGAATTAAAACCCTCCTTATAATCCCGAAGCACATTTTGTTCAACTTTCAACCCTCTGGCTCTCGATCCGCTCTATGATGGCCCGAATTTAATAAAAGCAGAGAAATTGAAACCAATCGACAATAACGAAAACCGCAGTCTATCCGCCGGCTCTGCTGCATCGGTTCTCCAAACAGGGGTCGGGTTGAAGTTCCGAATTTTTAGATGCATTTATTCATATTTATGACACGGAAGTTGTGATTTTTTCAAAAATCATCCACACGCGGAACGCGAACTCTGGGGTTAATATTAAAAAGGTGAATTAAAATGCCCTGTTGGATCCGTGCTTCGCTAGGTTCTCTAGTAACGAACGTACGGTACGTTTCGAGATTCAGCAAGGGTGGGTGGTGAGTGGTTGGTGAGTCTGCTCCCGGTGCCTCCTTGTTGTAGCTGAGTACGATTTCGAAAGTAGAAAACTCTGAGCGTTTTTTACGCTTTGCTTGGGCTGCGGGTCTAGTGGATTCTGCAGGGAACAGCGCCGAGCAGCAGGGGTTCGTCAAGTTCCTTGGACTTGTTCAAGAGCCTGTGCAATTCCTCGCTTATTCCTTGCCGCCGAGTCTCTGGCCTCGCGTTTTTTTCCTACTTTATTTTCGCCGTTTGTTTCAGTGGTTAATCAACGGTACGATGCCGAAGTACAAAGTCCGGGTGGTTTTTTGGGCAACAACGTCCTAATGCGATGCAGTGTTCCAAGTTTCGTCCGGGAACACGTTGCGGTAACTTCGTGGCTCCAGGAGCCATCCTTCAACATTTATCCGTCTACTATGAGCGGTAAGAGTCCTCCTCCGGTCTAGTTTACCAGTTTACATTATTTTCCGAATTTCAATTCAGAACTGCAGCCGTCAGCCGCTGAGCGAATCGAATTTCAATCCGAGCGGAAGCTCCGTCAATGAAATTGTACGATTTGAATACAAACGTCAAACACAGGAGCGAGCCATTATCGGATTCCCGTTGCTGTTTGTTTTCTAGATGGCAAATACCATATGCTGCCCACCGGCGAATTGATGATCATTAATATATCGAGAAGCGATTCTCAAATGACCTACAGATGCAGAACCCATCACAGACTGACCCAGGAACCAGTAGTCAGCAGCAACGTCGGTAGGATACAACTCACAGGTCAGTGCAGTGCGAATTACCCTCAGCTATATACAGGGTGAATTTTCTCCGGGGTCTGATCTGGGAGGAGTTTCGACGTGGTGAGTCTCCGCCTTCCTCTTACTAGATGTGAACGTAAAGAAATTTTGAGATGGGGTTATCTGCTCTATAATCACACTACTGTTATTCTCAAGCGAACGAGTCTCGCCACGTCGAAACTCCGCCCATATTAGACCCCGGAGAAGACTCACCCTGTATATATGGGAACTAAAGTTTCTCGAAAACCGCAGAGATTCCGTTATCCCGATGCACGTCCTTTTCCGGGATGAGTTATAATGAATTAAATCCACCTTGGGAATGAAATAATTCTAGTATACATACTGCGGCAGCGGCACCACCTTGACGTACGGTTCTCCCGAGGTTCTTAATTAAGTAAAAAATTTCGCTCCGTGGAACGCGTATCCGCCAGCCAGGAATTAGGGGCGACTTGGACGAGGCCACCCCCATTCTATGCTAGTGGGAATTTATAAACTTTATCAACACCGACTTGACCCCATCAATTCACCCGGCGACCCCTCGCCGATCGATCACACATTCTCCCCGCCAAAATTTCTGCATCTGGGCTTCTCCCATCCATCCAACGCTAATTATAGAACCACCGCACATCGATAGCCCGTTCCGAGTTCTGGGCAATCAAATCCCATTGACTGACCCCGATTTTGATCATACTATCGCCCGACTGGACAAACGCTTCGGCTTGTTTCGGGGAGTTCAACTCGGCGAGATTTTCACTCCTGGTTTATCGGAAAATGCACTTTATTTCATTGGGAAATAATGGGGAGAAAAGCACCTTCGCTTGCAGATCTTTCATAACTAATAACAGCAGAGGGTGGCGCAGTTGTAAAACCAATCCATCCCCAGGATTCGCATCCGCGAACCGACCGCGGAACCCCATTACTTCTCTTCGTATTCCACCTCTTCTTATTGTTAGTCGAAGTTTAGTGCCCCATCTCGCTACTCCGGTCTATTACAACCCTCTGGCCAACCAGGGGCAGGAAATCTGAGCTGAAAGTCGCGTAAAACACGCCGTTCGAAGTTATTTTCGCGGATTAGTACGACGAGGATTTAGACTTCCTTTTGACAAAGTGAGGCGATCCGTCATTATTCATAACTATTGACACATTCGTCCGTGCCATTGGTGGCTCCGGGGTATGGCCGCCTTTGATTAATGTTACCGAATGAGTGATCAGCCTATCGGATATTCATTAATTTCTAGTATTAATAATTCAATCAAAAACATCCACCGCGCGGTTTCATTTCTATACGACAAATTGTCTTTTTATACATCACGTTTTACCTTTTTCAACGATTTATAATAACCTCGGTATGTATATACGTTTTTTATCTAACCAAAAGCGTCACACGGTTCAACGGACGGGGGAAATCACTGTTCGTTAATAACAAAAAAAAAAATTAAAAAATATATTCCGCCGATATTGCGATACGCGAGGAGCGAAATATCCTAAGTGAATATACAGCCGGGAACGAACGGGGTGATCGAAACTTCTCTATTTTATTTTATTTTTCAATCAAAAATATGGAAAATTTGTACAAAACGCGTTCATCTAATCGCTTTTGTGCGCACGTGACTTGTACCTGAGTTTCATCCCGCAGACAGTAGAGCGCCGTTCTCCATTCGCCCCTTTCCGGATTTATATGTGAAAATTTTTCATTACTATTCGAAAATTTGAAGCCATTGTTCCGACGGCTCATCGGCGAGTAATAAAGGCTGAAGCAGAACCCAAGCTTCCGCATATATACGTTCGAGAGTTTCAATATAGTTTCCTGCTTATCCGCCAACGTTGCGTGTTGTTTTAATCAAAGATATTGGTGCGAAATAGCGCTCCGTAATTTACGCAACGATTACTCTACCCCCGAGCCTCAAAAACGGGGAAAGAATGAAACTGAAAAAGGAAGGAAATCGGAACTCAGAATTCTGACCGTTAAATTGAAGAAGCGTGATTTACGGAGCGTTGATTCAGCTGGCGCGGGCGAAAATCCCCAATGGGAAAATAAACAGGGCTATAGAATCTTCCGCAAATTCCTGTATATTCACGCGCCCCTAAGACTTGTCCGGAATGCTCGCTATGCGAGGGAAGAGCTGACCATATTTCTCTAATAGGAATGCGATCGCAGTGCAGAAACTGTGGAAGAGCAGACAGCATCGCCGCAGAAATGTTTCGCGTATGTATATAGTTTACTATTATTCACTTGCTCGCGATGGAAAAGTAGTTCCGAATTTTGATATTACAGAACCAGTTTAAATATCTCCCCGAATATCTGCATAGCCGATTAAAAAAACTGGATTCCCCTAAATTTCTATCAGAATGAGGTATTCTTCCTCTTCGAGAAATAGCGGGTAAAAATTTTGGAGTTTTTTACTCGGGAATTTGGGAAGTGAATCATTTGATTCAAGTCTATAACCAGCCCTCCCGTTTTTTTCTGCGGCTAATAAAATCTCGGATTTATACGATGGGGCGCAAAAAATCGATTCTGTATACGAATATGAATTCGATTTTAAATCGGCTTCGCCGTACCTACTACCGCGTCTCCAGAACTGTCGCTGAAAATAACGATGATGGTAATAAGAAAGAACGAATCATGCAGTCTGGAATAAGGAGTGAAAACTGCATATGCAGCAGGGGCTGTGGCCGTGTTGTTCTACAGTAGTAGGTTTGCACGTCCCTCGCAGTTGTCTGAACGCAAACCACTACCCGGTTCCTTCCTCATTTCCCCCCTGCAGTTATACTGCGCGGAATGCAGAAAAGGATCATTAGTTAGCTCGGCTGGAGTGGCTGCAAGCTTCTTTTTCTTCTTCTCAAACCTCTTTTCATGGTCCTCAAACTACCCCGGGATACAGCTGGTGAAATACGGCGAATTCGCCATTCGGAGAGCCGCGTATTCACCCGGCGTTGATATTCTTCGAGTAGTTTAGCGCCGATATTTTCGAGGATTTTTCCACGCAGTCTATTATTCGCTCTAATTGAACTTGCGAGGAAGAAACGAACTTTGAAACCTCGATCACGGCGGGTTTTGACCCCGATTATTGCGTGCGGGGACCGCGAAGAGATCAGGGATCGCAGGATCGGCGGGGATATTCGTGATAAAAGTCCATAATATCGTATCGGACAAAAGGGTTCCTCCGGAGTTATAGAATTTATTAACAACGCCCCTGGTCGAGCTTGGTACAGCTCGCGTGTTAGATCGTACTTGTACTTTCAAAAGGACGGGGAAAAATGACCAGTCCGAGCCTTTATCGTAGAAAACGTAGTGAACGGAGAAGAACCGTTAGCAAAACAATGCGGCACGTACCTAAGAAGGATCTTCTCTCCCGGAAAAATTCCGAATTCGAATATTCTCGACTCGCAATTTTTCGAAATTCTCTACCCGTATAAAATCTGAAAAACTCGGAAACGAAGAGCGCGTCGGGTGTTGAAAATTGTGAAACCTCGAACCCATTTTGTAAAAAATTCTCTGTCGTGCGTAACGTATGTAGAAAAAGCGCCATAATTTCCCATTAGATCGAGTTTTCTACGCGTGGGTATATTACCGTGTTTCTTCGGTATTTATGACGTGTCGTGGCGAACATTACGTCCATGAATCATTTCCTACACGTTACTGGCTTCGGGTGTCGTTGGAATTATCAATTCTACGAGATTTACATTCTACCCTGTCTAGGATTTATTCCGCAAGTTTATCATTCTTCTCGGGGAGATATTTAAGCGACTATAGGTCGAAGGAATTCCGGGACTATTATACCCCGCCCGTGATTTATGGCAATAGCGCAATATGTGCGTCCAATAAAGTTTTTCCATACTTCGATCCTCCGCACTGACAACGCGACTTTCCACTACGGCTTTCACTCCTTTACAGACGACGGTAAAATATCACTTGATATCACCCCTGTTCGCCGTTACATGTCCCCTTTTTTTCCCCCATGAAAAAAAACCGTGCAAAAATCAAGAACAGAATTCAATGAAACGGCAAAATTTCGCCGGTAGCTGGCCTACTTCCTTCCCTGAATCAACACGCCGGTTAAATATCTCGATTAATTGAGATCGCAGCCTCCCGTTCCGCTCCTAATCCCTTCCCGGAGCCTAAGTCAAGCTAAGGTGCAACGCTATCGATTCGACGCTTTCGCGGCATCGTCTGCTACCCAAAGTAAGTACAGGAGGCGTTTAGCGCCCGGAGGAAATATCTTTCGGCGAAGGATTGTTCCCTCCGCGGTTTTCTCGCCGTTTATTACCACCGAGTAGCGGGCAAGGGTTGAAAGCCAAAGGCAAGCAGCTCGAGGTAAGAGTTTCTTGAAAAGTTACCCGCCGGTGCAGGGTCAGCTAACTCTAAGACTTGGGTAGCTGTGCAGCTCCTGGTTAACGACTCTCTCAGACTCGTATTTCTCATCTTGGTTTATTTGCTCTTCCACTCCGTAGCAGCTCCGCAAGCAGCCGAGTGTTTAGAGGAGTCTGCGGATTACAGTTGAAGCGGAAATTACCGATAACTAGTCCGGCTCCTTTTTATAACTCGCGGAGGTGCGCGTTAACTTGAAGAGAAATTGTTATTTCGGTGATAAATCCGGCGGGTATTATAAGGGAGGAAAACACCCCGGCAGATCTACCCTCGCACAGTACGTCTCTGCCGAGTCGGAGCACTTGAGTTCGCCCGTTCATTAGTAAACCGTAAATATTGATTTCAGTTAATTAGACTTTCGCCACGGCGCGGATGGGGGTTGTTTTATGGAACTTGCTCATCCGCTATTTACCTCATCTAGAATCATCGATCATTAATAACACCGGCACTCCACTCGCGGCTACGTAGCGAATGAAAACGCGTTTCACGCAGACGCGTGTATTACGTAGGCACATGAATTTACGCAATTATATTTCGCTTTCAGAAATCCGTGGATCCATGCCGCCCATCCTGAACGAGAAGCTGGTGTACTTTTCCGCGCGTCTTGAGGACACGGCTGTCATCCCTTGCGTGGCTTACGCAAATCCAAAACCGGAGAACAGGTGAGTGGGCTCAGATTTTGAAAATTGGTTCCTCCGTCCCCGTCGGGGATTAATTGGCCCATCGTAGGAATTGGCTCAGGGGTCGGGTCAGGTCGCAAGGCGGGCGGAAGCTACCCTTGTAATTGTGAAATTGGCTGGCGTACCTACGTTGTTAACGTGACGAACCTGATCCCGGCACAGCTGCAGACCGCAAAACGCGAAATTCCCTGGACGCTCCAATTATCGCAATCAATTAAACGCAGTCGGCTATCTACTCTACTTTCCTATGCTTTTGGCTGTCCGCCCGGTCTACACCAGCAACAGCACAGATATACAGAGTGAGCCTTCTCCGGGGTCTCATCTGGGCGGAGCTTCGACGTGGCGAGACTCGTTCGCTTGAGAATAACAGTAGTGTGATTATAGAGCAGATGACCTTATTTCAAAATTTCTTTACGTTCACATGTGTCAAGACTCACCACGTCGAAACTCCGCCCAGATGAGACCCCGGAGAAAACTCACCCTGTATGTGAACCTCGCGTGTCAAAGGTCAGGAATTTGGACCCGTTACGGGAATTGCGATGATTATGCGGTACGTAGGTTATCGATGACGATATGAAATTTGGAATTTTATTACCGAAGCGAGTCTTTGACGCGATCTGTTCATACCTAGGTCTGAATATCGTGGCGATTTCTATCCTTTAAGATGAATGTTGAGGTGAAGTCTTTACGTTATGGGAATAACTTTATATTCTATGATTCTATCGAACAGTAGGAACCGCCGGAGAAGGAGCGCAGTGAATTATTGAGATTTGAAAATCACGGAGACGTTCAACGTTGCAGAAATACAATCAAGTTATTCCCGTTTTATCTATCTCGCTCTCTCTAGCTTTCTCTCTCTCTCGGTTGTGGTGGCCTAGATTTTTCTGATATTCAAATTATCGATAAAATGGGTTACACGTTATAATTGAAACGATAATTGCGATGGAAATTAAAATTGGAATTCAAGAGCCGCTGGGTTCACGTTTCGAATTTCAATATCACCGAGCCACAGTTTTCGCACAAACCACAGAGGCAATTCCAAAAACTTTTACACGAAGAACACCGGAGCTCAAAAATTCCCAAAGCTGAAGATCCAAAAGGCCAAAACTTCAAGGCTTGGAATTCGCGCATGCATTCATTCAGTGTTTGATTACTCGGGCTGTATTGATCGTATCGAATCCAATAAGGGGTCAAATTAATCGTCTTGAAATACACTTTTTGGATAAAAAGTTTGAAAATTCTATCAATTGTTCATGACATCGAAATTAGCCGAAATTTAGGCTATCGAAGTTTTGATCTTCTGTGCTTTAATGCTTCTGAAAATACGAAATCGTCTTAAAATAAATTCGGAACTTTTTTTAAACCCTCATTCTCGTCGGGGCAACAGCTGCTCGATTAAATTCCGTGTCATTCGATTAATCACACGTTGTTTCGCGCGCCGTATAAGGCAACAAAAAGAGGCGACATTTTTCGTTTTTTTCTTGTACCTCACGGTTGAAAGTTCGAGAGTAGGTAAATAACTACATAGGTATTTCGCGCCCTCGTTAGTCAGGGGATAAAGTGGCCCCCGTTTAGTCGTTAACGAACGTTGTTGGGGAGAATTAACTCAAATATTGTTTCTTGTAGAGGTCGGCCTCTTGTTTGCTCGTTGTCGATTGTCTCTGACTTGTAGGGCTCTACGTTACTTCTTATTCGCTTGAAGAAGCCCACATACTATTTGTATACTCATAGCCGAATTCCTAGAGCTTGAATCGCCACGCTCATTCCAGCAGGATAAAATTATTCCTAAGATTAAGATCCCGCAGCTCGAACTCATCAAAGTCGAAAAGAAAAAGAAGCGAAAGAGTGAAGGAGATAAAATGCGGAATTTTATTATACGGCGAATTATTAAGTTGGCTCAAATTTCAACGTCAGCTTAATTTTTAATTGCTAAGATAAAGCCACTCCGAAGCGTAACAACGATGAAGTTTACTCGAGTTTACTAAAATTCTAATTGCTACGGAATATTACCAGCCTCTCGGCAATTAGCGTTAATTACAAATACTCCATTATTAAGTACACAAACAACCCTCTTAGGGTATACGTATATACCGGAGTGAATATAGCAAAATTTAGGTACAACTATCTCCTTAGATTGCCAACTACTTCTTATTTCACCAATCACTTCATTCACGGCCTCGAAAAGCTCAATTTTAAACTTTTTTCAAGGGTTAAAAATCCCCAGGTTTGATACAACTTGGTTCGCATAATTTCGATCGATATTTTAACCCGCTGGTTGAATTATCGATAAAATTTTCGCGAATTATAATACACGAATTAGCGATCCGTACGAAAGAATATTTTTCATCTCCAGGTGTTATGAGAAAAGCCCTGGGTATACCTGGGGTGTAGCTCCCTCACACTACGACTATGTGTATTCGCAGTTCCTGGGGAATGCACACTCGTGTACTTTCCATATTAATGCTAATTTTAAACATTGAACTTGCCTCCAAGACCTCCGAGGGTCTGCAGACAAGGGCTTCTACCTCCTCGGCCTCGTACGTGAGGGTGGCTGGCTCCTCTCCCTCGACCATCGACACTCTTTACGAGAACCCCTAAAGTGTAGATTCGGGAAAATAATCGATTGAGAAAATGTACAAGCTAGCCTCTTTTCCCTCTGAATACGTTTTTCTTAAAAAACAAAAAATAATACCCTGTAACGTGAACTTTCTTAAATCCAATAATTACGAGCGTGATAAATTCTCTCCATTTCTCTACCGGCTTGGAATATATTAATTACGTAACCACTTAGCAGCGGTTAAGGGTACGGTTACCTGCCCCTCGGCACCATCAACGTGTTATACGATAAACGATTTCCCACCCCCTATTTCCGGGCCAAGTTTTACCGTCGCGGAAAAATAAACAACGAGCTCTGTAAATTAAATGATCTGGCGTTGACAGCATTATTACAGCGTCGGGACGTCACCCCGGTTTCGTTTCGGCTGGGTTGGGGTTGGGTCGCTTCGTTCCTCGATTACGCTCAGTTTTGCCTCATTTTACCTCGTCCCACGCAACCGGGGCGAGCATTTGCGTGGTTGACTCCAAGGCCTTCCTCACAAACTGTCAACCAAAAGGAAAAAGGAAAAGGAAAAGGGAAGAGGGAACATTTGGTCGGCTTAGGTCTTCGCCGTTACAGAAGCCCGTCTCCAAGGGCTGGTAGACCCTGCCGAACTACGGGGTTAAATTCTTTTAACGCATGGCCTGCTTTCATCGATTTTCTATCATCATATTATTAACAACGCGGCTGCTACACCCGCGCTTAGGGGATACACGGTAAACTTTTCCTTATTATTATCGTTTTCGAAATCGCCGAGTTAGCCAAAGACGAGAGAAGACTGTTCGGCAAATTTTTCCATCAGTTTTCCCAACGCTTTACGAAACCGCCAGCCTATACGTCGCAGAACTGAATCAACGGCGATTACCGAGTCTGTTGGTGACGGGAAATCAAATATTTCACATCTGCGGTAAACCGGGAGCAGTACCGGCAACGTGACTGAATATATACGCCCTTGCTAGACGGCACAGCATACTACACGTTTCTCTTTGTCAGTACCGTTCGCTGAAAGCCACTCCAAATTTAGACTGTAATTTCCGGCTTGGAACATACTTCTCGACAAATCGACAAAAAGGTAAAATCAAACGGAAAAAAAACGAGTCTCACAGCTCAGATTTCGGGTCGTAAAACTGACCGCTAATTTGTAAACGGGTGAAGATAATCTAGTGAGAAAACTTCCGAACATGATCCCCTAATCCGAAACACGAAGATTAAGGGTCTACGGCTATGTGTCCCGAAGGCAGGCCTGAGGCGAAGATCAACTCCTGGAAGAGCCATCCATCTCTATATCGGGAGTCTCTCCCCGCAGCTTTCCAATTTCCTGATAATCGATCCTGACGTTCGGTTATTTATGATTTTCTTTTTTCTTCCTTAACTTCTCCTCGTCTTTTTCCTACTCCTAGGTGGTACTACAGGCGGAATCAGCGGGACGAACCGGTGGAGGATTCGTCAAGTCGTTTCATGGTTCGGGACGGTTCCCTCATCATACAATCGGTCCAAGAAGCCGACGCTGGGTCGTACCTCTGCACTGCAAGCAACAACGAAGGCAGCGAGACTCTGGAAGTTAGATTGACCGTCTCGGCGCCGCTCGGCGTCCACGTGCAGCCCGCAATCCAAACCGTCGATTTGGGAAAACCGGCTTACCTGGTGAGTGGAGGAAAGAATTCCCAAGAAATTTTTGCAGGTTGTTGAAGTACTTGTGAAATAAAATTGAGGAGGAAGAATAATTTGTCGTGGATTTTGAGAGGTCGGATTTATGACAGCGATGTCTGAAGAGAAAGAGAGTCGGTACAGGTAGGGGTTGGTGTATGAAAAAGTGGTAAAGTTGATCGCGGCGAGTAGAGTTTGAGATAATTAGCAGTAGAGTAATTAAAAGTTGTCCCAGCTCGGGCGAGTTCACCGAACTTGATGAGGAGTTCGAGGAGGGACTGAGACTAAATACACGGAGTCATGAGGGCCGCCTCGACCCGGGTAACCGCTAGAAGCCACGAAGTGGCTCGCAAATAGTAGATTAACTCTATTGTCTGCGCAATACGACAGTCGGCTCTTAAGTACCCTCGGAATTTTCTCTCCTACTACTCGATGGCATTCGCGGTCATTAGTACCTCGGCAACGAAACAACGACACTAAACTCTTGATCAAACTCTTCCACGACCCCAAAACTTCCGACTAGTCACAACACGCGACCCTCATTATCCCATAGTTTGCGAAACGCGACTCGGATCTAAAGTAGAAAAAATCTATTCCAGACTTGCAGTGCGAACGGTTTTCCTCAGACTGCTTTGTACTGGCTTAAAGACGGTCAAACCTTGCGAACTGGGGCCAGGGTAAGGGCTGTCTCGAGGGAGAGGATATCCGTAACAGCAGTGGCGAGGGAGGACCGAGGGATGTATCAGTGCTTTGTGAGAAACGAACACGAGATGGCACAGGGAATAGCTGAGCTACGACTCGGAGGTGAGTGTCCTTCGATTATTATCCGCTTGTCTAAGGGGCACTACTAGTGTGAAATTTTGAAAAAATCCATTCTTTTTCTCCATATTTCGATAGTCTATACCTTGAAAAATAACATACTAAAATTTCAAGTCCTTATCTCAAATAGTTTTTGAGTTACAGCCATCCGAAGAGCATTCGAAAGTTGCGTTAGCTTAGGGACCGTACCTCAGTTATTGTTCGAAAGTCATTATAAAAAAGCCTACAGGTGTCTTTCGAAGGAGAGGAAGGAACATCGTAGGGTCCGGAATAGCAGATTAGCAATACATATGATATTTCTCGACTCATAAGTTACAACCATGAAATCAGTAGCTTGAACTTCAAACGCGTTTTTCTCGAAACTACATTTTTCAAATTTCCTGCAGTTATATCTCGAAGTCGAATCATCCGATCGACTTGATTCTTATTGCAGCTTCTTTCATATATGTTTCTCCATGCAATGAACCTTCAGTTTTCCGGTCGAATAAAAAATGGAATTTTGGCGGGCCAAAGATCATCAAATTTTCGCACGAAATTTGAAACTTTTTTTCAAAACTCCGCCATTTTGTTGAATTTCAATATTTTTTTTTCGATCGAGGGTCATTGTACGGGCAATACCTTCTAGTTTAATAAACTTTTTGGTTTTTTTCATTTCGAATACTGCGAAGGTCGCTATCGCTGCAGCAGTGGGGGAACTCTTTTTCTTGGAGCCTTGGGAGATTGCGAATAACTCGCTGAATTTTCAATTTTTTCGCCCAAAAATTTGATCATGTATTTATTATATATCCACAAATATATCCTTAAAACATGAAAACATTCCGTGCCGTAGTTTTCTTCAAAAAAATTTCCAAAAATCATCTTTTTTTCCGATGAAATTAAACCGACATAAGGTATACACCGGCTTTTCGAAAAGCCTGAAAAGAGCCTTAGCATCGAGACAATAAACTGCAGTATTGTTTTATGGTTTAAGGGTTGAGAGAAGCGGGCCGAACACCCTTCCGTTCGTTCCATGACAGGGGATCGGCCCTCACCCCGAGCTTTGTTAAGCCACTGTCACGTTTCGCGGACAGAATTGCTGTTCCGTTTTGTTTTTCACTCGACAACGACCAATTGTCTTCAGAATGTATTCGTTAATCAAAATCCACCGGGGAGTAAAGCGGTGCCGAAGATTTGAGCCGCGTTTCAAAGTCATACCTGTCGTTCATCCGGCTCTGCAGTCTCGGGATTCAAAAAGCCATTTTACGCGCGTCTTATCATCTCGTCAAGCCTCCTCCGGTTTTCAGATCGATTCTATCGTCCGACAGCTATTCCCAATCTCTTACTGATCAGAGTGTTTCCAAAGCGAATTTCTGCACGTCGAGTTATCCACTTTTATCCATGAAATTTTAGACAGTTTAGTCTCTCGCCGCTCTCCACGACCCTTGAATTACTTCTCGGTTGAGTAGGGACGTTGAAGAGTTTCAAATTAACATTGAAGTGGTACAACACACGAGAGATCCGAAAAAATTGAGGGAAAATAATATCGCGAACGAAGTTTCTTTCACGCACGCGTTCTTACAGAAATTTCGGTAAAATAGACGCACACAGCTCTAGGCTTTCGCAGTCATTATCCGGAGATTAAACGGACAATGAGAACGCGAGGATCTCTTGAATGGCTACTTATCCCCTCGACGAGAAATGAAAGAATAGAATAGGACACTAATAGTCGCGAAATAAACAATCGTTAGAATTTCTGCAAGGACTTATATACATCACGTCTCGAAAAGCGCGATCCTCCTGCCTTTATTATCCCCATTAAACTCGACTGAATTGCACAATTGCATTAACCATCTCAACCCTCATCCCAGCCTCCGTCCAACTTGTCGAGTTTTAACGATTTAAGAACTTTTTCAAATATATGATACCGCAATTTACTTATACCCGTAATTCTACCCTCATTTCATAACGCGCGGCCGTATATTATCATTTTTATGCAAAAAATACCGCAAACTCTCACCGTTAACTATAAACTATATTCTTCTATTATCCGATCTCGCGATTCCGCCTAGGGGGATGATAATTTTTTCGCAAACTTATAAACGAACGACGTGGACGATATTTTTCCTTTTTTTTTTTACTTTATTTTGCAAAGTTTCGTTGCCTCAATGCCAATCAGTTACGGGACCATCAAGATTCCGGAAGTCAAGCTCGAGAGCTTCGAGACGTTCCTAACGCGAGGCGAGCGCAGCATAGTCGAATCTCGTATACTAGATGAAGCCGTCAGCATCACCGATACGATAGTTCAGTCCCTAAATTTGCATAGGTTAACTAGGTGGCGGGCTTATAGATGCTGCGACTTTGAGCACCGAGCCAGAGTCTATCTGAAACCCTGCTCACAATCAGCGATAGAATTCTCGCAAGACGTTCGATCCTCCGATTTTTGTCTTTTTTCTTTTTTCTAGCGTTAATTGAATTTCGCAATGATTAGATTGACGTCTGAATTTATTTGGCAGAAATCTCGCCGCAGTTAGTCTACAGATTTATCGAACAAACTATGCAGCCCGGTCCGTCAGTCTCGCTAAAGTGTAGCGCGGCCGGAAATCCAACGCCTCAGATATCCTGGCGATTGGACGGATTCCCGCTGCCGCAAAACGACCGACTTTTAATCGGACAGTACGTTACCGTCTATGGAGACGTTATTTCTCACGTCAACATATCATCGGTGAAACCGGAAGACGGGGGAGAGTACGAGTGCACAGCTAGCAGCCGGGCTGGAGATGCTGGACACGCTGCTAGACTGAACATTTATGGTGAATCAATTTATGACCAATTGGAAAATTGACTGAAACATTTCTTCTGTCGTTATCTCGTTGCCGCATGAGAGATTCGGAAAAAAAAGGAATGGGAAAAACACAGAACTGGGAAAAGGAAAAATGGGGGAAATAAACGGTAGGAAATATACCGTTTTTCCATTCTAGGTTTACCATACGTGCGAACGATGCCCCCGGTTTCAGCAGTGGCTGGAAAACAGCTCCACATCAAATGCCCCGTGGCAGGTTACCCGATTGATTCAATTCTCTGGGAGAAAGGTGAGAGAGAAACGAAAAGTACTTACCCTCGATTTTCCATATTTTTCATACTATTATATTCCTTCTTTCTTCGGATGGGGGAGTGACGCCAACAATTTTTCGGAATTTGTTTTTCCATTAAAAACGGGATGTTTTTGTACCCAAATATAACAGCACCTCTAGAACGATATAACAATAAACGAGATACACAGAGGGATGATAATCACGATTAAATTCTTGACGTCCCCCTCGTCAGCTATGCCGACAATTCAGGGGTGGATTAACCCGTAATTAATATTATTAAGCCAAAGGGCTGATAATTAAGTCCAAGCTTACGCAATACACCCGGTATTAACGTGAAGAGTGTCATGACGTATGTAGGGACGATGGAAAGAGTCGGAAATAATTAGAGTGTGCAAAAAAAAGGGACAATGTATTAATTGTTTTTTTTTTTTCCATTTTTTTATTCTTTTTTTTTTTATTTCCTTTTTCTGGTTTATCTATCAGACGGTGTCAGACTGCCAACTAATATGCGACAGAGGATAAGTAACGGCACCCTGCTCGTTGACACTGTGCAAAAAAATGCCGACCAAGGTACATACACTTGTACGGCAAGAAACAAGCACAACTTTACATCCCACAGAGCCGTGGAAGTTCGCGTTCTCGGTAAGTTAATTCTATTTTTTTGAAAACCAAATACTATTCAAATTTTCATTTTATATTCTAATTTCTACGTATACGGGCGGGGGGTACAGCCTGTGCATACGTGGTTATTTCATTTATATCTCCGTCTCTCGTGAATTCTTGACATTTTACAGATATTTTCTTTCATTATTATGTCGGTCGAATAATCAGAAACAAAATTACATCGGAGACTTTTTCCGTTGCATAAATTCATCCCATCGGATGGTATTTTTTTATTTCTGTTTTTCTTTTTTCCATAAACGTTGAGCGATAAAATACCTAATTCGAAACGACATGATCTCGGAATATTTGACGAAAATTTGATAAAAGCTTGCAAAACGAGCCGGTCCAACTCATACATATGCGTGTGCCCCCGTTCGATCCGTAAAAAAAAAAAGAACACAAATTCCCGTGTTATGAAATATACATATTGTGTCTAATAAAATTTTGTTTCCAGTATAAATGAAATTTAAATTTATATATGTATATATATGAAGGTGAATCGCGCTGTGTGTATCTAACCCGGAGTATATAAACATACCGAGTGTTTATTATAGCGTAGATTTTGACTCGAGGGGGAATAACTGAATATTGTTAACCACTCGCAAAGGTTAATTAACATATAATAACAGCGTGCCTATATAATTCCGTCTACCATCTACCAGCCGGCGAGAAGCAGCGGCAACAGAACCAGCAGCATCAGCACCAGCCAGGTTTAGAAATTGGGTAGGAAAATTTAAACGAGGGTATAGCAAAGTCTCGACGGAATTTAGCGATGCGAAAATTGTTGGAATTCTTGTCCGGTGTTTCAGACCTTGCGACAACAACTCGCTTCTCGTCTTTAATATACGGTTTAAACAAACTTTTCGGATCCGATTTCAATTCGAGACCGTCGCGCTTATCATTAAACAGAATATCTTATCTCGGCTGATGCAGAAATCTATCACCTCACCTCGTCTATGTTAGAACGCTGCATTGTACCTCTGCGTTTGAGAAAAAGCTCCATATATATTTATATTATACATGCATTCGACTCGAATAGAACGACGTTGACGTTGTCCAATTTGGTTTTTCTGATTAACTGATATCAACGAGGGAAGACAAACTGATAGAGGAAAAAAAAGTCAGATCACAGAGCACAGCGACTCACTGCACCGCTCGAGCACCTGCCCTCCTTGCACGAGTCACAGCTATACCTACCTGAAACTACTTTCCAAAAAGCATAAGGCTCTGGTCTTCTGGAAGCATGTTATTCACGCGGTCCAGATCACTCGAGCCATATATGTGTGTGCCTTGACCTATGCTCGTCCGAGATATTAAAAGATGATTATCGACTGGTCCTAATCGTAAGCTGATGCACGAGCATGGAATCTCTCTTAATCGATCACGGATTCAACTATCCTCGGGAGTCGCGGGTTCATTTCATTTCATTTGACTCTTTTTCTTTTTCTTTTTCTTTTTCTTTTTCTTTTCTTCGCCGTTTGATATCTCGATAAAAACTTTCTCGAGGCTAAAGAGGCTGCATGTTCGTGGGTTGAAAATAGTACAAGAGCATAAGGATCTTGAAGCTGAAAGCTTAGGGCTGCGCGAAAGTTGAAAGCTTGCAAGAACCACTCTCACTCTCAATCTCATCCGCGGTCTATCGATTAATCCAACGCTACCCTACTCTATTCGCCTATACTCTTAACTGGTCGTTGTATCGGATATTATGAATATCAAGAAAAATCATGATGACGATGATGATTATTGGGGCGATTTTTTGAACGATAGAACGACCAGGGAGATTATTTGCGATAGGCATTGTATATGTATAATGTTAACGGTGGTGAAAATTTCCTGCGCTTTCTCGAATACGTCTTTCTCTCCGAATATACCTTTGACGCTTCTTTATATATGGAATGCCACCTGTTCTGTATTGTTCTTTCAGTGCCACCTAAAATCACACCTTTCAGTTTCGGTCGCGATTTAAACGTAGGAGACCGAACTAGCATTCAGTGCGTTGTAGCGACGGGCGACCTTCCGCTAACGTTCACATGGCTAAAAGATAACGCATCGATTGAGGCGTCTTTGGATGTGCCAAACAAGAAGGGTGAATCCCCGTCGGTCGAAAGGGTTGGAAAAACCATCACCGTGAGACAATTCGACGAGTTTAACAGCGCCTTGAGCATTGGAAAGATCGCCCCCGTTCACAATGGCACCTATACCTGTCGTGTAGCAAATGACGCTGCTACAGTCGCACATTCCGCACTCCTCAACGTCAACGGTAACCAACCGTTGGTGTTTCTCAAGCACCAACCTGATTCTTTCTTCAAATTTCTTTCGATATCATACTAAAGTCTCAACATCTTATTTACCCCCCTATAATCTTGTTATAATATTATAATTATTGTGAAAAAAGAAAGACATTTTTCTTCTTTCAAAGAAACAAAAAAAAAAAAAAAAAAAGAAAAAACTAAAATTTCAATAATTAATAATAATGATAATAATAATAACATACAAAATTGCACGCTCGATCGATCGCCATAGAATCGCATCAGTATGATTGCATAGACGATTTTTTTCTTCAAAATGGAATTCAAATTTTTAACCGGGCTGGTGATATACTGATGCGAATCGAGTCGTAGATCTTTTTATCTTCCGATTAAATCGTCAAGTTGTTTGTTTTTTATTTTCTCTCTCTCTCTCTCTCTCTTTCTATTTCATTTTCTTACGATTATCATTAATTATTATACTCATTCCCCCCATATCCTGCACGCTATCTCTTTTGCACGCTGATTGCACGCTTATTACATATATCTACTATAGGGGTTGCAGGGTTCAGGCTCTGAATTCCGAGAGTCCATGAACGGTGAAAATTTCCCAATTTCAATATCACCGACTCGCAGTTTTCAGAAAAAGTATTTCCCGGTAAACTTTCCGAGACGAAGAACACCGGGGATTCTAAATTCCGGAAGCTCACGATGCGGGAGGCCAAGACTCCAGAACTTGAAATTCGCGCCTGTAGTCAATCGTACCGGAAACAATAAAAGATGCAATTTTTGGAGAAAAAAAGTTCCTAAATTCTGCCGATTATTTATGACGTCAGAATGGACCATTTTTTCGCTTTGCATCTTGAGAAATTGGATTTTTTTGGTATTATTCTGAGCTTGAACGTTTCTGAAAATTCTGAACTTAAACCTGGCTGTCTAGTATACACTGAAATTATTCGTTATACAGTTGATGGGATAGAAATGTCGATGATCGGTTAATACCTATACGATCTATCAACCTCATACCTAAATAGAATCTTTCTTCGTCTCTCAATGCATTGATATATCTATACAGAGTCTGAATTGAAACGTCACGAAATTGAAAGAATAATTGGGTAACTTGTAATTGAAAATTTTTCTCTATTTTTTTCACCCCATGTATCTATATATTAGCGTATCACATATACCTGTACATATGTGTACTAAACGTCATCGTATATAATTTTGAATTACCAATCAGTAGGATTTGTCTTTCGATAATGAATGATACATTATAATTCATAATATATATTATTATCGTGTGTGTTGTGTCGTATTTTGTCGATCTGTTAAAGTCTCTTCTTACCTTGATCTGATCCGAATCGATCCGATCTCGCGACAGTAGATTGCATGAATGAAATGGTGAACATATGAATAATGACCAAACTCCAACATTGGACGTAATGATCAAAGTACGAAGTTACGACGGACTGATCGGGTAGTCGATATCGTTTGATACATATCATATACCTACTTTTCAATTGTCTTTTACTTTCTAAGTATCTTTGTCATGGAATTTTTACATTCGTAGATAATTATGGTACAGCAGCGTAGGTAGTCTGTTGATAGGCGTGTAGTTAAATTCACACCGGTAAGTAATGTGATATACATACATCAAGCACAACGAGGAACAAGGATTTATAATTAACATAATTAACCGGGTCCTTTTTTTTCTGACACATCGCCAAACGAATCGCAGTAATCGAACTGATCGGTAAATTAGGGAATATATAACGAAAGAAAGAAAGTGATAGGGAATATCCGAGAACCGTGTACACCCACGGTCTGTCAACCTATCTTCTTCTTCTTCTTCTTCTTCCTCTTCTTGACGCGATGCAGATTCGTCCAAGGTACAAATCCCACTACTACTACTACCCTTATAGTTCCGCCGAGGATATCGCCCTTTTATTTCGAGGATGGAGTGACAGAAGGAATGAGGACGCAGCTGATGTGCACCACTAGCCAGGGCGATCAACCATTCAACATATCCTGGCTGATGGACAACAGGCCGATTCAAATTGGTCAAATGATAGCTTCGTCAGATCCAGGCGGTTCTTCGTCGGCTGTTACTTCCTCGGCTCCTAACAGCATACAGATAAGCGACTATCCGCCATTTTCAAGCATACTGACAATTAATAGCGTCACTGCA
This sequence comes from Rhogogaster chlorosoma, assembly GCA_944452935.1. Classification (NCBI taxonomy): domain Eukaryota; kingdom Metazoa; phylum Arthropoda; class Insecta; order Hymenoptera; family Tenthredinidae; genus Rhogogaster; species Rhogogaster chlorosoma. The sequence goes on along the minus strand of OX101801.1, from coordinate 2,228,972 downwards.
AGGCACAGCGGAAACTACACCTGTCAAATCAGTAACGCTGCTGGTATTGCCGAACATTTTGCGAGCCTCTTCGTCACCGGTGGGTCAGCAAAATCCGTCAAGAATTTTCTCGTAGCTATAAGAATTGAACTACAGAAAGAAAGGACAAGAATTAACGAAACTTTACACACGCTGGACGATAGAATAACTCCTAAAGACATCCTTAAGAAGTCCATAAAGCATTTTTCGAAGTTTTTTGTTGTCTGGAACGAGAATGCTGTGATTTAATGAGCATATCGTAGAGAGAGAGGTGAATTCTTTTCCTTTCTTGGATAGGGTGTGAAAAATTGGAATCCTGTAGAATTTTAAAGCCAGACGTCGAATACAGGACCAAATGACGGAGTAGGAGGATGATCGTGAGGATAACTAGCGTTTTCTTGTATATAGCGAAGATAGAGAGAAAGAAAGTGAGAGAAACGATGAGATAACGGAACACAGACGTGAGAGAACTATAAATGAACACGAATCGAGAAACAGACTTGGTATCATTTCTAGCTAGTTGTTTATTGATGACTTTCATAGTTAGATAAATAGTGCATGATCGAAGACTAATTAGCTAATCATCGTTCACTCAATGTATTGTGTTTAACATCTTGTTATTATTATATGCAGGAGAATTTTATCATTCATAATATTCGATACATTATATAATATATACTTGGAGTAATTAGTTCAGTATATAGATTGCATATTACACGACAACTCGACTACACAATGGTTAACACTATTCCCACAATAACCAGACACACGATACCTAACGGCATGCAATTATCTATCCACAAACAATCATCACACCAGACATTATAACCGGGATGACGATCAATTCCTCGTCTATAGATTTTTTCTCCACGGAATTTTTCACTCCCGGTGCGACATCACCAGTCACGAATCGCGAGTCTCGTTCCAATTAGCTTTGATGTCTGATCAGATGGGTGTCCGATGAATTCCACTGAAAGGACCCTCCACGCCCTTACGTTTCCATCTGCTCGTTCCTATATCATATTTGATACTCGACTGACAAACAAGGGTGCGAATCAACGTTGCGGAAATTAAAGTAGCGCTCGAATCGAGCAGATTGTACTGTAGTCATCGGCTGAACTAACGCCTAAATAGTCGCTGTACGTTAATTAGAAATGAACTAATTAAACCCGATCTATTTTCTCCCGCGACATACATACCTACGTCGCTAATTAGACGAGATGGATGACAGACCGATCTTGTATTTTATCATTGAATGAATAATTGAACACCTGTTGACCTCCTTCGGAGGAATAATTCATATCAACTTTCCTTGATTCTGGAAGAAAAAAAATAATTCGAGATGCAGGAATCGGGTGGAATTTAAGTTGCAGATTTTTTTAAAAATTGCTTATGAACGGGGTGAAATAGTGATCTTTGATTAGAGTCCGATGATTTGTTATTATCCTTGTAAAAAAAATACGATGTGACGAAGGGATGATCGTCATACCTGACACTCAACATCTTACACGATGTCAGTAAACACGTGACAGTATTAGTTCTGACTAAAAATGCATGCATTTCTCGGTTTCGATATAAATATCTATGTATATATAGCATATATATACAGAAATTTACCTAACGTAGTAAATGAGTAATGAACTAGTTTAAATATACTTGGCGAAGATCTAGCGTAGTATGCTGCAAGTTATACTCGAAATGAATACCAACGCGTAGTCTAACTAATACACATGCATATTAGGACATTTATATACACAGACACAGCTCAATATTTACCACATACAGAGTCGTGTCTGTGTGTCTATGCGTCCGTGATCACTGGGTGTTCCAATTCCTCGTGTAATTTTACGCCCAACATTCATGTTTACCCGTGCGATAACGCGAAGGGTTGACATGCCCCGATGTTGTACCTATATTATTTTTATTACAACCCCATAAACAAGCCGATGTTCATGTTATTTACATAACTGGAAGAATAATTTCAACGCAGTACGAAATAATTGTAGATCAAAACTATAGACGCGTTTCCCGAAATCTTGCATCGATCCTTCGAAACCTAAGATACTAATTAGCAGACGAACGTATCCATGCATGCTATGACCAACGTCGGTTTTATTCAACGGTTATTTACTCATTCAATACCGTGTGCTTCTCCGTACCATTTTTTTTTTTTTTTTTAGCTTTCCTGTTTTTTGCTGCTTTTTCCGTTTGTTTTCCATCCTCCCGTCACTGCAAATAAACGAAACGCTAATTGACGCCTCTAGCGAGTCCAGATAGCGGCGTGCTGCTAGCACTGAAATCGCATATATGTCTAATTAAAGAAAGTATCGCGAAACATGTTGCAGCGGCTCTGCCATGAACGAAATTCATTGTTCGGAGGCTAGACTCATTCTGCGAATGGATTTATCTCCTTCTCTTTCGTATACCGGGGAATTGGAACTCTCCTTTCGATCATTCTTGAGTAAAAAACGAGAATATCTCTGTGCCTAAACCCCGGCGAATTTCTATACAGAGAAAAATGAAATCGATCACCCTTCCCGAGGTACGAGTCATCCTCTTCACGCTCGAATGTAATAATTCTACGGTGAAAAGGTTTCGGCACGGATATATCCGGTTATAGATATTGGTAAATCGAGTGGTTTCCGGGCTGCGCTAACGGAAATAGATTTTCGGTTAACGGAAACATATTTCTAGTACCCCCAAGATGGACTGTGGAACCTATCGATCAGACCGCCATAGTGAGTCATGGTGTCTCGGTAGCCTGTCAAGCAGAAGGATTTCCGATTCCTTCAGTAACTTGGAAACAATCCATAGGTGAGTTCGGCTTCAGCTCACGATATATAATCCATTCAATCAATCTCTGCGTCGCGTTAGATGCAGGATACCCATACCCTTATTTTTACCCTTGGCGGGCGTAAAGATATCGAAAAATAGTTTCCGGCTCAACTTTACCAGAGTTTCGGTTCAGTGCCAGAAATCATTCTCAAAACTTCTCCTACTTCTTCTAAAGTATTTCGAAAAAATTTCGCACAATTTCATCTCGCGGTTCTATACCTCCAGGCGAAACACCGGGCGATTATAGAGAGCTGGGTTACGGCGGTACAGAAGGCGCCGGAGTTGCTGACAACGGTTCATTGGTCATTCCCCGGGTGGCCAAGGATCATGGGGGCTTTTATCTCTGCCAAGCGAGCAACGGGATCGGTCCAGGACTGAGCAAACTAATACGACTAACAGTTCACGGTAAATTATGAAATTCTTGTTTGGTTAAAGGAGAAAGAAAAAAGAGAAAAGATGATGAGGGACCGACTAAAGGGTTTATTGCCGTGCACGATACACGCGTGGTCTGAGCGACTAGTGAGCTTGCTGCGGTGGGACCGTAAAACGTTGGTAATTGTATGACATGGGAATCGTGACTCTTTGCCGCAGCGGGACCCAGTGTCACCGTAAGGACGAGGCAGGAGTCTGTACGTAGGGGTGAGGCAGTCACTCTGCGATGCGAAGCCGAGGGTGATTCGCCCCTTGAGCTCAGCTGGCGTGCTCGAGGCAGTCCGGTCGAACCTAACTACGACATTAGGTAGGTATCCAATCCACTCACATAGCTCTCTCTCTCCCTCTCCCCTGCTCTCTCCTTCGGTCCACCTCGCCCTATACCAACCCTTGAAGCTAATAGTTTAGACCTGAAACGGGGGTGAAAATTTAGTCTGAGACCTTGTGTGTGCGGCTAACGCAAGTCGAAATCCTAAGCACGTGCGGTATGCGAAAGTCACGATTCTGTCGAAGCCAAACAGCCCTGGGAGGCGGCGAGTGACACCTTGAAAATTTTTATCAGTTTACATAACGGGCGCGGAGAGGGAGAAGCCAACCCCCTGGCGAGGGAGGGCGCGGATTTATCACGGTTGAAAAGACTCGTATGACGATATTCAATGTCGAAAGTTATACAGTATGGATATCTTGATTGAATAGAATAGCTCGTGCGAAAGTTTCCCTCGTAGAAATCCATTGTTCGATATCGACGACGACGGCGACGGAGCCTTGACTAAGAAACACGATGGGAGAGGAGTAATTGCAACGGCATTGCGAGACGGCTTTCACTCCAATTAAAGTATCATTAAAAGTTTTATAAGCCGAGGTGCAGGCTAGCTGAGGGACCCTCTTCGTACATCAAAGAACACCCTTTCATTCCTGGGGATAAGAAGAAGAGGTGAAATCGTCGTCGAAATCAGCCCAGAGATTGATGGCCAGGTAACAAAGTTTCGCGATTTTTGGCCCAGGTACTCTTTGGACAACTCGCCAATTCCTCGAGGCATGATATCCGAGCTTAGGATATCCGAAGCTGGACACGCCGACCGGGGCGAATACGTGTGTGTGGCCAGCAACGCCTATGGTCACGACCGTGCAAGCATTCATCTACTTGTACAAGAACCACCAAACTTTCCACGAAACTTACACGTGGCCGAACAAGGAAGTCGCTCGATACGCTTGGCCTGGTCACCGCCCTCGGGCGACTCGGACCCAGTTCACCCCGACTCCCCGATCATCAGCTACGTCGTTCAATACAAGGAGGCACAAGGTTGGTAAACGCTCCCCGCGTTTATTCGCCCTGGCAATTTTTCTCCGAAACGTTAATCAATTAATCAATCCGTGATTTATTCGCTCTTAGACGTCTGGCACGAACATAACACGCAGAAATTGGTAGCTGGCGATAACACGGCTGCCTTAGTCACCCCCCTGAAGCCGGCGACGACTTACCACTTTCGTGTATACGCCGAAAACCATCTCGGTACATCGGCGCCGAGCGATATACTCCACGTCAGTTATCACTCGTTTTTTCGTATAATCGCCAAGTCCTTCGGCGGACACCCAACTTCATTGACACTTTATTCCAGGCGCAAACAGACAGTGAAGTTCCTAGCGGACCTCCGAGACAAGTGTCCGTCGAACCTTTGGGACCCCAGCAGCTCAGAATCACCTGGCAACCACCAGACAGATCGCAATGGAACGGAGAACTTCTTGGATATACAATAGCCTTCAGAAATTTAGGGTATGAACGTCGTTTAGATATCTGTCCGATGGTCCGTTTCGCCAATCCTGGAATTATTTTCACTCCTCAGGAACGACGAAAAATCCGTCAACACAACCCGGGTTGGTATAATGGGGAACGGCGACGGATCCTACGACTACAGGCTAACGGGATTGGAGAAGTACACGCAGTACAGTGTCGTGGTTAAGGCATTCAACAGCAAGGGCGACGGGCCTGGATCGGACCCTATAATAGCCCAGACCCTTGAAGACGGTGAGCTGAAGACCTGTCACAGTTTGTCTTCGAGGAAGAACTCGGCTAATCATTTTCCATCGAACAGTTCCCAGTGCTCCACCCCAAAATGTTGCCTGCGTTGCTCTGACGGCTCAGAACGTCCAGGTTACATGGAAGCCCCCGCCTTCTGACAGAGTTCACGGTGTCGTGCAAGGCTACAAGCTGCTATACGAGGCAGCGAACGACGCCACGTCAGCGGAGCTTCAGGGCTCTCGTGAAACGAAAATTACACACGCTTTGAGCACCGTTCTGCACGGCCTGAGTCCCTACACGAATTACACCGTTCAAGCCTTGGCTTACACTCGGGCTGGAGAAGGCGTGAGCAGCAGCCCCGTGTCCTGTACTACCGATGAAACCAGTGAGTCACTTTGCCGGATTTTCGTGCAGTTCTGAAACTTATTATGTGGCCTTATTTCTTCTTGTGCAGCTCCTGAACCTCCGGAGAAAATAAAGGCTGTAACGAGCGCTGAGGACTCGGTTGTCGTGTCCTGGCTGCCGCCACGGAAACCGAACGGTGTTTTAACCAAGTATATAGTTCACATAAGAATGTATGAACAAGGACACGAGAAGAAGATCACGACGAACACTGTGCCGGCTCAGAATCTCCATTACGATGCTATGGGGCTGAAGGCACGGGAAACTTACGAGGCTTGGGTTACTGCCTGGAATAAAGTAGGCGAAGGTTCGAAGTCGTCGGTTGTTAAACTGCAGCCAAGTCCGACAGGTGAATATCTGATTTTTTTCTCACCAAATGGCGAGTACCAATTTCTGAGTCAGTTCCAGCCGCGATCATATCCTTTGGTGTCATCGTCCTTGTGCCGTGGAGGGTCGACGTGAATCTCGCCTGCCTTTTCGTTGGGAATCCGCGACCTTCGGCTGAGTGGAGACTCGGGGATGTTAAATTACAGAAACAGCAGAGGTCAGCTTGGAGGCGTATGAATGTTTTAGTGCCCGGGGCTCGTCTCACTCGACGTTTCATCTTTCAGACTAGACATCGGAGCCGACAACACGCTTCTACTTAAGAGCGTGCAGCGCAGTCACGAGGGAAATTACTCCTGTCATGTCAGAAACTCGTTGGGATCCGATCAAATCGTTTACAGTCTTCAAGTTCAAGGTAAAAATCTTTCTCGTTACGATTTATATCTCGCAGAAATCATCCGTATGACTCGGTCCCGCTCTACTACTTCGCCTAATTACCTCCACCGTTGTTATAGCTTAGTTTCAAATGCGCAAATTGAATATCGTACCTCTGCACGCGTACTGAGAACAATACATCTCCACCGTACAGTACAGTAGCGTATCCAACTTGTCAGCTAATTGGGAAACTTCCTACTTTGTGTCTAGTTCCTCCGACGCCACCGACGCTTTTAGCCACCGGCACTACGACCGATGCGGTTCAATTGCAGTGGAAACAAGGCGACAACGGTGGCTCTCCGATAAAAGGATTCCTCCTGGCTTATCGGCGGGAATTTGCCGAGTGGGAAGAAGTTATGATAGACAGAAGGGCCAGCACCCATTTACTCGAGGGGCTACAATGCGGGACCAAGTACCAGTTCACTTTGGCGGCCTTCAACCGCATCGGAAGTGGCGGAGCTAGCAAGACCGAAAGCGCAAGAACAAAGGGATCAAAGCCTGTTGCTCCCGCCAAACAGCATTTGATTAGATCCAATCTGACTTCAGTCATACTGGAGCTGGCCTCTTGGCAAGACGGCGGATGCCCACTTCTCTACTTCGTTGTTGAATACAGGAGGCTCCCTGGCGACTGGCTTCTGGGTGAGGATACGAGGCCAATATCAATTCCCAGACTCGGTAATTCACTCTCTTTGCTCCACAGTCTCGAACAACATAGCGCCGCACTCCAGGTTCTCGATAGTCGATTTGGAAACGGGTTCAAGCTACGAACTGAGACTAACAGCGCACAACAACGCCGGGTCTACGCAAGCCGAGTATCTATTCTCCACCCTCAGTCACAACGGTGGAAAAAGGGTCTACGAAGGACCCTCCATGGAAGCTGAAGAGACCCCGTTGTACCTGGACGCCCAGGTCCTAGCGCCGAGTGTAGTTTCGGTTCTTGCCGTCATTCTCGCGGTCGCTGGGGTCTGCTTTTGCCTGAGGACGCGTAAGTGGTTGAGGCCGAGAAAGTTGCACGTGATCATGGAAAAATATCTAGGGACATTAGCGCTTTTATCCCTAGATATTTGTCCAACGTGATTGCGTTCGCGTTTGCGCATGCGTCTGCCTTTTAGCGTGGCTCGGCGTTTACAGTATCTCGCCACAACTTCGAGCGGATCTTCTGACTGATTATGACTGTCGTTTCAGACCCCGGGAGGGCTGGATCCGCCAATGATCCGCCCTCCCAGACCCAGGCGGCTTTGGACAACAAGCACAACATGGAGCAGAGAGAGCAGTACTACGCGACTGCGAGGAAGCCGGGTCAGCAATCGCCGTGTAGAGAGGTGAACGCTCTAGAGCGAATCCCTGAGTACTCTGAGGACATTTATCCGTATGCAACCTTCCATCTTCCAGAGCAAGAAAATCTCTCGGCTAATCCGATGAGGCAAGCTTTCTTCTACGAACGTGGGGAGACCATGCTCCAAGGAGCGCAGGTAAATGTCACTCGAGGTATTTTCGCGGACACGCTAACGGAGGTGTTTATACGTGCCTTGGTTTTCCAGTGCGACGTCGACCAGTATACAAAGGTCAGAGGTCGTTCCAGGCGCAAGTCGAAATCCTTCAAGTCAGAGTCAGAGGAATACGACACTCTGGGATCGGACAGTGACACGGAAGTCGGTACGAGCAGTCGCACCGAGTCTTCGAATCATCTGGACGATTCCGGGCCGACTTCTATGATGGCCAGATCGCCTGGACCGAATTCTGGAGCCCATAGAAGTCGCGAACAACGTTTGGCCCTAGTTCCGAGGGCGGTTCATCATAGTAAGTTAGTATTCGGACTTCTGTGTTGACTTTTTATCGACAACAAACACTCGACTAATTTATTAACGCTCTCTTCCTACTTGCCGCCTCTTTCTTCTTCTTCTTCTTCTTCTTCTTGATCCTCTGCTCTTGGTACTGTCGAAAAATGTCGAAACCGTCAGATGTGCTGTACCACACGCAAGAATCAAGTACATCGACAGAGCCGTCACCAATTTCTGAACGAAAGACTTTTCCCAGATTGGAAAAGCAGAGGTATGCAACCATTGTACGTTCTTTGTTACTTTGGGACGTCTTATGGGTTGGGGGATGATTTTCACGTTGAAAGCTACGGCTGGCTGAGTCACGCTTTACTTTTCATTGATAATAATTTTGACAGGAGTCGTGGAGCAACGCCAGATATTTCAGTTGATGTAGGCCGTGTTCCAATCGCAGGGACTAGACCAATATTGAAATTATCTGAGGCCGGAACACGCCCGTATTCCGCGAACGTATCTCCCAGCCATTTAACGTCGGTTTTCACCAATCGGCTGTTGCAAGCTCCAAGTGTTTGCAATCAAGTCAAAGAATTGAACGCGAGAAAGTCCGTCGAGTCACTTAATTGCCAACTGGTGCAGGATGAACCCCGCGAGTTTCGGCGGAAGGTAAAAACTATAAACCGCGAGAGAGACGAAGACTGGGGTAGCGAGTTGTCCACCTTGGAGCTTAAGCCGCCATCCGGCTTCATGGATGCCCATGAGACTAGCGAAGCTGAGTGTGACATTGACATGAAGCTTAAACTCCATCACAAAAAGGGTGTCACGCTCAACGCCCTATCAAAGTCACCAAAAGACTTTACCATCACTGTTTAAGTGTAACGAATATCAAAATCGATGTATCTATTATAATTTATCATTATTATTAGGTATAAGGTATAAATTTTGAATAATTATAAAATGACTGTTTAAAAAAAAAATCACTGCTAATAACGCTCTATGTACATTAAATACATATTTTTTTAATACATGCGTATAGTTCAATCGCCTCAACCAATTCCATCACCTCTCTCTACTCGTACTTTTCCCTGTCCCTTCCTTGAAATATTTTATAGATTTGAATTCAAAAAGTGTCTGAGCGGGGTGACAAATGCTCTCGCCATCTCGCGGTCATTGGTGCGAACTAATTTAGCCGCAAGAAAAAAAATTGAAAAATCGGGGCGCCTAACCGTATACAACCCGCACGTCATCACCGTAACCGATTGCCTAAAATCAGGCGCCGGAAAAATCCGGCAGTTGCGACACTCGGATATTGCATGAAGAAGCCGTCTCCATACGTTTATCTATCTATACTAGCGTTTTCGAAAGTAAGAAGGATTTTGACTCGCAAAATTTCTGGTCCTGGTATCAGGAGAACATCTGAGCCGAGGAGGTGTGCCGAAAAAGGATATTTGTCTTGATTCATTCATGCATACCTCTCTCTATACTTCTCTATACCTATATTTAATTAATACTAGCATTTTTTCGGAGTTAGAAGGATTTTAACTCGCAAAATTTCTGCTCCTGGTATCAGGAGAACATCTGAGCCGAGGAGGTGTGCCGAAAAAGGATATGTGTATTGATTCATTCATGCATACGTCTCTCTATGCCTCTCTATACCTATACCTAATTATTACTAGCATTTTCCGGAGTTAGAAGGATTTTAACTCGCAAAATTTCTACTCCTGGTATCAGGAGAACATCTGAGCCGAGGAGGTGTGCCGAAAAAGGATATGTGTATTGATTCATTCATGCATACGTCTCTCTATACCTCTCTCTATACCTATAGTTCATTAATACTAGCGTTTTTCGGAGTTAGAAGAATTTTAACTCGCAAAATTTCTACTCCTGGTATCAGGAGAACATCTGAGCCGAGGAGGTGTGCCGAAAAAGGATATGTGTATTGATTCATTCATGCATACGTCTCTCTATACCTCTCTCTATACCTATAGTTCATTAATACTAGCGTTTTTCGGAGTTAGAAGAATTTTAACTCGCAAAATTTCTACTCCTGGTATCAGGAGAACATCTGAGCCGAGGAGGTGTGCCGAAAAAGGATATGTGTATTGATTCATTCATGCATACGTCTCTCTATACCTCTCTCTATACCTATAGTTCATTAATACTAGCGTTTTTCGGAGTTAGAAGAATTTTAACTCGCAAAATTTCTACTCCTGGTATCAGGAGAACATCTGAGCCGAGGAGGTGTGCCGAAAAAGGATATGTGTATTGATTCATTCATGCATACGTCTCTCTATACCTCTCTCTATACCTATAGTTCATTAATACTAGCGTTTTTCGGAGTTAGAAGAATTTTAACTCGCAAAATTTCTGCTCCTGGTATCAGGAGAACATCTGACCCGAGGAGGTGTGCCGAAAAAGGATATGTGTATTGATTCATTCATGCATACCTCTCTCTATACGTCTCTATACCTATACTTAATTAATACTAGCATTTTTCGGAGTTAGAAGGATTTTAACTCGCAAAATTTCTGCTCCTGGTATCAGGAGAACATCTGACCCAGGAGGTGTGCCGAAATTTTCGGTGGGAAAGAGGATCTGTATAAGCATACGTGTCTTTATACACGTCTCTATATATTCATTAATACTAGTGATTTTCAGTGTTAGAGAAATGCTAAGTCGAAAATTGCTTCTTCTATCAGGAAAGCATCAGACCCAAGAAAGGAGTCGCAAATTTTGAGGAAGCCGAAAATGCATGAATTATAATTACTACTAAACTATTATATATAATATTATATATTATATTACTACTAAATTATTACTCCTCTCGTATGCCATACGTTGTTTCACCTATCGTTTATTTAAAATGAAGAGTCGTAGGTAGGGGAGAGTGCAAGATAATAAAATAACCGACCATTTGGTGAATATGAAGATTTATTGCTGTAGCAAAGATACAATAATCATTGATAAAATAATGTACAATTTATAATAACCTCCTGAAAATGAATATCCTTTCATCTCATGAGATCGAGTCCTAAATTCTAGCTTTCTGGTATATAAATGATAAGAATATAAATGCTATTTGAATTACAAATAATACGCTATCTGATATAACTAATTTCATAACTACCGCAGAGTTCAATACACGCTCGTTTCTCGCAATGAGATAAGGATTATTGCTGCACGGAGTTGTTTGGACTCTGATAGAAACTGATAATTATCTGTAACAGACGAAGAAGCATATTATAATACGTCTATCATTTGGTAAATCATTCAAACAATTGAACAAGAACCTCTTTTTATCATTGAGTGCATCGTCAATTCTGCGGCTACTCTTCTAAGTGAAGATTCTACCGCCTCTGAAACGAATTGAGAACTTGAACCTAGCCCCGTTCCCGTATTATATTCTCCCATGCGACTTTACCTAAATCCCACATTTCTCACTCCTCGGTAGCGCCATCGATGAAAATCTGACGAACCGTTCCACAAGCTGCAACAGCCGACAGAAGGTAGCCAATACCGTCAGCGAGTAACGTTGCGATTGTAGAGAAGCAGAATCTTGCCATGAAGAGCTCATGCATCGATGGGGATACTTTCCTGCTCCGAAACGTCTATTTCGGACAGATTTATTACCTTGAAAGAAAAAAGAAGAACAATGAAAAAAAAAAAAAAAGAAACAGTAGTGACTGTTCCAAAAACGAACGAGTCAGAGACTCCCGCAGGAGACGGTAGTGCATACCGCGCGTTAAATTTAGCTAACCTTCACGAATGCCTGCATCATTCTAAAAATATCCGTATAAATATACGCTCGAAATTTGACGGGGATAAAGAAATCATTTTCTCCCTAAATTTTGGATAGAATGGCAAAGATCCCGGTATTCGTTGCCCAGAAAACCGCACGCCTTTGTTAGGCTCGAACTATAGAGGTGGAAAAAGTCGGGTTGTCCGGCAGGGTCTCAGGTAAAGAAATGTAAAAAATGGGGAACCTGTATACGAATCCGCTTTTGGCGGTAATTGCAGGTGTTTATGTGAAACGGTGTAAAGGTTAGCTCACACCGTTCCTCAGCCACGTCGGGTGAAAAATATCGAATGAATTGACGGACAGAAGCCTGAGCCCGTTTATGGACGTAGTAGAAATCACCGTCACGGTGGCTTTAGGGAAGTTCATTAGTATTTACCGCGTTAACTACCGGCCGGCTAATATGGAAGTTGATATTACGGTTTCTTATCGAGAGTTGAACAGCCATACGAGCAGGTATAATAATGCGCGTCCATCGTAGATTTGATCAGCGTTCTGAGATCATCGAAGATTCGAAACCTGCGATAAGACGGATACATTGTTCGCGGCGGGGACGTAAAACCGAGGAGCTGTAACTCGCGCAAATAAATCTAAAACGAATGATAAAACGGAATTCTAGTTCCTTTAAGGAGAAGAGAAATCGTGAAATGCATACAGGCAATAATTGCTGTTACCGGTTCTATGTATCCTCAAGCTCAAAAACCGCTTACGGTAATCAATGCAATGCTAGTTTCACGTAAACCCAATGCCCTGTGATCGACATAGATACAAATTTCGAAGAAAGTTTCCGTATCTATTTAAACGAAGAATCGTATTGATTTTAAAAAAAAAATTTAGAAATTTTCTAATCCCAAAAACTTCGACTCAATACGGTCCCGCGGGAATGATTTTCACAGAGCTAGGCTTCACGCCGCGGCTGACAGTCTCGGACGTAGTATAGTCCGGCGAATCTCGTTCGTTTTTCTTCTTCCCATGTTATATTTCATTAAGTATAACCAGCAGTACCGTACCGCGGGGTATAGGCGGCACGGAACTCGCCGGGTCTGTCAGTCGATCGCAAGCCGTTGAACAAGCCGCGCAGACTCCGTCCCAACGTCGCGAAGCCCAACGGACTATATCGCGTCTCTCCTGCGACGATTAGATCTCTGTGAACGGAACGGACGCGTTAAGTTTCGCCTGAACTCTGCCAGTCTGAACGGCGTGTAGAATTCCCTGTTTTTTTTTTCAAAAAAAAAAACAAAATCGTCCAGAGTTCTCGCGGTGGTCCATAATCTGTGCGCAGTGCTCTCCGAAACGGGACCATGAGTACACCGGTGAAAAAGGTGCCGATCCACCTCCAGGTAAGCGACCCGAAAATCCAACCGACTCCTCGAGCCTGGAGCCAGCTTAGAAAGTGGCGAAAACAGCGATCGCTCGCGATTACGTAACGGCGTTTATTTACGTCGGTGGCAACGCGAGCGGCTCAGCTAGCAGCGAGTAACATGGCAAACTCTGGCCCCGTCAAATCTCGGATGTGTCGATCGCGGCGCAGAGATAATATCGATTCTGATAAGCCGGTTGCTCGCTGGAGGATAGGGAAAAGCCAGTTCCCGTGATAATAGCGAGAGGATGATCGCCACCGTTAGCATCCTGCTTCCTCGGGGTCTCGATTTACTCCAGTTATCTTAGCGGTACAATACTTAGACGAGAAGAGATCGTTCGCGGCCGTAGACTCTTTCTTTTCATCGTTATACCCGCTAGCCAACTTTTACGGAGAGAAGATCGTCCCCTACTCCGACCTGCTGCGTTGCGCTAGATTTTTCAACGCGACTATTTGCACATGCAGTTTCTCCGCATTTCCATTGATGCTAGTCCGTGAATGGAGGAACATCTAAGGATATTGAAATCATTATCACCTGGAAGTTTAAATGGAAATGAGCTAGGCCTGATAGTTTCGCAGGCTGTTGTTAGCTCGTGGACATAATGTATGCAATAGCATCCGGTTACGTCTTACGGTTCTACGGTTATGGAATATGAATTAAGGAGCTCTCATTCTCCTTCTGTCTCGCATACGCGATGCTACGTCGAAAAAGAGCACGTAGAGCGGATTACATCGCCGCAAGTCACGAGTCAGACAAGAGAGATAATGATGAAGAAAGCGTATTATCCTCGCGACCAAACCGAAAGACGCAGTAGCCGAAATCGATAGAGACACGTTTCCATGGGAATTAACAATTCCACGCTAAAAACGGAGCGAATATCCTCTCTTCCCCAGCGCGAATTCGCGCTCTCTCTCGAACACCGCGTGGTAAGCCTCGAACAGTTTCGTAGAGAACTACGTCCTAATTTCCATAGCCTACATACGGACTTCCGGATATGAGGCAACAGGGCATGAACCGCGACTGGTCAACAGATAAACTGTCCGATATGTGTGCCGTGTATGCCGTTGTACTCGGCTAGGAGCAGGTGTATTCGTGTAATCGTACAACATCATCGCTGTATTCAATCCATCAGTAATTCCGCTACGTATGTACTTCGGCTAATAAGGCTTTGCCTTTCGGACTTCGCGAGGCTGCAGAGCTTACGAAACCTCTTCCCGGACGACTGCGGCATAGAAAATTCCATTTAGTTGCACTTTCGAAGCTCTTGCTCGGCCTCGTTCCGTTACCTAATGCACTTTTCCCTCCGCTCCGTTTTACTCCTTGGGGAATTGACCCCGTTGGGTAATCCCTATCAGGCTAATAATCTACAAACGCTGTGCGAGCCGCGCGTACACACTCCTCCTCGTAATTAGTCTGATTAGCTACTCCCGCCGACTAACTCAGGGTTAATGACTGCTCGAAATAGCTCCGACTAGCTCGGAAATAAAATTCATCCTAGAAGTAGAAGTTCGAAGACTTTGACCCCGGCGAGGTACGGAAATATCGCGACAGGCCAGAGACCCGCGTTTACGCCCCGATCGATATTTCACTTACGCTAAGGCACTTTCTCGCTCATCAAGGTGAGCCTTGATTAATTCACGCCGCTGCGTGTCTAGTTCATTTTGCTATTCGTTCGCTACTGGGGAGGAAGAAGGGCTTCCGAAGTCGGATTTGGCGGACGGGTTTTTCCCATTCTCCGGAAACTTTTCATGCCTTTGGTGATACCGGATGAATTCATGATTCGGCGTCTCTGAGAACTCGAGCTTTGTACAGAGAAAATCTATATTTGCGAGGGGTAGTTTCGGAGGGTTGTCGGCGTCGGCGTAGGCGGCGCTGCTGTATACCATGGGAGACTATAGTCAAGGGTGCAGAGCGGCATCGAGCCATAGGACAACGCCCTAGGTGTGTGGTAAAACCCCATCAAGGATCGAACTCCTGGCACACGCGATTCCCCCCGGCTCCGCTCTTCGAGGTGTAAAAATAGCCAGGATTTCGACTTGTAAAAAATCGCGGTTGTATGTTTCTAGGCGAATTCCCGAAAAGAGTCCGAGGAGCATGCTTTCATCTAAATCCGAGAAACTATCCTAGTCCCCTAATCCCCTATTCCTAATCTATTTTGCAGAGCGCGCAGAACCGTCTCCTGATTAAAAATGGGAAAATCGTGAACGAGGACGAGACGGTGGACAGCGACGTCTACGTCGAGGATGGCATCATCAAGTGAGTATCGAAGGTCCTACCGATTTTCTCCGAGAAATTAACAGCGAAGAGGCAAAAGTTTAATTCGACAGGAACTAGGGTGGGGAAATATTCGCGGCTTACCACCCAACTGACGTTTGTCCGTGGGGTGTGAGCCGCTGAAGCAAGGGTGTAACTCTAAACCCAACCTATCTTTCACGCAAGGTTGAAACTGTCGAGACCAATGAACCGCGTGGAAGCGGAAAGCAAAGGGTGTTAGACAGATTTGATTCGAGATTAAACACACTCAATTCGTGACTCACTGAAAGCTTTGACGCATTTTACGCAGGGGTATGTAATATGTTTGGCGTTTAGAGTTCCGAAGTCCGAACATCATTCGAGCCACTGTTTGAATGAGCGAATCACCTGCGCCTTTGTAAAAAGCGTTTTTTCTGTCGCAAAAGTTTGACGATACAAAATTCTATTCGGGTTTGAAATAGAGGAAATATTCTTGGCGAATTTCCAACGCGTTTCTTTCTCCGTAAGCAGTTTTAGCACGTATACTATACATGCGAGGTATACCAGACTGCGGTATTCCGTTGGATCGATGACGGTCCAGCTTGCGAGATACGGTGTGGGAGTGTATGTATTTATTTGCGACAATCATATCGCGTTATGTTACATCTCAATTGAAACGATCCGCGTAGACGTATGTGGCTGTCGGACGACGTGGAGATGAGAAAAAAAAACTTAAACCCAGCTTAACACTGGAGATAAACTCCGAGTGGTATCAACACTCGGTTCAGATAAGCCTGTGTATACAAGCTGATAGCAGATGTACGTACGTGCGTCAATATAGTAATTGAAATTGTTGATAAGGTGAGGAGAAGGTGAAAGGCGAGAGTCATTTTTTTTCCCATTCGTCAGCTCCTAGGTACTAGAACGAATTTATTCATCGCTCGTTTTCTACGTACACGAATGTACAGAATACAGCGAGCCTAGCTAGGGCCAATGCTGGCTCTATTTTTAGAGCAATTTCTAATCTATTTACGCACGCGATTTTAGTGGGTTTGACTTGAACAGAACAGGAAAAGCCGGGGCTGAATGCCTGGGGGAAAGAAAGAAGGAAAGAAAATATTGTTGAACAGCCGCTGCTCGCGAGTTTTCAGAACTAATAACACACGATGTGCCTTACTCTCGTGTTCTTCGTGATTAAAAGTGCCAGCTCTCCGATATGCATGCGAGTTTGAGTGCCTCTCGCCGTTTCCCATCCGAATAATCGCCCCGTGCTCTTGAGACACTAGAGATATACAAATTATCACTCCTCGCGCGATTTTGACCCTATTCTCATTCTTCCAGACAACTTGGAAGAAACTTGATAATACCAGGTGGAACAAGGGTGATAGACGCCCGAGGGAAGTACGTTATGCCCGGAGGAATCGATCCGCACACCCACTTCGAGCTAGACCTGATGGGGGCTACGTCAGTCGACGACTTTTACCAGGGTACAAAGGCCGCTGTGGCCGGTGGCACGACGATGATCATAGATTTCGCGATACCAAAAAAGGGTGAATCCCTGCTCGAAGCTTACGATCGGTACAGATCAATCGCCGACGAGAAGGTCTGCTGCGACTACGGGCTCCACGTCGGCATCACCGCATGGAACAGCAAGGTAAACCGCGCGTTTATTTCGCGAATGGACCAGCGTTGAACGAGCCTTTGTCATGCGTCGTTTTAAATACGGCACATCCTGTGCTCCGCCTCGCTGTATAGATCCACGACGCAATGTCATCTCGTCTCGTTCGTGCATTAAAACCGTTCATCTCGGCGTGGGCGGAGAGAGAGAACACCAACGTTTTATAACTCTGATCGCTGCTAATAGGCGACATTTAGCCGCGGCTTATGCCACAACGCGATGTGTCAGCTCTACGCATCATATTGTAGGCCTGGGGTCAATGGATGTGCGTTCTTCTCCGTTTAACTCTCGACCTCGAGCCTAGCCTGCACTCCGCTTTCTTTCGCTGGGAATGGTCCGTTTCGCCTTGCTCCTCGAATCCCTGAACGAATCCCTTGGCTACTGTCCAAAGAAATTCATTCTCTCCGGGACGCTAATTAGCCTTGTTAAAATCGAAAAATTTGAGCGAACTGTGGCGAGGAAAATTGGACGCGGAACGGGACGCAAAACAGTGACAATCCATGCCGCGCAGTTCCGCGCTGCATATTTCAATCCGCGGAGCAATTGGCGCCGGGTATTCATCGCGATTTAATTTTCCTCAAAATTGATCGACCATGAAGTGGGTCAGTGGTTCGGTCCCGATTGCATTCTCCGCCTTGAAACTCTCCGCGGTTATTATTTGGTCACTAAACAACCGGTGGAACGAGGCGCGATTAGACGCAGCGACCAGAACCCAGCTGGGACTTGCTTGCATGGGCTGGCTCTTCCGTAGCCATCAACGCAGCGGACTAGCCATTCAGATTTGAGATTACGAGAGTTCAAGCTTTCTCTTTTTCCTAGCCAGAAGGTTTACTCGCTAGACAAAACTCCTAACCCAAAAATATTCGAGGCTGCCTTGTCGCTTGTTTCTACCAAACGCACCTGACGAGGTGCTTGACCGGGTGTTTGAACAGCCTCAATATGCCTGCGAGAGGGAAACCAATTCGGCCACGTCCTATTTTCAGGTCAAAGAAGAAATGGCGATCCTGGCCAGAGACCATGGGATAAATAGTTTCAAAGTCTTCATGGCCTACAAGGACGTATACATGCTAAGAGACCCGGAATTAATCCAGGTCTTCGCAGCCTGCAAAAGCATCGGAGCCGTGGCTCAAGTTCACGCTGAAAATGGCGACCTTATCGCCGAGGTAAGCCGAGTCGGATTCATACTTCGTTATATTTTATCACAAGGCAGAGGATTGGAGTGATCGACACTTCCGAGTGCCGTAAACGAACTTGTGTCGCATTTTCAGAACACGAAGAATCTCCTCGCAGCTGGCGTGACCGGGCCTGAAGGGCACGAAATGTCGCGTCCAGAAGAGGTCGAAGCTGAGGCGGTGAACAGAGCTTGTGTGATCGCCAATCAGGTAAGAAAGGGTGACTGGACTGAGCTTCTTTTCGACGCGCTGCACCCCGCTGCACTTCTTCCTTCCGAGTAATTTTGACCAGTATAGTTCTGCACGACTAGGTAAACTGCCCGCTCTATGTTGTGCATGTAATGAGTCGAAGCGCTGCCGAAGAGGTCGAGGCCGCCAGAAGACGCGGTGTCGTAGTTTGGGGCGAGACCTTGGCAGCTGCTCTAGGAACCGATGGAACGCATTACGCGCATTCCTGCTGGAGACATGCGGCCGGGCACGTGCTCAGCCCTCCTTTGAGACCAGACCCGGACACGCCTTACGAATTGATGATTAAACTAGCCGAGTGAGTATCCCGTAGATTGTCTAGTCTCGTAAACCCGGAGGCTTGGAAGAGACGGCGGACTGATTACTCCTGAGGAAGCACAGCGAAGACCGTGAAGAAGAACTGCAGTTCGTTGTCTCGTAGGTTTAGTTTGATTGCCTAGATTTTTGGATTTCGTTTCCTTTCGTTTTGTGTTTGGTTCGGAATTGATGTGCAGCACTTATTATTTGGTATTGACTTGCCACACTTTTCGCACGTATTTTTATCCTCCTCAGTTCCGTTTTATCTCGCTGTTGGTTTTCTTATATTGAAAAGTTTTGCGAACTGTGAAATGGAGGCGATATTCAGATGGAAAGCTCCATTTCATTGCGCGAACGAATCAGCCTTTCCTTTCCTTCGGCATTGACCATTGTCGAATAAACTAGAAAAAGGATATCTCTCTGATTGAAACGTATCTAGGCGAATTGTCCGCTGTACGTATCTCCGGTGACGAGTAAATCATCGGCGGACGTTATCGCTGGGAAACGTGCCAAGGGTGTCGTCGTGTTCGGAGAACCCCCGGCCAGTAGCATCGGGATTGACGGTAGCGAGCAATACGGAAAGGACCTTAACAAGGCGATTAAACTCGTCACGAGTCCTCCGTTGAGGCCGGATCCAACGACACCTGCGTATTTGATTGAGCAGCTCGCTCAGTAAGTAGAAATGATCAAGTGCCAAAATTCTCACGATTACGCCCATTTCTTTTCACACTT
Organism: Rhogogaster chlorosoma; assembly: GCA_944452935.1. NCBI lineage: Eukaryota > Metazoa > Arthropoda > Insecta > Hymenoptera > Tenthredinidae > Rhogogaster > Rhogogaster chlorosoma. The sequence continues at coordinate 2,209,217 of OX101801.1, read as the reverse complement.
TATTGTCCCTCTCCACTCGCACGAGGTCATCAAGTCATAGAAGCCCACCCACGCGCAGATAGACGCATTATACTCACTTCTTCTTACCTCATTGATGATGCAACTGACTTTTTATGGTAATTCTTCACCGTGGGCGTCTGGTGGTCAGTCGTAAACAGATTGCGCCTTATGGAAGTAGCGATAGTAGGTCGAAGAAGCCAGTTTTTCTCAACTCCGAGATTCTTACAATGTCCGTTTGGTCCGGGGCCAGCGATTCAGATCACAAGAATCCACAAATTGCTTCAGGGTTTAACGCAGTTTTCCAAAATCCACGATCTCAGGAATCGTTCGAGTCTCCTGCCGCAGACGCATTGCCTAATTACATATTTCCGAGAGAGTAATCAGCACGCCAAAGCCCTGCAGTCCCTGGCCAATTTCTTTTCCGACAAATCGAGTGATTTGGTGATTTTTTTCCCGCAAAATTAGGGGCGGTCTGCAGGTAACGGGCAGTGACAACTGCACGTTTAACGCCGACCAGAAGTCCCTCGGAAAGGACGACTTCTCGAAGATACCAAACGGCGTGAACGGGGTCGAAGACCGCATGTCGGTCGTATGGGAGAAGGGGGTTCAGGCGGGGATAATGGACCCGCAAAGATTCGTGGCAGTGACAAGTACGAATGCTGCGAAGATCTTCAACCTCTACCCGAGGAAAGGCGTGATCGCCGTTGGTTCCGACGCGGATATTATCGTATGGGATCCCAACAGGAAACGAACAATTTCCGCACAGACTCACGTGCAGGCAGTCGACTTCAACATCTTCGAGGTAACAGACGATATTCAACAGGTTGAAAAAAAGACTGACCTTTCATTGCCTTCTTCTCTCTTTCTCTCCATCAGGGTATGGAGGTCCATGGTGTTCCCGAATACGTTGTGGTCAACGGACGTGTATGCGTCGACGAGTGCGATGTCAAGGTGGTTCATGGGTACGGTAGATTCGTCGAGACGCCTATCTACCCGCCATACGTCTACGATTTGATTGCAGAACGAGAACAGGTAAATTCCATGATCTGAGTCGGGCCGTTCGTGGCTGTCGATCCCTTGACCTCTTGAACTCTTCATATTCCGGGTTATTCTTTGTTTCAAGAAACCGCGGGGTGTCGCTCGATCCGAGGCTGAACAGAAGCGATTTGCCGAAGAGGACGCTGCCTTGGCAAAGGCAAGGGAAGCTGCGAGGGCTGCAGCGAGTGAATCGATCCAGATAAGCTACACGAACGGATCAGTCGATGGCCATAAGCCGAAATTGGCCAGTCTCTCCTGCGTCCCTACGCTGCCAGAATCTGCAGTTGTCACCCCATCGGCGCGAGGACCTCGTCTGGAAGGACAAAGGAACTTGCAGGACTCTACCTTCTCGATTAGCGGTAAGTATTTCGATCCTTCGGGTTGAATTTTACGATTTTTCACTCTCTTGTCTTCGTTGTATGGATTTTATTTTATTTTTCTTTCTTTCTACTTTGCAGAAGACGTTGATGAGGCTCGCCGCGCATGTATTCGCGTTAATAATCCTCCGGGTGGTCGCAGCGCTGGTGGTTTTTGGTAATTTTGACCTCTAGGGTCCTAATGGTTCCGCTTAACGCGCAAACAGAAAGAAAATAAGAGAAAGAAACTATATATGAGTTTTCAATGGAAAGGAAAGAAGATATATGAAAACCTTATTTCCCAAAACACCTCATCCTAAGGTCCTTTATCCGACAAAAACGAAAAAAACAAAAAAGCACCACCATCTATCTAACTATCTATCTATCTCATCATCGGCTTTGAACCAGCTTTGACGTTTCGCTAATTACCAAATATTAAACGTTAAGTTTTACACCACAATTCAAATCCATCAAGGTCTGTTCCATCCAAGGAGGATACGGAGCCGGAAAGCCAGTAGGTTGTGTATTGAATAATATTATATAAAATACAGACCTGATTAGTACGCTGTCTATATAATAAATTAATTATCTATGCCTTATTATAATTATCTATAATTAATACATCTTCTCTAGATACATCTGTTTTTTTTTTTTTTTTTTTTCAATCTTTCTCGTTTCATTTTATTCTTCTGCAAAATTTTGCTTTTACAATATATAATATTCACAGCGTTAATATATTACATATTATTATACAATCTTCATATTATATCTATGCCCAATTAAGTGCTATAACATAATACATACAAGCTTTTCGTATATATACAATTTATTTATTTAAATATCAATGCAGCGTCGTATATATACCTAACTACCCTAATCTGCGAACTATTTAATATGAGAATGCTTGGAAGAGTCGCCTTTGTAATTTAATTAATTAATTATTTTTCTTTGAGGTGACCGGTGCTTGGGATTAAATGACAATTAATTGATTATTTAAATAACGTCGTCCTGTTACTTTATATTATATTATATATATGTATATTATTTATACATATATACAAATATTAATGTTCTATATATGTTAAGTTTTCAATATACTAGTATAATATATTAGTTACGTTTTTCATTATTTTTTTCCTTACTTTTTTCTTTTTCTTCGAATCTTCAGAAGAAAAAAAGTCAAATTCTATGAAATATTATAGGTATAATTTCTAATTATTATTATTATTATCATTTTTTCGATGATCACATAAATCGTTTGCATTATAAAATACGTACGTAACATTCGTTATAGTATATTATTATTACCTGCACATCCAAACTATATAGAATTATATTAAATATTATTCGCGAGTTGAATATAGATATGTGTGTTATGTGAGAAAAGAGAAGAAGAAGAAAAGGAAAGAAAAAAAAAAAAAAACCACTTATTGAATGTACGTAATGTTGTGTGTATGTAATATACTGCAGTTATATTATACATATAGAAAGAGATGATAATTAATCATTTATTAAAAAATAATTGCAATAATATCGGAAACTGATTTTTCTACGACGAAATAATATATTATTATTATTACTGTTGTTATTATTATTATTATCATTATTATTATTATTCGATAGCGATTTGTCAATCGTATATAATAATCACACTGAATAAAATGATTGCAGCGTTTTCGTTTGATAGCTGGGGAAAAATGATTAATTAATTAAACGTATGTTAATTACATATGAATCTAGCAATGCGTGTACGGTCAGAAAACTATGCAGATTTTCTTTCTCGCCGGATTTGCAAGTTTTAATATATATAAAACTACCTATAATAACTGCCAATCCGAATTTTTGAGGGCCTGGAAATTAGCTACCCGTATCTATGAAGATGTGACTAAATAAAGAGGAAAAGCATAAGCTGCTGTATGAAGAAAGAGAAAATGAAAATATCATGGGATTGGAATATTGTGATCAGACAACCAAGAATTCTTGTGAAATGTAACATATCGTTATACATGAACAGGAAGAGATGAAAAATAAAAAAAAAACAACAAGATATTTCATAAAGTTTTTGACGATTGACGAAAGTAAAAAAAGAAAAGGAAAATAAAAATTCGCGGAATAATTAATTATAATAACTATATATATGCAGAGCTAATTTCTAACACGTTAATTACCGCACACGAACCTGCGCAGCTACGCATTAAATAATACATACGTAGGATATCGATATATTATTATATATATTATACAGCCTTGCGATTTTAGATAATTAATAATAAATAATATAATTATTATAAAATTTTACAGAAAGATAAAAAAAGAAAAAAGAAAAAGATTTTTCACGACGATTTATTATAATATTCATATTATATGTACCTATGTACATGACGACGTATATATATACTCACACAGTTTTTTGTACTAGATTTTTCTAGAAAAGAAAAAAAAAAACGAAAAAAATACTCCGGATAATATTGTGTTATTTTATTTGTTTATTTTTTATTGTTTTCTTCTAGATGTAACAATTTATTGTCGCATGAAAAAAAAAAAAAAGAAAAAAAAAATAGAAATAATTTATCCTGAAATTATTACCCAGAGAAATTTGCCTTATTTATTATAGAAATAAAAGCGGATCCGCGGGGGTTGAAGGTCTCGAATTGTTTGAATTCCCAAACGAAATTTTGATATCGTACCGAATCCCAGTTGTAAGAATAATAGTGTATTTCCCGGCAAGTCTACGTAATTGGCTAATTTCGAAAAATTTTCAAACGAAGAACACCTGGAGGGTCGAAATTTCCGAAAACTAAAGATTCGCGAGGCTTTCCAAAGTTTTGTAAAATTCTATAAATCGTCGCTCAAGCGAATCCGGGGGTTTAAATAAATATTCGGAACTTCAACCCGGTTCCAAAATATAACGTCGATGTAATGAGGAGAAAATTTTTATATGGAATAAAAAAAAAATCAGAGGGAAAAGAAATTATACTAGACTAGACACTGTAACTGGTAAATGAAATGAATAGTTAAATAAAGAAATAAATGAATATAGGGAACGGTTTTTTAATGAATATAAAAATCGGCGTGATATCGATGATATTATAATAATAATTAAATTGCAGTGGTCCATTCGTTTTTCGTAAATTTGAGCTGGACAATAGTAAGAGATGATATATTCATTATAATAATAATATTAATAATTGGCAGAGTATGACTGTTACATAATGTATGTGGTATTGCTTTAAATAAATAAAAAATATATAATAATCAATACGATATATGTATATCTATTTATCTATATGTATACTATGTGATATGCTAGGATAATTATATTTAATAACTATCGTAGTAACTGGTTCGTTATTCCTCTCATTTCATATAATTATCTATAATCATATATAATTCCACTATATATCACTGGTATAATATTGCCCGATTAATTATGCACATAGACTGGCGATTTGACTGATTAATTAACAAAAAATACAGAATTTTAGAAATTCGCGCGAACCACAGTCTAAAATTAAATAATAACAATATAATATAATATAATATAACAAAAAAATATACAACAAAATCATGCATTTAATACATGATATGTATTAGGGTGGTCCTTAATTCCAACATCTCCAAATATATAGAAAAAAATGTAGCCGAAACCCCAGGTTCTTGTCTCGAACCTAAAAGCCTACGAACTTTTCCGTTTAAATAACACACGATTTTTAGTGATTCGAAGTTATTTTTTACTCCCAATCGCATTGTCGCTCCGAATAATCTGAAACTCCGCACACTTCTTACCTACACCAGTGGGTATCGGTGAAAAATTTACAGACTTTTAACGTCGAAATTTTATTCCTCGCAATTTTGAGATAAGTAATTTTTGTCCGCCGCGCCGTAGCTTCGGAAATTATGTCGTCAAAGCTCTGTAGAATTTTCACGAAATACTTACCACCAAAAGTAAGGAGTATACAGAGTTTGAGATTTTTCGGAGCTATACTGCAATAGGGAGAGAAAAAAATCGTGTTTTATTCAAATAGGAAAATCCGAGGGCTTTGGGGAGGCACTTAGAATCGAGATAGGAACCCCCAAATTTTTTCCAGATATTTCGAGACGTTCTGGGTCACGGGAGCATTGGGATTCTAAAATGATCGAATCGAGGACCGCGCTAATAAACAAATTAAAAAAACTCTTAGCTATGATATAATAATATACAGATAACTGAATGAAACGATGATTGAGTTCACGACTCGAAGAACAACCGCAGATCATCAATAATTCTATACGCGACGATGATTGGAAAAAATTTTCGAAACACTGACTGAATATTTCCGCATCAATCCTCCTCGTCTCCGTTATTCAGCTCGCCAGTGTCCGCCTTTTGACGTACCTTGTCCAATATCTGTTTCAGCTCCGAGGACTTCGCGGTCTTGTACTAAAATCGGAAAAATAAAATCCGTCAGATTTGCTCAGGAAAAATCCGACGCCCTTTACTCACCCCTGACACGTTTCGGGACAGTGTAATCTGGCCGTACAACCTCCCGCCCTCAGTTTGACCGCAATATAGTTCCAATTGACGTTTTGAAAGTGCGAATAACTCGTGTCCAGCCATGCCTCTGAGCTGCCTACCGATTCTGTCGAAATATTCGTGAAAAAAAATCAGAAATGCCGAGACCTCACTGGTCAGAGACGCGGGGCTAATGGCTACGTACTTTTCCGAAAATCCTTTCGCTTTTACCCAGCTTTGAACTTGGCTCGGAGAAGACCGTTGGTCTATGAATACATCCGGAGTCTTGGCGATGTCCAGGTTTCTCCTCTTCTCCCTGAACATTGTCAAAACGTATTTCAGCTCCTCCTGCATCTGGTCCTGGCTGCTCAGTCCTGCGACGAAAACGACCCGATCGAATCATGATTCATAAAGATTTTGGAAAATTCCGAGAACCTTTCGACGGCCTCACCTGGTCCTACCGATTTGTTGCTTTTTGATGTGCCGCTCTTGCTTTGCACGCCGTTGCGAGGACTTTGGGAATCGCTCGACGGCATTGGCAGCGGCGGTGGTGGAGGTGGCGGAGGCGCTGCTGGGGTTGAATTCGTCGATTTTATCGAACCCTTTAGAGAATTGTCCGACCTGCGCATCGTGCTGTTCTTCGAATCGGCGGAAAAGCTCGACAGATCATCCCCCATGCTGCTGCTACTCGAGATGCTGGAGTCACCTGGAATCGTAGATCGCGTCAAGATCAGACGATCTCGGAAATTTTCCCAAAGGCCAAAACTCCGAGGCTTGAAGTTGATGAGATCGGTTTCCGTGAAACGGCTCGCGATTTCTAGTCTTCAAAAGACAGCCGAGAAACAAACCTAAGTTTTTGGACTTTTGGCCTCTCGGAATTTGGGGATGACGAGAGTTAGTGATGTGTGAATTCTCCAAGAAATATACGATTCCTGCTTTTGCATTTTGTTAGTCAGGCAAGGTGCGACGCGTGTTGGGTTAGGGTTGAAAAATATCAAAATAGCACATTTCACCAACGATCAAAAGTTCCCCCTATGATGATGGAAAGCGAGCGGCATGCTTATAACATTGACGACTTACCGTAAAAGTAAAGATTTTTATCCTGACGAAGTACTTTTTCCGACATTCTTACGTCGCAGGAACTCGAGGTTGAGTTTGATTTCGAACTTGAACCCGAGTTTGTATCTTCCCTGATCAGAAGCGGTAACAGAATTTTTGCAGCGATAATTCGAAGCGATGGAATCGGCAGACAGGACGCTTTGATAACAAGGCATATATAATGTATGGACAAGAATATAGAAATAAGAAAGAAACTAGACGATTAAAAACAGAAGAAAAAAAAAATTGATTTCTTTTTTTTTTTTGTGTGTGTTTCTGGTTCATTTTTATTCGTGTGTGTGTTTGTTTTTATTTTCTTGAAGGAGGGAAAGGAGTCGGGAAAATCGAGTTTCAACAGTTACGAGGCATATTATACCTAGGTATACCGACTATATACGAGTGTGATAATTGATGATGGGAAAACGTATACCTACCTACGTATACGTGGACGAAATTTTATTCTATTTTTACGATATAAAAACGACGACGACGACGACGACGTTGAACATAGACAATCACAACATTTAAACATATAATCGTATATATTTATTAATAAAAGATTTACATAAATTACAATACAATAAAATGTACCATGGACGGATGATAATTCTGGTCCATATATACATATATATATATATATGTATATATATATAATTACTTAATAATATCCGATAAATACAACACGTTTCTTGTATAAGTTCAGGGGATGAGGAAGAAAAGAAGAGAAGAAGAAGAAGTGGAAGACGAGAAAAAAAATGAAATAAAAATGGAATCGTAAAAATCGTTCAAAAGATACAGTAATCGTGGAACAGGTATGTAGTTCTACTTTAGGATTGAAAATTAGAAGAAAGAATAGAAAGAGAAAAGAAAAAAAAATTGAAAAAACCAAGTAAGACGTCACAGAGATATATTGAACTCTTTTTGCCCATAGTTCGTAATAAAGGGTAGTGATGAAAAAATAAAAGTCCAAGAACCTGATGATGACGTACATAGATAGGTACATAGATACATAAATACATACATACATTCACCACCGGACGGCACAATAATAAATTTGATAATAAAATTGAATCTGTAATAAAAAAAAAATAAAAAAAAAAGACGAACGAACGAAGAAGAAAAAAAGTTACTTAGTCTTGTATAGAAATTTTTTTTTTTTTGGCTTAAGGAGGAATGAAATTGAAATAGAAAAATAAAGAAAAAAAAAACGTTACTATATAATATTATACCTATATTATATTACCAAATTTATTTACACTAGATACCTACTCTAAATAATTATTATTATCATTAGCTACGGAGATATCTAGGATATATAGGTATAAAATATAAGGTAGATGAAGGAAAAGAATGAGAAGAAAAATAAAATGAAAAAAAAAAAGAAAAAAAAAAACACAATTCGCAATGATTCTGAAATTTATAGAAAAACCAAAAAAAAAAAAAATCAAAGAATTATTACGTATAGATATGTACATATATGCGTGATGTTTGAAAAGTGAAAAATAAATTCTTCACTTTTCTTCCAATTCAGTCGTATTCAGTGTATATAGGTATGTGATATAATTTTTTGAATGAAAAATAATGTGATGTTTTGGTATATATATATATATGTAATTAACCAGCTGCGTATATATATATACCTTGTAAAAATATTCGATATATTGCACATATTATTATTTAACGACACATACATATGCATAAACATGTACATAAACCCATATCTATATGCGAATATATAAAGGGACGATATAAGGACGAACAGAGAAACTGAGGGAACAAAAAAAAAGAAAAGAAAAATTTTCAAAGCTAATTCAAGTGTAATGTATACAACGATTCGTAACTCCGGCTAGACGGGGCCGGGTTGATGTTCCAAATTTCGAAAATTACGTACGGTGAAAAAATTCCCAATTTTAATATCGCCGAATCACAGTTTATAGAAAAAATCAAATATCAAGTAAATAAAATGGCTTTCCGTAAAGAATATTTTGAATTTTGATCAACGATTTTTGGTCTCCGCATCCTAAGGAGTGATGCGAAATTTTCGAATTTCTTAACCATCGGATAAGTTTGGGAATTTAAAGAATTCTGAAATTGAAAGTTTTAGCAAATTTCAAATCGTCTCAAAACGAATTCGAAACTTCAGCCATGCCCCGGCTGGATAACAATAATCGAAATCAACTCTACATGAATTTGGTTAAAAAAAAAAAATACTGTGAATCGGATTTGCATCATACCCGGACGAGGATATGGCGTTGTTTAAGTGTTAAAACATTGTTAAACTATAGCATAAGTGAGTGTATATATTTGAGTTTGACATCAAACGATGAAAAACCATGTCTGTTGGTATGGTTAGATATTATTATTATTCATACGTATGTATATGATAAAAAGAGAACTTGTTAGTCGATAAATAATCAATATTCAATAACAATAACGCATAGTCAGATAGAAAGAGAAAAGAAATTTTCTCAAGATTTTGCAAACGGCTCGGTCTAAAAAAAAAAAAAAAAAAAAGATCTGAAGAAAAAACAGAAAAAAAAGGGAGGGGGGTTGAAAATTTGCCCCCTAAAATAATGGCTGGAATATTTTTTGGGGCAAAATCGGCCTAAATTTTTTTTCTCGGGGGCCAATTTCGCCCCCCCATAGAATCTAGATTCTATTTTCTGATCAGTTTGATCTAAACCCCTAATATATATCGATGTGAGTAAATCGGATGACGAAAATCTCTTAACGTATATATAGAAGTTATTAATAGATATGTGTCTTAAAAATATCGAAATTCACCTTTTTTTCCAAGTCGTTCTTTCCGCACCCAATCAGCGGGTGCCGGTGGTGGTATGGCGTGAGGACGATGCGAGGCATCGGGTCCCGGACTAGTGCTGGTACCTTCGATCTCCGAGTCCTGAAAAGTGAAAATGAAGAAAAAAAAATGAAAAAAAAAATCCAAATATAATTATATGGCAAAAATGATGACATACCTCGTAATTGTACCCGTGCCCTTGCCGCTGATATCTGCTGGTGTAAAGCGGGTTGTTGAAAACATCGTTGTCCGAGGGCTGAGTAGCCGGCGAATTATGAGGTGAGACAATCGTGTGAGGAACGTGGGCGATTTGTCCCTTCGAATTCCTGGCCTTCCACCACTTCCTACTGTCGTCCAAAAGCTCGAGATACTCTCCCCTGACGACTGTGAGTTCCTTGTCGTTGTTTGCCGTCCTTGGATACGTGACTTGAACGACTTTAGCGTTCCTCGAGATCATCTCGTCAAGCCAGGCTTCCTGGGCCCGTTCAACCGCCGCGTTGCCTCTCGGCCCTCGCTCGATCGAATCCAGGGATATTTCGCTGTGAGCTCTCGTCTGCTCGACGCCTCTGTCTCGGTCCTCGCGAGCATAAAGATCGGAGCTCGGGCCGTAGCTCCTCTCGAAATAATCGTTGCTCGGTCGTTCCTGGTCCCGGCCCCCCTCGTACTCGAGATAATCGCTGCTGTAATGGGACTCGTCGACGTCTCTATGGCTGTAGTAAGGATCGTTGAGGTTCTGGGTCTCCGGGGCATCGTCCCTCTTCTGCTTATCGGCGTTCAAAAGCGATGCCAAATGGTCGTGGTCCCGGTCCTCGGGGATCGGATACTCCGGGGACCATCCGTCCATGAAAATCGGATGGTACAAGGGCACATGGCCCTTCCACTGATCCCTGGGTATCAGCCAAGTGTCGCCGAGCGAATGCCAGAGTTCAGTTTCCTTGCTGGTCACGCAGTTGATCAGCAGATTGACCGCTTCGCGTGTGAGGAGGGGGGAGACGACTTTGTTAGGTAGATTGGGGTCGTAGGTGGTGTCGTGAGAAGCGTCGACGATCAGAGCCAGAGGTGTGAAGAGAAAATGGACGAGTTCCGGGGCGTTCGGGTCGTGAATGTGGGCCTTGAGTTTGGCGAGGAGATTGAAGGATAGTTTGAACTTCTGGAATATGTCTATGAACTCCATTTCCGGCGGTGGTTTTGCGCGCATGGTGAGCATCCCGTCCCCGAGGTTTCTCTTCTTAGATTTCCTGTTCCTACGGCGACGTTCGAGTTCCCTGGAAGCGGCTGCCGCGTGCTGAAGCCGGGCTATGAACTTCTCGATGTCGTCGAAGCAGTGATTCAGTATCGTTACGTCCCTCTCGTACTTCTCGGACGACGTTGAAGACACCTCGTCGATGTTCTCTTCCCGCGACAAGTCGTTCGGCGCATCATCTGCAAGAAATTTAACCCCGTAAAAAATCCTCGACAAACGACTCATTCCGATCCCGGATCTGAAAGGCAACTCACGGTTCGCCGCATTGAACGCAGAAACTTGTTCCCGGACGTTTACGCCGTTCAGCGGTGGCTCGGGAGGCGGCAGGGCCGGTGGAGGTGGGATCTGGCCCCTAGGACCTCGCGGGGATCCGCCAGGTACCAATTTTCCGATCTGAAGCATCTTCAGGTCCTCGACGAGATCCTGAGCCGATATACTCTGGCACTGGAATATGTGCATCTCCGCCCGTTGCCCGGAAGCGCTGTCATCAGCGACAGTGAAGACGAGTATGTTGTTGTACATTTCCATCGGATCCCTGGAGGTGAAGGCCGTCGGTTCTTGGATGAGAGAAGCGGGGAATCGCTCCATCACTGCCTGAAATCGTTAAAGCGCTATTTCTCCCCTCTCTTATCCCGAGTTCTTTTTTAGCTATTTACCCCGGTCTCGTTGTCCATTATCAATACCCATGACCTCTCGAGACGTAGCTGCATCTTCTGGCTCCATATTCCGTTGCTTTTTTCGAGCTGAAGAAGCCGCCTCATCCCATCAGCCGGGTAAACTATCCCGGTTTCTATCGTCACGGTGAACGTCGCCAAGTGTTCCATCAAGTATGTTGGCTCTGACCCGGTTCCCACCGCCCCTGAAGTACTGGGAGGACCGCTGGAGCCCCCATCTGTAGGGGGCAAGGGATAACTAGAGATCGGTAAGAAATCGGCAGAAGATCGATCCGCGGACTTATACCCTTATTGTAGGGGACAAAAATGGTTAAAGATCGGTAAGAAATCGGCAGAAGGTCGACTCGCAGACTTACCCTTGTTGTAGGGGACAAAAAATGGCTAAAGATCGGTAATAAATCGGCAGAAGATCGATCCGCGGACTTATACCCTTATTGTAGGGGACAAAAAATAGCTAAAGATCGGTAATAAATCGGCAGAAGATCGACCCGCGGACTTACCCTTGTTGTAGAGAACAAAAAATGGCTAAAGATCGGTAATAAATCGGGGAAAGATGGACCTGCGGACTTATCCTTGTTGTAGGGGACAAAAAATGGCTAAAGATCGGTAATAAATCGGCAGAAGATCGATCCGCGGACTTATACCCTTATTGTAGGGGACAAAAAATAGCTAAAGATCGGTGATTAATCGACAGAAGATCAATCCGCGGATTTACCCTTGTTGTAGGGGACAAAAAATGGCTGAAGATCGGTAATAAATCGGCAGAACATCGACCCGCGGACTTACCCTTGTTGTAGAGAACAAAAAATGGCTAAAGATCGGTAATAAATCGGGGGAAGATGGACCTGCGGACTTATCCTTGTTGTAGGGGACAAGGAATGGCTAAAGATCGGTAATAAATCGGGGGATGATGGACCTGCGGACTTACCCTTATTGTAGGTGGACGTACTGTGGCCACTGTTGTAGTAAGGCATCGTGCGATTGCCACTTCTGACCCCCGTTTTGCTGAAAGGAAATAGAACCTGGTTTAGATCGGTTTTCCGGACTAATTATCAGACTCTGGACTGATGTCATAAAGTCGATTTCCGATACGAGCGAGGCCTGCGTCCTCGATGCTCGATCACATCCGGCAGACGGCGACGAAATATTAATTGCAATTAGGTCAGAAAGCCTTAATTGGCTTGGCGTGAATCGCGAACGGAATACCGATCGGAAATCGTGACACCTGAGCGATTTTTTCATTCTTATTGCCGTCTTCTCCGAGTATATGAGACGTGAATAGCGAAAAATTGGCCCGCCCAGATTATTTTTGTTCTGACGTAAAATATGAATCACTAAAGGTTTTTGTATATTTGTTCGTACTTTCCTCAAGCACGACGATTCGCACATAACATTTTTTCATTTCTGTTTTTTTTTTTTTGTTTCTTTTTTTTCGTTTTATTGCCGACGTCGTTTCCTCAGATTAGATTGTGCGATAGATTGAGGTCTCTGTCGACTAACGTGCCATTTGATCAACATACCCACACCCTGCACACCCACACCCACACTCACGCATCTCGTATTGTTTTAGAGATATTAATCAGCGATATGAATTGTGATGATTGTGATAAATCGGTTAGGTATTTCGCCGTAGTTTATTATATCGTCGAGCGAATCTCGCGACTTTGTTTTACGATTAGTTAATTTATTACTTTTCGTCTCGGGGTCAATCCGGGGGAACTTATTCAATAAAAATCGCCGATTTCCTCCATAACCGATCTCCTGAATCTATCAAACATCAAAGTTTCACGGAATAGTTACAAAACTTCTTATTTTTCTCCTCATTATACCTGCAGCGTATAGATTGGTATCGGATGATATATCTCTGACACTCATGCAGTAGGATGATACTAGACGCTGTAAAAATATCGCTTGTCGTATATTGCCCATTGTCTTTTCATTTTTTTCATAATCATATACGAAACAAAGACTTCGACGAGGATTCTAACGATTGTTCAGAAATTCTATTCGTACACGGATATTGAATGATTGTAAATATATATGCGGGATATTCTCTGTAAAAACGATTTCACCGATTTTCTTCCGAAAATTCTTTTTCTGAATTGAAAAACTGAGCGACAAAATGTCGATTTTTGAAAAAAGTAAATAGTAAAAATAGATCAAAATTTGCTAATTTCTGGTAAATTCTTTCCGATATAGAAATATCCTCGAACTTATACATATCCGTTATTAATAACAAGAAAAGGAGCATTTTTCACAGCGCATATTGACTAGCGACAAAATTACAACCCGTACAGTAGTCAGAGCGAGGTCAACGATTGGGAAAAAACCAGTTCGTCGCAATAAGGGCGCCAGCATGATCCGAGCAGACCGTATAGGTAAAGATTCCCGCGTGTATACCTATGGATGTGCATTTCCGTTCCGATATCAACTTGAAAGGGTCACGAAAGTCCATGACATTGCCAAGCGAAATATCTGCTCGTTCTGCACTTGGCGATGGTAAAATTGTAGATCAATATTTTTTTAAAAATGCTCAAATTTTACGTGAAGCAAGATTTTTCCAGGTACCTTTTATGCATGTAGCTTGTACACGTGGAACGAATTCAGGCCGGGTTATTTAAACATGAAATAACTATGAGAACGTCTAGAGCCGCTGGTCTGAGATATAGGCGAAGTATATTTCTCGCTCGGTGCAATTTGACGTAGTAATTAGATGTGAGGCTGTCTAATTGCCGAAGTTATTTTACCGAATTAAGTAAACGCGTTCCGAAAATTTCTGAATTTAAACTACAGCAGAGTATGGGCAGAGTAGGTAGTATAGGCGAGAGTTATATCTCATGTTTTTGGTTATAGTGTAATGGGTTATTCCTAGCTCGACTAATAGTCTTTTCTACGATTTGTATAGAAATAATAGAAAGAGGAAAGCGATGCTTGCTGGTCAAGCGTGGAGCAACAGGTTGAAATAATCGATTCCTAAAATCGATCTCTGTAATTATATTCATATTATTGGAATCGTCGATCAGTGACGACTCCGAAATTTGCCATTTTTAGAATTACTGCAGCTCGTTGAAACCGTTAAACGTAAATTTCTCTTCCGAATTTTCAAAGTCAGAACGAACTGTTAGTTGGCTTAAAATTTTCAAATAAATTAATTAGTACTCACAATGAGTATGGATTCTATATCTCATAAGCTCGATTCGCGATTTAAGTGCAGAGATAATAATCGTATAACTACATCTGTAGTACAGAACAAGACAAGAAAAGAAATAACGAAAAGATAAGAGCGATAATGAGAAGGAGAAGAAAAAAAGGAACGATAATACATTATTAACAATTTACGTTAATTAACTTTCCTTAATTAGTAATTAGTAGTAGGTAACTATAAAACTGTATACAATCATTCGAATTAGATCAGACGTATACCTTGCTATGTAAAAGTGTATGTATATATCTATATATTATATACCTAATTCCCTCTCTTTTTTTCGACGTATAAACGTGATAAATTATTCATGAGAATGGTTCTCCGTATAAAATTTTATCATTATCATCATTTTTATTGTCATTATTATTATTATTATTATTATTATTATTACACCTGCACGGATAATATATTAATTATATCATGACGCACTGCAGCACTTCATAAACGAAAAAGGCGTTGAGGTGTAGATAGAATCGATTAATTTATTCGATCGGGTTGTAAGGGGAAAAAAAATAAAATAAGTTTCTAAAAATCAGGTGAAATTGTTTCAAATTTTTTTTCAAATTTTCTATTCTTTTTTTTTTTTTTTTTTTGTTCTTTGGGATATTTTATTCATCTGTACTATATACTGCGTTAAACAGGCTATAAAAAGAGACGTGAAAACAGTTATTCAGAATTTAATGGACCATACACATAGATTCTACACTGCGCTTAGGGTATACGATATAGCGTAACTAATATTCCCTGTCCTGACTCTCCACGTATATAGAATTGTATATATGAATATATACAGTCACCGAAAGGACTTTCGTTTTCGTTTACATGTCAACGAACGAAACTGTGCGTATATAGGTAAAAGTTAAATGCATGTATCTATGTCGTGAATAATATGGGAGCAACTGATTGATAATGATCGATCGACGTTCAGTAATAAAAATATAGAATTTTGTAAAAAAAAAAACAATAAAAAAACGATGAAATTTCTTTCTTTCTTTTTATTTTATATAGTATTTTTATATTAAATATGCGAAATGAATGGAAAGCGCGTGCGAGATTCATATTGTATAGGGGAGACCGAGGAGAGTTGTGACAGAGGAGAGTTGTGACATCGTGGATTTCATGGGACCTATAGCCATTAGCGAGCTCGCAATAGCGTACATTTGTTGTTTTAGAGATTCGCTATTTGACGCAGTACGCGATAACAGTGCGCGGAAAGCGGTTGTGAGTGTACGACATAGGTATACAAAAAATTGCAAAAACTAAGTTTTCTACAAAAATTTTGATTGTATATATATCGTTATGTATTATGTTTACATCGTTATGATATTTTTTCTCATATGCTTTAGTCTTTCAAGTTTCCTAGCGTAGTATTGTTTTTTTGTATTGATATCTTATTTCGAAAATACGAATTATTATTCTGACCGGCTCACTATTTTTTGCACCTAGGCGAGTTGTGACAGCTTGTCACAACTCTCCTTTTATTGTTTATTTCTCTGGCAAGATTCTTTTATTTGTCTTGTGGTGTCATATTGCATGGTAATACGTCTGCCATAATTGTTCATCAAAAAAATGTTGATTTTTGACTGCATATTATATGTTATTTTAGTACGTACATGCATACCAAATAATAATTAAAGTACTTCGTTCGAAAGAAATGTGTTATTTATTTATAATGGTATTCTTTATTTGACAAATAATCTAAATGCATAGGTGTCACAACTCACCTTGGTATCTGTCACAACTTACCTTGGTATGAGGAGAGTTGTGACACGGGGAGTAATTTTTATTTTTGTAGATTTTCTCAGAAACCTCAATACTTTAATTAATTTTGATGATTATTTCTCAAAGAGTATGGATTGAGCTACATTAACTCATACAACTCATAGATATAAAATGTTCCTTGACTGAGATATGTTAATTAAAATAAAAATTGTCACAACTCTCCTCGGTCTCCCCTACATATACATATCGTTAAAAATTAAACTCGGTCAATTTCTCCTTATATATTTATAACCGCTTTGATATATCCACAAATTTGAGACCAGATTTTTTTTTTATATATTCTATATAGTATATAATCTATACAGGTGTAATAAAAACCGTCAATATAATTCAACGATCAACATAACATCCGGACATGTTCGAATAATTATTCTGACCGATTTGAATTTTCGTTCATTGAACAAGAAAAAACAAAAATCATATTTACTTTCTTGCTTCCCACCATCGACCTTGAATAAAATTAAAAAAAAACGAAGAAAAATCGAAAAAATTCACCTGTGCACGCGCCTTTATGTTGACAATGCCTAAGAAGGCGAGTGGCTTAGGTTAAGGTAAGGCTAGGTGTCGAGCAAGGAAAGGTGCCTCATCTGATCGTATAGCTGTATAGGCATGGGACTCGCAAGACTCGACACTACCACACGAAACGTATAGAGCAGTATAATAGTGTAGGAAATGTAGATAGAAGGGACTTAAGCAGGCAGGTAGGTAGGCGGGTAGGTAGTTAGTTAGTCCGTTCCTTCTTGGCTGAATCGCATTCCACAGATTCCAAAACTACTTTAACCACATTTAGAATTCTCTCTCCGTAATGGACGCGTATACAAACTCACACGCGCGCATGTAGGTAGATGGTAAGGCAGATAGGTGGGTATGGATGTAGGCAGGTGTAACATGTGTGTGAAACTTTCATACGCGGCTATGTGTACAACTTATCGTATATTTCTTCGCCGATGTACAGTGCTGTTCAATTTCAGCTAGCGATTAATTAACAACGGGCGACAGGATGTCAGATTCGACAAAATCCATTCCTCGGGTTGCGTCGATCGCATCGGGGCAAATTTCCAAAATCCTGTCAATTTTTTATGAGTTATCGGCGCGTAAAATCTGGCGAAATTTTCGTGTTATTCGAACTCGAATTCGTGGATGTAAACTACCGAGATAATCAATCGGTCTCATCTACCAACTCGGACTCGGTTAAATGACCTTGCGAAGGCCAAGTATGTATACGTATACACGAAAATTGAATGGACGTTACACCGTCCGAACGGTATTTTATTCATTTTCGATAAAACACAGTTCCACACACGAGTATCCCGAGTGTTGTAAACTTTCTACCATAAGTCGCGTTTATTCAAATTCGAAGACAATAATATCAATGGGGTATAGACGCGCCAGGTACGCGCGTGTATTCGTAGTATTTACGCAAGTAATCGGAACCCCGCACGCGGGTATGCGATAGGCAAAGGTTGACCGTTACGAAACGCATCGGAAATGTCTTAGGCGTTGTTCCGCAATACACTTACGGTAGTAGCCTAAGGTACGTGTAGAACGTACAGACGTAGACGTAGATGTGAATGCGGAGGTTTAGGTGAAGCGAAGTGAAGTGAGGAGGTGCGAGAACGTGATATCTTCGCGAAGAGTTCTGCGCGCCGCCCAAGGCACACCCAGGGTACAATAATGAGAAAAGAAAAAAACACACACACAGCGAAGAATAAATCGACAAAAAATCGTAAGACGCTCACGATACGAGGATTCTGATTCGCACGCTTCTGCATCCCTGATTTCGGATAATCCTAATCAATGCGGAAGCGCATAACGAAGATTGAGGAATCGCAACCACGGTGATAATTGGCCTCGATGATAATTCGCTGATTTACGCAGTTAGTATCAGCCGCGGGGTGTATGTAAGTCGCGAATTAGTTTACATGGAGTAAAAAAATCGCAAAGGGGCGGCGAAGGCTCGTCGGTATTAGAAAATCGGCGGTTTATAGAGGACACGTTGCGGATTGTGGATAGAGAAATCGGCGCCTCGGCAGCGAGCGAGCGGGCAGTTTTGTTCGGCCGATTCGGAACGGGCTAGCGCAGCCGATCGTGTAATGAGATCGTAAATACCTCGGTTATCCTCGAAATTCCAGAGACTGTTGAGCGGGCGACGGCCGTATCCAGCGTATTAAAAATCCAAAACTTATCGCAGCGCGGTGCAGTCGAACGAGTACGACTTTATTATCGCACGATCGGCGCCCACAGCCGACAACAAACCGTTTATTAAATACCGAACCACTAACCACTGGCGACTATAAACGAAGAGGTAGAACTATGCTCGTACGATCAACAAGTGTCAGTTGCCAGACTACGTCACGCAAGCTTGTACACTTACTCACCTATATACAATACGGTGAAATGCAACAGAGTTTTGGGTGGACCTCGGCCCCACTCATTGTCGACTGGAAAATACCTGGCCGTACCCTGCCTGGTTTTAGTACCACGAAGCCCCGCGAAGCCCCCCGCCTTAAAGCCGACTTAATACAGGTGGGCAATGGTACGAGGGCGCTCATTCGTCGAGGCGGCTACGATACCGGGCTGCTCATTGGGCGAGGAATTCGAAACGGAATTTATACAACGGAAATTGATTACGGCAGGCTCGAGTCCGAATCTTGGAGACGCGTGCTGCCGCGGTAGCGGATGCCTCTTTAAACTCGAAGCTGGATAAGGCAGCGACGATATGATTTCGGAATTAATTACGTCATCGCGGTGTACGGGAATCGGCGATATTACGACAAACTTGGAACTTAGAACGGCCTTTTGGTGGATATTTATTGATGTTTTAACTCGTCGTGGAAATTTTTTCAAAGGATTTCGTCAAGTTTTGAACAGTATGGAACAAATGAACCGATTGATCTGAAAATAAGACTTTTTTTTGTTGCATTTATGGCTTCTAAAGGAATCAGCTTATCAAACCGTATTTAGAAGGTCGAATTGATTACCGAAATCCTAGGGGTTAACGAACACGACATTATAGCAGAATGGAGAAACTGGAGGAGCGAAAACGGTGCTCCGTTTGTTATAGTTGGAGAGAAAATAAAAAATGCGAATCACAGGTGTGCAAGCATCGTCGAGCGCACTTTTGCAACAACTGAACACGATAAATTCCTTTTTTTGTCACTAGTTATAATTCATGTATTTGCTACAATAAACAATTATTTCGTGCCAAATGATTACGCTTTCGTATATTTATGACATGCCTGAATCCGTAAATCATTTCCCATCTTTAGGTGATGAAAGAATTCAACTATTTTCAGCCCACGGCAATGACCCTGTATTTTTTTTGGAGGCTCATAGTCTCAGCTACAAAACTCTAAAACCGTTTTTTTAAATATTTGTTTATTGCAAAGTTACGAATTTTTCCAACAAAACCCTGTTTTTCCGCGTTTCCGACTATACTTCAATTTTTTTTAACAACGCTCTTGAACTTTCGACCTTGGCGACTTATGGGCCATGTAGTAGACGCTTCGAAAAGTAGCCCTGAATTTTTTGACATTTTTCGAAAGCCTAGAAGGCTTCGAAAACGCGACTGTTCCCTGAGAGAAACTATCGAGAAATATAGCGTGGGCGCGGAGGCTTTGGTTTGGGAGAAAACTCCCATTTTCATTTCATTCATAAATACGAAGCCCGTTGAACGGGTGAAAATAAATTCATCCATTGCCCCGCACGCGCTGTTGATTCGTCAGAATACGGGATGCATTGCGCAATAGAAAACATTATACACACGCTCGTAAAAATCCGAGCCACCGATCATGAGAGAAGAAAGAAGGAGCGGGACAGTCTCTCTCTGTCTACGGTACCTAAAGCTTGTGATTTGCGATATCCAATCAGAGCTTGCGAGACAAAGACGCATACTGCACCTCTCAACGCTACACACTCCTTCGCGCCATACATCCGATGATCACCGCGCGCCCCGGCCGAATGTTCAGTTCTCTTTGAATGGGGGATGCAACAGGTCCGCGACTGCTTTCTCCACGCGAATTATATTCATAGCGACTGTTCATTCGTAAGTCGGTATTCGAGGTCGTCTATAAGTTATCGTATAGTGATTGCGAATATAGCTTATAGATTCGATTATCGTGAGAGATGAGTTCAGCCAGTGCCCCGGTAACATGGCAGCGGGAGTTCCGCCACTTCCCGCCAAAAGCTTTCTCTCCTTCGTTCGCATTGAACATTCGCGTATAGTTATCCGATATGTGAGATCGTAGAACGTGCATGGGCAGGATTCTTCGGGATAAAATTGTGACGGAGAAATATCGGTGTGCCGCTGCAGCATAGGTGAAATAATAAAATTAAGCGGTGGAGTGTAGAAGAGCGAGAATTCACCCGAAGGTCAAGTTTGTTTACATCCGCGCGTAACGCTGCCGCGATGCCTGCGAGCCCTTTCTATTATTTTATTTTAATTCCACAAAAACAAGCCGAGATATTGATACGGAATATAAAAGCGGAAGTTTTCTTCCTAAATCCAAACCTCGTATACGCGAAATACGTATACATATAATATGATATTGTGTGTTAAAAAGTGGAGTGTATTTAAAATCTACCCAACGTATGGCATCCCATACATATAATATATAAGTGATAAGTGTTTCCTAAATCTATACACAGCATGGAATATTCATGCATATAAAATATAGACAGTGAAGTGAAGTTTTCCAGGTCTGATCGCCGATTTGGATTATATTTTGTTGGATACCAATTCGTCGTTCCCGTGCATCCCGAGATCCAGAAGGGTGAGCCTCGCATGTAATATTATAAAATTCGGCTCGGTTCATTGTCAGAATAAATGTAAACCTGTCTAGAAATTGTCGATTTCATGACCTTCAAGATTTATGCACCTGCAAAAATGTACTTTAGCAAACCGTAGCTTCCAAACTATTCATCTGAGAGTGAAATTCTACGGAGATTTTTGCTCCCTTTTTCGATTATCTAGTGGCGGTATTTTTCAGTTTGTTTTTTTTTTTTTCCTCTTCCTTTCTAATAAGTCGGAAAAACTATTATATTTCCTAAACATGGTGGATAATGGCTCGCAGAATTTTTTCTATTCTTAGTGCTTGTCGTTGTTTATCTATGAAATAATACATCTCGCAACTATTTCAACCGTAGATGTCTTTATTACCGACGATGCTATTCGGCGCGGCACCGATGCCGGCTATTATAACGAGTAGAAAACTCTCGCGGCTAGTTGAAAGGGGCAGCCGCTCAGCGAGTGACGAACGTAAAGCGAGAAGGCGATCGTTGCGTTGCGCAGGGCGTTGCGCGCAGCTAAAACTCGGCGATAAGATAACTAGTGGGGATAATATTCAACCACGTTACAAGTCTGACACGTATGACACGTCATTGCAATGTTTATACACCAACAGACTCGCGTACGATAGAATTTTTATAGGAAAATAAAAAGAGTTTAAAAACAATCCCGAAGTGTTCCTCGACTCGTTCAGACCTTTCCGTTATCTCGGACTCCCCGCATTTTGAGGTTAGGTTCTCCTCCTCCGAGCCCGGATCGAATCTGAGAACGATGAGGAAGCCGTGTCTCCCGATAGACGAGAAACATTCGTGAACTCCGGAGAGAAATAAATCCCGAGAAAATGAGGCGGTCAAATTCGGGTGAGCGGGGTGAGACTTGACGGCGAAAATACGGGCGTAAACATCTCCGCTAATTCGAGATTTAACATTGCCAGGGGGTTACGGCTACGAACCGCTGCCCAGCACGTCCCACGATGCTTTGGAGGAAGAAAACGAGCGGATAGCCGACGAGCTAAAGGACAAGATCCACGTTCTTAAGTCTCTGTCCATTGATATCGGCACGGAAGTTAAATACCAGCATAAAATACTGAACGGAATGGTTGGTAGGGGGAAGAATCGGGGGAGGGAGGCCTCTCTCGGGCCGCGAATTTCACGATATTTTTATTCATTCTCAGGACGAAGATTTCGAGAGAACTCACGGCTCCTTGACCTCGTCTGTCGCCAGAGTACTGAGAATGGCTCGAGCCGGTCACAGATATTACATTCTGTACCTATTCCTGTTTTCCATAGCTGTCTTCGTCGTCCTATGGCTAGTCCTTAAGTTTAAGTAATCCGCAATCGGGAGAGGACCGAGCCCCATTCCACCGTGTAATTCTATAGCTGTATGATAATGTATGAGGATTCTATTCGGACGAGAAATAATTATTTTCTGTAAACGAGAGTCTGGTTTTATTCCGCTACCCCCGATTCCCCCTGACGCTTCGGATCGCGGCGCGTCAGCTGTTTCTCGGCTCTGCTCATCGCGACAACATAACCTCCGATCGCCGCTTGAAATGGCGGGATTAACTACCGAGGTTAAAGAATCCGAGCTCCGCAAGCTGTTCGATAAATCAGAACGAAATCCGGGACTCTATACGATCGAAACTACCGTCGATACTGGTATGTGGTGGTTTATTTAGTCGGGGTAGATTTCGGCGGGAAACATAACCTAAAAGGACATTTTTAACGTTTTTAAACCAGGTCTCGAATGGCAGGCCGTCGACGAGTGCAAGGAGAGGATAGACGCGAATTTGCACGTCGTCAAGGAGCGAGGAAAAATCTATTTCAACATAGCTTTAGATCAGTTCACGAAAGTACGATGATTTGGGTGAATGGACCGTCGTATTCGAATTTCAATGCCATCCCGTTTCGAACGGTTGAAAAGTCGACCGATCTGAAGAAGAAAAAAAAACATCATTTTGTCTCATTACAGAAATATATTGAAAGAATTTACAGAAATTTTTTCAGAATTTTTGAATCTTATTTTTTCTTTTTGCAGTTATTTCAAATTCTAACTTGTTTCTACGAAACTCCGTATTTCAAAAGTATATAATATTTATGCGACAGAAAAGTTTTAGTTTATAAAATTTTTTCACGTTATTTCTCTAATCGCAAAAATTTCCATTTTTATAGAAAAATAAAAGAAAATATTATTCTTTCATACCAATACGTCATCTTCGATTTGCCGCGAAAATGGACAGAAAATATATACTCTCAAGTGTTTACAGCAACCATATTCTTTTTTTAAGGTGGTTTACTTACTCGTTTGGAAGCTGTGCTTTGTTTTCGTATATTTTTATGAAATTGGTATTTTTTTTTTTTTTTTGATTCGAGAAATTATAAAAAACAAATTTTACGAAAGTTCATTCGAAACTGAAACTTTTCTGTCTCATAAATTTTCCTGTATTATTTTATACCTTTGAAATACGGAGGTTCGTAGAAAAAAAAAAAATTGGAATTTATAATAACTCTGAAAAATGCGATGTAAAAATTCTGAAAAAATGTACGTAAATCGTTTCAGTGTATTTCTGTAATAAGACCATTTTCCAACGTTCGAAATAGCGTGGATGGCCTCGTATACAAAAAAATTTAGTTAAAACCGCAGTTTCTTATCTCAAACCTAAGTACCTATCTAAAGCTTTCGAACTTTTTCGTTTAAATAACACACGATTTTTAGTACTTCGGGATTATTTTTTACCCCCAATCGCATTGTCGCTCCGAATAATCCGAAACTCCGCACCCTTCTTACCTATACCAGTGGGTATCGGTGAAAAATTTACAGACTTTTAACGACAAAATTTTATTCCTCGCAACTTTGAGATAAGTAATTTTTTCCGCCGCGCCGTAGCTTCGGAAATTATGTCGTCAAAGCTCTGTAGAATTTCCAAGAAATACCTACCACCAAAAGTAAGGAGTATACCGAGTTTGAGATTTTTTGGAACTATACTGCGATAGGGAGAAAAAAGATCGTGTTCTATTCGAATCGAAAAATCCGAGGGCCTTGGGGAGGCACTTAGAATCGAGCTGGAACCTGGGGTTTTGGCTACAAATTTTCGTACACATTTCGAGACGTTCTAATCCATAGGAGAATATTTATAAATCGATCCTCTTCAATCCAGGTGAGAGAGATGAGATCTATCGACAACATATTCATTATATCAGACGTCCGTAGCTTCAGCTTTTCCAAAGACGACAAAGACGCGGATATGGAGTTGATAAAGAATGCGGTAAACCGAGATATGAAATTAGAGAAAGGCTTGGACGCCTGGAAGACCGTGACTTCATTCCGCGGCAAGGTGTATCCAGAACGCGGAGAGTTTGAGGATGCAGAAGAGTCCCACAAGGCTGAAAAACGTCGAGCGGAAGAAGCCCCGGAGATTGATGCAAGAAAGGGCAGGAAACGCGGGAGAGATCCGTCCCTATCAACCGAGGAAAATTTACTCAAGTATAGAGTCACCTGCGAGAGAACCGGCTCGCATGCCTTTCAATCAGGCCAAGTAGCTCGCCTCATCGGCGGCGAACTACAAGACAAATATCATTGGCTAGTAGATCTGACGATGTATCATTTAGAAGTAGTCTGCAACGTGGTTCACAGTACGTCGATCGATGCTCCCTTTTCTTATAAAGAAAGAAGAAACGCCTTTATTTCATGAAAGGAGTCATTTCTGTTTTAGACGAGCTAATAACGTGTCTCAGAGTTACACACGAGTCTAAACATCGTCGAAACATAGTAAACTTCGGCCCAACAACCCTGCGAGCTACGGTATGCTACAGCTTATTGAGACTCGCCAATCCCAAGCCTGGAGATATCGTCGTAGATCCGATGTGCGGAGGAGGTTCGATACCGATCGAGGTAAACGAGGCTCAAGACTTATCCCGTTCCTTTTCGTAATTGCAAGTCGGATTTCAGGCGGCGATAGCCTTCCCCGAGACCTACGTTGTCTGCGGAGATAATCACGAGAAGGCTGTCGACAGAACAAAGGCCAATCTCCAGGCCCAGCCGGAGAATCGAAGAACCGAATTGATCAGATGGAGCGTGGCCCGATTGCCACTGAAGGATTCCTTCGTCGATGTGGTAGTGACCGATATGGTAGGTGATTTCCGGTCTTTGAACAGTTTCCGGTATCCTATTCCGCGCTTTTTCCATTTATTACCACTTTTCATAGCCATTTGGAAAACGGAGCGGCTCCATGACCGACAACAGAGTTCTTTACAAGCAATACATGGCAGAGCTGGGCCGAGTTTCAAAGCTGGGAACTGGGCGGCTGGTTCTTCTGACTTACGACAGACGGAGTATCCAATTGGTGAGATCCGATTATCGCTGGAATCTGAACTCTGAATTATGTGGATAATCCAATTTTCTCAGGCTCTACATTCGACCAGCAATTTATTCCGGGTTGTGAAAATGCTCGGAGTTAATATGGGCGGGCTTCACGCGGCCGTTTACGTCCTCAAGCGGACTAAACTGCCTCACGATCGTCAACCGACGAACAGAGATGAACAAGACTGCGATAATTATTGTTAAGAAAAGTTTTTTTATTGTTTTAACACAGGAAATAAAGGACAGATCAAATCCGACGATTTGCGATGTTATTTATGCCCAGATTCAGATAGTTTTTTTTTCTTACAAGAAAAACTTTCTTCTACTGGTTTCCATGGCGTGACGACGGCCCTGTATTATCCACTCGTATTCCCCGTATTTACTATCGAACGTTCCTCGCTGTATAGATCTCAATTTCAGGGTAAATCTCGGTCCCAATTCCCTCAGCTTTGGCTTGCCGGTCTTCAGGTTGAAGTCGTATCTGAAATTTTTTTCAGACGATACAATTTTTCTTCTTATATTCGTTTATTCTCGCCGTTTCATCTTCTGAAACTAATCCGTCGCCTCAAAGTCCGAATAAAAGCTACCTGTGATGTCTGAAGAATATGTAGTCTCGTTGATTGTGAAAAGTGACCGCCCTTCTACCCTTGAATTCGGGATCGTAGTGGAACAGTGCTCCCAACATTCTGCCAACGGAATGCCCTAGTCTGGTGGTAAAATTGTTCAAAATCACCTCCGGACGGTGTTCCGTTATCTCTTTATGAGACCTCTTCAGTTCAGGGGTGATTTTCACGTTGCTTAGTTTGAACTGTGCCGTCGGTCCGTCCGGCAAATGCACAACCAACATACCGTCTAAGAATCTTGCGCTAAGGAATAATCTACGAAATGAGGACGCCGAGTTAAACACAAAAATTGGAGTCAGGCCGGCAACTTTTTTCAAAATTTCGTAATTTTCCGGTATTTCAGTAAATCTTCGATAATTTCGAAATAATCAAACGGTCTCTAAAGAAATTTTGAATATTATTCCATTTTTGGGAAACACTAAAGAAACTAGGGAATTTTAGATCGGAAAGTTGTCGCCCTGACGAGAGCAGAATATCTCCGTAAGAATCTTGAGCTAAGGAATAATCTACGAAACAAGGACGCCGAGTTAAACAGAAAAATTGGAGTCAGGGCGGCAACTTTTTTCACCTCAAATTAACCAAAAATTTCGTAATTTTCTGGTATTTCAGTAAATCTTCGATAATTTCGAAAAAATCAAACGGTCTCTGAAGAATTTCGAACATTATTCGATTTTTCGAGAATCGGAAACACTGAAGAAACTAGGGAATTTTAGGTCGGAAAGTTGCCGCCCTGATGAGGGCAGAATATCTCCGTGAAAGGATACTGGGCTGCTTCATGTTCTCGTTGATAACAATGAGATCCGTGAAGCCCTTTGCGGTGGCGCTTTTCACCATTTTTTTAACGCCCGAACGATTTCTGTACAGGGAAATAGAGTTGGGAATTATTCGCGTCAATTCCCTGCCGAATATCCGCGTTTTTCGCAGCGGATTGTCGGAGTATGTGATCAGGACCTTGGGCTCATACGAGTGTTTGTAGTAGGCCGCAAACTCGTCGTTTTCGAAGTCTATTTTCACCTCTGCGTTCTCCTCGGCTTCCAAATCACCCCGTATTACAGTCTCGTCTTTTTCCCTCAAGCTTTCTATGGTGTGGGGTACCTTCTTCGGCAGGCCGTCCCTCTGCCGATTCTTGCGCTCCTCTTTTTTCAGCTTCGATTTTTCCCGTCGAAATTTCTCGCTCTTTTGGTGCCGGACTATCTTGCATTTTATATGATTGAAATTGCTGTCGCTCGGCACCCGGACCTTTGCTTCTTCGGGTGCAGCGGTTTCGCTCGATTCGCCAACTTCGTCCTTAGCTTCCTCACGTTTCAACGGATTCTTACGCAGGCCTTTCAGCTTCATTTTCTATTTTAATTGTCGCAAATTTGACGAGATTATATTTGCCGATCTTTCACCAAACAAACGAGCACGCGTTTTAAAAACTAGGTTATGTTTCGGTATAGGTTACGTCGGTTTACTACGCTGTTCGTCAACCGTGGTAGTTTTCGTCGACTCAGAGAATTGAACAGTATGCAAACTTACCGACCGAAATAACGTTGCAATATGCATACGTATATCTTACTTATTTTCCTCACAGCGCATGTCGAAAAGATCAATAGTAGCTGTGACAAAATGAGCGCGAGATATGAACTGTTTTACGAAGAAATGGAATGAAACTGAACGGGGATTGTCTGAATTATAGTAACTATATTATTACATACAAGATACAAAGGCACAAACAATTAAAACACATTTCTATCAACTATAATCTCTCTAAACATTTTCCGTTATAATATTATTTAATTATTCGATTCGTTCGTTAGAATATATAACTATATACGTGTTGTTGTAGTTGTTTTCTTTTCTTTTTTTTTTTTCTTCTTCTTTATATATTTATATACGTATACATAATACCTATATATTCTGTATATATATATATACTCGTTTATCAATAGTAATTTCTAACTTATATTATAATTTGATATAAATAACTTAGTTTCATATTCACAACCATCTAATAAAAAATCTTACACGAGTCGCTCAAGGCAGCCCCCATCATAATTTTCTTTTTTTTTTTTCCCCCAATAAATTTCATTTAATAAACCCCCCAGAATTAATACCGATATAATATAGATATAATATACTTATATATTCATTGATTAGCTGCCTCGCGTTAACATTTACTATCATTATAGTTTCCTTATTCTCTCGTGTTTATATATATTATATAATATTCATTAATAATTCACATCTTTCGATATAACTTGGCTATATATTTATAGTCAAATTTAGAATTATATATAATCAAAATCTACGCCCTTTTGTTTGAAATATTCGACAGTTTCCTCGGTTGTACAGTTATATATCATCATAATAGTGTTTCAACAATCATTGTTATTATTGTTATTATTATTATTATTATTATCAGTTGCAGAACAACTCGTATAATATTCTGTATATCATATAATTACTAACACGCGGTTACGTTTTTTTCCCACCAAACTTTTGCTGTTATATTAATTATTATTAATATTCTTTATTCTTCATACGTTTACCTATGTAGAGCTGTGTTTAAAATTTTCATTTTGTTAATTGTTAATTGTTAGTTTTTTTTTTTTGCTTCGTTCAAAAATTCATTCATCTTCCGCATCTTATTCTCGATCGCGTAAAAGCTATTCAACAAAGTATTACAGCTGACGATCATTCGTTTTGTTCCCAAATTGATATTAGGCCTGTGTCAGTCTAGTCAACGCGGCTACGAGATTAATTATGTAGCTGCGACGTTTAATTCATTATTCTGCACCATGTGTGAATATAAAATGTGGTAAAAAAAAAAAAAATAATAAAGAAAAAAGAAAGAAATCGAAATTTTTTTTTTTTTTTTTTGTCGTTCAAATAATTAAATAATAATAATTTCTAATGATTTATCGAAATAATTTTCAAATCTGATAGCTATTCGACGCGACGAACGCTCAGTTTTTTTTTTGTTGTTTGTTTTGCTTAATGTTTTTTTCTCTTCAAATTCTCGTTCATTTATCATTGGAATGTATTCTACTATTCTTAATCTGCAATCAGTTGTATTCGAATAAGCCAGTATATATAATTTGATAACGTGATAGTTGGAAGACCTTAAACTTGACCTTTTATTCGGAAAATTTGTTCCTCAACCGTTAAAACTGCTAGATCATACAGCTTAGTTATTCCCTTAAAGTAATTCTAATGTTTGTGCTTTATATACTATATATATATATACCCTCAGTAAATTATACCATTAGTCGATATAGTTTGCTCGCGTTTTGCGTAAAAAGAAGAGAAAAAAAAAAAGATAATAATAATAATAATCAAAACGATACGAGAGAAAAGAAAAAGAGAAATTTATTAAAAAAAAAAAAAAAATAACAATAAAAGAAAAAAAAAAAAAAAAATTGAATCAAATTGAATTGAATTAAAAATGAAAAAAAAACAAAAAATCGTATTACTTTCTTGTAAATCAAAGATAAACGATTCAAAGAAGTATATATCCGAAGGCAAGACATGTGCCGTATAGATACTTGCTTACAGCACCACTTGTGTACACATATATAATATATATATCATGAATTATTTTCATAAAACAAAGAAATGGGAAAAAAAAAAGTTGTAAAAAAAAAAAAAAAACTAAAACTAACAAAGTGAAATAAAAAAATATATAAAAAAAAAGAGAGAGAATACGTTAAAGGACGAATATCTATAACTTTATAGTCTGGAATGAAAAACAATCCTTAGATATATGTATGTATGCGCATGTATGTACAAAAACCTCAGCGTATAACAACAACTATTATCATTAAAATATATAGGTGTATATATATATATACGACGGTGAGACTTAAAAAGTTAAAAAAAAAAATAATTTTTCAAATTTGATTTTATCTGCATAATATATATAATAATAATAATATGATTTTATAACGCGTAAAATTATATTCGGTGATGATCGGTGATATAGAATTATTATCGTTATCATAATATGAGTTTAAAAAAAAAAATTTCTAGTTTTATTTTCTCATCCCGGAACGAGTAATAAAACTGAAAATAAAAAACTGAAGAGCAAAAAAAAAGAATATTTAAAAAAAAAAAAAAAACCACCTGCACTCTTTTCTTCTATCCTAATTATCGATCTTAGCATAGATATGTGCAGTATTACAATATCAGTATAACTCAATTACTGATCATCTTATATATGAGATCGAAAGTTTCCGCGGCTCTTTTTTTACAGCTAATTTAAGATTTTTTTTTTTTTTTTTTTTCCACCATAAAACCCGTTAATACCAATAGAATTATGTAAAAATTCATTTCGATGTAAATTTGGTAGAATTTAAAGACATAGTCGATGAATTAAGCCTCCTCGACGGTGCCGGGCTCACCGGAGCCGATGGCGGCGGTCCTCCCGTAGGTGTAGTCGGTTTAGATCCTCGCCTGCTCCTTCTCATCGAAGAATACGGACTTATGCCACGGTTGACGTGCTCGTGGGCGTAAAGTAGCACCCCGATATCGCGGTTTCCCGCTTCCAAAGCAATCTTCAACGCGGAACTTCCGTCCACGTCGACTATAGACGAATCGCAATCCGGATGAGCCAGCAAAAGCTGTACTATATCGGTATGGCCGTGTTCAGCGGCGCACATCAACGCCGTGCTCCCATCTTCGTCCTGGATATTCACCGCGGCGCCAGCGTCGAGCAACAATTTCGCCATGTCCTTACGCCCGTGGGATACGGCGAGCATTAAGGCGGTTTGTCCGTGCTTAGAAAAATGGCGAAGAATTAAATCAAGAAACGAATATCAAGGAGGAAGGAATAAAGGATTAAAGGATTTTTAATCCTACCTGTTTAGCTCTGACGTTCACATCAGCCAGTTGGAAAAGCCTGTTGGCAACAGACGAGTGCGTGGAGTTACGGACTTCGGCTAACGCGGCGAGCATTACGGCCGTGTAACCGGCCACGTTCGCCGTGTCTATGTCGCAGACTTTCGAATCTAAGAGGATGGAAACGACGTCGAAATTCCCGTGTGAAACCGCGTAGTGCATCGCCGTGTTGCCACTCGCGTCGTTCATGTTTACAATGTACTCCAATAGCGAGCTAGAGGCTTCTTCGAAACAGTCCAAGTAGTCCTCGACGTCGAGAGGGTTGGCTGTCGCCGTGCTAGAGACCTTGAACCATTCCTGCTGTATTATACCAGTGGCGTTTTTGATCTGATTGGTGATGTTCCGGCTCGGTGATTTCTTCAGATTGTCGTTAAGCACCTTCATTGCCGCTCGCATTTCGCGGGACGGCTCTACCTTGTCTCTAGGCTTGTCTTGGATCGGCTGGAACAACGCGGACTCTGGCAAATCTCCCTGCTGCTGTTGTTTCGCCTCGATTTCAACCTCAACTTCAACTTCGGACTTTTCCTTTGCCGGCGATGATTCCGGCGATGATAATTTCTCATCGTTTATTATTACCGACTCCGAGTCCTCGAGTCTGTAAGAAAAATTGAATGCGTGACGAAACGGGCTTTAGAGATAATAGCGATAACGGCGATATCCTGGAAAATTTGTAAACGTCCAAAATTCGAACGTCGTATGCGAGGAAAATTTTATACCCCGTGTCTGCGCGGTGGCAAGGTGCTTCCAAAATGTCGCTGAAGTTATTAGAACCGTTAAAATACTGTTGAAGCATCGATGCCCTCGCGATAACGGCCGCTCTCACTTATCCACCATATCAAACGAGTTGGTTTTCGCCACTACAAGAATTTCACGGACCCTGGGCAGTCGAGCTCTTCTACGGCTGAGTCAGCCTGGACAAAACAACCCTCCGAACGCCTCAGACCAACAACAAAACCACGCGACTACTAGCCGGGCGAAAAGTATCGATCGAAAATAACCGACCGGGTTTTATCGCTCTGTTAGTACGCGGCAATTACGTTGCCACGGCAACGTCCCAGGTGCAATCATTCCCCCGAAATTCAAGCTCAAAGCGACTTGCGCGCGAGGAAAAAGGGCGGGAAAATTCAAAGACTTACCGGTTCTTGGATTCGTACTGTTCCTTGTTATCGGCGTCGTACTTTATGACGGTTGACGATGGGATCTTGGTGTAGGTGTCCTGCCGTTTGAACTGCCTCCTATGATCCGTTGGCGAGGTCAAAGAAATGTAGGACGGCCTTGGTATGCGGGATACTTGGTTATTGTTCTGATGGCTGTTCTCGGAGTTGTTCACTATCTGTTTCGCCAGAGTCTTTATCGTGTCTTTGCAGTTATCGCAATAGTTGGCTGAGCACGATATGCTGATGTGGGGCCTGACCGAATCGCCGACCGACACGTCCGCGAACTTTTTCTTAGCCGTTGACGTACCGAACTCACGTTTCTTCGGGGCCAGTCCCGAAGTGTCCGTTGATCTCGCCGCGGTCTTCACCAAACCGTCGACAGTCAAGCCGATCGATCTCGTAGTCCTGGCCGACTTGCTGTCTCCATAGTTGAAGGAATGGCTCCGGGATCCGAGAGCGTTCAAGGATATCGACTGGGTCGAGACGGGGTCGGGTCCTGAGGCGGCATTCCGGGTCCCCGGTCCCGGCTTAGCCTCGACCCCGACGTCGGAAGATCTTGGTTTGGCCGTGACGCCAACATTGGAAGTTAGTTTCAACGGTTTCGAAACTTGCACGGCCTTTTCTCTCCTCTCGACAATTTTCAGCAGAGGTTTGGCCTCCTGGACGCACTGCGTCTCGACGGAAACAGTCTTTATTTTCCTGGGCGTATTCTCGGCTTTGTAAATCGTCAGACTCTCCTCTATACCGCTGGCGAGTTCCTCGGCGGTGAGGACATCCCGCATGGTAAGATCCGTCCCGGTGCCAGTGCTCCTGGTCCTTATTTTCAAAACCTCCTCACGCGTCTTCGGCGGGATTTCATCGTAGTAAAAACCGCTCCGTTTCAGAACCTTGTTTCGTTTTTGTACCGCTGACGATTTTTCGACTATTTTCGTCGCCGTATCACCGGGGCTTTTCAGCCCGCTCAGGTTAGGATTAATCGTCTCAATCCTCACGTCACTCCGGCTCAAAACCTTACGCGGTTTTATATCCGGAAATATATTCTCCAGCTTCAAACCACTGCGGGATAATTTCCGCTCACTTTTCCCCGTCACACTTGGCAGTATGCTTTCTATCTGCAGTCTACTACGCTCAAGCTTCTTCGGCACGGTATCATTCCGCTTGGGCGTCATCAGCAGAGACTCGTCGATGCTCGCAGTGGTCTGATCGATTCCCAAATGCCGTTGGATAGGCGTGCTCGTCACCATTCCCGCATCCCTGGTCCTTGTCTTCAAAAAACAAAAAAAATACGAATCAAGTTTAAATTTGTCCTAAACGAAGCCAATTCCTCGATACGCGTCAAGATTTCTCACCTGCTGATGCGACACTCCAACGTCTCTGGTCATGACTCCGCACATAGTCCCGATGTCTCTAGTCGGTGTCTTCGGATTTTGAGTGAAGGCCGTCTGCTCGTCTGAGAACGAATGGCTCTCGTACCTGTCGAGCGTAGCTCTACTTTCGTTTTCCAGCTGATTAAGTTCCTTTATTTGTTGCATTAGGTGCCTTTTCTCTTCCTTAAGAACCGATACTTTAACCTGGAAGATAGCCGCGGCGATAAAGCCATTGTCTCGAGTATAGAGTATAAAGTGCGAGGTAGAAAGTGGTTGGGAATCTCGTTGTTAATTATTAGTAGAAAGGTAACCAGTACGGAAACGATTGTTAAACCGAACATGGAAGCGATGTTTTCCAACGTGTTTTCGGCGATAAATTATTCCGCGATAATTAATACCATGAGTAATTAGAATAGCACACAAACCTGCAGCATGGGGATGGCTTTTACTTGCTCTTCCAGATCCTTCATCCTTTCCAACGCCATGGCCATCTGTTCCCTGATATTCTGAAGAGTTTATAATGATTAATAAAATGCAATCGGTGTACAAATAGCCGCGGATACTATCGCCTTGGAATACGAATTGATGAATAAACTCGAAGCTAGAGAATGTGTCGCGTTATGTCATCGTCTCCCATTCTTAAGTTAAAAAAAGGAAAAAAAAGATCGCGGATTCTCGTATAAAATATCGTCGATTATTTTACAATCGGTGAAATTTTTTTCGACTCACCTGCAAAGCTCCGGTGCTGAGATTCGAGTTCCCGCTACCGATGCTGGCATTGTCAAAATCGGGTGAGGTTTCGCTCTGCGGTTGATTATGGGCCGGAGTTGGGGCGGATATGCAGCCATCTGAAAAATGGAGACATTAATTTATTTATTTTTTTTTTGGAGACTGACTATGAGATATTTAGCGAATTTTTTTTTTTTTTTTTTGAAGCGTTAAGGTGCTATATCAGCGTTTTCAAATTGGACGATGATTTTCGCGCACAAAGGTCACGCGTTACACGTCACGGCGTAAACATGCTGCCAATATCACGTGTTCTTTGGATATAAGGTCGGACCCGGGCCGAATAGGAGCTTGCGTGTTTGGCTATAGAGTTAATAACCGACGATAACAAATGGTACTTAGTCGATGTTTGCATAAAGATAAGACAAACTCCAACTTTGACCTTGTTGCCGTTTGCTACTACGCGACACGGAGCGGTGAGAATATAATAATCAATTGATACGCTGTGATATAACAGTATAAGCACTCGGCGACGACTATCTTTGCAAAGGAATAGAAAATTCGAATTTCTCTAAATTGTCTAATGAAACGAGACTATTCTTCGGAATCGTATTTATGCATATGCGTTATACATGAACGAGGAAAGCTATGGGGTTAATAATAATTGCTAGGGAATAGGAAAGCGTGCGATAATCATGAGAAAAAAAAACAAAAATAAATAAGCGATAAAAAGCGCAGGATAAACGATTATCGGACTTTTAATCGACTCACTGTTATTTCGTTTTTTTATCTTTAACTTACAAAACGGTAAACGTTTTCTAAGGAAACTTTTAACACCCATTTTTTTTCTTTTTTTTTTATTTATATATATTCGTTAATTAATTTTATCAGATTATATCACGATGACTTTTTCTTTTCTTTTATTAATTACAGCATAATTATATTAGAATTAGAATATTAATCAGGTATCAGAAACGCGGCTTTGTAGGTATAGGCAAGTTAATCATTATTGCTCGTTCGTTGACTGAGAATATGGCTTTTTGAAAGCTCGGGCGCGGAGCCGGGGATTTAACCTTTCTTTCATTTTATAAGATCCAATGGATTGAGATTATTCATTTTAATATCAGAGATCGCGTCAGCTAAACCGTATAGCTGTATGCACGGAAATCAATCGAGAAGTTGATCAGAATTTGGAAAGAAGAAAAAATTTGTTTCAAATTAAAAAAAAAAAAAAAAAATTAAAAAAAAAAATAATACATATCGTCAAATTTTTACGAAAATGTCACATTTTGCATTAATATGCTATATTTCTTTTTTTTTCTCTCTCTCCCTCTCACTGATTTAATAATTTCAACGAGAAATGGGAGAAATAAAAACAAAAACACTATATTTTTATTCGCACTCAAGGTACTCCATGTTTCTCGTTATTCACTGTACGGCTTCGCGAGTTTAACTGTTGCTTATGGACAGCTCTAGCGCCGAGGTGGAATCAGAAATTGGCTCTAACTTGGGGAGTGGGGATTCACCAGGCTCAACAGGTCGAAACGTTCTACATCAGAGCTTCTTTGCGCCGCGAGTTCTGTTCTTCTCTTCTTTACGATTGTCGTCAAAATAATGACGTTTTTTTTCATTCTTTTTCTTCTCTTTCTCTCTCTCTTCTTTTACTTTATCGATGTAATATATTCCCATCATTATAATTTATTATCGTCATTATATCTTCATATCTTCATATATCCATATATACCTAACATTTCATCAAACCGGAAGATATACATATATTCTTCCGAATTGGAGAGCGTCTCCGACCTACAATAATATCAGCACGATCGACAGAATGATTGGCAAAAATTATTATTATCATCATAGAATATACATATATAGGACAGTGAAAGGAAATGATGGCCCCTAATAATTTTGTCATTTTTATTATTATTTTCTTCTACTCATCGAAGGATATGTACATATATTTTCGCAATTAATTATCAGAAGAAAGAAAGAAATCAATTTCATTCTACCGCTGAAAGTTTCGTTTTACAATTACAGGTAGGGTATATTACGTGATCATCGCATCATCGTATATATAAATCCTATCATGTGTAATATTTATTCCTAGAATGGTTATAAACTCCTGTTTAAATAAAGAAATTCGCGAGACATTTACGTCGCGGCTATATATACGCGGATTCCGCAATTTTTATTTCTTTTTTTCTTCATTTATTTAGTTGACGACTCCGCTTCGCCTCAGTTCGATGTATAGACTGCATTTTACTTCATCGACAGCTCCCAGTCTTCTTCAGGCTCGAATACACACATACCTATATAACGCGTGTATATTAAAAATATCAAAAGTCGAACGGGCCAATATATCGCGTACCGTTAATCCTTCGGCAAGTCTGAAAGGCTCAAGAGAGTCTCAAATGCTAATCTAATCTGTAAATAAAAAAATTTTATGTTTTTCTTTCTTTTTTCTTTATTCTTATATCAATAAATCGTTGAACAGCATCGCAGACTCATATACAGCTATTTCTTTTTAATTACGCAATCAATCATAGGAAGGGATAAAATAACGTAGAGAGATATATACTCGGTTTAAATATCCTGCAGATGGTCTTCCATTTAAACTCCCATATTTAAACTCCCCCTATACACCCGACCGGGAATGAAATCCACACGCAAACCTCACGCACGTATGGTAAAATGTCAGTTGAGTTGGACAGGTGCATTCGTACAACCATATGGGCGATTATGACCAACAAGGTGTTTCACATTGATCCAAATACCTTGCTAGAATAAAACCGCAGCGTATTATCGCGTGTCTCGAGTTTTTCTGAAACGGATATTCAAACGTCATTAAATTTTCATCGATCGAAGCAAACTTTTTAGATCTGAATTTAAGTTCGAGAGACGATCGTCTCGAGACTGTGATTATTAGTGGACGCAGTTTCGGATCTAGCATAAGTTTTACGCTTCTGAAACACGCCGCACGTATATCCTCGCGGTTAACCGTTCGCAAGGTGCGTCGGTGGTTCTTGATGCGTGGCGTAAAACCACCTGTTTCCGTCCGTTGTATTCGTTCGTTCGTTCTTTACAATATACGATATAGTTTGAAAAAATTCGTTCCGAGGGTAAGAATTTTCATTCTCCACGTTCTTCGCATGCACCAGCTAACTTTTGAACGATGATACCTATACGTAATTAACCACGCTAACGCCGCGGTGTCGCGGAACGATCATTACCGTTACGTTTATCATTATAACCAAGACTGCAGCATGTATATTCCCATATCGTATAACTCGAACACGGAGAAATACAATGTCTGCGTCACAAATGGTTTGTGAACTACGTCTTGGATGTTATGGTGTCTAATTGGAGTACAGAAGAGGCTTTATATCAGCGGAATATAATATAGGGGCTAAACTTAGCAAGCGCGGTTGCATCTCACGAGGATATTACGATGGGAGATAGTAGGTATTGCCGAGAGTCTGTTTCAATATATAGGATTGTTATTTTCTAGTGTTTAATATATCGAGGTGTTCCATCATTTTTTTTTTTTTTTTTCGTCTTCTTTTCTTCTTTTTCATTATATTATTGTACCTTGAACCGTATATATATATTCTTGAACGATTTAACGCAGGTTTCTCACTGTCTTTTGAGTCACGAATCGAGAGAGTATTTCCGACAGGGATAAATCGCGCTTCTCGGTTCGCTGGCGTAACGAAATTTCATCGTAGATACAATCGATCGAGATTTTTTCTTGCGTGAAAACGAAGAATTTAAAAAGGGGGGGAAATGAATAAAGAAAGAAAGAAGAAAAAAAGAAAATACCTTATAACTGATAGATCAAAACCGAATGAGAAATCGGCAGTTTTTTCTTTCCTTTTACTACTCACTTGCCACTCGGTGTAGCGGTTTTGAAACATCGTCAATTCCCATAATTAACGTCCTCAATGATTGTCTAGATTCTAGACTCTACAGACCGGTGTTTGCTGTCCAAAATTGTTAAAAAAAAAAAATATTTAAAAGAAAAGTAAAAACAAACCGCAGTGGTGTACGCGAATTGATAAGAAGAAATCGGCCTGGGGATACTTTTATCGATATTAATAATGAATAAAGAGTCACAATTCTTATTCTTATCGGAATGTACTATATATAAAAGCTATCAGCAGATGATATCTCGATAAAATGTGTCATGGTAATATCGTTATTTGAATCTATTCGAAACACTGATACGATAGATAAAAAGAAGTTGAAGAAAAAACAGAAAGTTAATGAAATACGAAAAAACGAAAGAGCTAAGACCGGACTTGGCTATTCTCCGCGGACGTAACAACCGCGTTAATAACAATAAAAATATAAGCGAAGAAATTTCTTTACGACCGTATTTAATTTCGAATGCTCTCTCTCTATTTCTCTCTCTGGTATATGGGAGTCGATCTTATCTCGTCTAATTGCAAAGCCTGCAAGTTAACAATTTTGATAAGGTAGTTAGGCACTCGAGATGCATAGCGCAGTAATCTGAGAAATGTGCGAAAGACTTGGGTAGATTAAAACGAAGAGGTAAAAAAAGGAAAGGAATAAGAACGGCACTTGTTACGTTCAATGGAATTAAGCAAGTAGACGTAACTGTATATAAATATACGCTAATTATATTATAATACGTTGAATGAAATGTAAATGAAAAAATAGGTAAGATTATAACACAACTGTATATATATATATATATTACGAATCTGACTTTGAGCGTTTAGGAATTTCAGTTTTATCGAGAATTCCAATTACGTAAGAAAAAGAAGATTTCTATAACCGTTCTATCTAATTAGAAATATATAATGATCTTTATCGACGATATTAATCTAGAACTATATACCTATATATGTTATATATCACACCTATGATACCGAAAGCAACGAACAGAGAGAAACGGTGAAAGGAAATAATCGACGAACTAGTTGATCAGCGGCGCAAGAAATGGAAACTTGAAGAAAAAAATGTATATAGGTATGTTGTACCTACATTTCATTGAAAATCGATTCGCAATATTAAGGCAAATAATTTCAGCGATTTAGGAGAGAGAGAAGAATAAAAGAGATTCGAAAATAAAAAATATAAATAAATAAACTCACCCTGACAGACGAAGCAAATCGGTTCTGCCTTGTTCAATGTATAGATGTTAACATTTATGAGAGAAAATCTCGGCCACATATCGAAGACGCGTTTGAAAACCGAGAATCGAACAAATCCCCGCAAATACGAAATGAATGAAAATTTTTCGTAAATATTTCGCAACATCGCGACGACCTCGCAAGAAAACGAAAAAAAAATCCAACCTAGTTCTGACCTCCTTGAAGCAAAGGACTAGAATGAGACTAGCAAAAATTTGTCCCTGACTTTGGTTTATCGCTCGCAAGTCCATATCCTTACGGATATTCGAAGTCTATTTGGTGGGAGGGATTATCCTTCAAACTGACGACTACTTCGGGCGAAAAGGACACTCGGGGTTTTCTACCTGGCAATGGGAGAGGGTGTACCTTAATCGTCGACCGTGACGGAAGTACGTGCCTATAATCGATCGCGGAAGTCCGTTAGCTATACGAAATTCCAATAATTTGTATAATTACTTGTACGGAAAACCGTACTCGCATGTACTAACTGCAAGTATACAGGGTGAGTTTTCTCCAGGTTCTTTTCACCGTAATACAACACAAATCGGTCGCAGTATGCAACTCGCGTCACGCCGAAGCTCGAGCAGTTGCCTGAAACGCGGCGATTCCGCTTCTCGAATCGCTTGAAGATGAGACGAAGACTCAGATAAAAACTGGCGAGAATAAGGTATACTTTCTCGATTTTAAGAGAGTTTCATGAATCTAGGGTGAGAATCGGTGAGCAAATGACGATAAATCGGCGTCGATCCTTGTCTCAAAATCAACTCACCGATCGCTCCTGCGTGATCGTGTCGATCAGAAGTTCTGTAATTCCTCGAAGATCGTTTCAAAGTGGCTTCGAAGTCCCCCACGACATCGCTGATGTCTAAAATCGGCGAATGTTGAACGTTGCAGGGTCTGGTGTGGCCGGATCGAGGCAAGGTGTTGATCCCATTCGGCGACGGATTTTCATGGCTGATTTTAGGCAGCTGGGCTTCGATCCCGGCCAAGGCAGGACTGACCTAGAGTTATGAAATTTTTTGAGCTTTTTTAACCCGACTGGGAAGAACATGTGTTTATTGTACCCATACCAGTCCGAGGAGGACCTCCATGGATTGACATTGTCGTCGTCGTTCCCGTTTTCTTCGTCTTTCGCTGACCCGATCGGAGCCGGAACTTCCGGCCGCGACGGCTTCGCAGTATCTGACAAAGTCTAGATCGATGTGATAGCCGTACGGACAGCAGAGACATTTCGTACCGATCGATCCAGAAATGTAGGCTTGTCCGCCTACTGTGTAGAAGAAAAATAATACATTACGCACCTAGGGAGGGAAGCAGGCGTTTTCTGACGTGAAAAAATTCTTTTATGTACTTTTAA
This sequence comes from Rhogogaster chlorosoma, assembly GCA_944452935.1. Lineage (NCBI taxonomy): Eukaryota > Metazoa > Arthropoda > Insecta > Hymenoptera > Tenthredinidae > Rhogogaster > Rhogogaster chlorosoma. The sequence continues at coordinate 2,168,114 of OX101801.1, read as the reverse complement.
ATAGTATATTAAGCACCTAGGGAGGGAAGGGAGGGAAAAAAATGCCTACTTCCCTCCCTAGGTGCGTAATATACTATTTTTTGAATTAGAAAATGATTATAGAATCATATGACAGACGAAGGAGAGCGAGAATTTGAAAGGCTATCCGCTTAACGACAGTAATTACGACTTTGTCGAGTCGAATAAATTCCTAACAAAGATGTCATGTCGCGTAGAATAACACCGGAATGTTATTTTCGGGTGATAGACACTGCAGTCGCCGGTGCATAGCGGTGAAAGTTATCAACGAATGACTAATTCGAAAAACAAAGTTACAGCATTTTCTTATACCGAGACAATTAACAGAACATTATTCCAGCTGGGACTATTTCCAACGAGAATATTTTCTCCGGAGTGGCAAGGAGCGGAGCGAAGAGAATCGGGGCAATAGCTAATCGGTCAGTTACCCTGCATGCCCCATTAAATTGCTATCTAACAAACCAGAGTGTTTACTCGATCAACTCTCGTATCAAGCTCGATTCACTCCTTAGCGAAATGATCGATTGTTCAAATCGAAATTTGAATTTGAATTTGAATTTGAATATGAATGGACCCGGACGCTGAATGCAGAATTTCGCAAGGCGGAAATTATCACTCGAGTACTATACGACGGGTTGAACGGCCTCTTGGATTACAGTGAAACCGAATCTGTTGTAACTATTGGCCAGAATCCAAAAGCGTTAATAATAATCTGAGAAGGTTCGTTAGCCTGCCTCCCCGCGCTTCCGAGCATAGTACGAATGTCCAGGTTCGTATATAGGCCGATCTTCGTCCGAAGCGATCATATGCCAATGATTGGGGAATGGGAAGAAGAGCTTTTGCCATTTTTTACCATTTCCGTTCAGGACTGGTGTGGCCTGGATTTCCACCGTCAGAGACATCCTTCCCTCGGGCTTTGGTCTCGGTTTCTTTTGCCTCTGTCGCTTCTTGAGTTCCAATATCAACAGGAAATCGTCATCTCGAGGAACCTGGAATGAAAAGTTCCGATTTACTCCGCGCGATATTATATCTTGAAATGAAAATCCATTTTCGCATCAGAGATTCGCTCCCCGTCAGCGAAGCCACGTGCTAGATGACAGATATTGCCACGTGGCTCTTAGGCCACGTGGTCATAACATCGCTTAACGGTATTCTGATACTTTTTCTTGTGATGCTGCGGGCGCCGCTGGACCCTGACTAATTATAACGGACGTTCGAATAACGAGCCATTTACAGATAATTGCAAACAGGCAAGCCAACCGGAAGGAGAGCTCTGCGGAGGAGTGAATCGTAAAAATAAGATATCGCCGTCTAATCTATTTACGGATTATAATGAAAGAGTTAAAACAGTCGAGTCCGCTTAGTTTCCTTTACCTAATACCTTGAGAAATGCAGAATCGTTGCTTATTTTCGCTGGCAGATATACGGCGAAAATTCTCGCCTTTCGTCGCCGGAAATATGCAGCCCTAATTAACTCTTGGAATGAGAATGAGGGAAATTATGTCCTCGACGCGTGTGACGCGGGTCACACGTACGTATACACTCGACGAATCTATTCTCCGTCATCCGGACCCAGCGGCTACGGCTACTGTCGACGATTTTCTACTCCTCGACGCAAGTATCTTCACCAAGGGTCTAATTTTGTCGTCCGGATTTCTGGTCTGACGATCGCGCGTAGGTACGACTCTGCGCGTGTAAGTGGGCAGAGTTTATACACCTAGATCCAGGAGCTGACAGTGCGAGGAGACGAGGCAGTCGGGAGAAAGAAAAATGAATTGTTGTACATGCGATGATTTATTCGATCCGTTACTTTTCCAAAACATTTACCAGGCTGATTTAAATTCGGTTTATCAAAAGCCCTGACATCGGTGATCTAGAGCGATAAGAATCGTGGCTCAATCCGCGGATTGTATTTAAGAAGAATTTCTTTCGGAACATGAACGAACTCTAATCTGCAATTTTTCATACACTCTTCGAGCCACTTGTTCTGCGGAGAAACTGTGCTAAGATTCGACCGATTTCGACATCGAATTTTATCTCAAAGCGGAATTAAAATACATCAGCATGAATTTCAGTTTCTGTAATCATCGATGGATGGTATTCTGATCTGACCTTATTGACAATGACGCGGCAGTTAGCTGCATGAGATTTTCTCTTCTTTTCGAGAACATATCGCGCTTGATATTCTCATTGAATCAGGCTGATCTGCACTTCTCACATTGCCCAAACATCGCAGAAGAGCAAAGTACGCAGTGCTGCTGATTAGTTATCTGTTCGGCGCGTTCATGTATTTATATTAATGACATGCTCGGCCGTTTTGATCAGCAGTTTGGTTCGATATTTAGTCGAAAGAACTCGGGCAAGCGTATCAGTGCTTTTCGCTTTATCTGGAGAAGATTTTGCGCGGATCATCTCATCGGATAGTGATTTGAAATTGTTGATCCCTCGACTGATCATGAATTTTGAACAATTCGACGTAGTTAATCCATGGACGATAGTTTTGACCGTAATAGGAGGGGCGATATGCGTCTACTTGTTCGGTACTTGGAATCAGAATTATTTCAAGAAACTGGGAATACCGTTCTTGAAACCGACACCGATAATCGGAAACATGGGTGGACTAGTATTCAAAACTAAAGCAATGCCCGATATTCTCGGAGAGATATACAACTGCAATGATGAAGCGAAGTACGTTGGATTCTACGACTTTACAACGCCGATTATTCTGCTGAAAGATCCGGAACTCGCGAAATCCATCGCGATCAAACATTTCGAGAGTTTTCCAAACCACAGAATGACTTTTAACTCACCTCTCGAACCGTTGTTCGAAAACAATTTGTTCGCACTGAAAGACGAGCCGTGGAGAAACATGAGATCGCTATTGAGCCCGTCGTTCACTTCCAGTAAGATGAAAATGATGTTTGAAATAATGTCACAGTGCGCGAAAAACTTCGCTGATTATTTGGCCAAGGAAGATTCAATGCCCGAAGAATTGGACATGAGAGATACTTTCGGGAGATATACTCTGGACGTGATTGCAACCTCGGCGTACGGCTTGACCATCAACTCCATGAAAGATCGCGACAATGATTTCTACAGTATGGGAGAAAAGGTGACGAAAATATTCAAATCGAGAAACGTGGCGCTTTTTTTACTACGGAGTTTTCCATCTGTTGCTAAACTCTTGAACATAAGACTCCTCGACACTAAGACAACCGACTTCTTCACGAAAGTCATAGAGAATACGATGGCGACTAGAGATGCCCAAGGAATAGTGAGGCCGGATATGATACAATTGATGATGCAGGCCAGGGATAGAGAAGAAAAATCTGCCATGACTATCGAGAATATGGCTGCTCAGGCTTTCGTATTTTTCATCGGAGGATTCGACACTTCTGCAACCACAATGAGTTTCGTTGCTCATTTGCTAGCGGTGAACCCGGACGTCCAAAGGAAGTTGCAAGCAGAGATTGATCAAGTCATTGAGGATCGTTCCGGTGCAATTACCTACGAGGATCTTCACGGGATGAAATACCTCGACGCAGTGATCAGCGAAACATTAAGAATGTATCCGCCCGCTCCATTTTTGGACAGAATTGGACCGAAGGATTTCACTCTTCCCCCAGCGCTGCCCGGGCTCGAACCACTGCATATAAAAGCGGGTCAAAATATTTGGATACCGGCGTACTGTTTCCATCATGACCCGAAGTATTTTCCAAACCCAGAGAAATTCGATCCGGAAAGATTCAGCGAGGAAAATAAATCGGATATAAATCCACTGACGTATCTGCCTTTTGGTATGGGGCCCAGGTCTTGTATCGCTAATCGCTTCGCTCTGATGGAAGTTAAACTCGTTCTGTTTCATCTACTGTCAAAATGCGACTTATTACCAGCGTCGAAAACACCGGAGAAAATTATACTGAGCAAAGCCAGTTTCGGGATGTATCCCGAGGGTGGTTTCTCGCTGAAAGTTCAACCCAGAGAACAATATGGTAACCATCATCATTCCGACAAGTAAATTCTCAGGAAAATTTCCTGAGTATATCGTAAAATGCGTTATTTGAATAGAAAAAAGAAAAAAAATGTTTTAAAAAATCTCGTCACGACGTTTAATTTCTACAAATTCAAAACCTTATCCAATCCACGGAATTTCGATTCTTTTTCCTCATCCTCATTCACTGCACTTTCGATTCTCAACTCACGGTGCCTCGCCCTACATACAGAATAAATTATGGGACAAAGTTGAAAGAAAAATAGTGCCGATTCGATTCGCTCGATTTAGTTTTCGCTACTTTATGACTTCCGCCCTGAATCCTCTGTCTCATAAGCTTCTAATTTCGCATCCCTATACCGCGCGATCCTCGCTCCTGCTCGACTATTGAAAAGCACTTTACCGCTCGCTGCCGTGAAGAACCTGCGAGAAACCGGTCGGAACCTTGACGAGGTGTTCGAGAACGGCGATCGAGGGTCTGCTCCGAGAAGGTAGGTAGATACATCGACTCACGTAAAAGGAATCATGTGACGATCATTCCGCACAGTTGAATGGAAAGTGAGTCTCTTGACTCAACTTGACTCGATCCAGCCCGGCTCAGCTGGTTTTGAACGCTGCTTTAACCATGGCCTGGTTTAATGCGGCGACTCGGAGTTACGTCGAATAAGTAGGCGACTTCTTTTTCTGCTGATAATATTCCGACCTAACCGCGTCGTCTGGTGTAAAAATTCGGACTGCGTAGTCGCGGCTGGGATTCACAGTTCGAAATCTGACGCCCGGATGAGAAAATCGATAGATAACGGGGTGAGTCACGCTGTGATAAAGCCAGTTTTTGATAAGGGAATCGGCTCGTGTTTACTTGAAATTTTTTTCTCGCGGTTCTGAAACGCAGAAGCTGCAAGTCGGATGCCGGGGGAAATGCGAAATCCGGTTCTCTCACTCCCTGGAAGCTGCCGAACGAGAAAATCCACGATACTGAGTGCTTGTGCAGCGGCGATGGCCAAGGAAAAACGAAGCCGCTATTTCCGCGTCGTTACGTCACGATTTACCTCATCCTATACGCGTGTAACTGTTCTGTAACAATTTGAAACGGGGAAAGGAGCGTTTCTTGTTCGGTACGTAGCGTCGTTACGTTCTACAGGTGGAAAATTTCACGCGACAATTAAACACTGCCGTGGCGCGGTGACTCCGTTAAGTAAATTAGTCAAGTTCAGGGATAGGATGTTTTTACTTAAAATAAGCTTAATGGGTTGAGATTTTAATGAGCCACGGTGTGTATAAATAAAGAGGGGACGGGTTCGGCTGAAGAAATAGAGAAAGAAAGAAAGAAAAGAAAAAAAAAAAGGAGAAAAAATGGAATACGAAAGGAAATAGTGTAAGAGACAAAATTCGAAGTGGCGTGGGGTGTGAAAAAGCGTTGAAATTTTTTCGACACACAACTTGCACTGCCTGGCTTTTGTCTAAATAAAACAGACGGAACTTTACCTCGCGTTGATTCCTCGGTCTGGAATACGTGGGATAATGTTACAGAGTTTTTGGGTCGAGTGAGAATAATTTTGAATGTTCGTAATTGTTGGAAAAAAATGTGAAAATCATAATATGCGTAAAAAGAATGAAAGAAAAGTTGAAAATTTCCTCCGACAAATGGTAAGAATTATAATTAGAATTATTCTCAGCGTAGTTAAGAGCTCGAACTTAGCTCCATTAAGTTTTTGTCAATGAACCAAAAATAAACGAGAACCGGATGGCGGGCGTGAGATGAAGAAGAAAAAAGTATAACGTATTTTTATCATTTTCACAAACGCGTCGCGGCCTCCACCCCGAACCAGCTTCTGCAGCTTCTTGGGTGAAGCGAACTTAAGTACCGGAATAAAAACGTAAGAGTTGAAAAAATCGGAAGTCAGTTTTCCCGGAAAGTCTCAAAACTCAACGACTAAATATAGACAAGCGTGGATCACCTTTTGGCGTCGGCTGTCAGCTTTACTATTTTCTCGAGGGAAAAGGAAGCGGCGAGAAAGCCAGGCCGTTTTTTTCCGGTGAAAAATTTCATCGAAGATCGATCTTATCTCCGTGAGAAAAATATCGGCGATATCAGAAATCCGATCATCGCGAACTAGGGAAAAAAGAAACGAGATTTAACGCGACGTGAGAATGAGAATGTTGATAAAAGCTGGCTTTAGTGTCGGCGATAAACCAGCTGCATGCACGGCGATCTGGTTAACGATCGTTTTCCAACAACCGAAGAAGACTCGGCGTACATACGTACTACATTGTGTTAACTGGCTCGTATAGATGAATATAGACTCGTTCGGTTGAATGAAAATAAGTGGAATTAAAAACAGAAGCGAACCTTTATTGCTCGGCATGACATAAACGTTTCTAATTGCAAACGTACGCGTCCTGCGAGACTCGCGTCTTATGCAACGTTGTATATGTCTTCCGGAGATAATTCTTGCGCGCTATTTTTCCCCTACGCTATATGCATCGCCAGATGCCTTGTCCTATGATCTTGGCCGAGGAAATCTGAGACGTTTGAAAAGACTCGAATTTCAAAAAAAAAAAACGAACCAATAACAGGTCGCGAAATCAACGCCGCGAACAATGATAGGAAAATTTTTCAATCGCCATGTATATTCGCTTATCGCAATTCTCTAAATCGCAACAGTATAACGCCTCTAAAACTCCGTCGAGAGAGAAAGAGAGACTAAAAATTTATACGTAAATTCGTGGGTGGGTCGATTTAGGTAAACTTTAAAACTGTTACCTGAGACAATGGGAATCACGGAGGCGAGTGAAAGGAAGAAGAAAAAGTGAATTATTGATAGTTAAAAAGCGATTAGTTATCAATCGATAATTACTGTACGGTTTAAACGGCGTCTATTCTCAGGTGAGAATTACCTCGGTGTATGTATGCGTGTATCCGGTTTATCGTGCTTTCGGATATATATACTAGACACGGTTAATTAAGCGGTAAGCGTCGTAGCTCGTGTGTATAGTAAATAGTTGAATAAATAAAACGGCCTTGAAATTCTTCTTAGGTGTTTAATAAAGCGTAAAACTGACGTCAGTCTGCTCGTGTAACGCCAAGGAGAATAGGAGAGGAGCGATTTTGAGAATTCCGAGAGTTCATGAGTCCGAAAATTTCACTCCATTTCTACAGGAAATATTCCATTCTGATCGGGAACCATTTCATCTACTTCAATTCATGAATTCCACGTTTTTACAAAAAGTATATTTCAAGACGATTAATTTCACCCCTTAGTCGTTTCCATGCGATCTGTACAGCCCGATCAGTTATTAAATTTGAACTTCCGGTGTTCTTAGCTTGGAAGTTTTTCGAATCGGCTATGAAGACTCCCGGGAAAATAAATACCCTTCCCGAAAACCATCGGTGGGTGATATTAACCCTTAACACCCCCCACGTGTTTAAACGTATTCCTTGACGAAAATTTTATGGGATATAGTTTAACATATCTTTTCAATAGTCCAACAGGTTTTATAGCCATTTTTTTTCTATTCAAGATAGTTGAAAGAAAAAAAATTGAAAAAATGAATTTTTTTTTCACATGAAAATTCATAAGTCGCGTAATTTTTCATATTTTTAGGTAAAAATTTATTAGAATAATCTTGAAATACTATTATTTTAGAAAAAAAAAAAAATTACTGCAATATTTTACCTTCCAAAGAAGGTATTCATTTTTCTATACGAAAACGTAATTTTTGATAAAATTTAACACTATATTTTTTAACCTGATTTAAACTGCCAGATGGCAAGAAATTATGTTCAATATTTTTCGAACTCGATATATACTTGATTGGGGCGAAAATTTTGCTCGGGGTGTTTGACATCCCGTATATTGCCATTCAAGGGTTGAAATTCGGAACTTTAACCCGGTCCCTGATATTCCTACTTCACGAAATAATTCGTTATATTTGTGATATAGAAAAAAATGACACTTTTACGACTATATTACGAAGAAATCCGTTCTTTCTCCATACCTGACCTCAGGGCATCCCTCGCCGTTGTATATACCTACTCCGTCTACCCACGTTGAAAAATTTCACCGCAACCTCCTCCATTAACCAACAGACTAATTATACAGCGAAGAAATACACGGGCATGTGTATAAATATTAAATACGTATCGCGATCATTACATGACCCGTATAAGTCCCGGCTGCAGGGTTTTCGTCTCGGAAAACTGAAAGATTTCAGGTCCGAAGAGATTCCGCATAACGCGGGAGTATAAATGGCGAATAATACAGCAAGTTGGGAAATGACTCGTCGCTGAGTTCTAGTTTTCCGACAGAACTATGACACCGATGATGAGGCGCGGCTAAGCCATAATTCTCGCCGAGACGTGACCAGGTGTTTTAAACTCATAGGCAGGTTTCGCAATGAACGGGATTATGCAACGTTTATAATTATATCCATAGCAGTTTACGATACTCCGAAAGGCTGTATAACCGCCTACCTAATACTCGGCGGTTAAATAGCAGAGGAGGAACGAAAGGAAGAGAATTTTCAAACGCTAATGTAATTACCTATGTAGGCAAACGCTCGCGTACGCAGCTCTCCTACTTCCAAACCTCTGCACTTCTGCCTTTACTACGATACAGCTGATAGCCGCGCTCTTATCTCTTAAAACACACAATTTTAGTGGCAACGAAATAGACGCGTAATGTTTGAACATTAGTCGAAGGTGAGAGGACCGCTGTAATGCATGCCTTGGGCGAAATGTTTTCAATCGTTAATTAACGGTTTCAAATTTCACCTAGATCGTGTTAATTCCAAATGCGAAAAAACTATATAATATCTCCTCGGCGGAGTTTTATAACGAAATTAATTCACTCACTGCACTTGGGACGTCGTACATTGTGAAAATTTTTCACGATTCGCGCGAATCTCGCTCGGACGTTGAGTCGTTCAGCCACCGACTGGTGCAGGACTGAATCGTAGATCATACTTGGACCCGTGCTACACCGCGGTATACCGAACCTCGATTTCGAGCGTGGGCAATGCCCGACACCGTGAATAGCGCGAATTTCTTTCCTCAGATTTTATTTTAGTTTTATTTTCGTTGTTTTGACTAAATGCGAAAATCGTAGGAGTCGCGAAATTCTGCCTCGATGCTCGGACCGCGGAGTGTTTAATCCGCGCGCGATATTCCGCCGGGTTTATCGTTCGGCGGAGGTCTCATTCCCGCAGGAGAATAGACCGAGAGGAATATATGAATTAATTGAAATTTATTTCATCCGCGTGTTGTAGGAGTAGATATACGCGCGCACGTTCACGCCTATATAACTCAGAACCGTACCGAAGCTGCTCGGACGAGAACCGACACCGAAAATGATATCGTTAGTATTTTTCAACGATGTATATTAGGCACGGAGCGCAGAGTTATCTCGTCAGTGACGTAGTCGCGATGCGATATACCGCGTCTCGTTACAATTACGCTGTATGAAAACTTTTCATTGCATAGATACGAGCATCGCGATTTATTCAAATCCCAAACACGAGGATTGGAATCGGAAAGAGTTCGTATACTCACTCGTTTCTCGAGTCAGACGCTCGGCCTTTGGTCCATGGGCGAATAACGCGCGAGGTAATCCATTGGCGAAGAATAACTGCACACGTATTTGGGCACATTTATGGGGAGTTGGGATTTGAGGCTGAGGACGAGGGCTTAGACCCCTGGCACATCGTAACGCCGAGTTATAGCGCGCTAGTACGAAACACCGAGAACTAGAATTTCCGATCCCGGGCACAGTGGTTGACGACTTCTTTCTGGGAGGCTGTGTCTTGATGCCTGTAGACCCAGGTCGCCGCGCTGAGACGCGGTGAGTTTTACCACGTGGTGGGGGAAGCATTGAGTACAAGGTTCTCGCATTTCTCGTAGGTAGGTAGATACGGCCGACAGGCAATGAGGTAGGTACTACAGTCAGAGTATCTGAGTTTGACGGTGTGCCGTGCGCCGGGATCACGGGACCCGCAGGGGCCTCCGGTCCCTTTTCCTATCCCACGCGAAAGTCCCCGCGCACAAATGTCTGCCTACGAAGCCCAAGCCCCTCCGACTGTACGGGAGAGAATAGTAGGTAGAAAAACGCAGGTCAGGTAAGAACCCATAAAATAACCGAAAGGGTCTCTGAACAGGAATAAAGGAAGAAACCCTCGCGCCTCGCTCTCTTAAAGACTTGAATATGCGTGATGCCTGCGGGACTCAGACTTCACGAAACGTTACGAAATTTTTTTTAATTATAACGTATCATTGCCGAATTTTCTTCACTTTCCTCATTCGAAAAATTTCGAAAGAGAAAAATAAAGGAGCAAATGAAAAAAAGGAAAGAATTGATAATTGCAGTCATGGTTATTAATTGAGGAACAGAAAGAGACACAGGTGTTACGCGGATGAGAGTCAATGATAATTAAATACTTATACCAATACGTCGCATAATGTATGCACGAAGTATACATATATAAATAATTTCAAAGACTCATTAAGCCCCGGGTTAATTGAATGTGTGGTAAATATTATTAGTTGAATGGTATATTATATTCGACGGTCTAAACATATATATATATAACTTACCAGGATTTACTTTTGTTTATAAATCCGTCACGTAGTATAGCTCGATGGTAATTCGTATACAGAACGTTTCTACAAGCCGTAAGAATTTCGCGTCGTGAATTTGTCCTTCGAGCTATATAGGAACGCGGTTCTGAATTATTTATGGAAAATATTGGGCTTGTGACATTTTTATTCTTGTTTTTTTTTTTTTTTCTTGGAATTGTCAATTTGTGCGGATAACGGATTTATTGGTCACATCCGTAGCTAGCAAATATCTAGTATATAGAAATGAATAAAAATCGAAAAAAGAATCATGAAAAAAAAATATATAATATGTAAAAATTGAATTATAACAAAGAGACGTGGATCGATGTGGGTTACGGAATGCATCGTGGGTGGACCTGCTTCTCCTTATCTAGTATATATATCTATAGGTACGTATCGCGTACGTAGCCACCTCTGCACGATTTTTAAATATCATAAATCTTACACTTATACGAAATTTATAATATAAGAAATGAACCGAATAGGGGAGAGTCGTCTATATTGTACCACTTTGGAATTTGGAATTTTTGAAATTTTATTTCCAATTCGAATATCATGGGCATATATATATATATTTTTTTTTGTACTCTACATTCACTTATGAATCACCAGAAAAATTGTCGTTCTTTCAGTTTGACAATAAAGGTATGAAAATAATTTTACCATCGGTCAGGTAAAATCGTATCACCCTAAGAGAAGAGAATATAGACATGTTACTGGTAACACGTATATACGACTTTATTTATATCACAGTCGTTTTCTGAGAAAAACTAATAATTATATTTTTTCATTCTTTGGAAAAACAATAGTAAATATTCGAAATATTCGAAATATCGAAGTGGTACAATTTACTCTCCCCTACATGAATTCGATGAAGAAGAAAGAAACAAAAAAAAATTTTTTTATAAAAACAAAAAGAAATGAAAAAAAAAAAAAACTATACGAAAAGTTATCCGAAAGAAATTTGTAGAATTATTTTCACCTGCAAAAGTTATATTTATATATTAGAGACTTGATCGTTATCGTATGTATATACCTATACTTCGATCGATATAGTTTATTGTACAGATTTGTAAGTATTGTTGGATGTATTATATAAAAAGAAAAATATAATACGGGATCAATCATTACGAGTTTAAATTTAAATTGTTTAATATATACGTAACACGATATAATGTACACATACACTATACAATGAGCCATTGGCGCAATTTTATCTCGCCGTATTCGAATGAGAAATCAAATGAAGGATCAAAAATAATGAGAAAAAAATTTATTTCTTATAAAATAAAATCAAAAATTAATAAAACAAAATACGAAATGAATATTATGAGCTTATAGCAATTATCTATATACTGTCCCTATAATTAATTATAGCTATCATTGTTAACATAGAGTTTGGTACGTGGATATAGTGATTATTATGTTATATATTATTTTATTTTTTTTTTATTTTTTTTAGTTAATTTTTTATTTTATTTTTATTTTTTACTTTAGTTTTTAAATTTTATTTTATTCTTCTATCATTATATATATATATATATATATATATATATACCAAACTCAGTCAAAGAATTGCCGATTTTCAATATTAATGAGTATTTAATAATAGTATCAACGCAGATATACACTTACTACGTTAATCAACGTTTCTGCGCGGACATTCACGTTCACATACATATCGTCAATTATTGATAATCAGAACAACAAGGGAGGGTGTATATATGTAATAATTTTTCTGATTATTAATCACACGCATGCAATCGACATGGGAAATATATATATATGCCACTTTGTATAATACTACGTCAAAAAAAAAAAAAAAAGGAGAAAAAGGAGAAAACCGAAAGTAAAAGAAGCGAAGAGGAAGAAGAAAAGAAATTTGAAAAAATTCTATCCAGTTATGCAAATATTTCCACTCATAATTATTATAATAATATACGTATAGTATGTAAGATATACATACTCCAATCACCATTCCCACTATATATATATATAATATGCGATAATAATGACGAGATAATATTATTATTATTATTGTTTCTTTTGTCTGAATATAATTATTATTATTATTTTTATTACTATGTATTATTAGATATTATTTTCATCCTTTTCTATTATATTTTCATTTCATTTTTTTTTTTTTTTTTGTCATTATCAATTGGAGCTGGAATTATGTATATGTAGAGCAATATATCATCAATAATATAATTCAACGTCGTATTTGATTTATATAACAATAGCGACAGAGTTTTGTCGTTATAATTTGTTTTATTTAGAGTTTTTTTTTTTGCTTTTTTTTTTGTTCTCATTTTCGTTTTTTTCTTTTACATAATATACAAATAATATCGTATAACGGGGTTATAAATGAACAACCAAATTACAAATAAATATAAAACGTGTATTTGATGATAATTATACGTGTGTATATTATATATTAAATGTCGGAAATAATTATTATCGTTATTAATATACTTTTCTTTCTTTCTTTCTTTCTTTTTCGAATATCGCAGAAATGAAGAATGAAAAAGAAAAGATTCGTTCAAACATATTATATTCCGAACAGAATATAATTTAACACAACTTATTTAATTGTTCAGAATAATAGTTAACAATACTGTCTTCGTATTTCGGTCAATTAAAGAGTCTAATAATTATATAATATTATCGTATATTATTCATACTAATATAGGCAGGTATGATAATCTCAATATTAGAACAATATATATGGGTAAAACAAGAAATCGAATTGAAGAAATCATCCATCGTATATATAATACATATATGCGGTTAAACGCGGAAAGTTGTTTTAGTTTTTCTTTTTTCTTTTTTATTATTATTATTTTTTTTTTGTTTTCAAATTTTGCCATCTTTTCACCGTAAAACATCCGATCTATACGTTACATAATTATACACTACTATATATATATATATATATATATATATATATATGTATAATGTAACAGAATTCAGAGGAACTTATATGGCTATATATATACGTATACCATAGTCCATAGTACATAATATATTATATTGAAATCGATCATAAGTCTGTAATTATAATTCCGTATAATGTATAATATATTCGTACTGTTCGTATATTACAGCTATTAATAGATAATAATAATGTTTCGTTTCCTTTGAAATACCCGCTAATTACAATGTAATAATAATAATAATCATATTAATAATTTAACTACTCACGAATTTAATAATAATAATAATAATAATAATAATAATAATAATAATAATAATAATACCGATAATATAGCAACAATAATTATTGAATTAATTAATATTTACACAGGTATATAAGAAAACGAAAATAAAAAATTATATCTGTATGTAATATAACGATGCGGTATGTATACGCATATTTATTTATTCATTTAGTTATTCATTTATTAATTTTTTAAATTTATTTAATTTTATGTATTATGTAATATATATATATATAATCTCAATCAAACATGTTCGATTTGCATATTATATTATTATTATTATTATTATTATTATTATTATTAATATTGAATATTTATACAGTTAATAAATATTTATAATTAGATACCTAGGCTATATATTTATATATATACATATACATATAGTATTACTGTTTTGTATAGCTATATCTTTGTGGATGAAGAAAAGGAGATTATTTAATCGTCGACATCGCTGATTTGTAGGGAAAAAAAAAAATGACGAAAACAATTAAAAAGAAAGAAAAAAAAACAATGTTTAAATTGATACTCTTTTTTTTTTATGTTATATACTCGCATACTCTTGCTTCGTTTTTATTTTCTTGGCGTTTTTATGTTGTTTTTTTGTTTTTTTTTTTGTTTTATTCTTTTTATTTTCCATTTTGTTTCTTTTTTTTCTTCCTTTCCTTCATTCTTTCTTTCATTCCTTTATACAACGAAAAGAAAAAAAAAAAAAAAAACAGCGTTAAGTGATAAACTGCCTCGCGCAATACACATATATATGCATATTAATTATATAATATGTAACATGTGTGTATGTATATAATTATTTCGAATTTAATCGACTATTTGTAATAATGCGAATAAGCTTATTATAGTGGAATCCATAATATTATTATGAATGATAATAATTAATACGTCTATGATGTATGTATGTATGTATATTGAACTTGCAGTAAGTAAACTACAAGTATAATAATTCAGGATCACGCGCATATAGTATACCTAGTATTAGTGGTACATAGTAGTAGTAGTTAGGTATATAGGTAGGTATAGTGATTATAATTTTTCTGTATAGATATAATAACAAATTACGCCTTATTTCATCATTAGCTAAAACTATTTATTTAGGTAATATTTATTATGAGATAGAAAATAATTTAATAACCACCCGATAGAAATTTTTCAAACGAAAGAAGAGGCGAGAAAAAGTGTTACAAAAAAAGAAACAAAACGAAAAAAAAAAAAACTAAAAGAAAAAGAGAGAAATTAAAAAAAAAAAAAAAAATGAAAAATTCTACGTACAACTGCAGTCGGTGTTATTAAAATATTTCTATAATAATTTATAAACTAGATTAAATTATCTAATTATATTACTAAGATTAAATATCACAATCTATGATAAGAAGTAATTATAATAATAATAATAATAATAATAATAATAATAATAATAATAATAATTTAAGAGCCTTTTGTTTTCAACTTCCCGTATATTTTTAACCGCATTTCATATATATAGAAATTTTTTTTTTTTTTCATTTCATATTTTATTCCATTTTTTTTTTCTTTTTTTCTTTCTTTATTTTTTTCTTGTTTCACGTTTGTTCGTTTGTCGTATAATTTTATTATTACATATATATATATATATATATGTATACTAGATTACAGACACGCTGAAAATAGCGTGTAATTAATTTAAATATTATTGTGATAATCGATTGATTATCAGTAATGAAAATGAAAATAAAAAAAGAAAACGAAAAAAAAAAAAATAGAAATAAATTAGAAATAATCAAATGTTCACACAATATGACATACAGTATTAATAATTAATAATAATAAATGGCGTTCTATATCAGTTCATATAATATTATAATATGTATAATAGAACGTACAGCAGTCTTTAGATTATGAAATTTGATTTAAAGCGACATATAATATTATATAGTATATGGTATCTAGTTGATGATGAATATAGATATGTATGCAATAACTTGGAGAAACACTTATTTTACAATTCAATTTTTTTTGTTTTTTTTTTTTAATTTATACTATACGTATCGCGTATCATTATAGTATTTCAAACAAGTTATTGTATAATTTATTGTATCCTGTGGTTTTTTTTTTTTTTTTTTTTAAATCTTTTTTTTTCTTTTTTAATACGTATATAACGAGAAGAATCGTCAATTTTGCATTTGAAACGTAACCAATAGATATTATTTATACTATATCATGCAGTTTTCAATATGCGCGCATATTATGCTTGTTTTTTTTTTTGTTTGTTTTATTTTTATTTTTTTTTATTATTCCCCTTCGTCGTATTTTTTATATTCGAATCAAGTTTTCCAATTAATTATACAACTTCGAAATCAGGTTGTAACAAAGTTTTTCTACCTAGATATAGTATAAGCTGGCGGTACTAATTATATATACAGCGCTGCAAGATTTTCCTCAAGAATATTAAGCGCAGTTGAAAAATTTCTTTTATTTATGTAAATTATTATTATTCTTCTTTTGTTTGTTTCTTTGTTTTTTTTCTTTTTTCTCGCCGAAATTTCAGGCATAATGGATACAAAAAGTAAAATAATTTTTTTTCTCTCTCTCTCTCTCTCTTCATTTGTCAATTTAGAAAAAAAAAAAAAAAACATGTCCAGCTGTTGAAATACATGTAATATGTGTAGTTTCCCGAAGATATTTATCGCGTGCTCTATATACAACTATTGCGATCAATTGTCTATTTCTTGATTTTGTAATTTTTTTTTTTTTTCTTTCTTTTCACGAAATTCGTTTAGAGTCAAATTGTTGCCCCTGTAGGTTGCAGTGATTTTACGATCTTGACGTAATGCGTATGGGTGTACATCAATTTCTTCTTTTTTTTTTCTTATTCTTTACGTTCGCGGCCCACACATATTGCAAAATATCAATAATAGAATAACGGAGTTGCGGTTCGTTGAAAAATAATAAATCACATTTCTACCGGGAGAAAAAAAAAAAAAAATTTGGAAAAGGTATAACAAGAAACAAGAAATTATTAATATAATCTCAGACACGAGAAAAATTGGTTTTATATGCGATGATGTATTGACTGGGTATATATATTTTTTTTTTCTCTTTCTTTTTGTTTTTGATAAAGAAAAATCGTTTGTTTTTTTTTTTTCAAAATAATTTAAATGTATACCTATACGTATAAAAAGAATTAATATTAATTGTTACTAAGCGTCGATTGTAATGATAATAATAAAAGTAATATGTAATAATAATAATAATAATAATAATTAGGTATATTAAATAAAGTATACAAATCTAGCGCGAAACTAACGTACAACGATTAAATAAAACGAAAGGAAATAAAAATTTGAATAAAAGAAAAGAAAAGAAAATAAAATAACAAAAAAGAAAATAAAAATAATTAAGAAAAAGAAAGAAAAATTTACAGTAGATATTTGTCATTAGAAATAATAATAATAATAATAATAATTGTTCGATGACGTAAAACAACCATACATAGGAATAAATAAGACTGGCTCACGATAATGCCAAAATTAATAATATGAAATTAACAATAATGATAATGATAATAATAATAATAATATAATCTAAGAAATAAATTAATCCTATTTCTTTTTTTTTTTTTTCTTTCATAATATAAAAAAATATAACGTTGTTCTATTCGATCAGTAATCTAATTTTAATCAATAATTGTTCGATATTATCGTCTCGTGGTACATAAAGTAGGTATAGGAATAATAATCCGTGAGCAAAAAAAAAAGAATACATATAATGAAATTCGAAAATTTTAAATACTCCACTCTATGTACAATTCTAACGTGAGAAACAGAAAAAAAAAAAAAAAAAAAAAAACCCAACATAAAATGGATAAATTTAATGACTAATTGTAAGAATTTATTGTAATATTTCGAAAAGACGTTTTTTTTTTTTTTTTTTTCGTTTTCTCCTTTTTCGAAAAGTCATAATTACAGTGTGGGCAATAACGGTTATGCATATAGGTATACGTCGTCGACGTCTTGTTGACGTTGATATTGTGGTTAAAATACTATATATTTACAATGAGTAAAAAAAAGAAGAAAAAGGAACTATGCAATTATTATCGATATATATATATAGAACTGTCGCTAGTTCTGTACAATGTCGACGGTACCGATTTAAACCGTAATACAAATTAAGAATCTAAAATATGTAATGGGAAATTTGGGGGTTTTTAAATTTGTATTTTAAAAATGAATATAGAGTAAAAGATTAATTTGTCCTAGTTCTCTTCGAACAAAACCTTCTCCACAGGCTTAAGATTCAAGCGTAAAATGATGATGGTAATAATAATAATAATAATAATAATAATATTAATGATAATAATAATAATGAAGAGAAATGAGAAAATAATCACTAATCCGAAATTGTAAAAAGAGGTAGATCGTTGAACGAGGCTTAAACCCTTAGCCCGGAGTAGGTAGACTCTTGTGTCAGTGAATGTTGAAATTGTATTGTTTACGGTTGGATGTAATACGGAGCCAACGACTAACAGCCAAAGGTTCGGGGTGGCAATTCGACCACGATATTTCGCTGAAGTGTGGATAAGGTGTCGAGGTTGTGGTAGCCTCTACCACTTGAATGGCGGTTGAAAATTCGTGTTGAAATTCGTGCTTAGTTCTTTTCAAAATTCTGCTACTGTTGTTGTTGTTCGCGGTTGTCGTGTTGCTACTACTCGTGTTGCTGCCGCTGATCAAGTGACCGTGATTAACGACGCGTTTGCCGTTCGTTATCTGGCTAACGTTTACTCCCGCGGTTTGGGAACTCTCGAAAATGCTCAGACACGGCATAGACGAGGCTTGTGCCGCGAACGACTTTCCCACAGGCGAATGCTGCTGCTGCTGTTTCATCAGCGCGTTGTTCGACGATGGAATCTGCACTATGATCTGGGACTTGGCAACTTCTTTGCAACCCGTTATCGGCGAGTATATAGTTATGCTTTCGGATTCTAATTCCACTGGCGTTTCGGCCTCGAGAATATTCGATATCGAAGGCTGGCTGGCCGGCAACGATACCGGAACGATCGAGGGCGCCGGCGAGACAGTGGCGGCCGGCATAAGCGCGGCGACGGGTGATTCTAGGCTGTTTTTCGCCGGTATCGGGGAGAGGGATGGTAGTAAAACCGATATAGGCGTGGCTATCGAGCTCGGCGCACTCGTAGAGTTGACCATAGACGATTCCAGGCTCAGTTCTTCGTTGGCGAAGTCTTCCTCGAGTTTAGTCTGTCAAAATAGAAAACAAGGAGAATACTCTGGGCGGTTTATCCCCCCACGTTTTAGTAACTCGTAGATGAAACTGAAACGTCGCCTTTACCTTTGGCAACGGGTACATATCCGGCAGCGATAGTACCGGTGGCGAGCTCGGCGTGGCCGCGTCGCCGGTTGCATTCGCGACTCCAGCGCCCGAACCGTTCGGATTCGTTAGGGCGGACGATACCGTCACCGTACCGGTCAATATCACTTTCGGTTGACGCGGCGGGAGCTCCTTCGCAGCGCGATGATCGGCGAGGAGTTTGTCGAAGGTTTTACTCCTCCCCGCGACGGTCCTCCGCAACGAGACCGTGTGCGCCTTGCAGGTGAGCGATCTAGTGCACGGTTTTCCCGTCTCGTCGTTCCAAACGCCGCAGTGTCGGTCCGGGTCGTATTCCCGGTCTTTGAGGGAGGCGCGTTCGGTTTTGAGCTTTTTCCGACGCGGCTGGCTCCCGTTACCGGGACTTTTTACCGGGCTAGAGGACGCGATCGTCGATGCCGCGTTGGGTATTTGAATCGGAATGTTTTCTAGCGGCGACCGCGGCGATGCCAGAGGTAATTGTGGCTGCAGATTCGCCTGCTCCGCGCTTCGTTTGTTCGTCGAATTGCTGGTCTTACTGCTAGACGGTATCGACGACGTCTGGGCTTTTTTCAACTTCGATACCTTACAGTAGCCAGTTTTGGCGAGCGGTTTTACCAGCGGCGTAGCGGGCGGTGGTAGATTCACTGTGCCGGATGGATGTCGTATTTCTGAAATTAAACAACAACTCGACGTCAGAATTATCCCGTGTATAGATATACCCTGCCTTCGATTTACGGGCTGACTTTTATCCCAAATATCTGTCAGGTTTATGAAAAAAGAAGAGAACTACCAACCCATGTGTTGTATAAGAGCTTGAGGCTTGACTATGGCGTTACAAATCTCGCAAACCACTCCGTAAAACGCATCTCTCTCTGGGCAGAACCCGTATAGGTCGATATCTGAAATTGAAAATACAACGACGAGAGAGTTATCATCCGTCTTTCCATTTTTCTCTTGCTTTTCTTCTTTTTTTTTTTGTTCCTTTTGCCAAAAGGAAAGGAGAAGGATTCTTATCGGAAATTATTCTTGGCTATTCCTTTCGACTGAGTTTCTCAAAATTCGCAGATTTTATAATTAATCGACTAACTAAAGTACCTGATTAAAACTATATTAATATTATTAACGTATAAAAAGTTGGGCGACAGAATGACTGAGAAATAAAATTGGTAGCGATAAAAAATAGTATTTTTTTTTTTGTTTTTTTTTTTAGTTTTCTTTTTTTAATAATAAACAACAAATCTACATTATTTTACATTTTACAGTGAAAACAAGCTTTTTCAACAGATGATATAATCACTGTTAATAATTTTCTTTAATTTTTAATTTTTTTTTGTTTGTTTGTATTTTTACCTTCGGCAGCAAGGCGCATAACCGAGCTTCTAGGTTCGTCTTCAGTCTCATCGTCACCTATATTACAACAATAACAATGAATAAAACAACAACAACAACAACATCAATATAGAAATAAATGGAAAGCAATAAACTTTCGTCTAAGGATAATTATAAATAAAGAAATAAACATAAAATTGGGTCATTCTATTCTTCACTCGGTTCATACTCGATCGTAATTGATAATCCTAACGATTATTATCCAAGAGGCGAATCAATGTCGGACAAAAGAATGGTGAAAAGTAAGGTTAGGTCGTCTCGGGCTCGTCACTTCTCGGTCATGTTTGAAAGCGATTTTATGCATGCTGGTGTCGATTTTCGCCAATGAAATAGAGACGCCGACGTATACTTACTCAGCGGTTTGTCTCTACCGATTTTTTCTATCCAACTCGACCATGGTTGACCGTGAAAAAATGTTGGGCTGTCACTTCCCGACATGGCAATGGCAAGAGCGTATCTCCTCACTCCTCGTATTCTATCGTAGTATGTTACAGCCCTAGTAGCGAGACTAGCGAGGCGAGATACGTTTTGTATTGTTGTATACAGTCGGGGAAAGCGTGTCTCGCCTCGTAACTTTATCTAGACTCGCTCCAGACCTTCCGAGGTAACGCGACAGTATCGAGGATCAGTTTTTCGGTTAAGTAGATAGGCAGGCAGGCAGGCAGGCAGGTAGATAGGTAGGTAAGTATGTAGGTAGGTAGCGATCAGTGATTCTTTCATATAAATTAACTATCAACGCAGGTTAACGTTATTTCATTTATACGTCAATGTGTTAAGAAGGTTTAAATGGCAATAAGATGAGAAATGAATGGAATTTAATTATTGTTTATTATATCTACGGTTTATTTATCATACATATACATTTATGCATGTATACTCTTTTTATATATTTATTTAAATAAATAAGTCGTTATACTCTCTCGCATTTAATTTATACAGATATTCATTTATTTATTTATAGTTTAGTTTTCTTTACTTTAATTTAGTTTTGTTTAGTTTTATATTCATTTATTATAGTACAATCTCGTCGGCGATAACTATATTTAAACCCATAGGATATAATACTACAGGTATGTATATACGGTGGGCTTCAGTTCAGTTAATTAAGTTTTTATACGACATGTTTGATGTTTGCCTGGTGGAAGACCAGAGCATCCTCTCTTCTCCTACTATTTATCGGATCTCCGTTTCGTTCGGTCGGCCAGAGATGCTGTTCTTCAATGCGACTTATCGATAACTTTTCGATATATTTCTAACTGGGATACCGAAGATTGTCGAACTCCAAGACGGTGGCGCCATCAACCAACGTTTTCCAAACCCCGCCGATACTTTGTCCAACTCTCGTCCTACGCGTCATGGGCTAACTATCCCGTTTGTCAAGTTTATTCTCATCGAACGATCGGCTAACTACATCGTCAGATGTTTCCCTCTTCCCGCCAGTAAATTTAAAAATTCAAAACCTCGTGGACCTTGAAGATTGGATATTATTCTTACAGAAACCGCCTTCTGGCCATGAAAACTAATCGCTCGACAGTTTCAATTATAAGATCTTAAGAATCATGATAGATTTTCACAGAATGAAATATGGCAAATGATGATCGAAGGTAACAGGGCAAAAATACTGTTTCAAAATTCAGTCAAAATTCTTATTATTATCTCTCATAGAATCATGATCAATTTATATCATAACAGTACAATGTGTCTTAAAGCTGTAAAAGTCGTATTAAAGCAGTTTGAAGTACATGCTTTATCAAAAGCACGGCTGGATCTTGTTACATCATTCCCCAGATTTATATTAATAAATAACACCCTATTTCCTTCCTTCGAAAGTTCCTCTCGCGCTAACGTTCGGCCTGACGACATTAGCCTGATTAGCAGGATGGAGATGCGCCGCGATTTGGTCTCTGTTCGTCCACCAGAAGGGCCTCTGGTCCTCTGGCCAGGTCTGAATTCTGTCGACGAAGTCGGCTTGTCCCAGGGCAAGAACCGGAAGCTCACTTGTGGTGCTCGGAACCGTGACTGGGACCGAAGCAGCGGGCGTTTGAGCGGCCTGACTGTTCGTAGAAAGAGTAGAGTTCGCAGTATCCTCTCCGATCCGGTTACCGACAGGTGCCGCCGTCGTAGTCGAGGTCAAATTGTCCTGCTCTTCCTGGAACCTGGGCAGCACCATGGGGTAACGATTCGCCGATCCAGCGTACGGGGATCTCTGGCCTTCGCCGATCACAACGAGCACCGAAAGGAGAGCGGCGTATTTGATCATCTGCAAACGAAGGAATAAATTGCATGAAACTGTCGTGAAATCGTTGCAAATATTTTTCGCTTGTAAAAATTCAATCGGGAATCACTTTTTCTCACACTTTCAACGTTTGTCTATATGAACGAACGACCGAAACTCACCATTTTCACGATGTTTTCAAACTTCTATCTGGCGTACGATATTGGGAGTTGATAATTTCGGCTTGTGACCGGTCTCTGTTCGGCGGTGGATCGCTTGTGGCTGGTAGTGAAAGGTTCGGTACGGATGTATATAAATCGTCGAGCCAGGCTTCTCCCACCCGGTTTACCTATACCGAACGCCTCATGTGCGTCGATTATTTCCTCTGTTCGCTGGTTTACGCAGCGGGGAAACCTTGCCGTAACTTCCAGCTAAATTCTCCAAACACTTATGACGATACGCAACATAGCACGATTCACGCCAAGCGACGAACCAGTTTGGCAAGATTTATATTCTATTTACGATCGAAACGAAATCTTCGTATCATCGTTATTTTTGTTTGCGAAATTCTAATCTTATCGATACTTTGTTTGTCTTTCGTAACCTTCTTCTATCCTATCAATGAGATATTATATTACATGTATAATATACCGATGCATTGTATAATATGGTAAACGGGTCGTTTACACCGAGGTAAAACTTGATGGAAGGATTTTTCACGATCACAGTCGCGTTTTAGATCACAAAAATTATACAATAACGGGATTACCGGCTCCAGGATTTCTCGACGGCTGAAATTTTCATATTTTTTTTTTTTTTTTTTTTTTTGGAGCTCAATTATTGAGCTCATTCCTCATTTCGGAAGTTATCGAGGGGGATTGAAGGTCGCCCCCGATACGACTCTTCGGTGGATAGCGATATTTCGAAATAGAACAAATCATAAGTCATAGATAATTATCAGTTACAGTCAGTTTTATTGTTTTCGAGAAACGATGAATAAACTAATAAACATTCCGGATTATATGCGCCCGATGAGATGCGGTCTGCGACTCATTCTTACGATTAAACGCAGATCACGATCGCGATCGTCAAAGCAGGAAAGTACCAATATCATTTGCACACCTACTTTTCCGGTTTTGCACACGCCTCGAGGATGACGACGGACATTTTTCGTCCTGCGATAAAATTATTCATTGTTTTTTCCGATCATTGGTCACCCGCAAGATATATTAAGGCGATGGGAAAACCGAATGACCATGAAAGAAAGTCGAGCGATTTGCAAGTCTGCATGAATAATTTCTCCTCAAACGTGACGCGGGAAATGATATAGCGAATAGAAATAGACTCGTATTTCATTTCATTTTTAATTTATTTGTTCATTTAAATGCGTAGAAATCATACCTACTCGTTCGAAGCAGAGAAACAGGAATATCTGGTTCTTCTTTTGATATTTTTGATACCTTGTATTTTCCCTATTCGGTGGCTATTATTTCACGTATTTGCCTCTCTAGTGCATCTGTTTGACGCGCATAATTATATATTCGTCATTCATTCTCTTTGTTCTATTCTATTACCTCGCAGGATTATCTTTACACCTTCAATGCTGTACAATTATGCATGATTGTTTTCCCCGGGGAAAAACCCGATTTAAGCTAAGCCCTTTCTCGGTATTCTTCGATAAGGACTCGGCGTATTTATTAATTTAACGATAACGTTAATGTATTTCCATGTTTCTTTCGAATACTGAGTAGGTAAATGCTATTCTCTCGTTTTTAAACTACGACGAAGTTGTATTAATGATGTGCCATGATTTATCTGTTATTTCGACACAGCCAGAAACATAATACCTTGAAAGAGCGTTAAAAAACGTTCATTCCTCATTAGTATACCTAGAGGTTGTTTTCTATGATGAACTAATTGACTCGGATATACGCGGTCCTGTTCTCTTCTGATAACGTCTCACATACTGCACAGTGTATACGGTTAACCGCACGCCTTTCTGACACTATTATTTCCAACGATAGTCACCACATGTTTGTATCGTCCCTCGTTCCCAACTTCCAAGTAATAATCACGAGACTTGCAAATTTCGCAAGACGACGAACAGAACGATAAATAAAAGAGAGCGAAATTCTGCAGAACCCAAAAATATTGAAAACAATTTTAGGAATCAACTTGCAGATAGGTCAGATGGAGTTATACTCGAGGCCAGGATTGAGGTGATTGTATATTAGCTATGGATAATCTCTTGATGGACTATAGAGGCGCCTCAATGAATTTGCGAAAGGACACACATTCGCAAGGACTATAGCTTCGGGACTTTCCGAACCCAGTTCGTGAAGCTGTGAGCTACGAATTATTGCATTGCATTCTGCATCATATTTCTGGCGAGAAGAATTCTGGTAAGAGAATTCACAGATTTGGGTCAATTTTATAACCAGCTGTCTAAGTACTGAACATCGTCGAATTATCAATGAGAAGAATTTTATGATTAAGTCATACTGTAACGAGACGTCTAATGTCGATTTATAGAATTGTCGATAAGTACAGTTCAAGGTTCACCGTCTGTGAGTACGCATATCGCTGATTAAACTGAGCTCCGATTTCTGCCTATCTTAAAACTCTGTTGCCATATTCTCACTGTGATAAAATATAAGTACACGATTGATTAATGAAGACTATTGCAAGTTCAGCAAATTGTGGGAAAACAAAAATTTCAATACGGTTAATTCCACTCCTGGTTCTTGCGTCACAGGTGATCACTATCTACTCCTGGCCGTTCAGATCTTTATATTTTAATGAAATTATGCACATGCATTGCATTGATTCACCTTCCGTTTACTACGTAGTTGAACATTTTGAGTTTCCCCCCAAAAAAAAAAACTCGGACTTTTATTATCAGCAAATACGTTGCGATTCTAATAGCAAAGTATGAGTCAGAATTCAACTGTACAGGTGGTAATCGAATAGCTAAAGAGAAACTTTAGAAAGAGTACCGAGAACCAGTTTTGGGGAATCCCCTGTTCCACCTTTGACGTAAAGGATTTCGTTTATAATCTACGATGAAATGTTGGATCGGTTTTTACGAGGAGATAATCCTCGTTTATTTTACTTATGATGTTTAGGAATTACCTACATACTTATGCGGGCAACATTGAGGCTTGACCTGAATACATTATCATAGTATTGTGAAATGAGTCGGGGAGAGCGAACAGGACAGAATGATTGGGAAAGAAAATGTAATGATAATTATTTCAATGGCAAATTTCAATGACTTTTTCTTATTGATTTGGGAGATAATATTACTGATTAAAGATGAAGCGTCGAAGGTAATAATTTGGAGGCATCTGGAACACCATGAAAGAACATACATATGGCATGCTTTTTTAATCTCACTTTAGATTCTATTTTTCCTTTCTTAGACTAATTTTCATTTTCAGTATAGCATTGTACCCCTCGTGTTCTGTTCTGCCCCGGTCTTCCATATGTGAATGGCAGATATGTTCATTTTTATTTATAGATAAAGTGCAATAAATGAGAAGCCTGCTATGATGAATATTTGATTTAGTATATTAATGTGGATGACTATATAATGATCGTAGATTGGATTAAATATCAGAATTCCTTTACTTGAATCTAACTCGGAGATTTATTCTTCCGACGATTTTAATCTCTTATCGGAAAATTTCTTCAAAAATCTGTAAAAAGATCCTTCTTTACGCGGTAAAACTCTTTGAAATTGTTCCAAATATGGAACAATGTCAGGGAAGAGGTTAATACAAGTAATTTAATAGGGATTAGTTAATATTATGTGATCTTGTTTGGCTTTTGGAATTTTGAATATACTTACCTGATCAGAAGTCAAACGATTAGAACGTGCAGAGTCTATAGAGACATCCGTGGTAGTGCAGTTGTTTGTGACTCGATCGTAGGCAAGATTATCGCTAAAGCATCCGGTGGCAAATAGGTCAGATCTGCAACATGCGAGGGAAGTCTGCAGTTTTTCGAAAAAATGTCCACGTGTTGCACATTGTAACACTTGCTAAGCCAGTCAAAGTCAAAGGGGTGAATGACGTAGAGATTAGCTTTCGATTGGTATAAAAGCCCTTGCGGTATCGGCTTGAATCACTGCATCTGGAAATCAACCAGCAGAATGTGGTCTCCTCTGCTTTTGTGTCTCCTTGGTAAGTATCGAAACTCTATACCTAATCCATGTTGCAAACTTATCTATTTTTATCACTGTATGTAAATTATGGGGAAAAATTTGAAAATCACTAACTAATTGCGAATCGACATTTCAAAGTGTTGAAAATTCGAAGCCAAATTGAAGTAAACCTAAATTATGATCTGCGAGCACCCACGTTAGAAGTTGGTTAATTTTTCTGTACAGTGGGAATCGCCTCCGCGAATAATAACTTGGCATGGAAACGTGGCCGAGAGTACACCTATCAGGTGCATGGTCGCACCTTAGCTGGCCTTCACCAGGTCGCTGATCAGTACACCGGTATTGACCTGAAGGCCCAGCTCAAGTGCCAGGCTAAAGGAGCTGATGGCCTGAGCTGTAAGGTTTACAACTCTCAGGTCGCGGACATTCATGCTCAGCTACCAGGTGGGTGGGACTCTGATATTCCGGAGAACAAGGTCCACTACCAGGATGGTGGGTTCAGCGAAAAGCCGTTCGAGATTGAGTTCAAGAATGGTGCGATCCAAGACCTTGTTGTCGAAAAGTCACTGCCCACCTGGCAGGTCAATATGATCAAGTCCATCGCCAGTCAGTTCCAAGTTGACACCCAGGGTGAGAATGTGATAAAATCCCGCTTCAATCAGGAACCTGAGAATGACGACGCTTACGGCTCTTACAAGACCATGGAAGATACCGTCACCGGTAAATGCGAGGTTCTCTACGACGTCAGCCCTCTACCTCAATACGTTCTCCAGACGAAACCCGAACTTGCTCCAATTCCGAACCTGAAAGGTGCCGGTCAAATCATCGACATCGTGAAGACTCAGAACTTCAGCAACTGTGATCAGCGCATAGGATACCACGATGGTATCAGTGGATCTACCAACTGGGAAGCTGGAAGCAACTCAATGGGTGATTTCCTCGCTGTAAGTGCGCTAGAAATAATAGGAGTATTCTCAGTGGCGTCAAAATGTAGGCTTTCGAGTAAATCGTGAACTGTCTTTTTCAGAAATCTTCCGTCAGTCGCGTGATCATCTCCGGAAGGTTGGATGACTATACTATCCAGTCGTCAGTCACTACTAACAAAATTGCAGTGAGCCCAACTCTTGCGAGCAGCCAGAAAGGTATGGTTGTGAGCAGATTGAACGTTACTCTGGAATCCGTCAACCCTATTTCTGGAGACGCCAAATCCCCATCCAACGGGGAATCTGCGGGCAATCTTGTATACAGTTACAACAGCCCTTTTGAGGCCAACACCAACCGTCGTCTTCGTCGCAACTACGCCGACTCAGATGAATCTTCCTCCTCGTCTTCAAGCTCCAGCTCTTCTTCTTCTGAAGAGGACGTATACAATAACCAGAAGTACGGTCGTAACTACAACCTAATCCGTGAGAGAAGTCGCCGTTCAGCCGACGCACAATTTGATTCGAGCTCCAGCAGCTCAAGCGATTCCAGCAGCGAAGGTGGCCAGAACGAAAGATTCTCGCAGTCGACTCCTACCTTGTCATATGCCCCTGAAACTCCCCTTTTACCACTCTTCATCGGTTATGAGGGAAGTGCGACTCAACAGTCCAGCAAAGTGAATCCAGTAGCCGTTGCCAAGAAACTCTCCAAAGAGATCGCCGCTGAACTTCAGAAGCCAAGTGACATCCCGCAACGAAACACCCTCGAGAAGTTCGCTCACTTGTCTGCCCTATTGGCTACCATGAGTCAGAAACAAATCGACCAAGCCTTCTACGAGGTATACGTACCAGCCTCTCAATCCTGTGGTGAAGATAACAACCAAGGTAAAAGCGTGGAGTGCGCTGCATGGAATGCCTTCCGTGACGCAGTTGCCCAGGCTGGTACTGGTCCTGCTTTCGCCAACATCAAGAGTTGGATCTCTAAGAAGCAGGTGAAGGGAGCTGAAGCCGCTCAATTGATAGCCGTACTGCCCAGCACTTGCAAACAACCAACACAAGAGTACATGGATGCTTTCTTCGAACTGGCAACCAGCTCTGAAGTCACCAAACAAGCTCAACTCAACTCTACCGCGATCTTAGCTTTCACCGAACTTGTACGCGAGTCCCAGGTGGACCAAGAATCAGCTCACAACCGCTACCCTGTTCACAGTTTCGGTCGTCTATCTCCCAAGAACTACCAGGCAGTCACGCAGGAATGGATCCCTTACATCGCCAAGCAACTTAAGAATGCCATCCGCCAAGCTGACAGCCCAAAGATTCAGGTGTACATTCGTGCTCTTGGAAACGTCGCTCATCCCGATATGCTCGCTACTTTCGAGCCGTACCTGGAAGGCAAAGAAGAAGCTTCAACCTTCCAACGTCTGATGATGGTTCTCTCCATGGCCAGACTAGCCGATCTCCAACCCAAATTGGCTCGGGCTGTTCTCTACCGAATCTACCAAAACACCGGAGAAGCTTCCGAAGTTCGTACCGCTGCGGTCTACCAGCTGATGGGAACCAACCCCCCTGCGAGCATGCTGCAACGTATGGCTGAATTCACCAACGAAGATACCGACAAGCAGGTCAACTCCGCCGTAAAATCTGCCATCGAATCCGCTGCCGAATCTTACGAGCCTGAGCTGTAAGTATAACACTCGTCGAAGACACTGAATTTGTAAATGAATAGTCTGAAATTTCCGGTTCTGTCTAGCTCTGAAAATGCACGTTCCGCAACTCCTCTTCTCACCACCGAGAACATGGGTCTTCAGTATTCTCGCAGATGGTTGAGCGAATTCAGCGCTGAACAGCTGAACGCAGCCTACCAGGCGAGCGCCAACTGGATCGGAAGTGAGGACAGTATCGTACCTCAGGTTGCATATGGTATCTTGAATCGCAACAAGGGTGGATTCAACATGCCCGAATCCATTTACGGAGCTTCGGTATCCAGCGTTGACGACTTACTCGATGTTCTCTACGACCAGTTCGAAGACGACGATGACAATGACGACAGCTACGGGAATAACAAGCATCAGAAGAATCAACAGAAAGGCAATCGCAAATCCACTCCATTCAGCCCCGAAAAAATCTTGAAATCACTCAACATTCAGAACAACGACCAGGAGCAACTTGAAGGAAACATCCTGATCAGCTCCCTTCAATGGAGCCGTTTTATACCATTCGACAACCACACCATCGAGCGACTTCCAAAGTGTAAGTAAACTATACCTTCGAATAGAGTTCGTGTGGGTGAACGAGTTTTAATTACAACGTATACCTGAAAAAAATTTCAGACGTCAAGCAAGCCGTAGCCGGTCTTAAACAAGGTCAGAAATTCAACTACACTAAATTGTACGCTGGCAACGAACTGACCGTCAGTTTCCCAACTGCCATGGGTCTGCCTTTCGTTTACACCATGAGAACTCCATCCCTTGTACAATACGGTGGTGAAGTACAAGCCCAGCCACTTCCGCGTTACGAAGGCTCCGACGATGAAATTTCTGTGCCTGATTCAGTCAAGATCCATGCTAACATCCATGCCGTATACTCGAAGAGAATGATCGCCAGGATTGGATTCGTCAACCCTGCCAGCCACCAACACCATATCGCCGGTCTGGACAAGAACTTCCAGGTCAACTTACCATTGAGTGCCGAAGTAACCGTCGATATCAAGAACAGCCACCTTCGCGCTAAGTTGCAGCCCATCAACCACGACGCAACTTACAATCTGGTTCACTACAGCAACTGGCCATACACCGCACAAAGAGAACTTCTTAGCGAGAAACCAGTTTCCGAGCAGAAGGGTTATCAACACGTCAATGTTCGCGATTCGCAGAAGAACGAATGGACCTTCGGCCAGAAATCAACCGGATTCGCTTTCCGTTTGATGGCTGAAAGCCAGGAAGATCCTCGCGAAAGCACTTGGGCTAAGGCTACACGAATGTTCCAATCTAACGACGCCCTTTCACCATTCGCCTTCTTCGGAGAAGAGGAGAGCATTCAGCACTCGAACTACAACTTCTACTTGGATGCCAAGCGTAGCAGCAGCAATGCTGTTGTACTGACGGCTTCCTACTCCAACTACACCAAGGGAATGAACGGTGATTCCGACTCGGAATCACAAGAAGGCTACCGACACCCTGCAGGACGTCAATACTCTGGCTCAGCTGCCAACAATAACGAGGATTACGACAACGACAACGATGACGAAGACGACTTCAAAAACCAATATGCCGAAGCTCCTCAGCCAAGCAGTGAGGAACCTGACAACGAACGCCGTCAGAAGCAATTCCTGACGCACGCCGCTGCCGGTATCAAGGATGCTTACGCTCAGGTCTACGATTTCGGTGCAGAGTTCCAGGGCAAAAACAAGGCTCACTTCGCTGCAACGATTGCAATGGCTAGCAGCAGCGTTTCCAACCGAAGCCGTGTTCTATTTTACGGTGGTGCTAACCCTGCACAGGGAAAGAACTACGTGATCAGATTAGCTGCTCAAAGCTTGAGCCCCAGAGTTCCCGTTATGGACTTCCTCAAGGCATTGAAGGCCGATCCAAGCAGCAAATTCCAAGCTGACATTAGATTCGGTGAGAGAGGACAGGCTGGAGCCCGAGTACAGATCCAAGGTAAATTGGACCAATCCGAAGAACGTAAAGAATACCTTCGCAAGAGCTCAATGGCCCGACAGTGCGCCCAGGAAATGGAACAGGGAGACAAGGCTCTTCCAGCTTGCCACAACGTTACCGCTCGCGCTAATCTCTTCGACGAGGGTAGCTTGACTGTCAAATTTGACCAGGTACCAGACTTCGTAAAGAACATCTCGGCTCACGCCTACGGTCTTGTTCGCCACCTAACATACCAGAATGCCTACGAAAATACCATCGATCCCCAAGAACAGAAGGAGGGCCGAATTGATTTCGAATACGAAATTTCTCCCGACTTTGAATACATCAACGTCACCATGAACGCACCGAACTTGGACGCTAACATCACCAATCTGGAAATCGCCGACTGGGCTCGCCCCATCGTTGCTCTAGACCCCGTCCAATCCGCTGCACGTAGATTCGGAAGGGAAGCACTCGCCGGACAGTACAATCGTAAGTTGACACAGATTTATCCGATGTTATACTAGTTTCGAAAAAACGTGTCGAATTTGTATTTTCAATTCAATTTTCAGCAGCCTGTGTTATCGACAACAACTACGCTTCCACCTTCGACAACAAGACCTACCCCATTGAACTGGGCAACTGTTGGCACGTCGTGATGACCGCCATCCCCGACGACGATGACGATAGCGACGATTACGACTCTTCAAAGAATCAGGATCAGGATATTCCAGATGACATGGAAGTGAGTGTCGTGGGCCGTGACGTCAGCCAGGACCAGAGAGAATACAAAATGACCCTTGGTGAAACCGAAGTCCACATGTATCCCAACGGCCACAACCCAGCCGTCAAAGTGAACGGTCGCGAGGTTCAGCTCTCCGAAAATCAGATCTACCGCCACAGCCAAAACGGCGAGGTTCAGTTCGAAGCTAACCGTCAACCAGGAGGCACTGTATACATCCATTCCGAAGCTTACGGAATCAAGGCAATCTACGACGGATCCCGCATCGCGCTGCTTCTGGATAACAACTACCGTGACCAGATCCGTGGGCTCTGCGGTACCTTCACCGGAGAACCAGCCACCGATTTCACCGCCCCGAAGAACTGCATCCTTCAGGAGCCTGAGATCTTCGCCGCCAGTTATGCTTTGACCAAACAAGACCAGTGCGAAGGACCCGCTATGAAGAATGTCGGAAAAGTTCCCAAGTCTCGTTGTTATTCCCAAACCATCGTTCACGGTAACGTTGTCAGCGATCGCGAAGCCGGGCGCAGCTCACCCTACAACCAACGCCCTTCTTCAACTTCTGACCACACCTGCACCAAGTACCGCACTTTGGTCACTGAAGAGAACAACCAGATCTGCTTCTCCCTGAGACCATACCCTTCATGCGCGCCAGGATGTCACGCCGCCAAGAGCCACAAGCAGACCGTCCCCATGCACTGCATCCAGAACAGCAGCCAAGCACAGGACATGGCCAAGCGCATCAAGCAGGGAGCCAATCCTGACCTGAGGCAGAAGGCCAACAACAAGAACGCCAGGATCTCACTTCCTTCCCAATGCGCTCCAGGTGACAACCAGTAAGCCATGGAAAGTACGTCGCATCAACAACTTGACGATGTGCATTGATGGTGCTTTATACGACGACCACGATACCCTTACGGATTATGCTCGTAGTACTGAAGTTAAAATGTTAGAAATTGTTCATTAGTGTTTTGGAAAATTATATAAATAATGTAAAAAAAAAGAGAAAACAATTTAGAACGTAGTGAATATTTAATAGTAAATAAAGATCATGCAAATTATCTCACGTGTCCTTTATCACCACTTGAATATTTCCAAACCTAACGAATTTCTCTGTTTTATATCTTGGATGCGGAGACTGATTATGGGGAAATAGGATGAGGTTCTATATAAATTTGTCTTTATTTAAATTGCAATTATATTCAATTACATCCTCTATTTATATATGCACCTACAGATTAGGGCAATTCGTCAAAACTGAATATTTTTTTTTCAAAGTCACACATTCAATAGTAAGGTCAAATCAGATGCCTGTTGAAATGTTAGTCCTCAATATCGATATTCAGAGGTTCCTCATTCGAATTTTCCATTTCCCATGCATTTAACATAGGAAAAATTTTGTTTGTTACTTCTGGATTTCACAACTCGCCAACGGGTAAGCATGCAGAAATGACCAAGACACATTTAGCTAGGAAATTGATTGCTGTGAAAGAAGATCCGCAGTCGTCACATGATAAATCTGCTCGTTCAAAAGTTATTCAATGTCAAAGTTGAATCTAAATAAAATTACACTCTCCAAACATTATACTTGATATTCTGCAATACATACCTCCGTATGCATACCTATTTATATGTATATTATTGCCGCAACGGTTGGTTTGCAGTATAATCAATTATTGAATCCTAGATATAGGCATGCATACGTGTCTTCATCACGTCTCCCGGATATTTCCGGCAGTTGCGACAGCTCGTATATTTTAAAGTATCGCAACAGCCGAATATTTCTTGGCGTCTGATCTTAGGCAATAAATTCGTGTCTCACACGAATGGCATGCAGGT
The DNA here is from genome assembly GCA_944452935.1 of Rhogogaster chlorosoma. Lineage (NCBI taxonomy): Eukaryota > Metazoa > Arthropoda > Insecta > Hymenoptera > Tenthredinidae > Rhogogaster > Rhogogaster chlorosoma. The sequence goes on along the minus strand of OX101801.1, from coordinate 2,134,011 downwards.
TGAATATGGTTAGGCGCCCCGATTTATGAGGCAAAATTAGTTCGCTCCTCTGACCGTGAGATGGCGAGAGCATCCACCACCACGTGCAAGCGGAAAGAAAGGGTCGCCCTTTGTACATTTTCGAGTGTCGCAGCTGTCGCACATTTTAATGTATTATAGGGTGGAATATTTAGAGTAGATATAAATAGGCATGCATACGTGTCATCATACACGTCTCTATATGTTTAACAATTTATACTAGCGTTTTCAGAAATTAGAAGGATTTTAACTCGCAAAATTTCTACTCCTGGTATCAGGAGAACATCTGACCCGAGGAGGTGTGCCGAAAAAGGATATGCCTCTTGATTCATTCATGCATACGTCTCTCTATACCTCTCTATACCTATAATTCATTAATACTAGCGTTCTTCGGAGTTAGAAGGATTTTAACTCGCAAAATTTCTGCTCCTGGTATCAGGAGAACATCTGACCCGAGGAGGTGTGCCGAAAAAGGATATGCCTCTTGATTCATTCATGCATACGTCTCTCTATACCTCTCTATACCTATAATTCATTAATACTAGCATTTTTCGGAGTCAGAAGGATTTTAACTCGCAAAATTTCTGCTCCTGGTATCAGGAGAACATCTGACCCGAGGAGGTGTGCCGAAAAAGGATATGTGTATTGATTCATTCATGCATACGTCTCTCTATACTTCTCTATACCTATACTTAATTAATACTAGCATATTTTGGGAGTTAGAAGGATTTTAACTCGCAAAATTTCTGCTCCTGGTATCAGGAGAACATCTGACCCGAGGAGGTGTGCCGAAAAAGGATATGCCTCTTGATTCATTCATGCATACGTCTCTCTATACCTCTCTATACCTATAATTCATTAATACTAGCGTTCTTCGGAGTTAGAAGGATTTTAACTCGCAAAATTTCTGCTCCTGGTATCAGGAGAACATCTGACCCGAGGAGGTGTGCCGAAAAAGGATATGCCTCTTGATTCATTCATGCATACGTCTCTCTATACCTCTCTATACCTATAATTCATTAATACTAGCATTTTTCGGAGTCAGAAGGATTTTAACTCGCAAAATTTCTGCTCCTGGTATCAGGAGAACATCTGACCCGAGGAGGTGTGCCGAAAAAGGATATGTGTCTTGATTCATTCATGCATACGTGTCTTCATGCACGTCTCCATATAGTTCATTTATAAGAGCGTTTTTCGGAGTAAACACAAGAAATCACATCCGCCTTAATACAGGCAATCTCAACTTAATCGCACGAATTGTATGCAGGTTGCATACAGCAAGGCGCATCAATATTTTGCGGCAAAAATAGTACGCCCATATGACCGCGAGATGGTGATAGTATTCGTCACCCCGTGTAGCAATTTTATGATTTCAAATTTATGAACGCATGCAATTTTCAAGATTTTTGACTCACCGGTAAGGAAAGGACAGGGGAAAATAATTCAACGATTGATTATTTACGATTTTGATATTTAATAAAGAATGCGCCAGTTTACTACAATGATACATAATTATTTCATTCTAACAATTATAGATGTGATCGTACTAAGTATAATACATTACTTATACCTATACCTAGAATTACATATTTCGCATGTTTCAAGTTCGGAGATCAGTGAGAACTATAATTAGGAAATACTAAAAATATTATTATGCTATAAACTAATCGTTTCGGGGATAATACGCATACATATACATGAACTGTATATATGAAGGTATGTTTTATACAGAATGTCAAGTACACTGTTTAAAGCGTATAATTTATATATATGATTCTCTGGTACGGTTTTTCAATAAGCTGCCTTCGGTGTATAAGTTAATGTTGGCGTGCAGCTTAGAAGCAGGCTGAGTCATCTGAAATAGAAAATTTTTAATTTTCATTAAAGTTAGGTAAACAACTTAAATATGATTAAAAAAATTTAAAATTGACAAAGTCACAGCAATCGCAAGAAAAGTGAGGTCTTAGCGATCGAAAAATCAAACTTCCAACGTAGATAAAAATTTGATCGATATAAACAATGAAATTATAATGATGAACTTCATAGGTGGAATCTCTGGTAAAAAAAGTAAAAAGAATCGTACATACGTATCTTGCCGAAGCCAATAATTGATTGATTAGTTATTCGTTACTCTAAATTCAGAGTCGAAAAATGTATTTACGAGAAAAACGCATTTGAGTATTTCTCGTCTTCGCGATACTCACAATTGAGAAACGCTCAGTCAGCTATTCGAGGCTCATAGAGAAGACCTTTCTCATTTCCGAAGAATTGCATTATTCTCACATCGATACAATGCCGAAGAACCTGAGGGACCTGCACGGCTTTATACCTGCAGCAACTGCAGCCTGCTATCTCGATCTGGTACCTGTCTTACTGAAGGGGCTGTACTCCGGAAATTTCATGAATTTGACAATCCAGCTTTGGAAGAATATTCTTAAAGCTCTGTACTATTGATTTGGGCAAAGAAAATTTTGAAAAATTTTCATCTTTTGGGAAATCCCCTGTTTCACATTTGACGTAAAAGATTTCGTTTATCATCTATGGTGAGATATGGGAACAACTTTGATCAGAAGTTACCCGTCGTTCACCTTAGGAATTACCTGTATGTACTAATATGGGTTATTATTAATTCTGAATTATAATGAATCTGAAAATTCCGGTATTTGTATCGAATTTAAAGTTTTAGCCTGTCGATCGATTTAATACAAGTAATTTAGTGGCGATTTTTATACCTGTCTTTTGAGACGAATCTGGTGATAAAGGTCAATTGATACATATTACGTGAATTTTGGAGTCTTGAATATACTTACCTGATTAGAATTCGTACGATTAGAACGCGCAAGATCCAGTCACTGTCGCACAGATGTCAGAGGTCATAAGTTGTTTGTGAGTCGATCGTATAAAATGGTTATCGCTTATAAGCATCCGGTGGCAAATAGGTCAGATCTGCAACATGCGAGGGAAGTCTGCAGTTTTTCGAAAAAATGTCCACGTGTTGCACATTGTAACACTTGCTAAGCCGGTCAAAGTCAAAGGGGTGAATGACGTAGAGATTAGCTTTCGATTGGTATAAAAGCCCTTGCGGTATCGGCTTGAATCACTGCATCTGGAAATCAACCAGCAGAATGTGGTCTCCTCTGCTCTTGTGTCTCCTTGGTAAGTACCGAAACTCTATACCTAATCCATGTTGCAAACTTATCTATTTTTATCACTGTATGTAAATTATGGGGAAAAATGGGAAAATCACTAACTAATTGCGAATCGACATTTCAAAGTGTTGAAAATTTGAAGCCAAATTAAAGTAAACCTAAATTATGATCTGCGAGCACCCACGTCAGAGGTTGATTGATTTTTCTGTACAGTGGGAATCGCCTCCGCGAGTAATAACTTGGCATGGAAACGTGGCCAGGAGTATACCTACCAGGTGCATAGTCGCACCTTGGCTGGTCTTCACCAGGTCGCTGATCAGTACACCGGTATTGACCTCCAGGCCCAGCTTAAGTGCCAGGCTAAAGGAGCTGATGGCCTGAGCTGTCAGCTTTACAACTCTCGGGTTGCGGACATTCATGCTCAGCTACCAGGTGGATGGGACTCTGATATTCCGGAGAACAAGGTCCACTACCAGGATGGTGGGTTCAGCGAAAAACCGTTCGAGATTGAGTTCAAGAATGGTGCGATCCAAGACCTCGTTGTCGAAAAGTCACTGCCCACCTGGCAGGTCAATGTGATCAAGTCCATCGCCAGTCAGTTCCAAGTCGACACTCAGGGTGAGAACGCAATGAAGTCCCGTATGAACCAGAAACCTCAAAATGACAACGCTTACGGCTCTTACAAGACCATGGAAGATACCGTCACCGGTAAATGCGAGGTTCTCTACGACATCAGCCCTCTGCCTGAATACGTTCTCCAGACGAAACCTGAACTTGCCCCGATTCCAAACCTGAAAGGTGCCGGACAAATCATCGATATCGTGAAGACTCAGAACTTCAGCAACTGTGATCAGCGCATGGGATACCACCATGGTATCAGTGGATCTACCAACTGGGAAGCTGGAAGCAACTCAATGGGTGATTTCCTCGCTGTAAGTGTGCTAGAAATAATGGGAGTATTCTCAGTGGCATCAAAATGTAGGCTTTCGAGTGAATCGTGAATTGTCCTTTTCAGAAATCTTCCGTCAGTCGCGTGGTCATCTCCGGAAGGTTGGACGAATATACTATCCAGTCGTCCGTCACTACTAACAAAATCGCAGTGAGCCCAACTCTTGCGAGCAGCCAGAAGGGTATGGTTGTCAGCAGATTAAACGTCACGTTGGAGTCCGTCAACCCTACTTCTGGAAGCCCGAAATCTCCATCAAACCCAGAGTCCGCAGGTAATCTTGTGTACAGCTACAACAGCCCTTTTGAGGCCAACACCCACCGTCGCCCCAGCCACAACAACGCAGACTCAGATGAATCTTCCTCTTCGTCTTCTTCCTCCTCGTCTTCAAGCTCCAGCTCTTCTTCTTCATCCTCCGAAGAGGACGCATACAACAATCAGAAGTACGGTCGTGACAACCAGCAAAACCATGGTGGAAAGCAAAACCAAAACGAACGTGCACGTCGCTACCCCCGTTCTGCCAACCAGGAATCTGATTCAAGCTCCAGCAGTGAAAGCAGCGAAAGTGGCAACTACGGAGGATTCTTGCAGCCACTACCTACCTTGTCATTTGCCCCTGAATCCCCCCTGCTGCCACTTTTCGTTGGTTACCAAGGAAGTGCAATTCAACAGTCCAACAAAGTAAACCCAGTCGCCATTGCCAAGAAACTCTCTACTCAGATCGCCGCTGAACTTCAGATGCCAAGTGACATCCCGAAACGAAATACCCTTGAGAAGTTCTCTCACCTGTCTGCTCTGGTGGCCACTATGAGTCAAAAACAGATCGATCAAGCTTTCAATGAAGTATACGTACCCACCTCTGCATCCTGTGGTGATGATGGCAACCAAAGTCATAGCGTTGAGTGCGCCGCATGGCACGCCTTCCGTGACGCAGTTGCTCAGGCTGGTACTGGTCCCGCTTTCGCCAACATCAAGAGTTGGATCTCTAAGAAGCAGGTGAAGGGAGCTGAAGCCGCTCAATTGATAGCCGTACTGCCAAGCACTTGCCAACAACCAACACAAGAGTACATGGATGCCTTCTTCCAACTGGCAACCAGCTCTGAAGTCACCAAACAAGCTCAACTCAACTCTACCGCGATCTTAGCTTTCACCGAACTTGTACGCGAGTCCCAGGTGGACCAAGAATCAGCTCACAACCGCTACCCTGTTCACAGTTTCGGTCGTCTATCTCCCAAGAACTACCAGGCAGTCACACAGGAATGGATCCCTTACATCGCCAAGCAACTTAAGAATGCCATCCGCCAAGCTGACAGCCCAAAGATTCAGGTGTACATTCGTGCTCTTGGAAACGTCGCTCATCCCGATATGCTCGCTACTTTCGAGCCGTACCTGGAAGGCAAAGAAGAAGCTTCAACCTTCCAACGTCTGATGATGGTTCTCTCCATGGCCAGACTAGCCGATCTTCAACCCAAATTGGCTCGGGCTGTTCTCTACCGAATCTACCAAAACACCGGAGAAGCTTCCGAAGTTCGTACCGCTGCGGTCTACCAGCTGATGGGAACCAACCCCCCTGCAAGCATGCTGCAACGTATGGCTGAATTCACCAACGAAGATACCGACAAGCAGGTCAACTCCGCCGTAAAGTCTGCCATCGAATCCGCTGCCGAATCTTACGAGCCTGAGCTGTAAGTATAACACTCGTCGAAAACAATGAATTTGTAAATGAATAGTCTAAAATTTCCGGTTCTGTCTAGCTCTGAAAATGCACGTTCCGCAACTCCTCTTCTCACCACCGAGAACATGGGTCTTCAGTATTCTCGCAGATGGTTGAGCGAATTCAGCGCTGAACAGCTGAACGCAGCCTACCAGGCGAGCGCCAACTGGATCGGAAGCGAGGACAGTATCGTACCTCAGGTCGCATATGGTATCTTGCATCGCAACAAGGGTGGATTCGACATGCCTGAATCCATTTACGGAGCTTCGGTATCCAGCGTTGACGACTTCCTCGATGTTCTCTACGACCAGTTCGAAGACGACGATGACAATGACGACAGCTACGGGAATAACAAGCATCAGAAGAATCAACAGAAAGGCAATCGCAAATCCACTCCATTCAGCCCCGAAAAAATCTTGAATGCACTCAACATTCAGAACAACGACCAGGAGCAACTTGAAGGAAACATCCTGATCAGCTCCCTTCAATGGAGCCGCTTCATACCATTCGACAACCACACCATCGAGCAACTTCCAAAGTGTAAGTAAACTATACCTTCGAATAGAGTTCGTGTGGGTGAACGAGTTTTAATTACAACGTATACCTGCAAAAATTTTCAGACGTCAAGCAAGCCGTAGCCGGTCTGAAACAAGGTCACAAATTCAACTACACTAAATTGTACGCTGGCAACGAACTGACCGTCAGTTTCCCAACTGCCACCGGTCTGCCATTCGTTTACACCATGAGAACTCCATCCCTTGTACAATACGGTGGCGAAGTACAGGCCCAGCCACGTCCGCGTTACGAAGGCTCCGACGATGAAATCTCTATCCCTGATTCAGTCAAGATCCATGCTAACATCCATGCCGTATACTCGAAGAAGATGATCGCCAGGATTGGATTCGTCAACCCTGCTAGCCACCAGCACCATATCGCCGGTCTGGACAAGAACTTCCAGGTCAACTTACCATTGAGTGCCGAAGTATCCGTCGATATCGAGAACAGCCAGGTCCGCGCTAAGTTGCAGCCCATCAACAACGACGCTACTTACAATCTGGTTCACTACAGCAACTGGCCATACACCGCACAAAGAGAACTTCTCAGCGAGAAACCAGTCCCTGAGCAGAAGGGTCATCACCTCATCAATGTTCGCGATTCGCAGAAGAACGAATGGACCTTCGGCCAGAAATCAACCGGATTCGCTTTCCGTTTGATGGCTGAAAGCCAGGAAGATCCTCGCGAAACCACTTGGGCTAAGGCTACACGAATGTTCCAATCTAACGATGCCCTTTCACCATTCGCCTTCTTCGGAGAAGAGGAGAGCATTCAGCACTCGAACTACAACTTCTACTTGGATGCCAAGCGTAGCAGCAGCAATGCTGTTGTACTGACGGCTTCCTACTCCAACTACACCAAGGGAATGAATGGCGATTCCGACTCAGAATCACAAGAAGGCTACCGACACCCTGCAGGACGTAAATCGTACAACTCAGCTTCCAACTATAACGACGACTGCGGCAACGACGATGACAACGATTATGAAAACAATGCTGCAGGCCAACAGTTCGAAGCTTTCCAACCAAACAGTGGAGAACCTAACAGCGAAAGCCGTCAGAAGCAATTCCTCGAGAAGGCCGCTTCCTGTGTTAAGGATGCGTACGCTCAGGTCGTCGATCTTGGTGCAGAGTTCCAGGGCAAAAACAAGGCTCAGTTCGCTGCCACATTTGCAATGGCTAGCAGCAGCGTTGCCAATCGAAGCCGTGTTCTATTCTACTATGGCGCAAGCCCTGCAGAGGGTAAGAGCTACGAGCTCAGTTTGGCTGCTCAAAGCTTGAGCCCCAGAGTTCCTGTTATGGACTTCCTCAAGGCATTGAGGGCCGATCCAAGCAGCAAATTCCAAGCTGATATTAGATTCGGTGAGAAAGGACAGGCTGGAGCCCGAGTACAATTCCAAGGTAAATTGGACCAGTCCGAAGAACGTAAAGAATATCTTCGCAAGAGCTCAATGGCCCGACAGTGCGCCCAGGAAATGGAACAGGGCAACAAGGCTCTTCCAGCTTGCCACAACGTTACCGCTCACGCCAACTACTTCGACGAGGGTAGCTTGACTGTCAAGTTCACCCAGGTACCAAACTTCGTGAAGAACATCTCAGCTCAAGCCTACGGTCTCGTCCGCCACCTCACATACCAGAATGCCTACGAAAACACCATTGATCCCGAGGAACTGGACGGCCAAATTGATTTCGAATACGAAATTTCTCCCGACTTTGAATACATCAACGTCACCATGAACGCACCGAACTTGGACGCTAACATCACCAATCTGGAAATCGCCGAATGGGCTCGCCCTATCGTTGCTCTGGACCCCGTCCAATCAGCTGCACGTAGATTCGGAAGGGAAGCACTCGCCGGACAGTACAATCGTAAGTTGATACAGATTTGTCCGATGTTATATTAGTTTCGAAAAATCGTGTCGAATTTGTATTTTCAATTTAATTTTCAGCAACCTGCGTTATCGACAACAACTACGCTTCCACCTTCGACAACAAGACCTACCCCATCGAACTGGGCAACTGTTGGCACGTTGTGATGACCGCGATCCCCGACGACGATGACGACAGCGACGATTACGACTCTTCAAAGAATCAGGATCAGGATATTCCAGACGACATGGAAGTGAGTGTCGTGGGCCGTGACGTCAGCCAGGACCAGAGAGAATACAAAATGACCCTTGGAGAAACCGAAGTCCAGTTGTATCCCAACGGCCCTATCCCAGCCGTCAAAGTGAACGGTCGCGAGGTTCAGCTCTCCGAAAATCAGATCTACCGCCACAGCCAAAACGGCGAGGTTCAGTTCGAAGCTAACCGTCAACCAGGAGGCACTGTATACATCCATTCCGAAGCTTACGGAATCAAGGCCATCTACGATGGATTCCGCATCAAGCTGGTTCTGGACAACAACTACCGTGACCAGATCCGTGGGCTCTGCGGTACCTTCACCGGAGAACCAGCCACCGATTTCACCGCCCCGAAGAACTGCATCCTTCGGCAGCCTGAGGTTTTCGCCGCCAGTTATGCTCTGACCGAACAAGACCAGTGCGAAGGACCCGCTGTGAAGAACAGTAAGAAGGTTCCCCAATCTCGTTGCTATTCCCAAACGATCCTCCACGGTGACGTTGTCAACGATCAGGAGGCTGGACGCAGCTCATCCTACAACCAACGCGCTTCTTCAACTTCTGACCACACCTGCACCAAGTACCGCACTTTGGTCACTGAAGAGAACAACCAGATCTGCTTCTCCCTGAGACCATACCCTTCATGCGCGCCAGGATGTCACGCCGCCAAGAGCCACAAGCAGACCGTCCCCATGCACTGCATCCAGAACAGCAGTCAAGCACAGGATATGGCCAAGCGCATCAAGCAGGGAGCCAATCCTGACCTGAGGCAGAAGGCCAACAACAAGAACGCCAGGATCTCACTTCCTTCCCAATGCGCTCCAGGTGACAACCAGTAAGCCATGGAAAGTACGTCGCATCAACAACTTGACGATGTGCATTGATGGTGCTTTATACGACGACCACGATACCCTTACGGATTATGCTCGTAGTAACGAAGTTAAAATGTTAGAAATTGTTCATTAGCTATTTGAAAAATTATATAAATAATGTAAAAAAAGAAAAACGAATTTAGAATGTAGTAAATATTGAATAGTAAATAAAGATCATGCAAATTATCTCACCTGTGTACTTCCATCATTCATTTCCAATTTTAACAGATTTTTCTACTTCCTATATATCGGATGTGAAAATTGATTATGGAATAATGGGATACGGTTTTAGATAAATTTGTCTTTATTTAAATTACAATTACATTAAATTACACCTACTATTTATATGCGTGCATATACAGAGAGACGAGCGAATTCTTTCTTTACTGTATGCATGATTCATCCCTTGCACTAATTATTATGACACTGCAGTTTCGACCTTTTCATAGATCAAAATTTTAAGCTATTACCTACATTCGCGCTCATTTGAATCACAGTTGTCTCTTACAATTCCAGTCACTCAATCAAGGGTGTAGTACTACTTTGATATAATAAACAAATTTCAATTTAATGATCGAATGATTTCAGCCCATCTCTTAATACATCTGCGAATTATCATTATTCGTTTATAATTAATTAATGATTAGAATTAATAATAATTAAGAATCGATTTTTGTCACTTTAAAATATCATGGATTCTTCTCATTCTCATTCGTAATAGTTTAACTTGCATATTCTTATTTCGTTAAATGACTACAATTTCTCTCGAGCGAACCGTTTCCCTTTCTTTTAAATATCTTTACCTTTATCTTTATCTTTCTCCTTTCAAATACCAAAATTGCAATATGCCCAAGACGCGAGAGATCTCCTCAGACTCTTTGCTATGGCCTTCGTCTACAGCTACACGATACGATTGGCGTATAATTTCCACATAGCCCACGATTTCCAAAACCTTGCGATTCTTCCGAATGAAAGAGGCATTCTATTCATATGCGAAAACATCTGGCGAAACGATTAACAGCACGTTGACTTACGACAAGTAGGTAAATCGACTTCTCTTACAACGATAAGAAAACGTCATATCAAAAGGTTCAACATTTTAAATATACTAGAAATCACGTGACTCAAAAACTCGTTATCTCCTCATCCCCCACATCTTTTCGTACACTAAATAAATAGCTCTATGAATGATAAGACGAAAAGAAAAATTTTCCGCTCATTATAGAATCGAAAAACTTCATTATAAACACGACAATTTTTTTTCTCCCCTTTTTCGTTTTTCTTTCTTTTTTTCTTCATTCATTTTTCACGATATACTTCACTCTCACGTTCACGATACCTATTATATTATAGTATATGTAATATACCAAATTCATACGTAAATTATTATTCATTACCATTGTACATAAATTGTGATTTATCGATGTTCGTCTATTATACCTATAAATGTATCTATACTACGTGTATGTATAATATGTATAAACGTATGTATATATCAAAGAAAATATACTGCGGATGCAGCGACAATAAAAGTTCAAAACTTAAATTGCCAATGGAATTGTACATCGAATCTCGCGACCAATTTGCTCCAAACGTTTTCAACTCTAATAGCCAACAAAAAAAAGAGAAAAAGAAAATCGAATTTCAACGATATTCGCTACCGTCATTCAAGTACTGACGTCAGTTTGAAGCAATTTGGTCCCTCCCGCATACCAAACCCTGAAAAAGACGATCCCTATTCTGCCTAGATATACTATAGTTATTACGCCCCGCGGTAGAAAATTGAAAATTGTATAAATATAGTCTAGTGGAAAAGTGTGATAAAAAATTTCACCCCAATTATCGAACAGCGGACTTTGTCTGTTCAATCGATCGATATAGATCACGGTTCAAAAAAGCCATTCTAGCTGGACCAAATTCTGCTCGAATTATTCAATTTCTCAAATCCCCTCCCCTCTATTTCGAAACCGTCATTTCATCTCCCCGACGATTTACCATTGATTATCCTAAATATATATATGTACAATTATTACGTTAGGTGTAAGAAAGAAAAGAAAAAAAACGTCGAAAATATTCGTCGAACATTTTTCGCGTTCAGTTGTTTTCTTTTTTTTCATTTTTCATTTTTGTTTTTTTTTTTTCACATGTGAAACGTGCTCGCTCGTTGTTACTGGACAATGATATCGCCGTTGTTCTCCTTCGCCGAGTCCATGTTCGGTACGTAATCCAGCGCCATTAAACAGGCGAATACCGTCATGACCATTTTCGGTTTGACCTCGGTTATATCTTCGGGAAGGGCGTATACTCTCGCGCCTATTTTCCGAGCCATTGATATCGCGTACTTAGCGTTGTCCAGATTCTCCTCCTCGGTTCCACCCTCCTTAACAAGATCGTAGTTTATTATGCCAGGCTTGATCGTGTCGATCAGATCGATGACCACCTTGGCGTCGGATATGCTGTAGTCCTGAAAGCTCTTTATACCGCTGGTCTTCCCAGCCTCCTGCAGCTTCGAATTGACCCACTGAACTATCGACTTTTCGACTATCGGATTTCCCTGGTTCCCAGCCAACGATGCGAGGATCGATAGCGTGTAGGATCTCATCAATTGCCATATAAGAGCCAAGGTCAAGGTCGCGTTACCGTCGTTCAAATCCTGCCCGGCTATCCCGACCAGCGAGAAATTCATCTGCTTACCAATCGACACGGCGTAATTGCAGTTCTCAAGCTTCTCCATGAACTTTCTCAGCTTTGTAAACTTCTTGTGGACCTTGTTCCAGCTCACTGTACCAGGCTTGATTATGTCGTACAGCTGAAAGATCACCAGGCCGTCGGCCAGGTCGGAGTAGAGCCAGTTAACGTACGGAGACACGCCGAGGGAGTTCATCCAGTTCCTGTACGTCTTTTCCTCCCTCGTTTCCTCCAGTGACTCAAGTCCGTCGATTTGCGTCGCTGGGTTATCGAGGCCCGGATGATTGTTGAACAGATTGGCAACGAAGGCCAGATTGAGCTTGTAAATTCCGTTAACGACGTCGCTGGGCGTCACGAAGCTGCGACATCCGAGTTTCGCGGCTTGTTGCAGCATGATTTCCGCCCTGGTGCTGTGATTCGGTTCCATCAGGGCTTCCAGGGTGACGTCGGCGTCGGACGGGGCGATTTGTTTGATCAGATGAGAGTAGATCTCCGAATCTGTGATGTCGGACTGGAAGTTGTTGCACCGTCTGGCGACCCCGGCTTTCTGAAGATGGTGGTTAACCCACCGAAGAAGTATCGCCTCCGGCGATAATTTCAGCAGATCTTCGATCCGCTCTCCGTCTTCGAGGAGGATCGTGAGCCCCGGACAATTCTCGAGGGTTATTTGATTGAACAATCCGATCCTGATGATCTGCCACAGAAGTCCGAGCACGAGATGGGGCGATCCTTTCGTCAGATCGTGGGCGTCGATGTTTATTATATTGCAGCCGATTGCTTGGGCCGACGAAAGAGCCAGCGTAAGGTTCTCGTGCTTCGTGTAGAGCGTCAAGTTCTTCTTGTTTATCGTCCTTTCGTCGATAGTGTCGGGGCAGGAATGGTTGATGATTTTACTGCAAGAAAAGAACACGGCGATAAGTGGGCTTCGAGACATTCCAAGGCCCGAATTCCAGGCGTGGTCACAAAAGGCCAAAAGGGTTAGAGTCAAGAAGAACTAACTTCCGTGCTGTAATACATCGGTTTATCTGATAATCACGATGGGATTGAACGCTATCTAATCTTAATAGTACGAGGCATGATCGTTCGCGGATTTAAAGAGACTTGTCTCGGTGCTTACCACAGGAGAATTCCGTCCTTTACTTTATCGTAGAGTGTTTTCCCCTCGGGATCAATCGGCAAAAGATGTCTGAGGTCCGGATCGTATCCCAAATTGGTGTTCACCCAGTCGCTGAAGGCCAGCTGTTCTTCGAGTCGTACGGAATGGGTAGTCCCCTCGCTGGAGGCTTCGGAGATACCGCCTAGTGTCTCAAGATTTTCTTTCTTGGATACGACTTGCTTGAAAGTCGAGCCCAGCTCGTTTGCTTTCAGCTCTTTGCATAGCGTCTCGAACTCTTCGAACGACAAGCGTCCCTTGTGCTCGAGCCTCTCCTTGTCGTCGTACTCTTCGATCATCTGGCGCACCTTGTAGCCGGGCATTTTGAAGCCGCACACGTCCAGCGCGCCCCTAAGCTCGGCCAGGTCGATGTACCCATCTCCGTTTTGGTCAATCTGAAATCAAACCGCGAAGGGAAATGAGAAACGATTAATTAGCCGCCCTGTTACGTCACTCAAATCAGAGTCCATCGATCAATTCATTCTCAGATTCATTACGGAACGAACCCAGATCTCTCGTGACTGAAATTTCGCGGATATAGATTGACGGCGATAAAGTGAACGGATTTTTTCATTTCTCTAAGTTTTCTAGGCCAGTAGCCTGCACAGTAATCGATTATTTGACGATAGCTTGATAGATCGATTGACTAGGCACTTGAAAAGTTCGGAGGTGCCAGTCATTCGTGATAGTGTCGCGGGGTATTATCGGGACTTACGGAGCTGAACACGTTGAAGAAATCCTTGAAGTATTCCTCCATAACGTCCCATTTCTGCATGTTATGAATCTCCATGATTATAAATTAACGAATGACACAATACGCGGAAGAATAGACCGCAACCGGGTTGGAAACCTCTCGCAGCAACGTACCGAATCGAAACTTTCAACAGCACTCAGTGACTCGATCGTTCGCTTCTGCTTATCAACCTTATCAGAGGTAGAGGTGCGAAGTTTCGATAAAGAAATACAGGAACCAATACAGCTGTGGCTATTATAAATGACGGTAGAGATACGCGAACCGTACTAATGAACGACTTTGTATTTAATTTTATTTTTTATCAATTGCCGACTGCCGACGATGATTCTTTCGGAATCACGTTTTTCTACGAATTATTCCAAATATGAATTCGTTATCGACCGCACCCTCGGATTTCCTGACTTCATATCGTCTCCCGTGAAAATTTCGGAGTCATACAAATACTCGACGAAAATCTTTCAACTTTCGTGTTCGAATTTTCATTGAAGAAAAATTTTGCCCAGTCATATATTACAGACGTGGTTCCGATGGCAGAGATATGAATTGTTACCCGCCCATCTATACAAGCGATAAAAATCATCTGGTGAGGTAAGCCCAGATATTATCTGGTCTCGATATTAATTTACAATGACTCAATGAGATACAGCTGCGGCTAGGTATAGTATAACGAAGAATTATATCCGCGAGTTAATTTATAACTGGAGATTATAATTTCGTTCAATAAATTCACGTATCGTCTATCCAAATGTCTTGCGAGTATAATAGGGAAAATATCGTATCTGTTTCATTAAATCGCATGATCCTTTAACTAAGACATAGTGCCACGCGTGTTTAGTCGGGTTTGTGGTTTTAGAAGAAAACCACTGCACGTACAGGGAAAAAGGTACAGGAAAAGTTCCTCCTTTCACGCGATTCCGCCTAGAGACTCTGTCTCGATACGATTCGCGTAGAAATATAATGAAGTAAAATATTCACAGCTGTATACAAGGTCGCGGAAGATATTTTCAACGGTAATCTGACCAGCGGTCACTAATGTATTCATATATGTAGACAGTCACTTGATTATCGAGTTTCTCAATCACGGACAGTCACTCTGAGGCAGGCAGGTAGAGTATATGTCACCGTAAGCTCATCACGCATAAACAAGCCTTAAAATGAATCATTATAATTGCTAACGCATATTGGTCACGCAATTTCAGCTATTCGAATCACGACAGGGCATGGACTGATTCATAATAGAGACGATTGAATTTTTTAAGTGACCGCGAAGCTACTCCGCCCGAGACTGATTCTTTTCTAATAATTCGACTCGTCCCTAAATCTCTCTCATTCAATTAGCTCCGCGAAATCCTATAATAGCAGGAAGCCCAAGTGCGAGTGATATTTCTTGATAACTGTCACGTGGATCGAGATATAAATTTCACTCGTAAATCCGCAGAACGGTCAGTTCAATTACGGAGATATGATCAATGAATAGAATTTTTTTTTTTTTGTTTTTTGTTTTTTCCCCGCTGTAAAACGAGCTGGCCATCGCACTGCAGCCTTGTACACTTATCTGCCCGACCTTTCGCTCCGATAGATCAATCAAACAATATTGTATTAATAACTGCGACTGTTACTCTCCTCGCGTAATATAATATGCGATAATTGGTTCGCTCTTTTTCAATTTTGACACTATACTCGCGATCGCGCGCGCGTCAAATCTTAACAAGTCATCGTATACATATGTAGGACGTTGGGAATTAGTTAGAAAATAAGAATAAGACAGCTGTAACGAGCCACAGCGAGTATAATTACGCGGTATGACGTGATCGCGGTATAACAATTCAAAGATATCATGTATATTCCATAAACTGATTTACAGATGGGTATACATACTCGTGCGAGAAGCAGGCATAGAGTTCGAGAATAGAAAAGAATAGAAAAAAAGAAAAGAAAACTCGAGCAATAATTCCCCTCTCATATCGCTCAATTATCCATTCCGTGGAATTATTTTTACTGCATGTTTATGCTGCCGAGAGAAATTCCAACGAATGCCTATAGCCATACTAACGCGAAACACATTTATGTGCCATTAAGCCCACGCGTTATCTGGAAA
The DNA here is from genome assembly GCA_944452935.1 of Rhogogaster chlorosoma. NCBI lineage: Eukaryota > Metazoa > Arthropoda > Insecta > Hymenoptera > Tenthredinidae > Rhogogaster > Rhogogaster chlorosoma. Next base: position 2,117,945 of record OX101801.1, on the reverse strand, counting down.
CAATGCTACCGCCACGATATTTCCAGCTCCAGGTCCCAATTAGAGAGGCCAGATATTTTGCCGTACAAGTTAGACGCAGCTAGGTATGTATAGGTACGTCTGGTTCGGTGATACAAAAGCATTTCTTCTCTCCATATTGCCGTTATCATTCGGCTCGAAGTAGCCTCTTTGAAATACATTTTTCGCGTCAAGCGTTAACGACGCGTCGCGGATTTGTTACAGTATAGCAAAAAAAAGTGAGAGCAATTTTCTCGTAATACCTACCAGCATTCGAAAGTCTACGGTAGAACTAGATACGCGTTGTTCCTATACTGTGGGAAAGTGCATCAGTATCGAGTGCATACGTCGATTGAAAACTCCAATTGGCGATACAGTATTCCGCGCTAATTACTCGCAGATTTGAAACTCATGAGGGAAACAAAATACGAGTGGGACGTCGATCCTGCTTCAATCATGTCGTTCCAATGACGCAGTAGACTCTCAACTAATGCAAAATAAGCAGAAACTTTAGCCCACGCGTCTCGGTCAGCATGGGACTGTCCATGGACCAAACCGAGTCCAAACAGCCCACACGTCGCAGCGTGTCCATCAAATATTTCGCTTCGATTCCAGTGGAATTTTCGTCTGTAGAATAGAACCAGAGACTGTTTTTTGTTTTTCTCAAATCCGTTCCACAAGGTTCGTCGCTGCTGGCTGAATGAGAAACGTTTTTCTCAGCAGCTGCCATATGCGTGTGTGTCATGTGCACATCTGTTCTAATAAGTCCCACGGTCAATGACAGAAAACTCTTCCAGTCTTTACTGATCTCTGCCAAAGCTATTCATGATCCAGTGTCGATGATTGGTATCGTATACTAGTTGACACGTCGGATTATGGAGTCATTTCATTCTCTAAATTCGTCCCAGTGACCTTATAATTCTATTCACACCACGTGGATCTGACTGGCGGGCCAGCTGCAATAAACATCACTCACGTGCGTCGTTTATAACGTAATACACTTGCTAATTGATACTTCCGTAGATGAGTGCCCAGATCCGCTCCTTAGTACGGCCACAAACGTTTCTTGTGAATCTCCAGTCTCATACTGGCTAGTCACCGGATGCCATGGCCATGGAGATTCTAAGCCATTGGAACAATCGATTGATTGTTTGAGGCTTCTCTTTCCCATTCAGAGAACGAAAATCCACCCCATTGAGTTTGAGTTGAGTGAATGAAACGAGCCAAGGAATGGGGCAACGCGCGGTCTCTTCGTTAGAAACTGGGACGAAGACGACATTTGTATTCGTCACAGGTTCGAAAGTTGGCCTGTGCATTATATCGAGTGTGATTCAATGGCGCAATATAACATCGCACGAACTGCACCACGGCTGTTCTCTTTCGGATGCGTAATACGCCTAGGCTGCAGGTGACGACATGTAATTGCGGTTTTACTATCTGGTTCGGTCTGACGTTTCAGCGATGACTTTTCCAGCGATACCGGCTCATCGTGTTTCTTTTTCGCGTCAATTTTCTCGAGCCACCGCTTACGGGCACGCGATATACCACAACGTTACTTAATACGCAATGGTCTGATCGGACGTAGAAAAATTCTGAATCAACTCGCTCGCCTTCCTCGTTTGTAGATACGTAAATTGGCCGGGTATACATTCGGGCGTTTGCTGTTATAACGAAGTCAATTAATTTGACCAACTTATAGAATTTTAATATTATTTTTATTCGAGTTAACAAAGGCCACCGTTCGTCTAATTATGAACTTCCCATTCTGCGCGTACCCTGGGCTCTTAATTCCTGAGAAAAATCGACTTCCTATAATATGAAACCCGGCGCGGTACCGTAAGCGTGAACCCTAGATACATGGAACGGGGTCGGATCGCAAAGCGAGAATTCCATCATCCGGGAGCCCTAATCTACCCGCGTTGTTACACCCTGGGTGAAATGCCATGGAGAAGATCGTCGAGGAATGATCGTTTCGATCTTGAAATGAGTCTGTACGATTTTTTTAGGCAAATGATTCGCTGCGTTATTCGCGTTCCTAAAATAACCAAATGCCTCGAAAACTTATCGCCTCCTCGCACGAGCTTGTCAACTATCTGCATTTGATTCATAAGACACTCCCACGTCCGCTGATCCGTGCATCCGTCAGTTGAGGGTAAAAATACGAGACCCCGTGAGTCACGGAGTATGCGATAGTGCGTGTATTTTAATAGCTTGGACTTTGCACCGTTTCATTAAAAATCGCGTGATCTCTAGCCCGGATTTTCAACTACGCTTGAAACGAGGTATATTCTATAATGACAGCTAGGTGTGGCGTAGCGTACGGCACGCTTCGCTCATTACCCTGATGTCAGTATTGACGCAACCGCGAGTATTAAGTGTTAACTTAAGGCGTCTGTTAAGCAGTGCGTAACCGGGTATAGCAACAGCCTTTAGCATCACGTTTCGCTTTTGTTTTCTACACCAGCACGTGAAATGACTAGTTGAAAGCTTCATGTATGTATATTGTATGGTCTGCTCGCATCCAGCAAAGCCCACGATACCTTGACACCGATCTAATTCACTCTAATTCAAGCCGGAGTGCCACTAGGAATTGTGAATACCATTCGAATCATCGACACGTCTTACTCGCTATAGAACAATGCTCGAATCAACGTCGCGTCAATTTATTCGAAGGCATGTTCCTAGTTGCGGCTTCGATTTGTTGGCGAAATTTGGAAACAGCCTCAATCAAGATCCCGTGATCTGGACAATACCGTTAAACGGATTGACTAAGTATGAGACGGCTCCGGCTCGCTGAACCCGCGGAGTTATCGAACGATTTATCTCCCGACTCGCAATCATCTTCCTCCAGAGTTTAGACTTCTTCGTTGCATATGCATAAACCGCTTAAATTACAGTTGGTTATTTCCAATTTTTTTCCTTCTTTTCTCTTAGGCTCTATTAACTTATGACTGCTTGGCTACTGTTTACCGATGCTAGGATGTCAGGATCGGTCTAGGAAACCACTATGACAAACCCGGACGCTGACCGAGATAGTTGTAATCGTGTTTACTAAATATAGAGACAGGATGGTGGTCTGGCATCGTACATATTATTATAGTCTCAACGTTGGGTAGTTGATTGTGAAAAATTCCCCTGTCTAAGAAGTGTTGTAAATCAGCGTCGTGTTAATTCCCGTTGAATATTACCTACACGATACGTCGCAAGCCGACGTGATAAAGGGAAGATAATTCATCGATCTTTCACTGGAAAACGCGATGTTCTGCTCAATGGAAATCGTTAACGCAAATTTTATGAGTCTCTTCCTCATTTCGCATATATATAGGTTTGAAATTGTATCGTGTAAGACGATATATCCGTTCTGAGTCAACAATTTCGAAACACCTTGCCTCTTAGCTGCGTACGGGTTTATAATACTGATTAAAAGCTCATCGCGCGTTCGCGTGTGAAATAGAAATACATTTTTTTTCTCTCTCTCTCTCTCTCTCTCTTTCGTTTCAAACGAGAACCATGGAGTTTGAGAAAAGGAAAAAATCGACGAAACCGCAGGAAAGAAAAGAGATACGTTTAGAGTCTTGCAGGGCATTGAGCAATGAATCAGATCTCTGTCACTTGCGAATGACGTGGCGTGTAACCTGTAGAGGAATTCCTGGTTTGCAACCGGATGAAAAATTCTGCTTTTTCTCATTATTTCATTACACTGATCACCACGTCTTTACACTGTGACTAAACTCATTCATATCAATATTATCTTTGTAAACTTCGCATCGTAATACCAAATCGGGAATTTAATTCTACGAGCATCATCGCGTGCAGCAGCAGCCAGCATGCGCTTTGCTCGCATAGAATCTGCACTGGATTTTAAACGAGTAACGGACTCGAAGATTTGATCCTGTTAGAAAATTTCGTATCGAACAATGACCGCGATTCTTATTCTTATCCGACGATGATGATTACGGTGGGATGAAAAGTTAGTCGCTTTCGAATGAGAGGAGTCAATTTTGTTTCTAGCACATCGTGCATGCGTTATACATACACACATTATTTTAAGACCTTTTCGCGTTTCTAGTTCACACGATAACACACAGGATGGAAACTTGTCGAGGATTATGTTTGCGTGAGAAAAACCTCAGCATTGTGTTCCAACTTATTCTCATAGAGTATACATATAGCCGTGTGTAGGTATGATGAGAGGTTGAAGACAAGGCGTTGGGAAAAAACGCTGAAGAATTCAGTCTCCGGATCATCGACTGCTCTACATTTGAGTAAAGCGGCTTTGCGATCGTCTCAGAATAGCGTAAGTTCCATAAAAATACATTATCGGCTTTCATCGCTTCGCGCACTCGAAGCTGCCGATACATAAATACGTGAGAATACAGCATCGGGCCCTGATGCAGACCGGCAATCGGTTATTGAACCGAAATGAACTGACCATGCCCGATGGTTCGCAGCCAGACTAAAATTCTTCACCGCTTCAGGGTCACGTTTAACAGTGTAAAATCATCACATCCTTGGAAAGCGCTCTTCCATTCGAACATTTCTGTCGGCTAATAAATCCTCGCTGGTTCGTTACGGTTAAGAGTTTGACTCAGGTCAGTTACTCGCAAGAAAGTGACTCTTTAATCTTAACAGCTGACTCTTGACACACGTGTATCGCTCTTCGCAATGATACTATATCCCCATGAATCACTACGTCAACATGTTTATGCATGGTGGACTGTACAATCACGCAAAAGGCGAGCCTAGTCTGGGTCTGGTCTCTGGTAACAAGTTCTATTTACGATCTGATCAAATCCGAATCGGTAAACATTCACTTCTTCCATTTGCAGGGAAAGATATCATCCCTTTTTCACTTTTCGAGTTTATACGCGCGTGGAGTTATCAGTCGCTGTTTGGCCTGCGCTAATATTTCGTATTTGCCAAACTCGTTCGCGCCTTTCATACAGTTGTATCTTAATTCTTGATTATGGAGTTTGATCAAACGTTTGGGTGCCTTGACCACATCCTCCCATGAAACTTGAGACAGTATTCTCTCGCCAAGACTCACGGGGTCCCCCCTGACTCATGTGTGCAGGAATTAGGAGGACTGGCCTCAGTGGTCCTCCTCCTTTCTTCCTTTCTTCTCTTCTGGTCAGGTATAGAACATACGAGAAGGAGGTGAACCGGTTTTTCGGGTAAAAAAATGGCACGTGTCACCTGCAGCAGTCGACTAATTCCTTTTCAGCTTTGGAACTCGAAAAGACATTGTAGGATACGATATCCCTGTGAAAGGGAACCGCTGCAGGATCAACTAGGGATAAAATTACTCCGATCTCTTTTGCTCTTCCTGTACATACTTTTCCACCAGGAAATTTGAACTTCTTGGGATTTTCTTCCCGGAGAATCCTTCCGTGACAAAATTAGCAACTCTATTATACCACCGCGACGCGGTACGATCCAGGGGGCAGCCCTCGCTCGACACATGGTATTCCTTGTATAAAGACTCGAGAATACCCGGCTCTAGGAACTAGGCAATAAATGGCTTAGCTCTAGCCGTTCGGTGATAAGAATAGTCGTTTTAAGCCATGGATAAATTTTTCAGCCTTTTATGGTCACGATGTGTGAATTGTTGTCAAACGTGAAACGAAGGCATTTGGAATAAGAAATAAATTTCAATATAATCAAGAATATAGAATCGCCGAGGAACCTTCCATAGTTAGAGAGATAATACGAAATCGATGTATTGTCTTTCGAAGAATGTAGTTTTTCTTTTTTTATTTTTTTATCATTTCTTGGGTGGTATATATGGAAGGCACTTCGCTCCATGCACTTTGCTATTTCAGGTGATAGCCGAGCTATTTGTGAACGTAGAACCAACACACAGTCGCATATACCATGCGCGTACGCATATTCGAACAGGTACGAAGTAGGGAGTGGTTCAAGGAGACTAACATTGAAATTCAATGCCCACCGCATTGTCAACGCAAAATAAAAAGAAACAGACAGATAGAAAGAGGCGAAAAAGATAGTTTCGACTGTGCGCGCGATATATACCGCGTATCTATACTTATCCAATAATTTTTCACTCGGGGAGCGAGAAATTCAATATAACATCGTCGATCCTTCTCGATTTTTTAGGAATGACCTTAACGCCATTCGATCGAAAAAAAATTTCTCACTTTTTTTCTTCTTCTTTTGACCGACGACCAAGAATGTATTCCGGTGTCATATCCTCGCAGGTAATGCAAACCCGCACGATTCCCCAGGATAATTTTCGTCCCGAAGTCAAACCTCGGTGTTCTATTGGCTGTCGTAAGTTGAATCCTACACGAGGGATTAAACCGGCTCTACGTCGATCCGTCGCCCCTCGCCGCCGAACGAGTTAAACCAAAGCACGCGGTGCCTGGTTTGCTACATCTAATACTCGCGCGATAAGGCGCAGGCGATCAATATATATGAAATGTAACAAGTAGTAAATGCCGAGCGGATCAAATTTCGGGGTAAACGTTCATCGGATGAATAAATTTCGTCTGAAATTCCGCGGGAGGTGAAACGGGGCGAAGTTTAAGCGAGCGTTTAAACAATCTCGGTGTGATCTGCGCCGCTTTGAAAAAAAAACACACACAAGCAAAAAGAAAAAAAAAAAAAAAATACTCGATTATGTAAAAAAAGGACGAGGATTCTCCTTACCGCTTGAAATTGTTCGAGGAGTTCCTGTCTCTCGTCTACAGCAGTCGCCATGTTGTTAGCCTTCGTTCGCGGCACTTAGCGCGGCTTCTTCGACTATAACTGGACCCCGTTTGATGGCTCGAGTAATAAGAAAAAACTTAAGGCGAAAGGGTTGCGTGGTCGGTAAACCGGCGCGATTCGATGCTCTAGTATTTCTACGGTGCCGTACGGGATGAGGGAACACACTGTGCGCGCACCTCGCCACGCGCCGTCTGGAATATGACTGAATCCTATATTCCGTATTCGAACCAGAGGCGAATACCACCCGGCACGGGTATACACGCGCATATACAAACACAAACGCAATCCGTATACACCGACGAAGGATACCTCGTACCAACACCAACCGTGACCCGGCACTCTCACAAACACAGCTTTACCACTGAGTCACACTTATTAGCATTACGTGGGTCTCGCCGATCGAGAATTCTCTCTGTATAAGCGATGAATTGAGTCTTATCCTGTCACCGCGACAGGACATGGCTCCGTGATCGGGCCGATATTGTTGCGGCGGGAAAAATATTCGCGAGTTGAAACATCGCCGGGTTGATATTACGACAATGCGGAAATTCATTCATGATCCGTTGCGAGTAATGCGAGGTGCACCGTGCGCTTGATTTTACCGCGCTGGCGAGGCTCGAATCGCTCAATACGCTCGTCTAGCGCCTCTAGCTTTTATGATAATGCAGATTTCGCGATAGGGACGGCGGGCCTTAACTTATTAACGTGCATTTTACCAGCGGGTAAAAAGAGTGGGAAACATGCCAGAATGTTTTTTGAACACATTCACGCCGCGCTCACCACTCTCGGAAGAGAATCTACACGGAGATAGAGTGAGGGGTTGTCTAGAGCTGCGAGGGCGGATTTTGTCATTTGTTACGGTGGTTCGAAAATTCTTATTTGGATCCTGTAAGATTCAACAACTTGACGAGATTAACGTAGAAGTTTTAAGTAGCCGTTGTTCAGTTTTAAGAAATTTCCAAGATTCCCATTCCTTCGAATGTGAGAAAATTTATGAATAAGCTACACGGGAAATGTTCTTTCCGGATTTCTGAAAATTCTAATTAATTGAATGACTGTGAGCTGCGAGACCGATTAGGCGCTTTAACTCCTGACACATTTGTGAACGATAATTTCCGAAGAATAATCATATCCGATGAATCATAATTCCTTATGTAACGTTGTATGAATGGGCACGTTTTTCCTTGGGTGTATTTAAACGTTATTCGAACGGTTTTTCCTCGAACATTGCCACGTAGATCCGAACGAATTTTAACAGCTCTAAAACACATTTGAAATTGGGAAAATTTCAATTAGGTCTTTTCGTTGTCGCGATTGAACAAATAAATCGGATCCGCGATTATAGTACATGGTAAAATAGTTGGGAGAAGGTAATTTCACGATATACTATGTTTCACTAATATTATGATTATTATTATTTTCATATTCAATCTACACAGGGGAAGTAACAAGCTATACAACAATTGGCCCGTATCCAATTATATGATATCAACATAATATACGTCTATATGACATTCTACAATGTATTTTATAATGTCTCACGCCATTTCATATCATTTTCAGTTTTTTTATCATTATTATTATTATTATTTATTTATTTTTCTTCTTCTTTTCGATCGTTTTCTCATCATTGATATAAAGATAATAATTCAGTGTCGACTATTCAAATGAGTTAATCGGTGAAAGTATAGTCGGGAAATGTTTGAAAATTTTTCAATATGCCATATATGACATAGAGTCACCGATGGTAAATAGGTGTTGTTAGTACATAGTAAGATTTCTTTTTTTTTTTTCTCCAAATTTTAGAATATTTCCCATCGCACCTATAGTGTATATATATACATATAAGGTGAAAACTAAAGTATATGAAAAATGTACGAAAAATTGCAACATAAAACGTATACGTATAGTGACAAGTTTGAAAAAATGTTTAAACTATTTTATTTCATTTTTTTTATCTTCTTATTTTTCTTAAAATGAATGTTTCTCTCTCTTTTTTTTTTGTTGGTTCGTATCTACACGTCGAAAATAAATAATCGTCTGTTTTAGAGTATAGCATAGGGACCATTTTTTTCTCACGTTTACATAATTGAAAATATCTTCTTCTTTGTTTTTTTTTTTTCTTTTTTTTTTTCTTTTTTCTTTGATTTTTTATATTTTCTTAATATATTCATAAGGTAGGTATATAGTTTTTCATGTATATTTATCTATAACCCGCAGCTCATCTGTTGTTCAAATGTTAATCTTCATCGATTCTAACAACAGATATTATAATATAATATGTAATTAAATAGATTACTTATAAATAAAACGTATCGTAGTGCAGCTCGCGCTTAACATTAATATTATCTATAATATTATATTATAATACACAATTAATCACACAAATTCATTTTCAATACTATATTTATATATCAATATTACTTTGTTTTTATATTTTATTTACTTATTTAAGTAAGTTTTTATTCTGTTCTTCTTTTTTTTTTTTTCGTCTCTTGTTATTGTTTAAATCGGAAAAAAAATTTATAGATATAAGGATGCCTCTGTTTGTGTGTGTAATATGTATTCATATACCGTAATATTATATATTTATCTATATGTTGTATCAATATTCTAACTTAATGAATAAACATTATTATTGTTATCATAATAATATTACATATTATATCTTAATAATTATCACCTACATATATATGTATATAGATTTTATAAATTATACTTAACTATATAATATATAATCCGATATCCACTCACACGCGAATAAATTATAGGTATAATACGATGGGATGATGATTCAATTCTTTCTTTCACGTTATTTTACTCATTCTCTTTCTTTCTATCTTTCTTTCTTTAATTTATTTTCTTAATTATTATTATTATTAACTAATATAATCATTTAAGTCTTAAAAATTTGTCAGCGTGCGAAATAGTATTATTATTATTATTATTACTACTATTATATAATATATAATTGTTGTTGATTTATTTTAGTTTCTTTTTTCTTTCCCTCTTTGTGTGATATTATTCGTAGGTATAATCGTATCATTTATTATTGTATTCACGCGTAATAGGCATATGTATAATATATATATGTATATAGAAATTTAGCGGGTCATTCGAGTCCTGTTACAATTAAGTAATATTAAATGATAACATTAATGTGTATATATAATCATAATTAAAAAGAAAAAAAGAAAAAAAAAAAAAAAAAGTAAATAGAAAGAAATAATATTTAATAATAAAAATGAAATATAATGAAATGAAGAATATTAATAATAATAAAATGTGTTTTTCTTTTACTTTCTTTCAAATCAAGTTATTCGTAAATATTATACTATATGTGTATAGTATTATATATCTGTGCAAGTATATATACGTTTTTTTTTTTTCTTTTTCTTTTTCTTGTCCTCTTTTAATGAAATGACGTAGGTAAATAAATAGCTGCATTATTCGAATATTGTGATTCTTTTTTTCTTTTTTTTTTCCCCCCTCTTCTTTTCGTTAATTTTAAAAAATAATAAAAAATAAGATATACAATAGTTATATTCTTCTGTTTTCTTCTCTATTGAACGAAACTAAGTATATTTATAAATACGTATGAATTTAATTTTCAATTTTCGTCGTTTACTAAATATCTTATGTTAAAACCGGAAATAATAAATGATAAATGAATTTAATCAAAATATAATATTATCTATTGGGTCCTATAGAATGATCCTTGGATGAGAACCTAGAGCTGTTGTCAGTCCATCTTTAAAAGAGAAACAAAAACAAGGATAATGTTACACAATGGGATATAAAAAGAACAAGAAATAAACCGGAAATTAAATGAATATCTAGAAGAAGAAAAAAAGAATATCCAAGAAAATGAATATAATATAAGTATATAGACATATTATATATATATATATATATCTCGTGTATCTGTAGGGTGAATAAGAATAAGAATAAGAATAAGGAGGATTATTATGTTTGTAAAAATAACTCTATACCAAATAATGAATATATTTACAGACGCTTACGTACTTATCCAACTAATCTTTAATATCTGACTATCATTTGATACCAAAGATCTTATTTAATACCGTATTATCATTATCCCCCCTCTCCAAGGTATATAGGTATATTATTTTGTGCCTTTAACACAAATCTATCGCTGTATAATATTCCTGTATATTATAATATACCCAATCATTAATCTATCGGATCGATTACACCGCATTAAATGTCAATGAAAAATCTAATTAAGAGGCTAGAAAAATATACGTAAGATAATAGTTATATGTATTTATATATGTATTTACTTTGTCTAGATTCATTATATATAGAATCCTCAAATTTAACTTATACACATATATACACAAGTTAAATCTGTGATGCTATGAACGTATTTCATTATGATACTCTCTTAGATATCGTCATGTGTATTATGAAAAAAAAAAACAAACAAACAAACAAACAAACAAATCGACATCGTGCATTGTATAAAATCACGATTTCACATCTTTCTACCGATCTCAAACAGATAGTGTAGTATAAGTCGTATCAATTGTAACAGGTAATAATAATCATATGTATAAAACGTTTTACAGATTATATAATAATCAACCCAAAGATGATCCTCTTCACTTTATACCTATGCCTTATGTGTTATGTATGATATAATTGATAAGATTTTCATAATTCGTGAGAAATGTTGTTTTCTTCAAATTGCCTCATGTTTTCATATTTCTAATGCTTTGAGAGATGGTTCATTCATTTTCTTTGTCTCTATATTCGATTGTTTTCAGTTCATAGAATAAGCCGGTCAACACCGCAAGCGATAATGTATGTATTTAAACGTAAAATAACGAGAAACAAATTCGCTAAAAGTACAGCTATTGATTAACGATAAATAATTACAAGGATTAATTAGTTTGAAAATGAAATTTATTATCTACTGTGTATTCCATCGGCTAGTGGAGAAATCGTTTTCTATACTAATATACAAAAGAGACGATTATTAAACTAATACATTAACAATTTCGAACAAGAAACAGTAGTAGTAGTAGTAGTAGTGGATTAATTAATTAATTATCTAATTAATTAAATAATATTTTGATCGTAAACAATGATTATTATTTCGAACTTCCAAACTTTTTCCTTACCAATAAGAAAAAATGTATAATTAATTTTCACGAACATAATTTCATACTGCGATTATAAGAAGATACGATAATATTTCATTAAATAGAACGTCAATCTACGTAATTGGAAGTAAAAAACGAAAAAACAAAAAAAAAAAAAAAAGACAAAGAAGAAGAAATCATGATTTATATGATGTAAAGAATAAAACTGGGACACTAAGATTCTTTGAATTCTTTGAATGAGGATAAAAACAAGAAATGAGAAATTTATTCTTCAGCTGCGACCTGCGGTGTTGGCCAGCGAAGTTTCAATTTTGATACAAAAATGCGACGGGGGATGATTGATAGTTTACATTAATTTGATTCAGGACCTTTGACGATAACTCTATAAAGTTTGGACTGTATTAGTAAGTCCTGACGAACGTAGAAGTTTCCTGTATATCCGGCTCTGTATCTCCGCTGTTGTATCCCTGAGATTGAGAAAGCGAAAGAAGCGCATCCAGCCCTAATGATTCATCGTCGGGATCTGTCCCTGCCAACTACATCGTCAGGCACGAACAAAAACAAAGATATTTTCCTCCATGGAGATGCGAGAACGTTTTACTAAGCATATAATATAATATAATATAACATAACATAACATAACATAATATAATATAATATGATATGATATGATAATAAACTAAAGATAAATCATAGAGAGTGTAATAAACTTGAGGTGGTATTTCGTTTTATCTTTTTTCAAATTGTTAAATGAATGTTTAATTTCGTCGTGTCGTATAAATATTTCAACATAATAATAATAATGGTGATAATAATAATAAGTAGATAATTATAATAATAATAATAAGAATAACAGTAGTAGTTTGTTTTTTTAAAATATAAAATACAGGATTAAGTATATATATATGTATATGTATAGTAAGAGAGATGTAATGGTATGGAATTTGTTCTCGTCATTGATTTAATAGTGTTTTATCTCTTTTCTCTTTATAACTAGTTATATAAATCGTTCTTGGTAAAAAGAAAGAAAGAAATAGTAGAAGTAGAAGTAAACGTGAGTTGTGTTAATTTAAAAAAAAAAAAAAAAAAAAAAACAATAACAAATAATATTAATCGTAATCATTATTCGGATTGACAATAATAATAATAATAATAATAATAATAATAATAATAATAAATGGTAAAAATATTTGTACTGATTATTACTTTTTTTTTTTTTTTAACGAAGTGATAAATTTCGACGCTACGATAGATAGAAAGTGAATGAAACGATGAGAAGAAGGAAAATAAACAAGGGAAATAATTGAAATTCAAATCCCGCGTCGTATATATAGAAAAGGAAAATTAAAAAAAAAAAAAAAAAAAAAAAAACCGTAAAGATAAAGCAGAGTGTGAAATACTTTAGTCAGTTATTTGTTTTTTTTTTCATCGTACCGTGATATTCTGTTCCCCGTCTTTGCAATTACTGCATATATAATCGTCCTCCTCCGCGATTTCGGCACGGTCCAAACCGACGCAATGCATGTGGAACCATCCGTCGCATCCTCCGTCACACTGGACCCAGTCGACTTCCCGTCCTGGCGAAAAAGTAAAAGAGATTCAAAGACCACTCTCTCTCTCGGACTAAGAGAGGCAACTATCTTCTAAAAATAATCGAAGCAACGCCTGATCGCGGGTCGAAAAAATTCAGAATTTTCAAACGTCTGTAACTTTTTGAAAATTCGTTATTTTAAGACTCGCGATCGGTAATATTGTTGCTTTAATTCCTTCGAGTGTATATCCGAAAGATGGTTTTACCGCTGGGACGAAGGCAGTTGACCGCAGCACAGTCGTCCTCCTCGTCAGAAGTGTCTTGTTTAGTCTTCTTCCTGTTGCCGCCGCGTTTCTTGGGTCCCTCCTCCCCCTCCTTGCGTTTCATCTGTAAAATTCATCGACCTGAGATCGAGCTAGCCGATATTCTAACGTCTGGTATCCAGCGTATAATAAAAACGAAAGTGTAATCGGTTTTCCCCGATTATTATCCAAAGATTCCCAGTCACCTTTCTAGGCCCTCTTTTCATCGGTCCAACAGCCACGAATATCTTCTTCTCCTTGTTCATTCCCTTGCGCTTAGCCACGTTCTTATCGTCGACCTTTTGCCGCCCGAGTTTCTTCAGCAATTCGAACTCCTCGGACTTGCGTTTCCTCCCGCGTTTCTTCACGTCCTTCATATCGTGTTTGAAGGTCGCCTGCACCTCCTCGAAAGTCGCGTACTTCTGTACGCTGCTCGGTATGTTGGTGTGGCTGAGTATCTTCCATATGTGTTGCGTCTCGTCCAAGGCTACCTCGAGCAGGTCTCCCTCCATCATCAACTCTTCTAACCTGGCCCTGGCGCTCTCCGACAGAACCACAGCCGCGTCGGGGTCCTGGGCGTGGAGTTTGTTCGGTTGAAACTTGGAAACTGCGGAAAATCAAGAGTCGATATAAAGCGGCTGGTCGATGTCGAGGAGAGAATTACTACGGGGAAAAGCGCAGAACTCCGCTAATAGAATACCAGGAAAGCAACGCAACAAACCGAACTCAGCTTTATTCCATCTCGCGGAGATAAAACAGTCAAAATAAAGATGATCTATTTTATTATAGAATAGGAACAACAATTTACCGTACGAATAATCGTGTTCGTTACTATTAAACGTACTACAAGTAGGCTCGTCGTCCTCGATCGTTACAACGTCCTCGTCGTCGTCCTGAAATCAACAAACAAAAAGACGATTGAATGCTCCGAACTCCTTGAAATCCTCAAACTCAATTCTCAGTTCAGAAAAGTCTTACAGCAGTGCTGGGTACGCTGTCGTCGGAATGTACGCCGCTTAGTGGAGCGATGGCTTGGACTCGTTGATGGAGTTCTGGGTTGTTTGCGGCCTTTTTCAGTTCGCTGCTGATGATCTTCTCGGTTTTCTCCCTGGCCGCAGCCTCGACGAGCTTCTGGGACAAGACCGAAAGCTTGGCTAGGGCGGTGGACAGTTCGTCGGTGGCCAAAGCCTGCCTGGCCCGATCCTGCGTGGGTGAATGGCAAGAATAAGACCTCTGTTTCTCACCCTGGCGAAAATTCCCCCCATACGTACCTGCCAGTTCATAGCTCGTTCGGTGAGACACTGCAGGGCTTCGCCTTCCGGTAACCGGACAGGAATCTTCTGCAAACTTACTAAAAGTGCTAAAATAGTCTCTAGCCGGGGTCTGCGGGACCTGAGGCAGCAGGGGCAGAGGAATTTCGTCTCCCGAGACATGGGGAGCTTCCCTTTGTACGTGGTTTTTGGTAAAGGCACGCAGTTTGCTGAAATGAGAAAGAAGCTCGTCACGAATTTATGAGAGTCTCATGCGATTTGTATGAGAACGAAAAATCAAGCCACTCGACTCGGAAGGTCGATTTCAGGGCGATTTTTCGTATAAAATGATCTTACAGTGAAACCAATCCTTGCACAACTCGCACTGTAGCATAAGTCCGAATCGTGGTCTCCGGCAGACGCAGTATCTCGAGTCGTCCATCTCAGTCTTGGTCAAATTCCTCTCTCTAAGATTCCTCATAGCTTCCATTTCGCGTTGTTCCGCGAGTTTGAAGGCCGCCACAACGTTGGCCGAGTCATTGGTGTCGTCCAATTTAGTGTCGCATACAAATACAGCGCCGACCGTCTCCTCGCCTTTATTTCTCTTTGTTTTCATGGCCTGAACGCCGACCCCGATCCTCGGGGAGAGAGCCTCCATTAATGTGTAGTGAGAATTCTTCCTGAGAAACGTCCGCGCCGTTCTTTCCTTCCACACCTTTGCCTGTGACAATGTAGACTCGAGAATAGGCAGCGGGTCTAAATGAAGAGGAATGCTCCTCCCCCTGCGCACCAAATCGTCCAACGTATCGTAGTAGGGAAAGTTCTCCTTAGCTTGTATATCCTCGACATTTTTTGTCCAATTTTTAGCCTTGGTCAATATGTCCTGTAAATTGTCTAGACTGGGTAGATACGCGTCTATGGCGTCAGATTCCTTGAAGAATTCTTCTATCGTGATTATACTCTGGCGATTTTTATTCTGAATATAATTCTTCGCCTTGTCTTCCCACTTCTCGATTTTCAACATCAAATTCTTCAGCTTCGAGAGGGTGTTTTCTATGCTTATATGCGGCGGTATGGTCATTCCTTTCTCTATCAGTTTGGCCAAGTCTTCGTGGCTCACTGACTTTGGCTCTTCTTGAATGGACTTCACCTCTTCCAGCCACTGGGTTTGCAACAGTCTCTGAAACAGTTGATAAAACTATGTTTACTCGTTCTTTCCGGCCGACGAAAAGCACTGATAAAAGGTACCTGTTTCAGTCGAACAAGCTGCGGCAGCTCTATGCATATGGAATCACCAAAGTCTATACATTTCTCGAGCTTATCAATGTCGGCGACCTCTTCTTTGGATTCCAGGTCCTCGGCGTCCTTTTGAAACTGTACAACCTGGTCTAATATGTACTTAACGCCGTCAGACTCCTTCAGTTCGCAACAAAGATTTGTTATTTCTTTGTAGAATAGGGTGAGCTCTTCGACTGTAAGTTTGTACTTGGTATCGACAGACTGCCTGGTCCTGTATCGAAAGAAGAATATAAAAAAGCTGCTAATTTCTACCAAACGAAGCTAAATTTCTCATAAAATAATGCAAACCTTGTCCTCTGCTTGTTGTTCAAAAGTTGCTGAGCAACGCTGGCGCATTTTTCAGCGTCTTGTACCGCGGTGGTTAGAGCGGTGAGAAGTTCGCTCTCGGGAAACTTCTTGCCCTCCGCTTCGCTGAGCAATTCTTTCAGCTCTGTGAGCTCGATTTTGTCTCCTTTCGGGTCCATCGCCTCCTTAACCTTCGACACCCACGAGTCGAACGACTCGGCTTTTAGTTTAAGCTTCTGCAACATTATCGGCAACTCATCGAGCGTGTAACGATATCTTAGGGTGTGTTTGTCCGGCGGGCAATCGCACAGCTCCGTAAAATGCCTCAGGCAAACCAACTGCGAACTGTGGCAAGCGCAGGTCACAGCACTCAAAAAACAGGTCGTTTTACATGCCTCGCACTGCCTTTCGTCGTCCGGCAAAAGCTCGAAGGCTTCTCTTTCGGCCTCCGTTACGCCCTGGAATGAAAATCACATTCACCAAGACCGTTCGTTGCGTTGATGATAATTAAACTCGTTTATTTAACAACGTGAGTTTGATTTTTGAAAGAAAAAAGAAAATATAAAACAGGGCTGCTATTTGCTCCAAATTTTTTAACGATGAGAAAATCTGCTCAAGACTTCAAGATTAATGAAATAAATTTGCGGATTTTACGACAAGGAAGATCGGAGACTTTGAATGGAATGAGTATGAGGCACGGAAATGATGATGTGAGATTCTATGGAGTAAAAGTGCTCAAAAACTGTGCAAGTAAATCATAGATTGAGACTCGGTATAGTCTTATCATTTAATATGCTGTTTGACAACAAACTGAGAGTATGGAAAAAGATTTTTGAACTTTGGGATAAGCGGGATATTGAAAAGTGGATAAAGGTTTGAAAAATGCTGATAAATGATGGTTCTTTGATTTGGGACGAGCGTTTGGCTGTTTAAACGTCGTTTAAAGATATGATATTGAAGCACATAACCTGGACTCACCGAATCATGTTACGTAACTAGAGTTATAGGGTCAGAGCGTCGAGTGCGATGAATAAAGTGTAAGAAATAAAAAGGACTAGCGTAATGTCTGGCGTTGAATAATATGAACAACGGCGGTTTGTTCCAACTTTTAGAGCGCGAGCTAAGCAAAGTAACATACGTAAGCAAAGACATTAATTAAATGTATAATGCGAACTAAGATACTACGATGTTTCATGAACTGGCAATACAAACTCCCTCTCTGTGTGTACCAAGCTGGCGAGTGGCATGTGGGAAACCACCTACTACTCTTTCAGACTAAACGAGCCCAACCATACATACCAGATTCGTGATAACTCGCTTTCCAACATATCTTTACATAACGGTGTAAGGAACGTATACATATGGGTTGTTCCATGCCAACTCGACCGACGATTTACCCTCACTATTTTTCATTCCATTCAACATTTTTTCCAACTCCAAAATCAACTCCTAATTCTTCTTCACATTTTTTTTTCTCCAAACCGTTATTTACGCATGAATTTATTTTTAATGTCAAACAGAACATACTTTTTAATTTAAAAAATAAATAAAGAAAAATCACTAAAATTCTGTTTCCAAAGTAAGAATAAAGATTTCCTTGTTTAGGAAGATACTAGGGGAGTTATTGAAAAGAAATTATCTTCTTTCTCTGTTTGAAAAATTCTCACGAATTTTAGGTCTTTTTTTAATACGTTTGTTCAGAGTCCTTCTGAATATTCCAGAACTTATGAAGCCCGAATCTAGTACTCGTTCAATTCCTTTCTTAGAATGGAAAGAAAGGAAAGCTGTAATCTATCGTAATGCGTAACAACGCGATAAGGAGCCGTGTAAAAGCCATTTATTGTTTAAGATAAGAACCGAACGTTTAAATTTCATTTATCCAACATTATTGAACCTTCCGCGGTACGATTAGAGTTTGAAAAATTTCTCAATTTATTTATCAAAGGGAGTTCAATGCCTCGATATAAAAAAGAAATAATCTCTCACTCCGCTTCTAGCGAGAGAAATTCGAGAAAGATGTGGGAATAAATTATGAAGAAAAAAAGAAACTGTTTAGACATCACGAAATAAAGTTTTGCGATAAAAAATGATACTCACCCACTCGAGCAGATTTTTCCTAAGTTTTTTCTCGTCGTCGACCATTTGCAGCATGTCGTGATAAGTTGCGGTGGCTATACCGATGTCCAGAGAGTCCGGATCGAGGGACATTTTGCAAACAAGTTCGTCGTGAGAAAATACGCAGAAACGTCTCAGGTTTGAGTAGTGGGAAATACATTCGCGGCCCATTTTAAGCTGAGAAAAATTGACATAGAAAAAAAGACACGTCAAAATTCCACACGTCGATTAAATATAAGTAGAAATAATTCTCACCCAATCAGCCGGCGCGAAATTCACAGCCTCTGCAAAGTTGTAGCCTTGATTAAATCCGGCGTGATAAGCCCTCGGAAAAGTGACGACGAATTCGCCGGCATGTTGGTCGGTTCTGAAGACCGGAACCCCTGGCAAATCGGAAAGAGAAAAATAGATGTAGCAATGAAACTGGGAAGCCGGGGGATATTCACCTTCGTTCATCAGTATGTTGGGGTTCATAATCGTGACGAGTTGATGCAGGAGGTCGGGCTGGCTGTGGAATAATTCCGGAGCAGCGGATTTCATGGAATGTTCAAACCTCTCGGCCTGCGAGCCGGGGACACCGTACCAAGTCTTGGGCTCTCCCCAGTGCAGATAATTGATGGAGTAGCTCCAGTGGTCTTCGTTGTGCCAGCAGAAAGTGGCAAAGCACATGCCAACGTACATCCAGGGGACCTTCATCCCGCTAATGTCTGCGTTTATGTGTCCGAGGACGCTGCCCTGCAGCACGGGCAGGTTGTTGAGGTTCCAAGAGGACTCGGCGTACTCCTGATCGCAGGTGAATAGATTGACGCTAGTTTTGGTAGGAAAACCCGAGCCGTGATCCATCGTGTGTAAATCCGCGCCGTACTCGACGGTCACGTCTTCGTCTATCGAGGAGACGATGCGCCAGAATTCTTTTTCCACCAGGGGGGTTGGCACCATCTGAAAAATGAATCGGGGGTGAATTTCTGGGGAAGAGATCCTCGGAGTCGGGAGTCTGAGCGGGCCACTCACATGCACAGGCATGTTGAAGTAATCGCTTTTGAACTGGTCAGCCATTTCGCCGAACTGTTGCAGCGTGTATTCTCTCTGGGCTTGTTCGAAGCCGAATGCTTCCATGGGCTTGGACACCTCCTCAGCGACGCATTTCGGACACCTCCAATCCCCCTTTGGTATTTCTGTGAGTGGTGGCATGAGGCAGAAGGTGTGATAGCTGTCGTCGCACCCGTCGCACAATAGCATGCTTTCCTCTGTGTCGCCTCTTCCGCAATTGTGACAAATGTATTTGGCCAGCTGGTTTGTAAAGGGAGAGAAGAAATCTGGGTTAGTTTCCTTTTACGAGGTAAAGAGGCTCTTCAGCAACGTGTTTCGAAGATAAAACTTACAAACAGGTTCGATACTTTTATTTAGACATAAAAATACGAGTGTTCAAACTTCATCTATTAATATTTAGCGTTACATCAACTTTTCTATTTTCCAATAAGAATACCATTACCAGAAAATTTACAGACATCATTTTTGTAGAGAATTTAATGCACTGCGAAAAAGATCTTTGATAAAATTTCATCAAGCCAATTGAGAATGAAACCTTTGAACTTGTTTGGAAGAAGAAAACGAAAAATAATTCCTTTCTTTTTTTCTTTTTCGAAAAGCCTTACACCCTTTATAATTAATTGAGTCTGATTTACCGGGTCAAAGTCGTAGTGCAATTTTACGCCTCTGGTTTTGCTCGGTTTTTTAACATCTTTGGTATTAAAACCGGCCATCTTAGGACCGGGTCCATAAAACTGTAGTTTTTTAAGTTCCTTGCTGTTATCCTTGTCCTTTTCATTGTCAGAGTCACATTCGTCCTTGCAATCCTCTTGCTTCAAGGGAGATGTGTTGTCGTTGAGTAAGTCGGGCTTCTCGTCTGTACCTGCGAACCGCTTTGAACGCCTTGAGAACTTTTCGTTAGGCGGTTTTATCTGCTGGCGTGATATTATCCCGTGGGGTTTGTAGTCCCGGTCTTTTTTCTCATTCACATCGGCGTCCGGCTCTATTTTCTGGAAGTTATTAAAAAAAAAAAAAAAGAAAAAAACTGCTCGTTACGGGTCTTTCAACTTGAAATGAAAATTTTAATATGAATAAAATCTTCTAGGGAAAGGATATTGCAAGAAATCAGAGTTACGGAATGGCCCGAAAAAAAGAAGTAGTCCGCAAAATTGAGGATGAAAATTAGGCAAGGAATGATAGAGTTTTTGTTGAAAATTGGAAAATTAATTTTTCCCACTTTTGTCACTAAAATAAGAGTAGATTCTGATGATTTACAGATTTTTCGAATGTCTCTGGAATTTGAAAGGAAAAAAAAAAAATATTCCAAAACCAGAACCGCTTCCCCTTGGAATAGAAGAGTTCTGGTTATGCTGATAATTTTTTTTGCTATTTATTTGGAACAAAATTAGGGGGCGAATGAAAAAAAAAAGGGATTGACTAATTTTTCGCCGTTTAATAATACGTCATGAAATGTTTGAAATCATAGAAGGTTTTGCTCGTGATCAGAGCCTATTGATCAGTCGGTTAGTTTTATTGTATCTATGAGAGAAGAACTGCGTCTATATTTTATGAATAATTATGAAAATCGTATATGAGAGTTGTGGAAATGTATAAATAGGCGGTCTTGGATAATAATAGATTGGGCAGGGGATATTGTGAATAAATGAATCAAAATCGATTGCTTCCAATCTGTAGAAGATTGCTAATAATATATATTTGTATACTTACGATATCAGTTAGTGTTTTTCCTTGTTTGAAAACGTCAAAGGGGTACAAAATTCTCTCGTAATGATTCTTCAAGATACTTCCGACGCTACGACCAGACGGATATCCTATCCTGTTGGCAATCTTCGCCCATCTTCTCTCTTTAGTTACTATTTCAATCCCACCTGTAGGAAGATAAAAAAAAAAAAGGAGTTTAAACCAAAGTTGGACGAGAATAACTAGGGAATTCCTTTTCCCTGAATAAATAAATAAATCAATAAATAGATAACGCATTTACCTTCCTCGGTGACAATTCTATGGAGAGAATACAAGTCCAAAGCCTTTCTTTCGACGAGTGGTATTTTCAACGATGATCCCTGTAGTTCCCAAAATTTTGCTATTTGGTCTAAAAAATTAAGCTTTATTCTCGTCTTTGCCTCGAGTTCGTTCAGCCTTTGAATTCTGGGGACAAATTTGAACTTGTCGACGTCTACTGCGAACGGTGGCTGCCAGTTCTGTCGATGTAGAGAGAGAAATAAGAAAAAATCAAAGAATAATTTCATAAGCAGAAAATGAAGGGAATAACATTTTTGGACGATAATTTATTCGTAGGAGTTTTTTGTATTTTTTTTTTTATTCGAATTTTGAATTTCGAACGTTAAAAATCAAACGTTTTCATCCCCTCCTCGCCCCAGCCCATGGTTTTGTAGCTTCCTTTGTTTCCCACCCCTTCCGCGTATTGATGTAAGTCCCCGTTCTATTGGTTTAGCAACGTAACGGATTAAACGAGGACTTTTCTGTCGCCGTTTTGTCTCTAGATTGCATTTCAGGCAGAGGGGGATAACACGTAGTTTTAACGGTCGATAAATGATAATAACAACGATATTGACGATAATAATGATAATAATAGATTCGTATTCGGTATCTTTTCCATTTCTTTTACGCTTCTTCTCTACTATGTATATGTATACGTAATTCAGGATAATAGAATGCATGGCACAGATCGTGAGGCGAAAAAACAAAATGGACAGGATTTTCTCATATCGCATATTATGACTCATAATAGCTAGCTTATATGTTTGTTTGTTTGTTTATTATTTCTCGATTTTTATTCTTCCTTTTTGTCACGAGAAAACGATCAAAATAATCGATCGAAATCGATCCAGGAAACGATGCAGTTATTGAATATTCTATATTCGCTCGTCTATATTTTAATATCGTAGCAAAAACTCTGACGAAACAAATTCGTCTATTTGCTGAACATATATATATACGTATATAGTATATGTACGTTGTATGACGAACGACCATCGTGTGCATCGCTATAGTATGTGGATGTAACACGGTTCGTAGAAAAAGAGAGAGAGCAAGAGATTAATGTCCGAGCTTAAAGAGAATATAGTATCGAAGCAAAAAAGAAAAAAAAAAAAAAAAAAAACGATAAGAAAACATGGAGAGAAATAAAGAGAATAGGAAGGAAAAAAAAAACCAATGAAATAGCGAGAAATGAAAATATTTTAGAACCTAGAAACTTTGGAAACTTTTTTATTTCAAGGATTGATAACTTGTGTATCGAGATTGTCGTGATCGCGTTAGAAGAGAAATAAAAGTATTTTTGTGGTAAAAAAAAAAAAAAAAAAAAAGAAATATGAGAAATAAAGAGGCAACAACGTTTCTAAATATGTTGTTAAATGGTAAAACGTGACGTCAGAATGTAGACGACGCTGTTTCGTTCGTTAGTTGTCATTTGTTTCGTATATATATATGCTACCCGCAATTTGTTTGACGACGATTATTAATCGATAATAAATAAACTAAACCCGGGGTGGAACTGAGGCGCGCGACTTGGGACTGTATTATTTTAGTTTTGAATAATGAACTCGTAGTTTGTTAGACGAGGAACTAACAAGGCTCGGGGATTTCCGAAAAATTGCTATTATGATAATATGCGATACGATGCGATTTGGATGGCGAAAGCGAAGCTGCGCTTGCCACAATACAATACTCGGCTGTCTCTCATCGCGGTGCAATTATAACGCGACTACTCACTGGTGGTGGTTTTATTTTGCATATCCCTGACTTTTCGGCAATCGGACGAATCTTCGAGATGTAGCCAAGGGGGTCGAGGAATTCCTCGGCTGTTGGCTCGAACACTGGTGCCTCCGGTGGTATCGCGAACTCAAAATCCGTGTCACCTTTTTCACTCATATCTTTACCGTGGTAAGTGCAGCCACCGAACCGAGCCTCGGAACCGATATTTACATCCACCTTAGAGACCATCACGTAATTTTTGATCACACAACAACACACCGTTTCGACTACACGCACACCTATCCCCCCTAACTATACATGTAGACAAAGTTTTTAGTAAATGCGTGTGATTTGTGAAGAGCACTAATACACCTTGACACGTGACAATACGTGACAAGGGATCGATTAGGAAAGTCCGGCACTACTCGGGTATTAATTGGTAAAACTTTGCGAATAATGTTTCCAGTGCAGCCATGGCTACGCGGATGTCTTATATTTACTATTAGCTAGTTCGCGAAAGTGACAATGCATCCACACCACACACGAGATACTCCTCACAGGCTGGAGATACTCTAGTAGAACTACGTGATACAGGCTCCTCTATACTTGTGTAGAAACATTATACACCAGCTTGCGAGGATCCACACGAGAAGCCAAACCCTGCGCAGGCGACTAAACAACGCGACCATCCCCACCACAAAATGGCCGACACTACGCTCGCCAACATTCAGAGCGGAGACAACAACGCCAGATTTTAGGCGATAACGTTTTGCTCTGAACGATTATTTCTCGCGTCGTTTCTCGCTCTGAATCAAAGCTTACGGAAGTAATCCTTTACCTAGCGGATTCTGGATGTAAAATCGACCGCATCTCGTTGTTTGAACAACCGACGTTGGTTCGCTAAGAAATCGCTCGAGCCTTACCTGATTGGCGGAGAGAGAAGCTTCCGCGAAATATTTCGGCGGTTAGAAGGTTGGCAGAACTCTTCGGTCGCACAAGTTCATCGGTTGGCTGACCTGGTCATTTGTCTAGTGAACTCCGACGGTAGTTTGTCCGCTAATATCACATCCAGAAATGAAGCTGGTGCGTATTTTCTCCACGAAATTACATAATTATTATAACATCCGTTATTTTCACCCCGACTAATCAGTCCTAGCCCTTGTCCGTCCTTTTGCTCGAAAAATTAGCTCGTCCAGTTTCTTACGCAACTGAAAATGTCGCGCAGCTCGATTATGGGCTGTCGAAATACCCGACCCTCGTCGTCCGATCTTTTAACCTCGCTTTTCCTCATTTCTTGAATTCTTATCAATCGATTCATCCGAATACCGGATATAGAGCACGCATGCGAAAACATAACCCCGACGTTCTCGTTTTCTCGCAGACAGTTGTCAAGATGGGATTACACTTCGGTGAACTCGCAAAGATACGAGGTATTGTTTATTACCGACTGAGTCCCTACGAGCAGAAGGCTTTCGCTGGCGCAATAGAACACGGAGTGCCGAATACAATTCGCAGAATAAGGGAGAACATATTCCGCATGGCGCCTCGTGAGTATTTCAATATTTCGGGAACAAATTTTCGGCGATAATCCCGCCCCCATTTCTAACGTTTTAATCCGCCGTTTTACAGCCTTCATTGGCGCCTACATGCTCTACGACTGGGCAGAGAAGGAACACTTGCGTCTACAGAGGAAGAACCCTAAGGATTATGAAAACGATGTTTAATAAATAATTGGAGACTGTATTGATAGTTTATTCATAGGATATGGTAGTTCGCTGTCTGAACTCTGTACAGAATATTGATACCTAATAATATGTAAATGTATAAATTTATGTGGAATATATGCAACATCGTCCCATCCCACAAATAAAATCAGCTGTAAGCGTAACGATGCTTTTTTCTAAACCATTGAAAAGCTTAGAATTTTTTTTTTTTTTAACCTTAGAGTTATCTCCTTTACGAATGTAGCCGAAGAGAAAAAGAGCTTAGAATTACTTCAACCCAATCTCTAACAAGATTCGAGATTTCGAACTGATGCTAATGAGCAGATTTGAGGAGGGGGGAGTTCGGATACTCGTGCTGCCGCCGAAGCGGGTGCCTTTCTGAATCACGAGTGCGTTGTGTGGCAACGGCACGAGCCAACGCAGTTCAACTTTCCTGCAAATGCTATCTTACCGCGCTTGATGTAGAACAGCTTTATAGAGACCGTTCGTAGTCGGTACGAAAATGAAATTCACAGATACAGAAGGTTTCGATAATATGAAAAACTGAATAGAGATGATTGGGGAAAAAAAAAAATAGATTTATCAAAATAACGCGATAATTTAACGATCTAAGCAACAATCAAAAATGGGATCTATCTGAGTAGTGGATATCGTAATATCTGTACGATTCTTTCCAGTATACAGATCAAAATTATTAACAATCGATGAATCCGTGTTAATAATAGTTTCGAATTACGCGGTCACAGCATTGGCGACACGACAGATCCACAGCCTATCAGCGGATCGATTACATATTTCTTCTTCGTCAGATTTCTAGAAGCTCATCCCGAGTTCCGGACTCGAATTTACCGCGCAGAAGCATCGTTTTCATAATTCGCGATCGATAATCGCTACGCAGATCATCAATTCTATTCATTACATTGTAATGTATTAAAATAAACATTCAGAAGCCGGGGTGCCCCGTGCGTAATTCGAGTTAGGAACGAGTGAGACAGCCTGATTGGAGGATACGCTCTCCTTCTCTCGCAATCTCTAATTGGTTAAACTCCTCGGCTATTCTCCCTCGCGGAATCGACCCATGATCCCCCGCGGCGCTCCGGTCAACGGCTAGTCGTCTTCAACTGTGGGGTGCAACAGGTCCGCGGACCCTGTCCTCCCAACGCGAATCGCAATTACATTTGAGATCACAGCGAGCCAAACGAGTCCGTGTCTTTATCGGAGTCAGTCAAGTCGCCCGGTAAGCATATATTGCATTCGACTAGTTATTATTCGGCAAGATGTGGGGGGGGGGGGGGGCGCCAACGGCCGAAGGGCGCTTGGCTCACGTCCCGCGAAAAATTTTCCCTCGATCAGCACGATTCGCGGATTCGATTGATCAGAATCAGCGAAATCCGTCGTGATTAAATATCGTGTTCGTAAGATCGCGACATTCGATTGTTTGGCCGCAGCTCCAGCAGAGGGAAGAGAGTCGGAGCTACGCGTGCCCCGAATCTCCCAGTAAAAATTTTCGTTTCCTTATCGCGGCGACAAGTGAGATCGCCGGTTCGATCTGCGTCGATAATATGACTCTGAAAGATGGCACGAAGAATATCCATCTCGTCGGTGTGTGCCGAATTCGCGGTGTCTTCGAAAAATGAGAATTCGCCAAACGGTCAGTTCATTGTTTACCAGCCTCCAATGGCCGCCATTAACATTTCTCTCGACGCCCTCTTCTCATTGGCTGTAAAACTTTCGAACGAGTCGACGGTTCGCGATCGCGCATCAGAGTCCGTCTCTAATCGTCCGCGTATTAGTTTCCCATTAAATATCGTTCAAGAAGCCTTTCGGAGACATACGAATGTGTAAAAGTGTAAAAGTGTGGATTCCCCCTGTGACGTGACTATTTTTTCTCCAATTATCGCCCCCCATCTTCCGGCGTATTATCTCATTATCAATTCGCATACTTGCGATTCCGAACGATCATCCTGACGCCATCCCTCGGTTTCTTATTGCAGCTCCAATCGCGCGGAGTGACTTTACTCCCTTTTCGGCGCGTATACATAATTTCTATACGTGTATTCGGTTTATAGGTTATATTAAACGTATTTCGTACTCATACACAAATCTTGTTCGATTTCTATACGTGATCTCTAAAGTGGTGTCTTTGATTAATGCTTTATGCGTATTATTACCCTATTTTATTACACGTCGCATCGTCATTTCCGAACTTCTTTTGTTCTTAATATCGAATGAAATCTTTTCGAACAGATTCGCGGTAGATATTAAATTCCTTACATATTCGAGCGGGTAAAGTGTTGGTGCAAAATCGCGATCGAAGTGTGGAATATAAATACAGATAATATAAAAGCGGAAGTTTTCTTCCTAAATCCAAACCTCGTATACGTCTAATACGTATACATATAATATGATATTGTGTTTGAAAAGTGGAGTGTATTTAAAATCTACCCACCGTATGGCATACCATACATATAATATATTCACGGCGCAGTGTCTTAAATATTCGAAATCGCGCGATCGTAATAAGAAGAGACTGTGTAAGCAGCGTTGGCGATTCTTCCGAGATTTTATACTACATCGACGGTGCAGATGAAGATCGCAAAAAGGAATATAAATATATTTAATATCATCGTATAGTGAGAGAAATTTTCTCTAAATTTAATCCCCCGTGTGAAAGCCCTCCCCACGCAATCATCATCCAGGAGAATCTGCATCGAAAGTAAAGTGTTTTCAAATCTATCCACGCTATGAAATACCCTTGCATATAAAATATCAACCATTTATTTCATATTATCAACTGTATCTCGCGAATTCATCTGTACAGATTATCAATATTGATTCTCATTCGTAATTATTTTTTTCCATACGATCATTTTTTTTCTCCGATTAATAATATTTGTTCAATTCTTCGATTTATTCCATTCTATTGATCAAGATCGATAATATAATTGAATTCATTACAAAATTAAGCTCTTTCTGTAATTCATTCAGGAAAACTTTACCCTGCATTTGGATGCTTTTATTTTCTCCCGTTCGGCGTGAATAAATTTTTGAGTGACACAAACGTGTTTGAATATAAATACAAAATATAAAAATGAAAGTTCTTCTTCTCTAAATCCATGCCTCGTATACGTCTAATACGTATACATATAATATTATACTGTGTTTAAAAAGTGGAGTGTATTTAAAATCTACCCACCGTATGGCATACCATACATATAATATATTCACAGTGCAGTGTATAATTTTATATAAATTTAATCCCCCGTGTGAAAGCCCTCCCCACATATCATCATCCAGGAGAATGACCATCGATAGTGAAGTGTTTTTAAATCAATCCACAGCATGGGCTATCCATGCATATAAAATATCCAAAGTGCATTTTTTTCTAGATCTCGTCGCCAATTAGGATTATTTTTATTGGATACGTATTCGTCGGTCCTGCGGTGGTGAGTTTCGCATACGATATAGAAAATACGAACTATCCCTTTCTCTTATTCCTCCACCTCATTCTTTCTCCTTCTCTATCGCGTGGCGCGGCGGTACCATTTACTATTTCCATGTATAAATGTATCTCATGTCATCAATTATAGCTCGCGTTTTCATTTTTACAGATGATCAATTTTTATTCCAATTCATAATTATTTCGCCTTTATATAAGATCAATTTTTCCTCAAATTCAAAATATAATTATTCAATCTTTGAATTTATTCCATTCCATTGATCAAGATCTATAATATACGTATCAGTAAACGAACAGGGCTATGTGAACTAACCCATTCTCTCCCTACAGGCTACAGCTCTACATCTCCTTGGAAAAAGTATGAAAACTACACATAGTAAGTCTCCGCCACGGTTTGAATGTCGAAGAATATCTGTGTTGGTGCGAATGTCTAGGTATTGTCGCAGGATTTTCATCGTTCGTTACTACGAGGAACGGGGGAGTGTGTCTGAATGCGAGATGCGTGTCTTTTGCCTAAATATACTATCTCCGCGTAGGGTGGGATTGGGATTGAGGCGGGGGCAGGCAGGGCGCGATAGTTTAAGACCGTTCCGTATTATTTCGCGTCTTAAATCCACAGCGTCAAGTGATTGAGTCAAACTGGGGCTACGAGTGATCGGGAATAAATCTTACTTCGGAAATAAATGCATTCTTTAAAAGTCGAAAACGTCGCGATGATTACTTTCAATTGTACGATACTTCCGCGTTTCCATAGCCTCGGCACGCATAACTTACTACGTACTCGCTCCGCGGTGGCAAATATTCAATCACTTGAATGGGCAAAACGCTTCCCTGCGCCTCTGTGCTTACGTGGGGTACAGAGGTCGGAGGTAAGCTGAGCTCGAAGAGGACGCCGACCGCCGCGCTACCAGACTATCCATACATGTGTCTTTCTTTTTTCTTTCTATTCGCTTCAAATAGTATAAGAATTATCTCCCGCGCAAAAAAGCTATCACACCTTTACAATTTCAGGTACATAATGAACGCACTGCAGGACTTAGTCTTCTGCAGTAAACACGTTGTTTCTTTCAGACAAATCTTACGAATCTTTTTTTAGAGAATCTTTCCAAGAATCTTTAACCCTTTCGCTGCATTTATATCGGTAAGACGGAATTTTCTGTGTAGGTACTAGTAGGATCCGTTTTTATCTGACCATTCGTTGCTATATACCGCACCGCGTGAATCGTACTCTTATGGTTTAAACAGACAGCCGCGTCGAGGGCAGCACAAGATGTGTATGCACAATCGGTCAAACTCAGCTGTAGATATATGTAGTTGATCTTTCGTATTTCCGGAACCATAAATAAAACACTGCTTATAATATGCGACGAAAATTGGAGCTAAAATTAGGTAGTTCACGTGAGATAGAGAACCGATCTGGTTTCTTAGAAAACTTTTCGGTCTATGCGCTTACTTAGGATTTACCTCGGGATTTACTTCCTCGATAATGGAATTTTTCAATTTTTCAATTCTTGCGGTACGAAGCTTCTGTAATAATCTCTTCTGAATTATTATCAAGTATATATGATCAATCACTATTATCAAAGTGTATAATTATAAATGAATGATAATAATATAAGATGTACCTATAGATGCAAGAGAATATAATAGGTATTATAATGATGCAATGGCACGTGTCTCAATTGTATTTATTTATTTAAATGGCTCGCTATGCACAAACACTCGTCATTATAATATTATTCAATAATTAATAATAACTATAATTCAATAATAATAATAATAATAATAATGATAATAATAATAATAATAATAATAACTATTTAATTAATTATTACATTAATTAATAATTTTATAGTATTTCTCAGTATAATTTATGTTTTCTTTTTCTTTTATTTTTCCATTTTTTTATTTTTATCTTAAATACCTCATCATCGTCACCACCACCGCCGCCTATACTTTATGCACTTCCGTAGCCGAGCGTATATTATATATATATACATATATATACATATATATAATATCGATACAAATCAAAATGATAATAATAATAATAATAATATTTTATTAATTATTATATAACTTGATTCATACTTTTTATTTCATACTTTATATTCTTGTAAAACATACCGTACATGGTTTAATATATGTATATATATATATATATACACACACACATTTATATATAGATACACATACATGTGTATAATATAGTGGTACTTTTTTTTTCCTTTATTTTCCTTTACTTTACTTTATTTTTTTTTTTTTTTTTTCTTCTAATTTATTTTATGTTATATGATTTAATTTAGTTGTTTTTTTTTTTTGTTTTTTCTTTCTTCAATTTTATGTTCATCGTATATATATATAATCTTATCATACTCGCGACAATTTTTATATATATATATATATATTATAATCTCATAATTGTTGTTACTATTATTATTATTATTATTATTATTATTATTAAATTTTTTTTATCTTTTCGCCTTCAGAATATAATTATTTCCGTATCGCGGGATGAAATTGTGGAAATTTTTGAAAATTACCTATAATCATATTAGTATTGTATTTATATTTATATGTATATATATATTATATTATATTATCATATTTTTACTTAATTAACGAACATCGATCGAGGCACGGACTGATTAACAATAAAATTTATTAACACGGGAGAAGCGCCGTCTAAAAAATGGCGATTTACGAAAATTGTGATTTCCGAAAAATCGTAAAACGGCCCTGTGTACGATCCCTGACGTAAATAAAAATAAAGATTAAACTATATATATAAGTTTGTATGTAGGGTATATAGGTATGTATTCGTTGTGAACCAGTCCGTTTTGTCAGGTAAAGTGTGGGGCAGTGCTTTATTTACATCGCAGGCAAGACTGAACCCACGGGCACCAATGTTTCAATGGTTTTACACAATTTTACTATTGTAACAAAAATAATATTACGTACGGTTACGTCTACGCGATAAATATTATTATTATTATTTTTATTTCTTATTATTTCTTAACTTTTTTTTTTTTTTTTTCTTATTTTCTTGTTTCTTTTTCTCCTATTCTTCAAACTTTTACATCATCTGTATTCGCTTCTTCTACTTCTCCTTCGTTTTTATTAGAAATTAATCGTTATAATTATTTATACCACATATCATAATTATAATAATAATAATAATAATAATAATATGCGATTTATAAAACGTGTACCTTATTATATATTATATATATTTTCGCATTGATATATATATATATATATATTTAATATACGTATTATGAGAAAATAATAATCAAGCGCGTATTTATACAAATAATGATAGTTTCATAATAACATTATCGCACGTGTATCGATTTATATTACTTTTTGTTTTGTTTTAATATACTTAACTGCAACAACTGGATATTTTATTTCCATTTTCATTATTTATTTTATTTTTATTTTTATTTCAATTTCAATTTCAATTTCAATTTTTTCCTCATTTCTCCTCATTTCTCCTCATTGTTTTCAAATCACTTCAATATATTACTAATTAATAACAGTAACGACAGAAAAATATGACTTTACAATATCAGTAACGAAGAGTATAATTTTTAATATCCTTTCGGTTTATTTTTATTTTCATTTTATTTTTATTTTATTTTTTTTTCATTTTTTTCATTTTTTTTCATTTTTGTTCCACTCCCGGTCTATGTATACTGATGCATATACATTATTGAGGTTCAATTTCTTGCATCAGTTTACCATCCGGAGACAATCATCAATTATCAATAAATCAAGGTGTACAAAAAAAAAAAGATGATATAGGTATATATATATATAATATATAATATAATATTTGTTTTAATTAATTATCACGCAACATAATGAAGAAAGGTTTTAATACACGCGCGCACACAGAAGATATTTTTCATCATGTATGTCTATAAATGAACACAGCTGCGTTCTATTCCATTTCCTCGATTTTCTCCTTCTTCCTGTTGTTGTTGGTGGTTTTTTTCTTTTTTTTTTTTTTTCTTTTTTGTTCTTTTTCTTGGTTTTTTATCCAAAAATGTAAAAATCGGAGTTTTAAAGATGAATGAAATGTTTTTATTTTTTTTTCTTCTTCTTTACCCGCATATTACGCGCATGAAAAATTCCCGCTGCACGCGCACTGTGGTGTTGATAATATAATATAAGGACTGGTCAATTATATATTTAAGTAACGAGAATAAGAAATGAAGAAAAAAAAAAAGATTAATAAATGAATAAATGAATAAATTGTCATTTATCTTGTTGCATAATTTTTTTTCTTCAAATTATTTATAATAATTCAACAAGCGGTGTGTGTGTGTGGTCAAACTTCTCTATATTAATATAAATAACATGATTCGTCATCATCAAATGTAGTTTATTTGTTATTTATTTTTTAATTTTAATTTATTTTTTCCTCCTCATCCCTTTTACTTCAATCAATCAATCAATCAATCAATCAATCAATCAATTAATTATGTCTAGGTTATTCATTCCTTGTATATGTGTATACACATATGCGTATTTATACTGTATTACGAGAGCTGCTTGTACAGATTGCTTAAATGTCTAAAACGCGGGGGGACTTGCAGCAGATAGCGGGATTAATTAAATGATAAAAGGCCCTAACAACAATATATAGATAGAGGTATCTACGTATACCATAATGATCGTTATAGTTAGGTATTATTCTTTTCTTTTTCTTTCCTTTCTTTTTTCCTCTATTTGTCATTTATTATTATTATTATTATTCTTATTTTTATTTTTATTATTTTTCTCCTATACTCTTCCATTTCATTCACTCATCCAATTATATAGTATGCAATGTATATATATATATATATATATATATCTATATAGTAGCGTTTTAGATTTTAGATTTTAGATAATTCCTTAAGGTATGATAGATGGATGTGTTCAAACGACTCTCAAATGACTCTCATACGGGTATAATATACGTGTTATCATCATTCCCTTGAATCGTTGATTTTTTTTTTTCAATTTATAACATATGTATGTATGTATAGTAGAAAGAATTATTATGGTCAAACCTATATGAATATATATATTCCTTTCACCTCTCTTTCTCTCTTTTCACCTATAGTAATATAATAGTATATTAGTATAATAGTATAATAATAATAATAATAATAATAATAATAATAATAATAATAATGTAAATAAATTTCAGAGAATCAATTCTTAAGTACATGTGTATACACTAGATAGTATATATTTATGTATATAGTACATACATATATATTAATATTATAAATATTATATTATAGATATTAAATATCTATAAATATATATATTTATATATATATATATATGTATATATATATAATTTAATAGTACGCGACTGGCATCCCAGTTATGGAATTGTCATCTCGTTTTCCAAAAGATTTACATTTATTTATTCAATTAATTAATCAATTAATTTCTTCATTTATCTTATTTATGTGTATATATATATGTATATTAGAATGGGGTCTATATATAGGTCTTCCCTTTCATTTCTGTAGGACTTCTATCGCGCATATGAGTGAATATTATTGATAGTATATATATATACTTCACTCTCATTATTATTATTATTATTATTATTATTATTATTATTAAATATTATTATCATTATCTACATATACACACGTATACACAATTATTATCCGTGCATTCAATCATCATCATCATCACCATCAATATTATTATTTTTATTATTATTATTATTATTATTATAGGAACATATATATATATATATATATATATATATATATACATATATTATATGGGGAATTTCATCCCAAGTGTATGAACCCGTTGTGGGCGGATTCTTAGTCCCTATGTTTTACACGCTTTCAACGTTGAAGAGAGTTAATTTTTTTTTTTTTTTTTAATGAGGGCTGTTTGAAAAAATGAAAAAAAAAATAAAAAATCGAGGATATCTTTGAGACTCAATGCAATCATAGAAAAACTAATGAGCTAAATCCGAGAGGGTCAGGGTCGCGGCGTGACACACTTGGGACGGAAATCTCCATATACCTATATAACATATGTATATGCACGTATATATAGACATAAAAATATACAGAGAAATTACACATGTATGAAGGTATGTAGGTATACACGTTCATGTATTATACATACACGCGCACCTTGTACGATATTGTAATAAATATTATTTTATTTAATTTTATTTATTCAAGTCACTACTGCCTCTGCTTATTTAATAATGCTCAAACTCGCACGTATATAAAGTATGTATGTATATATATACATATGTATGTATATGGTAATATACGTACCTATAAGTATATATTATATATACATCAAAATGCAAAAAAAACAAAACAATAATAATAATAATAATAATAATAATAAGGAGAAATTAATGATCTCATATCCTTTTCATCTTCTTTGGTATGAATCTGCATCACAATCGACGAAGTACAGTTTTGCATTTTTATATTTTCTCTCTTTTCGTTTCTTCTTTTTCTTTTTCTTTGCACTTCATATTATGCAATCTCATTTATAATATATAGTATTATATTATTCAAATATTTACATATACGTATAGAGATAGGAGGAGGACATATGTAATATGTATGTATATATTTCATTGTCATTATACAGACGTATAGTAACATAAAGAAGTAGTGTGGTTTATTTTTATTTTATTTTTATTTTATTTTTATTTTTTTACCTTTTCCTGTTTATTTTCTCATTCTTCGTCAACATCGTTTTCGTCTTTCTTTTTTTTTTCTATGAATTAATTATATAACGTGTATACATGTATACATATATATATATATATATATATATATATATATATATATATATATATACGTGTACATATATATATATATATATAATATATGTATAAGTGAAAAGGACTTTGGTTTCTTTATTTTCATGTCGAGGACGTTTAATGAACTTTATATATATAGGTATATGAATCGATCTATACATCACTATACATATATAACGTTTTGTTTTTTTTTTTCCCCCCTTTATTCTTCTTCAAGGAACAAATATGGCTATATCATCGTATGTATAGGTACCATTTTATTTTTTCATTCTTTTTTTTTCTGCTCTTTTTCTGCCTTTGAATAAATACAATATGTTCATGAATCAAATCAGATCAGATCAGATCAAATTATTCAAAATATATCTCGCGCTATTCTATGAATATATAGAAGATGGTCCTTTCTTTTATTTTTATTGTTTTTTTTTCTTTTTTTTTTGAAATTCATTGTTGGTAAAATAAATGATTAATAAGGTTAATCTCCGATCTGATCTGTGTTAGACAAAAATTTTTTTCTTTC
The DNA here is from genome assembly GCA_944452935.1 of Rhogogaster chlorosoma. NCBI lineage: Eukaryota > Metazoa > Arthropoda > Insecta > Hymenoptera > Tenthredinidae > Rhogogaster > Rhogogaster chlorosoma. The sequence continues at coordinate 2,082,023 of OX101801.1, read as the reverse complement.
TTTTTTTCAAACCTCGATCTATATGCGGTGATATTATTTATGTTTATAATATTATACAGAGACCCGTACTGTGAAATGATAGAAATTAGATACCGTTAAGTTTCATTGCACATAACATCATATTAATATAATGTAAACTATAGTAGAATAGTTTCTCCTTCTTTTCTTTCTTGTTTTTTTTTTTTTTTTGTTTTTTTTGTTTTAAATTAATATTTAAATATATATCTATATTTATATATTTATATATATATATAGTATATATATAGTAGGTATTGAAGTAGTAAAGTATATTAAGTAAGAAGATATATAGTAATAGTTGTAGTAAGTAGAATTCTTTCATTTTATAATATTTTATAATATAATATAGTATAATATAATATAATATAATTAATTAATCATTCATTCATTCTCTATAATTATATAAATACAATAATTCTATATATATTTTTTTTAATTTTTTTTTAATTTTTTTTATTTTTATTTTTTCTCTTTTTTTTTCTTTCAATAATTAATTAATAATTAATCACCAAGTCACAAGACACATAGTGAATTTTTAATTCTTTCGGCTCAATGGATTTCATTTCATTTCATATTTTTTATTTTTTTTTTTTAACTATGTTTGTTGGTATATTGGTTTATGTTCTTCCCTTCAACTTCTTTTTCTATATTTCTCTCGGATTTTCAACTTTCCACATTATCATAGTCCTGCAGTACCCATATTTATCATAGTCAATATATATATATATATAATATGTATATAATTTACCGAATGTCTTTTCGTACGAATATTATCTTTCTTTGTTGGTATAGTTATTATTATTTTTCTTTCGATGAAGCAAATTAATTCGCTTATATTCATGTCGCTATTTATTTATTCATTTATTTATTTATTTATTTATTTATTTATTTATTTATTTATTCATTTGGGTACTTAATTAAATTTTTCTTTCTTTTTCTTTTTCATTAATTATAGTATATAAATATATACCTATATTCATTCGCAATATGGTATATATATATATATATATATATATGTATATAGGTATAGCTATTATTCAATGCGGATTCAGTATATATATTTATATTCATAATATTTGACGTATCGTTTTGATAGTTGGAAAGAAAGACTGGCTATAAAATAAATCTCACCGGTTTCTTTACCCCGATCCAGCTGAATACCAAATTTCGAAATCATTTAATTTATGTTTATATATATAATGTATAAGTTATTTTTAATTCCTATTTTTTTTTTTTTTTTTATTTATTTCTTTTGTTTTCTTACCTTCTTCGGTTTTTATACAATATGACTGGTTTTCAATTAACTATGATTTTGTCAGCTTGTTCAACGATTTTTTTCTTTATTTTCTTCATTTTTATTTTTTCGTTACTTTTTACTTTTTATGTATTTTCGAGATTAGAACCCTTTTCAAATTTGATGTCTACGATATATTTTAAGTACACACCTCGAGAATTCTATACCCAGTCTTCTTAAACGACGCGGTTCAATACTGCACAGATCTATGTCATAGATTATATCATTTGAAAACCTCATCAAACTTTACCACCTCCCCCGAATTATCATTATTATTATTATTATTATTATTATTATTATTAATGTTATTATTATTATTATTAATGTTATTATTATTATTAGTACTAATGTAATTATTATTATTAGTATTATTATTATTATTATTATTATTATTATTGCGTTTAATAATAAACTATTTACTTTTTTCCTTCTCATTTTTTCATTAGGTATATATCTGTTATTTTTTTTATATGTATATATATATATATAGGTTTATATCTACATCGCGCGAACTGTATCGTTCTTTTTTTTTTTGTTTTTTTTTTCAAATTTCTTTAACAGTTCGAATTTCTTTTTTTTCTTTTTCTTTCAGTTTATTACGCGATCGATTATAAAAACTATAGTCTTTTGGATTGTTGTTGTTTTTTTTTTTTTTTTTCATTTTCATTTTTTTAATGTTTAATTCATTCAACACGCGCGATAATAATATATAAATATATTATTATTATTATTATTATTATTATTATTATTATTATTATTATTATTAGGTATGCAGTTGTTTTTTTTTTTTTTTTCATATCATGCATGCAATTGTCAATTGGATCGTTCGAAAATTCACACGCCCTGCATAGTTATCTGTCAGGACATCATTCACACTTCGAATAACTGATTCTTCTGATGATAGTAATTAACAATAATAATAATATTAATAATAATAATAATAATAATGATAATCGTAATTATAATAATGGTACATACAAATATAATAACAATGAAATCCACAACTAATATATGACGATGATGATAACAATATAGTAATAATAATAATAATGATAATAATAATAACAACAACAATAATTATTATTATTATTATAATAATAATTATGTAAAATTTATACCGACGACTATATCATATAAGTAGGTGTTTCATCTAATGTTATTTTTAAGATCGTTCGTCGATATCTTTAATATGTATATGTATATATATACATATATATATACACTTTATTATTTATTTATGTATATAATTTTTATTTTTTTTATTTTTCTTTTTTCATCCTGTTTCAAATAGTAGGTATTATTGAATCAAGTATAATCTCGTCGTATTGTGGTTCCTCGACTTCTTACCTCTTCTTTGTTTATTTGATTACGATTGATCAATCAATTGATCTAATGAAGGTTTCTTATTTTTCTTGTTGTTGTTGTTACAATTAAATTTTTCCTATTTTCTCACAACATTTTCAGGGCGTTATATTTTATATATGTATTATATGCACCATTCCATCTCTAATTATAATTGTTATTTCTTTTTCTTTTCTCTTCTTTTCTTTTCTTTCTTTTGTCTTCAATGTATTACACCTACATTTAAATTTACGTATGCCTTAGACGGTGAATAATTATCATCCATATAGCGATTGTGTATACGTTAATTGAATTGTTTGTTTAATAATATAAAGTATAATTATTGTTATTCGAGGAGAAGAAAAAAATAAATTAGAAAACATTAAATTCAAATAATATGTATGTATACATATGTAAACTGTCGAGATCTTTTTTTATATAACGCAAAAACGCGTATTATATGGTTTTTCGAGATTCTGGTATAATCAAGCCTTCGTATTTTTTCTGGGGGGGGGGGGGGGGGGGGATTTGTTGGATTTTATTTTTCTTTCTATAATAATAGTAATGATAATAATAATAATAATAACAATAACAATAATGATGATAATAATTAAATATTTTTTAGCAAAAACAAAAATAAAAAAAATAAAAACAGAAAAAAAACAACTCGAGTTCGGATGGAATGTTAAGCGCAATCTGACGGAGTTGAAAAATTTCAAATAATTATACTGTCATCCAATTATATGTTTATTTTCTCATCATATAATAATCATATATTCTTTTTCTTTTCTTTTCTATTCTTTTCTTTCATTCTTCTTCTTCTTCTTCATTTTCTTCTTCTTTTTCTTCTTCTCCTCGTCGATACAGATGTGAGAGCTTTATTTAAGTATCAATATTATTATATAATTATTTATTGTATATATAATATTAGCTGTACCTAGTCCGATTGATTGAACCCTTTGAGGAAGGGGTGGAAAGTGGGTGGGCCGGTGGCATCCTCTCCCTTCAACCCCTTCTACAATCTTGAAAAAATAATTATAATATTAAATTAAAACTTATTTATTTATTCATTTGATTAATAAATTAATTCGCGATCTTCTGATTCAATTAATAATTAATAATATTAATAATAATATCTTCAAACGTTACATCGCTATTTTTATTTTACTTTTAACTTTTTTTTTTAAATTTATTTATTTAAATTTCTTTTTTTCTTCTTCACTTTCTTTCAATTTATATTATAATACAGTGGGCTCCATTCATTTTGCAATTTAGTATATATATATATATACTATATATATACTAGCAATATTTGTGTGTATGTCTATGTATAAATAAATCTAATTAAGAACACAGTATCACAAACGAACAATTCTGCGTTTGTTCATCAATGACTCATTATTATTATTATTATTATTATTATTATTATTATTATTATTACTACTATTTATTTATTTATTTATTTTTCGTCATTGTTGTCGTCGATTTTTTCATCTCTGCTTTCTGTTTTCTTTCATTTCTGTTCTTTTCTTTTATTTTTATTTCTTTATTTAATTTATTTTTGTGGTACAATTGTTAATTGCCTCGCGATTTTTAATATATGTATATGGGGTATTCTCGCTCATCCGGGACACTTTTCTGCGCATGAATTTTCGATTTTCGGGTTACGCGAGATTTTGGTTCTTGGCCAATCCCTAACAACAAATCCAGAGTCATACCCCCTGATTTCAACTAGTTCAGAAGTTATTGAATTTACAAAATATGAGAAAATCAGTTTTCGAGCGCACCGCACTATGTTCAAACGTACGTATCTTTGGTTCGGGGGGTCCGAAATCTATTTTCAACCAGTGCTCTAGAATCAGAAAACTCTTACCTTTCACGCTGTAATATCCAAAATTTTTGAAACTTTTTTTTTGAAATTTTTGCCCACGAATTTCACAATTATTTTTGTTTTTCGTCCTGTGACCAAAGGGCATGAATTTTTTTGATGAAAATTGGACTGTAGGTAGATCTCCATGTACTTAAAAGACCCTGCAATTTTCAAGAGGGCATTATTTTTCTTTTTTTTTAAATAATTTTTTACGGCTTTTTTTATAGGCTTTTTTTATATTTTATTTTTTTTCTCAAAGAAAAAGAATTTTCCGTACGTCTCAACCTCACGTGAAAGAAATACGCCTGTCCCCTGATAAGAAAGAAATCATTCGATTCGATTTCTTTGAGAAAAAAAAATAAAATCAACAAAAAGCCTATAAAAAAAGCCGTAAAAAATTATTTAAAAAAAAAAGAAAAATAATGCCCTCTTGAAAATTGCAGGGTCTTTTAAGTACATGGAGATCCACCTACAGTCCAATTTTCATCAAAAAAATTTATGCCCTTTGGTCACAGGACGAAAAACAAAAATAAATTGTGAAATTCGTGGGCAAAAATATTTTTTCAAGAATTTTGAATATCACAGCGTGAAAGGTGAGAGTTTTCTGATTCTAGAGCACTGGTTGAAAATAGATTTCGTACCCCCCGAACCAAAGATACGTACGTTTGAACATAGTGCGGTGCGCTCGAAAACTGATTTTCTCATATTTTGTAAATTCAATAACTCCTGAACTAGTTGGAATCAGGGGGTATGACTCTGGATTTGTTGTTAGGGATTGGCCAAGAACCAAAATCTCGCGTAACCCGAAAATCGAAAATTCATAGGCAGAAAAGTGTCCCGGATGAGCGAGAATACCCCATATATATAATGTACACGTGCCTTGTGGCAATCAGTGTGTCGAAAAAAAAATAAACATTAAAAATAAACACAGAAACAAATTGACACAATGAACAAAAAAAAAAAAGAGACCAAAATAAAATAAACATTAGTCGATTTATTGTTTTTTTATTTTTTATTTTTTTTATTTTTTTTTTATTTGTATTTTTTTTTTTTTGTATTTTTTTTGTATTATTATTTTTTATCATAAGCGTAATTTGTAAGTCGTTATCCGCGGATATCTAGGCAATCACCGCGCAGCAAGTAAAGCAAATTCTTCAATCTAAGTCTACACTTCAAATTTTTCCTTTTTCTTTTTTTTTTTCTCTTTGTTCTGAAAAACGTTAAAAAAATGAACGAAAGAAAAAAAAAAAAAAACTATGTCGTACCGCCCAAATATCACTTCTAGTTTTATTAAACCTACATATAATTGTCATGATGTTTATCTAAGGATCTGATGATTTTCGAAACACGGGATATCACGGAACAGACTTTGGTTTTTTTTTTTTTTTTTTTTTTCTTCTTCTTTCCTTCATTTTTATATTCTTCAGCTTTGACTTTTTTTTTCTTTTCTTTCTTTCTTTTGTCTTGAATGACATTGGCTAGAACAGGGGAGGCAGTGGTGTTATTACTTTGGTACAATATTATTTTAATTTAATGGGTTTTTTTTTTTTTTTCTTTTTCATTTTCATTTTCATTTTTATTTTTATCTTGTCATTTATTTTTCCCCTTCTTCTCCATCATCTTCTTTTTTTTTAATTTTCTCTTTATGCTTTCATTATATTTTTTGTCGCTTATCGTATAGGTAATTTAGTAATATATATATAATATGTATAGTATATATAGCATTTGGGTCTGCGATGTTAATTAATAATATTATTCATACGTATATATATATATATTTATATATCATATTCATACATATAATATATATATATACATATATTGTTTTAATATTTTATAGACGCCCGATTTTTCTTACTTAATCAATTAATTAATTAATTAATTACTTACTTTCTTTCTTTCTTTCTTTCATTCTTTGAATCATTCTCCCGTATTTTCACTCTTACTTTCTTACTTAATTCCTATTATATTATTATATATACGTATATATACATGTATATATATATATACACATATATATACAATTTTAATGTACAACAATTTTGTTTTTTTTTGTTTTTCTTTCGGCAATGTCGCCGCTCTTTACCTGCACGTTGATCCTAAAACCCAGTCCGCAGGCTTGTGTGTATAGTTAATATTATCAGGGATTTATTAAATATTTAATAATAATCAATAATAATAATAATAATAATAATAATAATAATAATGATATTAATTAGTGGATCATGTGGTAGGTATATATACATATGTGTGTATACATATACACACACACACACATGTATATATATATGTATATATATATATATATATATATATATATTTTTTTTTTTATTTATAATAATAATGATAATAATAATAATAAATAGTACGACTAGACTGCAGTCTCGGTGTGACTGTGGCTCGAAAGACGTTCTACGTCTATTTCAGGTATGGTCAATTCGTCGGGATTGCAGTTGTCCGCGTACTCGATGCTGCTTGTCTGTGACAATCGCTTGCTAAGTGATGACTGCTTGCGAAGCACCTCAGCCAGGGTGGTACTACTGTGCTCACCGTAGCGAGCGTCTAACCCTTGTCGAAATGCGTTCACTACGCGGATCTGGAATTCATTTTTTACTTTTATTTCATTTTATTTCATATTATTCATATATATATGTATACTATGTACTTGTTATTATTATTGTTGTATTTTTTTTTTCTTATCTTTTCTTTTCCAATACAGTTAGATTTATATATTATATATATGCATATGTATATGCGTAACGATCGATTTATCATCACAGTTCATTCATCTGATCCATTCGATTCATTTTTTTTTTTTTTGTTTTTTCTCCAGTTTCTTTCGAAAACAAAATTAAAAATATTCAATATATATTATAATATATAATTATACGTTTCTGAATCGAACGAACAGACTGTGACAACAATGTATGCAATGGTATGATAATACATATGGAAGAAAGAGACTCTCTGTTTTTTTTTTTTTTTCTCTTTTCTTTCTCGTCATGATTAAGGATGATTATTGTTAAATTATCGATAGACACAAGTGAGACTAAACGTGGAATATTTTTGATTATATGTATCATATGCTGTTTTTTTGTTTTTTTTTTAAAGACATCACGCATGCACCCATAGACCACCCAACATTGATGCTGTCTCGATTTTTGACACGTTGTTGATAATTTTTCATTCTCATTCTCTTTTAGGATAAATTTCATAACTTTGATAAATGTAAGAAAAGAAAAAATGAAATATCGTCAATAATATTTCAACAATGTATCAATTTTTTTTTTTTTTTTTGGTCTTCTTTGCTATGAATCTACGTAGGTACAGAGTGTGTATTTTTGATTATCAGATGAAATTCATTCGAAATTTTGTTCATTAGAAAAAATAAAAAATAAAGGTATACGAAACAATTATTTTAATCATTACTCGTTGTGATCGGAAAAACACTAGATTTTTCAAATCGAGGGAAACATCATAAGAAAAGTAGGAAAAACAACAACAAAAAAAAAAAAAAAAAAAAGATTGAATAAAATACATATCACTCTGTACAGATGTTAATAATGAACAAAGCTTGTAGTACATAGATTCACTGAATATTATATATCTATTTATATAAATACTTGATTGAAGAAAAAAAAAATATATATATGTATATATGCACGAAGAACAATCAAATTATTTTACTAACAACGATTAAAGCATATATATATGATATTAAAACAGCACAGCAAAAAAGATGATTAAAAAATTATTTTTTTTTTCGTACACTATCGCATGCAAAGTGGAAAATGATCGTGTGATTTATTCATGTAGGTATGTAGGTATATATCAGCGTGAGTACCACCACCATGTATATAGTTATTATTATTATGATGAATGAGTAAGATAGCTGTAGATAATATATACGTATATAATATACACTGCTGTATATTTATATATGTATATATATATATATGCATATATTCATATGTAATAAGCAAATTAAAAATTCTGGTGGTAAATACTTACGCAATTGTAAATACGTTTTTTTGGTTTTTTTTTTTTTTTTTTTTTTTGGTTTTCGGGTATACCGCGCGACGATGGTAAACAACATCGTGCGTGGAGCACACAATCAAAGCTTCGTTTAATTAATATATATATATATATATATTAATAACTTGCGTTGTAACTATATATAAAAGAAAAATATAAATTTCATGCAAGGCAGCACGCATATTTTAGTCATAATTTATGTACATATACAAAATTAATGTCTAAATAAGGGATAAAAGAAAAAAGAAAAAATATGTATGTATGAAAATTATATTAGTTAGGTGGATAGAAAACATGTAGGTATAATAATTATTTGATAATTAATTCACGAACTTATTACCGCACTGTAAAACTGTAAAATAATGTTAATTTACGCGTTATTGCCAGGTAATACCGGTAATACATATATAATATATATATATTGTATAATATTTGTTATTTTAATATCTGTAATTACCTGTAACACACACAATTGAATATACAAACAATTAAAACAAAATCATATATATGTAACAATAAGCAGGTTCAATCAATTTATTATAATCGAGAGGTATATAATCGGTTGTTGCTTTTTTTTCTTTTTTTTTTTGTATTATTAATGACACAAAAAATAATATTATCATAAAACAAAAGCATACCTGTAAATAATAATGAAAGGAGTTATAATGACCTAGAGAAATTTTACGTGACGTGCGATGATATATATATATATTGGTTTGAATTCTTCTTCTTTTTCTCAATATATTAGTTATTATAGTCGGGTGATAGATGTGAAATTTTTAATTATTCAAATATGGTATATAAAAATGTGATATTCATGGTTGGAGACAGCATAGCAAGTTATGGGGATCAACAAGGTGTATGTACGTGCATATACCTTTTTATTTTTACGTATTAGGAGTAGGCATATATGTTGAAAAGATCGTTGAATAGATTTTTGAACCTACGCCGAGACAGAGTTGGATTTTTCTTTGACGTCGTTTTTTTTTTTATTTTATTCATCTTGTCTGAGAATATGAGAGAATAATATTTCTCCGTTTGCTGCGCAAATGTGAAAAATCAACTCGACTCGACTGAGGGCCAAAAATTCATTGGCAATTTCGATATAAACGAGTATTTGAACAACTTAAAATCGAAATTGTAATTCTTCTGAAAAGAAACGACACAGTTTTAATCGACTTTAAAATAGGCCCAATTTGCAAGCTCAACACTACCAGCCAACTACCGTTCAAAGCAGTGTAGATTTTCGCATTTTATCCTCAAGTTTGTTTTGGCAACGGAATTATGTCAAGTGTTTAGTTTCTATCCAACTGTAACAGGCGGAAGAATAGGGTACACAGGTACAGGTATCTACGCAAGAGTAACGCGTATCCCATTCACACGTATATTAGGAGTATAAGTGCGGGGTGATTCGGTTTGAAACAGATGAAATTTCGGGGATAGATTCCTATCGTAAATACAAGACGAAAGTTCCTTTAAAAGAAGTCCGAGAGACCGTTACTTTCCGAGTTATAAAAGGTTCGAGTTCGCCAATCGGAGAGCCGCGTCTCGCAAACAAGTACGGCGCATGCGCGAAGACAGTCAGCGTTCTGATTGGCAAATTTGAAACTTCCGTAACTCGTAACCCATGCGTTTCTCGTAGTTTTTGCAAAGGAACTTTCCTCTTTGATTTTCGACAAGGAATCTTTTCCTTTAATTTTTTTAAAATTTTTCTTTTTCATTCGTAAATAAGATAGTTCATAACTGAATCATCCCGATGTATAGGTATATAATATGATCAAGACCTTGCAAGCACCAGAAAGTAATGTGTGAGCCAAAGTAGGTTCAAAGGATATACAATATATTGTAGTACATAGGATAGTATATAACATGACGTAGAGTCGATTAAAAAAAAAATAAATAAACAAAAAATAGTAAGAGACTAGATAAGACGAAACAGAGGCTATATGTGTCCAGATATTGTCATTATTTTTCGCTCCTTTTTTTTATTATTATTTTTTAATATTTTTCTTTCCCTCTCTTTCTCTCTCTTCAATTCATTAAATTGATAAGATAATTTATCTTCTCAATAATTAATCACAATTTGCACAAGCCAATCCGAGGTGGGAATGGAGAGAAAAAAAAAAACCGAAGAATAACTGTGCCGTGATCGATAACAAGGTGTGCATTAATTGAAATACATATATATGTATTTATATATGTATATTTAAGAGAAAGAAATTTAGTGCCATATTGTGAGAAAATGATAGCGAGGTAAATCGATGTAATAAGAGATATATATACATATATAGAATGTATGTATATATAATAAGAATAAGAATAATAATAATAATGATAATTAGTTACAATATGTAAGATCGTGGGGGAAAAAAAAGAAAAGAAATGAAAAAAAAAAAAAAACGGAAAAGAAGAAGAAACATTGAAAACGATAAAGAATATAACGTGAAGAATAATATATAGGTATATATATAATATAATAACAAAATGAGATAATAATATATGATGAGAATATAACAATTTACGAACCGTATCTATAGTAGAAGATTTACCTTGCTAGTCCCAGGACCAACTTATACCACGGACTTGTAAACGGCTGTAAAACATTTGCCATATAATATTTGATTAAGCTATATTGTATGGTATATTCCAAGATAAATCATCGATAGTTATATTGAATAAATTATTCTTCGTTTATATAATTATATATATATATATTTATCATTGATTGTTTGATTATTTAATTATCATTTTTATCGTATCTTCTACTACGTCGTGACTTTAATTCAGAACGATAAATCGAGTCGAAAATTGACATTACATATATATCAAATATAAATATATACATGCATAATATAAAGGAATTGAAAATACAAAAAATAAAAATCAAAAATAAACAGGAAAAGGAATAAAACCATAAAATTAAAAGGAATATAAATAACGCAAGAACACCTGAAGTAAGGAAATGAAAAGAATCGAAAATATGCAATATCCAGACTTATAAAATTACAAGTGACAATAATTTGAGGGAAGTACCAACAGTATAATTAAAAATTAACCAGTTAAAAATCGTTTGAAAATTACTGTATTAATTGAATGGTTAGAATTTGAAGAGAAATAATAACATACTGTTTTTTTTTTCTCTCCTTTTTTTCTTTCTATGTTTCATTATTATTATTATTTTTTTTTTGCTTCCAAATTAGTGTACAGAAAATGATATAGGCGGACTATACAGTAATAGTTTGGACTTACCATGGCATCATTACTTTCCGTGTTGATGTTTAATCGTAAAAATATTTCATGTTTTTGGAAAATGTAGATTGTTTATTTATTCGTTTGTTTTCTATTTTTTTTTTTGCTCTGACGGACGTAGAGGTGTATGTGTATGTGCATAACCGTATAGTGGGTGATATACGTGTATAGTTGCGAAGGGTTAACGTGGACGTAAATGATATTTTTTTTTTTTTTTCCCCCTTTATCGGGAAAACAAGGAGTCAGAAATTTGTTTTATTTTCTTTGTTTCGTAGCGGTTAGGAATATACGATCGGGATAAGAAAGTGGAGGATAGAGGTGAAAAAAAAAAAAAAATTGTGCAAGAAATTTTTTTTTTTTCTTTTTTCGAATGATTCGTTCAATAATTGTAATAAGCACACAGTAGAATATTCAAGCTCCTTCTATAATAATTGCAAAACCGTAATTGCAGGCGCGTGTTTGTTATCTTTTTGGTTTACCGCGCTTACACACAATATACCTACCTATATAATGCGCAAATATTATACGAAAAAAGATTTTTGGCTCTTTTTCGTTTTTTTTTTTTTTTTTGTTTTTGCTTTTTCTTCGTTTCACGGTAGGTATAATATCATGTGTTATATATTTATCTTTGTGCGATTATTCTCTTTTTTTAACTTTCCCTTTTTTTTGTTTCGTTTCGTTTCGTTTCGTTTATTTCGGGCCTTTGAAGATAATACGGTGTATATATGTATCACTAAATTCCAGTATTATATATATGTAGTACGTAGTACCGTCGTCGCTACCACATACAAATGTATATATACATATATATACGCCTATGAAAATAAGTTTAAAAAAATTATTCATCTCTCATACAATCGGTATAAGTAGTAAGATGATAATTGTCTCGTTACCATACATATACATAAACTATGTGTGTATTTACGGCGAAAAATCTCGATTTAACACAACGTCTAGGTATATAGGTATATAGGTATATAGTATATAGTATAAGCAGCAGTCAATCTCGCATGTACATACATCTATATACTATTATATATGTTCAATTCTGCACTTTTATGAATATTATTCATTCTTTGTAATGCGAAATCCAGAATCGACATACATTATATAGTATATAAAAAAAATGAATAAACACCTATTGAATGACAAAGGTATATATATTATATACATATATATATATAGTGTGAGGAAGAAATTGATGTATATAGATGTATAATGTATAGTATAGATATGTACATTATACATATATTATAATATAAATGGGGGAAGAAGAATATATATATGTATATATAATATATATATAACGTCATAGCGCATAAGCCATATCATATCATATCATATCATATAGTGTAGAGTAGAGAAATTGCAGTTTAGCATCGAACAGCGTAAAACAAGGAAAAAATATACTACAAGTAGGGGCGTAAATCATTATTTTACAACGATACAATTCTATCAGGCATTTTATTATAAATATATTGGATCTCTCGAGATGATCTATTAGGTATATAGTCAAAGCGTTTTAGGGCTAAAGAACATGATAAAAGCAGGCATAATGCGAGATTTTTCAAAGTGGAATCTATCAGTCGGTGTATCACGTATTATGTTAGAAAAGGAAAAAAAGATGCTTACGTTTTTTTCTTCCCTTTTCTTTTTCATTTCATTTTCTCTATTCGACCACATTGAAAAATCGTATATTATAGTATGACAACATATTAAGCAGCGCACGCACTAATTCATCGGCGAATTAATATACGTATTCATGTCATTTCACTACCAAACGTTGCACGATATAAAGGGATCTCATAATTATGCTGGATATCGATTCGACGATTGTATATTATATTATCTAGCCTTTAATTACATTTAATTTCTGTTCTTTTTTATTCATTTATTTTTCATTCATTAATCAATCAATCAATCAATCAATCGATATTCAGCTTTTCATGACGGGCAGCTACTATCGACACATATATAATTAAATATAATTATACAAGGGAGTGCTGCAGCGGGTATGAGAGAAAAACTGAGAAAACAAAATGTCTAATATTGTCAAATATATGCGGTATTATACCTATAATAAGCAATATATATATATATATATATATAGTGTAATATTTTCTTAGTATCAAGTTGTCGTTATAGAATAATATAAATAGTCCTCTATATTATATAGACGATATAACATAACTTGACTTTATCAACGAACGGATAGAAAATTTAATACACAAAATATAAATTGATATCTATATATATATATATATATATATATATAGAGATAAATATATAACAATATTAATGATAATAAAATAAAGAGTTTTTTTTTTCTTCTTTTTTTTTTTTTAAATTTTTAAATTTCATTTTATATACTTTTTTTTTTATATTTAAATATATATTGCCCTAAATATGAGAATGAAAATGAAACGAAATCAAATAATAATTAACGAAACGAAAAAAGGACAGCTCAGATAAGCAAATCAGAAGATATTATAGTTGAGTCAAGACTCATTAGAGAAATAGACAGAGATAGATATATAGATAGATAGATAGATAGATAGTTAGATAGAAAGATAGATAGATGGATAGATAGATGAAGAAAGATAGAGACAGTGAGAGAGAAGAAGAGCGCTTACAGCTTGGTCTGTTGAGCTCTTGCTGTAGGGTACCGGTATCAAACGTTCCTGCAACTCGCCACCAATCACCTTCAAGAGTAAATGGTAATATAAAGGTTATATATGGCATGAGTAGCGGTTCAAGCAATAAGCTGGATGCTCTTCCTAATAAAGACCCGAATTTCATTGCGAAATTATATATATATAGATATTTCTCTATATATCTAGAATAGACGATGTGAATTCGAAAATTCATTTTACCCTGAAATATGACTTTTTTTTTTTTTTTTCTTTTTTTTTTGGTAGAAAAATTTCCATTGCATAATTAATACTAAACAATATAAATACGGGAATATAATATTAGTTTTAACCAATAAGTATCAATTTTCTACAAAAAAAAAAAAAAACAAAAAAAAAAACTTCATTCCCGATCATTTCGAATATAATGAAAAGAAACTTTTTATCCTGGCGATATTATATATATATGTACAAGAATTGTTGTCAACATTTCTTTTCATAGTTTTTTTTTTCGTACACTATACGAGACTACCTAGCGGAACTAATTTATTTATTTCTGCTCAATGTATCGATAATATATACCTATTGTATCTATTGCGTGATACTTTGGTGTAAATTGTAATAGGTATACAAATATATGTATATACGTAGTATATAGCCGAGGGGCGGAGGGGAGGGGGATGTTAAACTGCATTAGAAGAAGAATTATTTCAGGCATATATAATATTTAATAATAATAATGATAATATATATATATATAGTATATGTATAAAAGTAGATATAGTTATTTAGTGGTAGATGAAAGAAAACAGAAAAGAAAAAAAAAAAACAGGAAAGGAAAATATTTGCTGAAATATTAGAAGATATATGTATGTATGTATGTATGTATGCGTATTTACAATTTCGTTTCTTTTCACCTATTCGTGTACGCGGGTATTTGGGGAAAAAATAGAAGAAGATAAGAAAAAAAAAAAAAAACTTTTTTTGTTTTTTTTAAAGAAGATATACAGGAAAGTTTCGGAAAGTGAGAAAAAAACCTGTGGAGAAATTAATATACAAAATGAAAAAATATTATTTATGAAAAGTGTTATTTAAGCGGATATTATAAAGTCGAGATAAAAATTATAACATATAGGTAATATACGTTACAGGAATATATATATATAATAAAAGTGACGAATAACGAGAGAACGTGACTATGACTGCATAGTATAGTGGGTGAAAATATGAAGAGAATACTTATCAGTAAACATATTACCATGTAATTTTTTATTTTTTTTATCTTATAATGGTGAAAATCGACTCAAGTCTTTATACCGAAGGAAATAGTGTTGCGAGAAAAAATATTTCTGTTCGTTAATAATCCTCAATCACCTAATAGCGTAGGTATGGTTTTTAGAAAGGGTGTTTCCCCGAAAGTCTACATACATATATATAGCCAATGAAAAAGATTATTTTTTGGGGATAAGGAAGTTTGAAAATCCTGTCGATTATTTATGACACTGAAGTTGTCGATTGAAGTAGATAAAATGGGTTTCCGTAAGCAGTTCGGTCGCGAAAGGAATGAACTAATTGTCGCCTTCGCATTTTGAGAAATAGAACGAAATTTGAAGAGTCTTGTGCCTTCGGGGGTCTGGATTTCTTTGATACCTACTCGAACGTTTCTGTAAATTCGGAATAGTCTGAAATGAATTCGGAATTTTCACCGTTCCGAACTTATTAAACTCGTCCCCAAAATACGTAGATTGGGACTATTTGACAAATCAATTCGGACGATTTATCGATGATCTTTTTTTCTTCAATTTTTCAAATTTCATACCTATATATTGCGTGGAACGCTCGCATGTAGACATATAATATAGACACCAACAGAGACAGACAAAGAGAAAGACAGTAATATAGATATAGCGGTGTGTGATATATAAGTATAAAGAAAAAAAAAAATAACAATAATAATTAATTAAAAAATTTGAAAAAAAAAAAAAAAAAACTAACAAAAATTCAGTAATAATAGGTATAGTTTTTCTACGCTGCAGATAATAACAGTATAGTGAGACAGATGACAAAAGATCTATTAACAATTAGTCTGTGTGTGTATAGAACACGAGGTATGATGATGAGATGTTTAATGAATTAATCAATCAATCAATCAATCGATCAATTAATTGATTAAGTAATTGTATACGAGGTATTTCAGGCTTTAAACATATCGAAGGTTTTTACCTATACACAATAATTCTATACTCTGAAATACAACGCTGTAATTAAATCTCATTCAGATATTAATAATACGTGGCATAAGCATCATTTATTCGTAATTATTGTTTTACGTTATTATTCAACCCATTCGTTACGGTCAATTCTTGATCGATTCTTTCAATATATATATGTATAAATCTATATATACGTATATATGTAATAAATATATATATATTTAAAAAGATCGTGACGAGTTGGAGATTCGAATAATCGTTCGTTATTCGTATAACTTGTTGAAAGTGACGATCAACGGCGCATGCGCGATCTATGACCCGATTCTAATCGGCCAGAACTATTGGGGACTTTGAGTCCCTGGCGTTGGCAGAGGTCTCTGTCCGCGCATGCGTACCGGGACTGTTTGCTTTCGGTAATTGTTCGATCCGAATGTGCCCATTTTTTTTTTTCTTCTTCTTTTTCTTTTTCTACAGAGGGGGCGAAGTTTGAGACAAAGAAAATGTCCAAAAAGGGAAAATTGTCAATAACATTCCAAAGTTGATAGAACGAATAAAGAATGAAAAAGATAAAAGTGAAAAAAAAAAAAAAAAAAAACACTAAATAATAAACCAAGGGGAAAAATAGAGAATTATAAATGTGTGAGAAAGAAGAATATATGTTATACATTTAGTACGAAATATGCAACCGCATTTTATTTTGTTAAATTTTTTTTTTTTTTTTTTTTTATCCTAACGATCAAAATTTCTCCTATAGTACTAAAATTTTATTCAGGTCGTCGTTTGTTTTCTTTTCCTATTTTTTTTTTTTTCTCTCTCTTTCGTTTTCATCTCATATCGCGCGGTATATTATGTCCGTTTCGTGTCGCTTCTTATTTACATTAATGATAATTAATGCAGTGGTAGTGTGTGGTAGCTACGATATTGAATTATATTCGTCCGCACATATATTGCAGGTGCACATGTGACTCCGTCTTGCCGACCGGATCAACGGTATAAAATTTTATGTACATTGAAGTTGATATTTCCCGATAAATCGTTGGAGAAGCTATTATAATAATAATTTTACCCGTACAAATGAATTCTTTTCTCGTTTTCGCACATTTTCACACACAGATTTACACAAACTCGTCCCACGTCAGACGGCATTCACCATCATATCGACAGTTTTTGAAAAGCCACTGATTTCATTGTGATACGATTTGCGATCCAACGAAGTAAAAAAAAAAAATCAGGAATCTTTTTTCTTTTTTTTTTTTTTTGACGTAATCAAAAACTGTTTCGCGGCTTTCCCTCTTCGATTCGTTGTCAGCTCTCACAATTACACGCATGCACACACGCACAAACACATATCGCGCGTATAATGTTAATTAATAAATTAATGATATAGGTATATTGTACATAGTATATAATATAGTATAGAGAGATTATATTATATACATATATGTATATGTGTATGTATATATATATATATAAATATATATATATATATATATCTATAATATATGAAGATTGAAGAAAATGTCTCGGTAAAAGAATTAAAAAAATTAAAAAAAAAAAAATAAATAAATAAATAAATAAATAATAGAAAGAAATTTATATACATACACAGATATATAGGAAAGATATTTTTATTAACCGATAAAAGTTAAACAAAATTGCATGTTATTTTATTATTATTATTATGTTTTTTTTTTTTTTTTTTTCTTTTGATCCGCACTAAATATTCATTCCTCATAGTGCATTTATCCGTCGTATTAGGTATAGTAAGTTATATGGATACAAAAACCTCGTTACGTAGAATATAATATAGTTATATGTATGTATGTATGTATGTATGTATATTGGGATATATTAATAATAATAATAATAATAATAATGATAATAATAATAATAGCGATGATCAAGTATATATAGCGCAGGTATATATATATATACCTAATTATTTTTGTCTTCGTGATTAAAACATTAGACTATTTTGTTTTTTATTTCTAGTTTTTTTTTTCTTTTTTTTTTTCTTTTTTTCTTCTGCTTCTTCTTCTACATTCAATATATATATATATATATATTATTGATAATAATATAAAAGAATTATTATTATTGAACAATAGTATAGTATATCAGCAGTGTAGTTATTTATTGTTAACTTTGTTTTTTTTTTTTTTTCCTCCGAACGTTAGAAACGAACTTATTGTTGTTCCAATTTTTTATTTTCTATTTACGTTTACTTCTTATTTCTTTCATTTCTTATTTTGTTCCTTTTTCTTCCTTACATATATATATATATATATCTGTATCATAATATAATATACTCTATATTTATTATTTATATATTAATAATGATCATAATAATAATAATAATAATAATAATAATAATAATAATAATAATAATAATGTTTATCATTTTCAATTCAATATTCAACAACAAGCTAACAACTCTATTGATGATAATATTAAAGCTATTCAATCTGATCGTGAGAGGGGAAAAAGAAAAGATAAAAAAAAAGACTCCTGCAATAATTGTAGTTTAGATATGTGTGATTAATCGTGCTTTTTTTTTTTTTGTTTTGTTTCATTTCATTTTCATTTTCTCTTTCTCTTTCTCTCTCTCTCTCTCTTTTATAACGATCATTTTTTTCATTGTATTTTTAGATTTGTCTTCTTTCTCATTATGCTTGATTTTCGAATATATATATATCTGTATAGGTAATCGGCAGGTTTTAAAAGCACCGCATCACTGCGTGATTGATAATAATATACTTATATATACGGTTATCGGAACAGAGAAAATTATTATGTGACTATAATCTCCGGTATAGTGTCGATGATCCATGCACGAATCATGCGATTTATTTAATCGATCGAAAGAAAAGAAATTGATAGAATAAAAAAAAAAAAAGATTAAAGAAAAAGAAAAGAGAGAAAAAAAAAAAAGGGTACGAAAACGATATGTGCAATATTCTAAAAGTATATAATATTCAAGTCTACATATAATAATTAAGATTCGAGAAAAAGATTTGACAATAAAATACCTATAAAGATGTAATAGCTGATGATGTGTATGTAGTAATTATATATATATATATACGTAAGTACGATTTTCATTTTTTTTTTTTTTTTTTTTTTTTTTTCAACCATTATTTCGTTTTTCCAAAGATCTGTAAAAATTCGAAGTGCACTTTCTATACATGTATAATATATATATACTTTATGTGTATGTGATTTATCGATCTTTAATTGATCGTCCACTGGCCGTACCTAATTTTTTTTTTTTTTTTTTTTTCAACTTTTTCTCTTAAACTCGTACTTGTAAGTTTTATTTTCATTTTTTCTTGTCTTATAAATCAAAAAAAAAAAAAAAGAAAAAAAGACTTCATAGTATGGAAGAAAAGAAGAAAAGTAAAACATTATTCACCGAAGTTCCGTTATTATTCAAATATAAATTTACGTTTTATTGTATAAAAAAAAAAAGGAGAAAAGAAAATAATAATGATAATAATAATAATAATAATAATAATAAAATAAAATTGAATAAAATAGAAATAAAAATAAAAATAAAACAACAAATCATCACGGAGTTCACAAAATCTCGGGTACATACATACAACTGCTCTCTCTCTCTATATATATATATAAACATATATGTAGCTATATATGTAAGATGGTGACGTGGGAAGTTTTTTTTTTTTTTTTTAAAGTAATTGTAAATAATAATAAAATAATAATAATAATAATAATAAAAATAATAATATTAATATAAAACGTGAATAATAATTATTGTATGTATGTATGTATGTGTGAGTGTGTGACAATCATATCGGATGCATAAAAGATTCGGAAGATATTGTGTATGTACCTAGATACGGATATGCAATCGTAGATTATTATTATACATTTAGGTATAAATGTTATTGTTCAATTAGCTGTCTATTGTATTAATCAGTGATGATAAAATTTCTGGCAATTAACAATACATACACATATATACTTATATATGCAATTCAAAGATGAACCACATCACACCACAGCCCCAGACGACATATAGGTAGAAATAGCATAAGTATATATATATATAGTATAAGTCCACGTCCCGTTTTTTTTTTTTTTTGTTTCTTTTTCCTCTTCCACCCTTCTTTCTTTTTTAATTTCAAACGAATTTTTAATTCGCAACTTCTTTTGTCTAATTCTCGTTGCGGATATACATACCGTAATTATATATGCACCTGGTCAGAGTATATAGTAATAGTAATAGTAATATAGTAATATAGTAATAGTAATAGTATAGTAATGGTAATAGTGAGATCTGTAAATCTTGTCAATTTTATAATCTCAGTGATTTTCGATTCAGAATCTCACGTGTAAACGATTCTACGCGTACACAATCACAGGTTATAACTATTTTCTTTATGCAATAATTCGATATATATCCTTTTCGTATCCACGAGACATTATTATGTATATTATAATATTATATGTATACAACATACAATATTCTGGAACGTACAACTTTAAACTTTTTATACTTTTTTTTTTTTTTTAACTTTTCCCTTCTAGTATTTTTAATTTTTTTAATTTTTTTGGTTTTACTTTTATAAAGACCGACCGCAGATCTCGTAGATCGTATAGGATTCCGAATCATACATAAAGCAGATTTACTCCAGCGACACAGACGAGCAGACACATTCACAACCAATCCCAAAGCAAGGCAGGGTGCTCGTTTCATTTTTTTTTTTTTCAGTTTCGTTTTTTTTTTTTTCCCCCCCCCCACATTTCTCTTCAAATATACGATGTACAATCATAGCGCGAGCAAAGCAATATAGGTATATGTAAGCATTTTAACAATTCATTCAAATCAAGAAAAAATAAAATAAATCTGTTTCTTTTTATAGTTTTTTTTTTTTTTTTTTTATTATTATTATTATTTTTCGTATCAGAATAATGAAATATATATACATCTGTGTGTATATATATATATATATATATATATGTTTGTCGTATTTGTATTTTTTTTTTCATCGTAATGCCAACATGCAGAATAACTTTATACATACATATATATCTACTAAAGGCTTTTCAATTAATTAAGCGATATATAGCTGCTGCTGGGAGTGTGTGTTTCTTTTATAGTTTTGTTCATATTTTTTTTTGTTTAAAAAATTGTTTTTTTTTCTTTTCGGACAGGGATGGGTGGATAGAAATTTTTCTTCTCTTCGGATTCGTATAGGAGAAGGAAGGAATCCTCCGCGTCGTCACATGTTAACACTATAGATCCCCGCGAACAATCATTAAATATCAAAGTCATTCGCAAAATATAAGTAGTAGTATGATTATCAGTGTCTGAATAAAAT
Source organism: Rhogogaster chlorosoma (assembly GCA_944452935.1). NCBI lineage: Eukaryota > Metazoa > Arthropoda > Insecta > Hymenoptera > Tenthredinidae > Rhogogaster > Rhogogaster chlorosoma. The sequence continues at coordinate 2,060,028 of OX101801.1, read as the reverse complement.
GAAAATAAAAGAAAACATTTTCAATAAAAATTAGATTTATATATATATATATTTTTTTTTTTCTCTTTTTTTTTCTTCTTTCATCAGTTTTATCGTTAAAATGAAATAAAAATATATACGTATATGTATATATCGCAATACACATACACATATATACATATATACACGTGAATACAAAACAACAAAGAATCTACATTCATATTATTGCATGATATACGTTATCCTTGTTTGTTCTGATTTTTTCTTTTTTTTTTTTTTTTTTTTTTTCTTCTAACTTTTTTACGCAACATTAATGATCGAACGATCTCTTATTCACAGACGTGTAAATGTTGTACATCATCTTTCAAAATAAGTAAGTAACAAGAGAACGGGTAGAGAGAGAGAGAGAGAGAAAAAAAAAAAACAAGTGAAATTATAAAACTCAATCAATAAATACTATTAAATATCTTATTAAGTACTTCGCACATATTATATGAACCTTCACATGATTAACCGGCTCGATAGAAATGTTACGTAAAAAACAAAGAAAAAAAAAAAAAGAAAAGACAAGACAAACGATCAATCACATTAATCGACGACGACAAAACACACGTAAAATATACTATATAAATATAATATAAAGAGACGAGAAAAAAACAAAATTAATTAATTAAGTAATTGATTAATTAATTAATCAATCGACGATTTGCTAATCGCTTCCAAGCATTTCTACAGTCAATATGTGTATATATATATATACGTGAACTCAAGAGACATGTACACGAAAATTTTGTAAACATTTCTTTTTTTTTCCTTCTCATATTCGTTTCCCCGCTTTCTCGAGATTAAACGTTTAAAGAATTGAAATGAACGTAGGCGAAAGACAGCAATTATTATTATTATTATGATTATTATTATCATTATCATTATTATCATTATTATTATTATTATTATTATTATTATTATTATTATTATTATTACTTCCCCAGGATTAAAACCCAAGCGGTGACTGTGCAGTAGAAAAGAAAGGAGGAGGATGAGGAGGAGGTGGCAGGCACAGTTTTTTTTTTTTTTTTCTTTTTTTTTTTCTCATACTTGTGTAACTTTTCTTTCTTTTCTTATAATTTTTTCTTTTTTCTTTCTTCTTTCTTTCTTCTATCGGGTGTCTTCTGATGTATGTATAATACGAGGGGGGGGGGGGGGGGGGGGAGACGTGTAAAATTGTTGGAAAAAAAAAAAAAAAAAATAAGAAAAGAAAAGAAGTGAAGAGAAGAGAAGATGTTTTTTTTTTTTCTTTTTTTTTTTTATATACTTGTCTCGTGTACGAGTTTTGTTACATCGGATTGGGCAAGGTTGTTGGTACTTGAATGCGCCGAGTTAGCATTAGTTAATTGTGTATCGTTATTGATCGCGGATTGATTGTTGGCGTTAATGGACGACGTGGATTTGTTTTTAGTACTGTGGTGGTTGTTTGTTGTGTTTGTTGATCCGGGAACGTTTAATAATAAAGGCGAGGTGGCCGGCCCAGGAGGAGAAGAAGGACTCCCGAACCAACTTCGTTTCTCATCGTCCTGATTGCTGGCGTTGCTGATGCGGTTCTTCAACGATTTAACTGTTGCTACGGTAGGATTTGTTGGGTCTTCGTCAATGTAAGTGAAGTCGGATAATGGTCTCGGTCCGGTCTGGCTCCGCGAACTTCGCATACTGTGTAAGCTGTGTAAACTATGGACTGAACGTCTTTCCTCCAAATCTTCTAGAGTCGACTTGAACGCTCTGATTACCCGAAGCTGGAAAAAAATAGGGAAGGATACTCTATCAGGGGCAAGGAGGGCTAGCGACACACAACACACGCCAATTATACTCGCACTCGCGCAATCGCAATCGCAAAATCCTTAATCGCTCTAAACTATATACACCTAGGTAATAATAATTCTATATATATATATAATATATATAGATATATATATGCCTAGGTACTCCGCGCGTTTTTGCAAGCCATAAGCACAATCTCTTTATTTTTCTTTTCATTTCGCATTCGCATATATATATATAAATAAAATTGCATTTCAGCCGCCTGCGTGTTTCTTTAATTTACTTTTACTTTTTTTTTTTTTGTTTTATTCTATTCTATTCTATTTATTATGATTATTTTTTTTTCTTTTTCTAACTAACGCAAACGCATACGCTGGCACGGGCATGCACGCATATTATATCTATATAACATAATCAGCACCATTATTTATCTCTATACCGCTTCAGATATTATCATCGCGTAAACTTTCAATGCGTTACGCGTTGGTTTCATTAATATCTGTATCGGTATACGCCGATTTTTATCTCGCACTCGTATTCAAGACTAATAATGAATATATATATATGTATATTCCGAGTGTGTGTTTTCTTAGTTTTTATATTCTATCAAGATACTTCAGTTACCTACTTCGATCATCGTCGGTTTACGAGATGATAAAAGATATCGATCTTTTTTCTTACTTCATTACTTTTATCCAAGTCATGCGTTTTCTATGCACAAGAAATAATTTCTTTCAATTTTCTCCCACCCGTATCTTGCATTTTTATATCGATCGACGGTATATGCATAATTCTGTACGAATATATATATGTACATACATAGGATAAACCTACACCTATAGTGTATTGTTTCTACGAAAAAAACACCACTAACAATAAACTAATAATAAGATAATTAGATAGTTAGGGGGAGTATAGGTATATATACTTCCGTATTTCCCTTGTTCCTCGTTCTCAATCGCCTATAGATTTTCAGATCGTTATTCGTCGTATACCTAAATTCCTTAAAAATTAAGCGTCGGAATATATAAATACATATATGTATATATATTATTCGACTAATCGGATATTAAATATACTCTTTATAGAGTTATACTATCATCTTCCAATTAGCAATGGTCCGCAACAGTCCTTTCCTTTACACCTTGATTGAATATCGATCGTTACCTTTGACTTTTTCAACAAATATGTACATGTACATGTAAAAATGTATACATATGTAATGTCATCGTCATTTTATATATACAGAATAGAAAGATGACGAACCTATAAATACATATGGGATTTTTTTTTTTTCTTTTCGTGTTAAATATGTATATGAAGTGTTTCATCAAATTTCATTAATTACTATTTCGAAAATCACTATATAGATATAACAAACATATTATATGTGATTACAGAAGGAAATTGTTATCATTTCTTTCATTTTTTTGTCTTTTCTTATCGTGTGTTTGTGTTTGTGTTTGTGTTTTTTTTTTTTGGTCTGACAACGGCGTATTCAAATTTAATATTTATAAGCACATTGTATCCTGCACCTACTGCTCTATGACACCCACATATCTTCAGCACACATAAGCCTATATATATATACAGAAACACAGAAAATGATCTACGCATTTGTTCCATTTAGTGTATCGCAAATCTTTAATTAGATGTTATGTATATAAAAAAGATATATATATATATATATATATATATATTATATATATTATATATTATATATATATATATTAGGTAGAATAATAATTGTTCTATGAAAAGAATTAGCTATCGGTTAGCTATTCGTCTGGTTTCCTTATTTTATTCAATTTACAATTAATTTCGGTATTTGCTTAACCGTTTTTTTTTTCTTTTCTTTCGCCAAATCAATCGATTACTCACGTTAGCAGCGCAAGCGATACATGCATAGTAATAATTAGTGTTTCCTGATAAAAGTTTTCGTTTTTTTTTTTGTTTTTTTTTTCATACTTTTTGCTTTTTGCAATATATAAACAAAAAAAAAAAAAAAAACCTGGTTTCAAAAATCGGTCAATTAATTATATGTATATATATAATATATATATACATTTAAACATATCGTTCGCCAATATATGTATTATATATAATTGCGAGTGACGTGATTATATATATATATATATATGTATGTGTGTAAAGGTATATTTATGTATACAACTGCAACAGGCCACACTGACATCTTCAGCCAAAAATTAATCCAAAGATTTTGTTTTGCGTTTTTTTTTTTTTTTTTTTTGAGATACTAAACTATGACATAATTAAGTATAAACGTGTTTATATATTATTTATAAGCACTGTGTGTATATGTGTGTATTACGTGTGTATCGGAGAATATCAATATCATATCACATAAAGTGCTTTGTGTCTAAATTGTGCTGTAAAATAGAATATGTATATATAAATATATAGATATAGTGTTTTTTTTTTGTTCTCACTATGCAAAGAATTGGAATGAAATAAAATAAAATGCAAGGTAATGTCATGTATATAATAAAAGAAGAAGCAATGGGGGTTATATGTAGTGTAACATGTATGGAGATGATCTTATTGGTAAAAAAGTATGCGAATTTATGAGAAGAAAGAACGTTGCGAAAATATATATATATATAATAAGATGAAGAAAAAAAATAATTCATGACAAGAGTGACGAAGGGGTATGTTTCTTTTTTTTTTTCAAGGTTTAAAAATATATTATTGAAAATAGACAAACATGTATATATATACGTATACACACATATATACATATAGATAAAGAAAGAAGAAAGAAAAAAAAAAAAGAAAAAAAGAAAAAATTACAATTATTTAATTCACTCCAACTCCAACATATTGTGATTAAATTTTAGTAATAATAAAATTCTGTTAGTCACGACAATGAAAAACTATAACATTATAACATATAATTTATTATAGCACATATATGCACAACGGTGTGTATATATATATATATATATATATATATATATAAAGACAAACAAAGATGCAACGTACTGTATAGATAATTTATACATATATATATATATATAATCTTTTGTTTTTGTCTTCTCCGATATATATATATATGTGTATATTTAATAAGGGATAAAGTTATTATAGATATAATATAAATAACGAGATGTGAAAAAAACGTAAACTGCGGGGGACAAATAGAGAAAAAGAGAGAAAGAGAGAAAGAGAGAGAGAGAGAGAAATTTGGGGGATGAGTGATACTGACGTTTACGTGTGTATATAACAATATATGTATAGAAAGAGGTTTATGAGTATACGTGAGAAAACAAGCAGTATAGTATATATATATATATTATATAGGAAAATGAATACCGCAAGGGGTGATGTTCACGATATAAAAACACTCGTCGGTAACAAATTCAACTTGCCTATATATGGAAAGAGAAAAGGAAAAAATAAATAATCAATAAAAATCGTCGATGAAAATTTCTTTTTGTTTTTTCCTTTTTTTCATTCATTCGATAGGGAAATTTCGTATTCAACGTGGTATTTTTTTTTTTATCGAGAAAACACACCCCCGGCTGTGTATAACGTGATTGAGTATATAATATATATAAATATATATGAATATATATATTTTTTTTTCTTGTTATGGTGAATATCGGTTGTTATATAATATATATATATATATATATATATATATATATAAAATATATATGTATATATATGTATATATATGTATGTGTGTGATAATAATGATAATTGTCGAATAAGTGATTATATAGTGTTAAATGATAATAACGTTGCGGTAATAAATTGGTTGCGGTATAATAACGGGGGTTAAAACGACATATTTTGGGGGGCACGGAACACGCAGCACACTCAGGTAGCTAGACTACGGTCAGCCAGCGAATGGTGGACAGATTAACACATATATAACGAAATGTTGTTATTTTTAATTTATTTATTATTATTATTATTGTGTTTTTTTTTTTTTTTTTCGTTCTCAACGTTTGGCCCACCACTCGACTCGCCACGCTACACAGAAAAAAACACATTGGTGCAGTAAACCATCATCTCATGTCAAGTCATGTCATCATAATCATCATCATCACCATTATCATCATCCAATAATATCAAGTCAATAACGAATCAATCATTTCTTGACATACAATTATTGCGCAACGGTTATAAGTATACAAAAAAAAAAAAAATAAATAAATAAATAAATAAAAAAAAAAAAAAAAAAAACCAAATTTGAAATCATAAATTCAGCATAGCGATCCGGATATATATATAATAAGTATAACGAGAGAAGATCGATTTTCACCAGCAATATCGATATCTTATATATTGTTAGTATACGTGTATCATTATAATAAAGGGGAATCGATACTGCAGGTGATTATAATTTCAATATCTTCTTTCATTTGAATATATGGTCTAACAATCGCCGATAATAACTCTCACACGCAATTTGTATGCCAAGAAATAATATGTAGATCAACTTTTTTTTTTTTTCTTTCTTTCAATTTTCGGTTTCTTTTTTCTTTTTTTGTTTGGTTTTTTTTTTTTTTAAGTAAGGCATACGCAAGGTTGATAATACAATGTAGTACAACAGGCGATCATCTACGTAAGCTACGTACTTGTTTGTACTCCGACAGGAATAGTGTGGCGACTGGCAAGAGACTGTGCCGCCCTGTTAAACCTCAGTCTCTCGAATGGGTTCCGCTGGCTAACAAATCATAAATCATACCATCAGTCTTATTCACTTCTGTTCACCACCATAATCTTTCGTTTTCATAAATATTATTATTAATTTTTTTTTTCTCTTGTTTCGTTTCTTTTTTTTTTTTTAACATTTTTTTTTAAACACACTTTGCATTATCGTTATTATTATTATTATTATTATTATTATTATTTTGTTATTATTATCATCATCATTAAAACGGCAGGTTCTCCACGTTCTGTTTGGTCACGCCGTTGAATTTTTTTTTTTTTTTTTAGTTTTTTTATAATTTTTTTTTTTTGTTCAGTGTTAATTCAGCTGGCCATCGTATTTATTTTGATTATTATAAGGATATAGATTGTTAAAAGCACCAATCGACGCTCGGTTAAAAATTCAACAGATTTTATTCACTGTAAATATTGCATTGGCAAAAACGTGAAAAGAAAGAAAAAAAACACACACACACACACACAAAAAAAAAATACAAAATAAAAATGAAAACCATACAAGAAAAGAAGCAAAAGAGGTGTTTTTTTTTTTTTTTCTTTTTCTTTTAAATCTTCGATAGAGCGTCGCAATGGTACTTTCAGGTACGCGTTAGTAAACGATTCTATAGTTTAAGTTATTTGTCAGTCTATTTGTTACGATAATACTTCTAACAGATGATATATATTTATATATTATGTATAATAATATATAAGTTTGACAACGATTTGGGAAATGTATAAGACACACTATTTCGTGTACACGATACCATTTGAGATATATATACTAGGTATATAATATAGTGGCACACTCACTCCCGGTGTATGAAATTATATTCACTGTTGGATTTATAGATAACGTATGAAACAAAAAACAAAAAAAAAGTATAACGCGGAAGATGTCGTACACATGAGTATGAAATTATTCGGATGAAACTAGACAAGAAATATGAATCGAAATTATATAACATAATGAGATAAACTATATTATAATATATATCCATGCTTTATATCATTTTTTTTTGTTTTTTTTTTTAAATTTTTTTATCATCTCGAAGACGTCTTTTTATTATTTATTCAATTTAGATTCGTTCTTTTTAATGCTTTTATTTTAATATATTATGATCACTCGGTGTTGTTAGTTTACATTAACGCCCTTATAGCATAGTCGAAGTTTAACACGAGCACAATAAAAAAAAATTTTTTTTTTTTCTGCCAAATGAAAAATTGTTGGTTTTTTTTCTCACCGTGCCATCGTCGAAGAATAACCAGAATCTTGATTTTTTTTTTACCAGTTACTTCCACGAGTATGGAAAACATGCCCTAAACTCGCGAGGTGGAACAGCGAGGTCAGCGCTCGACGCCATATTGCGGCAATTTTATTTCAAATCAAATTCTGTATAAGCTCGTGTTAAAATTGACTTGACTAACGAAAAAAAATAAAAATAAGAAATAAAATAAAATAAAAATAAAATAAAACAGGCTTGTAAAAAGAAGACTGATTATCGGTATTAAAAAATTGTTTTTTCTTTTTTTTTTTTTTTTTGTTTCTTTTTTTACCGTCGGTTTTAATTAAATCAAGCAGAAGTAGTAGCAGCAGCGGCGTAGCAGCAGCACATCGATAATATAGGCAAGTGGCTGCGTATAATATTGTGCGCGATATCTTGCAGGGTGCGCACTGGTATCACGGTATAATATATAGATACGAATATATATTGAATTTACGAAAAAAAAAAAAAAAAAATTGACAAAAACTGTGAAAAAAATTGAATTAAAAAAAAAAAAAAAAAATCAATTAATTAATGAACCAAAAAACGTATCTTATACTATAGGTATACAATATATGATATTTAGATATATATATATATGAAATACAGTAGGACAGACATACATAATTGATAAATATTATACAGTTTCAAATATCACAGCAACATCACACTGCGTTATAACAAAACGAGAAATCATTGAAATATAATAATTTTTTTTTTTTTTCTTTCTCAAATAAATAAATATACTGTAAAAGCGAACACCGATTCAACGTAGGAGTGGTTAATTAATATTATATATACATATATATATATATATATTTATATATATAAATATAAATATTTATATATATATAAATACAAGAAATACACGCAGCGTAATATATGTATCGTATATATATATATATAATAACGAAATATATATCACACATATAAATATTTATATAATATATCGACGTATACATATTTATATTTATTCTTATTCTTTTTCTTTTTCTTCTTCTTTTCTTTACTCTTTTTTTTTTTCTTCATTCTTCTACATCGTATTAATGTACGTACATGCGACATTACGCGACAATTCTGAATAGATATATATGTATATGATTAACGAAATTAAATATATATATATATATATAAAATTAAATTAAAAAATAAATAAAAACGAAATTTATATATATATATATATATACATATATGTACGTATAAATATATATATATATGTGATATATATTATTAGAAAGCACAACACGGCAGCCAAATTATTATTGTTAATTTGCATGTGAAAAAAAAAAAATAAAATAAAAAAAAAAAGATAAAACAGCTCTCTTCGTCTTCCTTAGGCTGTGAAAAATTAGCTCATGAAAATTTCTGTTTCAATGTACATTTCGATTTCTTCTGTTTGTTTGTTTTTTTTTTTTTTTTTTTTTATCAAATTTTTTCCTTCTCTAACGTTTTCTTCCAAATCGATATAAGAAATCATACAATACAATATAATGATTGTAATTGTTACTTTGTAATTTCTTTCTTCTCTTTTTTTTTAAATTTTTTATACAGTCAACTATTTAAACGCGTGACATTTATTTCTTGCTATTATCAATAACAATAATAATTAATAATAATAATAATAATAATGTTTATCATTTATTTCACAGACCCAAGGGAAAGAAATGTGAAATAATATTACGATTAAGGCTGTTAGTAATCATACTCTTTCAAAACTTAAAAAACTTTTCGTAGCCCAGTGCAGGCAACGATGATTCACGTCAAACAAAAAACCAATTTTTATAACAACAATAATAACAATAACAATAATAATAATAATAATAATGTGTTTCTTTTTTTTTTGGTATTTTTTTTTTTTATGAAATTTTTTTTTAATATTTATTTTTTAATGCAAGCCTCTATCAAAAAGATGGCAAAAAAACTTGGCGCAATATCGTGATATATATCGATAATATTGTATTCAAGACAAGTAAAAAAAAAAAAGAAAGGAACTGATCAGACACAAAAAAATAAAAAATAAAGACAAATGAAATCAAAGTAATATTAATCTATGCGCATCAAAAGTGATCAATCTATACAATGTATATATATATATAGCTGATGCTCGCGATTCACAAGCAAATACTATTACGTGAATAAGAATAGTGAAAAGAAAAAAAAAAAAAAAAGAAAGAACTATATAATTCGTACGTGTGACAAAACGCAATATATGTATAATTATACACGATTTTACACAGAGAAATGGAACGAAAGTGTGTATTTTTTTTTTTTCTGTTTCCAATTTTTTTTTTTTTTTTTTGTTCAAAATTCTAAAAAAAAAAAAACCAAACAAAACAGTCAAGGTAAATTAAAATTGACAGAAAACTATAATATTATAAAAAACGATCAAACAATGCTGAGATTGGACTTGGGAACTAACCATATGGTAATCCTGAGAAGGAGATCTGCCTGTCACAGATACATTCTGCACCAGAGTTCTATTGCTCGTCTGAAAGTAGGTTACACATTCAGTTTTTTTTTTGACTTGTTGATTATATATATTCGTGTTTTTTTTTTCATCTTTTTTTTTTTTTTTAATTTTTATATATATATATATATATATGTATATATATACCTATATATTATTACATAATAATATAATAATTAGGTATATTAGACCGTAAATAATTGAAATATATATATATAAATATGAAAGACCTTTTTGGCCTTATATGATGTAAAACTTCAAGCAGTTTGATTCGTTCTGATACAGTATATATGTATATATGTATATATATATATATATATATATAGTATATACAAGCATATTTGAAATGTATGCATGTATATACGATTTTTAAAAGCCGCCTTATTTATTTATTTATTTTTCTTTCTTTGTTCTTTTTTTTTTTTTTTTCTTGAATTTATTTATTTATTTTATTTTTTTCTTGCAACAAACGTTTATATTGTTAAAAATATTATTCACAAATTATAATAAAAATACATTCGTGTCATAATTTGACAACGAACTAATGGACATATATTATATAGCAATAATGTTCGTGTGTAGTAATACGTACGAAGAAATGCGTATGATAACGAAAGAACGAAAGGAGACAAAAAGAATACAAGAATAGAAAAATAGAAGAAAAAAAAATGACGCAATTTTCATTGGCGACCAAGAGAACAAAAAAAAAAAAAAAAATTAAGGATGACAGAGAAGTAAAAGGGATAGGAATAAAAAAAAATCCTATCATCTTTTTTCTGCAGTTTTTTTTTTTTTTTTTTTTTTTCAATTATAACCGGTAATATTTTATTTTTCTCTCTCAAAAACCATCTCGTACGTATTCATACATACTACATGATCATATACCGATTGGCCTGCCTGTTATTATTTTTTCTTTATTGTTAGAAAGAGAAAAAATAAAATGAAAAGAAAAAAAAAACGAAATATATACATACACATTTCCGCCGAATTTTTTTTTTTCTACTCAGATAGCTTCAAAGTTTTTTTTTTTCTTTTAGATAAATTATTGATTACAAAAATTTGCTTCTGGTTCTACGATTGATTTCTATGTGAGTATTGAAATATTTGAAAAATGATTAAGAGAAGTGATAATTGTAGCTGTCTGGTTAAAAAAAAAAAAAGAAATTTGGGGTAATATAGATAACATCCCTTATTATATTAATAGTGACAACGTGCGACGATGTCACACGTTATATTGCATATAATAATAATAATTGTAATAGTAATAATTGTTGTTATTAAATATTGAGATTTAGACAATTGTCTAGTTATAATTTGTCGATTTATCATTGAGGTTATTGTTAAATTCATATATCGATTCGTGTTTATATAATAATATAATATTATATACATATAGGTATGTATATTCGATCAATGATAATAATATATCGAAGATGATTGGGTAAGCGTTGCCATCATTTTTCTATACGATTTCAAAGAATATGCCAATGAGCATGCGTAGTATAATCACGTGGCTAGCAGGGCAGCCAACTCAATCCCAACTAGGGGACTTTGAAACAGAGTCGCTGATTGGCCGCGAGCAAAATGATGGCAAATCTTCTGTTCCTCTCTCGACTATATTGTGATACTTGTGATATTTGTGATAGAATCGAAAAAACTGAAAAACCTATACCTCTGTAATAATATATATATATATTATTTAGAAGGGTTTGCATTCATTCGACAACATTCATTTCCACAATAGGTATAACTTACGCCGTTAGCGTTTTGTTCTATGTTAACGGGCGTGCGTGTTTCGGCTGCATTTCATTATATTATACCGCCAGGTGTTGTATAATATCTATATTTTTGTATAAATTAGATTCAAACTTTATCTAATTAACCGCAATTATGATGACGAAAAATGTATGGATAGTAATTAATTGATTAATTAATCAATCAATTAATCAATTGTATTTGAATTGAATTGAATATAAATAAATTCTCCTGCAACTATACGTCTGCCAACAATGATAATTGTCGACGGTCATTGTTCTTCAATCTCATTGAGTGTAAATGTCCAGATATAAAAATGTCGAATTTCAGTTTTCAAACCAGAGACCGAACTAGCAAACGATTTTTGGTGTACTCGAGTCCGAGACCTAGAGGCGAAAATCGTGACGAAGAATAATACGAAAAATTGCGAGTCTAAACATAGTCAGGTGGGGTGTTCGCGATAGTGGGATAAAATCATGGTATATATTGTATTGGCAATGGTGTGAAGAAAATGGCAATGGTAACGTAATTAATTATAATGCAACAACCGATACGATGTGTTAGTGTTAATGTGTGAATATCTGAAATAAAATGATACAGATAATTATTCCTGTGTGAAAGTTCCATCTGTATTATGTATATATATATATTTACACAGAGAGATTAATGCGAAAGAAATGTGCACGGCGCGCATGCTTCTAGTCACTAGCAGGACAGCCTGCCCCGGTATTTCTAGGGACTTTAGATCCCTAGGGGAAAATCGAGGCGGCTTTTGATTGGATACTAGTCAGTAGGGCGCATGCGCATTCGGTTATATTTCCTTCCGCGGTAAACTTCTCGTGTAATATTCAGTTTGGTGTAAGCGGCGGGTATTTATACTGTCGTTAGAATAATAAAAGCGAATAAATGAAAATATTAATAATATGAAATAATAATACTAGTTTCAAGGTTTGCTTAATGTATTCAAAAATTAGGCAGTGTTATATAAATATATGTATATGTATATATTGAAATAATAATAATTTATAAAATAAGGTAAATGAGGTGTGATTTTTTTTTTTTTTTCATTCTTCTATTTTGTGCAGGGGGGGTTATTTATATGTTAGATAATTAATTGAACAGGCTATAAGGACTGCGTGGACCATTCCTAAAAGGCGGTAAAATCATTAAATATAAATATTTGTGCGTGTTTTTTTTTTTTGTTTTTAATTAATATAATTAAATTTTTGGTATATAATATAATAGATAAATGTTAATAGTTAATATATATAGGTATATATTATTGTTATTTGAATTTGGATAATAATTTTTTTTTTCTCTTTTGTTTGTTTTTGTCGTCAGTAGGGAATATATGTATATATGTATATAAGTTGAAAAAAAAAAACAAATGAAAACAACGAAAAAAAAAAACAACAAAAAAATAAAATTCATATCGTGAACGATCTTTTATTGCAAGTCCAGTATCTACCACGCGGGCGGACCGGAAAAAAGTATCATTTTTCTTTAAATAATTTTAATGAATAATAATTGTATGTAATTAGTCTTCCTAATTCTATCACACGCTACACGTTTGGTTTAAAAGAATTATTGAAAAATGTTTATCGAAACATTTCCCTATCAACAATAATATCATATATATACGTAACATAATATAATATCAATGCTAATATATATATTTTTTTTTCTTCTTTCTTTCTGAATTCGCCCTCTTCTATGTACATATTAAAAATAATAATTTTCATAATACGTATATGTACGCTCAAACTATTTATGTATATATGTATATCGATTATTATTATATTATTAGTATATCGTATCTACATTGAGTAATTAGGATTATTATTTTTTTTCTCTTTTTGATTTTCCTTTTTTTTTTTTCGTTTTCGTTTTTGTTTTACACACAAATCTTCAAGCTTTGACTTAAATACCAACAGATTAATATATTCGACGTATATAGGTATAATCACTAATATTTCTAAGTAATTATTTTTATTTATATGTATATATATATACGTATGCGTATATGTTAATTGTTTTTTGTTTTTTTTTTTATCTTTCTGTTGTTCTTTCTCTTTCAAATTGATTATTTAGTTATAGTTAGTTCGTTCGTTCGTATGTTTGTTTGTTCGTTTTCTTTCTCATTCCTTTTCTAAAAAAAAAAAATAAACCACGAAAATTTGTTTTTCTCTTTTCTCTTTTTTTGTTTTTCGTATTTTCATTTTATTTCTTTAAATGCCACTCAAATCTTATGCATTTGTCGGCGTATCTCCTCGTACGATTTTCCTTCCCTTATCTGTCAAAGAACACACATTGATTTTTTTTTTTTTTTCTTCTTCTTCGTATACTATATTAATTTAATAGCTATTTCGTTCCGTTGTGCGTGTGTCTTAAATCACAATTATTATTTCTTATAATTGATCCGATTTTTACCTATCGTATACTGAATATATAATATATATATTTTTTTTCCTGTTTTTCATTCTGCAGACATCGTCTGGACTAAATTTTCTTTTTTTTATAACGTACATCGTACTAGAGTATATAAAAAATTATATACAAAAAAAAAAATTTGTTTTTTACAAATATAAAAATAAAAATAAAAAATCGTAGTAATGATTTTTAATTAAAAAAAATAAATAAATAAAATAAAACGAAAAAAAAAAAAAAATAGTAAACAAGAATTAATAATAAATGAAATGAATATATGTATTATAAATTATGAAAAAAAAGTTATCATGATGAAATATGATGTTCGATGTGTCTATATTATCGTTCAACGTTCTAATCATCAACGTTATGGCTTTTTCTATATATATATGTATACCTATAAATGTTATCTACGCTCTGCGGGGGGCAGGGGGGGGGGGGATATTTAATTTGTTATCACTGCAATATTTCTAATCGTCAGAATTCTCCGTATATATATAAGTATATAGATTCATTGTTATTACTAATACGCTAGCTGTGTAACTTTTCATCGTCTTCCTTTCGTGTTGGATATAGTATTATATATATATAGGTAGTATAGTGGCTGTTGTTTGTTTTAAATAACTAAAAAAAAGAAAAAAAAAAAAAAAAACGACAACAACGCGTAGATACGTAGCAACAATAATTTAATGAATAACACCGTTTTACGCGAAATAAAATAAAAAATAGAACATTCAAAATTTTCATCGAAGAAAGGTGTAAGATTTCAAAGATTCCGATCAAATCCGATCAGCTGTTGTCGTTTATTGTTATCATTATCATACGCGCGTTCGTAAAGTATATATATAATATGAGATATTCTGAAGGGTTTCTAGCGAAATTCGTAGATGAAAAAAAAATTTAATAAAAATTTTTCTTTGTCTTACTTTCTTTTTTTCTAAAACTCTGACCGTAAGTCGCGGTAGTTTTTCGTGTAAATCGTTATAATCTAATATCTTTAATATATATAATATACATTCTCGCCGTTTAAAGATATAAATGCATTGTTCATATATAGGCTGAAATGTATCGTTATGTTCTCTTTTGTTTTTTTTTTTTTTGTTTTTTTTTGTGGATTTTTTTGATGTACAGTAAATATTTACTGAATAAATAAATAAATTAATTGATCAATCGATATTCTAGCATGTAAATATAATAGCAGTCGAATATCTATAATGAACAATATTGAAATATTAATTATCGTATAGGTAATATATATATACTGAAATATTTCATTATTTCATTAATTCGCGTTCGCGTTCGCTTTCGCGTGTCATCGTGTTTCGCTATGCCTATACGTTTCTCTGTATATATATATAATATATATATATATATATATATATATATTATATATATATATATTATATATATATGTGGAAAAAAAATAAAAAAATAAAAAATAAATAATAATAATAAATATTTCTGGGCAAATAGGTGTGTGTATATATATATAATATATATATATTTTCTTATTATCTTATTTTCTTTGTCTTTGTCCGTTAGGTAAAATACGGATATATAATATAATGTACACCTATCATAATATCATCTCGAACGATATTATTTATATATATATATATGTTATGTTATGTTTTATTATTATTTGTTTTTTGTTTTTTTTTTTTTTTTTTTTCTCTAAACGAGAATATATTTTGATATATATATACCAGATAATATAGACAGAGAGATAGTAGATAGAGAGATAAAAGTGTGAGTGAGAGAGATAGGGATAGATAGTTACCTGAGTCTGTAGCCGTGTCAGACCACGTATCCATAGAATTTGTCCAGCGCGTGGCTTTTTATCCGAGTCAGGGTCGAATTTCTCATCTCCTAGATTGATCGTATCCATATCGTCAGGCTGGCCGCGGCCCCATCTATTTTTAAAAAACATTAAACCAGTTCTTCATCACTCGGTTCGTTTTTTTTTTTTGTATTTTTTGTATTTTTGTATTTTTTTTTTTTTTTGCGAAATTATTGTTTTTTTCTTTTCTCTTTGATTTCATTCTTTTGATTCGATTTTCCTGCGTAGCTTCCCGGTGCCCTTGCAGAGTAACCGTCTTCGCGAGGCATGGCACCCATTTTTTTTTTTTTCTATTTTTTTAAGTTTTTTTTTTTCGATCTTTTCATCTCCAAGTCTTATCTCAAGACTTTCATTCAATTGTTTTTTTTTTTTTTTTTTTTTTTTTTTTTTTTTTTTTTAGTATTCTCTCTGTTTCTTGACATGATTTTTTTTCGCTTCACAGTTCTCGATAACGATACATATATATACATTACAAGTATATATCATAGGCGTAACGAATATACATGGTATTATATTTTTTATATATAATAATCGCATTGCGTATTAGGTATGTACACAGGTAGTGGCACGTGGCTAGGCATATATTATCATTATACATATATAATAATATCGTTTAGTAAAAAATTATCGGCTCCACTGCAGGTTTTTGTCGTACGATTGTTAGTGAGTACCCTGTTCGTTTCGTTTCTTTTCTTTTTTGATTTTTTTCTTTTTTTTTTTTTACGCACTGTTCCGCTTTTCGATGTAGGTATACAATTTATATACATACATTCGTTTTTTTTCCCTGCAACTTCCATGCATAATACTGCTATATATATATATATATATAGAGAGATATCTGTACATATAATATATTTATATATACTTAATAATAATAATTATCATATCGCAATTAGTTTATCATTATTATTATTATTTTAATTAATTAATTAATTGATTAATTAATCAATTATTAGTCATAATCGTCGTAGTAGTAGTCGTCGTCGTTGTTGTTCAAGTTATTTCATACTTTTTCGCCACTTTAACCCTTAAAGTAAATCAGATTATAAATCTGACGCCCCCCAATGCTCACACGAAACTTCTTAATTCGATCGGATGGATTTAATCGTTCCCAAATCATTATCGTTTCACATACTACCGTTCCGATATTGACTAAATCAGCCGAAATCTAGCCCTCAAATTATTCGGAAACACGTTCATTATTGCGATCGTTCCGGAAATCGTGAAGTTAGCTTTCTTCGAAACCGTTGGCAACAATGGCGGTGTCAAGAACCCCGAAATACACCACCTCAAGAGTTTGAGTCACGATATCTGCGGGCCTGGCTTGAAACTTGCGAAATATTCAACGCAGTCTTGAAGCCGGACTTTGGCACGATAGATTAACGCTAATATAGTGTCTTTCGAAGCGATTGATTTCCGAAGAAATGAGATTCCCGATTTTCTGACGTCACAACGGTGCACGGATTATAACCATGAAAAATTGTGGGCTAGACCTCCGTGAATATTGGTTAAATAATTCGATATTAGGGGGAAATGGGGACCTACGGGTTGGTGATTTGAGGTACTAGGAGCGGGATCGAAGTTGTGGAAACGTCTGCGTCTGCGACGTCGACGTCGTAAGGTTCGGGGACCGAGTAGATGAATATTTCTGCACCTAAACGAAGAATAAGAATGAGAAGAAGAAGTAGTAGAAGAAGAAGTGATAGTAGTAGTAGTTCAAGTCGAAGTAGAATATGAAGAATAATAATAAGAGGAAAAAATAACCCATCGTTATAATAAAGTAAATAAATAACTGTATAAGGGTGATTTACCCTTATAATTTTCTGTATATGTACATTCATTCGTTCCGTGCGATCGAGGAATGGAAATAACTAAAAATTACTATATCCCATTTTTATCAGCGTTCAATAAAATCTCAGGCCCTTTGGTTTCTACTCTAAACTAAAACTAGGACTAGAACCAAAACTAAAACTAAAACTAAAACTTTGAGCCTCGTTGAGTATCCTTTCACACTATCATCGCATCATAAATATGTACCGCAATTGGTTTCTTTGTTTTTTCTTTGTTTTACGATGATTTGTCGATTAATTTGCATAACTCTTTTTAGCATACAAACAAGTACGTAGATTTCTGTTAGCTGTAATTATCATGCAACATCTAGTGTAAACAGTAATATGTATATATATTATATATGTATTATAGGTATAAACCTGTCTATATACTAGATCGATTTAGTATATACCTATATATCTATATCGGGTCAGAGGGAAAATGTTCAGGCTATCTAAAAAAAAAAAAAAATTAACAAAAAAAAAAAAAACAAAAAATAAAAAAACATTCAATCATTTTAATTTTCCTATTATATTATAATAAATAGTAGCGATAATTTTTGACGAGATCAGATTTCGTAATTGATATCTTTCTCTCTTCAATAATATATCCACAATATCTGTATCATTTCTTGAACATTTGACGATAAGAAATATGTATCTAGGTATTATATAAATATATATCAATAAAGAAACGAAGATTTCATTAATCGCAAGTCGGTGGCAATTAATTAATTAGTCAATTATCAAACTTCTCGATAGAGAGGGGCTATGGGGGGGGGGAATTATTATTATGATTATATATATATATTTTTTTTGCAACAATACGATAGGGACAAAGAGCGTAACAATTAATTATCAACAAATCATGACTTTGGCATGACAATTACGGTGGGTGGGTGGGGGGGGGGGGGGGGGGGATAAAAATAAATAAATAATCAGTGATGTCTAGCATGCAGTGGCCACTACCATGTACTAATTAGGGATAATATAAGTATATATATATAGTAGAAGCTAATTAATTCGAATAAGAAAATTGACTAGATCATTTTCTTTCATTCATTATTCTCAGAAATTTTCTTTCTTTCTTTCTTTCTTTCTATCTTATTTTTTTTTTTCTTGTCTTTCATTTTTTTTTTTTTTTTTTTTTTCTTTTTTCTACCAGACAAGATTTTTGGTTTTCTTCCAAACCCCCACTTCTGGGCACCATGCTGGTTACCATCGATTCCATTCACTATATTTACAGATGTATCAGAAAAGAAGAGGAGGAAAAAAAAAACTCGAGAAAAAAAATAAATAAAAAAAAAAAAAAAACAAGTGGGATACGATTTTCGTTAATTATTCGCAGCAAAATGTGAACTTTCGTGTTTATTGCGAGTGTTTTTCTCCTTTTTTTTTTTTTTTTCTTTCTTTCTTTCTCTTTTTTTTCCAACACTTCTCGCTATTATATACTTGCCGCGAATAATTACGAGGAAATATATATAGATCATATCATGATGTTATTGTAATAATAATTTGTTTTTTCTTCTCTCTCTATCTTTTTTTTTTTGTTAAATAAGTATCAACTGATGAGGCTGAGTTTTCACGATGTCATAGCGTTGTCCTCTATTTTCTATTGTTTTTCAAAATAAAACTATAAATATATATATATATATGTATATCTACTATACATAATATATATATATATTTATAGAATTCAAGTAAAACGAGGTCAACATACTAATATTCGAGAGATTTCCTGTTTCTTTGATTATTCTTTTTTTTTTTTTTTTGTTGTTGTTTTTTGTTTTTAAGACTTACGAAAGAATCTTTGGTATCTTGCGGGTAGGTATAGTAGTAACTAGCTGACCCCAAAGCAGAGTACCGATCCCGAAGAACAGACACCACATCCACTGTTCGAGGGTGAGTGCCTTTGTGTGAAAAGCCATCTTTCCGTATTGAACAATGACCACCTTTAAATAGAAGATTCATTACTCAAACGATTCCAGGGCCAATATTCCAGCGAGCGATATTAAATCTTCAAATAAGAAAAACAACAATAATAATAACAACAATTCCGATAATTACCTGTGACAAAGCAGTGCCGATCCATATACCGTAAAATATAGGATTCGTGAATAATCCTTCGAATATATTACGCTGTCCGTGAATCTTCCTCGCGTTCATTTCGTTGAACAACGTCATCATCACGAAAGTGTTGAATATAACAGTGAAATGTTGGGTGGGCTGTCCACCGTTCTCAGCAGCACTCTGTCCCGGTGGTATCTTGAGCATTTTATCTCCTGCGAATAGAAAAGTAGAGAAAAAAAAAAAGAAAGAAAGAAAGAAGAAAAGAAGAAGAAGGAAAAATTTAAATAATAAATAAATGGTAATTCGGGAGACCGACGACTCGACCCGTAAAGCCCGCTTACCCACGAATAGGAGTGTGAAAATAACCGTCAACTGGTATATCGCCTGTCCGAGTATATTCTTCATCATGGTTCTCGATATCAACGGTTTTGTTCTACCGTACGGTTTCCTAAGGAGAAGATCCGGCGTGGGCATTTCCGTGGCCAAAGCGAGAGAAGCCAGTGTGTCCATGATGAGATTGACCCACAGCATCTGCACGGCTCTGAGTGGGGAGTCTTGAACGGCACAGGCGCCGATGAAAGCGACTATAACCGCGACGACGTTGACGGTCAATTGGAACTGCAAGAATTTCGCTATGCTGTCGTAGACGTTCCTACCCCACATCACAGCCTTGACGATAGACGAGAAATTGTCGTCGGTGAGAATGATGTCGGAGGCTTCTTTCGCCACGTCCGTACCCGCTATGCCCATCGCGAAACCAACGTCGGCTTTCTTCAGTGCCGGACCGTCGTTGGTACCGTCACCCGTCACCGCGACCACCTCCCTACTCTCGGAATTTTTACTGTCGATTATACCCTTCACCAACGTGTATTTATCCGTCGGTGACGACCTGGCGAGTACCCTAAGCTTCGGCCATACTTTGTCCAGTAAATGTTGCCTGACTTCCCCATTGCTGTCTCTTATCCTACGGTTGAACTCCTTGCCTTCCAGAATGAGGAAGTCCTCGTTGGGCTTGAGGATCCCGCATTTCATCGCGATCGACCTGGCCGTGTTTATGTTGTCGCCTGTGACCATCCGCACGGTGATTCCGGCCTTTTGGCAGCGTCGTATGGCGTCAGGGACTTCGGGACGGACGGGGTCCTCGATTCCCACTATGCAAAGGCAGGTCAGATTGTTCACGATGTTTTCCTCGTCGTCCCAGTTCGGGTCGTTGTCGATGTGGACCTGGTTTATCTCGGCCTTGCCCGGTACGAAGTCGCGGTAAGCTATTGAAATCGTGCGGAGACCGTCGCAGGCCATCGGCTCTATAACGTTCTTGACAAGTCGCTCCTGCATCTCGCGCGTGAACTTCTCCAGATGTCCGTCTCGACCGTAGATAAAGGCACATCTGCGTGAAAGAAATAGCACGGAAAAAATGGCGGGGAATATATGCGTAGGAGTTTTGGATGAGATACTCACTTCTTCATAATGATCTCCGAAGCACCCTTCGTGAATAGCCTGAAGCCACCGCCCTGTCTCGGTATCGCAGTTGACATGCTTTTCCTCACGCTGTTGAAGGTGAAGACCCTGGTGAAGGTCTCTTCGGGAATATCGTCCCGTATAGTCTGGTAGCTCTTGCCCAAGGCAGAGACGAATCCGAGTAAGGCACATTCGGTCTTATTACCAACTTGCATAGCCAGTTCGGTGGGGTCCTGCGACGGCATGATCCTCGACGTGTAAGCCGAGTTCACGGATATAGCCTGGATCAGTAGATTGCCAACGTGGCTCGGCATGTCGCTGAAGCTCGGCACCGTTTTGCTCATCTTTTCGCACACGTATGACTGGACAACGGTCATACGATTGGTCGTCAGCGTCCCGGTCTTGTCCGAACAGATCGCGGTCGCGTTACCCATTGTCTCACAGGCGTCCAAATGCCGCACCAAATTGTTGTCCTTCATCATTTTCTAAAGAACAAACAATAATGCGCACCCAACGATCATATCACACACCCGCACTACCCCCAGAGGCTAGCTTAAGGTGGTCAGTAAAAATCGACGTTTTTTTTGGCTTAGGATCACTTACTGACAATTAGTATAAGATCACAAAATGCTGACAGATTCCGGTGGAGCTTCAGGCGTCATTTTGAAAAAACGTTTTTGGCCGATATCTCGGAAACTATGAACTTTTGGGCAAAAGTTGTGCGGAGCATTATTGTGGAGAATGAAATTTCGCATCTTTTGTTTCCCATGAACTTTTTTTGTAAGACTTACCGTTCACGATTTATGGCTCATTTAATGAACAGGTTTTTATTGATTAATCCGAAATAGAAAAACCTGTTCATTAAATGAGCCGTAAATCGTAAACGGTAAGTTTTACGAAAAAGTTTATGAGAAACAAAAGAAGCGAAATTTTATCCTCTACAATAATGGTCCGTATGACTTTTGCCCTGAAGTGCATAGTTTCCGAGAATTTTGTGATTTTATACTCAGTAAGTGATCCTAAACCTTACAAAAAATAAAATTGGATCGGTAGTTAAATTCGCGTTAAAGACTTCATAGAAAAGGGTATAAGAACCTTGACTGAGTAGGCGAGGGAGAGAGTAACGGCGAGAGGAAGACCTTCGGGAACAGCAACCACGAGTACGGTAACACCGATGATCAGATGTCGTACGAGGTTGTTAACGTATGAACTTTTCCAGTGTTTTTCATCAATGACAAACGTCTGCACGCAGAATTGTATGACGAGAATAACGACCGTGAGTACGGCGATAGTCGACCCGGCATATCCGATTTGAATCGCGAGTTTAGTCAGCTTAGCCTGCAGCACACTTTTCTCCTTTTTATTGGAAGGTTCAGGGGCCGGCTGGGATGAATCTTCGTGATTTTCGGCAGGCTCACGTTTCTCGACTGCAGGTGCGTGGCTGTTTCCTGTCACTTCGCCGGCTTCGTCTCCTTAACGATTATAAAAAAAATTGACGAAAAGATATTTCGGCATTAGTTTACCACCGCGTTCATCCTCACTTGCCACCCCCTACATCCGCACCCGTAATCATTTCTTGTTTTACATCGAGTCCCAATTTTATGAATAATAATTAAGAGTGCGAATGTCTGAGTATGGTAGTTTTTTTTTTTTTGTTTTTTTGTTCTTTGCTTTTCGAACGGAACAGTATATATATGATGAAAATTATTCTGTCGAGAGATTGTTAGTATTTCTATAGAATATATATATATAAGTGATTGGTGTAGTAGACAGAGGATAAATTCTTGCTTTTGGTGACTACATACAGTGTGTGTTCAGATTATTATTATATATAGGTAGTGAAACACGTATAATAAAATTTGATATCAATGTAGCAAACGAATTAAAATGTTAATTTAGAAGAAAAAAACAAACGAACGAACAAACAAACAAACAAACAGGAAAACGAAATAAAATCAACGGATGAGGCCGCCACCAAAATGCAGAAAACATGAAATCTGGGGCCGGGTTGAAGTTCCGAATTTTTTTTCAATTACCGAACGGTAAAAATTCCCAATTTTTAGAAATTCTAAACCGTCGAAAAATGAGCTCGGAATATTGAACGTACGGAAGTTACAACTCGACCCCTAGAAATCTCACTAATACCAAACGTTTAGTCCATCACCATTAATGCGAAAATAAGGTATGGGTACGGGTACACATTAGGAGTAATAATTATTTATCGTATGCGATTAAGTTTTTCAATACATAAGCGAGACAGTATAGTTAATCGAGTTGTTATATGTTATATTTCATTCAAACGATTTGTTGGTTGTTATATCCCGGCGAATTTAAACAGCATAATATTTGCGAACTTGAATGTTCTGACGATAATCCATGAGATTGTGTGTTTTTAATTTTAATTTCCATTCAATTTTGCTTATCTAAACTTTCAATGAAATTAATTAAAGAAATGATAATTATATTGAAATGTGAAAAATTAGAAGAAGACAGAGTTTGACAAAGACAGAAATAGAGAAAGAGAGAGATTAAATTATAATTCGAAAGGAATGATGCGATGAAATTAATCGTCTGATTGTTAATCGATGATTATAATGTTTTTTTTTTTTTTTTAAATAGATTTATTGATTCTTTTTTTTTTATCCTCTCTTTTATATGAAAGTATATTATATTATTGATTTTAATCACCTGGTAAAGACTTCTTCTTCCGCTGCTTTTTAGCTTCTAGATAAGAAAAAAAGTCCATGCAAAAACGAAAAAATTTATTAGCAATTTGTATATTCGAATATATAGAGTTTTGTCTTCTTTTTTATTCGTTCTATTCTCGTTTTTCTTTTTTTATCCCCCATCAATGAATTGCGCAACGATATTCATTTTTTTTTTTCCCCCCAACTTTATCTTCTTTCGTCTTTTATTTATCACACGATACACCGCAGGGTATTTCCTCAAATCACTAGCCACCACTATCGTCATCACCGTCTGTACCATATGGGCGTTATATGGCGGTTATAATTTTCCACGAAAATTCTTTTCCTTCCTTGAGAAAAATAGATGAAGAAAGATTGAAAAAAAAAAAAAAAAAAAAATAATGATATTTGGAAATATCCTGCAGGTGTACCGTATCTTGATTATTACACAGTTCAAATTTGTCATATACATAGTCTGCAACCTGGAAGGTGGTTCAAGGAATAAATCTCTCGTTCGAGCGAATAAAAATCTCCGTTACTTTTTTTTTTTTTTTTTTTTTTTCGAAAAAGGGATATTAACAGTTGTAAACGAGCCTGATCAGACCTTCCAGATTGTAGATTTGGCTGGAAAATAGACAGGGGGATGACGACGATCAAACGGGGCACTACATATGTGGGTTTCCTCATTTATTTATATATGTTTTTTTTTTTTTCTTTTCCATATACGGTGATTTGAATCGTTTACAATTAACTCGATACAGAATCTTCTTTACTTTGTTTTTCGATTGTCTGTTGGTTAATTAATATATTGTATACGATTCAAATCAGGTACGATTTAGATATTGGGGGGGGGGGGGGGGGGGGGGGGGGACACAGATGATCAGCAACATACATACATATTTTTATAATATATATCGAATGTAGGGTGACGAGGGGGAGGGCAAGATGCATTTCAGTGCTTCGATATAATCAACCATTCAGAATGGGGTGTGTAAAAAGTAAAATTTTTTTCTTTTTTTTTTTCTTTTTCTTCTAATTCTCGTCTCTGTTGTTCCCGATACAAGGTACCAGTGGCTAATATATATACAAAGTCCGGCTTTCCTCCCTGAACTCGATTTCCAGTGTCTCGAAAAGGGAACTTCTTGACTTTACGGAATTAGTACATATTATATATATATATATATATATACGTTTAAGAAGTTAATTAAACCCACTCTAAAACGTTGCAAGTTACATGCCAAGGGGAAGGAGGGTAGATTTCAAAATAAGAATAATATATGTAACGTCCATAGTAGATATATCATTTTCTCAATGTAGTAATCACATCAAACTCTAAAACCATGCGATATCTGCACCAGTATCTCTGTCCCCTCATTATTTTCTTTTTTTCTTTTTCTCATCTTCGTTATTTTTTTTCTCTCTCTCTCCACCGAATTCATTTAGCACGTGAAAAGGTAAACGGAGATAATTTTCTCTAAGTTCACTCAAAATATATGTTTTTTCCTCCTACCTGCGTCGAAAGTAGGCTTTTTCGTGCCTGTAAAATGGGAGAAAAGTGGCTCTTTCACGCCCTAGGGCGGTAAATTGTAATTTTTACTTTACAAAAAAAGAAATGCAATCAAAAGCCAACATTCGCCGCAGGTATTGGACGAAAAATATCTAGGGCTGAAAGTAGACGATTTTCCTAGCTGTAATCGTCCACTTTCCGCCCTAGTTACACAATAAACTAATTTCTCAGAGATGATAACATGCGAATTCGCGTCTCTACTGCTCCTAAATTTGAAAAATAATCTCTGAAAAATGTCTCTCTCTCATATCCCGATTCCCAACTATCCAAAGAGTCAGCAGAGACACGCGTTTATCCCCAAACCTGATAATCCCGAAGATCCTTCCTAGCTCGGAGACGAATACGCACCTTTTTTCATCTGCTTGATCTCCTGCTCTTGCTGGTTGACCGCCGCTCCTAACAGGGTGAATATGATACCGGCCTGAGAGTTCACTCCGACTGCAGTCACCAGCATTTTACCAGATCCCTCCATCACATGGGTGCCTGAATTTGAAAGCAGTGATGTTTGAACGACGCATTAAACGCTTGAGAAGAAAATTCCATCAGTTCTACCAACCAGACAACATCATCGGGTCAAACGCCTCCCCCTTCTTCACGTGATCTGATTCACCGGTCAAACTGGACTCGTCAACTTTGACGTCGTTACTTTGTATCAGGATACCGTCGGCGGGGAGCAGATCTCCATATTTTATCTGTCGGGGGAAATCGCAGGAGGAGATTAAGGCTGAAACCGAACCTTTCGGTCGCTAGATTTACTCCTTACCTGACATATGTCACCGACGACTATATCAGAGACGGATATCTGCTTGACCTCGCCTTGCCGAATGACAGAGAACTTGTGCTCCCCTTCTATTCGGTTCTGTAAACCCCTGAACTGTCTCTCCTTACTGTAGTCATTGAAAGCCGTTACGAATACGACTACGATTACTGAAATTAAGATCGCCAGGCCCTCGATCCACCCGTGCTGACCTTCCCCGTCGTCTGGGTTCGCTGGTACTGCGTGAACAAGATGTGAATGAGAAATTTATCCATTACAGAATTCCGCTACTTCCCAGGTCTCTGTGATACTGTCCTGATCAAGGAATAGCCGAGCGACAATAAGCCGCCTATATTTACCTGTACTTTCCTCGTCCGCAGGCTGGTAGAAGCTGAGACCGAGAGAAACCAGCGCCGCTATTTCTAAAATAATCAGTGTCACGTCTTGCAGCGCCTCCCAAACCAATTGCATAAAAGTTTTCGGAGGCTTAGGCGGTATCATGTTAGAACCGAAGGTCTCCTGCCTGTGTTGAGTGTCTGCTACCGAGCCGCTGAGACCTGGAGATTAAAAAGTGGAGTCATTGGTCGATATGGAGGCTCGGAAGAAAGCGTATTATACAAACCTTCGCTAGGGGAGGTGTACAATTTTTTGCATATTTCCTGTACCCCGCCGAACGTGTTTACTTTCGCGATACTCTCCCGGCCTCGATGCTCCATCAGCTCCCTGAGCTGTTTGAGCGTTATCCCATACTGGGCCGGCCGCCCGTCTATCGTCGCCATTTTTAATTCTTTTTAGCTTCTTTTACGACGTTGGCTAGCGCCAACTCTTCCCTTGATCCCCGAACCTCGACCACTCTTGCTATTGCTTCGTTGTCGCTACTCTCGCAGCCTCCAAGTACCTGGAGGTACAATAATCTGGAAAATATTCAATAAACACAAATTTATTAACGAGCCATTTTTTAGCAGACTAAAAATTAACTTCGAATTACTGTATTTTTTTTTTTTATACAAAATTATCGCTCGAATTAAATACATTTCGGAGTTCTATGAATTCAACTTCTTTCGAGTTAACATGTCTGTGCCTAAAATCGATGAAATTCGCGAGTCTTCGTTTATATTTTCCCAATTTTTTCGACCAACTATCTTGGCTAGAGGAACAAATTAGCGAGTAGATAAAAAACGCCCGTTCCCATTCACCTGCTGATTCATCACACCAAAGCGTTACATCGCATTTTCGAGACCAGCAGACTGGGAATTAGCTTGAAAATCTTCGTTGGATTGAAATTATGCTTTTTTATTATAATCAAGGACGTTCCGGGGCCGGGGAATTAAAGTCTCGAAATCATCGTTCGAGAATAAAAATCTACGAGATTTAAAAGTATTCGTTAAATTGTTCAATTTATTCAATGATTCGTCGCTCATTGATGATCTAATACTTGTGTTATACCGCGAAGTTGATATTGAGCGAAATGAGTCGTACTTTCAGGATTAAAATATGACGAATTTGCGAGCGCTTATGAGCGCCTATACGCATCGCGCATATCGTGTATTGCGATAATATTTGCCAAGTAAACAGCGATAAAAATCTCTCTGTAACATCTCGGTAGGAATTGAGCGTATCTATTTCGTCAATCTAGCAGACTGAGGGATTTTATTTTTCAAACAATTCGAATACAACGACAGTACAAAACGCCATTCGTATTTCCTTCCCTTTAATTCTCCCTTTATAATATCTACACAGCGTGTTGAAAAAAACGCTCGGAATTTTCACCCAATTCGATTCTCGCCAATTTCAAAGCCTCGGCAATAATAAATCCGGCAATTTTCTAACCAAGAGAAGCGGAACAGCCACACATGGAATAGATGTACATAGCGAGAGGGGGGGGAGAGAGGAAGGTTACGGGAATGAGGTTATGTTCGACTCCCGCCGTTCGCTGGTTTGTTTAATGATTTAAAAATCCACGAATAAATCGACGGCTCGATTGTCGCGGATGATAGAATTCAGAGTTTAGAAAACTGTAGATAGTTCGGCCGACGTAGGTGTGAGTAATTCGCAGATCTGCAATACATGGCGCAGTTTCTTTAAATGAATCAATAAGGCGTCAAAGAATCGCGTCTAACGGTTCTGACGGGACTAGAGATAGGTGAACGACGACGAGACTTTATTCGCGACAGAATAGAAGTGACGTAAGTCTGTCGGCGAGGTGTAACAGTAAAAGACGTCGTAGAGAGAAAACAAAAATGACAATAATAATGATAATAATGAGAACCAAGGTTCTGCCTTGGATAAAAGTCTGCGGAAGGACGAGAGTGCGGTGGTAATTTACCTCGTGCGTCAAGACTCTCTTTCGCGATTGAATACGAACTGGAAATAAAACAACGAACGACGCCTCACCCCTGGCGATATTTCTCTTTCAAGCCGGAGCCGTGCGACACGGAAAACCGGTATACTAGATGCCGAAGTTCGCGATGTAAAACGAGCAAAAAGTATGCACCCCGGCGAAATCGAGACCGAGCATTGACCACATGCGGCATATATATTCCGCTCACGGGTGTGAGTGCGCGGCTCTCGACATAAGCGAAAGATTGTTACAGCGCAGGTGGCGGCTTATTCGATTTAAATATTATTCTATGTTAATGACACTCACGATTATTATTATTATTTACCGCACTCGGGTCTCGGCTTTTATTTTATCGACGTATCCACCAAGTCCACTTGCCAATACGAATCCTCTTTGCACTGGTAGTTGATATTAAAAAAAAATCAGCGGAGAACCGAGCCCGCTTTCTCTCCTCTTTTTCTCACTCACTCGCTCGCTCGCTCGTAACCCGGCGACTACGACGACGCGATTGTAACACTGGCTAGCGGCCGAGTGAGGAGTGAGCATGAAAGTTTGAGATGAGCACGAGCCAGGCTCTCGGCATTAATGGTTTGCGTGGCCTGCACGAGCGCGGATAGTTCGCGGCGCCCCACCAGGCGTCGCGCCGCGCGACAACGCCTGTTCAGGAATTGCGGCAGCCTTCGACTAGGCGCGAGACGCGAGGGAGAGATTTCAAGATATACAGGCTTATCATCGGGCTTGATAACAGTCCGAAAAACTAATTGTTGCGCAATAAACTGCCAGGCATATTTACGATTATCTACGAGGTTTGACGTCAATCGGGCAAGCCGACTGCAAAGACGGAGCTGACGGAGAGGCTAGATAAACAGAAACTCAACCCAGGGCTTCTGTTTGTCACCAACTAGACGGAATCACGTCGTTTTAATATATTAGCGTTCGGGCGAAGATCCAGCTCACATCATAATCGTATATCATAATCAAATGAGGACCCTGAAACGTCGCCTACGCAAGACGGGACGATAACTTATCACTGTGGACCCGAAGCCGGGGAATTTTTTCGATTAATGAATGAAAATCGAGTTTATGAATTTCGAGTAAAATACCGCCGCGATTTTTCCCTCGCGGTTCGATTCCCGAACGCCTCGTCTGGACCGCGCCGGTTATATTTCGGAACGCGAAATACCCGGTCCGAAACTCACCGCCGCGTCGTTCTTCTATAATAGTTCGTTACTTCGATGCCGTATTTTCCGAACCGTGCGGAGGCCCGCGCGATTTGAATACCGCCTCTCGACTCGAGCCCCTCACAACCCGCGGCATTCGCTTTGGCATGGTTCTATCTGCTCCTAGATTCGCTAGGATGGGGGGCGAGCATTACACGCGCGGTTAATTCCGCGTTCGTTTAATTGTATATTTGAATTTAGGCATTAACCTGACTTTCGGACATTTAGCGAACGTCGTATCTGTAACCTCAAAGAAACGAGGAGAGAATGAGAAGAGAAACGAAAGACGCGCGGCGCCCATCGGCAAATTCGGTAGTTTCCTTCATTTTATCATTTTTCATTTATTCATAGAAGAGAAATATTCACGGGAAATGTATCACGTGACGGATACGCGTGTATCGCAGTTTCAAATGACAAATAGTGCTTCCTCTAACCGAACCTAATTCAATTGATATATCTTACGTGAATCCCGCGAGCGGAATATTACGCAATGTTTGCAATGTTTGGAATTACTACACGTTCTTCCCTTACGTACTTAGAGATCGAAATTTGATCCGCTATTCAACGAGCGATCGATGATGCGGAGAAAATACATCTCGATGCTGTATATTTTTAACATTGTACAAAAAAAAAAAAGAAAAGAAAAGAAAAACCTAATCGATATTCCGAAATACTTTGATCGGACTAATTAATTAATGTCTCGGATTAAAGTCGGCTCGACTGCACTCTGCGTTTTTTTCTTTATTTCTTTCTCTTATTTTCTTTTCTCCGTTCTTTCTTCATTTAATTGAAGAGTAAATGCTAAGTAATTGCCAATCGCTGAATTGATTAGCTAAAGCTGGGAATTCCGCTCTCGTAGATACCGAGGATACACCTGATCGAGACTCGTTATTTAGCGGGTTGTAGAGCCGTAGAATTCAAGTCGAAAATATCCTCCGGATATAGCCAGTTGAAATCTCCATATCTAGGGGGTAGAAATACGACGACGTCGCCGTATGAAAAAGTAAAGAAAAAAAAAGAAGAAAAATGGCCTCCCAGTATGCGGGAGTGAATGAAAAATGACAAAAATGAACGCGAAAGGCCAGGGATTGAAGCCAGTAAATACAGGAATTCCGCGTCTATACTATATTTTTAAAAGTATATTTTTAAGCCGCGTCTTAGCGGCTGCCAGGTATCAGTTTCAGAGGAAAAAGTCTCGGTGGTATTATTCGCAACTTTATGGAAGATTTTCTCCCTCGATTCGCGAAAAAAAAAAATACAAAAAAAAGAACATTAAGAATAAAAAAATGAAGTGCGAAATATCAGAGAAATGAAATATACGATGGAAATAATTAATGTACGTTCGGTAGTTCAACGCGTGGCTATATTAACACACTCGCGTTGATTACATATACTCTGTCGTCGAAGTTAAGGTTAGGTAAGGTAAGGTAAGGTAAGGTAAGGTGAGGTAAGGAAATGGGAATGGGAATGAGAATTGGAATGGGAATGGAAGCAAATCCCCAGGCGTCCCTGTGTCCGCCGTCGCGTCGTCCGGGTGAATTTTGGTCCGCGGAGCTGGTTGGCTGGCACTCCCGAAATAATGTTTCGACGAACGAACGGAACGAACGAACGAAACGAAACGAAACGAAACGAGACGAAACGAGACGAGACGAAACGAGACGATACGAAATGAAACGAAAAGGCAGGGGAGAGCTCCTCTCTCTCTCTCTTAAACTTGCTCGTACTTTTCAGACGTTACATAATACCTATGGTACGTTCATTTCCACCCCTGACACCTGTCTCGTCTATATCCATTCGTCGATCTTATCTAATAGACTTCATCATCATTTGATCTCTGTTCAATCCCCGTATCGATATATATTTTACGGGAATGACCTTTTTCCACGGATTTCGCTTTTCAACCTCACGATGACATAACTGCTTTGTTTTTTTTGTTTTTTGTTTTTTTCTTTTTTTGCCTACGCGATTAATCAGTTTTATAAATAATAACAATAATCCCGACAGGTCTTCTCCTTCTTTCAAAATATCAGCTGTTTCGGTGTTGCTACTTATTATACTTACACTCTGCGCAGACAGTCGCGTAAAGTAATTGGTCAAATACGAAACACGGGCATAATTATTACAGGTATTAAAAGGCGAGTGCTTTAGTTGATGTAAAGAAAGAAGAAGGCTTGGCTCTGGCTACTCTCTCTCTCTCTCGTTTTTTATTATTATTTTTTTTTTGTATACTTTTTATTATTATTTTTTAATTTATTCCTCGTATCTGGTATAAAGCCGCCCTGTGTCACATGCACAGATTCATCGAGCCCCACGCCACCACGCTACGCCACGCAACGTAACGCAACGCAACGCCACGGCACACCACGCACGCCACTGCTTGTAAACCCCGCCGCCTCTCCTCGTACCGATACGACGCGGGGTAACACTAAAAATAACTTTTCCGTTTTCAGTTACTGCACTGGCATGTAATATGTATGTAGTACGTACGTGTTTTTTAAAAAAAATCTTCCGTATATTTATTTTACTTCACGAATTTCCTTCACTTTATACTATATATTACTTGTTCTCAAAATTTGTGTGTATTATTATTATACATGTCCGTTTTATACCTTGATCGACACATTTATATTTATTGATGTCGTTAATTTTAGGTGTTTTTATTTTTATTCTTATTTTAATTCAATTTTTTTTAAAATTATTTTTTAAATATTTTTCTTTTTATTATTATTGCGATTATTTCCAAACGAATGAAGAGACGAAATTTTTGTCGAACTATTAACGAAACTGTAGAAAGATAAATCTGAAACGAATAATCTTTTACCCTTCCTTTTTATACATAATTATATAATACGGTAACGCGAATCGTTCCCTATTAAATCATTTCATTATTCAACAGTTTGACACAGATCCTATCGACGTGATAGGAGATTATTATTATTATTGATATCCTTTTATCTTGTTATAATCATTAACGTCAGTGAACGATAACAGTTCTCGATTTGTTACAGCAACTAACTAACTAAGTAACCAACGTTTTTCTATACACCGTCAACTTCGATGGTATATTAACTACACTGTCGTTTTTTTCTTTTCCTCTTTCCTTCCTTTCGTTTTATGTCCTTTATTTATTTATTTTTTTTTTTTTACACTCTGCGGAAGGATTGATTCGATAATTTAAGGGCGTTTGTCTTTTAGCGATTATAGCATGTATCCCGAAATTTGCGATCGTTTATTATTTATTTCAAACAATTTCGCTTACGATAATATAATATATGAATCATATATATATACATATTACAATAATACTTAAATTAGAGCCTGGATTAGTTTAGAAACATGTTATTCTGTATATATATATATATATATTTATATATTAGTTGATTTAAAAAAATTTTTAATTACGTTTTTTTCTTTTCCTTGTTACAACCGAAGATAACCTGCACCCACCCTATTACTTTACTGTTATATCTTATCTCTTTTCATCATAAGATTACAATGAATTATTTTATTTTTAATTTTCTCTTCTCCTCTCTCCCTCTCGCCCTCGTATCCCCGTCTGTTCGATATTATACTATATATTACGTGCTTTAATAATCGTTGATTCATTATATTTACATATTTGTATATGCCGTTTTCTTGTCGTAATATTTTTTTGTTTTGTTTTTTCTCTTAATTTTTAAACGACCGTGTAAACTAATATAACATCAAACAACGACGATAACTAAGGTCATGCGTGGTTTGGTCCAGAGATAGATAGATAGATAAATAGATAAATAGATAGAAAGATAGATAGACAGCTAGGTAGATAGATGAATGATTATTTAAAAAAAAGGCAGTTTTTGTTGTTGCTTGTTGTTTTATTCTTTCTTTTTTTCCTTTTCCCTTTTATACGTTAATTATATATATTTATTATACTAAATTTTGAATATAATTTTTGGTGTTTTCTGTGTGTGTGTGTTTTTTTTTTACGATCTTTCTTTCTTGTTGAATTTTTCTGTTTCTGATTTTTTGGTTATTATTATTTTATTTTTTGTTCTTCCTCTTTTGATTTTTATACACAACACGATGTACAGTGTGTTCGGTTACGATGACTTTTTCGGACTGGCTTCGGGGGTTCGCTCGCTGACGTCCGTGAGACTTTATGCGCAGGCGTTATACCTACACCTCCTCGGCGTCGACGTCGTCGTCGTTCTATATCCACGGTTCTCGCAGGAGCGTCGTTTCTCTTAAGTTTATTCTCGCTCACCTGGAAGCGGGGGGCGTCCCCGCGTATACGAAAACGCGAATAAAATCGAATAGAATATATATATATATTCGATTAGGATGAAAATAATTTGTGAAGATTTTTGAAAAAGAAAATCAAAAATCACCAAAATCCCTCAACAATCTCGAAATCGTTTTCATCAATCGTTTATTTTTATTTTTCTTATTTTTCTTTTTCTTTCGTTCTCTCGCCGTTTCCGCATATTTCCGAAATTTCGCCAAAACTACGTTTCTTCGCACCTTAGACAGTTTCGCCGCTGTTCGCGCGCAAGAGAAATCCAAGATGGCCGCGACCAGCTATATTCGCCGAACTCCGAACCGAGGAGTTCGGAAGCGCCCCCACGACGTCGCGTAGCGTCGGTTCGTTCGCGGAACGACGCGACGCCGTTCACTAAATCGATTAGTAAAAGCTACGTCACTGGGTCATATTGTACGACTCTTCGCTCGCCGCGTCATAGAGTCACAGAATCTTCTACAAGCAGACGAGACACGACGATATGTTTCAATCTTTCCTTCTCTTTTCTTTCTTTCTTTTTTTTTTCTTCTCATCTTTCTTCATTCTATATAATGCGCGGTGAAATTTTGTGATAATTTTTTCAATTTTAGAATTTTTTATAGAAAACTTTCCTCCTCGTCATGTTATCGGTTCTTTTTTTTTTTTTCTTCTTTCCTTTCTTATTCTCGACTGTTATGTGTGTATATATTAAATATCCTCTTCGCTTGCGTATATCTTCGGATTTGAAATTCGGTCGATCGGGAAAAAGAAGAAGAAGAAGAAAGAAAACGAGAGAGAGAGAGAAAAAGACGGTATTCCTATATCGTAGATATTTATTATTTCTCTCGGCATTCGCGCGCATCGTCCGACCCTCGTAATCTAAACTCTCTGTATTATTAAATACCTAGAATCCCGTAACCCTGGCAGGATAAGGATGCCGTCCCAGTTTCTTATTTCTAGTAGATTCTTACGCTAGTGCAAAAAACAAAAAAACAAAAAAACAAAAAGAGAAGAAAAAAAAAGTTGAAAAAATATGAAAAATATCAATCGAGGGAAAATACGAAGAATTTTATAATTATAAAAAGATACATACTTATGTAGATACCTATATATAAACTGCGATTATACTCAAACTCTATTTAATAAATTATAGAAATTATTTATCTAATATGAAAGATCCCCGTGCCGCGAGTGATTAAGTTTTAATTTATAATATATTATAAAACTAAAAATAAAATAAACAAATTTATGATAAATATTTATCGCACTTTATTCACGTTTATTATTATATATTATTCTTCATTTCGTACATTCATGTCCATGTATACCAGTTATAGAGTTGACCTAGGCAGGGATCAGTCGCTTTGAAGAAACGGCATCTGATTTCGCTTACGGTCAAGGCTAAAGTATACTGCTGAAGCAGCGGAAGCGAGCTGTGAGATAAATATATATATCTATAATATATATATATATATATATATATATATAATTTACATATATGCCTAGTACGTGAAATTATTATATAAATTATAGTTCAACTTACATACGTGTCAAAACAATGACGCAGACCCAACGAATGACTAATAGTAAAATGTGACCGAAGAAGCAGCTAGCTGACAGAGGCGTTCTAATATTCTAGGTATATACCATTCAGTCGAAACGTCATCGTTGCATTTATCTCTTGGTATTAGCTGGCTTTACGAGTATGTACGATGATCTTATCTCCCGTGTATACGACTAGGCGATTAGTTGTTTTTCGAATAGTAAATTTCTGGGTACATAAATAAGAATTCCTATTTTTCTAAGATTCCAAATTCTCAATCAATCTACCCCGACGTCATAAATAATTTGCAGAAATTTTGAAACTTTTTGTTTTCCGAAAAGTGCATTTCAAAACGATCGTTTTGACACTCCCTATTCGTTTCGATATGATCAATCCAGCCCGAGTTATTAAATCCTGAATGAACACAGGAGTTTTGGCCTCTCGAATCTTCGGCTTTCGGAATGACTTTTTTCCAGGTTTCTTTCTGCGGGTGCCTTTAGTCCTCCACGTCAAGAATTTGGGTTAAAAGGGTCTGTAAAAGTGGAATAAAAACGGAGAGAATGGAACGAGCTTGCGCGTAACGAGGAGCGATTGAAAGTTTTTTTTACAACGTTTCATGATTAAATTAGGTCGAGTCATACGCCGACTTCTCTGACGTAAACGTAATCATACTGAAATCTAAAACCGTGTTGTGCGGAGTGCCAAAGTCCGCTGCCCCAGGCTCGTGACGGTCATTGTAATGATAGCTGTGACGGAAATGCGAATGAAACATTCGTTCGTAAACGCGATGCGAGTTTCTCGGTAAAAATAAGAAGACGGAAAAACGGAAACGAGTATATACGTACGGGAGGAATCAACACTCGTGTAGCTTAATCAACCCTGACGTCAGAAATGGTAAAATACATAAAAAAAAGAAAAAAAAAAAAAACAAAAATCCGGGGCCTGGTATCTCGTGGATCGATTTTCATCCGCCCGACCGTAATGAATTCGTGTCTCTCTAATCATTCCAAGAACATACATTTGTTATCATAATCTGCGATATTCTCCAACTCTGAAGAAAAAAAAAAAAAACGAGAGAGAAAAAACATCAATGGGATTAGACTCGAGATACGAGGGTTGTGCGGAAGAATTACCCTCCAATTTTTCTCCTCTTTTAACCAACCGGCGAAATTTATCCGCCAAATTATCACCCTGGTATCTCGAAGCGTACAGCATATAGTAACGCAAGGCGTGGTACAGCGTCCTGCCAGTCATTCGTCGTGCGTAGAGTTCAAGCGCGACGTATAGTCTGACGCAGAATCTGAACAGTCTGAGCTATCAGGACTTGTTTCACTCGTTTGACTCACGATGAGACTAAACGAAACGCTACGCGACAAGTCCCAGCGCTGACGCTGATTCACGCGTAAGCTCGGGGTATAGTTAGCTGCAAAAGTTCGCCCCGGCTGGGGTGTACAGTGAAAAAATAGGGGAGCTCGATTCCCGATGGTTCTTACGGCTAGTTACGACCAAAGGACTAACAAATGCACGAGACTGGTTAGTTATAGCTAATTCCGGAGCTGCCAGCGCGAGGTAAAGCGTGTAGTATAAATCCTTGAAAGAATGAAGTTTAACTAGCCAACCTGCAGCCTGCATTTCGCCGGCTTCGTACGAATAAAAGGCAACAAATGCTGCCGTAGGCAAATACTATTAAGCGAGGTATATACTCGCCCATGGTTGAAGTTGCAATTTTCTCGGTTAGATAATCCCGCCGGTATTAATCCTCTTAACCAACTCCGGTGTACAATGGAAATAGGTTGTTAAAAACGGCTCATTATTCCCAGAGAAGAATATAAACTAACCTAAAACGGAGCAAGAGAATATTTTCAGCGTATATGTGCGATTCTATCAGACATTATAGCCTAGTCATTCGACCTATCAGCGACGTTATATTTATTAATGTATCGCGGCAATTTCTCCTTACAAAAAGTGATTCAACCGGCACAGCCAGCCACGTCTGTAGACTAATGACTATCGTGCGGTTTTTAGAGTAACGTTGTAGCTGCTCTGTAGAGTAGTCTGAAAGCTGTCTGGGCTTTGGCCTATAGAACTTGTGCCCGATGTCTGACGTAACGTAGGCGTATAGGTAGAGGCACAGTCTGGGCAAGACTAAACATGCATTTCTAATAACAAATAACATTCGCCAGTTGCCGAGTCCGCGATAAAATTGGCGCTGAATAAACCGCGGGTTGACTGCTGCAGTCGGTGGTAATGGGGTTTAGCAATATTCCTAATAAATATCCAAAGATCAGGGTCAATTTAGAGACTCTGAACCCACAGAAGCCCGTTAACTGCGTGAGCATAGAACCGCTCTGAACTGCTGTGAACTGTACCGATAGCAATAATGAAAATGGCAGAGGCGGGTATATCTAGGTGGCCAGGTAGCGTGACATGTCGTGTAACTCGAAGCCCCACAGCTATGGGTCTGTATGCCGGTTGTCTGTCTGTATCTAACGGTCTATAATCACCTATTGCCGCGCTCTTCCACGCCCTGATCTTTATTACCCATCCCTTGCTCGCACCCTTTTCCGATATACCGAGTGGTTCGATTTCAGCCGGCCATATTTTCAGGGTAGATTCCCCGCAGAAATCCAAGACTAAATTTCCTTTACGAAAAATTCGTAGCACCAATAGTTTCCGAGCTACGGAAGATCTCAGTCGACCAATCGCGGTGCGCGCAAGACGCGCGGACTGGGCGCTGCGCAACTCACGCGCATGGCTGGCCCAGTCTGCGTCATCCGTGAGCCCCGCGATTGGTCGACTGAGATCTTACGTAGCTCGGAAACTATTGGTGCTACGAATTTTTCGTAAAGGAAATTTAGTCTTGGAATTTGGCAAGGAATCCACCCGCAGAGGTACGAATTCACAGCGAGGTCCGACGAGGTTTTACCGAGAGAATTATTCGACTTTACGATATTTGAATCGGATCAAGTTTACCCGGCGAAATTCTAAACCTTGTGATTCTCACCGAGGATCATGACATCCCCTTGTCACGGTTATATGCCTGTGACAATAATCTAAA
The DNA here is from genome assembly GCA_944452935.1 of Rhogogaster chlorosoma. Classification (NCBI taxonomy): domain Eukaryota; kingdom Metazoa; phylum Arthropoda; class Insecta; order Hymenoptera; family Tenthredinidae; genus Rhogogaster; species Rhogogaster chlorosoma. The sequence continues at coordinate 2,021,018 of OX101801.1, read as the reverse complement.
TACGACGACGAGTTCCTGCGACTCCTTTCTCGACTTTGCCCAAGTTGTTCTGTTCAGTAAACAAAACAGGCATGTTTTCCACGCTTAAAGAGATTCGAAAGCAGATTATCCGTAGTTCTGCGAAGGTAGTTATATCTCGGAAAGTTTGTTCATGCACTTAGGGTAGGTTTCCGTGAACCGGGCCGGTCCTTTGTCTCAAAAATTCCTTAGCTGCTGGTCATAGAATCTCCTCGAACGAAAAATGCTCAAAATTCGAGAGGGAGGATCTGGGCGAATTTTGGCCATGAAAATAGTTGACAAATTCAAGTCTTAAGGCGGCTACACACCGAATGAATTCGACCATCGATACACCCGCGGCGGGGCAAGGCTATAACGTAATTTCCAATTAGTGGTATAGTCTTACGTGCGGCTATATCTACACATCTACGATCCACCCACCCATGGTACTAATGGCATTATACCACGCGTGTAATGAACTTCAGTCAGTCAGAATATGCAAAAGGCTTGTAGCTATTAACTAATGGAAGAGGGTTAGGGAATTATTATTCGTGTAATTTGATCCCCTACAGGTGTACGTTTTTTTTTCTTTTTCGTTATTTCCTCTTTTATTTTCTTTCGTTTTGTTATTTGTTAATTAACCGCAGGGCTAGTCTGACTATAATCCGCCGGTTGTATAAATTCGGCGAAGTTTGCCCGAGGAACAATAAGCAGTTTGTTCTCTTGACCCTGTCTTATCTCGGCATACGAATTAGCCGACGGTTACGTGTCTGCATGGGCCGAGTATAGGAGCTCCATACAACTACCAAAAATCAACAATTGTATACGCACACGGAATCGGTGACTCACACGAGGCAATTTACCAAGATTCCAACGCGTCTCGATAACGTGGTTCGCCTATCAATTAGCTTAACTAACCTAACGAACCTCGGCTACCAGGTAGCGGTAGCCAGGTACGTATTCTACTCGTTCAACGGGACTGACTGCTTCGGAAATCATTTTTTTTCCTCTTCTTTTCACATTTCATGACTTATAGGGTGAAGAAAAGAAGAGCAAAAAAAAATATAGAATTCAAGTCAAAAGGCGAAAGTTAATCGTATATATACGATTGATTCTGATTATTGAAGAGAGATAGAAATTTTTATATCTCAAGAACTGATCTAGTTAGAAGAAATTCTGCAAGGCTGCTTTTGTTGGAAATTGAACGCTCTACAAAAAAGGTTTCTTGATTTTTACCGATAAGTCTAACCGTTTCAAAGTTAGCCTTGCCATTAAATGACCAGAATCGTCAGAGAAACTTCGAAACGGTTAGACTGATCGAAAAATACCAAGACACCTTTTTTCTAGAGCGTTTAATTTTGAACAGAAGTAGCCTAGCAGAATTTTGTTAAATAGATCGTTAGTTGATCATAAAGAAGTAATTTTCGAAGGCGCCTCTCGGAAAAAAAAAATAGTCGGTTCATTTGGCCCAGCCTAATATATATATATAATAATGAAAAAAATAAAGAGGCTACGGTATAGCAATATGTGCGATAACACATTCCCACGAGTTTAATTATACCTTAACATACAAAGTTGACAATTGTCCGAGATAGGTATACATGTAATGTCCAAGGACGTTGATTAATAATTACGAAACCTGATATCGAGTTTAAAACCAGCCATACATATGTACCACATATGTATCTTATTTCCTATCCAAGACGTATGTTCGGTAAATTTTGTCGCTGTAATCTGTTATCACATATGTAATACCTGTATCTATACCTATCTAAATATATCTTTTATCTGTAAATATCGACTGATTGCATAGTAGCTGTTATCGTTTAAGAATCAAATTTCGAGTCTCTCGTTTCTCTTTCCCCTCGCGAGTTCGACAATAATTATTCATCGCCAAATGCAAGTAGATGCAGTATATCTAGTTACGCATTTACTCGGGAACAAAAACTAAAAGGTATTAATTACTTTTCCTTTTTTTTTTTCTTCTCTTTCTCTTCCCTTTCTAGCTTATTTTATTTTTTTTTTTTGGCGACATCGAGACGGCGACTAAGGCTATATCCATCTGTTCAAGCCACGTAGGAAGCAGTGGCCTGGACCTCGAACAATAGGATCGTCTGAATTACGACTTTGGCAAGCCAAAATATTTTTTCATTTTTTATTTACACCATAATTTTCATCTCGTTTTTATTATATCTCGCGTTTTATGGCTGTTTTTTTTAATTAATCATAACGCACGATTTGTTCGACGAATTTTTTCGTCAAATTATACCTTAGAATATATCATATATCTTGCATTTTATCATTTTGATCTTTGATTAGTTTTATCTGGGTCAAGTTGAATTTTATCTCACATATATATTTCGACAATTTTTTATTTTTTTTATTTTTCGTTTCATTCTCATCCCTCTCTCTCTCTCTCTATCTCTCTATCTGAGAATCCATCTTGTATTCGAGTCGTGAAATATTGACTATATGCATACATAGTTAGTTGTGAAAATATAGTCTTCCCCTACGTTTGGAAACTAATTTATATTTATTTATCCACTTGTTTTTTTTTTTTTTCTTTTTTTTTTCGAGAAACAAGTAAAAGAAACAAGAATAATGAATATTGACACGAATATAAACCAACTAGACTGTTTATTTCTGACGAATAATTATAGTACACGTACACACGTACAGTTATAGTATAATAAAAGTATGAAAACGTATTATTGATTATCACTCAGACGCAATTTACAACCGTTTTGTAGTTATAGGTATACTTATAGATCTATCAATGTTTGCCTTAGGTTATGGAATTATTTTCTCTGAATTATATATCCATTTGCGAAAAATAAAAGATATATCAGCAAATTTTTCGCTATTATTTCGAGGGCATCAACCTCGTCGATTGACAACTGGTTCCCTTGGGTCAGGTTAAGCCAAGAAATAAGAAAAACGAAAAACGAAAAACGAGAAAAACGACAACGTAACATCTAAGTCCCTTTGGACAAAAGCTAGTCATCGATTCTCTCCTAGCTTATAGAGTGGCGAGTTTGTTAATTACATTATCCGCAATCGTTATATAATATTTTCCTTTTACCCTATACCCGTTTCTCTACATATAACGTGGATCTACCTACATCTATATGTATACATATTTTTGTATATACAGTGAGTTTTCGTATCTGCGGGTCACTTGTTGAATGAATTGGCGCTCATTTCATTGTGAATTCATTGTTAAGCATCAACAAGTGACCCGGAGATACGAAAACTCACTGTATATTTCCGTATCGTGAATTGACGTCATATCCGCGTGCAGGTTGTTAATTAATTAACTCGTGGGAATATATCCGTGCATATATACGTATAACGTGTAATAATATGCCCATTAAACGACGAGCCGGACAGAATTTAACCGCAAATGTTGTACAGGTACGTGTACGCTGCACAGTGTATCCCTTGTGTGGCTATCCTGCAAGATTCGAACTCCAGAAATCGTGAATTCGTTTTGTGAGACGATTCGAAATTTTCAGGAAAGCCGAAATTGCGTAAATTATTACCGTTGGGAGTTTGAAAATTCGAAACCTCGACGCGACGGTCCGAAACCCAAGGCAAGATATCGAGCGAGATATGCACCGAGCACTGATAATTACAAACGACGATAACTTCCCTAAGTAGCAAGATATGAGTGATCAGTAACTCCGAGTGTTTGACGCACTTGGTGAGATGGTTATCAGTCCTTTGACGTTCTTCGGGCGTAACATCAGCCCGGTAATCCATTCCACTTCTTAACTGACGCAAGTTGCGGTCTGATTTTTTTTTTACATAGATCTTAGGCGCGTGATATACAGCCCCATAACCACAGCTATTGTGCGTCTCCTCTTGACACAAGGAAAATCATATTTCTTCAACCACGTGGCTCCGACTAGACCCTGGCCCCAATAGTTCCTCGCCCTAAATTAACCGCGTTTGATATTTTCGGGGCATTGTCAACTCCCCGGTATTAAGGCCAGTCTAATGTCAAACGGAGTTAAAAGCGAGGAAGAGACATGGGTTAAAGTCAAAGTCAAAGTCAAAGTCCCCGAAAGTACCGTGTGCGTTTGAAATTCCGTTACGTACCGCTTTTATCAGACTAGGCTGCTGTTGGGGCTATTGCATGCGGCTGCAGTTAAGTCTCTAGAGATTTGAAGTGGTACAGGAAGACCAGAGACCGCACAGGCTTACGTTACGTTAATGAGATTAGATAACTCGACAGCTCTATGTGCTGCAATGCGCTTGGATAGGAATACAGAAAGGGAGAGACCGTTTTTAGAACAAATCATCGTTGAGTCGACCATATTTTCGGGGTAGATTCCCCGCAGAAATCCAAGACTAAATTTCCTTTACGAAAAATTCGTAGCACCGATAGTTTCCGAGCTACGGAAGATCTCAGTCGACCAATCGCGGAGCGCGCAGACTAGGCGCTGCGCAACTCACGCGCATGGCTGGCCCAGTCTGCGTCATCCGTGAGCCCCGCGATTGGTCGACTGAGATCTTACGTAGCTCGGAAACTATTGGTGCTACGAATTTTTCGTAAAGGAAATTTAGTCTTGAAATTTGTCAAGGAATCTACCCTCGAAGTACGAATCACCCTGCGCAATAATCTCGATCGACTGACTGGAATATCGATCAACGTACGCATCGCAGTTGTGTCATCGTTCGTTTCATTCATTTCCGTCAGGTGCTCGAAATGGATTCCATACGCTCTATGATCCTCGGTAAGTCGAGACGGGATTGTCGGGGATGAGGAGTAGTAAAAAGGGCGAGAAGTACCCCTCGAGAGATTTTCAAGTTTCCTTTAGAAATCGTCCTCAGTATTAGCCGGCCGTCTGTCTCCGCCCTGTTTGTCGTATACTTCAACCGATTTCTACCACTTTCGTCGAATTCCACGATTACTTCTTAAATACCGCGAGGACAGAAAGTTTAACGAGGCGATCGAACGCCGCCGACATACGCTACGAATCGATGTACTACTCCGGCGAATTTAGCTTTTCAAAAATTAATCAACTCCGTCATAATCCACTCCAATGATAGCAGCTGTTTTCATAGTCGACCCCCGCGAGTCAAAGAGACCACGAGCCGAAATTTTCACCAAATATCAAAGCAGTTTGAGCTCAACTGCTAATTGCACGGCGCATGTATCACGCAGCATATCTATCCATCTACGACAGACCTAGAGGAGGAGTACAGCGTTCGTTCGGAACCAACGAACTGCGGATGTTCGTAACTCGGTCTATCTGGTTCCTCGAGTAGAGGACGAGATACGAACCCGAGCCAGACTGCACCGCGGTATAATTAGTCTACTTTTCTGCCAATATCAATTTCGCGATTCAACGTTGGACGGTAATTAATTGATACATCGTTAGAAAATCGATTACCACCAACCCCATGTCTCCCTTATCTCGCCGATTGTTTTTTATACATTCGTGTCGAGTATTTTTTTTTCTGCAATTTTGCATCCCTCGTAGATTCGGAGCTATGGATTTTCGAGGATCCGATAAATTTGAGGGGAAACATCGAACCGCTCTTCCCCTATTCCTTCCTCGGACTATGACGAATAGTTTATCCACCGATTACGATATCGTCGATAGAAAATTAATAGTCCGTATTATAAAAGGCTCGGATAAGAAGGACCTGTGTGTGATTATATTGACAGCAGTGTCAGCCCTCGACTATCCACGAGGAATTGGGTCACGGAAGTGAGATAGCCGCCGGGCTCCGCGTTTGGCGAATTATTTTCCACTATATTATCGAAAGTCTGACCTTTCGGGGAAGCTAGGATCACTTGGGGATGCGTATTCTCGGCTTATTCCCTCGCTTTGGCGACGGGGCTGGACGACGGCGATATGGAAACCATATTTAGGTCGGAGGCACGTAAATGAGGCGAAAATGTCTCTCCCCGATTTCGACATTTGGCGTGAAAACTAGCCGCCTGTTTCCGACTCTTAATTTGTCTCAGATTCCCTGTTTTATTCAAACCTAGCAAATCCGAGCTTATAGGAGAAAAATTATGCGAACGAAACGCGGAACGGAATCCTGGGGCTGCTAGCCGAGTGAGCTTTCCAGCAACGAGGTAGGCGGCCATGTATTGATCGAACTTGCCAACGCCCTGGCAGTCTGGTATTCGGTCCCACCTTCCGCATGGGTCTCTCCTCGACGAACTAACACACTCAAGAGCTGCTCGCTTGCACGGTCAATCGATATAGACGTCACTGTTTGGTGGGTCGGTAGGTCGAGTAAGCGTCAAAAATAAAAAAAATAAAATAAAAGAAAAATACGTACATATATAATAGACTGACAACGTTTTTTACCTCAAAATCCCAATTCCGTATAGTCTTTAGCGTCTGAGTAATCGGTCCGAGATTTTCGACGCTATCGAACGATTTTGAAAAAGGTCGTTCGAAAATTTCTAAGATAATTTAATTCGCCAGAAATCGATCTTTGTTTCATATATATATATGTATATTTTTTTTTTTTATCCCAACTCCTCACCCTTCAAAATAATATTTGAAATTATTTAGTGACCTTTGAAAATTCTTCGATCTCGCCTGAAAATTGGAAGGCTTACTTAAATCCGAAAAAAAAAAAGAAACGACGAAATTTTTTTCGAGTGAAATCGAAGATTGGGAATTTGAGGTGAAAAAGTAAAAAAATTGTCAACCTAATATGTACTCCATATATATATATATAATATTCCCCCGTTGTTTCACTCGATTAATAAAACTGCGATGTAAGAAGAAAAAAGTTTTACGACGATCGTCGTCGTCGTTGTCGTCGTATATGCGATCATAAATCAAATCAAGATGGAGACACTAATTCAACTTTTTCGAGCTTGGGGTTGTTGCTACGAAAAAATTACCCCTTAGATAAAAGACGGGGATAAGTCAGAGCTAGGATTTTTGTCCGAGGTGATTTTCTGTCGGATTGACGGTCGTGGAGATAATCGGGAAAAAGGTTCCGACTTTCGAGTCTTTCGCCGAACGATTGGCGCAGAATTTATTCCCTCCCACTCGTTTTCAACGCGGATGAGTAAATTTTGGTATTTTATATTATATTTTCATATATTTTCATTGTTTTTTTTTATTTATTTATTTTTTGTTCATTCTTCTCAACCTCCCGCGTCAAGTATTTAATTATAAAAATCCCAGCGCGAACGAACGAGCGAGCCACACTCTTTGTTTTCCTGTAGCTTTTGTGCTTTTTAAATTCCAATATACACACGTCCGCGCGAGGGGTTGAATAAAATTGAAATAATAATAATAATAATAAATAAATAAACAAATTAAATAAGAAAAATTTTGAAATTGAATTTTTATTATTTATATCAATATTCGTTAAAATTATAATTTACCTAATTTTATAAAACCTTACACCTATGTGAAGGAGGAAATGAATACATCGTATATATATATACACACCTCGTGAAGGCTGCAGGATCCTTCTGAAATCAAAAAGAGAAAAAAGGAAATATAATTATGGATCAAAAATTCTGAATACGAAATGAATCAACGCTAAGTAAAAAAATGGTCCATTTTTTTTATTTTTATTTTTCATCTACTTGTTCTTATTTTTCTTCTGTTTCTTTTTTTCCTTTTTTTCATTGTTCTTTGTATGTATGTATTCGGAATCTAGATTCTAGTATCAAAAGGAGAGAAGACTGGGTGGCAGCGTTTCAATGACGTAAGACATCGTCTTCTCTGTCCTATTGCCAAGAATTGTACCTCGTAAGCTCTATGTCTATAGCAACTGTCTAGGCAAAGACCAGATTTATATTCGAATGTTTCTATCGGGTGTCCGGAATAAAATTCTATAACTTTTCATGTTCGTGAATTTTTCACCAAGAGATTTACTAGTCCTCGATTATAATTGACGTTCGAAGAGAAAAGAATAACATGAAGATCGAGATGAAGATCAAGAAGAACATGAAGAAAAAAAAAAAATAGAAACGTGCAGAATTTTTAATTCTCAGGACTTTTTTTGTTTTCTCGTTTTTTTTTATTTTTCTTTTTTTTTCTTCTTCTTCATTCTCTCCTCGCCACCCCGATAATAATAAACTTGAAAATGCTACGAAATGTCCTTGGCCCGACAAAACCCACTATATATAGAACCCCGAATTCCCAGCCACCACCGATACAAGCCAGTTTCTTTTTACCAGCCAACAGGAGCAGAAATTACACCGAAAATTTTCCATTATAAAACGTGTATATAAGTACATATTTTCAGCGTATAGAAAAACAATTTTCTATTCCTTTTTTTTTTTTTTATCAATTTTTCTTCGACAAAATATCGAAATCAACGATTTTATATAAAAATTTTTAGTCTTATTTTTCACGAGATTAGTACGTACGTACGAAGACGAAAAAATAATAATAATAAATTCGAAAAAGAAATGAATAAAAATAAAAAAAAAAATTTTGATCCAACTTTACGAATTTCTTAATTTTTTTTTTTTTTTTTTCTTGAATCTTACATCTTTCCTTATTTCCAAATTTTATCCAAGTTCCGACAAGTGTCATTGTCACGAAAAAGAAGGATACAACTCGAACAAAAAAATGTACTTGATTTGCTTATTTTTAATGTAAATTTTTTTTTTTTTTTTACCAACGATCGGTCTATATAATTCACTCATTCAACGCCAGACGTCAGAGACGAAATCTGACGTCATTGCGTTTAAGAATCTTCAACAGTGTGTGTGTGTTTTTTTTTTTTTTTTTATTATTTTTTTTTATTTTTTTATTTTTCGTAACTACTGTACAGGTGTGTAGGTATACACAAGCGTGCTGTCTCTGAGTCGTTGCGGAGAGACTAGAGAGTTATAGAAGAGGGTTTTCGGTCGTAGAGCTGTTTTATTCCGGACTTAACTATACGATCGGTGGCCGCAAACTATATATAGTTTTTCGCACACGATTCTACCGCGTGGACAATCATATCCTCCCTTCCGAAGAAGAAGAAGAAGTGGAAAAGAATAAGGGGAAAAATTGTTGAATTGAAAAAAGATAAAAGAAGCGAAGAAAATAAGAAAATGATGAAAAATTGTAAGAAATCTGGTGGAAATATAATGAAACCCCCGGAAGGGTTTCGCTCGATTTTATATATTATCTTGTTAATTTTTGTATCCCTCCCGCTCTCCTCTCCACAATGTTCGAAGACTCCCTAAGTTTATGAATTATGAATTCATATTTAAAAAAAATGAGTAAATTATAATTATGTCGGAAATAAGCCTAGGGCGATAAAACTTACGCGAGCTTTTAGGTAAATAGGTATTCAAGCATACAGATACATACAACTCCGGTATATATATACCTATGTACAACAAAAGTTGATTCGTTCAACACCATCGAGTTCAAAACCTCGTCCCGCTGCATCACAGGCCTGAAGGTATTTCCGTTATTAAACTTTAACTATATATATATATATACATATATATATATCTGTATATATTCTGTATCCTCTACGTATATATATTTATATATACTGCATTTTTTGACAATTTTATTTTTTAATTAATTTATATCCATCTATGGGTATCTGCCCACCAGTTATAATCGGACGTCAAATAGATGTCTGGACAATTATACGATTTATATGTAATACAGGTACCGCAGTGCGGATTATTCTATGGAGAAAAAGAAAAATTAAAAATTGAAAATTAAAATTTTACACCTTGAACGAATTTCCAAAAAAAAAAAAACAATAGCTTTTCTCATCGTTTTCGATAATGTTATACGATCAGTGAATATGAATGAATTCTTCATATAATATCTTCGAATGGTTGGAAAATTGTTCTGTCTATGAAATTGTAGAAAAAAACGAATAAAAAAAAAAAAAAAACGAAAAATTATTAGTCTTAATTGAGAAGCAAATAAAACGCGACAGTTAGGTTCCGTTTCTTATCTGTGGAACCTTGGCTAGTCAGGCGAGAGAGTATAAGTATAGTGTATTGATTTATCGTATTATTACACGGCGATAAAAAAGAAATCAGTTCTTATTTGATTATTTAATTAACACACACGGCCGTATATGATGATATAGATATACGTATATACGTATACATATTATGTAGAGGTGACGAAATCGTTCCATATATATATATATATATATATAAAATAATAATTGTGAAGATAAATGGAAAAAATAAATAAAAATAAATAAATAAAATAACTATGACTTAAGGTATTCTCGTTCTCGTGACGTTTCGGCTTTAATATCTCTCACTATAATATATACCCGACGATAAATCGACACGTGCATAGCAACTATAATCGCGTGGTGGTCCATATAGTGGATGAACGCCACGGTCCTGCAGCAGATCTCGCTAAACTCGCGGAAGGCTGTACCGAATAGGTTATTTATACGTTGCTCACAGACCGAAACATATCGCATATATTCGTATATTGGCCAGTGACACTCTCTCTCTCTCTCTCTCTCTCTCTCTCTTTCTCTCTTTCGAGTTTATACCTATATAGATCATACGCGCGCGCGAGAAACAAAGAAAAATGAAGAAAAAGAAAAAAAAACTTGAAAAATAAAAAAAATAAAAAAAAATAAGTAAAATTTGTTTTGGAATCGTGAAAATTTTCTTAAAGAATCCACGGTATACCGGTAGGTATGCCGGATTTTCGGAGATAGACATACGAGGACGCAACAAGGTCGTGTCGCAGCGTAGTTTGGAATGATTTTTTTTTTTTTTTATTTCTTTCCTTCTCTTTTTTTTTTTTTGGGGAGGGGGGATAAAATAAGAAGAATAGACGACAGCTGTGTTTGGTCGAGTGCAGTTTTACTAAAGCGAGGATCGTAACGCAAGACGGAGTGAATTTTCGACCAGCTAGCCTATCCTATACACGATGAGTACGACTAAATGGTGCGAGCGGCCGAGAACGGGGTGCAAGAAATATACGAGTAAAAATAGCAAGGCCGTTGCAGAAATGCTCTTTCGTAAAATGAACGCCGAAACGCCTACGTATTTTATATATAAATATATATATATATATATACGGAAGATCGGAAGAATTAAGGAAGAAAAATCGGGAGAAGAAGAAACAAAAGAAGAAAAAAAAAAGAAAGAAAGAAAAAAAAAAGAAAAAAACCTTTTCACGCTAATTAGTTTCAATCCTAGTGGTCGAGAAATCGACGTTTTTTTTATTTTTCTATACATTTTACTTTTGGTTTTCTGGAAAAAAAAAAAAATTCTTTCAATTCGCTATATATATTCTTAAAAGTTATGCGATCGCAGAAGTCGTGCAAAATATTAGAACGAGTGTAATAATTGCGTAAATGAAGAACAGTCTGGGCTTATATATATATATATATATATATATATATATATATATATAGTAACGTCGTGGTCTCGCATTCGTTGTGGCGAGACGATTTAATCATCATTTTAAATAAAATAATAATTATGACGTTGATGGACAGGGAGAGGGGGGAGGAGGATCGAGAAGTTTTGAATCGACTGTACGTATAGAAGTCGTGAGAAGGATGTGGGAAAAAGGAAAGAAGAAAAAAAGGAAAAAAAAAAAATAGAAAAGAATGAACAAGAAAATAGGAGAAGATAAAATTTTGGAATTTAAGAACTCTGGATAGAAATTTATTGGCTTATTATATACGACCACGCCTCGCGCTGAGGGTGTGGATTAATTATCTTCTATTCTATATATATATATACGCGTATTATATATATATATAGCTATGGATAAACTATTGTATGTTTATAGACAGAAAGGAGAGAGCAATATAATGAAATTTATTTCCTCGATGATAATGAAAGAAAAAGAAAAAAAAAAGAAACAACGAAATTATCCCACAATTTTGACAACGTCAATAAAATCCGTTCAATAATTGATTAACTCGGTAATTGACTTCTTTATTCTTTTTTTTTTTTTATTATTTATGGGATGATTTCTCGGAATATATATATATACTTAGACGTATAATGAAAAGAAAAAAAAAAATGAAAGGAATAAAATCGAGAAAAATTTCAGACACATTCATTCATATCTTTTATCATTGTTTCATCATTTTATATGTGAAGCAATATTTAATTGCGTTCCTTTCGATCGTATGTATAATATCTGTCGGACATTCGGTTAATTAATAATAATTAATCGCTATTCCCAGACGTGTGTGGAGTATGAAAATGAATAGAATGAACAGACTAGTCGGAAGTTGAAGATCGGTTTTTAATCGCAAAAAACAAAAAAAAAAAAAGAAGACGAGAAGACAAGAAATAAAAAATGATAAAATTATCACATATAAAATCGTAGACGACCGTATGTTTTATAATATACGTTACAGTAAAATGATGCTGAACTTGACTTTCATCCGGTAATTTATTGTTCAACGATTCATTTTATTTCTCACCGAAAGCCGGCAGCTAGCTCTATATACCTATGTATATACTGTATATATCAATATCTCGGCTCATCTTCTTCGATATTATCGAGAAAATAGTGAAGAAGATAAATAAGAGGAAGACCAAGGAGGAGAAGAAGACCAGCGGTAGTGTGAAGGGAAGAGAGACAGCTACAGAGAAAATTCATCCAAGTGTAATGTGTATACCTTATGCACGGTTATTTTCAGATAGTTTACGCTAAGTAAAGTTTTCGGTCTGTATACACACGCGTACGTGTACGTGTATGTTATGTTATGTTATGTTATGTTATGTTAAGCTTAACAGTAAACCATTGTTTAGCAATATTACTCACAGTTATAATCTCCACTCATATCATCCGTGATAAATTCGTCTATTCAGAGTAAAAGAAAACAAAGAGAGAAGAAAGAAAGAAAAAAAGAAAATCAATCTCTCTATCTCTTCGATTTACATATCTCCCCATTATCACCCAGTTATTCACATCGAATGATATACGTTGAACGATGCGAGAATGAAGAAAAAAGAAAATAAGAAAGACTACTTTTTCTACGAAAACCTCGAACTGCGGTCAGACATAAATCACGATTATGATTACGAGATTTATACCAGTCTTACATAACGCCACACTCTCTTCCTCTTCTCTTTCTTCTTCTTATCTTATCAGTTAATACATTAACATATTATCGTCCCGAAGATAACGGGAGAAAAAAAATCGCTCCGTATTTAATCCCTGCAATCAGCTGCAGCGATGTATTACAATTTTATCCTCTTTAACAAGCGTCTAAGCTCACAACGACGCGTACTTTTAAACAGGCAAAAAGGCAGTAGATGCTATCTAGACACCAAGTCGTCGAGTGCTCCTGACGTTTAAACTCTAAGTGAGGTTGACTGGCCTCTTTCGTTCAATCTATTTTCCATTATTTCGCGTAATATTAACAGACCTGTGTCAGAAGAAATATGGAGTTTAGCTTCGCGCGTTTACACCTCGCTCATCGAGCCTGTATACCGATAATAGTTACGTACTATACAGTGTATACAGAGCGTGTATGGGTACACAGAATCGCCTCGATGACTCGTTGTTTGTTTATCTTAATTACGCCCGTTTTAACGCCGCGCCAATACCAGCCTGCCCAAACTAATAACGCGGATGGTGGCTGGAAAATTTTGACGAGACATAGATTATTTCCGAGCTCTTTGGAATCGAATTCGATTTCATCCGAAACTAATTTAGACTCGATAATACCCACGTCCATAGATCACGGGCGCGAGTATCAAACTGGGGGTCTGCTGGTATCGAATTCTCAGATGTTTACCGAGCTTTACGCGTACGCGTGCATCGGTGATCGTCGGGATCATTAAGGTAATGAAACCATAGGCGATCTGTTCAGCGTCAAGAGCATTATCGGTCCGACCAGTCAGGCTTGTACATGGCAGAGTCGAAACAGCTCGTTACCATTACCCTAACCCCGGTTCACCTAGACGGATCGATGGTATTCTTAACCTCGTTGAACCGCCGTATGTACCGAGCCGCCATGTTCGTAGGTAAACTCGTTACGCGGATTAGAGAAAAATTAGCGACGACAAAATTGATCGACGTTACAGTTTTCTGGGCGGAATTTCCACGCCGGAATCGACTCGTGTCTTTGAGCTACCGAACTCCGGCTCCGTTATTCTTCGATTATGCAGCGTCGTCGTAGACGGCGATGGACGCATATTTACGGCGATTCTATTCTCGTCTGATTCGAGCGACGTTTTAAAGAACAGCGTGCGGAGAATCTATGTCTGTTTAAATGCTTCCCGGAGATGATTGTCGATACGAGATTAGACGGGATATTGAGCATGGCTCATCGGGGAATTTGTCATCCTGTTTTCTCGCTTATTTATCTATTTTTCTTTTTTTTTTTAACGCTTTGTCTGCCGAAGTTGACACAGGAAACGAGAACGTCGACGACACGACGCGACGCGACGGTCTCTTCGTCGGTCAGTCGCATTGCGTCACGACGTCTGGGAGGCAGGAGAGAATTTTTCGAGGGCAAAGCCCAGTTCGTCAGCTATATTTATACAGACGTTCCGATTCATAGTTTGGCACAGTTAGACCCGGCTCGCTAACTAACCCGCAAACGTACTAAATTTGCAATTATTTTCTTCAGAATCAGCAGAATTTTATCGTCCGAGCTCTAGCTTCCAGGGGTTTCCGCGCTTTTCGTCATTTCCGAGTTTTTCCTTATCCCGAATCTCGGGGGGATAAAAACGCACGTTTTCAGTGCAGATTTTCCCCCCAGAGCCCCTGAGTTCCGAGCTAGACAGAGGGGGGCGAGAGAAGTTAAACTCCCATTTTTCTAACACTCAATTTCAAAAATAGACCGTCTTCCTCTCGTCAATTCGATTTCTCGAGTAACAAATTTGTAAAATTATACCCACGGTCTAGACGGATGACGCGACCTGGCGATAAAGATATGTCTATATATAAACACCCGTTAGCGTATTATACCTATATGTATCATGTGTCCGCACGCGTGTGAGCGCGTGTGTACCCACGCTAAGGCTACCGCATCTTCTAGGTCGAGTTCGCCGTGATGTCAGCACCTATACCGCGCTAAGATCATGCGGAATTCTAGAGATTCCGATCGAGTTGAACTTGGTGGCAGTTCAGACCGTCTACAATCGGCAATATTTTTTTTTTCCGATAAATTGGAATCTCACAGACTTTGAGAAAATCAAATAATTCAAGTATATACCTACTTTATCACGTCCTGAGAGTTTGGAGCCCTTGCAACGTAAAAAGCCCTGGATAGTGATGACGAAGTATACCGTCAACACGGAAGTAAAAATGGTAAATATTATCACGTTTGGTGTATGAATAATAAACCTGTAGATAAATGAGCGAAAAACTATGATACGAGCAGTTTATAAATCTGGATAAGAGGCACATTCCACGTCAAATTAGACGTTTGGGATTTCCATGAAGTTTATAATTCTATACTCATGTCCCATACCTAAGTTCGGACGTACACGAGTTCGACGTCCATCGTTTCCCCGATCGAATACACGGCTGAAGAAATTTTGATTCCTATGAAAAGCCGCGACGTTTTTGTCTTCGTAATTTGCACGCATTTTTTTTCGAAAAGTACGTTCCGAGGCGGACAGTTCGACTTCCTTACTTTTGACGATTCGATCGACAGGGTCGGAGATACGAGCGATCTGAATACTGGGCTTTGAGAAACGAGGAGAAATATTAGAAAATTAATACCTCGAGATCCGCGAGGGGTAAAAATTTGAAAAAAATACTCGATACTCGTAGCGAGCTGACGAAAATGGGGAAAAAATTGCGACAGAATCGGAATATCGAGTGATTTATTTCGCAGGGATTTTCTCAGACTATTCCCGCACACCTCTTGAGGGATTTACTATAAAAACGTTCGCATAGTATCGCGTGACACTTTGCAAGGACTAAAATCTTTCCTTCGGCACGTAGAAGAGTTGATAAACCGTATTTCTACACTCGTCCTCGATGACGATGACGACGCGGGGTAACCGGCTTAAATAAAGGGCGAAATTCCTCTTCTCTGCCGCAGTATAGGCAATTGATAGAAATTTGATACCGAGCGTTCTAACAAAAGCTTTGATGATGATGATGAAGAAGAAGAAGAAGAAGGAGAGGCAGCAGCAGCAGCAGATAGACTCCCGGTTGTAATTCAGCAGAACAAACATAGCAGGAGTAAACACAGTTTACAGATTGTATTATCTAGAGATGTCGAATGAGTCTTTTTTCTTTTTTCTTCTTCGATTGGAACGAGAGAGCTTAATCTAGCCATGTCAACGGCGTCGAAGACGCCGACTGGCTAGTTGAGATTTCAATTTCAATCTAAAATCCATTCAGACAAAAATAATGGAAGAAGAATAATCGCGCGGATCAATGTATCTCGTGAAAATATCGATTGATCTATATATATAATAATTCTGTGAAATAAATAAACAATCCGTTTCAGAAATGTTATTCTTGCCTCAAAATATTCATTCTTTTTGCAATAAAATGAAGAAAACAAAAAAAAAAAAAAACTCGTTATGAAGATTGATTTGTCGTTAATTCTTGACTCATATTTTATAACGGTTGATTATTTTTTGATCTTTTTTTCTGCGAGAGAAGAAAGAAAAAAAGAAAAAAAAGAAAGAGGGGGAAAATCTGGGAATGAAAAAATCTCGTGTAAATTGCGCGTAGGTAAGTAAATAAAATTTGAACTTAAAGTTCAGCTTTAACTGATCTATAATTCCCTCGACAGACTGTAAAGTTATATATTACGATTTAGCACACAGCGTAGATTATATAGTTCAATTATTTTATGAGCCATTGCTGGATCCTAGTTTCTGGGCCTCTATTTACACGATACAGTTAAAATAACTACGGAATTTAATGGTCAGTGTATAAAAGAAGAAGAAGAAGAAGAAGAAGAAGAAGAAGAAAAAAAGAGCAAAAGAAAGAAAACGAAAATACAAAGAATAAACAAGACGTTAAATCGGATTCTGAAACGTTCTGTTCCTCCTTAGTTTGAAAGATGAACGTCACAGCGATTCAAAGATCAGGTTATTATTCTTCTTCATCTTCTCTTTCTCAGATGTATATACCTGGAGTATCGTCAAGTTTTCTTTTCTTTTCTTTCTTCTTTCAAATGTAGAAAAGAAACCGAGGCCGAAAATTAAAACGTGAACTTTGATATCCAAGATCTCGATATACCTAAGCGTCGAAAAATCATCACCGTAAGAAACAGATTTGAAAATAAAACAGTGCACTTTGACCTGATGCCAATCCCTGCACCTGTGGCTTCCACTTAGATTCTTCTCTCTTCAGTCGCACCCCTAGTGCAACTATACACCGAGTTCCTCGTTGACACAGTGAACGTTAAACCTATAAGCCGGGCGAAGCTACACACTAGTTAGTTTTTTCTTTTCGAAAGAAGACGAAGAAGATGAAGATTCCTTTTATACATTTTTGTTTGTTTTTTTTTCTTCATATAAAAAGGCAAACGATTTCCTTTCTCTTCGGATTTCGCGGGGCGAAGATTTCCCTCTGAACCAAAAGGAGCTGGCTGATGTTGTAATTGATGAATCTATACGTCCACGCGGTGAACCTGCAGCATCAGAAACTAGCAAACAATATCACCGATGAATAATGTGCGGTTTTAGACTGATGCGAGATTAATATCGTCTCCGTTCTTATACCACTGCTGGTCAGAACACTTTTCGAACAAAAAAAAAACAAAAAAAAACGCAGCTTCTTCTCACGGCTAGAACTATTCGAGACTGTATCATCTTTCGGGGTGAAAAAAGTGAGAGATAAAGAAGAAAGTTTCAGAAAAAGTTTTTAAAAAGAGAAAGAAGCTCTTTCTTATTCTTGTTCTTATTCTTCTTCTTATTCTTTGGTAAAGTGAAGTAACGCGTGTACCTAGTCCATAGGCCGAGGTTTAAATCAGAAATCTAAGAAAAGATCCGAGGTTGAAAATTTGTTAGAAGAAAATAGGTTTTGTTATAGATAGATGGTGTATAGGTGGCTGGTGGGTGCTGCTGGCGACTTCTTTATAGCATGTTTATGTATACTGAAATTTTGACATTGTTTGAAAGTTCGGGACTCTTTTGCCAGCGTTTTACGGCCCTGGCTGCTACCTATTAGGCAACTGCTAAATATATTTTCCAAAATATTTTACTCGTGCAGGGTCAAGCCGTAATTTCCCACCTTTCGACTCGCGCACTTTAATTCCTGCGAATGACAAAATCGAATGACAAAAAAAAAAAAAAGAAAAATGAAGGAAAATAATTGAAACAAATTTATATGCATTACGGGTTTTTCTCTCGCTTCTAAATACGGAAGTATCGCCTCGACCACATCCTGTAACAAACAGGAAGCTCGCATAGCCGGTGAGGCCTTCACGCCGTGTTTTAGAGATTTTTAAAACCGAGCTAGGTGTCGCCTTGGTTGATTGGTCTCGTTGCGATATAGTGGAATTGGTTTCAAATTCGGGAATCTCGAATTTTCAGAAACGTTCAATTATCGGAGATTAAAATTCCCGAAGTTTGAAATTCCCAAAGATTAAAAAGTCCTAAAACTTCAGTCTATTTCTCGTCAAATGTGAAAAGGTACGAAAGCTAAAGCTCACTCTGTAAACTTCGATCGATATAATTTCTACGTCATAAACTGTATAATTTATTGACAGGAATTTTAAACCTTTGGTATATGTATATATAATTATTCGTTTAGAAAGTTCTTCAAATTTCCCATGCAGTTATATTATAGGCTATCCGGGAAATTCCCCGCGGTCTATATAAAAATGTATATAAGTTTAAAGAAAAAAGTCACACGGGGAAGAAGCTCGCAGAATGGAATTACCGCGAATGAAGTATAGCGTGTAGGGTAAGGCCGTGGAAAATGGTCGATGACGACGGGCGTCCCGGCGCCCTGGCTTGCGAGCTTGCAGGGATTGGATATATAATGCGACTTTTCCAGGACCTTATACTACCTACATACATCTCTATACATATAACACCGTTACTCGTTCGTCGTTCGATTCGCAACGGAAATTAATTTTAAACATGTACCTATACACACACACATATATATATAAATATTCTACTAATATCTGTATCGATTTCAAGACTCGCGGGACAGTATATCACACAGAATTCTATCCATCTTCACATGTATAAATATTATACAGAAATTACTCCGCGTACGCAAATTGCATGAGTAAATTTCAAAGAGTGTGAAAAGTGGAGAAAGACGTCGATTCTTCATCCCCGTAGAAAAAAAAAAACGGAAGATTGTCTCCGACCTCGCGAACTCAATTAGCAGAATTAATTTTCGACCCAAAAATCGATTCGATTGTCGAATGATCGCAAAGCGGATTAAGAACCCGCGAATTCTGATCTTTCTATCGCCTTGTGTGAAACGAGGTTGTGCACAGGCCGCAGCTGCAGTAGGTAGGCACCTTCGCGATAAGATAGCGAATATCTGCCCATATCCGACCATCGATATGCCCGAGTGTTTGGAAATGTGTGAAAGCGACTAAAAGGGCTTTGATAATATTTTCTAGGCCGTCGAAGTCCGCGGTTTCATTGTCAGATGAAAGTATTTTAGCCGAACTGCTTGAAGTCTCGGAATTTACCTGTGAGATGAAAAATTCGATGACCTTCTACCGTTTCGATCGAAGATCTCGTCAACCCGTCGACACAAATGGAGAGAAAAAAACTTGTTCAAACACGAGCTGATAAGTATAGCGACCCACATACGATCGTACCTTTGGAAACGAATTCTATATATCACCACGCAGAACCGCGATGCGATATCGCGAATAAATTCCGACGCTCGGACGAAAGGATAGGCTCGCATTACTAAAATGAAATTTTTTTTTCTATCGCTGATATAATGACAGGCGGTGGCCAGTTTCGATTACTATTCCTGCCTCTCCCCGTCCGAAATAGAAAAAAAAAAGGATACAAAAATCATATCCCGACGCGTTAGAATCCCGATTTAAGTATAAACTGTAAGCAGTGTAGAGAATCGCGGTAAAGAATCGGCGCTGGTCACGATAACCAATTGTCATTATTATACGCGGGTTATACAGAGAATCTTAATAAATAAAGTCACTTGCCCTAGATATTATATTCTCAGAACGATATTAGCGATTGGTCGTACGTACGTCGTTTATTATTAATTCTTAGGTGAAATCGACGAGATTCTTCAATCCCCCTCGCGGATCTGGCCTCGAGATAAATCGTACGTTTACAGATTTCGTTGAAACGATCGCGAACGATATGTAGTCTGATGAAAACTGGGATCTTTGTCATCGTGAAATAACGTCTTGGAAATAATTCGTCACGCGTGAGATACGCCGCTGGGACCTTGAAGTGTATAAATAAAATCGATGTGCAGCTCATGAGTCTAGTGAGAGCCGTACAATACGCGTTAGACACGTGGGTGTTGGTCGACGCGTGAAATTTCAGCTTTTTGACAAATTCCTGACTCCGTTTTACGCGCGATACACAAATCCGTCTGGTCTTTCGTCGTTTCGCTCTTCGATTTTCCGGAAACGAAAATTCCCTCGCGTCCCGCATCGCAGAGATTTTTCCGACTGCAGCGAGCAGACGAACGGAGATTTCGAAATACGATGATACGATTTTCGCTAAGCCCATTTTAAAGTCGGGGCAAACTCGCGCCAATTATTACGGCCGAGTGTTAAAAGCGAATAAAATTTCGAAAGAAGAGAGGAGAGAGAAGAATGACGAATCAAATCCTCAAGGGGCTTCCGGAGTTCGTTTGAAAGATAAAAGGCGTTTTAGACACACACGGATCGTACAGATCTGATTTTAAGGGTCCGCAATTTCGAGAGCAATATATATGTAGAAAAAAAGAAAGAAAGAAAAAGAAAAAAGATAGGGAGAAGGGCGAATTAATCGCGTGAAGATCGTAAAATGGCAGAAGAAAATCAATAATCCGTTCTTCGAATGATGTGTACGAATTCATTTATCGACATGACAAATAATAGAGGTTGTCTAAACGTCGGGTGAATCAACAAACGAAGGTAATATAATTCTCGCTGTGTAATAGTCGGGGTATGACGTCACCGGTGAAATAACGTCACGGTCTTGTTTCTGGCCGGTTTTAACACGCGTCCTTGGACGCAGGAATTCATTATGCGTTAATTGATATGCGTGCGGATAGAGCAGCTACACGGGTACATAAAGGCGAGTAATTTATTCGCCGAGTAAATATATGTAGTTGATATATAATAACGTCTATATATAAATACGTGTCCCATGACTTCACTGCTGCGGTCATCGTTCAGACGTCATCGACATCCTCGCATACGTCGTTCGTCGCGTCTTCTTCGCTCACCAATAAAACGGCTCGAAATCGACGCGATGAATATTCGCAAATTTTATTTATCGCAATTATGCATCCGCCCCACAGACCTCATACCCTGTCCTCGCTCACCGTTCGATCTTTCTGCTATATCGCGTTCTATACAACAGCTATTTCATTCAGATCGATACGGACGAGCGGGCTCAGGACGGTAAAGGAGTGTCGTCCGACGAGAGCAAGGACTCCACGCGTATTTTCTGTGTCCGTATAAATCCGGGATTTTTTTTTTTTTTTCAAGCCGTAATTAATTCCGCGTCCCGAAAATATTTGGGGAGGTGTAATTTCCAGTTTTCCTTTTTTTTTTTTTTTTTTTTTTTTTTTAACGAACGAGGATCAGCCGATCCTTGAGATGGTTTGGGGAGGCGGAGGTGTGCCCGCGCTTCCTCTCTGCTCTCTGTCACAGCGGGACGTAATATGTACGTGAAATTACTTACGACGACGCCGTACGTCGCGACGCAATATTGAAACGGTCTTCGTTTGGTTGACTGCTTTATTATGTAGGCCGCGACCGTCGTACGGGGGTTAGAAAAGCAGCCAGACTAAATCTTATTGATTCCTCGGCCTGGCGCCGGCAGGAATAAGAAGAGAATGAAGGAGGAACGGGACCGTGGATGTGTAATGTTTTAGCAGATTTTACGGGGAGGAAATCGACGAGATAAAATCACGGTATTGATAAAATTCGAAAATCTACAAGCGGAGAAGAACAGAGATTCGATATTTCCCAATTTTTAATCTTCTAAATTTGGACGCTAGTCGGAAACCCTTACGTTGGACAGAATTTGTACGCCAAGGATCAGGATTATTTCATTGTTTTATTAACAGAAACCGCAGCGACTTATGGCCGATGCGTCAAAGGAACAAGTTTGACCCTTTTGCCATCAGCTGTGTGAAGGGGGAACGGAAAAAGGCCGTTTAATGAATTTAATCCTATTAAGAGAACGCTTTGATCCGCTGGTTTCATTTCATACAGATTTTCTTCCGTTTCGATTACCTACACGGATAGAATACCTATAACCGAATATTATTTACTTTCAAAAGCTATGTACCTACTCCGAAAAACTTAATGTCCTTCGTGATCAAATGGCGAGGCTAAAAAAGGAAAAAAGTCAAATCAGTCCCCAATATTAATACTTGGATTCCTATTTTTTATTTCCCATTTAAAAATACGCGGGAATTATGTCGGAGTTAATTAGTGAAGACAAAAGTAGAATTTCAACACGCGGAACGGGAGTACTGTACGTTCTCACACTAATTTCGGGTTCTCATAACCGCGCTGGATTCAGAAATTGTTATTCATTGTAAAAGCGGACGGTTTATGGTCCACTTGTTCGTATTAAAACGATACATAAAGTATATAGGCATAAGCACAAAGCAGCTAGAAAATTTACACAAATTCGTAGATATATGCGCTTTGCAAATTTACGGTTTATAATCTTTCCATTGAATTTAAAACAATCTTTGATACCAGATCCCCGTTTACAGCTATTGTACAACTTATAAGAGACAGAGACAAAACTTCTTCTTATTCCCAAAAAGTTTTACGAAATATCAAATTATTTCGATTTTTTTCTTTTTTTTTTTTGTCTTGGTCGTAGCATAAATTTATAACGAGACATGGAAATTTCTTCTGCCCGTTATACGTATATGGGTTGGAGTAGGAGAGATATGATTCATTTCATTCAAGCTTTCATTCTACTTTTCGTATACGCAGACTTTGATTCGAATAGAAATCTTCTATCTAGATGCAATATAGAAAAGAATGCGAGATACGTAGCTATAATATTTCGCAGACAATTTCACATCTTCTTCAAGGCGATAGGAGTATAGGTACCTATATCGGTCGACGATTGCAGTACAACGACTGCAATGAATAGGGATGAAAAGTCAGAGAGGATAATGGAGGAGCATCCCTTTGTCCGCGTCTGGATGCAAAGAAAAAAAGTAAAATAAAAAGAGAATAAAAAAAAAACGGATACCCAACCATCTTCCGTTGATTACACACAGCCGAAGTTGCACAGGGCCGCAAACAACAACAGGCTACAAGCACCGAGGATGTAAAACGATGTTTTTTGTACGAAAAATTTCTCCCGAATGCAACCAGCGAGCGTTCGGTTCATAAATGAAATTCTTTTTCCTGTCAGTCTTCAAATTTCTCATTTTCGGAATCGGAATCCCCGCTCCGATTCACACGGGAAGAAAGGTGGAAGCGGAGGAAATTTAGCGAGGGACAAGGGCCGCTCGATCCTTTGGCTCGTTACTGTCAACTCTATAGTGGGCATTGCTATTCTTCACTGTCGAGAAGCTCGGATATGGGTGTGTTCCAATTTAGAATAAGGCTAATTCCGATGCGAGCTGTCTTGGCTAAAAGTATTTGTGACGTCGGTTGGAGGCCAACGATCGATCGCACCGCGTTGACCTGGTTCTTAAAAGATTGTTAATCATTTTTCCATTTTCCCTGTTCATTTTTCACTTATATACCTATAAGTACAAATACGACGAAATGACGAAGCAAAGAAGAAAAAAAGAAAATCGATTTCATTCCGTTTTCCAGTTTTTGCGAATTTCCTTTGCATATCTCATTTTATGTTGCGAGAATGAATTTTTCTTCTCTTTTGTTCTTCTTCTTGCTTTAGACCAGAAAAAATCGGATCTTCGTGTCTCTTGATGAATTTCTATGCCAATTCCCGATCACGTGATCCCACAAATCGACGAAATGACTCTCGGATTTAGTGGAAGTCTATCAGTCGAGCCTGCCGCGCGTAGTCGTTAAAGTGGTAATCAGGTTTAGCTAATTTTAGAAGCATACAAATTCTTGGCGAGAATGATGATGCTCAAAGGAAGGAATTAGGAACGTAATTTGCGTTCGACGTGCATACGTCGAGTCGAAAAGCAAGAGAGAAAGAGAGAGGAGAAGGCTCTGCATCTGAATTACTTAATTACAATTAATTAATTAATTAGATCCTTTCCAGTGGCTTTGTGGCTTGTCTTCTGTCGCTCGATGAACAAGTGCAGAGTTTTTCATTAAACGCCTGCATCGGATTCGAAAAAACATTTAACCCCGATACCAGCGTTCTGCAATAATCCACCGGAGGCCAGATACGTTTATGGAATTATAAGATCGTTGACCTCACACTTGGCAGGCTTTGAATAAAATAAAATACACCTATATAGGTATACGTGTCTGGTGTAACGGAATCGCGACAACCCCTTTCGTGCCGCATCGGTATTTCGTGCGAAGAGGGAGCGATTAGAAATTCCGATTGTGTCGCCATTCTAGTATTTTTTTCAAATTTTTACCCCTCGCGGATCTCGAGGTATTAATTTTCTGATATTTCTCCTCGCTTCTCAAAGCCCAGTATTCAGATCGCTCGTATCTCCGACCCTGTCGATCGAATCGTCAAAAGTAAGGGAGTCGAGCTGTCCGCCTCGGAACGTACTTTCCGAAAAAAAAATGCGCGCAAATTACGAAGACAAAAACGTCGCGGCTTTTCATAGGAATCAAAATTTCTCCAGCCGTGTATTCGATCGGGGAAACGATGGACGTCGAACTCGTGTACGTCCGAACTTAGGTATGGGACATGAGTATAGAATTATAAACTTTATTCAGAACTTTGTTTCCACAACTATTCGACAACTGCAGCATACATATACGTGTAATATGTATATATAGGCAAAGTTGGGTCACGCTTATTAATTATTCAACAACTAGCTATAGAAGCTGCTAAGACCAGTCATCGGCGCATACAGTTTCCCCGCGGTTTTAGCCTTGGGAAAAGTACAACTTTATACTTTTATTTTTATACTTCTTTCTTTCTTTCCCACTTTTTACATGTTTTTTTCTTTATTTTTGTCTATAGCCTTTTTTTCCCTTCTTTTCTTCTTCCTTTTTGCGATATTCTTTGACCTAGCTTATAAACCTAGGTATATACCTACGCGGATCTAAGATCGGAATACGAACACCCCACCACCACGGAATCGTTTGGGTTGTTGGGTAGCTAAGCTAAGCTAAGCTAAGCTAAGCTAGCTGGCCGTGTGGATATTCTTGGCGTCAAGGCTCATGTGGGACACACTAGACCAACACGACAATAGGGCGCCTCCTCCTCCGTGCAAAATTTATGTCTTAAACTTTTCTCAATTACCTATACCTACGCCTATGTATATATACTGTATATTATACAATTTTAGTCCCCTCTGCTCGGCCTGGGATTCGGGAAACGTATCCCAAAATCTCATTTTACAAAGCAGAATAATAAGCTTCCAAATTTGAATATCACCGCCTGACAGTTTTCGGAAAGGGTATATTTCCCCGCAAGTCTGCACACCCGTTTCGAGAAACTTTCAAACTAAGAACACGCGAGATGTTCAAAATTGCGGAAGCTGGAAATCCGAAAGTCTATAAACCTCCGAAATTTGAAATTCGCGCATTGGTTTAATAACTCGGACTCTATCGATCGTATCGAGTCCAATAAGCGGTGAAATTAATTGCCTTGAGATGTACTTTTCGGAAAAAGAAGCTCCAAAATTCTGCCAATCATCGATTAAAGTAGACCAAACGTTCTGTAGAATTGATCGATAAATTCGTACATAGTTTCTGCCTAGGTGCAGGGTTATAAAAGCGTAAACATTTGGAAGGTGAAAAAAAAATGTGTTTTAAATTTACACCTCTCTCCTTTTTCTTCATTTTTTATTATTCAAACATCAGCGGGTTTCATCATCCCCGTCTTTGTACTCTTGACTCGTTCGCGTCAGATGGATTATCTAAACATGTCCTCTGGCATAATCCATTGTATACATGACGAGTTGACCGCGCAAAATCGTACACTCGGAAGAGATGAGCTCATTGAGTTTTCGGCTTACGGACGAGGGGATGTTCTAAGGACGAAGGAAGGAAGGATAACGAACGTTTCTCGTTTTCTCGTTTTCTCTTTCATTTCAGTCCTCGCGGGTTGATGATAATTCGGTAAAACTCGTCCATCCACGTATATCCCAACATGACCTACGTATGTATATTTGAGCAGGTAGGTAGACGGCCGTCGTCGTCGTCGTCGACGTCGGGCAGGCAAGCGCAGGCATATCGGGCGCGTCAATATTACAAGAACCTGGTTTTAAGGTCGCGTTTCACTGCCTCGCCAAGAATGCGAACAAAGCGTACGAGCCCAGCCCAATTCAACGTCGCCTTAACTCGCCTTAACTTACCTTACTTTGCCCCACCGCGGCTCACAATTAAACCACCTGAAATTAATACGCGAAACGCTGATGACCACGAGAGCTGATTGTG
Organism: Rhogogaster chlorosoma; assembly: GCA_944452935.1. Lineage (NCBI taxonomy): Eukaryota > Metazoa > Arthropoda > Insecta > Hymenoptera > Tenthredinidae > Rhogogaster > Rhogogaster chlorosoma. The sequence continues at coordinate 1,994,438 of OX101801.1, read as the reverse complement.
AGCCTGGACTCCCCAGTCCGAGAAACAATACGACGTATACTAATCCGCTACAGGGATGTGTAAAATGATTAATTCCGAATCCCCGTCTCATCCGGACGGATTATGTGTGCGCGAATCCGCGGCAGAACTGGATACATAACTGGGGCGACGTCAGAGTTGCGTGGAAACGGCCCGGCCAGTGCCAAGAAAAACTGGACCGTCGTTTAACCGGCTTGTTCTTCTCCGTGGAAGAAATTCGTTTATAAACTCGCTGGGCGAGGTTCGAGTTCATTATTTTTATTTTTTGTCCGCCATTCGATGAATCGAAACGAGGAAAATAAGTGAATAATTGAAATGCGAAATGCTGGTTTCGTGCCTTTCAAAGACACGGGAGTACGAATTTGATACATATTTCCTTCTCTTCTTCGTCGGATCTCATCTCCTCTCATTTCCTTACATAATCGCGCAGTGATCGCATAAGGGATCCGGTCGTATCGCGTCTCTCGGAGAATGTCGCTGTGTTACAGATACGCACGGAGAAATCGAATACGTAAGACGCGATAGCCGATAGTTATTCTCGGGTCCATTTTCCCCCGATCCGCGAGTGCAGTCCGAGGCGTCAATCGCGCACCTGTAAAGTGAAAATGTTATTGCCAACGCTAATGCGAGATTTCGCAATTCAATAAAACCTTTGGATATAAATCCCACCGCGACGACGACGACGACGACGAGCCACCCAGTTGGCATGATGATGAGACTAGCAGAGAGACAGCTCGCGTATTCGCGGCCCAGATCGTCATCGTGCGAGTTTCATGTATGCGGAATATTTACAAGGCGAAATAAACGCAGAAAATCAAAGCAAATACATCGATCCGATTGAAGTTCGACGGGCATTGCTCCCCCCTTTCCGGATTGGAAGACCGGCTTTTATCGCCCGAATCTTTTGGTCCGATGAAACGATTACGCGTTCGGTATCGCCGAATCTTCTCTGCGACCCGTGGATCAACACAGTTCCTGTCATTTGTCAGAATGTGTTCGAGAAGAGGGTATTTCACGTAGATAAGTATAGCGACAAGCGACAGCTGTCTTGACAGTAAAATTGACGCAATTATTTATTCATTTATTTATTTATTTATCGCCGATTCCATCGCGGATAAGCAGCGCGACCTTCATTGTTTTTTGCCTATAAGTATAGATCTCGTATAATCGATTGGCTTTTCGCAGATACTAGTTTAAGAAACTCGACATATTGTTAGAACGCGAAAATCCATACGTCAAGTTTGACGTGTCTGTCCTTGAGCGTCGGCTGTCGTCTTTCGCATTAGTTCGCCACAAAAGATGATAAAATTTTGTTCATTCATCGATCCGCCCTCTCGACTAGTACGCTTTATCGTTTCTGACCGCTTACGTCAATAGCCGAGGACGGAAATAAGGAAGGAGTCTAAAGATTCTCATTTCTCGTGGAGAACAGCAGGCACGAGAATAAATAATTCTTAGCAATAATTGGTGAAATGTTGCCCGTCGGTGCGTCAGAATGCGAGCAGTATTTCTGAAAGAATCAGTGAGCTACGTCTAAGCTAATTATATCATTATCATTTGCCTTCTTCTTATCTTTCCGACGTGAAAAAAGTAACGAACGAAAAGAAAAAAGTGAAAAACGTTCCGGGAGCTGGTTTTCCTGAGCATCGATTTTCCCCCAAGTTCCGATAAAAATCCCCAACACCGAAAACGGGGATATTTGTATTGGCCTGCGTTCACGGGTAGCGGTGCGCGAAGTGAGTGAGAAACTTGTGCGCGTGCGCCGGCGCATGCGCGGACGACCCGCCTAGTTCACTCGCTCGCTCGCTCGCCCCGCGCGACTATCTTCCCTTCTCTCTCTGTCTGTCTGCTGCGCGGGTTTCGCGCTCTCTCAGTGTTGGTAGGAGGCCCTGAATACGTTCGCTTCGCTACGTGTGTATTGATCGGGATAAGCATACGCTATGAGTATGCGCGTCCACACATGCCCGCCGTTGTTTATGAGTGTGTATCCCTGTCGTCCGGGTGGTAACATGCACATACACGTTTACCTATATGGCTATGAAAGCGTGCTCGTGTCTGATGTAAACCGTGGATTGGTCACTGGCTAAAAACCACGCTCGCATAGCTACGTAATAGCGATGATATGTATTCGCTGCAGAATCCTTAAGGCTTTGACCAGGTAGCCTACGGCCATAGGCAGACACGGACACGTTCGTGTGATTTTAGGAAATTCTGAATCCGGAAAATAATCAGCCAGTGAATAATTCCTCGTACATTTCGATTTACTGTACGGAGAAGCAGACTATTCGAGGATATATCTACGGCTATATATAGAAAGAGATAAAGGCCAGACCGAGTATGAAGCGATAACTGTACGGGCTCTGGAAGTTAGCGGCCTTTCTTCTTCCCTGTATAAATCGTAACGTTAACAATTCGATGTACGATTAATCAATGATTATACTCACGCGAGGTAATCCAGCGTTCTCCGATCTTTAGCCGCGGTTAAGGTTAACCTTTTTTGCTCGTTCTAGTTTCGTTTTTTTTCTTTTCTCAACAACTTTAAATCGTCGTCTATGTATAGTATGCGATAGAAGACGAACACTAGTTTCGACGGTTTTATAACAACGGGTTATTTATTGGTCTCAAAGAGTTCTTATACTTTTTCTTTATATCGCGTGTAATTTTAATCAAGTCCGTATCTAAGTTTTTTTTTATTTTCTTTTTTCTCTCCCTTCTTCTTCTTCTTCTTCTTCTTCTTCTTCTTTCTGCTCCTTCTATATACGATTTATAACATGAAGACGCTGATAACAGTGATAATGAATAATGACGACTACTATATATATGTGTATATATATGTACTACGGTTACCGCAGATACTTCCTTCTCTCGATTATTTATTTCTTCAGTTTATTTTTATCTCTCCTTCTTCCCTTTAACGCTCGTCAAATTTCACCGCGGGTCATCGATTATTATTCTATAGTATAGAAATACGGCAATGACCATGCATATAGAGGTATGGATGGAGATTTAATGAGGTTGGTCGGTTGCGTAGTGAAATCCGGTCCGATGGAAGAACGTTTTTTAGTATATTGTTTTTTTTTTTTTTACTTTACGGTATTATCAATCTTCTTCTTTTTCAATCTTTATCTGGTATTATATTCAAATCTCTCTCTCTCTCTCTCTCTCTACATATATATATTTTTGTCAAATCCTCTTCTCCAATTCGATATTATCCACCTTTTCCCTTACTTAATTCATTCCTAATCTATAACGGCGAATGAACGTTTAGTTATTTAAAAATTTTCTTTTTCCTTTTTTTTTTTTTTTTTTTTTTTTTTTTTAAATTTCGTAACGGGCGGACCCGGGGCGCCGATATATTCACCTGATGTCAATCACTATCAATCATAAAACCCTGTACACACCGGGGCGCCGGCCACTGATTCTACGCGCAAACACACTGCGCTCCGACCGGGACGTGGTGCCCGAAGTGTAATCGCTGCCTGCCGCGGGCCACAACGACGTCTCACTCGGTTCTTCCTCTCTCACAGATACACACAGTATCCGTAGCCGGCGCCACTTACGAGACTCATACACACGCAGGCGCCGGAGCTACTTACCATATCTACAAAAAACCCCCCACCAACTGCCGAATAGCCGGGGAGAAGATTATAGGTATAGGTATGCGCGTAGGTATGGGTGTGCATACACACGATGCGGAGGTCGCGCAACGCCTCTGCTCCGACCGCCAAGAGTCGATTCCCCAGACTCGGGATTTACTGACATTGACGCACCGCAGTGCGCAACGCCCACACACTGACATCTCGACGCTATCGTGGCGGACCCGAGTCGCGAATGGAGAGCGATCCATCGTCGCGTCGGTAAAACAGAACGACGTTCCTAGATCGCAGGACAGTTTCGGTCAGGACGGTCGGTAACGAATTACCGATCGGATTTTCGTTCATTCTGGAATATGCGGGCTCGGTGAACCATAAGTGATAACTTGATAACGATTTTTGGAATAAGGCGATTATACAGGGTGGAAATTTATTGTGGCCTTTTATTTACTTTTCAAACTTATTTTGGAGGTATAATTTCACAACCCATCACGTATTCTTCGCTTAATCTCTAAGTTACATTATATGAATTTATACTTCCGTACGACGATTCCCCCTCGTATAGTAAGTCTTCACACCTGTAATCAAAGACGAAATTAAACACGTCGATCCCACGATATCGTACGGGCGATTTATCACCGACCTTTTTTCACATCCGAAGAAACCGCTATTCCCGATTCTCGCATCTCTTTTATCAGCTGGTCCAACGATGTGCCGGACTGCTCGTTCACGATCCGTAGATTCGCTCGCGATTTGTTCGTGGTTTGAGTGTGCCAAACGAGTATCTGAAGGAGAAAGAGAGATTCGTAAAGCTAGTCGCGATTTGGATCGCAGAAACGTTCACCTTTGTACATTGATCGGCGACTGGCTCGATGTCTTCGATCTGGAGCCCCAGGTTCTGCAAAAACATGTCTTCCTCGTACCCGACTTTGAACGGCATAGTGGCGGCGGGCGATTCGTTGAGGAATTTAACCGACACGGCGAATCCCGCCATGTCGATGGGAAACTTGCGGTTTCCCGGCCAAGAATCGAAGAAGCCGATCACCTTTCCCTGGAACGTATCGTCACATGCTTTTCTCTCGATATGCTTGGCCAAGGGCCGGTCGACGTTACCTCTTTGACGACCGGTGAACTGACTCCGAAATCGCCGATCAGCCCGACCGGCATCATGGAGACTTTCTTCGTGTACCGTATCTCCTCGAACAGGTCGAGATCGAAGGTGTTATCGTCGTCGCCGAAGTACAGAACTCCGTTCCTCGCGTTATTTCGTATCCATGCGAGAGCAGCCCGCCGATTCGCGACCCCCCGAGGCATCTGGCTCTTCTCACGCTTCCAAAACACCTTGGGCATCGGAGTGGCCATTACGGTGAGCGGGATTCCTGTAATAGAAATCCTGACGAACGATCCGAACCGTCGAAGCTCGACGTTTTTTATCGTGTAAATATTTACCGAATTTTTTCAACAGTCTGACCAGCGACGGATTACACTCCGTGTTATCGTCAGCTACTATCCAACGGAGACTTTTGACCTGCTTCAAAGTCTGACCGAGCCTCGTGAGCTCCGGGACTTGTTCCCGCCGCGGATAAGTCGGCGTCACGAAGTATATCTGTGGTAAAATATCGCCTGCTCCGTCGTCTCCGTCGGCCTCAAGCCGATCTTCGTAACAAGTCGTCGCCACGTCGTCGAAGAGGGCGCTTTCGGCGATCGCTAAGCCCTGCGAATTCCACACGGCGATTACGGCCACGATCGTCAGCCCTATCATCGCGAAAAATATCAATTTCAAGGCCCTCACGTTGTCGATCGGCAAAAATAACCTGGAAGAAAAATTTAGGTTACATTAAAGAAAGATTCGAATTCAGCGCTCGAAATGTCCTGCGCGCTGCGCCAACGGCAGGAATTAGAACTCAGTGGCGCTGCGATCGCTTTTCCTTGCGTTGGTACTGCAGCGATGAATCATTAATTGCGGTTTAGAAATATTGCAGATACGTCGGCGTAGCTTGCTTTCATTATAATTCGATGAATCTTTTCCGCAAATATTTGGAATTGTCGTTCTAACGACGCACTCGATTTTTTTGCACGATATGAATGAGAATCGGTCGACTGACTGTCAATATTTTGATAACATTTAAACACGTATGATTAAGATTATCGCTCACCTCTCACGTGACGATGTGGTCATGGCAGTTTAATTCGATCTTGTTTATTCTCATAACAGATTTTCCTCCCATAATTCCCATAGAATATCGGAATCAGATTTTTTCTGTATATTCGAAGGATCGTATGTTCGCCTATGTAAGGTTAGTCTTTACATTGTGTACGGCAAGTGTGAGGCTGCGGTGCTCGCGGGAGACTGAAAGGTCGATACATATACGTACACTCTCCGGGAGGTAACGCCACCTCGTTCACGTTATAGTAAACTAATTTTGCCGCAAATAGAAGCGCGCGAAGAGTCGCGATTTAATCCAAAAATCTCATGATTTTGTGTTTGAAAGTCGTAAGGAATTGTCTAAACGACTTGTAGGAGTTTTAATCAATAATCGAACAACCCGAATAGGTTTAATATTGTATTTCACACAGCTACGTCTACGCCTACATATCAATCAATCGTACCGATCAATTTCTGACAAGGTAGATATAATTCAAATCTGTCTAATCTACGAATTGCTTTTTTTCTTTTTTTTTTTTTTCAATTTCATTGCGAGTTGTGACTATTACGATAAAATACACCTCACAGTATTCAAAAACACAGTGCATGCTGGACCCATATTCGATCAATGTTTGACGAATATGTCATTATGAAATATGTCATTCCACACTTGTGCAGTGATTTAAAACAGATTTTGTCGCGCATCTTCTGAGCGTCGATATTCGACTATGACTTATCGAATTGTATCATGATGATCACGTAAGCAATCACGGCGCAAAATATCTGGAATCAAACAGGCATTTATTATTTAATGTTTTGGGGAAAAAAAAAAAAAATGAAAAATGAAAAATAGTTTTGCTGATTGTAATTAGTACGTCAGGTTGGTAATCCTCACCTTGTATACGTAAGAATAGCTCAGGTCGAAGAAACCGAAGACAGATACAGCGACCGGTTTTTGCATCAGTTGAAGAGAAAACATGGAGAACTGCAACAGATAATGTCAAACAAATTTCAGATAAAAATGAAAAATAAAGTTACCATCAAAACTATTTAGTTTTTATTTGCAGTCAATAATTCTACGTCGATGATACTTATCAGCCAACATACCTCGTCCTTTAGATCCCACGGTTTGAATTTGTACCAGACTTTGAAAAGAGCAATTTTCATAGCGTTTCCCTGTAGAAGAAAAAAAAAGAGAAATGAGCTGGAATTAATTTTCTGAAATCGATATATGGAGAAATTTTTCTTTGATAATTTTGCGAGTCTCACCGCTTCGCAGGTTTTCACAGATGCATAAGCTACGGCAAGTAACTGGCCACTCGCCATTCCCATTCTGAGAACGGTGCAAAAAATCTCCATCGCGGATCTGACGATTTCTGCGGAACTTGATTGCTTGTTTAGATTTCGGCACGTTAAATATATCCAAAAACAGTGCAGCATTAACTCGATACAAGATTGAAAGCATTTGAATATGGATGAGATTGCGAATAGGTGGCTCGTCTCGTATACAAGATTGCAGAGTTTCAGGTGCAAAGATTCGATCTTTTGGAGACGCTGGAGATCGCTAAGATTTTCAACGTCTGGTTGAGTCTCTTCGCGAAGATTTCTGCACACGACAAACACATGAGACCGATGCAGAGGTCGGCGGTTGCCAGCTGGAGTGAATATGGTGTAAACTCTATCGTTGACCAGCGTGAAATGTTCCTTTATGAAGAACAGCGTTTGGACGAAGACCAAGACCGTATTAAGACTGTACCAATACTTTATGGTGTCGCAGAGTGAAAGTGAAATGCTCGGTCTAGATTGCGCGACATGCAAGACGACAAATAACGCGATGACGGTGGCGTTGCTTTTTACGGTTGTCGCGAAGAGATTTTTGAAGAATTTACTGTGATCCTGCACGATGCCTAGAATCTTTAGATCATCGCCGATCTCCCACAGTTGATTCATCACGCCTAACACCTGCTTCTGCATCAAGAAGAACATTATCAAGGTGAGAAACGTGATCGAAGCATCCAGCCAGGATTGGAAAGTGAAGACGATTTTTGCGATAAAGGAAACAGTGTCGATCCTCCAGTTTGTTGCGACTGTATATTGTCCTACTGTGACGATAATAACAGAAACTGAAGCAAGCGAAACCGTGTAGATTTTACTCAGAAGGGTTGGTGGATGAAATCCGTCCGTTTTAACAGTGAAGGGCGCGAGTCCAATTAATTTCGCAAAATAATACACTAGCATTGCCGGCGACGGCAAGCTCAATTGCCACTTCATTATTTTATTTCGAATCAGTTATGGTCTGGGATTCAAAAAACGCCAGGAGCACAGCGATACGGTTGCCTGACCGAATGGAATTGCGATAAGTTACGGAAAAGACACACGTCAGGGCTCGTGGACAAGCCAAGACTAAAAAGTATGGTCGATTTTCGCTTTGTCAGTTTATTCTTGTCGTCGTGAATATCGATTGCTTGAGTACAATTAATGGCGACTGTTACTCTTTCGTTGCGATGTTACGACGTGTCAAGGGAGCATGCGAAATATCCGAAAATGACAACGAGGGCTTACGGTCCCCGATAAATTGACCCGAACGATACTTGCCAATCGCCTTGTAACGAACCTGAATCTATTCTTATCGTCAGATAGAAAATTGATCGCACGGTGAACTCCGAGCTTCGAGCTTTTTTCAAAATAAATCGCTTTTCGGCGACGAATTCGGTGCGTCGATAGCGAGCCTGTTGTATCGTACGCGGAGCACCACTTGTTGCTTCTTCTTGGAGCGAAAGCTAGGGAATTTATTGGTGATTGGTTTTCCTCTATCAATCAGTCTTTGATTTTTCAAACAGTTGTTCTAATTGCTAGTTAATTATAATGGCCAGGTTTTAATAATGGCTGTTTACTCCGGGAATCAAACGATGGGAATTGTCCAGGTTACTTTTGGAGGTTTTCGTCGATAATTGACGAATCGTATGCCTTTAAATTTATTTAACACATTTCAATCCACAGATACACTCAACAAATGAACACAGAGTCTATTTTTGGTGAATATTATTCTAATTGATTAAGTAATTTGTCTCCGTTATAATGCAGCGAGTTGTGACTTAGTAATCTATGAAATATAATCCACAGCATCTCTATAATAATATCTATAAATAAATAACACTGAGATTGATTCGTGATTTTATGTGAGTTTGAAACTGTGTCAAAACTGGAACCCGGAGGGAAATTTAAAGCGTTAATTCAATCATTTCGTAAAGTAGGTAGATTCCACTCTTCTGCGGCTGACAATTAGTAAAGCTCTTCAATTACTGGTATTCGACATCGAGTTGCACAACGACTATCGAGTACGCCACCATGGTGCATAATATCTGTGAATAAATTAAGCATGGCAATATATTTCCTATCTCTTTGATATTCGCGATAATTCGATCGATTGGTCTGACCTTGTAAATGAGGGAATAGTCCAGTCCGAAGAATCCGAAAGCAGCGACGGCGACCCGTTTGTGGAGCATTTGAAGTGAAAATAGGAAGAACTGCAACAGTGGATTTGACGCGTTATGTTACTGAGATCTTGAAAGCGAGTTCGTTCCTCGGAGTTCTTGGAAAAATGTTTGATTTAGGGAATATTCGAAGTAAGTGATTCTACCTCGTCCTGTATTTCTTCCGGATGTGGCTCGCGCGTGACTTTGGATAGCACAGTTCGCGTAGCGTTTCCCTGAAGCAGAAATTAAGGTCCACAATGAATCCGTAAATTTTTTTATTTTTTCATAATCGTGTGTCTTACCTCTGCACAAGTTTTCACGGATGCGTAAGCGACATAGAACAACTTAACGACCAGTATAATCATTTTAAATAAACACTGCGATAGGTGCATGACCATTGCGACAAACCCGTGGGCATTGGAGAGCTGGGATAAATCACGAAGCATGTGGTATACCCAAAAGCTGTAGGCCACTAGCCCGATACAGGTTTCAAAGCATTTCAGAATAATCAAGAATCCAAATACACGAGTCGTCCGATCCACCAGATCCGTGAGCTCAAGGTGGAGAAGCTCGATCTTTCGAATACGTTGGAGATCGTCGAGGTCTTCGATGTCCGGTCGAATATCTTCGCGAAGATTGATCACGCTGACGAAAATGAGCCGCTGAATACGGCGAGTTCGAGGCTGACCTCTCGGCCCAAATACGACGTAGAGTTCTTCGTTAATTAGCGCGAACCGTCGTTTGATAAAAATCAGAATATGGGTGAAAATGAGGAATATATTAAGCTGATACCAACTGTCGAAGCCGTATTTAATTGAAAGGTCAACGGGCCAATCATATTCCATGAATTTCAACACGAAATATGCCGCAATTAGAGCCGCGTTTGCGATTACCGTTCCCACGAAAATATTCTTGAAAAATTTTCCCAGCTCCTCATCGATGCCCAAACTCTTCAGTTCGTCGCTGATTGATCGCAGATCATTCAAAATGCTCACGATCTTCTCATGCATAATCAGGAATATTATCGGGGCTAGAAATACAGCCGGAAATCCAACCAAAGAACAGATGATTCCTCCAGTCTTAACGAGCATTAGAAAATTCTGCTTGTCGAGGTATCTCAGCAGTTTATTAATCGCCATCGGTGCAACGAGGAAATAAATAGCAGCGACTAAGACCGGATAAAGTTTACCCAAGAGGGTCGGTGGGTAGAATCTGTTCTTCGTCACGGTGAACGGTGCCAGACCGATAACTTTCGCAAAGTAATACAGGAGCATCTGAGGCTCGGGCAGGCTCAGCTTCAGCTTCATCTTTTCGCAAAAAACGGTTTCTACCAAAGTCAGGGGAGAGTGTGAAACGGAGACGGCAATTCGCGGGAGCGACACGCGCCAGGGTCTGCTTCTGGCTTTAGACTGAATATGCGAGGGTCAATTCCGGGCTTGTAAAATTATTTTTGTCGGCGTCAATATCGATTAGTCTATGCATGGCGAGGCGGCCGCTCTTTTTCACCTCTCACGGATCAGATCTTATCGAAAAATAAGATCCTATTCACAGAGAAATTCATATATCCAAAATACTGGCATTTGCTAATACCATGTCAATGCTGATGTATGAATTATGATCCGCGATGAAAATAATCGCGAAGTGACGACTGATGAATAATCTCGCATGAATTTTGACGGTTTAAAATAATAAGAGGGTAGGAAATTAGCTCGGTTATAAATCTGGTCAGAATTCGTCAAGTTTGTTATTTCGTACTGGTACGAATTGCATCGAGAAATGACCTCGGCGACGTACAGCTTGCATGGGAGGTAAAACTGCCACGTGGAAAATTGACATTTGACAAGAGGTAATAATTTGCTAATCGATTCTGACACCGGTGACCTGTGAGCTAGCTCACTATCGATTTTGGATAATGTGAAAAAAGACGGTGCATGTTATTCAATTGCAGAGCAAGGCCACTCGACGTAACCGCTGTTTTATGACTCTCCAGGAAGCACGGAGAAGAAGTATAGATCCTAGACATCCTCACCACGACTTTGTCGAGTGCTAATCAATAATTGGCAAGTCGTATGACGTTGAATTTTTTATTTCACGCGACCACATCGAAACGCATACAGTTCATATATACAGGGTGAGTTTTCCCCGGGTCTGAACGAGGAGGAGCCGATGCCCCGTCCCTTGCTTTATCACGCTGTTATCAAAATCTAGCTTTACATCAAGGGACCTTTATAAGCTCCTCCTATTCGGACCCGGAGAAAACTCACCCTGTATATGAACAAGGCGAACTAGAAGGCAAATTCGATCAATCTATATGTCTACTTCGTTTCATTACCGATTCGTGACTATTATGACGTGTAAAGTGCAATCCACAGAATCTTGAACACAGTGCATCATAGAACCGATATTTCGCATCGATCGTTTAATTTTTCGGAATGCCATTTCACTGCTGTGCACCACGTGAGAATTGGCTCCGCTACGCATCTTTCAAGCGCCCGTATTCGATCGAGGCGTATCGAATTGTATCAGGATGATCAGGTACGCCGCCACGACACAGAATATCTGTAATAAAACAGACATTGTGTCATGAATTGTCTTCTGGAAGAAAAAATGCTAGTATCTCTCCGCATATCATCTATCAGTCAGTCTCACCTTGTACACGTACGAATAGTCCAGATCAAAGAATCCGATGGACACAACGACCGGTTTTTGCATCAGTTGGAGAGAAAAGATGAAGAACTGCAACAGATAATGTCAGATATCTAAGTAGATAATACGGCATTCGAAAGTATTGATTCATACTTCGTCTTCAACGTCCCGTGGCACAAGCTCGTACCAGACTTTGAATAGCTCAGCTTTCGTAGCGTTTCCCTATAGAAAAGATCGTGCGATGATTTATCGGCAAAATCTGATGCTTTTGGGAAATTCCGAAAATTTCAAATAATTCATGACATATTTCCGAATACGAATGTCTAACCTCCTCACAAGTTTTCACCGACGCATAAGCGACGGCGGATAAGTTAACGATGACGAAGACGATCCTCAGCAGTGAACACAGGATATTTATTGCCAACGATATGATTTCGGCGTAGTTGGAAAGCTGGTCTGATTCGCGTGCGGTAAAATATATCCAGAAACTGTGCAGCAGCATACCGGTACAGAATTCAATGGTTTTGAAAATAATCGGGACCGCGAATAGACTGGTTATCCGTTCCACCAGATCGCCGAGTTCAAAGTGCAAGGCTTCGATCTTTCGCAATCGCTCGAGTTTGGTGAGTCCTTCAATGCCTTGTCGGGTCTCTTCGCGGGGATTCGCGCGCACCGTGAACGTCTGTAAACCGCGAAGATCTCGGCGGCGAGGTATGAACATTTGACAAAGTTTTTCGTTCACCAGCTTGAAGCGTTGCCTGACGAAGACAAGCGTTTGGGTGAACGTTAGGGCAACATTCAGATACAGCCAGGCGTCGATAACGTATTTTATCGAGTAAATTACGGGCCAGTTGGGTTCGACGAAACACAACGTGACGTGGGTTCCAATAACAGCGACATTCGTCGTCAGAATTGTCACGAAAATATTCTTGAAGAATTTTTCATGAGCCTCCTCGATGCCCAAAGTCTTTAATTCGTTGCCGATGTCGCGCAGCTTGTTCATTATGTGCAAAATCTTCTTATACATCAATTGAAATATCATCAGGGTGAGATACGTGGTCGGAAGACTGGTCAGATGATGAATGGCAGCGCCAACCTCTTGGAATGGCGAAAATCCGTATGAACTAATCTCTGACAATGTCACGGCAACTCCTATTGTCGCAATGACAGAATGAACGGCCGTGAAACATACGGAGTAAAGTCTGCCCAGAATAGTCGGCGGGTAAAATCCGTCCTTCTTCACTGTGAATGGTGCTAATCCAGCCAATTTCGCGCAATAATACACCAGCATCGAAGGTTCGGGTGATCTCAATTCCCACTTCATTTTCTATCAGAATTTTTCTATCTCCAGTTCTTGAAAAATGACGAAACCCAATGGCAATTTAAGAGACGGACACGCGAGAGGGTCTGCTTCCAACTCGCGACTGAATTTTCTGCGCTGAATTATAAATTATTGGTGATATTATTCGCGACGTAGTAGTCGATGTCAATTAGTCAAATGGCCGGCGATTCAACAATCCCTTTATCGCCATGTTACGACTTGTCACGTCTCCCCCCATTCGACAATTAGAAATACTCACGAATCCTGGAAAATTGCTGATAATAATATCGACCTAGCAACTGACGGTACCAATGCTCCCAGCTCTACGTATCGATTAATTGCGGCAATTTCATCCTATTGCGAGACTCACTTGTCTTCTATTCATTAAATAAGCCATAAATTTCGAAGGTACTTTTTCTAATTTACAAAATCCAAAACACGGTGCATGAAACTAATATTCGAGGTCAATCCTCCCATTTTTTAAGTCTCGGTACCAGTTCGAGGCGTATCGAATTGTATCAGGATAATTAGGTACGCCACCACGGCGCAGAATATCTGTAAATGAATAATGAACAATAATTATTGCAATCGTATGAAATTTCTTGGAAAAGATCATTTTTCCAATGCCAATGTCAGTCGGTCGTTCTCACCTTGTATACGTACGAATAGTTCAGATCGAAGAACCCGAAGACAGAGACAGCGGCCGGTTTTTGCATCAGTTGAAGAGAAAACATGGAGAACTGTAACAAAAAATGTGAAACATTGCATTTGGCAAGTTTTCAGGTTTTCAGTTGTCAATGATCGGAGATCGATGATTTGTCACGCGATATATACCTCGTCCTCTATATTCTGCGGTCTGAATTTGTACCACACTTTGAACATGACAGCTTTCGTCGCGTTCCCCTAGAGAAAAGAGGATGGCGATAAATAATTGGCAAAAACTGGCGCCGTTGAAGAATTTCAATTCGTAATTGAGGCCACTTCGATATCGGCAATGAAACAAACGACTTCCGAATCTCACCTCTTCGCAGGTCTTCACTGATGCATAAACGACGGCAAATACCTGGTAAATAGCGATTACTATCCGGACCGAGAAAGACGAGATCATCGCTGCCAACGTAGTGATTTTGGCAATGCTGTCAAACTCTCCTGAATTTCGAGTAATCCAATAAATCCAAAAGCTGTGCAGAACCATACCGGTACAGCATTCAACGGCTTTACATGCAACTGGTATCGCGAATACATCGGTCGTCCGATGCATCAGATCACAGAGTTGATAGTGCAGAGCTTCGATCTTTCGAATTTGCTGGAGATCGTTGAGGTATTTTATTTCCCGTTGAGTTCCCACCACAAAGATCTGCAAATTATCCAGAGATCGGCGGTGGTCAGAGGGTCTGCATACGCTGTACAGTTTTTCGTTGATCAGCTTGAAGCGTTTTCTGATCAGGAAAAATACTTGGCTGAATATTAGGACCACATTCAGGTATAGCCAAGCATTGATAGCGTATTGTATAGAGAATATCAGGGTCCAGCCAAGTCCGACGAAGTACAATAAGCCACAGGCTGCAATGGTGACAGCGTTAGCCGTTACGATTGTCGCGAAAATATTCTTGAAGAATTTCTCGCGATCTTCCTCGATGCCAAGACTCTTTAGTTCTTCGCCAATGTCGTGGAGTTTGTTCAATATGTACGAGATCTTCTCATCCATTAACATAAATGTGATCAGGGCTAGAAATGTAGTCGAAAAGGTGATCAAATGTTGGATAATAGCCCCGATTTTTCGAAATGTTGACATTGCATATGCATCATAGTGGTTTGATACGGTTGCAATCACTGTCGTTGTAACGAAACAATGAACGGCAGATAAGATGACGGGGTAAAGTTTTCCCAGAATGGTTTGTGGGCGAAATCCGTCCTTTTTTACGACAAATGGCGCCAGTCCTGTTATTTTCGCATAATAATAAACGAGCATCGGAGTTTCGGGTAAGCTCAATTTCCACTTCATCTTCTATTTCGATTCCGACAATTTTATTTTATTTTATTTTATTTTATTTTATTTTATTTTACCCGGAGAAACACGAACGCTTTTGAATCACGTTATATGGTACCGACCTACGAGCAGGGCTGCTTACGGACGAGGACTGAAAATGATCGTCGATTTTCAAACCGTAGACAGCTCATTCTCGTCGTCGATATCGATCAGCTAAGTAGAAGGCGGCAATCCCACTTCTGTCACAATGCTACGTCGTAAAACGCCTGTGAATGTTATCGATAGGGAACATCTAGTATTTATATATTTGAAATGAGTCGTGTAAGGTCACGATTCCTGATAAATTGATAATCGACTTGTCACGAACCTGAATTTATTTTCAGAAGTAATCAAATTTATACCACGTTTTTATATCTTGATATCGTCATCGTCAGATATGAGATAAATCGTCGGGATCAATCTGTAAATGTTTAATCATCAATTGACGTATTTCTGGACATTGAATTTCATATATTTCACACATGTAACTACATCTGCATAGGTACTGAATACACAGACTCAATAAACGCCTAAGGCTAACTAACTTCGAACAATTATTTGAATGAATTAAATACGTTGTTTCTTTAAACCAAAATAATACGATACACACAATACACAATTCTTAATCCTTGTTTAAATTAAATTGCTTTGCGAAGGTCTTTGGAATCGGTCGTCGTAACTATTCGTCTTTCAACGACCTGCAAGATGCGGCTGCTACTCATTCGATTGTATCATGACGACTACGTACGCGATCATGGCGCAGAAGATCTGTAAATAAATACGAATGCATATTCAGGAATCGATTAGATGCGTGTAGAAATTACGGTAGGATTATTTCTCAGCGATTGTGGGATCCATCGGTCTCACCTTATACACGTAAGAGTAGTCCAGATCGAGGACTCGGAAGATAGACACAGTCACCGGTTTGTGCAGCAATTGGAGTGAAAACAGGAAAAACTGAAAAAGTCAATTTATTCCACGTGTAATATTTTGTACGAATTTGCAGATGACAGTTATCATCCACATACCTCGTCCTCTAGGTCCTGTGACTTGGATTCATACCGCATCTTGGAAAGGACATCCCTCGTAGCGTTTCCCTAAAAAAAAAAAAAAAAAATAGCAACCAAATTAGATCTAAAAAAATCGGTAAAGCAATAGTCTCGCTGCTGATGCGTTTACCTCTTGACAGGTTTTCACGGATACGTAAGAAACGGCAAATAGATGAAGAATTATTATGACCGTTCTAAGAAGAGGGCACGAGGCATTGGCGTTGAAAAACGAAACGATTTCTGCAGCAGTGCTGATTGTGAGCTGGTTGGAATTTCGAGCCGTAAAATATGTCCAGAAAACGTGTGCCATTAACTCAATACAGAAGTCCAAGCTTCTAAAGAGAATCGGTACGGCAAATAAGTCGGTCGTACGATCTACGAGATCGCAGAGTTCCATGTGGAGAAGTTCGATCTTTTGGAGATCGGTGAGATCTTCAATGTCCTCTTCAATTTCTTCGCGAGGATTTCTACACACCACAAAGATCTGGAAATTATTTAGAGATCGGCGGTGGCCCACCGGTTGGAACAGATTGTACAGTTTTTCGTTGACGAGCTTGAAACGCCGCTTGATTAAGAAAAGCATCTGACCGAATGCTAGGAAGATATTCAGATGAAACCACAGGTCGAAATTGTATTTAATCGAGACAAAAATCGGCCAGATAGCTTCCATGACGGTTAACAAACCGCATAACGCGAAGATTACAGCGTTTGTAGTTACAGTAGTCAAGAAAAGTTTGTCGAAATAATTTCCCAGATTTTCTTCGATGCCCAAAGTCTTGAATTTGCCACCGATTTCGCACAGTTTGTTCATTATACACAGAGCCTTATCATTGACGAAGAAAAATATTGACAGGATGGAAAACATCGTCATGTAGCTGGTGAAATATTGGAAGCCCAACCCAATCTTTGCTAGTCGTGGAATATCACTTGCTTTGAGCATTTCTATTAAGAAACCAAGTCCCCATAGTGTAACGAAGAAGTAAATGGCCATCAGAGAGACGGAATAAAGTTTACACAGTAGCGTTGGCGGATGAAATCCGCCATTCTTCAGGGTGAATGGCGCCAGTCCGATCAATTTTGAATAATAATACACCAGCTTCGGAGTTTCGGGTAAACTCAGCTTCCACTTCATTTTTATGGCCGAATATGCGATGGCCTGATCCCGAAAAAACTGCAGCGAGTACAAGAAGACGTACACGTTCTCCCGAAGTCAGTGAGGTACTGGATATCAGGGAAAATGTCGCGGACACCCGGAAGGCTTTGTGGATGACCTGACACTGGAGATAATGGTTGCCTCCGAAGTTGTAAGCTTCTAGAGGTGGTCGTTATCATCGATTGGAAAATTGGATGGCCGACAACTCTTTCTAAAAACACCACGACGTGTGACGTCTGTCTAAAAATACTGCATTTATGATCTCAAAGAGATTCCAGCAAACAAGGCCGATGATTCAATCAATCCGTTAATCAGAACCTTTTCGAGTCATTTTTTTGTCGTACCATCAGAGACAGTAATAATTTTCTAATCGATTCCCTGTGACCTATAAGAGCCACTATCGATTTTACATGAGGTCGTCAAGGAGAAGGATACACGTCATTTAATGACCGTAGGTGCGTATATGCGTTCGAGTAAGTTCACTCGAGGCGGCTAGTGGTTAGGATATTTTACGACTTCCCTGACACCCACGAAGAGTAAGTATCGATCCATGGAATTGTGTGAATTATTCATCATGAAAATTCATTGAGTATAAGTTCTGAAGGACTTTAAAGAATTATTTTTAATCTTCGCGTCCTGAGAAATAGACCGAAATTTCGTCGGATTTCAGGCTTTAGGAATTTTCGTCTACCAAAATTCAAAGCTTTTGAAAATTTGAAGTCGTCTGTGGCGAATCCATATTTCTACGCTTTTAGAAAATGGGAATTTACTCTGCTGATTGGTTACTATAGTCGAAGGCGGGCCGATGGTAGTGTATGGTACGTGTCTACCTGTTGCTAGTTCTGGGCGTTAAGCTAGGGAATCGTCATGACGACCCTGTGGAGTTGTAATCAATAATTGACCAGTCGTATGGAGTTGATTTCTATATTTCACACAGCAACGTCAATATTTGTACAAATAAAATCAAGGCACGCTATCTATCTAGAAGACACAATTTTTTCTTCAAGCGAATTATCTAGACATTAAAATCGATATTTTCGTTAATCTGAGTCGTGATTTATGTAATCTATAAAACCCAATTCACACTATCTGTAACCCGGTGCGAATAATCTACGGCACAATAATCACACTGAAATTCATTCCAAATTTTGTGCACGTCCAAGGATAGATGAAAAAAACGGTTCTCGTCAAAGGTGGCAAAAATCGCTCGTGCCATTCCAGTCGAAGTGCCATTTCACACTTGGGGGTAAGTATTGCAGGATCCATTTAATGCCCCATCTCTTGAATCATGGGACGCAAATTTGGAGCATCGAGTTGTATCAAGGTGATTAGATACGCCAACGTGGCCCAGAGTATCTGCAAATATAATTATTAATTACACATTATTGCGCTATGGCATATCGTGCTTATTTTTCGCGTACAATTCGTATAATTAGTCGATTAACTACGCCAATAAAATGCGGCGGAATTCTGCAACGGAATTATGTCTGATATCTCACCTTGTAAAGGTACGTATAGTCCAGATCGAAGAACCCGTAGATAGAGGCGGCGACCGGTTTGTGCAGGAGTTGGAGTGTGAAGAGAAAAAACTGCAACATTAAAACATGTCTGACATATTTTCATGCAATTCCCGGCTTTTTTCTCAAATATTTTAACGATCAAGGAAAGTTTGATTCGCAACAGATGTCGGATCAGAGAACGTACCTCGTCCTCTAGTTCCTGTGACTTGGACTCGTACCGCATTTTGGAGAGCAGAGCTCTCGTGGCGTTTCCCTGAAACGGAAGATTGACCTTTGAGCATTTTCCCAATCTTTCAAAAAATGGCTACAAAATTCCCGCGACGAAATTTGATTTTCAATCCCTGCCGAATCTCACCTCTCGGCAGGTCTTCGCAGATGCGCGAGCGACGAGAATCAGCTGAGCAATCATGATGGTAATTTTGACCAAGGTATTCGAGATCGTAATCATGAATGAAACGATTTCCGCAGCACTGCAGCGCTTGCCTGAATCTGGAGCATTGGCATATATCCAGAAGCAGCTCAGAATCATTTCGACGCACAATTCAGCACTCCTGAGTAGAATCGGGATGGCGAATATATTGGTTATGACATATACCAGCTCGCAGAGATCCATGTGCAGAAGTTCGACAATTTGAAGACGTTCGAGATCGGTGAGACGCGTCTCCTCGCAAGGATTTCTACACACGACAAATATACGGGAAATATTGGAACGTCGACGATGGCCAATCGGCGAAAATAGATTGTAAAGTTTTTCGTTGATTAGCTCGAAACGTTGTCTGATGAATAAAAGCATTCCGGTGAAAATTAAGATGGCGTTAATATAAAACCACAAGTCGATGCTGTATCCCATTATCGCTAAGGCGTCCCAATGTTCTTCGATCAAGCCCAACACGACCAGTGCCCCGGCGAGGACGACATTCGTCACTACTATAGTCACGAAAATATTCTTGAAGAATTTTCCACGATCCTCCTCGATGCCCAATCGCTTAAGTTCGTCACCCATCTCGCAAAATTTATTCATTACGAGCAGGATCTGATCGCGCTTCAACAATGATATTAACAGGGTGAAAAGTGTAGTCGAACAGCTGATTGAATATTGGATAATACTAGCAACCAGTATGAATGGTGAGAAATTCATCAATTCGCTCGTTCTTTTAATGTGTGACGTCAGTGCTCGTGTTGTCGAGTAAAGATAAGTGGCAAACAAGAGAACCTGGCCAAATTTAGCCAGCAGAGTCGGTGGATAGAATCCATTCTTCTTCATGGTAAACGGTGCCAGTCCGATTGATTTCGCGTAGTAATACAGGAGCGTCGGAGTTTCGGGTAAGCTCAATTTCCACTTCATTTTATACTCAGGTCAATGTGGTGCTGGGTGCGTAGCGAAATGAAATTGCAAGTTGTATAACAGCTCGCGAAATGAGTCCGCCTGCTTATTGCCCGAGACTGAAGCTTATGGTCGATTTCGAACTTCTAAGCTCATTGTCCGAGTGTCGATATCGATCAGTAAAGTACATGGCAACCATTACTGGCTTTTAACGACACCGGAACGTGTGACGACTCTCACACCGTAATTTTTCGCTCGACCTCAGAAACTGCTGAATATTGTATCGACGACACTCTCGTCATGCCTACACCTTGAACTTTGCAAATCGAATTTCGCACCGTAAATATTCCCAACTTTCCCGTCAGAGATACGAGAAAGAAAATGTAATTTTAAGTGCAGGGTAGCGTCAGACTTTGGGTTTAAAATTCACAAATCTACATCTACGGTATTAGGAATTTTAGAGGAAATCCATCGAGTGATAAATCCTTTAGAGACTGGTATATACTGGCTCTGGCGAATCAAATTGCATTGTGATGACGAGGTACGCGATCACGGTACAGAATATCTGCAAATAAATGCATGATGTACATCTTCTATGCGAATCGGGAAAAATAGCTTCGCAAATTATAGTTTTATGCATCGATCAGTCTTACCTTGTATACGTAAGAATAGTCCAGCTTCAAGAACCCGAAGATAGATACTGCTGCCGGTTTATGCAGCAATTGAAGCGAGAATAGAAAAAGCTGAAACAGTTGTAATGTTACACGTTGTATTCCAGGCATCAATGCATCGTCGACAAATATTTGGCGAAGTATTGAAACGCCATTCGCGAAGATTGAACATCGATAGACAATACCAACACACCTCGTCATCCAGTTCTTGGGAATAGGGCTTACGCCACATTTTGGAAAGTACAGCTTTGGTAGCGTTTCCCTAGGGGATAAAAGCAGCCATAGTCAATCTTTAATCCAACAAATATTCGATTGGTTTCGATTCGATCGAAGAATCATGACGGGAATCTTACCTCTCGACAGGTTGTCGCAGATGCGTGAGGCATGAGAAACAACTGAACCATCGGGATCAGCGCCCTGAGTAGAGGGCCCAAGATTTTCCTCAGGAAGGAAACAATTTCATCAGAAGTGCAGAGCTGGCTTGTGTCCCGGAAAATCGAATATATACGGAAAAAGTGCAGCACTAGCTCGATCGAAGTGTGCAAACTGTTCATAAGAATTGGGATTGCAAAGAGATTGGTGGTTCGATTGACCAGGTCACAGAGTTCCAAGTGGATAAGTTCGATCCTTTGGATACGTTGAAGATCGAAAAGATCTTCAATCTCCGCTCGAACTTCTTCGCTCGGGTTTCTGCACACGGCGAATATCTGCAAACGACGGAGTGCCAGGCGACGACCAGTTGGTCTGAACACGTCGTACAGATTATCGTTTATAAGTTTGAAACGCTGCTTGACGAGGAGCAGAATTTGGATGAAAATAAGGACTACGTTGAGATACAGCCAAGCATCGACGAGGTATTCAATCGAGAATAATATGGGCCAATGAGGTTCGATGAAACACAACGCCGCCGAGGCTCCGACGACGACGCCATTGGACGTTATCATTGTCGCGAAAAGATTCCTGAAGAATTTTCCATGATCTTCTTCGATCTCCAAATTCTTCAGTTCGTTGCCGATCTCACACAGTTTATTCAGTATATACCGGCTCTCACCATTCATCAGCAAAAATATCATCAGCATAAGAAACGTAGTCGTCGCGCTGATGAGCTGTCGGATACCAAGCCTGAGTTGTGCAAATGATGAATTTCCGACTTCTTCGAAATGTTTCAATGCACCAATAGTTGCTGTTGTCGCGACAAAAAGATAAACGGCGGTCAAGCAGACGGAATAAACTCTACTCAGGAGATTCGGCGGATAGAATCCATCCTTCTTCACGGTGAATGGCGCTAGTCCGGCCAATTTCGCATAGTAATACACCAGCATTGCAGGTTTCGGCCAGCTCAATTTCAACTTCATTTCCAGTTCCGGTTCCGCTATCTTCAGTTTTTCGAATCCACCGCTTGTCCACGAGAAAAGGATACGCTTTACACCGAAACAGGCTGCCCACTAGTTACCTTGATGGTTGGCTTGCAACTCGCGAACTGATTCCTGTCACCGTCGATGTCGATTATAGCCAAGCGGAAAGCTACGCCTTCCCGGAAAATCGATACCGAAACGTCTACAATATTAGCTACACGTAATTTTTACGACTTCTGAAAGCTCGACGCGAAAGATACCGATTAATGAATCGATGCCAGTGCTGTTAGCGAAGCGGGACACGGGCATGAATTTGCATTGTGTGTCGTGACAGCGTGAAGCTAAGGAATATTAATGACCGATTATCGGCATATTTTTATCGATTGGAAAATTTTTTTTGTTACTATGGAAAGTTGCTTCGGTCGAATTTTCTCATTGGTTGCTATAGTCGAAGGCGTGGCGATGACAGTGTACGGTATACTTTATACCAACCTGTTGCTCATTCTGGGCGTTGGACTAGGGGATAGTCGCGACGACGCTGTGGAGTTGCGAGCAATAATTGGCCAGTTTTATAAGGGTGAATTTTATATCTGATATGGGGAGAGCAAACGAGGGGATAGACTTGTGTCGGTGAGTTAGTAAATTTCGAAAGACTCAGAATTATCTTTCGAAGGTGAGAAGTGCATTAGAAAAATTCTCTCTTTAGTGCAGCAGAATAATTGCCATGAAGATTGCCAGTTCGAAAGCCGGGAATCTGGTTATTGAGAATTGAATTGGATCATCATAATCACGTATCCCACCACGAGGCAGAATATCTGTAACAAGAATCAACGAATCATGGAAATGACTGACTGGCAATTATCTGTCAATCCGTCTCACCTTGTACCCAAACGAATAGTCCAGGTCGCAGTAGTTGAACAGCGAAATAATCACCGGCTTCTGCATCATTTGGAGAGAAAACATGACGAACTAAAACAGATAATACACCACATCATATTCGCGTGTAATAAGTGTCTACAATACTTTGCTTTCGACCATGAGCATCATGATCATCCAGCATACCTCGTCCTTTAGTTTCCTTGGCTTGAACTTGAACCAGACTCTGAACAGTACAGCCCTCGTAGAGTTTCCCTGAAGTAGTAAAAAACAGGCGAAATGAATCGTATGAAATCGTTGACATGCTCGAAAATTTCGACTTTCAAATTGGACGGAAAAAAAGAAAACAAAAAAATGCCAGAACTCACCTCGTCGCAAGTTTTCACTGATGCGTAAGCGACGGCAAATAAATGAGCAACGTTGATGATTGTCTGAAGCAAGGGACACACGATGTATTTCACGATGAACGAAACGATTTCCGAAGTACTCCGGAGCTCGCCTGACCTCCGAAAGATGGTATACACCCAATAGCAACGCACTACTAGCTCGGTAGAGTACTCGATGGTTTTCGCGGACAATGGGATCGTGAATAGATTAACTATCCGGTAAACCAGATCGCAGAGTTCAAGGTGGAGAGTTTCGATCTTTCTTAAAAGCTGGAAACCGGTGGGATCTTCGCCAGAGTTTTCGCCCACGATAAACATCCGCGAATTATTGAGTGATCGGCGACGGTCAGCTGGTCTGAATATGTTGCAAAGTTTTTCGTTCACTAGCTTGAAACGTGCCCTAACAAAGAACAGCATTTGGGTGAAAATCAGGACCACGTTTAGATACAGCCAAGTATCGACGCTGTATTTTATTGAGTATAATATAGGCCAGTGAGGTTCAATGAAGGCCAAGATGATAATGGTTGCGATAATCGAGGCGTTTGCCACGACCGTTGTCACGAAAATATTCTTGAATAATTCGCGATGATCCTCCTCGATCCCCAAGCTCTTTAGTTCTCTGCCAATATCGCGCAATTTATTCATAACATACAAGATCTCTTTATGCATGAAGAAAAATGTGATCAGGGTTAGAAATGTGGCCGGAAACCGGATCCAATGTTGTACCAAAACCCCAATCTTTGCAAATTGTGACAATCCGTAGGTGTCAATATCCGCAAACAAATCAAAAACTCCTTTCATCGAAAGAGCACAGCTGATGGTACCAATGAACGCGAAATAAAGTTTAGCCAGTAGAGTCGGCGGGTAGAATCCGTCATTTCTCACGGTGAATTGTGCTAATCCGATGAATTTCGCAAAATAATATACCAGTATTTGATGCTCGGGTAGATTCAACTTCCACTTCATTTTAGATTCAGATTCTGTTCTCTTCGGATATCGAAAAACTGCCTTGTGCAAATTTGACGGCACTATAAGTCGCCTCACGAAATCAACTTACACGTCAAAGTATCGACACGCGGCAAGGTCGGCTTGCAGTCGAAGACTGAGAATGATGGTCGATTCGTAACCCGTAAGTTCGTCCCCGTTCTTGCCAATATCGATTAGTTAAGCACAGGAGGTGACACCTAGCCTTTTTTTTTTTTTTTTTTTGAATAAATTACGACGTGTGACACCTTTCCATATTATTAATGGAAACATCTATACGAAACTTAACAGCGAGAGAGGAAAGAGTCAGCAAATCGATGATCGTCATTCGCAGGAATAATCACCGAAATTTATCAACGAATTTTTTATAGCAGCATAAAACTTCCTGGGTTCGTTTTGTTGCTATGAATAATACAGAGATGATTTTATACTCGAGATTTTGTCGTATAGCGAATCTGTTGCGTTGTTTCGATAGTCGGACTGCTTTTGTTGTACGGTACCACCTGTTGCTGGATCTTATAATCGGAAGGAACGAATCTAGGTATATGGGAAAAATGGTTTTAGAATCGTGTGACACGCGCTTTATTTATTTTACAGACACATGGACACGGCACACCAAGATAATAAATTTCTGTTCGATTAATGACTGATTATTATATATTTCATTAATTATAATCTGCGCAAAGCCAACTAGCAGGACATTTAACACCGTGAGAAAATCCGAGAAACAATAAATCACACTGAAATCGATTTTGGACGTGAATAGGTCGACGGTGGATCGCAAGGTGGTCGAAACCGATCGTTCCGATTTTTCTAAAATGCCATTTCACTCCTGTGCACCTGTTCGATTCCCGACCGATTTTTCAAGCATCTGGATTCGGTTGAGACGTATCAAACTGTATAAAGATGACAACGTATGCGACTACGATGCAAAGTATCTGAAAATAAAAAGATCAGAAGATTTATTCTCCGAGATAAATCTCGTCAATTGATCGATCGATCCGTCTCACCTCGTATACGTAAGAGTATCCTAGATGGAAAACCCCGAAGGCAGATACGGTGACGGGTTTGTGCAGTAGTTGTAGTGAAAAAAGAAAAAACTGCAACAAATCGAAACTCCGGTTAGCATTGTCTAGTAGTTCAAGAAAAAAAGAAAAAGTCTTATCCGGTTTTCATAGCCAAGATATTTTCCTGACAGCATACCAGCCTTTGGAAATTTTTTCGAGCCCATTACTACGAGCTATAAAATTATCGAATCGATTTTCATGAATATCTTTTGGCTTTTAACGTTATGCGATTACGTGTGGGCGATGGGGTTTCTCGCGATGGTATCTATGCTGGCGAGGAAATGCGAGAGTCAATATATTATACTATTCATCAGGATCTACAATATGGTCTGCATAATACATCAGCTAAAAGCTTTGCGAACGGTTCGTTTATTGACGAAAGTTTAATTCAGCAAATGATGGTTACCGGCCGACATACCTCTTCCTCTAATTCTTCTGGCTTGAAGTCATATCTTGCCTTGGAGACGACAGCTTTCGTGGAATTTCCCTGTGAAGAAAATTGACTTGGATTAGAAAAGATTAGAGAAGAATAATCGAAGCTTCTTACCTCTTTACAGGCTTTCGTAGATGCCCAAGCGATTGATAATACTTGAGAGATTATCAGTGATATTTTGAGCAGGGTACGCAAGATACTGATAACCTCCGCAGTGCTCATGACACGGCCAGAATTTCGAATCACTAAATATATCAAGAAACTGCAATCTACTAACGAAGTACAGAATATTAGGCTCTTCAAAAGAATCGGGATCGCGAATAGATTGCTCGATGCGTCTATCGCATCGCAGAGTTCGATGTGCAACAATTCAATAATCCGTATACGTTCAATATCAGGGTGATATTCGTCTGGGCTAAGATTCCTCAGCACTTCGAGTGCCCGATGACGATGGAGAGGTCGGGAATTTCCAGCCGATCCAATTACTTCCCGAAGCTTTTCGTTCACCAGTTTGAACCGAGTCTCGATTAAGGATAGCAGTTTAATGAAAATAAGGATCATGTTGACGTGGTACAAAGTGTCGATATCGTAGCCGAACAGGCAACCTACGGGTATGTTGTTGATTTCCAATAAGTTCAATATCACGCATATCGAAACGGTGGCAATATTCACGAATACGATTGTCGCGAGAGTATTAGTGAAGAAAGATTCCAGATTCTCTTCGATGCCCAAAATTTTCAGCTCGTCACCGATTTCGGAGAGTTTATTCAATATGTATAAGATCTTGTTGTACATTAGGAGGAATATAATCATGGCGAAGAACGTGGTCGAATAGCCGGCGCATATGTTAATGGTTGTCATGACCTTCCAGAATTGCAATACGTCCGCTGCCCAAATTGCATTGAGCGTTGAAGCATCTAGTGTTATGGATACGATAAGATAAGCCGTAGCGACGAAGACCGAATAAAGTTTTCCCGGCAGAGTCGGTGGGTGAAATCTCTCCTCGTTTACGGTGAAAGGTGCGAGTGCGATGAATTTCGCGAAGTAATACATCAGCATCGCCGGTTTTGGCAAGCTCAAATTCCACTTCATTTTTTATTCTTTATTTTTATACGATAGGAGTTTATACTCTTCTGGTTTATGCGCAACGAAACAGAGTCGTAAGGACATGCGAAAGGTTCGACGTCGAGTTCGGAACTGGGAAAGACCGTCGATTTCCAGCTCGTCTGGCTCTCGATATCGATTGGTAAAGTAAACGCTGACTGGCATTACCTTTTTCCACGATATTAAGACGTGTCAAGTATTCTCACACGATACTGTTCTCGCTCAACAATCATTATTATTTACGATGCCTCGCAGATTGATCGTAAGAAGGACGATGATCGTGATGCTGCGGTACAATACAACGTATTTAAGATTTGAATAATCTTCCAAACTTATTGACTTGAAGTTTTCGAAATCATTTCAAGAATTTGCGTACTTCTAGCAACTATTACGAGGTGGGACGTCGTCTCATTCCTAATTCTCCGATGCTGGACGATTTTTTGGAGTTGTAGGTGTATCAATGATCGACAAACTGTATGGGATTCAAGTTTATAATTCACAAACTCACATCTACAGTAATTTCGGGAAACTTTCGCAGGGTTGATCAATAGTTCTATTCTTCTAACATGAATCGTGACCCACTCGTAGTCTAGAAAGTGCAATAAGCAGTATGCAGCGCTCTCAATAATCACACATAGATATAATACGAGAAAGGACTTTGGCAGCGAGGAAAATGACGTCGAAATTGTTTTGTAAGGATGATTGAAGAAGCCGCTGCTCAAATGATTTCCACATCCAATTTTCGACGCGTGTTTCAGATGCTGGTATTTGATTTATGACACGTCGAATTGTATCATGATCACCAAGTGCGCCATCACGGCGCCGAATATCTGCAATGTAAAAGTTTCGATTTTTTAATCGATTCACAATGTCAGGCATAAACCTGCAACGCGTTTCCAAACCCAGTCGCCAATCCATCGATCCCTCTCACCTTGTAAAGATACGAATAGTCCAGGTCTAAGAATCCGAAGACAGAAACAGCGAGCGGCTTGTGAAGCAATTGAAGCGAAAACAGAAAGAACTGAAACAGATAATATCGCATATTGCATTCCAGTTAGATTGGCGAAAGCTCTGTCTGCTATTCGCGCCGATGAAAATCATCAACGAGCGCATACCTCGTCCTCTAGTTCTTGTGAATTGGGTTTACGCCAGGCCGTGGAGAGCAGATCTTTCGTGGCGTTACCCTGGAGAAAAGATGCCCAATTTTATCTCTCATTAAAAAAACATATCGAATCGATTAATTGACGTCGAGAATCTGACCTCTCGACAGGTTGTCGCTGACGCATGAGCCAATACCAGTAACTGAGCAATCGGTAAGATCATTCTAACTATGGGACGCACGATGTTTGTCTGGAACGAAGCAATTCCCGCATCACCGTCGAGCTTTTCCGAATCCCGAAGGACCTCGTATATTTCAAAGGAGCGTAGCATCAGCTCTATGATGACTTGCAGACTGTTGACAATAATCGGTACAGAAAATAAATCGGTCGTTTGATCTACCAGATGGCAAAGTTCCAGGTGCAAGAGTTCGATCTTTTGAAGACTTTCGAGATCGGTAGGCTCTTCGACGTCCGGTCGAATCTCTTCGCGCGGATTTCTGCACAGAGTAAATATCCGCAAACGATCTACAGATCGGAGGTGATCGGCTGGTCTGAATGCGTTGTACAGGCATTCGTTTATCAGCTTGAAACGTTTCCTGATGAACAGTAGCATCTGGTTGAAAATCAGGCCGACTTTAAGATATTGCCAAGTGTCGATCATGTATGCAATCGTGACGAATATAGGCCAGTCAAAATCGATGAAACCCAACATGACAAAGATTGCAATAATGACGGGGTCTGTGATTGCGATTGTGGCCAAAAGATTGCTGAAGAATTTTTCGTTATCCTCCTCGATGCCCAAAGATTTTAGCTCGTTGTCAATTTCTCGCAGTTTATCCATCATGTTCACGATCTTTTCATACGTAATAAGGAACATCGTCGGAGTGAGACACGTAGTCGGAAGGTTAATAAGAAGTTGTACAATAGCCCTGTATTGTGTGAATACCGAAACTGCGAGTTGTTTCCACATTTTGGATAAGGTAATAATTGCCATTGCCGTAACGAAGACACGAATCGCAGCTAACCAGACGGAATGAAGTTTACTCAGAAGGGTTGGCGGATAGAATCTTCCCTTCGTCACGGTAATCGGTGCGAAACCGTTCATTTTCACGTAATAATAAACCAGCATCGAGGGCTTAGCTAGCTTCAATTTCCACTTCATTTTTTTTTTTTTTATTCCACGTTGCGGCACCAGCACACAAGAAGGTCTGCTTACAGTCGAAGACTGAACCTTTGGCCGATTCGCAGCACCTCGAGTAATTCCAGCGATCGATTATATCGATTAGCAAAGTATATGGCGTTTATCGTTCTTTTCTCGCCATGACAAAACCTGTCACGGCCCTTACATCGTACCTTCACGAATCACAATTAGGAGTATTTATAACGGCTCAAGAATTGCTGAAGATTAAACTGATGTTGCATTTGTACCTATAATTCGAACTTTGCCAATCGATTTTTGGACTGTGGATTGTTTTTTTGTTAGAGCAAGGACGACTTTGTGGAATTGTGGGTATAATCGATGATCGACGAACTGCACAAAGTCTAGTTTTATATTCCACACGCTTATACCTACGTCTACAGTAATTTTAGGGAATTTCAATACAGATCTCTGACAACAGTAGAATTATTCTTGGATTAGAAATGTGCGAACGGTATATTTGGGCGAGCGTGGGAGGGCTATAAATCGCTCGTTTCACCCTATGCGCTAAAATAAATCGTATACAGTGGACAGAATTCTGTAAATGTCACGAAAGATGATTTCTTGACTCATCTTTCACCTGCTACTGGCTCTGGTTGTTATGCGCTAAATTGTATCATGATGATAACGTACGCGGCCACAGTGCAGAAAATCTAGAAATTAATAAAACAACGCAATTATGATCGCAGATTTATTGAAAAATAAGAAACTAAATAAGCTTCTGCCTCACCTTGTAAAGGTACGAATAGTCCAGATTGAAGAAATCGAGGACGGATACGGCGACCGGTCTGTGCAGCAGTTGAAGAGAGAAGATGAAAAACTGTAACAGTTAATACGAAAAATTGTATTCCGATTCGGAGATAAAGATAATTTGCGAATCGATCGCGGCGCCTAGGTTCTCCCGAGGGCAAGTATCGATTTCAGAAGACATCGCGTAAAGCAAAAAGAAAAAAAGGCCTCGTTCGAGTGCATCCATACGACCTGGAGTAAGGTCACTCGGTTGACCTAACGATTACGAGTTTTCATGACGTTTCCTGGAAATCCGCGGAATGATATCGACCAACGGAGTTGGCTTCCGGAAAGCAGGCTTTATCCAAATCTTATGAAAATATCTTGTATATTGTACATTTCCGCGGTGGCAAACTCACATGGTTATAGTAGACGTGCATTATTAATATTGTTTATGAGCGCCTTATATACCGTGTGCTAAGCGAAAGTTTAATCATCTAATTGCAATCAATAGCGGGGAGGAAAAATGTTTCATAAAATATGTATCGTTTTCCAGTACGTACCTCGTTCTCTAATATCCGTGGCGTGGACTCGGTCCAGACTTTGTGCAGCACAGCTTTCGTAGCGTTTCCCTGAAAAAAAAAAGAAAAAAATCGAGACGAGTAATGAGACGACGATTAGCAATCAGCGATTCGTCTAGCTCACCTCTCGACAGATTTTCGCAGATGCGTAAACGATCGTGAACATCTGAGCAACCAGAACCAACATTCTAAGTACGGAGCATAAGATCTTGTTCACCGACGAAAAGATATCCGCAGCACTTGCCCGCTGGCTCAGATCCAGACCGTTCACGTATATCCAAAAGCAATATAGTATCAGCTCGGTGAAAAATTGAAGGCTTTTCAAAATAAGCGGGATTGCGAATAGATGGACTGTCCGATCGGCGAGATCGCGGAGTTTCAGATGCATAAATTCTATCCTCCGTACGCTTTCGAGATCGGTAAGATTTTCGAGAGCTGGTTCATCCTCTGCGCAAGTACTTGGGCGAACTAGAAAAATCTGCAAATTATGGGGACACGAAGGGCGGTCATCCGGTCCGAACAAGTCGTAGAGTTTTTCGTTTATCAGCCCGAAACGTTGGCTTATGAAGAGTAGCATATGCGCGAAAATTAGTACCGAATTAAGGCGAAACCAATTGCCGATTGAGTAGCTGATCGAAAGACTAATGGGCCAGTTAGGTTCCATGAAAGCCAACAGTACAGACGTAGCAATTACGGCAACATTCGTCAGTACGATGGTGGCGAGAAGATTCTTGAAAAATTTTCCGCTCTCTTCTTCGATTCCCAAACATTTCATATCGTTGCCGATTTCCTCGAGCTTATTCATTATGTATAATACCTGCTTATGCATCGTCAAGAATGTTATCAGTATGAGTAACGTGGCCAGGAAGCTTGTGAAATGTTGTAAAGTGCCCCAAATTATGCTTAATACGTGGAAATCCATGTCTTCAATTTTTCTTATCATACAATCGAGCGATATTATCGCAAGGGAAGAATAACCGGCAGCTATTAAGACCGAATACATTTTTCCGGGTAAGGTCGGTGGGTGAAACTTTTCCTTCTTTACGACAAATGGCGCGAATCCGGTCGCTTTCACAAAATAATACACCAGCATCGGAGGCTCGGGCAGGCTGAAGTTCCACCTCATTTTTATTCACCTACGAAATAAAGCTCCAAGTCGCGGAACCGGCACATGGAAGCCTCAACTTCTGGACAGGAACTGGGAACGTCGCTTAATTCTGAACTCTTTAAATGATTGTCGTGGCGGTCGCTATTGATTAGTCGAAAATATGGCGTCTAGCACGACGCGCGACGCCGCCTTCCGTAATACCGATGATTAAAAAATTTTAACAGAAATTTTGCAGGTTGATTTTTCTGGGAAATTCTCTCTAGGGAATTGGTTCTTTTTTTTTCAGCGTCTGTATAACAAGGTGCGAAATAATTCTATAGGTGCATTCAAGAATAGGTGAAAAGCGTGATGCCAGTCTTCGGTCTGGAGAGGGACAGCCGGTTTCTCATCACGCCAGCAAAAAGGGGTTAAGCTCCAACTACTCGAACTGTACCACGATGATTAGGTACGTCACCACGGCGCAGAATATCTGTAATTAAATGAATAATTAATTGCTTCCCGGTGAGAAACGAATAAATCGGTCTGCCTCACCTTGTAAAGGTACGAATAGTCCAGATTGAAGAAATCGAGGACGGATACGGCGACCGGTTTGTGGAGTAGTTGAAGGGAAAAGATTAGAAGCTGTAACAGTTAATATGGAAAATTGTATTCCGATTCGGAGATAAAGATAATTTACGGATCGATCGCGGCCACCTAAGTCTTCCCGAGGGCAAGTATCGATTTCAGAAGACATCGCGGAAAGCAAAAAGAAAAAAAGGCCTCGTTCGAGTGCATCCATACGAGCTGGAGTAAGGTCACTCGGTTGACCTAACGATTACGAGTTTTTACGACGATTCCTGGAAATACGCGGAATGATATCGACCAACGGAGTTGGCTTTCGGAAAGTAGGCGATACAGAATAATGACGGTGAAAATTATCAGCGAATATACCTCGTTCTTCAGGTTTTGCGGCGTGGACGCATCCCACATTTTTGAGAGCACAGCTTTCGTAGCGTTTCCCTGAAAGGAATTTATTGGGGAAGAAATTAACCTCCCGATATTGAAGTCTGACGAATATCAAACTCGCAATTTTACCTCGTAACAAGTTGTCGTTGATGCATAAGCGATCGTGGATAACTGAACAACCAGGATAATCGTCCTGATCAGGGGACAGGTAACATAGCTGATCGTCGATTCGTTGGAATTCCGAGACTTGCTGTATATCCAGTAAGAAGATAGAATCAGCACTGCCAAGGCATGTATGCTGGTGAAGATAATCGGTATGGCGAATAGATTGGTCGTCTGATCTACGAGATCATCGAGATCCAGGTGCACAGTTTCGATCTTTCGAACACGCTTGAGATCGGCAAGATTTTCACCGCGATATTTCCAGCTCCTTAAAACCGTCCGCAAATCGTCCAGCGATCTGGCGTGGTAAATCGGCATAAACGGTTCACAAAGTTTTTCGTTTATCAGTTTGAAACGACGTTTTATGTGGAGGAGTATTTGCACGAATCCCAATGCCATATTAAAAATGAACCACGATTCGATGCAGTATTTAATCGAGATCGACATGACCCAGCGAGCCTCTGCCACACACAAGACGACACACGTCGCAATCAGGACGACGTTCGCCGTTACGATGACGACGAGAATATCGTTGAAATTTTTTTCGTGGTTCTCCCTGATGCCCAAACTTTTTATATCGTTGCTGAGATCGCAGAGTTTATTCAGGATGTAAACGATCTGCTTATACTTCAACAGGAATATTCCCAGACCGAAAAATACACCCGGAGAACTTCCGAAATGTTGGCCTATCAAGAGAAGATTTCCGATACTGAAATCATTCTCTCGGTTGAGTTTTGTCTTTCTGCTGGAAAATGTCACTATCGCAATGCTTAAATAAGCTGCAGCAATGCCGACCAGGTAAAGTATGTAGATCGGCGTTGGCGAATGAAGTCGATTTTTTTTCACAGTGAATGGCCCAAGTCCGACAAGTTTCACGAAGTAATACACCAGCATCGCAGGCCTAGGCGAATCGAATTTCCCCAACATTTTCTGTTCGGTAATCTTAGACGAATTTTTCTTGACCTGTATCGGTGCCAAATACGAAAGAAGAATGGAGGCGCGGGTCTGTCACGCGGTAGGGTCAACTCACAGTCCAAGACTGACAGGAATTGTTCATTCCCAGCTCGCTACCTCCCTGTATTGATCAATATCAATTAGTAAAGTGAATATCGACCACGGTTCTTTCTCTTGAATGTTACGAGCTGTCACGCTTCTCTGAAAAATTGCGTTTGCTCTTTCATTATCGTTAAAAATGATAACGATCAATCAACTCACGATAATGCTCTAGGTCTAATCTACGGCTAAAGACTAAAAACTCACGTCGTATCTGAGAATGAACTATCGTTCATTAATAACGTATGCGCATCTTTGGAATATTAACCCCATTGATTGACGAAATTTTTATTCCTCATCGATAATAATCAAACGAAAATGATTCAAATCTTATACAAAATCGATAATGATGTCTCTGTCGAATGTAGACCGCGGTTTTGATCCGTTCGTTTGATTGCCAGCGGCGAAAGCCTGGCTGTTATTATAGCCACCTATTATTTAGTGTTCACCTGTTGCTCATGCTTGAAGCTAAACCATAGGGTATTGTGTTGACATGAGTCGGTGGGGCATTAGTAATCGATCACTGACTGAGGATTTCCACAGCTTTCCGGGATTTCATAGCGTGTCAAGTTCCGCCAATTTTCTTTCATTCTCTCTGTTCTTTTTTTTCTTCTTTTTCTTTTACTGCTTTTGGTAATACGGTAATTCTGAATGAGTGGCAACGTCGAATAAAGGTACTCGTAGAACGGTGATCGATCGTTTCGTGTAAATTATCAAGGCAATGTATAGCACGGTACCTACCTGTTGCTTCTTCATTCAGGCAAACCTTCCAGGAGTTGTGTGGACGATTCTGTTGAGCTGCGATAAGTAACTGACGCAAAACGTTACGATGTGGTTTTTTTTATTTTTTATTTGATACATCTTCGTGTACTTGTACACTAGATATAAAGCAACAATTACAGATCAACAGATCGGGAGACAAACTTTTTCAGGGGAATTCATGAGAATTTCATAATATTTGTTCAGGTGTCACTCTGTGCTGTAATTTATAATCTATGAAAGACGATTCACACTGTGCGAAAAATTGACACATAATTGAAAAGCTCGCGTCGCGTTAAATCGCGGTGGGATTAATTTTCGATTCTTCGAATAAGCGGGTGGCGAACTTCCGACGGTGTGGGAAATCGCTTCTTTCGTATCTTCTAAAACGCTTCTTCACTCTCGTGCCGAAGAACACCCCGATTCCCGACGCGTCTCCTAAGTACCAGGATTCGGTTGGGAAGAGTCGAGCTGTATCATGATGATGAAGTACGCTAGCATGGCGCAGAATATCTGCGAATCAGTACCGAAACACGCGACATGTTGAATTCGGTTCCATTCATCATTGTCAATCGATCCGACTCACCTTGTAGAGATAGGAATAATCCAGGTGAAAGAAACCGAAGGCAGCGACAGTCACTGGCTTGTGGAGCAGTTGAAGAGAAAACATGAAGAACTGCAACAGGCAATATCACGAGTTATCGAAATATTTCACACCAATATAGTCACCCTACTTGTCTGAGAATCCTGAGACCTGAAAAATGTAATTTTGCGATTCTTCTGACTGTCTTCAACACGATCTAAATGCAACGACGGTTGGATATGACTCGAGTGTTTCTACGGAGCTGAACGTACCTTGCCTCTGAGGTTTTCGGGATAGAACTTGTTCCAGACATCGTGCAGCACGGCCTTAGTAGCATTGCCCTATCCGCAAGAAAGAGAAAATGATTTTCTTCAATCGTGTAACTCGATTGCGAAGCGAGTATACTCAGAGATAATCCAGCACGAGCCGATTGACGTTCAATCAGGAGAAAAATGATCGATTAACGAATGAAATTTCAACGACTCTTACCACTCCGCACATCGTAGTGCAGGCATGTGCGATCAAGAACAAATCCACGAACGTAATCGTCGTCCGAATCACCATGTGTTGAGCAAATACGATTAGGCTATTCGCATTCTTGTAGATAAAATGCGACAAAAACACGTACGTATAAATCCCGTAGCATTTTGAAAGTAGGTCGCTGAAGTGTCGGACGACAGTTAGGACTATCGGAATAGTATGGAAATGAGTAGCAGACTCCACCAAGTCCCGAAGTTTGTTGTGTAATTCTTCGATCTTTGCGACATCTTCTAACGACAATTCGATACTTCCGGACGCAGTGAAGAGCTCTGGAACCGCTCGATTCTGATCACGGGGTGAAACAAGGTTACAGTCTGTTCTGGCGGTACCCTGCAGCTTGTCATTCAGAGATTCGAAGCGTTGCCTGATGCAGATCATGGTTTCAGCAAAGATAAGAACCAAGTTATGAGAATACGCGGTCAGTATGATGCTCCCGATATAGTCTAACGCCTTGAATCCTAAGCCGTCGTTTCTGTGTCTCGAATCAAAAGCAATCACGGTGATCACTTTAGTCGAGATAACGACGAAGTTCGTTGCGATTATTCTCGCGTAGCAGTGCGCAAGATTTTTACCACCGTTATCCTCGACCCCCAAACTCTTCAGCGCGTCTTGAGTTTCGATTATCTGCCCCATAATTTCGACCATCCCATCACTGTTGAACGCGAAAGTCAACAGAGTGGAGCTCACGTTGAGAGTAAGGAGAATCATGTGCATGGAGAATACGAATTGATTCACGGGACTCTCTTCCACTACTTTTGGTTGGCGGTAGACGCACATAACGGAAGTCCATAATGCACAGAGAAGAACCAGAATCAAGGCGTAAACTTTACGCACGGAACCGATCGGGCGGAGAGCGTTATTCCTTAATTCGAAAGGCGCCAGACCGATAATCCTCGCGAAATAATAAAGCCGAAATTGAAACGGCGTGAAATTCACGTGAGTTTTCATTCTCAGATTCGATGATCTTCACTTTGCGCACAACCTTGCAATGCGGAAAGCCAGAAAGACCTTTCTGCCTCGAGTCGCACCTGGACACTGCGCCTTGCCGGACGACACATCGAAGGCGCAAGCTCAAAGTTGACATCTATTTTCTAGGCGATACGAAATGCGACGTAAGATCCTATTTGGTAAAAGTATATCGATCGGCTGATGGTTTCTATGACGAGAATTTTGACCTAATAGAAAGCCAGCTTTGTGAAGTGTTCCGTTTCGACAGTAAGATATTGACGTTTATGATGTTAATTCGATAAAAATATTGATGATCCCTTAAAAGCTTCATTGATGAAAGTTCGATTCAAGAAAGTGGATAATCGTGCCTCGACTTACCTCGTCCATTAGTTTGGTTGGCGTGAATTTATTCCAGACCCTGAAGAGCACAATTTTGGTGGCGTTTCCCTGGGCAAAAGAATGGCTGGGTATTAATCCGGCGACATTATTATGTCTGGGAAATACTTGAATCGATAATTTCACCGCTTTATGGAAAAGAATCATCATTAACTCCGGATCTCACCTCTTGGCAAATCGTCGAGGTGGCGTGAGCGATGATTACTAACTCAATGGCGACGACAGCCATCCGCAGCAGAGGACACAAAATGTTTGCGACGACCTGCCGAACGTTGCCGGCATTTTCAGAGCGCGATTTTAGGTAAAAATCGAAGAAGTATATCCAATGGCTGGAAACGACGAGCTCGTATAAGAAGGAAAGAGTGTGGAGAAGAATCGGTACGCCGAAGAGTCGGGTGGTCTTTTCAGCTAGCTCGGACAGTTCCAAATGCAATCCTTCCAGCCGACGGATATGATCTTCTGCGTCGTCTTTCTTGGACTTTTTCTCCGCCAGAATACTTTGCGAAGTATTAGTCGACTCGACACGACGAGCAGTCTTGAATATCTCGTAAAATCTCTTGTTCAATAGGGCAAAACGTTTCCCGATACAGAGCAGAATCTGAACGAAAATTAACAGGGTATTCAGGCGAATGCACTCCCGGATTGTATAGCCGATTGAAATGTGAACGGACCAGAAAGGTTCGAGGAGAACCGTAACGAGACAGACTCCGGATATGACGACGTTCGCTGTCACGGTCGTCAGGGATATATTCTTGAACAATTTATCCAGGTCCTCGTCGATGCCGATGCTCTTCAGTTCGCTGTGGATAACACAGAGCTTGTTCATCAGGCGCACGATATCCTTGGACATGAGGAGCAGCGAGGCCAGGCTGATGAACGAAGCGGCAAAATTAATGACGTAGTATAAAACGGAGGAGCTTTTGGTCACGGGCGAAGTACTGTTTGGTACGAATTCCCCGTTTCCAAAGAACGGGGAAAACATCAGGAGCAAATAACCAGCTGCGAATATCGCGAGGTAAACTTTGTCCGGGAATGTAGCTGCGGAAAATTTGTTATTCTTCAGGCTGAATGGCGCCAGACCGAGAGATTTTGCCCAGTAATAAATCGACATCGGAGGTTTCGGCAAGTTCGACTTCAGCTCCATCGCGAATGATTGAAATCGGCGGTTAATTCCGTACTCGAACAAGTCCTCGTCACCAGTCTGAATCCGGATAACGACTGACGTGAAACTTCTGCTTCTGCTTCAAAGACCGAGACACAAAAGGGTCAGCGAATGGTTCCAGACTGACGAGCATGTCAAGCTCGTTTTTCCATGAGCCAGAATATCGACCAGAAAATTATGACTCCTTCTCCGTAATGGTACAACGTACGGCAGCACTTTCCGCCCTGAATTTATGTTTGCCTAGCAAATGAAAGTGCTCACGATCCCGGGGAAGCTTTAGCAAATTATATTTAGCGATTGAATGACGTGGACTGCAGGCGTTAACATCACAAAGCGGAATCCGACCGATCGCTCTATGAAGTTAGTTATGTACGTATTTCGTACTGCGGAAAATTCCGCGTCTTAATTTTATTGCACCGAGAAATGACGTGGGTGGCGTGACCTGCATGCAGAAAATCGATAACGACACCTGATTATGCGCTAGGAAGGCGCCTATCGATTTTGGATAGTGTCGTAAAAGATGGGAGAACAATTTATTCATTACTAGCCGCAAGCTTGTATATTTTCACACGAGGTTTTATGACTTTTCTGGAAGTAC
This sequence comes from Rhogogaster chlorosoma, assembly GCA_944452935.1. Taxonomy (NCBI): domain Eukaryota; kingdom Metazoa; phylum Arthropoda; class Insecta; order Hymenoptera; family Tenthredinidae; genus Rhogogaster; species Rhogogaster chlorosoma. Next base: position 1,955,425 of record OX101801.1, on the reverse strand, counting down.
GAAGAAAAGGTATAAATCCACGAAGTCGTGTGGAAATTTCAATTGCAATTCGCTAATGACCTCATCGAATGGAGAAACCGAAGATCATCCGTATTCTGCGATCAATCGTTCTCTAGTTCTATGGAATATCGCAAACCATTTTCTACGGGAATTAGTATTCATCGATCTTGCGCTAGCCTGACGTGCTTGAATAGCTGGGCAATCATATCGAAGATACCTGTTGCTTGTTGTTTATTTGTCTAGGAAAACTTTCCAGGGAATTGTCAGATGGATTCAGAATAAGCAATTGACCTGTCGTACGATACAGACCTTTTTATTTCGCATATTTTTATAATAATATTTGTTCAGGTGTCACTCTGTGCTGTAATTCATAATCTTTGAAAGACGATTCACACTGTGCAAAAAATTGATACATAATTGAAAAACTCGCGTCGCGTTAAATCGCGGTGGGATTGATTTTCGATTCTTCGAATAAGCGGGTGGCGAACTTCCGACGGTGTGGGAAATCGCTTCTTTCATATCTTCTAAAACGCTTCTTCACTCTCGTGCCGAAGAACACCCCGATTCCCGACGCGTCTCCTAAGTACCAGGATTCGGTTGGGAAGAGTCGAGCTGTATCATGATGATGAAGTACGCTAGCATGGCGCAGAATATCTGCGAATCAGTACCGCAACATGCGACATGTTGAATTCTGTTCCATCCATCATTGTCAATCGATCCGACTCACCTTGTAGAGATAGGAATAATCCAGGTGAAAGAAACCGAAGGCAGCCACAGTGACTGGTCTTTGCAAAAGTTGAAGTGAAAACTTGAGGAACTGAAACAATCAACGTACAATTAATACTGGATAAGTCCTCCAGGATAAATTTTTCGGTAACATACCTCCTCCCTCAGTTCTTCTGGATAAAACTCGTTCCAGGCTCTGTGCAGTACGGTCTTAGTAGCATTGCCCTATCCGCAAGAAAGAGAAAATGGTTTTTTTCGACCGTGTGACTTGTTTTGTCAATTTCAAAGTTCAATTTCAGCGAATCTTACCACTTTCCGTACCGTAGCGCAGCCGTGAGCGATCAGGAAAAACTCCACAATCGCAATCGCTGTCCGAGCCACAAGCTGCCCGACAAATGAGACCACGTCCTCGCCAGGATCAAAGGCATAACGCGGTACAAACACATGCGTGTACATCGAGTAGCAGTTAGTGAGTAGTCTGCTGAAGTGTTGTAAGATAGCGAATAATATTGGGATCGTATACAACTGAGTAGTGGATTCCACCAGTTCGCGAAGTTCTCCGTGCAATTTAGCGATCTTCTCGACGTCTCCCACGGACAATTGACTAGTTTCATACTCAGCCGCGATTCTACGCGACGATTGATCGCCGATCCGCTGTTTTCGACTCACCGTAGACACCCACGAATTCCGATGATTGTCATGACAAAATTTTTCCCCGGTACCCTGCAGCTTCTTGTTCAGCGATTCGAAAAGGTTTCCGATGCAGATTATCGTCTGGACGAAAATAAGAATAGCATTGTGGAAATGGATGGTCGTCAGGATACTCCCGAACCAGAATAATGCCTTCAAATCGGCGCCACGATCGTCTCCGTTCAATGCGATATCGATGATTACTCTCATCAGGAGAACGACGCTGTTCGTGACAATGATTTTGGCCTTGTTCTTGGAGTTATTCCCGGGATCATCCGCGGCCCCCAGATTCTTGAGTTCGTCCTTTATCGCAGTCATTCGGTTCCATATTTCGACCACTCTCTTACTCTTGAATGCGAGCGTCAAAAGACTGGAGCTGACGTATCCTACGTATACAACCAGGTGTATCATAAAGACGAATTCGTTGACTGATGTCCCGTGCATTGCGGCTGGTCGACTGTAAACGTATACCATAAATATCCACAGCGTACTAAGAGCCACCAAAATCACGGCGTAAGATTTCCGCACGGAACCGGCTGGACGAAGGCTGTTGTCCTCCACGCTGAACGGAGCCAAGCCGATGAAGCTCGCGAAATAATAAAGCAGGTTTTGAAACGGTGTGAAATTCGCGTAAGTTTCCATTTTATACTTTCGAGAATTCTTTATCCCTCACACAACTTTGCCGACGACGGAACCAGCCCAAACTTCTCTTCTCGGGTCGAAGCCGCGAAGTGGCTTACCAGCACATACTGAACGTGGGACTCCGAGATTAACCGAATGATAATGATAATTTGCGAAGCTGAAAGCGGGTATTTTCGCTTAACGACATACCTACTTTTGTGGGAACGTATCGGCGGTAACATGCCACGGTACACTTATGATATTGGCTGGAAGGGCGCTAAGTAATGTGCGATATGATCAAGCGATAAAAAGCTACAGCCTTCAATGTCTTTTTTTGAGTTGCCTAAAATATTGACGATCGCTTGGAAGGCATTGACGGAAATTGAACCTGAACTTGAAAGCCCTTTTCAGCGAATAAGTTCGAATTTATTATCCTTTGTTTCATTATCACTTCGTGCTGTCACTCATAAACTATAAAATCCACTTCACAGCTTGCGTTAACAAAGCACAAACGATCCATACGTAATTTATTTCCGATTCTACGTACGTCTGAGAACAGGAAAAGGCCGGCAGGGTTTTACCCCGTTTTAAGGTACCCCACTTCCTCCACAAACCCTAAGCATGAGGATCGGGCTGCGAAGTGTCGAGCTGTATCATGATTATGAAGTACGCTATCACGGCGCAGGATATCTGTAAATTAATATCACTAATGTTGAATCATATGTAAATCATATCATTAATCGATCGGACTGACCTTGTAAAGGACCGAATAGCCCAGATGAAAGAATCCGAAGGCAGACACAACGACCGGCTTTTGCATCAGTTGCAGCGAAAACTTGAGGAACTGTGACAGAAATGATCGGGAAGGTATGATAGACATCCGTGATGTATGTCTAAGGATTAGTCCGCCTTACCTCGTCCTGCAGTTCCTCGGGATAGAATCTGTTCCATAAACGGTGCAGCACGGTCTTTGTAGCATTGCCCTGTCCCGGAAAGACGAAGGATGATTTTCTCGAGCCACGAAACGAAATACCAAGTACTGATTAGAGTTGTAGCAACATACCACTCTGCATATCGAAGTGCAGGCATTGGCGATCAAGAATAACTCCAAAGTCGAGATCGCAGTTCGGCCCACCAACTGTTGGACAAATGGGACAAAGGTCTCCCGGATCTCCGAGGAATAACGGAACAGAGAGACCCGCGTATACAACGAGTAGGAGTTCGTGAGTAATCTGCTGAAGTGCTGGAGGATAGCGAAGGTGATCGGAATCGTATAGACATTGGTGACGGACTCGACCAATTCGCAAATTTCTCCGTGCAATTTTTTCATCTTCTCGACGTCCCCCACCGACAAATGGATATTTCCAAACTCACCGATGGTCCTTGGCGCTCGTTGGTCGGCAACGCGTCGTTTCGCGCCGATCCTGAAGGCTGGCAAATGCTCCTGGTCACGAGACGGCAGGAAAATGCGGCTCGGTGCGGGACCGGTACCCTGCAGCTTGTTGTTCAGGGATTGAAAGAGCTGTCTGAGTTGGATTATGGTCTCGACAAATATCAGGATCGCGTTGTGAAAATGCAGGGTTATCAGGACACTACCGATCCAGAATAAAGCCGTGAATCCGCTGCCGTTTTCACCAGTTTCGATAACAATATCGATGCCGATTCTCAGCAGGAGAACGGCGCCGTTTGTCGCGATTATTTTAGCGCATAAAAAGCTGCTGTCGTTCTCGCTGTTGTCCCCGATTCTTAGATTGTTTAGTTCGCGTTTGATCGCGGCGATCTTCTTCATTATTCCAACGATCGTGTCACTTTTAAAGACGAGGATCAGCAGAGATGAGCACGCGTCGGTGACGTACAGAGTGAGATGTATTCCGAATACGAAATCGTTCACTGAGGTGGATCGAATCACTCGTGGCCGGTGGTAAACGAACGCGATAAACGTCCATAGCGAACTCACCGCAACCAGAATCAGGGCATAAACTTTACGCCAGAGTCCGGCCGGGTGAATATTGTTGTTCACTAGGCTGAACGGCGCCAGACCGATAAAGTTCGCGAAATAATACAGCAGGAGTTGGAATCGCGTGAAATCGACGTGATCCTCCATTTTTAAACTCCGCGAGTCCTTATCCCCCGTAAAAATTTGCCAACGAAATAACTAGGCCGACTTTCCGCCTCGGGTCGGAAGTAGAGAGTGACTTGGACACCGTGTCGTGCCAGGATGGCGATAATTCGCAAATCGATTGTCAAAGCCGTATCCCGCTTATAATCAGCATCGATTTTTGCGATCATACAAAATGCAACAGCATGCCTTATCTGATAGCCCCACGTCCGTACCTACGTACGCGCCCGAGTCGGGACGAATGATTAGAAAGTATAAAGGCTGTACTGAACGCGGGTGGAAAACGCATATCGATCCAAGGGCTTTCTTGTAATGAAAATTTCCACTTAGAAGTCCGACTTTGTGAAATATTTGCCCGGTGGGTATACGGTGTACTGACAAAACCGTGTTACAGCACATTTATGATATTGGTTGAACGAGCGCTAAGTAATGTACGATATTACGATCCAGTGAATGATAATAAAGGCACGGCCGGTAATGCGAAGAAAAAGAATGTCTATTTCACTGGAATTGATAGTCTAATGGGAATATAACTCGAATTTAAATAGTGCACAAGACTTGGATGGATTGCTCGAATATTGACTAACGGAGTTCTTAGTTTTGACCGAAGTCACTCGACGATTTTAAACCCTTATGATTCACCTGGCAGCATTCACAATGAAAATAAAATTATCTTATGATAAAAATACGTAGGTATTCAATGATCAATAGTACGTGCAAATACATTGTCATAGTGCAGGCAAGACCTGAGCTACTCACACCGATTATAACACGATTTGTAATTTCTAACGATATTCTGAAAAAAATTGTGTCAATGGTTTTTCTTTCCCGATGCATTTTTCAAGCATCAGAATCCGTCTGTGACGTGTCGAATTGTATCATGATGATCAGGTACGCCACGACGACGCAGAATATCTGAAAATGTCAAGAGTCAATGTGCAACGTGAGATTTTTTCGAAAAAATTTTGAACGCATCAATCGATACTATGCCCATAATTAATTGATTCATCAGTCCTACTTGGTACATGTACGAATAGTCCACATGAAAAAATCCGAAGATTGATACGACCACCGGCGTGTGCAGCAGTTGAAGAGAAAACATGGTGAACTGAAACAGTTAATGCGATACGTCGTATTCCAAGTATTAATCGAGTGTCGAGTGTAGAGTTATCGTTCAATTATCGAATTCTGATGACAGTTATCAGCAGCATACCTCGCCTTCCAGATCTGGTGACTTGGACTTATCCCAGACTTTCGACAGTACAGTTTTCGTGGCATTTCCCTGTCGAAAAAAGTGGGCAACAGTCAAGGTACGGAGCGGCCGTGTCGTTGGGTCTTACCTCTCGACAGGTTGCCACCGATGCATAAGTTATGGAAAATAACTGGACAACGACCAGGAATATTCTGAGCACAGGTCCCACGGTGAGCATGAAAATCGATGCGATTTCTTCGGCATCGTAGGCTTGGCTCGAGTTTCGAAAAGTTAAGTATATCCGGAAGCAGGACATCATTAGCTCAGTCGCGCCTTGAAGACTGATCAAGAGAATCGGAATCGCGGATAGATGGGTCGTCTGGTCGACCAGGTCGCAGAGGTCGAGGTGCAGGAGTTCGATCTTCCGGACACGTTGGAGATCGGTGAGTTCTGGCAATTCCGCTTCAATATCTTCGCGAGGATTTCCGCAGACGTAAAATAACCGCAAACGATGAAGAGACCGGCGTCGATCGACCGGCCTGAACACGTCGTAGAGCTTCTCGTTCACTAGTTCGAAACGTTTTCTCATGAATAACAACGCGTTGGCGGAAATCAGAGTCACATTAAATCTCAAGAGAGCGTTGACACCGTGTTGGATTGTGAATATTACGGGCCAGGTAGGCTTGGTGAAATGCAATGTGGTACTTATTGCGATGATGATGGAGTTCGCGACGAGATTTACGACGAGGCTATTTTTAAAAAAAATTTCACCCTTCTCCTCGATGTCCAAACTCTTGAGTTCAGTCCCGACGTCGCAGAGCTTATTCAAAATGTACAACACCTTTCCATGCATGGCCAAAAATGTTAACAGGATTGGAAATGTGATCGTAACGCTCAAAGTATTTCTCATTGTAACTCCGAAAGTTACGGACGTTGAATAATTTCGCGAACGAACGATCCCAGGCGTCTTGAAAGTGAGCGGCATTGTGAAAACGAAAAAATAAATGGCTGCCAATAAGAGCGTATAAAGTTTAGCCGGTAGGCTCGGTGGATAAAATCTCGTCTTGCTCACGGTGAACGGCGCCATTCCGATCGCTCTCGCGAAATAATACAGCATCATTTCAGGCTCGGTTAAACTCAACTTCGACTTCATTTTTTCTATCAATGATTTCATCGTCTACGCACTAGCTAAGGACAAGATAAAATCGCGAGTCGGAGGACTGACACTGTATTACGCTTCGCGTACAGCTCGATACTGAAAGTTATGGTCAGTTATGAAGTCAGAAATTTACCCTTCTCGTTGTCGATATCGATTAGTGAAATATTTCCGTCACCGGGGATGATTCCTCAAGCAATTTTATTCGCTTTATAATTCCGGACATAAGCGAATTCAGAGTTAAATATTGGCTAAAAATTCGCAACGGTGATTCAAAAAATATGGAGCTGCAGTCACTAATTAAATATAATAAATCGTATGACATGGGCTGCTATATTTCACACACATTTAATACATCGGTACAATAATTCCATACCAGGAGAGAAATTGATTTTGGGGATATCGAATATAGGTAATTCACAGCTTAACACATTCAAACATCACGCTAATTGCAATAATAAAATTCTACACGTAGGTATGAATTTTTTTCGAGAACAGGTAAAAGGCGTGCTTCAAGGGTGTTGGAAATCGATTCTAAAACGGCTCGTGCTGAAGAATATCCCATTTCTTTGCGTCTCTTCAAGTACTAGGATGATTCGATGTGTCAAATTGTATCATGATGATCAAGTACCCTACAATGGCGCAGAATATCTGGAAATCAATATGAGAGTCGCCGATTATTCTTCTCCTTATTTTTTCAAATTTTGAAAATCTCCAGCAGATGAGCTTATCGAAAACACGATAAAATTCTCTGAGAGAAAAGACGATTCATGCGTGAGATACATCCATCGATTTTTCTCACCTTGTACATGTACGAATAACCCAGATCGAAGAAACCGAAGGCAGAGACAGCGATCGGCTTATGCAGAAGCTGCAGGGAGAAGTTTAAGAGCTGGAAAAGAAAACGACAAACCTAAATAGTCGTGGAACGATGCTATTCTTCGATGTTTCTTTTCTTTTTTTTAGGAAACAGAATATGGACCGATCATAAATTCATCGTCGACGCACCTCGTTCCTCATATCTTCCGGAAAGAATTTGACCCAGGTTTCGTGGAGTATGGCCTTGGTAGCATTTCCCTGTTACCAGAAAAAAAGAAGGAAACGATTTCCCCGATTAATGTGAGTCTATATTTGCCAGCAAGTAAATCATACGAGAAATGAATTTAGTTTAGGCGGCTCCTACCTCTCTGGACATCGTCGTGCACGCGTTAGCGATCAAGAACATTTCCAAAATTGCGGTTGCCGCCCGGACTGATAGTCTTAGAATCAATGGGATGTATTCTTCCGTAGTTTCGAAGGCATAACGTGATGTGGATACATACGTGTATGCCGAGTAGCAGCTATAAAGTAGTCTGCCAAAGTATTGAAGAATAGCCAAGAGTATTGGAACCGCATATAACCGAGTAGTAGATTCGACCAAGGCGCAAAGATCATTGTGCAATTTTCCGATCTTCTTGACGTCTTCGACAGACAATTCGATGCTTTCACTCCCGACGATCCTGAATTGATCGGAAATTTCCTGTTCTCTTCCAAGTCTGGAGGCGGACGTATTCCGCGGATCGTCGGGTGAAGGAAAGCTACGATTTGGACCGACGGTACTCTGCAGCTTGTTGTTTAGAGATTGAAAAAGCTGCCTGATGCAGATTACAGTTTCAACAAAAATCAGGATCGCGCTGTGGTAATAGATGCACATTATGATTTCCCCGGTATAGAACATCACGTTGAATCCCATGGCACGATTATTGTCGTACACGAAAATATTGACCACAATTCGAGTCAAAGTAACGAAACTGTACGTCGCAATGATTTTGGCAAAAAATTTCTTGCCGTACTTTCCGGACTTATCCTCGATTTCCAGGTTCTTTAGTTCCTCTTTTACCTCAGTTATCCCGTTTATTATTTCGACTACCTTGTCGCTTTTGAACTGGAGAGTCACCAGAGTAGAGCAAAAGTATGCCATCAATACAGTCATATATATCCCGCGGACGAATTGACGCAATGGAAACGTATTCGTGTCAATTGGTCTTCGTGCAATGGTTGCAATCAATATCCCCGATGAACCCAGAATAAGAGGAATTACAGCGTAAGCTTTGCGCGCGAAACCGAGCGGACAAATGTTGTTGTTCTTCACGCAGAATGGCGCCAAACCGATAAAGCTCGCGAAATAATAAGCCAGAAATTGAAAGCGTGTGAAATTTACGTAAGTCTTCATTTTTCGGCTTCAAAAATTTCTTTATTTTGACCCGAAAATTTTCTAACGACGGAACTGGACCGACCACCTTCGCGATTCGGATCGAAACTGTGAAGTGACGTGGGCACTGCGCCTTGCCAGGACTACACAACGAAAATAGAAACTTAAGATGTGTCCGACGATAATGGTAATTTGAAAATCGATTCTACCTGCAGACTGTACCTAGTTTCAAGCTGATATAAAATGCAACGAAAGACAACATTCGATGACCGTCAAGTCCTACGCGCTCGAGTGAGGTGACTCGACTTACACAACTATTGAGAAATTTTATGACCGTCTTGGAAGCGGGCAGGAAAGTATATCGATCCATGAGATTGTGTATAATTCTTATATCGTCAATTATCGCCCAAATGTAGGCTGGCTTTGTGAAGTATTGACAGCTCTATATCATGACTCATTTATAATGTTGCTAAGTAATGTGCGATATGATCCAATGATGAATTTGTTCGCATGGCATTACCAACCAATTCATTTTTTACGAAAAGTTGAGTCGAGGCGATCCCCAGTATAAAATTCGCATCGTAAGAATCAAACGAAATCGCAAATGATTCTAATGACGTTGCAAATCGCTGTAATTCTGAGACAGAAACGATCCTACGTACTTTATGGCACCACCTGTTGCTCGTTCTTGGATCTGGGACCTGGAAAATGTACGAATCCGTTACTTCGAAATCGATTTTCCGTAGGAACGTATGCAGTCGAGTAAAGGTCACTTGCTCCTTCTTTTTCTAATCGTTTGGTTTTTCTGCCAAAACAAGGAAATCGTTGGAATTACCTAATGAGGGTGTAAGAAATAATTAATACGTCAATTAATACGCCAGCATTGTAGCTCCGGGAAATTATAAAATATTTATAATTGACATGAATTTTATATTTCACACATCTGCATTTACATCTATATATGTTGAATTAAATGATGAGTCAATCTCGTGCTGAAGAACGCTTCGATCCTTGATTTTAGGTGACGGTGCTCGGCAGCGATTCGTTGAATTGTATCATGATGACCGAATAGGCCACCACGGCGTAAAATATCTGCAAATTAATATCACGGTGCATTCGTTAGGGGAAGTAAACTGCCCTTAGAAAACCGATCAGTCTTACCTTGAAAAGGAACGAATAGCTAAGATCGAAGAAACCGAAAGCACAAACGGCGACAGGCTTGTGTAGCAGTTGAAGCGAAAACTTGAAGAGCTGTAACAGACAATATGACGCGTCATATTTCGGGGTAATCCGTTAAAATGTTCTGCATCAGTGAGTCACGATAAAGTTTCTGGAACGTACCTCGTCCCTGAGTTCATCTGGGTAAAAATTGTTCCAAATTTCGTGCGGAATGACTTTCGTAGCATTGCCCTGTTCCGGGGAGAAAGAAATGACTTTTTTCAGCATGGTTTGTCGGTAAGTATTATATACAGGGTGAGTTTTTTCCGGGGTCTAATCTGGGAGGAGCTTCGAGACTCCGCCTTCTATTCATACTCGTTCTGTATTTCGGAAGTGTGCTAATTTTCAGATGAGATAATCCGCTCTATAATCACACTAGAATTATTCTGAAACGAACGAGTATGAATGGAAGAAGGCGGAGTCTCGCCACGTCGAAATTAGACCCCGGAGAAAACCCACCCTGTATATTCCCTACAGAACTAACTCTCACCATTCTTGATACCGAAGTGCAAGCGTGTGCGATCAAGAATAATTCCAACGCCGTAAGTATCATCCTAGCAGCAACCCGCTGGACGAATGGCGAGATGAGCTCTTCACCATCGACAACTTGATGCGGTATAAACGCGTACGTGTATACCAAGTAGCAGTTCGAAAGTAGGTTGCTGAAGTGTCGGACGATGGTTAAAAATATGAGAACTGTATAAAAACGAGTAGTGGACTCGACCAAGTCGCAAATCTCTTCGTGCAATTTTCCGATCTTCTCGACGTCTTCCACCGACAATCGCACGTCTCTAGACTCAGCGGTGATCCCAGGCGCTACTCGATCATCAATCCATCGGTTTCCGCCCATCCTCGAAGCCGGCGAATCCCGCTGTCCATTCCGCAGCTTGTTGTTCAGAGATTCGAACAGTCTACTGATGCAGATCATGGTTTCAACGAATATCAAAATCGCGTTGTGGCTGTGGACGGTTGTGACGATACTTCCGACGTAGAACAATGTCAGAAATGCGCTGTCGCCAGTATATTGATCATCTATAGTGCTATCGACGACTATTCTCATTGAGACAATGACGCAGTTAGTCGCGATAATTTTAGCGTAAAATTTGTTGCGATTTTTTCGGCAATAATCATCGATTCCCAGCTTCTCAAATTCGCCTTTGATCGCACCTAGTCGGTCGAATATTTCTACGATTTCGTCAGTTTTGAAGGCGAAGACGAACAAAGTAACGCAAAAGTTTCCGAGCATGGAAGTTAGTACTGCAGTGAAAACGAGCTTGTTCATCAGGGTGATCTCCAGTTGTTGCGCTTGTTGCTTGGGGAACACGTAATACATCCATAACGAACTCAGAATAGCCAGAATCACGGCGTAAGCTTTGCGCAGGAAACCGACCGGACGAATTATGTTGTTTTCTACGCTGACCGGCGCCAGACCGATAAAGTTCGCGAAATAGTAGATCAGAATTTGAAACCGTGTGAAATTCACGCGAGTCTCCATTTTTTGAGCTTCGAAAATTCTTTTTTTTGCACACAACTTTCCTGACGAAAGAACTGAACTAACCTGCTTCGGGCTTCAAGTTAGACTTGGACACTGCGCCTTGCCAGGACGACCGAGAAAGTGTGTGAAACCATTACGATAATTTGCAAATCGATTTTGTGATTAATATTTCAGCGAAAGCCACTACGTCCGTAGATGTTCAAGACACGGTTTATAACTCGTAGAATTAATGGGAAATGCGTATCGACCCACTTGGCCGTGTTAATTTTTTTTTTCTAATAAATTTGCGACTCGATAACTCACCTGATATTATCTATACGGCTCAACCCATCGTCCGATATGTTTTAGCAATGATAAAACCCATCCCTTGGTCATAGTATGTCCGAAAAAAATGTCGCTGAAATAATGGACAGGACAATCGACTGAGCGTTTTTATTGTTTAGCAGTAGTTTATTCGTCATAGAAGCAGTGTACAGTGACTTAGATTCTATAAAATTTCAATCAGTGATTGATAACAGAGTGCAAACAGTGAAAACTACGATCCTGAAAACGCAGAACAAGAAATTTATTGCGGTATAATCGATTATTTATTTCATCTACGTTTGGATGTTCGAAATCGCCGCTTCGTATTTTTTAAAACGCTGTTTCACTACGGTGCCGAAGAATGCCACATTTATTAACGCGTCTGCTTAGGTACAGGGGCTGGGTGTGTCGATGTGTCAAGTTGTATCATGATGATCAGGTACGCTACCGAGGCGCAAAGTATCTGTAAATCAACATCACAATGGGAATTATTGAACGAGATATGGACGTAGCGATGGCCTCACCTTGTACACGAACGAATAGCCCAGGTCGAAGAAACCGAAGGCAGACACAGCGACGGGCTTGTGCAAAATTTGTAGCGAAAACTTGAAGACCTGGAAAAACCGACGCGATTCGTAATTTCAGATCTTGCCAATCAGCCGCGGACGTACGTACCTCTTCCCTGAGCTCTTCTGGGTAGAATTTGTTCCAAAATTCGTGAACCACGGCCTTGGTAGCATTTCCCTGCGTTTCCGAGGAAAGAAAAACGCGTTATTTTACTTGCCAGAAATTTCGATAAAGTGCAATTCAATCCCAGCGATTCTCACCACTCTGGACATCGAAGTACACGCGTGTGCGATCAACAATAATTCTACCATCGCGGCCAACGTCCATGCCATCAACCGGCTTACATATACAACGAGGGTGTCAGTATCCTCGAAGATTTCATGCGATATTATGACGCGTGTGTAGATCGAGTAGCAATTCGAAAGTAGATAGCTTGAATGCTGGACGATATTCAGAAGCATCGGAACTGTAAAGCAATCGGTAACCGACTCCACCAAGTCGCAAAGTTCTCTATGCAATTTTGCGATCTCCTGGAGGTCTTCCGCGTACAATTGGCCACCTTTAGGCTCGGGGACGATCCTTCGCGCCGTTAAATCGGCGCTGCGTCCGTCTCTTTGAATCCTATGAGCCGCTGAATCCTGCCGATCATCGGACGAAGGAAAGTTGCAGTTCGGCTGAACCGCATCCAAAAGCCTCTTGTTCAGAGATTCGAACATTTGCCTGATGCAGATTATGATTTCGGCAAAGATCACGATCGCGTTGTGACGGTGAATCGTTGTCATCGCACAGCCAAGCCAGAATAATATTTCAGATATGGCGTCACGAGGAGCATCGCGGTGATTAGTTATTTGGATACTAACGCTCATCGCGATCACAGTACTGTTGGTTAAAATCATTTTTGCGCAAAGCTTCTTCCAGCATATTCCGCAATCGTCGATCTTCAGCTTCTTGACTCGGTCTGATATCGCGGTTATTCCGTTCCATATTTCAACAAGCCTTCCAGTCTTGAAGGTGAAAGTGAACAGAGTGGAGTACAGGTTCCCTACGAATAGAGCCAAGACCATTGTCATGACGAATTCGTTGACTGGAGTAACTTCTGCCCCTTGTCTTCGGTGGTAGAAAAATACATTGAGGATCCAGAACGTGAAGAGAAGAGCCAAAAGCACGGCATACGCTTTACGCAGAAAACCGAGTGGCCGAAGGGTGTTCTTCTCTATGCTGAACGGCGCCAAACCGACGATACTCGCGGAATAGTAAAGCAGATTTTGAAACGGCGTGAGATTAACGCGAGTATTCATTCTTCGGCTGTTCAATAATCCTCGCTCTCTGTTCACACGACTTTATTAACGAGAGGACTAGACCGACCCTCGCGCCTCGGATACGGCCTGGACACTGCCGCATACTGGACGTCGAATATGAACGTGTATAATAATAATTGAAAAATCGATTCTCACGCGAATATTCCACCTACAACCGGCGTCCATTCTCCAGGTGTCACTCGACTCATCCTGATGATTAGGAAAAGTCTTATGACCGTCCTGGAAGCGGACAGAAAAATGTACATCGATTCACAGGGCTGTGTACATTTCTTACAATGGAAGTTATCAACTAATAGCTTACTGACTTTCGTTGGTATAATTTGTCTTTATAAAATATGAATTTGATAAGGACGAAATTATGGCCTGGCTCCAAAGTCGTCTTGGATCTGAAAGACTTGACTGACAATTTGTTCATGCCCATTCCTTATTTTCTGATCAATATCTCTTGATGACTTGAAGATTGTCTTGGACAACTTGGGGAGTTCTGTGTCAGAGGAGATGTGGGGTAGCGAATTGATCAGCTTTGGAGACATTTTATTACGTCAATATTCACCCTTTACAAGAATAAATTCTGATGTCTATTATACAATCAAAACCCTGGAGTGCAAAATTTTCGAGTCGTATTTACGTCGAGCTGGATTCCGTACATCGGTAAATCGATGACGAATATATTACAATCAACGAACGTTGTGCAATAATTGATTAAAACATTGTGCAAAGAAGTAGATAAAAACGTGGCGCAGATATACAATCAGAACACACAATCTTGCGGGAAATTCTGGAATTCGATTCCATTCGCAGTTTCAATCATTTCTTGATCAATCCGCCTAGGCAATAGCACGGTTCGGTCGAGTTTCATTTAATTGTATCATGACGATCAGGTAAGCCACCACGACGCCTAATATCTGCAAAGAAAAAAGGATTTTGAGGTAAGTTTCGTGAAATTTTTCGATCCACACGTCGATTCGATCGATCTATTCGACTCACCTTACACGGGCAGGGATATCCCAGATCGAAGAACCCGAAGGCAGATACAGCGACTGGCTTTTGCAGCATTTGCAGAGAAATCATGCCGAACTGAAACGATCGATATCATCAGTTAATGAATATTAATGCTGTTCGTATATCAACAAATTACTGCAGTAGCAGAGGCCGGGGATAAATAGTGCTTGAATAAATGACATCCTGAATTCACTACGAAAATTGGGAGTAAACAGGAAAAAGGTTTGACGACCGTGTGATTTTCTATTAATAATAAAAATCGGGTGATAATTTTTCCGCGATTTGGGTACGTACCTCGTTCTTGAGTTCGGGTAGCGGAAAGGCATTCCAGACCTTGAAGAGCATTACTTTGGCAGCGTTTCCCTGCGGCAAATAATAGCCGGAATAAATTCTCCCCGTTTTCAACTATCCGAATGAAAATTTAGTCGACTATTTCCACAGGTCGTAGGTCTCACCTGTTTGCAAGTTGTCGCAGATATGTGAGCCACGCCGAATAACTGAGCGGTAAGAATCGTTATGAGTAGCGCAAGACCCGATATTTTTCGTTTCACGGATTCGGCGTATTCTTCATCGCTGATTTCGGCCAGGTTCAACAGACTGGAATATATCAAATAGGACAATAACACGAGCATGCATCCGTATTGTAAAGTGGAAAGAAGAATCGGGCCCGCGAATAGTTGAGTTGTTTTATCGACGAGATGGGAAAGCCTGGAGTGCAGAGCTCCGACCATTTCGATACGTTGAATATTAGGGGGGCTTTCACTCTCCGGCGGATTATCTTCCAGAAGATTTTTGCCAGTCGCGGATATTTCGGATTCTTCAAAATCGTCGGATGCTTGATCGATTCCCTCGCAAAGTTTATCGTTCAAAATTGCGAAACGTTGGCTAATGAAGAGCAGAATTTGGGTGAAGATCAAAACCGTGTTGAGATTGATCAGACTTTTGACAAAGTATAAAAACGAGAAGAGGAACGGTCCCGAAGAATTGAGACAATTTACAGCGATCACAGCCGTCCCCACGAAGATGTTCGCCACTACGATAGTCGCGAATATATTCTTGAAAATTTTCCCATAATCTTCGGCGGCTCCTAAACCCTTCATTTCGTCGCTGGCGACACAGAGTTCGTTCATGAGATCCACAACCTTCTTATCGATTGTGAGAAATAATATTGAAATGCAGCTTGGTACCAAATGCACCACAAACACCGCCACGCCACTTATAGGCACGTGTTTTATGATGGAAGAAGATTCTGCATTTTCCTCAATTTTCATCTGTTCCAAGATCATCATCGACGTCAATAGTAGCTGGAGGACAACGAGGCTAGTCGAGTAAAGTTTAGCCAGAGGAGAAGCTGGGTAGAATCTGTTGTTATTCAGGGTGAATTGCGCCAGACCGATCAATTTCGCCCAGTAATAAATCGGCATTGGAGATTCCAACGAAGCCAACATTTCTCGTTCAATTATTTCCACGAGCACAGCAAGAGGCGCGATCTATTCCAGCCTGGTTCTACTTCGAGACTGACTCGCGCACGAGCAATTTTCTACCCACAAACACATTTTTCATCCAACCATTATCGATCGGACAATTAGGTGCTCGTGTATTGAAGACGAAGGCTTGGTAGGTCTTTTCGCGACGTCGCGACGAACGACGTCTTCGTTTAGCAATTGGGAACATCGGCGATCGCAGATTGGAAATTTGATTTCATTTGATATTAATTAGATTCGTGATCATCATTTGGACGGAAGATATGGTCAAGCTTCAAGATCGGAGTGCATGAAATCCAGCGCTTCGATTCGCAGATTTCTTAGGTCACATGATTCGGCTGTGATGAATCAAACTGTATCATCACGATCAGGTACGTTACTACAGCGCCAAATATCTGCAAGAAAAAAGAAACGGGGAAGTTTGATGGGAATTTGAAAGATTTGATCGGTATCACCTTGTAAAGACACGAATAATCCAGAGCGAAGAAACCGAAAGCAGATACAGCCACCGGTCTGTGAAGCAGTTGCAGAGAGAACAGGAAGAACTGTAACAGCCAAGACGCGAATTACCGATTTCTGTATTCGTATTCAAGTTTCAAAAAAAATTTCAGACGCTATCTACTGACTGAATTATAATTCGAAGTGCGAATAACGAGAATGATCGATACGGCGAAACGTGTTGCGAAAATTTCTCCAATTCATAATTAATAACCGATTGTTTCCTAATTTACCTCGTTTTTTACCTCCGGTAATTGGCACTTACTCCACACCTTTGACAGCAAGACTTCAGCAGCATTTCCCTGCGGCAGAGAGAATGTCTGTAATTAATTTCCCTCGCGACATTTCTCCGATCTTTATCGGCGCCATAATTTCGCTAACGATTTTAACAATTCGGTTGATTTTACGAGCGATATAACGTCGTAAATGCGGATCTTGCCTATCTCACCTCACCTGTCTGCAAGTCGTCGTAGATACGTGAGCGACGATCAATAGATCGGCAGCGACCATCAGCATCATCGGCACGAGACCCAAAGCCCTCCGATCCAAGAGATCAAAGTATTTATCAGATCTGGAATCGATCAGGCTCCGAATGTCCCAATATGTTAAGTAGGTGAACAAGACGAGCATGCAGCCGAACTGAAGAGTACAGAGAAGAATCGGGCCGGCGAATAGCCGGGTTGTATGGTCCACGAGATCGCAGAGCTTGAAGTGCAAGGCGCCGATTTTTTCGATAAATTCAAGACCGGCGAGGCCTCTAGCTCTCGTCGGGTTCTCTGCACGGCGATTGTCAGACATTGTCGATCTCCGATGATCGGTATCCGATCCGATCCGCCGATCGGATTCGAAGCCGTGTAGCAATTTATCGTTCACAAGTGCGAAACGGCGTCTAATGCAGATCAGAATCTGCGTGAATATCAAAATCGTGTTGAGATTGATGAAATTTTTCACGACGTAGACGATCGAGTAATGGATCGGTAATTTAGGCGGGAGACAGCATATCCCGACGACCGTCATACCGACGATAATATTCGCAGCTATTATCGTCCGGAAAATATTCCTCAAAATTTCTCGACGATCTTCGAAGATCCCCAGACTTTTTAGTTCGTCGCTCACGCCGCAGAGTTCGTTAAAAAGCTTAACGATCTTAACATCGATAGCCGCGAATATAATGATGATAAAAGATGGAGTCACGTGCCCTAAGAGCAGATACGCATCACTCAACGGCGTTTTGTGCATGGATAAATGCGAGATAGTGTCAGCCTCGTCTTTCACCCTTGCAACGATCGCCATCGCCATGAATAAGAACAAGATGGCAGCGATAATGACCGGGTAAAGTTTAGCCCGAAGGGAAGCTGGATGGAATCGGTTCTTCTCCAGAGTGAACGGCGCCAAGCCGATAAATTTCGCCCAGTAATAAACCGGCATTGGAGATTCTGACAAGCCCAAAATCCACTTTACTTTACGCCGAAAATCGGCGATCATTTTTCGTCGAAGAATCGACACTGGACAGTGAAGGCCGGGTTGTACTTTGAGACTGACTCGCGCACGAGCATTTTTCACTCGTGAACATACTTTCGATCCAATCATGATTGATCGGATAATTAAGTGCTATTAGTCAACACCAGGACTTGGCAGTTACCTTCGTGATGTTTTCGCTCGGTGATGAGGGATACCGCCGATTCCTATGTCGACTTAGCGACGAAATTAGGACTCGTGGGAATCGGATGATGAGGAATAGGGGATTGATCAATTTTCTAATTATTTTATTACATCAATTTTTATTGTTTACAATTACGCAGTAGGTATATATATAATATGTCGGACTATTGTTGCTCTGCAATGATGACTTGTATACTAAAAGTGCACAATTTCATGAGGTTTTTTTTTTTTTCTTTTTTTTTTCTTAATAGTATTTTATGTATACGCGGAGCCTTCTTCCGTCAATGATCATAATCGTTTCTCTAATTCGATTAGATCAGTGGAAAACTATTCACCAAAACAATATATCTACAAGCAATCCAAGTCCATGGCGAGTATCCGACGATTTCGCCAAAGAGTCGTCTGCCAAACGTATGTAAGAAAAAAAATGAATTCATAAGTGAATAAATAGAAAAATAAGCGTGTAACAAAAACTGATATAATATAATCGATTATTCGAAAAGATCGATATATATATATACTTAATTATTTACAAAACTCAATATTTCTCCAAATTTCTATACTTTATGCGATGATCTAGCAGAGAGATTTTCAAAACCATATAATATAGGTACGTATGTATGTCATATATGCACGTTGTTTAATGTAATTTTGTCAAATCCAGCAACGAATCTTGTTCTATTCTCTCAAATATAGGATTGTCGACAGTATATTTCAAAGACGAATGAAGTTTCTCTAATATTATGATTACACGGAGAATTTTTTTCTTCCGTATCTTGTGCATATTATTATTATTATTTAATGTAATGGCCATTCGATTATAAGCACGCATATATATTATTTATTTATAGTATATATACGTATAGGTATGTACTTGTGGAAATTGACAATAAACCATTTGTTTTTTTACAATTGAAATAGGAATTTAAAAATATTGCTTATTCACTTCATTCGCCCAACATTGCTGTCTGATAATAATCAATCAATTAATTGATATATAGATTAATTAATTAATTAATTAATTAATTAATCAATCAATTGAATCAACTAGTAACTATATGTATATATGTCGTCACAGACATTCAAAGCCACACACAGTGTAATTATTATTATGCACACACAATGATTATTAAATGTAAAAAGTATATACTGAGACGTTCGACTCTCCCTATATATAATACAGCCATGAGGATGTGTAATTCTATCGATTATTTGATAGATTATGTATAGATTACTTTTTCTCTTGAATATATTTCTCATCGGATTAAGTGATTTCATTTAGTTTCATTCAATTTCATCTAATATCCAGTCTATATATAAATAATAATAATAATAATGATAATAATAATAATAATAATATGTCTATATATGTACAGTGAGGTGTGTGCAAAATATTCTTGTATATAGAATTTATAAAGTGTTGCATTCTATGCTTATACTTACAATTCTATTTATTACATACCATAGATAATAAATATTTATAAATTTCATTATAGCAATTGTTATATTATAATATAAATTGTTTTTCTATATTATATATATATATATCATAGTATTTAATTTTTTTTTTTCTTAAATTCTATTATAAATCTTCTCATTTTTCTTATTCCGTCTCTTCTTCTTCTTCTTCTTCCTCTTCTTCCTCATCTTCCTCTTCTTCTTCTTATTTTTAATCATAATGTTTAAGTCATATATACAATCCTCCTATTTACACACAATAAATATATCTATATACATATATATTTATCATTATATACCATTTGGAATGACAAAAATATCTACCATCATTATTAAATGGATCTGTATATATATATATATGTAGATAAATTTGAAACATGATCAAATTTTTTTTTATTCCCCTCTCTCCCCCCCCCCCCCCCCCCCCCGCCCCTCCCTCCCTCACGCGTCATTTTTGAAACCAATTATAAAAGTTATTAATTATTTTCACCAGCAATAATAATAGTAATAATATTATTATTTCTGAATAGCATAATTTCAGTGTCATCTTTTAATTAATTTATAATATGTTTTAGCTATTTTTTTTTTTCAAATTTTTCAAATTTTTTTTTGTATAGTAGATACAAATGTATAGAAATTTGATATTTTACTTTCTGATCATCTATTACAGTAGATATTAATATTGGCAGTACGCGCGATAGTATAAATTAAAGCTAATACATAAATATGCGAAAATTGGTGAAAAATATGGTTCTTGTTTTTATTAGTTTTTTTTTTTTTTTTTCTTTTTTCTTCTTCTCTCAACGGCTCAGATCCAGGTATAGACACGTATATCTATGATATACACATATCTACGTATATATACCACCCTACAGGTTGAATACGATGAAATTTTTCTCCCCTTTTTTTTTTCCCCTCCAATTTTCATGATTTTTCAGAAATTCAAGAATTTAACAATATTCGTTAACATAGTGTTCATTTACCTATATGTGTATATACCTATATAGATTCTGCATATACATATATGCCTATCTTGATCTTCACTTCCGTTTCAATTCAACTTAACTTTAATTGGTCGTCAAGATTCTGTGCGAGAAATTTTTTTTTTTTCTTTTGCTAAATTCTTTACCCCCGAAATCGCCGAGTGGTTGAGATGGTATTGAGAAACAAAAGTGAAATAAAAAAATTCTATAAATCATAATAATAAGAAGAATACAACCATAATAACAATTTTTTATCAGTCC
Organism: Rhogogaster chlorosoma; assembly: GCA_944452935.1. NCBI lineage: Eukaryota > Metazoa > Arthropoda > Insecta > Hymenoptera > Tenthredinidae > Rhogogaster > Rhogogaster chlorosoma. The sequence continues at coordinate 1,934,480 of OX101801.1, read as the reverse complement.
TTAAAAAAAAAAAATAAAAAAAAAAATTATGTCAGCAAACCTCGGCAGGGATTTATTGGTTGTTCGTATCAGTTTTTTTTGCAAAAGCTACTATATCCATGTATATATATACCTATTATTTATTTATTCATTATAAATCTTGGCTGGTATCATTTACGGATAAGAATCTACAATCGTATATCATTTTTGTATCCAAAATGGATGTAAGATCGTCTGGATTTTTTATTCTTCCTTTCTCTCTCTCTTTTGTTTTTTGTTACTCAAAGAAAAAAAAGAAAATCCTCATTTTTCTTTCCCCTCGATTCCACTATGCACTTCGTAGCTTGAACTATACTTAACTAAAATTTATTTTTGGTTAGTTGTACATATATGTATATTGCGTTTTTTATTTATGGTTTCTTGTTTTTCTTTCTTTCTTTTTTTTTTTTTTTTTGTTTCCCCCAATTTTCGGTAAAAGGCCGTTATATATAGATACCTAAGCCACGTACGTTAAAATTATCTTAACATCTTGACTATAGGATAATAATTAATTATAATTTCCATTTTATAGTTTCTGGTATAAGAAAAAAATAAATAAAGAAAAATTTCTCTAGGTAGATAAATTTTCCAAATTTCACTATATATTATGAATTTCCTAAATTTTCATACCTCTCATTCGCACAATTAAATTTCTTATCAATTTCTCTATTATACCTGCGATATATATAATGGATTTTTACGTGAAAACTTGAATTTATACATAATACAATATATTATCATGACGTACTTAATTATATGTACTACGTTGATTATTAACATGTTATCTATCTTGAAAATGACACTGTCATTTATATCTATGTGATCATATTAAATATTCATATATATATACTTCGCAATGCACATCGAAAACCTTCTAAGCGATAGAGTAACGAGAGAAAAAAAAAAAAAAATAGATAAATAATGAAAAATATTGAAAAGAAATAACAATCAATAGGTAGGTTATTTATTTAAAGATTATTTCGTCTCTCGTCAAAATTTTTCGAGATATTTGGTTTTTTTTTTTTTTCATTACGTTTCATAATTCATTCGCTTGGTACACATATTGCGCCTACACATATTATATAAATATAAATAATTTTATAGATTCCATATATCATTTCATTTCATTTTATTTCATCATTCTTAAAATTCTATGGACAACATATTGATTAAATCGTTAACTATAATTTATTTTATATATCTTTTTTTTCTCTTTTCTTCTTTTTAATATATTAATATAATATGTTATATTATATTATTCAATTTTGTCTCTCTCTATATATATATATATATGTATATATACATACATATATATATGTATATATACGTGCTTCGCTATATTTATTTAATGATAATATATAGTACAGATGCCAAATGTGAAAAGGAGGGATTGATTTTTCGTTTTCGATTTAAGATGAACAATAATTTATTATATAATTTATGTAATTCATTGTTATTTATCTTTTTTCTTTTAATTATTATTATATTATTTCTATAATGATTATATATAGTATTTTGAAGGGGAGAAAAAAAAAATATGAAATGAAATAAAAAAAATATGTATACCAATTAATTACGTGTATATATAATCATTGAATATAGCGAAAACCTATGTACATGGTAAGTATAATTGACAGTAATTATTCTGAAATATTCAGATATATTATTACTATTCGGAGAAGAAACAAGAAAAAAAAAAAAATTAAAAATTGACTAAAATAAATAATTGAAAATTGCTATTTTTAGGTTTATTTTGTTGTTCCGGTTTTTTTTTTTTTTTTTCTAGTATTTAATTTCGTCATAATTAATCCAATTCATGTATAATATATACCTCGCAGTATACCTACGTCATATAGTTTTGAAATTAAATGAAGTAATAACGAAAACATCTTCTATTTAATTTTATTACTTAATTATTATTATTAATCATTTATACATATATATCGTAGCTGTATTCATATACATATAGTATATATATATATCTGATGTACGAACTGCTACCATATTGACAACTATAGTATTATATATTCGTGCAACAGTTAGGATTATTCTTTCTTAATAACTTTGATAATAATGACAATAATGATAATAATAATAATAATAATAATAATAATAATGATAATAAAACAATTGATGTATAAGATATATATATGTATATAAATTTTTTAAATTGAAGTTGAATATATCTTTAAAATTTTTGATTCATTACCAATAAATTAATAAATAAATTAATTAATTGATTAGTTAATTAATTTACTTATTAATTAGAAAGAATTACATTTTTCGTCTTGTTTTTTTTTTTTTGTTCAGTCTTCGAAAGCACCTCCCCTCGGGTGGAATAAAGAACAGAAATGATCTGCAGTTTCTATATATGTATATGTATGTATATAGATATATATTATTATATTACTTTACAGTTTATTAAGAATTTTAATATTAATTGTAAATTTTTTTTTTTTCCGTTTTTTCTTTCCTAACTTGTCCATCGACTCGGAATGCGTGTATAAATATCAGACAATCGGTGTAATGTAATCTTCAGTCGAAATTGAGTGATTTCATATATATGTATATTCAAAAACTAAATGCACGACGACGATCGGAATAACGTGAAAAAGATAAACGAAAGGGTTGATCGAAAATTTTTTTACTCGAAAAGAATGTAAGTATAATTTCATATATTACGTGGGGGGAAAAAAAAAAAGAAAAGAAGAAAAAAAAATCGTCCTAATACGTCTCGTTTTTCAGTTTTGAATATTTAATCATCGTCAGAATGGAATTGTATAATATTCAAACTATAATTATTATTCTTATTAATATGGGCTATTAATAAAGGTATAAATGCAATAATCGCTAAGAAAAAAAAAAAAAAAAAAAAAATGGCAATGCATATATAGAGGCGAACTATATTTATATATACATATAGTATATGATATTATATTAATGTATATATATATATATATATATATATATATATATATATATATAGTATATTATGTATATTAATATATAATATATATACATGGGTATGATCGCACGACTAGGAATTTTATAAAACTCATTATTATCCCCTGCAGTTTAGTTCCAATAAACTGTGGGGAACGGACATCATTTTCTCTGTACAAACACTATACTTAGATATAATTTATATACCTATATATATAGATATATATTTATAGATATATTCAATTATTTTACTTAGCAATTAGATTACGTACATATTAAGCTGTTCCATTACTAATTATTTATTATTCTTCTTCTTATTATTATTATTATTATTATTATTATTATTATTATTATTATTATGCTCATATGAAATAAAAATTTATTCATTTATTTATTTATTTATTTATTTCTTTATTTTTTCATAATCGCTTATAGGTATACGTACCTACATATGTATATATACATATATATGTATATAAGACTAACTGCAATATACGTATTTAAATCAAGGGAGAAACAATAATATATATATATATGACCCATGCTGCACTTTAATTATTTCGAACTTTATATTATTATTATAATTATTATTATATATATGTATATATATTTTTATATACATATTTATATACAATTATTACTGCAGTCACGATATATATATATATATATATATGTATGTATGTATGTATGTATGTATATATATATATACGCATATTTATTTCTTGATAAAAACTATATATAGGTATATTATTTATCATTACATATAACCACGTCTGTATAGTGGCTGAAGTCCACGATTATTATTATTACTATCATTATAATTAATATCGTAAAAATTATCATTCATAATTATTTATCAATTTATTTATAATATATATTATATATTCTTTGGCAATTTGATTCGTCATCAGATCGTGATACGGTTATTTTGAAAATTCATACTATATATTTATAATGTGATGGATACAACTCTTTCGAATGATTCTGCGTTACATACATATATAGGTATATTTTTTTCAAAATTAATTTATCAATTTATTTACTTCCCTTTTTTTCACTTTGTCTTTTTTTTTTTCTTTTTTTTCCGTCAAGTTTCTATATTTATATACCTATATGATGCGATTGACTGATTTCGTAACATAATATTATTCATCCTATTTGAATCCCGATCTGAAACTCCTATGTAATGTATATCATATATATGTATAAATATCCTACCCAATTATTTTATTTCATTTTATTTTAACTTCTTTCGACTTTTATTCGTGCTTTCATTATTATCTAATAGCTTTTAATATCATATATATATATACACCGATGAAAACTATATAATACAAGAATATAATAATAAGCGATAGCAGTATAATATATACTACGACGAGTTAAAAATACAGGGAAACAATGTGAAAAGACAATTTATAAACTGATCTCACGATCGTTAGATCTTTTACACTCGTTAATAATCCACGCGCGTAAACTGGCGGCGTCAAATTGTATTAAAAACAATGGCGGTTGAAATCCGAGACTTTTGAGGTTATATGTTTGTTTTATTTTTATTCTTTTTCAACGCATAAAAATCCTCTTCTTCGACAAACTTTGGTCAAATCAATGCTCTGTTCATCAGCGATTCGTAATTATTTCCTAGAACTACTCCCCCCCCCCCCCCTTTTTTAAAATCAAATCAATATCGATAACAGACACCGATTTTCCCGCTCATATTTTTCACTCCGATTCATACGCCATTATAGTGCGATTGCAGCGCCACTATCGTAGACTAATTTATCGCCCCGTATTTCCACTCAGTCAAGTGCCTCGACGATCTTTTAACCGATAATAATGAACCATAAGACGCGTATGTATATAAATTATATGTATACGTCTAATCGGGTGATATTATCGGTTTCCTTCCCCCCCCAAACTTGTCAAACCCGTGCGATTGATGTCTTGAAATTATCGTGACTGCATTGATTGCAGAATTATCGAAAAATCCATCAACCGATCCACGAGAAAGAACCCCCCATCCCACCCCCTCCTATTAACCTCGTCGATATTTTTTTCCCCTCTATTAAATTGTTACAACATTTCTGAACGGTGAATTGCTCCCTGGCAACGAACCGTCGGTTTACATCATGGCGGGACTATGACACAAGTCGATTCCATACCCTCGGGTGGTATGCGTGTGTTACCGTTCGACACGTAGCCGTTAAGGTCGATCGAGACCTGGGATAGACTTGAATTCCTCAAGGGATTACCCGCCGGTGAATTAGCGGAAATAATGCCGCGACCGGCGGGGTTATTTCCCCCGTGATCGTTAACGTGGTTTGAAATTCTATCGCCAACGTTGTTACCCGCGTACTGGTGGTCCTGGGCATTCGGGTACTCCGTCATCTCGATGTTCGTGTATTCACGGATCGGAGTTTTGGAGGGAAAGTCCACCCCGACATGCTGCATGGAACCGTCTCTGCTCATCTGGTTGTTGTGCGTCATGTGCTGATGGTGATCGGCGCCCTCGCTCATCGACGTGACGTGCCCATTCGCGGTCATGTAGAGGTCTGGCTCGGCCTGAGTTTTCGGGGACAACATGGACTCCAGACATTGGTAGAGCAGGATGTAATCCTCCTGGAAGAAAAAGCCACGTTTTCATCACGTATTTCAACGAATTGAAAGCCAAGGGTCTTTTACCTTAGATCTGAAAATCCCCGGCCGTTTCATGTACAACAGTTTCGCGAACATGTAGATGTCCGCCGTTTGCTCGAACTCCAACTGCTTGTTAAGGGTCGTCAAAATGACGAAGAGACCGCCTTCGATGCCGCCGAATCTGGACGGAAAGAAAAAGATTTTTTTTCGTCGTAAAATCGAACACTCCACACTTTTCACCTGTCTTACCTGTCCATCACGACGATCGGACCGTTTTGGTAATCCCTGTGAAAGTCCTGCACGACGTTTACGAACAGTTTCGGGTTGTTGTTGTGCGGCCACGGGCCGCCCTGGTCCAAAGGACCCTGGACGATCCGGGCGCTCAATTCGTAGTCGTCCTGTAAAGAGCGGACCGCAACTTCGCGGAGAACCACGCCGTTCACGGTCTCCTTAATGCCGCAGAGTCTCACCCTGAAGGTGTCGGATTCCAAGTCCTTTCCTTCAGTGGGCCAGAACTCGGGATACTCCTGGAAACACGGATCCTATTTAGGGAAGTGGTTTTCGTCGGATTGGCCGACTGGCCATTTCGAGTTTCCCGAACGTGATCGAGGCTTTATCACCCGGACACAAACCTCTTCGCAATGAGTGAGCATCACGATAGTCTGGGCGTTGTGGTCCCACACCATCTGCCAGAATTCCATGATGGTATTTTCCATGGGGTGTTGGGTGAGTATGAATTCGCGGTTTCTCTGGAACCCTGGGGGAATAAAATGACCGATTTTTGCCTATGGCCGGGCTTTTGCATCGAATAAACCGGGGATCTTACGCACCAGAGAACCAAGTCGCGTTTATATAGTCGCTTCCGTCTATTCCTGGCTTCGGCGTCAAATGGACTCTCGCATTTTCGATCGGCAAAGTTTCCATGTTTCGATTCTTCACGGTGTTACAAGGCTTCGTGGCCGATACCAGATTGAAATCCTTCGGCTTCCAGGATGTGACGAGCTGAAATACCAGACGTATAAATGATTTCCCTCGTCGCCAGATCATCCGACGCGATAATTCCAACGTTACAAACCTTGTACTGAGCCTCGAGCGAGTTCCACGGATCATTTTTGTTGTTGTTCGGACACAACATCTCTCTGACATGTTGAAGCAAACTGTTCACCTCTATGTTTGTCTCTCCGCTTTCGATCGCCTCTTGAAGAGCATCGTGGATGAATATGTACTGCTCTTCGGTTTGCACCAGAAAGTTTCTCTGGGTTCGAATGTGCTTCAAAAATCCGAACACGTTTATCTCCCCTTTGCTTTTCGCCTGTTTCAACATCGCGTCGATCACTATGTACGTTCCCGTCCGCCCGACTCCGGCGCTGAAAATTTCAACCAACGATTCTGAGCCACTGGAAATCCAACAACCCGAACAAAAGACACGGTCGAAATTTACCTGCAATGAACTATGATCGGGCCAGCATCCGGCGGATTGGCGTTCGACGATTTCCGGACGAAACTCAGCACCGGAAGCGGGTGATCAGGCACACCGTGGTCCGGCCAACCGGTGTAATGGTATTGCAAGACTGTCCGTTCCCCCATGCTGGTGCCATTCTTCTTTTTCTTTATCTGCTTGGATTTTGAACATTATGTTTTGGCCCTCCGGCAAGTATTTGCATCGCGCTGAATACCTCTGATCGAATTCCTATATAGATATATACCTTCAAATGTCGAATGTGAAGAGTGCGAACGGTGTAGGTAGCCATGATGTCCTCCCTCATCAGAGTGACTTGAATATGGCCGTAAGTCTCGGTGCCTTCCTTAGGCCAGTACATGTCGCATTTTCTCTGGAAATCAAATAAGGACGAGAGTAAAAACTGCGAAAATGATTCTGCGCAGGGTTTTCGTTCGATCGATCGCCCGTTACTCACTCGGCCACGCTCTACCAGGTTGGTTATCATCACGACGATAGAGACCCGTTGCTCCCAAACCATCCGCCAAAAGCCATCGAAAGTCGGAGGCAAAGGACCCTGAGTGCCAATGTAGGCTCTCGAGCGTTGCCAACCGTCGATATAATTCGCGTTGACATAGTCCTGGCCTTTTTTCGGTGGCCCACCGCCGCAAGAGAGTAATTGCACGCGAGTATGATCGTCTGAAACGTTGGCAAAACGCGTTCGGGACTGTTCCTATAATTTCCGGGTCGATGTGGAGTTCGGGAGTTCTACTCACATGCTAGAATGTTGAGGTAACGATTCTTCGTCTTGTTCTCAGCATACTGCGAATTTTCAACAGTATAATCTCCGGTCTCGGACTGTATGAGCTCGTACTCTTTGCTGAAGCCTATGTCGCCGTCGGCGTGAAGGGCGGCGACGTGTTGTGCGAAATTTTGCACAGCAACGGCAGTCCGTTCTCCGTCCTGCTCGGTGTTCTCCCAGTCTTGTAGGGTCGGTACGTTCCGCGGTGGATCATCGAGATAATAGTAGGCGGTGTGAAAGCACTTTCTAAACATCGGCCTAAGACATGGCCTGGTAAATTAATATTGTCAACGGTATTTCCTCCTCGCAAAAAAAAAAAAAAAAAAACAACAACTATTTACCAATGAATCGACTCACATGAACTGCTTCATGGTTATTATTCATCGAAATAAGATAACGACAAGAACGCGGCTACCGCAGCAACAAGATTTCGCCGTAAAGACAACGTCTGGCTACTAAATACGACTGAGCATTATCTCGGCTCTGGAGTCATTATCGCATTTTTAGATAAAGACCATATCGCGTAAATATGAAGCCGGGTATCCACTTTCCCGACAATCTGAGTGCGTTTTTTTTTTCTTCTCAAGCCGAGTACACAGCCCGCGACGTTTCCTAACCATTTAATAACTCTGCTGTCCTCTTACCTCCACAAGACGAAGGATGTTATGGCCAGCATCACGGCGAAACAGGCGCAGACCATGCCGGCTATAACACCGGCGCTGAATTCTTTGCTGCTCTGTCGCATCGACGGTGGTACTTTGTCGCAGTTACGAGCGACGAGTACTCTCCGAGCTGGTGTATCCTGCCCTTGTATTATCTTCCCTTTGTCGATTATGCTCCGGGTTGCGCCGCGGACCATTATCTCGTACATCGTGTTCATCGTCAGGTTCGATATCGTTATCTGAGGAAAGAAATCGGGGGGTTTTTTTTTTTCGTTAACGGTATTTTCGGTGTTGGGATTTCACGCCGGAGTACAGCCCTAATTATCGCCACTCACTCCGCTATCGAGGTGCTCCTTGTCCGCTGACATTTCCATCACTTCGAAACCGTTCGTATCCTCGTTCCGATAACTTATGTAATAGTAGTCTATGGAGTTCCAGAAAAGCTCTGGCCTCTGCCATTGGAAGTAGATCGTGTCTTGGGCCTGGCATGTCAAGTTCAAAATTTTTGGCGCAGTCGGACCGGCGATGTCCGTCTTATGAACTATGTGATCCGACGGTTCACCCTCGTTCTTCCAGGTGTACGCCTTCACCCATATCTTATACTCCGTGTACGGTTCTGAAATTTATAGTACAATTACAGTTTAGAACATTTTCTCATTCATTTCTTCATTTCTTTCTTCATTCCTTCATTCATTCCTCCATTCATTCATTCATTTCTCTATTACTTGATTCATTTCTCCATTCATTCATTCATTTTTCCATTCATTCATTCATTTCTCCATTCATTCATTCATTTCTCCATTCATTCATTCATTAATTTCTCCATTCCTTCATTCATTTCACCATTCCTTCATTGATTTCTCCATTCATTCATTAATTTCTCAATTCATCCATTCATTAACTTCATTATTTATTTATCCATTCATTTGTTCATCCGTTCATTACTTGATGGACGACGAGAATGTGTTCTTACTGAGATTGGTCAGATTGAAGAATATGTTCGGGTTGTTGGTGTCGACATTCTTATGCGTCTCGACGTCCGTGTAATTCAAGTGCATGTAATACACTCTATACCCGACAATGACGCCGTTTGCATTCTCGGGTTCAGCCCAAGACAGTTCGATGAATGATGATGTGATGTGATGAGCAGTCAAGTTCAAAGGTTTGCTTGGCACTGTGAAGAAGCAGAGAACAGAAATGAACTTTTTTACAATTTCCCCATTCTTCAATTTTCTTTCTCTATTCGTTCACTCAACACTTCTAAGTATTATACACCCAGTTTCTCTGATCATCAACCTCAGCTATCATATTATATAACTGAACGGAAGTTCCTTATTAAACTCTGAGAACGAATTATGATCTCTCCTATCGGATTACGCGACAGATAGCTATGCGATGATCTTGTTTCCATGTAATACCTACCATCTTTACTCATCGCTCCGCACACGTTGACTGTCATTATTAAGTCAATTAGTAATCGTTTTTCGTTTGCACTGACGTCTGAACGGTATTAAAAAAAAAATACAAAAAAGTCCTTACCTCGCATAGTTTAATCTTAAAATGGGATCAAAAATTGTTAGAAAAACCATCCAACTGTCCCAATAACTAAAAAATATATTTCTCTTTCGATTATCTGAGCATAGAATGTGGGGTAAAATCGAAATCGGTAATTTTTCATCGAGTGAAAGTCGTCCGATATGTAATTGCACTTTACGCGTTTCTGTGTTATATATTTATAACCAAAGATCGGTGTTCTGCAGCAGCTGTACATAGGAAGTGAAGGGACGTATATAAATCCAACCTCTTGGTGCGTGGGTATTTATTATTTATCTGTAAATTCTCGATAACGAGTAAAATAAGAGACGAGAAAAAAAAGACAAAAAAAATGTATACTTATATATAAATACATTTGTTTCTTTCTTTCTTCTTTCACAACTAAAGTTTCTCACAATTATTATATATATCTCATTAACTATTCGATGTAGAGTTTGCTGCTGCGGGCTTATCTAGCTTTTATCCAACTCTTCGATCTCACGCTTTCGTATACCTACTTTAACACCCATTATCCCATAGATAAAGAACCCATTTCAAAGAGCCGTAGATATTTCGGGTGACTAACGAACGAGAATTTGTTTCACTCCATATCCTCGAAGTATTATAGCAGCTTTTAGAGTATGTAGGGAGATATTATCGCGAGGGCTTTCAAGCCGGGATAGTCATCAAAATTTCCTGAAAATTTTTAACTAACAAAAGGAAACGTTTCCTCCTAATTGTTTCGGGTCACAGGCTATACGTACCTACGTACGAGGCCGGGTTGTAGTTCCGAATTTTAATACTACCCACTTACGGTTTTTAGAAAGGGTGGTTTACCCGAGGTCTAAATAGCCGGTTCGAAAAATTTCCAAACAAAGAATACCGGAGGTTCGAAATTCCGCGAGCTTTCACTGTCTCGAGAAAGATTTTTTGGAAAATAAGTTTCAACATATTTCTAACGTAGAAGTTATATCGATTGAAATAAAGAAAACGCGCGGGTTTTCGTAAAGAGGATATTGAATCTTGTACAATTTCCGGACTTTTGGATAAACTCGTAAGTTACCGAAAATTCGTAACTTGAACTCTGCCCCCAGCGCACATTTATTAATACACGTTTAATTTATTTATTCGCGGAAAAGAATCACGCCTAATATTGTTATTATCGTTGGATCATTGCGATTATATAGCTAAACCTGTTGCACGTGAGAACCTGTATCTACAGACGTACATACGTGCTTGTTTTCTGTTTCTGCAAAGTTGTGCAATTTATTCGCCAATAGTTATACCGGACCAAATATGGATTTCAAGAATTCACCTGGAAATGTATAGAAAAATCTGCAATATGTACAAGTAAAGAACGAACGAGTACGAGTACACTTGTACATGTACATACATACGATTCTAGAAATCTTGCATGTTTCGGTGTAACAAATAGAGGCATAAATACTTCGCCGATGAAAAAAAAAAAAAAAATTACCGTGATGATCGCGAATTTCGTTCCTCGCATTTAATTCATATCCCGATAGAAAGAATTTTCTAATCACTTAATTTCACATTAGAATATGAAGCATCGAAATCTGATCCGTAATCTTATTCCGCTTCTTCTTATTTTTCTTTTTCTTTTTCTTCTTCTTCTTCTTCGTCGACAAAGTAACGCAGAGTGACACGAATCCGGCTTTAAGTCCGCAGGTAGCAGTAATGAGCAGGTGTAATTACGTACACGCGTGAGTCTTCGTACGTGTAAACAGAAAAACGAAACGGTGTGTGTTTATAATAATGTGGAAACAAGAGCCGGGGGCCTTCCTTGTTCCCTGTGAATACCTACAGACGTATACATTCACGGAGGGATTACACCCACACAGTCAGGTCCCATATCGCCTTTTAGTATTACAAAAGAGAATGAGAAATTCAATGCTCTGAAGAAATTATACCACCGTCCTGCAGCCCATCCCGTTCCTTGTATTCTCGTGTATTCAGTTGAAAAAAAGACGTCGAACAATCCTCGTACAGCTATGAGATACGCGGATATTAGCATATCAGAGAGAAAGAGAGAGAGAAGAGGCGAAGTAATTGCGACTAAAAAACGTCGGGAGGTAAGCCTCGAGATGAGCTATCGCCATTTTTTGGGCTCTTGATTTTTCATTCAAATATGTCGAAGAAAAACTGCGTCGATGCGTTCCGCGAGTCGTTAGATCGCTTCGATTAACGATTTATGACGCGATTTATATTCCCGATGCAGTTTTTCCCCGCAACATATTCGAAGCGGATAGGTATGCTGGATGCAGATATAGAAAAACGGGTTTCCTTGACAAGGTGCATAGCAAATGAAGAAGAATAAAAAACGCTGAACAATATCAACGCTCTGAATATAGCAGGTGATTATATTATATTAATTAAGAAGCGTGTAGAATCCTGTGGCAATTATTCCACATGTATATCATATGTATAGTTATATACACATATGTATTAAATCAAGGCGTTTTATTTTCTCTACCGATCGCATCCATTGTCGGTGATTATGTCATGGGTTGGTATATACACGTGTATTAGAGTGGGAATTAAGAGCCTTGAATAAATCAGGTATATACCTATATACGTATATTACGCGTGTATATAGATCTAGATGTGTATATGTGCGGATCGAAACGTCTCGCTTCAAGTTCGCAGACTTTTAACACTGCAGACTCTATATATGTATGTACGCATGTGTACATGCGTATATATACCAAACTCGGTTCAATGATCAGTAATCAGTTATATACGTCTACGTATATACGTCTATAATACGAGTGTGACAGAAAGTATACGGGGAATAGAAAGACAGAAATGAAAGAGGGATTACAGTTCTGAAATCCTGACCAACCTTTACTATATTTAGTTCTACACAGAGAAAGGGATACCTGAGAGGTTGAAAAATCGGTCGTTAACTTCCAGGTAGGTGGGTATGGATGTACGGTAACTCGCGTTGAAAACTGGCGAACAATTAGTAGCGAAACTGTATTTTGAAGCCGATTATCGTACGGGCGCAGTCTAGGAAAGGAATTTTCTAATTTGATGCGATTTTCGAAAAAGCGTTAAAAACAAAAAAAAAAAAACACGTAGAATAAGAAAAGGGACTCGGTACAGATTTATATTGCGTGTAAAACACGTATATATATATATATATATATATATGCAATACGATCTGCGTGCAAAATTTTCCTTCTTTATTTTTCATTCTCAGTGTTTTGTTTTTTGTGCTTGCCATTTTCAAATAGTTTCTCTTCTCACTCTGACTCTCTCTTCTTCTCCACCACTCTCTCTCTCTCTCTCTCTCTCTCTTAGGTTCCCGACGTTAATTCATATGCGCATATCATTTCCATTCATAAATTATTTCGTTACGAAATAAATATATATATATATATATATTTAGTAGGTATATATTGCGGTTTGTGTGTCATACTATACAACTATAGCCGCGGTTTTGAACCAGGCATACGGAGTATGTGAGTATATTTTTATAAACCTCATTAGTTGATTAAAATATACCATGCGAGATTGACATACCTACAGACTGTGTTCGTGGTTTTTTTGTTTTTGTTATTGTTTTTGTTTTCGTTCCGTTTTTTTTTTTTTTTTTTTTTTTTCCTCAAACTTCATACTAATTATATGATTTAATTTCGATAATTAAAACGGGATAAAATAAAAATCGATGTGTGTATGTGTGCGTGTGTTTGCAACGGTATGAAATCTGATGGTGGAAGAAAAAAAACACACAAAAAAAAAAACAGAAAAACAAAATTAATCCGATTCCAAAAGATTGTCGGACAATTTTTTTTTTTTTCCCTTTCAAAAGAGAAAAAAAGAAGAATCAAAGTATACGTATACTATAACAACGACTGACTGACGTAACGACACGGACGTTGCTCACTTTTCCACGTATATACCACACGCATATTATATATATATATGCGTATACGTATAGATGTACATTATTAATAGTGTGATAAGATTCATCAGAGCTCGCGCTTCGTACCTATCGCTGTCGCTTGCTCGTTGCTGCACCGCATACTGTTGCATTAGTCATGAATAGGCGGAGATGAAAAAAAGCGACGAAAAAAAAGAAGAAGAAAAAAAAAAAAAAAAAAACCAGGAAGGAAAAAAGAAGCAAAGTCCTTTTAAATAGATATATATAAATATATATATATATATATATATATACATTATTGTTTTCCTTCTCTCTCTTCCTCTTTCTCTTTCTCTCTCTCTCTCGCTTTCTGCAGTATCTCTTCATCTCTCTATCTCACACTCTCACAATACGTATTAAGGTCATAGACAGACAGACATACTTCTCCAGGCAACATCGCGAGCGCCAGAAGCCGTTTGCGCGTGTAATTACCATCTCTTCGCCTTATGCTATGTAGAAACAGCGGTGTAACTAGTCGCCGGAGAACTTGAGCCTGATTTCTTATTATACTGATGGAGAAAAAAATCTCGGAAGAAAAAAAAATTAAAAAATAAAAAAATAAAAAATAAAAACCAAAATTACTCCGAAATGTTTGAAATCAAATAAAATTACTTCAATAATAATATTTGTCCCCTTTAAGAATAATAATGGATTCATAATCAAATATATCATTTCATTAGATTTTTTTTTTTTGTTTTTTCAATTTTGCTTTTTTTTTCTTCTTCTTCTTTCGTTCTCTCATTTTTTTTTCTTCTTCTTTTTTTTTTTTATTTCGTTTTAATAATAATCGAAACTAAGCGGTACGGATACCCTGCAGTTGCCCTAGATTTATACACATATGTGACCGGATATGAGGAGAGCCGGTTGCCTCGACGAGGACCCTCTTCTATGATCGCTATACTGTACAGAACGCTGTATAGCTATACACGTATACTTGTGTGGATATAGGTACTCCGTTTGTTTCAACTAGTTAATGCGATACGCGGACACGGGAACTCCTACTACTACTACGACTATAACTACTACTATGTACGCTAATCGGCTAATAAAAATATATATATATATATATATATATATATGAACTAATTTTTTTCTTCTTTTTTCAATTTATTTATTTATTTATTTATCTATTCACCGATAGGTTATCTTTGATACCAGGGTCGAGGACAGAGCCACATGACAGACACACCGTGTATATATAAACATGTGTCAGATTTTGATTTTACTTTTACTCTAGCTCTCTCCATTATCTGTTATTTTTATTTTCATTTTTTTTTTGTCTCGCGAATTTGAATTCGGTGTACAAAATCAGGTCAGGCCTGTAGGTCAGTAGTGAACATCTTATTTTCAACATATAATTACAGTTAGTTAGTGATTAATGCGAATCGTAAAATTTGAGCAAAAAAACAGCAAACTTTTTCGCATAATGTTATCTGAGAAAATGAGAATTCATTGGGAACTCCACGACGTGTGTATGAATATAATTGACGAGCTGCTATCCCTGGTGTTAAACGAGCATCACGGTGAGCATGAGGAATCCTTCGTTTTGCCTAAAAGTGCATTATTCAAGACGATCAATTTCACCCCTTATTGCGGTTTCCATACGATCGATACAGCCCGAGTTATTGAACCCTGAATGAAAACATGCGCGAATTTCAAAATCCGGAGATTCCGTCTTTCGGATCTTTAGCCTCCGCAATTTCCAACATCCGGTCTTCGTCGTTCGACACTGTTTCATTCTGGCTATCCAGACTCCCGGGGTAGTACTATTTCCGAAAATCCTCAGTCGCTGATATTAAATTTCGGAACTTCAACCCAAACCCTCTGCTCAGACCATTTCCAACCGGTAGGTATAAGCTAGAAGCCTAAAGTCGATGGTTTTAGGGCGAGTAGCTAGCTAGGTAGGTAGGTAGGTAGATAGGCTAGGTAGGCATGCTTGCAGTGTACCGTTGAAATATTGATCCTCTACGAGGCAAGATTTAAGGGCAAGTCGTACATAGTTTCATTTCGGAGTAACGGGATGTTAGATTATTGAAAGAGTCTAACGATCCACGACGATCGTTCGGATAATTTTATACCTTCGTTCAAAGTCTCGTTGTAGTCTTGATTTCTATCGCCAATACTGACTGCGTTCGTTGTCGTCGCCGTTGTCGTCGTCGTTATTATCCGAAGGGTGGTTTCCTCCTCGTAAATTTCCTCGGTTTGTGCAATAACGTATATTTCAAGGTACAATAAAGAGGCGAAGAGCACGGCCGTAGCCCTGATAATATTCGTTTGAGAACCGCTGGTCATCTTGGCCTCAAAAATTTTTCACCCTTCTTACTCTGCTGCAGCTGTGGCTCCACCGTACCTAGATGGACTGGTGGATCTCTCCAGCTCCTAAATTTATTTCTATATTCAAAGCTGCTTCAGATTCCTATTCCACCGATTCCATCCATCTCTTCTCCTCTTCTCATTTTTCTTCTTCTTCTTTCTCCTCACGTTTCTTATATCTTCTTTCTCTACCCTTCGATTTATCCCTCGAAGTTTTTTTTAATCAGTTTTCGTTTCTTCACATCATTTCGACGATTTGTCTATTAATAATAATTACACCCTAATCAGACGTGATAATTATACGTTTCTGATTTTTACACATGTGTGAATATCGTTAGAAAAACAAAAAAAAACGAGTCTAAATTAAAGAAATCTATTCAGTCGTGTTGAAATATTGGCATTTATTTCGTTGATAAATAATGAGAAAATGGGTAAAAGATTTAGAAAAGAAGATTTTCTCCCTCAGTACATCGCCATGGTTTCGTCGTGGGTCGATTGGCCTGCAGTCAGATTCACTCTCTCTTCTCAATCTCGTTCTCTCTCTTTCTGTCCCCGTTGATATTCCGGTTTGTAACTTTGACAGCGACAAACGTCAGACGGCGAAGATCCCCATTGTCGAGATCTGGACGCCGACGATGATAGTCGAAAAAGCGTAATCGCCCCGTTTTATCATGCGACTGCAGAAGTGGGCAACGGCGAACGTTCGCCTTTGTTAGATTCCAACCGATCGATATCCACCACGGTTGGTATACGCGGATGGGAAGCTTTCATTTATCCTTCATCCTCGACGCCGTTGGCTCGGCTCCTCAATTGAGTCCTTAATTTTATTATTATATAGAACTTCGTCCCGGTGTCTAGCCAGAAGTTGATTTCAGCTCTTTGTCTCCGGTCGGAGTCATCGTGCGGGACGTCGTCCTTCTCCACGATTCGTCATTTGATAAACGGCTCACGTTACGGCGGCGATGGTCGACGCCGAGTTAACGAATAACGATTATTAACCAGCGTATAGAAAAGGGCCGGGAATTACTCGACGATGAATTGCAAAGGAACCCGGCGAACCACTGCATCAAGTAAATACACTGCGATAACCCGAAGACGCGGAAACGCGGATAAAAAGACTCGCCACTCTGTTCCGTACACCGGCGGTCTTCGTCTGCGATTCGGAAGGAATTCTTCTCCGATTATCCTCGGGTTATCATACTTTCGCCTATCGATCAGATCCCGCGGAGAGAAAAAAAAAAAACAACTAAAAACACAAAAAAACTAAAACTCACTTCCTTTGACAAAACGGCGTTAAACCACCACCGCACCGCCGTTTCCCCTTCACGGGTTTATAATCGACCCGAAACTCATACACCGAACCACCTTTGGGCGCACACAATTTCTCGCTACCCGAATCCAACCGACCCATCGGCTTGCTCGAAACGCCGCGGCACTGTACTATACTATACTAAACTGTACCATGTCGTACTAGACTGTACTAGACTCTAGTGCGCATGCGCGCGCACTATGCGCCTCTTCAGTTAAGTCAGTCGCGACTATTCGCACGCACACAAGCGAGTATCGCTGTGAGGCGAGTGTGTTATTGTACGAAGTGAGAAGTCGGTCGGCAAGGAAGGGAGCTGCTTTACTTTGCTGCGCTTCACTTCACTTCGTTTCACTTCACTGGATCGAAGCTTTTGAGAATTTGAAAAATAATATGGGGATTTGATTTTGATACTTTTCGATATCACCGTCTGTCGAGACTATCTTTCCCTCGTTCTCGCAGAGCGGCAGAACGGATTGTAAACAGAACTTCAGAGGAGGATTCTGTCCGTTTTGTGAAACTGTGCGCGGAACCTTTGCGATCCTAAATGCCGGCCCATTTGTTATCGATTTTTATTTCCCTATTTAATTATGCGCTATTCGCATTTCGTCGGGATACTAGAATCTAAGAGCAACACGACGCTACTGACTGCTACACGGGCCGATGGCATCCAACGACCCAACAGCTAACAACAGGGACTGGGGGGACTGGAGAGAACCAGTGATGTACTTGGAGTAACGAGGGCCTAGCGATAAGGACTTTGAGTGCGATGGCTGGTGCAAAAAGTTCGAAAATATTGAAGAATTTGAATGACTGCAGATTCGGAGCTCCTATTTATACGCTGCTTGGCGTCATTCCTCATTTCTAGAGCAAGCGATTTAGAGCCAAAAGATTCTGAGCGCTATTCAAAACTGAGAGATTCAAATTTGGCTGTAAAAAAAAAAAGAAAATCAAAAATAATACGAGTTCGAAAGATTTCGAAGAAGAACGCGGCTTTGCGGTTTGTAGATACTTTGTTGAGGGGTCGTCCTGTCAATTGAATACACTCGGAGTAATCGTGGCGACATCTATTTACTCCGTGGAAAACTATCGTGGTTGCCTGTGCCGCCTCTGATTTACATTATCGTCGGTAAATACGATTCTTAGATCAATATGCGCAATATGATCCAGAAATCAGTTACCGACTGATGATAAGCGGGAAAGCTGCATGACCGACGAAGATCACAAGCTCCCCCAAACATCGGCGAGACTATTTTCAAATAGTGTCAAAATTTCACCTTGGATCTAGATCACGCATAATGATCTAGGGATTTTTCACTCTCGACTATCGATGTGAAGGAAAACTGCGTTACCGACAAATATTCTGACGCTGACTTATCTAAGGAAATCTGTTTTTACGACGCAGTAGTCTAGCATATAGCTTTGCTAGTTTCTTCTGCGCTACTACTTTATCGACTATAGTTTCGTACGGGAATTCAAACTCTTTCTATTCGTGGGAAGAGCTGTTTCGCGCTTCATTTAAACATACAGAATCACGTGTGAACAAAAACGAATAAAATATTCGAATAACGTTTGAGTAATTCACTTACCGCCTTCATCCGTCATCACTAAGACCGTTGTAGATGGGCCGAGGCCTTCGGGGTTGAAAACTTGTAGCGAGACTAGATACTGGGTGTAAGTATCGAGGTTGTGGATAGTGTGGCTCTGTAAATTGGGAAATCGTTGGTATTAGTTAGAGATGGATGGAGCGAGGGATCCGTCGTCTTGCACAACGTTGCGAGCTGAAACTTTTGGACATAAAATTTTCCAAAGCGAAAACTAAGGGTTTTATGGAATGGAACGAAGTT
This sequence comes from Rhogogaster chlorosoma, assembly GCA_944452935.1. Taxonomy (NCBI): domain Eukaryota; kingdom Metazoa; phylum Arthropoda; class Insecta; order Hymenoptera; family Tenthredinidae; genus Rhogogaster; species Rhogogaster chlorosoma. The sequence goes on along the minus strand of OX101801.1, from coordinate 1,915,035 downwards.
TAAAGTCAGTCTAACTGCCCTGGAGCAGGATGTGAACCTTGTTTAGAGGATTCGAATGTTTGCAGGGGTTCCCAGACCCTTTTTACTTATAAACAAGGCCTTGACCAGTGACCTCTGTATCGGACCACACGCCCTGAGGCAATAACGCCGCCGGCCAGGTCGTAGCGAAATTCGTTACAAATTATAAGAGGAGTGAAACTAAAGCGGAAAGAAAAATTTCCCCGGATTGTGCAAGGCGCAAGTAATTTATTACGCGTAGAAATTTGTCCGTCTCACCTCAACGTTAGCATCCCGGATGTAGATCTCCTTCACATCCTCGTTCCCCCTGTCGCGTGGCCTATACGCTATACGATAGCCCAAAAATTCGCCGTGGATTGTGTCGCGGTTCGGCGGTCGCCATGCGATCAAAATCGAAGTCGCAGACGTGTTGTGGGCCGTCGTTATGGTCGGCTTTCCATCGGGAACTGAAACCGAAAGATATCCGTTATAGAAACATAATTTCAGCGAACCGTCCGACGCGATGTGCCACCGTCGAAACCGACGTCAAGGATCAGATGTAATTTTGGTCCGACCATAGTTTGTCGGCGGAGTTTGAAATCCGACGATTTCAACTAGCCAACACGACGATGAACAATCCCAGGGCATTAAAATTCAGACAGGTGTGAGGGAACCTCGAGCCTTGTGCTATACCGGCTTGGCGAGACAACGGTGGACTCATTCAAACAATTGCTAACTAGAATGCTTGTATTAATCTACCAGCGACCATTTTCCTCCATCATTTCAACGTCGGTGCAGCTATCAACAGATGCAACTTTTACATGAAATTCAGTTTCGTCTACCGCAAAACGTCGCGGCGTCTCATCTACGATAATGATATGCGCTAACCGCGCGCATAGTGCTCTGCACAAACCGATTGTGCACACTCAATTAATCATATCTTCTGATCCAATGATCGGAGAGAGTTCGATGAGGGCTTGTTGGATTCGTCTTAGCTCCCTCTACAATATTATGATATAAGGATAAATCTGTGCTGCGGATTTTACCCGAAATTAACAGAAGCTTGAGACTTTTTATCGGAGAGTTTTTCCCATCGAACTCCAACTCTACAGAAGGGAATGAGATACTCGTCTCCGTATAGCTACATACAGACACGATGTTTGTGAAAAATTTTTGTCGCTTTAGATTTCTGTATATACAAAGGGAAAAGGTGGAGACCCGTAGATGAGGTAATCGGAAATGTCTGGCTTGTCTGCGTAGTGTACTCGTGCAGATATGTAAATATCCGCCGAGTTCGGTGCTGCCTTTGCTTCTGTGCAGTGAAAAGGATGTAGGTTTGCCTTTTGATGGAATAGTTGTGCGGTAAGAAGAGAAGGGGGTGGGATGACTTTTCGAGAAACGTTCGTGGTTCTTGTGAAGCGCGGAGAGCACGACTGTGAAATATTATATTAGAATTGAATGAGAGGCCCAATATCTCGTAAAACGTTGTGAATACCAAATTTCAGTTTCTATACCGTATTCAGCTGATTTGGCAAATCATTAATCAAAAAGTTGGCGAAGAATCCGGGCCGGGAAGTAGGCAGGTAGGTAGGTGCAAGCTGCTGAGAAGAAGAAGAAGAAAAAGCGCGGAGGAGCCAGAAGTTATCCCCGATGGGAACCAGGGGCTCAAACTTTCGGCTGCCTATACCATACACCCGACCCTATTACTTTTAAGAAACCGTTCACGGGCCATATACCTGACTATATGCCTATGCACACCGTGCCACTTATAACTATAACATCGGTTATAACTTCCCTGCTCGTTATACCCTCCGAGAAAATTGTTCAAACATAAGTTAACTTGGATAAATTTAATCCCTTTATCATTCGAAGGATATGGCGTGACCCCATCATTTACCAAAAAGGGAAGAAAACAGAAAGAGAGAGAGAGAGGGAAGAATATATATGTGAAATGGATTCCGGATGATTAAACAAAAAATTGAATATGGTAGAAAAATATGAGAGCTGAATTATTATCACGATATTGAACAATCGTGGCTGATATAGGTACGGCGAGAGGAAAAACATGACGTTTTTTTTTTTTAATGCCACAAAGGAGCAGGAATCAGGGGTAAAAATATGTTATTTTTTTCGAAAAAGTATAACCGAACTGTTTAATATCGGCGGTGGGTGAAATGGTCCCGGATTATACCGTGAGTCTAGATACGAGAGTTAGATAAAAAATGAAGCGAAACCACGCCATGCCGCGAGGCAAGATATAATGGGATCCGGCACCAGCTAGTAGCAGGTATACCGGCCATTTTCCTATTTACCAAACAATTTAGCACTGGTTTAATAAGTGTAAACTGTTGCTTTTACTACTACTAAATCTACGTTAACACGTTATTACTTTGCCTTTATACCTTATCCCGCGGAATACACAGACACGAGAAAAGTATCTGATAGCGAGACAACATACCTCGCATCGCCCATCCCCCAGGTCAACATCGCGCATTTGTCCGATGCCCGAATCTCGATCGTTTGATAAATTGATTAGCACTTTTACCCCTGAAAAATTGAAGCTCGTAACCCAGATAGTAAAAGGCTCCGAAAAATTAGCGAGCCTTTTTCCAATCGTCTGACTTTGTACGCAAAGAAAATTTGCCAAATATTGTGCCGATTTACTGCACATGGAGAAACTAACGAAACTCATCGCATTGGATGAAATTTTCGTGGAATATATTATGTATCGATGGATTTATTGCGGGAGTGATGGGCGCTCGTGTGTTTGTTGCTAGTGTATCTAGTCGGGTAATAAAAATGCAGAATCCATAGCCTGCAGGGTGGTGAAGGGATTTAGGGATTCCTAGCCGGGTTGAGTGCGATTTGAGTCGGTGCAGCGCAGCATCCAAAGCTATTGATCCGCCGGTAGAAATTCAGTTAGAGCTATCAGAGTTCCTGGTCCGATCTGTGTGTAGGTATTGCCGGAGATTTATCGCGTGTGACTGTGCGGGTGAATAAACAAGCGGTAAAATCGAGGAGATGAGAAATAAGAACGAGAATGAGAATAAGAAGGAGAAGGACAAGGACGAGGACGAGGGGATAAATCGGGCGGAAAATTATTCGCCATTTTATTAACCATGATTCAAGAACAGGGACGATCGATGACGAATTTCCTAAGCTGTGCACGCGACAGGCAGGTATCCATAACACGTGTTTATCAAATTGCCGGTTCCCACCTTTATTTTCAATTTTCTCTCCGCGATAACGATCAATTCACACATTTTTACACCCGCCCTCTTAGCCGCCTACTGCATTTTCATTTCCATTTTCATTTTCGTTTTCATTTTCATCTCTACTTTTATCGACACGATCACAGCTCCCGATCCTCGTATAAAATATCGCCGTTTAAGATCGCGTCTGTAATTAATGTGCGACTATCTGAAACAGTACACGGGATATCCACCTTGTGCTTTGCAGTAAAATATGTCGTATAAAAAGAGCTTTTAGTTGTTATTGCCATTTTTAACTACCCAATTTCAAAGCAGACGACTTCTAGATGAGAAATTTTAACGCGCCAATTTATCCGCCGATTTTTAAACTAGAGTATTTTCATTCATTTCATAGCTCGGATTTGTGTTAAAGATTGATCCCGGGACGGGGATAACGCATTGCAGTTATATGTAACAGGTGATAAAATAATAGGGAGAACGTATAGCCACTAGCTATGTGAAAAGGGCAGGACCATGGATATCCTTTTTGCTATTGTGACCATCGAACTATGAAAGCAAAACGAAGACCAGCGTCCTTACGACGGACGCTCGCTATCTCTGGCTCTACGAGCTTTTGTTCTTTTTCGCAATTCGGCCAATATCTTTCCCCCACCCCAAAAAACCTTTTCCTATAACGGTGACTTACTTATCGTTCCGGGCTTAAATGTCTTTCGAATTTTCCTCCGCGAATTCTGCCCCGAGCTCTATATATATTAATGACATTATTGTTTTTTTTTTGCGGACCATTTGCGAAAGAAAATGTTGGAATTTAGAGTTTTCAGAAAAGTGTGAGTCGGTCGTATTGGAATTCGAAACCTTGGGATACACATGTTCGGATTATTCCGTAGCTTCTTGCGGAGCTAAGCGAGGGAAGAGAATTGAAAAGCAGCGAGTGAAACGCTCTTCTCTCACTTCTTAGTTGTTGCAGTAATTAAGAAGGGGAGTAAAACGATCCTGTGATGGGTAATAACAAAAGCAACTGAATGATTGAAGAGTGTTATTCCTCCGGGGCGATGAGAGATAGAGAGAAGGAGATGCTGCGATCTCGTTTTCGCCTAGTCTTAGCTTTGCTGAATTTTTAATTATCGTTACACTTCACCCTCTCAAGAGTCTTGAACTTGTGATCTCAGGGGAACCTCTTGAGTTTAGTTACGTTGAAGCTCAAGTAATTTCGAACTCAATCAACCGGTTTCTACCTACTCCGCGTGATACAGGATTAAATACGAAATTGAAATTTCTATTATTTTTCGGGCTCGAATTTCTCGGATCTTTGAACAGAGGAAATTCGTCGTGAAACTGGAATGAAAAACGTTGGATAAATGGGGGGTAAAAACATGCGAACAGTATAACGTATCCCGCATCGTGCAGAAATAGCGAACAGTACCTGCTTCCCTTATACCAATCTCCTCTCCATTTGCACCAGGACTAAAATGTCGTATCGGTTCATCCAAGTCAGTGACCCATTTTTTACGCATTGTTTAATTCGTCGTTCGTTAGCCTAGCTACCTATCCGCCAACCCGCCTATCTCTTCTGCCTCTCTTTCGCTCGAGAGAATAAAATTTCTCCAACGCTTTGATTAATTGCAAAAAAATGCGCTCACCGCAGACCTCAGAGTAATAGACGCGCCTAGATATCTACCCGGGGGATTTCCCACCAGCGTTGCGTGACTCTCGGTGTTAGAGTCGATGCTAGATTACGACGAATAGAAAAGCAACAGAAAAAAGAAGGCGAGAAAAAATACGAACGGCTATAGGAAAGAGAAATGGTAATTTTTTCTTGTTCTCTGACTATTTTAAGTTAGCTATACTCACCCTCTCGAAGAGTGACCATGTAGTAGGACTCCTTGCTCGAAAGACTTCTTCCCATCGCGTTTACTGCCGCAATACGAAAACTGTACACCGTAAACGGTATCAGATTTTGAATTGTGTAGGTGGTATCGTTCGTGGGTGTTTCTATCCCTCCCATTTCGTCCCAGGACCCGTCTTCGCCGACCCTAAAAAATAGCGAAAACGAAAAACTCCTTAGCCATATTTATGCAGTTATTATAAATATTTCAAATACTTTCCTCTTTTTTTTCTTTTCTAACGAAACATTTGGTCAATACACGATGTTTGACGTGTCGCGTTAGGTCAGATACTATTTTTTTTTCTTTCACCTAAATTCAGGAGTAGTCACAGGGATCGGAATATCGATTTGTAACTTTGTATGGAAAATTCGCGATGCCTTGGGGGCGAGTTTCCAGAGGCTGATAGAAAAGTTCGGAAATCGTTGGTCCCTTTTCGGTATCCCTCTCTCCCCATCTCTCTCTCTCAATTTAGGTGTTGTATTTTTATCCGGAATATTCCCATCGGCAAAATCCCGATCATTTACCGCCAGATTCGTCTTTTTATGTTTTCTTTTTTTTCCTTTTTTCTGTTGTTTTTGCTTTTCATGGTGCCAATCAGTAGTTCCCCCGAAGGCACTCGCAACCCTTGATATTGGGAAATTTCGAAAAACGTGTATAAGAATTTGTAATACTATTTTCAAGATCACATGCCGTACAGGTGCGGCGTATACTAGCTGCTCCTCTTTCCCGGCGGTATAACGTTTTATCTATTGTTCGATAAATATGAATCGCCTATATATTTAGCTAATAATCTCAAACGTAGTAGATACTCTGTATCTGCACTGCCGTTTTACAATCGTGCGATATATCGTCCATTCTGGCGTTACCCGCCCCTGGCATGACGCGGTTTCGATACCCATAAGGAAGAGGAGATTCCAGATTCTAGATAACTTATTGCGCGAAAGTTTGAGGGGAATCTTTTACAGCGGTAAAAACCGCCCTCTTAACCAACCAAGCAGACCACGTAACGTCCTCGAGCCGCAGTGACTCGACTTTCGAAGCAAATATAACCCGGCAAATTGACTCGAGGGTTCACCAGGTCGTCAATATCGCCGTGGGAGTGATAGAGCCAGAGTCCAGGATTAATCAGAACTCTAAGTGAGCGACTCTGATAGTTGTTCTTGGTTTGGTCGATAGTGTCAGAGTACAGTGGGGTGGAAGCTCGCAGCACACACGTTCGCCTGGCTACCAATACCATTGTAGTAGAGAAACAGCCGCTACAGCTGAATCGTCTAGTACCACAGACAATTAATAATTGGAACGGTCGTACCGCGCTGCACCACCGAGTCGAGAAAGGGTTTTACCGTCTTCCGATTTGCATTCCTAGTATAACGCTTTGCACTAATTAATAGTGGATATTAATGGGCGCCGATTTGTTAGCGAAAGTTTCCAGCCGGTCCGGCCACGCCGTAGCCGATATAATTGCGCCAGTTTACATTCGGACTAAGGGGATCCCGGCTAGCACAGAACAAGTCGGAATTGCCGATCGAATGATAAATGCGGGAAGGAAAAATGGAAAGAGATCCACGGAGTTCTTTCTTCCCTAATCATGATCGGGCTCGCGTGGGCTTCGGTATTTAGCAGCGTGGTCAATCTTTAAGACCGTTCGCTAATGCCTCTCGGCCTACAAGCACTTGCGAACGATGTATGTAAGGGTAATGGACGAAGCTTGCGAAACTGGCCGAACCGAAGCTTCGTGCAAGGCGATCCTCTCTCCATCCAACCTCCACGTATCGTTCAATGGGCTGATACTAACGCCGAGTTCCATTAAATGCTGCTTTGATAGACCATCGCCGCATTATTAGGTCTGATACGTCGATCGAACATGGTGCCAGCTGGACTCCGTATCATTTACACATCGACTTCGTACATCCAAACAGTCGCGAGGCTTTTTTACGGCCTTTTAAAAGACGGCCGATAGTCCAGATAGGCGAGAGTCATATCATCGAGAACTCAAATCAGTATAACACGGGTAAAATCCTGAATATACAATGTCCAGGTCGTCCGTGATACGAGGGTGTACAGATCGGCGTAGGTACAGATGCTGCACACTTTGTCTGTTGTTTTTAGCAGCCCGTTCCATATCATGACTGATTGCATACTCCGCCCGCGTTACATCGATACTGATAAAGCGGCGAAAGAGAGGTCCATTAATTTGAACGAGGATCAAATCGGAGTGTTTGGCCGAAATTTTTCAACACATAACCAGCTGCTAGTACCGACTCTGATCCATTAGCCAAATTTTATACACTCAAAATCATCCCCTCTTTATCTCTCTCTGTGTTTTGTTAACGAAATGGATTTACTTCCGCACGCGGAAACGCGTTTCGTTGTATCGCTTACTCACTGATGACGAGCACTGTTTATCAGCGGGTTTAAATCCCACTCGAACTAATGCGTTTCATATTATAATAAAGCCGACGGCAATCATTGACACTTCTACTCATCGTATACAACTTGGCATTTACACTGCGAATGATAATCCCGAGTTGGTCCTCTCTCGTTTAATCGGATGACGAAAATGACCCCTGCGAGTTGTCCAGTCTTCGATATTACCGGGGCGTTTGAATCTAATTAATTATCAGTCAGCTGCCGCAAAATCTGTTTCCGACGGTTTTGGGTCTTTGTATAGCCCGGCCATACCGGAGCCAGTGTGTTTCGTGCAAATTGGTTTAACGGCGAGTCAAAGTAGCTAGTTGTTCCCTTAGGCTGAGGCTGCGGATTTCGCACCCTGTAGTATTAACTGAATTCATCAAACGGATTCCAGGAGTGAAACTAGCCTTAGGAACGGTCAGTCTCGCCGGTTCCTGGCTGAAAATAAAATCAAGTTCTTCTTTCCTCTTTAGGATATTTTTCATCGTATATTCTCGCCCTTCTCCAGTCACGAACGAGATCTCTTACTTTCCCGGTTCTTCATCCCCTGCATCTAGCCTCCGCAGCTAGTTTTTACGAGATTTTGCTATGCAAGGCACCCAGTTCCTCATTTCATCTCACCACGACTCATCCAAGGTTCTTCCCGGTCTTATTACGCTCTGAAGAAGTCGGAGGAGTCGGTGGCACTACTTAGGGGACACGACCTCTCGTGTTACTTCCTCAATTAAAACTTCTCTCCTATCCTCCATTCGTACCAGCCCTAGGTACGGTTATACCATATAGATATCGAGTCTATCGATCAGGGCTTGTTTTACCGTTTCCGTATTACAGCCACCAGCTGCTTGATATATGTCGGAAATTTATTCGCGGAGTGTGTAACCCGCCTCCCCGCCTCCCCGACGCCCTTGCCCATCAGTAATAGAATCCTGCAGTTCTCAAGAATCTGATCTTAATATTAATTAGCCAAGTTCATGTTGCAGCTGGGAAACACACGTCTCCCAGAATTACGGGCGCATCTCCAGAGACGAAGTTTAACTGAGCTTGTCTAGTTGTCTGTCCGCTGTCTACGATTATGCTAAGTTCGCCTGTTTAGGACAGGTCAAAACTGAGCGAGGGTGGGCCGCTTTCGAAATTCAATTCCTTCGGGTGTTTGCCGAGCCAGGCCTCCGTTGAATCCAGGTCATGATATAATTTATACAAAGTTCAGGCGCTCATCAAAGCCCAAGAAAAACGTTGACGAAATAACGAAAATTTAGAAACCATTAATTAAGCGCGATTTTTACTCCAATCATTAGCTCACCGCGAATCGGATTCCGGGTGTTGGCCCGAAGTGACGTGCTCCAGGGTGTACAGATTACGATCAATCGGTCAAATAACTGTCAAATTCGTAACACCCAGCGGTATTTCAGCGACGGACAGATACCATACGTCAAAAGTCGATACCAACGTCACCGCGAATTTGCTCCGAATAGATTTCGATACTTTAACGTTCGCTGCTAGTAGTGCAACGCGTCGGAGGATGTCCCTACGAGAGGTAAATCAAACGGATTGACAGGCGCGAAGAAATTTTTCATCGGATCTGATTAAACACTCGAAATGAAATCGGCGCGCATTATCTCCGTATTTAGCGACGCGAAATTGGCACAGTGTTGCAATTTTAGGGTAATACGCGTAGCGCGACGCGGCTTTCGGTATTCCGAGGAAAACGTAATCTCACAGCTACTAGTTCCGTTGGCCAACATCTAGCCGGGACCCAGTGCAGGGTAATAATATCGTAGTAAACTGGAGGCATAAAGCGTGACTGGATTTCTAGTCTAGTCTATAAACTAACTCTTGGTACAGTTATATTAACCAGGAGGCGCCAGTTTAATCTGGCCAAAACTTACTTTTCACTAACACCCCGCTGGCGCATTTTCACCCGAACCTCGCCATTTTGAATATTTTATGCATTCGGTCAGACGGCGTGTGGATAGACTAAACAACATATCGATTCCGGCATGATCATTCGACTCGACCCACTGCCTCCTACGCAAAATTCGAACTCTTTGGTTTCCTTCATGACGAGAGGAAGCAATCCGCGCGCCAAGTATACGTGTAGCTTTTTAAAATACGATCTCACTGGCGCTGGGCGTTATTCCCCGATTTCACCGCGTGTCTTTCTAGTTTATTTCTCGAGATTCGCATTGTGTTTGTCCCCGTATTATGAAACGTCTTGAAACCTCAAGGCTGAGTGCTTCGGAATTGGATGCAGAGAAGTAAAACAGTAACTCGAGTAACGACAAGGGAGGCTATACCGAGGGAAATTTCTTTCCTCTCAACGGAAACTAGAGAGAGAGAAGGAGAGAGGGAGAATCGACCAGACACGAGTTAGTTGATACGTCAGATATACGAGACGTATGTATCTTATACTCAGCCCTTGCTCAGGGAAGTAAGAGGAAGGAACGAAGGCGGTTGGAATGGTGGAACGATCTATCAAATGTATCGCGTTTCCAACGGTATATCTGCAAATCGCAGAGGTGCTTTTCGAGCGGTACGGACCCTCGCGTAATGGAGCATAACGTTTAGCGATGGGTGCGTCGGAGTCCTTGGGCAAAAATATCCCCCGCTTTTCAAGGGAATGAGGAACGCCTAATCCGGATGAAACGAAAATAGAAAATCTTCAAACAGAGTAAAATTCAGAGAAGAAAGAATTATTCCGCTGATTGGTCGAATAATTTTCCTCGGTTCGTGCCTCGGCGTGAGCGCGAGGCAATTAATTGATAAAGAAAATCCTCGGACGCTAATTAAGGCCGGGATATAAGATGACGAGGAATGAAATAAAATTCCATCCAAACGCGGCGTAAAGGTTCATTCGAATTACTCAAATGAAGAGAACTACCCTCGGTGAGATATAATTAACGCCGGGCTTGTTCGGGCTCATTCACTCGTACAATCGTCTCTCGACACACTGAGCTTTACACGATGAACTTTAATCATCGACTCGCTTGCTATAGACACACTTGATCTACAGAAGTAAATTGAAACCTTTGGCTCTGCCCCCCGCGTGGAATAAGCCTGTTTCGGTTTCGGCAGGCCGAAGAGCGCCTCTATCAATCCTATTGAAAATCGAACCAATCCATTAGCGGCGCAGGAAGCTCGTTGAGTGATCAAGCCGACGGTGGATCGAAATTCGAAAATTCCAGCCAAATGAAGTCGTGTCTATACAACAGCCCGTTGAATCGAAAATTCAATCATAAATTCGTGTAAGTCGAGGCCCTCTCGAAGCCTCAACAGCCGGGCTCCTCGAGTTGTTATTCGGTTAGACAAACACCCGGCATAGGATCGGGTCAATCCCTTGAGAATTTCCGAAGTGTGAGACTAACGTCTCGCTGCAACCTGACATGATTTATCAGGACGTTTCCTAATACTTTGCCTCCGCAGGTACCTGAGGAGCCAGAGCCCAGGAGGCTGGAGGCTGGAGGCAGGAGAAGCCGAGGCTAGGCATGGGTGCAGATGTATGGCCGGTACATTTGTCTCTTGCAAACGTGTCTTCTTCGCTAGTCACCGGCAAGAGCGAGCTTCCAGGAGCTTTGGATCAGCCTGAGTTCAAGGTAGGGTTAGATTTTCTGGGAAGATCTTATACCCCGGAGTACGGGGGTCTTGCGGGGTGCAGCCAGGCGACGAGGGTGCGTCGCGTCTCAGGTGTGTCTCTCACCTAGCAATTTGGCGAAAGGACCCTCTTATTTGGCCCTTATTCAATCTCTTCCACCGTTTGCCGTTTCCCGTTTCCCGTTTCCCGTTTGCTAAAGAAATCGGTCTCGTTCCACGTACCAGCCGGGAATCTCCTCTCCCACGTCTTGTCACATCTACTTTTCACTCTGCAATCTAACTGTGTGCAACGGATCCCAATTTCTCAGTTCTCGCAAATAAAAAACAAAAAACAAGAAAGAAAAAGAAGCAATTCGGAATCAGAACGATAGAAATCGCTATATGCGATGGATAAGAAGCATCCCTTAGCCGCGTTTATAATCGATGATAAACCGACATCAATCATGCTTCTTCAGTTCGAATCGAACCCCAGAAATGTCCCAGTGAGTTGGGACTGATCGGTCATACCGATACAGGAATAAATCATAGCCTCGAAACGAATGACGTATTGTTTCTTATATCTACTCCGAATGTGGAAAACGTGGGAATAAAGTTTATCGTTACTTTTTTTTTCCTGTATACATACACGGTTGCAATTTACCTCCAGGTGATTTCGCTCTAGCCTTCCGTCAGAGCATCCGCATAGGTATCGTTCAGAAATTCTCTATTTTCATCCACCGATGCAGACTGACTACTGACTCGGCTTCTTCTGCCCGCGATTGCCCCCTGTAATTAACAAGCCCATTGTCCTCTTTCAATGAAGCTTCAGACGTATACTTCCCATTAACGGGCAGCCTGTACCCCGGCGGTTTATTAGGTCCAGTTCATTAGGTGATTATTTAGCGGTATCCACCTACCATCGCCGTAAACCATCCGTGAAAAGTTATGTGGAAAACGGAGCAGCTCCGTCCTCCCGACGTTTCCCGATACTCAAAAATAGGGCATCGGCGTTTTTCAGGATTCTAAGCCGCGCGGTACTTCGGAGGCTTAGCCCGGAAATTTGCACTCTGTGTTCCGTTTAATTAAGGAAGGTCCTTTAACCGCGTAATTCGCTGCTGTACGAGGGCTTGTATGACGATACGTTGGCCCGCGTGTCACGCCGTGTAAATGGATGCCATTTGCGAAAAAGTGCGTTAAAAGTGGTTTTAAGAAAGGAGGTCGGAGGAGGCCTCGAAGGTGGACAAAAAGCCAGGAGTTATTCGCACTTTTCCTCTCCGCGATCCCCCCCTCCTCTTTTTCTGCTCCTTTATTCTCGCCGTTTCATTCTCTCGGAGTCTCTGAGAATCTTTGAGCCGAGAGGTGGACACGACATTTTTATAGTCTGTGCATTACCGTATCATTTCCTTTATCCAAGTCCCATCTGCAGCGGGAGTCTTTCATCAATCACTCAGGCCACTCGCTCGAGTTTTTTTTTTCAACTTCGACGTGAACACGTTACCATTGAATTGATTTTATCCCAAATGCAGCGGGCATAGGTATACGTGCGTGTGGATATACGAAGTGGAAATCGAGTCTCGGAGGGAGATTTTACGAGTAGATGATGACTGCGGGGAATCTATACGCCGTATCGAGACGAAATTGGAAAGTGGAAGAACGAAATTATCGCGCGTTAGTTTTTTGGATAAATTGTGTGTTTCGGGATGAAATGAAGGCGCAGAGACTGGGCAGGAAAACCGCGGGATTGCAGAAAAGTCTTTCCTCTATAATATCTAGGGCTTATCAACCTGCACAGACAATGGCTTCAGACTTCTTGAGAATAGAACCATTGTTCTACGAGGAAACTTGAAAGGCAACAATAACCCGGCTAGAGGTGGTTCTGCCTCTTCCTAAATATCATTACAAGAATCAGGTTATGCAAAATTTCATGATTAAACAGACTTTCGGTAAACTTAGTCACGGGTCTATATTTAACGCCGGGGAGTAGAACCGACTAATTATATGACTTGGAGTTAGTCAGAAACACGATATCAAACTTCACGATACAATACACCATGATTTATCACCTCGCATCAGGCTTCGCGAGGGAATTTCACAATTTTCCATTCACAATTCAAACTCCACCGAATCACAGTTTTTCCCGGAGGTCCAAAAAATTTCGATAAGCTAGACAAACCGAGTCTCGATTAGAACGAAGCTTGTTTTTTTTTTTTTTGGCTTTTACATTTTCAGAAATGGATCAAAATTTTCGGACTTTTGGCCATTTTTGGGGATTTGGACTTCTGGCCTGATGATAATGTTCGTGATAATAGATAGTCGATAAAACGGGAACCGGCTATGCGAATCGGTTCGTTTTAGTAGCCAGAGATTTTGCATAGTTAGGTATAGGTAGGAAGTGGTAATGGACGTTAGGTAATTTATATCAGAGTCCTGAACCCTGGTTATTACCTAGTTTTAATATGTTAATTCAGGTATGTGAAATAGTTTTATAATTAAAATACATAACACATGAAATGCATTTTAAATAGCTTTCAAAATTCACGTTTCACATTTACGGCGTTGAAACGGAAGCTGGATCGCTTCTGCGGCTTGACGTTACGAATTTTCCCATTCATTTATAACTTATGTTTCGTGACTTTTTCCCCAAGAAAAGTATTGGTCTCAAAAAAAGAAAAAAAAAATTATAAAAAAAATGGATTTCCATATTTTCAACAAACTCTCGAAACTCTGGAATTTGCGGAATCCGCAACCTTTCACGTATAGTTGTCACTGTTTCTAGTAATTCGATCAAAAGTACCCTTTCCTCATTTTTTTTTTTACCGTCATTTTTTTCGTCTTGTTACTTTTCTTTCTTGAGTTATGAAATATGCGATTGGATCGAGCCAGGGCCATATGGTATATAATCATTTGTTACCAGGATTGTGAAATTTTCTAGAGAACGTAGGGAAAACTTTTGGTAAACATTAATCTCCTTTATGCGAATACGAAGGAGGGAAAAATGGGGGTTGGGAAATATATATTTTCTTTTTCTCTAAAAATTTATGGATTTGAATAGCGATTGAAACCCTCTTAGATAAGCTAGTCCTTGGATTGATTGATCGCGTCGTTATCCTCGAGGGAGATGTGATTCAAAGTGCTAGAAATATCCCTCCATATATATACGAGCAGATATACCCTCACTTCAACGGCGAAGAATTTCTTTTTCCCACCAACAAATTTCAATGTCAATTTATAAGAGCCGCGTGGAAACTTGAAAAGTAAGTCGAGAGATGCAATTTCACCTTTATTCGATAAAAAAGGAAGTCTCATCTAGCAACTAGCTATATTGATAATCGTTGAGTGGAACTTTGTCGTTTATATTTTTCTCGAACAAACTTCGTTTCCCTGGATAGTCTTGTTCTTCTCATTCGTCTTGAGTGAGACTGAATATTTGATATTTATCAAAAGTTTTCACAAGCCGTTTGTCTCCAATGCTGCCTTCTTCTTCTTCTTCTACTTTCTTCTTCTTCTTGTGGATAATGTCTTTCTGGTCTCATGGGATGGTCCGATCTTTGCGATGCCTTTTTCATGTTTTCAAACCAGTCCGTGAGTCGGGACAAGTTTCACGTAAGAAGAAGTAGAAGAAGAATAAGAAGATGAAACACGAAGAGACTATGAAAGCCAAGTTGGACTCTGGATTAATCCCTAACGACGGTATAACGTCGGTGCGCAGATTCTATACCTTTGATGAAAATAAACTTAATGCATTATCCCATCTTACACTCTGTTGAACAGTTTTGCAGTCGGCCAGTGTTACCGAGAAATTTCACAATGACCTGGTACTACATGCAGTTTGGTGTAAGAAGGTTTGGACTGGCTGGCTCCTCGCCAATACAGTTCGCAGTTCTAAATGGAAACTGTTAACTGCACGGTGGGTAAGTTTCCGGCTAGTCCATGATTAGGTGATCCGTAGACTGCAGCAAATATCTCGCGAACAATTTCCAACTCCGTATTCCAAAAATCGACAAAAATCGTCTGCAAAAAAAAAGACAAAAAAAAAAACGAAAATTCTTCGAATATGACCGCATGCAGGTGGAAAGAGGGAGCGTTCATGATCGATGAAAGGCTATTTTACCCTCGGAATGTTGTTGGCAGTCGTTTATCGTTCGATTCTCAAGATTCTCCATCCCCGAAACTCGACGACAAAAGATTTGGCCGAGTTTTGTAATTGAATTTTATCCGTTCAACTTCGGCCCCCTCCGCCCCCTCCTCTTCCTTTTCCTTTTCCTTCACATTTATTTTTTCCTTTTCCTTTTTTCCGCCGCAGAATCGTATCGCTTTAATCCTTAGCATCCGGTGATTCGGTCCGCATGCTTGAATTATTCGAGCAAAATGTTCCAGCCGTCATTTTAGCCTTTCAGAAATCGAACCCGGCGCTCTCTTTGTCGCGATGTCATTTTCCCCGTGCTCAATTGTTCGGAGTATCATTTGATCAAAGGTCACTCTTTCCCAGCTCATCCCACTCCTCTACGTTTAATTAAGTATATGGATAACGCGCCTCTGTACAAAGTTATTCGCATATTTATTTCACCGTCCCTTTTTCATCGCGATGTGAATAAATAAGATGAATTTGAAAAATATGGGGAGGGAGAGCTGAACGAAATGAGAAGAAAATCCGAAAAGGAAAAGGCGGGGGAGAAAAAAAAAAAAAATGACGGTATCAAGTTCATCCTCGAGAGATTTTCGGGGCCACATGCATATGCATGACAGTCTCTTCACACCCTTGGCTTATGTACCTATCCTGCGTGTATTATAGCCCGCGATATCTATATATATAATACAAAATTCTGGGTTCACACTATTATTTCTTCTCAGACAATGAATTTTTCATCATTTTCCCGTGGGAACTCATCCGCCCATCTACCCCGAGCTCACACTATTTCATACCAATAAAAGTACCCCTTTTCAAATCGTTTTTCTGCGCTGCGCTTCGACGGACGCAAACATTTCTTTCGAACCTTTGATGGAATTCTACGCTTTGGGGAAATGTATATTCTATATTGACTCGGTCTTTTCACAGCTGATTCCGCGTTTTTTATTCTTGTTTTTCCTTCTTCTGTTTTTCTCCGAATTATTTCACATTTCAATGAAACCTTTGACTTAAACAGATTCTCGCCTATACCGGAGAAAAGTGACATTTTCTTTAATGCAAATATATTGCGGGGGATGAAGTTTTTTTATGGAATGATTTATCGATATGCCATAATTCGTAGGGATGCATGCCCCCTAGCAACTTTCACACGCAGTTTTATCTATTATTAGAATTTAGAATTTTTATTTTCCATTATATTATCTGGCTGGTTCGTTACGTGGCAAAAACAATGAAGACTAGACGTTTCTCCGGTTAGATTAGATCATAGAAAATTTTTCAAGAAACGGAGAATGAGAGGAGACGAGGATGCAGAGTCGGAGAGAGAGAGAGACAATCCCCTCGTAAAACTTACAGTTCATATCTTAATAAAGATCTTTACTGTTCGGATGACGGTCCTAAGCAGTCACGAATTCAGTGAATAATTATTAACCCAAGGGTCTATAAATTCTAACCCTGGGAACACACACAACGTGCTTTTAACTGAGCCGATCATTTTCATCAACGCCGCTATAACTGTCCCAGAAAATTATATCGGATATCGCGTTATGATTTTAGGAAACGATTCGCGTCTCATCTTTTCATCTCTTCTCTCTATTTTTATTAAACACGTTCTCCTTTTTTTGTTTTTCATGATTTTATTCAAACCTGAAAGCTCATACTCGCAAAACTCTCGTGTGATACTCGTCTGCAGAAGTTCACTTCACCCCCTGTTTTAGTTTTACGAGTTGAAACACTTTCCATGTAAGACGTATACCGCAGATTGTTAATTGTCACTTTACCTTCCGTCACGACTTTTTTACAGAAACTATATTCACTAAAGATATACGACAAGCGAGGTCCTAGTAGGAAAAGAAGATCTACATGGCGAAGTCGAAAGCTGGTTCGCTGCACTTAAACTGCGACCTAAAATCGTCCTCCTTGAAAAAAGTGACTCTTGCTAATTTCAGAAATATTTCGCGTCCCTCCGGGACTTTGGAAAAAAAATTCTTAAACTTACACACGATTTTCTTCACCGGGATTTACGGGACTGAAGAATTTCATTGGCTCGATAAATTCAGAGGTTTGCTTCCGTTCGAAAGAAAATCAAAGAATTTAACGGTTCAAAATCGAATTCGTTTATCAAAACGTTGTTTTTCTTTCTTCCCCAAATCACATTGGTACACAGATTCTTTCCGTTTTACGTTTTATGATCGTGACTGACTGACTAATCGATGGTTTGAATAATCTCGCTCACGAATTGAATGGAAATTTAGGGCCTAGAGGATAGAGGCAGGCGGGTTTGAAAACCAACTTTTTCGTATTGCCATATACCGGCTGTCGTTCGAGAGCGTAATGGTCCTTGAGCCAATTTCTATGCTCCTTAAAGATATTACGGTCGAACGATTTGATGGGGGGGAAAAAAAAATCAAAATCAAAATCAGCATCTAAAATTTCGTCGTTTTCTATCGCCTCTGTGCAGCGGGAGAAAAATTTCTCATCGATGTGTAAGAGGAGATAAAATGGAATGAAAAATTCGTGGGAAATTTGTGAAAAACGGATTTTGAAAAACCGAAAGATGTATGTGTCAACGAATTTCGAAACGAGAAAAGAAATTTCGTGAAAAAATTAAAATAAAGTTTAAAAAAAAAAACGGGAATGTTTTTTTTTTTTTTTAAATTAAAGAAAAGGAGTCTCGTTTCTAATAACCCGAGCACACGGCATCATGGCTGTATGTTATACGCGGGGACCTAATTTTTTGACATTTAAAAATAAATTAGACAAGTCAATTATACTTTCTCCCTCTACCCAGGGATAATAACACTCTGTCCAATTATCCTCTTTCATTCGCTCCCAGCTCTTGTTCATTCTCTGGCTCTGCTCCCCTGCTGCTGGTAAAGGTTCGTTAAATAAATCACTCAAAAATCAAGAATATAAATTTAACAAACCTGCAGCTGAGCGAAAAAGAAGAAAAGAAAAAAAGGCGAGGGAAAATTATTAAGTTCCCTTTTTTCTTTTTTTTTTCTCCCCCCTCTCTCTCTCTCCTTTCTTTTGTCCAATTTTCGTTTTGGGAAATTTTAAAGCATAATAGCCGAGTAAAACTTAATTTCATATTATTCACAGTGATAAAATTCTCTGCGAGATATATTCGATGCAGGTAATATTTTCGAATGAATCGGAGCAATCGTCGTTACAGGATCGAAACAGGATTAAAAATTTCCGTTTTCATTTGTCACGAATTCGAGAGAGAACTACAAAAAAAAAACATTCGCTTTTGATCATTCAGGGACTAGAATTTTGATGCCGGGATCTGCAAATCAAATTACAGAAAATTTACAGCTCGAGATTAGTGGGGAGTGAAAATTTGAAATGAATAAATGCCGGGAGAACACTCATATCGCGACTGGATAAGTGCATAAAACAACAAAAAAAAAAAAAAAACGAAGAAAAAAATAGAAAACAGAAAATTTGTCAAAGAAAAAAAACTTTACAGAATTTTCTTCATTGCACGCAACAGGTTTTGATCCCTCATATATAAGTACCTACTTGATCGAGATGGTGTATAATTTTTTCTTAATTTTTAAATTTTCCAAATTTTTCTTCTTCTTCTTTGGCATCGAATAGGTACGAAGTGAAATTGAATAGGTGTTAAAGATGCGGTTTGGATGTTTTGTGTAAATACAAAGATCCTGATGAAATTTGAGTGAAAATTTCAAGAAGTCGAAAATAAGGGTAGTTCGGATCTACAGGGTGGATAGTAGGTATGACACATCATCTCGAGCTACTCTGGCAAACTCTATTTAGAGACTTTATATTAAATTCCAGTTATGAGAAGCGGATCAAACTTTCAATATCAAACTCACCTCACCTAACTGGAAGAAACTCTCTTCTCCCAAAGTCTCTCTTCTTATATCTCTTCCTCTCTCTCTCTCTCTCTCTCTCCTTGCCTTACATCCCCGTGCGTAGATTTTCTACCCTATACTATCCTACCCCCATATATGCCACGTGTTATCCCCAAACGACAGCCGACCTATGCAAGGAGAACTTTCGCCGGAATATATGACGTGACTGACATTTTATAGGTGTCGGGGTTCGCCTGACACAAGAATACATGTGATAAATATTTCAGCTTCAGGAATCGTACCCTGCGCGTGGGTGAAAGAAAGAGAACGAGGTAATGAAGGAAAAAAGGAGAAGCCGGACGAGCGCGTACGAATCTGTCACGAAAGTCGAAATTTTTCTGAAACACGACACGAAAACCTGGGGAAAATTGTTTTCTTTTCTTTTCTTTTCTTTCCTTTTTTATGTCATCGATTTTCATAATTTTCTTCTTTTTTTTTCTTTCTCGGCTGTCTAATCTAGAATCTACGTATAGAATGTAAAATTAGGGAACGACTAATTTGGAATTTTTTTTTCCAACATCCGTAGAGAATAGAAGTTACGGCAGGGTGGAGGGATAGAGGGAGTTGAGAGAGAGAGAGAGAGGGAAGATCGGTGGTCAGGTAAAAGAAAATAGGAAAGAGAAACAAGGTCTGCAGAAGCCACGAGGGATGAAAACGAATAAAAGTTTTCCGATTTCGGCAAGTTTTTATGACCATTTTTTTTTTTTTTTTGTTGCTATTTTTTTACTCAGTTTTTATACCGCTCCGCACCACGTTGAGGTAAACGAAATTCAATCCTTAATAACGTTTTCACATGGTGAGGAGGATGCAGCCCTGCGGGCTCCGAGTACATTATTATACCGGGAGTATCGAAGATCGCGTTTATCTGACGTTAGCAAAAGAAAAGAGAAGAAAAGAAACGAAAAAAAAAAAGAATTACTTCACTAATCCACGAATCTTGTCGGATCATTTTTTCTTTTCTTCTTTTTTTCGTCATTCAACGTTTTTAACGCAATACGCTCACGTATGCAAATTTTTGACTTTTAATCAGAAAGCCGGTTATATAACTAACTAAAAATGCAATTAACCGTAGAAGAGATAAAAACCATCCACGTAATTCTCTGCTCGCTTGGCTATCGAGCAACAGCACTAGCGCCAGGACCAGGACCAGGATCGGGACCAGGAACGGGACCAACGGCGTATATATTCCACAGGGTGAAGTAAATAAACAGATGTATGTACATAGATAGAATTAATCATCGGAAAGTAAACTTTGGTCCTCCCTCTCTCTCTCTGAATTTCTCTCTGTACATGTATGTTTTTGTTAGAAAGTTAGCTGAAAGCTTTTTGTTAACAATCCTAATACGAATGGTGCACTCTGTGCTCTGCTACGTATAACAGCAATCATGTCATAAATTCTGTTATACTCGTGATCGAAAAATATTTTGCCCTCAGGACGATCAATTATCACGTTTGTTTATTGATTGGTTTTTTTTTTTTTTTTTTGTTTCGCTTTATTTTCAGTTATTTTCATTTTTTTTTTTTTTTCTTCTTTACCTTCGAACTATACCTATATATATACCTTTCCGTTGTACGATTTTGTACACCGTTTTATATATATATTTTTGATTTTTGTATTTTTTCATTACTCAAAAGTTTCGAAACTATAGTATAACGCCGAAGGTATCCTTTGATTTAATCAATGTTTCGTCTGATTTCGGACGAACGCGACGATCTTGGTCAATTTTTTTTCACAAGAAACGCGAATGTTGACGAAATTTTTTCGCACTTATATCCAAAGTATTTTGATCTTCGGTCAAGAAAAATCGAAGATGTAATTCCTTAATGATCCCATATCAACTCATGCGTCGAATGGTTTTCTGACCCATCAATTCAGATTCTCGTCAATTCTTGTAAAATGACTAAAAAAAAAAAAAGGAAAAAGGAATTGAATAATTTAGGTCGTCTGTAAAAAAATTGGGGGTTTGATTTTTTGTATTTTATTTATTTTTTCCTCGCAGAGGGGAACGTTCGGATGTAAACAGAAATGGCGATTTTTCGCAGCCGTCATTCAGGTTTTTTTTTTAATATCGCAATATCCGGAACGATTCGTTTTTGTTTTTGTCATTTTACCGACGGATTCAGAAAAATTGTTTTCTTAGTTTCGTTTCACGAAAGTCGTCGGAGTGAATTGGGCATAAATGGGCTTTTGGCATCTGCAGTTTCGCACACGTTCTATGAATACTCGTGGGAAGCAGGAAAGGAAGGAAGGAAGGAAGGGAGGGAGAAGGGGTGGGAGGTAGGGTGTTGTAGCTACTGCCTACCCGCATTTCGAATTTCGAATTTCGAATTTCGCATTTCGCATTTCGCATTTCGCGGTCGAGTTTGAAAAGCAAATCGTGCCAGATGCCGGCATTTATGTAGATAGGGTTAGGCGAGCGGCTACGCGGGTTGTTAGATCCATAATGCTCCTCTTCTCGCAGAAATCTCCATATGAATATTACACGTTAATATGTATCACACACCCCTGTTCATATGTTAATACCTGCAAACCGACGTAGCTCCACGCCACCGTGTACGTATGTACCAAGTATATATATATATATATACACAGTTCCCTAACACAGGTGAGAATTAATTCATACGGTATATATATATACATATATGTATACATACGTATGTGGATATATCATACATACATTCAGGTAGGTATATATAAAAGTATTTAACAGACACTCGTCTGTCAGGGATTAATATTTAAATATCTATGTATGTAAATTCTGGTAACAAAAAAAATGGGGGTAGAAAAAGGAAAAGAAAGAAGCAGAAAAAAAAAAAAAAAAAAAGAAAGAGAAAGAAACAAAAAAGGTAAAACGGGGTGAAATGTAAAGAAAAAGAAGATTATTAGCTATATGTATATAACAACGTGTATGTATAACACACACAGGTACATATGGGATGTGAAACAGAACGGAGATTTTCATTGTACTAAATCTAGTCGAGCGTTGCCGGGCATCAAGGATTTCGCATTCATGTATATATTTAACATGCAGATCGTGATCGTTATCAAGTCTTTGTTTGGTCAACGTTACGTGTACATCGTATTCAAGTAATTCGGTCATATATCAGAAAAGAAGAAAAGTAAAAAAAAAACAAAAACGAAAAAAAAAAGAAACAAATTTTATGAGACGAGGAATAAATCACGTTCGAAGTGTGGATTACACAACCCTTTTCAATCTTGAATGACAAAATTTGGCGGAAAACAAACAAACAAAAAAAATCGTTATAAATTTTATTTATGGAATGCAGAGCTTCTGAAAAAAATTCGATTAAATAAAAGGAACAAAAAAGGAATCTTGGTCATTTTCGATGAGTCTAACCGTTACGAAGTTTCTCAGCTGACGATTCTGGTCATTTAATGGCAAGGCTAACTTTGAAACGGTTAGATTTATCGAAAAAGACCAAGAAAGCTTTTTTGTAGAGCGTTCAATTTCCGACAAAAGCAACCTTGCAGAATTTTTCTAACTAGATCAGTTCTTGAGATATAAAAATTGAAAAGCACCAGAAGAACATTTCCCATGTTATTCAAATGGAAAATGAAAAATGGCAATGTGCGACCTCTAAATTTTTTTCGAAACTCGTTATTTGAGCATAAAGAAGAAATTTCTGAAGGTACCTATTTGAAAAAGAAATTTCCGGTTTATTTGGCCCAACCTGATATATTCACTACATATAATGAGTTGAAATCCATGAAAATCTAGGATTAAAATAACCGGCCACGATTCGTGGTTACGGGAATAACTACAGTTACCGGTATACCAACCCGGGAGAAACTGGGTGGAATAAGTATATTGCAATGAGAGAGGATTAAGATCGTAGAAATTTCCGACATGCGATGAACTTACCAGAGGAGAAACGAACCTGCAGCGTCGCAACGTCTACATCTACATATCCTACTACCATATCAACAGTAATGCAGAAAGCTGTGTTTTTCGAGTATCAACTATGCCTCTGATATGTGGTTAAGCAAACTAGGTACCTCGGTTAACTACACATTGCTGGAATTAAATAACAGGGTCTTATTACCGCAGAAAAGTCGATGGGCTAGTTTTAACCAGACTGCAGCACTGGCAAGACAGTCGTACCTGTACCGGATTCAAAAAATGCTTTGAAGATCGGAAATTTCGTTTTTTATCCACGCCTGGCTCTTTGACTCCTTCCTTTTTACCCCAAAATCAAATTCCAGGTCAAACTCGTCGAGAAAAAAAAAACAATGGAATAATATGTGCGAAGGGGGTGAAAAAACGCCTACTTCCCTCCCTAGGTCCATAATATATAATAGTCACATAGGCTATATAATATAATTACATATATATAGATAATCGATAGAAGTGTGTCGCTCATCTTCGTCTAAGTAGATATCGAAGTGAGTTGTGAAAAAAAAGAAACCAAAAAAAGAAAAAAAATATATAATTTTGTAAAAAACGTCCACTCTGGTTATTCGATTGAATATAAGTCATGTTTTTTATATAATGACGAGTGAAACGGTACGAGAAATGAATGAAATAATTGTTGTAAAATCGTAGGCATATATGATGGAAAATTATATCCATTTATTAATTTGGTACGCAGCAGGCTTAATTGATAGTCATGGAATGGAAGGAAGTGAATTTTATCAGAATCAGTACAAATGACCATTATTCAATACTGTACCTACCCCCCGAGTCCCGACACCCAGTTATGTGCAGTCTACGTGGTAAAGTGCAGTGTATGAATAGACGTGTATAGCGTACAGGTACCCATGTCGTTTACGTATGCGTATAGAAGTGAGAATAAATTGCATTCGGATTGGTATATGGGTAACGGGGTCGAACTGATCAAATTTATTATCTGGTTTATATCATAGTGCGAAAAATAAAGGGCGAGTGGAACAGGGGTCGAGTGTTAATAATGAGTTGATTATTTAACATTGAATTATTCGATTCATGAATGGCTTGGATATAATGCCGAATGTTACATGTGACATTAATATTCATCATAACGTGAAAAAAAACAAAAAAAAAAAATAAATGGGAATAATTATTCAAGGGATGATAATAATCGCCCGAGGAATTCGAGGACGGATTGACTCGTCGAATTAACCCGAACTCGTGGCCCGAGGTATTCGAATTTTAATATTTACTCAAAAATCGACCGTTTTTTTCGTTCCTCGAACGATTCGGTCAATATAGTCGAAGATACGAGAAACCGGAGCTTTTCGAACCCCTCGAAAACGAGTGAATATTTGAAAATTCGTATCTCGATATCCGCGAGAGGAAAAAATTCGGAAAAAATACCCGCTGCTCGTCACTAGCCGGTGATTATGAGAAAAAATTGTCTACTGGGTAGAAATTTCTAGTGGGCGACGAGTAGACGCGGAATGCCGGTATGCGTATTTGTGTGTACAGTTGTCAAGTAAATGTGTCGAATAATATGTACAATATCGCGGAATCTCCGTCTATTTATAACGCGATAATGAAATTCCTGAACAAACATTGATCGGACAGTTAAATTACATTATTAAATTCAGCCATGTCTAATTTGCGAAACCCTGCCCCCGCAGACCCAACTTTACACGTGACCCAAACCCAGGCTTAAACCCGAACCTACCGTGGGCTAACCCAACAGCTAAGCCAACTTCTAGAAGGTGGTTTACTTCGGCTAACATCTGCGGGACAATAACTTTGCGAATTTGTTTAAACTCACTGAATCCGAAAAACAAAGAAATAACAAAAAAACAAAAAAAACGTGTCTCACCTCTGCATTGCGGTCCTTGTTCAAAAATGAATGAAAAGAATTTCTTTTTTATTCCCACGATACTGTTTTAGAATTTATTTCATCACCTCCCGATCAATACTTAATAAATTCGTTATCACGGCCATGATTATCGCTGCGATCAATTATTAACATCTATGAGCTGAACCGAACGGTTATTTACGAGTCTGTTACATCCGTGTGTCTACAATGGCGGATGATAATATAACCAGGATGTATTTCGTATTGACGTTTAATGAAGGGGGAAAAAAAAGTCCTGTTTACCAGCTGATACTGAACGCGTTTTACCACTAGCTTAAATATTTGCCAAATGAAATTACAACCGGGCAAAAACGAGCAAACGAATAAAATATATTTGAAAGAATGAAAGAAAATTTTTAAATAACGAATAATATATGCAGTTGCATAACCGTAGATTAATAATGACGAATTTTTTTTTTTTTTTTTTTTTTGCGAGTAACGATTTCAAAGGGAAATTTTTAGCACATCTATACGTATTATACACATTCAATGATTATAGTATGGCTGTGTACAGGCATGTTGACGATAGGTAAATACGAATTATTTCGAGATTGGCGTAGTGCGTGGAAACGTGCAAATATACGCTGATGGAATGCCGAATTCTGGTTGTCTAATCACACGATATAGATACATATTTGCGATAAATGTAATTCGGAGCTGCGACAGTGATTTGAAATTCGCGGTGATAAAGAAAAAGGGGAAAATAAATAGGGAGGAAAAAGGAAAAAGGAAAAAGGAAAAATCAGAATGTCCAATACTCAGGGCAGCCAGCTCTGATTCTTCTAATTGGAGCTGAGCCTTAATCAGAGTGCTTTTTACCGCGATGAGAGCAGCAGCGCGCAGGAGTGGAAAAAATAATAACTCGTCCCAGCAGAAAGGGCAAGGGTCAGGGAGGTGGGAGGGCGAGTAGAGGAAAGAAGAGGAAAAAAAACGGAGGAAAGGAGGGCAGAGATTAAAAAACTCAAATTAATACCAAGACCTCTGCATAAAAGTCCGACTACTGAGAGCGAGTTGAATCCAGAATACGTATCTGTACCTGCGAGGGGTATCAGTTCATCGTCAAAGTCTTTTCTTACATTTTTATTATTACATTCCTTTCGGGATGGGCAGCATTCGAGACAGCAACTCTTTTCATCGATTGAAAACTCCGCGTCATCGATTTCTGACGAATTTAGACCCCGCTGCTTTTTGGGCCGCGTATTTTTCGCCCTGGATCAAAATTGGGATCGAGATTTGTTTGTTAAGGGATTTTAGGACTCTGATTTTGGAGAAAAAAGGAAATATATTCTCGCATGTAATTCTTGGCGAAATAAGTGGAAGTGACAAAACAGAAGGAGAAAAAAAATGACAAGGGTTGGCGGAAGAAAATGAGAAAAGAGTCTAACGAGCCCCACGACAATCGTCTCAAATTCTCTATCGAGTGTCGATATAATAGACTCACTCGTTCGAATCGCGACCTCTAGCTCCTCCACTCACTTCGACTCGATATCGGATCTCTTGATTCTCATCCTCCTCGTCCTCGCCCTTCTCGGCATCAGCCTCAGCCTCTTTGCTGTCTTTTCCCTTGCTTGAGGGTTCTAGCTTTTCGGGTTAGGGTTCAGCCTCGGAGTTTCTGTCTTTTATATTTCTCGAGTTTCATCCAGGACTCACGACCTTCGTCAACGACTAATGACTCCTCGTCGTTACACCGTGCCGATTATTCTTCTTCTTATTCTTGTAGAAAATGACGAGAAATTCAGACGAACGAATAAACAAATAATACAAAGTCCCAAACACCAAGAATTCCGAATCCCAATCATACCGATTCGCAGTTTTCAGAAAGAGTCTCACCATTCCAAAAACTTTCCAACGAAGAACATCTGGACATCGAAATTCCGAAAGTTAAAGAATTCGGGCATGTGTTCATTCAGCGTTTAATAACTCGGGTTATATCGATCGCATCGAGATCAATAAGGGGTGAAATTAATCGTCCTGAGATGCACTTTTTGGAAAAAGAAGATCCAAAATCGTGTCAATCATTTACGACGTCGGAGTGATCGATTGAAGTAAATAAAATGGGTTTTTCTATTTCTTATTGTTTTCACGTTCTGAGATATAGGTCGAGGATTTTTGATCCTTAGATCTCCTGAGATCCTGAACGAAAATTTCCTGAACTTCAAAGTTTCCGGAAAATTTTCAACCTTCCCAAACAAATTCGGGATTTCCATAGTTCGGATGATATTTTATTTGTAATTGCCGTGTGTTTCATATTCGTATAATTTTCTTCGGAACCTTTTACCCGGCCGTATAATATATTACATTATACAAATGAACGCGAATAATGGCCTGGCTCAGAAATGTATTAATTATTACAAAAACGGTTCTGGCCAGGGGTTAAACGATCGTCCTAATTGCAAGGCCGAGTTAAGGTCGGGCTGGGTTTAGGTCAGAGGGCAAAAACGCTCGTCCAGAGTCAGTCAAGATTTATCGTTAAGTATTATCACCGGCAAAATTTTCTTCAATCTTTTTGTACATTTGAAATAAAAAAAAAAGAAGAAGAAAAAAAAAAAAAGAAAAAAACCAGTCAGGTATGAATTTCGAATTTTGTCTTTTTTTTTCTGTCGTTTTTCCTCAAGGACAAGGAAGACGACGATTATCGCCAGAGTTCTTGGAGAATCGCGGGTGATATTTCAATATTCATTATGGTAATTACACGAATAAAGGTCGATAATATTCCTTTCGGTATTAACCTGGAGGGGCTGAAAATCCAGGAGATAGAGTCTGGAAGACTGAGTTTGTGCGGAGTGCTCACCGCGTCTTCTCAGTTGGTGGCTAATCTCATTGAATTTATGAACCCGATCGGATAGGTGATAAAATCTTAGACATCGAGAATACTCCGCGATTATGGGCCGCCCCTAAAGCGTTGTCCGGTTTTTTCAAAGATCATGACATCCCGTGTGTTGAGTATAAAGCTCGAGTAAAAATCTCATCGGGATAAAATTCGGGAATCCAAAGACTGAAAAACTGAAACGAAAGAGTGAAGAAAACCGCGGAAAATGTTCGAAAGATCTTGACGAGCGGTTGATGTAACGAAGAATTTAATAAACCGGGGGGAAAAAAATTGTGCACTGATGACTCGAAATTTCGATGACAAAGCTCGACGGGTCCTCGGCATATATTGCCGATCGATTGATTGAGAGGATCGAGCGTTTTGGAGACCTCTAATTAAATACCTTGATTATTGATCACCCCGTTAATGAACGAATCAATTTTCTAACCCTCAGCGATTGCTAAACGATTCGTAAAGTGTCACGAGACGAGTAATCGGCAGCGGTATAAGATCCAACGAATCCGAAGATAAAAGAAAAAAAAAAAAGAAGAAGAAGAAGGAAATAAAAATCGGATAGCAAAATCGGAAAATAGTATATTATGCACTATTAGTTCCTGAAAGAAAAAAGAAAAAATTACTTTTCGCACCCTCCTTTAAATTCCCACATACACGCGTGATATTAAACTCTTTGGGTATATAATTAAGATCGGGTCTGTAGGAAGTAATAATTTGTATGTAATCCTTAGGAAGGTAGAGGGGTGGCTGCTCACCCCGCGTTTAGGGATTCCCCGAAACGTTACTAGGACTTTGGATATACCAGGCTTAGTATGATTATTAATGTAGATGAATAGCCGTGAGGTTCTGCGCATTAATTGGTCTGTACATTCTTGATCAATAGTCAGTAGTAAAGCCTAATTATTATTCGCGTTGGATAATTATATCGAATGTGGATAGATATACGTTTCCTCGTCTCTAATTTAGCAAAACGCCTTGTACCCTATTCTATTCGTGCATGCTTTGAATTAATTATAATTTTCGTAAACTCATTTCAAAGAACTATACTGCCACTTTAAATAGTTGGCCAAGAGAAGAAACCAAAAAAAGAAGAAAGAAAGTAAGAAAAAAAAAGAAATTCATAAAAGTGTATTAAATTTAGCGAAAACTGTAAGAAAATAAGGAGATACTTATTTCAGTTTTAAATTTTCGAGGTAAAGAGGAAAAGAGAAACGTTTCATAATTTTCAAGTTGTCTTTTTCTCTCTCTATCTCTCTCTCCCTCCCTCTTTCTTTTTCTTTTCAAACTAAACGACTAGCCTTTTTCTTAGCAGCATGCGGCTTATGCGAGTAAATGAAAACAAAAAAAAAACAAAAAAAAGGACGGGGGGGAAGAGATAAAAAAACAGAAAAAACTGGAGAAAAAAAAAAAAACAAAAAAATGAAAAAAATGAAAAAGGCTGCGGTGAATTCTAGCTTCATTTTTTCCCTCCTCTACCCTCTTCATAATTTTTAATTTCATTTTCCCCGAGATTAAGGTTGGAATACTTAAACAGTGCGTGGCATTTCTTAATTACAGATGATGCATAGGCCACCGAGTCTCTCTTATTCCTTATTTTATCCTCCTCGAGCAGCCATTCCGCAATTTTTACCTTTTTCGTACTACGTTTTTTTAACACTTCTTTTCTTCTGCCTCGCTGGCTATTCAGTTTTATTCAAATTTCACTCCATCATACATTTCTCTCTTTATCTCTCCCCCGAAAATTTCTACGCTATATAATTCTTTCGGATTTTGATTCCTCGATTTTTCGATAAAGTTTAAAATCAGTTTCTCTGAAAAGCAACAGAAAAACCTCAAATCACTTGATATGATATTCGCAGCAACGATACATAGACACGCACTTTATATAAATATAATTGCAGCTTGATCTCTCCTTCATTTTGTCAATTATTCCCGTCCATCAGAAAGAGAGAGGGCAAAGTGGTACTCGCAGTAATTACAAGGGCTCAAAAACGTGTCGGTTTAGATGGGATTATATCCTACTAAATAACGGCTATTAACCACTTGGCGAACCTTTTATTAGAGAGCAGAAAGCTCGCGGCGAGAGGTCAAGCGGTAGAAAAATCTTGAACCTTTTATACTATATCCACTTAAATTGGGGCACTTATTTTATGGAAAGACTTGCGCAAATTGGCTGATGAACAAAAATAGAAAAATAGAAAAATATATAAATAAAATCGAAGATTATACTTGATAATAAATATAATCGAGTGAAAGGAAACGATTCCGAAAATTGGGGTGAAAAAAAAACAAAGAAAAGAATATTTGCAGGTCGTTAAATACACGTTCTCTTCCTTATTTCGAAATTGGCGGAAAATCTCGCGGCGATTAAAGAGAAAACAGCTCCTAGCCACCTGTACAGCTACTTTCGCGCATCGGGAATTGTATAAATAAATTAAAGAAGTAACGCGTAGAGGGTGGAAGAGCCAGAGCGAGATGGCAAAAGGTGAATAATGAGTCTGTTTGCTTTTAAACTCCCTTAATTATATTTACTAACGTTCGAGTTTTGTTTGCGGAATGGTCGTTAAAAGTTAAAGGTTGGGGTAGACGCAGGGTAGGTATGTCTTATTTTAAAGCTCGAGCATTTCCACCCCTGTACACATTCAGATGATACAAATTACCGCAAGTTCATTTCGCGTATCGATACAACGAATCGAACTCTCTTCAACAATATTTAAGGGGCAATGAGTGGGCCCGAAAAAAAAAAAAAAATAAATAAATAACAACATCTTCTTTCCCTCCCTAATTATGCCAACGCGGATGCGAAGTAATGAGCGAAAGCTCTAAATCTGAAATTTCTAATATTAGGATGCATAAATCCTCCAGGGATTCCCGCCGGAGTGTAGAAAAATTCTCCCGGGTTACTTCCGCCACATTATTTTCGCTTTATGACAATTATTATCTGACGCGGCACGGCCGCATGCAGCAGCAGCAGCTTCAAGCCCCCGCATTGTGGGAACGAGCCTTCCCTAGCTCGCCCCGTGTCCCAACGGGAAGGGGTTTTTGTCTGCTTCGAAAATCCTAACTAGACGGAGTAATTTGGTGTTATTTATGCTCTTTAAATGGTTGCAGTTTTGGCAACACTGCGGGGAAAAGTATGAACGGCCTTATCGGCGCGCTCGGTAAAGAAGATCCCTCGCCGAAAGTTCCTAGGAACTATAATTTATCACATGGGATGGCAGCCCGGGGAACGCCGGGATATGGAATTGTCAATAATTTTGAACTACGAGTATCGACAGACTCCGAAAGATGTATGACTCTGGCCTCTGGGTGATCGCCGATGTTTGTCTGCGAATGCTTCATACACACGGGGAAAGGTAGAGCCGGAGATAATCCTGCTGAGAGAAACTAACCGCAGTGAACTGCAGGCGAACCAGTCAAAGATAATCACTCTAAGCTCTTCAAGCTACATGTTGAAGTGGGGGACTGATATTGGATGGCGTATAGAGGATTTGTCTCAACTTCTATAACTTCTTCTGTTAGATTGACAATTTATAGAGAATTTTCTTCAACGAAACGGCGACATTTTAACGGATTTACAGTGATGAGATATCATCGTTTCGGACGTTATCGTCGATTCATGATGCTTCTACATCGACATGTCCGCAAAATTCTATCGATTTTCAGGTTAAGATTGCGAAATTCAATATGGCGGATCCACGTTGACCAACCGAAAATAAAAAAAGTTACTAGATTCTGGTGAAAATTGATTCCCAGATCGTTTCAGGCTCGCAGATCACGAATCTGACCTCGGAATCACGAAATTCAGCAACTATTTTATTGAAAGTCTGAGTTCGATCGTAATAGAGATGAATAAATGCGGGGAAAATCTTCATATCTCATTGAAGAAGTGAAGAACTAGAGGTGGGAGTTAATAATGATGATAATAATTGGATATCGCGCGGCACGGTTCGATTGGAATTGCTTTTATAATTTATTCCAATCAACTGGATGAACCGTGTTAAATCAAGTTTCTTATTATACCCTGAAGCACCGCGAGCAGGAGGAGTTCCTCGGTAAAAGCAACCAAGCAAGTTTTTCGCTCGACTTTAAACCGAAGAGAAAACGATTTGAAATTGAAAGAGAAATTTCCTTTCAAGTATCCTTGAAGAAATATTATATATTTCAGGAAGCACCTGCTGCTGCTGCCGCCGCTGGTCTATGCTCAAAGTTTTACCTGAGATAACTTTGTCGCCCCTCATATAGGGATAAACTTTTGATCACGTGTATACGTGTATACATGATCCTGCAGCAATTACCCAAAGATCCTGATGACGTCGTGAATTAACCAAATCAATTATTAGACTCAATTTCACCCAATTAATTATTCACATAATTATAAGTCAACTTTGTACAGTATATATATACGTATAGAATTATGACTGCAGATTTTAGCCGTTTCTTTGATAAATATAATAAAATCGTAATTCATTGATAAGGGCCATCGTAAGAAATTGATATAATCGGATGGGTTCGACTGTGAGCTCTTTCCCAAATAGCGAGTTAAAATTCAAAGCGATATTTCGGAGATTTCGTGGACTCGATATAACTCGAGATTCTCATTTTCATATCGGTGAATATATTAAAAAAAAAAAAAATACAGAAAAAAAAAAAGAAACAAATTGAAATATAATGTAATATATTATATTGGCCGATGCAAATGGATGGAAATTGAAAATAATCAGACTGTGTTGGAATCGATTAGATTTAAATCAGATTTAATTTTGAATAAAACCGATACTATCCGCCAATAAATGTCGACCGTACAATACAACGAATCGTGTATACATACGCGGAACGCTGCACGGTACCGTTGTTGTCCAGTAATTAACAAATTAAGAGCAACGCGCGAGCGAAAATGAAAATTGAGTAGTCGACAAAAAACAGAAAACAAAAAACAAAAAAAAACAGAAAAAATAAAAAAATAAAAAAACAAAACAGGAAAAGGGGAAGAGAGAAAAATTTTCAACCTCCGAGCACGTTTTGGTATGCAGTGAATTAATACCACGAATCGTCATTTTCGGCAACCCCGACGCGACATGGACACGTCGAGCACGTTTTGCTGGTAGTTTTCGCCTCGACGATATAGGTAGATATCGAGCGCGAGTGTTGTCAAATAGAAGGAGCGAAAAATAAAAACGGTGGAAATAAAAAAGAAGAAAAAAAAATTCGGGATAAAAGAAGAAAAAGAGAAAAAATTGAAAAAAAAAAAGAAGAAGATAACGCTTGACAAACATTTTTCATCCAAATATATATATATATCAGATAACGTTTTCGATATATCGATTGCTTGCAGCTGCTAACCGGGTCGTTAAAGCAGAAACTGGTGTAAAAAAAGTGTTTCTCAAGGCGCTTCTTTCGACCATTGATTTGATTACAGGGACAAGTATTAGGGGATGCGACAAAATTGACAGTCGAATGTTTCATCTTTTTTTTTTTTTTGGTTTTTCTTATCGTAGAACCGGACGTTTAAATTCAACGAAACATGGAATTGTGTGAATTTGAAAGACCTTTATCTTTCTTTTGAATTGATGAAACTAGGAAAAGCGCATGAAAGACGTTTTTGAAGAGTAAAATTTCCTGTACGAATCTGTTCAGTTTTGACAGCTAAGCGATTATATAGCTTTTCTAGAATCTTTTTCTCGAATTATCGTCCGACCGCGGAACACCGATGTTGTTTTTTTTCTTCTTCCTCCCCCGACCGAAATCACGGACCAAAAGCACCTTGAAAGTGTTCGAAACAAATCCCAGAAGCGTCCAGCCAATCAGAATCTTTATAATTAAGTTTTCTGTCTAATCTTTGAAATGGCTGCCTTGTTTCTCCCGAGTTGGGCACAGCGCTCGCATAAACATAGCAATAGCAGGAAATTCCTGGAATTAGTTGAGAGGTCAGAAGAGAGCGGATTCCCACAGGATATACCATCTCCCGCTTCTCTTCGACTCTATCTTATTCCTGTACCGTTAGTTTCACCCGGTTCCCTTCTCCTCCTATTTAACAGTTGAAAATTCCAACCCGATGATATCCTTGCTCCGTTTATTTAACACAAGAAAGTATAATCGAAGCGAGAATAGCAATCCCTCGTTCCTCACTTTTTTCTCTCTCATTTTTCACACATCTATGCAAAAAAAAAAGGACAAAGTTTGATCGAATCGAATCGTCCTGCACGCCTTTGGTGAAAAATTTATTGACATTACTTCTTCTTCTTCTTCTTCTTTTTCTGTCGCTGTTTTTTTTTTTTTTTTCCTTTTATTTCTCCCCCTCTTTCTCTTTATCCACCGGTAAAAAAGCACCGGATAAAGAAAGAGGGGTTCGAAAAAAGCCAGAGGGAGTGTGCGAGGCCTACGAAAGCTCGAAGGACCCTTCGAGCTCGAGACGTCTTCAACTGAGCACCAAGTCTTCGGAATACATGGCGAATTACCTGACGTTTCTCCTCGGGTCTCGCTAGAGTCAAGTTTCTTTCTTTCCTTCTTTCTTTCTTTCTTTTTTTATTATAAACATTAGAAGAATCGCTGAAAAGTTCTTCCTCCTTCAGTCTCTGAAGCTCGTCGATTTCAAATCGACAGTATTTCCTGCTGAGAACAGCAAGTGTCGGAAGGAGTCCCCCCGTCTAACGATGGAAATTATTTTCTCTCGTAAAATCGCTTATACAATACATATATACCCCAATGAGCTATTCCACCGACTCAGTTCATTCGCAACTGATTACAACTATTTTTCCAAATAATTACAGACTATTTCAGATTTTACGGATTAATTTCTAATTTCATTTTCTTTTTGTTTTTTTTTTTCAAATACATAAACTCCTCAAAATTTGAAAATAATTACTCACGAATTTTGGGAGTGTAGAAAGTAACGTATAGAGATGTGTGCCCCTTTAAGGTAACATTTGACGCGTATTTTAACCCCATAGTTATAGCTAGGTGACTGTGAAAAGTCATATGGCATTGTTAATACCCGAATCGGTGGTACTTCGTCCGAATGAATTCTACCCACCTATATTCAACGTCGATAGTATCAGAACTGCAACAGTATTACCTTCGGATCATACACACAAGTGCAAACTATCTCTTCACCCACACTGTATCAGATAGAGGCGGTCAGACTGCGTTATAGTGCAGATATATAGTGGCGACTATATACCCACAGCAAATTGCAGACCGCCCTTTCGATTAATTGGAAGTGCACGGATGGACGGAAGGATATTGAATGTGATTGCTTCGA
This sequence comes from Rhogogaster chlorosoma, assembly GCA_944452935.1. Lineage (NCBI taxonomy): Eukaryota > Metazoa > Arthropoda > Insecta > Hymenoptera > Tenthredinidae > Rhogogaster > Rhogogaster chlorosoma. The sequence goes on along the minus strand of OX101801.1, from coordinate 1,880,055 downwards.
TCCGTGAGCAAGACTGCAGCACAGGAATCAAGTGGTGCAAAAAGAGTAACACACACTGACGTGCAATATTCGGTTATTCAATCATACCGGAGCGTACTCGAAGATTAGGTACTCGGAGGAAGTGGGAATTTCATTTTTCATGGGAACAAAAGGAATTCATAAATTTCGTATGATGACGGAAAGTAGATCGTACGATGATATGGACGAGTTGTAAAGACGAGAGATAATGACGAGTACACGAGTTCATTTTCGAAGGGGTAAAAAAACCGCAGCACTTCGATAATCGGGAATATAGCGACTATCCCACGATTTGACGATATAAAACGTCGCTTTGATAAGAACTAGTCATTTCATAGCAGCAAAAAGCTATATACGTTCGTCTACGAGATCATAACTATTCAAGGGTAAAGAAATGCCGGGTGATAAAATCCACGAGAAAAGGTCTCTTCCACGATGATCATCGCGGCGTTCGCTTTCTATACCTACATAGAACGAAGTAAGGTTTAACGCACACAGTGCAGGGGAAAAAGGGCGAACGTTCGTATAGTCGGTGAAATGGCGGAAGCTGACAGAGCTCGTTAGCGAATGAAATAATAGCTGAAGAGGAGTGTAAAGAATGTCACTGGTGAATTAGGTCAGTGTTAGGACCCTCCGGTAATTCGTTGGTATATTGGTAGCCCTGACAGTGACGAATGGCAGTACTGTTTCTCGAGTTTGGTTAAACTGTCGCGTCGCGTGACGTCGGTAAAGAAGAAGGGCAGAGTTGAGCGACAGTTCGGCAGGTAAACTAGCCGTCGATAAGTCACGGCCGCGCCTTTACAACGGCTCGACGTACTGGGACGGTGTAAAAATCGGCCAGTCGAAACTAGAGCTCCGCGTATAGAACCAGGTGATTTACAAGCTTGAAGAAGATTTATTTGACGCGCTTAAATGCTTACTTTATCGCGGCTAGCTAGTCGAGTGTTTAAAACCCCTTTTATTGAGCGGAACGCCCGTCGACCATCGAACTGTGCTTAATTTTTAACTCAAACCCTGTTTAAAATAAATAAAAAAACAGCACAAAAACGAGAGAGAGAGGGAAGCAAAAGGAAGAAAAGGCTGAAAAACGGGAAGGGGTGGGAAGGCTTTCGAACTGACGGATGATCCATGGATCAGCTCTGCTCGAAATAAATAGATAATCCAACTTTCGTCCTTTTTAATTCGTTCCTTTTCAAAGAACTGACCTTTTCCCACGCGAATTACTTGTATATTATCCTGGAGGGTTTTGGCTCCAGGATCATTTTAATTTATCTTTCGGGGGAGATCTTCGCCTTGAAGATACGCGGATACACGTATAACATCCATCCCCGAGGAGTCGTACGTAGGGGTGGTTAATTCCGTTGATATTTGACACAGGCGAGCGAAGAGGCGTCAAGTTCTTGGCGAAACTTTACGGGGTTGGGTGTATAGTTGAATCCTTTTAGTTTAGAAGCTTCCGCCGATTGATCATCGAGCATAATAATACAGTTGTAACTACGGCGGGGTTTATGGATGCAAAAATTTAAGGATAGAACCTCTAAGGACGGGGGGGGATGGGATGGGATATAAACTGAGTTGGGATTAGCTCGGGTTTGTTTCTTTATAAATAAAGGAAGGGTTTAAGGTACGCGATAACGAGAAAGAGAGATAGAGAGGCTCTTGTGGATTTTATACAGGAAATAAAGTGCTTTCGCGTAAGGTCAGAAATCCTTTACTACCCCGAGTTAAGGGAGGAAAGGAAGGAATAACCTTCGGGAGGAGATGACCTAGCTTTCGGTTTAAGCGACGCGACGCTGCTTGGGTCCTTCCCTAAAACATCCGAATGAAGGCTATAAATTGCTAGCTTCAGAGCCTCGCCGAAGATCAAATGAAACTAAAATCTCTCTCGTTTCACCTTTTTAAGATCAAACTTTCACTCTGGCTACCAAATTTACCTTTTATCGTATTAAACGAGGAAAAAAGTCAGAAAGAGAGAAAGTGAGAGGGAAATAGCTTCTCCTTTTCTCACCCTCATCAAGATATCTCTTCCCCTTCATCCTATATCCTTTAATTAATTTCAATACATTTTCGTTTTTTATTTTATTTTATTTTAATTTATTTCTTGGCTTTTAGATTCTCGGAGAAAATTAATGAAATTGAAACGAAAAAATCCCGCTTCGAGATGTGAGGCTGACGCGAATTTTTCAGGATTCGGAATACTCCCGGATCGTCTGCCCTTCGCTATTTATTAGAAGGTCGAGTGTCCTTTCTTAAAAAAAAAAAAAAAGGTTAGAAGAAAGGATTTCTCCCGGTTTCCCCAAGAAGTTTTACCGATAATGACGTCTCTTTTCTTTTCCCCCCCCCTCCTCAACCCCTATATACCTACGCGCCGAAAAATATTAATCTTTCAAAAGGGATTCCGCACCCATAGGGAGTATATTTTTCTTCGAGATTGATAACAGTCGCGAAAGATCAACGTGTGCCAGTTATTAATCCACCCCCCTCGGTCTCTTTCTTTAGTTTCCTTATTATTATTATTATTATTATTAATTCTTTTTTTTTTTTTCCAATTATATATAACAGAAATTTGGATAACCTTCTTGAAGAATGATCCTTTGCCACTTATTCATAGCCTAGATACATGTCGAACAATTTGTCAACGTTATGGGAGGCTGATCGGGTCAGGTATAATTAATAATGAAGTTTCTTTGAAAAGGAGTTTAGTGGTCGAATGAAACTCGGCGCTGCTAAGTTTCAAACTTTATTATAAAACTAATATTTTCAAAAGTTTTCTCCGCTGGTCGTTTGGTCGGTCGTCGACGGTAGGTAGGTAGGTATTAGAATAGTTTTTCCCTAGAACTGGAAAAGAAGGGAGTAGGAACAAAAAAAAACAAAAAAAACACACAAAAAAGAAAAAAAAATTGAAATCAAAGAAGTGAAGAAAGAAAAAGATAGAGAGAAGAAGAATAAGGTATAGTAGGAGTAGAGGTAGAGGAGAGAAATTCTGAGCGAAACTCCAATATTTGGCGACCCCTAACGACATTCCCTGATATATTTCTCGTGACTTATCATCTCGGCTTATCCCCGCGAAAAACATGATTAAAGATTTCCAACAAACGGCTCTCTCCGTCCCTATTTTTCCTCATAGCTCTCTGTTTGAACAGGGGAATAAAATAAGTCTCGTGTATTTGGGTTTAGTTCAAGATAGTAGGCGGGAAATTTCCTGCCGCTTGATATTGAAATAAAAGTCTCAGTAGGATGGAAGGAAATAAAAAACAAAACAAAAAAAATAAAATAATGCAGGAAATACCCCAGGAAAAAAAATGGATTACATGAATTTGATGAAATTTGTTTAAAATTTTGGGAAAAATTAGATCTAAATACCCATAGATGTTCGGAGATCTACTTGGAACCTGATTAGCGATTTAAAATTGCATTCGTACATACGTTTATGCAATAAGTATACGAAAAAAGATCCTTAGATCTCTGGTGGATCTGAATGGATCAAATTTGATCCGATCCTAGAATAAAATATCGCTTTATTAGCTCTGAAGAATAAAAGTATAATTAAGAATGGAAAAGAGAGAGAGAGAGAGAGAGAGTAAAGCAAAAAAAAAAAAAAGGAATGAAATAATATAAAAATGAATTAATCGCGAAGAAGGAAGAAAAAAAAAAGAAGAAATCACTCCTTGCTGCAAGCTTTACGAGTCTGCTGCAGGCGCAGCTCTGCAGCTATATATATAGGAAGGAAATTTTAAATTAAGTCAAGCCCCGGATTTTCTTTGCCTGGCGAAGTTGTACATGGTGTATGTATACGGATATGTATTCGTCCGTGTATTCTGTGCTAAGTTAATAAAATATTTAATTATATTTCTTAACATAGAATAGGATAGGATAAGATAGGACAGGGTAGGGTAGGTAGGTACAGTCAGGTAGTACAATTAAACCTGGAAATATTCTCGTTCCCTTTTAACCCCTGCAGTTTCGCTTCGCTTGTCTTTCCCAAACTCCAACATCTCTTATAATTTTCTCCCGCCGTAGATATAGCTCTGGGTATAATACATGTATATACATCCCCTTCCTCGATTCACTCAACCAGCAGCATCCACTATCCCAGACTGCTGCTGCTGCTGCTGCTGCTGCAAGCCCTTAAGTATACCGAAAGCCCAGATTCGCATATACGTAAGTATGCAGTTCCCGTACCTCAATAATTAGAATTCTGAACCACTCGAATTCCCGAATTTCACGCGAGAATAACGGGCAGAAAATTGAAATTTCGTATGAAAATCTACTTTTTCTTGAATTCATATATCGACTCTTCAGTATTTCCCTCGTCGGCGCCATTTCTCTGCGATGATTCTTAGTTTTCTCTTAATCATCCTACGCAGGCATTGTTAACATCGTTGAGTAGCTGGCGAATGCCATTAATTATCCCCGTTCTTGCATCACGTACGTGCAATTAGGGGCTCCTTAATAGTTGACGAGATAGTATTAGTATCGCACCGCGTGCCTAGCTCGCGCTCTTCAACCAGACATTTAAGTGGAATTGATATTAAGCGAGTATGCATATACATGTATACATATTCGCCTAAGTATTGCTACTTCGAAGTTAGACTGCTTAATTCAAGCCCAAAGAACGAAAATTGCCTCGAAGTTCTCAGTTCCAATTTTTTCCCCTTTTTTTCCTCTCGAAACTAGACGTATCCCTTTCATTCCCTTTTTTGCATTAAAAAAAAAATGAAAATAAATAAGCGGAATATATTCATATCTATACAGGGTGAGATTTCTCCGGGGTCTGATCTGGGCGGAGTTTCGACGTGGCGAGACTCCGGCTTCTTCTATTCATACTTGTTCGTTTGAGAATAATAGTGGCGTGATTATAGAGCAGATAACTTCATCTCAAAATTTACAAATACAGTCTGCAGTCTCGGCACGTCGAGACTCCTCCCAGACGAGACCCCGGGGAAAACTCACCCTGTATATCCACAGAGAGATACAAATCATTGAATAATTTCATTATTCAACTCACCGAATGTAGATGACGTAATTTGAGATCGGGTTGTTGTGGGAGTTCGCACTCGCTGCCCATGAGAGATTTACTGACCGAGATGTGAAGGCCATTATCAGTGGACGTCCCGGGGGGTCTGGAACGTCTGAAAATGAGAAAAATAAATTCATAGTTTCTATTTGAGGATTTTTAGATCCAAACGTTTGAGAAATGAGAGAAAATATTTAAAAATAACTTTCCCTCTTTCAATTTATGGGGAAACTGATCCCACCCAAAAACAGGACGAGTTGCCTAATCGCTCGTCGCGATCTTCACTCTGGATGGAAAAACTTTTATCAAAAATAATATTTGACGTCGGTCCTCGCCTTTTTGCGGACTGAGTTAGCGGGGCGAAGAAATTGAAAACTTAGAACATAAAATCGTGGCATTTATATTCGCATAAATAGATATTCTGGCGTTTTTATTCCCCGTATATTCATTCGACGAATTGTAAAAGAAATCCGGAAACTACGTCGAATCTCGGTACGTATAATTGATCGGAATTAACAAAAGTTGAAAAAACAGGCCCTCAGAGCTTAGACTCGTTTTTGAATCATCGATCGATGAAACCGCACCCTGGTCATACGCCTGCCACCGATAAGAATATTCATAAGCGATATCGTCGCGGTTTTGTATGACTGGTTTTTAAATTCAAATGTAAGAAATGTCCGACGGTTTTTCCCGCCGTTCATTTTTTCTCTCCTCTCCTATTTTTTCTTCTTTTTTTTTCTCACTCCAACCTCGAAATAACCTCTCGAGGGAAATTGCTGGCACAGTCGCAGGTGATCGGATAAGTCGGACCGCTTAATATGCAGCACTCGGTGTTCTCTCGCGATATCATATTACGACAGGGTTGCATAAAATCGTAAATGAGGTCGGGCAACTTTGACCGCTAGATCGAGCCATCCCCGTTCTTTTTTCAAACCTGAAAATCCCTCGCGATTTATCTCCGGCTCTCTAATCCCTGCGATTGGAATTCTTCCGGAATTCATCGAAGAGCTAGAGTTCGAAAAACAATTTCGATGCTCGCAGGGTCCTTGAAAAATTCTTTTCCAAGGATCCCCCTTATGGTCTCGATTATCCTTCGTTCGTTCCTCTTTTTTATTCATTTACTCGTTCTCATTTGCGAAATAATTCGAGCGAGATTTGAGATGAAAAATACGAGGTTAAGTCACGTCCATATCCTTTCAGATTTCGGTCGAGTTTCATCTCACATGAATCTCTGGCTCAGCTCTCGGTTTCGTGTAATTTAATTTTAGCCGTGCCTTATGCTTCCTGGACAACGCCCTGGCATGGGCATGCTGCAGTTAGATTTTGTACGCGATGACCTCAACTTTAAGTTTGCGTGTTGAATGTAAATTAGTAACTATATACATGCACGTATGTAGATATGTACTTCAATTATTTACCACCGTTACGTTATTTTATCTTATTTTAGTATGTACATGTATATATATATACGGTGGATGTTAAAGGTGAAAAATAAACTTCTTGCCATTTCGTAATCTAATTTTGGCAATTTGTTTGGAATTTGAATTGGCAAAACCGTTTGAGAAATAGTAATTAAATAATTGTTTAACAGATTGAAGAAATAACCGCGAGGTATTTAAGTTTCCATATCATTCCCTTCCCCCCTCCCACCTGGGAAACTCTTGCGGTAATTTGGGTTTCACTTTTAGGCCCGAAATTTCCGCTGCCTGAGGTTTGGGAAGAAGCGCGAAATCAAGCGAGGGTGCCTCAAGGGTGCAACAACCTCTTCCTTAAACGCTTAGGGACGTTTTGCGGCAGGCTAAAATTCATTTTTAAAGCCATAAGCTCAGGGAGGGGGATGAGAACAGTTTGGTTTATAAATTGGCCAAAAGTCGATTGAAATAAAATCGAGTCTCATTAGTCAGGGAAATAATTTGATCGTTTCAAAAACTGAACGAGTAGGCAGAAAAATGAATAAACAAAAAAAAAGAAAAGAAGAGAAGAAGAAGAAGAAAGAAAAAACATGGAAACGAAGATAGAAAAAAAGGTGGATAATCCAGTTGTAATCCCAAGCTAAACACGACCACAAGAGCCTCGAGCTGCAGCTGGTTTTGTTAACGAGAAAATATACATCTTCAAGAATTTTCAGGTTTTCATTTTTTCTTTTTTTATTTCTCTGAACAAATATTTGACCAGAGAACTCGAGCCGCCCATATCGCATGGCTACCCTGAAACAACAAATCGTAAGAGCTGGGAGGCCAATTAAACGATTCAAGACAATAAAGAAAGAAAAAAAAAAAGAGAACCGCGGAAAAAAGTAAGAAAAAAAAAAACTACATCTTGAATTCTAGTCCTTGAGGGGGTGAAAAAAAAATTGAACCGAAATTTTTCGGCAAATGGAAAAACTGAGGGGAAATTAAAAAAATTTATCCTACATTTTGTCGTAATATTATATCTTGGTGTCTAAGCCCTGCGGTAAGGAAGAAACAATTATTTTGAGACAAAAGATAAGGCGGTGTCCTCGCGTGTTTCGGGATGGAAATACGCCAAGTGGTTCTGGCAAGAAGAGGCAAATTCACCCTCAGGGGTGAAGGGCGAAATTTACATCGTCACTTCTCCACATATTCCGAGAGGAGACAGAGAGAAGGGAGTACTTCTTGTTATGTGGTACATGGGCAGATACGTACCTTATACATATATATATAGAGAGAGAGAGAGAGAGAGAATCCGTAGAAAATACGAAAATACATTACGCGTACCTTATTCGTGCGAGAAGTGAAGAGGAGAAGAGAAGAGAAAAGAATAGTATAGAAGAAGAGGAAGAAGAAGAAGTCAGGGAGAAATTTATACCGGTAAAAATACGTTGGGATAGAACGAGAAAATATGGTGGAGGAAAAAAGATCGAGGGGGTTTTAGGAAAAGACTCGCGGGATGAAGAGAACTGTAAGAGTGGCCCCTTGTTTTTGGTGGCAGCGGTGGGATCGGCAAAGAAACGCCCGTCACTTTCGAACTGATTTATAACAGCCATTCTTGTTTTCGGGGGTTCGAAATTCGAACCCAGTATCTTATTCTTCTTTGAATGTATAAAACTGGAGAAAAGAAAGAACGAAAGAAAGAGAAACAGATATAAAAAAAAAGAAAAACAGGAAATATTCAAAAAGGAACGGGAATGATTATTCACACTTTTCCGGATGGATATACGCGTCGAATAAAATTCTTTTGAATGAAACGAATGTCGAATGTGTTTGAGAATTATAGAGAAAAAGAAAAACGAGCGAAAAAAGAGGCGAAAATCAGTGTCAAAAAAAAGAAAAAAGTAAGAAATCCGCTTTTGTTACTACCCGGGGGCGCTAGGCAGTACAAAGCGCGTTACTACAGTGAATTTTTTACGACTCCATTAAGCAAACGCGAGGGTACAAAGCACCAACTAATTTCTCTTCAGAGATTCCGTGCCGTGTGTAATTAGTAGCGGTGTTTGAAAAAAAGAAAAAAATAGGAAATAATAAAGAAACAAAAAAAAAGAAAGAGGAAGAAAGAAGGAGACAGAACACGATATATATGATACAGGCGTACCTCTCTTCGCTTTCTAAATGGATCACACTCCTCGCGCGTCCAGGGAAAGTTCGACTTCGTTGAATCGAAGTAATAATTTATGAGCAGTTAGGTACGGAGATTGTGTTAAGTTTAGTTTTCTGGATTCGATGTAATGAAACTCGATAAAGTAAGTATAACTTGTATAAATGATTACTTTGAGAAGAAGAAGAAGAAGAAGTGGTAGGATAAGGAGAGCTGCGTCTCTCCTCCGGAATAAATCGCGTAATGAATGATTTTACCAATAAATTACTACTGCCTCTTATATATACCTTTCGAAGTATATACTATACCTATACTACGTATCGATAATGCAGAAATGTTCACTTTATTCACACCCAGTAAAGCAGCCTTTTTTCTTCCTCTCTCTCCCTCTCTCTGCTTCTCTAACTTGATCGGCTTATCGAGTTCGAACAAATTCATTTTCAATATCGAAGACAAACGGGTAGAATTCGAGCTTATTTCATACCCCGAATTTCTCAAAGCTACGAGAAACACAACCCCGGAGACACTTTGTTTTATCTATACCATTACATATACATGCCCGGAGATATCCTTCAGGAGATATTTTTTTTCATCAAGTTAACTCGATTTGCGAGTGAAATTTATTTTTCACCTTAATAAATTTTCAAAAAGCTCATAAAGTTCTTTGCCAATACCATATGTAGAAAAAAAAAATAATAATAATCATAATAATTTACAAGCTTTTCATTGTTCAGATTTTTTTTTTCTCGCTTCTATTTTTTTCCCCTAGCCATATTTTTTTTTTCTGCATCATATTGAAACGATTGAGTCGATACTTTTGAAAATAACAAGCACGTTTTTCAAAAATATATTTGCTCCGGGGCTTTTTCGTCCGTGTTTGATTTGAATTTTAGGTAGAAATGGTAAAATTTAGATCAACGGTTCCAATACGTTGTAAAAACGAATAAACCGAGAATTAACGAGTCACTGGATCAGTGGTCACGAGTTGCAGATAAAAATTGAAAATTTTACCACGCCGGGAAATTCGAAAAATAGTTTTATCGTCTTGTAAAAAATCGAATTTCTCAAAGCTTCTCGAATCTGATCTTCGAACTTCGTACCAAGAATTTGGAGACTATTTTTCCAGTCGAAATTGAACTTCTTTCGCGATTTTCCTTCCTTCCACAATTCTTAGACCTTGAGGATATCTAAGGAACGGCTCTTCCTGCTTTGGCGACTAGTTCGCTCGGCAACTATACAAGAATATACATAGGTATAGGTCTGATATATTTATTCGAGTTCTCATTTCGCGACACAAATTTTTACAACTTGCTAAAATGAGAGAGAATGATAGTGAACGAGACGGGGAGAGAGAGAGAGGCAGGCTTTGGGAAAGATACGATTCCGTGGGAAATTTGAGATACTTTATAAACACGCGGTCTCTCACCGTGTCGTATAAACAAGATTACGACACGTGGCAATAGAGGGAAAGTTTTCAGTTCGTCGGAGAGGAAGTTTTGCGAGATCACAAAATTCTGAAGTAATCGACCCGCGAAACCATTACCCACTTTATAACAACCGGAGGTATAATAAAAAAATCTACAAATTACAAAATCTGCCCGGTATAATCTGAGTGTATTATAATACTTGGAGTTTTTTTTTCTTTTCTTTTCTTATCTTTCTTTTTTATTTCTCTGTTCAGATGTATACCCGCCCACCTCGCCTATATAAGCTCACACCCGAAACTCGATCAAAACTTTATTCGTTTAGCCTTTTTTTTCTTTCTTTTTTTATTCCCTGAAAGTGAGCAGAGTATGAAAAAAAAAAAAGAAGAGTGAAGAAAAAAAGAAAATAAATAAATAAAATTAATCGAAATTATTCAACAAAGAAATCTCTCTTCTTCTAGGTGGTATACACGAACGCGGAGATCAGTAGCGAGCAGTAAAAGCTCCGAAGCTCAGGGACCCTGGTATAACAACCTTTCTACACGTCGGTAAAAATGAAAAAAAAGGTGGCAGAAAAAAAGAAGGAAGAAAGAAGGAAAGGGAAGAAAAAAAGCTTTCAAGTACCTGTACCAACCGCAACCCCAAGAGTCGAGTTTCTAGTACGTACGTATATATCTCTGTAAACCCTTTTATGCGCGCTTTGCGATGGTCCAGTTTGTCCATATCCCTCGTAAATTCCTCGTCGAGATTTTCTTTCGCCTTCTAATCATTCGCCGTTTATTCTGGATATTGAAAAAAAATTTCTCGGAGCTAGGCGAACATGACGGAAAGTTAAAAGTGCGGGGGATTGAATTTCGAAATTGTAACCCCCCGCGATGGTTGAGGTTACAGAATTGAGTGGGGGATCAAAGTTTGTATAGAAAGCCACTCAATTACCTATCTCATTACCGGTGATCATATTTACCCCAAACTATGCCTGCCTGTATTAGGTATCGCTATTTATTTATAATTAAGATAAGGGAGGAGCGGCATAGCTGCGGTATACCATGATAATTATATGACGTCGTTCTTAACAACCAACAACCTCATCCCATTCCCATTCCCATTCCCGTTCCCATTCCCGTAGACACGAAGTAGGATTTTAAATCGTTATATGCAAAGCGGTTTCTACTACGCGACAGTTAAGTTAACAGATATTAATATACAGCCAACGAAACAGGAACATGAAACTGGTACATAAATAGCCGGGTTAAATAGCGGGACGATTACCCTATTACCCGACAGGGAGCCATACATTTTCATTAGGAATAAATAATCGTTCAAATTGGCTGTTCGCTAGCGAGAGCTGCTCAGCAGCTATCGCAATCTCTCGTTCTCCTATCTATCCCCGTGTGCGATCTGTATACGTGTGCTTTCCTAACTAATGAATTAGCCGCATTTGCGACACTCCGCTTTAACGTACGGCTATCCAAAGGTAATTACAATTAATCATACCGAGCCGCTGTACCGATGGCTAATCGATAAACGAGACGAAAATATCGCGACTTGATATTGCAGAAACGCATGGCAACTTTCGGCGAATATCCTGGCCGCGAAATCTCGACGGTGGTAAAAACCGGGGAGATACTAAGCGAAGGAGAGAAAAGGGACGGGGATGGGGAGTGTTTGTATCAAACCGCTTTATCAGTAAGTAGTAGAGTGACTGTCTTCTTCCTATCAGATGGAAGTAAACGCTTGAAGAAATATCCTGCACCAGATAACTTCTCGGGGAACAGTATATTTCTTGCCAACTGTTCCGGGGAGGATTCAAGATCGTTTCTCCCTCGCGTGCGCAGCTGGCCCCGTCTCTCTTCTCTTTCCATTCTACTTTTCGTTTAGTTTCTTATTTTTTATCCGTCTCTCTCCCTTTCGGTTTTTCCCGTTTCCTACTCCTTTTTTTCTACTCTTGACTTCCAGACGGTCCCCGGTGGTCCTGGATGCCATACCGGGCCAAGACTGGTAAGACATCGGCGCGAGTCTCTCAGGCGACATATCGGACTGCAAAAGGTTGATTGCATGGGTTCGAAGAGGTACGAGTCAACGTGTACATCGTCGGTTGAAATGCCGGCGCACTTTGTGGCCAGGATTCTTCGTCCTGGATCGATCCATCCCTAGCCACGATCGGATGTCTTGTAGCATTAAATGACGGAATGACGAGGGAAGAAGAACAACCACCGCGCTATAATTCTCGGCTTGTTATTGACACGTTGGAATAGCGAATACACGTCTCGCGGTGATTTACGTATCGCGGAACAAACGCGCGGTTGGTAAACATATGAATATACAATAATCCGGGAATAGGAGAGAAGTACGAATCGGTGGAAGCCTTGAAACCTGCTAGCTGTGAAATTCGCGAGCTTGAATATTACGTTTTTCCCTTTTTCCCTTATTCCAATTTTTTCTTTTTCTCATTTTCATTCCCACTTTTCTTCTTCTTCTTCTTCTTCTTCTTCTTCTGGCACACGAATGAGCAAGACCCTCTTCTTGAATTCACCCCGAAGAATTAGACTCGAGTTTATAGCCGTACCATACCGAGCCTCCAAAGCAAGAAAGATATTTGTAACGACCCGGGCGATAAACGGTGTCGGAATAATAGAGGAGGGAGCTTTTAAAATACGACACCATTTTACCACCACTTTTTCTTTTTTCACCCCCAAATGTATCCTTGAACGATAAAGAGTACCGGTGTATATATACTCCCCGATGATACACGCGGGTAACTTTGCCAAAGCAGTTCATTTTTTTTTTGTTTTTTTTTTTCACCACTCATCCCGAAGTAAATCAAACGATATTCTTTTTTTTTTTTTTCTAATTCAGGTCAATCATCGACGTTATTAATTATCGAAAATTATCAAATCCTATTCCCGCTGTGCAACCAGACCTGAGGCTGATGTACAGGGATGCGTCAGGCGCTTGTCTGACACTGATTATCGTGTCCCGATCATCCCGTTGATAGAACCACCCCGAACAATGGGGTTTGGTAGGTGTCAGAAATTGAGGGGCTTTATATACGATAGTGAAACGTTGTAGGTATTTCTTGTCCAAATCTTCGCCCTGTCTTGTCGGATTTTTCTCCTCATTTTATCGGGGAATCCTTGCCTCTTGCCTCCCGCAGGGTAGGTATATGACTAAGGGGAATGCAGTCGAGCTCGTAGTTCGATATATCGAATCTTAACGGAGGCTATAAATCGAACATTTAACCGCCCCGTTTACCGCGGAGACACGCGCAACCGGGTATTTCAAAAATTTCATTACCCAGGAAGCATCGCATCGGTTTTGCGCGAGAGGATGAAGGACTGCCCCTGCACCAGGACTGACAAATATATCACGAACGGTTCGACGACTTCACAGAGGAGAACCTCCAGCTTCACCCTAAGGATATTTTTATTTTTCCCCGATTTATCCAGCGCTTATCAATGTTATTAGGACATGCGATGTTTGCTTCTTGAATTATTTCAAAATTTTTTCGTTCCCCTTCCCTTCTCATGTCTAATTTTTGTGATATTCTTCCGTTCAAATATACCCCAAAGCAAACACCCGGGCGTATTATGTTAGGTTCTCCAGCCCTTCTTCTCCGTTTCGGGTTTGTTCTCTTTTTTCTTATTTTTTTCTTTCTTTCCTTTTATTTTTTCGCCTCTTTCAATCTAGGGGTGGATAATATTTTCAAAATGGCTACCCGACACATAAATATTGAAAGGGAAGTTGGATCCGTAATGTAATTAGGCGCGATGTAGATTTTTCCAGATATACCACTCCGCCTTTCTACCTATCCTATCCCACCGCGTTGAGAGGATACCGGCTACCCCCTGGAGCTCGGAGATACCGCAGATATACTCCAACCTATAACGTAGGGGAACGACCCTGCGAGCTAATGAATTATTTATTTAACGAATCGAAGAACCACCGTTTATGGCGTTACGAATATATTTACAGTACTCGCGGGGGATGATCCTCCCCGTTGACTACGACTCCCCCATCGCACTCCGACCAGGCATTAAATTTTTCGCGTTATCCCAGGGGCCGATGAAAGATTACAAAGAAAATTATACGAATAATCGCTTTCCGCGGCCAGTTTCGGAGAAAGCTAGAACCAACGTTCGAAATCATTCAGGATTTAAGCCTTTTTTTATGTCAAGGAGAGACTGGTTTGAGGGAGGACGAGCCCGAGGAAAGATATATTCCATTATCGTTCGTAGCTGCAACGGGGTGTGCCTTGGCCGCAACCCTAGAGTTTCAATTTTGGGAGAAGCCATACGCAGCAGCCCCCGGATCCTTGAAGTGTGAAAAAAAAAGGGGTGAAAGGTAGAAAAGGGGGAAAAAAAGGGTTTTTGATAACCACGGTAAATCGAACGCTACAACACCCTGCGCTCGGTAATACGTACCTAGTATGAACTTGCAACGACGTAGAACGAAGGGGCGCAACGGTGATCCGCAAGCTGTGACCCCTTCCACTAAGACCATAAATATACTAGCTAGCGAATCGAAAAATTCCACCATGTTACCGACGTAACGTCGATGCGATATATTGACCCAGGATGGCTGTTGGGGAGTTGGATTCCCCCTAGTCCTACACGTTTTCTGGTTGTCCCTCGCTCTTTACGCCGGAGGTAGTAAGCTCGGTATACGTATGTACGCTGGCCGGATCGGATCGGGGCACATCTTTATTTCAGCCACGATACAGGGGAGTATTTCTGCGACGATTCCGAAAAACAGGAAGAGAAATGGAGCGGATTTCAGGGAGAGGAAATTTTCGAAAGAATCCTTCAGCCCCCAACGCATGTTCGCGTGAGAATATTCACCCTGGGCATAAAACCGCGACATTTTCTGGCTCTTTACAAGAGGCTTGAGTATCTTCCGATCTCTTTTTCATTCTTTCATTTCCCCATGCCCCCGTACCTCGTGTCTGATGTTAAATACGTTTTAGAAAAGAGCTCGCGAGTTCCCATGGGGCACTGTGAGAGGAGGGTAACCTGATTCGTCGGTGTGATTCCCGCAACAGGAACAAAAACAGAGCTTTTAACGGTTTTTATTTTCTCGTTTGATCCGCACGGCACCGCGCCGAACTAGGGGGAAAAAAAAAAAAGGTACGAGACGTGGACGTGGGTGTAGGTGTTATTATTACGCAGGGCACACACATCCTGCCAGGTCCATACCCCTACGCGAGGATTTAGTCCTCAGACGTGGATATTTCCTGGAGGGCCCACAGGGGTTTCCCTTCGCCCCTTTCCACCCTCAGAGAAGTCTCATTTCTCATAACTGCTATAGCCGTTACAACCGGCGGTCTTGAGGGATGCCTCGTCAGTTTTCCCATTGTTTTTTTCCTTCCTCCTTTGTTTTTCGGCTTTCTTTACACCCCGCGTTTCATCTTTCCTATTTTCTCATTAATACCTTTTACGCTCTAATTGATGCATGCCGTTTATTCTCACCTTCGAGAAGCACGCAAATACAGCTTCTTTCACAATGGGTTCTAATTCTCCATTTTTTTTTCTCGTCTTTATTTCCGTCACCCCGTCAAAGGGGTGTTTAAAAATCATTCCCCTTTCAATCAGATCCACCACCTCATTTTCGCCCTTTTCATTCCTCCACCCCCACCGCGTCTTTATCCTGTGAGATGAATTTTTATCAGTCAAAGTATCCGTCCATAAAATGATCACCTCTCGAAGCCGGGGTTTATTGGTCCGTGTATTATTTTACTCCTCTGTTCTCGCCGCTTTACCAAAGTCCAATTTTCGCCTCCTTTCTTTATTCACACTTTTCTTTATGTTACTTCGAACGAGTGTCAATGTTCACTCTGCGGTTAAAATACATCCTTCGAAATACTTCAAAAGACGAGAAAAGAACGGGGAGATATACTCGGGTCGTCATTAGTACTTCCTGCTCGTTAAATGACGTATCTTCTCTTGAAACGAAAAAAGGAATAGAGAGAGAGAGAGAGAGATGATAAAAAATGAAAAAAAACGTAAAAATTTGAAAAGGAAAGGAATAAAGCCGAGAAAAGCCCCGAAGAATCTTTTTGTTCGTACAGTTTTGCAAAGGAATCGTTATACGAGCATGTAAACTCGGGTTCGGTTATCTAATCGGAGCCTATTTATCAACTGCGTGCAGTGCTTAACTCAGTGTGATATTTTAAAGGGTTTTTTTTCTTTTTTCTTCTTTTTTTTTCGTGTATTTTATTTTTATTCTTCATCCCCCGGCCCGTTTCAAACGCCGAGAAGAACGAGAAGAAGAACGTATGCGTCCCAAGGGTTTCGCAGATGAGGTATCGTCGGAAAGAGACACGAGTAGGTGGTTAGGCATGCCTAAAGAAGAGAGGAGTTTAACCGGAGCAACGCAACGTTCCCCCATCATGCCTACAGGGAAGGGTACATTAGGTTAAAATATTACGCAAAACGTAGCTCGCCAGGCTGGTGCGATACAAGTTAAGATAAATACTTGATAAGGGAAGAAGAAGAAGTCATGCTGCACATTTTCATATCCTCCGCATCTCTTCAGCCCTCGGGGTAAACTTCGTAGTTTAATTCCCGTCGAATGGCGAGATTTTTACTAAGAAATACATTTTTTTCTCTATTCCTAAACTAGGCGAGAAACTCTCCTTCAACCTCCGGCCAGAAAAACCGCAGACACCGCTATCCGAGGTGAAATTTTACCCCGATAAAACCCGGGGGGTGGTTATGGGGGGTACGTCAATTCCTAGAAAAACATTTGTCCAAAGAGTTTTCGAGATCCTAAGAGAGTGTTGTTTCAGCGGCGGAAACCAACTCGATGTTTTCTCCGGTGGTTAAAGTTCCGGGGTAGAAGAATAAAAGCAGAAGAAGAAGAAGAGAAGAGAGAGCCTCGATTCTCCCGATTTTTTTACTTCTCTCTTTTTCGTACCGTTTAATATCTGTGCATCCCCAGAGTTCTTTATTTCCGAAATTTTTCTCCCCCTCGTCTCTTTGACGAGCGAAAAATTCACCCCGCACCACATAATTCGGGATACCTCCCCGATCATAAGGGCCTCTGGTTCATCGAGCGGAAATCATCCCCGTATCCTCGTAGACCCGTCTCCCTTTACCCCGTCCAGGAAACAATAACGATATATCAAAGCGCCAGAAGCTAACGGGTGTAAACTGTTAAGTGAGTGTCCCTCGGGAGTGTGGGGTAGCTTCTCTCAGCTCCGGGGATCCTCAGACTCTAAAACTCCTTCGCTAAAGGAGTATGCAGTTTACTCCCGTATTTGTACCCTCAGATGAAACCCCTGAGGGACCCTAAACGAATACCCAAGACGGTGTTTGTCGCCATGCGGATAAGAGAGGCGAGGTATAAAGCGGGAAGAATTCTCTTACGTTTTTCTTTTTTTTTTTGGGGGGGGGGGGGGGGGGGGAAACAATTTTCTCATCGCTATTTAAGGGAGAAACTTGAAAAGATAATTCACTCCAAGTCGCAGTAGATATGTGTATAATTACCGATAGTTGATCAGCTCGAATTTCAACCCCTAAATCAAATTTTGCGGCCTTAGTTCGAGTCGTTCCTCGGGTATCTAAATTGACCAATGTCACCCGATTCCCGTGACAGTAAAGGGGTTCATTTCTCCGACGAAGGTGCAATTAGGAAGTCTGATTAATAGATGAAGGAAGAAGGATTGTCATTGGATATGGTTAACAATATCCCGTACACCGCACAGACCGCAGAAATTTCAACATTTCGACTTTGATCCTCGTTATTTCCCCCGCGCGATTTTAACCGCTTCGAAACGTTCAGTTCGACGAGGGAAATTCGCCGAGTGCTCTCACGAATCGGATATCGAATAATACATTAAATATTTGAGGAATAGGTGAAGGCACACTCTGGCCATGAAAGACTCGCGGTGTAGGTATACGCGTCGGTATACCGGCGGGTTACATACATTAGAAGAGATACGACCGGCTGCCTTTACCCTTGAATTACGATCCGGGAGTCTTTCGTTTTTCAATTGCACCTCCGGCGGGATGATTAATGTCCCTTTCGAAGCCAGTTTCCACACTAGTTTGTTCGGAACGGTAAATTTTTCTTTTTTCTTTTTTCAATAACTAGAAAACTGCGACACCCTACCTAGGTACGATTACGCTCCGCGATTCAATTCCGTAAAAATTTCACACAAATATTATATCACCGAAATTTGAAGAAATTCTTTCTTTTTTCTTTTTTTTCGGTACAAGTTCCTTTACGTTTTTACCTTATTCCACGATCCATACTAAAAAAGGAACAGGAAAATTTCTATCCACCCCATCAAACAGTGTGAATTACCCTTCGCTAATTAATACCAATAAATTGCAGCTTGTCTAAACAATCGGTGGCCGAAAATTGTACAATAATTATCACCCGCATAGGGTTTGAGATTTTCGAGGATCTGATTGAATTAGGGTAATCGGAGGCCGCATAGAGTATTTGTTTATCGCTTTGATCAGGGGGTGCGGTTCGTGTATTCAAACAGAGAAATTATACCACTGTATATAATTGGGCATAATTTATAGGCTGGTGTATTATTCTCATTATTTTTTTCTTTTTAAGGCCCATTTATTAATACCGTGAATTATTACCTAATTAGTTTATATATCGAGTGGTCATAATGACGATTGAGATTTCCAGGCGTATGTATGTACCTATGTGCCGTTGGCTTTTGGTCCGTCACAAAAGACATGGAGTATCAATTCCCGTGACAGTTTCTAGGGTAAGAAAAGTCAGAGAATGTGGGTATATAGCGTTGCTCAAAAGGCATTTGGGGAGGCGCGTTCGGATATCTTGATTGATGCGTCTCTTCAGGTTAGCTCCTAAAGTGTTTTCGGTACGGGGGGATCTTGGGATTTCGGTTCAATTTTCAAGACGTTATAAATACGAAATAACCCTCGACGAGGTGAATAAAAAAAAAGAAAAAAAAATGAATACATGAACCGGAGAGGGAGAAAAAAAAAAGAAAAAGAAAAAAAAAACTTACTGAAAATAAGCTTTCGTCGCTGTTCAAATCTTCACGACGTATTATATTAATCAACCCTCCTATAACGATGATCAAAAAAAAACCCGGTTTCTTTTCCACCCTCGTATATATATCTACGCTGATTCAAACAGGGAGGATCTATAGCTGTACCTACAACCAACAGGATTTCTTTTTTTTTGTTTCGTTTTTTTCAGCCAGCTCGTTACTACTGTCGTGCTTTCTTATAATTTGTTAAACTGTCGCTGAGAACGGAACACAACAGAACACCGAGACGTTTACCACCATGGGGAAACAAACAACACAGATATATATGTATATATATATACGGGCGTGTGTAGTGTCATTAGCTCCCTTCCGGTATACGGGTTTTTAAACCAACGTTGAAATTTTTCACTCTGCATAAGGCAGAAAATATAATCGTTTACTATAAATTCTAAAAAAAAAAAAACAAAAGAACAGGTGCAAGGAAACAAGATGGTCGGATAAAAGTAATAGGCCAACCTCCACCAACACCAACAACTCTCAGCCCCTCTTGTATATACATACTTTCTCGTTGGAAAATGTATAACTACAATTATTTTCATGGGTAGACAAAAAAAAATATATAACAATAATAATCCTTCGCCTTTTCCTTTCCTTCCTATTTACTAATTTTTTTTTTTTTTTTTTTCTGTACAACATTATACGTTTATCGCTAATATTTATATCTGTGATAAAATTTTACCACCCCTTATTGGCTATGCTTGTTTATATTATACGTAGATATACCAACGTCGGGGTGATCGATGCTGACGTATTGGATTCAAAAGTGAATTCTCTTGGCTAAATAAAACAGAAAAAACCTTTTACCTAAGGAAAGTATAAGGGAAGGGTGGGATAGATATGGGGTAAACAAAGGGGCTTAAAACGTGGTCGAGGCTATCGAGCTTAAAATTACTATTCCGTTTCATAGGTTACTGTTTTTTCGTTTTTATTTTACGTTTTTTATATTTTCATTATTTTTCTTCTTTTTTGGGGAATCGGTAAATGCCGAAGTCTCGCTCTCGGGATAGAAATTCGGAAGAAATAAAGAGAGAAAGGAAGCAAGGTTTTGCCTTTCCGTATAATATCTTAGTGGGTGAAACTACCAACTCGGATCGTCAATTTTTACGATTACTTTCTTCCCCACTTGCTCGATTCAATTTCAAACGCACCGGAAACGGTACAGAATTCCGGAAAGACGCGACTAACTGACTTCATACTTCAAAGACACGTGTATATTTTTCGTCGCTGGAAAGTCGAGGGATAAAGTGAACTACGGAACTTGCCGTTATCCATTTTTAACTTTGATTAGACACTTGTCACTTCATTCGGCTTCCGGATGATCAATAGATCGTTATCTGGTCGGGCCACTATGCATATCTCTGCATTATAGTCTCGGAGAAAATTAGTCTTGTTTAGACAAGCGAGGTTTATCCCCGCACAGCCATGTCACGAAAGAAGACAAACAGTCGAACAAACAGACGAACGGAAGAACGAACGAACGAACGAACGAACAAACAAATAAATAAACAAACAAGCAAACGGGGATAAGGGCGGTGACCAAAAACCAATGATGGATATGCCTCGGGAACCTAGATGCCCCGAAAGCTTAGCACGGATTTATTACACAGCATGCGAAGAGTACACAGCCAATTTTCAGACACCTGAAATATTGAAAAACAAAAACGGAAGAGAAAAGAAAAGGAAAGAGAAAGAAAAAAAATTCAACGACGAAAAGAAACTGAGAAAAATTCTTAGCCCTCAGATTTAAACGGCGGGAAATATTCCCAGCGCAGTAGTACGACAGTACGACTAGTCAGCCAACTCTGGGGTCAGACATACGCTAGTGGAAAAAGCGGGCAGAAATCAGACCTAAGAGATTCGGACGCCTCTGGGCCAGACGGCGTCAATAAATTTTCCTTTAGGGTCTTGGACAATTTGACCTCGAGAGAATCCCCGTCTCTCTGAAACGTCTTGCTATTTTTTAAGGGACGATTTTCTCGTTCTTTATTTTTACTCTGCGAGTTTGGAAAAATTACTTTTTATCATTTCCTACGAATCCTCGCGTCTTCGGTCTTCTATTATCCAAAAAACGGGACCGAATCTACGAATTGTCTTACCAACAGCGAGATGAAAGCATCTGAAATCTCGAAAGGTCTCGAAACATTGACGCACCTTGCTTCTAGCAGAACGGAAAAATTCTACTTTCAATTTTTTCATTTCTTTCATCTCGTTTCTTGTTTGTTGGAATAATTTGAAAGGGTTTTTTTTGGATTTAAAAATCTGAGTAACAGCGGGGGAATTGAACGCAATACCGTATCTTCACAGGTGGCTAGGTACAGCTGGTTTATAAATATTTCATCGGGAAAAGTAGTAGCAGTAGCCGTATAAGAGAAGCGCAATAGCGAGAGAAAGAGCAGAAGAGAAGAGAAGAGAGGAGAAGAGAAGAGTAGAGTAGAGTAGAGCGTAGTGTTCAGTTCGTGGAATTTACTACCAGGGTAAATTAATTAACCCGACCCCGTCGTAATCGCTGACCGTTAAGGTTAAAACTTTATACCCGTTGATAATAAAATTCGACTTGGTTAACGTACGAGCTTTTCAGACTAAAAGGTCCCTGCGTATAACTGAAAACTGAAAACGTGTTATAGAATCGAGGCGGCAGTAGTTCTGGCGATAATAATAACGACGGCGATAATAATTCGCGATGAAAATATAATGAACGGAAATTAAACCACCAATTAGCGCAGGTCTACCGCGTCTGTGAGAATCATTTACTTTCACACATTCCGCCCCAAAAGATTGAAAAATTTTTTCATCCCGACGTAAAACGAGGATATGAAAAAAAAAAGAAACCTAAAATCGAAAAATGAACGAAGGGAATATACAGCGGGCGAATTTGTGCCGTTGAACTTTAATCGAACGGTTCAAAATGAAAGCCATTATCAAGTTCGGATCGAACTGGGGTAAAGAAAATTCTGGTTATCGGGGGTGAAATAAAAATATGAGGCATCGATTCGGCCAAGGATATACTGGATCGCTGCAGCTCTATGAGTCTAGTGGAAACTCGGAACGACTTTACCCACCCTTGCCTTGGTTTCTGCGTTATACTGACACAAGGGATGAGAATAATTTCGTATATAAAACGCGCGTGGTTATCCATAAAGGTAGAAAAAATAAAAATAAAAAGACAAACACTTGGGTGATCATCTTCGATCGTTGAAATTGAACAGCTCGTGAGTATTGCAATCGGGTTTTTATCGCCATCTATAACTTACTATACTGTCCTGGATTGATATCT
Source organism: Rhogogaster chlorosoma (assembly GCA_944452935.1). Lineage (NCBI taxonomy): Eukaryota > Metazoa > Arthropoda > Insecta > Hymenoptera > Tenthredinidae > Rhogogaster > Rhogogaster chlorosoma. The sequence continues at coordinate 1,857,730 of OX101801.1, read as the reverse complement.
CTTCTGTTTCAAATGACTCGGAGCTTTTGTTCCCGCTCTGGTTTTTCCTCGCGAATTAATCGATCGATTGATGCAATGCTAACCGAGGAGTATACATTCCCAATTAGCGAATGAAAATTCATTTCCTTAGGTACATTATGGCGTTATATTGGTTAATAAAACCTAATTTCGTTCTTCCTGGGGACGAGAATCCTTGAGATATGTTTAAGCAAAGGAGCGGAGAGGAGAGGAGAGGAGGGAGAGGACTTTCGGCTGGAACATTGCCATAAATTTCATTAGCTCGTAAAAAGTGGGCACTCTCTCGTTTCTAAATTTAACTTTTGCTACATCTTGCAGAAGCAGAGAATCCCCCCCGGAAGGAGAGGGAGAGTTCCACCTCGGTAATTGTCCCGAAAATAACTAAACTTTTATTTAGCTGTCTTTTAATTTCTCATTTGGCAACCCACGCCGTTAACAGAAGCACCGGGATACCTAGGTAGCTCTTTTACACTTATCGATTTTGCTCAGGCTCAGGCTACATTCTGTTACACCCGTTCCTCTCCACCCTCAAACCTCCGCAACTTCTTCTTCTTCTTCTTCTTCGCCCCGTTTCTCTTCCCTTCTCTCCTCCGTTCTATAAGGGGATGAGTTCTGTTTCGGAGTCTACCTTGTAAACTTTGTCTAATTATTGCTAATTTCTGGCGCCATCGCGTCATTTATTACCCCAAGGCTTGTCAGCAATTTGTTTAAGCGATTTCTTCACTACCCCTAACCGAGTGAATGCATAAGCTAACAAATTCCTTGACCCTGTCCCCGCCCAAATTTCTCGCGACAATAATTTCGGAGGAGAAAAAAGCGATCGAAACTATTTCCGAAATTCTGTTTCGCGCCGAATTCGGTTTGAAAAAATTCTTTTCGCTTCTTTCTCTCGTCTTCTCTTCTTTTTTGCATCCCACTGCCTGCGTAACCAAGCCGAATGATCTCGGGGGATTCCCTCTACTTTATCGCGAAATCTCTCTGAGCAGATAATGTATGGAAAGCATGGCTTCCGGCGTACCCCGCATGTGTATTCCAGTTTCCGTTTTCATTAGAGCTCAACTCTGGCCATCGGAGCGATATTACTACCGGAGCTGCCACTGCAGGCTCTCGCCGCTAAATGGTAATTAAAATTAAAAATAATCGAGGTAAAAGTCGAATATTTAATCGGCCCGTTGCGTTAGCGTTAACGTTCACGTTCACGTTACATCGCGTTGCTTGCGGAGTGGCCTCGATGTGTGTATATTCACCCGGCCAGAATCTGCTGATTTTGCATCACGTACTAGAAAACCGTTCCACAGTCTCTGCATTCAGTGACCGAATCTAACATTTCGATCGAATCTTATTCCAACGTCTTTCGGTACTGTGTCGTGCATTTAAATCACATCATCTCGACGCCAATCCCGACCAACGGATATACTCAGCATCAGGAAAGTCCGAATATCGTCGTCGAGGAATTCAGAGGGGCCAAACATTGCCTTAAAACTCACAAAAATCATGGGAAAATTCGTCTGTCAATGGCCAAGGGTCTAGGTCATGACTTTCCACCGGCGTTACAGACCTATTTCGGTTAATTAATAACCGGTAATACCATAAAATATGGAACTATGACCATAATAACATCGGCGATACCTCAGGCTGCAAGAATCGCACCGCGTATGCCTAGATGGAGATACTGGACTAATTAAGGATAATTAGATACTGGTATATGAAGGGGTAGCTAGCCGGTCATTCCGGGAGATACTTTGGTGCCTAAATGATCATCCGATACGACAAACGTACGAGGGTGACAATCGAATTGCACCCTCGGGCCTTAATCTTCGGCCAGGTCCTTACGGTTAGGATACCCTGGATACGTGACCCTTCCGCGGATGTTGTTAACCGTCTCTCGTCAGGTAACAGTCATCGGATGAAACCACCGCGAAGATACATTCGGCTCGAGATTATCAGGGAGCGGCTTTTAAAATGGTGAGAAAAATCGACTGGTTTTCAAGTCTTCAACCCTTTCTCGATGAAGTAGCGAGATTCGAGCGCTATACTGCAGGCCAGAGTCTGGGATCACGTGCTGCTTATCTCCCTCAGAAGGATGGTCTTGGTCTTGGTCCTTGTGCCTTGAGCCTTGAGCCTTGTGCCTTGTGCCTGGTGGCTGGCCGGGCTGCAAAGGGCTAGAGATATCAAGAGCGTTCATCAAGGATATCTGGGCGCGACTTGAGGCCAGATACACCTTTGATAAGAGCTAGGGTGGATATATCCCTTAGCGTTGGCCCTGAGCGACTCGGAACAACAATAAAGTTATATTGATTACCAGGACGTGGGTGTTTAGCTGTCATCCATTTCCCCGTAACGATTCCGGCTGGTAGGTATTAATTAAACGTTAGATCATGGGATTGCTATCGCCGTATCAAAAGCGAGATCAGAGAGCTTTCCAAGCCGGGCATGGGTTCGAATCCGCGCCGTCTGTTTCTTCGTCATTTACAGCTTCAGGATTAACAATAACTGGATGGAATATATCTCCCCCCCGCCACCGTACCTACGCCTCTATACTCTTCGAGGGCTCAATACACCACGGCGTATACACACCCTGTGTTTCTAGTCTCCGGCCATTTAGGGTGGTAAACGGGACGCGGCTTGATTGCAGACAATTACTTTTCGCCAACGGGGCAATCTTCCTCCACGTTTTCGAGCTGGGTAGGTATAACGCTACACGTATGTCTCTATGTACGTAGGCGAGTTTGTACGAACGTGGAACAATAGCTAGGTACGAAAAGCTGCACCTAAACCCGGCGGACTTTCCGCTTTCGGTAATTTTGTCACGTTTGAATTTTACCGGAGTGTTATATCCTCGTCAGTTTTCTCACCGAAACTGGAAAAGCACTCTTTCCTCGCGTCAATGCGGCTGTACGACGCATACCTTCGCTTTGATGATCCGGGGGGCGTCTCCTCTGCATAGAAAATCTCGCATCTCGACGGGACTATCGGTTCTTCAAAAGTGTCCGAGAATTCGAATATCCGAAGCGGGGAGTACGTGTCCTTCTGTAATAATAAATAAAGCGAATCGCTCCTCGCCCTCGCGAGATGGGTATAACCAGACGTACCTACTCCTCGAGCTTTTAGGCAGTTCGAAGGACCACTGAGCGCGTGTTGATGGATCGTACGTGATGGTGGCAGAGCCCAGTCTCCCGGACCACGAAGAGTCATAAATTTTCATCGACTTTCGATGCTCGGCCGACCGCCTCTGACAGGGGATAGACCCTGCAAGAACGGTTCGAGGATCGCCACGTACCGTATACTCGAAACGTTCATCATCGTCGGTCGTCAAACGAAAAGGAAGCCTTTTCCGCAGAGCAGAGCGAAGTAAAACCGCGTGAGAAAATTTCTCCGCCACCGATTCACCCGCGTGGTTATTAACTCATCGTTTAATAACTATTCTTCGTCTCGAATTGGCATTGGATTTGAAATTCTGAACTCTGACCCGTTACTCCTTTCGGCCGATGAATCGATTCACTTTATCGATACCGGAGGTGTGACGGACCTCGTGCCAAGCGCCGGTGGTTTCGCTGGTATCGCGGGGCGACCTGGAAGATTATGAATAAATTAAAATTAAAAACCCGGTAACAATTTGCCTGCAATTTTCGTACCGGTGTTGCGGACTCGGGGGAATATAAACCGTAGTCGGATCGATCCGGGCGGCGGCATAGCGGTGTAGGTGGAAAACTATATTAACCAGAAAAAGCGCGGGTGCAATAACCAGAACGAAGCCGGCTTGTCATATTCAGCAAAATTTTTTTTTTCTCCATTCCGGGTATACCTGTACCTAAAGCTACTATCTGCCGAGCTACCTACTTCGTATCAACGTACAGTACGGCTTTTCTCATTCGCACGCGAATTTTAGCGCCTCTAAATATTGCGACCACAGCAGCATTCGCTGCGCTCCTAGATTGAACGAGCATACCATCGTATGATTGATGGACGCTGCCTTCCTCCCACTTCGTCGATATTGTTCATGCAATAAAATACTACGCTGTTATCATCAAAGATTAATAACTGGTACGGTGATCAAATTTTTTCCAATTTTCAACCCGCCCGACGATCACGTGCCGCAGAAATATTCTTTTCCAAAATTTATCGACGACCCATTATCAACTTCTCTTCGTCGTGTTAATCACTCGCAATTATTACCCCGGGGAAATAATAGCTTGCGTTAATTTGTCATCCCTTATTCTGTTCGAAGGGGTTGCGGCCTTATCCCAACCCGATGAAGTAAAGCGGATCGAACGCAGTTGCACTCGTCGTATCTTGGACACGTTTCGGATTCCGCCCACCATAACTTTCTCATTTCTCACTGAACCGGGCTGTGGCCCGGCGCTTTTCCACCGTTGCGATAAAGTGAGAATTTCCCGTACTGCAGAAGAGCGCCCCGAACAATTATCGCGTTTCTCTTTCATGTTTACGGAATACCCCGGCGGTGTTTCACGCTGTTATTCATCAGCAAAGAAATTTCCGGTTATGTGATTGTCGGGTTGAATTAAGAACGGGATTCGAATCTGTTTTTTTTTTTGTCTAGAACTGCAGAAAGGCGCGTGGAAATCCTAGCTCCGGGCGGGAATATGATCCTCGAGTATAATTACGAAAAGCTCGCGTTTCCTGCACCGGAATGATGTAGAATATGCGTGCAGAGGCGATGATATGGCGTTACAGTGTAAACGTAAGCGTGTGTAGAGGCTTGCTTTCGCCAACCATCCTTGCGTTAGATAAGCCTTTCTGTCGCGAGAGGCGGTAGGTGGCATAGAAGGTGTTATAAAACCCCTTTGGCTCGAATCGTGGCATTAATATCATCGTCGTGAAGTCCCGCGGCCGAGTTCGCGATGTACAAAACGAGGCTGACCAGGATTTTGGTAAAGGTCTAGAGGGATTCGAGCAGCCTGACGGAAGCCATGTTTTATTCAACCCGTCAGAAACTAATTCGCCTGAGTGAGAGAGAGAGAGAGAGAGAGAGAAGGGTAAAAATATATAGAGAGATGAATAGATAGAGAGACGGTTAAAACGAGAGAAATTTTTGCCGCAATATCGTTCGGCGAAACGTTTACACGTGTCCTGCCAGGTACAACATAATATAGAGGGAAAAATTTCACACTTTTTCACTGAATTGTTTTTACAGGATTTCCACCTGTGCCACTTTGTTGTATATAAAAGTCATTTAGTTCACCGAACCTTTTTTTTTTCTTCTTCTTCTATTTTATTTTTTACTTCTCTACGTTTTTACCCTCGCTCTTTTCTCATGACACTCTTCTTTCTCTCTCTGTTCAACAATCTAACTTTTCTGGTCCACGGCCTCGTCGTCGTCGTCGTTGCAAAACTGCACAGCTCAATCCTGGAAAAACTAACGGGTCTTTAGGGGGTCGGTAAATGACTCGCAAGGGAGTGCAACGCTACTGGATTGTTCCTCTCTTATCGTTTAACTCCAGTACCAACCACCTACCCTACCTATCTACCATTGCTAGATGTCTGTGGGACGGATTCAACCGCCTGGGGATAAGGTTCGACGATACGTTGTAAATTTATAAAAATCGACTACCATCAATTCGCACGTTGACTTGCAATAGAAAATGAACAAGAAAAGAACATTTTTTAAATTAAATGAAAACTTTGCACAGCTTCGCAAAAAAGAATATTCAGTTGGCCTGGTTATACTTGAACCTGTGAAATCTGGTAGTAGAAATTCTTTCCGATATTGTGGGGAATTTTGATCGCCGGTCAAATATCAGAGGTTCAATTTTCTCTCGAGTAAGAGCAGTGCGTTTTTTCAGCCCCGTCATGTCTGGACGTAATTTTAGACCTTCTTTATTCACCTGTTTCAAAAACAATCTATCAAGTTCTCATCTCTTTCCCGAGTCTTTGGATACTAGAATCGAAATTGGCAAAAGAAAGTCGTTTTACAAGCAGAAACGAAAATTTTCTGATAAGGGGTGAAAAAAAGATTTTTGCAGATTCTTTAATTGGAAAAAAAAAAGTAAATACTGCTCGAATTTTTTCACTCGCGATTTCTTTCCTTGTCTTTTCTTTTTCATTTTTTGTTTCTTTGTTAGTTTGAAGTAGAAAAAAAAAGATCGAGTGGTCCCCCACTCCGGCGTGAAAGATTACACGGATTTAATGACGAGCCATTACGTGGATCGTTAATTGTGTCACAGTCGAGTCGTTCGGTTGAATTTTAGCGAAAAGTTTGGTGAAAAATAAATAAAAAAAGAAGAAGAAGAAAAAGCAAAAAGTTAGAAATTTAGATTCGAAAGCAGTGTTTTATACGTCCCGGGTTAGAATTTGGTATTGATCTTCTCTCCGGGAGGTATAGTGGTAGTTGTCCTAGATTCTTAACCAGCTATAGCAGCCCTAATCCACTGGCTAGACCTCATGATCATGTTCAGCCCCGTTCCTGCCGGCTTTCGTATCTAGAGAACAGCTAGATGAATTTCTTGGCTCTTTGGATTTTGAATCTCTTGAAGATATCAACCCGGTGGATTTCTACGGGCAGAATGTCAGATCTGAGAGATGGAACTATGACAGCTCAAGCTTTCATCCCCATCCAAGTCTACGGACTCTCTTTTACACGAGCGACTGCAACAGCAACAGCAACTGCAACTGCAACTGCAATTGCAACGTGAACCCGAGAGACAATAGCTTCTCTGGGACAATGTGTTCCATCAATGAGAACTCCCGCCTCTATACGTTCACCGACAGAACCAGGATTTGCCCTGTTTTTGTTTTAGCCTCGTTTCGCGCAAAATTGCGAAACGAGCTGGTCCAGCTATTCAAAACGCCATTTCCAGCTGACCGGGTTAATATCTGATGAAAATAATTATGCGAGGTATTTTCTCTCCGACTATTTTATTCCCATCTTTTATTGACTCGCTCCCGTGATCCTTGATCGCTTTTAACATCTGCTACTAAAACACTCGGACTCACAGGTGCGATCAGCATTCTTTGTTTCTAATTAACGAACCAGTTACCGTAGATTCTCGGGGCTAAAACTCAACGAGAGAGAAAGAGCCGGGGGATGGAATAGCGGGGAAATATGAAATTGTAAAACCGGGCATGATAAATCCGGCGAATGATACTGAGACACGCAACATATTCGTTAGTTGCTTAACAATGGAAAGTAATGAATACAAATTAGCGAAACGTTTGTTACGGTCGGGAGCCGGCATAATGCTCACGACTTCTAGCACGAAGCAATGTTAAAAGAAAAGGTTACCTCGCCCAAGGAAATCATTTCTTTATCTATTTGTCTCCTTTCATATCCGTCAATTTTATATACAATTTTATAATCAACCTACACCCTCGTGTCTCGTCTTATTTTACTTCATTTTTTTTCCCGCCTTCATTCGTCGAAATTCACCCGAAGGCGGACGGAATTAATCAGTGACTTCATTCCGCCAGTTAACTCCGATGAACGAATTGAAATCGTTTTCATTAATCAACGGGCAATCTTTAATTAACTCCTTAAATGAAAAGCGAGCTTTGTCCGCGGTCGAAAACTTCTCGTCCTAATTATCAACCTTCTTAAACCACCCCTTCAGAGTCTCGCGGTATACTTCCCCGCGGCAACGTCTTGACTGACGCGTGTCAAATCTTCGATAACCAATCAGCATCCCTATGCAGTCAAGTTTCTAGTCTCTATTCATCGATTTTACCTTTAATAAACTCGGTGACAGCGGTGGGGTCGGTAGATAAGAAGGTGAATGGAGTTGGGGGAAGAATAGGGAAAGAAATAAAAAGAAATAAAATCTATCCCGCGCATATTCCGCCCCGAATTTTCACCCCATTTTACACGAATGATTAGTTCTTGTCTCATTGCATCACGTCATCTCGTCAGAAACCAAGCTACGCACGTTCCTACGTGGTTCCAAAGGGAAACGAACCGAAATACAGCCCTCCCTATCCCCCAACGTTAGTGTCTGTGCACGTGGCCTCCCATGCATACAAATATCTTTGACTTTACTAGGAACCAGAGTCCTCCTCGTCAAGGATCACGATTCAAGCTCACTCAGATCCGCCTGAATGGCCCGGGACAAATCCCCGGAGGACTTTTGACGAGCGGCTGTCATTAACGCTGCCGCGTTTACCTGGAAGTCAGGGAAGCGAGGAAGAACTCACACGTGATATCGGCACGCCAGGTTCATTTCGCCGGATCGGCGCTCCTCGAAATCGAGTCTCACCTTCCAACAGACCCAATCATTTTTCGCGGCCATTCATAAGCGGCTGGAAGTCTGTTTTGCACCGCGATGTAAAACCTCCTCATTCACTCCCTGTCTGTCTCGAAATACCAGCAGGCAAAGACGGCGATCCTCCCGCTAGCAGGCGACAGGAATTCCGTGGAAGAAATACCTACCCCGCGCTCCAGAGGGTAGAGACAAAATGGTTACTCCGGCACGTGCAGACGGGGCAAACCTTGTTTCGTTCAGACGAGACCCTGTGGCCACTTTTATCTTTCGTTACAGTCAATTTGGTAGTGGGGTTTAATCCGAGGCAAAATCCTAAACGAAATCCTTTATTCAACCGGACAGCGGTGGCGAGCCGCTATTACGACTCCTATGAAAGCCTGGAAGGACCCAAAAGGATTCGCATTATCAGACTGCGAGGCATTCTTTCCGCGTATCAGAATCCTCCGAGTAGTATACGCGATGCTGCATGGCAAGGAAGCGGCGCGGGTTCAAGGACCTTTCTTAGCAGGATATTTCGAGTCTGATTCAGGGGGCGTAGGTATAGACTGTTTCGTTATTTATGGGAATAAGGATGTGTTTCAGGAGTGACCGCCGCGGTGACGGTGACCCCTTGTGTCACAGCCCGTTTTCAAATCCCATTTAAATCGCATTAGGCTGATCTTGACGTATTGGTCTGTGAGCCGAAACGAATTACCTGTTTCCTAGCCGGTATTAGGTTATTCATGAACCAATAACATGCAATCCAAACTTGATGCCGTTGGTAACCAAAGTATTCCCTCGATTCGATTCCATCCGATTCCATTCGATTCGATTCGATTCGACTCGTCGTGGTTCAATCTGTCGCTACCTTGCTGGGTGGAAATAGACCATCTTCAATTACACCAGGTGGGACTTAGGCCGACGTTAACAGTTCAAAGTCCATGAATTTATAAATTCATAAATCAAAAGGTTGAAGCCAGTTTCTAAATTCAGAATGACAACGAATGGGAAAATTCCAGGCTTCATTTTTCTTCCGGATATGATCACGATTATTATTATTATTATTTTTATCATCTACTACACCCAGCTATACGAAACTCGAGAGGTGAATGCAACGGGCGTCGAGTCACGACGGAGACGAAGACGAAGAGGAAGACGGCATGCCTTTGTACCGTCGTTTACTCAGATACTCGTCACGTCCTTCATTTTCTGACGGGGTGCATCTTTATTTTTCATATTCAACCTTTTTTTACTCCCTACCCTTCGCCGCCCCCAGCCCCCAGCCACCAGCCGACTTCTCATATTCCTACAAAGCACAGGATATTTTCATTTTATTTTATACACCCTCCGTCCTATCAGCTTTTCTCTGCTCTGGTTTATCTCATTTCATCCGTCACTTTACTCTCGAGGATTTTTTAAAACGCGCGAAAAATAAAGAACAAGACGAAAATATCGAAGAAAGGAAAAGAAACGCTAGTCAGCTTCTCGCTGACAATATTCATCTGAATTATTATTATTATTATTATTATTATTACTATTATTATTATACCGCGAGGTTTGTTCTTTGGCGATTGATATTTATTATCGTGAGAAACGTTTTAGAATCCGTTCGATGAATACAAGTTATAATAAAGATTATAAATAACAACACGAGTACTCGAGGGAAAAATCAAGCAAACCTCTTCACCTTCACCTCTCCGGCCGCTTCGAGATTTTTCCAGGTAAGACTAATTGATACTTAACGCTCGCCACCCACCCCCGAAGATAGAAGAAGAAGAAGAGAAGGAAGAAGAACGATCGAGAATTATTTTTACAACTCGAGTAGTAAGTGCAGAAAATCAGGGACAATTATTATTATAAGGACAAAAAGAAAAATGTTAACCATGGTTCAGGGTGTTTCTCTTTTTTCTTTCTTTTTCTCAACCTTTTTCCATTTTTCATCGGTCGCAGCAATTGTCCCCAATTAATAATCGAACAGTGCCTTGCGGGAAATGTTTTTCTTTTCTTTTGTTCTTCTTCATTCTCTATAAGTCAACCGATCGTCGATAAACTGTGGATGTAGGAAATTAATTTTCTCATTCTATCGTAGCGTTTGGATAAAATGGAGAATTGAACAAATTTCGCATATCTAGTTACTAGGGCGCGGAAAATATGTGAAGAAGTGGAAAAAAAAAGAAAAAAAAATAACACATGATGTCGATAACGAGTCAAGCATTGCTCATTGATTTTCTGTTCACGAGTTCCAGCAGCATCAGTTCGTACCGCGAGCTGCTTGGTAAGCATCAAGAATCAAGAACCTTCTCGAGATGAGCCGCCGTGAGTTGTTAATTAACCGATGGTTCGATAATTACTAAAATACTCGTATACCCACTGGAAAATACTTCGTTCGTCAACCACGCAGGTATTGCATGCGAAAATAGAATTCGCGAGCTAGTGAAAGAGGAGAAAGAAGAAGAGAAACAAAAAAAAAAAAAAAAAAGAATATGATGTAATAAGAGGTAAAGAACGTATTCAAAGTGGAAAAAAGAAGAAAAAAAAAGGATAGAAAGAATATAAAGAGAGTGTAAAAAAAAACGAAAGAAAAAAAAAAAAAAAAAAAAATCACAAGAGTTAGTACAAAAAGCAAGGGGAACAAAAGACTGGCGCCCAGCATTGAAGCGTAGTCTCTGGAAGTTGTCTTCAATCTGGAGCAACGCTTTTTTACTCTCCGGGAAATTAAAGCTTCGACTTGCTCGTTTTACCTCGCGCGTTTGATTATATTCCTAGAAAGACGTGGAGAGATCCACTGCCTCTATTACTCCATTTCCCATCCGTGCATTGAGATAGAGATATGAAGTGAGAAAAGAGAGAGAGAGAGAGAGCAAAGCAGAGAAAGCAATTTTTCATAAATCATATACTTCTGTCTAACAAAAAAAAAAAAATGAATATAATGAATAGAATTTTTGTTTTTTTTTGATTTCCTTCAATTCGAAACACGATTTTCATTTTCTGAAACCATTCCTATTTCGATCCTATTCCTATTTTTTCTTTCTGTATTTATATTTGAGCATAAAACAGCACCAGGACTTGTGTACTACGCCTAGGAGTAAAATCCTTTACCGTTTGGATAACTAAAGTCAGGTTGGCTGTCATCCGGTAATAGAATCCGGCAGGATTGTTTCCAGGGTGTAACAACCCACAGAGAGTAATTGCCAGCCTGGTTTCCTCGGTACCTTTGGATACTGGATACCGACGTAGATACGTAGGGCGTCTTACTCACAATCAGCGGGGAAAAAATCCAGTCCGAAAAGAAACTGACCGCATCGCCTACCCATTGTCAGATTCGGGTAGTTTGATCACGGGAAATGACCACCGTCGACGATTCGGCAGGCAATGTTTGTTAGGTATCGTCGAATCGTTATGGCCTATCGCTTCTCTGATCGATGAATAGTCTGGCGGTATCGATGACACGGATTAACAAACCCGAACGAACGAAGGTACGTGTGCAGGGTCGAGGGTGGAGGTATAGCCGCTATACAGCCGGCAAAAGTTCGGTGGTTTACATCCAGCGACATCCACTTAGTCTGGCTAAAAGCTGCAGTTAATTGATTGGTAAATCGGAAAGATAGGTGAATGCGATAGGGACTTGGTACCCGAGCGAACTTGAAGAGTTAAACCGAGGCTTTGTAACCCTCCGATCTCTCTAAGCCCGAGCCATAAAGAAGCGGTGCAGTCGGTGCGAGAGACGATGGAAAGTTATGAACTCTTCCGAATCAGACTATCGTCTACGATCCTTGGAGAATTTTCTTATCGGGAGTCAAAATCTCCCGGATAACTGACCATGACACTTGACAGTGTACGCCTAGCTCCATCGTGAGAACGTACTCGGTTTATACCGAGTCAATAACGAACCTGGCTATCTGATCCTGGCACGACACCTACCCTTGGCACGGAGCCACTCATGCACTGATCTGACGTAATTATTTTCCACGTTGTTACAATACGTCGGCGTAATCGTAAACTGTGGTGTTAGCTTGTTGTTTTTTTTTTGGAAAATTGGAGAATTTCCAGTTTTCAAAATCCTGGAAATCCCTCGCGCTTCTTCTCGCAGCTAGGGGATGTCATTAAACGCCTCCTTGTGGAAGAGAGGCAGCTGGTAGCACCTAAACAAGAGACTATGTGGTGCGTTCATACTAATTGGGCGGAGGAGCATTATGGAGTATGACTAACACCCGAGTGTAGAAAACCGGGTCAAGATTTCATAATGGGTCATTCGAAGAGCCGAGACCGTAGTGGAGACTTGACTTTCAAACGCGTGGGCGACTCTCAAGCCATTTGGTTAATTCGAGTGGGTACTTCCTTGCTTCGGCGTGGACCGTAACTTTGAAACGAACATGCCCCGGGGCTTATTGTGTTGAAATTTTCGCCCTCGCCAAATGTTCCGTCAATTTAACACCGGGCAAAACCAAGAACCGGTTTTCCCGCCAATTATAGTTTAGGTGACGATAATTAATCGAACGAAAATGCGACTCCCTTTCAAATTTCCGATCGAAATAGCTCACATCGTGGCGCACAGGGCTTGTCCTTCTTAGCCAAACAACGCGACCCTGGAGTAATAATTTAAAGTTTAACTTGCGCGAAGAACGCCCAGCGTAATATTGCGAGATGGCGTAAATCATCTTCTACCCTTCTTACATGTGTCTCCTTTTCCACGCTGGTTGCAAGGCTCGCGCTTGTATATATTACCTGTCGTCTTATACGCGAGCAGTGTGACGGTGTTTCCGTCTCGGAAAATACCTCGAAACTCCAGCCTGACGGAAGAATCCCCCGGCTCATTTTGGCTTAAAATTTTCCCCCCGTAACCCGACGACGACGAGACTCCTCGCGGCTTTGTCGTCGCTTGTCGTTTTCTCGATCGAAGTTTTAGGGCCACATATGGATCTTGCACCCCCATCGAACTCCTGGATCAAGAGTAGACCGCCACCCGACACAATCATATTGTCGTTCTCTTAGTTGTTTAACTATATAACGTAGCTAACAAGGGTTGTGGTTTTAGCGCAGTATCCCACGTACGTAGGAGACGAGACAGTAGCGGCATGGCAGTCCGGGACGCGAGGAACTTTGTTGAAAACTTAGCCGCCGGCATCAGCATCGCGTGGCATGGCATAGCATAGCTTCGCATGGATAGTAAGACGCAATACGGAAGGGTGAGAAATGGGAAGAGGCGAGATAAGGCGAGAGAATCGACGACGCTGTGCACACAGACCAGATATACTCTGATGCAGTCATAGGGTGTCGCGTCGAAATATATTTTCAGGGATATGACGCGCCTAAGTACATCCAGCAGTCGGATAGCTCCTGAGGGAATCTAGAGGAATCTTTTCGGCCGTCTTATCGTTAGAAAAGGGGAAAAGAAGATCTCCTACTCTTAAGCGGCACGACTAGTGTGACCGAACGAAAGGAAGGTGATTTTTGGGAATTTTTTCAGAGAAAACTACCGCGTGGAATGTTTTCATGTTTCAAGGATGTATTTGTGGATGTATAATAAATACGTGATCAAATTTTCGGGCGAAAGTACTGAAAATTCAATGAGTTATTCGCAATCTGTCCAAATTTAAAGAAATTCTAGTACGTCACTTTTCATGGTATAGACCATCGAAATATGAGAAAAGGAGAAAATCAAATTGAAAAATAATCGCATGGACGAACCAAGAATTTAAATCGACCCTGAAAATCTTTCGACATCTTCGTCGAACGTCCTTCGGAAACCACCCCTGTGATATACCGCGGGTATAGTATAATCCATAACGTCAGAGCATGTCCCACGCCTGGTACAACTAGACATTTGTAACGATGTGTGAGGCGGACGTGTACAGTGCCTTCGGCGAGGTGCGGGGCTGGGGGTGGGGGTGGATAATATACATGGATATATCTGGGTATATGAGTAAGCTCCAACATAACGCAATTCCCGTGGTATGAATATCAAGGTAATTGAATCCCAACACGGGAATGAAATTCCCGGAGGGTTTTTTCTTTTATCATACTATATGCAGGAAGGACCTCCGCCTTTCCTCGTTCCTCGTCCTGGTCCTCCGTTGTGCGACCTCTTCTTTATTCCCTCGGGCAATTGATCGCGGCTAACCGACAGAAGGAATAGAATGGACACAGTCGCAAATTCGAGACAAAGATGAGACACATGAAACGTGTGGAGGCTTGGCTCGTGAAACACAATCAGTCCATCACTCCATATTTTTTTTTTTTTTTAAGAGGAATTCTGAAACGGATCCGCGAGGAAGGGTTGAATTTTTATAAAAGACGTAGGTAAAAAACTGGGCTGTTCCCCGCTGGAGTTTACCTTTTAAATCGAGCCAATAAACTAGAGTAGAATTTAGGGAAAAGCCAATCTAATCTTCCCGTTCCAATTTATTCGAACAAAGTGTTGCTAGGTTAACGAACACGAACCTTGTAACAGTGGTTCGCCATTCGCCTTTCGAAACGGTGCAACACCGAGGGTATAAACAGGGCCGGGGGTTGATAAGTCGTAAAAAGTTTCTCCCCCTGTGGAGAAAAAAGGGATATATCCTCCTGCCTCCGACCGGCTCGTCCTTTTCTTCATGAGAATTGAGGTAATCGGTCAACAGGCCCAAAAGGCGGGGGCTAAATTCTTCCATAAAATAAACTCGCAACCCCCGAGTAAAAAATAAAAAAAAATCTGCCCTTTCTCTCGATCCACTTAAACCGTAGAAGAAACGGTTTTACGGAGAGGAGAATCTATCCAGGATATCTGAGAGCTGGATAAAAGTACATTGGACTAGGATAGTCCTTGGGGGTGGTTGCCTACCCCCGAGGTTTACGATTCCCACAAATTAAACTCACCGCAGGGTTCTCTCCTCCCTCTTCTTGTATGTATCCAGTTTTGCGATACAGTTGGGTGAAGAAAAATGTCCGAATTCAGGAAAGGAACAGGAAATAAATGAATGAATAAATGAACGAGTGAATGCAGCGTCAAGGATCGCAGCGGGGAGCGAGGGTGCGAAATAAAATATCTGAAACGGGTCTCGGGTAGAAAACCAGAGGAGTTCTTGGGGTGAGTGAGTTAAGGCCTGATGGGTTAAGCCCTTGTGCGAAAAGCCAGAATTCTTCTTAATTCCTCTTAAAAGAAAGGCTATAGCCGAGCAAGTGGCTATAATTTAGCAGTGGGTTCTTCCCCCCCGTGGAAAGAGGCCGATCCCCATTCCCGAATTTCCCAACCCCCACCACCCCCTGGCAGCTCATCCTACTAGACATAATTAATCACCCTATAGCGCCCACTGGACAAGACAGTATAGTATATGGCGTCAGGAAACGCCACCATATAAATGCGTTTCCTAATTTATAGTGTACCACACACTTTGTCTCTGTCCACCTCTTTACCTCACAAAATGATATTTAATTACGTATATAGGTATACCTATATATATAACATATATACACACACATATTACTGTACTGTATTTTCTTCTTCTTCTTCATATTTTCTTACCCTCATTTTTATTTATTTATTTCTTTCTTTTTCTTCTTCTTCTTCTTCTTCTTCTCTCTTTTTCTCGTCGTCCTTCCGTTTTCAACTTCGGTACCGAAGGAGAGGTCCAAGTAACATCCGAACAAATTGCCTTGCCGTGTGTCTCTGACCCAAGGCAAAGTTATACCACTGTCAATTGACCCCACTTACTGAACGGTGCGGCGCATCCGTTGCGGGAGATATTCGCGTTTCAACCGATTCACTCTGTCGCTTGCTGACAGACGGACAGACGGACATTTCTGCCGCTTGAGTACGTACAAATTTATGTATACCTATACCTATGTACCTGGATAATGTCTATATATATATATATATATATATATATGCATGTATATGGCTGACCATTCACGTACCTACTATACTACGTCGTATAAAGCCGGATTCACGAGTGACCAAAAGTAGTAGTGGGGTCGCAAATTTTCCATGTAAATTTTCCAAAGCCAAGCTTGAAACGCTGGTGTTGCAAGCTGCAAGCCCGAAATGCAGATTTAATCTCCGACCGCTGGAATCGCACGAAAACTCATTTCACAGAGCGCGTTTCTATGTACAGTTCAGTGGACAAGAGATAGAGTTGTTTGGTCTAGGAATGGAAACGTGTATATATCTAGAGAATAACGGAAGATAAAGATAAATGCGGAAAAAATTCTCAACCCCTATTCGAAGATTTGTGCGGGGTGAGGTAGTAAAAAAAAAAAGAAAAGGTTTCGTCTCAATTTTGGATAAAAAAACGAAAAAGGAGGATGGTAACAAAAATGAAAGATAAAAAAAGAAGAACTCTCGACGTAATATTTTTTGTTGAAAAAAAAAACAAAAAAAAAAAAAATGTGAACGACGTGAGTGAGAAACGCTGCCATACATCAGGCTTACAACCACATTTCACCGAGGCCAAGTTCTTGCGTGTAGATTTAGGTACACACACGCGACTCCACCCCTAATCTACGGTCCCTTTCCGCTTTGACACTCATCTATATGCCCCTTTATTGGTCGGTGTAGCTAATTTCGTAAAGGCTTGATGATACTCCGTTACTTCCGGTTGTTCAATCGATACAAAAGTTCCGGTGTCGGACTGGTGGTTGGGGAAAGGGGGTAGTAGTAAATGGAGATGAAAAGAAGTGAAGAGAAGAGAGACGAGAAGAGAAGGAAAGTGAATGACGAAGGGATGAGAAAATTGGTGAAAAGTTTTTAAGCTCGTTGTAATAACTAATTAGGGACTCGGTGTAGGTATATTTCGCGCGATAGAGCTTACCCCCGGAGGTCTTGATTCGTGGGGAAAAAAAAAAGAGAAACGTAAATGACGAATAAAAACTGTTGGAAACGATGCGAATAATTATAACGATGAATTAGAAAACAAAGAACAAGAAATAAAAAAAAAAAAAGAGAGAGAGAGAGAGAACGGTAAGTAAATCGTGAAAGGCACTTGAAAATAAAAACACGTTTCAATACCGAAGCACAACAACGTACAGCTATATTTTTCTTTTTTTTTTTTTTGAAAAAACTTCATTAATAAACCGCTTCAACGAACTCAGGGCAAATATGTATAACGGCACAAAGAGAACTCTCGCGATCAACGGTCCGTGAATAAAAAAAGAAATATTTATGAATAAAGCAGATGATCAATTCTCGGTTTAATTGAACTGATAAATTATTATTTTATCTTTTTTTAGTATATATATACATAGTCTGAAGGAAACTAACTAGTCGTGGATAGAATTATACTGCACTTGCGAATGGTATGATTGAAAAATCCACCCTGCAGATCGGAGCGATACTCTTTTTCTAACGGCGGGTACGATTCAACCCCCTGGGGTTGGATTAAATTCCGGAATAGTGAAAATTCCGAGTTTCGATATTTTCCCGAAAGTTTGGATAGGCGATTCGAAAAACTTCGAAGAATCCGAATCTTGGGATTCGCTAATGTACTCATGAACGTTTCTGAAAATTTTAATCTGACTTAAACAAGTTCGGAAGTTTGACCCGGCCCTGAACCGCCTGCAGCGTAATTTGCTTTATCCAGATCTTGTGTGTACACTAAACTGATCCTTAGTGGACCATAAAGCCCCCTGATACTTTGGCTAATTCATTTTTACGATCAGCCTGAAAATGACCGCGATATAAACCCCGGCTATTTTCTTATTGCACGAAACCTCGAGCTCTCGATACCTTCGTATACCTATACCCAATCCTCGAGGTACTTTACCTCTCGTGCCGATGTACGCTTTCATAATTCACACCGTTACACGCGATTAGATAATAACCAACACTCGTTTTCTCGTGTCCGAGCAATAATCAGAAGCACAAATAATAACGGACACTTATCTCCCGTCGATTAAGGGTAGGTGGGTATAGGCACC
Source organism: Rhogogaster chlorosoma (assembly GCA_944452935.1). Taxonomy (NCBI): domain Eukaryota; kingdom Metazoa; phylum Arthropoda; class Insecta; order Hymenoptera; family Tenthredinidae; genus Rhogogaster; species Rhogogaster chlorosoma. The sequence continues at coordinate 1,839,629 of OX101801.1, read as the reverse complement.
AGAGAAAAACGGAAGAGAATGAAAATAAGAATGATAAAAATGAATAAAAAACAACAACTAAAAAAAAAAGAAGAGGATAACAGACAATTAAAAGACCCTAGATCCGAAGGGATGAAGAGATAGTGTTTTCCGTCGAAGTACCGGGGTGTATTTTTAAGGGAGAAATAGTGGGTCTAGGTAGTAAATTTTCCCGCTAGTCAGCTTTACTCCTCTTGGGTCCATTCCATGCCCAACAGAAGACAGCGCTGGGCAGGTTCGGCGAGGTTGGTGGTAGCGGCGGCTAGCCAGCTGTGCAGGAATGGCAGAGGAGTCCCGTCAGAAGAACGGTTAGATATACAGTTTGGCCCACTCGAGGGGATTCCCCTGCCAAAGTTATACGTCTATCCCTTGCGAACTCACACGCCCATCCAACGGCGCAAAGGAACGAACGAACGAACGAACGAACGAACGAGCCCAAACCCCTCGCGAGCACCCTAACCGGAAGAGGGCTTTATTAGGGGCTCCTCTCACCCCGTAGAGCCGTACAGCAAAAGAGGGATTCCCCGTGACTTTGTTCCGGCGATATCCACTCTTTGAATCCACTCCAACTGTTATCAATAAACTACAGTCTCGCCCTGGCCTCGGCGCGATTCGACGATTGTCGATGAGACGTTATCGTTAGTCGTAAAGGGATGATCGAGATATGTACGAGAGGTAACGGGCGCGGGGGAGAATGTCACATCCCTGGGTTCTCGGAAGCGTTGGGAAGAGTCGTCTGATTCTGTGACACCGGCGAAGCTCCTGCCTATCCGTAAGACATCGATATCCCATAATACCCTTTAATCTCGTCCAACTATGGCACAGCCAACCCCAGACATGATCACGGCGTGTATCCTAACAGCACTGCCGAACTTCGGGAGAACTTACTTTCAGATCTATAATCAATTATCTTGAGATACTATCCGAGTCCAAGGGCCAGCTTCAGAGCTTTAGAGCTGATGCTGTGACGCTTCTATCCGCGGACCAAAATCTCGCCGAAAATCGAAATACTTCGGAACGAGTCGGGAATGGGTGGGAATGAAACTGGTCATCGGATCTTGACTTTGGTCAATTCCTGTGTCGAGTGGGGTGGGAAAGTTCTCTGCTTCGAGCCCTTTTAAATGTGGTTCGTTACGCGGATATGGAATGACTAGCTAACCCAGTTTCGGGAATGGGAATAGCGGAAGATGTACGCTACGTGCATTCGGCATTGAGACGGAGCTGGTCTTCTGCGAAGTAGTGTATCGTAGCCAGCTGCACCCTGCAGCAGATACTTGAAAAGGTGTATGAAAAGGATCTCCGTTTCGTATTCCATGCAAGTATTTATCCACTCGCATTCGGTACTAGTTGCAGCCCTGCTCTGCCGTTTCTTCAATTCGTAGTACGTAGGAGGTGAATAAATGATGAGGGTGTATAAATATACGAATACATACGCTTATTTCGTTAAGGGTAATGCCGAACCAGAACCCAGACCTTTCAAGGCATTCATGGCTATTCATACTCTCGCGGTACAGATCCCATAAAATAATCATGCATGTCCTCCTCCGGGTTTCATTCGTCTTTCATCCCCGCACAAGGTAAGATGGGATTATGATGCGACGCTAATTGGGACCCGGATATAAATTATACCCTTTCATTGATCGTGCTCGACTGATATCGCGGTGGTGAAAAAATTGAACATTAACTCTAGAGCAGAATTAACAAAAAAAAAAACTATTTCCCCCACCGCCCAGTACCGCCGAACGCGTACGGCTCGGCCCAGCCCGAAAGCGTTATTACTTTTAAAACAAAATTAATATATTTCCATGTCCAAATATGATGATTAATAATGGCGCATCTCGCGATGAAGCGAATATTAAAATTCATTCATGATATGATTTTTCGTAGGTAGATGAATTTTTCGTATGTAATACATACTCCCTGCCCACGTCAGTTTAATTGCGAGTAAAGCTCGTGGGATAGGGAGTGAGAGAGCTTTTCTCGATAAATCACCCAGGCGAAGAAGAACTTTCTGTGAAATGAATTTTTGATGAATTGTTAGGCACGCAATGATCGGGGAACGCGCATGCCACCGAGTCTGCAGCTCGGATTTCACCTACTTAATGTAGTATATCATTTCTTCGGTTATACCTGCCGGTAATTTATACCGTTAAGACGTTTTCGAGATGTGCGTGGACGTGACAGCCACCAACGAACCGTAGTTGATGATCCCATGAACTCCATATATTTCGAGTTCAAGTATATATAATCGATCCTCCGGACCAGCTCTAAAAGGTTTTGATCAATAACACCAGAGCCTTCTGACTCGTAACTCGGACTGAAACCTGGCCGATTGATTCTTGGCCGGTAACTTTGACACCATGGACAAAAAATGGGACATTTTACCCGGCCAAGCCCCCTAAACGATTTAATAAAATCACGCCACTGTACCCGATGCTGGCCAGTAAAGATGGCCGCCAGCCGCTACCCTTTTGCCAAAATCTCTCCTCCTCCTTATCGCGGTTAAATCTGACCGAGTTCTTGGGACTTTCGGTTAAGCCACAGGGTAAGCGGCGACCGGCCAGATTCTAGGGCGGATTTCTTTCCGAGGATATGGCCTAGGATGACCTCGGAATGATTATGAAACTGTTTGATAGCGCTCGTCTCGATGCTGACACAATGTGCGGCTGGGTTTCGGGGAGAACTTCTCCGGCAATTTACCGGCCACGCATATATTCGCGAATGGTTAAGCCGTGTGTAGATAAGTACCGAGGACTAGGGCCATTGTTTTCGAGCTCAACGAGGTTTTTATTTTCAGGAATAAAGTTGCGGGTTCAACTGATTTATACTGCCGTAGAAGTCTGCGGGGACGGCGAGAGAGCCGGTTGGATTAGCCGGGTTTTACCCGTCGATGTATAGCCGCCGGAACGGATTTTGGGCCGAAATTCTGGCCATGTTTCGCGGGCTATTAAGACAAGCTCGGGGACTCTCGCTCTCCTGGAGGACAGTTACCGAAACCGTTTGCTGACACAGTAATGGAGACAGTATAGGTATCCGTTGCCCAGAGATCAACGCTCCAAGCTGGCCATTGAGCGGCACAAACTACCGCCGCAATTGATTAACTGACTGGCCAGGATTGAGAATTTCGTCTGATTTAGTTTTCTAATGGGATTAGGATTTTTCACTGTGGATCGTACGGCTATGAGAAGAAAAGGTTCGAGCCTGGAAGTAGAGAGTTCTGATGGGAGCCTTTAGCGAGCGGTTTTATACACCGAGTTACAATTTAATCATCAGTTTAAATCCCGGACACAGCATGGTAGGAATTAAGTGATAGTCAGGTTTTTTTCATTTACGAGGTAAAAATGCAAATTAACTTAGGTAGTAATATACACGCAGTTGAGGGGCTTGATTTATCGGCGTTACAGCTTTGTACAGTTTCGTTAAATTCCCTGTCCCGGTACACGGCGCCGGCGTTGGTGCGGGATCATTCAAGAACTCCTTTTATAAGGCGATACAATAGCGAACGGAATTAACCAGCCAGGTGTAGTGGAGTTTTTAATAAAACTATGAAGTCCGGGGTGCAAGACAGGCGACAATTCTTCTTCCCGACGAGTGCGGTCCCTCGATAACAAAATTCTAATAACAATGTAATTTAAACTTTCCCATGGAAGGTACTTTCCTCTTACCATTTTGCACCTCGTCGCTCCGTCTGGTAGCCACCTCTTTGCACAATGGGAAGAGCACAGGGCAAAGTCCCGCTGCTGCGTTAACTCTCCGTATAATATTTCGCGATAAACTTCTTTCCTCCCATACCTTTTTAATGCCTGGTCGAAAACGAATGGCGATTATTACCCCGAAACTTCCCCGTGGCTCGATGCCGAGGAATTCTTATTCTCCCATTAAACATCCGAAAATTACTTCGCCGGGGATCTCATTCTTGGCCTTCGACTTTCCATAGTTTTGCCTTAATTGCCGTTGACGCTGAACTTTCCAACTTTCAACACTGGCTCGGCTGAGATCCTTCCTGGCTATGTTGTCTCGAGGTTAGCTGGTGCCCATTGTGTCCACAAACCACCGCAGCCCTCTAATTCCCGCTCCGACCGCCCTTGTTTATTTATATTATATAAAGGGGGGTTTCATTATGTGGAATTAAACCCTTCGCCGTCACAGCTGATAATTGTTCGAAGAATTCCCGCCAGTACAGCTGGTAAATGTGTTTCTAATTGACGGAGGGAATAAAACAGCAGCTCTAAATATGGCAGAGGCAAGTTCTTCAAGGTGTGGCGAGCTGGTTGGCTGGTTTAATAACTTGGTACCTTAAGTTTCAGCGGAAACTTGCACCAGGTTATTTCAACGCCGTGGCGTGGCGTGGCACGGCGTCGTGGCGCGGCGCGGCGCGGGGCCCCGACGTCGTATTAATATTAGTCTCAGATTAGCACCGCTTTAACTACGGCTTCCTCGGTGATAAACGACCGAGCAAAGACTCTTCGGGGGTGGGAGGATCCTTGGTAAGAGACGGTAAATTCTCTCCTCTAATAAGTGCGTCTATAAACGGAAAGACGCGATAGAATAGATTGAGCGGAGAAGATGAATTGTGAAGAAGTATAGCCCAACTTTCGCACTCTCCCTTGCCTCACTCGGGATGTCAAACTCTTTAATATCGCATAGCGACCACGAGCCACCCTCGCCTCTCGCCTCTCGCACCTTCCCTTCTCTTTCTTTGACCAGAATGACAAATTTCTTCTTACCTGGTGCAGGAATGAGTCGGCCTCATTCCCCCGGGTTTAAACCGTCTTCTGTACTCGAGATCTTATCGGTGCAGAGCACATCAACCCTGGAAGAAGAGGGTCTGTGTACATATTTGAAAGTTTGCTTCCGTTTACGCTCATCTCCTGACGCACTTCGGCTTCGTCTTCTCCTACTTCTTCACCGTGAAAAAAATCCACATTTCGAGAATTTTTGCTTGACGTTTTCAATCCCTGTCCAACAGCTCCTTTGACGTGACAAATTTCCGGAGCAATCGCAGCTTCCGGGAAAAAGGAATACAGCGAGAAAATTGTCGGATAATCCAAGTTTCTTCGTGGTGTGTACCGCGTCATCATTGAAAAATGTAATGAACACCGACGGTTAGTATCCCCCCTGGGGTTTCCGTCCGTGAGAATTTTAGCTACTTCCTGATATACCAGCAGGGTGTCGCTGGGGTAAAGCTGGCATCATCTCATCTGCTAAAATCTTGAGATCCGCATGAGGGTTGGGGGTAATATTTCCCCGGCGGAAGTCAAGGAAGCAGTAAAGTCCCGGCATGATAATTTACTGTGAAACTCGTATACATAGGTGGCTTAGAGTGAGCGTAAACGCGGATAGGAGCCGCGTCCATGTGTACAAGCAAGACGAGGAGTAACCAGTGGGAGTGAGAAGCGAGCAGACATTAGATGAGTAGATACATAGTGATATTTCATCCTTTGATGAATTACAGAAACTTTAAGCCCCTGCATCGTGGAAGTTGGTCTCTCTCGGGCAGCCCAGGTGCCGGATAGTCAACTCAACTCAACTACGACGTTGTGGTATGAGGTGTAAGTAACGGGGGCTGGTTGAAAAATTTCAAACAAACTTTTTCACCGCCACGAACCACCGCCGCCGTCAAACACCGTACCAAGATGGTTTCAGAACGGATTTCCCATCCGGGAAAAATATAGAAAATAATTCCCCGGCTAAACTCCTCGGAGATTATCGCACCATTCTAAATTCTCCCACATCAGACACGTAGCCATAATCGCCAAGGGAGTCCAACTTAGATTTCCTGCTCTCCCACGGGCCGGCGAACACCTCGCACTACGCTATTCCATCTCGGATATAACCGTCGCCAGGAAAAGCACGTTACTGCAGAAACCTCGAATGTTTAATTAACGATCCGAGTCTCGCCGCCTCATGAAACTGAAAATTTTTCGCCGCTGCTAATTGAATGGTGAAAGAGAGTTGTTGCCTCTAATACCCCGCGAATTTACCTACACGATGGGTTGATTTTGATACACTTATCGCGCGAATCCATAACTCCGTTTCTCCCGGTCGATGCGGCTTTAGAAACACGCAAAGCTTGAGCGTTGCAGAAGGGACATGTTATAAATACCCTCCGTAGAGTTGGGAGGAAATGTTTCTTTTTTCTTTTCGTTTTCTCCTCCATTTATTTTTATCCGCGAGTACAGTATCCTTGCCGATCATAATTGCGCGGTGTATAACGCTTTATCAGATTATACGAGAAGGGTTGGGGCCTCGAGGTAACTCCTTTAGCCCCGCTCCTTCTTTTCACTAATACCACAACAGCTCTCCTGCCACGTTGTTGCCGGAGTTAACTAGCTCCATCAAAAAGGGTAGGGTGACCTTGTCGTTGACAATCTGATTATAGTATCAACCGGCAAGGAACTGGCGGACTAGCAAACACGAAATCCTTTGATCGAAGGTAGGTACGACGTGAGAAAGTAACCCTTAAAAAACCTGCACCCCAATTACATTATGGAATATTTGCTTCACTTTTTCGCTCCTGTGATTCCATCTGATATTGACCCCAGCACATGATCACTGTCGAACTCCTCTTCGGCTGGATCGTAAAACGAGTTGGCTCCTTTGATTCGGCATCGATCCTCCCCGGCCCAATTGTTGTCGAACAGTTTTAGAACGCCCGATTAATAGTGAATTGATTGATCGATTTGTACCAGTAGCCGTTCAGTCTCGTTAGTGAAAATCCACTCCAATTTCAATACGGAATCCGTTCCTTTTGTCCAGGTCTGTCACGTTGCGCCAATACGGAGCCGGATGCCTCGTCATCGCTCGTTGTAACATCCGGCAAAGTCGAACGCGCTCCGAATTGTCTTCGTATAAATTCAGGCAGCCCGGGGAACCGGATAACTGAGAATGAACAGAACCGATGCAGGTTGTCTTGGACGGTCGCTGGGATTAGCTCCACCAGCTAGAGATTCGATTTGGCGTTGCACCAGCGCAATTACCCGCGCCACCCTAGGCGGTCCACGAAGGGTGACGTAGTGTGGCGACAGTAAACCCGTCTAATCAACCATAAAATTAAACGTGCCCCGTACGTACGGCGGAGTTTGGCGTGGAACGAAGGAGCGAGGAGAGACTAGAGGCGGTTACGGAGTTTATAAACCAAAGATTTTGCAACAATTTTAAGGGGCTTTGCGCCACGGAGGATCAATAAGCTCCCGTCCTCCGTGGATTTGTTGGAAAACTAAAAAAAAAAAAATCGTTTCGTCATTTAAAGTGACGGGAATAGCAGTCAGATTTTTTCACTCGCTTTAACTAGAACCGCGCGGTGAATACTTTTGCATTATTATTCCCGCGACTTAAAATAGTCGAGTAAATTCCCAGCGAATTCCCGAGCACAACCTCATTACAGACCTTTGTCGAGCCTGGCCTGCTCTGTTCTGTTCTGTTCTGGTCTGGCTTTCTAGAATGGAATGGAATGAAACGGAACGGAACGCGGTCACCAAGGGGTAAAACCAGGCCTCAACGAGGCCGCGGGTCTACTCGCTGAGAGGAATTGCAAAAGTAACCAAGCCCGGCTTTGACCCCAGCCGCGTTACACCATAGTCTGATTTCTGCGCCCGAGACGAGTTTAATTCAAAAGTTCTTACCGGTTGTGTCAGATTCACGATGACGAGAGGAATATACCGGGACCGGTTCCACTGGCTTGGCACTGTGATATCTCAGCTTTAACTAGCACCTACTCGACGTGGAAACTTCAGCCATATTCTGCGCTAGCCTAGCTAAACAGGCAGGAATACGATAAGGAACACAAACCCACCTCGTCATGGGTAAATATCAAGGGAATTAATGCACCCTGAGAACTTGGAAAATGAAAATACTAACCAGCACGAGTACTACAACCATCGCCGCCACTACCAACGGCATGTCAACCCTGGTGGACGACCCTCGACGGCGGGCTGGTCGCTCCGCTCTTGGCTAACGTAAACAACAAAGGATCACTCCTGTGTTTCATGGCGTGTGAGGTATAATTGCTAGTCCCATGGCGAAGGCTTTTCCGGTTCACACACTGCATCCCTTAGATCTTGGGGCGGCCGACAGTGGCGATATACTCGCGAATGACTGGCGTATTAGGAACGAGGTTTTAGAGCCGTTTGTGGAATCGATTCATTGGAGGCACGGTCTCATCCCCTGACCGGAACATGCTTCCAATAAACTGCTGCAAACAAGGCCGGACGTGGAGCCAGGGAACGAGACGACTAACCAACGAACCCCATAGAGAGCAGACTCGTAAAGACCGGCTATTTTGGGCAAGGGAACGTCGTGTAAAGTTTGTGTAACAACGGAGAGGTGAGAATAACAAGTTTAGAAGCTGAATAAGGCGGAAGATGAAAATTAGGTGTTTTTTCGACCAACCCTTGATGGATTGATTGATGGTACCTACTCGGTGCTCGATGAAGCTTGAACCAAAGCTCCACACATTAGCGGTAGCGTGCAGGCGGCCGTAGCTTATCTTGCCAGGATTGAAACAACTCGCTAAGCGAGCAGTAAATAAGAATATCAATATCTGAGGATTGGGGATCGGGGATTTAGGACTGAGGATTGAGGATTGGGGCGACGGAGCGCGCAGTATAGCAGAATAAGGTGGAAATAAAATCGATCCGATAAGTAGGCGACCGTCGGGTTATACGATTGGGCTGTGTTAGTGTAGGAAAACAAATGAACGTACCATTGAAAAGCCATCTAGCCAAGAAGTTGGGTTCGCAGGGTGGTGCTTTTTGGTTCAGGTGCTGTCGCGTATAGAATCAGAGTTTAATGGGCATAACGATTGAAAGAGTGGCAAGAGTGAAACCCTATCGGTACAATATATCAGCCCTTTTGATCCCGGAAAACCCGTATAAAGGTAAAGCAGTCGAATTGGAACGGCAAGCTCCAACGAAGTGTGACTACCGAAATGAAACGCAAATCTAAAGAGTGCAAATACCATGGTGTATATACGGATGAAGTAGGACCTGTACGTATACCTGATACCTGTTTCATCACCAGAATTACTTTGCAGACCAAGGGCTGATGACATTACGAGGTAAAAATAAAATACGGCGAAAATAAATAAAAATCTACTCCTCTTTGATCTCCACAGCTGGCTTTGGAAATAAATTAAAAATCGATGTTACGCGATCAGAGTTACCTTCCCTCGGTACGTTGTACCTGCCTCCCCAACGAGATTGAATTCTGGTCTCCCTCTCCCTCGCCCCTCGCCTTCCTCTCTCTTCCCTTGGCCCGTAAGAAAACCATCACGTTCTGACGTCCCGGTGAGAGTACTTTGCCAAACTCTAGCCTCGGTGAAAGGGGAAAGGGGGGAAGAGGCAAGGCGCTGAGGGTGCCACAGAAGAAGTCCGTCTAATTAAGATTGAAGAGACGATTGCAGTTCTGGTCACGTGCACTTTGTGCAAGTGAACAGTTCCGCGAGCACCTCTAAGTGATCACGTGTCGAAGGGATTCAACATCCCCTGAAATAAAATGGGAAACTTACCATTTAAACAGCGCTCATCCTTTACCACACCTAAGTAGTTCCCCGGCGAACTCTCTCCGATCCCCTTCAATTTTACGACTGATAATTACCCTCGTTAACTGATTAACCCGTCCGGTTGCACCCACTACCGATTTACATCCTGTTTAGGAGTTATCCAAGTACCTACCTACCCGGGTCTTGGACTAGGTTTGTGGTTATTAGCCACCACTGTGGTCGGCCCGACCGCAAACGGAACGCATCGCTTTGGTTGGTCTCTTGTACTATGCTGGTAATTTCCTATGTGCACTAACGCCATGTGCCATGTACACCTGCAGATATTCTACCATACTCTGGTCGATAGATACTTAGTCTGTGGAGGTAAAGATGCATGCGGGTCTTTCATCTCGTCTGTTTCATCGTTCATCCTCACCTGAGGTAAAGTTCGGGTAGCATGCGGTACGAAACGCGAAGTATAAGAAGAAGAAGGGGGAAGTGGGAATGGGGAATGGGGAGGAGAGGAAGATGTAGTGTAACAAATAAGCCACGTTATTTATTTGGACACTCGAGGTGTCAGGGAGGTAAAGTTGAGCCTGTTGGCACGCAGTGTCTTCCCACCCTGGTTGAATTATATCTTTTCTCAGCTTTCCGGATCTCGAACACGTGACTTTATTCCCTCGGTGAAATTTCCCAGATTAAACGCATTTCCGGGGCTGACTTGGATTCCGCAAACTACATTATTATCGGGTCTCACAATTCGACTCAACATTCAGCCACCGAAATAAGGGCAACTCTTTGTCTCGCTGTTTTATTTCCACTTTTGCGGAATGATTTACCCCCCTGGACCCTGTCGTGGGAAATCAAATATATACACTCTGAGTAAACGAAGCCTGGGGGAGAAATGCCAGGGGTCAATATGAAGGAAGGTGCAGCAGGGCAGAGCGGTTCCCGACTTTTTTAAGAAATAGAATCAAAAATAATGCCCGCCCCAGCTGGTCGCACCTTGGCAATTCAATTCGACAGTTGAAGCACGGATCTGCACACCTCGGTGATGGCAAGAATTTGTAGAAACTCCGGCGTCCCGGTGCTCAGGATCAGGATCAGGATCGGGACGTACGCGTCCTGGGCGGTTACTGGTAGCTAATCCATCACCGAAGGACAGCTTCGCTAATGGTTCGAAACCTCGGATCGATTTATCGACTGTGGTAAATTCATACTAATTTTCTTCTTTGTTCAGTGGGATTACCGAGTCTCCGCAGGTCACGGGGTGTAATCAGTCCCCACGCACTTAGGGTACTACATGCACATACGTGGCGAGATAAAAACACCCGGAGAATCCGCTCCCTCTCATTAACGCCTCGATCAAGATTCCGCCATAGTTTTTTTACCCCACTCCCATCAATCCCGTCCTTTTTTTTATCCCCGAGGTTTCCTCTTCCTATTTTTCATTCCTCGTAGTAGAGGCGAGCCGACGCCCGGAACACTCCCCTGGGAAAATTTGCCGATTAAGCCCAAGTCCACAAAGAAGATTCGGCCGGTTTACCCTTGACAGTTTTTTTCTTCCACGGGATGGATTCGCGGTCCAAGTATCAGCTGCAGGTTACAGAAAACGTCATTCAGGTATCTGTTACACCTACCCAGACCTATACTTCTCTCGTGTCCTTTTAATCAAACTTTTCGAAAAGCAGAATTCCTCCCGAAATTTTCCTCTCGGCGATAGTTTTGTCCCAGTATCTTCAACCCTGTTTAAAACTCAGGAGATTCTCAGCTCTCAAGGACTCCGTGATCCTTCGAGCTTCAGATCGTATGAGACGGTCCAGATGTCAAAATTTGCAACGGGATGCCGGCGTCTATCGATCTTCGGCAATTGGTGCGTCGCGTCGGCCTCGAATTGCCACTGATACAGAATCTCGCACGGGGTCCAACTGTGTTGACTCAACCACTATGCTCAGGTGGGGTTCGTGCCCCGGGCTTAAATGTGGGCTCGCAAAGGCATCAATTACTGAGATGCAGTACCGGGAGCAGGAGCAGCAGCAGCAGTTGCATCATCTCCGTAAACAGCATCACTAAACGGATATTCGCACTGGACACAGATGCGCGCGTGCAATGCCTGGCCGTAATACGAGATCATCCTTATTGCTGCTTAAAAGCACGTATCGTACGTTGGAGAATTTATAACGGCGTGTTTAAGAGGCGAATGAAAATTTTCCTGCCCGCTTTTAATGCCCTCATACGATAATCTACCTCGTTAAAAATTTCGTCGTCCCTCTCTGTACATGGAGTGAAAATTTTCTAGGGCTAATCGAATCCGCGATCATTCGATTCCCGGCCTGGATCGAAGTTGCGAAGTTATATACTTGCCTACTTGCAAAAATAACTTCATTATCCTTTTACTCCTCATTTTTGTTTTTTTTTTCTTTGATAATATTTACCTAGCAGATATACTTTTCAGTTGTTGTATATACGTATGCCCCATCGCGCCAATTTGTTCAATTAGTTGTGCTTTAACCATGCGACGTGGTATCGATCCTCTCTCGACGTATCCACATCCCTTCTGCCACCCTCTCTCATCGTCGTGTCCTCGTTATAATTTCATTCTAACAAATTTCGTGTCGGAGTGGCCATTATCGGTCTAGATACTGTTTCACCGGAAGTAAAAAAATATGAAAAGAAAAAAGAAATACTAAAATTTGAAACAATAACGATGAATCCCTGGCCTTTATTTTTATTCTACAACCCCCGCCTATTAACGAGGCGTTATTATAAATCGACGAATTTATCCTCGCGGTAAGGAAATTCGTCATCGTAATTTGGAAAGGGGAAAAAAAAAGGAAAAAAAAAAGAGAGAAAAACTCCTGGCCTTGACGTTTTTGGATTATAACCATACTATGTCGACTCCACGTTATGCTAATGCAGGCATGCACCGACACTGTATTAGTCATCCGTTTATCCGTGTTTCGTCCGTCAGATCCATTCCGCTCGCTTCAGCTGCCGAAATAATTTCGGTACGCAAAACAACAAGCCCGAGCTGGATTTTAGTCACAGTGAAATAATTCCGGTGAATTTCACCACTGCGGCTATACTGCACATGGTGAAGCTGTATGAAAGGCGAGATAATTCCTCGCTGAAAGCCGGCGCCTCACCCTTATCTTGTAGAAAAATTCGGATAAAAGAAGAAAAAAGAAAAAAGAAAAAAAAAACAACTAAAAACTAAATTCATTGACTGCAGACGAGATGAAACTCGATTCTTATCAAAGGGGACAAAAAAGAGAAAAAAAAAAACGAAAGAATCTCTTTGTTCAATTTTCGCCTTTTTTACTTTAACCCTTTTTTCTTTTTTCCTTTTTTTCCTTTTTTTCTCTCTCCCCCGCTTATTGACATCGGAAAAGGGTCGGGTTTGATGAAAGTTTGAAGGCGGTGTTTGATACTGGAAAATTGGTATTGTTGAAGGTAAAAATCAGGTGGGTAGGTACAAACATTGAAAAGGTTCGAGTTTAAGGACCCCCGTCAATCCTGGAGCTCTGTGCTTTGACCGAGCCGCGGGAGAGGGGGAAGAAATATATATATATATATATATATATATATATATATATACGTAAAAAAAGGGCTCTCCAAGGGAGGAAGAGGGACCAGGAATTGAAATGATCTTTCGAGGAATTTCGGACCCTAGAATTGGGTGACGATACTTCGGTTACACGATAGCATGGTTTAGGCATAGAGAGGAGTAGCCCATCTAGCCAACGGGGTTGCAGAATTGAAAAACGGCAAGAGGGATGAAAGGTGAGCCAAAGGGAGAGATTTAACGGCATCACAGCCAGCCAGGAATAACAATTGAGCAATAGAAGTGAAATTTGGCTTTCGTTTTGTAGTTTGGCGGATGGGGCGATCTAGAGGGGAGCTAGCTTTCCTTGTCCTGGGTACATACTTTGTAGAATAATAAGGGGAGGAATAAGAAATAAAAGTAAAATAAGCCTGAAGAAATAAGGAGCGGGGAAAAACAAAAATAGATTTTTTGAATACAAAGAAGAGCTTGGGACTGTTTCATTTTTTTTTTTTTTTCTTTACTCTCTCTCTATCTTCTTTTTTTTTTTTTTTTTTTGACGTAAGCTTTCTTTCGCCTCTTTTCAAGAATCAGAAGTCAGGCCGTTACCATACCAAACGCGACACCTGAGAACAAGGAATAAATGCGTCAGCCGGGATCCCGGGAATTTGACTTTCATGAAAATTTTAAAGAGATGACAGGTGCGACTATTTATCTTATTTTATTCCTCACACTTCACTTCTATACTGCTGCACGGGCTACACGTTTCGTCGCAGAAATTCATACTTTTCATTCAACGCAAGGTACGTAGAGAGGCTGAAAAATATCTCGAGAATTTTCTAATTACGAGAAAAGACATTTTTCGCGAGGATTTCGCCGGCCTGCCATTTCAAATATTGAGATTAAATAATCCGACCGAATTCTCGAGAGTATGATTCCTCGACGGAAACTTGAAATCCAAAACTCGAGGGGGTTCGTCCGGAATCATGAATTGAAAAAGATTTTGGCTGCCATTTAGAATTTTGTGATTGAAAATTTTTCGAAAACTGGGAAAAAATTCGGGATCCAAGGTTCGTCGAGTTGTCGTAAAAACTGCGGAAGCTTTTTTCCGTCGAAAATATACGCGGCGAGTTTTCGAGGGTTGAAACATGTGGGTGGCTAAACTCGGAGCTGGGATCTAATTCGGCTTTTGAATTAGTCCCGTTCATCCCTGAGGTGTAACAGCGATATTAATTCGGTGTGTATGCGAGGTCGGGTGAAAATAATAGGTGAATTCGTCGCGCGGAGACGTACTGGCAACGGTTCGAAGTCTGGGAATCCCCGAACCGCTTATCTCAAGCGATGCAGCCTTACTTAGGGTTGCCAGTCTCGCACGGTTCGCCGGTCAATGATCTGGGATTATTTCACGCCGACGACGGAATGCGGCCCAGGCCGCCTTATTACAAACTACGAATATAACGATTCCCCACCTTCAAGATATCCACTGGATTAACTACTCAATTTACGTTTAATTTCCTGCACCAGTTACCTACCAACCAGTCCGCCTATCCTCCAGCTAACCGAACCGAGAGAACTGCGATAACCCTCCGTTATAATTATTATCATTGCAGTATATATATAATACATATATACCAATGTTAGACAAAGAAGCTTGGGTACCGTTGCGCTATTTACCGAGGACTTGAAAATTGCCTATTTTTTATTAACGAATGAAATTACGCTAATTGAAGAAAACAATCCGTCGACGGTAACTGTCACGTTCATATAAAAGAAACATACCATCATCGGCGAGCTTATATTCCGCGCAATTTGATTAACGAATTAATTAACGTCAAAATCATACCGTATAAACGCAGACTACCATTCTCTGGGATAATTTGGCCTGAAAAGGATAAACGAGCATGTCGCATTCTACCTACTACAAATCTCAGCGAATTCCAATTCATTTTCTCTCTGGGAGAATCGGTAAACCGATTGCATTGTTTGAGGGCTGTTTTCTTTTTTGGTTTTTCATATTTTCTATCTCTTTTTTGATTCTCGACGTAATATTCTATCAGCTGATTGTAAAATGAGACTGTAAAAAATATCGCACGTTTTCTGCCAAGCTTTGTAAAGAAAAAAAGGGGGGAAAAAATTACCCTAAGACTCGTCGTAGATCAAAATCTAGATTTCTTACATTTCGAATCGTCTGATTACCGTTTCAAACTACAATTTCGAAATGTTGGTGTTAGAAATTTGAATTCGAAGCGGAGAAATCGTCGGCGTTAAGTTTATTTAGGTGAATATTTCCTCGGGGGTTATGGGAACAGGGATGGAAATGGCGGTGGTGGTAGCGGTAAGACAGGAAACGTAAAAGGTGTTTTAACGTCGTGGAAAAGTTATCGGTCGGCACGGGCGAGTGTAATCAAGCGTGTTAATTGCCGGAGAGGTTTTAATAAAAATTTTATCGTAACTTAATGCATTATATGGGGAATGGGAGGGGTGGAGAGTAGTTTGAGGAATTCCAGGTGATTTCCGTTAGGAGAAACCGGAAATATCCCGGCAACTCTTACGTCCGGGATGTATAGTCCACCAGCGAACGTCGTACGACCGAGTCTTATACTTTATCGATTTTACAAAGTGTATTTGCCAAGGTACACGCCGAGTGACCTCGATGTAACCTAAGTCAACCCTAAACTTCCCTCTGCAGATCCAACTGTCGCCTTAAGGCTGTATACTCTGGTATTGAGAGATATTCCAAGCACCGATTACCCCGAAGAAAATGATGAAAATGATTCTCAAAAATACGAGACACCCCGTTGTCTCTGCTTCGAGTTTCCATCGAATTGACGAAGTCGAAGGACAGATGACGCTGGGATGAATTAAAAAAAGAAAACTAGATAGCTGGGTTGACTATCTATTGAATATTTTGTATCTCAACGGTAGTTTGTTCGAATATAATCGTCGTCTGTACCGCTGTAACGGCATTTGTTATTCGATGAACACGTATTCGAGCATAAATAATGTCTGGAATACTATTCGAGAGTTCACGTTTCATTCTATGAGAAAAAAAATATATATATGTGTACGAAACAACGAAGTGATTATTGAAAATCGAAGCTATAATCATCGAATTCAAATCACTCGTCGATTCAATCCGCAAATATTTTTCCCGTATTATTTAGTTTCAGAGAGGATTACGGAGTGAAATAAAAAAATAAACTGGGGGAATGTATTAATCGCTGAAATGTAAAGCGCTCTGAGTAATTTATTTATTTTATTTTTTTCAATCCGATTCGATTGAATTCGGTTCGAAAAGAAAAGGAGAAAAAAGAAAAAGGGAGGAAAAAACTCTCAGATATATATCATTGCCCGAGCGATTCTGGCCGAAATCTGGTCTAGATTATCCCTGGGAGAACGAGAACGTACGAATGTAACCATAAAAGCAGCAGCTAGTCTCGATCGACATACCGCGCGTAGGGAAGAAGCCAATATTCTTTTGTCGGGATAGAACCCGCAGCAAGCAGTCGAACCAGCCTTGGAATTTATTTCCCCACACCGATATTGGCTTCGAGATATATCTACTACCAGTTTTCACCTACTCTATCCATACCCCGCAATTCAGTCACTAAGTAAACCTGCACCACACACACCAAGCCCCAAAATCTGCAACGTACGCAAAATTGTATAAGGTGAAAGAAAAAGAAAAAAAAAAAGAATCCTTTATCGTCTCACTTCTTCAATCCGATTTCTTCGTCTAACTATATAGTCGCACAAGCTAGAGCATACAGTTAGACAAGATTATTGCCTAACTAAATAGTTAGGCAACTTTTGTTTGTCTTTATTTTTTATTTTATTTTATTTCTTCTTTTTCCATCCCCGAATAGACTTGTTCAGTCAAATAGTTAGACCAAGATATAGTTATCGTCTAATTAAGTAGTTAGCCAATCGATATATCGATACTTGGAATATATTGCGTGTTAGAAAAAAAAAAGACTCCTTTCCTCCCACTTCTTCAATCCGATTTCTTCGTCCAACTATATAGTCGCACAAGCTAGACCATACAGTTAGACGAGATTATTGCCTAACTAAATAGTTAGGCAACTTTTGTTTGTCTTTATTTTTTATTTTTCATTTTTTTTTTTCTTTCTTCACCCCTGAATAGAATCGTTCAATCAAATAGTTAGACAAAGATATAGTTATCGTCTAATTAAGTAGTTAGCCAATCGATATATCGATACTTGGAATATATTGCGTGTCAAAATGTAATGGAATACGTTATGGTTACGATAGAAGAATCATAGTTGGAAAAAAAAGGAGATAAACGAAGGGAAAGAATAAAAGATATATGGACACAGGTACAGGATATGTGTCTCTCGTGTAAGGTAGGCAACTTTAGCGGCACTTTAGTGTTTGCGCGCTTTTGCCTTTGAGTTCACACTCCAAGCTCTTATCTCAGCTAGGCTGTTCTCTCCTCTCTCCTCTTCTCTCCTTTTCTATTATCTTCTATTCCGTTCGCTTTTGTCTCTTTCCAACGTCAACTTCAACTTCATCTTCAACTTTGCCCTCGCTTTAAACTTTACTTTGTGAATTTTCAAAATAAACATTACTCCGGGAAAAATGGGGACGCTGCAGCTCCCAGCTTCCACCTTGCACCACTTATGTGCGACTGCATTTCCGAGACGAGACAGATGAGAGCATTTCTCGGCACCCTTAAGAATTATACTTATTATTACGGGGCGCGGGCGCGCAGTGAATGAAAAAGAAAATTCACCTTTCTCTCAGAATGTTTCCTGCCTTATTTCGCTCTTCTATTCTTCGTTTTATTTTCCTCCACTCGTCGTCAGCCGCGAGAAGATTCAACAGCGTTTCCCCACCACCCTAACATGTTACGAAAATATTCTATCCGCGGTGGCTTTGAACCCGTCGAATGCCGTATCGATATTCAATCAATATTAATACGAATATCCGGATTACAGAAACGATTAACAAATACGCGCAGCTAATATTCTCGGCAGATAATAACCCGAACATCAGATATTCCCGATTGGAAATTCGCCCCATAAATACGGCGTCAGTGGGCTTGATAATTCGGGCTGATCGTTATCCCCGGGAATTCAAAATTTCCACATTTTTTCATCCTATTTTAATCCTAATTTCTTGTTAATACGAGTGAATTGACTAAGTCCAATAATCTATAATCCGAAGATAAAACGTGAAAAATATATCCATAGTTTAGAAAAGCTGGGAAGGCTGCCTACCTCATACCTATAACTGCGAGACGGGGCAAAATCAACCGCAAACTTTTTAGTACGATGAAAAGTTTTCAGGATTGGATATCTCCGGTGTGCGCGGGGGATCGAGAAGTTGTGTGTTTCTCATAGTGTGTGTGAAAAGAAAGAGAGAGAGGGATCTCCTGCGTATATATGTGTAAAAATATATACGTAAAAAGTTGAGAAAAGTGTCGTTCATAAGTCCAGCCATGAATTTTCGAACAGCTGCATGAAACATGCGGAGCGAGGCGCGCGGAATCCTCGTCTGGGCGCGGAAACGCGTCTCTTCTTTCCCGATGCTTCGATGTGCTTGTGCTCAAGCTTGCAGGAAGCTCGCCGGTACCTCCTCCGGCAAGGACCTGGGTTAGAACCGAGACGATCACGATGCCACGGCTGATTGCCCGCGTTACCGATCAAGGAAAAATTTTCACCGAGAGTTTTCAAAGTGTCATATACAGAAGCTGCTCGTTGATTCGAAGTTGAACGAGTTTTCAAGCTGGCCTTTGCTCCCGCCGACGTATATAGACGCCGTATATAACTTATACTACAAACTAGACCGACGCGACGCCAGGATTTTACGCGGAAGAACTGTCGTTCGGTTTTTTCACCACTTCCGAATTTTATCCCTCAAGAATATCGCGGAGTGGACTTGCAGTTCCAAGTATCGTCGTGGAATGATATGCCGTGTTTAAATAATCGGCGTGAGCCTGCAGAGTGAACCAATTTATTCGTAAAGCTCGTTGTACAGGATCTGGAAAAGTTCGTGTATCACAACGTTGGAGATTTGGCTTCTTGGCTAGACTTCGCGGAGTTTTTCCTGCAGCCGGTTCTTAAAGTGATGTAGAAGAGAAAAGGAGAGAGAAAAAGAGAGGCGAAACAGGGGTGGCGACAGCTTAACGCCGGGACAACGTGAGATCGTGAAGTATACGGTATTGGAAAGTCTTCGAGGCTGTTTTCCCGGCGTTAAAACCTGTTCAAATTTTAATGTTCAACGGCGTATATATCTCCTCACCGAAGATACTTGAGCCTCGGGATATGGCAGCAGTCGGATTTCGCACAAGTGTCGGTATACATATATACAGAATCGCGGACCTTTACTCCGGCGTAAATCTAAACTGAAAATAAAGGGAAGGAAAAAAGATATGAAGAAGAGTCGCCCCGGTTTTGTACCGTGGAGATCGAGAGTCTGTTTCGAGTTTTTTTTCTTTTTTACCGAGCGAAGAAACCATCCAACCAAAAGGGTAGTAGGTAAGAATGAGAAAAGGAATAGGAAGATGGAAGATGGGAGAAGGGTGAAACAGGAAGCGAAGAAGAACGTTTGAATCGGGGGCTGTTAAGTGGCTTTGAGGTTTGGTATCGAAAACCAGGGCAAGCTACTACCGTCTGCCATTTTCACAGTGTAGTGGCGAAAGAATATTGTCCGCGGTTTCTGGCCCGAACCGATGCAAGGCGTACACAGTTTGTTGCAGTTTCTTCATTCTTTCTTGTCCTTTCTCAGAGCTGCCACGCCATGCCCCTGCTGGTACTGCCGCTGTTGTTGCAGCCTCTGATAAATCCCCTTGGTATAGGTATACCGAAGGCGTCTTTATACCCTCGTAAAATGTGATGTGAAGCAAATGTTTTAGGAGCTGTTTCTACCAGCTACCCAGTACCCCGGGACACGACGAAACAGAACAAAACCCCTTCTTCGGGATTCTGTCTATGCACAATGTACATGCCTCGAAATATTACCATAACACGGAGTGCCCGAACTCCTCTATTTCTTCTTTATTAGCAGATTTTAGAGGAGATTTTTTCACGATAGTGGAGAAAAAAGAAAAAAAGAAAAAAATAGAGCGACAAAGAGAGAAGGGAACGGCATCATCCAGCGTGTAATTTACAGCAGGAAGGAGTTAAGCCCCGAGGGAGAATCTAGGAGTAATTCGATCGTAAACCTTTATTCAATTTGATAGTAATATCGCCTCTGTCTCTTTCGCCGGGTATATGCCGCGTGTAATTTTCTAGCACGTGATAAAAAATTATGCCGTCTCTATGACGCCATTAATGTGGTGGTTGGCCGCTGGTGCCGGCGGTTGCGTGGTTGTAATAAATCTGTACCGGTGTAATAAATATATTCGCGGTGAATTCTCTTTTTCAAAATATACAACCAGGTGTTCACGGCGGTGAAAATCCTCTGGAATCCACGCAGATTTTACGCGAAAAAGAATAACGGAATGACAACGACGATCGGCTCTGAGCAGATCGTCCCTGCGACATTTTTTTTCCCCGTCTTTCCTCCGAACGAATGTATATAATGTATACTAAATCTTGAAATGCTGAAGGAACAGGGGAGCCTGGGAATAACAAAGTGCAGTTTGTCGGTTGAAACGATTTTATTTACAACACGTATCCAGACAAAGGAAACTCCATGAGTATAAAAGGTATTTTCCTTCTTTATTTACTGCACAGTACAGCAGCGCACCCGGAGCGGGCGAGTTGTATCCTGGTTTAGAATTCGATTCAAGGCTGGAGCTAGCATTTCGTCGGGGTAGAGGTAGCCGTATCTAGCTGCCCTGTCCCGACGCGAGGTATATACATAGTCGTAGGAAATTTTTCTAGACGTGAGTTTTTCGTCGTTAAAATCCCATCAACCCATTCTTCTTTATTTTCATTCCACTGTCTCTCCCCCGGCATTCAGCCATTGCCCCATTTCTCTTTGTCGACGACTTCGTTAACGTCGTTGACGTCGTTACCGGTTCGAGTCATCCACGATTCAAAAAAAAAAGAGCGCCAAATTTTTCGACGATTAATAAAAACGGTTCACTACATTATTTTCCAATTTAATCCAAAGAGAAGAGAAGATCAGCTCGCGCCCGAGTCTCGGATATTCTTTTCAAACCGCGATATCTGCACGTACGAAGCCACTTCAATTCGCTCAACTAACTCGCCCAGGCTTTAGCCGCTCGCTCCATCTTCCGTCTAACTATTGCATTAAGTTTTACACCAACGTTCAACATTATCCTCATTTCTATGCCCAGCCTTCCATTTTGACTCTGGCAACCGGGGCGAAGGATTATTCCAAAATCACCTCACGATCACCTGACCTTATATCCAGCTAGAAATAAGTGGCTCGGTTCTACGAGTCTCTTAGCTAGTCACTAGTCTCGATCTCTGTCGCAGCATGGAGGCGTGGCGCTGGTTTTAGTTGCCGGGGATTCCCCTGCCTCGGGATCGGCTCGTGTCGTGAAGACGGAACCCCCTCTTCATCAGCGAGCGCGTTTAATGGGATGAATCGTTAGCCCGTTTTCTATTTCTCGATTTCTGATCGTTCTTAGGCGAATTAATGGACGGAAATGAATTCCGAAAGTAGGTGGAAAATCTTGCGAGGAATCGAGACACTCCGGGATCACATCACCTCACGGTGTTTACCGATCAATTTACCCAATACGAATCGAGGTCTGGACGATTTCCTGCCGACTATATCGCCCTTCGCTACCCACCCACACCTCCTTTTCTTACTCCCATCAAATCGCGCGTATAAAATGACGTCAATTTAGAACGGTATAGTATACCTTATGCCCGCTATTGTATCGGTCCTAACGATCCACTTTGGGAAGCCTATTTTTTTTTCTCTCTTTCCTCCCTCGATATTCTCGCTCTTTACCCTCTTTTTTTTTTTTTTTTATTCTTTTTTTACTTTTCTCACTTTTCATCGCCTCGGTGATCAGAAAGGTATATTGGCTCGTGACGAGGAATGACCTGCTTTATACATTCTCCAAGATTAGTACATAATATCAGGTTAAAAATTAAACTCTGTGGTATATAAGAGTGAGAAAATACTCGCTGTACGTTTCCTATGCCTATACATCAACCGTGGAGGCTACATCGGGCAAAGTGGTGTAGTAATAATATATTTTTACCCGGCACAACGCTTCATCCGGTGAATAATTTCGCTCAAGCTGAGTGTGTTGCAGTGATAGGATAGGCAGGCTGTAGGATTTCAGGCTCGGAGGGTTCGGGAACGACTATATACCTATTACCCCAACTTAGGCTCCTTGTACTAGATTTCGGAGGGGATTCGCCCGTGTATAGATAATATGCAATATTTACTATCGCCAAAATATTGGATTCAGTGCTGACTAGTAATACAGAGAGGAGTTTGATTAACACACTGAATTTTCATATTCGAGGATAAATCCTTCCGGCTGAATAAGGAAGAGAAAGTTAGAGACAGAAGTGAGGAAGGAAGGAAGGAAGGAAGTTTTAAACGAATCGAATGAGAGTTTTATAATGTATGCCGGGACATATAAATGCGGGGATTTGTGGGGAAAATCTTTGAGCTTTAAAATGATCCTTGTTTCAAGTCTCTGCGATTTTTTTCCCTCTCACTTTACCTTTTTTACTCTCATCCTTTTTCTTTTGCTTCTTTTCTCTTCTTCTCTCTCTCCCTACGTCGAAGCAGAGCTACGAAGCCTGAGAAAACTCTGGGAGTGAAGAATGGGGATGGAATAAGAAAAAAGCAGAGTAAAATGAAGACCGCGAGCATATCTACGTTTTGGAGAAACACGCCCTCGCGTTATATTCGGGGTTGTTAAAGCGGGGAATACATAAAGTGAAAAAATGGGCGAAACCGCTCCGGGATGAATAAACTGGTTGGGTTGGTTAGGGGAAGCTTTTAAAACCGGAATGCTGAAAGAGAGAGGATTATTAATTGATGAAGACTTAAACCATAGGATAATTAGGAAGGAATAATTGTCTCAATATCCTGCCGCATTTCATTATTTCATTTCTTTTTTTTTCTTTTCTCTCTCGTCTTTTCCTTTCTTCTTCCTCGTCATATTTTTTCTCTTTTAATTCCTCCCCTCAACCCGGGCGTAAGGGGTGGCGTATAGTCAGGCGCCATTTTTAATTTGAAAATAATTTCAAGACCGGGAGAGATAAAAAATAATATAATATATACTTTTATGACACATTTAACCGGCAGCCCGGGCCACAACCCCAGTTCGGTTAAGTTAACCCAAAAGTTAACCAAAGTCAGCTTGATCTTTGGTCCTTCAAAAAAGGGTCTTTCTAGTCTCGGGAATAAACCCACACTCTTGGAAGTTGAAGCGTTAAGACCGAGTTAAAGCTGAATTTCTAAGGAGGGTAATCAGTGCTAACGCGTTATAGAAGGGCTCATTAGCGCCGGGAGTTAAATCCAACCTCGTAAAAAATGCATGAGCTGCCTTTGCGGAGAGGACGATTTATAACGCGTGCATATACTTTGGGACTAAATTCAAGACCGTTTTCTTATGGGTTTAGCTCGAACCCAAGAGAGGAGAAGAGAAGAGGAGAGAAGAGAAGAGAAGCGAAGCGAAGCAGCGCCGGTAGGACGAGAAATCCTCCGAGGAAACTAAACTAAACTTTCGAAGGGCGTACGTCTACCCCGAAACGGTTGATTTTAATTACAAATCAGCATCCTCCACTTCTTTCACCAAGCAGGCTCCCCTATCCACACATCACTTTCCCTTTACCATAGGCCCTATCTTTTTCTTTTTCCCCTCTCTTCCTTCTTTCTTTTAAACGATTACACGAAATTGGGGTAGGCACCTGCACCCTTCCCCGTGTATATATTCGCGTTAATTGAACCCCTCACAATTCTAGGCCAGCAATTTCTCGGGAGACTAAACTACCTTGTTGGTTTTTCTCTTTTTTCTTTTTATTTTTCGGTTTTTATTTTTTTACCTTTTTTTTTTCTTTTTTTGGTTTTTCGTTCAGGGGAGAAAAAATTCTAAAGGATTACCCAGGCGTGGCGTCGAGGAGACGAGAGAGAAAGAGAGAGAGGAAGAGGGGTGAAACTAGCTGGATGATGATGCCTTTTAGTCTACCTACATACATAGCTATTTCACGACTATATGCGTATGTATAATATGAAGGGAGGAGTTCAGCTGATGCTACTACTGGTTGAGGTAAAACTACGTTAGCACGTTTAGAGCGAGGAACTAAACGACTATGACTCTCTGGCCACTCTCTGGCAGCTTTCGAGGTAATTATATGTACGCGGTTCTCGTGTTTTTTTTTTTTACCTTTTTTACTTTTTTTTTTATTCCGGTAATTTAAGGACGTAATTATTGTATGGAGATTGTAACCATCCGGGCTAGTAAATGGGAGTAAGAGGGCGAGGTATTCTGGGGTGGTTTTCTCACACCAATTTGAACACAGAGTGGAAGCTGCAGCAGACCATACCGGAACAGAACGTAGAACTGAACCGAACCGAACGCTCGGCATGTTAGCTGAAGTAATTTGACGTCAAACGGTTTAAAAGTTTACCACTTAAACTTTTGTCTCAATGCGAACGAAACTAACCAACCAACGCGCGAATATTCAAACAAGTTTGCCAAATTACATTCAGAGATCTGACCAACAAGCGGTTTAAAACAAAACTATACACGGTATAAATAATCTCGAGGACAAATTTTCATTTTTTCGTTTTCAACCATTTACTCAAAAAAAAGAAAAAAATTGCTGAAGAATTGATTTTCTGACGTAAAAATCTCTCTTTGTATTCGTGGAGTTTGAAAAATCATCAAGCATTTTACTTTCCACATTTTTTTACCGATACGAATGGATTCCGATAAATATAGAGTCTGCGTTTGCTTTTCGATTATTGATATACCTGATGTATTATATCTTATTGATTGTATTTGTTTGATATTCGACTCTTTGCCAAAAAACGACGTGATTACAAAAATTGGCGAAATTCATTTCGGCCGTAAAGCGCGTATAGATTCGCTTTAGTGTTTATTCAGTAAATCAACGCGGTATGTATATACATATATACGGATATTTATTCGGTGTATTTTCTCACCGCGAAAATTGTTTATGATACGGTGAAAGCAAACTTTTATAAATGAACAGTAGCGTAGCTATAGACCACCGCGAACTTTTGCTAACGAATGAAGACTACGCGAACTAGATGAGTGCGATTCTCTGTCGATAAATTTCCCATCGGATTCTTTCGTCCATAGTTTTTTCTTCTTTCCTTTTTTTCACTTTATTTCTTCTCTTTTTTTTTTTTTCTCTCGCCCCACGATATTCTTCGACGACGAATAAATATTTTCACGCCACGTCCGCGGGCGACGGGCTTGTCTAGAAACACCTTCTCCGAGCCATTGCACGAGGGAGCGATGGAGAACAGAGAAAGGTCGAAACGGAGGGTTTAAGAATAAGAAAAAGCACGAGAAGGAGGCAGCGGTTAATAATATATAAGTGGGCTTTATATCCGAGGATCAATAACACGGCACAGGTTGTCAATCGATACCCTGAAAACCTCGCAGCTGTTTCCAATTTTCGACTAAAAACAAAAAACAGAAATTTGTAAAAATGAAAAATGAAGAAAAATTCTCGTATTCTCAATTTTTATCGGGAGATAAAATTCCGCGATTAATAATGGAGGAAAAGTATAGAGGGGAGTCGTCGCCCAGTCATCTTGGGTCAACGCCGTTTCGATAAGCCACCATCCCCCACCATCTTGGACCTAATTAAATTTCACGCCGCCAAGAGACAGTAATTATCGCGGGGTTTAATTGCCTCTCTAATAACGAAAGAGGGGAGTCCCAGCCTCCTCGGTGATTCGGTTCTGCTGCGACGTCTTTAAATCGTTTTTGATTCGCCTCGACGGTATGGCTGCCGGTCCAGTATTTATAGTCGTCGTCGTAGTCGTAGTCGACGCAGAAGTTTTCGCACAAAACTTTTAATTACACCTCAGATATTCTTGGCTGTTGGTCAATTTCATTTTGTGTGTGAGAAAAAAAAAAAAGAAAGAAAGAAAAGAAACTGGGAAAATTCATATACCTGCGTGCATTTGGGAAATTAGATCGATTTGTTAAATTACTTGAGAAGTAATAACGAAGTGCCATTGATGGAAGCCGAATAATAATTTATTCATTAGGGGGAGGTTTTGCTTTCGGTAAAATGTAATAAATGAATAGAAACGGGGGATGGAAAACGAGCGGGTACCAACAACGGAATCGAAATAACTATATCGTAACGATTTACAAGGGTTGTCAGTGGATCGATGTATCATGAATTGAAACGTAAAATCAATCTCATATCTCCGGACGCATAGAATTCCGAGTAAATTCTATTTCTTATGCCGGATCTAGGCAGCCTTCGAACCTCACCAATTACCCAAATACATCGACGTGCGTTGGTACGTAGGATAGGAAATTCTATCAATCTTTTAACTCGATTTATGGCCACTTGTCAAACGGGTAGGGATCGATTTTTCACGTCAAGTATTCACTTCCGGAAACGGGAAGGCTTTCGGTAAATAATAATTGATAATGTATAGGAGGGGAGAAGAGAAATGAGGATTTTTCCTGTGCCGAAAATACTGCCGATTTTCGACTCATTTTTTCGCATCGATTAAGCCGTGAGCAAGAATTTTTTCTTACTTCTTTTTTCTCGCAGCTTAGCCGACGACGCGACGAAGAGGATGAAGAGATTTTAGAATTTTGAAAGATAAAAAGAATTATGTATTCATAGAGGGTCCTGCGAGCTGAAGTCTGAAGGTATGAATATGCAGCTGTCCAACGAACAAGGGTCGCGTTCGGTTCGAGGCGCGAGAAATAAAGAGAGAATATCTAAAGAGGAGTAGAAGGTAGAAAGGTGGAAGGTAGAAGGTAGAAGGGGGTTGAAGCTGACGGAGAGTTTGCTGTCAAAGATGGAAAGAGAAACTCTTTTATTCATAGATATTCAATATCATCGCTATTCTTTTGTTTACCTTCGAATGAACGGTCCTCCGACCTCCACCCTCAGGCTGGGAAAACAATAGCGACCTTCCCTTGCTTTGGCAGGGATTATTTTATACACTTTTCACAAGTTTTAGGGGCTCGACGACACGCAATCCTCCCGCCTCTACATCGCCACGCACCCTGACCGTATCCTTCCTTCCTTCCCTAGCACGACGAGATTCTTGACACTCAATCCCAATGGACGTCTCCTGTATCCATGAGTTATTCACCTCGGGTAATGGGCCCGACGAAGAAACACGCGTCTCCGTTCCAACCGCATGCCGCAACCTCCGATCATCCATTGTGCAAGTTTTCACGCCATTCGGGCTCTACCACTCAATGAACGAACGAGGAATCAACGGCTCTATTTTTTCCATGAAAGTGTGAACCATGCGGCGCATTTTCGTCCTTGAAAAAAGTCTCTGTCTCAAACGGATCCGGAGGTATGAATTTTTGAAGAAACCTCTGTGGCCCGGAAACTGCGATTCTAACGCAGCAGTTCATCTCCGTCAGTCTCAGATGAAATCGGACAGCAAACTGGATAAGATATCTTACCGAAGAGTAGAACTAGACGATTTTAGACAACCTCTAAGTGGCAGGTATCTCGGAATGCAGTTGAGTGCTTCGGACTGTATCTAGTCCTGAGAATTCGATTCAATAAGATCGGTGGCTCGCAACCGAACGAGGAATCGACGGGGTTATTTTTTTCGTCAAAGTACGAATCTCCTCGCGTGTTTTCGTCCCTGAAACAATTCTCTGTATAAAGCAGATCCGGAGTTATGAATTTTGGAAAAGATCGATTTCACGCGGGGTTTTCATCCCCGACGAAAATAATTCCGGGGGAATCCCAAGCCGTTTACGGATTCCGTCCGACTTTAGCTCACTGGACGGACTATTTTCCCCGCGCTCAAACGAGGTTGTCAGTTTGACAGAAAGGAGCTGGGCGCATAATTTAGATCTTATCGTAATCTGCGTGCGCGAGAATCAACGAATAATTACCTGCCGGCTAGGGCCGTACATGTGGGGCAATATTTTAGAACCTGCCTGCCGCTAGTCTCACCAAGTCGACAAGAATCATTGTTAACGAACCTCTTTGGTTAATAAAACGCATACGATGATGCGACGCGGGATGGAAAAGATTTCAGCCTTCTTCAGCTACCCCTATTTTGAAAACTTAACGAGGACAGAAGTTTCGGCTAATCCACTCTGGAGAACTGCGTTTATTTACCCTTATTTGGTTTTCAATTTCGCTAATAACTTTGTCAACTTTGGCAAACGACCGAATGGGTGTACGCGCCGGGGTGGGCGCAGGGTATAGCCGGTATAGATATAGATATAGAGCTTACGAGGAAGTGAAACTTAAGCCGCTTTTAAAGTACTACTCAACCGCGCTACCCGCGTGTCCTGAGGCAGCCGTGCCCGGGAACTTTACAGAACTAACTTTTAAATGTTTATTTAAAACCGCACAGTTCAGTTTTGCCTTGAATACCTTTCAATACCTTCGCCAATCTGATGCTTTTGCGAGAAATCGAACTTGTTTTCAAACGGATTTCAACTTACCAACATTTTCAATTGAAGATACGAACCCTCCCTCTCCTCCTCGTCTCCTTCTCTCGGAATTTAGATAATAAGTCTAGTAGCTGGGGATTATTTTTGAAAAAACTTTCGTCGACATCGACCGAGCCGAAATTCTTCAACACCCTGCGATTCATCCGCGAGATAATTCCGGAGAGAAGAGTCCCGAAAAATAGAAAAGAAAGTTATCCAAACTCTCCAGCAGTTATGAAGAAGCTTGGAAAATTGCAGTTTTAATCGCTCACTCGGTGACTACGGAGGTAATATATTTGAAGGAGAATTATCTGGCTAGGAGGGTGCAAGTTGGTGCGGTTAAATATCATTTCAAGCACCATCAAATCTCTCCGGTTGATCTGGGCGGAATTTTTTCATCCCCCAGTCTCTTTATTTCTTGAAACGTAATTATTATTCTCGCTAAGTCGTGGAATAATTTTTCAGCGAAAAGTAAAAACCTGGAGACGTAAACGCGAGGCCTAAGCTTCCATACTTTGTCAATAAGTGAAAAATTAACTCGAGGTCGGGGCCGTGTTTAAAATCGTCGAAATACGATCTAAGGGAGCAGCGGTCGAGTCTGTGCGATTTTTAGCGATCAAAATCAACCCCGAGAAATATTTTCCTGATCAATTTTATCTCTTGTATGTAGGTTGCGAGGGGCGAAATTAATCGAGTCGATTTCTCTTTATCGAATGGACGAAATTGAAAGAGGAGGAGTGAAAAAAAAGTCGCATTAACCCCGCGTCTGACTTTGACGGAATAGGTAGCTTATCATCGATGAGGTAAGACAAAGAGATCCGTTGCCGGGAAATTTTTAGGGCTGAGAAAGACGGCTATATTTTTGGGTGCGGGTGGCGGGCAGCAAGAAAACCGAACTACCCCCGAGTAAAATGGTGTTTGTTTTTGCTAAAGTTCTCCTCTTCTATTCGCTTCTCGAATGCGGGCGACCTCGAACCGCGCAGAGGGTCCCCAGAGATCGCTGGGACTGATGACGCGCATTAGACGATACTGAAATATTGTCCCGTCTCCGGGGACTACGGGAAAGAGACAACTTGTTACTTTTCTTCCGCCAAGATCCGCTCCAGGTTTTACTCAGACTTGAGTTAAACCAGCGGAACTCAACTTCCACCGCTCCATATTCGAACAAGGAATACCTACCCTCTACGTATCCTCCGCCATTGTATTTCCGTAAGGATTAAATCCACTCCTCGAATCCTTCGGGAAGGAGATTATTTCATCGATCAAATTCGCAGACCCGAAAGGCCCAGTCCTTCAGCGATTCCTGAGATATTAAAGACCAAAGTTCTCATCTTCATATGTGTGGTTTTTGAAACGACTTCAATTCGTTGCGTTCATTTTTTGATCTTATGACCCGAAGAGAGGTTCTATGATGACCGGTAAAGTGGCGTTATGCCATTGAGAAGAAAAGGAAACAATTTTTGATAAAGAAATGCGAGAAGTAGAGGAGGAATATATCCAGGACTGTCGAGCACTCGAGGACCCGTGCATCAAAGAAGATCTGAAACGAGGTGGGAGTCTTATGTTCACTCGGACGAATATTGAAGGCCTTTTTTTTTTGCGTCAGTCTTTGCCGAGTTCGTTTTAGAATATTGCAGCATATGACGGAGACACGTATTCGTTTAAAGCGAAAGACTTTTATGGTTATACGAACTCTGTTTAAGAGAATTTCAAAAGATGAAACGATAGCGGGATAATATATGTCCTTTGTAGAGATAATCGTAATTATCCAAGCCGCAGGGTGAAATTCCTTTAATGAATTTGTTCGCGAAGCGTTTTCATCGCGGTGTAAAAAACCGGTCCTTTTTTCCCCGGCTAGATTTTACCTCATAGTTGGTCGCCAGATATCCCCAAGTTAAGCTCTCAGGACTCAGGATCTCGGTATAGAAAGGCTACAAGGACGTACGAACCCATTGCGAGGAGCCAGCTACGCTACTGTGTTTCTCCGAGCGCGTGATTCAATTACAAAATTAACTACTAATAACTTCTCGCCATCTTTCTCTCGCGGAGTCTAGTAGCCTTGAGATCTTAATTATATTTCCTATCCCGCAGGAGGAGGAGGAAGAGGAGGAGGAGGTATCTCGCGAGGCTCTCTTTCTCGCTAGGACGCGGTGGGAACCTAAACGTCAGATTATCTCGAAACCGTCCCATTTTTCAACCCGCGTCCCATTATCTCGGTAACCCAAGCCACTTCCGTAGCCTTACCCTTAAGGCTTTGGCCCCGCTAGTACGCCGGCGATTCTATGTCGCGTGCAGAGAACACATGCCTAGAATCGGTCCTTTATCTGACCGGCCAGCTCATCAGTCAGTTTTAACGCAGCACCACGCGACCCGTAACACCAGTATGGGGTGGTGCGGTAGCAAATGCGGTTTGTCCTACTGCATGACGGTCTCTCTACCCTCTCTTTTCACCCACACTGATACAACACCCCCTACGGTCTCGCCTCGGCTGGGAGAATCGATACGAAATATAGTACCTAACAGGCAACGCTGTTGTGTCCTGTGCCCACGGGACATTCGCCACACAAATTACCATATCTCGCCTTCCTATTACACCGGAGTAATTCTACCGAAGCTTCATACC
The DNA here is from genome assembly GCA_944452935.1 of Rhogogaster chlorosoma. NCBI lineage: Eukaryota > Metazoa > Arthropoda > Insecta > Hymenoptera > Tenthredinidae > Rhogogaster > Rhogogaster chlorosoma. The sequence continues at coordinate 1,808,410 of OX101801.1, read as the reverse complement.
AACACGATACACCCCGGGATTTCAGAAAGGGTTACTCTTCGTTCTGTCACTGCTTTGTTCCACTTTATTATTTTACACGCATGTGTAAATATCCGCAGATACGTTTGGCTTTCGAACGATTTTCGCCTTCGTTATACGTCGAATTTTTACCCCGGAAACAATTGCTTCGTTTGAAAAATATCGGGCAAGAAAATGAGCGGTTTTTCATTATTTTTTTAACACACGAGGCCCGGAAACTTGATCAAACGTTTCCGGTCTGCGGCGCAGGGTTGTGTCATGAATTCAACACCGAGTCTACTTGAGGGTTCATAAATTACGAAACGAAAGTATAACAGCGATTGAGATTTTTGTATCAAGGAAAGGCGGAGCCCCGCGTATACCTAGATGGTGGACGTAAATCAAAAAGATTATGTCACTAGGGTTTTAATCTCATGCGTGAGCCAACTTCGTTCACATTTTCATTACACGTCTGTGAATCGATTCAAATTTTGTTTTTTTGACTTGTTCCTTTCACAACGACGCGTGGCTTTACGAATTGAAACGATTTTGTTGGGTGGGGGGTTTGGATCTGTGAAAAAATGAATCTCAATTTGCGGTTGTAGATTTTTTCCCGAACCCCGACGATCGCCGAATGGCGGAAAATTAGGTTTTAATTAATTTAAACAGAAATTGGCATCGCTCTGGAACCACGCGGTCCATTCATCTTGCTAGCTGGGTTGCTGAGCATTTATCAAGCTGCTAGGTACTCGACAGTGTGAGCCCTCCTCGCCCACGCTGGGAGAAACTCCGCTCGGGAACACAAGCGTCTTCGGAGCAGAGCGACCAATTGAATTCATCCCCCGAGTGTAAATTCAGTGCCGCAAGGATTCACCGGCTTCCACAGAAAATAGGATCAAGGAAATGTAGGCTGCTCCCTGCTCCCTGCTCTCTGCTCTCTTCCCTTGCCGCCCAACGATTTCCCTTCCTATTCAACCCGGTACGCGGGGGAAGATACTTGACAAAATCTATCGATTCGAATAACAAGAAACACTTTGGCTGAACAGTGTTCGAATCTACCGAACAATTAATAGTAAGCGTGTAAGGGAAGGGTTTAGGATTCTGGGATTTCACTACTCTACACTTTTTCTTGTTTAGTACACCTTTATTGTTTTCTCCCTTACATCAATCCTCTCTTCGACTCTTCCCTTCCGCCATCTTCCCTTTTTGCCTTCTCTCCCTCGTCTCTCTCCGTGCCTCCTCGGGCGTTCTCGGCCGGGGCCTGCCCAGCGGACCTACGCGCGCTTACAGTTTCGGCCCTTCCTGACCTTAGGCCGACCCGGCCTATTCTATATTTTATTTTATCTTATTTTAACCTACATTCTCCTTAAGTTATCTGTATTACTTAAAATAGTTATTACTAATCTTTTACAGGTTTTTCCCCTACTTTAGCTTTTTTCCACAAACGCATGTTCGCGACTTCCCACACTCCCTGGTATGGTTTTTGAGACGCTTGGAAGCCCTCAATGTCGGAAATAACGTATCTATCGTTCCTCAATACTTTAGCTATACGGTATGGTCCCTTAAAACGGGGAACCAACTTTTGTGAAACACCTGCCGTGTTATCAAAATTCTTAATCATGACGTAGTCCTCTACTTCGTATATTTGAGCCTCTTTGCTCTTCTTATCGCGGTATTCTACGTTATACTTTTGATTTTTTTGGTTCCTGGCTTCTGCCGTTTCTCGTAACGCGACTAGGTCGCGTCCAACCTCGTTTATTTCTGTATTCAAATAGTCTCTAACTTCGTCTGATACCTTGCCTCTTTGGTCAATGCCAAACAATAATCTACTGGCAGTCTCCCCTGTAGCTTTGCTCACCGTATTATTTATTGAAAACTCCACGGTTGGCAAAACCTTATGCCAAGTATTTGTGTCTTGGTCCCCTAGTAGTTTTGCTATCATGGGAACGATAACGCGATTGACCCGTTCTACCTGCCCGTTTGCTTGTGGGGAACCGGTCGCTATCTTTACATGTTTGATTCCGTATTCTTCTAGGAACTCGTCAAATTCTTTTGAAGTGAAACAACTTCCTCTATCGGATATCATAGTTCTGGGCTTGCTATAAGTGGCAAAGTATTCCTTTAAGGCCTTGATAGCCTCCTTGCTAGCTGTTGTTTTTGTCGCATACAGCTTGACAAATTTGGTAAAAGCGTCAATAATAACGAACACGTGCTTTTTCGCAGACTGTCTATGACTTAATGGTCCTAAATGATCTACATGGATAGTGTCGAATGGTATGTTGCCTTTGGGAATTGCGTGAAGCATCCCCTCTCTTTTGCCCGACTTTGGGGTAAACGAAATACACTTTAAGCAGTTTCTAATGTAATCCTGTACCTTTTGTCGCATCTTGGGAAACCAGTAGTTTTTGTGTATTACCTCACATACTTTATCGACTCCCATATGACCTAACTCGTCGTGGTACTTAAACAAAATATTAGGCTCCATTGCCTCAGGTACAAAAAATAGCAGTCTATCCTCCTTCTTTCTATACACTATACCATTACGCATCTCGTAAAAGCTATCCTCTTGTTCGGCTAATCTTTCCCTCAAGTTCTTTATAATCGGGCTTTGATTTTGGCAAACGGCCAGATTATATTCAAACGAATTGTCTTCTACTACTAAAATATTGTGCGATCGGCTTAGACTATCCACATGGGCCATCCGTTTTCCCTCACGGTGTTCCAATGAATAATCGTAAGATTGGAGTTCTAGAGCCCACCTCTCTATACGCGGGTTAATGTCTCGCTTTTTCAGTGCCTGAGCTAACGAATTACAATCTGTTAGGATTTTGAATTTTATTCCCTTCAGGTATACTCTAAATCGTCTCAGCGCATACACTATCGCCAGCATTTCTAGCTCAAAACTGTGGTATTTGCTTTCTGTGCTAGTAGCTCTCTTTGAGAAATAGAACACTGGGTGCATTTTTAAGTCACTACCCTTTTGCATTAGCACTGCTCCATACCCCAGCGAGCTTGCATCACAGTGTAACTCAGTCTCTAAGTGTGGGTTGTAAATGGCCAAGATTGGTGCTTCGGTCAGTTTTTCCCTTAACTGTTCGAACGCACTCAGTTCACTTTCACCGAAATGAAACTCAGCATCTTTCTTAAGTAAATCGTAAAGTGGTTTTGCTTTTATTGAGAAACCCTCGATGAATTTTCTAAAGTAGGAGCAAAGACCCACGAACCCCCGAACCTCCCTGACCGACGTTGGGACCGGGAAATCTGTTACCGCCTTAATGCCCTCTACTGTTGGACTTATTCCCTCGTCTGAGACTGTATATCCTAAATAGTCTATTTTGGTGTAAAGGAACTTGCACTTGTCCATTCTTAATTCGAGCAAATTCTCCGTCAGCAACATAAAGGCTTCCTTCAAAACTACAAGGTGGTGCTCGATAGTTTGGGTTGCAACGAGAAAATCATCGAGGTAGACTACAATATCTCCCGTTTCTATCAAACTTTTCAAAACTTCATTTACGAACCTCTGAAATTTAGACGGGGCTATCATCAAGCCAAACGGCAGTTTCATGTACTCAAATTGCCCTAATGGCGTAACAAACGACGTGAATTTAATTGACTCCTCCGCCATTTTCATATGATGAAATCCGTCTTTCAAGTCCAGTAAACTAAAATACTTCTTGTCACATAGAACGTCCAGTTGATCTTCAATCAACGGTATTGGGTAATTGTCTCGAACCAAGTATTTGTTTAGTGTACGATAATCTACGCACATCCTTGTTTCGTTATTCTTTTTTTTGGTCAACACGATGTTAGACGCATACTCTGAGTCGCTAGGCCTAATAATCGCTTTGTTTAGTAGACGGTCTAACACCTGTCTCAAGTCAATCTTTTCTGTATATGACAAACGCCTCGGCGCATAGTGAAATGGTTGGTGATCTTTTAATACTAACTTTACCTCACTCTGTACCTTTGGTTCTTTAGGCCTATCGCAATCTACATAATTTTCCATAAGTAACTTCTTAAGTTCCATCTGCGTTTCGACTGGAATTTCTGGGTTTATATTGCACATTATATCCCCTTTGTCCTTATCTAACTCTATTTCGATACTCAAAATCTCTGGTATGGGTTCAGTCTTGTCTTCATCTTTAAACCTAACTAGTCGATAACCAAACTTCTGCAGTACGTCTCGGCCTAACACAGCTGCTGCTTTCATAGTGTCATCTGGCACTACGTATAGAACATTGCTATCTTTGGTTACCTCGTCTAACGTTATGTCTAAGGTAACTCGACCTTTTACATGTAATCTAGAATCATTGATTCCTTTGAACTTAAACTGGTCTGCATCGACCTCTTGTATTAGGTCATTAGAGACAAACTTTTCTTTTATGAAGCTTATCGGACTACCTGTATCTATTAGTGTATCTAGCCTTAGACTAAATCGTTCCTTATTACTAAACACCTCATAGTATACATTCTTCCTGAAGTCATCTTCGGTGTCCGATTCCATATCAACACTGTGGACTTCTTCTTTTGGCTTCTTCTTCTTTGGGCATTCTTTCACTAAATGACCGACCTCTCCGCATGTGTAGCACGAACCCCTTTCCCTCTTAGGTTTGTCACAATCTCGAGCAATGTGACCTGTGCCCTGGCAGTTGTAGCATCGGAGTACTCCTCTGGAGGCTGTACCACTTTCGGCGGCTCCCTCCGATATTCTTTCTTGCTTCATAGTATTCCTTGGCTCCCCCAAATTTGTTTTTCCACCGCCTTCGAATTTGGGTGGCCCTTTTTGTCGTAGGGACACCTTTTCAAAAGCACGCAACAGTTCGGCTTGGGTGCCAAACCGATGGATTCGAGCCTGGTCCCTGAGAAAGGTGTCTGGTATACCGTCGATTAAATAGTCGACTATCTCATCCTCTTCAATCGGTACCTTATTCCCCAAGATTACCTTCGAGTGACAGTACTCCGCGAATGACTCGCCTCGCTTCCACTGTAGCTCTTCGAACTGCTTTCGCAAGGCTACTTTACTTTGGCGATGATCGAACATCCCCTTCATAGCTGTTAACAGATCTTCGAAGCTCATTTCAATATAATCAGATCTCGAGTGGAACCAGTCTAATGCTTTCCCTGTTAGCCTGGCGCTAACTAGTACCTTGGCCACGTCATCCGTTAGATTATAAGTATTCTTGATGAACCTCACCTGCTTTTGCCAGCTATCAAAAACACCGCTACGACCATTGAAGCTTGATAGAAGCTCTTTAACCTCACTCATTCTCAGGCGCGAATCAGCTGGGGCTTGGTCTCTTCCCTCTGTACGTGGTGGTGTCGGAGCCCGCGCAGGCGCGTTTCGACTATGTTCGAGCTCTCGCCTCGCAAGCTGCAGCTCTCGTTCCAACAGGTCTCTTTCTCGTCTTATGAGTTCCAACTCTGTCGGTGCATTCCTCTCACCTCCCTGTCTTTCACTTTGTCTTTCACTTTGTCTTATGTCCGTTTTCACTTTCTCAATCCACCGCCCTTCTGGATCTACCGCCTCAATTCTCTGAACCAATTCTGCCTTCGATCCGTTCGTGTCTAACCCATAAAGCTTGAGGCCTTCCTTCAGCTCAGTAATCTTACACTCCGCGGCAGTCAGCCTATCGCCCGGCATTTTTAGGTTAGATTTTTTTTTTTTTTTTTTTCTTTCACAGGCACTGCACTCAGCTAACAACCTTCTTCCGTTTTTCTTTTTGCGTCGTTGCCTCACTCGCACACGCACGTGTCGCCACCAATGCTTTTCACGTTTTTTTCCTTCTTCTCAAAGCACTGATCGTCCTTTATCCCACTTCTGATGTTTGTAAGGGAAGGGTTTAGGATTCTGGGATTTCACTACTCTACACTTTTTCTTGTTTAGTACACCTTTATTGTTTTCTCCCTTACATCAATCCTCTCTTCGACTCTTCCCTTCCGCCATCTTCCCTTTTTGCCTTCTCTCCCTCGTCTCTCTCCGTGCCTCCTCGGGCGTTCTCGGCCGGGGCCTGCCCAGCGGACCTACGCGCGCTTACAAGCGTATTTTATGTACGTCTATAGCACATATTAAGACAGGAAGTTGATAGTTTCTGAACGCAGAATAGCAGAGAAACGAACGTGGGATGAAATGAAAGAACGTTTACGGGGCTTTGAAATGGTATCTTATTTATTTGGATTCAGCATAAGGACTTCGAGGTAACGAGCCTTTGGAAACGGTGTAAAAAGAAGAGATATATTTTATGAAAGACATTTTCGCGACTGAATTTAGCCTCGCTTTTAAGATTTCATTTTCTCTTCTTTTCCTTTTTCTTCATCTTCTTCTCCTGCTTCTTACTTATAAATAAATCCTGCATTGAGTTCGCCTTTGACGAAACAGTGAATCTCATCTCTTTACAGATTTAAATCTTCCTGACCAGATACAGCTGCAGAGGCAGAACGCTGTTCACCCAGGTTCGTCCAGTGCGTAGATACCCTACGCGCGTCAATCTCTTGCTTGTGGAAATCGGATAAGCAGGAGAAATTTGATGGATTTCCTTAGAGCTTCTCATCCCGCGCGGAAATAAATTTAATTCAGTATCCTGTCCCCTGGGTTTGAGATTGCGCTGCAGCAACCTAGCAGGAGTTTCCTTCGCCGCCAACCTACCGTATAGAATTTATTTGAAACCTAAATATACCTAAATAAATTGAATTTATACAAATTTTCCTTCACGGCAACTTCGCTTCTTATGTATAACTAATTTCGATCATTTTGACCAGAGGAAAAAGTTATCCGAGGCAAACGATTAAGGATATATTTTTCTGCGCGTCTCCCCCCCGAATAAGAAAGAGAAGAGATTTCACTTGTCTCAAAGAGGGCTGGCATTCCTTATCCAGTTTCACATTTCTTTTCCTCTTCCCTTTTTCCTTTCGGATTGAGAATTTGAATCCATCGAATTGTATAGTCGATGCGTGTTTTTCTCATCCGCGTCTCTATCTCCAAATTTATTGTCCAGGTTCTCTTTTCATCATTTTTTTTTTCTTCTCTTTCTTCTCGTTTTTCTTATTTTATTGCGCTTTTGGTAGAAATATTCTTCTCTCGATGTAACAATGGAAAATCGATTTTCTTTTCATAAAGTGGTGTTTCTTCGCGTGGGATTAAATTTAAAAAAAAATATGAAACGAAATAACCAAGGAAGAATTTTTTCCCCTTTCGTTTTCTAACGAATCTTTTAGGAATCAGTAAAGTAGAGAATAACGATTCCGATTCTTTGATTGGTACGCGAAATCGAGCCTCCTGGCATAGATCAAGGTGAAAAGTATTTTGGCTGAGTCCCTTCCAGGAAACTCCCTAATTGATTGCACCCTCAAGACAGGTCCGTGACATTAATTAAATTAAACCCTTAATTTACGGTGAATCTTTTTTGCTTTATTTTCGTTTTTCTTATTCTTCTTTTTTTTCTTCAATTTTTGTCCAGAGACAAGTCGGCCAGCGACCAACGAGAATTGCCAAGCTCGTATTCCCGCGGTTTCGTACCCATAGTTACGGCGAACGAATGACGTCAACCCTCTGATAACAACCGCGATCCCAAAGTACGATTGTTCGAGACCCGAAAAGATTAACTGCCGTATAGACGAAACGAAATCTCTTCTCAAATTCCCACGCCTTATATTCTATTGAACCAACGATTTCTAAACTCTTTTTCCTAAACTCTGCGAAATTCCGCTGGATAAAATGTCACGACGAATCGGGAATTATTTCAACGGTCACTTTCGCCGTTTTAAAAACTCTGATTTTTTTTTTTTCTTTTTTCTTGTCTCTCTTTCACCCCAAAACCCCCGAGTCTCATCAGAGTAACGACGTTATCGTCGCGAAAGAGACAAAAAGACATGATAATAAAAACAGTTCACGGTTTTTTTGTTTTTGTTTTTTGTTTTAGTTTTTTTTCAACCATCTCATTGACGGGGATAAAATCGTCTACAAAGTTATCGTCCGCAGAAATAGCGACGCTTTATTTCTCTGCCCGTTTCTCACTTTGATTTCATTTTTGTTATTTTTTTTTTTCATTTTTTTTTTTCATTTTTTATATTTTCAAAGTCGAAAGCACATGCGGAATACTCAGCGGTGATTCCGAGTCGTTCGCTAGGTCGGTCTAACGAACCGAGATTTCTGGGTTATCCTTTGCACGAGATAGCTGGAGTCCGCATGAATGAATGCAAGCAATTTGTAGCAAGTCTCTCGGCGCACGTTCAATCATTCTAATTTCGAACGTCGGGACGTCGTTAAGCGCTGCAACCAGGAACTAAAAGGGTGGTTTCGTGTGCAGGCGTTCGTTCCGGTCTCGTTACCACGATGGAAACACAACCCCTTACCCCCAACCCCCCCCATTGTCGAAAACATCATTTGGCTAATAGCCACGACGCTTCTGCAGGGTGTCGCGTAGCCCCCGCCTCGGACAAAGACGATGAAAATTAGATTCCGAACGCTTAATATTGTATCTCGAAAAGAAAAAGAAAAAAGAAAGAAAATTTTAACAAGTTAATAAATCCTCTGGGAAAGTATATATATTCTTTCTTCGTACCATCTCCCGCGTAGGTACCTTTCCCACCAGTATTCGTTTTATTACATTTTCATCTCTGCTTTCATTGAACGTGAATTTAACCGCGATTTTTCATCTTATTATTATTTGACACAGAAATTTTTCAACATCCGAGAAATGGTTGTACAGGTATATACCCTACTACCGTTGTAACCTCCGCATCGATATACCTACCTATACCCTACCCACACCTACCCTTTAGGAGCAACAGAAAAAAAAAAAAAAGAAAAAAAGTCTCCAGAGCAAAAGCGGGCATTAATATTCTGAACGAAATCCAATACTCACTAATTCGATTACCCCTCTACTCAGCTTGTGTAGACCACCTCGCCTCACCTCAACGTTGGGTAGGAAAAAAAAAGTTTGGAAAAAAACACGACCAGCTTTTTTTACTTTTTTTTTTACAATTTTTTTTTTTTTTGCCTTCGCAATAAGCAAGGAAGCAGAACACGCGTGTGGTGATTTTACGTTTACCTAATTCACCACAAGTACGCGACTAATTGGAAATACATTAATCACCGGAGCTGATATATGTGTATATATATATACGCGATAAAAACGAAGCATATTATTATTATACGTGTATAATGAATAATAATAATGATGATGATGATGATGAATGAATAGTAATATGGAAAGAGTCCTTTATAAATTTATACCACTTTTAAAAAACCGATAAAAAATTTAACTGTAGACAATATTCAAAGGGGGAGTAAAAGCTGTGGAATAAAAAAAAGAAAAGAAAAGAAAAGAAGTACCAATCCATATATCGAAAGGGATTATCTTTTACCCTTATAGAGCTGGGTATCTGCAAATCAAAGAATCCAATTTGTTTCGTTGGATTTCCAATAAATGTGGTCCTTTGACAAGAGCCGTCAAAATATATCCAGGACAACCCCCCCTGCGTGGTAGTATATAGGTATTACTTCGAAGAAGACATTTCGACTAGGTACCTTTCCTACCTAGTCTACCGTATACTTGAAAGGCCAATCTAGTTATCTATCTTGAGTTGGACTGAATGGAAGTTTGAGCAAAAAAAAAAAGTAAAAAGGAAAAGATAAAAAATAAATAAATAGGAGGGAAAGCAACTACAGACGACGCAGAATTCTTTGTATTGTGTTGCGGATATTGCCTCGAAAAAAGTTTTCTAGGATTTGTAAATACTCTTTTAAAGTCATTCATGTATAGGGGGATGGAGTTGGGGAATCTAATACTGGCAGGCGAAGTTATGAAGATAGAAAATATAGTTAAGAAGGAATTTTGTCACGCTAAAGAGTCCCGCTGTATATATATACCTTCGACTTTTTACTTATCTTAACTATCTGACTATTTTCTCTATTTTTTCCCCCTTACTCTCTTTCTTTCTTTCTTTCTTTCTTTCTTTCTTTCTTGAAGAGCGACGGTACGTTCCAGCTGAGGAAATAAGAAAAATGTAACGCCGTCTGATATCCGGAACGTGTCGCGAAAGATGGCCGTAAGCGGAAGCGAGCCGGAGAGTGAAAGACAGAAGAAGAATAAGGAGAGTAAAAAGAAGAAGATGAAGAAAAATAAGAACAGGATGAAAAGGACGACGAGGAAGAGGAAGAGGAAAAGGAACGGGGCGAGATACGAGGATTTCAGAAATATTCATTTTAATGGTTGACATAGCGGGGATATTGGTTACCGCTGGGACCCTCTACGTGGGCGGAATAACCGATGCGATTTCACCGCGTCTCTGCAGCGTATCCCAACGATTCGAAATTTTGCTCTCCCTCTACCACGAAACTGAACTAAACGTCTTTTGGTTTTTTTTTCTTCTGTTTTTGTTTGGCAAGGGTATAACTACGCGAGACTTGATTATACTCAGAGATAAATTGCTTATTGTGAGTGTTAAACACCCTAGCATCATAGACCTACGACAATATCAGCTGAGTCCAGTCTTTGGGCTGACTATTTTTTTTTTTTCTTTTTTTTTCGTCAAGTTAAATCAAGTTACGCTGATTGTCCGCTTTCAATATTTCGACTGATTGAAATTCGCCTTAGGTATATACCAGCTACCTTTATTCGAACGAGGACGAAGTGAACAAAGTTTAGCGAGAAAAGAATGAATTACCATTTGGTACTGCACCCCGAACGACCGAGCCATCCCATAAAGGGAATAAGCGTTTTGAGCAAAGAAGTTATGAGATAATTTTTATTTTTTTTTTTTACTTTTTATTATCCCTTTTTTGTTCCTTTCCTTTTTTTATCGGGATCATGTCGATCCTTGAACAAATTTAGTCAGAGGAATATCTCCAGATCGCGGTTCACGCTTAACCTTATATTTTCATTCGAGTTCTTCGTCGTACAGAGTCGGGTAGTCGTCATCGCCCCGTCGTCTTTCTCGTCGACTCTGTTTGTCTTCAACGAACAATTTCATCTCGCGGATTTTACCGCGGACAAAGGGAATCCGTTTCGTTTACATTTCCAAAGAGATCTCCGAGCCGCAAGACTCTCTACTACCAAAGTCTCACTCGCGCTTATCCCACCGCTGTCACCAAGAAAACTCACCGGCGCGCAGGACGTTACTCTTACACACTCTCTCTCTCTTTATCTTTCTCTTTATTTCTATTCTCCGGTTGTTTGTCTCGAGCAAGCTTTTCGCCATGGCGCCTGGTGAAATTTTCTCACCAATAATTCAGCCCCGTAGCAATAATAATATTCCCCCCCGGAATTTATTATTTAGTTTATAAAATACAGGAGTAACGTCGTTCCTCGGTGAACAACGGCGACCGTTAATTACTCGCGATCGATTGCGCCTTGGAAAAACTCTTCAACGTTGTGTGTCTTTTTTTTTTCCTTTCTTTCTTTGTTTTTTCTCCTCTTTTCTCATCTTCTTCTTTTTCCTTCTTATTCCCCGTCAAAGTCTAGGATCTCTGCTTTCAACGGAATAGCTCCGACGTGAAACCTTTCCTCGTGAAACCTGTCGTCAGTTTAATCTGCAATTAAAAACCTTCGATAGGAAATTTACGAGGATCGATAAAAAAAAAAAGAAAAAAAAACGCCCGACCTCTACCCGCATATACTATCTAGGCTGCCTCCGGGTGATTTTAGAGCGGGACTAGTATTCTCCAATTTTCTTACCTACCTTCAGGCAAGACGTCTAACATGTCAAAATGTGAGAACCAAATGGGTATTTCTAGACATGTATATCTTCCACGAATGCCTCTAGGTATACTTGAACCATGATGTGAAAATACCATCTCTCAGAATGAAGGAACTGTGTATAAGATACGTTACACGTTCATGCCAGTACACCTGTACAAATCGAAAATGAATAGAGCTGGGAGTATATTTTTCGATCAGTAAAATCGACGTGAAACTTTTTTTTTTCTCCAGAGAATCTCTCTTTCTTTTTTTTCTTTTTCTCATTTGATGAATGTCTGGACGTACACACGCACGTGACTCTTGATGCTCGATGGAATTATCTGTCGAGCAAGAAAATCCCTTCCTCTTACTGATGATGTTTCAGCTGTGGCTCTCCAGTTCTCCTGGTCGAATGGAATGGAATAGAAAATAAAGGGTGGAAAAAAAATAGAAAATAAGAAAATACAAAATCCACACACATTTTAGCCGACCAACTGGAGAGTTACGGAGAGCCGCGCGGTCGCGAAAGTCAGCCAAGATTGAATCTTTTGGTAAGGAAAAGTGACGGGTGAAAGGGAAAAGGCTACGCGAGGCAAGCGAGGTGGCGCAACGGGGAGAAGAGGGAAAGGAAAAGGAAAGGGCAGAGGGGAGAGGAGAGGAGGAGAAGAACTAGGAAAGGTTTCATGCCCGGCCCATATACTCTGGAGAAATGAGGGAAAAAGGGGAAGGGAAGATGGCGAGAAGAAACAAGAGACAGAGGGAAGTGAGAGAAGGGAAACCTTAGCTTACTCCAGAGATGGCGACGAACCGAAAGATTTTTAGACGACTCAAGTCAAGGACCTGCCCCGTGCCATTCCCGACATATTCTCCTCCTTTTTTTTCTCTCCTTCTTCTCTCTTTTCTTTTTTATTTTATTTCATCCAACCTGATATCTTTGGTTGGCTCACAACAATGGAAGGTTAACAGTGTAATATTACCATTTCCCTTATTTTTTCTTCTTTCTTCTTTCTTCAACCTCCCTTTTTCCATCAGATATACGACGAATATCGCTGCATGAGATAAATGCTCTAGAACCATGTTCCGCTTTTTGAGTTCGGGATGATAAACGACTGTAGGTAAATTGAAAACTGATCGTTTGATCTGTCGGGTAGAGTTCCTACTTCTTGGGGGGGAGAACGAGAGAAGGGAAGAAAAATAAGGTCTTATACTTTAATAACGACAATAATGGTCACAGTTTTGTTTGATTATCAAGAAACGAGGGCTTGTGGGGGCAGCTGGTTAAAGTCATTGAGTACAATGCAAGTTAATCTTCGGAAGGGAGTTGGCGAAGAAAAAGGAGGAAAATAAGAGGGAAAAGTAAGAGTGGAAGTTGGAAGTTAATCGAGACATCTGAGGAAGAAAGTTTTTCAGAGAATTCTCAGTCAGCAACAGAAGAGCAAGAGGGTAGAACCCCGGCCGGTAGCTGACGACGCAGGAAGCAACTTTCGTTTTCTTCTAATTTAATAATCATTCAATTAACTACAAAATCCGATAGTGCGATATTATGGTATGAAAATAGAAACCCCGACGATGGGATATTCCCATTTATTTTAATATACAACGAGGAGAAAGAAATGAAAAAGAACGATACCAAAAGAAAAAGGGAAACGAGAGGAATTACCTACTTTGCAGAAAATCCGTTCAGGACTGCAGGCTTATCGTTTATAAACTGTAGAGAATTTTCCTTGCTTCTGACAGCTGATCTTTTCTGCAATTAGTTCCGCAGTGGCAATCGTTTAATTTCATTTCTCGTTGTTCGTATATTAACTCTTTAAATGTATAAAGAAGAGGGGAAAAGTCGCGTGGGTGTGGGAACGGCGTTGCTCGGTCTGGTGTACGATTAGGAACTGTAAAGTAGCAGTCCAAAGCACGCGAGCAATGAGAATCCCGAGTTTGAAAGTCAGGCATTAATTCCATTCGTCAGAAGTTCCCAGATAATTACCCTTTGCTTTGAAAGGGTGAATCCCTTTGCCAGAGAGAAATTTAACCCTCTGAATGAACGCCGTTGATATTGTCCAAACAAAGAAACACGGAATAATTTATTCTCCCTTAGTATTCGCGAAATCGTTTGGACTGTCGGGGTTGAACGAGTCACTGACTGTCTGTGGCCGTATTAAACCACGAAGAGCTCTCCCGGTGTTCTCAGAATCCTCGAGGAGCACCTCTCGACTCTTCCAACGGTAAACAATATCGAAACACCGCGAGAAGATTCTCCGCTGCAATACCCGAACTATCGCACCCCCGCTGCATCCAAACTGTTTTCCAAACAACCCCTCGCGGCCGGGAGAGCTGCACCAGCAGTTTGCCGTAATAAGCTAATTACCAGATAATTCGCAAGCTCCGAAACGCGGTATCACAAACTTTGGACTTTGGCATGAAATCTGATTCCCGGGTCGTCGAAGCCATCCTCTCGCGCCCCGCAATCGCTCAGGAAATTCGTAGGACTTACCTTGAACCATGAGCTTGACGATGGCCTCCGGCATGGGACGGTTGTTCACGAGGCAGTAGTACTCTCCACTGTCTAGCGAGGTGACGGGGTGAAAGAATAGGGCGAAATTGTCCGCGGTGAGCGAAACTCTGTTCCGGTGTTTCCATACCGTAGTACTGCTGCTGCTGTACTCAAGAATCCTAGCGCCATTTGCTCGCCATTCTAACATTAGGACCAGCGATTGCTCAGTGACACCTGGACAGGCGAGCGATATGTTCCCACCAGCTTCGGCATTCACGGGCTGCAGCGGTATCACGGTCACGTCTGAAACATCAATGAAATTGAATCAGGAGATGGATGACGCGGTGCACACTCGCATACGTATGAAAGGATTTGCGCCTTTTCATTTTCATTTTCATTTTCATTTTCATTTTTTCACGCAGAGGTAAAAAATTTTGAGGGAAGAGTATTCCCCCATCGTCGATACACTGATAGAATTTCGGTAACAAGTTACAACCCCCTTTGCCGGTATTCTTTGTTTGCCTTACTGCAGCAAGCCGGACATCTATGGTCAGCTAACGCACGACTGGACACCGGGACGTGACCAGGGTTCGGATCGGATATAACCTAGGAACCGATTCCTTCTGGAGTCTCGAACGACTTCCAAATCGCATGATGCCCTACGGCCACTAAATCGAGTCGTTTTCACTGATTGGTTCGAGGCGCGTTCGTCCGAACCGAGATTTTTCTACACGGTATAGAAAACGGGAACAGGAATGAGGGCGAGGCGTCGATAATTCCAGCCGGATTGTATTTTACGACAATAATATTTTACATTACAAATTTATCGCCTCCACTTTCACCCCTACGAAGAATCCAAGAGCGTTAACCTCCTGACCACCGATGTGACATTCGCGAGTGTTTACATACCTGATTAAATTTTTCTACGCTTGGTTTCCTGCCCTCGGGAGGGTCCCGACTCCTGGCCAAGGATCGTACCGCGACTGTTTTTTATTTCGACGGGATTGCCTCCGCCGAAGGAACTTTCATTATCGGAATAACGCATTAATCTCGCGTTATAGTTCTCAGTCAGGGGAGACCGGTCTCTCCGCCCTTGAAGCTTTGGGGAGGCGTTTTTTACCCGAGAGTGAATTCGGCCCCTCATCTGAGATCACCGATAGTTTTGAGGCGGAAAATAAAGCGAGGAAATAAAACGACGGGCCACTTTAGTCACACAGGACGAGGCGAGGGCCTGGAAACGGAATCGATATCCTTGCAATAACGTACAGCTAGCTGGCCAGCCAGTACCCAAAGTCTGGTACGCGATGGGGAGGCGCGGAGGGCGTGTAGGTAAAAATACATCGAAAACACGTACAAAAAGGTATTGTGTCCCCCGAGCCGGGCACAATGGACGTGGCTCTTTCATTCTCGAGTACACGCGTCCAGTGGCAGGCGCAAAGGATTTTTCTATCGAACGAATTCCCTCGATAATCGATACCGTACGCGTTATGATGGAAGGCGAGTACCCGCGGTCTACACCTTCCGCGATTCGCTCCATACCTCGGCTAGCTGTGATGCAAAGCGAGCCGGTGAACGAGAGCCAGTTAATTATGAATTCGCTGGCTCCTTCTCCTCCCGAAATTTCAAATCCTCCGAAATACCGATCAGCTCGGAATCGGGAGAAGACACGGGCGCTTTAAACTTCGCCAGTTTATTCGGATGCTAAAACTGACGCGCTACCAACTCCGCGCGGTTTCATCGCACTCAACTGCGAGGCATTCGACCGCAGAGTCTCCACTGCAATGCACCACTAGGTACCCAATTTCTGCATATCGACACCAGCTATACATTTCGATGAATATAGAGGGTGCGATGTGTATGACTGTGAACTTCGGCGATTCAATTCGGTCTCGCCTCTACCTGGACTCTTCATAGATCAAAGGACCAATCCGCGGCCAGTTTGGTGTCCGATAAACGGCGACGGGGCTGCAAAGGCTGGCGGAACGTACAATGCAAACGTTTCGACTAGTTTTCGCCGCTTTTTCGCCACGCCGTTTAACGGGGGAAGGGAAACTTTGACGGAGTGGAAAAAAATCCCGATTACCATTTTTCGCCACCTTTCGGGTTAACGCGATAGTGTATACGGCGTCACTCCTCGGGGCGATGTGTTTATTATTAACGAGAACTCGGGGGGTGGAAATTATTCAGGACACGTGGAGTGATGAATGCTCGCGACGTATTTAACACGGGCTGCAGGTTATACGTCGTTCATAAATTATAAGGACTTACGCCTAGCTCCGTGTAATGTTCGGGGGAAAACCGCCTCTGTCTGAGTACTTATTTTATAAGGAGGTGAATTGGTTTTAGATCAGTGCGAAAAGATCCTTTGAATTTAATTTCGCTGAAATCTTTCGCCGGAAACCACACCTCCTCCTTCTCCTTCATTTTCTTCGTCTTCTTCTTCTTCTTCTTCTTCTCTTAGGGATATACCAGCTACTTATCCTCGAACTAAAGGGCGGCGGTGGGCGCCTATATCCAACCAAGGAACGAACCACCTAACCAAACCACCTTTAGGGAAGTTTAAAATACATTTTACGAAATGAGTGCAAAGCAAATACACTTTACGTTCAGCTTCATCCCAAGATGATGGAATTGAAAATTATTACCACTCGAGAATGGAAGCGGGGAAGTTAGTCCTTGTCCTTCATTCATCGAGCTTTTAACCACCGACCTGATATTATACACGCGAAGTCGATATTTAATCAACTCTGCATCATCGGATCCTTCGTCATAATGATAACAGAGCGAAAAAGTTTGCTCGTCATTATCGAGTAAAAATATTGTCGAATCTCGTCGAGATCGATTCATCCCTCTTTCTGAATTTATTTCAAGCAGTCGAATCCCTCTGTTTGTAAGTATAGGTAAATGTCATCAAGAAGTCACATAATATTTCTGTATACCGTATGAGAATTGGGGAAAAGGTCGGGGATATCGCTGACGCCAAATTGTCATGCGTTATGCTATAACTCTCTCTCTCTCTCTCTCTCTCTTACCAGCTATCTCCGCGCTTGCTATTCCGATTCCTTACTTCCTTCAAACATCCTCATATTTATTCATGGTATACTTTGGCTTAATTTCATAGAGTGCATCTAAAAGTTCTGCAGGCAAGTCGGGAAATCCATACATACATAGATCGAGGGCTGGCTTCAACTCGCATGTATATTCATTCATTCATTCATTCATTCATTCGCTTATGAATAGCTTGGTTGTAAAATTCATCGTCTGTGAGATTTCTCTTCTATTGTTTTAACTGAGAAAAAGAAGGGGAAAAAAAAAAAAAACTTCTCGAAATTAGCCCCAGTCCGAATAAAAGTATATGAAAAATGATCGACCTTGGGAAAGTTTTCATCACGAATGATCAGTTTGGCGTAAAAAAGTAGGCGAAAAAAAAAAAAGAAAGAAAAAAGGAAAAGAAAATTCTTCCTTCATAGAGAGACTAAGTAGTGATTAAGTAAATAACCGCAGCGTATGATTATCCTCGGGCATATTTGCCGCCTATAACTACCCCAAGGTTAATTGGGGTAGATAAATAAATAAAAAGGGTGAGACAAGGCTGGGCAGGTATTTGCATGAAATAATAAAAATAAAAGTAAAAAACATTTTTTAAAAAAAATATCAACCGCAAAGTTTAACTTCTTACGAACGACTGTACTATTATAGTTGAACCAACCCTGATATTATTATAACATATTTATCCGACAGTCGAGGCATATAGCTGTTGTTTCCCCCGTTATAAGGACTATAGGGAAAAGAGGAACTTTGTATAATTAATCTTTAACTAGTATGGAACCTTTCCCCAGTTTATACATTGAAGAGCTTATTTTTTTTTCTACCCTCTGGAATACAGCCCTTGGAATAAAAAAGAGAAAAGAAAAAGAAAAAAAAGAAGAAAATCTAGGCTTCTTATGGTGTTGATTTTTAATTTAGATTTTCTTATACCCGTGTTGGGCGATGGGATTTGAAAAAAAAAATCTTCTGGCTCAAAGCTGACCGATCATAAGTAAATTGATCAAAATTCGTGAGGCATGATTCCAGGCGGGTTTTCGGGTATAAAGCTCGGTCACTATCGCCCGAATTTTAGCACGGTTCTGTAGGTAGGTATTAGGGAAAGTGTGACGCTGGTGGAAAGGGCGATGCCATCCCTCACACGCACTGTTCACCGACTCGGCAAAAACAAGATTTGACGGTCGACGAGCCCGGCTGCGCGAGTCCAAGGATAATTTGCTTACGCGACCAAGATTTCTCACCGCGAAACCGGGGATGGAAAAGGAGAAGAGAAAGAAGAGGAAAAAAAAAAAAAAAAAAGCTTTCGAAATTCGCCTCGGACCTCAGACTGGATAGAGGATTAGGCGATGCAGGCCTCCCGTGAATTTTTTCGAGCGAAAATCGAGCCGAAATTTTTTCTTTTTCTTTTTTTATTCTTCTTTCTCACTTTCTTCGAAGAGGAGAAGAAAAATTTCATACCTTGATGTTATGTAGTCGCGGATCTATATACTCGTGGGAAAAGTTTCCGGGATAAAGAGAGAGAGAGAGAGGAAAAAAAAAAAAAAACAACGAAAAGAGGTAAATCTTAGCCACGACCAGTCAGTCAGTCAGTCAGTCCACTTGGTGTTTATAAGTTGGAATAGAAGAGCGGGGTTAATGCGAAAAGTTTTCGATAGATAGAGGAGCGAGGGCACCCAGGGTATGCGATCACGCGCCGTCGACTTTCGTCAATTTCTCTGGTGTTTGGTTCGATTTCATCGGGGGGAATCCCCGCGTCTTTATACGTATATATATTCCCGAACAGCCAGCTACTTGCTATTCGGGAGATCCTAGAGTTTTACTCCTCGAGTATAAAGGCGGTAGAGGAAATGCCGGTCGATAATTCAGATCCTACGTCACTTCCAATCTCCCCGAGTCCTTGCCCCGACTTTTTCGCCCTCTCCCACTTATGCGGCTCCCGTAAGATCTCTTGTTCCAAAATAAAGGAGAAGAAAAATAAAAGAAATAATAAGAAAAAAGAAAGAAAGAAAAAAAAAAAAAAAAAAGAACAAGAACCGTCCGCGAAGTCACTCGCTGTTATTCAATTCCTAAAGCAAGCATTCGAGGACGAAAGTGGACCATTTTTTTTTTCACCATTTCACTGCACTCTCTTCATCCACTGCGAGGACGTAATACGAAAATGATTCAGGCTTTTCGTTTTTTTTTTTTTTTTTTTTTCTTTCAAGAATACGGTGAGATTATCCAATAAGGAAACCCGCCGCGCCGCGGTGACTTTTATTTTCATACTTTATACCGCGAGACTTTCATCTATTATATATAGTATCGTGTTAAATTTCCTGACGGTAAAAATATCTATAGATCCGAAAAAATTACATCGCGTCTTCGATGTAAGTAGAGTACGAGTGAATTAAATTCTTCCCCTACGGGAGAGAGTCTAGTAGTTCAAGATGATAAAACTTTCGAGGAATTGAGAAAAATCATCAATCAAAAATCAAAAATCAACGCGTTGCGATGGGTGTATATATTTATTACTTCGTTAGAGAACAAAAACACGCGTGCGTTGTGTATATATATATAGTATAAAAATCTGAAAATAGAACGGGGGATGAAAGTAATAATTTTTGTCACTCGTTGCGGACACATATGCGGGTTGGATATACGTCGAAGTGCATTTTGATTGGACTAACTTGACGTTATACATTCTGATTAACCTTTGAACTTCGACCTCGTAGCCGGGCTAATTCACCGGTAGGATAAACCCGAATATTCCTCCTTTTTTTTTTTTACTTTTTATTTTTTCCATTCATTTTTTGTTTTATTTTCTTTCAACGAAGCGAGGATGAAAAATTGTGAAAAATTAGTTACATCTACCCCCTACCCCCTGCTCTCCCCCTCCCTGCCCTTATTCCAGCTGATATTTGACGATGAGAATCGGATACGTTGAACCGATAGCATATCGTGTAGCGTGTCCACGGGGTAGGGGCCGAAATACAGCTTTCTCCAAGTCTTGAGGTTTAATTAACCTAAATTGAGGAAGAGACAGTAACTGCTAACTAAGACCCTTTCTCGTAATTGGGTATAAATGCCCATGGAATTCAGATCTGACCGTAAAGTTTCACGGATCTCTGCAGGCCTTCGGGGCTTTCTTGAGTGAAATATCTTCACGGACTGTGGGATAAGCGCGACCTTGTCTTCCAATTTATTCAATGTCACCGGATCCGCTTCAAGGACTTCATTCGAATACACTATTCAATTGCATCATTCGCCGAATATATCTTGTCACGAAAATTTCATATCTTCGAAATTTATCTGAAACGATGCTGCAGGAAGCAAAAAAAGAAAAAAAAAAAAGAGAGAGAATATAAAAGGGGATGAAATAGGGTGGAATTTAGCGGTTTGTTAAGGTCCTGTTCTTCGTTTGACTGGAAAGGCTTAAGGGGGAGTTTCGTGGTGACTTTTGATACGGTCTAAGCATCGACCCTAGAAAGGGAGCCGCGTACTTTGATGGGATCAATAATTTAGGGGTTTAGCTTGAGAAGGTAATAATTTATTGAGGGTCGTGGAACCCCGAACGCCTGATTTGTTCGGAGCTGGTCTGGTCTGGGCTAGGGCTGGGCTGGGCTCGGCTCGGCTTGGCTATATGCTGCGGCAAGACTATCCTCAAGGAATTACCTGATCCGAGCTCAGTTTCATCTCGGGAACGATCACTCGTCCTCCGCTTCCGCCCGCGGAGCAAACTTCTGTGTTTGACGACGTATAAAAACGATTTCCGGTTAGAACCCGGACCCGGGACGAACCGATACCGGATGTTGATCACATCAAAGCCTCCTGCCTGCGGTAGATACGTCTGGAGACACTTCCACCACGTATTTATTCCCCCAGTTTCCTTTGTCGCGACACGTAGTCTTTGATTTTCGTTATTCGAACAGGTAGAACAGCCCCGCCGACCTTTTTCCACCCTTACAATATTTCGCCAATATTTTATCCGCACCGAATCTCGTCGCAAATCCTCCGTACTTTTTCTTCTTTCGCAATTAATTGGCATCGAAGTTTACAACCCCTGAATATTTACCGAGGCATTGTATATTATTCGCAACGTTTTTAATCATTCGTAGGAAAATCTCGACCACGGTCAATTACCTGGCGCTTCTGATCTCGTTTTTCGATTTTTTTTTTTTTTTTTTCGTCTTTCGTTTTATCGCCGAGGCGAATATTCCCCCTAATTAATTTTACTAGAGGAACGATAGGTACCTGCCTGCTGATGGTTGCTCTCGACGTTTTATTGTCACATTATAATTACCTCGTCCCCGGCTGTTTGTTCTCGCAATTTTTACCTCCGTCCCTCCCTCTCTATTTCTCTCTTTCAACTGACTGGCTATCTTAATTGCCCCGCAAACTTTTCACCTTCCATCTCCAATTTTCATAACGAGATATCGTCTGCCACGATACAAATTGAAGGAAAAAAAAAAACATAGCCACGAAAATTCAGCCTTCAACAATCTCTGCGATCCTATTTCGCTCCTTTTTCCCCCGAAATCTTTTCCAACTTTTGAAATCTGCACTTCTTGAGGCAAAAAAAGGACCGAACTACA
Organism: Rhogogaster chlorosoma; assembly: GCA_944452935.1. Lineage (NCBI taxonomy): Eukaryota > Metazoa > Arthropoda > Insecta > Hymenoptera > Tenthredinidae > Rhogogaster > Rhogogaster chlorosoma. The sequence continues at coordinate 1,786,631 of OX101801.1, read as the reverse complement.
CCGCGAAGAGAGAAAAAATGACTCTAATCTTGGCCGGGATGAAAGAAGAGAAGAGTAAAGGAGAGTGAATGGTAAGGGTAAAAGCTCGGGGGTAGTGAGGCTAGGCCGTCGGGGGAAAACGTTGATTGAAATCATCCCACCGATTGGCACGTCATAATCTGGTCCTTTCTTCTCTTCCGCGCGCATCCTGGTGGTATAAGCTTACCAGAGCTGCGGCTGTAGCCTCCTTGCTATTTCGGTAGCTAACCCCTTGCCCTTGGCTCGTCGATCCTTTTTCTGTCTCACGTTTCCTCGTTAGTAAATTACCACGAGGGTTTCTGCCCTGTTGGAGGATAGAAAGAAAAAGAAAAAGAAAAATTGATCCGAACATGATTCTCGAATCAAAGATGCTTTCCAGTTTCCAACCCCGAGCTTTCCCGTCGTCTTCCCGGGTCCGTTTTTCGTCAGGATTTTCCAGGCCCTCGATCCGTTCGGCGAAAGGCTAGAGGCCTGAATTATTATATCGTATTGCGAGGTACAAAAGTGACGTGAAATATTTTTGGGAGAAAATTTAGGCGCGTTCTCACAGTTTTTCTTCAATCTATTCATTGGAGGAAAGCCTCGGTCTCGTATCAAACGGCGTACATCTGTTTCTCGGTATTCTGACGTCAGGAACTGTATGTGCTTGCGTGTTTATTGGGATCATTTACGAAACGAAGCTATGAGCCACAATAGTACGTTTTCGAGCTATACAAGCCCTGAAAGCACTGTGTAGCTGCCATGTTTAGGGTGAGAAATAACTCCTCGTTATATACATGTAGACGGGGGTTATAGCTGTGAGAGATGAATGAGAGGACTGAACCAAAAATTATACCAAAATATATATTATACCCAGGTATATATACACCTATAGAACTCTGACTGGGTTGTTCTCCTTCAGACACGCGAGAATTTCGTATATAGGTAGCTATATACCTACATGAGGGATTAATTATTATTTCTATTAAAACGGAAACGAATTATATACATATATATTTTCCTCTTCATCTTTCCCTCGCCCCATACATAATGCGAAGAAGAAAAAAGAAAAGCTGTACTCAGAAGTTTAGCAGCTTCTTTTTCATTTTTGTTTCATTTTTCAGTTTTCAACGTTACTTATTTTTTTTTCTTTTTTTTGATTGTCATCATTATATCGTTGTTATCTTTCACTCTTTTTAGTTCTATCCTTCAAAGTATTGAAAAATGAAAGTTGAACACGCTACCCATGCCAGAGCGGCTCGCCATATACTCAATGGACAATGCGCCCTACTATGGTGTCGTTAGCGATTATCGAGCTGTTTTCATCCCGCACGTCATAAACAGCGATGACAGGGACAATCAGCGAGAACAATAAATAAGTTTTATCGTGGATTCGTATCCGTCGATTCTCGCATTTGTCTCGCATCTCGTAATAGGCTTTGGATTATAAAGTTTATACGGCTTATCAAAATCAGCTGGAAATATATTTTTCGAGAAACATACAAAGGAACAGGACAACGTTTTCTCAAGAAATACGTTCGGCTATTTCTTTCTCCTCTTTCTTTTTCTGTTTCTTTTCATCCTTTTTTTCCACCTCTCTTCAAGGGGCTGAAAAAAAAAATATTGAATAGTGCAGTTTCGATGAAATTAATCAATAGACAAGAGGGAGGTGAGGGGTGGCTCGAGAGGACCATCAATCAGGCTCACGCGGGACGTTGACGGAATTCCTGAATCTTTTAATCTCGAAGAGTTCCTTGGCGGGACAAAAAGTTGTTATTCCATCACGGGCGAGAGGAACCCTCATAGGCTTTTCCTACGGGATGAAAACCGTGTGAGAAAAGTGTTATACTCGTTGTCTTGTTGCTCGAAATTCTTCTGGCTTTTTTAGACCCACCCTTGTACACCCCCCTGGCTAAACACGTGCGATTACGGATTTCTTACTTACCCTTAATCGGCGACAAGGCGTAAGGGTGAGAGTATAGTCGTCTGACCTCGTAGATATTCTCTCCAGACAGTGAAAACAAGTTTTTCTATTTTCAATTCATTTCTTTCATTTTCCCGTTTTTTTGTCATCCCTCGATTATTATCCGCAAACATCCTGCGGTTGCGGTACATTTAATACCGTTTCGCCACAGTACCGCAAAGAATATCGAAAGGAAAGAAAAGTAAAGAAAAATAAAAAAAGAACTTGCCCGATTCGTTTTCAAAACCAAATATCTTCTCATCGGTCGAGTAATTTTTTCTCCTTTCTCTTTCGCCTTTCGCTTTTATTCTTTGACGAAAATTCCCCGAGGATCGCGGAATAAGTATATTTTATATTTTCAGCTGTAGACAGGTATATATATCGGTGAGAGATGAAATTTCTCGATAAATGTAAGTACAAACAATTTTTTTTTTTTGTTGTACGTTTATATTCGGGAAATTGAACCATTTTTTTTTTCTCTTCTTTCTTTTTCTTTGATTGTAAAAATATTGTTTAAAAAAAAAATTTTTTTTCTTCTTCTTATTGTTATCGAATTCTGTACGTAAAATGAAAAAATGTCCAAATCTCATCGGACTTATGTACCTACAGTATATTTAGTCGAAGTTTACTTGATTAGTAGTGAAAATAACAGGTAAAACATGACGTTAAAATGTATTTGTAGTCGTGAAGGCCGAATCGCGTGGTATAACGATTAATGACATGACGTCACGTGACCAGTATGCTCGTACGTCGTTTTTCTAGGTAAACTCTATAGCTGGTTGCCTAGTTGTGTGAACACAGTGTAGAATGAGGTAAATGATACCTTGTCGAACACTGTAATTACCTTCTTTATTAGCTTTTTCGTAATTACATGTCCGCTGTCATTTCCTGCCTTGTTTCACCCTCCACCTTTAAAAGAAAGAAGAAAAAAAAAAAAACAAATGGGGAGAAAAAAAGAAAGGAAAAACATACTCAACTTATATAAAGTTCGAGGGTACGTGTTATGCTATCTTTTTGCGAACTCGGCGAATGGAAGAAAAGAACGCGATCTGGAAATTACATGATTCCATAATGACTTAACATGATTAGAGAGTGTCGTAACATCATTATAAAAAGCGTAACATGATTTGACAACGGCATAATACATAATTACAAAATAAATCGATAGGAAGAAAAAGCTCGATTTGACTTCGACGTAAATCGAGTAAACTGCGCATCAGATGAAAAAAAGTTTCGGACAAAAGTTGTAGGTATTACCAAGACGCTGATTTTATGTTCAGTACTTTTTTCTGTGTCTATAATAGTCAGTGAGTTATCCGAGTGTAACTATCCCCAAAAGCTTGAGCGCTCGCGCACTAGCCATACGTTGTAATAATAAGAATTCCTCAGCTTTTGAATGTCCATCTTTATGTTTCTGTCCGGTTTTCACAAGAGTGACGGAAACGGCGTCTCGCCTTCCAGCTGCGAGGTGTTCAACGAGGAAGAAATACGAGGGGGTAGTACCGTAATTATTATGGTCGCGTGTCAGCAGGGGTGGCTGGCTGGTTGGTTCAGCCGCGGCAGGCAGGCAGGTAGGGCAGGCAGGTTGTAACTACGTATTCCAAGTGTAATTATTTGCGTTGCTATTACTGTCGGAAAGATAACGCCCGCGCGTATCAATAATAGATTAGCCGAGTTGTTTGTGGCGAAAACCATCAAGATACGTTGGTTAGTACATCGTGGTGGCCACGGACTACAACGGAGTTGACAATAATACCATTAATATATAACACCTGGGAAAGCCGATAACGGACAGTCCACCGACGTACATCGTGTTCGTTTCCGTCTTTATTAAAAGACAGCGCATCGTAGGCCGAAGACGTTTTTCCCCCTTCCTCGTGTATAAAACAGCTACTCCTTCCGCCAGGAATCAAGGAACAAGCTTCCTCGTTAGTTGACTCAACGCGTGTCGTTCTTTCTGGTACAAAGTCGGCTCCGGCTTTTTCCTCTTGTTCGGCTCTGTTGGATTTCAAGTCAACCCCGACGAAGAGGGGCTGGAGGAGTCGTTTTTTAATGACTGGTATCGACGGGGTGATCGAGTGTGTCTCTCTGCTCGGTGAATTAGAGGCCGGGTATACCGGAGGGTTAAGAAGCACCTTGGGCGGTAAGAAGAAGTGCATTTCTCATGAATTCCAAATTTTGTTGGCAAAGGAATGAGAGCGGGGGAGGAGACGGAGACCACGTTGTTTGAATTCAAAATTTATTATGTATTCAGAAATTAAATTCGTGCAAGAGACTGGAATAAATCGATTTATCCTCAATCTATTGATCGATCGAGGGTAGCTCGTATATGTATACCTACGTGTAGGTATAACCGGCGATAAGAACTGCAGGCGGCGAATTTTCAACTTGGAAGAATCCCACGACCACTTCTTCTTCTTCTTCTTCTTCTTCTTCTTTCGCGGAGAAGTCGAGGAGAGAATTCAAAGACTCAAAGTAGGAGCGATAGAACAAGTAAAGTTTGCAGCTCCTTCGCGCGAGCTTAACCCCAATCTATGGTAACGTAGTTACCTCAAATGCACACATACTCGAAGGCCAGAGGGGTGCAAGTCTTGATTCGCAGCCCATCTTCAGCAGAGTCTACCTGGGTACCATGGCCCCTTTCTGTGCGAGTACCTCGTCCTTCGTCTCCCTCTTATTCTTGCTCTCTGTTTCCTTGCATCCAGCTTTAATCCCGCCGGTAGATTCCGGTAGTTCCAAGTCAAGTAGGTATTTACATAGGAACTCGTATCTATTCGGTGTCGCTTGTGGAAGGCCTCCCATTCCCATCCTTCTTCATGCCCGTTCACAATGTCTCCCATTCTCGTACCTAGATTGAAATTAGATTTCCGCTGTTCCACCTTGGCCATGCCATCGTAGCTTCGCTCTCGTTCCACTTCTCAGGACTTGGACTATCCGCTCGGAAATCCCACGGAGAATCTTTCTACTCAACCGCAGAAGAAGAGGAGGAGGAGGAGGAGGAGGAGTGAGTTAAATGTTGGATACTCTTCTAATTTCACTCGCGACGAATTGACGTGAGTAAAAATTTTTTTTATCAGTTGTTATCCTGAAGAATAAATGAAGGCTTGGAGTAAGATTTTGTCACCTCAAAGACTTTAATTTCCCATGGCGCCGTTGGGGTGGAGTAATGCGAGGTGAGACATGTTTATGTACAAAGTATGTAGGTAGGTACTAGAGGAGTTATGATAACTGCCAGGGCTAGTAATCATCTCTGTTAGCCTCGTTTTAGCTGTGGCAAAAACGGGGGCGAGTCCCGGAGTTCCCTTGTCCTGGGCGAAGACTAAATCTACTTTTTTCTTCTTACCCTGTCGTGGAATTTCTGAGAAACACTGCTCCGAGTACCTAAACACTAAGCTTGCTTTTCCGCCACTCCCCCTGTAGTAGGCTGTACACCAGATAGAGCTATGCGGTAGGACGAAGCCTTGAGGAGGGCATTTTTCACCCTGTGAAAAAAAGGATGAAAATGAAAGAAGGAAGAAGAGAGGAAATTTCTCGCGCGCCATCGCGTGCAGTTTGGCGAAAACTCTGAGCCTTTTAAACGAACATTCCTGCGGTAAAGGATTATGAAAAAAATGAAAATTACGCTAATGGAAAATCCGTTGAAATTCTGACAAATCTCCGGATTTTCAACATTCATTTTCGCTTCAATTAATGAAAAAGATTTTTCCAAAATTTCGATATCTCGCAAACCCTGCCAGCGGGTGTGTCAGCTTTCGAACTCGTCGGACGTCGGTGAATGTTTATCCGTTTTTTGAAACGGCGCCCTCTCCCTCCGCCCCTCGCTCTCCGTATTTTGTGGAAATTCTTCCCTGCGGTCTCCGAATCGACTGTACGGATTTATCTACTAATTGGAAAAACGCTGGCTGTCGTAGACCGGTAGTCGTGTAAGGGTAGGTTGGTACACAGCGGAAGCGAGGAGAGTCGGGGCGAAATCACACCCTGATTTCTACGGGACGCCACCCTTTGTTCGGCTCTTAATTAAACTACCAAAATCCAGGAACAATGAACGGATTCGGACTGATTCTAGTGCACAAACCCTGCAGGAGTAAGGGATCTCGATGTGTTTACGACTGGCGTCGATCCACGCACGTTGATTGGTACATAAATCCCCATGAAACCTTGCGTTGCGTTACGCCATCCTTTGTCACCCTCTCTCTCTCTCTCTCTTTCTTCTCTTTCTCTTTCTCTCTTTTTGTTTGAATGATTCAAAGTTACAAACCTTTTCGCCACCTGGTGCAAAAGTCTGCCAAGTATCCGCCGAAAGACGCCATATTTGTTCACCCTGCAGAATTCTCAACCGTTACCTTCCCAACTTCATTGCTCTGCAAATTTAACGGGCTTTTCATGAGCAAACTTTTAAATTACCAAGCCAACCGGATTGCTTCTCATCCAAGGTAAAACGAGGACCTATCACAGCGAGATGACACTTTTCCTAGTAAATTATTATCCTGAAAATGGCGAGAAAGAAACCAACCCAAGACACCCAGGTTCCCTCCTCCGCCGTCTGCGTCTCCAGAACCCGATGATATATATCGCACACATAATAGCCGTGGTAATTAATCAGAAATAAATATCCTCGGGGGAGGAAATTACGATTCCGGGATTCACATTCCCAGTTCCTATTACATTAGAGCTTACTAGTTCTCGCAAGTTAATTGCACTGTGATTTAGTGCACGGGTACCCTCCGCTAACTGCAAGGTAGCCTTCGTCATTACTTGCGTTATGGTAGCGAATACACGCGTACATAGAACGGCGAGAATTTAGATTGGCATATCAGAATAGGAGTAGAAGTAGTCTTAGCCTTCCGGGTCTTTCTTACGTGCGCAGGGGGTGAAGATGATTTTTGACCCAATTCTCGAGCTATTTAATAACGGGAATGTCGGAGCTGATGATTTTAGTATGATTGAATTTTCATTTGTAAAACTTTGGTGTATAGCCAGTTGGTAATATCGTCCGCTTTACCTAATTCAAAACTGCCATAATCCCGGGTATATACCTCTTTGCCTCATCTTGCCACTCCGGTATTCTTCTGGCTCTTCAATTGTCGCGTCACTCGTCGACGATTCGACTATACGTCGAAGAAGGAAGGAAATTTAATCACACTAAATTTTTCCACCCACACCAGGGGCCCCGCTCGCAGCTAGTGTCTTGGAAATATCCCTCTCTTCCTCATCCTCCGCCTCCGCTTCCTCTTTCTCTTCCTCTTCCTCTCGCTATTCGCCACCTCTCGCAGGAGGAGCTTGTAAAACGATCTAGTAAAATGTGCGAGCGTTCTTGAAGAGGGTTCGAGCCCGGGTTCGTTGGGTTTAATTAAAAGAAACAATAACCTCCCATCCACCCATTCTTCTCCGAAGTTTAAAAAGTCTATTTCGCGATACAATGAACCCCACTCCGCACCCTTCTTCGGCTGCCCGAGGTCCCCGGCCCTGCACCTTGCGGAAGGTAACAGAGGATGTCTCAGCCGAGTGACGTTTCTCCGCCAAATTTACCCCCCATGATTACACCATGTTTATGTAAAGGAATAGGGGAAACATGGGACGCGGGGAGCGGGGCGTGGGACACGTTGGCCAACTAGTCGAGGAGGGAGCGCAACCGAGGGCCGGAAAGTTTGTGCGGCTGTTGAGATGACATCAGGGTGAAATTGCAATAATTATATTATACCCGAGCGGGGCGCGTCGCCGGTGCACGAGTATACCTATACGTGTATGGCGAAGGTACCCGTAATTTCTGAAGGTATCTCTCGCTCGCCCCTCAATGGGTATATCTTGAGAGCCATACCCCGCACCGGGGCTTAACCCAAGGTGGCAACAATGGGACGCAATGACAGATTACGAACTAAGCGGTAACAAAACCCTAGCGGCTACCTCGGATTAAGATACCCCCGAAAACTTTGTTACGCCAACACAAAGGCCGCTATAACTCGCGGCGTATCATCCCCGAAGATGTCTTCGACGCGTGTGAGATCCGAGGCCAGTAAACCACTCCCGAAATATCAACGCTGAGAGATCGGGAGATGAAGAAGGAGGATGTCGGCGGTAATCCCAGAAGCGCGAAAGCTCGCACATTCTGGATTCTAGATTCTATTCGTATACGTAGAACGTTGTGTGCACTGCGGTTTTTGCTCGGGAGTGTAAACCACACGTGGTTGTAAGTGGATTGAGCAAATACCCAGCACCGTCTTGGAATAATTATCAGGATCGTAGGACACCGGGCGCCGGGTAAGGGCTAGGTCGAGACGGTTGACTGTTCACGGACAAACATCCTAATTGAATCTGTGTATACGCGGTGCGGTGTGAGGTCGACAGAATTCACGATGCGTTATCCACACGCTGGCTTCCACCTCGGCTATTTTCACCGCGTATATATATATACCGACGGCGAATCGAGTTAGAAGAGTCAAAGGAACGTCCGGAAAATTTTTCCCTTTCAATCCGGGCTTGTCCGTTCCATACACAGCGGGTACAAAGTACCACGAAACCAGTTCAGTTTCGAGACTGACGCCAGTAATTGCAGCGCGAAACTCACTGCACTACAAGTTCAAGCTACATTCGTTATCCTTAATTCATTCGCGTCTCCAGTCGAGAGTGCTCATCTACCTCAGCGCTGCTACTGTCCGTCGAAATCCCCGAAGGACAGTTAAAAGGCTGAAGGTAAAGTGCGGCGATTTGTACGGGATGAGATAAAGCAGATTTCGCTATGTAACATTTCCGCGGATATTTCTTTCGCCCGAAAATTTCTAACGGATTCTCGTATCCGACGCGAGCACACTGTCTGCTTTGGGATGAAATTATTTCCTACTTGCAGATAATCAGATCTGGTTAAGCTGGCTCTGCTCTGCTCTGCTCTGCTCTAGACGGGAAGTACAGTTGTGGGAATAGAGAGTCTGATAAACGCGTTTACAGATCCCTAAACTATGGATTAGGTAGGCAAAGTCGAGCAGTGAATTCTAATAGCACCGTACAGGGACTAAGTCCCCGGAGGGAAGCGTGTATCGCTTTTAAATCCGTTAATGCCGGTTTAGATTCGAGCGATTTGCATAGGTTTCGAAACGTTGCGTCACACCCCCTGACTACCCTACCATCCACGTGACAATCTGCACGTGTCACTGAAGTCGACCGGACTTTGGCAAAGGGGACTAAGTAAACCTCGTGCTACCGGCGAAGTCACGAGGCCGAACGTTGGAGAGCTTTGACCCACGGAAGTTTCGAAGCCCTTTAACAGGACTCTGGGATATCGCGAACAAACTCTTTGTTCGAAGCCGGGAAAAGTGAGGTAGTAATAATGGTAATTATTTCGAACAGTAAAGCAAGAAAGATAAGGGTTGACAAGCGAGGAAAAAATGAAAACAAAAAGAAACGGTCCGACTGAGTAGTACCTATAGAGCTGATTGTACTAATGCCATATACTTAATTGCTGTTAACAACAGGAATCCTTCACTTGCTAAACTCCGTCCTGAGCTTAATCCGATTTCTTAAGCCATACGCATTGCTTCCTATCCCACTACGACGACCTGAGACCTTAAGGGGCCGTAAGGACGATGGAAGGATAGACTTTGAGTAATGGCCCGAGTTTACGTAGTGACGAAAAATTGCCTATTGTTTATAAATGGCCGCGAACACTACGGCTACTTACAAACCCGGGTATTCATTCGAATATATAAATATATGGGTGTATGTGAGGGGAGGAAGCGAAACGTTCCTGCAGGGAGGCGAGAGAAAGAGGGAAACTTTTACAGGCATAAGTTTATCTCTCGCGAGAGCGCGTTGTTACGCGATTCCTGTAAATCACTCCAGGAGCCTGGCGCCTTTTCGAAACTGTTATCTTTCCCTTCTACTTCGCTTCTACTCTCAATTTTATTCTTTCGGATTTATTCCGCCGGTTACCGTTGTATCGTCGTCGCCATCTTGCGGCCAAGAAACAGCTTTCCAGATATCGACCCTCTCGCTCTCGCTCTCCTCTTCTCTTTCCCAAAGATTTATCCCCCTAATTCTCTCCACCTATTCAAAACGGGGATCGGAGAACCGGGCTGCGGGCGAAAAAACGCAACGACGAGATCCGTGTACCCACCTCTTCACACAATGATCGATAAATTGATCCGCGGTACTCGCCTGTCGGACCTACAGCCTACGGGAACATTACTGGCCGAGGTATAACCGTAATTGTTTACACAGTGTTCGCGTGTTGTCTAACTCGTGCCGAGCGAATGGTAGAAACGGTAAAACGTCATGAAAGATTTGTACCCCTGTGGAAATTGTACGTAGGTATCTACCGGCCTATTAGACGAACAAAGAACTGCAAATAGGAGAGAGACCCGGAAGTCTGGAGCGACGGTTGGCCGATGATCATTCGGCACGCATGATCGAGGCTCGTAGTCAGACCGTGCGATAATTGGCGAGACGGTTGGCATGGGGTGGTAAAAACCGTTCGTGGTTCTCGTCTCGGAGACTAGAGAGATCACTCGGCTGTGTTTCGACTCTTTGATGAAGCTGTTTAGATCCCTCTGAATATAGGGGTGGTTTATAATTCCAAGGTATATTGGGTATGGAAGGGTGTGAGTGAGACGTCGAGTCAAGCACGTTCGAGGGTCGCGTGCGGCGCCTTGGAAACGAATCAAGTTCCGAAGTTTGAGCGTCGGAGGATCCCTAAAATATTCAGGCCACGAGAATCCCGCCGGCTCCTAGTGACGCTCCCGGTAGTACCTACTAGGCTCGCTACTGTCTACGGCATCGATGTGAGCTGCGCTGCAGCAGTCTCCTTCGTTTTCCAAGTACCCAAAGTCTCTTCGAGTAGAAAGTTGAACGTGAGAAATTGCGGGGCGGTCGAACATCTTTCTACTACCAATGCCAAATTTCTATCCGACAAATTTTTCCCAACTCTGTACATACTTTCAATCCGTCCGCAACCTTCGCCCGGTGATCAAAGGCTGGTAGGGAAAAAGGGTGGAAGTCAAATGTCCTCGTTGTTCTCTGAGATTTATTCGACGAAACCTTTTGATCCATCTTCTCATCCAACTCGACCTCGGGCACCTTGTCGGCTCTCGTAAGTCCGGAATTAGGGATTTTACAAAAGAGTATATACGCGACGAGGGAAGCGCCGTTCGAATGGATTGAATTAAACCCTCGATATGAACCGCGGAAGCCAGAACGTCAGTCAGAAAGACTTTGTGTATTACCCGGCTGTCGGGCGAGCTAGGCGCCGTGTGTAAATCCCCGTAACTCATAAAGATAGTACGATATTTACTCGGCCATATATTACCAAGTCTCTCACTTCCTGGAATGGTGGTTGTAGTAGTAGGCAACACGCCACAGCCTTGGTACGAACGGCAATATACCGTTTTAATTAATTTACAGTTCACGCGCGCACCGCAGCCTATGAGCGCGAAATTACACGGATACTAACCAGTCAGTTTGAGGCTGTTTTAATACAGGTATGAGTATAAACTTCGCCGACCATCTCAGCTCCGTTTCGCCTAGGGTAAATAAGGGGAAGAACAAGTGATTACCGAAAATTTATAGAAAACCCCGAGGAGTTATGATCTCCGGGGTAGTTCGTCAAAGGCTTACCAACCCTTCAGACTTGGGGCACGTATAGTCGACGCGAGGTTTGACCCGACCGACAACGACGTACGCGAAGCAGCGCGATATGTGCGTCGTCGTCCCTCTTCCCGTTCTTTGTGGAAAACCAGGATTGGTTTTGGCTCTTCTCTGGTGGAAAATTAGAAAGTGGATCGCGAATCCGTCGCCGATAAGCGAGCGACCCGCGCTGTCGTGCGCTTGGAACCCGATACGCCGGTTGGCTGAACCAGAAGAACAGAATCAAAAAGAGAGATAACAACTTGAATCGAGCTTATTGCAGGTGGAATTGATGGCGAGCAAAAAATCATACTCGCGAGATTACACGGAGCGGGAACGTGTGGGTGGCTCGTACGTACGTACCTACGTGGCCATTAATTTAATGATAACCTTCCCAATCGCGCACTTCATATACTTCAATTACCGATCGATCCAATCCGGAATAACCGTTCGAACGAAAACAAGCATTAGCCGACCGCTCTTGTTTGCGATTTCGTACAAGCTTCGCGACGCCCATTCGCAAACGCTAAAGACCGAATCTAATCGTCGCAATTGATTCGATCGGAGTATTCGACAACGATAGTTCGACGATTGACGAAGACCACTCACAGCTGTCATATCTCCTTCGGGCTATCGATACGAACGGACGACGACTGGAACGAATGAAAAAGGTGCGATCAAACGGACGAGGAATAATCGCCAGTGAATATTTTATTGCTATTATATCGGCGTCGCAATCTCGACTCACCGTTTGCTCACACGTCTACGGCTATCGGAGCGGCGAAGTTTCGCGAATCAGCGTAGAATCTCGCCGATCAATCGTTTTTACGACGATAAAGTATATTCGGAACGGAGATATTCGATGGGCGAAAATTACCGAATTGTTCTTACGGCGAAGATTTCGTAAGGCGAAACCCTCCGGCGTAGACTATACGCCGTTCATTCCCAAGCGAACAATTACCATGGAATGACACGCACCCGAGCAGCCGAGTGAGTGGCCAATATAGATAATACGAAGCGGGAACGTATCGCTATTGTCATCTATATTTGATGGGCGAATTTAGATATCGGAGTAACCCTCATACGAGCTCCTGGCCCGGAGCGTTTCATACGCGTAGATTTCCCGAGGCTTTTCGTCCGTCTTCCAAACCGTAGCTGTACTGATCTTTGACGATTAGCCAAATTAGACTCGATACGATCGTCTCTATACGACGAAACTTCGTGATCGTCTCCGCGTTGAAATGTGACAGAATTTCATAGCGTTCGAGCCATTTTTCTTCGGCATTCGCAGCAGGGAGAAATCATGAAAAGTTACGCGGAGACAAAATTCTTGGCCGAAAGGCAAAGAGCCTTTAGCCCAAAGAGGGTTTCGCTTTTACCCGACGAACTCCTAGGCTCTTAGAACGGTCGAGTTATCAACCGATATTCGACAAACCACTTTTGCACGGTGCGTCCCATCCGCTAAGAAGGTGTAAATCTTTCCCTTGGCCATCTTTAAACGAAATATTAGCCACTTCAGCGGAGAGATCGACGCGGTGTGGTTTCGCGCGGGTAAATTGAGATCGGCGGGAATAGAAACGGCGGAAGATCGCCGTCTCGAATGTTGAAAGAGTTCCCAGCGCTCTTTGACATCGCGTCGATGGAGAACGGACAATGGGAAGCACTTTTTACCGGTTCTAAAGTACCGGCGAATTTTTCGAATTTTCTCAAAACGTCTTTCGCCTCTTCGACACGAATCCGCCCGGCCGTTAAAGGCCGTTTCGCGAAGTGTCGAGCAGGCTGACAGCCCGGCCAGAGGATTATAAACGAGCTGTGGAACGCCCAGAGTTTTCCCTTTTCGTTTACTCGTCCGCAACAACGGACTATATATACTTGTCCAGACAGTTAAAAGCTCTCCCTATTCCGTGTTCACTGTTCGCTCTTCCCTATCGCCGGGCTCCCTTCCGCGCCGAGATCCTTTCGGAAGCAAGTTAAACGCACGTGATACCCGTTCCGGCTTAATTAGCGAAATAACGGACAGACCCGTTGCGTTCTGCCGGACGTTGACGTCCGCTTCGGGATATTCGAGGACGAGTTTGAGAACGGCGTGGTGTTTCCATAACTTTTGTCCTCCTTTGTTCGAAGAGGATCGACACCAGTACGCATCGTTTCGTCGTTAGAAAAAAAATCGACGTTCGAAATAACCGAAGGGACGAAATGAACGGGGAGAAAAGGACGATGTATCGTTGAGAATGCGCGAAGGACTACGGCCTGTAATAACCGTAAATTTCGTCTATGGATATGTATGAGAGAGATTCAGTTTTCGCTAATACGCCGATGAAAGTATAATAACGTTGACATACTTTGAGGAGAATAGAGGTGAACAAGGGAGTCTGTCATCCGGGGAAAGTTCGCTGTCTGGTATTCTGGGAAATAAGAAACGCGATGTAAACGTACTCAGGTTCGGTTTGAGAAAGGAGACCAGGGAGAGGAAGCGGCAGCTACTCATCGTCTGGAGTGAATCGTGGTCCGGATTTGTTTGTACGCCGTTTCGCAAACAATAAAGGCTTTATCGAGAGACGAGACGAGATGAAATGAAACGAAACGAAACGAAACGAAATGGAAGAGGAGAGAATGGAAGAGGATGTAAAGCTATATACCTTCCGGTTATTGTAACAAACTCCCTCTTCCCTCAATTTCCCAGTACATTTTCCATTTCCGATCCAAATACCAAAGAACAATAATTACCGAGTTTTATCCACCCAGCCTTACCTTTCCTCGCTTTGCCTTGCCTTTCCGGCGGAGGACTTTGAGCTTAAACTCTCGAAACACTTCCGAGCTAATACCCCGTCTCTTTCATCACTTACCTGAAACAGAAAACAAGTAAACCATTAGCCCGTTTGGCAACACATTACAAGCGAATGTCTAATTCGTCAAGAAAATCGCCGGGGGGAGATGTGGGGGTTTGGAAAAGTTCTCGACATCAAAAGCAACGAGCCAAATTGTCGGAATGTAATATATTCATTTGGCATTTGTCAAACGGCGAAGAGAGCCGAGGCAATTGAACTCGTCGGAGAGAAGGGCGTTTAAAAAAAAAATCGTCGAAACTCTTAGTTCGCAGATACGGAATTGCGGGTTCTTCAGCTCTCAAGAAAAATACGACGCGATACGATTAGGTACCAGCTACTGCAGCACACGAAGAGATGAGGAAGAGCTAGGGCCACGCGGTGGCGGTTGAAGAGATAAGAGGTGAAAGCGTTAGGTTTGATAGGTGGAATGAAACTCCCTAGGGAAGATGCGAGCCCCGGTTCGGGCTCGGCTCGGTGATCTAGTCCTCCTTCAAATTCTACTCCACAGCCTAACTCACTCCTGCCATGCCGCCCTCAGCGTTTCCCTCCCCCATTCGCCATCGCATAAAGAGGTCTGAGGTTAAGTTTCACCGCGGTTTGCACTGTCTGCGATTCGGGTTATTCTTCGCCCCTGGAAAGGCTCGAGGTTCGGCGCGGTGGTGAAATTTATGAAAACACGAAAGCCCTGGGTTCGGTTATAGTTGTTGTTTGTGTCCAGCTCTCGAGATTCGTTGACGTTTATTGCCCGGCTTTTTATCACACTTGGGGCATGTTGCCTGCCCTTTTTTTTCTCCCTCGTTTTCTTTTACCCTTTTATTGAACCTCGATAAGATCTGCGACCGTACCCGTAGGGACTTATCGTTAGCCACCTAGCTGACGGATATCAACTATAATGCCTCAGCCCTTAAAGGAAGAGCCGCGTAAAGCGAGCGCGGAAACGTGATCAGAGGATTTCTTGAACCAAACCAATTGCTTCGCTCGCTCGCTAGGTTCTCCAGTCTTTTCGCCGAGATGATATTGAATTTCGACCACGTGGACCACGTGAGCCATGGGACACGGGCCTAGTACGATATCGCACAAAGGAAACGCTTGGAATTTATGCGGGATCCCTAGCAATAAAGAGCGCCTTTGAACATTAGCATTTCTCCTAGCAAGCCAAACCAGCTCCTTCCTCAATAAATATCATCCTTAATATCGACGAATGGATGGAGGAGATGGAGAAGAAGGAGAAAGCGTCGCGTCGGGCTTCCGAGGAGATCGCGGAGCCCAAGAAGTTGTAGAAAAGAAGTGAAACATGAGTGAAAGAAGGCCGAGGGACAGAAGATAGCGGTTCTTTCCTGAGTGAAAAAAAGCTCACGTAATTTCTTTCGCTTCCCTTCCTACCTGCGACCTTACGCTCTTTTTCTAAACTAAAGTTACCACCCGTTACCCTCCACGCCAGTCAATGGAGTCGGGTTCTTCGGTTGTTTCGAAAAGGTAGAACAATCTTCGGTTACTCTAAGATGACCAACCTGGGACTCGTATCGTCCCGGAAGCCTACGCGTCCTCTACTATACCTTTCCGATATTTACGTCAGGGCTGAAGGGAGAAAGAAAGGTAGATGGATACCTGGGACAGAGTTTCGCACCAAACTTTTTACCCCCTTCGCTATCCTTCCCCTCTTTATATTTATCTGAAAATTTGACTGCGACACGTTTTCCAAATAATTATATCTTTTTCATCGTCATCATCGTGTAGCCACGTGACGCTGTGACGTAGGAAGAGCCGAGTTGACTCGAGCCCAGCTAGTTCTGGGTACCGGATATTATAAAACTAATTAAACCCAGTTACCACAAGCGTAATTGGTGTCACTTTGACAGTTAATCAGATTTTCCGCTTCGGTCGTCGCCTATTAGGTAAACCTCTGCAATTCGGAGGTGTGACTGACGCCGAGGGATTCTCTTCTCCTCAGTGGCGTACGTATACATATGTATACGGCCCACAGATTTCTCGAGTAACTGATTTAGCCGAGACTTCATTCAATAAAGTGACTATAAAACCGCTGAATTGGCCAAGTGTGAATAGCGCGCAAGGTACACGAAGCAGAGTACGTTCTTTATGCCTAAAATCCGCGGAACGGTCTATCCGCAACTATGAAAGGGACCCGGAAAATTTGTTATCAAAATTTCTGGAATCCTGCTCAACTGTGCAAACAATTTTCACAAAATTTCGCGGGACAGAGGATGGTATGTTAAAAGTAATAACGAGTCTACGGTGAAGAAGGTTCAGTTCGTTCCGTGCATGCGGTAACCGGAAGTCGCCTCTGTACTTCTTCATCGTTGATTATTTAAGAGAATGTGAGACGGGTCCTTCTTTCTCCCATTCCCTCATCCCACGCTTTTCTCGTTTCTCTCTCCGCGGGAATGAGAATGGAATTTTATTCTCATGTTTATGTTTGGATTTTAAAACTCTGGCTAAATTGGGTATGAAAAATGGGAAGAGAATAGAGGGCGCCGGGGCTGGGCTGGTTTTGGGCCGGGGGTTCCGGGGCTCTGGCCGTTTTAGGCTGCTGTTGATCGTTTGTAAGCTACACGTGTTCCCGTCTTAAAGAGGGACTTTGGATTACATCGAGCGAAGAGATGGCTCTCGGGCGTGTTGAAATTATTGATCGGTCTCGGGCGAGATTCGGCTTTGAGAAAAGCGGCCGGAGCGTTTTTCCGCCGCGGAAGGGTGAACGGAGGGGTGCAACAGCGGGCGAGAGGAGGAACGAAACAGGAACGACAAGAACAGAGGGAGAAACAAAAAGAGAAATGCAAAAAATGAACGGGAAGAGAAAGAGGAGGAAGAGGTTGGAGGGACGCAAGACAAGAGAAACGGGGACAAAAAGGTGGGGAAAAAAAAAAGGAGAAGAGACAACGGAAAATACACGGACAACTCAAGGATAGGTAAGAACGAAGAAGAATCTTCAACTTCCTCGTGGTATACAAACGCCGGGCTTCCTAAGCGTGAATATTTCACACTCATCTACCCACCTACCCTCCGCGGAACGAATAGGTATATACATGTGTATACCTAGGTTCGACGCTCAGCCCCAACCGACCGTAGAATATTGATTTCAAGGGACGTTATTGTCTTTTCTATTGTCTTTCCTTAAGAACGGGGATAGAGCATAGAATTTCAAACGAAGGCCATATATACCTCCGTGGGCCGGGCTCGGTGTGATACGCTAGTATTTCATCCCCGTAACAGCTACGATGAGAAATTGCAGGAGAGTGAAATTTGTTTTCGGATTTTTCCACGCTCTAGAATTCTCGTTTTTCTTGCCTCTTTTTTGTTGCTCGGTTATACCGAAGAAGGCGCAAGGCAAGAGTAAAACGGAGGAGTACGGAGCGGGACCAGAATTCAAATTAAATAATGCCCGACGTACGGCATGCGAATTCCATTTTCTGGTTACAGGCTTTTGGTTTTACGGTCTAGCAGCCGGCCTCAACGAGGCAGACAGCATTCATACCGGGCTAAAAACGCGGTCTTGTGTCTCTCCACGTCAGGAAAGACCCGCCAAGTACTGCTGCCGCTGCCGCCGGCCGTGGCCATTGCTTCAGGTCGGGGAAAAGTAAATTACATTAATCCCGAGGCCCGCGTTAATTCTTCTTGACAGACGACTGGATAGCTACTTGATCGAGTGCCGCGGAAAAAAGGTGTGCCTTTGTCGGATCCTTTTCTATTCTTTCTTCCCGTTTTTCTCGGCTACGGAGCTTATTTCCAATTTTCATTATCCCCGCAGCTGGTGTGCCGGACAGCCGGACACCCGGACTGAAAGGTCAACTGTTATGTTACCGTCTTCATAAACGATTAGATTTTTCACACCCTCACTGACTCATTCAGACGATATTAAACGAGAGAATAAATTCGGGCAGTTTCCCTTTAAGAATCACCATGCCCGGCCATGCCGTAACAAAGGGGCTGCAGTAAAGCTCGTTCGAGTATCGCAACGCAACGTAACGGTGGAAAAAAAAAAGTTGATCCAATTTATAGATGGGTTTTCATCCTTAATCGGTAAATCCTTATCCGTTTTCCTGTGCCGGTATTCTGGGAGAATGGCATTTTGGAAATAGATAATTGTTGTTCAAAATCAGCGTTACGATTTTCAAAAATTTATCAACATTTCTTCAGATTTTATGGAGGGGGTCGATTAATGTGATCGGGAATATCTTGCATCGATTTGAATTCCGGAGCAAGTCGCAGTGATATTCGATAAATTCCATTTTTCGATACGAAAATTTTGGCATTCCAACAAATTTTACCGTAAACGATATATGTGACCGAAAAGTATCTCAAATGCCCAGTCGCGATTTTATATCTGTATATCATTGGTTTACCTCGGATTAAGGTCGTTTTGAAAAATTTCCTCGACATTTCTATAATCATATTAACAAAATGCGAGTGACTAGAATATATATATTTTTTTATTTATTTTTTTTTTGTTTCAAAGCGTAGCAGTCTTTCGAGGAAAATAATTTTCCGGTGCTTGTATTACACATATGTGATCCCGGAAATTTTTGTTGAATTTAATTAATTGAGAGCTAAATAATTTCGGTGGAATAAAAACAAAATAAATTTACGTACAGTTTTGTTCAGTTGTTTAATCAACCGATCAAAGGAGAGAAAAAAAAAAATTATAAAAAAAAAACTAAAAATTAAAAACTTCCTTTGTGTAATTGAAAATGAATTTTTCTGCAGAAACTTTTCGGATAAAGGAGGGGGGGAAAAAAAAGGAAACTTTTTAATACGTCAAAAGAGGAATTTTACGTATAACACGGAATTTCGGTTCTATGTTTTACGTATATATATACATTGAGCTGGATAAAACAAGATTATTTCCTATTACGTTTGAAACACGCCATTCCAACGATCGATTGTAGATATCCTAAATCGAAAATTCTACCGCAAGAGACACAAAAGCTCCGACCGCGACTCTCCAATTTCCGCATACCTACCTATCAGAGAATTTAATTAATATCAAACAAGTGTGAATAACCGGGTGGCATAGCTTTATCAGAGCTACTCCAAACGAGACTTTATCCTTTTTTCGTTCATATTCGATAATTTAATTTCTCTTTGTATATTATTTTTTCATTTTTCTTTTTTCTTCGTTCGGAAATTGTTGAAGAATATTTTCTATATCTTTTTTTTTCACGGTAGAAATTCTCGAAAGCCGCGAACGCTTACCAATTTTCTTTTGGGACTTATTCGAGCGTGCGAGTTTGCGGAAAGCCGTTTCTTAGTTCGACATGTAAAATGGATCTGTTAGACGCGAGTTGAATTTTAAAAAGCATCACAAGGACTAGCGCGGGAAACCGAGAGGTTTTTTCCTCGTATTCGCGGGAAATTTAAATAGCCCTAACACACCGACGATTTTCACGCAACGGATAATTCTACTGCGTGAAAGAAGAAAAAAATACGAGGAAAGTAAAAATGGAGAATCGTAAACTTATACCCAACACAGTTTTGATCCCGTTTTTCTTTTCTTTTCTTTCCTTTCTTCTTCATATCAATTTATATCATCGCATCTTATCTGGCTGCAAAAAAAAAAAATGTATATATATATTCTGTCAAAGAAGCATTTTCCGATTCTTTGAATAGCCGGTGAGCGAGAGAGAGAAAGAGAGAAGAGGATTTTCTGGGGGTTGGTCTGAAAACGAGATGACGAATTTAGCAATTGATCGTGAATTCGCGTTGGCACGTCGACAAAGGTTCTTCGCTGTTTCGGATCTGGTTAAGCAGAGGGCCCCGATCCCTATTGGTGCTTACATACCCGTTATAACTGCATTACAACGAGGAACCCTTCGTACGTCCCCAGGTACCGACTCGTGTTTTCAAGTCCTGGGTAAAGCGGAGCTACGAGCGTTCTCGAATTTCACCCTTAAACATCGCCTCCTCCGTATCTTACCGTATAGGTAATTACGAGGATAGAATTTTTCATGAAATGCAAAAAAGTATTCAAATCACCGAGATTTTTCGTTAGTAAAAGAAAACGAAGAAGCCTATGTATGAGAAAAAAAAAAATAAGGAGAGAGAGAGAGAGAGAAATGAAAAAAAAAAATAAGTAGAAAAATAGTGTAAGGAGAGGAAAAAAGCGGAGACGACAAGGTGGTGGGAACACAATTTCAATCTAACCAAATTTAGCAGACGATTCGGGAGCCCCGGCTATAAAAACCGGGCGCGATGAAATTGCGAAATTGCTATTTCTACCGTAGGAAACCGAGAGAGAGAAGAAGAAGAAGAGGAAAAAGTAGAAGAAGAAGAAGAAGAAAATGGATGAAAACAAAACGTTGTGTACGCAGAAATATATCTATGCAATATGTGTATGTATATGGGCGTACGTATACACAGGTGATATGAGATCAATAACGCATTTGAAAGGAATAAAAATGCACAAAATAGGGAAATTCCGGAATAGAGATGTAAGAGTGCTTTGTATTTGTTTCCAACGTCTCATTCCATATATCGGCTACGATTTGCAGAATAGATCTTTGCCCTTTCCTATACACACATATAGGTACATACGTATGTATACATCGAACGAACGAACGAACGAACGAACGAAGCACCTCGTAAAGAGACTTCAATAAAAATTTTCCTACCCTTAGGGATTCGACTTCATTCGACTCACAGTTGAAAACTTTCAAGATTTACTCCCACGTTTTTATTTCTCAAGGATTCATTCCTTCGTTAATTATTGATAGTTTTTCTTTTTCTTCTCGCTCGTATATCTACAGAAAAGTCGCGTTGATAAAAGGATGAGTAATTTTTTTCGGAAAAAAAACCGAAAATGAAAACGTAGAAAAAAAAAAAAAAATTTAGAATCGTAACATCGACGTTATTCCTGAACAGGAGAATTGGTATAAGTACCGTAAATAAATTGGTAAATTCCG
The DNA here is from genome assembly GCA_944452935.1 of Rhogogaster chlorosoma. NCBI lineage: Eukaryota > Metazoa > Arthropoda > Insecta > Hymenoptera > Tenthredinidae > Rhogogaster > Rhogogaster chlorosoma. Next base: position 1,765,317 of record OX101801.1, on the reverse strand, counting down.
CAGGTGATTAAAGCCGCTTTTGATCGTTTGAAAGAAAGAAGGAAGAAAAAAAAAAGGAAAGGGAAAAAAAAGGGATTTTTTTTTTTTCTTCATTTCATCAAACTGGAGTAGGCAGGTATAGCTACTTGATTTTCAAGGTATAAAATTGAAAGGCTATGCCTACCAGCCAGGAAACCGAGTGCCAGTCTTCTGACCCGCTCTGCAGTACGACTCGACGAAAGAACGAACGAAGGAGAAAAAAGAAAGAGAAATTTTACTTCCCTCTAACATTCGACTCAATTTTCCCGCTTTGAGAGACGCGGGCTTTTCTTTCTCAATGACGAGCCCGGCTCCTGCCCTTTGAACACGATTTAGGTCTCTGACCCGGATCATTGGCTTGTTCTGGATCATTTAAAATTTGATTACTATTGTTCGCTGCCTCTACCGCCCCACGGTAAATGGAAATGAAAGAGAAAGCAGAATGAGAGAAGGTGCGGTTTTCAAGCAAGAGTTTCTCTCTTCTGTACTAATTTCCGCCGCGTTTATAAAACTTTTTCTTTTTCGTCTTGTGTATTACTTTTTTCCAAAAATAAAGAAAAAAATCGTGACTTGAATTAAACCGTATATATATATATACCCTCAATAACAAACGATATGGATTTGGCGCCAGTTTTCACGACGCTTTTCTACCTCACGTATACTTTTCCCGCGACTAAATCCCCGAATTTATCGGTCAGGATCGGATGGTCTGGCTATAACTACGATCGCTTTAACTTATCAATAGTTTTTCCACGACAGAAAAGGAAGCCCCAACGCCGCTAATTTATCACCCCCAAATATATCAGCAGTGTATAATTTCGGCCCTCCCTCTCAGAATCCTTTTTCCTTATTCTTCTTCTCTTCTCCTCGACTGGCTGAAATGAATCGTCAGCAATCAGAGATTTGGCAAAAAAAAAAAAAGAAAAAAGCTGGCCACCATCCCGGCTTTCCTTCCAATCGTCTCGCCGATCTTTGGATATGCGAAACTCACATAGGAACTATAATACGTGAGCTGTGAGAGCGGGATCTGGGTAAGCTGTGAAATAATTGACTGGTTGAAAAGGCTTTGTGAGTTCGAGCAGTTTCCCCGCTTCCTGCATATAGCTTCTATAAGTTGGCGGATTTCGAAAATGATTAAAGGTCTCGTCAAAAGTTTAGTTGGTTTGGTTCAGCGAGCGCGAGAGGCGACGTCGGCGACGTTGTCCCCACAACATCGCGTGTATACAGGCGAGTTATAAGAGGAGGTAAAAGAGAGATCCTTGAATTCTTGAACGAGAGAAAACGTTGGTGGAACATTTTCCTGGGAATGAAAATCTCTCGAGAATCCGTAGCACAAAGAGATTAATATCGAGCTCAGAGTCTGATTCCCTCTCTCTCTCACTCATTCCCACTCTCACTCTCACTCTCTGTTTCTCTCTCCTTGAAGCAGTTTGTCACCCGTGAAGAGAAAGAGGAATGGAAAATGGCTTTGGTAAAAGAGAGAGAGAGAGTGAGTAAAATCACTGCGTCGTCGCGCATTACTTTAATTAAAAGTAAACCGATCAATTTCACCTGGCACAGCAGCTACTCACTGCGGATTTATTCATCGTGTAAAATTCGGGGTCGATCTTCAATCTATAATCGTCATAGCGTCTCATAAATTCAAAAAAGACACAGGCGTGGTTACGCGAGTCGAGTGGAATGAAGTAGCTTTTCGAACTCCAGATCAAACGGAGAAGGATCCAATTTTTTTTTTCTTTTTTTTCTCTTCTTTCAAGACTCGCTTTTATAATTGGTACAAAGAAATTAACGGTTGAAGAATGTATACATATATATAAAAAAAGGCAAGAGTTCTTTCGTTTTTTTTCACCCCCCTCCTTTCATACCCCGGGAATTAATCGCGTCTGAATTACTAATTAATTCAGACTATAAAGGCACCGAGTGTATACTCGAATGTTAAAGAGAATTTTTCGCCGATCGTGAACTGAATCACGCGACGATATACTCCTACTTCTACTACTTTTTATTCTCGTTATATATATCTAGACCGAGACTGTGAATTGATTCAAGGTTTTTCTTTCAACCGTTCAAAGAAACCGCGGAAATTTCACCACTGCCATCCCTTTCCCGGTTCCCCGTTCCCACTTTCTCTTTTCCCTCCTTCACTCGGCTCTCTGTAATCCATTAAATCGTTTGGAATAAGTGATCGAGTGTTTAGCATTTTATCAAGACCTAAAGAGAAACGGGACTACGTTACCGACTGAGCGAAACCAGCCCGGTTATTCCCCCGGCGTTTAATAGTCGCGACTGGGAATCTGCAGGCCGTAACGGGGAATCCCCGATTCGACTTGATGCCAAATCCACGCCTTGCCTTTATGCAACCACCTCGCCGTAGCTATTTCCAAATTGAAACACGTAACAGGACCCGTTATCCTCCCGCTCTTTATTTTTTCAAACCAAATAAAATCACGTTTCGGAACGTTCTCGCTTCTTTCTCTCGCATATATCCTGCAGCTAACCGACTTTTCACTCTTCTCTCTTCTCTCTATTAAATTCGCGAACGTAAACGCATATAGCATAATCCCAAAGATTTTCACGTGCTTTTTTGACATACGTACGCGAGAAAACATCCAGACCTTCGCTTTAATATTTTTTTGTTTGTTTTCCCTCCTCCTCCCCCCCTCCCGCCCATCCCTTCTATACAACCACGCGGTGATACCTACCCCTGTGTAGGCGGTATGTTTTTTTCTTGGGAGAGGTTCATTTCGGGATCGTTTCGCGGCCTCCGTCGAGAGTTGCGCCAGTATTCGAGCCCCGGGGGGGGTGGGGAAGCAAACTGGGCGTTTTATGACGTAATCAATTAGGGTAACAAGCCCAGGTAGTCGATGCTAGGTGTCTAGGGAGCTCGGGGAACGACCGTCTATGGATAACATCACTTAAGTAGCAAGTCCGTCTTTCTTTATACATTTTTTTTTCTTGTTTTACTTTCTTTCTTTAACATTTTTCGTTCCTTCTCCACTTTCGCCTCTAGTCATTAGCTTCTCTCTCTCTTTTTTTTTTTCTCGTAGGTATCTTGTACATACAACAGAATTCGGTTTTCCACAAGTTTCCTAACTTTTATGAATGCAAAACTTTACCACTGCGCAGATACTTCCAAAGGACGATAATAAATTTTGACAAAGCAACCGAAAGGCAGCCCCCGCTCTTCCTGATCTCTCTCTCTCTCTTTCTTCTGGCAAAGTGTTCTCCAGAGTGGCTTTTGACCCCTCTTTGAACAGAGAGAGAATATCTCGAATTTAGTTTGTCAACTATTATCTCGACTCTTTGTACTAACGATCCTCGAATTTCTTGTTTCTCGGTACTTTAATCTCACGCACGAAATAATCCCCAGTAATTAGTTATACCCGGCAATAAGAGGAGCCCGACGACTACGTCAAAGAAGATGCGATCGAGATGACGATCCTCTCTAAGAATCAATCTCCGCCCGCGCTTCTTCCGTTTCCGTTTCCCTTTCCTCTTCATTCTTTCCTTTGTCCACTTTGCCATGAGTGCACCATCTGTTGGAAAATCGTTTCGGTTCGAAACGCCGAAGGCTATAAGCGAGCCCAAAAACACTAAAACTTGAAAAAAAAAAGGGCGAAAGCGAAACAAAGCGGTCGAATTTTTAGGGGCGGATAAAATCAACTCGGATGTTTAATTCCGGAATTAGAGCCCGTGAAAATCCGTGAAAGAATGGAATTTTAAGAGAAAAGTATCGCGGCTGGCGCTATTGATCAAACCCTTCATCTCGTTCTTCTCTTTTCTTTTTTTTTTTCAAAACTCGCTCTAGTCCGGCGTCGAGAGCCCGGCTTAACGGGGCATTAAAATGGCTGTAGAGTAGAGTGGAGTCAGAGTACAGTACAGTGGGTACAATGTAACCCGGTACATACAGAGATACAAGAATCGCAGAAATCTCTCGCGTCTTTCTCCTCCTCTCTCTGATCTCCGTAGCTGCTTTCGGGCTTCCTCTCATATTCCCTCGCACTCTCGGCTCCTGGCTCGCTTCTCTTCTCATTTACGTGATATTATTCAGTGCCATTGTGAGACTCCTTACAAATGCCCTGTTTTATACAACCCTCGTCCCTCAGCCACCAGATACACCGTCCATGCATTTATACGCTTGCGTGGATCGCCGGGTAGATAGCTAGGTATATACATGACTGAAAAACTTGGCGTGTATCAGGCCAGCGCCTGGTTACAGCTGTTCTCCTCCCGCTGAGTTAAAATAACATTTTCGAAATTACAGAAGTAATTTATAAAATAAGAAATTAATAATAATAATAATAATAATTTTCATTTGCGTCGGAGTGACGTCTGGAACGTCTGGAATACTCGGAATTTATTTAACAATCTGTAATTATGAGGATTTTTTTTTCTTCATATTTTTATTTTATCCATCCATTCCAGGATCCCAACGCTGGCACGAAACCCCACTCCGCGACTATATCCATGAGGAATTGTGAAAAGTTCTTGGCGCTAGGGATTATTGGTAGTTATAAAAACCCGATACTTTTTACTGCGTCGGATAAAACAATTTTTGAAGAAGAATTTTCTCAAAGATCAGCAGAAATCTCTTCAATCTACAGCGGAGCCACCGACCCGCGCAACCCATCATCCCTGTATAAACGAATAAGTGTTTTCCACCGTTTGCGGAGCTAGATTCTTTTTGACACTTTACCGAACTATCCCCCATCTTGAAAAGATTTAAGAACACTTCAATTTTTCCACTTCCAAAACTCACGGTATTTCGTTCAACTAAACACACAAGGACACACGGACACACGTAGAGATTGAATTCTTCTTAAAAAAAAAAGAAAAAAAAGAAAAAAGAAAGGAAAAGAAAAGGTCATCGATCGTTAGGTCTTGGTCCTGCAATGCTGACCTCGTGCTATGAAAGTTTTGGATCAAGTTTTCAGTCCCAGACTCGGAATTGAAGAGCCAACATTTAGGAGTATTATATACTTTCTTCAAAGCTACCCCTCGACTGCGCGGCCATCATTTATACAGAAGAATAGGTATATTTTGTATCCAACCATTGTATCTGCTGGGACAATAGTTCCGTGTATTTTTTTTCAGTCGAAATTAATCCTGCGGAAAAGTTTTCTAGATGCGTGAAAATATTATTCGCGATACTTATAAAAAGATGGGATTATAAAATCTTCAAAACTTCGTTGTATAAGTCTATAGAACCGAATTATACTGAAACAATTTTACTTTCTACCCCTGCGATCCGTAGGGTTGATTCTTTTTTTTTCTCATTGATTAATAATTTATTCAGTAATAGATAATCGATTTATTTTCGTTTACCTTCTTGTTCCATACTTTGTTTTACTCGATTGATGAATATTTTCGAATCTGACGACGATGCAAGGTGAACAGAATTCGGTATAATTTTGTGAATGGCTAAAAGGCAGAGCCTAAGCTTTCGGGAGTGAAAAATAAACACAAGACCTGCGGGGTAAGGTTATTATTCCCTGTCGTAGTAATTTAGAATCACTTACCGCTGAAAGGTAAGAAGGCTTATACCCCTACCCACCTCGCAGTTCGGTTCAGTTCGTTTCAGTTCAGCGGTAGGAGGAATCGTCGAAAAGCTCACCGTAATTGAATTTACCTACTCGTGAAAATTTCAGGACACGACAGGGTACGTCCCCGCTTCCTGTCTCCCTCGTCCCGCCGCTACATCCTCCAACCTATTTCCAACAATAAATTATTTAGCCGAGGTCGCCTTGTCCGCGGGACCGAACAGCCCCGAAACTTCTCAACGAAACTTGTATTTCGGCTGTCAGTTGAATTATTATCTGACCCAGGGATCTTTTTCGGCGAAATAGAAAAAAAAAAAAATTAAATTAAATTAAAAATTGAAATAAGGAAGAAAAAAAACATAGAAGGATTTTTACTCCGCAATTTTACCAGAACGGAGGAAATCGACTCCGAGCTTTTCCTTTGACCCGGCGAAACGTGAGAGGAGAATAATTCTTTGTTTGGGCTTTTTCAATCGGTCCGAATGATTATTCCTTTTTTTTTTTTTTTTTTTTTCTTTCTTTTTTTTTACGGGAAAGCTCGAGAGACTGAAGAATGAAAAATTTCTCTAAGGAATTTAAAAGCTCCAATTTTCACTGCCTAACATACGACACATCCTCTTTAGGGGTGCGTTACCCTCGCCCTTACCCTTACCCTTGGCCTATATATTTATACATACCTACGTATTACACCGCAAGGTCAACGTTCTCCCCAAAGAGTTGGTACAACTTCAATTAGTTCTGGAAGTAGGTACCTACCCCCTGCGTTCCGTAGGGCTGAAACCACTACTCGACACGTCTGTGGTTACGTTTCGTACTTCCTAGCAGGGAAGAAGGAATTGCAAAGTTTCTTTGAAAAAGTCGAACGACAAATTTTCGTACATTGATTCGAGGGGGTAGGATTATTTATTTTTTTCCACGGATCGCAATTCCGAATGCAGAGACCCAGCCTTATCGAGAAATTCGAAAATGTTTGTATATTGTACTTTTGTGGGATAAAAAATCGCGCCGAGGCGTGAGAGATTATATCTTGGACGGTTTAAAAAAAAATAAAAATACATTCGATCTTATCAACCCCTAAAAATTGGACGGATTTCTCCCGCTTTGCATTGATACAACGACCGAGCAACTCGTCTGAATGGAATGATGAAAAAGGAAGAAGATTTGTTCATCGATCTTCAATTCGCTATACGTGGCTTTCAATTTTCCCGAATTACCGAAGAATGTAATTTATTATCTCGAGGCGAATGGGAGTCCTGCGAAAACGAGGACAGGGTGAATGACTACACGTATTACGAACAAGTGGTGCAAATTTCAACCCGATATCTCAAACGGTTCTCTTCGGTTATGACTGCAGCCATGAGCGTTGGAAATTTGCGGTTTTCCGTAAAACTACTTCGGGGATGTACAGTCAGGACTTCAAAGTTCATAACAAGGAAATGGACTCACTTACCCCTCTCGTAAGTACCTACCTCGGGTCTAATTTCCCCGTCAACTTTAAACTCTCGGGGTTATTTTTGCCCAAGTTATCGGCTCCGATGCGGTCCAAATATCACGAGAAGTGGAATAACTGTTCAATGGGTAATGGGAAATGGGAAATGGGAAATCGGAAAAACCAGAGCCCCTTGTTCAGGAATTAAATGGGTCAGGTCATACCGGTACGCGAGCAATCGAGGTCCTCAGGTAAATAAGGAAAAGGTAAACCAGCTGCACTCTGCGGTTTAATATACTGTGCGATGCCTAAAGTTGAAATTTACTTATTCATTTATTTTCTCTTCAGCTTAGCGGTTTTTTCGAAACGTAATGTAGAATCAGAGAGAGAGAGAAGAGAAGAGAGATTTTTCACGGTATTGTTGTCGGAGGCTGTAATAATAACGTTCAAATATATACGAAAATGAAATACGGGAGAAAAGATTTTCATAATTGTTGACTTAATCATCGTTATTTTTATAATATTTAACCCTTGACGGAGGTAAAGAGAAACCCTTGAATTCTGTACGAGTGTTTTGATTCCACCGCGTTGTATAAACACGAGAAATTATGACGAGACTGAATCTGCATTTCTATGAGCGTCAATTTGCCACAAGATCATTCATCAGCAGTCCCGGCGGATGCCATGAAATAATCAACAATACTTGATCCAATTAATTTGAGTTACTCGTATATTCAAGACTCGCGAACGAACAAGCTCACGTACTTAGAATTAAACTCGATTCCCGAACCTCTGCACTTCCAAGGAATAATCCATGTTACGTATTTAAAGGGAAACCGCCAACAACCCCGTTTCGAATCAACGACCTCAGATTTCTTCGCTCGCTAAATAAACCCTAAGAAACTATAATCCAGATCAGAATTTCATCCCCAAAGCATATTCTCCTTATCCTTTAACTTTCTGCAAAGAAACTACCCCTATAGACGGCAGAATCGTATCTCGCGGACGACCCAGTCCTCTCAAGCGAAAGCAAGAACGCGTTATATAAGTTAAACCGAGAAAAGTATCTCATCTACCGAATTTCTATTCTTAATTTTTTTTTTTTTTTCATTCCCTTTTTGCGGAAACGTTCAGAGGTCCACTTCTCCGAAGATTGTCTTCACGTTTAAAATTTCAGTTCCCGAAGTGGCCGAAGGGATGAAAGATGGAATGTGCAATGGGCAAGGTCTGCGGAAGCTGTGGATCGGGGTTCGGGTGTGGGCTGGCTGTATCGGCCGGTAAATTCCCTCGGGGTAAAAGCTGCGTACCTTTTCCTCCCCTAAGCTACTTTAAATGGGGAATAGTCTGAGGTCCGAAGCTACGCGACGGTTTGTGCGTACCTATTCGTATGAAGACTTCTCGCTCGTGAGCAATTGAAATTCAACCCGCAGCCCCAGTCTTCGAAGGTAGTCGACGATATGTATCGATAAAAGGGGGCTACGTATCCTGTGTGGTTATTCCATCAAACTATAAACTCACCGCGCAAATTAAGGGTAGCAAATCGTCGTAGTTTCGCGTGAAGAGAAAAAAAAAAAAATTACCGAACCAAATTTCAATCGTTCAATATAATAACTGTTCATGAATTGAACTCTGCCCCCCGGGCTGCACGTGGGAATATAATGGTAATATCGAAAATTTGATCCTGTAATCGATAGCCCGTGCAGAAAGGGTAGGTATATACATTCACGTGCAGATGTACGTAGGAAGTGAGGTGGACAAACAAACTGGCGAATATCGAGGCCAGTTTCGATCGCATAAATATACAGATAGCTCGTAGAGGCGATTGCAATGAAATTTGCATGAGGATGCATTGAATTGACAGCAGGGCTCTGAGCTGCGTATCCCGGCCAGGATCATCCCAACCCGTATACCTACTTTGTATAGAAATTCTTGAAAATCCAAAAAGTGATGATGAAATTCTTGAAATTCCATCACCGCGATTATGGTGGACCGATTCCGCCGATATATTTCATTAAATTTGGCGATATTCAACGACGAAAGAAGTAAAGTATCGGAGGGAATAAAGCCGGCCCGATTACGGCGAAGTGTTCGATAAAGTGCATCGCGATATCATCGAAACACTTTAGCTCCTAATTACGGCGGTTTAAATGGGTCAATTAGAAATCGCATTTGCTGAACCACTGCGTTTAATAATTAGCGAAGAGCTCCTCCACGGGCCGGAGAGTCGACTCTGTTGCATGCGCGGGGCGAAAGGTGAAAAAGAACGAACTTAGGGGTGGGAAAAACAGCGGAAACGGAAAGCTTATTCACGAGGATCTCCTGGTATTTTCAGTATCTGTTATCATCCGATCCGCGCGTGTCTGAAAGAGGACAGGGTGTTTGTCGATTAGTCGAAGAAAGGGAGCCGGTCCTCCCGACCGTAATCATATTAGGTGATCCTATAAAGGAAAAGGGCGACAGTGAAACCAGGTTATAGAACGGATTGGTAACTAGGGGAAAGGGAACTGGCGGTGCTACCGAACGTGAGAACGACCCAGACTGTGTTGGGTTCATCGTCAGGTGAGATGGCCTATTTGAGTCTAACTGCTGGACGGGCCTTTAGTGCAGTTATCAAACTAAATGTGCCTACTTTATCCTCTCCTTACGTGGCTCTATTCAGTTAACGAATATTTCCCTCTACGAATCGAAAAGAAATTCGAAAAAATCCAACCGACGCCGCAGCTGCGGCGACCAGACTTGGTCAACGGATTTGTGAACCCCGGCGACATTTGATGGAAGAAGAAGAAGCCCCTCCATTTTGTCGTCGTATCATTTCTTTCTTTCTTTCTTTCTTTCTTCCTTTCTCGGGCAAGAAGAAAGCGTGTATTTCACCGAGAATGTTTCTCCCCGGTCGTGATAGTAGTACCTAGGTAATACTTTTGATAGCGTTTCGCGGACTAGGAGAAGGTATAGAGGGGCATAAAATAAGAATATGAGGAAGGGGGGAAAATAAAAGAGTATAAAGCTCGGGAAATACAGCCGAGTTGCCAGCAGCCCGGCCTCGAAGAAGGAGCCGTAAATCTTTTTTAATGCCATTTATGAGGAAGGCACCGGCCCCCAGCCTCCCAGCCTCGTGTAAGACAATAAGGCATGTCGCTGGTTATTCTTCCGCTGCGGTGCGGCCGCCATTCCCGCCGCCGCTGCCTTCTAGATCAGCTTTACGTATTTCCCGCGTCTCGCGCAGCCAGGGCGACTCTTAACGAGTGTTCAGGGGCTCAAACACTCGCGGGCAATTCCGCTAATGTATTTTAATTGGTCTTAAGCCTCCACTGCTGCGGACTCCTTACTACGCTTCTTCCGACTAATTAGCTGCTCGCTATTAGGTCGACCGGAGTAACCTTAAATTCGTTGATTTTTCAAATCTGAACCGATCGAGACCGATTCGAAATCCCAGGTCCCTTACCGTTCGGACAATTTTTACCCCTGCAGGTATAATGGCCAGTGGATTTCTCCGCGCATCCGGAACACCGTGACTAAATAATTAGTTTCGATCACTGTCCTCGTTTTGTCAAGCATTAATTAGCCTGATTAATTAACCCGACAAATATGGTTTGGTAATTATCCTCGTGCTCTGCAATAACGCTGTAGGTACCGGCTACAATCGCGTATAGGCAAGTGTGTATGCGCTACATGGATGAAACTTTATAAATCGTCACAATGATACATCGGATTAATTCCGATCAAATCCCTCCACGGGTATACGCTTACAAATTCTAATTAACCGGGTGCTAATTAAACGATTCTTCAACACGATTCGGTACAGGGAAAAAACGGAAAATTTTAACAGCCAAGTGCGCCGCTCATGTCAAAGTTCTTGCGGCACGCGATCGTGCGATCATGGAGTTCGGAGATTAACGATAGAAACAATCTTAGCGGAGCTTTATCATTTTTCTTTTCAATTATAACGAGTGCTTTTATATCCGCCGTTTCGTATCTCTGATTTTCTTTCCTTTTTCTTCTATTGCAGATCGTTTTTTCTTCTTTTTACTTTTTTGTTGTATTTTTTCAGTTTCTCTTCTCATTTTATTCCTCTCGCTTTTTTTCATTAGGATCCGTCGTCCGCTGCACAGCTCATAAATTGAGAGGTTTTTATAAATCGCGAAGACGGCATTCACGAGGGTTTCTTTAATTCAGCGCGCTTCGATGAAATATAAAAAAAAAAGAAGAAGAAGAAGAAGAAGAAAATACGAAGTAATAATAATTCTACGGACTACATCCCGTTAATTATTCTAAAGGTTGAGTTTGCACGAGTCGAAAGTCCTCCCCGGTACACTGTGATCCTCCAGACCGCGCGGGAATCAACGAATGCAAACTTAATTTCACTTCCACCGACGTAAACAGACGAGTAGCAAATAATTATTTGCTCCTTGCAGAGGCGAACGGATCTCCGTATTCGCGGTCCACCGATACGCTCGAGGTTTTTCCGTGCAAGAGCTGTGCTACCGATTCGTTGAAAATCCATACAGAAACGAGATGAGAAATGAGGAAAAAGAAGACGGGGAAACGGAGCAGAGAAGAATAAACGAAAGGGTGAATTTTTTTATTCCCATTTTTGCACCGCGCTGTACATGCCGTTTTTATTATCTACCTTTCTTTGGTAGGTAAGGCGAAAGGGTCCGGAAGTTAACGGCGAAGAACCAACGACTTTTAAACGGTTTAATACCGGCTAATTTAGACAACACGAATGTACGTTGTACAGCGTTTAAAAAAAATTCCAAGCGAAAAGAACTCATAACCCGAGGCTACAGGGTGCGACGGGGAGAGTTTTCCAGAGGAGAGAAAATGGAGAATGGAGAGTTGAGAGCGGAGGTGTACGCTCCGAAAGCTCGCGAAATTGTTTTCAACGCTTGCGAGATATTACACGGCGATGGTGCGAAAGTTACCATCAGATTGCGTCAGCGTGTTCTAATCGGGGGGAGGAGTGTCGGAAATTGACTCGCTCGATACTAAGATTACTACAAAATTGTACAATCTTCGGAGTCAAGGACACGCCGGAGAGAATTAACCCCGCCAGGACATCGTTTATTTGATAAAAAGAAAAGAGAAAAGAAAAAAAACACAGGGTGGAAAATACGGTTTTTCACGGCAGGGCAGAAGGTACGATTTTACCCCACAAACCCATGCGATTACCGGAATCAAGATCAACTCTTAATTCCCTTGTCTCGTATAAGAAACTCATCGAATTCGACGTTCTTCTGACAGACATACCGAAACTCGTGCAAAAACTTGTTCTTCAAAACCTGGACGCCAAAACGACGCGGAAATTCGTCGCAATTAGCAAAAGCCATTTGCGACTATGGAATCGAACGCGCGCCTCTTAAACGAGGAGCAAAAAACCCGATCAAACATTTATCGAGAAACGAATCATCCCTTATTTCATCCGACGATGATTGAGATAAGAGGTATACTTCTACCCCAGAAATATTCCTCGTCTTTGAAACTCATTACGCGTTTATTATAACAGTTCCAAGATACTTTTCGGCGGCATCAAACCCAAGCTCAATTCTCTCGCGAAATGAACCCTTGATGCACTGAATTAGGGCGCGTCGAGAATTGCGCCAGGAATTTTTCCCCCCGTTATACGTCCCGAATTCGTTGAAGTCCGAAATATTAGCCACCGGTCGAGAATTCTCGTACGTAGGACAATTCCATCGGGGTGACAATTTTTTTTACCTCAAATTCCCAGTTCTCTGTCTCGAGAACCGAAGTTTCGTACTTTTTAATAGTTCAGTAAGCCTCTCAAGATTCGGAAGCGATCGTACATACAATTTTGAAAATTGGCTCAAGAATTTCAAAAGAATAGAACAAAATTGATCTTTGACCAATGCGGACTACGAAATTTTTCGAGGCCAAAAATTTGTCACCCTAGTCCACGTTCGCGCAATGCTTGATCACGTTTTGATAAACGGCCATGTCTCGGCCAGGTCTGACCATTAGCGAAACGTCTAGTCTTCTGCCTTTTCGACGGACCTGGTGCAGACGGCAGAGCAGAAAAACCTCTTTTAAAGACTAAACTAACATTGACACGCGAGGTGCTCGGGGTTCTTTCATCAGTTTGAACCTGGACATGGCTTGGCCTCAGATCTTCCAGCGGCGTGCCAAATTAGCTGATTAAGAAACGCGAGCTGTTAGTATTTACACTGCGTTGGGATTGGTACCGATCAAAGTTATGGTATCGAATTTAACAGCGAGCAGCCCCGAAGCACCAGAATCCTGTAACAAACGTTTCAAAGCGATTTAAGTAGGAGTTCAATTCCCAGACTGGGAAACCCGCCACCGCATGAAAGCCAGCCCTTTGAGGCTGGACCAGCGTCGGTTGCGATGTAACAATCAGTGAATTTGCCCGTGCGAATGGCACGTTCGAATCCAATTTATCGCAAAGTGCCCATACCCTGTTCCAATTAACTGTCGATAATCATAACTGTAATTTTCATTCCGAAACTCCGCGAATTATTGCTTACACCCGGATCGATACAGACCCACGTTTGTTGGGGAGGAGTCGAAATTAGCCAGGAATTTATTATCCTACAGTCTTCCGATATCGAAGAACGCCTCGATTAATACCAATCAACACTTCCATTTCGCATGTACAATCCCACAAACCGATTTGCCAAAATCCTGTCAAACCTCTGATCCCATTGTCATAGCATAAAAATCATTGATAATATTTTTGCAAAGGGTTTTTAACCTTCGGCGTTTGCATAAATGGCCCCTTAATTTCTTACAGTTCCCTCGGTCTTTTCTTGCGTTTAGAATCGGAGCTGGTATATTTCTGTCAGTCGGTTTAACAGTTATAATCATTTGAAAATAACGAACCCTTACGCGGTAGAGAATTGAACGTGGCATTTTCCAGGGGTTGAGTAAACTTTCCCCATAAAATCCATATAAAAGTTTAAGGAATACTATATACAGTTATATATATCTCATACCTATAGTTTTCTGGCAAGCAAAACCTCCCGCAGTATATTATCTCGCTCGTTTTGTACACCCCCGTAACGTATTTCGTTTTCTCTTTACGTCTCTCCTGATCACGGATGGATGGGTTAATCAACGATCCGCGAGATCTGAACCATGCATGTACATATCCTACGGTTTATTTGCCTTGTAGGGTATATAAGTATATTCCGCATGGCAAAAGCAAAGGAATATTTCTCTCTTGCTGGAGCAATTCCTGCATATTATTCACATATGCATCGCATTCCTCATTTTATTTCCACATCTTTAAACGGCAAAGACTTAGACAGGTCCGTTCCATCGATACATATAAGTATACACACCCGAAATTCTTCTCTTCGAAATCATTTCCCTTATTCCGCTCCTCTTTCCCGTCCATTCATCCATAATCGAACGTACATTGTCAGAGAAAAAGACTGCGCCGTTTTCTTTGCGCGCCTTTATCTCCTCGTCATTTTGCAAAAATTCAAAATAACGTCTCTTCGAAAAATTCGTCCGCCCAATACGTGCGAAAGATGGAAAAAACTTTCAAGCCCGTGTCAATTTTAATTGCCACTTTTTCATCGTCGAAGATAATAATCGAAAACGGTATGCGGGAATTTCGCAAGCAAAAAAAAAAAACAAAAAAAAAACGTATATATTTATATGAAGAAGTAAAAATTTTTCATCCCATATCCTGCGTGGGAAGAGGTTCTGTGCGAGAGAGTAGAGAAGACGCGTTTTAGAGGTGGAGAAAAAATCGCGGGAAAAGATGTCGATATCCCGAGGGATTTGTGCGCATAAATAACGTCGCAACGAGGCGCTGAGAAAAAAATAAAATTCAATGTACAAGGGTAGTAGAAAGGAATAGGGAAAGGGAAGGTATGAGGTGAGGGGAAAAAATGGTAGGGGATAAAGATAAGGTTGAAGTAAAATAAAGAAGGGTGCGGGAGTGGGGGTTGGATTATATTATAGAATAAAAAAGGCAGAGATTTGATGAAATTTTATTACAATTAGAGAGTTCACGTCAAAGTATGTTATCTGATAGGTTTCTATATCGGCTTACGAAATACGCTCCTTTCATCATTATTCGCGTCAATATATCCCATCGCGGTACCGAGGGGGTTGATAGGAATTGAGTAGCGGAGGATAGCGGAGGAGCGAGAGTCTGAAAAAGGTATAGTAAAGTTCTGCAGTTAATAGTTCATGAAAGCTTACTGCACGAACCGATATAGGGGATAATAATAAATAGCCAGACGACAATGGGAGCTTGCAAATAATTTCTAAACTCGTGGTATAGAGCCGAGGAACCGCTCTTAAGTTTTCGAGCCGAGGCATAAATCCTAAGATTTTTACCAAACTTTTCAACCCCTAGGGAGCCACAGGGTAATGGCGCTCGGAAAACCAGCTAGACCCCGTTTATATTGGAATATGAGAGGACCTTGGCTAAGTCGATTGCGGAAGCTCCAAGATTTGAGACTCGGCTGGCATGGGAGTAGGTATATCACATAAATTCTGTAGGGAAATTGACAACCTGTGTTTAACGACTGCAGATACCGGGATACGGTTATACATTTATTTTTTTTTTCACTCGGTGTGGGAAATTCGATTTCCCATGCGTCTCGGCAGCGTGGAAAGCGACTACTTCGCGCACTGAGTGAGTTTAAAAGAAAAATCGTACTATTTTGTTGTTTGAAAAAACTGAAGAAGAAAAATGTCCCCGCGGCTTATCGCGTTCGATTGATTCTTCGCGTTTCATGTATACGTACTGGGATAAAGGTGAAGGTAATCCTAGTGGAATTAGAAGACTGGTTAATAAGATTAATTAATACTGTTCTAAACGCAACTGGTATTTAGTGCTTAGTTACAAGAGGCTAGGTTAATTGCTGGCGTAATCCGTATATTAATTGGTGTACAACGTCTCCGTTCTCTTCCTCCTTCATCCACCTTCTCCAGAGATACCATACACTGGTCTATCTAGGTACGTACAAGACAAAGTTTGAAAGCCGGTTGTTTGTAAGAGCAAACAATGCTACTCACCAAGAACTATTCAAGTTATTACTCACTAACGCCGCGTAGTACAGGTACCACTGAACGTATTTTCTTGTGTCTCGATCATGCATGTGTTTTCGAGCGACAATGATCCGAGCTTTCCTTTCCGAGGGTGGTACCTTGCCTTAGGTAGATACACCCACCGCATTACACGCTATCTCTTCTTTGTCTGATCTCATCAAGGGTTTGGTAAGCACAGTCGCCGAGTAGCGGTGATATTCTGCATTTTAATGCACCATACACCGCGTCAGGTTTATCGCGTGCTTTTACGATTCTCGCTTTTACAACGTGCTATTTGTATCTGTATTTTATATCGGCGGAGAAGTAAATTCTGATGAATACAACATTGTGGCTGGTGCCGACATGCAGGGAGGTAGAATATTGCCGAGGATTTTCTTTCTTTTCGTTCTTCGCTTTACCAATAATTCTCCGAATTTGTTACGCGGCTATTTTAGCGACACTAATGCCTTTTTGCCATTGGCGAATATATACAGGTATGGGTGAAAGTCCCACCTTTACGTGGGAAACTTTTTACTCGCTCTTGTTCTGTCAGAGTTCGGGGACGATTCCAGAACCCATCACGTCGCGGCTGAGGTAAAATTACGAAGAAGAATAAAAGAGCTAAATTCTTTTTCCCCGCGAGATACGAGACAGGTGAAAACGTTGCCGAGTATATCGCCGTCCGCGGAGAACCCGGCTCGATCGGTTAAACTACCGAGTAAATAAGAAACGCCGTTGGTTCCACTTTGCCAACTTTTTAAACTGTCTCGAACTTACATCCCGCCTTGACTCGTGCGGTTCAACCTTTCCTGCCTATTCTCATTCCCCTGCAGTATGCCAGAAGTGGGAATAAATTCGGAGAGGTGAAATCAGGCGGTGTGCACGCGACACCTTAGTTTGCTGGTTTTACTGAATTTTCCTCATCAAAGCTCACGCCTTCTTACCATAAATCCCCCGGGGCGAATTTACCGGCGTACGCCTAATTTCAAAGAGCCAAAAGAACGAGAGAGAGAGATAGAGAGGGAAGGGGCGAAGGAGAGAAGATTTTGAAAGGTTTTACCCTGGCCTATTAATCCGACGATGAAAAGTTTTCCTCTTTACGATAAAACACCAGATATCCTCGGGCAATGCGGCGCAGTGATCAGGAAAACGCGGAAGAATTCTTGAGCCCACTTCGCTCTCTTTTTCCTTAATATGTCTTCCTCGTCTGCGGCATAGCGCTGCGAACCGATCATCCTGGAGGCGACGTACTGAGGACCTCCTCTTTCTTCTCCTCGTGATACCGCGAACCTCCGGCTTATTTATATTCAACAAAGAAGACGCGGGAACTCACCCCTGCAGGGTAGTGTCGCGCCTCAGGAGCATATCTTACGCAACGACCCGCGTGACACCTTGGGCCTTGGGACTCCTGATGGCATTAGAGTCTGGAGAGGAGATCTTCTGCCCTCAAGGCTGACCTAACCCGTCGTGCGTAAAACGTAACATAATGTACTCTGCCTTACGACGTCGGCTAGGGGTTGCCCAAGCCAAGTTAATCGCAAGCCAGAGACCGCAGGCCACGAGATGATACAAGGTTCTTTATCCGATTCACCCCGCTTCCGCGATTCTCCAAACAGAAATTCTACAAGCAATTCTTACCTTTCTTATTTCGCTGCGTTTTAACCGAATATATTTATGTATTCAAGCTATTCACGGGACTCCGGACTCCCTCTGAGAGCCGTGATTGGTCCATAAAGAAACTCACGCCGTCTGGATAACGAGATGTGTATTAATCTCATCGCCGCGCACGCGCGAACCCGTTTATGCGCGACTGCCAACGCGCACAATCTCCGAAAACAGCTCTGATCTAACCTCCTAGCCACGTCGTGGCTATGGTCATCGAAATCATTGTCTTTCGTGTGCAAAACCCTCCGTAAAATTGACGTATGAGACAAGAAAGTAAATGACGAACAATGTGGAACCCTTTGCAACTTGTTCATTCAAAATTGTCCGATGGGTTTCATTGTCAATGCCAACTTTTCTCATTTTTCCCATTCCTCATGCAGGTACCAACACACGTATAATTTACACGCTATAGTCTCGTATTGAAACCTGAGAAGAAAACGAGCTGGCATAATTTTTGAGCTGTCAAACTTTTTCGAAGATCTCCTTCTCCCTTTCCCCCATGATTCTTACGGAAGACGTAGTAGGTGTACGAAAATGAAATGAAATATATCATCCTCTGGCCTGGTCCCGATGGTCTCGGTCTCTCCCTCTCCGCGAAGGACATTGTATTATTGTTCGTGATTGATGAACGACGCAACAACAGCCGGAAGCGTACGGAAGCTTGTATTGAAATTTGAAGCTCCTCTTTCGCCAAGAAGAGCGGAGAGACTTTACGACGAGGTACGTTCTTGTACGAACAACGGCATGGCGCGAGTGGCCTCATAAACCATTTTCATGACTGCACCCTCGACGGTACTGATACACGGCGGGTCGTGTCGCGAGACAAGGCCAAAGTCCAGGTGGCTGCGTAATATATTTACGATCCATTGATTAACGGCAAACATACCAGGACCCGAGTTGGACGTCGTTGATTCCCCGTTTCCCCTCCCCTTTTCAATATCCGTTTCGCCCCTTTTTATTTCGCCACGAGGTCGCGGAATTCCGTGCAAGAATTTTCTCCGATCTTCGCGAAGATCGGTGTGCTGGAAACGTTCGTTAAAGCACGGAAACGTCGGGCATAAGCGGACGGGGAATAAGAGGGTGGCGGTCAGCTGACACGTACGGAAAGTTTTTGGGGAAGAGAATTTTCCCCAAGTATATATCAACGAGTCCTTCAACAAGTGTCCTAATTTGATCCTGCGGCTCTGATGACCCCGCGCACCCCTCCGCGGCGAAATAAGAATAAAATAAAGGAGGATGAAAAGAAGGGGGACGAAAACTCCTGGTAAATATACAATTAGCAATCTACAAAATTACATCGTCTAATGACCACGGGCTTATTTGTCTATCTACTCTTTTTCCCCGGCTGCTGCTGTGAGTCCCCCTCTATTCGCTTTACCGTATTTCTCATCCTCCCTCGTTTCGTAGGTACTTGCTAACCAAAGGGGCCTCGTAATCGCTTGAGAATCAAATGGAGCACGTCTACGCACTCGCGTGCCACACCGCGGCGAGCTCGTGCGTTTAAATTAAATGAAATGCTTCGGGGTGATGTCTGTTGGACCGTGAGTCCTAACAGCCCGTCAGCAACAGACCTAGACGGCCAGAAAGGATGATAAATATAGGAGGCTAGGAGGATTCCTTGTCAAAGAGATTCTGACGCTGCTAGCTACCCCGCTACTCCACGTTGGAACGTATCAACTAACCCGCTTCGATGAAGATGACGAAATAATTCATCCAATTTAAAAAAAAGAAAAAAAACCGCAATATGCACGGAAATTTTTAACTACGACAGACAGACTTTTATCTTTCCGTCTTTGGATCAGACTTCGTTGGTTTTTGAATGAATGTTTTAATCCTGGTTGAATATTCTCTCGCGCAAGTGATTAGCGCGGTATACGGGTGCGAAACTGTAGTTAGAAAAAGTATAATTTTCGAATTAGCATACGGTCTGGCATATTTGCGAATTTCAATTCGTTCGTGTTCAGCCATCCGTTTATCTTGTTCAGAACGGGGTTTCCGCTCTGCTGTTCTGCTGCTCAACAACCTGAACGAAAGAATTCTCCAAATGGTTTTCCGATTTTCGAACCTCAACCTATACTGCCAGCTCTCAGGTAATTGCGCGATTCAATTACTGCAGCTGTCTTGTTAAACTGCTAACAGTTTTACAAGATTATATATTAAAAAGCGAGGACAGGACGAGGAAAGAAGGAAAAAATAAATGAACAAAAACAACGAGGAGGAAAAGGAATGGCATGGAATGAAATGGAAAGAATGAATAGTGGGAAAACGAATTTCCTGAATAAATTACAAATTCAACATTGTCAGTTGCATCTTGGAACTAAAATACCCGCGGGATCCTCCGCTCCTCTCCTGTCTTCCGTCCGGATGCTCGATGGGCTTTTTACAAGCGTGTATTTATCCGAATACTCGGAGTGGATCTGGCGGTAAAAAGGTGCCATTGACGAGACGACAAACACGCAACAATTGACTGAAGCCCCAAAGAGGTTAGCGAGTGAAAAGCTAAACAAATATTGAACGACAACCGTTAAGGATACCCTCTTTGATTGACTGGTCTAACATCCGCAGCATCCCGGATGAGATTTCGCCGATCGATTTCGGCCAAGGAATAATGAAAGGGAATACGGAGGAGGAGACGTCTTCCTTTTTCACGCCGTCTTAGGGGCCTTATTCTTTCTCATAATACTGCTTCGACTAGGGCTTGAAGAACACTCGAACAAGAAGAGGGGGTGTACCGTAGAGATATCGCTGTTAGTGGTTGGAATTTAATTTACGGATTCTTAGATTTCTATAAGGAAAAAAGAAGGGGAGAGGAGAAAGAAAAAATAATTTCTTACCATTGACAGATCCCAGTCGAAAATGGACCACCTCCATGCTCTTCACTCGCGCTTATATTGCTTTCCAATTTCCACCCCGTGGCATAGCATAGTAGGCGCCGATATCTAAGCCAAGTTTTAATGACGTGTCTCGACCAGTTATTAATCTCAGATTTTCTGCACAAATACCTACCTGCCAGCCAAGTGAACAGCAGCTTCAGGGCTAAGGCTGAAAAGTAAGGAAAGAAAAAAGGGAAATAGGCGATGGGAATGGGGAATGGGGAATGGGGGGAAAAATAAAAGCGAAGGTAAAAGAAAATAAAAGAGCGGATGAATGAATTGAAGAAGAAAGCTCGGCGGGGGGATGTAATAGTTTGTATCACGTCGTCTTTCAACCAAGACTTGATAAATTCACGCTCAGAGTTGGTGACGCGAATTTAACGTCGTAAATTGCGAATCCACTGGGTATTCCGCGGAGCTCTCTCGCCATTCGCTATTCGCCAAGCGAAATAATCTAGTCAGCTACGACTACCTACGACTACTACTACTCCTCACACTCCCCTTTCCTTTCCTTCGCGCAATTGTATCAGTATATATATTCCCTTAGCTCACTCTGAGCACTCGGTCCTCGAGTAGATGTAGATATGTCGTTGTAGAGGTAGAGCGAACGGATACAGATAAAACATTCTCAATATCGATACGTCGCGGTAGCGCAAGCATGATGGAGGAGGGGCTGGTCCTCCTGATACCTTCCACTTGTCCTCGGGGAATCGAACGTGGCTTTTATTCCGTTACGATTGAGATGCTAAAATTACTAGACACCTCTTTTCTCAGTAACCCTTCTTCTTCCTCCTCCTCCTCTTCTTCCTCTTCTTCTTCTTCTCACACAATTTTTCCATATCCTTCATGCACCGAGCTTCGCGCCGTCTATTGCTACCCGGATTATTCCCCGTCGAACATTTTACATTCTCAATTTCTGCGTCTCGTCTCTCTCCCGTTTTCTCCCAGAAAATCCGGTCTAAAGCCTTCGGATAGATTTCTGCTATGCTACATATTCCACTAGCCATACTTTTCGCCAAACACAATCCCCCCTTATTCGTCCTCTTCGTGTTTCAATTATCTTATTCTTCGGCGGTTAGTTCCGAAACCGTTTACACCCCGAACGAAGTGCATTTTGGAAGAGAAAATCTTGGGGCGAAATTTTATCCCAAATGTTTTACAGCCCGCCGAGGTAAGTTCGGATGTATACACGTTGCTGGAGTCCAGAGTTCGTCCGTCATTCTGATATTAACCACGGAGAAAAATTTCAACTCGATCGAACCACGGGCTAATACCGTGGCGCTAGTTATTAACCGGGAGTTTTGGTGGTGGGAAAACTTTCCGAAGAGTTTTACAAGACTTTTTGGGGATGGGGAAAATTTCCAGCCTGTATATCCCTTGACTATATCGCGTTATTTTTTTCCTTTTTGTTGTTTTTGTTCTTGTTTCTTTTTGGACGGGATAGACTTCGATGAATTCTTAGTCCGATAATGGGGTGTGTAGCGAAAAATGTAAAGAACGAAGAAATCAGCAACAGCGAAAAGGAGAAATCAGTTTGTTTAAGGACCGTTTTTGCCATGGCATGTACGTATACCTTCTTGATGAGTTTTGGCTAGACAGGTTTTTGCTTTTGTGTTTATTTTTTTTTCTGTTTTTTATAGTTATTTCTGTTCAAAGAAGACGGGAAAAAAAAATACTTCATCAGACAAGTAGACATCCGAAGGGTGGTAACGGGGTGGGAAACAGGCGATCATGCCTCGAGTTCCTTATCCTTATAGGCAAGTGTAATTTAATAAGGCTCACATTTGCCATTCTAAAATTTAATACGTCCCTTTAATAATTCATGAGCCCTTCCTCGCCAACCCCCTACGGTGGTAGGGTAGACAAGGACTTCGAGGAAGAGCTTTACTCGAAATCGTCCTTAAATATTTAATTAATAACTGTAGATAGCGGAGAAATTCAAAGCCGCTTTAATTTCAGATTTGTTAACTTTTGAATAAACGTCGATAATTTCCTTACACAGCTCCCCAGTTTTCTTTGTTTTCTGGTTTTTTCATTATCATTATTATTACTTTTTCTTTTTATTCATCGTTTTTACAGCCTCGAAAATCGACATGGGTCATAGTTTAATACTAGTATTTATTTTTCTTCACACTTCTTCCTCCACTCTCGGCCCCTAGGCTTATATATTTGTCGACGAAAAACAGCGAGAAGAAAAAAAGAACGAAAAAATGAAAAAGAATAAAAAACGTTTTCCATGGAACACGGCCGTTCACGATACTATAGAGGAGATTTTCAAAAATAATCGTTTATACCGTAAAGTTAATGGGAATTGTTTGTTTTTTTTTTTCTTTCTTTCTTTCTCTTTTTCGTTTTTCCCCTGTGTCTGTTTTTCACTTTTTATCTGTTTTCTTCTTCACCCTAGTTTTTGGCAAATTTAACAGGGAACCAGGAATGTAAATCACTTTTTATGGATATTTTTAGTGTGGTCACCACCCTCGATGGTTCGAATCGATGGCGCTTAAGCCAAACCCTCTAACGACTTGCCGATAATAATTCATCTTTAATATTTCGCCACCCTGCACAGGCAACGCCGTCAAGCCTTCAAATACACACGATACGACTGGCCATAGCAAATATCGTACCGTATATATATAGTATGAAAAAGAAAACTGAGCTAGATTTATTTTTATTTTCTTTTATTTTTTTTTCTTCTTCTGGTCGATAAGGAAACCAATTCTTTCTTTCTTTCACCCCTCCCTTCTCTCGACAGGGTGAGATTGTTTAATATATTTCAGGCAGCTCGGTGTATGAAGAGCCGGAGGTCATGAGAAAATTACGAAACGGACGCGCCGTATGCAAAATTCCCCCCTGTGCCGGGTATGGGGGGGATTGTGCAGAATTATTTTAAACGGCGTCACCTCGCGTCCCAACGCCAAATCGAGAGCCAGAACCAGAAGCCAGAGCCAGAGCCAGAGTCAGAGTCGGAGCATCGTCGTCGCCTACGCGCCGTAAAATGCAAAACCGACGCGCTATCCGGAATTCCGAATATATGAACCGTTTATACAATTATGCTAAGCTCGAACCATTCTCCCGTGAAACTTAATCGGGGATTACAATATTTCCAAGTCCGAGTCGAGCGGGACGCCCCGCACCCTTGCGTCAAAAAATGAATATAAGAAGGAAATAAGAATAGGTTGGGAAGAAGAGAAACGAAAATTGGAAATAAGGATGTTGGAGGAGGAATAATAAAAGGGCGAATATTATCGAAAAACGAGGAACCGAAACCTCAAAAAAAAAAAAGAAAGAAAGAAAAGAAAGAATAAGGGATGAGAGGAAGAATAAAAGAGAGTAAAATATCGGGGGGGGAGGGGATGATGCTCCAGAGAATTGATATTGTAGTGCGGATAGATAGAAATACAGGAAAAACGAGCTCGCGGTATGGTCCTAAATTTTTCTTTATCACTTCCGGTCCATCAGTCGTGAGAAGAATGAAACGAAATGAAATGAAATGAAATGAAAAAAATAAAATGAAAAGAGAAGAAAATGGATTTTTTTCCTCCCTCTTCTTTTTTATAGTTTTCTTTCTTTTTCTTTTTTTTAGAACTGCTGAATGATGAGTTTACTACTCGTTCTCCTTCAGTACTATCGTAATCTCTTCTCTTCTTCTTTTCACCTGACATTCCGAGCCCTCGATATTCAAAAAAATTTCGGGAATATATATATACACGTGTTGCCGCGTCACGGATAAGCGAGAGTTTCCGGTACCTGGTTATCAGAGGTGCAGTCCACAAGCTACGAGTTCCCATTGTATACGTGTAACATACATATCTAGAACAGATACCTGCCCACAGTTAGCCCTGGTCGTCTGTCACTGTAGACCCTGACATCTCTATGAAGAACGTTTGCCGCATTTGGTTTCGAGACCTGGAGATCCGCAACGCCTGACCAGGCGGCGAATCTTGAGCTTTTTTACGGCTCCTCGAAAATTGACAAATTTGAGCTTACATTAAACGCGTGTCTTCTTCAAGATAGAAAAGAGAAAGAAAAAAAAAAATCAAAAATTAAAGATCGACATCAAACTTCAGGGTGAAATCTCATCTTTTGATGAAAAGTACTAGAAATTTGACTACAATGCTGAGCACTCTCAAATTTCGAGTGTCAACTCCTTAACTCCGGGGTTCCTCGGCCAAAAATCAAGTGTTACACTCGAGAGGTGTCGAGTGCTTTTCGTGCAGCCCCATCCCCTGTCTTGTTGGATACATCGCTGCTTGGTCGGAGATGAATATAGGAAGTCGTATCTCGTTATTGTTTGTGGGTAAAGTATAGTGGATCTATATCGTCTTTCATCGTCGTGTTTTAAACGGTCCAGAGTTTTGTTTGAAAGGGAATAAACCAGATCCCGAATGGTCAAGGAGAGATGGAATTCGTAATTGCAGCATACAGTACCGAAGATAACGCGTGTGCCACTGAGGTTTAATCTCGTAATGCAATCTGGTGAGCAAATTGTAGTTTGTTTGCCGCATCCACTGTTCCCTGTGAATCTCACGTGGTGCAACGGCTCTAAACTCTACAGTAGCTTCTGCAAACACATATATATCAACTCGGTGCTGGCGGTACTGCACCAACGACGTATGAATCAACCACTTGGATGCATCGCGGTACAGTAGTACCAGTTTCGAAGCTAGTCTCTGGATGGAAGTACTTTGTTAGGATGAGAACGAGGACCGGGAGGAGGAGGAGGAGGAGGAGGAGGGAAGTAGAATTAATTGTGAGGACATCTGACGAGAGGTTCTTCGAGTACGTGGTCGTAGCTGTGAATGGGATTTTGAGTGACGAAGATGAGGATGTTTGAAAAACTCGTTAAAAGCCCTTGGCCTGAGCGTTTTCTCACCGGAAAGATGAGTCCTCTCTTTTCTTCCCCCATTTTTCCTCTCCTCTCCTCTTTTATTTTAGCCAGAATCTCCCCCAGGCATCAGAGCAAGACTTAAGGCGGTCGGTAGGTTACAGCAGCCGCCATTGCAAAACAATAATAGCGTAGTAAATTTCCTACCCAAGAAAGACCGGGCGAACCCTGGCAATTTTCCTTAATTGTTTCGTTGTTTCGGAAAATGATCTCCATGGGGGGTTCCCCTATCACTCTCTCGCTCGGTGTTCCTGCTACTGCTACTGCTACTGCTACCACCATTTTCTAAGTGCCCTCTACCAACCAGCGTTAATTTTCACGAAAATTGAACGCTCTTCAAGCAATTTGAGAACATCCTAACGATGAAACTCTCCCTCTCCCTCTCCCTCTCCCAAGATATTCGCCTTTCTGGATTCTGCTTACGTATACCTCTTTCGGATCAAATTCCAATCCCATGATGAAAAGGGCTCGATTTCACTACGCGGGAGAGAGATAGAGAGAGAAATGAGAAGACAAGGGAACGATAATAACGTAGAAAAACAGCGAGCTTTTTTTCTTCATTCTCTTTCTTTCTCTCGTATGCTTGAGGTGGAGAGGAAAGAACGAAGGTGGAGACTTAACCCGGACTTAATTAGTTCACCATTCACGTTTCGTGGAGCCATTTCCTGCCCTAGGAGAGCTTCTAGTTGTTATTTAAAAGCTCGAATACCTCCCGATTCGTCGAGGCGCCACCAGATTTACAACTTACCGACTCTCAGCTGTGTTCGGTATCTCTGAGCTGAATACCAAATAACCAATTACTTTTCCTCAGTCCCATCAAGTCAGTCAGGATCCGTTCTTCGATTCGTTTACCTTTTACTTGCGCAAATTGCCATAATACCGAGTGAACAGAAATACAGATAAAAAGCGAGGAAAGTGAGCTTCTTCTTCTTATTCTTGTTCTTTCGAAATGTTCATAAAAATTCTTCATCTCTATTCCCCTTGATTTTTGCCAAACTCTTTCTTCATACTTCGGGTACAGGGTGCGGGTACAACGTATCGTAAAAACTAAGCCTCGCCGTTCTTACCTTTGCCATACTACAGGAAAATCCCGATCGGGAAACTATAACTTGTGTAAATAGGTGTATTACGCGAGTTGCATAAAGCCCAGGTTTGTGTAGCGGTACCGGGGCTGGTTTACCGCAAGCTAAACCTGAACCTTCCACTCCGTCCGACCCATATTTACAGCCCACTTTACACGCGGCTGTATGTGTGTGGATGTAGATTTTTATGTAAATCGCACTTTTCCTCTTTCTTTCTTTCTTTCTTGCTTTCTTGAAGAACATTTAACGGGAATTTAAATGGCTCATTTCGGGGTCCGAGCCGATATCACGAGACGATATTGCCATACCCGAGCCTGTTTCGATCCCGTGTTTCCCAATGTCAAAATGATGCTTGCTCAAAGCTCGAAACTTCGTTCGAGCAATTAATTAATTAGTTTGAAGACTTGGCAAACATCATTGCCGACAGTTGGGCCTAGATATTCCATCGGCAATTCAAATTTTGTCCCTCTCCCCTTCCCTCTCCCTACCTCTCTCTGTCTATCTCCCTGGGGAAATGGCAATCGCGAAACGACAAACGAAATAATTTTCCCCCCAGCCCCTAAAGCGGCAGCTTTACGAACTATGTACATACCTCCCATTACCCAATTTTGTTTGCCTTCAATTCAGTTAATTGCTCTCGTCATCATCTTTCAATCACAATTCACGAACGATGTTATTTCACGAGGGTTCGGGGGGGGGGACTCGGGGAGGGACGGAAATCGTTTTTCATTTTCGTTTTTCTTCTCTTATTATTCGAATTTTCAATAAACACAGATGAATTACAGCATCGCGTGTCAACCGCGAACTTGGTGATGTTCTATAATGCTTTTAGAAACGTATACATGTAGCATATATACGGGCATAGCGCTATACCTATGGCTATACATGTTATAATCCATAAATAAAAGTAACAACTCCGATGCAAATGTTCAAGATTATCTTTAATCCTGTTTACCCTACAGGCTGGCTTGGCACCGACAACCGTTTTCTTTTGAGACTCGCTAAGCGAAGGTTTTCCCGGGCTGATCCGTGGGGGCCAATTTTAGGACTGAGGATTATATTAGAAGAGGGTTTATGCCCGTTTTGGTGAATATGAGATATTGTGTTATTCCCACTCTTCGTGTTTTCTTCACCACCATCCTCTAATACCAATTCGCCATAACGCCTTACATTGCTAAGCTCCGTTTACGCTTTCGGGCACCCTCCGAATTTCGTCCAAGTTCAGGATATCAAAATTAGACAATTCTCCGCGGATTTTAGCGACTGGGGTTAATCACAGAGATATTATTCTATGGGCTTTTATTCCACGTAATTACGTAAAAGAAAAAAAAGAAAAAAAAAACTCGATAAAATTCCGTTTCTTTTTCTGTTTCAGCATACGGATTTTCAGAATCTAAAATCGTTTGAAAAATTATATATTTTTCGATGATCCTAGTCCACGCTAGAATCACATCAATTTTAAATAGGTTCACGGAGTTGGATCGAGTTCGAACTAAAATTGGCCTCGGAATTGAGTCGACAGTCGACCTACCTCGTTTTTATAGAGCTCAGTTTGGTCTACGCTGGTGGCATCACGCAGTGAGATGAGAGAGTTTTTAAGATCAAGATCCGGAGGTGATATCAATTACGATATAGGCCTGAGACGGGATATCTGTATATTGTTTGCCTTATTCGTTACAACCCGAAAAATATGTCAAATTTTTATTGTATATCTCGAAGATAAACTGTCGTAACCTGCGCGAGGCGAATTATTATTTCTTTCTCCGTCTTCTTCCCTTGGAGTGAAATAAATTTTCTAACAAGAGAAGAAAAAGAAGCAGAAGAAGAAGAAGAAGAAGAAGAAGAAGAAGAAGAAGAAGAAGAAGAAGAAGAAGAAAAAGCCGGTAAAATGAATAAGTAAAATTACATCCGAGCCGAAGTGTGGGGTAGTATTGGTGAAAGCAGTAGCTAGAGCTTCTTCCCGTAAGTATGAGAGAAGATAGAGAGACGTTAGATTGACATAAATCAGAAAAAGCTACACGCGCCGCAAAGGGCAATCAATAAGTTACACACCAGCGCGCGTGTAGTGGGAAGGGAGTATCCGGGGTGAGATCTGGATGGAATAAGTTCTGAGAGATATAAAGAATACGGTATCAAAACGTCAAAATCTTTATCACCGATGCAACAGCGAACAGTCGGATCTAAACAAACGTCGTATCGTTCATTTTTCTGATGTTTGATGGATGGATGGAGTCGAATAAAGTCGGCTAGCCATTTCCCGATGAAAATCTTCAAAAAAGAAACGTTCGGAATAGTGTTACAAATTTATATTTTCCTCATTTCCTTTTTTTTTTGCTTTTCTTTTTTTTTTTCATACATCCTCTTTTCATATACAGCCTCGTTCGAACCGTATCTCGTCTTTACGTCAAGCACAGCTAACTGGCACATGGTACAAAAAAAGGCTAGAAAAAAGGAAGAAGAAAAAAAAAAAAAAAACGAAAAAACGAAAAAGATAAAAATAAATAAAAAACAAACGACAAGGTTTGAATCACAGAACAAACAGATCCATTGGGCCACCCCTTCTGGCCAGAA
The DNA here is from genome assembly GCA_944452935.1 of Rhogogaster chlorosoma. Lineage (NCBI taxonomy): Eukaryota > Metazoa > Arthropoda > Insecta > Hymenoptera > Tenthredinidae > Rhogogaster > Rhogogaster chlorosoma. The sequence goes on along the minus strand of OX101801.1, from coordinate 1,736,230 downwards.
GCCAGCTTTTATTATTTTCCCCAAAACTGCACTAGCGGTAGGTATATATACGCGGAAGTAAAAAAGCATTGTTCGTAGTGGAGTAACGTTGGAAAATAAAAAAATAAAAATAGGCCTTCTGTATTTTTTTTCACTTTTCTTCTGGTTTTTTTTTTTTTTTTTTTTTTTTTTTTAATCCAGCAAAGCCCCGGTCAATTTTTTTTTTCGTTCGAAATTTTGATTACACGTTACCCAGGCAATGATCCGCAGTCATGTATATATCTATGTATTCTCGTTCTTTCGAATCCTAGTTTTTTTTTTGTTTTTTTTTTTAATATTCTTGTTTTCTTTTTTTTTTTTTAATACATTTTTCCGAAAAATTATTATTCTCATGCGATTCTCTAACCAAACTTAAGGGACGGAGGTTTCTAGACCGACCTCGAACTCCTTAAATCCATAATTATACAGATACTGTGTACGAAGGGAAAATATTGCCACCGAAATTGCGATTTTCAGTAACGAAAGATGGGGGATGTTAGAATATATATATATATGTATTATGTATACAGGTATACAGTTTTTCTTTTTTCTTTTTTTTTTTACTTTTTATATAAAGGAACTGATATTAATGTCGTAAAATGTAATTGGGTTTCGTAACGCGTTTGGTTACGCGTCACGGTCTCTCCCTGTATATATATCGGTATAATATTACCCACATTTTCCTCCACCCTGAGCGATAAGACCGAAATAACGCTCTGTCGGAAATGGTTTACTTAATCTTCGAAACACCCGAACCAGGCAAGCAGGTACATACATAATACACACATATATATATGTGTGTGTATATATTGGTTATACGATCGTAAAATCCCGGTTTTCGCGATAGTTGAAGAAAACATGAACAATTATAATGAGTAGATTCGTTCCTTTCATTTTCCCGGTTTATTCAAAAAAAGAAAGAAAGATAAAGAAAAGGAAATACGTATATATCTCTCCGCACTGATTTATGATATCATGCCGGGTAATCCTGTTCCCAAAAACCAATAGATATGCGGGTGTAAGAAGAAACGGCAATAAAAATGAAGAGATTGCAGCGCACTACTAGCTGTAGGGTGTTTGCGGGCGGATTAGGGTAACCGTTGAAAGCCCCGGGGTGAGTTACACCCCTCTATCCCATACCATATACCATATATATCTGTATATATGTATATATATATCCAAAGACTAATTTTTACTGCCTCCAGAAATGTCTAGGAACGTGTGACTCATCAGCATAAAACAATCCCCCCCCTTCTATTCGCGGATAGCGAATCCACATAGAACATTTCGGTGGCGCCCATGCCCCATAACATCCACGCGTTTTAGACAGCTCGGTATATTTATGGGTTGCGAAAAGGTTACCGCACTTTGGTTTTCGTTAGAAAATTTTTTTCTTCCACGCCGTATCCCATCCCCCATTCCCCATCCCCCATCCCTTCGACAAAGACGTCCCTCTAAAATACTTCTCTCTCTCTCTCTCGTTTCCTGTCTGTCTGTCTATCTGTCTGCTGGTACGGGTCGCCTCCTGCGCGTTTGTTCGAGCTCTGGCTTTTGTCAGCCACTCTTTTTCCTCCCCTCTTCATTCATCCCTATTGTCGTAATGTCACCGACATTCTCGATTGTCCTGTGCTATTGGCAAGCACTTATTGACAGGGGGCTATTGTGGCTTTAGAGAAATAAAAATAAAAAAAATAAAAACAACTATAGATCAAATGAACTGAGATGAGACGAGGCGATGGACGTAATCGGAAGTATAAGGGATGAAACGAGGAGATCTATCCTTGTATCTATACGTAGATATATATATATAAGCCAGAGAGAGAGAGGGAGGAATAGGAATAGGAATAGGAATCGAGACAGGGATGTGTTACTTAAAGACGCGCTACTTCCAACTCTACTCCTGCAGGCTTCGGACTGGCTAGATTTCGCGAAATGTTGTGTGACACAAGTTTCTGCTCGAGTGAACGAATAAAATATTCTTGTCTTTATTCGAATTTATATATGGAACTCTGCCAAGTGGAAAGTAAGGGATGACGAGACTTTGATTTATCAACGAACCGCTCAATATTATCGGATTTAGTATACCTCGAATGCGGGGGATATTAATTCGCCGATATGATTTCCGCCGACTGATCATCCCTCCCTCTGTTCTACCTAAGTATAGCTTTTCTTTGCACCGTTTTTTATTTTATTTTTTTTCTTCTTTTTGTGCATTCCTATTTTGACGCGATAAACTGGGATCTCAATTTCCTCCTATCGTATCGCCTAACGGCAGGACGCGATAGCAATGTAGATAGAAACTGATTCGCCGAATTTTCGCCCCGGGTAAAAGTTTGCCTTCCATTCTGTTCGCCAAAAATACAATTCGACCGTTCCTAATGGTGGGACGGCACGTTTTGCCCTAGAGTTTGTCGAATCTTTCGTAGGCTCAGTCCCGCCTAACGATCGTCACGAACGCTGAACGGGACCGACCTACTACCAACCAACGAACCTGCCTACCTATATACCTACCTACCCAAATTATAATCCTTCCCAGGACTCGCACAACTATGCTAAGCCCGGCGTACGCGTTCATCCTCTTCCTCTTACGCTGCCAAGCATCATTTCTAACACTTTAACCCCTTTTTAGTTAACGACAGTCCGAAAACCCTCAAACCAGACCAACAAAAGGTCCTGTCGTCACTTTAAACGAGGAAATCCCTAACGATATAACCAATTTCAACTCTAAGAACCTTATTCGACGTTTGTGCGATCGAGGAATTCGTCCGCGAGTGTCTTGCGCGGGGTTGAAAATTTCAATACTTTGTCAACGGGTCTTTCAGCTTTTTTTCTTATACCTATACCACCTGTGAAAGCGTATAATCCAAGAACGAGTAATTCTTCTTGTCATCGGACATGCGAGCGTCGGAAACGAGGTCTGAAACTTTTTTTTCATACCCTCAGAATTTTGTCGCGCGTAAAGTTCAAGAGGGTAGCGGAGAGACTGGGTTTGACAAACAAGTAGAAGAAGAAGAAGAAGAAGAAGTAGAAGTAGAAAAAGAATGAAGAACTTGCGAGGCGGTAGGATGGATTCGTACAAATTGGTTCAAAAACTAAACTTAATTGCGAGTCTGAGATCCTGTAGCGAGGCGTACATCGGTATAGAACAACGCAGGGATAGATCTAGGCCGGAAAATTTGGGGAACCGATAACTTTAAACTCTTTAATTTCAGGTGGCAGAGCTGTAAGCGTAAGGTAAAGTGTTTAAAATATGGTTAGCACCGGGTACTGTAATAACCTCCGCACTTTCCCCCCCAAGTCGAGTCTTAATTCTCTGTTACAGAGCTACTTAACTCGAAGAGACATTTTTTTCAAACGCAGTAGAATGAACCGAATTAAAATCCTCGCAGCGAGGCGGAGGGTCGAAGTTGGGCTTAGTTAGGTAGACGGGAAAGTCTTCGTCGAGTAACTAACGAAATACGATCCGTTCAAGTCGTCCGAGGGCGGAGAACAACTCGCGTTTGATCTCCACGATGAGTAAAAATTAGTTCCCTTCAAGTTTTCGTCCTCTTATTCTTTGTCCAGGATAAACAAGCCCCGAAATGGCTCGGTCTTTGAGGTGTGTAAAATATCCTCGCGCGATTCGGCCATCTTTATTCCCTAACGAAGAAGTCGGGAAATTTCTAAGAACGGGAAAAGCGCGAAGTCCACGCCGGGGCGGCACGCGGCTAAGCAAAGTCCTCCGGGAGTCAGGAGGCAGAGATGTGTACGCAGATACGTATACCCACGCCTAAACGTACACCAGGACCAAGAGGCGGGGGCGGGGGATTCTGCAAGGCGAGAGGAAGCACGGTTTTGGCAAAACTCTCCACAGCTCAACGCTAGAGAGTTTCAAGGCTGGTCGTTCTTGTACGTGACTCGCCGCCGGTAATAAGGTGCTGCTAGGCGTGGGTCCAAACCTCTGGCTCTCCCACCCGCGCAAAGTCACAGATGTCTTTTGATTTATACGCACGACAGTTTGCACCAGAGGCAAAGGCTCCGGGAGGAGGAGAGCCGGAGAGGCAAGGTGTGGAGCCTGGCTCAACTCGGCCAACTTTCTCGGCTCGCATGGGGCCCTTCTGACTGTAATAATTCCTCTCTTAGCGAGGCGGAACACCGAGAGGCTCGTCCTTTCCTCGGGCTTCTACCCCCGGCACTATACGTCCTTCGAATTAATCCCCAGGTTATTGATGACACGGTCGCTAATTACTCGCCCTCCTCCCCCTCCCCCTTCCTCTTATACTTGGAAGAATCGTGATCGTAGATACTCGACGTGTGTGGGGATCTGGGGATGAAAGGTGAGGAGAAAGTAAGGGATGAACGCCCTGAACTTTGCTGCGAATCCTGTCACAGGCTTTAGGACCTTTTCCATAGAACTTGCCGGAACACCATCGGCCACAAAACAGCAATTTTTGGCGTTGAACGAGTTCCGAAAGAGAGAAGAGTCCTAGTCTGTAAAATGGGAGGAAAAGCTCTTCTAAAAACGACCAGGACTCGAATCCACGTCCTCGAAATTAGTAGACAGTCACAGTGTCGCGATACCACTACGTTTTCTGGTGGGATTAAAGAGCCAGAAGAGTGTCTTGATATCTGGGGTCAGGGAAATTTCCCCGTTCAAATTTTTATTAAGAAGATTTAAATTAGGGGGGGGGGGATGGGCTTGTATCATGACATAATAAAGCAAGGAAATTGGTTTCCGATCCTTTTAAAATGGGCTGAAAGAAAAAAAAAAAAAAAAGAGGCTAGCCTCAAGGTTGTAGAATCTAATTAAAAGAGGAATGAATATCGAGGGTAGAAAAAAAAAGGAGAACCTAAGCTAAACCCTGTGGCTTTTACATTGGATATTACAGGGGGTTGGGGGGGGGGGTGAAAAAAAATCAATCCCTGCATTTTCCCCCGTTACGAAAAATAAATGGGGGAAAAGAAGAAAAAATAAAATAAAAATAAAGAATAAAGAATAAATACAACGCGAGACAATCCCTCATCATCCACAAAGTCCCTTCATCCCCACCCCACGCCCCCTTCCGTCTCTCCTTACCCGCAAAACTCACCCTCTTTAATACTGCGGTATAATGCGTCCTGTGGAAGGACAGCACACCCCATATCTGGTGCGTATGATGAATAAAGAAGATAAATTATGCACCCTGACTAGAACCCCGTCGCTGTTTACGCTTGTCAAGGGGTGAGACGCGATTTGAGTGGAAAACCCAACGAGGGATGGGAGAAGAGTGTATAGCTGTCTCGGTGCTCGTAGCTGATGCTGATGCTGATGGTGATGGTGATGCTTTTCCTGGTGATGGTGAAACGAAAAACCACAGGAGGCTCCATTAGCGTCAATTGGATGCTTAAGCCGAGATCCTTTGCCCGGCGATTGTCTTTGTTCGAGCTTATTCGTTACGGACGATTATTTATAACGAGTTGGTGTCGTATAGACGCTGCAACAGCTAGACTCCTGGATCGTTGCGAATTTGACGCAACAGAAAAAGGGGCAAAAACCAAAATCCAAAAGCAAAAAAAAAAAAAATAGAATAGAAGAAATTCCAACCACCACGAAAAAAAAAAACCAAAACAAAAAAAGGAAAAATCGTTGGAAAACAAAAGTGTCAACAACAAAGGGTCGTATCGTTGATTCCGGCAAATATTTGGGTGGGACGCATTTGAGGCGAGAATTGGCGCCCGTAAAATTCAATTGTTTCAGAGATCTTTGACATTCTGTTGAACGCGACGAGCGTGCGGTTTTCACATAGAAAAATAGGAGGAGAGAGGGAAAAAAGGGGTTGTGAATAAACAAAAAAAAAAAACAACAAAATCTAAAAATATCTTTCACCCTGGTGAGCTTTTTTTTCTCACCAAACCTGCAGGCTTGCGTTTCACCAATTTGCCATGCTATACTCGCCCCGACGTCTTCTTCCGTTCTTTCCTTTCCTTTTCATTTCGTTTTTTTTTTTTTTTTTTCTTTTCTTTTCTTTTCTTTTTTTCTCTTTATTCGGCCGAGGAAAGTTTCTTCTACCCGGTTTTACCGGCCAACAACTTTATCCTACCAACTCTCGGCAGCTTCGTCTCATCGTTTTAATGTACCTTTAAAATCTGGTAGAAAAGTTCCCTATATCCCAACTCCCTCCGCAACCCTCGTTTACCACCCTAGTTTCAGTTTATTCAAGCAAAGATACACCGATGATAAAAGTACTTCTTGAAATGTATAGCTCGATGTGTTGTTTGCACGTGCATATACGCCTGTATAAGTATCGCGAATTTTCATTTCCAACCTTTCACGCATTGTCAGCGGTATGTACTATAAATGAGGATTACCAAAATCAATTCGACAATTATTGGCGTTCAACGATATTATGGAATCGACTATGATTGGTATATAATATTCTACGTGTGCCGAGGCCCAGGTATCATCCACAGGTATAATATCCGTGTACGTATATGGATGGATGGATGGGATATATTTTCCATGAAATGATCGTCGGTTGCATGTTTCGGGCGTAGCAATTTCATTTTATAGCTACCAATTTGACGCGAGCCAGAATTTCGCCACGGAAATCGTTAAATTTATCGATCTGATACGTAGGGCCGAAGGGTCATCGACTCGAGTCTGATTTATTGCTGGCTAAATATCATTTTATATTATGCTCAATAATTGGCTCAGATATTTTTTAACCTTCATTCCTACATCCCAAAGTATATTTCATTCGACACAAGCCACGAGCCTCGACTGATGTGTGATACACCCACCGATACGACATCTTTTTGCGGTGATTAACATCGTGTAGGTATAATTATATCGATCGATGTAAAATAAAACGGAGAGAAAAAAATGTCGTAACAACTTTTCATTATCCCCGAGGACTAGTTCGCCCAATTTGTACCACTGTTCTAAAACACTCGTCAAATTTATCGATCTAATGATTAGATAAGGGCATAAACGTGTTCGTCGGGAAGTTAATGCGCCAGTATTTCAAGCGGAATTTAAAAGGCCGGTTTCCCGGGGGTGGATTGGCGAAATAATTGGATAGTGTGAACTCAGCCATTTGGAGAGACGGTTCTAATAGCCAATGACATCGAGGCTATTTGTACCGATCAATTTGCGGAATATGAAAGCCGAAAGGGTCATTTTTTTGGCTGCGGTAGGCCGCCTCGTTCCGTAGGGACCGAGTCGGGCTTCTCGCGATCAAACTGCGAGCTCACGCGATATCATAATTAAAAGTTGTAAGCACTCCGCTCGTTCACTCGGGGTTATCCAAAATTAGATCGTTAATTGTTGCGAGACAACCTAACGATTCTTGAATGGCTGAAAATTACTGTATCAACGTTCTCCCCGGGGAGACGGAAAATATTGTCAAAAATTCGGGTCCTCGGGGCCGCGAGGAGCCGGAAATAACGTTCTAAATTCTACCGATTGTTACAGGACGAGGTTGAAGCCCATTTTCTTTTTTTTTTTTATGACATTTTCACGCGAAGGAAAAAACCGAAGTTTAATATTTTAGTATAATTTTCTGAACAGCCGTTTGACGTGTGTGTAAATTCCGTGTCGTAAACCGTGAGCGATATTTTTGTTACACTTTAAAGCCAACAGTAGATAAATTGTGAAAGTTTTAATGAACAACCGCCGACGCGAATCCTTAACCGCTTAATGAATCCTGGGGCGGTCGGCCGTACTCACCCCTATAACTTGGCACGTCGGTTTTAGTTCTTCGGAATTATCGAAGGGTTGGGTTTGTTTTGTGTCCTGCTTTATGGCTCTTTAGGTCTGGTTTAATAAAAGGAGCTTGCGGCAGCTCACGAATCGGTGGACACTATCTTATTGTCTCGCTATTCGAGGGAGGTATGCTCAGTTGGGACTTTCGACTTGCTGAAGGACCGGAAAAGCTCCGAGAGGTATACCCAGTCGAGCGGATACCCACGTCCACAAAGCCTGCTCTACTCCTCGTCCTCATCCTCGTCCTCGTCCTCGTCCTCGTTCTCGTTCTCCTACTCACACCCCCCGTCGACTCCTCTAGGCTCCTCTTTCGCCCAAAGCGTGCTTCATGGTTACGCGAAATTTCTCGTTTGACATCTCAGAAACTTTTAATTAAACGCCCGCTACTGCTGTTCATACTGCGACTACTACAACCACTGATTCTGGTAGTATTGTGTCCCCGTTCCGTAACATGGCATCAGGCAGCAATCCTCGATTATATATCGCGAACATTTGGCAGGGCAATAATCAGCTGACGAGGCTTTTAAAAAATAAAAAATCTCTCCTTCGTTTTTTACGAGCCAGAAGTTTCGTTTCGTTTTTCTTTATTTTTCTCTCATTTTTACTTCAACTCTCTCTCTCTCTATCCTTTTCGTTTTGTCGTCAGAAACATTCGTTTAGTTTTGTCGGGGTGGATCTATACGCGACAGGCAGAATGGCGGCTGTAATTTATTTAAGTTCCATGTTAATCCACCTATGCCACTAGGTAATTAACCCGGGATTCAATTCTCGTCCGATTAATTAACGACCCTTTTTCCCTTCTTCTTTTTCATTTTTTATTTTTATTTTTATTCCTGTCCCCGGAAAGGGGGTGCGAGAAATTGAAAAAATACCCTTCCCGATTAGCAGCACGCTTCAAACGTACAGCTGAAACGAAACCGGGAGTTGTAACACGGCCACTGCTGGATGGGATGTCCATTACCAAATGGGATCGGCCTCATTTTTCAACGGCTATCTCGTGTCTCCGAGTCCCATGCTCTTTCGGTCACATCTTTCCGCGGGATTCAGGCTTCTCCCTATCCACGATCGTCGCACGGTGAACCACCGTTTTACACACCTGAGCTTTTCGAACCCAAAACCCCTGGCTACCGCGGGAAAGATGAATACTGTTATTTATGAACCTCGCCCGATCTGAATGGTTGAAAAGAGATATGAATATTCCCATTCCTAACTGCATCGATGAAAAAGAAACCGGCGTTGAAAAAAAAATACATTTTCAAGATTCTACAGAAACCATAGGTGAACAGCGAAGAATTAAGGGTGTTTTATGGGAGTTAATGAAGCCTTGTTCTCCGTAGCGTATATAAAGTTAGAAGTTGAAGCTTTTTCGAGAAGTAAATATTTATGTAGGTATATATTTAGGCTGAAGAGAAGAATTGAAGAAAAATTTATACAAGAGATAGGGGTCGTTTTTAATGGGGGTACGCTACGTAGATACATATTTTCATATACTAAAGGAGAAAACGAGACGTGAAATAAAGAGAAGGAACGAACCACCGGCGGTGCAGGGTGAGTGAGTTTAATCGAGGAGGAACCAGCAGCTCGCCCTCGTCATTTCCGTTTTTATCGAAGGTGGGTTTATAGGTATAGGAGAACTTGGCTATGGCAGAGAAATGAATGGTGGAGTTTAAGGGAGACTGGGTATAGATATAGATTTATATATGTCTATATAGGTATCCGGGCACGAATAGGTATACGTGCCTCGGGGGGTTGGTGTGCGAGAAAGACTCGCGACATTTTTTTCTCTCCGTTATCTTCCCAGCCTCCTCCCACCCCCCCCCCCCCCCCCCACCCCCCCTCTCCCCTCTCTTCTGGCTCGGTTCAGGGAGAATCGAGATGATCAACTCTGCCGGGGGGGAATCACCAAGACCTTCCTTCCTTCCTTCCTTATACATTCTCATCCTCTTTTCTGCTCCCTTTCGCTCTCTGACTTCGCGAAATGAATCTCACCGGGACCCATGAAAATCGGGCAATATTTAACACCGATTTTTATGGCATCGGATCGATTGAGTAGCCAATCAGGTGTGATGATATTACCGTTTCATTATACGATTTATTCTCAGCCTCTTTTCACGTCATGTAATTCTTCTAATACATACCTCCGCCTACTCCACACGTTTATCACAAATCTGGCTTCATATCTCAACCCTATATATGTAATATAGAAGAACTGAATCGATCGCTGATTGCTATGACCATTATTCTTTCTTCTTTCTTCTCTGAACTTTCATCCAACTCATTGGCAAATCAGATACTTTATTACCCGAAATAATCGGTAGAGATTGAGTCGCGTAGTGATGTGTCGCGGTGCGATAAAATTGATAAATTTAAGCGTCAATCCGCACCTATTTCGTTAGCAATTAAGAAATACTGTAACCAGTTGGCACGCCCATCAACGTTGAAGATTAATTAATGACTGTACCTACGTTTACGCCTGAAACCTCCGCGTTGCCGCGGCGTCTTTCAATTAATAATTAACCATCAACCTGAGGAGAGCTGACTTAACGGGAATCGCTTACTTGCAATTACCTACCCCCTACCCCCCCCGGTTGGCTGTTGGCTGTTTAAAGTTATGAAAATTTTTCGACGAAGAGAGAAAAGGCGCGGGCATATTCGCCCCCTAACACGATTCAAATTCAAATTCGAATTCAAATTTGAATTCAAATTCAAACTCCCAACACCAAACCGTCTCGGTTCTCGAGACCGCACAAGGCTTAAAATTTTTCTCGAGGGTATTTCCCCCCTCGGTGAAATTCACGTTTTATGATAATCTCACGGGGACGGGGTAGCAGGTATGCACGTAGGGCAGGTATACGTACAGCGACAAACGGTTATAAATTTTCTCTTTTCATGTTTCGTGAAATAAGATGTATACGGGGGCGGTAAGAGGGAGCGTTTTTCCTTTTCCCCAACTTCTGACCATGCCTCTTATTCTATTGTCTTCATATCGCGATTAACCGAAGCTTTAGTGTGCCCAAAGCTTTAGCCGGGATCTCACCGCCGCCAGTTTCGGTCTTCATCCCTTTTCTGACCTCAAACCTCAGCCCGGCGAGATATCCTCGGGGCGGTTTTTGCCCCGCATGAAAATCGCGGTGCCAATCCACAGAGACCCAGCTACATCACCTAGAGCATAGAATATATCTACGATCTTAAACCTGGTTCATAACGACTTCATCAGAGATCCACCGACCGCAATATCGCGCCTTAAGCCAAACTAGAACCAAAGAAGCGAGTATTTTTCACGCACATAACGCGTACGAGCTTTGAACCTGAGCTCCGTGAGCTCGGACGTACATAAACAACCATTTCCTTATTTGACTCAATTTAGTTCTCAATGAGGCTAATTAAACTGCATATATATGATGAGTCACCTAGTCGCTTTTAGGAACAATTGTGTAATTCTCTCAGCTTTGGAACAGCGCACTTTTCTACTTGTGAGAAAAGACCTACGATTTTTGTTTCTCCTTGAAAATAGGAAAAGTAGGAAAAAATTACACTTTTCGATTCGGACGGAGGTATACGGGACACGAAGGACCACGGAGACACACGTAAGACTGGAATCGATATTCTCTGTGCCTACGCAATTTCGTTGCTACTCCTCTCCTCTCCTCTTCTCTTCTCTTCTCTTGGCTCGTCTGATCTCCCGGCAACTCTCTCTTTCTCTCATCTCTAATCGCTTCGTGAAATTCAATTTCGTTGTACCGACAGCAACCGCGCCGGGCGGTTGTCACGTAGGAATTTACCCCGTCGTTAAGTATCGACGGCATTAATGACTCCGCGGATTAAGAATCACTAATTGAAAATACGCGAGGTCCTTAGGAATTCTGATAGCCTCGAAACCTCTCAGACTAGTTCGATCACGAAATCGATCAACATCACCGCGGCAAAAACTTTTCAACCCTTTACCGGCACTAAGCTTGATTAATATTTGGAAGACCCTTAATGGGCTCCCCGGCGTAGCGAACCAACAAAGATTCTATACTGTCTTCAAGATCCGAATTACGCAGTCATATTTCAGCGATAATTTCCTTCATTCCGTGTGAAAACGGTTTAATAATAAGGCGGGAATGGTTCAGCTCTGTGAAAAGTTGTTACGGAGTAAAACAGGGCGGAGCGTGTGTCAGGAAGAGCTGTGGATGTCCCAGAGGCGAGTCTGGAGTAATTTTCATTCGAAAGTAGGAAGCGACTCGACCTAATTTAATAACTGTACAAACTTGGTATCAACCTTCCAACAAGCCCCGGGGTAGCCAAAGCCCGCGGTTATCTATTCACCGTGATCAATTAGCGGTTATTTATCGCCATGAAACGTGTTTAACAGTCGTTTGTTTAACAAAACTAGCATTAAAAGCGATAACTCTATGAGTGAACTGGCTAAATACGACTCCGTGGAATATCACTTCACTCTTTATCCCCGTATCTCTGGCCGAGTATTAAGTATTTCGCTTTCGTTGCTATCGCAAAGTTGCCTCCCTGTGTCTCTTGCCCGTAATAAAAAATGCCAAGGGTCCGTTCCTCCCCCCCTCCCTGACTTACTTATACTTCCTTAAATCCTTCGCCTACGCATATACATCCCCACGTGTCGTTAACCTGTCCTCGATGAAAATAATTCATATCTAAGGTCCTTCCGGCTGAATTTAGTACGTCGAGATACCCGGCCTACCCCTGATCCCACGTATTCTTCCGGATTGATTCGTGCCCCGTGAAAGACGTTTATTCAACATCCGTATCGAAGAGATCGCGGGTATTAAGCCTGAAGACTTACTTACCGAACACTCTGCCGGCTCCCACAGCTCGAACTACGATCCAGATCAAACAGGCATAAATAAGTGGTCCACTTTTACAGACATCCATATCGACGATCGAGTTTCTTCACCGTTTATCTATCGAAGACTGGCCAGACGGCTATCTAGGATTTACAGGGGACCCCCGACGTTGATAAGGTATCAACCGCGCGAATTCATCGGTCATAAAACGAGCCAGGATTATCCATCAGTATCGAACTGTATCAAGTCTTCATTTCAAATGTCCGGTCTGGATTCGGTTTCGGGAATCACATTCTACCCCGCGTATCATAACACGGCCTCTGATCCATCGGGATCGAGTGCACCGGATTAAAAAAACCTCGGGATTTTATCTTCGCCTACCCTAAATCTATCCGTTTAATACCATAATCTAATGTTTAACCAAATCACGCGGATCCCATTAGACCGAAAAGTTATACGACACCACGACACCAAAGATACACAATTGCCCCGAACTTAGATTATCATAATTGGCTATCGCTGCGGCACAACACTTACTAAACACTGATCCTATCGCACATACTGTATACGTATGTGTGGAAAAATTTTTTCTTAGCTAATTTTTCGCCCAACTATCTAGAGGCGAAACACTCACACTTTGGTTTAATTATTGGACAAATCTATGGGGCAATTATTCGCGATTACTGGAGCACTCGGAACCGTTCTTCGGACACGGTATTAATCCTTGTTTATAATTTGGTCAGGACTTTTCGCGGGGTAATTGGTCAAGCCGTAAGACAGACGAGTGAGTCTCTTGAATATCGGGACACGATCGATCAAAGAAATGTCGATAAACAAGTGCAGCTGTAGCTGGGAAATTTCATCCCCTGAGCCAAACGATACCGCGACATTTTTTCAAGGGCAGATCGCAGTCCGCATTATCTTGAGATTGGAGTCTGGAGTTTGCCGGACTCCGGCTCTTTAATCTTCGGATTTTTATCCGCTGTCATCATTCACCCTTCGACCTATGGATCGAATTTCGTATCACTTCACTCTCGATGACAACCCCGCGACGCTGGCAAGGGTCGTTCGTTCCTTCTTTCTTTCGCAAGATGCTGAAATTATTATCGGCTATTAACGCCGGGTCAACTCCCGTTTAAACGACGTTTAACCAAGGTCGCACATCAAGGCTTTCCGCGGCGATGCGCGTCCCGCAGAATCACGACTCACACTGGCGGGCCATCGAGCGTCAGGAATACCCTGACTACCCCCACCGTCTACGTTCGCGAACTACCCCTTCCGTCTGCGAGTCCTTACCAGACGAATAGCGCACGCGTCGATGGTATACAGATTCGCAAGGATGGTTTCGAAATTGTTTTTTGTTTTCGTTTGGTTTTTGGCGAACATGTTAATTTCGTACATTTTCGGCCGTCCGTTCCGTCGCGGAACGCACGTCGCAGTTTCGCGGGGTTTTCATCGCTCGGGGTCCTCCTGGAGCGGTTTTTGAAAATTTCAACAGTTCTTCGAACTGCAGGGGATCCGGCAATTGATAAAGTTGTAATAAAACACATTTACTCCTGCGAGCCTCGCGTATAACCTGAGCCTAAAACCCCTTCGGAGTAACGTTCGAAAATTAATAACTCCCACTGGCAATATCTTCTCTGTCCGATTCGCAGTTCGTAAACCCATCCGAAGAGAAGATCCGAGTGAAGTAGAGGAGAGGAGAGACGAGGAGAGGAGAGAAGAGCTGGCGCTGAATCGTTGGTAAATTATTAAACGAGTAACGCTGCGTCGCTATATCTATACAGCGAGTCAGTGAGCCACGAGGCGCAAAGGTATAACATCATTTCATTGCCGCCATTCCGAACTCTACTAAAGTGGAATGAAGATTCTTCTGATTTCCGCTCAACTCGCTGATCTCCCTGGATCCCAGAGGATGCGTTTTCCCCACCCTCCAGCCTCGGGTCTGAGGCATCAGTGTTCGATATTTGGAACGAGCCAGGATACATCGAGGAGCGGTAGCTGTTATGGGGAGGCGAGTTGTTATGAAAATTCCACTCATTTTCGGCGATGATTCTTTTCCTGAATGGAAGAAAGGTTGAAAGGCTGATCCAGCTCGGTCGAGCTGCCTTCTAAACTGGGGACATAAATTGAACAGCCATCACGAGCAGCTGCGCGATTTTGACACTTACGAATCACTGGACTAACCGCACCGACTACGCCGTGTCAAGACAGGTAATAAAATTCCTTCAACTCGGAACTGAGAAGAGAGAAACTCGAGAGTAAGACCGAGCTGGCGGGATAGGCGATAACATATCGTAAACGATCTTCGAAAGAGATTCGGCAATTTCACGTCGACGAGACGTACATATAATATACGATTGACAATAACCATCGCGTGATACAGACGTTCCTTATTCCTCGCCGCGTTTCCCACCACGTTCAAAATCGGAATGAAATATCATCCCGACCAGCTCTATACGTCATATTCACGCCGATCTATACCGTAAATGATATGCACAAATCTTTCTCGCCGATATCACCCCATTCGGTACGGATTTACGCTGAAGTTTTCGTTCTATGGAGTGCCTTGGCTGATTATCGGAGACGAAATGATAAGAAACGGTACTTCGGACGCGAATATGTGTCTTGGGTTGTAAAACGGTTAGCGATGTTCTCGAGCTGATGGCCAGGCGAGTACATACTCCGTGCTGGTTTGACGGTGGCTTTTGAGTATGGTTGTGGTTTTCCGCGAAGAGGGAACGGTCCAGACCGGGTCCAGCGGTGGAGAGAACATTGCGGGCTTCGGGACGCACTCTCGCGGGGGTTAAGACTTCATTTTACATTCAAGGCATCGTAAGCCGTCCCAGGAACAGGCAATGGACAATCGTCTTAGTGCGTGCGAGCCGAACGGAGCCCCGGAATCTCCTGTTCGCTTAACTCTAAGTGAAAACCCAGCCTCTCCGACGCGGGATGTATAGGCGCTACGTATACACGTACGAAGATGAAGAACCCGGGATAAGGTTTTTCAGAGTTTTTAAAATCACATCTGCAACAAGCTTTTCCCACGTCTTCCGGGAGCGATGAATTTTTGAGAGTAAAATAAAAAGAAAGAAGGATGAAAAGCACTGCGATTTTTCGTTAGAATATAAGAATGAAGATTGAGGAAGCTACGCCGCTTTGCTTCCATACAATATGACTGTGTTTCTCGATATGGCACGGCGGAGGGAAATTTTCTTCGTTAGCTCTAATGGGGGGATGAAGTATTTGAGGAAATAGATTTGAATGAAACGCGCTGTGTACATCCGTGTAATTGCATTGCTACGCTTTAACGATCTCAAAGGTCTCTCTCTCGCTCTCTCTCTTTCCCTCGAAGCTCCGAGTTCACCACCCTTCACGAGGGGGTTGGGGGCGCCTATATTTTGCGTGTAATTTCCAAGTTTACGACGCCATTACCATTCGTCCCTCGCGACCATAGCGCGGCTACCAAAAGCCAAGGTGACCCGCGCGCTTCACCCTGTATACCGGAAACAGCTCCTCTTCTACGTTACCCTGCCGTACCGCACCGCGCACCCAGAACCTCGCTACCTCATCCCGTTCTTTCCTCTTTTCCTCTTTTCCTCTTTCCCCTGGCCTCTTTCCTCTCTCCTCTTTCCCTCTTTCCTCTTTTATCGAATCAAGGGTCCTTGCACGCGCTCGCGACCTTCTCTCATCCTAATTTCACCGAGCCAGGATTTATCGAAGTTACGATTTTCCTCGGACGCGAACTTTCGCCGACTCGCTTTTCCCATGTAAAACGATGCCTCATCATTTTATACACCAACCCGACGAAACTTTCGGTCGAAAAAACTTCCGATACCAAGTCAACATTCTCCGACCACCAAGAAAAAAAAAAAACAAAAAAAAAAGAAAAAGGAAAAAGGACGAAAAAAAAAAAAAGGATTAAAATGTTTTCCAAACGCTTCAAGGTATATAACATGTAGAAAAGAAAAACAATAAATTCGTCTTCTTCTTTCGTTACTCTTTGTCCTCTTTTTTTTTTCTTTCCTTCTTCTTTATTTTCTACGATTTCAGGGAAGCAAAATTTTGGGAGAAGGAGAATTTTCTGGCAAAGGGTAATTCAGCGTTTTGGTAGACGGTACCGATATCGCGTAGGTAACCGTTATACGTACCGAGCCTGCGAGGCCCTGCGGGGCGTAGGATTTCACACGATATGCCAAAACAGCTGTGACGCCATTACATTCCGAGTTATTTTGCCTTTCCACCGACTTAAAAACCGCTTAACTTTGCATAATTCGTTTTGAATCTTCCCGCCCGGCTGCTATGCAGGCACCAGGCACCTACCTACCTACCTACCTAACTACTTTCCTCAACCTATACCTATATACGCTAACAGCGAGACAGGGGCGTTGTTTCCTCGACGACAAAACTAACTCAGAAGAGATAATGTAGAAAAGACAGAAAAAACAAAAAAAAAATACAAAACAAAAAACAAGAAAATGAAGAAAAAATTGAAAAACGAAACAAAGAAGAAGAAGAAGAAAAATGTTAAACGGAACGAAACAAAAAGTATACCTACAATAAAATGAGAAAGTGGAAAATGCTGAGAGCACGTAGTACGTATACCTTCTACTCATGGGGGTATATAGTATATGAATTAACTTATTCTTTCTTTGTACATGTATTCGTCAATAATATATGTGTATATATATTTAATAGCAAATAAAGAATAAATATAAATAAAAACAAAAATATGTGTAAAGGGTAAAGCTAATTTTCGGATAGGTATAGGTATAACTTTAATTATTTTTCAAACGATTCACCCCCCCGAAGGCAACGTATAATTAAACAAATATGAAACACGGTTTATTTATTTATCCGTAAATGTGAAAATAATTCAAAAAAAAAAAAAGAACAAAATATAAGTGAATAAATTAACGAACAAGGACCGAAAAAAAAACCAACATACAACAAATTTTATTTCCTTCATTATTATTATTATATTCCCGACTCATGTAGGTACGATTGATTTCTGAAATCGTCACTCGTGGGACGATGTGTTTGATAAAAAAAAAAAAAAAAAAAAAAGAGAGAATGTCCGAGAGGAAGAAGTAAAAAAAAATTCAGACATATATTATTTTCTGGAATAATACGCATTTGCAGTCAGGCGAAATAAGGGAAAATTGGTGAAATCAAATTCCGGTAATATTCCCCTGCAGCTGTGAAAAAAAAAAGAAAGAGAAGAAGAAGAAGAAAAAAAACCCAGAAATACGTAAACAGCTAGCAATTCGCGCGATATACATTGAACGGCTACACCCTCAGCTCCGTTATCCGTATCCTTTTAGTTCGCCAGATTCTTTTTCAACGATTAAAACCGTCCTTCGACCTACGTATATACCTATACCCTACACTAGCTACCCCGAGTCCCCAACAAACCCCGCGGTTCCACAGGTTTCAAACAAGACAATTACGAAAGGGTGCGATTGCCCGCCGCTTTATTTGCATACGCTACCCATCTTTCTTGCCATCTCACTTATACTCGCGGTTCAAACTATCGCGCAGACCTCTCTTTTCCACACCCCTTGTTCGTTCGCAAAACGGAGTCAAGTGAGCCATTGCAATTGGTTAGACCAAATTACGCCATGCTCAATGAGTACGACCGGATTTCTTTGCTTTTGCCAAAAGAGCGGAATTTCGGAAATTTTTCATCAAACAATTCTTCAATCTACGTATATAACTTAGTTTACTGAAAGGGTCGTTCGCTCTTCGAGTCAAGTCCATTGACCCCTCGAAGAGAATTCGGATACGTATGAACTGGAAACAGCCGGGGAACGTATAGAGATACAGCAAACGCGATTCAACCCGGTTTAAATTTAAAGGTCAGAGAGTTTTACTGCAGTTTGGTAACTCGGCTAATTTTATAACAGTTATCGCGTTATTTTAGTCTCCCGACGTACGTTTTAATCCACCCGTGGTATACGTGTATACGGTTGAAGTATAAAACCGAACTGCAGTACTGCGCGTTTCAAAATTCCCGCGACCCTTGATTTTCCGCTGGGAATCCCCGCGGCCGAAGGACGATCCGATCCAAGGACGAGACGATTAATGCATCCTAATTGCAGGGGTGAGTTTTTATCGTTGTGTGAAAGAAAAAAAAAAAAAAGAAACACCCTTGGAATAGAAACGGCGAAGAAAAGAAAGGGGAAAAGGGAAAAGGGAAAAGGAAAAGGGAGAAGAAAAATATAAGGGCTGGGAAAACGGGGGTGGTGGATTTCGTAAGGCAAGAAACTTTGTATGGGTCCGTGATAAATTCGATACGAGATTGAAAGAAGTGAGTATTATAGCTTGAAGCGGGTGGCATTTTTCTGTAAAATCTTTCGCGTTTCTTCGGGGGCTTTTGAAATCTTTCAAGTGTATAATTCTCCTATCGAAACTCATTTCTGCGTTTAATTTTGCGGAAGTCGATGCCGATCTTGCGGCTTACCCCTGGAATTTTCCTTCTTTCCTCTCTCTATCTCTTTCTTCCTCGCTCTTTTTTTATTCACCTCCTATAACACTTCGAGGACTATATTCAAGCTTATTTATTCCCCAGAGGCTAATAGCGTGAGTGAAAAGACGGATAAACTTCCGTCACGTATATGAGGGCATTCATCAACGAAATGGAATGACCGATGTGAAAATCAGCGCACATCAAAATTGGAACGACTAAGTCCGTCCATACCCCTCTGACCTTTGAAAATAACCTGAGGGGTGATTCAAATACCAGATTTCACTTTTCCCCCGCGTCCTTTTTTCCCCCTCGATAAAAAGTACGAACGGCAAATTGTAGTCTCTGATGAAAATTTCTCTCCGTTCTCCATTTTTGGTTGAAAACTTCGTCATTTTTATGCCAGATTCGTGTTCAGCGACTCGAGAAAACCCCCGGGATCGTCTCCTCCTCAATTTCTAATAAAGTTCAATTCTAACCGTTCAATTTTCGAAAACGAATAACGGTCTTTCCCGCCGAATAACCTAACCTAAACAACGCGGAGCGGTATGAAGCGGTTGATGTTATTCCAGGCGACTCCGAGGGTGTGTCCTGGTGTTTACACGGGTTCCGGGATGCTGATTGTCAGCCGCTAAACCGTACTTAATTAAACTAGCTCCAGTGTTATCGGTACAATATGGCGGAAGTCTTCTCGGAGTTGATCGTCGCCCGCCATATTCCCCGTGATAACTAAGGTCAGCCATAAGCCCGTCTTAGAATAACTGACGAGGAAAGTCTCCGGTTAAGAAATGAGCAAGAGACGGATAGAACGTCGGGAGAATGACGAGGCATGATTATTTAATTAACAAGGAATCCTCGTATTTTATCAACGATTTTACTCGTCTTTTAAATCCCACTGATTTCTTGTGGGCAAAGTGTTACTCCAACGAGATGTATATACCCAACGCGAGCAATTTAGAGTCTGGGAGAGCGACTGCAGCCCCTTGAGGCAGCCCGTTCTGAAAGAGGTTCATTCCGCCACACGGAAAGTAACAAGACGTTGCCAAATAACAATAAAACTTTTAGGTGAGCAGCTAGCTGTCTCGGAAACGGAAAAAGAAGGATCCTGCTCTGTGGATAATGGACACCAGGAATACCATAGAATTCGCTAGGATTCTGCCAGGATTCTTCGCCCAGGTGGCGAGCCGGAGTGACCCTATACCAAGCACCCTGCAGCTACCTAGCCAGTTAATGGCGATTCGTTGCCAGCTCTTACTTCTTCCTCCTATTTTAGCTCTTAAAGATCATGTTGCACTTTACGTATCATTGAGCACGTGCGCGCGCACGTTGTATCGAACCCCTGCAGGGCTTGAAGAGGGATGAATACTGTCATTCTTTCTCACCCTTCTACCCTCGTACGCCTTCCTATATGGGACGGAAAAAAACGTTAATAGACTGTCTAATGGTCTCTAGAAACAAATCCAACGTCTCATTCGGCGGGAAGGACATCCTATGCCTGTCAGATATCCTGTCGCGTCACTTCCAACCGCGATAAATCCCACTTTCCCATCGATAAACTCCGCAGCGATGAAGCGATATTCAAGGAAGAAGACTGTGCTCATTTTTGCACGAGTTTAATACACGCGTTACGAATCGCTGATGAAAGTCTTTCGGTCCTGAAGAGCGAAGGATGTCCGAGGACTCCGTCGGGGTTGTATACGCGGGTATTTTGGTACAGGAAAAAAGCCATCGTTTGGCAAAAGCCGAGAGAGCGAGATAGAGAAAGAGTGATGGGGCATCAAGGTAGTAAAATATACGATCAGTATAAAAATGGAAGATCGGACAAACCCTCGACGGTTTAGAATTGATTTAGTGAGCCCAGAGGCAGAACAGGATGTATAAATTTGACGCGTGATAGGGACAGTTAGGGAGGTGAGCAACAAAGTAGAAAAATTGTATTTCTGTGAACAAGGTAAATTCGAGGGATATTTCTCTCTCCTCTCCTCGCCTCCGTCCCACCTTCTTCCTCCCGCCCTTTCAATATTCATCTTGGCGAGCCCCGCGCACTGAGGATAAGACATTTGTTCCGAATAACGGTGAAATATTTTTGATGTATTTTAATCCAATACAAAACTACCCTCTTGCATCGAACATCTGAGGAGAGGAATCGTATCTGCCAATGGGTTTGTGTGATGCTAACATTTTCATATTTATATATGGGCAGCACACCTTTCTGCAGGCCATAAAATTTAAATATCAGCCTCCGGAGGCTCGTATCGACTCTCGTGATATCATGGACCTCGGATGGTTTCACTGGCCCGGATCAAAGAGTGGAGGGTCTGAATCTTGTAGTATAATACTTTACGTCACTGTAGATCCTGGCGCTCCTTATTCCCCCGGATTAAATCATGCGGTAGGATACTGCCAGGTTTTCATAAAGAATCGAAAAGCTTAAACGTCTGCTTTTACCGGGCTGGGCATAGACCAAACCCAAACGTTTGCTCTGCTGCATCGAGCGGACGTAGGTGGGTATTGCTTCGGGAAGAAAGAGCTTCGGGAAAAACCTTTCAGCTCTGTTACAACTTTCGAGCAAGTTTCGCGGGTCGGAAACCGCAGCAAAACAGAGCTTCTATTTTCCTCGAAATCTGTCGATATATTTCCAAGGATGCACAGCCTGCGGAAGAACCTCGCGATTGTGGGTCACGGAGATCGCTACCAATGACTGTGGCGAAACCATTTCTCCAGATCATTTATTCCTGCGTGAATAAGATTTCCGAGATCTGACACGACTGGGAACGTACAATGGCACTTACTGCAAAACTGCGGTAATCAACTACGAAAGCTTCTGGCATACTTAAGGAAACTTGTTCAAGTATGCTTCGCCTAATAGCTTGTAGGGCAAAGTTTTCCGAGCCGCAGTATAAACATCGAGTAATTCGATGAATACATACTGTACTATATACTAAATTGCGAGCTTACGTGGGCCAATTTATTACCCGGATCACTTATCAATCACCTGTTTTATCCGGCGGTGCATGGTTCGACACGTGTCATACAACCTGCAGTCCAAATTGACCTGTCAAAGCTACCGAATGACGTCGAACAATCTTCCATGTTATGCTGAAATAACTCACGGAGTTCGGTTGAAAACCGCCCGGACTCGCCTCACCTCGTCTCATAGTCGGTACTGTAGCGATGAACAAACAGGTCAATTCTGCGGATATTAAATTTCCGCGAAATATCTTTAATCGAAATAGCACGAACAGATGTTCGCTGTTCTTGATGTATCCATCGCATGGGTGATCAACGATCCTCAAAGACTTGTCACGCACGCGAAAGAGGTATAAATAAGCTCTGACGTAATCAGAATTGCAAATCTCTATTTGAAATTACAAAATCCCACCCCTGCGTCATTTCGTTTAGAAATTATACTGTACTTCGCTCGGGAGTCGACTCTGTGCCTCGAGAATTATCAGCGGTACAGAAACTTCGTCGGCGAGACATTAGCACTTATTCCTATTTCAACCCTTCGGCGAATTTTTGTTTTTTTTTTCGAAAGGAAGGTAAAAACCGTGCGCACCACTTCCGTGGTAAATGAAAGGAGTTACGGTTAACTACATTCGAACTTAGAAAATTTCGACGTGTAATTTTGAGTACGGGGTATAAGATTTTGCCTGCGTCAAAGATCGTCTCAGACGATTTGGCCAACGCCATTCCTCGGTCGCGTGAGAGTTGACAATCTTAGGGGTAGAAACGAGCTCCCGTCCACCACTCTCATTGCTTATCTTAATCGGTACTCAGGGACGACGGACGTGGGGAAGACTGGACTAGCAATTGTCTCCGCGATTGTCTTCCACGATTTCCAAAAACAACGGCTAGCCCGCTTATCCTAATAGATCGTCTCCTGTTCCCAACGATTTATACCACCGACCGTTGGTATAGCTGCTATAAGTATAAGATAGAGTCCGGGAAGCCCCTATTGAATTTAAAAAGAAATTATTGTTCCTTGTTGAAAACTGGAAACCTACTAAAATTCTCATCAATTTAATTTCCCCAAAGGACCGGCTGAGCTTTCGCATTCAACAATCGGATCAGAGGTTCAAAGAGATCGAAAATGAAAGTAAAGTAAAGTAAAGTGAGGGAAAGGATGAGGAATTAACAAAAGTAACGAGAAGGCATGAGCCCGTCCATAATCCAAAGGGTTGAGAGATCCTCTCAATGTGACTTCATGCTCGGAATTAGTAACCTTTCATCAGCGAAGCCCCCCCGGGGGTCATTTACTTCCTTGAAATAATCAATCCCTCGGGAATTCTCGAGTGTTACGCAAGGTGTTGCGATATTCTCGTACAGGAAACTTGGCCGATGTGACTTCTCGCACTGCACAAGGCAGGTAGGTAACTATAAATGCAAATTGAAAGCCAAAGCTAATATTGATTGTGAATAAAGTTGAGCAAACTTTAATCTTTGCCTGGGTTTCCCTTGCCCTTCGACTACCACTAGTTACTATGCCGTTGTATAGACGTAGGTATCGTGTGAGAGCTAGCTAGCTAGCTCGTGGTTAGGGTTCGTTCTTAGAAACACTCGACAGCAAACATCCCCTGTACACATAACATCGGCTACCAGCAGTGCCAGTCGGTTCGGTCGGCCCCTGTGCCTTTGCGGGTTAAATTGACCCATGATTGATGAGGCGAAGACCCTCTTTAATTGCTTACCCAACTGATTATATGCTAATTAGTTGATAACTGAATCTCACGGTGAACGGGTAACGAAATTAAGAAATTTATACTCTAATTGTTACGGAGAAACTGGCGCCCATCCACGTCTCTTCTTTCTCTCTTAGTTTTTCACGCTATTTAATGCACCTGCAATTACTCGCTTCTGGACCATGTCCACGTATTTCATATCCAAGAAACGCGGACAGTTATCTTCTTCACTGGAGAGAAACAGCAACGCCGTAGCTGGAGATGCTCAGGTTCCAAGTTTCAAGTTGGCTTCATCAGTGATTAACGCGACTAAATGATCTCCTGGTTTTTTAATAACGTCAAAGTGTAGAGACTCTCTTCTTCGAAGTTTGGTAATTAAAAATCGACACTTTCGGGAGATCTCCGCTATATGCCTGGAAAAGGACTAATTGTAAGTCAGCCGGTATATAGCATCATTGAACCTGTCTTATTTCTAACACCCCTGAAACTACTAAACGAGGATAGGTTTATCGATCCCATAGTAGCTGGTAAGTGATGCTCTCAGAGACCAGGGATCAGAACTGGTAAAGTTTAGATTAAATTAAATTACGGTAAGATTTTCCAACGGAGAAATTCCCATCGTTCAGAATCGATTTAAATTAGTTTGAATTACGGTTACCTATTTTCAGTCCAACATTTCCCACTCAGTTTTCAACGACTAGGACTGTTTTATTTTCCACGCCTGTCTCTCCTCTCGCGATTCAAATACTGTTAAAGAACGACGGTGATTTCTGCTGTTTTCGAAAGCGAAGTGAAGCTATAAACTTTTTGCAGAAAAGCTAAGCTCTGATTACACCCCGCGGCAAGAACGGCTTGAATTTTGAAAACCCGCGCAGTATTCCCTCAGCTAAAATCTTCGCTCGAAGGGTAAATTCAAACTCCCGCAGTAAACTCGGACGTTCATTAAACTTTTCCCAATGGCAATATTCCTGATTATTTTTCCCTCCTTGAATAACTATACTAGTTTATAAAATCTGTGGAAGAATAAGTTTGCGGACAAACAAGCCTTCTGTTAAAAAAAAAAAATTGGGGTGGGAAATTTTTGGAAAAAATAAAGAAAGAAAGTATGATGAAAAGCAAAAATTTCCTACAGACCCCAGATTCGTCTGGCTTATTCATCCCATGGATTGGCTCGATAATTGGAAAATGATGGTTCAAGTTTTTTGCAATTTTCTCTGCCTTTTATCAGCGAAAGGCCAAGCGGAAGGTCCGGGGCGTGAGGCTTTCTCCGCACTCATTTTGGTTCCGGTACCCTAGGGACAATTTCCGAGATAGATGCGAGGGTTGTGCCGCTGTTCTCTCTCACCGGCAATTTTAACTTTTGATTTTATTTTAAACGTTGTAGTACTACCAGCTACCCCCAAACCCCAGTTCCAGTTTCCAGCCCCAACCTTAACCCCGCAATGCCAGCCTACCTACCATCTACCAGCAACAGTCTAATTCTCATCCCGACTTTTTAGATCCTTACCAACTAGCTGGGAACGATGCAATTATTCCTGTTGAAAAATCACACCATTATACCCTATATAGCTAGTCATTTCCAAAGTAAATATAGGCATGAATTAATGGAATATTTGTTTGATTCTACTTCGTCGCGTTGATCACCTTCGTTAAAACTTTTAACAACGAATGCCTTTTGAATCTTGACTAATTTTTTTCTCGTTTTTTTTTTTTTATTTCCTCTTCTTATTGCTTTCCTTATTATTAGCTAATTGAAATTCTTATCTCGTACACGAGAATCTATTCCACAACTTTCTTCCTTTCTTTCATTCTTTCTTCACTAGAACTTTATGTCTTATACCTGTACTCTGAGTGAGATTTTTTTTCTCACGCTTGGCAATTTATACGCTCAAAAAGTTTCCCTCAGCTGCAAGGAGGACAACTATTTTAACTATTATTCGTAATTACACCAGGGTATAAGATCTTCGAGTGTAAAAATCACTCCACCTTCGTCCAGCTGCAGTATTTATAGAATACAACTCCAGATCTTTCCCAAGCTTTGGGGAAAAAGGAAATTTCGATTTTGTAAATTTTTTATTTTTCTGCAAACGTGAAAAGGACCCCCATATATCTTTGATGTGCAGAATCAACCCGCGGTAAAGTGCACCAGGATCTAGGTGTACGCTACCTCTTTGCCTTCAAAGGTTCACCAACGTCAACGACATCGCCAAGATTTAGTATCCAGAGACAGAGTTTTACCACAACGTTGACTCTCCTTTTAACGAGCACTATCTCTTGTTCAACCTGACCAGGTTCTTTCTGCCTTACGACGTGACGTGTTTGTTTGCAATGTCTAAGCTTTACGTGCTTCGAAAAACACGCAGATTTTTCATTCAGTTATCATTTTTTTTTCACAATTACAAAAACTATAAATAACGTTATAAATTAGCTCCTACAGTGCGAGGAAATTTTTACCTCGCGACTCACTGCAAGCGTAGGGAAAATGGCCAGTGAAAGAAAAACTTGGTAGACTTAACGTGGAATTTTAATAAGACCGAGTGCTCGTCAGTGATCTCTGACCGTAAATCCATCAATTGGCCGAGTTTCAGGGGGTTGGTTATTTTTTTCTTCTCTTTTTTGACGCGTGAATTTCGAATATCTTTGAAATATCTGAAGGTAATATCGAAACCGTAAGATTTCACGAGTTTATTTGATCTCCAGCAATCAACCGATCGATCAGATTAATCCTCCTTTCTTCTCAGTCTCTCGATATCGTTCAATGGCAAAAGGTATAAGGGTAAGTACCTGCAGGAAGATAAAATGGGACGGACAAGTGGAGGAGTTGTAGGGTTCGGTTACCCTCACCCCGTCGACGCCGGTGGTGGTGGTGACAAAGTTGAGGGAAACGCGTTGAGAAACTTTCTCAAGGAACACGAAGAGGACAAGTTGAGACTGAGGTCCGCGGCTTCTGATCGGCGTAATCGGTTAAGGACCGAACGTAATCAATCACGCCGACCCTTTTTCTAATCTCACTAATCGCGTCCAACTTTTGATCATCCCTACAGGTCCGGGTAGTCGGATATAGGCGGCTGATCCCTACGTCATTTTACCTGCAGGCCATTCCGCCAAACTTTCCTTCAAATTCCATGCCTACCCTACGCATAATCGTGCTTGAATTAATGCAAGAAGAACCGAAAAAGACTTAAGCTGGAGCAGGTAAGTGTATAAAAGGTGATTTTTTCCATCAGCCAAACATTTTTTTAAGGAAACTTATAATTCAACGATAGGGAGCTGGGTATATCTTATCTCGAAGATACTAACCCTGCGCGCAGGATAGGGAGCTCTCTTAGTTATAGTGAGTACAGGAGTGAGTAGGAAAATTAAGCTAGACGTGAATAAAGCGCGATAAAAATCTTACCGTTAATTATTCATCGCTCGTTTTCATAGAGAGACGAGGATGAAATTAAATGATACGACGTGGAGGAGAGATTGCTAATTGGTAAATTTCCACAGGGATGAAAGAATGAATTGAAAGTCCAAAGATTGTTGTTCGTAGTTTCAGAGCCGAGATAACTAATAGAAGATCATACTGCGGCGGGGTGAATATTATAGCAATGAAATTAATCAGTTATG
Organism: Rhogogaster chlorosoma; assembly: GCA_944452935.1. NCBI lineage: Eukaryota > Metazoa > Arthropoda > Insecta > Hymenoptera > Tenthredinidae > Rhogogaster > Rhogogaster chlorosoma. The sequence goes on along the minus strand of OX101801.1, from coordinate 1,708,927 downwards.
TCATGGAATAGGAGACGCGGTAGCGATCCAAGGGTAATTATTTAATCACAAGGTCACTCCGTGGCGACGAAAGGAGACGGGTGGATTATACTGACATTGGACTACGACCTGGATCAAATATTAATCCAAAACATTCCAGAAGCTCTGTGTTAGTTGAAATTTTCATTCTGATAGAGTTTAACATTTCAGAGAAGTGCCGGAGAGGTGAAGTTTATGCCAATATTCTAATTGGGGTTAATCTAATCCGACACTTTCGAGGCTTGATTAACAAGTTTTGTCTCGGTATCGCGAAACGATCTTCGGGGACAAGTTTAACGGGTACCTAATATCGATGATAGACGCGGAGCCGGATCTTGGGATCGAAAAATTGCGGAAACCTTGGCGAGGAAGGAAGGTTGGTATTCAAGGAAGGGGTAGAACGGGGTTTGCATAAAATCCAACGGTGTTGATTAATGAACGACGTTAAAATAAACTCGCGAAATTTGATACTTTGTGTAAATGGGGAGAAAATAATAAGGAGAAAGAAAAATCTCGAAGCGGCGATTCAGAGGTAAAGAAGAGCTCGAAAGACCCTCGTAATTGTTGTCATTATTTAGCTTGAATTTCACCCTGAGAATTCAACTTCTCTGGTAATTGTACAATAATCGATGCGGCAGGCTGGTAGCTACCTAGCTTCGCGGAAATATAAATTAAGTGTAAATAAAATGGAAATGAAAACTGAAAATAATAAGAAAAAATGTAATATTTCTCTAATTCTTCCTCTGGAAGATAACGACTCTTAATTGTTAAACGTTTATACAATTTATTATAATGATCCAGTATCGGTACGTGAGATAAGCCCTTAACTTTCTTTATCTCGACTGGATTTCACGCTTTTAATGATTTATAAATTTATAAAAAAAAAAATACCACGTCAGCTGGTAGGTACGTGCAAGTAGGGACGAAACTTTTCTCAACTAAATCCTCGCGCTCTATCCATCTTACCTTTTAATTAATCAAAACTCTATGAATTATTCAACCAAGATCAGCCCTTTTATAGAGCTTATGAAAAGCACCGAAGCGACTTCAACTCCCGCAAAGAGAAAAGGTAAAAATGGGAAGAGAAACGATACTGAAAATTTTACATACCAAAATTATTTTGTTTCTCAAAAGAAGAAGAAAAAAAAATTTCTCGTCTCTATTGATCTCACGTTTTCTAAACTTTCGTCTAAACTTGAGATAGTACAGTTTTTCCTACTCGCTCGAGTCTCGAAAATCTTTTTCCCCCGAATGAACGATCAGCAGTGATATGTTTTCGATTTTATTGCTCATCAGTGAAAGGGATGAAATGCTAGGTCGACGAATAAGCGGGGTTTTAAGATCGCCACTTGTTCTTCTCCGTGACTACCATCCTCCGGATCCCACCACCCCCGGGGAACCCCCAAGCCCGCCTCGTCGGCAGTCGGCAACCGCTTCTCGACGTAGCTTAACCGTTTAAAAGGTTTCGCCTCCTGTTCCGGGTTCTGTTCCGGGTCGATAGAGCTCTGTTCCTTCCTGGTGGCTGCTATTGGTTGCAGCGAATCAGCATTTTTAAGAAGAAAAAAATATACCCTTACATTATATAGAAACTATCACCTAGGTAGTAAATAAAATATCGGAGTTCTGCCGCACCCGCAAGGATTAATTGCTGCACATAGTTATATTCATTGGGCATTACACTTTCGTATACCATTATAAATTTTCCTCACAAGTTATATATTCCATTTTTGTTTTCAATCTTCCCTCGCTATAAGATATATTCGCGAGAGAAACAACTGGCTGATCTTTTCTGACGCGTGGATAACGCGTTCTTTACTCTGTCGACGCTTAGTCGTATATATATATATATACATGTAGTAGGTAGGTATAGCCCTGGGTGGTGCAGGGGGTTTACAGAAAAAGGGAAAGAATTTACCTATCAAAAGAGACAGCAAACTTCCAATATCATTTGGTTGAGAAAATAAAACTTTTTTACGTTTCTTAGCGAGGAGTAAGAGAAGGAAAGAAGTAAGGGAAGGGAAGGAAAGAGAAGCAATAAACTGTCAACATTTTTACGTATATTATATATGTATGTATGTATATGTACGGCGAGATACGTAGCGGTCTTCGTCCCGAGACAAGAATCTTTATTGTAATGTACTTTCAAATTTTTTCCCGCGGTATTAAAAAAACAACAGTCTTTTTTATATACCCGGTGATCCCTCGTACACGTCGCTGGAATGCGGGTCTCGGACCATCAGATCGGTAAGAACATGCGGCGAAATTATCGGTGTCGCCTTAAATTGAACGCTCTTGTTGAAAACTTATTCAATGTCGAAATTGAATTTTTATAAAATTATACCCAAGCATAATAATATTTTTAACATAGCCTAATCATAGTTCTAGCTGATCTCTGAACTTGAAACATGCGAAATATGTAGTTTCCAGTGATATACGTAATGTATTATACATGTAATCACATCTACAATTGTTTGAATGTGATAATCGTATATTAAAATTGTTTATCCGAAAATCATGTTTTATCACAGTAAACTGGCGTATTGTTCATAGAATATACCTCAAGATCATGAATAATCAATTGTGTAATCATTTCCCCCTATCCTTTTCTCGTCTAAAATCATGGGAATCGCATGATCTCGTAAGTTTGAATTCATAAACTTGGCGCACGGGGTAACGAATGGTATCGCCATCTCGCGGTGTAATGGGCGAACTACTTTCGCTGCAAACATTGAACCGCCTAACCATATGCAACCCGCATGCCATTCGTGCGATTTATAATTTCGGATAGATCAGTACCAGAAAACACATCCGCCTGATTGCAGGCAATCTGAAATTTCACGGCACACAAATGGCCTGCAAGTTGCATATGGTTAGGCGTTTCGATATTTGAGGCAAAGCGTTGACTGAGCCCTGGGTTAATTTGTGAGCCGACCAAGTTGGCTTGAAGTGGGCTTGGCGCAGCAAGCGGTATCTGTCTTACCGACTGAAATTTACAGTTTCGACAAGCTGCGAGCTAACTCGTAGGGTAAATTCTGATTGATACGAGTTGGGATCTGAGATACTAGCAGACACACTGTTTTAGCGCGCGTGTTTCTTCTTCGCTTTATCGACTATGACTAAAACCTGCAAATTGTATAATCTGGGAACTTACCGCATTGATTCGAATTTTAATAATAAAGGGACTAAGCTTTGAACTTTTCTGCAAAATTATATGCATTTGCGTAATAGCAAATTCCGGTGAAAGTTTCTAACAATCGAATTGACAAAAACTCTACAAACCTGATGCTTATTTCATAAATCAATGCCGACGACGAGTTGATGACTCCTACGTTCCGATCTATTTATCCTATAATAATATAATTAAGAAAAATAAATCGACAATATATTAACATATTTTTTATTAGACCACAAACTGCAAAGTGAAAAATATGTAACATAGTACTGGTATAATATAATCCTATCATAGTACTTAGCAGGCAAGAACATATTTATAATTATCTTACGTTTTTTTTTTTTTTATTTGCACGTTCCAACGATAAAAATATATGTAAGAGATATAATAGATATGATAGATCATAATAATATTTGAGGGAGCTCCCTGAAATGAATTTAAAAAAAAAATTCAAAAATCATTAGTGAACACAATCCTACTGAAAAAGGTTTTGTAAAATTATGATTGGATTCCACATAAACTTTATTAAGTGAATTATTAGTCGGGACAGGAAGACAAACATTTGATAAATTGATAAATCACAGTAGTTTTGAGAAAAAAAATATTTTTATTAAAAATGGTTAACAATTTTCTCTTGTTAGATCTAAGTGACGGAGATCACAATTGTTGTTCATTATATTTTATTATTATTGTTTAATACTTAATGAGAATAAAATAGAATACATAATAGCCATTAAATGGCACAGCCTTCATCTCTATCTTTAATGCAATATAGCTAACTTTTTAAACAACAATAGATTAATTAAATGTCTATAAAAAAATATACTAAAACAGAAAATATGCATTTTTCGTATCATTCTTCTCCAACAGCCTCTATGCACAACTCTTGTCACAAGATCGATATCACATTTAATGAAAATAAAAGTACATTTTCTTGGCTGTTTCAAGAAAAATGTTTGTCAATTTAATGGTTTTTTTTCCTTACATAGTTAATTGAATTTCTTTGAATCAATAGAATTCTGTTTGTCCAGTATCATTGTATTCAATCTGACAAACTTTAGCGTGGAATCGTTAAAGTTGTCAATGAATAAATAAGTATGAACTACTGATTATCAATTGTTTTCTTTTCAACTGATTAATTGAATTCAAAATTGGAAATGGTGACGTTACTAATGTTTCTATACTCATTTTTCAAATTAAAATTCGTTGTCAATTACATTAATAATCATAAGTCATAAGTTCATACAATTATTCTAACTGATATCAGACTTTCAGGAAGCAATTTGTATAATACTCAATTATTCTGTACAGCCTTAATTACTATTCCGTCGCATTGACAGGTACAAGCAAAGAATTATCGAACTAAATAAACGAAGAATCTGTCCAGTTGTAAATTTCAGTACGAGCACGATTTATTTCTACCTCTTCCTACGTTCCCGAAAAATGCGTACACACCTTAGATCATGCTAAATCAAGCAAAGAACAGCCAGTCACGAAATATTCCAATAATTATCAACAACAAACTACTAAAAGGATCGTTAAGAGACGATATAATCAAATTACACAAAAGCAATCAAGAATCACTCAGCAAGACGAGACCTCGTGGCCCACCGCCTGCGTAGAGAATTATAATATTTTTCGTACTCGATACCATATAAATTGATTATGAATTATTTCGTGGCTTTGCATAGAATAAACAGGCTTACCTTAGAATAATGAGCTGGTCTCAAGGCACTAACTAAATTATTTGAACTAAATTACTCGACTGGAAAATAAAAGAAAACGCGGTATGATAACGGTGCGATAAGAGCGTGCGTCGCAGCCGGCAGTCGAAGGTAGAAGAGAAGGATCGCTGGTGGTTCCTTAGGCTCGCTAGGTGAGGTGGTGCGAATCCTGAATTCCAGAACGGAACGACTTCACGTACGCCGATGATTGGCCTAATTATTCTACATGAGTGGCGCAGATCTAACGGACAGCAGGTGCGCATCACATTAGATTTCTGCGTACGGAATTTTGTTTTCTTCTGTATCCTTGGCCGTCAATCGGCCGCATCCTGGCAGCGTACCGATTGTAGACGACATACGGCGGCGCGCCAATTTTCAAACTCGTTTTCTGACCGACTCGGCCCGTTGACTGAATTTGTCACTTATCAGATAGTTGAAATTCCAAAAAGTTGGGTTTCGGAAAGTTGGAAATTAGGAGCGTGTTAAGAATGAAAAAGTAGAATACATGATATAATAATTTAACTATAGCTTTAATTTTTCATTACATACAGTTATTCGTTTTATTTATTCATTCATTTATTTTTTTGTCGCTATCTATTCGTTAATAATAATATGTACAATAAATTTGTATAGTAATCATTCAATCAGTAGTATAATAATAGTAGTCATCCGATTAATTGCCAATCGCGTTAATTCGAAATGTACAAAAATCCGATAAATAAAATTAGCAACAAAAAAAAATCAAATAAAACAAAGATAAAAGTAACGGTCTCTTATTCTCCCCTAAATTTCATTCATAAACACCGTTCTCTGATTAAATAGATAAAATCCTGCTATATGATTCAGACTTGAATACTAAAAAACATCCTACCTTATTTATAAAGTAAACCGCTTTACATACGTTAAGCATAATAATTGAAATATATATTCAATCGACTAGGTAAACGCATTGGAATTAATTATAAATAGAAACCAGCTGCGTTTACAAAGTCAACTAAGATCCGAGTTTTCAGACCATTTTGTGTATCGGTTATTACCTTCAATGTCATGTACAAGCTTTCGATACTGTTCGATATAGGTTGATAAAATATAATATATAATAAAGATAAATTTCATACTAAATTAAATCAACAATAAATGTTCGCCGATAGTTAAAGGCATTCTATTTTCGGACTGATTTCCCATACACAATATACAAATACAGGACAAGCTTCGACTAAACTATCATTTATACCCTTAAAAATCTATCATCTGATCAGGAACCCTTTATACTGCGATTATACATCCAAAATTCGGATGAATTTAATATTTAAATAAATTTACGGGTCTGGTATACCTAGTTTGTCGTATTTATAACATGATGAGCTGATACGATATCCCTCGTATCATTTTCTTTCACTACAATTAAATATATCTACAGGATTTATAACTAGCGCCAATAATACATTGAGGAATTGATTCTCCTCTTCGGAAAATTTGTTTTTTTTTTGCTTTTTTTACTTTCTATCTTTCTTTTTTCCTTCACTCACCAGCCGCGCAAACAAAACTACCGATTTATCAATCATTCTATAAATATATTCTCACTAACAATAGGAAGGCCAAAAATTTGTCGAGCGTTATTTATTCGGACGAAATTTACGCTCTGCTATTGTATAAATTCAATCAAAATTGTAAATATCATTGTTTACAATTATCTTTGATTAAATATTAGCGAAATATTTTGTAAATGTAATTGATTAATGAAGTGAATTAGCCCCGATATTCCTAAGCTTTGATAAATATTAACTAAAAAAAGACAAAGATATAGTAGATATTATAATATTAGGCACTTGTCTGGTCAAAATAGAATAAGAATCTTTTTTTCTTTATCTTCTTTTTTTTTCAAACCACTTTGCGCCTTTCTGTGCAATTATTTGTGTTCCTTTATTTATAGCCAGATAATATCGAGAGTTTCAGAATTGACTTTTACGTGGAAAAATAAGACCCGGTAATAGAAATAACGATCAATTATCCGAATGAAATAGATTTTGATAAAGTTCATACTCTCCATATTATTTGACCAGTTTAAAAATCACCTAATCTTTAATCGTCTATCAGTCGTAGCTTAGATCCTTGAGTTCTGTGTAAGCGACGCGTTTCCTGTAGCTACTTCCGCCCCCTGCGCCGTTTGTTGTCTTCTTATTAATCGACGTGGACGGTCCTGGCACTTGGAAGTGTCGACTCTTGTAAACGACCATACTGAAATAGTAAAACAAGAAACTTAAGGCGACTGCTATGTGCGCAGATGGTAGTTAACTATATTACGCAATACGGAGAGGCTTGCGAGCGTGGGTGGCTCGGAATAGCCAATCTTAACTAGCGAGCAGCTAATCTTATGCAATCTAATCTAATCTCTCATGGACTGATTCTAATCTGGGTCATTTTACTGTAGGAAATTAATTGTCCTCGTTTTGTCAGTTTGTCTCAATCCAAGAAGAGAATGAAAAAAATCGAATGGTTTAATGCGAGTTACGTTAAACTGAAGTATATTAGACGCGAGGATACCTCCATGCAATAGATCCCATAGTAAGTTGATAAGACCGGCAAAAACGGGAAGGTGGGAAGGATAGATAACTATTTGTGGGTAAAAATAATAATTTATTACGGATTAAGGGACTTACAGGGATTTCGTATATATAATAATGAAAATTCCGCGGATTTGGGAACAGGAAGTCATGCTCTGATGAATATTAGCTTATGGAAAATTTATTCAAGGGATTTGAGAAAACATAATTAGTTTAATCATTTCTTTTAGCCAGTTAAATAATAACGAGAAAAAAAAAATCTCCATGCAATTTAAGTGTATAAACAAGTTATTTTCATTCGGGATTTATAATACGATGAATTATTATAAATTACACACGTATCTATGTACAGAATAATTTAACTAAACTATAGGATTACACTGTAAGCATGCATTATATGCCTGAGTTTTCCAAAGAGAAGAAGAAAAAAAAAAAAGAAACTTGTGAATAAAATAAATGTAAAATTTGTTAAATATTTACAAATATATTCTTACCATTATTAATATAATATTAATATTCACATTAATATTATTATCATCGTTATTATAAGCATAACTTCAATAGTTTTGCCATATATTGTTGTTTTTTTTTTTTTTTATACAAATAAAAACATGCGCAAAAGCGTTATTAGTAGATATATCTATTCATATTTACAAGTTTTTAATTACTCCATGCTTTTGATCAATGATGAATTAGAAATTAGACTAGGTAAGTATGAATCAGGAGAAAATTTCCAGAGTAGAATAATAATAAGGACACGTGTATAAATTGATAAAATAAAACAGCTTGTACAGCTAAAGAGGAGAGAAAAAAGGTAGATGCATGTATCTGAAAAGTTGGATTGTAAATAATAATCGAAAATAAATGGATAAAGAAGAACTGTAAATTGGAGTTAAAGAAGAGAATAAGATGAAAGAAAAATGTAAATATACTTAACGGTTGATCGCTTAATTTAAAAAGCGAATTAAACTGTTAAAAGCTTTCTCAAATGACCAAGGAAGACCAGCCATGCAGTTTCCAACATTCTTTCTGTTAAATATACTATATGTACAGTTGCAAGTGTTGTTATCATTCACGCCCACATCATTCAGGGCTATTTTTACAGAGCCATGCCTAGCTGATGATATTACGTAACTAGTTTAGACGTAACTTGACTTCCTACTCGTTAATAATACACCAATTAAATCCAATGAGTGAACATCGATGAACTAGTACCTCCGTCCTGAATATATGAACTCTTGTGTTTTTTTTTCTAATGTCTTGTACATGTACTTTGGCAAATAAGTTTCTCTAATGATTCATTCAATTATATTTCATTTATCCCTTTAATTTATCCCTTCTAGTCTAGAATAATAAATTTTCAGACAGTAAGAGGTGGCGGAGATCACCAATCCCATTTCGCAACGCTCTTAGAGCTGGAATTCACCCACGAAGTAACTAAACCTTTGCTTATCTGCTGACTATACTATGTCGTCAAAATTTAACGCTGATGCAGCGCATCTGATTTTTAGGCTTGCAATTTATACCAAGCCATTCAACTAATTGCATACGTAATTATCTAAGCTATGAGAAAACTCGACGACCCATAAGGAATGCCTATAGATTCTTAATACTTTTTTTTTTCCAGCAAAGGGATTAAGGTTATCGATTAATCTTTTGCCTATTTTTTTTTTTGTTTTTTTTTTTTTCCTCTATGCGACTGCAGGAACTATTAGTGCAGACGTGAATCTGAAACAAAGGAAAAAAAAATGGAGAAGATTACTTTAGCGAATTCGAACCAGTTTTTCATTATGATTAGTTTTTATTTTTTATTTTTTTTTTTGCTCACAAAGATTGAGATATCAAAATGCAAATCGTGGGATTGCCGGGTACCTACCTCACCCTATGAATCCTGTAGCTAGTGATATGATCAGCACCAGAATTCCTGTTAGTAGTTGTCCCGTGGTTGAAACCACGGCTTGTTGGCTGTAAGATGCACTGGAAGAACCACCGTCCGTGAAACTGTCCGCCGCCGTCAGTTTGTCTCCGTATAGATACATCAGGTCTAATACTGCGCCGTTTGACCAGCCGAATCCTAGCTGTACCTCGTATTCACCTCCGCCTCCTTGCCCGCCTTGAACAGTCGCGTCGTACTGGAAGAAGATTAGAAGCGTTTTCAATATGGCGGCGAGAGTTGAGGATCGAATTTTCACGGTTTTAGACCGAATTTTCGACTCGAAAATCGCGATCGGGGCGGTTTTCTGTCGTGCAACTCGCTAGAAAGACTCTGAAACCTGTCCGGTCGATTATTGTTCAGTTTTTCTACCGTCAGCAAACACTAAAGTCGCGAGGTGGAACAGAATTCGAGTTTTCAACATGGCCGCGAGCCGTCGAGAGTTACGTAACTCATTTTAGCAATTTTAGACCGAATTTTCGACTCATGAATCGCGATTGAGTCGTTTTTCTGTCGTGCAGCTAGATGGGAAGACGTTAAAACTAGTTTCGTCGATTATTATCCAGTTTTTCAGACGTCAGCGAACACTAAAGTCGCGAGGTGGACCGGAATTGTAAAAAAATGGTGAATTCTTTCATGTCTTACCTTCTCAAACATAGCATTCGTTGCGTTGAATACCAGATAGTTGTTGCGTACCCATCTCTGGGCTATTTCCTGAGCTAATGCCTGCGCCCACGGATCGCCAGTGTTGTTCAATCCCACGATTACAATCCACTGTAAAGGCGCCCAGGCGTTTGGATAGTCCCATTGTTCTCCGGTATGTTCGAGAGTGGCAGGAAGCCCGCCCATGTTGACCATTACCTGGCTTTTCTCCAAGTACTTCATCAGCTTCGATGCATGATTTTCCAAGTTCGCGGGGTCGAAGCAACGCGTCCATAGAGGCGCGACGTTTGTGGGATAAAAGTAATCCCGTTTAACGTCGTTTATCAAGTCATAATCGAGCCACGAGCCGACCTCGTCGTGCCAGAGGATTGCTGTCACAGCCTTTTCCCATTCATCAGCAATTTCCAAGTACGCGTCAGCCTTGCTCGTGTTACCAACTTGGTTGTTAAATTCAGCGAGCAAAATAGCGTTTCCGTATATTATAGCGTTTAATTCAACAGCAATGATTTCGGTCGCTTTGGTGTGCGTTAAATTACCTGAAATATTAATTAGACCGTATTTTTAGCTCGACGATAAATCGACCCGTTGTCATTCCATCGAAATAGTCCCAAGAGGGAACCCGTCACTCACCTTTATTCGAACCATCGGGCGCAATGTACCAACGACTCGAAAAATCCCAACCCGATTCAGCAGCCGTTTTCAAGTCTCTGTAGTAATCGAACCTCTCTTCATCCGTGCGAAAATCTTGGGCAGATTCGTAGTCCTCCCTAAACGAGGGAACACATTGCTTTCAATCTCTCTGTTAGAAATCGTTTTTTTCTTTTCTTTTTGTCTTTTCAAATATAAAGCCCCAAACTCTTGATATGGACAATATCGACCGTTTATCTTTTTTCATATTTTTCCGTTGATTCTTGTACCCATTATTACAACGACTAGTTGCAAGCTTACCTGTAAGATTCGGGTCTCGGTCCGGAAGATTGTTCGTAATATCTAGCCAGCGTGTAAGTCTGTCCATCCTTCTCTACCGCAACGGTATGATTGTTCATCCAGAATTGAAACTCATCTTCAAGAACCGAAAGGTTTTCGATGAGCCAATCAGTGTCGTGGGTAGCGTCCAGGTAGGCCTTGACCATCGGGATTAGGAGGGGTGGATGCGACCTCATGTTATAGTAAATTCTACCGCCATTCGGGATGTGTCCTATCCTCTGAACAACGCTGACGAAATTTGACAGCATGCCCCTCACCGTCGTGTACATTTCTGAATGCAATAGACCCTTCACGATCCAGTAGGAATCCCAGTAATAAAATTCCAGGAATCTACCGCCCGGTACAATGACCGGATTAGGAACGTATATTATCGAGTAAAGATCCTGATGGTCCCTGACCTCGTCCTTCATCTTTCTCCCCAACATTTTCCAAATCTCGTTCAAATCGTAGGCAAACTTGTTCAAAACCGGGTCCAATATGTTGTCCAAAAACTTCGGGTGCTCCGTCCAGTCAGTTGGGTCCCAATCGTCAAACTCAACCCCGCGATGTTCGAAGGTCGTGTTTACGAAGGCCGCGACTTCGTCCTTCGTCGGTGAGCCACCGGTCTGAGTCATAAACTGATCGAACAAAGCGAGCGTCTCGTTCTCCGGGTTTACCATCTTCATATCAACGAACGTTTTCGAATCGGTAAATATCGCTGCCATTTGTACAGTGTGGAGTAGATTACCGTGGCAGTACACAGGACTGAAATACACAACCAAGGCATTCGGTTAACGCCGATGCCCCAAGATCGGGATTTGCCCCGATTGCAAGCTTCAAAAAAATTGGCGCAATTATTTCCGCGATATGCGAATTGAATGAACGTCGGATAATGAACGGAATTCCGCTGACCGCCAGTTTCGCGAAGCCAGCTCTGAGACCCTCGCTATGATATGCGAAGCGGCACGCGGAATGGGATCGGTTTTATAAATACGAACACAGCGCGATTATCATCTTGACAGTAAATTGCGGATAGAGATTGAATAATCGTGTGACACCACTTACCTGTAGCATGGAGGAAGACGGCTTGATTCCTCGATACGAGTTGACGTAACGGTCCCAGAGACCAATGCAGCGGCTCCAAAGAGCGCGCTAACTATCAGCAGGAAATTATTATTCGTTGAATTAATTGTCGGCACCATTATCCTCCAAAATTTCAGTTCCTTCGTGGTTCTTCTTCTCCTTTTTGGCAATTCCGATCTTTTGGCAATCCCGCCTTTTCCCTCTCTTCTGTATATCTCTAGTATTTTTTTATACCCTATATAAGCGCAAGATCTTAATGGGGTGTCAGCAACCTCTCATTAATCCTAAAATACAATAGAAAACGAATTGCGTTATAATTTGAAGGATTTATTGTTAGCGTAAAATTAGAATGAAATTATTCGGGAAGGTTGAACCGGAGTATTATATACGCTGATATTTTGCGGTTGATCTATTAGTGTCTTTGAATGATTAATTGGCAGCAATAGAAGTCACAAGACAGAAGGCAGTAGGTAGATACCCAATTTTGACGCAACATCTCTGGTACTCAAAAATAGTAACAATTTTGTAACAGCAAAACGAGTACCTGTCTACGTGCCAAATTTCACTATTCAACTGCACTTGCATCTATTCGTGTACCAATATGCATTTTTTGAGGTAAAATTATACACGGGAATTGATATTCGAAAGAACGTTATGTATATGATCCAATGACAGTGTCCTGTCTGATCATTGAGGTTTTTCCGGAGGATGCTGCGCACGAAGCTGCGTCTCTTTCTTTATTATTTTACAAGAGGAAATTCGTATCGAAATTATATACATATTTATATATACGAAACAACTGGAAATTTTCTTGTTTTCATCAATGAAAAAAAAAAAAAAAACCCACCGACGTCGAAACTGCTAACTGGCACGACCTTACTATTCTCAAGTATACCATATATCCGCGTTCTAAAAAACACGTGCAACGTATTTATTCACGATGTTTAATTTGCGAAATAATATTTAACATAAGACTACAGGTAGATACGTTTATTGTACGTATTTAATTCACTTTGTGTATAAAAGTTAAAAAATAATTCTTCGTATATCTACCTGGTGGTGCGATATATCTCGGTAATTTTCTTCTTCGTATATTCTTATATATATCTCAAAAAGGAAGAAAAAAAAAACAGAATAAAATGTGTTATATGATCGCGAAGAACAACCTCTAACTACGTACGTCGTCGCGATATCGCCACGAGTGCGAAAACCGTGTTACAAAATAATTGTTGAAAATATTATTTCACGTATTTCTCCTTATTATTTGATCCCAATATCTTAGCGATAAGCAAAGACCGAACTCCTGCAGCGTAGTGATTCCTTACGCTGCGAACTGCAGACTGCAGCAGAGTCGTTGCAGCATTGAAAGCGCGCGAGCAGCAAGTCAGCGAATTATTTTTATTATTTTTACTTCTTATTGCTCTTTTTTTTCTGCTGTTTTATATGGAATGAGAATTAGGTGGGAGAGCCTCGGGGCTATACCTCGCGTCGGTAACTGTATGAACGTACGACTGGTTCTCGACTGCGAGAGAGAACAGCTTTTTAAAATAACCTCGTGTGGTTACATCAGCCCAGCGTCGATCGCACCGAGCCGAGCCCCCAGAACTATGGAACGTCATTGGCCAAGCTTCTGAGAAGAATAACCGCGATTGGTTTAGTCATACTTATCAACTCCGACAATTTATGCACTTTATATCACGTTCGCGAAGCAGCTGATTGCAAAATGTATACCGCGTAGACGGAATACTTCGCAGATCTCAGCTTTCAACATTCCTGCGTTATTGTACGGACGGATGTCTATGCGCGATTTTCTTTTCTACAGGTCTTAGTTTATTGACGAACCGAAGTTCGCAACCCCAAAAGTCCAAGGTTCCAAAAATTTCGATCTATTTTTCGGAAAAAATTGTTCATTCTGATCGAATCCCATTCTATCTTCTTCGACCGATAACTTTAATGTCATAAATTATTGACAGGATTTGAAAAACTATTTCGATACAGTTTTCAAGGACTAAATGAATACATGCGTGAATTTCGAGTTTCGGAGTCTCCAGGCTCTCGGATCTTTAGCTTTCGGAATTTTGAACCTCTGGTGGAAGGTTCTTTTTTTTTATATCGTCTGTGTAGACTTTTGGGAAATAAGTATTTCTGGAACCTATGAGTCGGTGATATTGAAATTCGTTCGATACTTTGATATAATATCCACGTTACTAGATATCATATACAGGTTGTATATAATTTATAGATAAATACGTCTGTATTTAATGGAAATGTATTATCAACGAGCGTATCAATAAGAGATTTAAAAAAAAAACATCATTTCATTATCGTTGTTAAATAACAAATTAAAGATGTAAATTGATTCGACACCCGGAGGCTAGACGGTCAATTTTTGGAACTCACTATGATTCTCATCGTTTAATCCCTCGTTAACCTTTATATAAATAAAATATAAATATAAGAACGCTATAGACGTATCTTCGAATTGCTACGGTATGGATGGATGGGTGGATGGGATGAAAAGATAACGATGATCATAATCCGCGGTTTGACGTTACTTTATCCATATTAGCCATATAGGTATCTATCATATCTGCATAGTTGGATCAACTAGTTTGTTATTGTTCCAGTTTATATACCATACATACATGGCGAGACAAATAGAGAAGGAGTTAAGTACGATGGCATTCAACATATGTTAGATATGGATAGTAACTAGACAAGATTATAGACGTATACCTAATACGTAGGTAGAGGTAGATACGTGATAGACTCATTTCCTGTTTTATTACACCGATATGTACGTATATATCTATACGTTTACTCGTAATAAAACTACTAAAAAGAAACTGCAGCAGCAAGGTTTGCGCGTAGCTGTAGCAACGGCGACACGATGTGGTGCAATAATATAAAATATTTAAACATCGAGTATCCTTCTGCATCATCTTTTTTTTTTTTTTTCTTTTTTTTTTCTCGTCTCTTTTCTCATTCTCAATAGCACATAGAACGTATGGGTTAGTGCCAAGATGATGTACTGCATTCTGTCCCAATTCTAGCTTGACATTCGAAGAAAATAAAAAAAAGGAAAGAAAAAAAAAAAAATGGCAAACAAACAAAAATACTGTTTCGATATATTATAATTTTTTTTTTTTCTTCGTTTCCTATAAATAATACCGCGCGTATTTACTACATCGTATACGTATATACACACCCGCCTCATTCATATACGTAAATGAATTATTATTCGTATAGGTAAATTTATAGTTTATTTCATCGGAGGTCACTTTATAGTGTATTTTTTTTTTCTTCTACTTTTTCTTCTTTTTTTTACCATTTTCTCTCGCAGATCAGTCAGAGAAAGACGGCATTGAGGCTTGACGAGAAGGCTACGTAAGGCGTTATACCATTACCTAGGTATTTAAATGCTTGAATTTTACAAGTACAGATATGCGTCTACTTGATCGTGAGTAGGCAGATACGATACGATGTATGCATTATACTTTTATTATTTAAACAAACGTTAAAGCTCTGTGAAGAACCGCGCGACATCGCGTTTATAGTCATCATCAACAGTATAAGTATAAATTGGTATATACATATAAAGTATGTATAAATATCGTAAAATGAATTTAAAAAAAGAAAAGAAAAGAAAGAAGAATTGTAAAGTATCACGGCCTATAAAACCCATAAGCTGTATGCACACGATATAAAGGTCTCTAATTGTCGTCGTCGACCTTAGTAATACCGCCTCGTCGATTTTTGTCATGTCACTGCATATATAGCAGCGTTGTTAATTTATTGATTCGTTTATTTATTCATTTATTTATTTGTTTTCGCTAATTTTCCGGCTATGCAGATCGTTATATTGTCTGCCACAATACGCCCATGGTGCATATGGTGCATATATACGTCACGGGTTTCTGCACGTGAGTCGCTGCACGCACGCACGCCCGACACGCGCTTGTAAGTCTCGTTATAAACCCAACTCGGAACGCAATGCGGTCAAGAAGATATAACATCACGATCATTGGTTCATAATGGGTATAACAGAATAAGAAAAATGAAAAAATCAAATTGCATACCCCGTTTTCTCTTTGTGTTCTTTGCTTTTATAATTCGTCTACAGGAGTGGGGGATTTAAGAAAGAAAAAAAAACGAAAATCTTGCCTTCACCATTGGCCAAGGTTTGATTCCAGAAAGTCTAAAACTAATACTCTAGAAGGCCTTGTGAAAGGCTATATGCACTGCAAATAATTACGATATGCATATAGTTATATTATACTGCAATTATGTACATAATGTATCATACTGCATTATATAGATACCTATAGAGTAGATTCGCGATAATAGCGAAACTCAATCTCTCTCTCTCTCTCTCTCTTTTCCTGGCACTCGAACGAAGGCTATAGAATTAGACATTAACGGGGGTCCGCTGTACATACAAATCCATATACGTATAGATATAGGTATATGTAGGTATTATTGACAGAAGTATACTTGATTGAGAGGAAATAGCGATTTTCGCTTTTAAACAATAAGTAAAGATTAATTATAACGGAATGGAACGAGCATCGAAGGCAAAACAGAAACAAAACTATATATAGAATTATGTATATTAATATAACATAGGGACAAAAAAACCTAGATCTGGAGTGGAAGAATTTCACTTCGTCACTGGCTGACAAACATTTTTCTGATGCGTATAGATATATGGATATATACCATACTATAGTATATTGTGAGAATAAAAATGTATGAAGAAGAACGAAGCGCGAGACTAACTGGTTTATATAGATACGAGGGAGAGGAATGTTCTGACTAATATATGATGCTTGTTGAAAGAATATCAAAAGATGAGAGAAAAAGAGAAAAAAAAAACTTCGTAATTATGATAAAAAAAAAAAAAAGTAAAGGACTGCGATAACTTTATCAACAATATAGGTGCATGCTAGGAAGGTGGGGGAGCTCTTTTTCTCTATTTCATTTATAAGAACTTATAATTGATAAAGAATCGTGGAAGAATTTCTTCAACGGAAATTTTATCAACCTTATTTTCTCCTCTCCTCCTTTGGGTCTAATCAACTCACTGAACTGTTCTATGCGCTCGTTGGATATTGGAATCGAACACATACCTGATGGATTGGAAAGAAATTGTCATACGTCAGAGTTATATTATCTAAGAACTGGAAATACGATGAATAACAAAACTGCTCGACAAATAATGCGAATAGATTATAGGCTGATGTCAGCGCATATGTTGAAGGCGGTTCAGAACTGACAATTCTTAGCTTTGGCTCCTTTTTTCGACATCATTTATTCTGATCCTCAGAACCCAGTTCTTCTTGCATTCGATTTGAAGATAATGAAAGAAAATGACAGAAGCAAATGCAAGGGAAAATTGATCCGCAGATATTGCGATATTTATGCTATAATAGAATTCCTGTTAAACTCATGTATCGATGCTTCTTTTTCCTTGACCGATAGCAATCCTTATTATTCCCAGAACAAATTGCGGTTTACTTTCATTCCGTATTCTCACACGCATAATCTCACGCCAGATGGACATTCGCTATCAAAAATCTAAAAATTATTCTGACAGAGTATTAAACAATGACAACGTCGACCGTGCAAGTGCTCAATGATATACGCAGTTGATAAAGTTAATACTCAACAGCGAAAACAAATCTCCAGATTAAAATTATCCCTAATTATTTGTTTGAAAAAAGGCAGGCAATTATCCGAGTCCTATTATCTCAGGTAATTGTTAACTGGGAAAGAGTCAGAAGTTTGAGTTTTTTTATTAGATGAAAATTGAAGGGAGGGTAAAGAATTCTGTTCAGCTATTTGTAAGCAGCGGTGTACGAGTTTCTTGGTATATTGATAGCCAAAGAATTGTTGCTAGGATAACGGAGGATAATAAAATTGCACAGTGAAGTGGTCAAGCAAGGAACTGAGATAGCATGTAATTAATGCTTGTCGATTGCATAACTAGCTATTGCACAACCTGGCTCGTTTGACTAGAAGAAAAATAACTTACTTCCTGGCGTAATGCCTCAATTTCAGCTCGCTCTTTGTCTACCGCTTCGCTTTCTCATATCCAACTGAATTTACAGTCCCGCTTTAGTCGTGCAGATATGAATACTCATAGGAGTGAAATAACCGGTTAGTAAAATACATAGAGGCATAAATCAACCCGAATATGTATGAAAAAACGAGTGATTATCAGTGTCGAACGATAATAAATGGTTGACAAACAAGTATTAGTACCCTCACATGTCTTCTTGACTAAATAATCTATTCTCTATCAATCGGTCGAAGGGCATTGACGATAATCTGCGATGTCTACTTCTCAAAATCCTCAGAAAATAATGATTGATTGTTTTACTTCGAATATTCCACTATAACAAGTGTAATTCAATCAATATCTACCCGCTCAACGAGGTGATAAGATTGCTCGCTATTGTCAGTCAACGATGAATTTTTCCCGATACATTGATTGATCAGTTTTAAAAAAAAATTTTCCCATTGAAATTTTAATTCTACTTCATCCGCCACTTTACTACACGTCTATACATCGTTATTGGATATATATATAGTTCATTCACGCCAATTATCATAGTTTTTTTATATCTTTTTTATTCACTACTTTATTCTTCTTGTTTCTTTTACATTCTACTACAGAATTTATCTCATCGATGATAAAAGCGATTAGTAAATATCTGCTCCGGGTTTCTTGGTATAATTTTATCTATTTCATACGCTCATCGAGGAAGGATAATATAGTCTCTTTAATCTTGTAAACATATAGCATTCGTTTATCTGCGTCAAAATTGGAGTCTTAATACTCACAGGATTTTTGACGGCGATGAAACAGTCGGAAATTCTTTGCCAAGATCTCGTGGGAAATTCTCATTGTTCAGCCTCCACGCTGCCATAAAATTGAAGGAAAAAAAAAGGGATTTGAAATTATTTGGATATTTTTTTTTCTACGTTCGAAACCAAAAAGATAATTAAAAAAAAAAATAAAAGAATAAACAAATTGAAAACATAAAAAAAGGAGGAAGAAATTTGTATATTTTTCGAACGCGGTTTAAGAATCTTTTTTCAGAACACGTCCGAAGACAAAGGAAATTCTTATCTTTTTATTTTTATTTTTTTTTATTTTTATTTTTTATTTCATCTTCTCTAACGCGATCGTATAATTTACACAACTGGATAATAAATATGTATTACATATAGGGATAGATAACCTCAACTCACCTGTTTGTCATTTGACACTGATGCATAAAATCTGAATTATAAATTTCACTTTTACTCGACGGAACTTATTACTACTTTCTTTTATATATTTTAATTTTTTGCTTTATTACGGATATTAAATTTCTCGCGAATCACACCACTGTATAGGTATGTACTGTATACTTAACCTCAAAATAGGGGACTGAATTATACGTCAGGTTTCAAACCACGCGCTATATGACAACGGTTTTAAATCACGATTATTATCACTTTATGTCTTCATACGTATACTCGATATTTCTGACAAGGTATTAGTCAATTTGTTTAATAATTACTAGAAGACGCGATCTACGTATATCGCAGAACCGACGAGGGATGCGACGCGAATGAACGCGAAGTGGAGAAGCGGTGGATTCCCCGTAACCCGTTCACTTGTCTCAAGGCTGAAAAGGCAGTGAACAACGAGAACGGTAGACCATAGAATGAAGCGAATAAACGGCAGGATATTGGCTGTATTATGCATGAACGTGTGTTGTCACTCGTTTGCATGTATGGCGTTCTTATATTAGACGAAAGGAGAGGACGAGAGTCGAGACACGCGACTCGGATCGGTTCGCAGAACCCCGAGGGCAATGAACCGGAAACGGCAAGAACCAGACTAAACAAAGATCTGCAATAATCTAATGATTTTCAGAGAAAAATGGGGTATATATTTCGATAGATTCCACCTTGTGCTGTTTTATTGCATAAAAACGCCGCGGCATGCTTGCAAAACGAATGAACAAATATCAAAAGACTGATTATAATCGAGCGGGCCGCAAGAACAATATCTACCGGAAGTCTATTGCAGATTCAAATTTTAAATGATACTATTTTTCAATCAGTATAACAAGAACATATTTATATCTTTCTCATCTGACTATGAGATTATCGGATGAAAAAACAAAAAAAAAAATATGGGATGGATTAAAGAGCGACGAAAAAAATTCTGAATATACATCTACCGAATTGTTCCTTAAATAATATCATAAAATTGTCGGAACATGATCAGGGATTAAAAAACGAGTTTTAATATATCGTTTTATTTTATCAAAGACAGTCGTTTAAAATATACTAAAAAAATGTTTTTTTTTTTTGTTTTGTTTTTTTTCTTTTCTCACTCTTATATTTATACTACACGTAGTATTAATAGTATGTGTATATATATATATATATATGTGTACAATTATATGTATAATGTATACGTACGTTTACACAGATAAATGCTTGGATAATTTTTTTTTCTTCTTCTCTCTCTTTTTTTACTTCTTCTAAAAAAAAAATTAATGAAAACAAATTTCACATTAGGTATATGTATACTATCGCGTTTTAATCGTTATCCTATAATCTTATATTTATTCTTAAATATCTTATATCCATATAATATAGTATAGGTATTAGATTATCTTTTTCCACAATTATTACAACACACTCTTTTTCTCTTCTTCGATATATTTACACGTAAAAGTATGCCTCTTATTTTTATAATGTAATACCAATTCATTCATACATATATCGTATCTTATCGTATCTTACACATAAAGATAGAGATAGAGACGGACAGGAGGCTGTAAATGAAAGGAGGGAGGGATGGATGGATGGAGAATCGCGATTGCAGTTTTTATTCAATCCTGAAATTCAGATCAAAAATTATACCTAGGAATATAACTAATACTAATACTATTATTATTATTATTATTATTAATATTAATCTTATTTCTATAATTATCACCTAAATTCAATTTCAGTGCATCATTTTGTGGAGTTTTAATATCTTTCCTAAACGTTGCTTAGCAGTTTTCATACCCTTCTTAGGTTTCCGTTCTGAAACAATGAAGATTGGTAATCGAGTGTTCTTTTTTCTCACAATCTCATATATAATCTGATATTGTTCGACATAAAACGATTAGAACTCATAAATAATAAACTCACCGGCTGGAATCGGCGCGGCTAATTTTGCCTTGACGTCTTTCAAACGATTCGGACTCGTCAATATCGAACCATAGCTGTCTGTAGTTGTTGTCACAACTTCTTCTACGGGCGGGGGAATTACTATTGGCGTTGGAATCACCGGCAGCAGTATTTCTTTCTGTTTTTTTTTGTTGTACGACCTTTTCGCCACAGGCTGAAACCAGAAGTATGATTAAGCAAATAATGAAGAAAGACTCGAATCTAGAATTAATTTTCATCATCCAGGACTGAAACATTAGATCAGAGACTCCGTCGAAGAAATAATCGAACTGTTCTGTAATTTGAAAACGCATAGAACGAAAAGCAGATTTTTCTCACGTGTTGTTTGGCTCGTTTTGCCGCCGCAGCTTCCAGCCCTTTTTCAACCGAAGTTTTCTTCACTCCCTCGCGAGCCGGCCGGTTCGTTTTAGGCAGAAGCGGCCCGACTCTGGCCTTGGGATTCCAGGCCTCGTCTACTCGGCGTTTTCCTCTAGGTTTGAAGATAAATTCTTCGTCATCCGAGGCGTCGAGGGCGGGATAGACTGCAAAAATTTTCAAACAAATATCATAACTAATGAAACAGTTGTGGCAATTATTTGAGAAAGGGGCGAGGGGGGGGAATACTGACTGAAGTCTTCGTCCTGATGAACCTTGTCGATATTTTCTATGAGCTGATCGTCGTCTTCGTCCTGTTCAGACTTATTCGATTTTTCCGGACTACCAGAAGTAGTAGAATAGCATTGCTCGCTGAACGACAGCATCCCTGCTATAGCCTCGCGCGTCGAAGGTGATGCCCTGCCGGAACTAGCCGTTTTCAATTTACAAATACTAGGACATCAAGAAATGAAAAACACACATACAACTATTTCGCTCTAAGAAGAGAAAGGAAAGTCGAATAAAATGAATGAAAATTAATCTAATACTAGAATAAAAAACTCTATACATTTACAACGATAATTAATCCTCGCAGACCCATGCACCAGATTTTTTTTCTACACTTATCGATAGTTCTATTCGAAATATTGACGATACTCTCTCGCATGCAGGAGGTACAGCTTCTTACCCGGTTGGAGGAGGCGTGGGCTGTCCGTATAACGAAACACTCGTCGGCGCCCTTGAAAAGATCAAAAATACCAATAGTCAATAATTGTCGAGATTACCCGCCCATCCAGTTGACTGAAAATTCATTATATTCTTACGCAGGTTCCAGCCTCTGCGCAGCATTCCCGAGTGTGTAAGCAGAGGCCTTAAGCAGTTCCTCTATCCCATTTTTCGGAGTGTCTGTAAGGACGTCAACATCCCCGTCGAAATCCCGCTTCGCTACCTTCTGGACTTTGGCAGCCTTAGCTTTTGCATTCTGGTGTTTTTTTCTCTTCGGTGCTTCGTCGATGGTAAAACCGCTGTAGCTGCTCTCGTTACTACCGTCGTGAAAGTCGTAAACCGAGCTCTGTTTCCACGTCAGTTCTTTAGGCGCCTCGATAGAGTGATCCGTGGTGAAGTTACCGAAGTTCTTTACCGGCTCGCTGGTGCTTCTTATCACCTGCTTGTCCCCCAGTTTAAATTTGATCACTTTCAAGCTCTGCTTTCCCAATTTCGTCGTCGGTTTTACACGTTCGTTCAGCGCCGAGTCCTCGGAAATGTTCTCGTTCTTGACGTACGGATAGACTGACGGTTTTGGAAGGGTCAATTTGAGGGGGGGTCTGTTAGCCGGCGAGCCGTTGTCGTCTTCCGTTTTAAGAGTTTCTTTGACGTTGGACTTTGCCGGTTTTGCGGATATATGATCGGCCGTGTCGTAGTCTACGAAATCTTTGTTCATGGGCTTTTTCCGCTTTCTTTTACTCTCTCGCTCCGGTTTCGGGGGATTTAGAGATATTAAGTAGCGCTCCGCGTGCCTTATGTCTTTGCTAAAGTCCTTCAACAATTTCTGACTGTTTATTGTGTGCGGTATTTGACCCCGACTCGTCATGTTGTACTGGAAAATAAATTTAGTAACAAAAAGAACATGCTTTGTTACTATTTCGTCGTTTCCAAAGCCTAGCCTTAGCTTTCACAACTCCATAATACAATGAAATTTAGTTTTTGCTTTGTTTGTTTTTTTTGTTCGATATTATTCTTACGTCTTTGTCCGTGTTCCACTGTTTCAATATACTAAGCAGCGCCTTTACGCCTTGGAGCAAATAAGGCGGGCATTTTTTTTCCTCGTTATTAAGTTCCTTCAATTCTTTCAGCAGCCTCTTAGCCGCAAACCAATTTATCGTCTCAAATCCCGGATACTGGTACTTAGAAGGTGTTTTTATCTTCTTCTCAAGCTCGTAGATCCTGTAATTATTCACCAAACGGCTCTAATTCAAGTCCAAAAAAAATACACCCGATCTATGATTAATTTTAGTTACCAACTCACTGGATTTGCATCGGTATGTTAAAACTGTGCAAAAAATTTCCACCAAATACAAGAGAGTCGACCGGTGTTAGAACCGCGTGGATCCAACCGGTCGGTATCATCATAGTCTGTCCTTGCTTTATAACGCATTTATAACACGCGTCGGCCTGGTCACCGAAAAAAGTTTCGCTTTGACTGGAGCTGCACATCCAATGCTGATATAATTGTATATTTGCCGGCGAAGGTCTGACAAGGTAGAAGATTTTTTCACCCCTAAGAACGTGGTACCAAACAGAAGTGCCCCCAAAATCTATGTGGAAGTCTGTAAAGCTGTCCTTCACACCCATTAAGCAATATTTTTGTACTTCAGGCCTCTTCAGCTCGCTATCTTCTGGCCAATCTCTTGGCCAGACGGAATTAACCCAGTCCAACTTCCGCGCTATGTACGGAGCCTCGACCATCGGCGACAAGCTAAAACAGTTTACGATCATTTTAATTCAGGACTTGATTCGGAAGCCGGGATTTTTGGCTGTTCAGAAATTAGGATACCCTGTGTTTGTAAATTCAAGACTTATCACGTTCAGGACTCTCGTACGACTCGGGTCGTTGTAGTATTCGACAAAGTCTCTCAATTTCATTCTCACGTTACTCTGCTTCATCACGTCTATCACATCCATCTCTCTGTCTCCTCCTGAAACACGCTATACTAGTTACAGAGACTTTGGAACTGGGAGAAATATTCATGGATCATTCTAATTCTGATTATCAATTATATTTCATCTTTCATTGATCTTAAGTTCATCTCAAATAAGGCAAAAGAAACCTATCCTCCTTCTTCGGTAAGGAATATGCGAATATGTTTTTGGCTATTACCAATGTAGCTTTCGACGTCGTATACGCTGAAATTAGGTGGAGGAACAGTCATGTCGAGCCCGTCTTTTCCATCTATGATAACAGGAACTTCGAATCCGTTACTCTGCAGATATTGTAGCGTCAATTGCTGGCCTCTAACATGCTTGACGATATCATCAGCCTTAGAAAAATGCCGAGATTTAAGTTCCCTAATAAATACAGGCGTTCCGGTTTGCACAGGCTTTGAACTCGCCTCGGATTCAGCGTAGTCATGCCTGTGCCAGTTCATCCTGGTTTTCACTGTTGGAGAAAAAATTCAGAGCAAACGTAATATCCTACACTGCTATTCTGCGTTGTTTATATCCTAGAATTTAAAACTTACTCAAAGACGGACCGTTCGTTTTAGAACACCGGGGACAATGGTACTTATCAAGATCCGTTGATGAGTATTCTTTTATCGAAACACATCTGTGTGAGAGAAACAATATTTTAAATCGACTCTCGGAGGTTTGAGGAGAGATTTGAGACCTTTCAGACCAAAATCCAGAGTCTGGGAGCAGAATTTCATGCTACAGAGAGACGGTAGCTACTTGAACATAACCTAACTTCTGATAAACATATTGAAGATTATGGAGTTTATGTCGAAATAAAATCGTCATTACTATAATTACTCGACATAATTACTCGATTGATGTCTCAGGGTTTTTTTTTCTGCGGATCTTAAACTTAGTAATCAAAATCTAGCCTTCGATTTCAAAGATTATGGATTAGGGGAATTGTAAAGAAACTTTTCTAGCAAGGTTTTCGACATTTGGATGATAATTTTTGACGATTTAGACCGAAATCTATAATCTGCGGGGCTAAGTAGACACAAAAGCGTTGTGATTACTAAACCTAACCTAACTTCGGATGAATATTTGCCTAATCGTGGGGGTTAGATTCGGCAAAAATCAAGGAAACTCTAGAAACCCGATAGCTGTTATCCGTCAAGAAGTTCTAGGCGTTTTATTTCGTTATATATTTACCTCGAATGATAAAATCGGGGTACCCAGTTGTAAGATATTATAGGTTATGTAAACAACAATAGAGACGTAAATATCTCGGAGTTTCAAGCATCAGAGTTGAGTTTTTGCTAAATCTTATCAATATTGTGATTCGGTATGTTGAACAATGCGAGAATCAAGAATCGGAAAACTGTACGAAGTGTCGGTGTTCGATTTTTGAATTTGAAAACATTGACAGATGATATTTTCCCGTCGGAAGTACCGATGGACGCACTTTGAGTGAAACTTTTTAAATATCAGATAGTGACTCACCCTCCATGGTACCATTCCTTGCAAACGTCGCATTGTATCATAAACTGTTCGGGAGTGTAAGATTGACCGCAGAAACAATACGTAGCTGTGGTGTTGTTAGCGGTGGCTGTTGGACGATCCATTTTTGTTTATAACAGTTCAATTTCTGAATGGAGTATCGACCGCCACCTTTTGATTCACGATATTTTCGGCCCCTGCAACCGGGATTCGAAATCTATCGAGACCCTCATTTTTCCCGGGGCCTTATGTCACCGAAAATTTTTTAAACCGTTTGTTTTGTACAAAAAGGAACTGTCAAGATCCAGGAGAAAGGAACGCTTGTTTACCAGCCATAGAGTCGCGCGTTCCATGATTCATGCGCAGAGAGAATTCTGCGCATATGTATACACGGTTAGCTCACCTCAGGCGCAGAAACTTTACCGCGAAACTTGAATATTACTGAATTCTGTGCGATTATTCGATGGATGTCTGTAAAACCTTTTGAAAATATAGTTTATAAAATATCTTAGCGCGAAGCGACGACACTGACGCGCTCCCATCAGCTTAAATTCTTTCATTTTACGAAAGAACCTAGCGAGATTCATCAAGCTTGTTGAAAATCTGGAAAAATTTTATCAATACATGTTTAGCCCTATGAAATACGAAGAGGAAACCCAGAAAAAATCGTTGAACGAAACGCCCATGCCAACCCTTTGACGCCGCGAAGGCCACTGACCCCACGCCAGTCGCCCGTACAGTTCTGTCGCGGCATCGACGCGCACGAATAATGTAGTCCGTAAATTCTCCCGCGAGATAGCTATAGCTTTTCGCACCCCGCTATAGCGTGAGTAGCCGTGCAAAGAGAAGCACTGACCTAGGATACGGCCTACGGGCACGTGTCGTGGAGTCAGTGACCCTCGGGGAGTTGGAGAGTTCGGATGAGGGTTGCGTCAACGAAATAATACGCGTGGTGTAATAGAAATACATCGAACTTTTTAATCTGTATTTATTTTCAAGAAACAATATAATAAGTTGTGGTTACATAACTTAGAATATAAATAATATTGTATCGATTTCGATCGCTTCTAACTATCTCAGAGCTGGATCGTTGAATCATAAGTTTCTGTATTTGTAATGAATCATTCTAACAATAAGACACATGAATACTCGTACGAAATGATTAAGCATTACTCATTCCCGAGATACATGTCTATACATATAGTATAAAGTCGAATGTTCGTTGTACATTGTTGTCTCTAACAATAAGTTTTCCGCACGTAGTAAACATTTAATAATTCATCTTTGCAAACACGGTGGAGTAGGAGTACAAAGGAATAAATATTTACACATGGTATGCGGCAAAATATACATTTACTCAAAAGATTAGATATTCCCCTTGATGTTAGATGGCTATAAAAACGTAGACACGATGATACCGCACTTCGTAACGTCTGTTCTCAGACCTTGTATATTATCACCCCAGTATCCACCTTATGCACTCGCATTACGTAAAGATTAATATCTTAACATGGAGAACCGATTCCATCAAATCACACTACGTCTTGCGTTAATAATTGCCCTTATGACATCCGGGTCATTCCAAGTCACTGCTTCGAGATATGGCTTGTATCATTCTCTAGAGTCTGAGAGTTTTCTCGAATCCCTCGGATCTCTGACCTTTCGAATATTGGAACGGTACTTTGCGGATGGCTGTCTTTTAGCGTTCCTTAATAACTCTTCGGCCGACCATCTCCACAATTCTCTTTTTGGCTCAGAACGCCACGTCGTAATCAGTGTCGAAGAATTCGACAAGGATCGCGAGGGCACTGAGGACAGGTACGTTAAAGAGGTGCTCGTACCGTCAATGGAAATCGGATGCCCAGGCCACATCATTCAGACCACTGATCCCCAGGCTCAACTATCAATCATCGAACGTACCTACATCAAAGTACGTTCATGAGTCTATAGTTTGCGGCGAAAGCTGGTTAGATCGTGAGTACGTTGTTCATTCTGCAGGTTTCGCAAAGGATTCAGCGACGATTCTTGGTCCTGCCAGTCCCTTGCAGTGATCAGTGGATGAATTTGACCGATGGACGTTCTTTTTGGAAAAAAACCGATTACTTATACGACGTTTTTCGATCCGATACAATTCGGCACGTGCCTAATCTCCTGGTCGTTATTCCCACCCCTGAGCAGGAATTCGCTTTGTACACCCACCACTTCGGCGGTCCTGGAAATTCCTTTCAGCAGTTGGTCCTACTCGACGTATACTCGCCGAAGATGAACGCGTTTCGAAAGGACGCTGATCTGTTTCCCGACAAAATCTTAGACCTTAAAGGCAGAGTCCTCACTGTATCCGTGCTCGAGTACCCCCCCTACATCGCTACAGATCCAAAAACTGGGTAACTACTTTGTTCCTCGACTATTTCCCCCCGGGATGTACCTGCAATGTATGGCGATTACTCTTCAGGGAATTATTCGGAACGGAGTGGAACGTAGTGATAGAGTTTTGCGGGAGACATAATTGCACGCTGGAACCGTTGATAGACAACGTCTACCTCTTCGGGGAGATATTCGACAACGCGACGGGCAACGGCGTGCTTGGAAACGTCGTCGAGGACAGAGCCGACGTTGGTTTCGGTGAGGAAACACCCAACTCGTTTCCAGGCACATCAAATGTAATCCTATTTCGCTACAGGCTCGATAGATCTGTGGTATCACGAATGGCTGTTCCTGGACCTAGGACCAGCCTTCGTTCGCACCGCTGTGACATGCTTGGTGCCACCACCTCGTCCTCTGCCGCAATGGACAACCCCGGTTATTCCTTTCGACGGAATTCTCTGGTGTGCGGTAATTGCATCCGTCATAGTCGACTCTGCCACCATCTACGGCGTCTACACTCTCGCTAATTGGATCCGTCGAACAAGCGAAGGTTTACTCCTTTTTCTCGTTCTTCGCTCTACTATATTTCCGATCTCATCCAGCCTCGATTATCTTCGATATAGATGATCAGCCTCTTATGACACCCATCATGGCCTGTCTGACCTCCATTGGTCTCTCTGTTCAGCAGAGTCCGAATGCCGATGCGACTGGGCCATCCCGACGAGTCTTGATCTTGTCCTTGCTTCTGGTATCGCTTCTTATTTCTACCACATACGGCAGCGGACTTGCCTCAGTCTTGACAGTTCCTCGGTGGGTATATTCGAGTGTTTTATAGCATTCGAGAAATCGAGGAATCAAAGAATTCATTCATTCGAAGGTTTGAAAAGCCTATCAATACAATCGAGGAACTGGAAGCGAGCGGAATAAGATGGTCAGCGCCGCACGAGGCTTGGATATTTTCACTCTACGGATCTAACGAATCTTGGCTGCTCAACTTGATCGATCATTTCGTTGTCCTACCGCCCAATCTGACCACAGCTAAAGCCTACGAAGCAGAGATGGGCTTTTGCGTCGAACGACTACCAGGCGGTGATTATAAGTTTGAATCTATGATTCCTTGATCCCACAGAATATTCTTTCGCGTTAAGATCAACGCGAATATTATCCGCAGGGAATTACGCGATTCAAGACTACCTCCCGGCAAAGGCAGTGGAAAATCTGCACCTCATGAATGGCGACATTTACTGGACGTATACGGTTTCGATGTTGCGAAAAAGCTCGCCTCTGACAGAGCGATACACCGCGCTTGAGCTCGAGCTACTGGCTTCGGGGATTCCCTCGTACTGGGAGAGTGTCTGTGTCATGCTATCCCTGGATCCAGTGACACAATACGCCGTCCCAGATGCGGTCTTCGGATCGCAGCCGGTTCAGCTTGATATCGCGCAGATTCAAGGAGCGTTTTTGTTCCTCTGCTTCGGACTTGTATCGGCTATGATCACCTTTGGTTGTGAGATCAAAGCTCGACGCCGTCCTTAACGATAACCATGACCGAATATTCCGGGATATTTATGGTATAAAATGTGTGAATTTTCGAAAAAATTGAAATAATGAGGAATAAATGTATCTCTCCAGTGTCAACGTCACGACAACAAAATTTAATGGTAAAAACGTGCATATTCTCGAATTAGCTATATGATTATTCTTGGCAATATCGTGCCACTAAGCATAAACTATAGTTATAGTTACTACATGTTTTTAAAATTATTGTAACAAGAACATAATATGCAAGAATGATATGTCATAATAGAGTTTACTATACATTTTTTTAAGACACTTGATGGCCCCGGCAAACTATGCAAACGATAGTGAAGGGGAGGAAATATTGTATCATACCACCTTCATTATTTATAGTTCACAATATTTATGCCAAGAATCCACGCGTGGCATCCGTAATTCACTACCCACGTAAGTACGATTCTACAAGACTTATGACATAGACGATTAGACAGCTGAACACGCGGACAATTTTTAGACGGAGTGAGGAAGAACGAGAATCAGTTAAATCTAATCCTCTGAATTTGTATTCAATTAATTCATATACATACAAAAATATTAGTGGACGAATCACGAATATAATGTATATATATCGTCGTGTACTAAACTCACGTACTGATAATAACGCTTGGGGTAAAATTTTTCAGCCGACTAAACTTATAGTTATTTCCGTCATTTAGATAATATTTGTAATGGTCGAGCCCAACGGTCGATCACGATGTAGGACGTTGCTCATACCGATTATGAGCTCAGTAACCGTTCAGCATTCATTGAACACGCGACACTGTCTTATAATAAATTTATTTTCGTGAACCCTCCGGCTTGTTATCTTAATACTACGCGACTATGAAAGGGCAGTCGTTATCCCTGTTTTTGTGGTGCTTCTCTATCCTGGCCTTAACCCTAGGATCACCAGCGTTGCCGCCAATTCGCGACAACGTCTACTCGGCAGAGAGAACTCGCATTCTTGCAGATGAATCCCGGAGCTCGTTGGGAGGCAAATTGCAGTTCGAGGACGGCGAACGTGCGGCGAACAACATCTTGATGGAGGCGAAGGAGGCAGAGGTCGACAGGGGATTCCTGAATCCTGGCAGTTTCCTACCGGCTCTAAGCTTCCTGGACGTAGCCGAGGACATCCGGGAGTCACCGACGTTCCAAATCATCCGAAAAATGCCAAAAGGCGCGGTGCTCCATGCCCACGATACCGCACTCACTTCGGCGGATTTTATCTACAAGAACATTACGTTCCGCGAAAATCTATATATCTGTCGCCCCACAGACGGTTTGATTTCATTTCGGTTCCTTCGGTCGGCGAATAGCGACACAACGTGCCTTTCACCCTCGGGATGGGAACTTGTCGCAGATCTCAGGGCGAACGAAACCATCGCGGAAGATGTGAACTCCATGATTCGGAAAGGCCTGGTTGTAGGCGCCACCGAGCGTGATACGGCGTATCCTAATGTTGATGTCATATGGGCCTCGTTGGTGGATACTTTCACAATTCGTAGGTCGCTTCTTTTATATCTTCCTGTATTCCGCGACCTTCACTATCAGAGCCTCCTTGAGCTCTACGAAGACAACGTACTCTACGCCGAGATCCGATCAGCTTTCCTACCTGTCTACGATCTAGATGGAAATACCTACGGACCGCTAGAGACGGGTCGTATCTGCAAGAGCGTAATTGATAGGTAAGGTTTTGCATCACTTTGCGTAAACGTAATGAAAAATGCAGCATATAGGTATTTCATAGACAATTATATACCATACGATAAATCATTAGTGCGACAACACAATGCAATTGCAATTTTAACACCATAAAGCCCGAATTTAAAATGGTTGAAATTTCTTTTAACAACAACCAGACAATGATTGATCTGTTCAAAGGTTCCTTAATGATTACCCGGACTTTATTGGCATAAAGCTGATTTATGCCAAACAGAGATTAGTGGATGCGGTACAAATGGATCGGTATATTGCAACTGCAACCGCTCTTAATAAAGAATTTCCCGACACCGTAGTCGGCTTCGATCTCGTAGGCCAGGAGGAAAAGGGAAAACCGCTGATCCAGTTCGCCGATCAGCTCAAAGCCATCTCACCGGACATACGGCTATTCTTTCACGCCGGTGAAACTAAATGGAATGGTTTGAGCACGGACGAGAACCTCATCGACGCGATACTTTTAAACACGACGAGAATCGGCCACGGGTAATTAGCTCAGTGCCCAGCACAATCCCTGACGATTACATTATTCGAACTATGAATGCGGGGAGGAGTTCATTTCCGTCCGAAAGAGAGCAGCCGTAGTTTTCCTGACTCTCGGCTAGCTTATCCCACCCTTATCGATTTCCGTTCTTTCAGCTACGCGATCATGAAGCATCCGAAGGTCCTGGAACTAGCGAAAGAGCACGAAGTCGCGATCGAGGTGAACCCGATATCGAATCAGGTCCTCACTCTCGTTCACGATCTCCGTAATCATCCGGCAAGCTCCCTATTCGCACAGGACTTCCCCGTGGTCGTTTCGTGCGACGACCCTGGGATTTGGGGCGCCGTTGGTCTCAGCTACGACTTCTACGAGGCATTCGTAGGCATAATGTCACGCTCCGCCGACATTCGGGCTTTGAAACAACTCGCAATAAACTCAATAAAGTACAGCGCTATGTCCAGTGCTGAGAAAACCCGTGCTTTTACTATTTGGGAGGAAAAGTGGACCAAGTTTATCACAGACTTGGTGCAAAACAATAGTCATGTATTAAATCCATAGCTGTAATCCTAAATAGCTGAGGATCCGATTTTAGCTTCATCCAACGGATTGCATTATCGCCTGTTCTTTTATCGCTTGATTATTAAATAAACTTGCTTGTACACGATGCAGTTCTTGAATAAACCACTCGGCAGTCTTTCCTCTCCCAAAATCTCCACGAAAATCACAGTCTACAAGAATCAAAATTGGCAATCCAATCTCCACGAGTCACGCATGATATCATGTGGAATTATTCAACTCCTGAAAGATCTTCATAGTTTCTCAAATCTACGTTGTAACTACGGGTTATCGTTCGCCATAGTCCCTGGCGACAGATTACCAGATATACATGATTAACACGTCGGTGTTAACCTCGTACCAAATTAGAAATAAGTATCTCTTGTTTGTCCAAGTAATTGAGGACGAATTTGCCATATTATGTATATCGTATATATATTTTCCAAAGATCGTATAGATAGACAGTGACATCGTTCGAGTTTGATCGTGCAGAAGTCTAATCAGTACGTTGCGTTGGTATAAGAGACACTTCTACTTATGTAATCTATACTCTCAAGTTGAGGGCCTTGCCAGTGGTCAAGATCAACGGTCAATCACGATGCAGGGCGTCGCTCCTACTGATTATGAGCTCAGTGACCGTTGAGCGTTCGTCGACCACGCGACATTCTCTTGTAGTAAATTTATCTCCGCGAATTCCTCGCCTTGTCATCTTAATACGACGCGACCATGAAAGGACAGTCGTTGTCCCTGTGTTTGTTGTGCTTATCTATCCTAGCTCTGACTCTAGGATCACCAGCGTCGCGGCCAATTCGCGACGCCGACTACTGGGCACAGAGAGCTCGTATTCTTGCAGATGAATCCCGGAGCTCGTTGGGAGGCAAGTTGCAGTTTAAGGACGGCGAACGGGCGGCGAACAACATCTTGATGGAGGCGAAGGAGGAAGAGATTGACAGGGGATTCCTAAATCCTGGCAGTTTCCTACCGGCCCTAAGCTTCCTCACCGTAGCCGAGGACATCCGGCGCTCATTGACGTTCCAAATCATTCGAGAGATGCCAAAGGGTGCCATGCTCCATGTCCACGATACCGCGCTCGCTTCGGCCGATTTCCTTTACGAAAATATTACGTTTCGCGAAAACTTACACGTCTGTCGTCTTGAAGACGGTTCTATCTCCTTTCGGTTCATCCGGTCTGCGAACAGCGACGCAACGTGCACTTCCCCCACGGGATGGGAGCTCCTCGCAGACCTCAGGGCGAACAATACCGTCGCGGAAGATGTGAACACTCTGATTCGGAAAACCTTGACTATGGTCGTTGCCGACCCTGCTATGGCATATCCTGATGTCGATGTCGCATGGGCCGCCTTCTGTGATATCTTCGAGAAACTTGAGCCGCTTCTTACCTATCTTCCTGTATATCGTGACTACTATTATCAGGGTCTCACCGAGCTCTACGAAGATAACATTTTCTATCTCGAGCTGCGATCGACTCTCCCGACTCTCTACGATCTGGATGGAAATACTTACGGACCCCTCGACGTGGCCCATATCTACAAGACCACAACTGATAGGTAGGATGTTTCGCAACGATGTGGAGGGTGAACGAAATGGCAAATTGAAATATAGACAAATCATTTAATAACCACCGATATGCCATAAGTCAAATAACTATAATCCTGAAGAAGGTGTATAGAATATTATTAGAAGCACAGTAGTCGATAAGAAGAAGAGTATTGAAGATGCGGTGGGTTTTTCCCTTTCACATACGAATAATCAGACAATGATTATCTTGTTAAAAGGTTCGTGAATGATCACCCGGACTTCATCGGTGCAAAATTGATCTTTGCCCCGTTGAGATTAGCAACAGCTGCACAGATGGATGAGTACCTCGTACTGGCAGCCGCTCTCAAAAATGAATTTCCCGAATTCGTAGCCGGCTTCGATCTTGTAGGCCAGGAGGAAAAGGGAGAACCGCTCATCCGGTTCGCCGATAAGCTCAAGGCCATCTCACCGGACATACGGCTATTCTTTCACGCCGGTGAAACTAAATGGAATGGTTTGAGCACGGACGAGAACCTCATCGACGCGATACTTTTGAACACGACGAGAATCGGCCACGGGTAATTAGCTCAGTGCCCAGCACAATCCCTGACGATTACATTATTCGAACTATGAATGCGGAGAGGAGTTCATTTCCGTCCGAAAGAGAGCAGCCGTAGTTTTCCTGACTCTCAGCTAGCTTATCCCACCCTTATCGATTTCCGTTCTTTCAGCTACGCGATCATGAAGCATCCGAAGGTCCTGGAACTAGCAAAAGAGCACGAAGTCGCGATCGAGGTGAACCCGATATCGAATCAGGTCCTCACCCTCGTTCACGATCTCCGTAATCATCCGGCAAGCTTCCTATTCGCACAGGACTTCCCCGTGGTCGTTTCGTGCGACGACCCTGGACTGTGGGGAGCCGTTGGTCTCAGCTACGACTTCTACGAGGCATTCGTAGGCATAATGTCACGCTCCGCTGACATTCGGGCTTTGAAACAGCTCGCAATAAACTCAATAAAGTACAGCGCTATGTCCAGCGCTGAGAAAGAGCGTGCCTTTGAAATATGGGAGGATAAGTGGAGCGATTTTATCAGAGACTTGGTCCACGCTAACAATGTTATACCAATATCAAAACGGAGCTGTAATTCCGACTTTATTGTCACTTAACAAGCTCAATCGAATTTAATTCCAATTTTCGGTTTCTGTTCCTATAATTATCGCATGAACTTCGTATTTCAATTTAAGTCTATATATAGTGTAACAGATAAGAATATCGTAATAAACTGAATGAAAGCAAGATTTTCTCAAAAAATTTCTTTACTGCATCATTTTATATAAATTTACAATATTTCTCACTGTCTCACAATACAATTTCAGTTTCAATAGCTTAGAAAGAAGATCGATAATAAAACCGAACGTCAATGAATGTAATAAACGAAAGTTGCCCGCATATTTTGTACCTCGCCTCTCCGCGCGGCTTTGAAAAATATTCAATCATCATTCGTCAGTATTAAACCAGTAGAAGAAAGCCCAGTCTTATCCCTCTACAATATTCCCGTCTGTTTTACTCTTCTTTGCATCAGTATCCCCGGCTTCAGCAGCTTTACGTTTCCGCTCAGCCTTCCTTTCCACCATCGTCTTTTTCAAACCCTTCATTTTCCTCGTCTGAATAGTGTTCAGCCTCTGTTTACCCATGTGAACCTTTCCGTGAGTCGTACCCAACGCGTTCTTAGATATATTCTTCTTAGTTTTGACCTGAGCAGAAAATTAGAACGTTTAAACAACTGCGTGTAAAAAAAACTTAGAATCGCGGAGATTTTCGCACGTACCTTCAGCTCCTTGGGCTTCTTGCAGGCCTGCTTATACAAGTCATCCGATGCCAGTTTCGTTCGTCTCACAGTCAGGTCCATTCGTGGTCCGATCTCCTCCAGTTCGATCCTGGGAATTCTGCTTCCTGACTTCTTCAAGAGTATTCTGTGAATGAAACCCAGCTCTGAATCTCGTTTAGGTCCTTATTCCGCGAGAGTGATGTGTCCGACTTTACCGAGACACGGAAACCCGCGATAGTAACATACCTATAACTCCTGACGTGAATTTTATTGTCAACGACGGTGAAGCTGAGCGAATGTTCGATACCCTGTAGTCTGATATTCTCGACATTTTCCCGCTGGAAAAGGTCGACGAGCAGACTCTTGATCCTTGAATATTCGCGATTGTGTTCAAACAATTCGCCGTTAAAAACGAGCAGAGGTTTTATCCCCGTTGCAATTTTGTCCACCTTGAAACTGGCCAGACCTTTGTAGTCCTGGACCCCGAATTCCACCATGTCTAGCAGACTGTTATCGAACATTCTACCGACGATGAGACTGTTCGGATGCTTTTTATTGTGAGAAGCAAACACGAATAGCGACGAGTTCAATTTTCGAGAAAATTGCTCCAGGGGTCCCACGTCCTCGAAAGGCAAAATGTTGTTCTTCTTCTGCATCATTCTTGCGTCTGGTTTTTTTATGTCGTACTATAATGGATTAACAAATGATTTCAGGTGGTTTTTATTTTTATTTATTTTTTCTTTACTAAGCAAAGAGAAATCTGACTACTAAGTTAGGAAAAAATCTCACCAAGTCCTTCGAGCAGCTGTTCAACACTTCGCTAGTCCTGCTACCCTTTATAAATAATGTCTGTTTTGCATCTTCCACGATCTTTGGCTCTCTGCTCAATAAAGCCTTCTTTCCTTTCCGGGTTTTCGGTTTTCTTCAGCAATTCAAATTCGTCAATTTTAGGTTAGAACTTATTATTATTATAGGTTAGAATCAATCTATTTTACAGTTAGGATAGATTAACTAAAGTTAATTTCGGTCATTCTTATACTGAGATTGACTACTTTAAGCTCAAGTTAAAATGATTCAAAGTAATGTTGATTAATCTTAGTTTAAAGGCGATTAATTTCAGGTTAGGTTAGCGTAAGATATAGTTCAACTCAAATACTTACACGACTCTTTGTATTACCGGCATCGTTGAGGGTTTTATTCAAGATTCGGTAAGCTATAGATCAATAAATATTCTGGCAAAGCTATAAATCCTCTCGTTTTTTCAATCTCGTTTAACTCGTGACGGAATAGGTTATAGGTTAGGTATTTCCTACACGTGCTGCACCAGCATTGTGTACCACGCGCAAATCAATGCGCGCATAAGCAGTCATCATGCTCGTTCGATTGAGCGGAAAACTTTGAAAGTATGCGGTAACGAGTAGATTTACCGACTGCGAGGCAGCGAATTCGGCTGATCAATTATGTTCGAATTTTTGATTTTTAATTAGGGAAAGAAAATCGTGCGATTATATTCATTTCGAATAAAGTTATATGAAATTTTATTATCATTTCGAGTATTGAGATACTCCCAGGCTTTATCCAAGCTATTAACAGTTTGTGATATTGAAAGAATGATCGACACCTACAATATCGAATTAATTAATCTGTACACGTGAAAGATTCGGGTATTTTTTTCTAAATTCGATCGATTTCTTGTCATTCTTGAAACACGCGTTATTGAACCAGAATAACGATCCCCTAAGGATATTTATCGTCAGGGATTGAATATCTTCGTCTTGTAATACTTGAGTTCACTAATGCTTTCTCTAATATCATCCAGTGCTCGATGATTGAACACTTTACTTGGAGCGGCTTTATATACTTGAGGACACCAGCGTCTGAAAAAACAGAGAAAAAAAACGATACGAAACGAAACAATGTCTTTATTCGTCGCTAAAGTCTCGGGAGAGATTAATTTTATTTTTCTCTCGTTTTTACCTCACGAGTTCTTTCACAGCCGACACATCAATGATCCTATAATGAGCATATTCGTCGACAGTCGGCATATACTTTTTCAAAAATATTCGGTCCATCCATACGGTGTTTCCCGCTATGGGGCATTTCTTTTCCGGTACATTAGCGGCCAGAAAATCATAAGTCATCTGCTCAGCTAAACTCAACGATATTTTACTCGCCCGACAAGCCTCGGTCAAACCACTCTATAGTTAAAACGATTGAAATAAATAAATTTTGTCTTTCGTCTCGTTATTCTATATATATTATACCTTCTCGTGCTGCTGGATGCACCAGGAGTTCATGGAGACAAGAACATCGTCAGGCTGATGTATAATGACGTGAAAATCGTCGCTCACTATCTCGAGGTCGGAATCAGTGACTAAACACGCGATTTCCATGATATGGCACGTGTCTGCGTCCAGACCAGTCATCTGGAACGTGAATTTGAATTTTGAGTTTCCCGCCATTCGTGTTTTATGTGAATAATGATAGGAACTATTGTAGATGACGAAGGAACGGATATTGTAGAGTGATCATGCCGTTGTGAACGAAACGCAACTGTTTTTAGAGTTTTTCCATAGCATATTCAACGTACTTCCATGTCAAGCCAAACCAGACGATCCTCCATATTCGACGTTGTCGATGCCATACCGCGCGCGGTGTCTGTAATAAAAACGTGAAATACTATGTTTGATGGGATAAATAATGGAAACAAATTTCAAGATGACGAATAACGGAAAAATCGGTTCTTTTATGTTCATTTATTTACCGAGCAAGGCCGAGGTGAAGCGCGACGCGCAACCTTTGCCTGTACTCGCGCCTATGTGCCTGTTTGTGGGTAGACTAGATTTGTTAAATAGCGTGGCCCACGTGGCTGGGAAAAATAGCTTTTTGCTACACAGCGAGCTATACGAACTCCGCATCATTGCGTCCGTGCGTTAATAGCCCTAAGCTTATCTACATACATGAATTTGACGGAAGAATGGTGAGCACAAAGACGTTGATTCGAGTTGTTGACGATTTATTCACCACAAAATAACTCAAAAATACGTAAATATCTAGGAACTAGATATCGCATCAGCTGGCACAACAGAGCTGCCAACATTAGAGCGTCGAAGAACCACCAGAGAAAAACTAGGAAGATGAGCAGAGATTTTTAGATATTACAAATAGGGATGTGAGAAGAGAGGAAGAGTTTAATACTGGAAAATTTAATTTATTAAAAAAACACGACGGTTTTATTTTACAGAGAAGAATTCTTAAACGAATTCTCATGTATCGATTTTCTCCTTGTTTCGTCATGACGAGAAAATGCGATTCGTATTTTTCGAATTAGTAAGTATTCGCTTTGAGATGCTCAAAGCTTATAAATAGAGCGATAAGCAAATGCTAAAGCGTCCGAAAATGGCTTTAACGACGCCGAGAGCCCCAGCGCATGCATCTCACGGAGCAAAAGTAGCATTCTAAAGGCACGTATGACTCGGCGGAGAATACGCATTCGTCGGCTATACTCCGCTGATCGAGTTCCAGAAAGGCGTGAACGTGGTTCTCGAAGCATGCCTCTCCACAGTCGCAGTAACGGGCCGTGTCCAAGTACTTGACTAGCCCGCGCGGTATCGTCTCCGCGTCGTAGTTTAATCTGAAATTAATGAAACTATCGATCATTTGGAATCCGACGAATATTTGAAACATATTTGAAAATGCAGGAATACCTAGCTCTCAGAACTACTTTCGCCGCGCTTTCGACGAGAGTAGATACCGCGAACTGATCAAAGTTCGGAACGCGAGAGACGCGCTCTCTCCACGTGAACGGGTTTCCGGCAATGTTTATAGTTTCCAATCGAAGTCGTCTCACGCTTCCCGGAAGACCGCAAAGCCGGTTTTCGTTAATATTAAGGGACCTAGACAGGGAAAAGAAGCTCAAAAATACTACCTCAGTTCATTTCACATGTACTAAGGTGGTTTGAAGCCAAACCCAAGTATTCTTGGCATACCTAAGACCAGACAAGAGCCCAAGGTTGCCCGGCAAAGTCGTGAGCAGGTTGTGATCCAGGTTCAACATCCTCAGGGCGAGTAGCTGCCCAAGATACGGGGGGAGCCACGTCAACTGAACAAATAAAAGTAAAGAAACTATAAGTCTTTAAAGCGAGGATATTTCGAGGCTTTATTGTCTCAAGTTTGGTACGAAAAAGCACCTCATTCTTGCCCAGATCCAAAGTAGTTAGTTTCTTCTTAATAGTTTCCCCATTTAGCCATGTCCATGAGCTCGGGGGAGATTTTCCAAGCTGATTCTCCGCTAGGAGAAGCTCTGTGAGGTTTGCCAGGGTTCCGATCTCCTTGGGCAAACTGCGTATGCAGTTTTTGGACAGATTCAAAACCCGGAGTTGATCAAGCCTGAGGATCTGACGGTCGAAAGACTTTCTCTGCAGTCCGACTATGGCTAAATTCTGCGTTGTTCTAGGGAATCCCTGCAGCGTTGGATACTCGGCGTTGGAAGAGACTGTGTATTTAGTCTGGACCTTTGGCCTGAAGTATTTCTCGTTTAGGATCGGAACCTTGGGTCCTTCTTCGGAGCCAGTTTTAACAAACGCGAGTTTAATGACCCGCAAAAAACTCTTAAGCAGAATAGGATCAGCCTGAATAACGAGATCATGAGGTGGCTGCTTAAGACGTATGGTGCATTTCCCCTCGTGCACAAATCTCGTGAATATATTGCTTATGTTATCAGTGACCTGAAAAAAATGTTTGTTAAAATTAACGCACGGTTTTGGTCAATCGATCATGTTTTGGGTATGGCCAGAGACTCGGTTTGCAAAATGTAGGCAAAACTGTAGCCAAAAGAACGATCTTCGGTGTAAAATAAACCCCAGATTAATACCGTTTATAGTTTAGAAGTTACGAGAGTTTTAAAATCTAACGTATTTCAGCTTTTCGTACTACCTTATATCTGACGCCTTTAGTATCCTGCGCGGACTGGAGAAGAAGACACATCTCTTCCTTCACACTGGGTCGTCGTCCAAAAGACAACGTCGACGCGCGAGGACGTTGACTGCTCCCAGGACATGACCGACTCGTGTCTACTCTCACGGTGCAGATTAACCTCATTATGATCTTCTCTTCGTTTTAGTTTACAGGGCGGAGTAGATTCTTCGATTTGTGCCGCGCTAGAGTCTCACGATCATCGCTCGATCACTCATTGATAAAATCTCAATCTTGTAACAATCTATGCATATTGTATCTCTCTGTGACTGTTTAAACTTTTGTAAACACTGGTTTCTCTTCAGAATAAACACGCAATCTTCTCTCTCACTCCCTCTCTCTGTCGCTTTCTCTCCACGAATTGGACGCGCGTAAAGCTAGACAAATATATGCGTACCGTTTTACTTTCGCGTACTCTGGTCGATTGTCTGAGAAGTTGGTTCGTTCATGTTTGAAGAAACGTCAAAACTCCGCAAGTTATTAACACGTCGAAGTTTGCCCTAGAGTTTAAAGGAAGCCTGCAAAGTACCTCGGCGGTTATCGCCGGGTATTAATCACGAGTTTTAAAATAAGAAGCGGTTTCTTATGACCGCAGGGAGCCACTTCCCTCCGATAATTGTCTTTTTTCTTGTCACATTACTTAACCAAGAAACAAACAGAAAACACAAACGGTCAGAGTCCATCTCCTTAACATAGGACAGCTGAAAACTCGCGAGACAATAACCGATTGTTCAAAAGTCCGGGAGAATGTTTATCTCGCCTAAATACCAGCAACTGCCGATCAATGAGAATCGCCTTATAATATTGTGAATAAAAAGAAACGTCAGAGTGGCATAAGTCCGAATATGTTTTCGACGGAAAAACCGAAGATAATCGACCTAGTTCGACAAAGGGAGCTCAAGGTGGGCTCGGACTAGGTTTTCAGCTTTAAAAAAACCTACGATCAAAAATATAAGGATACATATTTTCCAGGAATCATCAGCCTCGATTTTATCCAAAAAACTCCAAGTTACGGACAATTTTGTCGCTCGTTTAGGACTGGAAAAAGAACTCGAAGGTCACGGAGGATGCGTTAACTGTTTGGAATGGAACGAGACTGGTCAGTAGGTATTTTTTTCAAAACTAATTAACACACTTCTGGATCAGGTAATCCGTAGTCATATTGTTCGCAGAATTCTTGCCTCAGCTTCAGATGACACGCAGGTCATACTATGGGATCCGTTCAGATATACCAAGAAATTAGTACTTCGTACTGGTCACAGTGGAAATATATTCTCCGTCAAGGTGATTATGACCCTTGTCTTCAGCTCTCGTCAATTTCGTCACATAGGATAAGATAAGAGACTAGAATGGTCAGCGATCATCAGTATCCATTCAAAAATGTTCAGAAATCCTTATTTTGGACTTAAAGATGACGAATATTCACGCATTTCCTATTCGCATTTGTTTCTGGCTTCCTCCCTGGTCTAATCTTTCACCCAAAACCTGAAAAACGTTTCTTAAACACGTTTGTATAGTCGGAAAATAAATCGCCTGTAATGGCCGCCAGATCGCTCCACTTGGCGACTTTAACGCACTTGTTCTCTCACCGGGAGATTAATAATCCGAAAAATCGAACTCTGGGTGGTTTTGTGTGACTGAACCATTTAAAAACCGTCAATTCCGTTTAATAGAAACGGGTAAAACAGCTCAGATTCGCTAATGAGGTTCTATCGCTGCTCCGATCCAATTTTCAAATGTATTTAAACTTTTTGCGAGAGGAT
This sequence comes from Rhogogaster chlorosoma, assembly GCA_944452935.1. Classification (NCBI taxonomy): domain Eukaryota; kingdom Metazoa; phylum Arthropoda; class Insecta; order Hymenoptera; family Tenthredinidae; genus Rhogogaster; species Rhogogaster chlorosoma. The sequence continues at coordinate 1,666,253 of OX101801.1, read as the reverse complement.
TTCACACTCGTAATTCTAATTCTGATACTTGCAGTTCATGCCAAAGTCGAACGATGGTGTACTGGTAACAGGTGCAGGGGACTGCTGCGTTCGGGTCCACGATGTCACAGCCTCAGAGACAACGCTGGCATGCAGTTGCCACGCTGGCAGAGTCAAGAGAATCGCAACAGCACCTGGAGTACCGTTCATGTTTTGGACGGCGGGAGAGGACGGATTGATAATGCAATATGACACGAGAATTCCCCACACTTGTTCCTCACAGGAGAGAAGAGGGGTTTTAATCAACCTCGTCAATCACTTGGGGCGGTTCGCGGAGGCTAAATGCATCGCGCTTAACGCTAGGAGGCCGGAGCTCATAGCTGTTGGAGCTAATGATGCATTTGTTAGAATGTATGATAGGAGAATGATCAAACCGTCCGTTCGGCAGGTAGAGATCAATTTTCTGATCCAATCTCTTTGAATTGCAGCATTAATCGATGTGTAGAGTTTAGAATGAACTCTGATCCGTTTAATTCCTTAGGTTGCCCCTCCGTCTAATGTCGACTCGCTGAATGATGACTCTGACGGAATTGAGGGAAGGGCGCATCTTCAACGAGCCGGAAAAGGCGACTTAGATGACAACGTGCCACTGGGCTGCGCCCGGTACTTCGTTGCCGGTATGTTCGAGCGTAGAGAATAGGTACTTTAAATAGATTGAATACATTGAAAGAGTGGAGACTAGAGGAATTGAGTATAGGGTAGGAGGCAAGGGCTGCGGGGATCATTTCTCATCACTTTTCAGGACATCTGAGGACCAGGTACCGGGACCAGAAGAGAAACAGAAGCCTAGCAGCAACCTACCTCACGTTTAGCGCCGACGGAAATGATCTGCTGGTCAACATGGGTGGAGAACAGATTTACCTATTCGATGTGAACAAGGGCAGCAGCTCGAGGTTCATTCCCAAGTGCTTTGATCATAGCCAAAGCGGCGACACACAAGTAGAGACTTACTTCAGGGATAATGATACGCCTGTGTTACCTCCGCAGGTCGAAAACACAAAACAAGAAGTAAGGGCTGGCATAGGTATTTCGAGTGCCATGTGCTATTTCCCTTTGCAATTCCTCTGTAACTCTAACTATCTTGCCAGGCGAATGCGGCCTTTCAAAAACAGAAGTACACCGCCGCTATCAACCTCTACAACAAAGCTATTGCAAGATGTCCCCGCGGCGCAGTACTTTACGGAAACAGAGCCGCAGCTTTCATGAAACGTTCATGGTACGCTGTTCGATACTCAGGAAGTTGAATGTCAAATATTAAACTCATTTCTACTCCGTTTTAGGGATGGCGACGTATATGCAGCTCTGAGGGACTGCCAAACGACGATTCTCCTCGACCCAGGACACGTTAAGGCTCAGTTCAGGTGAGATGAAACCTTGGCAATTCTTACAAGAGAAAAGCAATAGCATTTTCACGCTGTTTCTTCATGAATTCCAGATTGGCCAGGTGTTTGTACGACCTCAACCGAGCGGCAGAGGCTTACAAAGTGATAGGAGACTTCCAGCAGAAGTTCCCTGATCTTGCGACGAATTCCGCATGCCGGGCTTTGTACAAAGACATCAAAGAGACTATGGGATCCGGTTGGTATTAGACTTCAGGATAGCTTTCCCGTAATTTTGGCTATTTTTAATCAAAGATATTTTCACTTTCTTCAGAGGAAGACGACGAAGAAGAGACCGAAGAGGCTGACGAAGAGGAAGAGAAAGACGAGGACGATTTTTCACCACCTCAAATAGCTCCTCAGGGATTATCAACGCACGAACGACAGTGGAGACAAAACAGCGTTGATTACGAGATCAGATTCTGCGGGCATTGCAACACGACGACTGATATCAAAGAAGCGAATTTCTTTGGAAGGTATAAAGTCCGGAAATCTTGTAGTAACTACTTAGAATCGGAAATTATTATCTTTTTTAATCTTCTCCCCACAGCGATGGACAGTACATAGTCGCAGGATCTGATGACGGATCATTTTTCATATGGGATCGAGAGACAACAAACATTTTACGGATTTTACGTGGAGATGATAGTATAGTTAATTGTCTCCAACCACATCCGACTTCTTGTCTGCTTGCCACAAGCGGAATCGACCCAGTTATTCGACTTTGGAGTCCATGGCCGGAGGTAAAGTAGAGAGAAGCCTTTTTTGTTCCGTTGAATAAATCCCCTTTATCATTGTCTCGTTCATTTTTTCTCTCTTTTTTTTCTTAGAATGGAAAGGCGAATCCCAGAGATATAGAAAACCTAGAGGATGCAGCTTCAGCTAATCAGGCAAGGATGAAGAGCAACCCGTTCGAAATGATGTTGAGAAATCTGGGGTACAGAGTCTCGGGACATGATATGCCTTCGGGAAATCAAGGGGATGAACACGACCGGCAGATGAGTCCTACGCAGACTTCTCAACCGTTGAATTGCCGACAGAGCTAAGAGCAGAAGAGAAGGGAAGGGAAGGGAAGAGAAGGGACCAGCAGTTAATGAATTTTGGCTCCCTAAAGAAGAACGAGAAGCAGATACATAGATAGATAGATGGAGGCGTAGAGTAAATATGGGTGGCAGGAGAAAGTGAAAATTTGTTGTACAATTATGTTTTAATTATTAATATACAGATTATAGAGTTTTATCACGATTCTTGATAGTAAAAAGCAAGGCTTCTTGTATGAAAATATTAATCCATACATAGTTCCATAGCTGCGTACCCGACCTTCGACGCGAAGGAATAACTAACAACTTTTCTGCACTCAATCGTTGATAATAAATTAGCTAAAAGTCTTTACTCTGCAGTGGCCGTTGTGGACACACGTTCCGCGTTCAGCGAGGCCACTGATTAGAGACAAAAGGCCACAGGCACGATTCGTCGTGGCTTTAAAAAGTGTAAAATTCGTTTCTCCATAGGGAATCGACGCTTTCGAGCAAGTTGAAATTCGTCACTCCGAGGTAGACGTAATAGACTGATAATTTGAACAACGACCATTGACGCTCCAACGAAACAAGCCACTTTGACGATCTCGTCACAGAAAACTTTAACTTCTCGTCGTAAACTGATTGCACACAGCATTTCGACATCTCGATGAAAGCGGACATTCTGAAAAGACAAAAGGACGGGAACTTTGTTTAGCTGATAGAAACGAGGCTTTGTATTCTCTGATCAGTTACCTGGCCTGCGTTTTAAGAGTGTGTTCAATTCCTCTCAGTAGATCGTTCGTTTTTAATATCAACAGCATCTGCCGATTTACATTCTCCAGGACTTCGCTAATTTGCGGTAATACTTTGGGCAGTTCTTCCTGGAAAGCGTCCCTCTGTAAATCCAGAAAATCAATCAATCAATGCGAAATTATGAGAGGAATTTATTAACTCAATACCGAGGGTCAACGTCTCTCGCATACCTCGTTAGCCGTGAATTTCGTCTTCTGAATACCAGCTAGTATCGTATCCCAGCTACGGCCTGACACCATGCAGACAAGGAGTCCGTACAGGTTGCCGACTCCTAGGCCTTCCGCGTGTTTTCGCATCTGGATTCTATCGCCGTTCAATATTGCAAGCCAGAGTTTCGCGTATTCCCATCTAAACTGGTCTGAGAGTGTCTGGAAGGAGAGAAAAGTGGAGAATTAGAAGATTGTTACGTAAAATTACGACTGTGGGGAACAATGAACCGTTTATTTATTACCGCATACAACCCGTGATCGAGAAGCACGATTTCTGCCTCGTGTCCGTTGTTCTTTATCAATATATTTCCCGGGTGAGGATCCGAGTGCACAAAACCGGCGACGAATATCATCCGGCTGTACAGCCTGCCGAGCTTACCGCTCACTTCGAACGGGTTTAAATTGTTCTCCTTCAGGTAGCCGACGTCGTTCACATGCCCACCGTCGAGAAATTCCATGGTAAGCACCCTCGAAGATGAGTATTCCCAGAAGATGTTTGGAATCTGATCGAAAAATCGAAGAAAGATTTAGAAAAAAGCGAGAACTGATCATCCGGCGAGATCTAGAATTTGATTCGGGGGAAGAGATCACCTTCAGCCAACGGAAATCCTTGAAGAGGGACTTGACCTTCTCTGCATTTCTCCCTTCTAATGTGAAGTCTAGTTCCTGTGGAATGTTCTTTTTGGATTCGTCGACTATCCAGTCGAATTTGAAGTCTGGGAAGACCCACGACGTTATCTTCACCAGGGCAGCCATAGTCTTGATGTCTACATATGAGTTGGACTTCACTGCTCTGAAAATATATGAGAGAGAAAATTTTTATCCTCAGATATGATCGTCTTTCCAGGAACAAATCACATCCTAGAACTTTATATCATCTTCTCACCTGTGCTGTACTTTGATAGCCACTGATCTTCCGTCTCGTAAAACGGCTTTGTGAACCTGCGCTAGACTCGCAGTACCTAACGGCGTCGGATCTATCGACTCGAATATCTCTAAGGCCTGAAAAGGTACAAGAATGGAGAATTTTACATCGTCTTAATCGGAATGAGCTAACTACACTAAATTCTTATCCTAGACTCAGGATAACAAGGAATAAGTTGTGAATGGACTCAGTGCAGTCTGTAAATCCTAATTAAAAGAGGAAAATCAATCGAAGAAAGAGACACTAACATCCTTTTTAAAATCTTCTTTGATCACGGTCAGTATATCAGCGAAAGTTGACTGTGGTGCGGAACTGTGCAGTATGCGCAGTGTTTGCACGTATTCTGCAGGGAGTAGATAATCCAGAGCTCCTATGTGCTGGCCGACCTGAAAAACGGTGGGTTATATTATACAGCCAATATTGAGGGTTCAGAAAAGCCCGATTTTCGATGCAAACCTTTATGTAAACACCCTTGTTCGCGCAGCACAGGTCCAGCAGCTTTTCAGCCCCATACAAATGCACTGCGGATTTCAGCCTCGCGTACTCGGGAGACTCTTTATCCAATTTCCCAGAGTACAGTTTGCTTTTGTAATGCGTTCCGATCTCGAATACCTGCGCGATTAATATTCAGGGTCAGTTTTTTTCGAACGGGAATATTTGAATTTCATTGAAAAAAAACATAAGCTGATCAAGAATAAGTAGTCATTTTTATGTCGAAAGGGCGGATATTGTTATCTGAAAAACCTGAAAATCTCAATTCGAATTTCAAACGGTACGGCGAATTGCCGCGCCGCGGGAATTTCATGCGGATAAGATAACTGTACTTCGCACCGGTGGAATATAGTCGCTGAATGACTAAACTGAATCATTAATTAAGCCAGGTTCCGTATTTCTAATTTTGAAAACGTATTTTTACGCCGTGCGTGTCACGCATTTTGAATATACGTACCGTGGCAGCGGCGCGCGCAAGTCGAACAACCCCGATCGCTCCTACGTCGTATTCATTGGCCCTGAGCGAGGCTAGAGTTCCAACAGCGGCGCCAGCTAGGGCAGAAATAGCCAGAACCCGGCGCCTCGACGGGAGGCTATTTCTCAATCTGAAATTGAGAGGCGCATGCGCGCAATGACGTCATTCGATTAAAACTCATGCACTGGCACGTGTAGTAACGTCACGTAACGTAACATAACATAACATAAAATAATGAGGCAGTGCATTCTAATCTGCATAATAATTCCTGCACAATTCTTACCTCAGCATTTTACAGCGGTGTAAATCCTATCCAGGATCACGAACGGCCCAAAACTTCCACGGCTATTATCACAACTATATCAACCGCGTACCGCATTACTCGGACTTTCCTTCACTTTACTTTCCCCGTTTAGATTCTTGACTAAATTTCACTGCTGATGCAACTTTCTCGGGGAACGACATACCCCCGTGTGTGCGTGCCTCTAGCGCGCAAGCTATTTCGTATATGTGTCAGTAGTACCAACGCGTAAACCTAGACCCTGAAATTCCATAATTAGTTGTGGAAAACGGAGATAGATGTCTGCCTTGAAAATCGAGAATAGTCGGATGTTACGGCGCGTTTTTTTAATCCTTTTATTTTTTCATTTACAAATAGCTAGCTAATCTTATCTCGCTTACTATCACTTTACCTGAACTGATTCTTTTCCAACTGTATAGGGGTAGAAATAACTGTAGAATTTAAAACCAATCAACCGTAATAGACACTTTATACTGTAGATATATGTACATGTAACAATGAACTTAATCGTTATACTAACAATAAGTTATACAAATCACAATAAGAAATTACATCACCCAATAATGCTAATAGTAATAATACATCGCTAGGAATAGCGTAGAAGTTCATTTTTTGATCGTTAAAAACCATCAGCCTTAATAAAATAATTTTCCTACTATCTTTCACTTATAAAAGTACGTACTTCTGTTTCTTCTATTAGTTACAAAAAAAAAATAAAAAATACCCGAGGCGCCAGAGAGCTGAAGTATTCTTAGTTTTCAAATAACAAACGAATCTATAAGTAAGAATTGAAGTATAAAAAATAGTCTATAAACCGTTTGTTCTTTTCTTCATAAAAGTTCTCCAATTATTCTCCAATATTTAGCCAATCCCTTGGCTCTCTCAACACACTCACAAGCTTTGATTCCTTGGAGTCTGGCTCTGGCTTGTGCATGTATTGCCATTTCTGAAAAATAACAATCGTAGTTATAATTCATCACACATATCGGATGTAGAAAATGTCGGAAATACCCACCGCTGTTAGGGGTAGAGACATAAGTATGCTTTCGATCCGGGCCCCAGGAGTAAACAGCCCAAACTTAGTCCCTCTATCATAGATGAGATTGAATTCCACGTATCTCCCTCTGCGCAGTAGCTGCCACTGTCTTTCGGCGTACCCATAGCCGTCGTTTTTGTGCTTTTTGACTGAAAAATGAATCGAATTTTGAGCAAAACTTTAGTGAAATGAAACAAAACAGTCGTTTTTTCTTCGCCAAACCCACCCAAAGGTATATAAGACGGTATAACCGCCTCTGCACAATTAGTTGTAAACTGAAAAGCCTCCTCCTGACTCGGCTCGTCCAAATCATCAAAGAAAATCCCTCCGATTCCACGCCTTTCGCCTCTATGCGGTATGGAGAAGTAATCGTCGCACCATTTCTTGAACTTTGGGTAATATGACTTGCTGCTTTTGTCGCAGGCCTGCTTAAGTGTCTTGTGGAAGTGCACGGCATCGGCCTCGTCCAGGTAGTAAGGTGTCAGGTCTGTCCCGCCCCCAAACCACCACTGCATAAAGGACAGAATGGTTTTAAAAATGGTTTCTAAATCGATGGCCTAATTCCGGTCTTCTAGTCCTCAATACCTCGAGAGTTCCGTCGGTATTGGTCACCTCGAAGTACCTGTAGTTGAAATGTACGGTTGGAATCATAGGATTTCGTGGGTGAATAACAGCGCTGACACCTGTGGCAAAAAACGGGAGCGCTCCTCCTTCGGACAGGTTTTTCCCTCTGAAATTAGAACCTTGTAGGTCTATTCGACGAGTGGATCTCTAGGTAGATATGACTACCTCGCTTTCATCTGCTTGACCGCCTCAGTGGGCAGGTTTCCGTGAACGACTGAAATGTTGACTCCAGCCTTCTCGAAGACCTGACCCTCCTCAAGGATGCAAGACACGCCTCCCCCGCCCTCTTTTCTCGTCCAACGATCAACCCTGAATTTAGAATCGTCAGTCTCCTCAGATTCTAGCGCTCTGCAAAAGTCTGCCTGTGGAAGAAAGGGCGAAATAAAGGCCAGGGATCAAACGCTACTTTTTTTTAACTATCCCCTTCAATCACACCTGGATCTTCATTATCATCAACTCCATTCTGGCCTGCATACTGGAGCGATCCTTCTCCAACTTGGATAAATCTGTGATCGGCTCAGCCATGAATTTTCCTACATCTATTGCATCAGAAGTTCCCTTTGCTGGGCCAAAGATTGTAAACATTCCGGCCAGCATTCCGGCGGTTTGTATGGTCTTGCTAGTTTTTCCTCCATGAGTATTAGTTATGACGAAACGAACCCGGGTCCACGTCTTGTAGCAAACGTTGAAGACCATGATGTTCGCGACGGTTTTAAACGCGAATTATTAAGACGAATGGAAAGCGAGAGTTCCGGACGTATGACACGTCAGTTTGGTCTCTAATTTAAACGGAATAATTTAATCGACATAACCCCTTATGCCACGTTGTCGACACGGAGCTGCACGGAGCCGATGGCCCAATGACGACGACTGTGGTGGGGGCATGGGGATGTTATGAATGATACGCCATCTTGACAGTGTTCCCTATAACTACCACTATCAATTCATCTTTTTTTTATTGTTTCGCGTCTCTGTGTGCATGTTGTGTCAACCGGTGTACAGTGTTTTCGTACTACGTTATCACGCGCCGCGTATTTCTGGTATCACAACCTATTACGTTTAGACTCGTGGGATTGTTTTTCTACCCAGAATATCGGAGACAGTAGTGCAACGCGCGTAGTTGTCTCGTGTGCATAATTTCTATACGACTTGTTTAGATCCATTTGACAAAAATCTTTTAGAGCTGACGCTGGGAGGTTCTCCTGCGTATTGGTGAATAACAGAACTTGGGAATCTCTTCTATCAACGGCGTACAAAGATGTCTACCAACGTAGCGGTGATATTTAACTCTTTCCAAGACTATCTTAACACGGAACAGGAACTCCGCGAGGTATGTGATCCGCGTCGCGACACATCGTCGTCGTCTGTTTGTTTCTTCATTCGAAATTTGAACGAACACTTCGTCGTTATATATTTTGTTACAGGAAATCCGAACAATAGTCAAAGAGATCGAGCAAAGCGCCAGGGAAATTCTGATGGTACTACAAAATATACACAACGAAAATACCTCCGAAGAAAACACTAGTACGACTGTCAAATTCCTAGCACAATATATACACCCACTGTTTTACATCTAACTAAATTTCTAACTTTCTTTCACCTCTTTACTCTCCGTTCAGTTGTCTCCGAGCATTGCGCCAAGGCGAGAACTTTATTCGAGGATGTCAGGAAGGGGTACGCCAAACTTGCAGCAGTCGTTCCCAAAAACCAATACTACAGGTTTCATGAACATTGGCGATTCGTCACGCAGAGATTATGCTTTTTGGCTTCTCTGACGATATATCTAGAGGTGAAAATCCTCGTGCATAAAGACACTGTCGCAGAAATACTAGGAGGTGATAAATGAGAAATGAGAAATGGGAATTGGGTGGATTTTGGAAATCTACCAATCCCCTGCGCACGCATTAACAATCTTAAACCATTTTTCAGTCAAAAGCAATCGGGAGGAGGGATTTCATTTGGATCTTGAAGACTTTTTGATGGGATTGCTTCAGCTCTCGTCTGAATTGGTAAATCGGCTGTTCAGAATTTGAGATTTGTTAAAATCGACATGCTGGAGTAATTTGGTTTTTTTCTTTCAATTCCAGTGCCGTTTTGCGGTAAACAGCGTCACAAGTGGCGACTACGACCGTCCGATAGAAATATCCCGGTTCGTAAACGAGCTGAATGCCGGTTTCCGGCTGTTAAATTTGAAGAACGATTCTCTACGCAAACGATTCGACGCCCTGAAATACGACGTGAAAAAAATCGAGGAAGTCGTCTACGACCTGAGCATTCGTGGACTCAAACCCGCCGCAACAACGGCACCTGTCGAGTCGAAATAAACTCGACTCGTCTCTTATTACGTTTTTCACATTTATAATATGTACGTATTTATATGTATGCATTAACGCCGCAGAGCGTGAAATAATCCGCAAGTTTATTAACATACTCTGAGAAATAATCTGGCCCCTAAAGCTAGGTATATTATCGCGCGGGACGTGTAAAAGCCCAACTTCTTTTATAATAATTGATATACTATCGATTGGTAATAAAAATGACAAAAACTGGGAATTTCTCTCCCATTTTACTATCATATTATAATTTCTTCGTTCTCCTAGGAGTCTACCCCATTTTTTCAAACATTCGTTTCATCGATACAGCATTTCTAAGGTTCTAAGATATCCTAAACTAATCGGATAGGAAATAAATCGCGGTTTTCTACAACAATAAGTTTTCTGTATTTCAGAAGTGAATCTAGTTTGATTCATTTCGAATCTAGCGGTTCTGTGAGTCTCGCCATCTATCAGCTTTCCGGGGATGTCCCTTGAGTATCTATCTGTTATAACGATCAACTAACTCGAGTTTATAGTTAGTCAGAAGAGCCGAAATAGCGCCTCCTCGCGCCCTCGGCGGGAGTGCGACATTTCGTTAGACTTTCCTGTCTGTGTACCGCCGCGGGCGGGTTTCGACCCCTGGCTAACGCGAACGGTGCAAATGGCTGTGCGTCGGCCATGATGGCTTTTAGCAGGGACCGTGTCACGCAAACATGTTTTCAAGGTGATATTCCTCGTTTCGTGACTGAGTGACCGTGTTCTAGCGCGATGGCCGGCAAAGAATGAGGCTTTGAGCGTGTTCGGTGCCGGGTGAAACGGCCGCCGGGCCTCCGCGAGGCCGCCAACTCGGGCCTTAAGGTGTGCGTGCGCGCGGGTATACCCGCGGGTGAAAACGCAGTGGGTTGTCAACAGACACGGGTAAAGTGCGAGCGAGCGAACTAGCGAGCTAACGAGCGAGCGAGATCGTAGCTGCCGAAGATGAGCAAGCTGTCGTTTAGGGCGAGGGCGCTCGACGCCTCAAAGCCAATGCCGATATACATGGCCGAGGAGTTGCCCGACCTCCCCGATTACTCGGCTATAAACCGGGCCGTTCCCCAGATGCCAAGCGGGATGGAAAAAGAAGAAGAATGCGTGAGTTAAACACGACTCAACTACATCATATCACACAGCATGTTTAACCGTCGCCATCTTAGACAGAGGCGGGATAAGTTTATATTTACCGCCAAACGATGGCGCCACTCGTACACACTCCACATCTACGTCCTCTTCGGAGAGTAGATAACCCTCTTTCCCCCGGGGGGGAAAGTTTCATGCACCTGTCTCTCCACGCTTATCCCTGTCACATTTTCTACTCCATAGGCAATTCCCAACTCTCCGTAGACGAGAAACAACAAACAACACTCGACGTGTTTCAATCTTCGCACACCCAACGTTACCATGTTGATATCTTTCTCTTTCAGGAACATCATCTCCAAAGAGCCATATGCACCGGTTTAATCATTCCTACACCAGAGGTTACCGACATGGCAGACGTCGAGGCCTACGACAAAATTTATCCCTCTGACTACAAGCTGCCAAGACAACTTATACACATGCAACGTACGTCCGCCAGATCAAATAACATTGCGAATCGTGAAGCGGAGATTGATACTTACGATATACTTTGGGAAAAGTCACCCAATTTCATGTTCGAAATTCTACTATTCAGATTCCTGTTCAACTAACTAATCTCACTTTCCATTAGAAGAAATGCTTCGTCTAAATACCGAAGGAAATTTCATTTATGGTTTTTCTTTAATTGTTTAGCGTTCGCGATGGAACAGGACATTCCCGACTACGACATGGACTCTGAGGACGAAAAGTGGGTCGGTGCTCAGAGTAGAAAAATGGACCTAACTCCCCTACAGTTTGAGGAGATGATGGATAGGCTGGAGAAAAGCTCGGGTCAAACCGTTGTTACGCTTAACGAGGCGAAGGCCCTTCTCAAGGAGGACGACGACCTCATCATTGCGGTTTTTGACTACTGGCTTAACAAACGCTTGAAGACAGTGAGTGTCGGCGACTTTTCAATGGGGATAAACAAAGGAATCAAAATTCTAATCTGTTTTCTGAACCTTTTCAGCAACATCCCCTTTTACTAACGGTGAAAACTGAGCATCGGACTGGTTCGGCGGCAAACAATCCTTACTTGGCATTCAGACGGCGTACGGAGAAAATGCAGACTCGTAAAAATCGTAAGAATGATGAAACGAGCTACGAAAAGATGCTCAAACTCAGAAGGGACCTTAGCAGGGCGGTCACTCTTCTCGAACTTGTTAAAAGGCGGGAGAAAACAAAACGCGAACATCTTCACCTTACAATAGAAGTTTACGAGAAGAGGTGAGAGATGAACGAGTAATTTTTGTCTTGAAAATTTGAAGAAGTGGGTTTTCTAAGCCCTGAAAACTTTCCCCCCTCAAACCACAACTGAAATTCTTTGTTCCAAAACTCCAGGTACCAAGCGCAAGACTTTAGCGGACAAGTGCTGGCAGAGGTTTCAGCGTTGAAGGCATCGAGACCAGCGTTTGCTCCGCTTTTCACAAACCAGTTCGGTGTGCATCAAAACTGGGCAAATAAAGTATCAGGAAAGGTGTGTGAATTAGTTTCCATTATGTCGTTGAAACTGCGAATTAAACTCTACCTTGGTATCGAAATTTCAAGGAGGAAGTTTTGCCGAGGAAAGAAAAAAGGCCGTACAAAAAACGGAAGCATAAAGCAGACGGCAGAGGGACCGGGGGTTCTGTCGGCGGTGTTGGAGGGCCGGATGACGGTCTGCTTAGAGAAAGTGGGGTTGCCGGTAGAGGCGGGCGAAGCGGGGCACTCGGAAGTGGGCTGGACCCGCTGGCCAGCTCTGATGACGACGGGCCACATCCTTGCCATTCCCAGCCATCTCTTCCTTCCGATCGGGACGAAGACGACGCCGTTGATGAGGGCCAGTTCGCTTTCAGAAGGAATAAAAATTGTACCTATTTGTCGGTGAGTATTAGATTCTTTTAATCTTCTAGTTTTCGGCAATATGAATCAATTTTAGTTTACAGAACATAAGAATGAAAGTATTTTTAATTTTTTGTTGTTGTATTCAAAGATCGTTTCAGACCTCTATACTATTTTTAAATCGTTGTTGTATTTGATATAATTAAAGTTTATGAATTTTTTGTCTCTTTACAGCCAATTTCTGGCGGTCTTGGTAACTGGCCATGGTGTGAGAGGAGTGAAGGAGGTTCCGCGGACAAGAGGTACAGATTTGCACCGACTAGTATAAGTAATCCATCGCCAAGATGCGTGGGTTTAACGAGGCGGCGTATGGGGAGAGGAGGAAGGATAATCCTGGACCGTTGCACGACTGACGTAGACGACGTATGGTCTTCCCTGGACTTTACGATACACGAATCTAAGCGGGATGAATTCCTCGAGCCCATGGAACCAAACGGAAAGAAGGAGTGGCTACATTTCCGGCCGAAAACACCCCCTCTGTCTGAGCAGAACAACACACCAAGCGAGGAAAGCAGCGAATCGGAATCCGAATCTGAGGCAACGAGACGTGAGGCTTTACCGGCGTATCCCTTCCCACCAGAGGCAACTTCTATATGTATCGACATAGAGACGGGAAATAAAACGGCGACGTCGACAACGACGACTACCACGAGCGGGGTCAACGAGGAGCCGCCGTTTACGTCAGAGTTCAACATCTCCGATTATTTCCCTGTAGAATTTATCTCGGACTTTGATATCGCCGTGTCGGGTTGTGCAAACGTGAGTTCGGTTTCAAAGAGCGGTCCTAACAACGGACAACATACAGACATTAGCAGTAACACAGCGAGTGACCAAAGGACAGATAATAATCATATTATTGGATCCTCGCGTTTTGTTATATCGCCAATCGTCGGGAGTCTACTTTCTCAACCAAGTCAGCAGACCCCGCGATCGCAGTGTACCAGTAGTAGTAGTAGTAGTAGTTGTAGTAGTAGCGGTAGTGGTAGTTATAGTAATAATTCCGGCGGTACTGGCTCCGGTAACGCCAGTGCTGTATCGACAACAATAACAACAATAACATCGGTTGCAACGGCAACGACAACGACAACAATAGCCAGTGTTACGGGGGGGCAACAAACTCGCTGGACTTGGTCGGGCGCTGCGATTAACGCCGGTAATACACAAGCGACAACGTCGTCTAGTAGTACGTCATCCTCCTCCTCTTCGTCGTCGTTGTCTACCAGGTGTAGCACCGTGGTAAATGATAACCAAGCCCAAACCCAGTCCCAGGTACAAACAAATCGACATTCTAGGCACCACAGACAATCGTCGATAAATCACAACAGTCCCCAACAGGCCCCGATATTGTCAAAGTCGTTAACTAGTCCTACGAATAATCGGAGTGTTGGAGGAGGCGGAGGAGGAGGAGGAGGAGGTGTTGTTAGTGTTGGGGCGGGGGGTACGGTTATTACGAACTTTGGTAACGGGCATCAGAATGGGCCTACTAATGCGCCCTGCACTTACCACCATAATTCAAATTTGAATAATTTGGGGAACCGGTCCGCCTCTCCTCATCATTCTGTTAACAATCAGACAGGCAGTACGGTTATCGAACGTGGTATAATTACGACGAATACTATGACGACGACAACGACGAATATATTGTCGCATAAAATACAAAACCCCCCGGGTGTATTAACACAGAACAAACTTGCGAACATTGCGAGACAACAACAACAGCAGCAGCAACAACAACTATTACACCAACAGCAATTACAGCAGCAACAATTACACCAGCAACAGCAACAATTGCAGCAGCAGCAACAACAACAGCAGCAACAACAACAACAACATCAACAACAGCAGCAGCAGCAGCAGCAGCAACAACACGCGCAGAATCAAGCACAGCAAATCCCCACACCTGGGGAAATTACGCTTAATAGTAATAGGTGAGAATAGTTTATATCTCGTCCGTCCATCCGCGTTATTTCGTGTAACTTAGCTAGCTATCGCTGACAAAGGTAAATAGCGAACGAGGAAAAAAGAAAGAAACGAGTAAAGAAGTAAAGAAGTAAAGAAATTAAAAGAGAGAAAAAAAGGAATGTACACCCTGTGCCGCAATCTCTTTAGCACCGGATACCCAACACGCGTGCAGCAGTCGTGCTCCGTGAAAGGGGGAAGAAAAAAACAAAAAACAAAAAAAAAATAATAATAATAAATAAAAAATATAAAGTCTGTCTTTTAGCCGAGGCAGGATAAACCCCGATTGTAAATATAACTAAGTCTTTCGTGTATAATAGAGAAATTTGATATATATATATATATATACATTATATATATATTAAAGAAAAGAGAAAACAAGAAAAAAAAAAATACAATTATTACTATATTTATGATTTACGAATCGACGATGCGCGCTTGGATGATGTGCACGCGGTCGGGCTTGTAGATCTCTGCTTTGCTGAACGCCGGTAATGGTAATTTTGAGGCGTTGTTTATTTACTTGTAGAGCTAAAGCAGGGGTTGAATTCAATCAGTTCTCGCTAGAGGACGGTTCATGATAAAGGCCGACCGTTCTGACGCGCTGCAATACTATGTGTATGTTGAATTACGTTACGATACTATACGATGCGATACGTTACTTTGGAGGCAACATTCCCGTTTCCAGTAATATGTAGCTTCGTCGATCCTTCCTTTTCCCTCTTATAAAAAAAAAATATAAAAAAAAAAAAAATACCTTTTTGTCGTCGCGCGCGTCTCGCTCTTGATCATCGAAGAGAAAATGTAATAGAAATAATAATAATAATATTAATAATAATAATAATAATAATAATCATTATCATTGTTTTGGGTGTTCGGAGCGCGCGGCACGGGACGATAGAGATATAACGAGATAGCGAGACATTGAGAGAGAAAGAATACGTGAGAATGATCGTGAAAAAGGAAAAGAGAAAGGAAGTGAGAGAAAGAGAGAGAGAGAGAGAAAGAAGGCCCGGTGGTCGCTTGGCGCGACACGGGCCACCTGTAACCCTCCCCCTTTCCCCCTACCCCCTATTTCCCCCCACACAAATACAAACACATTGTAAATAAATACTGTTAATAAAACGTCTGCTTAATACAATCGCTTGCTCAGTTTCTTTATTCGTTTATTTTAAGTTTTCAGTTTCAGTTTCCTCCTTTTTTATTTCCTTACCTGCGCAGCTCGTTTTCGAAAAAAATCGAACGCACCCAACAAACTAAGACGGATTCCGATTGGTAAATCTCGCTTTTGAGAGTATGTATCTGGATTGAAACGATTGAAGAACAAGTACAACAGACGTGAAAGAACCCCGCACTAATCTTATGGGAATTGGCTTTCGGTGGATTTGAAAAATTTTGAAACACTTTCGAGATACGGTCGTTCTGATCAAAAGTCTCAATGGGCGAAATACTTTCTATAGAAAAATACGACTGGTAGCGGCGCCGGAAAATCATTATTGTTCATCGATCGCACGTGGATGAGCTAGCGTGCGTCTGCATGTCAGCATTGACGCACCAAGGCAAAAATGACTTCAATTGACTTCTGCTGATTTCAACTAACTCCAACTGACTGTAACTGACCTCAACAGATTTCGACTGACTTGAATTGACTCCGACTGAATTTGACTAACTACTCAGCTAGGTGTACACTTGATTCAAGGTTCGGCCGGTAGTCAGTTACAGTCAGTTGGAGTTAGTTGAAATCAGCTGAAGTCAGTTGAAGTCATTTTCGCCCTACTGCGTCAATGCTGACGTACAGACGCACGCTAGCTCATCCACGCACGATCGATGAACAATGATTTTCCGGCGCCGCTACACTTGTATTTTTCTATAGAAAGTATTTCGCCCATTGAGACTTTTGATCAGAACGACCGTATCTCGAAAGTGTTTCAAAATTTTTCGAATCCACCGCAAGCCAATTCCCATAAGATTAGTGCGGGGTTCTTTCAATTCTCTTTTATTTCATTCGAACCGGATGCTCTGAAAATCTGATCGATCAAAGTGAACAGATTTTCGCTCAATTTAATCTACAATAGAATACCCCAGCGTAGATTTTACGATATTTTTCGCTTTCTGGTCAAGCTGCAGTCGTAATCTATAATGTGGTTCAACACTGTGGGTGATTTCACCTTGTATATGCTGCGGACTTTTAGGGTGAAAAGGAACAACCCGCCCGACATTTATCCATGTAAGTATACAATTCTGTGCAACTATTCACCGTACGTTTCACGACAAGCTGATTATGATGACAGATCTGATTTTTGCGTTTATTGATGCAGTCGTATATGCACGAAAAAAATGATTGAGATAAAAGTTTAACGGTATCAAAGAAACGTCACGAATCTTGTGTGTTACGGGTACTTTAACAGGTATCAAGGCCGCCTAACTTTTTTTTGTTGAATAGAACCCCGTAATTTATATTCGACAGTTTTATAGCCGTTTCTAAAACAAATCCTGCAACGGTATGTAACAGCTCACTATAAATTGGGTGCAATAAACCATAATTAGGAAAGGGTCCGTTTGCAGGAATTCCGTAAGACGGAGTGAAATTCGAAAATTCACATTTAGAATACTCGTGGCATATAGCTTCATGAAATCATATTATTCACTAATGTTCAATAACTCTTAACATGTCTGTACATGTCCTCATCTTGAGAGAAGTCACGTAAATAAGCGCGCAGGTACAGACACCGAAGACTCGTGTCTGGGAAATTTCAAACTTTTTTGGATGATGTCGAATTACTTGATTAACTGTTCATACCTACTTGAATTGCATAAAAATGTTAATGACATCTTTTTTGCGTTAACTGAATCATCTGTTCACATGCGTGGATATTACAGCAACACTCAAGAGACTGGTGATAAGTTGCGATCAGGTCCGGAGCCGTAGGGGACCAGGATCATCAAATTGAAATAATAAAACACTTTGCGCGGGAGCGAGAGCGAGGCACCGACTCAATAATATTTATATCTATACATATGTATATTCGTAAAGCGTTAGACACATGTATATGCATGCATAGTTTATACCGGAAGGGGAACCCCCGCCTCGCGCGCATATGCTCGCGCTCTGCAACAGCGCAGCTATCTGCAACTATACGAGGTATACACCTATACATGTGTACGCAGTACGAAATCCCTGCTAAGCCCTATAGGATTGCGCCTGTTTTTACGAGGGGCGCGTGAGGAGGCGTGCAGCATGCATTATAGAGTAGATTTTGATGAATCGACTCCGTTTCTTTTTTGTTGTTATTCTTTTCTTCTTTCGCTACCCGATTTTTATTCTCTGCCGTCGTCATCAGCGCCAGAGCAGGTCAAGTACCTTAAATTCGAGGTAGGTGTATATAGAAGGCAGAAGCCCTGCAGCCTGGGACTTTACTGATAAGAGATTTTGGCGGCGATCATCTCGGCGGCCCGCCTTGAAGACTCCACGACCCTAGGGAGGGGACGATGAGGAGTGGAGGGGAAGAGGACCGGTCGATACTCGCGCAAGCCCGCGGAAGGAAGAGGAGCAAGAGGAATCCGCGAATAATCGGCGATTACGCCGAGCTGGAAGCCGCCGTCATAGCGGAGGGGTTATATTCACTTATGCCTTTATCCAAAGCACCGTAGACATGGTATAGCTGTTAGTGCGGTAAACGCCCAGTTTCTCGCACGCCACGTATTCAAGCTTGATGAGCCCATACCTAGTCCTAGATACCAGAATAAATATGAATGTGAATATGGCAAGCATAACTCGTTCTGCGACTATCAATAATTAGTTCCGCCATAAAACGGAGAGATTGAAACGTATCCTTTCTTTTTCTTTGGCTGGTTATTCAGAAACCTGGCAACAGTCTTCTATCATAATCCTACGATAGCATATATATATCGGTATACCGTGGCCTAGGAATAGAAGGAATCCAGTAATTCAACAATGAATGATCGTCACCTTGTTGTGACGTGTCGTTTCGGAGGGTATATTGTTAGCTTCGTGCTAAAAAAAACTCCAAAGGGAGAGAAAACGATATAACAGGGTGCAGCGGCTCGCATCGCGTAACCCAAACAACGTCGTTGTATAGTTGTCGTCTTTGCAAGGTGGCGTCTGCTCAGGGAGGAAGAGAAGTCTTCTCCGGGTTGTGGAGGAATAAAAAAATGTCAAAAAAAAGACTAGGAGCCGGAAGCTAGACAAGTACGACTTGGACAACCGTTTAAAGGTTAGGCGTCTCAAGTGCTCTTAATTGCTCGAGTAGTTCTAGCTGGCGACGTCGGTTTGTCAAGTAGGCAGTTTATAGAGCTGAGTGGTTTCGCTGCTAATTTTGTTTCGATAGGCCCGCCTTCACCCTCAGCTTATCGCCCCGCGCGGAGCCTAAAAACGTGTGACAAAGCCCGCGCGTTCACTCTACATACAGAGCTCCACTACATGCAGCGGCAGGGAAGAAGTGGCGTTGAGTATGGGAGCCGGAAGGCCACGAGGAAAAGGACGAGGAGATCGAAGAGAAGGAGGAAAATACTCAAGACGAAGCCGCCCGAATCTGGGCTGTGCTAATTAGCGGGGCTTCTCCACTTAACACTCGAGCCTCGGTCCTCGGCTTTGATCTCGCCGCCGGCTCGCTACCGTCTTCTTCATCTCCGTTTGGTGTTGCTGTTGTAGAAACGCGCGTCTTCATCCACACGTGCTAATGCGCCCGTGGCGTAATAAAAGAGCTAGGCGCATACGCTTACACGCCCATTACTGCGCCCGACGATGGGACTACGACCACCGCGTGCGCGGCCCGGCCGCTGATCGCAAAACGTTGAGAGCCCCATAAAACTCGAGTTTTCTTTAATTCCGTGATGAGGACGCCATGATGTTGCCCTCCGTTCTCAAAGTTTTCGTTACATCTGCTATTGTCTTATCCCCTGTTTCAATTATTCTTCTCGTAATTCGTGTAAGTATTCATTTAATCCCATTTCTTCTAGAGACCTACAACACTTGGTATATACTGCAGCAGGTATACGCATCGGGAGGGTCGCACTCCCCGGCAAAGTTAATTGCTTCGGGATTGCGCAGGTATATAATATCCGAACTGCGATTGTTTGACTAATCGGATTACAAAGTGTCCAAACACTTTCAAAACACTTTCATGACACCCCGTGGTGGTAGTATGAACCCATGAAAGGCCGCACTCTGCGGGACGGAGAAAGGAGTCCCATTGTCTTCATAACTGGATTAGCCAGCGAAGACCCCCTTCCACTTCGCCGCTTCCGCGACGATCATATATCCTATCCCCGCAACATACCTGCCGTAATGTGTACGTGACTACTAATAGGATGCATACAAGCGAGCCACACGCTCGTATGCACTTCGGTGCGCATGATCACCTGGCTATACCCGTGCGCCAGGTTAAATCGATCGTTTAATCGAGAACTGCAGTTCGTAATGAACCGGGTGCTCGCGGTACACCATATTGGTGCACGATCGCGCCAGGAGTAATTCGCATCGATCATTGCATCCGTAACCAGAGACATACCGCCCCGCATGCTGCAGTACGTTTCGCCCTTAATAACGGGATGAATATAGCGCGAGCGGTGCGGCAACGTGAACGACAAAATGTATCATCGGAATCCACAAGTTCAGCGTTATCGATAGAGTGACAAATTCAGAAATTATTATGCCGAAAGAACCGTTCGACTCGTAATTTAGATTTGGCTGTATTATGGTATAGCGGTGGTCGCAAGGTCCTTGTTTTCTTACTGCATGGTATATTTATGATCATATTCCGTGATTTTCACCTCTAGGTATTAACGTGACGGCTACGAGGTATCGTTATGTGCATTCCCATACCTACGCGCCCATTCCTTCGGTACCCTTACGTGTATATAGGCCGTAGCCCATAGGGACACAGTCCCAGTCTGTATGTAGATACAGTAACGCTACGTAGGTATACATAGAATTGCCTTGTACATAAGCGAGGTGCGGGCCTGAACCTTTTGCAAGTTTCATTGTTGTTCAAAATTAGATCAATAATGTGCCTCGGTCTGGTCTTGAATGCCGTGGTGATCTGGTCGTAAATCACCGCGGCAGATACGCGGAGGGTCAACTTTTGCGAACTCGATCTATATACCTTTTGCTTGATTAATTGGAGCAATAATAATTTTCGGAGTTTTACTTACTGATACCTGGATCGGACATGGGCTGCAGGGACTTAAGGCCAAGTATATTGCGGACTTTCAAGTAGAAAGAAATTCTTGCATCTAGGTATACGTGGCCGTCTTTAAACGAGGGTATATAAACGTCAATTGGATCATCGGAGACCAACTGCAGCAATTTGAAATAAAACTTAATTGCAGACGAAAACCAAAACTGGAGCAACGGTTCGCCATATAACTGCTACGACTATGACGCGCCATATTTCTTGTACTCCGCTATTTATTGCGCAGTCTGCAAACGCAACGCGCACGTATACATGCATACACATACATATATATCCACGCACCTAGAACCCGCCGCTATACCATTGTTGAGAACCTCCGAAGAGGGTGGCAGGCGAAGAGGTAGGTAAAGGCGAGCGGGAATAACCGTTTTATACGGCAGAATTATCGCAGATGATTCTCTTGCGAAAATCTATAGTCCTCCGGCTCGAGCGAGAGCGTAGGTGTAGATACACGGACGTGGACCAGTACCGGGGGGACACCCACGCCAGCTAGAGGTAGGGAAATGGTTGGCTGTGGAGGCGGGTCAGAGCGACCCTTGGCTCACCAGGTCCTGGCCAATCGTAGCTGGCGAACGTCGAGCGACCGAGGCGACCCTAAGGACTGGCCGATCAATCACGAGCCTCGGAGCGGCAGCATGGTCGTCGCCTAGTCGTTATCGCCGTATATAACCTGGCCCCCCCTCGAGACCTCGGCGCAGTCGCCTTCGAGTCTTCTCCGAGTCGAGTCAGCTCCTTCGTCGTTTACAGTGGAAAAAAAACCGCGACGCGGTAAAGACCTTAGAGCGCATCTCATCGTCGGATGTTCATCAAAAAGTTCTTCATCAAGTCAAAGGCGACAACAGTGTTCAATTGTGTGATATAATCCAGCAAAAAGTGTTTCAAGTGTGGATGCCGCTTGTTATCGAAATCAACGAGGATTACGTGCGATACTACGTATCCTGTCCGCGCAATTCGAAAGTAATCATAAGACGTCAAGATGCAAGGGTACCAGGGCAGCTTTGAACAGCAGCAAGAGCAGCGGGATCGGGACCGTGAAGAGACAATCGTCGTGGATCTAGTTCCTCCGCAGTATCAGCTCAGTCCACCGAACAGTCCTCCGACGCGTCCGTCTTCCGGTGGAGGATCATCATCAAAGATTCATGGTAAGGGAAAAAATATTACACTGTGATTCGACATGTATGTGTTAAGCGTGTGATGCCACGGACAGGGCCTTCCTGGACCTCACCATCGGGTTGGGGGTGGTAATTAGTTTGCTTCCTAATCCAATTCGGACTGCACCCTTTATTCGTTCTCGGCGATATATCTGTCCGAAATCGTAAACTAGGCCCACGGGGGTTCCAGGGCAAGTTGAGAAGCGGTTCCGCTGTATGCTCTATACCTAGAGCTCAGCTGTAACTTTACAACCCTTTCCAGGAACCCGCCTTTTGTCATTTCGCTCGGGTTTATTGTGGTAATTATTTTAGTGCGTCCGCTAATTCGGCGAATACCCGATGATTTTTATTGCGGGCTTGAACGGGTACCCTGCTCGCTCGACCCCAGTAACCATGCACCTTGAAAATTACGGTACATAACCGTAAGCTAACCCCATCCGAACGTACAATTATTAGGCTTATGGGGATGTACGTTTGTAATTACAACGAGCCTCTTTATTTCTGCTTACAGAATCGTCGCCGTCGCATCAGCACCAGCATCAACAGCCACCGCTACCATCAATGGACTCAAACATCCGTAGGTACCGGACGGCATTTACAAGAGAGCAGCTCGCGAGGCTGGAGAAAGAGTTTCACAGAGAAAATTACGTCAGCAGGCCTAGACGATGCGAACTAGCAGCTCAGCTCCAGCTTCCTGAATCAACAATTAAGGTGAGGAGAAATCAGCAAAATTTTATAGCACGCTGTTTTCTACCGCAATCAATGGTTCTGTCATGCTTGTGCAGTGTTCGACAAGTGGGATCTTTTTGCTGGGTAATCTGCTCGCGGTTAATCGAGGCGGCTAAAGCTTTTTATAATATAGCGGGGCTCTTGCATCCTGCCGGCGCATTAGAGCGGCGATTATAACCTTTAAAACGCATTTCTTTGTTCGTGGCTTCTCAAACGAATCAATTACGAAAAGCAAATATCCTCTTTGACGCCTCGCCTAAAGCCGGTTTCACCGCTGCCCTCAAGGCTCTGCGGACAGTACAGTTATATTAAACTCTTGCGGCCTCACTCATACACACCCTCGCGTATCTTCATCTATAATATATCCATATCTGTAAATATACGACATCGTATGATACACAGTTTGGAAAGATTTGCTCAATTAAATCGAAAGAACATTTCCATCGCCATATCATATTCAATGGGCGAATTCTGCACAGTCGAATATAAGTTTCACTTCTTTCAACACATTTGAGACAATCGAACATCTCCTGACGATCGTGTTTCCCGTCCGCAGGTTTGGTTCCAAAACCGTCGAATGAAGGACAAACGACAAAGACAAGCCATGGCTTGGCCGTACGCAATGTACGCCGATCCAGCTTTGGCTGCGACTCTCCTGGCCGCAGCAACAGCATCGCTTCCTCCTCCTCCGTACCACAATCACCACCATCACCACCATCATCATCAACTACAGCATCAACAAGCAGGTCTACCCCCTACCGGACATCTTCAGGGAGGTTCACCGCCAGGATATGGTCCAGCTGCAGCCGCGGCTGCTGCAGCGGCTTACTACGCTGCTCGCTATGCTCCATATCCGACGCACCCGGCTCACCCAGCTCATCCAGCGCCCATCCATCGACCACATCTTCAGGCACCTACGACGACGACAACTGTAGCTGGCAGTGGCTATGCACCCGCAGGTCTTCACGCCCATGCATTGTCTCATCAACTGATGCAGACCCATCATCACCATCAACAACAACATCAACTTCCGTCTCCATCCTCCGCCGCTGCGGCTGCAGCATCAGTCCTCGCGCCCTCGCTTCATTTTCCTTCGCCGTTGAGCCTCCCATCCTCACCTCCTACGCCGGCACATCCTGCAGCATACGTAACGCCACCTCCAGGTACTCCGTCGACGACGTATCGTCCGGAATTGAGCAGTCCTGCACACTCCGATACTTCGTCTAGCGAGTATGATTGCAGCGGTCCTCTTCACACCCAGAACGCATCGTCGCATTCAAGCCTGCAGGATCGGGGTCTCGCGCTTAAGTTGCCTGCCGCGTTGCAGATAAACTTACCGTCGTTGTCGGGAAAGCGGGAAGTGATCAGGACCATCCGTAGCGCGTTTGAGAATAAGTTATACGTGCAGGGATCCGCCGCTGGGACACAAACACAGACGCAAAATCTTCAGACTGCATCCCCGGGTGGTAACGTTCCTACGAAAATCGAACCCCCCAAATTGTTTCAACCCTATAAGAACGATATTACGGAAAAGGCGTAAGTAAGCCTTGCGATTATCGGTAGAAGGTGTTATTTATTGTGCCAAAGCTATGTATGACCAAAGCAACCGCGCGGCACCGTTTTTCTTCTTCTTTTTGTCATTTTGTACATATAATAGTATAAATTTACATGCTCGTATGTATGGAAATTAGTTAGTCGAAGAAGGGACCGGTGCCCGGGGCGATTCCCTCGGTTTGAATAAACCCAAATGTACAGAGTAAAACCGTAAGCAGCAGTCAGATATATGTATAAATAATTGATAGACTCTATTAAATGATAAAATTACAGCCACACCATGTAACGGGGATTAATTGAATACTAGATTAAGAATAGGAAATCGAGGCACCTTGCTGCATATGTATACAATATTGCATAATTGTACAGTTTGCGTAATTTATTTATCTAGTTTTAAGGATATACATATTATTATATATTGTGGCGATTATTATCAACATTGATACTAATATTATTATTATTATTATTATCATTATTATTATTATTATTATTGTAGCTATGTAAAACATGTATATAAAATACACTTTAGCTCTATACATAGTATACATATAGTATATGTATACTACGAATAAATATGTTATATTGTATAAAAAAAATGAACACGATGCAATTCTATAAATATATACATATATATCTATACACAATGGATTACTATAATCTTATTATGTTATATACCTGACACTTACTTACCTACTTATTACCTTCCCCTTCCACCCATGTTTTGCTTCCAATAATATAATCCATTGACAAAGTGGCTGGAACCATCCGTCCGTTCATATATAGCGTATGATTCGAGAGATCACTTGTTCACAGATATATTATAACAGGAGTAGGTGGGTTGTATTTATTGTCAGTGATCCCGGCGCGTCCCCCAATATTTACATGGTTATCAGTTATGAGTTATAGTGGGTCGCTTCTATGCACTATGGGAATACGATTATATCTACTCCGTGCTCACGCATCTTTGTATAATGCACACGCATACCCTAACTTCAACCATATATACGAACTCGGCAATCCCCGAGCCTTAGTGATGATAAATTGATTTGTTTCATCCGCTGTCCTGTGGCGTATAAACTATAAAGTATACAGGATCACTGCCATCTGTTCATCGTACGGTAGCCGTACTCGTAGAATCCTTCTTCATCGTTTGTGAATGCATATATACACATACGTTGTATCAAGGATTATACATGTATAGGAGATTCCAGGCCTATTCGACGAACTTTCAGCTCATTCAGATTTTTTGATATAAAGTTGAAACATCAACGCAAAAAATGTGATTTAGATCCGAGTTTGTCAGGGTTAGACGAATCGACGAATTTTCACGGAATATTTCATACGCATATATGCATATGTAAAACATGCGTGCAAGTGTGTGTCCCTGCACATCCCACTGCACTCGGTAGAGTCAACCTGTGGCGCTCTGTGTGTCGGTGAAAGAACAATTAACGGCGACGAAGCGTGACGTGTAAACTCCTATAGCACGGATTTGGATTTACGCTTTTCGCCGAGCGTTCGCTGGGGGGAAACATATGGGATGTGCCTATCCTCCACTGACAATGCGAGAGTACACCGTATACAACAGACACATTTTCATTGTGTGTCTGTATATATTTTCTGTGGCATACGCACATGCGTATTATGGTACAGTGTAGTAGATGTAGTTTGCCGTATTGACCAATTAACTTTCCTCACCTCTCCGACCCCTCGTCGGTATACTTCACCCTTCGACCCCCGGAGGATAGGCTGCCGGGCCAAGGGGGATCATTTCGGATGAATACCACAGTTTAACCATTAGTCGAGGGTTTATGCTCGTACGCGTCCCGCGATTATGCGTAGGTATGTATATGTGTAATAGTGACTTCTGTCAGACAATAATAATTGCCTCGGCGATTGCACTAGACAAGGACCAATTCCTCATACTCTCATTATCCGTTAATGAATACTCTGCCATGTCTTTGCCAATATTATACGTGCTTTCAGTACTTTTTTCTGAATGAAAAATGTCCAGGGTATCATAATTCTATATATTCTTCTTTAGTAGTTGCAACGAATCGTGTCTCCTCATCGTAATCGTATGCTATGAATGATACATGCTGCAGTGGCCGGTGATCCAGCGGATTTACTGCTATCTCGTAAATGCTGCAGTATAGTAGCGAGTCGTAATGTTTTGACACGTTGCCATACTGGCAAATCGAGCAGTGCAAAACAATTATGAGCACACATCATGCCTGCGTTTAGATCGGGCGTACGACTCGATGATCGCTCGAGTGTAAACAGTGCTTCATTGTGATGTGACAACTCGGTGGTACGCTGGTGCCAGCCCTTTACCATTTGTAGAGTATACATATAGTGGTGGGGATTTATTTATACTGAACTACTAGTAGAGTCAGTCTTCCGCCGCCGTATAAAAACGAATCTCGTCATTCTTGTTCAGACGCACTGCGGGTTGGGAGTCGATTTTTCGAAAAGGAATTTAGTTTTAGGTGCGTTTTGGTCTGCGTCGCTGTTTGGTATTATAGTATTTCCAAATATTTCGAAGGCTTGTATCTTTTCAACGGTTTGAGTTAGCGGAACAAGCCAGTCCTCGGATGAAAGGGCTCGGATTTTTTTGGTCCAATAATGGTATATGACTTGTTGGAAATGAGTATTTTTAACGCGTTCTATTACCTCTCTGAAAACATGGTGCAAAAAACTTACCCAGGTTAATTTTATAAGCTCTACAAAAACGCGTCCGACTGCTGCACGTTTTCAAAACCAACAAAAGCGTTTTTTTACTCGGTTTTTTTTTTCGACCACCCTGTAAACACTTATAGACGCAGCATATCTACTGGCGAACACAAGTGAATGTGTGAAATCGTCATGAAGGCATAAGAGGCAGTAGCTCGAGTGCAAAAATATTAACTCGGTAAACGATAGTAAAAAAAAAGACTTTCATTCTGTTGAATCCATTTCAGCGGATTGCAGGGTTTCTACAATTTCAAATTCTCGTCGGCGAAATAAATACTCGCTCAATTCGAATTACTTTCAATTCGTAATTTGGGACAGAGTGCACCCCACCAGCCAAAAACATCCGAACTGATTGGAGGGAATGTTTTTGCAGCGCTCAATTAAATTCGGGTTCTCGAAAAATTCCAATTTCAATCTTTCTTCGTCCATTGGGTATTGCAAGAGCGAAATTTCCATGCAACAGAAGTTAAGACGTTGATCATTGGAGTCGCGTATTCATAGTAGACGAACAACCAGGAGCTGCAGCCTGTTTGTACCTTCATAATCCGTTTTTTTCTCCAGTTTGTCCCTAGCCGATGATTTTTTGCACATTGTATAGAAATAAGCTTACAGTCAAGGTTCGTTATTTCGTCAAGTTCGTTGATTTTTTTCGCCACGTTTTATTTCGCCCTCTGGTCTCTCCTGTATACTGGGCAGTAGATAGATGCTTAAGCTCTCCGTGAACACGCAAATTCTATTTTCCTTTGAAATAAAATTAAGTACCAGGGATAGAGTGCAGTATATATTTGGTATACAACTACAGCGTTAAGGAGTTTACAGCCCGGCCGCTTGATACGAGGCAGGGACTTTTCATTTTTTCAATAATTTTTTTACACCGCCAAACAAAGTAAATTATTTTAGGTTTACAGCGGTAGATTAGTGTTTTTTACCGCCCTCTGGCCAACGCTCGGGGTCCTTTACGACCCTTTACGACGACTCGAAACCGGCCCGGTACCGTACCGCTGCCTCGCAATTTCCACCCCCTACTATACAGTCCTTTTAGGTCCTCTTCTCGCCTCTTCTCGCAGGGTATAACATAGGATGCGGTTATTCGCCAACTTTCCTGCAGTTTTACTGCATTACATGTTGCAAATAAATAAAGACTGTATACATTCGAGTTCGAAGCCCATTCTAAGACGTTAACCGGGCAAAAGCGCCCGTCCAGTACCTCGATACATACATATTTAATCTCCCGTATGATCCGCACGGTTTATGAAACATTAATATCCAATTTATTCCCCGCGCAGAGGAATAACTGCCCCCCCCCCATATCACCCTACCAGCGTACATCCTCGCCCTCGCCGTCCCCCGGCGAAACAGATTGTTATAGGTCCTTCAATCTGGGCGGCGCTCCGCGCTCACCCTCCGGACTATACTTTACCCGCTGCTCACTCAGCTCCGGTCCCGTAGAAATCTCCTGGTCTTCATCCCCGTTCCCGACTCAGCTATCCATACCTCAGCGAGATCGATCTCACGCACGAGATACAAGCTCTTACAAACTCAGCCCTACACGCGGAACACTATGACACTACTATCTTATCGCGGGGAGCATTAAGTTCCGCTCAATTGGCAATAGACTTTCCTGTTAGTCTGTCGCCCCGCGTTGCGCATGAGTGAGGAGTAAAAATTATGGCGGTAATAGAACGCGCATCTTTGGAATTGGAGGTTAGTTCAGGTCGTGGAGGATTGCATACCTTGTAATGCCATAAGTTGCGCGATACATTTTCACCCAGCATGATACGGACGGTATCCAAGACGGCTATGTGCAGCGTGACGAGTTGGGAACGGTTCAATATTTGGACGAAGGCGGGACTGTGGCTAATTGAGAAGTCAAAACTGTTGCGAGCTTTATAGCCCAACGTTAAACCGTGATGGCGTTTGTTCCCTCGTTCCTAATTCTGCAACTTCTTAAGATTCTCTTGTCGGCGCAGTGCCTCCTGCGCCGTCTCGAATTTTGTTTACGAACAAAACAACCCACACCCCCTGTGGGGAGATCGCGAAACTCTCGCGACGGTCGGGTTGCAGATGCGACAGGCGCGGTAAGCTCTTTTTACCTAAGATCATGATCCTTCTTCGTACATTCAGACAGAGTTTTTGGATGTTTTTAGACCAAAGAGTCGAAGGATCATGCTCGAAACTAACTATAAAAACGTTTTTCCCGTCCGGATATTCACATTCCCATAACTAATCAGTTCGATAACCGATCGGCGATCGTCGATCAAGGGAGAACGAGGGAGAGAATAGGCAGTAAATAGACCTGCGCTGCGATAACGGGTATAAATTAATAGACCGATTGGTCACAGGGCGCATCGCCCCATCGATTTCATCGGTTCGAATTTAATCGGTGAGTCGGCCTGCGGCGGACCCAGCCTGAATTACAGTCGGATATATCTGGACAGTATCTCTACGTTGTATTCATATTATCACGAATTCGAGACGGTACGGTGCAGCGTATTGTGCCGAGGATAAGTTCCCGCGCTTTTATATTCATGACTTATATTATATTTATCTGGTGGGATGATTTCGGATTGAGAATCACGCCTCGTTGTGTAAAAATACGGCTATTAGTTGATCTGAGAATCTTAGAATTTGAAATCTGAAACCCGAACCGAAGAGCAAGCTGTACTAATGTGAGTCCCAAGTCGTAAATCGAGTGCGGTCCTCGTTGCGTAGATAATATGAACGCACAATATAGTTACAGCTACTATTCGGTTGTACCCAGTACCCGGTATAACAGACACATTATACTGCTTCAGTACGGGACCCAAGCGGTTTATAAGTTTACGCTTATAGTTGCGCTGGTCGCTACCTTTCTGACCAATCTTTTCTCCCTCTGGTCAACTGCAGGGGCGCAGTGGGTAGAGGAACTCGCCCTCTTTGGTCGAGCATATTCTTCTCTCCGAGGATACAACCGGATCCTGTAGCTGCGGAAAAGGCACAGCGCGGCCCTGGAATCCCTGATCCTCTTCCTCCTCCGGCGAGCCGCCCGCGCGACAAAGGAGTGTTGACGGTGAGTTAGCGAAAAGTTACAATACCCGAGTCCTAAGTTAAATTAGTTTACTGCTAAACTGCGTAGTGAGCGCGGTCCTTAGCCGAACAGAAGGCAGGTATTTGAACGGGGCAGTAAATCTCCTGATGGTTTTATTTCGGTTTATTATCTACACCCATACCATGCTACCCGAAATTCAGTTCTGCACGGTTGCCCGAGGATACCCAGAGTTAATATAGTTGCTCTGGGTACTTTTTCTGAACGACTTCCATGACCTCGAAAATGCATGTTATACGCTCGGAAATTTTCATGCCAACTGAAATAACGTTTAGCTTTCACCATCCGCGATCAGATCTAATCCGCATTTCTTTATATCATTATTCCAATTCTAGATCATTTAATATTTTCCTTGCACAATTCTCACTTTTATAAATATGGTTTTCGTGGCTCCGATTGTTCGACCTGCAGCAGGTCAACTTTTGTCATCAGCGATTGATCTTCTTCAGGTACATATTATGTATCTCCGCTCGGTATAATATAAGGGAGGGTTGTCGGGTGGTTAGCAAAGTGCAATAAGAAGAAGGGTTGACGATCCCGTGGGCGGCGGGTAGTAACTGTAGCTGTAGATCCCGCAAAGACTCTATAGGATTCACCTATAAATTAGGTAGTACGACGAAAGGGCGGCCGCGGGAGCCAATAAAGCTAACAAGAAGTAATACCGCCTCGCCGCGACCGGCGCCCTTTCCTGATTCATTATCCAATATCCTCGCGACGCGGACGCGGACGCGGGTCGCTTCGATACCCGCACCGCACAACGCCGAACGAGATTTACGTCCAACAGGCTTTACAGCTACCTACCTGCGCACCTATACCCCTCAGCTACAACACAACCGTAGGTATACGTTCATGCATACAAAACGATACAACTTATTCAGAGACTAGAGGAAATTGCAGCAATGCAGCTTCTGTCATCCTAGGTATCCAATCCCAGTCCAAAGAGCACGGCAACTTTGTCTGGGAGTCGATGATGCAATGACTTATCTCTTTCTTGATACTCTACACAGATTGTTTCACTGTTTTCGGTACTTTGACTCCTGGTGCGAATGAAATATGTCCATAAGGGATGAGAAAGTTTCTGTATGAAAAGGAATGAACAGTCTGCACCACTGACCCAGAGACTTTCGACTTTGGTATGGGGTGGGTGGCAGTGTTATTAGCAGTATACGGTGTACTGTATATTATACTGCCGGACTAGTCGAAAGAAAGTGTGCCAAGATTTAAAGATTTCCAAGATTTTAAGATTTACGATAGGCGAACCCTGCTGCCAGAGAATCACCATCTATGCACGTACCTGTACCTTACAAGAACTACGCCCGTCTTAAACGGCTGCAGTATTACCCATTACGACACGGTAGCTCTATTCTTATGCGTGGACTTTTCTGCCCAAACTTTACGCACCCCCTCAATTAACCCATCGTCAACGAATGACAGCTCGAAGATTGGCCGCGGGGCGAGAGGAACTGTCGATGCTTTGTTGTTACAGCTCTCTATCATCTTTCATCACTCTATTTCTATCCTCGCGCATAACCTGTGATTGAAATATCGTAAAAAGCTTGACACTGTATACAGCGATTCGCGTACGACAGAATGTCGAACAAAACTTTTCAGCAGTGGATCGACGAACCGTACGACGAGGACGCAAACAAAATCCTGATTTTCTTGTCATC
Source organism: Rhogogaster chlorosoma (assembly GCA_944452935.1). Taxonomy (NCBI): domain Eukaryota; kingdom Metazoa; phylum Arthropoda; class Insecta; order Hymenoptera; family Tenthredinidae; genus Rhogogaster; species Rhogogaster chlorosoma. The sequence goes on along the minus strand of OX101801.1, from coordinate 1,634,497 downwards.
CGGAGTTCTGATTCTTCTGCTATTACTCCTGTGGCTTGAGTACACTATAGCATCTCGGTGGTCCACCTAGCCATCATAAACTCCTCGCGTTTGTCATGTATGTATGCGAATTGATGTGAGCGAATCTTGGCTGTTTTAACTGTATGATAAATCAGTCGTGGTTGTATATAGCAGTGTAGGCAACCGACCCGGTACAGGAGCGGTAGCACCGCCATAAATCTTGTTTTCGTCAACTTTCTCCGAGCAATTTCACGAGTCGCTAAATATTTCCAAAATATTTAGAAACCCCCCGTCGTCCATCCTCGGTTCTCAGGGTGCACTACGCTAGAGCGTTGCTAATCGCCGCGCTACTCGTCCAAGTGTTTCTTTCCTTTCTCCAGTCGGAAGTCCTTGGCCGAGTTTCTTCTGTGCGGGGGCGACGAGGAGTTAGGCGAAGGAGGGCCGGAGGGAGGGGAAGGAAGGGCTCTCCGAACACAGAGTATAAGCGCACAGAAGCACCGCGACGAGGACTTTGAGGATGGGGAATACACCGAGGCAGAGGAAAGTTTTATTGACCCGGCATAAATAATAATTTTCCTCCGCGCGGTGCTGCTGCAGCCCCCTTACCATCAAACTACCCTCTTTCCCTCGCTACCGCGCAGAGACGATAATATCAGCGATGAGAGCCGCCATATTGGACGCTGCGCTGCCCGTTCCAATTGTGTCGGGGGCGGGTGTAGCTGAGCGAGTGATAAGGGATTCCCCGCCATCTTTCCTATTATATGCGCGCGCCGGGCTATTCCACGTATACATATATTCAAACCTCGGTTCACTTACTCCGGTTGTATCTGTCTCACAGATTTTCCCTTCTCCTCATCTACCTACCTATTCCTACCCGCTATCCTCCGGGGCCAATTAACTAGGATCGCACGAGTCCTGGACCCGTTTCGATCCGCTCGCATCTCTCCCCTCGCTTCGCATCTCAACGCGTCATGTATATACATACATAGCATATCGTATGCGGATATGTTGTGTGCGAGCGTGTTGTGCTACTAGGGCTACCTTTATGGGAGTGAGCGGGGACGCAGGTGCCGGCGTTCAGAGCCAATTATGCGGACGGCCTGCCGACGTCGACGTCGCAGCTAGCTATACTCTCTCTCGCTGCTACTGCTGCAAATCCCCGGGAGTTTAACTTGTCCGCGCTATAACGGATTAACGGCTGCCATCCATCCGCCCCGAGGTAATTGCTTCCTACCCTTAATTAAATACCATTCATTTCCTTCGATAACTTCGACTCTGTTATACAGAGCAACTAGGTATATCCAACGCCGCTTTAGCTTGACTAGAAAATTGCCTTTCCGGTCGTATCTACGCCCTCCATCGCGATTCGCGTCATATATTCGAACCACAACGTATACACATCCACACACTACACACAATACGAGTCTGTCGTATACACACAGACTTATACCACGAAACGGCAACGCAGCGAAAACTAAAAGAGATGCTCACCCTTATCTTGCCTATTATCGAAAGCGCCAGTGTTGGCCGCCTTCCCACCCACGATCCACGGATTCAGCTCGCTTCTAATGCGGCATTTCGTACGTAGATGTATAGCGGATACATCTATCTTGTCATACGTTTGCTTTCGGAAAGTATAAATAAATATATACATACATTATATACATATCGACATCTATCTTCTATAGACATTGTTATATGTCAGCCCTCGAGAAATAATAGAACGTGCACGTACGTGCCTCTGCGTATATATTCGACCTGACCAGAGGCCGCACACCGAATCTCGGTGTCTCTATCTTCCACCTCGTAGTGCAGAATGGGAACGTATCTGCAGGGGTCCCATTGTGGCGGGATGCCATTTAGCGGTGGCTACGACAGCGGTCACCACTACCGCGTGGGTGTTCAATAGAACGGCGAGCGATTAACCGACCCCGGGGGCGATTCTGGGACACGCGCCTCGTGCTCACCAGGCATTCAACGCCGCTCACTCTTGCGGCTAATTCACACTCTTATTATTTATTTAATTGCGACGACACCTGGTCGACACAAACGGCCTTGTCTGTGTCATACAGGATATAAATGTACAATCTGTGTACACATTGACATCCATCTATGTGTACACAGTGCGATAGACGATAAAATAGTAGATTCGTTTTTAGTTTTTTATTTTTTTTTCGTGTCTTTTTTTTTCTCTTCTACTTTTTCGTTCTTGCAGCATCGGCTCTCGATCGCAGCCTCAATACAGAGACCTATGTCTGTTCCTCCCTTGTCACAATGTATGTGTATACGTGTGTGTGTGAAGGGGGAGGGCGACACCGGGGCGAGTATAATCAAATTTAAAATTCCCAGCGCGGACGAGAGTCGGCGTGGCGTCCAATGAAAGAGTAACCAACGAATGTAATCAAATCGGATCCCGCGCGTTGTCACATGACTCCGAATAAGCGCCAAGCCCAGAACCCCGCGGTCCTACGTCGATCGAATCGGCCCGAGATTTCCCCAGGGTGGGAATGAAAGCCTCCGAGACGACCGTCTCTCTCTTCCACACCTCTGCCAGACCCTCATCCTACTCATCCTCATCCTCCGTGGCGTCACGAACCTCAATGCCAGATTTGACAAACGTCAAAAACTTTCCGACACTCAAAACTTACGATATGACGTAAGGGTGTTGCCTGGATATTTCAACCCTATGAGGAATCCATGTATACACATATGAATAAACAAATTCTGCCTCAGGATTATCGGTTGTCTCATACCTTTGTACCAATTATCATAATTCAACATTGAAATATGTTTACTAATACAACCTGTGCGAATTATATACATTTACAAAAAAATTCAAATCTGGAACTATACCTATGGTTCCGTTCGATCGAATCTTTGAATCTTCGCTAGACGCCTAACTGCAGAAAGTTTTAGACAACACCACTACGAGTCACTAGTCGCTGGGCCAACACGTGGGATCAAACGTTTGCCGCCCCCTGGCGGCTGTTTTGAAGTTCGTGGTATCCAACGGTTGGTTAGAGAGAGTTATCTCCGCAACGTCCCATAGTGGAACGTCGAAAATACCACGGTCAGTAAGAGACGAGCTACTCGACTCGTACGGTATCGAGATAATCGCTAAATCAATGACAAGGTCGACTGGCGTCGAGACGCGGAATATGGGGCGGGAGATTGAATAGGAATTATTCAAACAGAAATATATTTATTGAACAGTTTCGTCAGAATTACATTAGTCATTTTTATCAGCACTGACAAAAGGTACCAGAGACAGTACGCTGTCATACAGCATAGTCATATACATACTGGTGTAGTACATACGTAGTATAAAAGTGAAAGGAAGCATTTATATCACGGCTGCATCGTACGTACGCCTGTACTGTACTCCGTGTATGTATGGAATACCAACAGTTAAAAACACGTTATAAAAATAGAAATAAGAATAGAGATTTTATCATCCTTCCCACACACCGACACCCGCTTGCGTAATAAATACGAAATCGAGACGTTTTCAAATCGCATCGATATAATGCGCATAACGTATCACGTGAACGTCGTCCTTGGAAATGATCGGATCCTTTGGCCCATGCCTATCGAAGGAACCTGCCGAGGTTCAGGGTATCTGCCCAGCTGGCCTTACTTACCTTGACACTCTTAACAGTCGTTACTTCTAGCGATGTTTCTCCGCTCAGGGTTTTGAATCGTTGAACACTGCGCGTGTGTTCTTCCATCCCGTTGATACTGCCGTCTATGTCCAGTCTGCATCCCTTCAGTTTTAATTGTATATCGTTTTGTTCGGGGACGACGAGATCCACGTCCCCCGAAGAGACTATGCGAGAATTACCCGACAAACGAACAACACGAATCCTAGATGAGCCTGTGTTTACCTTAGCGTCCAGCGAACCGTCTAGGCAAACTGCACGGAATATCAAAAACATGGAATGAAACGCTCTTCGATTGCCTAGATATTCCCGCGCAATGACTTACGGATATTTAATGCCCCCGTCCCTGGTATCTCGACGATTGAGTCCATGTGGAGATTGTTCAAAGTCAAGTTTCCATTTTCAGTTGTGAAATGCGACTTAGTACAGTAGCTGCTGCCGATATCAACGTCTCCGTTCTCGGTCGACACCTTGAGATCCGTACCCAAGAATTTGTCGGCTCGAACAGCCTGCAATGGAAAAATAGAGAAAAGAAAATATGACGGCGATTTGGAACGGCCGCGACAAACGGCCGAGAATTCTGCATCTCGTCCCGTCGCGCGAGTAGTTCCTCACCCCGCGATCCACGGTGTTTATCTCGATATTCCCCTGAAGAGTTCGACGCAGAGTTACGGACCCCCCTTCGTCTGACGAAAGGATCATTTGACCGGCTTGTAACTTCTCGCCGGTTATATTACCCGATGCTGTTCTTACGACGATTGAATCAGAAACCATACCAGATACGTCAACGCTATTGTTACCAGCCGCTCGAACGTCGACGTCTGTAACAAACAACTAGGTGTAACGAGTAAGGACGCTCTTCGTGGACTTATCTCTAAACAAGAAAGCTTCAGAATAAAAATGCTTATTTTTTGTTCTTTCATACGACGTCGAGATTCATATGACTTAATGCAGTCGAAGCGAAAGTTTTGACAATATCGGTGCGACGAATTTCTAATACAGACGAAGATATTGTTTCTTAGAAATTGCAATCTAATGCAACAATTTTTCGCTGATGATCTAACGCTGATGAAGACTTCTTTCGATCGCGAGAATACCTCGACCGATTCGTAGTTTCATAACGTAATAACGAAAAAAATTTCGCAGCAAATTCTAGACGGATTTACTGCAACTTCACTTTCGATACATTCGTGCCTGGAGGGAGGTATATAATTTGCATGACGAACATTCGCACTGACCACATGTCGCCATAAGGTGATGTTTGTTTTTTCGATTAGATCTGATCAAATATATCGCTATGTATCTAATTGTATTACAGTTTGCTGGAAAATTCCCAATTCCAGCGAGAATAATACAACAATGTTTAGCGATGAAAATCGCCGAAGCTAGAACTCTAAATAAAATGAAATAAATTTTCTTACCATACCGGACCGGCGACTCAATAAGGCACTTTGCGTTAGCAGGCATGCGATCCTCTCCTTTGACCTCCCATACATCCCTGTCGTTAACTTCGACGGATAAGAGACTGACGGACGAGGTACCGGCTGCCGAGGTCGGGGCGCCCTCCTCATCTACGAGAACGCGTACGAGGAGGGCATTCATGTCGGGATATCGGTCAAAGTCGGTGGGACGTATCTCGACGTCGCAAGGCACGTCGACAACCACCTTACCAAAAGGTTTCACATTCTTTGCTACCTCCTGTAGTACGACGGTACGCCCTTTCTCCTGCTCGGGCGAACCCCCGAAGCACCGGCTACCTGCGCCAGGTACACTTGCATACAATTTTTGATTTAGACGCAAGTATGATAGCAAGAAACGACCGCACGCTGTGTTCATCCTGATCTCCCGCGCGAGGAACTCTAACCTAAATTCTTTCGTGTAAACCTAATCTTAACCTTAACCCTAATCTTAGTCTAAGTTGATCGGTGCGACGCCGGGCGTACAGAGGATTTATTGTTATTAGTTATCGTTGCGAAATACCGAGGGCTGAGCGGCGAACATCTATGACGAAGACAAACAGCCGACTCGACGCCCCCCGGCGGTTTTAATACCCGATTATGACGTCAGAATACGTACGTCGGCAAAAAGAGAAATATTATTTTTATATAAATCGCGATTAGATTTAATGATACAATCGGTGGTTTCAAGCGTTTGATAATTCAGGACTAATCTTCAACTCTCATCGATCAACAACACACTAGACGATAACGAACTACGGTTTCTTCTTATTATGTTTACGACGTGTCAGCCCCGCCCAACCCCCCCCTGAAATCCGACTTGATTATGACGGCGCTTTTGCGGCGAAACGAGACACTGTTTCATCTCCTGCATTCCCGCGCTCGCTTAAATCACTTAACCTAAAAATAAGCTAAGTTTGTTCCGCTTACGGCCGGGAGAAAGCGGCGAAGAACAATTCACGTGTTCTATGGGTAAGATGAAAGCTCATTTATTGGAAACTTAAGAGAATCGCATAATTCGTTAATAATATTTTTGTATTGACATCAATCTATTTACAAGGAAATTCATTGTCAAGTTTGCTCTAGTCTCTGAACCAAATGATCCCTGCAATCTTCATCCTCGGATTTATCGTTATCCTCTTTCGGAATCGTATCATAGTTTTGATTCAAAGAATAAACCGACGGTCCAGCATTGAGTATCTTAGCACCTCCTAGACACTCGTTCTTCAAATACAAAACGGCAAACTGAAAGAAATCGTTTTACGAATGTTTTGTCACGTCCAAATGAGCCAAAGATATTCAAGGAACGAATCCTTCGGTTCGTCGTTAACAAACCTGTCCTGGAGTTAGAGCGCGGACAGGTTTTCTGAGCCGGATGATTAGTCGATCATCTACAGTCTTGAAGATTGTGCATGGCACGAGTTTTTTAGTGTGCTGAAACCGGAAATCGCATTCTAATGCGTCTGGAAAATTCGTTGGATCATTCCAATACGGGTTTATCCAATGCATTTTGTCTGTCAGTACCAAGTCCGAATATAAAGCTGGATGATTGGTTCCTTGAACCTAAGAATACATGTGCATTTGTACGATTTATTGCAAGAGAATTATAACCGCGATTTGGCTCACATACTACGTGCATATCGTTGCTCTGTACGTCTTTATGGCAAACAAAATACGGCTTTGGACTACCGCCGATTTTACATCTTTGTCCCAGAGTCCAATGGTGTATACCGTTATGTTTTCCAACAACGGCACCTGTGTCCAGGTCTATGAAATTTCCGGGCTTGTTTTGAACGTACTAAAAAATTGAAGGCAATTTTCTTTCCGGTTCCATTTCTACTATATTAAAGTATTCGATTCTTTTAGGGATGTCTAATACCGACCTCGGAAATAAACTCCTGAAAACGTCTACTACCGATAAAACATATCCCCATACTCTCCTTCTTTCTCGTTACATCGCCAAGGCCGTTCTCCCGAGCAATTTTGATCACCTCTTTTTTCAAATATTGTCCGACCGGAAACATAGACCGCCTCAATGAGTCTTGAGGTATTCGAGAGAGGAAGAATGTCTGATCTTTAAACGTGTCTATCGCTTTTAGGAGTTTCACGTCTGGAAGGAACACGGTGGAAATGAATGAAGCTGGCGATAACCGGGACAGGTGAGTATCGCTAGTTTTGTACAACTTTATTGTCTTACTCGTTTCGGGCTTAAAGTTTTCAAGGTAAGGCCCGAAAGTTGTGTTTGCATAATGCCCGGTTGCCACAGCGTCCGCGGCTAACTGGTTCCTGGCGTAATCATAAAATGTGCGGAATTTAATGAACTCATTACAACGGATGTCTGGGTTGGGAGTATACCCAGTTTCGTAGTCCTGCAGCAGATTGCTGAAAAAGAAAGTTTTTTTCGTTCAGATCCATCGAGTTTTATGAGATCGTTGCTGCAATCTCAATACCTGAACACATCGTTCCAATATTCCTTGACAAAGTTAACGCGAGTTAAAGGCACGCCAAGTCTCCCGCAGACGCGTACGGCGTCTTCATAATCTCGCTCGACAGTGCATTCTCCAGTCTCGTTATTTACGTCCCAGTTCTGCATGAACACTCCTACGATGTCAAAGCCTGAAAAATACTGAATTCAGAGAAAATGTTTCCGCAATTAGTAGATCCGCTTAATCACACCATGCAACAAACCTTTTCTCTTCAAAAGAAACGTAGACACTGCGCTGTCCACTCCTCCTGATACACCAACGACTACGCGTCGGATCCCCATACGCATCCTCGGAGGTTAGAGTAAATAAACGCGTCTTTCCTCCACGCTGTCTCGAGGATAAGTGAGCACGTGCGCCTCGGACAAGTTTGGGTTTTAGCATAGACTATCCGGACAGAAGATTTGATCTCTCTATAAAATACGATCAAAGACATATGAGTCTGTGGTTAGATTCACCTGTGGGAACGGTTTTGTATGCAGGTTGTATGGATAATAAAGAATATTCAATCATAAAAGCCCAATGCCACTTCCTTATTGCGTTAAACTGATCAAAGAGTCAAATAAACATCTCGACCATCGCAAATGTTCCTTCTTTCTCCCCCTGGTATTCGATCATGCTGCCATCTAGTGCGAAATCTCACCGAGTCATTACGGGCCACGCGAGTTTAGTATTTATACTCTACTTTTGCGCCGAGTGCTTTGTACAGTTCATGCCCAACTAGAAGCAGCTCATTCAGTACCATTCGGTAACAAACACAGCAAGATCGCGGGAAGCGTGATAGCCAGATTTACAGGTTAGTTGTATTGCTGATCAACTAAGATCGCATTTTAGTTTCTCGTGTGTTTGCAAGTGTCTATAAAAACTAATAGTTTTGGACTTCACCAAACCCGTCCATTGCTCGTGACAATTTTTGTATACATTTGCAAATGCAGCGAGAACAAAACGCCGGCCTATAACCACGACGATAAACGTCAGTATTAATCGTTGCTGTTTATTGCGTCAGCTAGACTTCGGCTTCTGTCAGCGTTGGAAAACTTCCTATATCGAGATGTCGCGCCTCTTCGAGGCTGCCTGTAGAAGAGGACTCCCGGGTCTCAGACACCGTTTAGGAACTGCCCGGGTTTCCCTTGACGCCCGCGTCGCCGTCGGCGGAAAACACCTCGTCGAAGGATATCAGGAGGGTCAGACTATTCACGGGTTCAGAGTGAACCAGGTAACCGATGTCCAGGAGCTTAACCTGACGGCTGTGAGGCTGGAACACCTCGCTACCGCCGCGCAATATTTGCATCTGCAAAGAGAGGACGCCAATAACGTTTTCGCGATTGGCTTCAGAACAACGCCAACAGACTCGACGGGGCTCCCCCACATCCTGGAACACACGACTCTTTGCGGAAGCGAAAAGTTTCCCTGCCGAGATCCGTTTTTTAAAATGCTACGCAGATCCCTGGCTACTTTCATGAACGCCATGACTGGTCCTGACTACACAGTCTATCCATTTTCTACCCAAAATCTCAAAGACTTTCGAAACCTCCAGGCCGTCTATCTAGATTCTGTGTTCAAACCGAACTTGAGACTCTTAGATTTTCGGCAGGAAGGCTGGCGCCTCGAACACGCTGACGTTAATGACAAAACGTCTCCGATAGTTTTCAAGGGCGTAGTATTCAACGAAATGAAGGGGGCTTTCAGCGAGAACCAGAGCGTATTTGCAGAACGTCTTTTGAACTCGATTCTACCTAGTCATACATATGCGGTTATATCCGGAGGAGATCCCCTCGTAATTCCGCAACTCACACACAAAGATCTAGTCAACTTTCACGCTACATACTATCATCCATCGAACGCCCGGTTCTTTTCTTACGGTAATTTTCCACTTGAAGATCATCTCAAGGTCGTCAACGATCAATACCTTGAGCAAACGCAACGTGTCGATTCATCCGCCACCAGGGTGCCGCCCGAAAAACGTTGGGACCAACCCAGAACTGAACATATTCACTGTAGACCTGATCCCATGGCTCAAGATCCAGAGAAACAGTCTTCTATCGCGATTGGGTTTCTTTGTTCTGATATCACAGATGTTCAGGAAACTTTCGAGTTGCATGTCCTCTCCCAGCTCCTTCTAAAGGGACCGAATTCGGCGTTCTATAAGTCCTTAGTGGAGCCAAATATCGGTGCTGGATTCAGCCCCGTCACTGGATATGATTCACACTCAAGAGACACTACCTTCGTTGTTGGGGTCCAAGGCGTTGCGCACAAGGACTTCTCTAAGGTCGAGAAGATCGTTGAGCAGACTATAGATCGCGTTTTGCACGATGGATTCGACCAAAGCCACGTAGAAGCCGTTCTCCATGGGATAGAACTCCAGGTTAAACATCAGACTTCTAATTTCGGGCTAAACCTTCTACTGAGTTTGACTCCGCTCTGGAACCACGAAGGGGACATTGTGGAGGCGATGAAAGTGAACCAAGCAGTTGCAACCCTGAGAAAATCCCTTGAACGGAATCCGCAACACCTATGTGATCTGGTTCGTAAATACCTCAAAGAAAATAAGCACAGACTCACGCTGACTATGTCTCCCGAGGAAACTTACGAGCAGAAAAAAGACGCCGCCGAACGTGCCATCCTTGCTGAAAAATTAGAAAAGCTTACACCACAGGAGTTTGAGAAGATCTTCGAAGAGGGTAAGGCTCTACTCGCCGAACAGGAAAAAAAAGAGGACCCCGGCGTTCTTCCCTCACTCAAGATCGAAGACCTCGAAGACGACGTGCATCGCGTTGATCTAACCGATCTCACTGTATCTGGGGTTCCTCTACAGCTCGCCGTTCAACCGACTAACGACGTTACCTATTTCCGTGGTATCCTTAGCGTCGAAGGGCTTGACGACGAGCTTAAGGACTTAATCCCGCTTTTCAACACGATTGTAGGAAAGATGGGAACCGCAAACTACGACTACAGAACTTTCGATCGAATGACACAGCTCAAGACTGGCGGCCTTAGCCTCTCGCACCATATCTCTGAGGCGAAAGATCACGTGCTAAAATACGAAGAGGGAATCTTCTTCCACTCGTTTTGCTTAGACCGCAATTCCGCCGATATGTGGAAGCTGTGGGCTGAGCTATTCAACAACGTCGATCTCACGGACGCGAAAAGATTCGAAACCTTGGTTAAGGTCACAGCGGCAAATCTTGCTAACGGGATCGCCGACTCGGGGCACATCTACGCTCTCTGTAGTTCAGCTAGTCTCGTCTCGCCGGTAGCTCAACGTCGAGAAAATTTATCCGGGCTTGAGTTTGTCGGGAAGATGAAGAGGATCGCGCAGTCGAAAGATCTGAGTCCCGTGTTGAGCCAAATGCAACAAATCGCGAAGGCTCTTTTAAACAAAAAACGATTGAGATCCGCACTGAATTTATCTCCAGATAGCAAAGACCACACTCTGCGAGAGATAGAGGAGTTTTACAAGGAACTTCAAGGCGAAGCCACGCTGAAATCTCGCCTTATAGAAAACGGCGAGCATCCGGACAGGGAGAACCGAGGCATTCACTACGTTCTTCCTTTCCCAGTGAACTACGCTTCAAAATCCATACTCACCGTCCCATATGCAGACCCGCGATATGCAGCTCTGAGGATCCTCTCGAAGTTGGTTACCTCAGTTTACCTTCATCCCGAAGTCAGGGAAAAAGGCGGAGCCTATGGCGGTGGTGCGAAGTTGTCATCCGACGGTGTTTTCTCGTTCTACTCGTACAGAGACCCGAATTCAACACGCACACTTGATGTGTTTGATGGAACCTACGAATTTCTGAAAAAGAATGGGTTCTCCCAGGAAGAAATCGACGAGGCGAAGCTCGGCGTTTTCCAACAAATCGATTCCCCTGTTCCTCCGGGTAACCAAGGGATGACAAAGTTCATCCACGATCTTTCCGACGACGAGATACAACGCCATAGAACGCAACTGAAGGCTGTAACAAAAGATCAGCTCATGGGTGCAGCTGAAGAATTCTTGAAGAATGATCAAGCAGGCATTCCAACGGGAAGATCCCTCATCGGAGGTCCAAATCCTGGACTATTCGAACGGCCAGAAAAATGGACTGTTGTCTCTAACCAAGATGAAGAAAGCGTGGCGTAGCAAACATGATAAACGTATTATTTGTTTTTCTAATTCAATAAACTATCCCTTGTACAAATTCTCCTTAAATGTGTGGTTGGAGTGTTTCATTTCTTATCCTCTCCCGAAAATCTAGCATTATTTTCAAGTAAGATAAGCAAATGACGCATGTCGCCAAATAGTTTCTTTTCATTTCAGCGATCTGCGTGCTTCCCAAGATTACTATTACTTCAAATGCAAAGCAGTAAAAGAAGCTAGTGAGATTAACCCCTGTAAAAAGAACCAGGCAAAGAGTGCGGAAGATATCAGGTTTCCACTTATCAATAACAAGTACAATATCTACGGTGGACCTACACCCCATATTCCAATTACAGTCGAAGATATACCAAAGTATTTTACTGAGGATGGATGGACGCAGTGCGTCGCGACGATACGCACTATCGGCATCGTCCGTCGACTAGAACACGAGGTCTACGTCATAGAGTCTATCGCTGAACAGGCAGATACCGTCCAGGTCGCGCTTTCGAGAGGAACGAACCGCCAGGTCCGAATGCGTAGTCGTGAATTAGAAAGAAAACGCAGAAGCAAAAAAGAGAACAAACATGAAGAGGCGAAATCAGATGAGGCCAAGAAAACAGGCGGTGCGAAACCAAAGATAAAAGAACTTCCGTTCCCAGACTCAGTCCGGGATCCTTTATCATTAGGAGACACAAGAGTGGTGAGTAGTTATGACTGTTATATACTCATTGATCTTTTACATCAGTAAATAATTGTATTGTCCGTTGCTAACTATGTCGACAACCCCAGAAAGACGGCACAATTTATTTAGTGCTGGGAAAACTTCAGTGGTTCAACGATAAGCCGATTATCGACGTTCACAGATTCATCTTTGTCCACGATTTAATGACTACATTCAAGTCTTTCATGCTGCAACATGCGATAGCTCGACGCCATGTGGAGTTCTACAAAGGTGCAGTTTTTATAATGTCGAAATGTCTAAATGAATCGACGCTATACCGCAGGATTCTACCGATTCGTAATCTGCTTAGCCGAGCATTAATTTGTCTATATTTGCTCGTACAGCACATCCCGACGAGATAGGAGAGGTGGTGCGAAGACCGGAGGTGAAACGGAACACATTTTCGTCCAACCGGAACCCTGGAAACGCAAGCGATCGAAGCAACGTAAATTCTAATCAATAATGTACTTTTATGATGTTTTCTATATCTTTTATACATCAGATCTCGCATTCCATAAGCTAATTTGTCCTAACAAAATATAACATTGATTTGTCACTGTAACGATTAAAAGTCTATAACAAATTACAAGAGCGCGATTTTTGAATTTGAATAACGTAATTCCGCTATGACGTATAAACTCGTAATTTCCGGGTGGCGCGGTGCTGCGCGGCCGCTACAAGAAGTTGTTCACATTTCTTGGACAACTTTAACTTGAAGTGCCGAACTTGAAGCTACGATGAAAGAGAGAAAGCCGCAGAACGGTAAGGGCGCCTGTCTCTCTCTGCGCGCGCATTTCTTGTACGAAAAACTGTTCAGGGTGGTTTTGTCATCAGCATTGCGCACGCGCGAAGCGAGACAGCGATCCTTCGGTCTACACCTTCCTCTCTCGCTCTTGACAATCACTTTGGCTTCACAATGCACACGGTGGAATATTCAAGCATATGGAAGACTTGCGCCTATGGTTGAACATTATCATTCAATCCACGGTACCGTGCATACTGATTATATACTGTGCCGTTTAAACACTAGCCTGTCAGTCAATATCAGTAAAGCAACAATTGTCTCTTCATTGCTTTTGCGTTTCGAGTGAATTCCCCTAACCAGACAAGTACCGCTCCTCCAGTTTCTTCCAACCAAAAGGTCACTGCCTACGCAAGTCGTGGCACAAAATGTCCTGCGCGTTTATCGTGACAGCTCATCCTACCCCGTTTTCTACCCGGCATTAAATAAACTCAGTAGACAAGAACCGTTGTTAAGAGGATTACCGAAAGTTCAGGAATGCCTGACAGCGGGGCCGTTTACCAGCCAACCACCGTTGGCTACTCGTACGATACGGGAGTTGGCGGTTTTCTCGGGGTGTCAGTGTCCAGGCCCAAAGTTAGCCTTAAAAGGTTGCTGGAATGGGCCTTGTTCTTCGCCGCAATCACGATTTTCACCGCTGGTCTACTCGTCACTATCATCGACCTGGCCTCAGGCGACTATTCAGAGACAAAAACGGATCAGGTGCTTTTTCACGAATTAAAATAACAAAGATTACCGTCACTCTTGTCATTCCCCTTGATCGTAACAAGTTGCATTGTTATCGTCGAGTTTTTAGGATGCTAAATCAATAATCGAATCCACTGGTGGAAATGCCACGAACCCGACAAACGAGGGGTCAGATCCATCCCTGGTTCACAAGGATCAAGATGGCGGCGATAATTCGAGCGGGAGAACGATAGCCGTTGGTGCTTCACTGATTGTGGTCGGTATTCTTCTGGGCCTCTTTTGGGCCTGGCTTAGATTCTTTAGGAGGAGTGAATCGCCGAGAAACGAACCGTCCGGTGGCGGAGGACAAGTACGTATACTTGTACATATACATGCGGCGAAAATATTTCAGCAGAAATTGTTGGCGATTTTTTATTTCAATAGTACCTGCCGATTTTCATTGGCTACCACACACCCTTAATAAGTTTTAACTAGAAAAACGGAAACTGTAAAACCCGGCCGGATGTTGAGTCTTCGAAACTCTAAAACTTGTGAAGATTCCGAATCGAAACGAAACGCACTTTTTTTAATTCAATTTCACGAAGAGTTGAGCTCAAACAAGAATTCGTTTAGTGGCCTGCTTCGACAAGTACTATTGCATAGAAAATCTACAACTGTGCTGAACTAGATCTCTGCCTCGTTGATATATGATGTGTATATTGGCCCATAGTTGAATTAATACCCTGTATACGTTGAAGACCCGTTGATTAATTTTGTCCCATCGCCGGTTATTGTTCTTGTTCTCGTTGTAATTGGTTCTTTTTAGCGATAGGTATACTTTTACGGAATAAATCGCGCCCTCTCCCGCTTCTTTCTTTATTTGTACCTTACGCACCACTTTTATTACTATGACAAAAGATGTTGGGCGGTTTGAACCCGTCAACTGACTTGCTGGTGGGTTCCCCTTCGCAGTACGGGCCGGTACTAACTGAGGTACCAAGTCACCCGAAAACGAAGCAAGCTGCATTAAACCATCAGGTAACCGCCTCAGCGTTATCGGATCAGGAAGAGGAGACCAGAACGCTGATGCAGGAGCCGGCGACATTCAATGCTAACTGTAACAACGCCCAGGAAAATCAGCATCCTGGATGACTCAGGTCATCCCGATGTGACGAAGCGCTATTTAGAGGATAGGATGTGGGTTTGAGCGAGTATTTCGCAAGTTTTCTTATCTCAGCTGATAACGGGTTGAACACAGTGAGAATTCCCAGCAATCTTTCACGCCGGCGACTATATTTGGTTAATCGCATTTCATGCGGTATATTGTGTATCAGACCTCGTAACTATTTATAGAAAACAAAAGCGGTTGACATTTAAAGCTGAAAATAATTTTACTGCTTAATTTCTTGCTCGGCTCGCAGCGCGTGATCTGATTCCGGCTCGATATGGCGGGCTTCATAAGCCCCGCGTTCGACCCTTTTTTTATATTTTATTATTCGCTTGTTAGCCATAATTCGGTAATTTATGAATTATTTCCTAAAATTATTCGCTTACGTGATGAATACTGCACGATAATTTCGACAATTTAACACATATTTCATCTACCCTTGCCGAATGTAACTACTTTAAACTCAAAACTTAAAACTCTATACATTCGGCTTTGATGTCCGTGTATTCTAGTAAAGTTAGATTGGCTGAACTTGTGGGTTCATATAGTGGCGAGTTATTTTAAGAATTGACTCGTACAGTTTCGAATTATTCGCACATCTGAAATCGCACTTTATTTATCTGGGAATATATATATAAATGTATAATGTAGTTGACTGAGTATATGAACTTTATTATGATTTAGCTAAGCTTAATTAACACTTACAAATTTAATAACATTTGTTGATAATTGAGATAATTTTAAGTATAACGTTTTATATTCACTTTGATAGACTGATGGTTTAATTTTAATCTATAGTGGCGTATATGTGGATCTGCGCGCGTGGAACAGCTTCTTTACCAATTATAATTTAGGGACAAAAAAAAAAAATGATAAAAAAAAAACATATACGCCGAGATGCAGCGGGATCTTTTTTATTGCGTAATCGCATGTGCAGGGTAAGACAGCACCTTATTTGACTTCATAAAGATACACGTATAAGTGTGTATAGCGATGATCTGATTTATTTACTATAATTAATATATAAGTGCAGAATATTTTGTACATATACAACGAGGCTGTATATTTGTTAAAAACAATATTATCGGGTTTAAAATTCAACGGATATTATTAAACGTTAGTTCACTACCTTTGAACATTATAAATGTAACGCTTCATTTTGAATTCAGCAACTAATAAATACTGGCACAGCTAAGTATCGCGAAGTATTTCAATAATTAAATATCAACTGGAAAAAAAAGACTAAATAAATTTATTTTCCTTTTTAAAAGACAAAAAAAAAATAACGGAGATATTTTCTTAACCCACTTTCCCTAGAAACGAAGAAAAACCTCATTCATATTTTCCCATTCCTTATTCATATCGTATTCTCTGACATTTAAACGACGTATGTAGCGATGCGCCTGATTATATGCAACTTCTAGACGTGTTTGAGATATTGATTGCCCCAGCTTCCAATCACTCGGGGAGATGGCGCAACAAATCCTTCCAGCAGCTAACTCCGCGGCAGTTCCAGGAACCACTTTTGCCGCAAATTGACAGGCGGGAGTCGGTGAATCCCCTGTATCGAATCTATTACTTACTTTTGAAGGCGAATGAATTAAAATTCACTATCCTGTTAGAAAATGAAAACTTACGCCAATAGTAAATACCTTCTGATTTTTTACAGGAATTTGTATTTCAGAAAGTATAGCGGGTTTCCTAAAATCGTCAGGAAAAAATATCACAATCACACCCATCAGAAATAAAATGAAAACAAATTTCTGAAATATCTATAGAAACGAAAAACTCTCAATTATATGTTTCGCCCTCCAACTCGAAATCTAATCGCAATAATCGCTCCGCTTCGCGATTTCCTTGCGATCACTGCAGGTAAAGTATCGTGATATTGTCATATCAGCTCAGTATCTGCACGTGTTTATAATATAACAAATCGTGCGATAATAATTAGTCGGATATAGATATAAAGTATACGGTTCTAGGTGGGATATAGTAGTATTAAGCAGGGCATAATTCATGGCAAATGTGACTCCGACCAAGAGCGCAGATAATACACGGAAGAGTCAGAGAGAGAAAGCGAAAAAGAGGGAGAGGGAGAGAGAGCTACGATGTTTTGCACGATAATGACCGTACGATAAATCAATCACGTTGGATTATTGAACATTCTTCTAGTTAGTATCGTTACCATATAATATTAGCTTAACTCTGAGCGGTCGGCAGTTGAGATGTCAATTCATATTTATAGGCATGTATACCGCAGAGTGCGATGCTGTATTTCTCCGATATATCTCAAATCCTACAAGAGTGAAAAAGGGTATTCCGAAATCTTTCGTACAGCATTTTACTTAACGTATTAGAAATACACATCGTTGATCAGATCAAATTTGGGACATGCTAGCCTATCGTTCATGCATGGCACCAGCATGCTTTGTGAGTGTTTATCAGCTCACGAAGCATGCTTATTAACAGATAAATGTAGTTATTATACCCACATGTTATTCAAATGGTCATAGAATGGGTCTCGATAAAAATTTTATTGGTGTCAAAAAGCCGAAGAAGGTATATAACCGCGATTAGCTCTGACGATAATTATACATACACACCCACTTCGTGTTTGTTGGGGATTGGGAACAAATCGCTGACGAGGCTCCGGATTATCCCTATAGTTTATAGCTTTTACCAGAAACTAGAATTCTTTACGTTACTTACTTCCGGCCCCAAGCCTTCTGCGAGATCTAAAGTTGCTAGAGAACGTCGACGCCAGATCCAAGAGTTTCAAAGTCTATTTTGATCACCTGGAACAAACTCCTTAAATTTGACTTTGAGCGAATAATCGCAATATATAGATTAGGCAATGCAGATTAGCCGCCATATAATAGAATTTGCGAAATTTTTAAGTGGACTTCGATATAATCTTGGACGCAGATAACAGCATGGACATCTCGTGCACAGCAATTTCTAATCACGGGGCAAAGAGGGTCACGTGCAACTCCTTTATTAATGGTACCAGTCGGCGGGTTCTTCGCAGTCAGATCTTCACCTAAGCCTGTCACCTTACAGCAGCTGATATTCATTTGAAATGACGTTGATCCTTCATTTCCTCGTCGTCGTTTTGGGCATTACGTTCGTGGCTGGTCATCCAGATCTGACCCAAGGTGAATATATCAAGTTTGAAACATTTGTGTGGTTTTGATCGAGAATAGAATTCTCATTATGAAAGAAAAATATTTGAAAAAATTATCGGGGTATTTTTTTTTTGCGAGTCTGATTAGTTTTTCTTTTCTCTTTCTCCTTTGTCTTGCCTTCTTCTTCTTCAGTCTGACTCTATTCTGTCTGGTCTTTCCAGCTGCAGATAATCATCCTTGATAAATCTCCTGCCCTTGAGAAATAGGTGAAGCAAAATGCTGCTAAGTACACTTCACTCGTTATTTTATCGACAAACACGTGATAGATAGTGCTTTAATAAGAGCGTCCCGTTTGCTTGTGTTATTAACATCACACAATTCAAATTTCGAGCAGCTACCTGCACTCTTTATACATCGAAATCTGACTCGTGAGAGTTATACCAGTTTACGTATGACTAGGTGGGTGTGTCCTATCCGTTTGTCATGCCTTTACATTTCGTATTAAAAAAACAAAAACTTTCACATATCCATTTTCGAAAAAAGAATACGTTGACTAAGGCATCAAGAAGAAGAAAGAGATCGTTATGATTGACCATCGAACTTGTCCAGAGATCAGGAAAGTCGTATCCTTGAATGATCAGATGAAGCCAGTTGACTTATTGACCGATTTTCTTCACACCTTTACACGATAAGATCAGCGTGCTCGTATCCCTATTAACTATAATTTTATCCGGTATCGAAATGGTCTAATTTCAATATTCGTCGACGACTATCTTCTGATCCTGATTCAGGGGCAGAGTACTGTATGGAGTAAGAGTATGATTAACAGTGTTAGCTCTTTTTTTCAGCCGACATTGAGGAGGAAAATTGGCATCAAACTTTCAAAAATGTTCCCCGGAATACACTGGCAAGATCTGGATCAGTGGCGAATCGTAATGCAGCTGACCTTACAGACGAAACAAGTACGTGATTGCTAATCGTTCAATACTTATCAGAGCATGTTGTGATCTGGTTTATAGTACCAGGTTTGACGAATGCCCTCGAGTTCTAGTATAATGATTTACCATTAAAAAATAAAAAAAGTTGTCGGGACGATTAAAGACGGGTCGTAAAACGTGGCGCAGTAATACCGGCATAAAACAATCATTAAACTTGCATTCAATGAACGTATTATTAAAGTTTGCTTATTCGACGCATCACGCGAGCAGCACGTTTTATCCGAGTGAAATTTACAGGCACAGCTTACTGGCAGAACGCTGCACAGTCTGCCCTAAAATCCAAATCCAAGCAAGAACAGAACACCAACATAGCCAAAAATGTCATCCTGTTCCTCGGGGATGGTATGTCCATTCCTACTTTGATGGCTGCACGAACCTACCTCGGACAACTTCAGGGAAACACTGGGGAGGAGAGCCAATTGCACTGGGAAACGTTTCCCTACACTGGCTTTTCCAAGGTGATTTCATAGCTTTTCGAAGATGATGCCTTCGTAGCTATGAATGGAATTGGATCGGCTGGATTTTTTTTCTAGACTTACTGCGTGGACGCACAAGTTGCTGACTCCGCATGTTCAGCAACGGCTTACCTATGTGGAGTGAAAGCTAACGATGGTACAATTGGTGTGAATGCCAAAATACCGTACGGAAACTGCGAAGGAATGACCAACGCCAGCAATCACGTCTCGTCTATCGCTGAATGGGCTTTGGACGGTGGAAAATCAGCTGGTATAGTGACCACGGCTAGGGTAACCCACGCCTCACCTGCTGGTACTTATGCAAACACTGCTGACAGGGACTGGGAAAACGACGCGAATGTTGTGGCTGATGGAGTCGACCCCACAGTTTGTAAAGACATTGCTACTCAACTCGTTACTGAACGTCCTGGCAAGGACTTCCAGGTAGATATACTTTTTACTTAAGATTAAGATTTACCATTTTCGTTCACTACACCGAGACTTCGCCTGATATTTCCCAGGTTATTCTGGGAGGTGGTAGGCGCGCGTTTTTTCCCAATACCACAAGGGACGAAGAGAATAGCAAGGGACGTAGACTGGATGGTGTTGACCTGATCGAGACTTGGAAGCAGGACAAAGCTGATCGGGACAGCACTTACAGTTACGTATGGAACCGAACCGAGCTTCGACAGATCATCGACAACCCTGAAGACGTCGACTACGTCTTAGGATTATTCGAAAGTTCTCACTGTCAGTATCACATAGAAGCGGTCGCAGAGACCGAGCCAACTCTTGCTGAGATGACAGAAGCGGCGATCAAGATTCTCCAGAAGAACAGCAACGGGTATTTCCTCTTCGTCGAGGGTAAGTCGAGGGGAACGGATTTAGTAATAACCTGAGAGTACAGAGCAATGATCATCAACCTGCACCCCGAACAGGAGGCCGCATAGATCACGCTCACCACAGCACCTATGCGCACGCTGCCTTGGATGAAACTGTCGAATTTTCATCCGCCGTTCGCATTGCTACCGAACTAACTGACGAAAGTGACACCCTGATCGTCGTTACATCTGACCACGCACACGTTATGAGTGTCTCTGGATATCCTGCGCGCGGCAACGATATTCTTGGACTTGGAGGCACAGGGAGTGACAAACTACCATACACAACCCTCAGCTATGCCAACGGACCCGGGTACAAGACACCAACGGACAGTATTCGATACGATGTCACCGATGACGATTTGGGTGAGACACATTTCCTTCCGTCTTTGGGTTTTCGTTTTTTTCAAACGATTTTCCGCAATTTATATCAATTACTTTTCAGCCGATCCATGGTACGAGTATCCTGCGATGGTGCCACTTTCTTCGGAGACCCACGGTGGAGACGACGTCGGAATTTTCGCCCGCGGTCCGTGGTCCCATCTTTTCACTGGAACCATGGAGCAGAACAACATTCCCCACTACATGGCCTACGCTGCTTGCATCGGTCAAGGTCTAACGGCATGCACGTGATGGTACAACATCGGGAATTAATATGGATCTCTTAAGCTTTCAATGATGTTTATCAATAACTGTAATTCAAATGTAGAATATCAGTGAGCTTCTGTTGTTTAGAATAAAAAAATTCATGAAAAAACCATAAACGCCGGGTTTACTGTATCAGCATTACACGTGCGATTCACGCGCTTCACATTCTGCGAATACCTTGGCCAATGGCCAAAGACAAGCCTCCTCATTCCTGATCTCGTGATTCAACACGGTTTTCTACTAATTGTCCCAACGAGATTTGAGTACTCATCGAGATAAGAAGTACTTGAAATATGTAATCGGGATGAGATTGCATATCGTAGTAGGAACTTATTAAAACTAATTCAACGCGGTTTTACCGCAGTCGGGCTACAGCAAGGAACGTTAGGCTGTGATATTAGCTCTGTATTCATCCGACGAACTCCGCTGAGAACATCAACAGCGATGGTGCTCTTCATCCAATTCCAAATTCTAACTCTATTAGCTGTGCTTGTTGCTGGACGTCCGAATTTATCTCAAGGTGAATATCAATTCGTAGCTCAACTCTTTCTCAATACTGAAATTCCGTCGAATTGAAAAGTGAATTATCAGTGTCATGATACTGCAACGGTTCCACATCAAAAAAATGAACAGAAAATAAAACGTCTGTGTAGATATCGGTCTTTGATTTATACAAAATTTTCTCTGCAGACGATGAAGACCGTTGGCATTCTATCTCCAGAATTTCTGTCAGTTCTGTGGCGAGCCGTGCCGCAGCTTACCTAGAAGACGAAACATGTACGTAGATCGGCAGTCTTTACGTAATCATTTCTAGAAATATATGGATTATCAATACTGTGCTTAGTGGCCAACTATTCTCTTCTTATATAGCAACTGATTACTGGAAGCAGAACGCGCAATCTACCTTGAGACAAAGAATCAAGACGACACTGAATACCAACAAGGCAAAAAACGTAATCATGTTCCTCGGGGACGGCATGTCCATTCCGACTTTAATGGCTGCCAGAACCTACCTGGGTCAACTTCAGGGTAACTATGGGGAAGAAGGATCACTCCACTGGGACACATTTCCCTTTACTGGGCTCTCCAAGGTAGGTTTAGGGATTACCGAAGTTCCTTCGCGGGAATCAATGCAATCACTGCAGCTTGGCCAATTCTATTTCAGACTTACTGTGTAAACGACCAAGTAGCAGACTCCGCGTGCACAGCAACAGCTTATCTGACTGGAATAAAGACGAACAGAGGAACCCTCGGCGTGAACGCCAATGTCGCCCGAGGAGACTGCGAAGCTGGTAGCAACACGACGAATCATGTATCATCGATTGCCCAATGGGCATTAAATGAAGGAAAGTCAGCTGGAATCGTGACTACGACAAGAGTGACACACGCTTCTCCAGCTGGGACTTATGCTCGAACTGCTAATCGGAACTGGGAGTGTGATGCAGATGTTACAGCAGATGGCTTCGACCCGACAGTCTGTGCAGACATTGCTACACAGCTTATGACTACGAGTCCTGGAATGGACTTCCAGGTACATACTTACTTGGTGTTTTTTATCTCCAGTAAAAGACTGGACGAGATGGGGTACTAGACATATTTTATAGGTCATCCTCGGGGGTGGACGTCGCGAGTTTCTCCCTAACACAACCGTCGACGATGAAGGTGACAACGGTTACAGAGAAGACGGTGTTAACCTGATCGATACCTGGAAGCAGGACAAATCCGATCGTGATAGTTCGTACAGTTACGTATGGAACAGAAGTGGGCTTCGAAAGATCATCGACAACCCTGAGGACGTCGACTACGTCTTAGGTCTCTTCGAAAGTTCTCACTGTCAATATCACAAGGAGTCTGTGCCTGAGACTGAGCCAACTCTTTCAGAGATGACGGAAGCTGCGATTAAAATTCTCCAGAAGAACAGCAACGGCTATTTCCTCTTCGTCGAGGGTAAGTCGAAAGGCTACGGATCTATCCTTTAATGGTATGAGGGTACAGAGCAATGATCATCCGCTTGCACCCTGGACAGGAGGTCGCATAGATCACGCTCACCACGACACCTGGGCAAATCTTGCCTTGGACGAGACAGTGGAACTTGCAGCCGCTGTTCGCGTAGCCGACGAGCTCACCGATGAAAGCGACACCCTGATCGTCGTGACATCTGACCATGGACACGTCATGACTATCTCTGGGTATCCTGCCCGTGGAAATGACATTCTCGGAATCGGTGGCATCGGTGACGACGATCTACCTTATACAACCCTGAGTTATGCCAACGGGCCATCGTACAAGGCACAGATTAACGGCACCCGTTACGATATCACAGATGACGATTTCAGTAAGACGATTCAGTATCCGTTCGTTTTGAACAGAGTTCATTTTTAATCTGCAATATTTTTTCAGCTGCTGCAAGATACGAGTATGCTGCAATGGTACCACGCGATTCGGAAACCCACAGCGGAGATGATGTGGCAATTTTCGCCCGTGGCCCGTGGTCGCATCTCTTCAGCGGAACACTGGAGCAGCACACGATCCCTCATTTCATGGCCTATGCAGCTTGTATTGGATCTGAACTCACAGCTTGTACAAAACAAAACTAGAACGATGTTTTTATACCATTTCGAAGTTTAGGCCAGGACAGAGGGCCAACACATGTGTTCTAATTTACAATAATAAAAAGCAATAAATTTCAACCGAATTATTGAAACTTCGGATGAAACTTGGGTTGTTTTCGGATTATTAATTCGATTTTTCATCTTTATTCAGGGTGGCCACTCACCGGGAAAACCGAATTTTTTGACGCCGGGAAATGTCGGGAATTAGCCGGGAATTTTATAACTAACCGGGATGTTTTTTTTTTGTTTTCGGTATATGTTACCATCGTGACTTCGGTCCACGAGGTATGATTGACGATATGTTTTTTCTATGACGCATGCGTAATTCCTTCTGTCGTGTGCAATAAAAAGTTTTCAACAAAGTAAAACTAAAAGTAAAAGTATTAAAGTTAAAACACGTGTGCAATAAAAAGATATAAAATCACAAAGCGTCTATCTCATACATAACTCATTTATTACCGTACGTATATAACAGTTGCATTCTTACAGCTTGTTGCTTTTAAGATATCCAAGGTGAATTCAATTTCGAAGAATATACATATTATTCATGTATGTCTCTATAATCCCAAGGCTTAGAAAACCGAACCAGGCGAAAAGTAAATTTTTTGAACCGGGAAATAGCCGGGAATTTATTTTGCGGATTGAAGTGGCCACCCTCTTATTTCTTTATGGTGTACAATCGTTTGACTCTGTGCATGTACTACAGATCCCTTGTTCACTGAGCAAGGCAGGTTTCTTCGTTTTCGATGTTGATTCAGCTGGATTTTGAACTGGCCGTATCAAATACGCTCGAGTATTAACTAAGATAAAAGGTACCTCAAGTACCTAATCAGAACAAGATTGCCTATCGTGGTATGAACTTAGCGAAACTTAATGATCGCGATTTAACCACAGTCGGGCCATAGCAGGGAACATTGAACTTGTGGTATTAGCTGTCTGCTCATCGAACAAATAGCGCGAGGAACACCAAAAGCGATCGTTATGTCGTTGCTCAAACTCCAGATCCTAACTTTACTTGCTGTGCTGGTGGCTGGACGTCCGAAAATTTCTCAAGGTCAGTATCAAACCTCAACTCAATTCCGTCATTCGTAGTATTCTTTAAAACAAAATTTTAAACACCATATTCAGATATTCGGAGAAGATCCTGATACTATCGGATAAATGTCAATGATTTCAGCTGAAAAATTATCAAGAATTGCTGTTGAATTTTATCCGAAATTTTCTTAGACTCTTTGCGGAGAAATTGGTCTTAAATACAGAATTCGCGATCTGGCAAAAGGTCTTAATCGAACGGAAATGAATTTTTGATGAATCGTTATGAAAGAACTCTGGATTAAATTTTTTTCTGATAAAGTATCGCATACACGTCAATATTGAGATGGAGCTTATCAGAAAGGCCTTCAGAGTTGTCTATATATAAAGATATTTTTTCATTGTCTTCCGCGAACTTTGCTAGTTGATTATCATATGCCAAAACGTATCCGTTCGATCTGAGTATAATGTTTTCATAGTGTTGTCTAATCTGCCATAAGTCAATCCTTCATATCTAAACTGCTATAATCGATTATAGTCGGATTAAATTATCGCCTGATATTAATCCGACTCAAGTGACGTATTTATATCTAAAATCCAACCTGTAATTATCGTTTAACTTTAACTAATTACCAAAGCTTCATATTGTATTCCAGAAAGATAATTTAAGAAAAAAAAGGAAGAAGACAAAAAAAACGCCCGATGCGTTGATTCTAGTTTTGTGAGTGGTTCTGTCTTTTCTCTACAGAAAATGAAGACCATTGGCATTCCATCTCAAGAAGTTCTGCCAGTTCAGTGACGAATCGTGCTGCAGCTGACCTGGAAAATGAAGCATGTACGTATCGGCTGATGCATCGGTCAATTATATCCAGAAAAAGAGACTTTCGATACTCCGAAACTATGCTTGTGTTGACTGGTTATTGTCTTTTGATATAGCAACTGCTTACTGGCAGCTGAACGCGCAATCTACCTTGAAAGAAAAAACAAAATACAAATTAAACACCAACAAGGCAAAGAATGTAATCATGTTCCTCGGGGACGGCATGTCCATTCCCACATTGATGGCTGCTAGAACCCACTTGGGCCAGCTTCAGGGTAACCCAGGGGAAGAAGAATCACTCTCCTGGGAAGAATTCCCCTTCACTGGACTCTCCAAGGTAGGTTCATAAATGACGGAATTTTGTCAGCTAGACCTGCGAGACTCGAGGCACTACCTACACCCTGGCGACTTTCATTTCAGACTTACTGTGTCGACTATCAAGTTCCAGACTCTGCTTGTACAGCGACTGCTTATTTGACTGGAATCAAGGCAAACGAGGGGACCATTGGTGTAAACGCCAACGTGCCCCGAGGAGATTGCACAGCCATGACCAACGCGAGCAATCATGTAACGTCGATTGCCCAGTGGTCGTTGAACGAGGGAAAATCAGCTGGAATTGTGACCACTACGAGAGTGACTCACGCTTCTCCATCTGGAACTTACGCTCGAACTTCTGAACGGGACTGGGAGTGCGATGCAGACATCACAGCAGATGGCTTCGACCCAACAGTCTGTGCAGACATCGCTACACAGCTTATGACCACGAGTCCTGGAAAGGACTTCCAGGTACATAATAACTTGATGTTTTTTATCTCCAGTAAAAGACTAGACAAGATCGGGTACTAGATATATTTCATAGGTCATCCTCGGGGGTGGACGTCGCGAGTTTCTCCCTAACACAACCGTCGACGATGAAGGTGACTACGGTTACAGAGAAGACGGTGTTAACCTGATCGATACCTGGAAGCAGGACAAATCCGATCGTGATAGTTCGTACAGTTACGTATGGAACAGAAGTGGGCTTCGAAAGATCATCGACAACCCTGAGGACGTCGACTACGTCTTGGGTCTCTTCGAAAGTTCTCACTGTCAATATCACAAGGAGTCTGTGCCTGAGACTGAGCCAACTCTTTCAGAGATGACGGAAGCTGCGATTAAAATTCTCCAGAAGAACAGCAACGGCTATTTCCTCTTCGTCGAGGGTAAGTCGAGAGGCTACGGATCTAGCCTTTAATGGTATGAGGGTACAGAGTAATATTCATCCGCTTGCACCCTGGACAGGAGGTCGCATAGATCAAGCTCATCACGATAATTGGGCAAACCTTGCCTTGGACGAGACGGTGGAACTTGCAGCCGCTGTTCGCGTCGCTAACGAACTGACTGATGAAAGCGACACCCTGATCGTCGTTACATCTGACCACGCGCACGTAATGAGTGTATCTGGTTATCCGCTCCGTGGAAACGATATTCTGGGAATCGGTGGCATCGGTGACGACGATCTACCCTACATGACTCTCAGCTATGCGAACGGACCATCGTACGTGGCACAGATTAATGGCACCCGCCACAATCTCACGGATGACGATTTCAGTAGGACGATTTACCACCCCTGTTGATATTCGTCTAGGTATCCCGTTCGCTTCTAATTTGACATTTTTTTACAGCTGAAACAAGGTACGGATACCCTGCGATGGTCCCACGCTATTCAGAGACCCATGGTGGAGACGACGTGGCGATTTTCGCTCGAGGTCCATGGTCGCATCTCTTCACCGGAACTCTAGAGCAGCATACCATTCCTCATTTTATGGCCTATGCATCATGCGTCGGAAGTGGATACACAGCATGCACAAAACAAACCTAATATGTATGTAGGCTAATTATTTCGAGGAAACGATGAATTATAAATTCCACGCAATTTCGACAATTATTAGTAATATTGTATCGATCCTGCATGAATAAATTGGCGGATTAGCCGATAATCCATGCCTTTGTTATTCTTTACTTTCCCCCTCCTGCAACTCTCTATTTCAAGTATCAAACAAGAGTGCTAAATAACATAAATGTAGAAATAAATATGCATACACAGACATGCATGAAGACACGTATGCATAAACACTATTTCTTTTTCCCGCCAAAAACTCTCAGCTCTTACATCTCTCAAAAATGCAGCAATACTCGTCGAAAAGTTGATTTCGGACCTTTTTTTATTGGACTATTAAAAATGTACTAATACGAACAAGAAACGTATAACACGCCATGGCCGCACAGGAAAGTCCCTGATAGTCGCGCGTTTTTGAACAGTGTATTCCAGCCAACAATGAGATTTTTTGCCAATGTTCATTGTGCTGAATCCTGTCCGGTATTGTCGCTTATCGCAACTTCGTATAACGTCGAACATGGATCGGAAGTATTATTTATCGGCGTTTCTCGCATTATGCGGGATGATGAAAAACGTATCTAGCATAAATAATGAAAGAATTGTCCTTGCGCGTTACGCAGGGCGACTATTTACTGCCTGCGAACGTTCCGCTGCGATGGATATCGGCAGTACGAGCTTGTTTTCCTCCGCATGATACTGTTTGAGAATATGATTTACCGGAATATGCCACGGATTTGTATACCTACCTCGGATTCATAATTGATACGAAAGCAGATAACGACACATCATTATCTCCGATTGAAAAAGCGTCGTGATTCAACACAAGCTTCGAAACAGGTCGATAATTTGGAAACGCTTTGTTCACTAGAACGTAGTTTTTCAATATTTATCCGTCAGTCTCATTCCTTGAATACATTAAGGTCTGAATGACGTGCGAAAGTGAGAGTGATATGTAACTCTGTGATCATAGGTACTCCGCGCAGTCGTGTATGCCTTTCGATCGAAGGCCCCGCAGAGTTGCGAAGGTACAGCTAGTTCGCGTTATACACCTTTACCTCACTATTCCATAGCTCGACTGACTATGAGCCAAATGCACGTGCATGATGCATGCTGTTGCAAAATGAGGAACTTGAGGACAGCTGGAAGTTGTGTAACTCCAGTTAGACGTAAGATGTAGGAATGCCAATGACCTTAATGACAAATAACTGACCTATAGCACCCCCAGCGGATTTGAAACCAATAAAAATTTCAGGTTTTAAGGAAACGCTTTGCCACGGCAGTTCATTGGCCTTTTAAAGGAATCTCGTCGTCTCACTGTTGACACGAGATATATGTATAGAGGATAAACTCCGCGAAACGTCATCCGTGTCTATACAAAAATCCCGACTTTCCTGTCTGACATGAGATCGCTGCCACAGGACTTCGGAACAGGTATTCTATGCGTCATGCACGCACGAAGTCAACCCATGGCTTATTAGCTCTGGGAATAATCTCGCCTTGCGATAGTTAGATTCGTGTAAAAAACGGATAGCGGATTTTCCTTGATTGTAGATCAATGTCCTGCGGGGTATCGGTGGACCTCAAGCCCATACTTTCACGACTTATACATATAACTCAAAAGTTTCTATAAGGCTAATTCTTTACTCATTTTGCCTAAGTATATATCGAACTCGACAAGCCGACTGCGTGGGACAGACTTTCTCATTTTTTTATCACAGAATGTACTCGGCTGACCGCCTGGATTGTATATTGTGTAAACGTGCATCGGTAATGCAATAAGAAATGAAGAAGAAAAAAATAGTGGGGAATACCCGTCGCACGTATTCGTAAAAATTCTGCCCCGTCAATTTGTCCCTCTCACTTCTGATCTCAAATACGATGTATTAATATCGTTTTCAAATGTCATGCGCGTAGGTTTTCTATATCTAAACTGTAGAATGAGGAGTCGTAATCTCAGGTAACAGCTGCGGTATTTAAAATCCCATTTACAATCGGGAATGAGAGAACAATAATTATTGCTAATCGGAGAGCGATGGCCTTGCATTGTACTTCGCGTATGTTTCACATCGGAAGTCTCACAATATCGTCATAAACCGCCGAAGAAGTATCACTTTCAATAGGTAGGATAAATTTTTGCCGATTCGTCGAATCACATAAGGAAATTCACGGCCCTGACCGATTCACCGATAAATTTTCGGATCGCGAACGATCTCTCGGACAAAGTTCCGCGATAAATGATTGCGAAAAACAATTATCTCACAGAAATCTATGAGGATTAGTATATTAACATATTATTTGTCAGCAGTTCTTCACGTCATTATACATTTTCGGGAGATACTCTAGCTGACATCGCGTTCAATGACGTGTGTGAATAATTAAGGCCATAATTAATATCCGTGAAAGAAGGAAAAAAGAAAAACGACGGAAGTAGGATAAGAGATCTGATATACCTCGCCTTGCATCGATGGATGATACAAGCTGAAAAAATGATCTGCGTCGTATTTGATGTAATTACAAATGTTTTTGTAAATCCGGAAGCTAATTATTTCAATTTTCAACGGACTAAACAATGAGCGGTTAAAAAGCGAGTGGTAAATTTTGTCTCGATAATTTCCCGGCGTTTTAAACACCATGGGAATTTGCATGGGATCGGGAATGATCGCTGACACAATTCGGGCGATAGGAGGAAGCCAGAAACTAAAAACACGAACCGGTAGCCGATTCGGAGGCTATAAGGTCGGAGAGAACAATTATCCCTACTTCATCGTGAACGACGTCAAACTTTGCGAACTGGGAATTACGGCCAGTAAGTAGTTCGCCATCGGCAGAACAGCACCTGCCCGTCTCCGGGTTGACCAGGTTCTCTAGTGCGCACCTCCTCGCTCGATTCACATGGAAAGGACTAGCTGATTATTCAACGATCGAGTGATCGCTGACCCCCCGGGTTTCTTCCCTCTGTTATGCTTCTTTCGATCCCTGCCGCAGCCTCAATAAACGCGGAGCTGATTAGGCGAGGAAAAATTGTGACATTGTGGATTGGATCTGACCCGCATACGGCGTGGTCATGCCGCAGGTATGTAACGCGATCGTGTCTTCGTAAGATCGGCAAGAATTAAGGAGAGCAGAAAATCGCTCATAAATCGAAGTTCGAAGAGGTCTGGAATCGCGGTTGCAGAGGTCGCTTCAGCGAGAGCGCAGACCTCTCGTGTTATCCCTTGACCTAGAATACTGCGAAAAAAACGAAAATCGGATTTATAAAAATTTGCCGTTTATCGATTCGCGCGAAATAAATAGCGTAGGGAAAGCGTGGCGTGTTCTCCAGTCGCACGCGCGGACCCACACATACGCCGAAGATCAGAAGCGAGTGGGGATTACAGCCTTTAGGCTGTGTTGGTAGAAACCCGTTCTGATGTAAAATTGAGACAATAGTGAATGAAACAAATCGAGAGAACTTCCGGTCTTCTGGCAATTAGCAAAACTTGTTTGATATAGCTTTACGTAACACACGATTCGGCGCTTCATCTTCTTCTTTTCTTCTCTATTGGCTATCGGTTCCATGCTTTGATCCATGTGCAGCTCGCCACCGAATAATCGAATTTGAAAAGGGATCTGAAAGACTTCTGCTGGCCGAATGACCGAGCGAAGTTCACTTGCTTAGCTAATGCCTCATTACTTGGGATCCAGACTTAATTCTCCTTTTTATTTCTGGTCATTACAATTCCATCTATAATCCCGTGGTCAGAGACCCTCGAAGTATCGACAAAGGTCTTGTCTTCAGGAGATGGTCGAGTCAAAAAAATGCGAAGAGTCTAAGAGAGTTAGTTAGCTGCTATATTTCTGTGACGGTGAATTCGTATGCTCGTATCGTAGCGGTGGTTTTTTTGGTCTTCGTCCTGGTGTCTTTTTTGAATTCAAAATTTACATATCTGCCATTGTTGCTGCATAACTTCGTACTGTACACTTCATCGGACAAGCCTTTTGACCAAAAACCTTTCAGGATGGACGTATGAGTAGGGATATAATAATAGTTCTAGAGCAGATCGTAAGAGAAACCATTTCAACTATGAAAACAAGCCTTTTTACCGTTTGGTTATAAATAAACACGTTTTAGAATTTTATGAATGATTGAAAAAATCATTCTTTAAATCCTCTCTCCTCCTTCTCCACCCATGTGAGAAATTCTTTTCGCTACGCGTGTCGACATACGATTGGGAAACCAAAAACCCTTTCGGTTACATAGTGTGAGAATTCATCGTCTGCATTCGAAATCGATTGGAGTAGATTCTTCATATATCTACCCATCGTTATGGTGCAACACTCATATATGTGGCAAGATTTTAGTGCTTTTTTTAATATGGCTAGCGTAGGATATTAAAAACCCGAATCTAATCACTCCGGCGATGATAATAGTCACAAAATTTGGAAACGATTCCCTAGTAGAGTCTCCCGATCTCCGGTGATGAGAAGATCAGCCGATTCTGACTCAACTTGATTGAGTCAGAGTCGTTATTCAAACCTTAGCAAAATACCTGACTTCGCCACTGTTTGGCGAAGTCTAGGTACGTTGCCCCATATATTCCACATGACATTGAAATTAGAAAGTGTCGGTGTCGTCCGTCTTCTCGTTTTAGATCCTAGAACTTTTAGTCATCCTAACGACTGACCCACAACAAATTGACTTTGTCTTTTCTCTGACCGATGTTCGAATAAAAAAGGAATCGGCGTGATAGAGACCGCTATAACTAGCCATTATGTAATTGTAGAGAGAGAGTTAGCGGAGCTGGCAATCGCACACAGATTAAAAGCTGCATCGCGTATAGAATACGTGTGTATGTTAAAGAAAAGATTGCCTTCGTTTTCATCTTTTACTTGAACACATGAAATAAAATAAAAATCTAGACAGAAACGTGTATACCTGAAGTTCAACTAAGAACGGAGAAGGCCAGGTTACTTAAGACTCGAATGAAGCTGAAACGCTGTTCTCGTTTGCGGATCGAAACGAGTATCTATAATCAAAGTTATTTATTTTCCGGTGTAGAATGGTAGGCAGAATCCCACCTTCATCGGTGACGACGGTAGAACCGATCTCGACAAGGTGAGTGCCTGTAAGATCGAAACAAGATACGGTTGGCATATATAATCATGAGGTTGTAATCCTGCGAAATGTTTTCAGGAAATTGCCAGAGATTTCGTTAATAATGGCTCGAACTTTGGCGGCGATAGTTACGACGAGAGGAAGCTGCCTGGGACACCGAACGAACAATTGGTAGGCTCTTCTTGGTCCTTCAGAACGATCAAATCACTCATATATCATTCCCAGAGTAAAATGTCTAACGACGATTTCAGACTATAGCCGAGGCTGAGGATGGGGAGAGAGCGACCTGGGGGAACGGGCTCGAGTTCCTCATGTCTTGTATCGCGATGTCGATCGGCCTGGGAAACGTCTGGCGGTTCCCTTTCACGGCGTACGAAAACGGCGGTGGGGCTTTTCTAATACCGTACATAATCGTGCTGTTCGTTGTCGGCAAGCCTTTTTACTACCTGGAAATGATTATGGGCCAATTCACGAGCCGATCATCGGTAAAAATGTGGGCCTTGTGCCCCGGCTTCAGAGGAGTCGGATGGGCCCAAATGTTCTGCATGATATCAGTCGGGACTTATTACTGCTCGCTGATGTCTCTGACGCTTTTCTACCTCCTGAAGAGCTTCAGCTCCGAACTTCCCTGGGCAACCTGCCTTCAGGAGTGGGAAAACTGCGTCGATTCCGTAAAGTCCAACGATTCTGTCACCGTCGGTAACGGGACCATGCGGAGCTCAGCGGAACTCTACTTCACGTGAGTCGAACTCGCTATTTATGAGGCCAGGGAATCCCCTGGTTTCAGAGTCCGGAAAATTGTCAAAGTCTCTTTTCACTGCAGCAAGACCGTCCTCAGAGAAAAGGAAAACATCGACGATGGTATCGGGCTTCCGGACTGGAGGCTGACGATGTGTTTGCTAGTGGCGTGGGCTTGCATCTTCTGCGTGCTTGCGAGGGGAGTGAAAGGTTCCGGAAAGGCAGCCTATTTCCTAGCGATATTTCCGTACGTTATAATGATAGCGTTGTTGATCAGAGCCGTGACCCTCGAAGGAGCGATAAACGGGATCATCTTCTTCATAAAACCGAACTGGGAGAAGCTCTTCGATCCGAACGTTTGGTACGCGGCAGTAACGCAATGTTTCTTCTCGTTGTCCGTATGCTTTGGTGGGGTGGTTATGTACTCGTCGTACAACGAGTTCGATCACAATATATACAGGTGAGTTTCGTCAACCTGTTTCGACCACGGATCGGTTTTTAATCGAGGCGACATTCTCAGGGACGCGATGGTCGTCACAACTTTGGATACCTTCACCAGTCTCATGGCCGGTTTTACGATATTTGGAATACTCGGTAATCTCGCCCACGAACTGGGCACAGACGACATCAGCAATGTCGTGCGGGGAGGCACTGGACTAGCTTTCATATCCTACCCGGACGCAATAGCCAAATTCTCAGTCCTGCCTCAGGTATGGGTGTTCACCTCTTCGACGAATTTGCCAAACCCGATTGAATACTCATCGATTATAATCTTCGCGATTATTCCAGGCGTTCTCCTTCCTCTTCTTTCTCATGCTCTACGTCCTGGGTATCGGAAGTGCTATCGCCCTTGCAGGCGGGATCAACACGGTGATATGCGACCAGTTTCCCACGTGGAAACACTGGCACGTAGTCCTGGGAACGTCGATATTCGGTTTTCTCGTTGGCACAGTGTACTGCACTCCAGTGAGTACTGCTCCCCAATTATCAGAAATAAGCCGATGTGATCGTTTCACGCTCTATTTTCCATCTCCGAACAGGGAGGGCAGTTCGTACTCCAGCTAGTCGACTACTACGCCGGATCCTTCATCGTATTCGTGCTAGCAACCTTCGAGGTAACCGGTATATTCTGGGTCTACGGACTGGAGAACTTCCTGGACGACGTTGAGTTCATGTTGAACAAGCGGCCGTCGGTTTACTGGAGGCTGTGCTGGGGCGTAATCACGCCACTCCTTCTCTCCGCGATCCTCATTTACACCATCGCAATCATGACGCCACTCGAGTACGGCGGTACCGCGTACCCAGACAGTGCTCACAGTGAGTTTCCCCGGCTTCTTAATCATCAACGGGTTTTTCGAGCTCGTTACGCGTCAGAATCAAGCGGGTTAATTTTCGAAACAAATTTCAGCTGCTGGATGGCTGCTGATGACATTCGGCGCGATTCAGATCCCGCTCTGGATGGGAGTGACGATAGTGTTTAAACGCGATCTCGGCATACCCGAGGTGAGTTGTCAGGTTTGTTCGAGTCACTGTCCGATGATGAGGATGCAGTCCGGTTCTGACCGTTTTTTCATGATTTTCAGATGATCTTCGCGGCATTCGAGCCGTCAAAGCAGTGGGGACCAAAGAATCCCGTGCGCTTTGCTTCCTGGCGTGAGTTCAAAGAACGTGCGAAGCAAAGGCGGATGGAGAGAACTGCCCCGAGGCTGAAACAGATACTGTATGTTCTACTAGGTCGGGAGGACAGACTATGATCTGGATCTCTTCGGCTGGAATTCCGATGATCAAAGTCTTGCCGATTGTCGATTAGGTTTAGCACTAACTTTGGCACTTGACATTTTACCTTTTTTTATAGAGTTTTATACGTTTAAGGCCTCCGTTGAGGGCGCATGTCACGATTCAGCACACGATTGGGCGATAATAAAAATGTATAGAAACTATCGCCATTAGGTGATCAAAATTCGGAGAATCGACTATATTGTAATTATATTTTGTTAGAAGATGTAAGATTTCCTATCAAAAATTTGTCGAAATCTCTATAATATGACTTACAATCTACCCGCTACCTCCACCCTCGATAATAATGAAATTAACTAATACAGGGGTCGAAATCAATGCCGATCTTTCCACTCCAATTTATTTAGGTTTACATGTATATTTAGTATACAAGCTCCGGTTATTCGGGGCAATGATTCATGGCTGTGGTGCAAAAGTATCAGTATTTCCATGTATAATAATCATAAGATGGACGTTTATATACTTCGTTGTAAAAAAAAATAGTGAAGAAAAAGAGGGTATATAATTTTTTTTTTTTTGCAATGTCGTAGCAAAAAAATAAGAACACCCCCATACAAATTCATTAAATATATACTTATTTAAATATATATATTTATGTGTTATATTCCTCGAGTTGTACGCCGTTCATTCCCATTTACGAAGCACACTTCTCTAGTCACCCTCGTACTCCATGAAATTCCAGTCCTCCGCAAGTTCTTCTTCTTCATCGTCGCGTTCGGAAACGTTTGGTCCAGTGCTCGTCTGAAAAATTGATCCGTAAAGACAAGCGAAGAACCTGTTTCCGAAAACACTAGATCCTGGCCATACTTTGATTCGAACTCTTTCTCTCTCTGCCTGAAGTTCCGCGTCGAATTCCTTCTGCTTTTGCGATCTTTCCTCGCAGATCTTTGATCGGGAAATAAACAGAGAATCAACTTCCCGTCTTATGAGTTTTTTTCTTTTTTTTTTCTGTACGATTCATCAAGCTGTAGAATACCACCTACCTTGTAGTTGAGGAGCCACTGACCAAGATACTCGGCGGGATTCCATGGCTTTTTGCTAACTATATCGCTGAGGGCTTTAGTCAATGGATTCCTGAAATGACTCAGCAAGTAAAAACTCTCCGGGTTCATATACTCGGCGGAAGATGATGGCACCGACACACAAGATTCATCCGACTTGCTCAGCCGCTCGACAAAAGTCTCCCACATTCCGAACAGCCTTGCGATCTCCTCGTCAGTCAAACCCAGTGCTTTTAACAATCTGATTACATACGTAGAAGTAATTTGTTCCACTCCGTTTTACTCCATCCCAGTGAACTTTCGTATCGATCGCATTATACCTGATTGTTTCGTCGTTTAATCCGTATTTGAGAATCCGGTTGATCAGGTCGTCGCTGATGCCTTTACTGCGAAGTAGGTTGATCAGATCGGCTTTGGGGTCAGCGTTCCCTTCGTTAGTTATCAAGCCGATGAGTCTTATAGCGGCTAATTTCTTTCCACCCTCTTCGAAGAGCTCCTTTCCATCAGCCCCGAATATCTGCCCGTCCTTGACCCTTCGCAAATCGTCCGGATCCACGCCTGACAATCTGACCAATTCTGCCTGGGAGTTATTGAAAAATTATCACTTTCGATCAGGGAACTTGCAGATCAATCAATCACTTCTCGATCACCGGTGACGGGGAGTAACGAAAGCGACGATAACAGCAGCTCGCGTAGCTCGCGCTTCGTGTAAGGTCCTGCGGTCACTTCGACATGGGGCCCAGTCTTCTCCAGGACTACCTTGTCCGGTATTCGATCACGCAATGATCGGGACATGTTGCTTTTCCGGAAATCGGAGCTTATTCTAGCCTCGGACAAGGGCCAATGCGTGCTTCTTCTATCCAGCCGATATGCAGAACGAATTTAATGACGTTTTCCGATATCACACTGCGTAGATGCTACGGACAATTGATGGGCAAAAGGAGCGATAACAGCCAGCTACGTTCAGCGCTAGAACTGAGATTAAAAAGGCTGGAAAAACACCGTGTTTATCGTTCGCAGTACTTATTACTCGTTGGAGTATATCAGTGGGATTTGTTCAACAAACACGATTTGATCCTCCGGATTTAACGGGAGTGAAGATAATGCGCTTTCGCGTCGTTGAGGCGGATGAATTAACCTTTTACTTTATTCGACTGAGATATATCGCGTCGAATATACCCTGGCGAGAAATTTTCGATGACCTTTGTATCTGATTTTGAGAGGAGGAACTCGTATCGTATTTCGCTGACGGCCTCCGTCCTGGCACTCACTTGTGGAGCAGCGATCTGACATTGAGTATGCGAAATGATTAGCGAGATAAGCGAACCTCGATATAATATGTATGCCGTAAAACACGGTCCGGGCAAACTTGACAAGCAGTACGGTCACATCGCTTCCTGTCATCGTACCGAACGCACGAGCTAACTAGAGTGGTGTATAGATGCGATATTGGAACGTGTCTTCGACGAACACGATCAGGGCGTTGAAAGGACTACGAATATCGCTGAGACGGTAAGGAATCGAGTTTCCCAAAGATCTTTCACAGTTTCCCATTCATCGTGATTTTGCATAGAAACGAAGTTCAGTGTCATATGGGCAGAGTTGAGAATGTGCGTTTCGAAGTAGAATACGACGACGACTCGTTTTTAAACGGCGAAATTGACAAGAATTTATTTCGTCGACTGTCCAGAATACCACGTGGCTTAGATTAGCGCTAATGGATCATTACTTTGATAAAAATCGGATAAGGCCTGTCCGTATGTAAGAAATGTCTTAGATGACTGGAGACAGTTAGCTGATTAAGTAGATTTCGGGAGAGACTTGAACTGATTTGTTCCTTGCCTACTCGTATTTTTGAATAGTCTTGAGAGCCAGTTAGTCATATCTAATTCGATCGAAAAATTGATGCACAAAACTGATGGGATCGAGGGATAAGCCTCTCGTGGAGTCGTAAGTACATTCTATACTTATCTATATTAAGATTGTAATAAAAATGATTTCTCTTTCATTGAGTGAGCTCGAGCAAGGCTAGTAAAGATAAGGCAATTTCTTTGTATACTGAAACGATAGAGTATCAATTTTTACTCTCATTTTCTGTAGTTTACTTCGAGTTATCATATAGTCAGTCTTGTTACGAGACCGGGAACGATCGATCGGCATGATCTTGGGGCCTGAGAGCGTATAGCAGGTAATATAAATTGGTGCTTTCTTGTATCATAATCGTATCGGTGTGCATATGGCGAGCGCTAAATGAATTCGAATAAAAACTAACAATAAGTGATTGATCGTCCTGATAGCGATACGTGATGCGCATGCCGTATAAAAGGCGAGTTCACTCCGGATTAAGTGATGTGGACATATGATAATCCGGCAAACCTCACCTGACGGTAGAGGCACGTTAAGTGTTCCCTGTACATGCGAAGCATGAAAAAAAAAGTTCTTATCTCGTAATTTAACATCATAAATTTCTGATCGAAATAAGCGTAAATATTAGGTATGCGTGAAAGGCACGCCGTTCTATCGTCAACATCACTCAACCCACGTCTGCGCAAAAGATGTTCAGATTATCATTCAAGTACTCTGCACTCTTGACCAGTAATTTACCGCTCACGACAAAGTAGAACCCATGAAAGTGTGAGCTTCTTTCGAATTGATCAGCACGAACTTCTTTGCTTTCAGAAAAAAGAGCCGGTGATTTTTGATTTTGGCTTCGTCTATCCTTCATCTATGATCCGGTTTTGAATTATTTTCGAAACAAAAGAAGGTCCTTTTCACCGCCGATCGCCTCTCGCATCCCTCGTCGAACGAGATGAACGGAATCGACAATTTTGGGTACGAAAACGACCCGGTGAGAAATGGCGGGAAGACGACGGCGGTCAGCGGCGACCCGGGCGAACCGGAAGAGCCGGATCAAGCCGAGAGACCAACGTGGGGAAACAGCATCGAGTTTTTGATGTCCTGCATCGCTTTGTCGATCGGATTTGGTAACGTCTGGCGTTTTCCGTTCACTGCATACGAGAACGGAGGCGGTGCATTCCTGATACCCTACGTGATCGTCCTCATCCTGATCGGGAGACCCTTTTACTACATGGAAATGATCTTGGGTCAGTTTTGCAGCAGTTCCCACATCAACGTGTGGAGTTTGTCCCCGGGTTTTCGAGGTAGGTACGTACCTGGCTGTTCGGGGATTAAACTATTCACACTTTCGAACCGAGAAAAATCCGATAGATAACCGCCGGGATGGCATTGACATATTTTAATGAACTGTCTAGTCGCGAGAAGCGCTGATAACGCTTTAATTTCGAGCCCCACGCACCGGCGTAGGTAATCTTTATGGGACCCATAAGCCGTGCCGAAGCTAATAAAACCGTCTGGCTTGACGTAATACACATTTTTACACGCAAAGCATTCAGGAAAAAAATTCAGACGAGAATTTGACGTAACAGCGACTGGCCACGATCAAAGAAGCCTCCTTCACAAAAAAACGGCAATCTCATTTTTCCAGGTGTGGGATGGGCCCAGATGTGTTCCCTGACGATCCTCGCGACTTATTACTGCTCATTGATGGCTCTGAACTTGTTCTATTTGCTGGCGTCATTCGCTTCCGAATTGCCATGGGCATGGTGTCGCGAGGAATGGGGTGATAATTGTGTCGACTCCGGAAGACGCGGTGAAAACACTGACGCCTTAAGCAACGAGACGTCGAGAATATCGCCCCGTAATTCGAGCCAGCAGAGTTCTGCGGAATTGTACTTCAGGTGAGTCCAGACTCTTCTGTCCCGAGGTCTGGCCGCTCTTTATAACTTTGTCGAAAATATTTCCAGAAAAGTAGTACTCAAAGAGTTCGACACGATAGATTATGGAATCGGGCTTCCGGACTGGAAACTCACCCTCTGCCTCCTCGGCAGCTGGCTTTCGATCAGCATAGTGCTATTCCGCGGTGTAAAAAGCACTGGCAAGGCGTCGTACTTCCTCGCTATATTCCCCTACGTGATTATGATCGGGCTTTTGATCAAAGCCCTCACTCTGGAGGGCGCGATGAACGGGATACTCTTCTTCGTGACTCCGGATTGGGGGAAACTCCTGGATCCTTTAGTCTGGTACGCGGCTATATCTCAGTGTTTCTTCTCCCTCTCGGTCTGCTTCGGTTCCATCATCATGTACTCGTCGCACAATGAATTCAGACACAATATCTACAGGTGGGTATAACACTCGCCTCTTCATCTGACCGCGCATTAATTACCGGCCTTAATTCAGAGACGCAGTGATTGTAACCACCCTCGATACATTCACGAGTTTGATGGCGGGATGTACGATTTTTGGAATACTAGGAAACCTCGCTTACGAGACAGGGAGTGACGACGTCAGTACCGTCGTTCGTGGAGGTACTGGACTAGCTTTCATCTCCTACCCGGACGCCATAGCAAAATTTACCGTCGTGCCCCAGGTATGACGAACTAAACCCCAAGTTTTACAGATCAGGGCTTCACCCTCTTTTCTCTTTCGCCACAGCTCTTCGCGGTCTTGTTCTTCACCATGATGTTCGTCCTCGGTATTGGTAGCGGCGTGGGAATGAGCTCGGGAGTCATAACAGGAATTTGCGATCAATTCCCAAGCCTCAATCGTTTGCATGTAATGACATGCGTTACTCTCGGTGGTTTTGCAATCGGGACGATATACGTAACACCTGTAAGTTCGTTGAATTATTAAATTCACTCAACGATTGCTCAATCACGCCGTCTCCTTGCAGGGTGGTCAGTTCATCCTGACCCTCGTCGACC
The DNA here is from genome assembly GCA_944452935.1 of Rhogogaster chlorosoma. Classification (NCBI taxonomy): domain Eukaryota; kingdom Metazoa; phylum Arthropoda; class Insecta; order Hymenoptera; family Tenthredinidae; genus Rhogogaster; species Rhogogaster chlorosoma. The sequence continues at coordinate 1,593,559 of OX101801.1, read as the reverse complement.
ACTACGGTGCTTCATTCATCGTCTTCATCCTGGCCGCCTTCGAGCTGACCGGAATCATGTGGGTCTACGGTAAGTGACCAGCGACTCTAATCACGTGGTCAAAAAATCGTAATGATTCCCCCCTGCGCAGGTATGGAGAACTTTTTGGACGACATAGAGTTCATGTTGAAGAGGAAAGCGGGCATCTACTGGCGCCTCTGCTGGGGTATAATCACCCCGTTCATTCTCATCTTCATCTTCATCTACACTTTGGTGGAAATGACGCCGGTGACGTACGGGGATATCGAACTTCCCACAAGCGCGCATGCGGCTGGTTGGACCCTGATGGCTATCGGCATTCTGCAAATTCCCATTTGGATGTCGTTCGCTATTTTCAAGTACAAGGGACTGCCAGTTAAGGCTGTAAGTAGCTAGGAGACTTGAAAGCAGCGATCGAATTCTCACCTGTGTTTTAATGTCGACCATAGATGCTGAAATCCGCTTTTCGTCCATCGCCTAACTGGGGGCCCCGGATTCTGCACAATCGGAAGGCCTGGATTTCATTCAAAGAGGAAAAGGCTAAGCTGAGAGAAGCCAGAACTGGGAATTGGCTGGTGGAAAAACTGCGCGTACTGTTCAACATGCGGAATACCAGATCTAAAACTTGTCCAGAGTAAAATTCTGACTGTTCAAAAGAGCAGAAGATTATCTCCGAGTGCCATTAGACTGAGAACATGATAGCAGCAATTATATAGTTTTTAAATTGTATGTAACATCAATTTTCTATCTAGTCATCGCTGAAGTTCTATTATTTTTTCACCATCGCCGCATTCAAGTCACTCTTACCTACATTTGAAATGAAACTTTCTGATGAATAAATAAAACCTTTATTAATAACACAGTGTACAAAAATCGTTCCTTTCGAATGTATTGTTTCATTTGCCAAATAATGCTGCCTTGATTCTCGCTCCATTCGTTTCCAGCTTAATCCTTTCTCGATCGCGTCGTTTGAGCTCCTTAAACTCCTTCCATTTATTATTCATTTCTCTATCTTTCGGCCCCCAATCAATTCTTGGCTTGAATATCTGAAACCACGAAGACATCAGGGGTCAGTCGGATGACAAGAATATTTCTTTCAACCGCGTTTTATGCGAACCTCAATCCATGCAGCCTTGTCTCCGTTCTGTAATGTGGTGACAATCATCCAACCGGGAAACTGGCCAACGCCCAAAAAAAGCAGAGCCCATCCAGCAGCTGGAATTATTGTGATCTTGGCTCATTTTTCTTCTCGAAAATCGAACAGATTATAATTATGATTATTCTTGAGACAGAAATGCACGTGCTTACCGTAGGCTGATACAGGGTACTCTTGGTCATTGTACGTAATCGGTGTCATGGTGAACAGGAAGTATAGAAGGATCGTGAAAAGCATTAATGGCGTCAGAAGACCCCAACAAAAACGCCAGTAAATCGACGGGCGTGTCCCACTCATGAATTCAATATCATCAAGGAAATGATCGACACCTTGAAGAAGCAATATCAATTTTGTCATTATATCGTCAGAGCTGGTTTAAGTGAACAATTCTGGCGAATGTTTTTCGAACTCTAACTCCGACCTTACCATATACCCAAGAAACTGCTACCACCTCGAAGCTGGCAAGGAGAACGAGGATCAAAGTACCACCGAAATAGTCGACCAAGTTTAAAATGTATTGTCCTCCCTGAAAGTAAGGAAAATCTGAAGCTGTTTATGGGATAAGATTTATACTTCATAACGGAACGTCTTACACGATGATTCGTTGATTATCCTTCTTTTTTACGACTCGTTTAATTACTTTTCAAATATATACACGAATGCTTATTTATCACTGTATAATTATTCGGAGACGATACTTCCGGGCGTTATTTATCTCGACAATGTCTATAAACTGAAACTTGTCTACGGCATATGAATACAAACTGCAAAGCTCAGAGCAAATTATGAGACTCGTAATAACCTTTCCAACAGCCAGTAGCGTATGTAGTAATGGATATTATCTCAGTGCCTGAGAGATATGACACGATTACATAACGCAGCTGGGGTATATAGAACGGACTTACTTTGGTGTCAAGGAGTGCAGTATACTGCAAAATATTACATGGAATGAAAATACAACGTTCTTCTACGACTTATGGACTTGTCCAAGCTGTTTTATCATTTTATCAACCATCGCAAACTGAGGGGTAAGAATAAGTCCACCACTGACCGGAGTGCAGTAAGTTATTCCGATGAGGAATCCGGAGATCCCAACCCCGACTGCTACTGTCCAATGGACCAGTTTGGGAAACTGGTCCATTATCACGCTGATCACGACGTTCGAAAATGCCACGGATGTCCCAACGCCCAAGACGAATAGCATCAGGAAGAATAGAACCGCGAATAATTGTGGGACGAACGTAAATTTGGCCAAAGCTTCGGGGTACGATATAAACGCCAGTCCAGTACCACTCCGGACTACGGTGCTGATGTCATCGGTGCCCAATTCGTGCGCCAAATTTCCAAGTATTCCAAATATCGTTGTACCGGCAAGCAGACTCGTGAACAAATCCAGAGTCGTTACTATCGTGCAATCTCTGTGTGAAAGATGAAATGGTAATTAATTGAGTTCCCGGCGTTGATTTGCAGGGATTTTAATTAAAACGAGAAAAGCAAAAGGAGGGAGAGACCTGCTTACGTTGTGCCGAAAGCTGTTGTAAGACGAGTACATGGTCACAGCGCCGAAGCATACTCCCAGTGAGAAGAAAGCTTGCGATACAGCAGCGTACCAGACTTGGGGACTCAGGATTTTCGTCCACGTTGGATTGTACAGGAATACTATACCGTTCATAGCACCCGGCAAGGTGACGGCTCTGATCAAAAGTGCGATCATTATCGTGTAGGGAAAAAGGGCCAGAACGTAGGCTGCTTTTCCGGCGCTTTTTACGCCGCGGGAAAGGACGAGGACAACCACAATCCAGCTTACTGCCAAACAAATGGTAAGCTTCCAGGACGGAGTCCCTAGGCCGTTGCTGATGTTGTCGACCTCGTTCAGCACGACTTTACTGGAAATGAAATCCGCAGCTAGATCATCCCCAAAGTTCATCGTGGACAAGTCCGTCTTCGTTATACCTGTACTTACAGGAAGAATAGCTCCGCTGAACTGGATTGCGAACTGTTTACAGTTACATTGCCAGCTTCCGATGAACTGAAGCAACTGTCGCCCCACTCTTCTCGGCACATAGTCCAGGGCAAGACTGACTGGAAACTTGAAACCAGGTAGAACAACGTCAGAGCCATCAACGCGCAGTAATAAGTTACGACCGAAAACGCTGCGACCGTTACACCGAAGCCGATGCCTGAAAGGATGTAATCAGAATCCAGGATTCTATGAAAGGACGTCTTCTACGGGACGAAGAGAGATGCCTTGAAAATTACCTTTGAAGGCCGGAGATACGGACCAAATTTCCACGCATGATCTGCTCGTGAACTGACCCAGGATCATCTCCATGTAGTAAAATGGCTTTCCGATTATGTACAGCACGACTAGATACGGCACGAGGAAGGCACCGCCACCGTTCTCGTATGCAGTGTAAGGAAAACGCCAGACGTTACCAAGGCCGACTGAGAAAGCCACGCAGGACATCAGGAACTCCATTCCACTTGCCCATTGCGCTCTGGAATCCTCATTTTCGTCGCTGATTGCAGCCTCGCTGCTCTGGGGCGACTCACTCTGCATTATAGAAGCGTTTTGATATCAGATACTCCGTTTCCACGAAATTAGCAAAATTTAAAGACGATGAAAACAGAGACTCGCTTATCGGTCATGAGGCTATCTCGCTATAATTATTGGCTGAACCTGCTGATTTCGAATGAGCTACTCGATTATAATACTCCGTGATAAATAGAGCCAGAGGTGATCAAGATACGGGGAAAATAACGTTCAGTCATTGTCAAACGGCCTCTATAAAACATCACCATGCGATGTTTATGGTTTGTTGACAGTCCGTCCGCACTTGGTCATTCCTATCGCTGTCTAAATACTGCGAATATATATCGAGCGAGATCTAATCTAGTCGCGAAACAACAAGTAGCTGTAGACTTTTGATAAATTATCATGGTAATGGATGGGAAAATTCGAGGATGGTTATCGATCACCAATCGTTGCATCGGTACCCGCGCTAATTACCCGGTGATTAATTTCAATACATACCTTGTCGTCCTCTTCCATGACACGGAATTGTAATTGATAAACACCGGCTAGCGAGTCCCTCTGAAACCACCGCTCGCCCCAATCAAATTTCAACTAATGTTGTGAGTTTTTGCATGTTCTTAGAGTGCCGGAGATAAACACTGCCGGTTATTACCACCAGGAGGTGAAACGTGAATTATTGCGAGTCTGCGCGATGGGGACTCCCGGCATCGTTTGGCATGAAATTAAGCGAATATTGGAATCGGAATTGGCTTGTTTTCATAATCTTAAATCTTTACATCACGAATGCGAGATACGCGGTACACTTATCGCTATACAGCCTTGGATAAACTTCCAAATACTTAGGGAATCCCAATCGACTCATGCACGATGAATTTTTTTCACAGAATTTCTCGACCGATTTCAATCACTAGAAAGGCGAGAATAATTCCGCGCTGCTTAACTTTGGTATCGAATAAATGCGGGGCAAGAAATGGCGAAAGCAAAATTAAATAAATTGGATCAAACCATGCGATCCGTGGATTGTTAATTGAAGTATTTTTATTGGGGACATTTGCGACCATTATCTTGTAATAAATTAATTTTGTTTTCGGAATTCAGTCTTCAAACTGCGATCAGTAATCCACGCAGTAAAATAATACACGCCAGTCCGTAGATAAAGTTTATTGCACCAATTTCTGTTATCCACCTGCCGCACGCTCGTTGCTAGTCGTAAAAACTGAGATCTTGACGAGCGTCGCAATCAGAAGCCAGTCATAACGATTCATTGCGCATACTTCATCCTTTTGGATACCTGAAGACAAATATTTCACTCTTTGAGAATGGCGTGAAGACGGGTAGAAGACACGCTGCGAAACTCATCGCTTGCGAAAGTCCCTTGCGACACGACGGCCTGCAGTTTGCGCAAAGCTTACTTTATCTGGAACAGACCTACGTGAAAAACATCTAAGGTACTTTATGGCCTGATATAGAATTTCAACTGCCGCTTTGTACCGATTCGACTGACCCCGAATCCCCGATCCAGTCAAATAAGAGATACGACAGAAAGGCATTGACCTTCTGTCGTAATCATAACTGCAGGCTTAGGAGTGGAAACTGATTAGGAAACAGTGAGATACTTTTTATTATTTCATCAATTCAAAGTTTCAGCTCTATATACGTTCTGTATGCTGAATTTTTCTATTCGTTAATGATGCGACGATCGCGAGATTAAAATCTACCCTGTCAATTATTAGGCTACAAGTGCGGGAGGAGATATATAAATAAAGAGATCATTTGAAGAAGAGATCGTAGAGTCCTTTCGAAGAGGCTGCTGCCTGTCTCGACTCCGTGAAAGCCTCCCATTCCTGACGCGTTTTAGGATCGACTGGACCCCACTCCGAAGAAGGGGCGAAAGCATTCTTGATGGTCTGAAGACAACGACAAGGATCACCGGTTAGAGACAGTCAATTGATTCAACTCACATATTTCATATCGTAAAAGCTCACTTGTACGAAGGAGAAGCTCTTTTTCGTCAAGATTTGGTAGCCGATCCAAGCAAATAGCTGAAGTATCACAAGGCCCACGATGAGCCAACCAGCGACTGTAAGATCAGAACATTTCAGAGGGCGTGATAAGTGTGAAATGAATATGTGATGCAATTGACGAGGGTGGCGATTGGAGGTTGCACAAACCGTAAGCAGACGTTGGAAACGCTGTGTCGTTGTAAGTCGGCGGCACATATATTATTATGGTGTATACCATGATGACGATCATCAAAATCGGTGTGACAGCGAACCAACAAATTCTCCAGTAAAAACCGGGCCGGACACCTGTCATAAATTCTACGTCGTCTAGGAACCGGCGTAGACCGTATATCCAGAATATTGTTACGATCTCGAGGACCCCGACGATTATGACGATGAATGTCCCACCGTAGTAGTCGACCAACGTCAATATCCATTGTCCGCCCTAGATAGAGGGATGATCAATATTTGGGAACAGATTGATGGAAAGACGTATCCGTTTACTCATCCCTTACCGGAGTCACGTAAACGAGACCGATCGCGTACCCAAATATAGATAACACGAGCATCATCTGCCACTTCCTAATATTAGGATATCTGTCACACAATACACTGAATGCTGCTCCAGCCAACGCCATGGCACTGCCAACTCCGAGGACCAGCATCATCACGAAAAATAGGACGGAGAATAGCTGGGGAACGAAGGTGAAACGGGCCAGGGCCTCCGGGTAGGAGATGAAGGCTAGGCCAACACCACCACGGACAACTGAACCTATGTCCTCGGTTCCCATACCGTGGGCCAAATTCCCGAGGATTCCGAATATCGTACAGCCAGCCATGAAGCTGGTGAAGGTGTCCATGGTTGTGACTATCATTACGTCCCTGTGAAGATAACGGATATGGAAAATCGTCGGAACCGTGAAGGGGTTGGTGAAGAGGATTTTCTCACCTGTAAAGCTTGTGCCCGAAGTTGTTGTACGAAGAGTACATTATTATGGGGCCAGCGCAGACGCTGAGGGAAAAGAAGCACTGCGTTATCGCGGCGTACCAGACTTGCGGCTGCAACAGCTTCCCCCAATCAGGGGTGATGAAGAACATTATCCCAGTGCCTGAACCCTCGAGGGTTACTGCCCTGATCAGTAAAGCCGCCATTACGACGTAGGGAAAAAGTGCCAAGAAGTAGGCTGCCTTTCCTGAACTCTTCGGCCCACGGAAGAGCACGCCGAATACGAGAATCCAGCTGCCGAGGAGACAGAGACTGAGCTGCCATGAGGGAAGACCGATTCCATTCTCGATTGAGTCAACCTCGTTGAGAACGACCTTTCTGAAATGGATTCAATCAATCGCAGAGGTGATCGAAGCCTTTTCTTCTCTTCGATTTCTTTTTTTGGAAATAAGACACTTTGGATTACGTACAGGAAGTACAATTCTGCTGAACTCTGCAAGGACCCGTTTCCCGATACCTCAGTCATGTTTACGCTGCCACCAGAGTCGAAGCAATTAGCACCCCATTCCTCGCGACACACTGACCAGGGTAGCTCAGACTGGAAGCTTGCGATCAAGTAGAACAAAGTTATAGCCATCAAGGAACAGTAGTATGAGACAACGCAGAGTGCGGCTATCAGTTGGCCGTATCCGATTCCTAAAAATTTTAATCACAAATTTTGGGGGCTGAGTTTGAGTTCCAAATTTTAATAGTCCTAAACGGTAAAAATTCCGCATTTGGATATTGCTGACTCATAGTTCTTAGAAAGGGTAAATAACTGAAGTTTCATGATTTCGGAATTCACACATGTATTTATTCAGTGCTTAAGAGCTTGGGCTATTCAAATTTAATATCTTAAACTTCACAGTTTCTACCGCGTCGAAAAAAAAAAATCTGGATTAGGTAATCGTCAGTAGAAAAAAAAGATCCGTAGACGAATGTAAATTCTGTAGACAGTCAGCTAAGAACGTCATGAAATGTAAATACAAGATTTAGGTATATCTATACATTCTGCAGCAGACTCGTTTTTAGTATGTAGCACGCTGTACAGTATATTGTACTAATGACTCGTTTAAACAGATGCGTGGACACGATTCATTATTCGCAACAGCTAACATAAGACTAATATACTATATATACGTTATTGGCACTCCAAGCGCACCTCTCATTGCCGGGGAAACTGCCCAAACATCGACACAAGACTTGCTGGAAAATTGACCCAGAATCGCTTCCAAGTAGTAAAACGGCTTGCCGACAATTAGAAGGATTATTATATAAGGGATGAGGAAGGCTCCACCCCCGTTTTCGTAAGCTGTGTTAGGAAATCTCCAAATGTTTCCCAGACCCACTGTTGTCGCGATGCAGGACATCAGGAACTCCAGTCCTCCACCCCATCCCGCTCTGTTGACCTGGAGAAATCGTTCAAAGTTCTGACTTTCTGAACCTATTCATGAAATTCAATGCCTAGAACTTGTCTATAACCCGCGATGTGGCCCGCATAAACAAGAGGTCGTTACGTAATAAAATCCCCGGAGGCTAATAAAAGAGAAACGGACAATAATAGCCGGCTGAGAATGTCATGGGCAAGAAAATGAACGAAAAAGGAGTTGTGGGAGTCGTCTATTTTGCTGGATAACAAAACTCCGAATTGAAGACTGATCAGTACCGATGCAGCTTTCATCAGTCGTTCGATACGTTGTTCTGTGTATTTCAACAATCCGGATGCCATACGTCGATTCTTACAGCAGCTATTGACGCCGACGCGGTACAAAAGACGTTTTTCAAATAATATCCCACAAGTTCAACTATTTCCGGGACAGGAGTGATTATCCTACTGTATACTACGTATAATTAATAACACAATGGCACCATCGCTCTCATACGAGTTACATGAATCATAAGACACCAAACTCGTGTAAAACTCGACTCTGGGACCTCATGGGTAAAGACTGAAGAAAGACTCGCGAAACTCGTATCGAACTGATGCAGGACCCTTTAGGGATGGTGCAGACGCCTCTCGGGACTTATGTGCATTGAAAAAAGGACTTTTATTGATAATTTTGTTACCTCTACTTTGACCTCGGAAACTACCATGGTTCTTCTTTTTTGATTGCGTGCAGGTTTGAATTCACGGTATAATGCAAATCTGCGTATAATCGCGCGCACTTTAGCTGATGGAGGCAATAGAGAGACTAACAAGTGTTCGTTAAACCGACTACAGCCTTACTGTTTGTCTTTTAAGTTTCTTGGTAAAAGGTGGGTGTCTGTTCGCGTTATTTAATCGTGAGTAAAACACAATCTGCGAGTTTTTAAGCGGTTTATTAATATTCGGCACAGCCAGGTAGTAGAATCCTTTTTATGAGAAAAGTAAACGAGAGGAATATCAACTTGGTCCTTGTAGTCTTCATCACTGTATGCCTGTAGCCCGGACCTCGCGAGATTTCAGCATCCGGCTGACTCTGAGACTAAAGAGCGACTAATCAGAATCCGCACGAGGCTTTCACGATCTGCACGATCCCAGAATCTGCCCGATCTGCCAAAAAAGGAACGGCGAAAAGTTTCGCTGTGGTTTTAAAACTGCGAAAACAAAATGCGGTTATCACCGTCGAAGCCGTTTCTATTTCCAAGCGTATGATCATAAAACCATAAACTTGTTCATGTGAAAGATAAAATATCCAGTCATCAGTCTCGCCCAACGTCTGGCACGAGTAAAATTTAATCTGAATCTCCCAGGTATTAAGCGGTAAATTGAACCAAATTAAATTCCCAACTATTTCTTTTCGTCGTCACAATCGTTGGCGGAGTATACATTCTCTAAACCGCGATAGTAGGTCAAGGAATAGAGTGCGATTTCATCTTCAGTATCGAAATGTGTGCCAGATACATTGATCGCATTATTTCAAACGTCTTATCCTACAATTGGGAAGAAACGATATTTAATTATTACAAGTAATCAATTGATGTGAGAATAATTATTTTTGAGATTAATAAGAAAAAGAAATGAACAAAAAAAGTGAGAAGGTGGCACATAAGGCCCGCTGCACGTAATGATAAGCGACAAATGAAATATTACTTCGAAAAATATTTCTGTGGGTATAACATGGATTTAATTAACGAGAAAGTGTCGATTCGCTCGGATAATCTGTACGACAGCCTCTGATGGTGTGCGACAAGCTCTGGAACAGTGATTAGTCCGAAATATTATTTCCTTGAAATTATTGTTAAAATCCCGGCACAACATTTCATAATCGCTAATAATAGATCGCTTATTTTTCCTCCTGTTTTTTTCCTGCTTCTCTATTTTACCGATTCACCGTTCAAGCCGTAGATCTGAAGTTCTGGAGTCGTATGTACTTAGAAAGGTAATTTCCGCGGTCTGGGCCAGTCGAAAACTGATTAGGAAACACTAAGATACTTTTTATTATCTCATTATGTTACATGTTTCAGCTCTATGCGTTCTGTATGCTAAATCTTTCTATTCGTTGATGATGCGACGATCGCGAGATAAGAATCTACCCTGTCAATTATTAGGCTACAAGTGCGGAAAGAGAAATATAAATAAAGAGATCATTTGAAGAAAAGATCGTAGAGTCCTTTCGAAGAGGCTGCTGCCTGGCTCGACTCCGTGAAAGCCTCCCATTCCTGACGAGTTTTAGGATCGACTGGACCCCACTCCGAGGAAGGGGCGAAAGCATTCTTGATGGTCTGAAGACAACGACAAGGATCACCGGTTAGAGACAGTCAATTGATTCAACTCACATATTTCATATCGTAAAAGCTCACTTGTACGAAGGAGATGCTCTTTTTCGTCAAGATTTGGTAGCCGATCCAAGCTAATAGCTGAAGCATGACAAGGCCTACGATGATCCAACCAGCGACTGTAAGATCAGAACATTTCAGAGGGCGTGATAAGTGTGAAATGAATATGTGATGCGATTGACGAGGGTGGCGATTGAAGGTTGCACAAACCGTAAGCAGATGTTGGAAACTCTGTGTTGTTGTAAGTCGGCGGTACGTATATTATTACGGTGTATACCATGATGACGATCATCAAAATCGGCGTGACAGCGAACCAACAAATTCTCCAGTAAAAACCGGGCCGGACACCTGTCATGAATTCTATGTCGTCTAGGAACCGGCGCAGACCGTATATCCAGAATATTGTTATGATTTCGAGGACCCCGATGATTATGACGACGAATGTCCCACCGTAGTAGTCGACCAACGTCAATATCCATTGTCCGCCCTAGATAGAGGGATGATCAATGTTTGGGAACAAATTGATGGAAAGACGTATCCGTTTACTCATCCCTTACCGGAGTCACGTAAATGAGACCGATCGCGTAGCCAATTATTGATATTCCGAGCATCATCTGCCACTTTTTGATATCAGGATATCTGTCGCACAATACACTGAATGCTGATCCAACCAACGCCATGGCACTGCCGACTCCGAGGACCAGCATCATCACGAAAAATAGGACGGCGAAAAGCTGGGGGACGAAGGTGAAACGGGCCAGGGCCTCCGGGTAGGAGATGAAGGCCAGACCAACACCACCACGGACAACTGTACTCAGGTCCTCGGTTCCCATACCGTGGGCCAAATTCCCGAGGATTCCGAATATCGTACAGCCAGCGATGAAGCTGGTGAAGGTGTCCAGGGTCGTGACTATCATTACGTCCCTGCGAAATTAACAGATATGGAAGATCATCGGAACCGTGAAGAGGTTGGTGAAGAGGATTTTCTCACCTGTAAAGCTTGTGCCCGAAGTTGTTGTACGAAGAGTACATTATTATGGGGCCGAAGCAGACGCTGAGAGAAAAGAAGCACTGCGTTATCGCGGCGTACCAGACTTGCGGTTGTAACAGCTTCCCCCAATCGGGGGTGATGAAGAACATTATCCCAGTGCCTGAACCCTCGAGGGTTACTGCCCTGATAAGTAAAGCTGCCATTACGACGTATGGAAAAAGGGCCAAGAAGTAGGCTGCCTTTCCTGAACTCTTCGTCCCACGGAAGAGCACGCCGAATACGAGAATCCAGCTGCCGAGGAGACAGAGACTGAGCTGCCATGAGGGAAGACCGATCCCATCCTCGATTGAGTCAGTCTCTTGGAGAACAACCTTTCTGAAATGGATATAATCAATCGCTGAGGTGATCGAGGTCACTCCTTCTTTTCTTCTCTTCGATTTCTTTTTTTGGAAATAAGACACTTTTGGTTACGTACAGGAAGTACAATTCTGCTGAACTTTGCAAGGACCCGTTTCCGGATACCTCAGTCATGTTTACGCTGCCACCAGAGTCGAAGCAAATAGCACCCCATTCCTCGCGACATACTGACCAGGGTAGCTCAGTCTGGAAGCTTGCGATCAAGTAGAACAAAGTTATAGCCATCAAGGAACAGTAGTATGAGACAACGCAGAGTGCGGCTGTCAGTTGGCCGTATCCAATTCCTAAAAATTATTATCACAAATTTTAGGGGCTGAGTCAGAGGTCCCAAATTTTATAGTGCTGAACAGTACAAATTCCGAATTTGAATATTGCTGACTTATAGTTTTCAAAAAAGGTATTCCCTTGAACGTCTACATAGCTGATTCGAAAAACTTTCAGACGAAGAACACCGCAGGTTCAAAATTTCGAAAACTAAAGATCTGAAAGACCGAATCTTAGAGACTTCAAATTCACGCATGTATTCATTCAATGTTTAATAACTCGGCTTGTATTGATCGTATCGACAAGTGGTCAAATTGATCGACTTGAGATGCACTTTTTGGAAAAAGAGTTTCGCAACCCTGTCAATTATTTATGACCTTACGAAATTTTAATATTCTAAACTTCAACCTTTCCGAAAATTCGAAATCGTCTCTGAAGCGAGTTCAAAATTTTCACAGTTCCGAAAGAAAAAATTTGTTTAAGATAATTGTCAGTTGAAGAAGAAGATCGACGAAGAGAATGTAAATTGTGTAGACAATCAGCCACACACGTCACCAAATGTCAATACAAAATTCAAGTATATCTACACAGTCTGCAGCAGATTCGTTTGTAGTATTTAGCACCCCGTACAGTATATTGTGCTAATGATTCGTTAAAACAGATTCGTGGACACGAGTCATTATTCGCAACAGCTAACATAAGACTTATAAACTATATATACGTTATTGACCCTCCAAACGCACCTCTCATTGCCGGGGAAACTGCCCAACAATCGACACAAGACTTGCTGGAAAATTGACCCAGAATCGCTTCCAAGTAGTAAAACGGCTTGCCGACAATTAGAAGGATTATTATATAAGGGATGAGGAAGGCTCCACCCCCGTTTTCGTAAGCTGTGTAAGGAAATCTCCAAATGTTTCCCAAACCCACTGATGTCGCGATGCAGGACATCAGGAACTCCAGTCCTCCACCCCATTCTGCTCTGCCGACCTGGGGAAATCGTTGGAAGTTTTGATTTGCTGAACTTTTTCGTCAAATTTCATACGCAGAACTTGACTACAAACCGCGATATAGTTTGCATGAACCAGAGTTCATTACGGAGGCGAGATAGCCTTGGAGGCTGATAAAAGAGGAAAGGACTATAATAACCGGCTAAGAAAATTCTGGGCAAAGAAATAATCGCCTATTTTGATGTACAACAAAACTCCGAATTGAAGACCGATCGGTACCGATGCAGCTTTCATCAGTCGTTCGATACGTTGTTTTGTGTATTTCAACAATCCAGATGCCATACGTAGATTCTTCCAGCAGCTATTGACGCCGACGCGGTACAAAAGACGTTTTTCAAACAATGTCTGACAAGTTCAACTATTTCCGGAACAGGAGTGATTATCCCACTGTATACTACGTATAATTAATAACACAATGGTACCATCGCTCTCATACGAGTTACACGAATCATAAGACACTAAACTTGTGTAAAACTCGACTCTGGGACCTCATGGGTAAAGACTGAAGAAAGACTCGCGAAACTCGTATCGAACTGATGCAGGACCCTTTAGGGATGGTGCAGACGCCTTTTGGGACTTATGTGCATTGAAAAATGGACTTTTATTAATAATGCTGTTACCTCAACTTTGACCTCTGAAACTACCATTTTTCTTGAACCGCATGCGGATTCTTATATACCCTCAGGAAAATTCCAGATACCGTAGTACTTCCTCAAGTTCTTCTTCTCCTTTTGATTGCGCGGGTTCGAATTCACGGTCATGCGAATCTGCGTATGACCGTGCACACTTTAGCCGATGGAGGTAATAGAGAGACTGACAAGTGTTCGTTAAACCGACTACAGCCTTACTGTTTGTCTTTTAAGTTTCTTGGTATAAGGTGGGTGTCTATCAGCGTTTTTTAATCGTGAGTAAGACACAATCTGCGCGTTTTCAAGCGGTTTACTGATATCCGGCGCAGCCAGGTAGCGAATCCTTTTTGTGGATAAGATAAACGAGGGAAATATCAACTTAGTCCTTACAGTCTTCATCACTGTACATCGGTTAGCCAGGACCTCGCGAGATCACAGCATCTGGCTGAGACTAGAGAGCGACTCATCACTCAGCGACTCATGCACGATCCCAGAATCAAACTGATCTGTCGAAGGGCCGGCGAAAAGATTGGCTCGTGGTTTCAAATTTGCGAATACAAAATGCGGTTATCATCGTCTAAGCCATTTCAATTTTCAAGCGTATAATCATGAGACCATAAAACTTGTTCATATAGTAGATAAAATAGCTAGTCATCAGTCTCGACAACGTCTGACGTGAGTGAAATTTAATCTGAATCTAGGAGGGATCTTGCTGTAAATCAAATCAAATTAATTTCATATCTATTTCTTTTTCTTTATCAGAATCGTTGGCGGAGAATACGTTCTCCAAACTGTGACAGTAGGTCAAGGACCGGCGTGGGATTTCGGATCTTCAGATACATTGATCGCAAGAATTCGAGCATCTGATACAATTAAGAAGAAGCGACATTCAATTATTACAAGTTACCAATCAATGTATGAATAATTATTTTGGAGATTAATAAAAAGAGAGAAGGTCCGCGGCTGCGCGCAATGATAAGCGACGAATGAAATATTACTTCGAAAGGTATATCTATAGGTATAACATGGATTTAATTAACGCCGAAGTGTCAATTCGCTCAGATAATCTATACAACAGCCTCTGATGGTATGCGATAAGCTGTGGGACAGCGATTAGTCCGAAATGTTGTTTCGTAGAAATTATCGGTAAATTCCCGGCTCAACATTTCATAATCGTTAATAATAAATCGCTTCTTTTTCCTCCTGTGTTTCCTCCTTTTCTATTTCATCGATTTACCGTTCGAGCCGTAAATCATATGAAAACAGCGATAAAAATTTCGATACAAGATTCGATGCTGAATCCAAGATCCGCAGTTCTTAAGTCGTATGAATTCAGAAAGCAATGTCTCCGCGGAATACAAATGAAAAAGTATCTCGCCTAGTATCGCATGGAACAGAACATGTAGTTTCGCATTTTCGTGGCTGAATAGCAACGATCAAACGGTCAGATTAATATAAGATATCATCGATGAGGTAATGGGGAGGATGATTTATGGTCAAACATGTATTATATATAATATTATAGGTAAAAAAGAGAAATAATTCTATCGATACGTCATGATCCTGAAACAATATTATATATCGTTTGTAGAATAGCGTAGTCATTTATAAATCAATAACTATAATAGAATAGATGGATTGCTAAAGAATGCGATCAATCATTATCGATCTTTGCCAAGAGTTGGGTAACTAATGCTGAACTTGTGAAATACTTTGATCGACGACTTATACAACGTTTCAATTCGGTAATCTGCAGTTCATTCAGACACAAAAGAAAGAAAAAAACAAAAAACAGGTGTAGGAATGACAGCTTTCGAAATATTGCGAATTCAGAGCTCTCTGTATTTTCTAATTATCTCACACAGATTCTCATTCTCCCCTTACCTTCGCCTGATCAACTTCAAGGATTGAAAATTTGCAGAAATATTACTTAAAAAAAAAATAATAATAATCCATAAAAAAATTTCACGCAAATATATTACCGCAGATATATCGAATTGTACGATTTTTTATGTTTTTATTTTTATTATTCGCAAATTCATATACAGTTATACATTAATAGTCATTGTCACGCGTCACGCATAAATAAAAATAAAAAAATGAAGTATAAAAAAAAAAAAAAAAAATGAGGAAACAGAAAAGATGATAAAAAAAAAATATAAAAAATAAAGTATAAAATTATTTGAAATTGAATCGAAAAATATCATATAAATTGCATATAAAAAGCTACGACTATAAAATGAATTTTATTATTAAATTTATATACTTAATAATACATGTAAGGCTCGCATACGCCGGTAATTAATATTTAATATAGCGATATACCTAGTACGCCTGCAATATGTATATAAGTAATAAAAATATACATATATAGATAGAGAAAGGCTTTTTAGCTGCTGCTTTTGTAGATACTATTATAGTCTACGGAAAATTATGGAAATTGATAAATTAGCCAGTTTATCAAATATCCAGCGTTCATTTAAATCCGTCAAGTATTACCTATATTATAGAATAAAAGTTACAATAATTATATTACAGTTTAATTAATTATAGTACGATGATGCGACGATAGTATAATATATACCTGTATAGGTATTACCATTATACACACACACACACACACGTTAAGTTATTGATATGTAGCCAAAAGAAGCCGTCAGATCTTTTGTTCCACTATTATACGTACATACATAATATGATACCTCAAATAAATACTGAAGTTTTAGAAAATAATTTATCAAATAATATAATATAATATTAATGTGTACTAATCAATTCATCACATCATGTAAATGAAAGTTGTTGATAATAGCTCTACAAAATATTTGTGCGCATTGTGATAGTTTACTTATTTTTTTTTTTTTTTCAATTTTCTCAGCTTATTTCTTAATTTTTGTGTTTTTTTTTTTCTCCTCTATTATTCTTTACAGACATTTTACAGACTTTACAGTATTCCAATAGGAATTAAATACGAAAGTCGCGAGATTCTTGTGAATGAAAAACAAATGAAATAACGATTTAAAAAAAAAAAAAAAAAAGTAGTGGAGAACTTTTACGCGTTTTTTTTTTCTTTTCTTCTTTTTTTCAATAGTTGTATGAAATATGCAGCGATTTTGATTTCAGCCAGTTGAAAAATAAGTCAAAGCGAATCAATCGAATTACCAATAATTCTCGATTTTTGTAATATACCTAAGTTAAGAGAACAGAAACGATTTTTCGTTATTTCATATACTCAATAACCCCGTCATCTTCACTTACATAGGTATATAAAGTTTAGTTAAAATTCTACATGCAGTTCAATTCATTTCACTAAAGCGTTTTTTTTTTTTTTTCGTTTTTGTTTTTTGTTTTTTCTTCAAATTTAATATAGATCTCACCAATTATTTCCCTATACCTAAAATTCTGGTGCAAATCAAACTTACCAAGCTTATATTCAAAAATAAGGGTGAAAGGAAATGGAGAAAAAAAAATTCCTTTTCCCTCCCGTTTGAGAAAATAAAAAAAATATCTATACATATATATTTTCACCAAGAAACTGAGTTTCGAGCATCAATATAGTCACGATTTTTATTTAAAAGAAAAAAAATAAATAAAATACCTAATATCTAGAAACCAATCGGTTTCTGATCAACTGGATTCTTCTTCCCTAGTCATATCTGGATCTAATTAATCCCAAAATGATCTAGTTTCAATTTATAAAGATGCCAGTCAACTGTTTGTACGTGATTTCAATCAAAAGATATACAAAAACCTGTCGTCTTAATTGATCGTAAGAAAAAGGGGAAAAAATACAAAAAAGAAAAAAAAAAAGAAGCTAAAGCTTTTACCTAAACATTGGAATCTGTGCTAAACCGAAGTCTCCGAGTTAAGTCTTAGTAAAAACTTGTTGGATTTCGGGTGTGCTAATTGTTCGGTGAGATTGAAATGCGGCAATCTATGCGCGGTGCATAACAGAGCGATCTCCCCTTGTCTGAGTTGAAATTCGCATCCGGAAGTTAAAGATCTTGAGGGTAATTCGCCCTCGCAAACAAGCGCCCAATGCTGTGATCTCCTCTGCCTCTCTTTCTCGTTGGCTAAAACTGGTCCGGACGAGAAAAACGGCTCGAGAAAAGCCCTGGGAGCCGCGTCCTGCGCCAGACACCTGGCCAGCCTCCCCAGAATCGATTCCACAGAATGTCTTGGCTGCTGGCGAGTCACCCTCAAATATTTCTGGAGGGCTCTCGCCATGGACGGAAATACTGCTTGCGCAGCCTCCATCGGATCCATAGGCCCTGGATTGGGGGCGGACTCGGCCTCCGAATGGAGCCTCTTAATGTGCGCGAAAGCCTCTTCAGCGGCGGTGATCAGACGCGCTCTCCGCTTTCTGACTCTACGTTCGTAGTCGTGTTCCTCGTAGAATCGTTCGTTGTGGCTGGAGTCCCGTCTCCGAGCCTGAGCGGCGAGCACCGCTCTGTCTCCCCCGGCTCCCCGCTGCTGCGCGGTGGTCCCCGCGCCTCCGTCAACCTCGTAGAACTTGAAGCTGGACTGTTTTCGGTTCGACTTTGAGACCGGAAGTCGTTCTAGGTACGGATTGTAGACGGGAAACTCTGTGTAATACTTTTCCAACACCCATACCGCCGCTCGTTGGATCGACAAATGGCCTATGGCATAGGAGCGGGACTCTCCATCGGGAGATCTCACCACCTGAAGGCAAGAGAACACATTTAGCTATTTGTACTAGATTCCAATGTTGGCGAGTATATTTCGGAGGGTAAATCGTCCAGATGTTTGAAAATCTAGACGAGAAGATCACCTTGAGGTAAAACGTCGGCTGCAGGTGTCTGATCTCCACGAGTAGTACCGCGATGTAGTGTATGAACAGCAGAGTGTCTGTGAGAGTACCAGCATAGCTGACCAGACTTTTGTACTCAGTTATTTCTCCGTTCGCAGCAGTCTTAGCGCTTTCGGTGAGCTGAAAAGTGGAAAGAGGGGAGATATTAGAGTTGGAATGAGTGAAGATCTGCTGCCTTGGAGGGGGGAGAAAGGGGTGGAAATATACAGACCTGAACGACGTAGAAGAGCCAGTAAGTACAAATGCAGAGTAAAGTGAGGAGAAGCACCCCCGATCTGAATAGAAATATTCTGGGCATAGTGGCGTTGGATCTTCTCAGAAAAACCGCCCAGCTTCCAATTCCGAGTAATACTAATTTAAATGCGAGTCCGACGAGCTGTCCTTTGCACTCCGCATTGCAAGACATAAGCTGAAGCCTGTGTTGAATCGTAAGGACGTTTATGGAGTCGGGAAAGAAGCCGAGCTTAGGGAGTATCACCATTGCTATCGGACTGAGAAAAGCACTGATTCCAAGAACCGTGGCTACCGTTGGACCAACGTAACGATTGCAAGTAAACCCAAAGGAACCTTCGCTCTCGTTCGGCCAGTTGCTTACATCTTCAGTCGACTCTGACCTATCTGAAGTGTTTCCTGTTACCGCAGTCGTATTTTCGCCCCAGTTTTCATCCTGCGGTAATATCTGTACTTCTATAACTTCTTGGCCCAAATGCTCAACGCTCTCGCCTCGAACGTTTACAGTCGTTTGAAATGGCGCCATTTCGCTAGCTTCTATATTATGTCTCTCTTTTCTTTGGCTCCGGCTGCTTCTGGGGATAGAATATAATCTCGTTAATTTCAAGGAGCCTCTTTTTCGTTCGGAATAAAATTTACAAGACAATCTCGACTTTCTAAGTGATGAATGGCGATTTTCAGACAAAAATCCCTTTGCCAGATTTTCGACTGGTGATATTATTAAATATTATGCAAGTTAAATGAATGATTAATCGAAATTGGATGTATACCTAGTAGATCTATGAGAATACTGGCGAGTGTGATGGTGTGATTTGTTGTTATGAGATCTGTGGTGTTTCTGTTGCGAGCTTCGACTGTGGTGGCTGTGGCTATGGCTGTGCTCGCTAGCCCCTGATTTTACGCTCTCCGTCTCCATGCCCTTCGCCCAGGCAGTAACCTCCTCCTACCCCATACAAGCATTACCTTCCCTTCAGTTTATTCGTAGGGAGTAAAGAATCCGCGAATTTTCTTTTTATCTGTATAGTGAGCACAGGGCGTTTGGATTGTTTGGAATAATAATAAAGCGAGTAATATTTTTACACCGGTGTTTTCGCATTCAACGATTGAAAGAAATACGTTTGTCAGCTACGGATTTTATTTCCGTAACTTTTATCCCCGCGTAGTTTTATCAAATTCACGAAACGTCCCGTTTTCACTGTTTTAATTAAACACGTTTTACACCGTCGCGATATAAACGGGTTAAAGTTAACTCCTAATCTCTTCTCGTGCCGTTTTATCACGCTTTATAGAATCGACGCTGACACACCTAATGTTTACGACCCGTACCGACACCGAGGCACCAACCCCCTCGAAGCTTGGGCTGCCTAGTTGTTACCGCAGCTGCATTCCGCGATAATTACCGGGGCGAGGGGTAGCGCTGATACACACGCCACGCTATGAGCCATCAATGCGATGCAGCTCGTGAAGTTTGTGCACCGATATACAAAACGCGGAGTGTACAAAAGGTGAATAGAGTCGTAGATTCACATGTTTTTTCAGACTGGTATTTAAGGGAGAGTTTACACACGAGCGACGCAATTCAGAGGGAACTCTCATGCCTGAAACGACCAATCGAAAAACATCGCGATATAAATCTGAGGAAAATTAATCTAGAGAGTTGATTTCTATTTGTCTCTGACGTAGAAGTCGATTTTTTTTTATCAAAGAAATATATATATTATTGAAAAGAATAGAAGGGTGTGCGGGTGGTGTAGGTAGGGTAGATTTCGCAAATTGTGTAAAAGTGTATATATGTATCAGTCGATGTATGCACAGTCACAGAATATGTAACAAATTGAAAATCTATATAGATGCGCGTACCGCATGTGTTATCACTAGCGTTAAGTATTATAAGTTGAAGGAAAGCAAAGTAAAAATTTAAGTAAAATATACGGTGTATACGGTTCGTAAAAATCTAAAGAAAAAACTCTTTCGAATAAACTGCGAACGGTAGAGGCAGAAGCAAGGTAGTCGCGGCGGAGCAGGAGGAGGAGGAGGAGGAGGAAAGAACGACGACGACGAGCAACAACGTCGCGACGCCTTGCCTACTCCAGCCTCCAGATTCCAAATTATTTATCCACAAATAATGGAGACTAAAGTCGATGACGAGGCTCACCGTAGTATAAACGACGGTGATTGGATATGTCCCGATTCACAGTGCGTATTTTTCTATTTCTCTCTATTCACATATTTTTTTTTTTATTTTCATCTAATTATTCGATCCGATTGTTATTCTCATTCCATTTCCATCCCGTTTGTATTTGTTTCTCATCGACCGGCTCCTGTTCGTTTTCTTCCATTTCGATTCGCGACTATGCGCCCCTCCCCCCCCCCCCCCCCCCGGACTCGTAAAACATTTCAATATATTTTCAACTTATCTACAGGCCAATCCCCCCTTTAATCAATGATCGTTATTTCTTATCTGTTTGTTATCACGAAACAGTCTTCTCCTATTTTCCATCTCTGTTCTTCTTCTGTTCACATAGACTGAGTATATCGAATATATTACAGATGTGGCAACGTCAATTTTGCCAGAAGAAATTCATGCAATAGATGCGGCAAAGGTACAAACATAAATACGTAAATATAAACACACGCAAAACTATCTGATTAAACGTGATATGAATTTGTTTTTGTTATTTCGTATTTCTCATCCCTTAGACAGAGGCGAGTGTCCGAAAAAGAAGAAGCTTGGTCAAGAGATAGGAAAAGCTGCGGCTGAGAAAAGCAGAGGTTTATTTAGGTGACTGGAGTTAAGAATAAGACTGATAGTCGCATTGCTGATTTAATTCAGCCGTTAAATATTCTCTAAAGTTCTTGTTTTTGCACAAAAGCGCGGACGACTGGCAGTGCAGTAAATGTGGGAATGTAAATTGGGCTCGAAGACAGCAATGCAACATGTGTAACGCGCCAAAGTTTGGCGAAGTCGAGGAGCGAACTGGTTACGGTGGTGGTTACAACGACCGCGGTGTTGTCGAGTACAAGGAGAGAAAGGATGACGACGACGACGAGTACGATGAGTTCGGTAGGAGGAGGAAAAAGAGGAAACTTGAGAACCGGACTTCCGACGAGGACTCGGATCATTCTGTAAGATACGTCAGTCCTCCGCCCAGAAGCAGACCTAAGAATGATGATATCGGGGATAAAAAAGATGTCCATGTAGTCAAGAAGCCTGAACCAGTTAAGGATAACGTTGACGAAGAGGAAGATGTAATAATAATAATCCTGATTTAGACATTTCTTTTTCCAACAAATATTTGTCGAAATTAATTCGACTCTTTTCCAATTACAGAATGAGGACGACGACGACGACGACGACGGAGATTTGTCCAAGTACGACCTGAGCGAGTGGGACGATTTTGTTCCGGTCAAAAAAAAGTATTTTACAGTTTTAATCTCGATCGGGATTATCGGGGTGGTTGGGAAAAACTGGGACGGGTGTAGATTCTCCTTGGAATTTAGAAAAACGCTGAAGATTTTTCAACAGATTTTTAAAGATTGAAGAGATCGCTTCAGAATTCGAGAATTATTCAATACCTCGACCCTCTACTCTGGATAGAATGAAAAATCCGACTTGATTCTTTCTGAAAGAATGATTTTAATTTCCAACTTTACCAGCCACCCTGAGTCCAGAGCCTTGTATAACTTTTTTTAGATACCTCAGTATAACGAAGTCTTTCCCTATTTTCAGTGCAAACGGCAAGGTGCAGGCCTCGTCGCGAGATCAGCGGTCAAGGTAAACACGGTACGCTGAAATTTATTTAAGGTAGCTATTCGGAATCGAGTTTAAAAACTAAAGAAAGAAAGAAAGAAAGAAAAATTAAATCAGAGAGACTGTATCGATGTTCTATTTTCGTGAATAATTACGGAAACGATTCAAAATAGCTCTTTGGGTAAAAACTTGAAGATATGATTGAAACGTAAATTTCCTCACATATTTCTCATTAATTAATTACAGAAACGGAGACGAGGGACTGGACTCAGGCACATCCAGCCAATAAATGGCTGGACAGGACAGGTTTGGTTTGGGTTTTGGGTATAATCTTGATTACCAGAGACGAGCCTTTCGTCTAGATCAAAGAAAAGAGATTTGCCAATAGTAGTTATGAACACTCTCCTCTCCCCTCCACCTTCCCGATTTCCTGTCTTTAAAACAGAGCGGCAATAGAGCTGAAAGAAACTCTTAAACGAATCTTCGCTCTGTTCAAAGAAACGCAGTTCTCAATTTTATCCATCAAAATCTCGAATTTTTATTGCCGCCCTGATTGAGATTAATAATACACAAATATTGAAAACCTGACTAAAGTTGGCTCTTGCGAATGGCGAAATTTCAATGGCAAATCTCTTACACAAATCATAAGCCGAAATGCCTACAAATATTGTTTCTATATTTTCAGACTGTACGAAAAAAAAACGCTGCGAGAATTGCTGGATAAGAGAAGTAAAATAAAAAAAAAAAAGAAAGAAAATAAAGAAACGAGAAGGGATTCAGCAAAAAATGCGCGGCGATGTGATCAAGAAGAGCACAGAGAACTTGCCAACGGCAAAGACTAATCCCACCTTTACTCGATTAACTTGAAGAAATAATAATAAATAATAAACAATAAAGAAAAGGGAATATTAGCGCATCAATCATGTAGTAATTTTGCTCGACAATTATATACAATGGCCGAAGAAATAATAGCCGTGGTCGGTTAGAGTCTATAATCGAGATTTACAATCGAGTCTTAGATAAGGGCGTAGGTCCAATATAAAAAAAAAAGAAAAAGACAAAGGGAAGATTTTTCATTACCCAGCTTTTGGGTGGGCGGCATCGGTTTCTCTTATTTTTTACAGAGATATGGGATGTTGTGAATCTTTCTCATTAACGATTCGCAGTATAATGCTAATATTGATTATATTGATTGCTTATATTGAGCATTGACGAAGAATTAAAAATAATAAAACAAATAAATAAATAAATGAATAAATAAATGAACAGAGTCGAATATTAATCGTGAACATTGATTAGATTTTCTATAAATTATTACAATTTTATTAATAATAATAATAAAAAAAAAAAATTAAAAAATTTGATTCTTTTTTTTTACTGATTGATTTGTTTTCTTTTTTCTCTCACTATTTCAGACAAAATTCTCCTGAGTATGTATGTAGCTATATATATTATGTATATATATATAACTGTATATCGTATAAACTTCCCAACAATCTAACAAGTTGTTAACAAAGGAAAAAAATAATAATATAAAAAGATAATAACAGAGAAGAAACTAATCGGTATTGAACGACGATAGATTGAAATAATACCTTCTCATTTACTCAAATAAAACAAAGTAAACTCTTCACGATTGCGTAAGGTATAATAATAATAATAATAATATAATAGAAAACTAAAAATAAAATAAAATCAAATCTCTATGTATAGTTTGAAAAAAAAGAAAACGAACATTTTAAGAAACCTCGTCATCTTATCGTCTCTATCCGTAAAATAATCATCGAATTAAAAAAAAAAAAAAATACAATACAATACGGAATAATAATAGAGATATAATTATATGTATAATATAGTATATTATGTAGATTGATTGATTCTTGTATCAACTTCTTGTAAATATCTTTATTTTATTTTTTGTGTATTTTTGTTTGTTTTTTTTTTTTTTTAGTTTTTTTTTTTTGTTTTCTTTCATTTATAATAAAAACCATTCGTCAACAACATAATTGTTCATAGTCAATTACTTATTATTTTTATTTTCTCATTATTCTTATTATTATTATTATTATTATTATTCTTTTTTACTCTTCAACTTCTTATGTCATTAAGCGCTATGCGACTATACGTGTTTTGTGTGTACCTGTGGGTGTGTGTATGTATTCGTGGGGCAGGGGGGGAGGGTGGGGTCATGATTATGCACAAAGTTGGTCACTGGGGGTAAAGATCTTTTTTTTTTTTTCTTCTTTTTCAAGAACTATGAATCTATTTGTTAGCGGGGGAAAAAGGGTGGGAATTTATATATCGTTTATGTATTATGTACAATTATCAATTTGAGCTGGATTGACTGTTTCTTCTTAATTTCATTTTTGTTTTTTTTTTTCTCCATTCTCTTTTGCCATTCCAATTCACGTTTCTGTCATTAAGAAGAATAAAAAAAATCATTTTCCAATTCCGAACCGACCTATTTTTTCACCTCTCTCTTTCTCTTTCTCTCTCCCTCTATCTCTTATCTCTTTATCTTTCCTATTTACAACTTTTTTCTCTCTCTCTCTCTCTCTCGAATTACTATCTTCGAAAATCAAAAACTCTGTAATCGCCATCATCATCATCATATTCAATGCAATACCAACGGCAAAAATAAAAAACAATAAAAATTGTATCTCACAATGAGCGATACCGACAAAACTATATAGACTCGATAAGAGAGAGAAAGTAGTAGTAGTACTAGTAGTAGTTTAATAGAATCAATAGTACGTATCGTAGAATCCTAGTCCAAAGTCAGTTAAAGAATTGAAACAGTTTTATGCGACGAGTTAAAACGAAAAAGGAACGATATAAAATTCTGTTTTCTGTATCAGTCGCGTTATCAGATTATCGGTGGGTCTAGCAGTTATCATATCCAGTTTTTTTTTTCTTCTTTTTTTTCCTACTCTGACTCTCAATATCTACCCTTTCTTCTCTATTCCTCCCTCCCCCCTCCCTTTCTCACTTTCTCTCTCTTTCTCTCTGGGTAAACTGCTAATCGCGGCCTAACACTACTTGGGCATAAAGAACTGTTGATGCGAGTGTGAGTTAGGCGGCGGATGAAGATTGGGATGGGGAGGTCCGCCGCCTCTGGTACCAGTCGCGTAAAGCTGTTGTTGAAAGTTGTGAAACTGTTGGGCATAGTTTGGATCCGACATGCTTGGTCCGCCGCCTACAAACGGGCTGCTTTTGAAGTTGCTACTGCCACCGCCTCCCATACTCGGAGGTAAAGGTTGCGACGCGTCTGGCGGCCCTAGTCCCATGGGGCTTCCCTTGCTGCCTGGCACATACATCCCGGGGTTCGGTTGGTTCGGTAACTGCGAGACCATCTCAGGTGGGAAGACTTTGTCCGGGTCCATCATACCGCCGGGAAACACACCGCCGCCGACCATGTGTTGCATTCGCATTATGTTGGGCTGCGGTCTCATATTTCCTACCGGTCTCATCGACGGGTGAACATTCACAGAGTTGTTCATGGGCTGGCCGTCCATACGTGGAGGACCTCCCATCCCCGGTAGACCGCCCATTACACTTGACATTCCTGAGTGCGGCCCCATGTTGTTCGGCACACAGCCGTTCGGGAAGTATTGCAGGTTTACAGACGGCGTCGGCATCTTTGACTCCAGAGAAGACAACGGGTTTGTAAACCTTTGGAGAAAGTCGAGACTTGGCGGGCCGCGAGGCGCGTGACCAACGTTCGGCCGGGCCGGGAGGTACTGGATCGTGTTTGGCGCGCTTGGTTTCACCTGAATATTAGAAACGAAATATCTTCACCGGATCTTCTTCTTTGGAAGATTTTCTGCCCTACGATGAACATAAATTTTGAGGAAATATTCCGTATTCTTCGATGGATTAAATTTATGTTTACCGTGGGATAGAAAATCTTAAAAAATCATGAACTATGTATAAGAGAAAATCTAAACGAACTCCCGAAAAATTCTCAAAATTTGCAATAATCGGGTAAACTGTTGATAAAAATGATCCGATTCCCAAAAAAACAAGATATTCAATAACAAGTCTGATAATCGACCTGTACATTGGCTCCGTTGTAAGGGCTAGGTCCAGGGCCATGTCCCATGAGTCTAGGGGGTCCGTGTCCTTCGTTAGGATATTGCCCAGGATGCATCATGGGATGATTCATCATAGGATTTCCCATCTTATTATTAACCCCAGGGCTTCCGGTATGAGGAGTTGGGCTATAGCTGGAAGGTGGACCGCCGAGGCCCATACAGAGTCCTCCGACATCGCCAGGCTCATTCCCAGGCCCAGGCATATGGCATCCGTTCATCTCCCCCATCTGCATCATGTGCTGCATACCGTGAGGGTTGAAAGGCATCATCCCAGGATTCCCAGAATGCATAGGCCCCTCAGGTCCGCCGCCCAAAGCGTTACTAGCCGCCGTATTAGTCAGCTGTTGGCTCATCTGAGCCAACGATGTAATCGGGTCGAAGTGGTTCGAACTCATCCCACCTAGACTGCCCAATCTACCCCCAATGTTGTTAGGATTTAACGGGACGTTGTCCGCAGGTTGATTAACGTTCGGTCTACTGCAGGGAAAACCTGGACCTAAAGGAGGCCCGTTGTTTCCTGAATTCGGCGGGTTCCCTGCAGCCAGTTGCTGCTGTTGTTGCTGCTGCTGCTGCTGCTGCTGCTGTTGTTGCTGCTGTTGCTGCTGCTGTTGCTGCTGCTGCTGCTGTTGTTGTTGTTCTTTGCCAGACGGCGGCGAAGTGTCTAGTTTTGTGTTCGGAGAAGCTGGAACCGTTCGAGGAGGCCCCATGCTGTCGGTAAGATTAGTATTGTGTGGCGCAGGGCTGTTTTGAGCGCTTGTCGTCGTCGTGCTGTTCTTGTTTCCAGTTTTCATCGGGTCAACGGGAGTGTGAGGCGCGGCGCTTCCGGGTGTGTGAGGTGTGTGTGGGCTGTGAAGAGGCCCGGCGAACCCTCGGTTAACTGAATCCATAGAGGGACTTGCGCCATCTGATCTAGCAGGAAACTGACTACTGTTCTCCATGTTTACCGGCAGCATTCTACTCTGCGGATCGTTCCCGGTGTTGTTTGTGTTCCTGTAATTGAGAGGCGAAATATTTAAGGGGAGAGAGAAATAAAGAGCCGATTTTTGCCATCAGTTTTGATGGGATATCTTACGGAGGTAAACTCGAGTCTTTTAGACTGGTGTTGGGCTGCTTTTGAATCGTCAATTCTTGACCCTCGAAAGTATTTAGGTACTGGATTTGCTGCGGACTTGGAACTGGCATTAAATTCGCCTCCTTTACTCCGCTCGCGTTTACCGCCGTACCACCGTGCTGCTGCTTTTGTTGCGCCATAGACTGAAGGGTTCGGCAAAACATACCGTCCACTGCTGGAAATACAAGCATTCGTTGGCTTTTGGATTCATAATTCACGGTATATCTTTGAAAACTTTGAATCTCCGAGCTTTTGTATTGCTCCTCAAATTTTTCACCCCCCAAAATCGAAAATCAAACGGATTCGAGTAAAATAAATTCATAGCTTAAACAATTCTCGCTAAAATATCCGAGTATTTGAATCCTTCTGAACTTTTTCATCCCCAAAATTGAAAACCAAGATCAAAAACCCTCACTGGTGGCTGGCTGACTAGTTGGAAAGTCAAGGGCATCCTTCTGCGGAGGAACTCCGTTAGGACTGAGCGCGGTAAGGTGTGAATGAGAAACCGGGGTCCCAGGGTTGCTGTGATTGAGTCTAGGTCCCTGAGTTCCAGTCGTTGGCCCAGTTCCCGGATTGGGAGAATCCTGGCTGGTGGGACTCTGCCCTGGCAGATGTCCAGGTCTTTGATTACCGATTTGGAATTGCCTGTTGCAATCGGCGGGTGAATTTAGCGCCGAACTAGCCCTGGGTGACGGTAAAGAAAGATTACTCGTCGGATTGTTCGGCGACGATGGATTCGGGCTCTGAATGGCTATTGGAACGCTCGCCGATCTCGTCGTTTGATGATAAGGAGGCGGAGGGCCTTGGCTGCGAGGAGTCGCACCGACACCTCCGCCTCTCACTGCTATTGAGTTGGGACTGCCTACTCCGACCTGAAATAAATTACGCTTAAGATTTTCGGGCGAAAACTTTCCATAGAGAAGTGAAAAAGGAATGAATCCTGTTTACGCTACCGAATAAACATGTTATTGACAATTTCAGACACTAAAAAATCATTATCAGGAGTTTAAAAACCGCAAAACTCCGTCAGCTAAACTTTTATGAACCTTATTTTTTCCGTCAAAAAAGTGGTGCTGTAATTTGTGCCAATCGACAGTCGGAGGTCCTGCGTTTGTGCCGCTAGAAACGTTAGTAGCCCCTTGACCAGTAGGCTGCTGTGTTCCCTGGGCCGGTTCGATTGTCCCAGGATTTCCATTGCCGTCCTCCTTCCGTTCAGGGAACAATATCATTTGCATTTTCCTAATCGTAGCCAGCTGCTCTTCTCTATGCAGACGTTGCTGAGGGGTCAGATTCTCGTCGGGGACTTTAACGCCTTGCAAAGAAGGCTGGAGGCCTGATCCCGGGCTACTCGGTGCCCCGAGGAGGCTTGGGCTGTGACCCATAGCCGTGCTAGTCGGAGGCTGAGAGTTTCCTGGTTTAGGATGAGAATAAAGCATTAGAAAAGTCTATCCCCCAATTTCAGGACGAATTTACAGTTGAAATTTATTTCGCTTATTTTTTCAATCGGATTGATAGAGCCACCTGAATTGTTAGGCGAGTTCGGCACGAGGCAAGGCACATCGATATTAGTATCGTCGAGAGATGACTCCGGGTTCCCCATTGAGCTGCTACCGTTCAAATTCCTAATGTTACTTTGCTCGTTCCAGAAGGGAGGGGCGTTTGGCTCAAGAGCCGGAAGGTCGGGGGGCTGTTCGGTCGGAAAACCGCTGTTCGGACCACCTTGTTGACCCTTTTGTTTCATCATCGCAAGGTTGTTTAGCCATTGGGCAGGGTTCTGCCTGAACTGGTTCACCTTGCTCGGGTGTTTCTGGGGGAAATTAAACAGGAAAATCATTATTTTTCATCATGTAAATGGCTCTAAAATCTCCGCAACTACTTTTACCAGCAAATAAACTGAGAAATAAATCAATTTTCATTATTTGTGACCCAAAAATTACAAAAAATCAGTTAAAAAATTGATGAAACTTCGCCATAAGACCGAATCCTCTTTTTTCCCTCTAAAATCTACCTCAAGATGCTTCTTAGTCCCTGGCTGTGCGCAGTGGTATGCGATAATGGACGGGAACTGCCCCTGAAGTACAGCGTCAGCTCCTTTATTGGCCAGCACTGTAGAGAAGACGAATATCTGACTCTGTTGTTGCATGTACTGAGCCTCTCCGCCTCCCGTTCCGCTGCCCATCTGTTGTTTGCCGAGCACATTGCTAACTAAAGGTTGAATACCATCGGAAGAGAGGCCGACACCGGTTGCGCAATCTGAAAAGGAATATAGAGAGGGAATAAGAGGAGTTTGAGAGCAGCGAGGATAAGTCGGGACTTACCACCGGGCAGATCATCTCCGGGATGGTTTTGCTCGTTTTCTTGTTTAATTACAGAGCCGCAGTTGTTCCCCCCGTTCTGATTATCCTGTGACATATTACTGGCGCGATCCTGATGGCTGGGATCGATGGTAGAATCGCGTTGGCATTCCGTTTCTTCGCTGGACCGCGCGCTATCATTATTGCAACTGTTAGCCGACTGGCCGGTTGATTCTTCCTTTATTTTAACCACATCTGAGTCTGGCTCCTCCTTGACTACCGGAGTCGATACGCAGCTTGGTTCGCTCGTTTTTTTCTCCGTTTTCATCTTTCGCTTATAGTCGGAGACCGGCTGCGGCGGCGGTCAGACCGACGACTCTTTGTTGTCCGCCAGCATCTCGGTTTTATTCAGAGAATAAAATACACCTCACTTTTGTTCGACAATTTATTCCGATCGAATGTTTCGAGAGTTTCGTCAAGCCATTATTCAGCCTTTTCGTTCCTTCGTTTTCTTTCTATTGTCGAAGGAATAAATAAACGATGTGTTTTGTTTTTTGTATTTCTTTTTTATTATTATTTCTTTCTCTTTTTCCCCTGCACTCGGGGAATTCAGATAATCGCTTATTATCACCCCGACGATTTTAGCCCGCCCGCCAAAACGCGGGGGTCTTATTATCCGCTTTTACTTATTAAACTTTCCACCTCTAACATTGGATGTAGATTACGGCTAGTTGGTGGTGAGAATTTTGGTCAAAATCTTCAATCGAGACACGAACGCAACGCTTCGCGCTCGACGGAGGAGCGTGTGTCGTTTTATCTGTCTCGATATTATTTGAGCTAAACGTCAGCTCGCTTAGTATACGGTTCACTTAACTCGCTGTTCAACGAGTGGGAGAGGCTTGTGGGGTTTGTTATTGCCGGTTTAAGGTTGCGGACCACCGTTCAGACTGCACTATATTTTTTATTAACAATTTTCACCGCCTAAAGCCAGCATTGTTCTTTTTAGAGCTTTATTTGTCACTTCATGGTCGCTTTGATTATTTATTTCTTTTAGACAGTTTTACCAACTTCCGTAACATACAACTGCGATTGGAATTTTGTAGATTCCGGTGATCCGGACGGCTAGCTACTATCGAATCTAACTTGTTCAGATTCATCTGAAATTTCTCGAAACTATCTTCTGTGTTCTTCTAATAACCTACAACCTAGGTACTTATTCCTAGGTCTCTATTCGCATAATTTATTGTGATAAGTAATTCGAATCGGATAATACGTCCGATTTTTTATTTATCTTTTGTTCTCGAGGCTTCATCTTTTCACGCTAGTTATTTCAAACCGTCAATAATCAAAACTACAATCACTAAAAATTGCGATAACTCTAAAAATTTGAATATTATACTACCATGATTTTTACGTCACAATCCCTTGTATTTTTATTCTCAATAATTGTTCGAACACTTATGCGATTGATGAAAAATTGAATTCTGTGACGTCACGATCTGGCACCAATTGTGGCGTCACAAGAGCGTCCTGCCTGGCGGTGCGCGGTATGAACTATTCCGACGAAGCGTCCATTTTACAAAATCATTACTCGAGAGTATAGGACGTTAGTAGGTATTGAGAAGTGCGATTACGCCATTGAGAGATAGATAGAAGTCGCATATAACACATGCATAGAATAATAAATAAAGAGGGAAATAAATCGGGGAATGAGAACCTGTCATGTGAGAGAGGAAAGAAAATATATTCCGACTGTTGATAATCCGTGCATACGCAGTCCGTAAAGTAAATAGAAACGTGTGGGAATCGGTAGATGTAAAGAAAGAAAAAAAAAGGAATTAGATATCGGTAAACAGTCGTCCTTGAACTACGTAAAAAGTGTAAACCGAAAGAAACTGTCGAGCCCCGAGATAGAAGAGTGACGGCGATTATATCGAAATTACGCACAAGGTATAAACGACGCGTTGAGAAGAGGGAGCCGAGGAGTTCCTCCCGCTTGTTATTGTTATTAATCTCATTTTGTCCGACCGAAGCGTGTTTAGTCCTAAAGCATCGTAATAAGGGATAAGGTAATATTAATATCGTTGAAAAAGTTGATTAAAAGAAAAAGAAATAAAGGGCAAGTGAAGCGGCGCGAATGAACGCGGTCATGAGTGCGTGTTTACGTTCTGTTATACCAAAACATAAATGACCTTGAAAGTGGTGATTATTCGGGTGTCACGTGACGTGCGGGACGCCCGGGGATTGGCGGGCCTCGGCTTGTACCCTGCGCCCCTGCTCGACGACTTCCCGTGCTCGATAGATCGTTTCGCAAGATGAAGTCCGAATCAAAACCTTTGTTGACAGCTCAGGCAGAAAAGGCGAATCATTACACGTAAGTAGTGGCCGGCGGGGCCACCGAGTGTGACTAAAGACAGTGGTGCAGTGCGCGCGGTAAAGTGTACCAACGAATAATGTGTAGTTCTGTGGATTCGCATTCCAGATATTTGAAGGAATTCCGCGTGGAACAATGCCCCCTCTTTATACAACGCAAATGCACCCAGCACAGGCCCTTCACCTGCTTCAACTGGCATTTTATGAACCAACGACGCCGACGACCGGTTAGAAAACGCGATAGGACATTCAACTACAGCGCAGACAACTACTGTACCAAGTACGATGAGACTACCGGCATTTGTCCCGACGGAGACGAGTGAGTTATACCATCCATCCATCCACACACACACGCACACCTATTCACACATGAATATATATACGCGTCATTCATCCGCTCTCTCTTCTGTTTATCCTCATCCATATAATATAATACCCGGCATCCCTTTCATCTCGCTATATACGCGCTAACGACAAATACATTTTATACATTATCGTTTTTATCACTTTACGTATATGTACACAAAGGAATGCTCTGTCGGTATTGATTTTATCCTACTTACCCTAACAACAAAGAATCTCTTTCTCAACCCCTCCCCCCTCCCTGCCGTATTTGTTTTTTTTTTTTTTCCGTTTTACTATTGATATTTATTATCGTGTAATATCTGTTGTTTAAAGATTTGTAAGCAAGAAAAAATCGGTCTTGATTAATATAAAAGACAAGATCTCCCCCTCCTAGTTTATTTGGTAATTGTTGATTTTTTCCTCTTCTAATTTCCCATGCAGATGTCCGTTCTTGCATCGCACTGCCGGCGACACTGAGAGGAGGTATCACCTGCGTTATTACAAGACATGTATGTGCGTACACGACACAGATTCCAGGGGTTTCTGCGTGAAGAATGGACCGCATTGCGCCTTCGCTCATGGCAACCATGATCTTAGACCTCCGGTTTACGACATTAAGGAAATACAAGCGCTGGAGAATCCCGACACTGATCCAAACTCGTCGACAAACGGACCCAACATACTAGACAAGGAGAGGAATCTCATGAACGAAGACCCCAAGTGGCAGGACACTAATTATGTTCTAGGAAATTATAAGACGGAACCTTGCAAAAGACCACCAAGACTTTGCAGGCAGGGGTACGCCTGTCCGCAATATCATAACAGCAAAGATAAGAGGCGGAGTCCTAGAAAATATAAGTACAGGTGAGATTCTTCATGATTTTATCACGAGTTTTCTGAAATTCAATTTCAAGCCAGGAATATCAAAAGTTGCCACAAATTATCTCACCTGCGGAAGAATACAAGAATTATTCGTCTCTAAGACGTGTGAAATTTTATTATTATTGTCATTATTAATTTTTTTTTATTATTATTTCTCTCCAAGATCCACTCCTTGTCCTAACGTAAAACATGGCGAGGAATGGGGTGAGCCTGGTAATTGCGAGCAAGGAGACGCTTGCACATACTGTCACACCCGTACAGAGCAACAGTTTCATCCTGAGATTTACAAGTCGACAAAATGCAACGACGTACAACAGGCCGGTTATTGTCCGCGAGGTGTATTCTGCGCCTTCGCACACGTTGACCGTGAGTGTAACCTCATCAATCGTACGTAAATATGGATTTATATTTGGAAAGTATTGAACTTGGGAGATGCCGCGGCTACTTTTCCAAATTTTTTGAACCTTTTGATCAATTTTTAAACGTTTTTCATCGTCGGGATCCGCGGCGGCGGCATTTCTCAAGTCTACTGCTTCGTAAATTCTGGTCAAGTTAGAATCGAGCATTTCACTAGTCTCAAACCCTCGGGACTTTGCCTTTTCCGAGAACACTGTTGATAGAGATAAAATTAAGGAACTGATAATGTAATCGATGAAGATTGATGTATTGTAAAATTGGTACGGTACGCTGATGGAGCAGTCTTGCCAACAGAAGAAATGAGCCTCGCGAGGGAGATGGCCGTACCTTTGGACGGCACCAACATCGCCGATCTAATCAGCAGCGTATTAACACCGGACAAAAAACTACACGACAAGGAGAAAACGGCTAGCGACAGCAGCGTGAGTTCATTGATTTTCAAAAATGTTATATACACTTTTAGATTCGACGAGTTTACGTTTTGTCGGAGCCTCGATAGTCCGAGGGTAACCTCGGAGAGATATTTAACGGCTCTGACGACCGAGGCTTTATGTAGATATTAGAAAACGTTTAGATGTTAAGAATGAGAAAGTTCAAACTAGACGACTGACTATCACTGAAACTCTCAGTTCACTGGATTCCAGAATGGCAGCGGAGGAGATGTGTCAGAATCGGCTAGCACAACGAGCAGCATTGGCAGCAATAGTTCACACAGTAAAGCGCCGGGCGCTCAGCTGCACAATTCTTCATCAAACGCGTCCGCGAACGCCACAGTACAGCAAAAACTCAGCATGTTGTACAATCCATCTTCTTTGATGCAGACTGTAAGAATAATTAGAAATATTTGCTTTTTAGATGAAAATCGAAGATATCGATCAAACAGGATCAGTTTTTAGCCAAAATCCCTAATTATTATCTTCAATTTCACAGAGCGAGATTAGAAAACAAATGATGGCTATAGACAGCGATCCGTTATTAAACAAGGCTGAGAAAGCTCAGCGAAAACAGAGCCTCTATATAGCTTTCAGCCTCAATGGAACGCTCGGAAGTCATTCTCTGGGCTCTACTGTATCTCCGCTTTCAACTTCTTTCTATCCCAGCGATACTGTCGAGTCTGTAGTGGGTAAGGATACAGGAAAAACATGATGGAAAATATCTGACTGAAAATTGACGATATTTGGTCAAAAAATCGCCTCGTTTCTTTACAATCGTTAATAATGAATCCTTTACAGGAAACGCTCTGGACGATATACACTTGGACGATCCTTTGAGCTTGGTGGACTCGATTCATAGAGACACGAATTCCCCCTTGAGTAATTCGATATCAGCCGGTCTGGCCAGTTCCGGTCTCCTCGGTAGCTCGGCTCCGGTGAATATACCGGGAATGGCGGAACGCTCTGTGCTCAGTAATTTTTCACCGTCTACGTCCAGCCCTCTGCAGCAGTTACAGTCAGCCGGTTTTCTCACCGGGTCAAGATTCTCCCATCAGGATTCAATGGAATCGGTAATTTCCGAAGCACTTTTACTCCACTTCCTTAACGGGGGAAATAAGGTCTTGACTCAAACCCCTTTTCGCTCCGCAGTCGATGCCCTTCATGAGTCAGGCCTCCGATCCGTTCAGCAACCACATCTCACAGCTGAGCAGTTCGGCGTCAAAACTTAGCGGCTTCAACAGCAGTTTATTCGACTTTGGTAATCAAGGGATGTCCCCCTCTAGGGCCCAGCCGTTGCCCGCTTCGCCATTGGTCAACGCTTTCTCAATCAGCCCTAGCAACACCGGCACCTTATCCGAGGTGAGATTATAATTGATTAGAATTACTTTACGCAGGATGGAAGAAGGCGAGTCTGCTTCCGAAAGAAAAAAACGAGAACAAAGAACCGAGAAACTTGAGCTTTAGATCAGAGAGAGAAAGATAGAGAGATGTGGAATTAATTTATGCGCCATCTTTGAGGGATTAAAGTCAAATTCTTTTGATAGATGAACGTTTAGTCTCTATCGTTAGTCTGGATTCTTTGTTTAAATAAAAAAAAAGGAAAAGCAAAAAAAAGAAAACTCGTTTCGTTGGATTGATCAGGTTCAAAGGCTCAGAGATGAACTTACCTCAAGTCGAGCTCAACTGGCTACATGGGACGAACGTATCAACCAGGCCAGAGCTGCTTGTACTGCTTGGCAGCTGGAGAGCGAAGATGCTAAACGTAAGGCGTCAATAGCCGAGCAACAGAGGGACGAGGTGATTGCTTATACTGTATTTTGTCGGGGAGTTTTCCTCTCAAGTTCTAATCATATTACGCGATTAGGAACTATAACCACACCCAAACCCCGATTTTTAGATAATTTAGATAGATTTAGGAAAAGAAAAAAGCCCGGACCCCAGGGTAGAAAGACGACGATTTTATTTTCATAATTACCAAAAATAGAAATCTATGAAATGCTAACGTTATGATAAATGATATTTAAATATTTTTCACAAGTCCTTTTGCATAATTTGAGCTACTTCTTTGGTTCGGATTGATGTCTTGGCATCTCTTTCATTGAATGAAAGTGTTACTTATTGTCACTGTGTTTTCTGGAAAAATGTTTATCCTAAAATATCAAGTAAAAAGAAAAAATAATAAACTTATTCGCTAGATTTAATTCACCCTAATTATAATGAACTAAGAATCTTGTTAGGAAACTCCCCGTTATGAAGAATAATAGGTCGAGTAAAAGAGAGATGCATTGTACTTTAGAGCATGGATTGCTTGCAGGCATTGTTGCAGGTTAAAGCATTGAGAGTTGAAAATGACGCGGCTGTTGGCGGGCCTTATCTTCATTCATTGAGGAGAACTAGCGAGCTAAGATCTCTTTCCATAGCGTCGTTAAAGTCCCTGCAATCACAGCTGAGATCTGATCTTGAAGAAGTAGAAAAGGTATAGAAATTGGGAAAAAGAAAAAAAAAAAAAAAAAAAAGAAACAATAATTTGAACTAAAGTTTATCGACGAGTAGGAAAATAACAGAAGACTAAGGCCCTTTATCTTATCTATATTTTCTAGGTACTTTATCTTGAGACGGCAACAAAATGCATGGTATGCGAAGAGCAGAATCGAACGGTAACTCTATCGCCGTGTAATCATTACGTTGTTTGTTCTGGATGCGCGCCAAACCAACGCGAATGTCCGTACTGCCAGACACCAGTAGTCTCCACAAGTCAAGCCTGAGCATTATTATATTCGGTATAATTTTTATCACTTTTGCATTTATTATTTTAAACTATGTAGGTGGAGGTTGGTAGGGGAGGGAGGAGGAGGAGGAAGAGGAGCTCCTTCTTCTTCTTCTTATTCTTCTTCTTCTTTAAATTCGACTTTTCCTAAAGAGAGATGAATTAATAAACCGAATCAAGTATAATAAAGAAAGAAAATCAAAACTCGTAAAGTGAATCTTGATCGTTAAAAACAACACATTATACGTAATAATTATAATGAAAGAAATCACATCCGATAATCTGATTTGAGTTTATTTTCCATATTTTCTTTTGTTTTCTTTCATTTTAATTTATTTCTTTTTTTTCATAATTATTTTCTTTTATTTCTCGATATTTCTAAACAAATTTTTTTTCATTTTTTTTTTTTAACGATCCTTAGGAAAGATTCCTGCAACGTATTAAAACTTACTTAGGGTAATATGAGAGGAGGGATTTGATGAGTATTGTATTGTAAAATTGATATTATCTTCGTTTATAAAATTTTTGAAGCTCTTGTCGGCGGTTAGACGATCGACGTTGGTGTACAAAATACAAAAACTGATTGAAAATAAGTAATAATGTGTGTGCGTGTGTGTGGTGTTTTTTTTATTTTTTTTTTAAGCAAGAGACAAAGGGGAGAAAACTAGGATGATGTTTGAAATTGATGTTCGGGTGGTCTATTATATTTTTTACTTCTGTTTATTTTTATTTTTATTTGTCAGTCTTTTTTACTTGCTAGATAGGATCGCGAAGCATAGGAATAACAGTATTGAGTTTACCCACACGTGTTGCAATAATGACTAAAACTATACTTGTATGTATATTCAGATTTTTTTTATTTTTTTCTTTGTTCTCTTGTCAATGAAATATTATAATAAGTATGCTATAATAGTTGTTATTATCTAATGAGAGAGGAGAGAGTGACGGAGAGGTGAGGAGAGGAGAAGAAAAGAAAAAGAAAAAGAAAAAGAAAAAGAAAAAGAAAAAGAAAAAGAAAAAAAGATTCTTGAGAGAAAACCTTGATAATATTATCGATAAACGAGAGTTTTTAAAACTAATATGTATTGAATAGATTTTTTATAGCATTAAACAATTCATGTGAAAAGAAAAGAATGAAGAAAAAAAACAACAAAAAGAAAAAAAGAAAAAAAAAAATTAAAAAATAGGAAGAAAAAAAAAGGAAAAAAAAAAGCAAACAAAAACAAATAAATATCTTTTTAACGTCTTTTAAATAGTTCGGTTTAATTCGAGATATTGAATTGAATTGAATTGAATTGTAATTGTTCGTGGACATGTAATAAGAATTCATCAATATTGATACGGTAATAAATTGACGAGAAGAAAAATGAAAAATGAAAAAAAAAAAAAAAAACGTATTACACTTCCGTGTCGTCGGGTTTATATTTTCATAAAAAAGAAAGAAAGAACGAAAGAAAGAGAAAAAATGAAGCAAAAAAAAAAAAAAATAAAGTAAAAAATAAAAGAATAAAAATGAAATACAGAAAACAAATGTCTCTCGGATAGAGAGAGATTATGATATTATATAATAATAACTATAGCATAGGTAAATAACTAATGCTTCTCTTATAGTAGGAGATATTATGAAATACTTGTTTTAATTAATTAATTGATTATTTAATTATTTAATGAAATAATTAATTAATTAATTAGAAATGTTAACTGTACTAACTTTAATATTATTAAAAATTGATATAAATTTCATAAATATTATTATAATATATATATATATATAACTTACTTATTTACTGTAAAGGGCATTTCCTTTCCGTAACGCTAGCTACGATCTATCATAGAAGTCTAAAAATTTATCTAAATACGAATAGATAGACTTTTTTGCGTCGGTGGGGAGGGAGGGGAGATCCCTATTACATACATACACCATCAACGAATTAAGTACATTTTAAACCGCGTCGTGGATGACTCAATAATTTAAATCGTAAGCTTTGCTCATACAGAGAAGAATGAAGATAAAGAAAGAAAGAAGAATGCATATAATACGCAACTTACTATCGTGTAACGATTGTTCGATTTTTATTTTTCACCACACTAGATCGGATCGTTTGACTTGAATTATACTGCATATGTTTGCTAAAGTGTTGTATTTAATATGAAGTAAAATAAAAGAAAATGAATAAATAATTAATTAAATAAATGAATGAATAAATGGATAAATAAATAAATAAATAAATAAAATAAAGCAAGTTTAGGTGGCTAGGCTAGATAGGCGTTTATCAAATTTTCTTATTATTATAATTATTATTATTATAATTCATCTTCATATGCATAGAAAACAAAAACAACTATAAAAGTATGAAAATATTATTAAACAATAAATTTTATCAATAATATTAATATTATTTAATATCGTTACGATTATTAGAGAAAAAAAAAAACAAAGAAAAAAAATTCTTCCAACATTCTTATTTCAAATATAACATATTACACATCCGCAGCACAATACCAACGTATTATTTCATTGAATACAGTCGAGAGGGACGATCTTTTATTATTACATAACATTGTTTTTATTATTATTATTATTATTATTATTATTATTATTATTATTATATCGCATAAATACGATCTTTTATACCTTACCTTAAATCAACCATCTGATAAATAGATATGAAGAAGATGAAGGAATATTTTCAATGCTAAAATACGCGCAACGAGAGAGGGGAATTACCGCGAATATATATAAATCACTACCTGAATACTTAATCGTAAAAAAAAAAGGAAAAAAGAAAAAAGAAACATTATTATAAACGCAGAAAGAATATTTTTATTTTTGTATTTGTTCTGCTTTCGTTTCGTTTCGTTTCATATGTACACACCATTATAAATTAACTATCTTAAAACAAGAAAAACTAAACAAGCAAGACAAAAACTGAGGCCAAAATGTATAATCTATTCTGCTTTCGTTATATTATACTATAAATAAATCAGCCCTTATTTCGAATAAATAAAAACAACAAGGATATTATAGATATATATATATATATAAATAAATAAATAAATAAATAAACAAACAAATGAATAAAACATACAGTTATTATAATTCTATGGTATGGATGGACTCGACTATGATAAGCTTTTGTATAACTGATATATATACAATTATATAAATATTCATATATAAAAGAAGAAGCAAACAGCAACAATACAACAACAAACAAACGTATGAACAAACAAGAAGGAAAAATAATAAAATAAATCGTTGTTGATTTTATTTCATATAGCTTTCAATAATCTAAAATATATATATACATATATCTCTCTCTCTCTCTCTCTCTTGCTCTCTCTGTCTGTATTCTCTTAATAATAAATAGCGAGATTTTTTGTAGGAACGAAGAAAATGAAGAAAAAAAAAAAACGGAAAAAAAATGAAAAATGAAAAAAAAAAACTAAAACTGAAAAAAAATTCTTTAAACAAAATTAAACGAAGAGGAAGAAGAGAAAGAGAACATTGTTATATTTAATATAGCTCGATCGAATGTTAAAGGAAATATTCAAATATAAAAGAAAACGAAAGAAAGAAAAAAAAAGTAAAACATACTTATTGATTCTTTTTCATTCGAGAGCCATACATGCCATACCTCTTTTTTCAAGTACTATATTTAATAAGATTTAATCAATTTAGGATCTAGGGTAATATATTTTCTCAATTGTGTTTTGTATAATAGTGTTCTTACACCGAAGGTGGATAAAATTAAAATAGTAATACAAGTCGCTCGTTTATTTAATTAGAACTGATAATAAGACAAGAATTAAATACCTAGACATTATATATATATGTACACATATATATGGTATATTATCTCTATGTGTGTGTCTGTGTGCGCGCGTGTGTGTGTGTTTGTGTGTGTATTTGATGCTTTTAATTTCGAATAAAATTCCATCTGTTCACATGGTGTTTATAGAAAAAAAAAAAAAAAAAAGGG
The DNA here is from genome assembly GCA_944452935.1 of Rhogogaster chlorosoma. Taxonomy (NCBI): domain Eukaryota; kingdom Metazoa; phylum Arthropoda; class Insecta; order Hymenoptera; family Tenthredinidae; genus Rhogogaster; species Rhogogaster chlorosoma. Next base: position 1,552,278 of record OX101801.1, on the reverse strand, counting down.
GGAAAAAAGCCGAGTTTAATATATTCACAATAGTTCATTTTCCTTTTTGTTTTTCGAATTTTATTTATCTGAGCGACTTAATACAGATATATATATACCTACAACACCTGATTACGGCGAAAGAACACTATCTCTCTTAGATTTATTGTGATCATAAAATTCGATGAAAAATTAAAGATCTATTTCTGCTACTACTACTGCTACCTACTACTATTGTTTATTATAAAATTGTAGGGTGTCTCATTTTGGAGAGAAAACAAAAGACGAAAAACAAAATCATGTTTGAAACATGCATCTGAATTATAAAAAGAAAATTTCCGTAATTTATTATTGTCAATGTTTTCTTCTCATTCATTCGTTTACTTATATCTCTGTTCTTTTTTTTTTTTACTCTTACGACTGATTGATTATTACCGCGGTTTGATTGATGTCCTAGGATTAGATGAATTGATTAAAGAATTGAGATATATGTGAAATATTTTATTCGTGAATTAAAAAATTGAAGTGAAAAAAGTAAAAAGTGAAAAAAAAAAAAAGAAAAGGAAAAAAGAAAAACGACAACAAAATAATAACAATAATAATAATTAAAGCGAGATTAAGAATGATGAAGTATGTACAAGGAAAATTAAGATCACATTAAACTGAATAGAGGCGTAGGGTAGATATTTTTCTGATAATATAATTATGAATCTTACAAATAATAAATACAATATATTATTATGCTATTTTACTTATGATAAAAAAAAAAAAAAAAAAATGGAAAAAAAAACAAACAAACAAACTGAATAAATGAATAATAAAAAATAAAAATAAATAATAATAATATTAATAATAATAATATCACAAATATTACAATTACAAAATTAAATTATTGTGAAAGCAACAAATTTAGCTACAAATAGGGTAATAGGAGAGTAACAAAATAAATGGTTAGCTTATATTGTCTACGGACAAATAATTAAAGAATTAATAAAAAATAAAATGGAACGAAGAGGATAAAAGAAAGAAAAGAAGAAAAATAAAAATAAAAAAATAAAACAAACAGTTGAATATTTATACGCTATAGAACTGCCCCAGTTGTTGGTTTCATTGTTATAATAAAGATAAGAGAATAATAAATTTTGTAATTCAAGAGAAAATAGAAAAAGCTCAAACAAAGCCTGAACAAATTTCATTCTTATCAATGTTATACTCAATTTCTTCCAAGCTTGTGAGATAAATCGATTTTAATCTATGTTTGTATATCATAAATGCCTATGAAAAATTTTTCTATCGCCAACAGCACAAAGTAAACCAACAATAGGGCAGACACAAAATTAAACAATATATTTTTGACAAATTACAATAAAGCAAATACAAACGTCAACGCAACAGCCATACGGATGATTAAAATATCATTTTATGTTATATTATATTACCTTGCATTACATTAAGAAACATTACGTTACATTATATTATATTAAGTAACATTGTATTCTATCTCCCATTCATTCATCTTTATAGGAAGCTTCTTGTGAGACAAATATAATATACGTCTCGAGCTTGACATTAATTCTCAAATAATCCAGTGAAATACTTTATAGTTATTATTTTTATTATTATTATTACTGTCATTATTATTATCACATTAATTATGGACTATGAAGTGAGAGAGAGAGAGATGATGATAATACATAATCTGTTATTCATCGTTTTAATTAAACATCGTCCGTTTGGCTTTTGTCTAAGATCCACACATAATCACTAGGCTACTACTGTACAATAATAAATTTTAAATTACCTAATATAGTAATAAAGAAAATGCTGATCATTTATATTACAATTTACAATGTATATTCATATCACGATCATCACTACCAACTCCTGAAGTCACTCGAGTAAAAAAACTCCAACTTTGCAGGGGTGACTGGGGAAGCAAGATCAATTTGCAAAAGGGAAATTAAGACAGACCAAGAATTGTGCCATGGCATTTTGTTTATTTTCAAAAATATCACAATACAAAGTCCTATTTAAATCATGCTCAACAAATTCTCAAACAAAATGCTCCTTTTCAAATTGGCCTTGATTTCCTCCGGTTTAACTCTGACCCGATGATCTTGGTGTGGTTTTGGTAGAGCTGTTTCATCGCATGGATACGGTATAGAGTAAAAATACGAATGCTTTAATGCCTGGGGAAGGAAAATAGTTATTAGAACACAACTGCTATAAGTCTGACTAAAAAGTCTCCAATAAACTTGAATCCACACCTCCGCAGCTGTTAAACGTGTCGACGAGTTGTAGACCAGTAATTGCTTTATCAAATCTATCGCCTCTGGTCTTGCATCTGGGACTATTGAGTCCCAGGGCAATCCTCCGTGGCAGGGAAATGTGATCTTGTTATAATCGGGAAGGGTGGTTAGTTCTGGCCATGACTCCGGGGTCGGAGATCCCAGCATTCTTAAGACTATTGCTAGCTGCTCGATGTCTGTCTCTCCCTAAAACCAGTTGCGGAGGAATTTAAAAATTTTTTTTTTTTTTTTTTCTATTACAAAACAGTCTGTTTATCAATCTCAATTTATTATTCATACTGCAAACAACGGCGCGTTGTTCAATATCTCTCCGAAGATACAACCCACTGCCCACATGTCTACTGATTTCGTATAAAAACGAGCGCCGTAAAGCAATTCTGGTGCTCTATACCAACGAGTAGCGACTTGGTGGGAGTAGGAATGGTTTGTGTCGTCCCAAGCCAAACGACCCAGACCAAAATCGGCAATCTTTAATATACCATCGCGGTTTATCAATAGATTTGCTGGTTTTAAATCCTGAAATATGAAATTAGGATATAGGGATAAGGGAATAGATTCGTGGGGGAGGTGAGCGTACTCTCTCTCTCTCACCCTGTGCATTACGTTATTTTCGTGCATGTATGAGACTCCTTTGAGCAACATAAGGATGTAGGTTTTCTTCTCGGAATCTTTTAGCGGCCTTTCCGTGTCTCTTATCACTTCCCACAGGCCTGATGGCATGTAATCAAAAACCATTACGAAGTCTAAACCGACTGGAAAGACTTCGAGAAGTTCGGCGACCTATGCATGGTTTAAGATTTAACTAGGTCCTCTCCCCAATTCCCTTATGTCGATTTCGGACAATCGTATTTTTCCGGAAATTACCGCTTACATTATTGTGTCGCAATTCTTGAAGCGTTTTTACCTCCCGTAGTATCGAGGTAGGGATTCCCTCGTCTAATCTTTTCAGTGATACCTTTTTCAGAGCCACTTCCCGACCTTGGGAAATGTGATTAGCTTTTAAAACCAGACCGTGGGCTCCTTCGCCGATTCTTCCGACAAGAACGTATTGCTCCATGTCGATTGACGTTTGAATGTTTAAGAATTTTCTTTTTTTTTCATGTCGTAAATTGAAAAAGGGGTTTCCCCGTTTCAAATTAACTACCGCAGCGCTATTTCCGTACTTGAACTCATCCTACAGATTATTCGAATGCGAAGGACCGTATTATCGCTTTATCTAGAAAATGTAGAAAAGTTTTAAACGACAGAATCTCTTACAGTCTTTAAACGGACGCAATATTCCACCATTTTGATAATTAAAGAAAGCTTTGGGGTAGTTCTTTCGCTTACCGACTGAATAAATCAATAAGTATGACGAAAAGGGCGAGAGGGGGTAGTTGGGAAAAATTGATAGAGATAGTTTTATTGACAAAGTAGCACTTTATTAAATAGTAAATACGACAGATTTGACTCTGTCTATAACAGAAGAAAGAAATAGACGTTTCTTTTTTTTCTTTTTTTCTTTTTTTATTAGAGAAATTAGCTCCGTCGTATAATTATAACTATAGTTTTTAAGAAAGTAATTTGACAGAAAGAACAAATCAAAGTGCGTATGAAAAGCATGATAAAAATTGTTCAATATAACTGTACTGATAAATGAAAAATACCATATCATATTATACATATTCATTATCATTGACGTTGATGTGAAAATATTTAGTTCTTATCAGAGTAATATTGCGGATTATTGAACGCAAGTAATCACGAGTTTGTATTAATTTGAATCTCTTGCTGCGTTTTTTTTTTTTTTGTTTTTTGACGTATGATGATAATTAATAATTGTACATATTATAATTCATGTTTATCTGTTTTTTAAGAGTAATTTATAACAATGAACAATTTATGGCCCGGGGCGAGTTTCGAAGGAGCATTAAAAAAAAAAGCGATATATATCGCACCGAGAATCGTGTTCAATAAAAAAGCGAACAATGAAAGATGATCTCTCGCCATGCACTTTGTTTTAATTATCTTTAATTTGATTCCTTATTTTATTTATTCATTTTTTTTTCCTTTTCTTCAATTTCTTTTTCATATAGAAATAATTTCGGCTTCGGGGTCTCCTACAGTTTCCGTAGCAGAATTAATATCCGCATTAATAATTCCGTATGATCACAACTCAAGTTTCATATCCTTCGCTTATATATTCAATCATTAGTATTCTTACTTATAGCTATATATGTACTATTAAAAATTATATATACTTATAATACGTAGAAAAAAAAAAAGAAAAGAAAGAAGAAAATAAGACAGGAAATTAGATACGTAGAATTAATAGGTATTTGATGAAATAGGAAGAGAAAATAATAATAATAATAATAATAATAAAAAGAAAGAATAAACCTTATTTCCCTTCTCATTGTTTCTTCTTCTTCCTTCTTTTCATATAATATATATAATATATACCTGCTATGATATTAACGTTAAGCGGCAATTATACTTTGATCGCGTCAACGTTAACGAGTTTGATATAAAATAAGAAACCGTTTCGTATCTCGATCGTTTTAATTAATACGAATATGTATTGGCATTCCTGTAATTTTATTTACCAATCAATTTGATAATTTCTTCGATTTTTTTTTTTGTTTCTTTCCAGTATTCATTCTTACGAAGCTCTCAACAACTTTCAGAACATTCTTCCTGGAAGAGTCTTAGCGAGACTCAATATTAGGCGATTTTAGGATCTTAAACTGTCGTAAGCCGTGCACGCAGCTATGTACTAAAAAGAATCACTGAGAGATCTCGCGAACAAGATCTCTCCAACATCCTTCCATCTCAATTGCCAAGATGCTCAAGATCTCGCGACACCAGACCATCCTCTACCACAATTCACCGTCCTTTTCTTTAGCCGGTACTTCAATCACTCGAGGCTTGTCTATTATCCTCGCCGTGCGATTACCCTTCTCAACTATCCCGATAATCCATGCTTGATAACCCTCCTGCTTTTCTATGTCCTTACAGTAAGCCGCAGCCTGAAATTCAAAGCTTGATTTAACAAAACCCGATGTTTCGGTAGAAGATAAAGAATAGAAAAGATATCTTAATTTTGTCGGAGAATTGACGACACCGATTGGACACAATGTGGTCCAATCAGCTTGGGAATCCTCTGCTTTTTATCTTCCTGTTTTTTCTTTAGAACGTTTCAAAGAATCGAAACGCCCTACTGTATTAAACAGGATTAGTCTTTCGACTCAGCTAATCAAATCAAACGTTAGATATTTCGAACCTGTTCTCTCGGAAGACATATCAGCAGTCCCCCGCTGGTTTCTGCCGAATGCCCTTGAAGAAGCTGGAACATATTGCCGCAGGCCTTTGCCACCGCAGCCATTTTGGCGATAACTGGAAGATTGTGAATGACGAATGATACTTCATTCTTCTGATGCTTAGCCAGGTTCTGGGCGTGACCCAAGAGGCCAAAACCGGTGACATCCGTCGCTCCGTGGGCGTTGTATTTGTGCATCAATCTGGCGGCTGGAAAAACGAAGATTCAGGCCATTGTAAAGAAATGAAAAGATGAAGAAGAAGAAGGGATGAAAAATAAATAGACTGTGTAAAATTGTTCAAGGAATTTGTGACGCCGCTGCTGCTAAGAACAATCAGAGCGCCATGGAATCCTAGACTGTATTATTCTGTGCCTGTTAATGTTCGAAACATCAAAGATGAAAATAATGGTTCGACAAGTGATCAGGCATAGTGGAGTGAAAGTAAAAGACCAAATTCTCAATCTCTTTGAAGACTGCAGAGCATTTCTCTACCTATTCTGTTGAGTCTTGCCATACTGTCCATCGCACGTTGATATGCCTTTCTCACATCATCTTCGCTGACCACAAGCTTAATCCTGTTCCAACGGTCAGGCTGATCTAGCCACTGGTGAGCATTCACTGCGACTTGGGTTCCCAGGGGTTTTGTTAGCACCAATACATCGCCGACGACCGCGTTATCTGGCCTGGTGGGAATTTTATTGTTTAGAATACTTTTGGACCGGATTGAACTAGAGCTGGGTCAATTGTTTTGTATTATTCTGGCTGTTTTTATCGTACACGATGTATTCGTTCGGTTGGCAAACTGTTGAGGCTACTCCTCCGATAGTACACCATGGATTTACGACCGTTTGACCACCGGTTACAGTTGTTCCTGCTTCTAGAGCAGAGTCTTTGAATCCTCTCATTATCAGCGGGACTACAACGTCTCGTTCCTTCTCTGTCATCTTGGTACTTACTCCCAACAACATTAGCATATTGTCGCACTCCGTCACACCCATCGCATACAAATCGCTTATTACATTGGCGCATGCTATTTTGCCTGGAATTTAAAAGAATTCTTCTCTTGTCGACAAAGTGCAGTATGTGGTCTGATAGCCAGTCGAATAAAACGTTGAGAAATTTCGAATTCGACAAAAATAGACTTGTTTTATTCTCGTTAATGAATGACTAGAGGCTTCTATATACGAGATTTGCCTACTTTTTCAACATTTGAGTAGTTTTTTACCTCTAAGGGGGACAAATTGTCAATTTGTTTATTAAAATTGATCGAATTTCAACATCTTGGAAAAACCGCGGTGTTAGAATTAGACAAAAAAATTACTTTATCTTGTTGTCGATTAATTTCAGAGTTGATCTAAGTAACGGCAAATTCAATACCTTGTTAAAAATATTGATAAGATATTGTAGAATAGGAATTGTAAACATGATAAAATTGGACACAAATTGCATTATCATGTTTTAGATCCGTGTCATTAGCACGGGATTCTCAATGGAGCTGCGAATCCGATAGACTGTTGAAAAAACTGATAAGATATTTCCGAATAAGATGAAAAATCTTATCATCTCATGTTTCGGATCGACGTTCTGTAATATCTTATCGTATTTCTCACCCCAAAGTGAAAAAATAGACGGAAACTAGATATAGTTTTCAAAGATTGGAAAATCAGCGAATTAGGAAATGAGAGTCGAATTTCTAAAATTTGACAAATTCAAATCATCTTACCCATCATGTATGGATCGTCTACTAAAGGATAAAAAAAGTCTGTCGTTTGTACCAGGCTCAAACCGCCGTGCCTCAACGGGGTCACGGAGGAATCCATGCCGATGCCTGGAAAAGAAAGAAAAAAAAAGAAATATTAGAAAGACGACAAAGGATTGGAGACGCATCGTGATAATATTCGTACGAAATAACATCAACTGAACATTAATGTCAGTCGAAACTATAGAAATGAGTAAAGTAATCGCTATCTTTCAACTAAAGATAAACATGAAAGAGTATTAAAAAAAAATAAAATGGGGGACGGGAAAAAAAATAGGCGGGAATTGACAACGTGGCTTCTCATGGACGCTCGCCGGCAACCGGCCGGCTATAATGGCAGCCATTTGCAAATAATTTTATCCATTGGCGGGGAACGATGATATTAATTTTTCGATATTTTATTCGAGGTGGTAAATTCTCGAATTTAATACTAAACGAGGAGGGGTGGGTTGGGGGAGAAGTGAGGATAAAAAATAAAAATAAAAGTAAAAGTTTAATCAGACTCACCAATGCGCGGTATAGCCATATGCATGAAGTGTGCATGCTCATGATCTTGGACGTTATTATCGTCCGCCTGTAGTCCCTCAAGAAGTTTGCCAAGCACTTCTTGAGGGACTTTACACCCTCATCCTTTTAAATCAGCAAATCGTGTCAGGCGGAAAGTACCGTCAAGATCATGTGCGACGGGATCGAATGGCCTGCGCAGCGCCAAGGCGTTAGGATTTCCTCCAAGTTCCAGCTGGGCGACGGACAGTGCGTCCTGAGTAACCGGCGTGCCCTGTAGTTCGGCCATTTTGTACTTGCCGGATAATATCAGCGCGGAATAAAGTCGTGAAAAGTTAATTTAGCCAAGTTTCGTCGCACCTTGAGCGGATTCGAATTCTTATTTGTAATAAAACTCCGATAAATAAACGTCGAGTAACGGGCTTTATTGTGTCGCGGATATCGAACGGGAGAATTTTCTATCCTAATGAAATTGTAAAACCCGAGATACAAAACTCCGCAGCAAGACAGCCACTGCCACTTTATTTGGCCCCCCTATCTAACGCGTCGCTCCTGAATACCCACGAACTCAGAGCAAACGGGAAATATCGTTACACCAGCGTCGACTAACCGGGATCAACGAATGGGACAAAATGGACGCGGCGTTACACCGCGATATAGGATCGCGCGCGCAGCTAATGCGCGCACCCCCCTTCCATAGACCCCACAACCAAACGCGAAACTCTCATTCGCCGGTTCAAACTACATCCGAGTTGCGCCTTGGGGTCAGGGCCGACTGTACGAAGGAGAATTTTATAGGATTGAAATAGAATAAATGTGTTAAACGGTTCGACTATTCGCCGCGATATTACTCTAGGAATATTCTTTTTTTAACCGCGAATTCAGATACTATAGAACTACCTGGGCAGAACCATAGTCATTTTATTTCTCGGAATTTGGACCGGGGACACTGCTGCCTTTGGGTTATACGCTCCTGAAAATGACTCGCCGACTGTTTTCAGAAATGATTTATTACATAAATGACGGATTTTAAGCCATCCTATTGAACAAATCAACGTTAGGACAACCTGGATGCATTTGAATTGATTTATCGAACGAATATGAAAGATGCACTAACGCTCATTTTCGTAATATGTATAGTTCTTCGCCTAGATCTCTGAACGTACACACTTGTTTCAATGTTTGATTGTGTTTGCGATACATAGTGCCGCAGTTTCAGGTCCGTAGTAGGACCAGCGCCCCAAAAAGCAAATTTTTACATTACGATAAATAAAGACTGTTATAAATCACGGGACATGAAAGTTTCCACTATTGCTATACTTCAACGTTATCGATCCCAGAGATTACAGCCCTAAATCTAACTCTCTGACAAACGATCGCACAATAATATCTAACGTGCAAAACCGTTTGGTATGTATATGTATATGTACCACATCATTATGGTATTTTCATTGCAGAATGAAGGCTGCTCTTTATCAAGCGGCACGGCGGCGTATTGGCACAGCCCCCGTCGTCCCGCACCCCTGCGAGTAAAACCTTACCATATTCCAATCTTCACTCGCGTCGACCGACCAGGGGTTCTCAAACCCCCCATTCGTAATTCCTAACTTTCGAAGAGACGAATTTTCGGAAGACTTATGACAATTCAACGACAATAACAACCCGTACTGTGCTAATTTCATCCTTCCAGGAATATACAAATGAATATGAATACGTTATTGTGTTTGTTCACGCCGTCTTTGTTTTCTTTTTCTTTTTGCTTCCTTTAACTGGACCTTGCTCTTTATTATACTCAACACATTTGATACTTAATAGCAATAGCGTAATCATAAATTGGTTCTGTCCGCATCTAAATATACACATCAGTGATCAGGATATAGGCAATGATCCAGGATGCTGTGTGCGAACAGCTCTCCGATCGACTCGGAATGTTGTCCTGAAGAGTGGAATGTTTCCCGCGCAAAACTTGCTCGTGTTAGCTACTACCTATAATATCCTCGATCAGAGTTCCGAGTCGTTAGAGGTGGTTTCAGGACGGGCTACCACCTCCACTCGCGAAATCATACGATAGGGAATATTATACAGTGCACAATCTATCTTGCCGTAGATTGTGAAGGGGCTGGATTCACGTGGATTTACATGATCTCGCAGTGTGAAAATCGTTTTGGAAAATATAAATACTTATAAGTTCTATCCGGTCCGGTCCCACGCCTTTTCTTAATTTCATGATCATCCAATTACCCATGTAAACCAATTACAGAAATTATGAACTCCTCTTTTAGGGGATTTGGAGCATTGTATATATGCGAGTGCCAAAATGCGCGAACAATATACACATGCATAAGAATATACGTATATTGTCGCGGCAGACTTGTTCATGTCAAAACAGAGGCGTATGCGCAGCGGAGCTCAAGCTTCCAGAAGGTTCTACTACACCTTCCACCGACACTTTAACACGCGCTCCACACCTCGTCTAAGCCTGTAGCATTCATGTATACTAATCTATACTCAAGCGATTTTAACAACGTTCTTGCTCTCGCAATTCTAAGGTCAATGATACCGATAGCCATCCACAGATTTCCAAGGTATACTAGACGCTCGTTAGTACCCACCTCTTTATTGCCCGACCTTGGCTAGCGGGAGCTCCAGGCGCAGGGACGTCGCTATGTAGATGGTAATAGCTCTACAGCGCCACAGCGCCGTAGCGCACAGATATTCATTTGTTTTAAAGTTTGTGAAATTCAGAGTTACGTAGGAATAATGTCAAATTTGCGCGCCTATAAGTTTAAAGTAAAAAGTGGTGCTAGTTAGTGGTATTATTTAGTGAAATTCAAGATGGATAAAAAACGGTCTCTCACAATCATCCGAAAAATTGAAGTTTTGGATAAAGTAAAATCGGGCGTTCCGAGATCGCGCATCATTGCCGAATACAATATAAGTGCCGACTACCTGTACAGAATTCAAAGAAGAGAAGACAGCATACGAGCGCAAAGTGAATCTTTTGAATTCAAAAATAAAAGACGTTATCGCTCCTCGAACAATCTACTCGTTGAACGAGCTTTAGAGCAATGGTTCTACCAGAAGAGGGCTCTTGGCGTTGAGATAACGGGCCCGATTCTACGGGACCAAGCATTGGTTTTCAATAAATCCTTGGGAGGACCTACAACATTCAAAGTCCGTATATACATGTTGCAGTAAAAAAATTAAATGATTGTAAAAAAAATTAGTAAATACATAGGTGGTTAAATGGACAAATGAATTAATTCATGGAATGTAAAAAAATGTAGAAATAATAAGAGTCACAATAAAAGTGAGATTTGATTTTTCAGGCTAGCAGTGGATGGTTGCAAAAATTTTCGAAGCGTCACGGAATTCGATTCCTACGTACGAAAGGCGAGAAATTGTCGAGTGACGGTCCGGCTGCTGACGATTTCAAGAAAATCTTCCAAAAGAGAATAGAAGATGAAAACTTGCCATTGTGCAATATATATAATGCAGACGAGTCGGGGATTTATTGGAAAATGCTGTACAATTTTACATTAGTTTCGTTTAAGGAGTCTTCAGTTTCTGGAAGAAAACAACAGAACGAACGATATACAGCTCTCTTTTGTGCGAACGCTTCTGGGACTCATCAAATTCCTCTGCTGTGCATTGGAAAGTCTAAGTGCCCAAGATCGATGAAAAATTCTAAAAGTCTTCCAATTTCGTATGACTTTCAAACAAAAGGGTGGATGAACAAAGCGATATTTTTGAGATGGTACCAGAATGAATTTATTCCTCAAGTGCTGGAACACCAAAGAGCAACTGGCGTAGGAGGAAGAGTCATTCTTCTACTGGACAATGCTCCATCGCATCCCAAATTGGAAGAGTTAAACAAGATCCACGCCAATTTTGAAGTGGTCTATCTGCCACCAAATGTAACCGCAACCATTCAACCGATGAATCAGGGCATTATTGCGACCACTAAAAAGCTTTATAAGAAATTTTTGCTGCGAAAAATGTTGATTGGTAACAATGGTTTCGATGGTCCGGAAAATTTTCTGAATAAATATACGATTCGAGACAGTTTTGAGATCCTTGGCACGATTTGGCTGGAAATGAAGAAATCAACCCTAAGTAACTCTTGGAAACCTCTGCTTGGCAACTTGATTTCTCCGCCAGCGAACTCTACTTCCGTCGCTGAAAATATCACAGAGAATTCTGTTGATATGACCACATTGTTCGACCAAGCTTACGAACAACTACAAGAACATGATCCGACTCTTCATGACAGGGAGAAGGTCAGGCGTGAGATTGAGGAGTGGCTTAATCGAATTGACGGTGACTGTGGGTGGGAGCATTTCTCGGATGAAGAAATCATAGCGCAGGTACTGTCGAATCATACGACTTCAGAGGAATGCACCACAGTCGAAGACGATTCCTCACAATCTTCTTCATCATTCGAAGATAACGAAGAAGGCGACGATACTGAAGTATCAGATCAGAAGGCGTTGGAGAGTCTGCTGACGTTTGAAAAATGGTTAAAAAATCATCCGGACTGTACCAAAGCACATCTGGACAGTTTGGAAATCTTGAAAGCTATGCCAAGAGAAGGTATCCCTCACAAATAGCCAGACAAAGTTTTTGCTTCTCTTTGATTAATCTAGCTGTCATGAGTTAGGTTTCACAATATTTCAGCTGGCTACGAATGTTGAACTCGTGATCAAACAAGACTGTGTTTTAATAATATATCAAACTGCAGCTCAAATCGTTTATGATATGTACCTATTTCATAATATAATACGATGTGATATAATATAGTATAATATAATATACGATATAATATAATTTAAATGTATAGTGAAAACCGAAAAAGTCAAATAATATAAAGTACATCAGTATTCTCAATAATTTATTTCTGAAATTCTGATTTACTACAACAATCTACTTTACAGGTAACTGGATACATGCGTGCATTCATACATTCATAATCTGATACGTATACACAAGAAAGAATATAAATGTAATTCTTTTAAATTGATAGAGTTGAAAAATCAATTATACGCACGAAGAATACATTTTTCTACAAGGGAATTTTTTTTTTAAACGAATTTGAAGCTTGCACATCTAGCAGAAAATGAACTGTGCAATCACACGAGGCGAAAACATATTTTTTTTTATACGTCAAAAATTTGTTATTAAAAAATTTAGGGAAAAACGTGTAACATGGGAAAAATACAACTTTTTTTCACAATCTGACAAAAGAAACCGATGGAAACTAATAAACGTAAATATGTGCATAAGAATGTATGTACATAATCACATAATAATAATTATTCTAATTGATTATTGATTATTCTAATGTTATAAGAAAAACATCGCTGAACTAAACCACGTTTGAGCCGAGCTCGGTCTTTGTGGAGCCGGCACTGTTTTCGCTCCTTATATGGATGTATTAGCTCGCGCTCGTTAGTACCCGTCGGGTCCTGAAACTCGGGTAATAATGAGCGTCTAGTGTAAATAGAATCGCGAATTTTCTTCTGAATAATCTTGACTCCTAAAATAAATGCATAATTAAAAACTGTCGGTAAAACACGGGCTAGCCTCGGTTCAGGTATCTTGCTACGACATTTCATTACAATCGACTTAAAAGTCGGCTTGGTCTGACTTATTCGGAATAAAAAAAATCATCCCAATCCGAGTATAAAAGCTATGCTTAATAATCGTTAAAAAAAAAAATATATATACATCTATAAGCATGTAAAGGATAGAAAAATGTATTTTCGACAATCGGTAACTGGTCTCTGTCGATAACAGTGAGTGCGAGCTACATGACCGATCTTTACGGGCGCGTCGACAGTCCGAAATCAGAGAGTAAGTGAGATCTCTGCATTGCCATGCGATATACATAGTATCGAAGCTGCAATTCCTGAATTATTCTAAAATAACAGTCACGGCACATTGAACGAACGCGTTTTATTGGGGCCTACGAAGCGCTCCACTGGCAGTAGCGGCAGTCGGCAGTCGGCAGGCTTAGCCAGCCAGAAGTGGATCGTGAGTGAGAAACGTATGTTTTCTGTGTCTTAACTACACGCAACGAGTTAGCTGTACATGTATTACTTATATACCAACCAATCTTGTACGTTTGCTTACGTTAGTTTCCATCGGGTGCAACATCGATCCGTGTCGTAAACGTCCCACTATACAAAAGTATACGTATAATACATAACACGGCGACGGGGAATGCCGATCGCCACTGTCATTACGTTGGGAGTTTCAGTGTTATGGGAAATTTTTGATTAGGTATAAAACAACAGAGAGCATACATACAGAATTAGATTCATGTATATGGGTGAGGAAAAATCAGTATTGATTCTATGTACACACACGCACCGCACCGCCAGTATATACACATATATACTTACATAAATATAGTGACAAAATAGAAGTAAGATAGGAAGTTAGAACGAGTTATTTAATAAAAAATAGTCACAACGTTGGTATAAAGAGATGCAGGAAAACGATCATTCGTCCGATGCAGTGCTCCTCAACACATTTGTCATCCGTAAAAAGAGGTGCAGGGTATACTTTCATCGCGGTACACTGATATGGGAAACTGAACGAGCCCCTCACAGTAAGTAAATATCAATATTATACGAAAGACATTCTCTCTCTCTCTTTCTCTCTCTCTTATAAACAGCTGACAGTTCTTCATCTCAATTAATATCTTAGAGTTACGTGATTCTTTCGTTATTCGCCATACGCGTTCGTATAGTTTCCTTTATTCCCGATATTCATTACGGTCTTGGAATTATACTCATTATACAGAATGTTGCCATTGACGACCAGTTCAAGGATATAATTTATAACCATACCTACGACTTTATATGCTAAGATCGGGGACGAAGTAATCGAGGTAAATAACATGCCGGAAACTTTTTACCGAGCTGTTTGAATCCAGACGTTTCTCATTCATGGTCAGCTAGCGTATAGTCATTATCCATTCCCACACAGATATATAGTCTCAGTTTATTCGAAGATTATAAAATTGCCCAACGACAAAGAATGACACTTACAACTTGTTCCTTTCAACTCTATATTACATGCCTCCTTATACGAGGCACACGGCGTCATTTATATCGTTGTTAATATTTAATACAACTGTCGTTTACAAGTCGTATAAAAATCTCCATTACACGTCAATCATCTTCCATTCATTATAGCTAATAAAAAGATTAACACCCGTCGAACGTGGTTTGATTTCACAATCAAGAGTATCGTATTTTCCTAGTACACTATATATATGATTTACTATGATATACAGTCCGCATCTTGCAGTCTTATCTTTCGCACCATGCATGCCTCATACCTCTATAACATCTCTTTGTTCATCAGCCAGGCCATGGAAGGATACGAGTTTAATCTTTTGTTTAATCACTAAAGATGATGAAGCGTGCTTACCATATGTTTTATACTGCCACTTCTGATATTGTATATAACGTTATTCTTCCTCATTATTAATTTTATTATACCATTCAAAATACTGATTAAGGATCTGACGGACTGATTAGACCCAGTTATTTGATCAGTGCAATGATTATCGACCTGATATGTTATTCTCATTTATTCAGGGTCAGGTTACATAGATATATTTTCTGAAGTACATAGATTCGTTGTGCAATTATATAAGTATTTGATAACCTGTCTATGAGGGGAAAAGAATAAAGAAATGTATATAGCGTCTAATTATATACCGATCACAGTTATAATACGCATTGTCGTACGGTCCTTTACGTTTATGTATACCATAAGTCCATAACTGAGTGGATTTATGACCCCACGAAGACAATGCAGCGTATACCGTGTAACGGTAGTTCGTCTTTTTCTCTTTTCTTTTTACTATTTCAATTATGCGCTGCATCACATAATTTCTGGGTCAAACGAATAAAAAATTCCTGCATGTAGTTTTTATATATATTTATAAGAAAGGGGAAAAATGGAGGATGAATTTCATCCAGTGTGTGAATATCTGGAATAATAATAGTACCGCAACGAAAAAGTCGTTTTACGCAATTCGCAAGTATGACGTCAATTTATTGTTCATAAAGTTTCATCAATTTCAACTTTCAACCGACAGCGCGGAATAATACATTTATGATCAACTTTTTACAGGATGTATACATGCGAGGAAATTTATTAGCGTATTAATTATGTTTTATGGAGGTACAAGAGATGACAAAATAAATTTTCTATATCGTCACGATGCGGAATACATATGTACATATTTTATATTGTTCAAAGATTTACATAGAAATATTTTAGACAAAAATCATAAGTTATACGATTTCAGGGCACATGGTAATTTGATACAGTGAAAGCGAGCGAGGGATACCTATTTCGACACAGTTTATTATCATTATTTTATCATTATTAATTAAATATATCTATATATCGGCTGGAAACCGGTTCCGCAGAAACGAAATCTCCGAGTTCATGCGTAAATAGATATCGCAATGTTATATTCTCGGTTGATTTGGGCGATAAAAAAAAACACTGAAGAATGCAAGTCGAATAATATTTTCCACGTTCGCAGTTTTTGTACATTTATTTTCGAATTTATTTATGGACCCGCGACGTTTATGCCGTCTATTGAAAGTCAAAGTGTCTACTAACGTGCATAAGTTAGTCATTGAGCTTGACAATTTTTTGTAATATACATATATATTACGGAAGACGAATGTATCGGCTACCGCGGACGTGCCCAAGGTCAACCAAGCCATGAATTACAATGACTTAAAGTTAGGTTAGATCGTTAAGATCGACTGTAAATGGGGTTTTTAAGATACCACAGACCTGCGATAGACGGCTTTCTGACGTGCAGGCCTCAGGCAGTCTGCTAAAACTCTAATCTAACCCATCGAACCTCTGGTTTAGCCGATAAAACTGTTCAAACATGCGAGGTGGGCTAAATCTGTCGAAAAAAGTCCGCCATTGCTATCGAGAACATTTCCAAAGCACGAAAATTTTTCTTTTATCCAACGGTATGATATATCGCGAATACATATATACCGTACCACGATTTTCAACGACTCAACCACGAGTATCTACAAATTATGCGATCTGTAAAAGTATAATTGATCATTTTCAATTCGCCATATACGTGATTGCGAAGTCGTATCTTCGCCTCTTGTTATTCCAGCTGACTTGATTGACTCGATTGTTATCTCGGATCCAGTGGACTCATTGTTTCGTCGGTTCTCGCGCACTCATCTACCATGCGTGTGCTATTATCAGACTTGTTATTTCCTTAGCGTTTTTATGATTATTATCACTATATACCGCGACTAAGTATGAAGAAAAAAATAATAAATAAAATAATAACGAAATTCTTTGGTCGCCGATAATATTGACAGATATTATTCAACGATCCTAGACGGCGGATAGTCATTACTATATGGTAAAAATATCTCTCCTTGACTAAAGTCAAAAAAACAGTATAAAAAATCGATGGGAAGATATTGATAATGATTTGAAAAGTCTGCCACAGAACTTGGGCTCTCGAATCCGTGTTCCATGCAATCTGTAGTTGTATGAATGAGAGAGGCAATGAATAATTCAAATCTAGTAAATGTGATTTATTTGTAAACGCGTAAGCGAAGTAAGCTCCTTGGATAAACGTTCAAATATTTAATGACGCAAATAGTTTTTGCGACAAATATACACATACACGATTATATAAGTAGGTAGATATGCATATTATGCTTGCTGAACGGTAGTATATACGTGTGATAATTTGAGCTTCGCAAACGCGACGACCCATTAATCGAAACTTATATTTACGCGATTATATACATGTAAATGTACAGTTAACATCTGCAGGCTAATTTACTACACATAAGAAATACATCTTATAATTTAACAGCCGTATAGAATGATAATTCCCAGGTATTCAATCGTTAGTATAACTACTCGAGGCTGGAAGTTTTTCCGAGAAAATCACTTGTATGATATCGATAAGAATCTATACATTTTGAAGGTCGCCATATAACTTAGTAGAATTTTCTCCCGATACTTAGTATCATAATTATCTCTACTGATTACACCACTATAGGTGCATGGTGCATTAGGGTGGGTCTAATAAAACGACTATTTTTTTCTTTTTTTCGAAAGGCACTTTACGATTTCTTTTCTTTTTTTTTTGTTCTTTATGATCGAATGACGAGTCTCGAAAAAACTAGTGGAAATGTTCTTCTGGTACTTTACGATTTTTCTATCTCGAGGACTGATCCACTTGGTAAGATTCTGCAAAACTATTTTTCTCCAAAATTAAACGCTCTACAAAAAAGGTCTTTTGGTCTTTTTCGATGAATCCAATCGTTTCCAAGCTATTCTCGCCATTCCGGTCATTCAATGGCTGGAATAATTTATCCGGCCCATATGCTAACAGTGTATAATTTTTGATTAATCCGACAGACGAATGAAGAAAATCGTATGAAAAGTTTGAAAAAAAAAAATGTAATTATAATTCTCCTCTTTTCAGCCCGCTGGTCATTGCCTCTGACGGATGTATTGGCGGCTCGTTACACGGACGAAGTTGATCAGGAGATTGTCGACGAGAAACTCATAGCCCCGACAAGTTTTGTACTTCATTACGCGGCTCGCGGTGCAAAAAATAAATGGAGTCACCACAGCGTAAGAATGAGTCATACGGACTCGAGGCAAGTCGCTTCTTGGGTAAAGACTATTCGGAATTATCTAACAGGTCAGTATCCACAAACTGTGATCGAGTTTCTGATCTCGTACAGTTTGATCCTGAATAAAAGTGGATAAATCCTGACCACGTTTTATCAATCAAAATGAAACAGGCCTGACCCACCGTCCCCGGAAAATAATGTTCTTCGTCAACCCGGTCGGGGGTAAAAAAAGGGGCCTGAAAATATGGGAAAGAGAAGTACAACCGCTGCTGAGCATAGCTGGAATCGAGACAAAGGTGATGGTCACAGAGCGAGCTGGACACATCCGTGACACACTGATGACATGCAATCTGGACGATATTCAGGTAAGAAAGAAACGTGAAAGACTCGAAAACACTCCGACAAAAATCACTGATTGTATTCTTGCTTTAGGCTGTTGCTTGCGTCGGAGGTGACGGCACATTTTCTGAGGTATTCAACGGGCTGGTATTACGAACAGTCAAGGACAAGGAGATCGACCCTAACGATCCAGACATTGTATTACCACCCCCAAAGCTACCGGTCGGTGTTATACCCAGCGGAAGCACAGACACCGTCGCATACAGCCTCCACGGTACAACAGACGTCCAAACCGCAGCTCTTCAGATAATTTTTGGCGATACTACGGGATTAGATTTGTCATCCGTCCACAGCAACCGTTCCTTGCTCAGGCTCTACGCGAGCGTTTTGAGCTACGGGTATCTGGGAGACGTGATGAAAGACAGTGAGAAATTTAGATGGATGGGACCTCAGAGATACGATTATTCTGGTGAATGATAATAAACGGACTTTGATATTTAGCTACGGGGTTTTTGTCGAACCGAGGAAATTTAATCGGTCGGTTTTTCACGCTGCTTTTAGGCTTCAAGAAAATACTCGCTAACAAAGGATACGAGGGGGAGATACAACTCTTATCTGACCCCTGCCACCCTGCTGGGAGCACAAGATGCACGGAGAATTGTACCAGGTGCAGGGAACACAGGCTTCACAATGATTCTGACAAGGAAATATCCAGTGAGATGAGCTTATTTCTGAGATTATTTATCTAGGCTTATTAAGGAATTGAGAATTCATTCGATTTTTCATTGCAGGATGGCTAACAGTCAGAGGTAAATTCTTCATGGTCAATGGGGCGAATGTATCTTGCGCTTGCGAACGAAGTCCTCTGGGCTTTAGTCCCCATTGTCACGTAGGCGATGGCTGTGTGGATTTGATACTGATTAGACACACGTCGTTTTTCAATAATATAAAAATGCTGTTGAGGCTGAGCAGTAAACACAAGAATTTGGTAAGAACTTTGGCAGATATTTATGGCGTATTCCAGTTCTCAGATACTTTTATCTGCAATTCATGATCCTTGTCTTGGTTTATTAACTTTTCAGTACGATCTTCCTTTCGTGGAGGTATACAGAGCCAGGGAATTCACATTCCGACCACTTCCCACCGACATTCATCACCCATCCGATAATATTGAGATAAATAGACGGAGAAATCTTTCTGATATCAGCGTCTGGAATTGCGACGGGGAAGTCATACAGGATTCGAATTTGAAAATCAGGTATATATTAATTATATTCGTAATTAACTATAATAGGAATTTGAATCAATTTTCATCAGTAAAATATCTTTAATATTGTTTTAACTATGAGATAATGACGGAAAAATGAAATGCTTGAGATCTGTGAAGTAGGAGGGGAAAAAAAAAAGAAGATGATTGAAATTATTCCATTGTATAATTAATGAATCAATTCTCTATTTTCAGGGTACATTGTCAGCTGTTGAAAGTTTACACGAGACGAACACAGGATGCGATAGAGGACACGTCCTGTTTCTGTTAGATTCAAATCCTCGAATTATATGCTAGATAATACTGAAAAGAATTTCAAATTCCGTTCCATTTTTATCCGAGCGATTAATTTCCCGCCTCTATACGCGGCAGAAATTTTATTACATATATATAATAACTAAACTATAGTTCCTTCGACTTGCCCTATATTCTAATTAAGTTTGATACGTCCGATATAATCGATAAACGATTAAAAACGTTTTTATATTTCATTCTTATACCCGAGTAATAATTCCTCGGAAATGACCGCGAGTCAGACCAGCATTGTTAATAGTTCAAAGTATCCATTTGCATTTACTCTAAACGAGCTTGGAATTTGGTGGTCTCTTTTTCCTTTACTTTTTTTTTCGAGAGTCGAGGCTTGAAAAACTGTACTTAATCTATACTTTGATTAATAGTTTGAAAACTGATAATAACGTAGTGCAATTGATAGTGATTAACTTTACTCTGATACTCTGAAGGTAGATTGAAGTTTTTTTTTTTAGTGATTTTAGACGATCGATTTTGCCGTAGGCGCTTTGAAAATAGTATTATATCATTGTTATGAATTAAACTGAGTTTTCTTAGGGATGAGGAAATTTCTGTTTTTATAGTTGGAGTAGGAGTCATCTCGTGCTATAATTCTATGAAATTTATTGAAATAATAATAGTTAGGGTGTGATAAGGTTCTATTAGATATATTATATAAGGATATAAGATACGGAATGCATTTAAAATGGATTTATAATTATTTGGAATTTAAATAATAGGAAAAGACTCAGTCTGATTGTTCTTATAGATATATTACAGTGACTAATATGTCTAGCGATTGATATTATGAGTATTAAATTATAATATGGCGAGATGAGGTTGTCTATGAAGCTAATCGCGAGGATTAGCAAAGGTCTAAGCTTATTAGATATTCAATAAAAATGATACAGGGTGACTTAGGGATTGATATAAGACTTTGAAACTCGTTTTTCTTTTTATTTTTTCTTTAACTGCTTACAATTTTTAATTAAACTAACTCTGTGTTATGTCGCAACGCGTCGTTCAGATTTTATATTATTACTTTCAACGATCTGACGACAGGGATGAAATCTTAGTTGTAAATAGTTTGATTATTTTACTTATCTTTTTATTCTCTGTTAAAGAAAGTTGTATAAATAATGCATTTTGAAAATGTTTTTTTTTCTTCTAATTCTCGTAAAATATTCTATGTATGTAAAGTATTATTAAGCTTGTTAATTTTTTTATTATTACTTCCCCGTAGTCTAATTAGGTTTGATTCATTATAAAGAAATTTTTGTTAAACTACATAATATTTTTATGCTACGATGAATATTCAATAACGTATGTATGCATGACTATGCTTTTAAAACGCCTGCAGCAGGTGACTGCGCAAAGCGACAAATTCTATTAAAACAATTATACAGCAAGTTGACATTTTTGACGAAGTGATTTAATATATTGTTAATATGTGAAGCAACGATCTGATTTAGTCTTTTAATTATTTATCAATATTGAGCTATTTAGCTGGGGCTTTGGTTGCAAGAATAAAATTCTCGGAAAAAGATCGCACGAAAGAGACGTCCGTATAAATTGAATCAAAGACGAATACGTGATTGGCGTCAACGTTTCTGGTGATTGTAAAATAAAATTCATTATTTAAATTGAAACATATCACGTACGCATACACATCGTTTTATAATATTTGTAATAAAAAAAATAAAGAAAAACACATACACACACATTATTCAATTGTAGAAATAACAAACACAACGCTAATTTTGCAGCAGGTAAATTAATTTGTCAATAGCCAGTATATTATAAATAATACAGCTCGATATAATTTCATTTATAATTATTATTGTATAATTAAGACTATACGGCGGATAAATATAAACGAAACACTTTGTGCAAATAATTGTACGTATGTTATCGTCACTTGAGTAAATAATGAATTTAAATTGAAAATATATATATATATTTAAAACAAGCGTTCGTCGCATTTATCATTATTTATTCTAACTCTGAGAATTCCCGTTAGAAATAGTATACGATAAATTCAGGATTATAGGGTTCGCTACCCGGAATTATAGTCGAGGTATTTCGGGTAATATGCCTGTGAAAGTCATATCTCGTCAGCATAACCACCGTGTGACTCGTCGACGTCATAAGAGTCACTGACCCCGCGACAGGTGCCCATAACCCAGGTCAGTGCTTCGTTACCTCGGTTAGTTGGCCAACGGGGCACCAAATGGTATTGCCATCTCGCGGTCAGACGGGTGAACTATTTTTGCCGCAAACATAGGTGTGCCTTGTCGCATGCAACCCGCATATCATTCTTGTGATGCGAAACTTGAGATTGCATATAATAAGGCGTATCGATATTTCGCGGCAAAGCTAGTTCTTCGACTCGTCTGCGAGATGGTAATAGTATTTCAGACCCCGCTGGCATAACAACGAGCACTGATCTACGACACGGGCACCTGCTGCGAGGTCAGTAGCCTCTGTGGCGTCGAAGGGTTTGCATGGAGGTTCAGAGGCTGCTTTAACGATGTATGACTCTCGGAATAGACATACTCCGAACTTGCTGATCTCTATGCCAGGAAGCAAATGGAAGAACTCAATATTTGCGATTGTTACATATTTATTTTTAGGAGACATTTATAAATTATTCACATAACTTTAACAATGATTGATACTTTAGCAATAAATTGTCTGATATACAAATGATCAATTGCTGCGTTATTTTCAACCTTCCCATCCCTGCTGTTCCTTATTTCACACATCAACATGAGCTGATCCATACGTTTTTTTCGTGAATAGGAATTTGAATCGCCTTAAAAACTAATTGTTTTTTAATTGCGCGAGTTGAAAAGACCGAAAATTGTTTTTTCATTGTTATTTAGATGTTTTGAGCATCAATTATCTCAGCAAATGTCGAGGGTATAAACTCGCGCGATCCAAGTAAAATCACCACACATTTTCTATCAGTTAATACCTATTTTTTTGACGTTTTCCGAAAATTGCTGGTACGAATGCAAGACATATCACGGCGATTGAAAGATATCAATTGCCGGAAAATTTGATCTGAAAAAGGATATCTGTATATCTGGATATCTTGAGATATAAGCATGCATACGTCTCTTCATACACGTCTCTATATGTTCATCCATTTATACTGGCATTTTCGGAAGTTAGAAGGATTTTAACTCGCAAAATTTCTGCTCCTGGTATCAGGAGAACATCTGACCCGAGGAGGTGTGCCGAAAAAGGATATGCCTATTGATTCATTCATGCATACCTCTCTCTATACGTCTCTATACCTATATTTAATTAATACTAGCATTTTCGGAGTTAGAAGGATTTTAACTCGCAAAATTTCTGCTCCTGGTATCAGGAGAACATCTGACCCGAGGAGGTGTGCCGAAAAAGGATATGCCTATTGATTCATTCATGCATACCTCTCTCTATACGTCTCTATACCTATACTTAATTAATACTAGCATTTTCGGAGTTAGAAGAATTTTAACTCGCAAAATTTCTGCTCCTGGTATCAGGAGAACATCTGACCCGAGGAGGTGTGCCGAAAAAGGATATGCCTATTGATTCATTCATGCATACCTCTCTCTATACGTCTCTATACCTATATTTAATTAATACTAGCATTTTCGGAGTTAGAAGGATTTTAACTCGCAAAATTTCTGCTCCTGGTATCAGGAGAACATCTGACCCGAGGAGGTGTGCTGAAAATTCGGCTGTATAGATATAGGCATGCATATACGTGTCTTCATACACGTCTCTATATGTTTATTCATTTATACTAGCGTTTTCCGAAGTTAGAAGGATTTTAACTCGCAAAATTTCTGCTCCTGGTATCAGGAGAACATCTGACCCGAGGAGGTGTGCCGAAAAAGGATATGCCTATTGATTCATTCATGCATACCTCTCTCTATACGTCTCTATACCTATATTTAATTAATACTAGCATTTTCGGAGTTAGAAGGATTTTAACTCGCAAAATTTCTGCTCCTGGTATCAGGAGAACATCTGACCCGAGGAGGTGTGCTGAAAATTCGGGTGTATAGATATAGGCATGCATATACGTGTCTTCATACACGTCTCTATATGTTTATTCATTTATACTAGCGTTTTCCGAAGTTAGAAGGATTTTAACTCGCAAAATTTCTGCTCCTGGTATCAGGAGAACATCTGACCCGAGGAGGTGTGCCGAAAAAGGATATGCCTATTGATTCATTCATGCATACCTCTCTCTATACGTCTCTATACCTATACTTAATTAATACTAGCATTTTCGGAGTTAGAAGGATTTTAACTCGCAAAATTTCTGCTCCTGGTATCAGGAGAACATCTGACCCGAGGAGGTGTGCCGAAAAAGGATATGCCTATTGATTCATTCATGCATACCTCTCTCTATACGTCTCTATACCTATACTTCATTAATACTAGCATTTTTCGGAGTTAGAAGGATTTTAACTCGCAAAATTTCTGCTCCTGGTATCAGGAGAACATCTGACCCGAGGAGGTGTGCCGAAAAAGGATATGCCTATTGATTCATTCATGCATACCTCTTTCTATACGTCTCTATACCTATACTTCATTAATACTAGCATTTTTCGGAGTTAGAAGGATTTTAACTCGCAAAATTTCTGCTCCTGGTATCAGGAGAACATCTGACCCGAGGAGGTGTGCCGAAAAAGGATATGCCTATTGATTCATTCATGCATACCTCTCTCTATACGTCTCTATACCTATACTTAATTAATACTAGCATTTTCGGAGTTAGAAGAATTTTAACTCGCAAAATTTCTGCTCCTGGTATCAGGAGAACATCTGACCCGAGGAGGTGTGCCGAAAAAGGATATGCCTATTGATTCATTCATGCATACCTCTCTCTATACGTCTCTATACCTATATTTAATTAATACTAGCATTTTTCGGAGTTAGAAGGATTTTAACTCGTGAAATTTCTGCTCCTGGTATCAGGAGAACATCTGACCCGAGGAGGTGTGCTGAAAATTCGGGTGTATAGATATAGGCATGCATATACGTGTCTTCATACACGTCTCTATATGTTTATTCATTTATACTAGCGTTTTCCGAAGTTAGAAGGATTTTAACTCGCAAAATTTCTGCTCCTGGTATCAGAAAAAAATCTGACCCGAAGACGTGATCGCAAATTTACGAAAAGCCCAAAATGCATGAATTATAATTACCTACTTCTCTCGTATGTCATACGATGTTTCACCTATCGCTTATTTGGAATGAAGAGTCGTAGGGAGGGAAAAGTGCAATATAATGAAATAATCGATTATTTGGTGAATGTGAACATTTATTGTTATAACAAAGATACAATATTCATGGGTAAAGTAATGTGCAATTTATAATAACCTCCTAAAAATGAATATCTATTCATCTCATGAGATCGAATCTCTTTATTCGCTTTCTGGTATACAAATTATAATAATATAAATGGTATTTAAATTAAAAATAATATTTTATTTGATATAACTAATTTCACAACGACCGCAGAGTTCAATATACGTTCGTTTGTCGCAATGAGGTCAGGATTATTGCAGAATAATCCTAGTTTTGGAGTTTCTGGCGTCTCTCGCAGGCATTTTTCAATGGTCTCTTTTCTGTTTCTGGTAGAAGTTTGGAGTGTGAAATCTCAATTCGAATAATTTAATGAATCAACCTATATGTGTATGATTAATCTTTGTAACGTTACCTTTATTTGGGTATACGAATTGTTGATACACACCTAGTATATTTACTACTGACAATAATACTTATATTATGTATTATAATATGATATAATTCAATATAATATAATATAATTAAATGTATGTCTATATATATATGTCCGTAAAATAAGAAAAAAAAATTGTCATAACAATTAATTTTATAAATACAAAGATGAATTTTTGCACTCATAATTGCGGGTATAAATGCCCGTTTTCAAACCACTCGTTTGGACACAATTAGATTTATTGAACAAAAATTTTTCCGTCCAATTATATCGGCAGCTGTTTTCAAACGGACTGCAGTGCGTCCGGAGAGGTGGTTCACTAATTTATAAATAAATAAATAAGAATAAAGTTAGAAGTTTTATAATTCGTATAGTAACGTGAAGAAAGGGATAATCATACCTGTGGATACAATGTGTTAAATAATTTATATATAATATAATATAGGTACATGAGTACATGAATACAATATGCTATGCGTATATGTATAGTTAGATATATGTGTATTACAGTGTAACTGATAAATTAGAAAGAAACAAAAAATCAAAAAAAAAAAAGAAAAGAAAATTGTGAAAATGCGTGGCAATTTTATTAAGTTATCCTTCAACGTACCTTTGACGTGACAACTGATAATATATATTACATCGCTATAACTTAATATACTATAATAATGACAATTAATATAACAACAACGAAACTACGTTATTATAGCACAGTCCTCCCGAGAGCTGTAATTATTGAGTTGTAACACATTTTATTTTTTTTTTGTCTTTTTTGTTTGTTTGTTTAAATATTATAACGTCTTATATTTTACTTGGCTATAAATTCCTAAGACATTGACGATTAACTTAACGCTATTTATTATTGATCATAACTGAATGACAATCATTTTGCATATATATGCATTTATACGTATAATATATTATAGTAATCAATGATTTTATATACTCAATGATAATATTGATACGTGCAGCTAACTACTGAACACTTTCACATCTAAAATATGATATGTACTAGTCTACTAAAGGCTAGTAAGTATTCGTAATAAGGGATTGTTAAACGTGTCGCAGATGATGTAGCTATAGTCGAAATATTGAGTGAAAAAAGCGCACAACCCGCGAATTAAATTCAACCGCGATTAAATAATGAGTCGATTTGTAAAATTCTTTAGGCACGTCTTGGAAGAAGTTTTTTTCATTTCCTCTAGGTATAAATTACAAATATTGTCTGATCGAAAAGATATTGTGCTTCGTATAGTTTTTTATTTTTTTTTTTGTATTTGTATTTGTATTTTTATTTTTTGAATCATTTATCGCAACACGTCAACGACTCTATATGTATACATACGTTTACGCTGCAGCGTTGAGATTCCATATACGCATAATTATACGTAATCGCAAAATTCGCAGGAATTAATAAAAATATTATTACCAAATTGCAAGTGGCGATAACCTTACAATGAGCTCAGCTCCACCGCTGGCTGTCCCATCTTCACGCGCAAGCTAGCAACGTCGTCGTCTATTCTAACGAGAAGCTTGAATTTCTGAAATTAAAAGAAAATAAGAATGAAATAAAAATAGAACGATAGTTTCAGTTTGATTAAAAAAAAATTTTGAAAATTATTCCACGTCGACTTACGGTGTTGAAATCTCCAGGTGTCGTTAACCACGCGTAAATCATGTACCCAGGTATGCACAGCATAGAAGACAAAGCGGTCATCCACCCGAGGACGTGGGACCACCAGGGATACTCGTACTCTAAATACTTAACCGGCGTCCATTGAACGAGATTGAAGATGAAGACGCCCTGCGCGGTGAGAAATTTTCATTTTTATCAGGAAATTTTTATCAGGAGTATTTTTGCTCATTTTCTACTCACGATGCAAATCATGGGCGTTGTCACGGTCCAGCAGAGTTTCCACCAAGCTAATGGATAGTAGCCAATCATGTCGCGGATACCGTCGTAAAAACGGTTAACCCCAAACGCCCAGCTTATGGACACGCATTCAAAGAATATGAGGAAAAGTAGACAAAATCCGGAAACAGCGTACGAGTCGAGTATTTGAAAGACGTACATCCCGCCCTGCGATATACACGACAGACCTACCAAGTATGACAAACCGCATACTATGGCTATGAAGATCTCTTTACGTCTTCTGAGCAATTGCGGCCATTCGTCGACCTGCGGGATAGAGACATCGTTTATTCCATTTGATCGACTTTCGTAAAACTAAATTCACCGACAATCGCAATTCGATTTACCATCGCCGTTATGAAACCTTCCATCGTACAGAACTGCGAGTCCAAACCGATGAGGAGCAGCATGAAAAAGAAGAGACAAGACCATAAAGGAGCCCCCGGAAGTTGCAGCACTGCTGACGGATAGGCCAGGAAGGCCAGTCCTGGACCGGAAGCGGCTACCTCAGCGACTGGCTTCTGCTGTTCGTGTGCCATGAAACCGACTACGGAGAATATCACGAAGCCGGCAAACATACTTGTGGACGAATTAACCGTGCAGACGATCAACGCGTCCTTGTAGACGTTGTTCGTGAACTTGTTGTAGCTTCCAAGGGCGACTAGGGTTCCGAGGCCGAGACCGTAGGAGAAGAATATCTGCGTGACCGCGTCGATCCATACCTGGTAAACGGCGATATAAGAATTTGGGGAATTTGAGGAACGAGTCAAATGGGATTTCCCAATGTCGAGGATCTCAGATTACCTCGGACTCCCGTAGCTTGGAAAGATTCGGGCTGACGTAAAACCGGATCCCTTCCATAGCGCCGGGCAGAGTTATCCCGCGGATTAGTAAAATGGTTAATAGAACGTAGGGAAACAGGGAGGTGAAGTAGACGACCTTTCCCGTCCACTTGACGCCCTTCCAGATACAAAAATAACAAAGAATCCATACGAGCAGGAGAGTTCCTGCCAATTCCCAACGTATGCTTCCTATGTGTTCCACTCCGTCGCTTATCTGCAGTGCTCGTCGCCTGAAAATTTTCGACGGGATGGGTTCGACCAGCGACAATTCCTTGTCCATTAAAAAAACGATTTACTTACTCCCAGAATTCTTTGACAGGGTCGGTGAGATCCGTCGCGCTAACGTTGAACTGGTTCAGGGAGCAGACCTTGACGATGCTTCGGTTGCTGGTTGTCTGGTTCCAGCATATCATTCCGCTCCGGTCGTACGGGTTCACGCAGTTCTTCGTGTTCCATTCGTTGTTACACGAGCGCCATGGCACGTCTGCGTCACACCAGGCGTATTCGAAAATCAGTTAATCGCCCCGTTCGGATGGGGTGAAGGAGGCAGAAGCAAGTCATTCACGCCATACTCACCGCTCCTCATCGACATGAAGAAGTAGAAAATTGCCCAGGCCAAAATTACGATGTAGTACACGTTCATCCAGCAGGACATCACCGCCGCGGCGTAGCCGATCCCTTTGAAGAGAGGGGCGATCTTGAAGACGCCCAGGCCACCGATGGTCAGCATTTGCCCGAGGGCAAGTTCCATGAAGAACATCGGTATCCCGGCGAGGATCAGGGTCAGAAAGTACGGTATGAGAAAGGCACCGCCACCGTTTTTGTAACAGAGGTATGGAAACCTCCACACATTGCCGAGACCAATCGCGAGACCAACCTGTGTTTAATGAATGAATGGGAATGAGATTCGCCGTCGTAGTTTAGATTGGTTAAAAATTGCTCGAGGATTTGTACCACGCTCAGAATGAAGTCCAGTTTCGTACTCCATGATCCTCTCTCTGGTAGCGCTTTACTTTTTGACTTTGACGGAGTTGGAAGATTGAGCGATGCCCTGCCGTCGTCGGCGCTCTCTGAGTCTGCCAACTCTGGATCTCTCAACGCATCGGTCATTTTTTAAACCCCGTTCAACGCCACTCGGACGCTTCCTAACGTTCTTGATCCTTACGATTCTCCGTTTTCAATTCACTCCGCTCGATACTTCGGCTGGCGACTTACCGCAATCCTCTTCTTCTTCTACTTCTTCTTCTTCGTCTTCTACCCAGGAAGCGGCTGGCAGCACATAACACTGTACCCCTTCCCGCAAAGTATAAAAAATACAGTGCGAAATGGAGACAAGGATTCTACTACGTATGAAAATGTGTCTAGGAAATATAATGATTGATTGATCGAACTCTTTTTCTGTATCTTCAAACTGAACGCATTGGATTTACTATACTTGATCAATCCGCGGCTTGGTACGGTAAATCCTATCGCTGCACCGACGTCTGACTAACTAAGAATCGTCTCGCGTTTGAGTTTCGGTTTTAGAACGCGAGGTATACGCTTCAGAACCGGAAGTACTCGTCATTTTCTCGTCGGAAATATTCAGGAAACGATTAGCGGGCGAGAACAATGAATCCCGCCGTAATGACTAGCCGTTCAACACCAAAGTCCGCGAAAAGAGGAATAGGGAGGAGGATGAGAAATCGCTAAAAGTCTATACGAGTACTGCGAAGACAGTGAAAGAAATATAGGCTGCTATCAAGAGCCCCAACGATTAAATGACCGCTCATCTTTTGTACGTCAATTAGTCCAGACTGCTTACTTTAGTCGGTGAGTAGAAGCGATCATTCCTCGACGCGGTATTTCGATTCTCTATATATATATTCAAACCTGCAGATGAAATATTTTTTCAAATTAAAAGATCCCGACTTAAGGCGGTAGCTGCGTGTTCACGGGGGGCTAACGCAAGCTCGACGTTGGGGTGACAGCGAATCTGACACTGCTAGCGTTAATTGTACGTGTCCGGTCTGGGGGAGTACCGTGCAATAAATATCACGATATTTCCCTCCCCTCCCCCGCCCCCCGCTATTCCCCCTCGTTTGGTGCTGATGCTGATATGCAGCGCGGCTAAAAATCTCCTTCCTATTTATCGCATCCGATTTCAGGATGAGGAAAAACCACCGATTTTTCCCATATCACCGGGGAAACTTAAGACTTTGATTCCAAATAGTGCCCGCGGACGAGTACAGGGATATCATGTGCAACGTACCTTTAGAAACTGCCAAACTCCGGGGACGCCACACATTCACTGGAGTTTGATATCTCGTCGGAGTAAAGTTCCTCGGCGTTTTTCTTCCCGATTTATTGTAAACAATGCATGACTCGACACTGCGGATGAAATGGGGTGCGAGGTGAGCGGATAGTGAATAAGAAGGACCCGGGATGGATGCGGGATAAGCCGAGAGGTCGGAGAAGCGGGCTGCGTTGGTTTAAATTTGAAAAACAATATGAGAGAAGAGATCGACCGACCGACCCCCAAAGATGTGTCTTAAATACCAACAAGCTGTTCGCCAGCTCGCAGAGAACTGACATCTACTTGGTGTGCCTTCAAATATTCCGATTACGTTCGTTACAGTGTGCTAAACACCGACGAGTCTCCCCACTCCGCAATTTTCGAACCCTTTCGCTCCTTTGCCACGTTTGAGCGTACGGTAGGATACAACTACCATTGGCAGGGCTATCCGTGTCCGCAGATATAATGCAGAGGGAGATGTACGGTGCAGGAGAAGTGCCGGAATGATTCTGCGGTCGGACTCCCCTCAAGATCACATCAGTATATCATCATCAAGTTGACATCACTGCGAAGCCCGATACCTCCTAATTCCCAATAGCGAGCGATATCGCCATATCAGAGCTATCAGCCCATCACCATCACCATCACCATCAATGCTTGCGAGAGTCCATCATCAGCCATAAATGGCCCGGGTGTAGAGCGATACGTTCTTCTTCAGAGCTATGGCTCTATAATCCACGATATCTGGACCAGCTATTTTTAACGGTAGACTATGCTAGCTGCTGCACATTTCCGCGGACTGTTATACGTACATGCGGGGAGAGGAGATGCGTAGTCGCATCGTCGTCAACGTACGTATCTGTTACGCCGCTTCCGGTTGCTCCGGAAGGAACTACCTCGTATATCTCCTATACGTATGTGTACCTACCTACCAAGTCCTCCAACCCCGACTCGATCTAGCCACGACTCTAAATGTTTCTATACATATATTTCTGCAGTATGTATATACTGTACATAGGTATATACATCATATCCTGGCCAATCAGAGGAAAGTCAAGATTGTCTTTATAGCGTTCTTGATTTTGTCGAATCAACTGAACTACTCTGATGAATCGAGAAATCTAGTTCGTTGAATGAACGAAAGACCACTTCGTGGACTTGACCGCAGTGGAGTTCCGTTCAATTGATTAAATGGCATGATTCATTTTCATCGAGAACATTTTCTGACCATTCGGGAATCTCTGTGATCTTCTATCTGCGCAGAGGATGGGAGGAGTTGATGATGACGAAGGACCGATTTGTTCCTATCGGATCATCGCAGAAATTATAAGTACTTTCTTAATCGTCCGATCATAGGCTGCGAGGTTTATCACACGACCCAGGTCGATTGAATGAAAACCGTTTTGGCGAGCCCAAAAACTATTTGATACAGCGAATGCATCCAAAATGTAACGAGTTTAAATCTAAGGAAGAAATATCGCCCATTTCTAGCAGCAGCGATGATACGGTTTTGCAAATTAAGCGAGATAATAATCGTCCGAATAATTGTACATGTGTTACATTCGATTTTGAAATTCGACGGTATAATAATATGTGTACACAAGTATTGTCAGAATCGCGGGACATCGCATAATCAGAATAGGTGAGCAAAACTAGGAAGCTGGTATTTCCGGAGGGTCCCACGTGACATCGATCTGCCCCCAGCATCCGCTTTGATGCGAGTCTCGGACAGGGGCTGGACCAACGGACCTGACCACGCAGGTGCACACCGACGCGCGTTAAGGCACATCGATTCTATGATGAGACTAACACAATTGGCATATAAGCGCTCGACGCTGCACTCCGAGCGCCTCATTGCGGATTTAATCCATACGGCAAAGACGCGATTATGAAGGAATAATAACTTTCAATTATATCCAGTCATAAACCTGCAGCCTCGCTTTCGAAAATATTTCATATTCCTAACTGCAGGTATACAAATATACTGTTGCGAAAATATTGCGAAACGGTCCAACGAATGCTAAAAAATCCGTAGAAAATCTCAATCTCAAAGTTTCCTGTTGGATCGAAATTAAAGATTCGGAGTCTTTTTGATTCCATTTCTTTCGGAATCCTGAAAAATCGGATGTAGTTCTTCTCATTCTTCTTCACCGTGGATACATTTCCCTTATTTTATTCGCCGATTCGACGTCAGTTGGCTCCATTCAAATTCTGCTAAACTCTAATTCCTTTTCGGTGATCAATCTTTGCAGCAGTGCCTAATACATGTAACGTGCAATCACGGTATCCGTGACTGTGCTTGATACTCGCGATGAGCTGACGCGACGTTTCGCGGTGGCGGAGGGACAGAGAGGTGGCCCAAATGACAAGAGGATGTTGCTGGAATAGGCGCGGGAACCATGCGTGACCACCGCCTTGCCCCGGTCTGACTGGGGGGCGAAAATCTTCGTTGGTAAGAAGATTAGAATGTTTTAATCACTTTGCGAATGAGACATATCAACGGACATTGGTTTTTCATCATCATTATTCATTATTGTATCAAGAATATATATATTTATTTCAAGAACAAAGATCGAGATAAAATACAGGATTTTGGGGCAAATATCATCGATTCTTATTCCTCGATGCCGAAAACTGCAACAAGGGTCGCGGCTGAAATGAATTTAAGGATACCGGATCGAATGATCAATTCGTCATCTCGAAAGTGTACCATACTGTAATATTTGCTAATATTACAGAAAATGAATTGAATATCGATAAAGAAATCAAACATGTACTAATAATTGGTTGGACCATGAATTTTTCTTTACTCTCAAGGAAGCTGAATATTAAGTCGGTTTTCATTTTTTGAAAATTCACAATGCCGACAGATCCCAGCAGCCATATTATTTGAAATAAAGTTGCGCGAGTTACATCACTGGCGATTCATTAGATATTCAATGCATTGGTATTATATTGGATATGTGATTTATGAACATTGCTGATTTTATAAATAATAAAAAATGGAAGTTACTATAAGCGCAAATAGAGTGCAGGAAGAATAATATAAGAATAAGACAAATTGATCGTTTTCTTATACACAGTTGCTTCGAATTTCCAAATCAATACAATAAATACTTCTTTGCGCCTTGCCTTCCCACTTTTTTCCACATATCAATATGCAACTCAAATGAGTCGAATTCAAATTCGAATCCTTTCAGCGGGTATTCCCAGCAGCACATGGGCTGTATCGTATATCTACACTCTACAGTCTCTCTGACCGCTCGACTTGTCCATTCGCTCGATAGACTTTCCGATCTAGTGTATCTCGTATCCTTAGTTTGTTTAGTACTCGTGGCGTCGTCTGCGACTGGGAAGCACCGGGACAAGCGCGGACGTCTGTATCTCATTTGAAAATGTTGTCATACTAATAACAACGCGATCAACAACACAGTGTAACAAATCATAATATTATCAGCGCGAGTATCAACTCTCGCGAGCCCCTCGTTTCCTGACGGGAATCACCGCTTCAGCGAACTATTAACAGCCGAAAAAATGCCCCTGACAATCCACGAGGTTATGTCCGTGTTTATCGCTGTTCAATTCGCCTCACAAACGGGCAACGCCCTCCTAGTTTAGCCCCGTTGTTTGCCTCTACTATCCGAAAACAAATCGGTATAAAATTGAGAAAAATCCCGGCAAGATGAGGGGCGCGGGTATGTTCGATGCCCACGAATTCTCGAAGCGTGTACGTCGGCTGTTGGACGGAAATTATTCCTACCGCAAGCTGCTGCTCTTCCTGCTTCTGTGCGGAGGCCTCCTCCTCTATCTAGGCCCGTCGTTGGCTCAGTGGCTCTTTTCCAGCAGCCAAGAACCTATCGAAGGTGATTTTCCGGTTTTAGGTTATGATTTTTCACCTCTAGGCTATTTATCATGAAAACTCTAATCCCACAGCGTTCGAGGATCGCTGCATAAACGCGAGACTGGCGACGTCGTTTTTCGACGCTGCAGAATACAACGCAAACATAATGCGGGATCCCCCCGGCCCCGAGGATCAGTCCTACCTTCCGTACATAGGGAACGGAGTCTTCGGGATTCCCGTCAGCTCTGACGCCCGGCTGTACATAAAACACGGGAGAACATTGTCTCTGAAGGTTCCGTGGCAGCCGATAATAGAACATCCAGTTCCCGAGGGAAGCCTCTATCGGGAAGCTACGCTGACTTATCTCACCACTGGAATTGTGCAGAGGTACCAGTGCTTCAGGGAAGGATACCATCTCGACTTTCAATACTATGCTCACAGGAGTTTGGACGGGATACTCGTGCAGGAAATCAAAGTTGCAAATCCGTCCGCTCTCCCGCAGGAAATCCCACTGAAATCTCAAGCTTCTGTTAGGTGGGGCGGCTCCAGCACTGAGCCAGTTCAGTAGGTAGTTTGTTCTCTGTATTCCGTATGCAGGTTCAATTTCTTTATTTTCCCCTTCAGAGTTATTGTATTTCATCTTATTTTAGATCAAACTTTGGCGGATATTAAGCCCATCTTTTCTCCACAGAATCCAGGCCGAAGGTTTACCCAGCTTCGGGTACACCTTGACTTCTGGCTACGTTCCCTTGCCCGACTCTGACAAGATGATTGCCATTGCTGTGGTCTACAGAGCGCCGCCAAAAACGGTACAGGTCAAGGCGAGGTCTTCTACGAGGCTGGAAATTCTCTCTAGTATTTATTACAGCGAGCCTGTATCCTCCGAATCTTACCTCGCCGAGAGAGAAGCTACTCAGAAAAACGCCATAGAGGTGTGACGAATGTATAGCTTATCTAAAACTCCCAATTTTAGGTCAAAATTGTATTAAATATTCGACTACTAACACAAAACTCGAAACTTCCTTTTCAGGGGATGAAAAAAGCTCTTCTACGTCAGCAGCATGGATTAAAAGACGAGCACGCGTCTGTATGGCAGAAGTACTGGAACGCAGGCCTTAGAATAAGCGATTCCAAAGCAAAGGGGGCTATCAACGGGCACAAAATAAATTCGACAATGTACTACGTGTTGTCCCAAGTTCCCACGGGGCTACCAGACGTGGAAAAGAACGTTGCGAACAACGAGGGCTGCTACAGAGGCCATCACACGCTGTACTTATCTCTCCCTAACGCGTTCTATCCTCGCTCTATTCTCGTTCGTCCTAACGATTCGAATCTGCCTCATCGGATTCTTCAATCATTACAGAGACGCTCCCCGGCTCTGGAAAGATACCTCGACGATCGAGGGCGTCAACGAGATCGTAGGAGCATGGTTGGTCACCCTGGAGAAGCAGGGCTGCCATCACTTGATGAGCGGGGGTCCAGCGGCGGTTCAACAAGCGATAGTCCTCAGTCTAGGCTCCTTCCGGTTCAGCAATCAGCATCTAGAGTTCAACATCGACCCGCAGTACTTACACCGCGACTATTTGTTCCGGTAGCTCTTCGTCGCCCTCAATATTCAAACTCCCGTATCTCTGACTATCCTAACTATCTGCTTTTAACTCCCAGACGAATCAGCTACGGCAACGTGACCCATCTGAACGTCTCCGTCATGGTGGGAGAAGACAATCGGGCCGTTTTAGCCGTCGCTATTGACCGGAGTGATAGCGTCTATTACGCCTGCGATGCTGGGTGTCTTGACGCCTCGGTTCCGCTCAGCCAGTCCTACACGAACTTTCCAGTCAAGTTGACCAAGCCTTTGACTGCTATATTGTACATCACATCGGATCACCAGCACATGCAGGACTTGAGGAATGCCTTGCACGTTCACGAGGTCGACGAGGGTGAGATTCATTAAACCTGCCCTTCAAATTTCTACTCTTACGTAATTGTAACGAATTTTGAGAAAAATTATAGAAATTTGTTCGATTTTCTTTTATAATAATTCACAGAGATTCGTAGAATTATTTGTACAATTGTTGAGATGATTTTTATTTTTGTTCTTTGATATTTCAGCGCCTGCTCACGACCACCATGTTATGGCTTTACACAAACACGGGCACCGGCTCGGTGGTCTGCCGACGTTATTTTGGGTGAGCATCTGCTTCCTGATAATAGTCTTCCACTTGTTTTTGTTCAAGTTGATAATAAGCGAGTATTGCGAGCATCAAGATCGCCGGGGTACTCGGTACAGCAAACCGTGATCGTTGGCTGGATAGAGATCACTGTAAATATAGTTGTAAAGTTTTATTCTTAAAGGTACGACGTATCACGTGTTACGTATGTATGTTATGTATTTTTGATAAGCGGTTGAATAATACCTAATACTACGATTAATCGACTTTTCAATTTCTCACAACTCCGTCCTTTGACTACCGATAGAAACAAAAGCTAGGGGAATGAAGTTGATGATTAATTAATTAGATTTCTTAACGGTGGGTGAATTTTCTCGACAACATTTATTATAGAATATATTATAAACATGTAATAAATTTAACGAGGAATTTTCAATGCGTATGATATCTTTTCTTTTCTTTTATCTTCTTTTCTTTCTGCACAGCAAACTGTTGATAAAAATTTTAATACTCAAAGCTTATAGTAGTTGATTTTTGTTATATTACGATCTAATATGGAAGTAGATTATTATCTAATACATGTTATATTAATTACGGCCGTTGAGAATTCTTCATAATTATATGACTGACTTAAAATATACGATAAATTTACGAATTTAATCATCTCTTCAACACTTTGCTGTATCTTTCTTTCAAATATTCGAATTTCGACTGAAGTACATACATTTCTTTACCTAATATGTAAATTAGCTTTCTTAATTTATATTGACATTTTTGAGACCAACACCATAGACTACAGTCTGTTTCGCAGCTTTTGGCATCGTATAACGTTTATTATTATTATTGTAATCGTGTGTGTTTCTATAATATATTAGGTCTACTGTTCTATAATTATATTTATCGTTATTATTTCTACTATTATTAATATTATATTATTACTATTATTAATCCTTATTCGTTATCATTATTATTATTTTCGCAATAATACTGTTCGTAATTTATAATTTAATACCATATAGTATCTAGTAGTAGTTTGCGACGACAATATTAAGTCACACAATATCGCTGTAGAATTAAATACAATATGTACATAACGCGTGTGAGAAGTTTCATTACGACTTGTCATCTTTTGTCAGTCTGCTGTAAAGAAAAACGAGAAGAAAAGAGGAAGAAAACCAATAATAAAATAAAAGAAAAACTACAACAACTCGTTTTCACTTAAATTAATAAAAGAAAGAAAATTAATGGTTTTATTTTCAAACTATGAAAATCTATCGTAATTTTTGTATAATTTTCTTCGATGTCGATCTATAAGTTTCTAAAATTAATTTAAAAAAGAAAAATGGTATATTATTCGTACTCTTGGTGATATCGTAGTTGGTTTTCCCTATCTATACATTAGTTTCGTTTCTTCTAAACAATCTAAATATTTACAATCCTGGCTAATACATATTTACATTATAATTCGAGCAAAAATTTTCTATAGAGAGACACCAGCTCGCTTTCTGGATACGTGATATCATATTATCATTGATTCTTAGAGCTAGCAACATATCTCTCACGATTTTTCACTGGAACACGCTTATTTACACAATATCCGTACATCTATTTACAAACTGTTTTACAACACCTGCGAGGTATTGGTATTCAGATTTCTATAAGTTATACCTACCAAAAATTTGGCTATTATAATTTATATCGTGATCGTGAAAGATCGTTTCTATTTTTATTCGAATTTGCTAATATTCTGCAGACAGACAATCGTACTGTCAATTTCGAAATACTATATCGGTATAAACTTTACATTTAATATTATACAACGTATATACTGTATCTTTGTATGTATTTCTATGTATGTATATGTATACAAGTAGATTTTCATTCGGCGATAGCGATCTGCGGTCCAAAATATGGCTAATCGTAAAACTAATATTATACTCATCAATTCGAAAGAACTACGTGGGCCTTAATAAATACGTACAATCATTTTTCTACTCAAAGACACGAAGTTTACAATAATATGTATATGCCTGTTGATTATAGCTTCTTCGGGTGGTTTGAAAATAGAGGCAAATTTACTAAAAGTCTGTACATCTGTAATCTGACTAGAAAATAGGTTCTGCAAAAAATCAGATAATATTATGAAGTGAGGATTTATCGATTGAGATGTTTTTTTTTTTTGAAAGAAAGTGTGAAACTTGCCTTTTTTCAAACCATAGTACCCTAATACACGTATGAATTAATGATACAATAGCTGAGCGAAATTCACCGAGATTCATTGATCTTTATTATACTATCTAAATCTGTCGCCGAACCATATTACTATAGCTATGGCTATATTAATATATATCTCTTATCTAACAATTCTTATCGTGCCGCAAGTTCAATTTTTCTTTTAACACATATTATATATAGATATATATTCTTTTATCTATATTTTTTTTTCAGAAAAAACGAAAAATAACTAACGAAAATTTAGTATATATATATAATATATATATATATGCTATTGTATTCGTATATAGCGTTATAGGGGTATATATTTAAATAATCAGGGTTAAATATATAGGTATATACATATATCGACGAGTATGATAATATATTTATATAATTAAAACACTTACGAACTACAGGATATACCTATCTTACCGCATAATAACAATTTTAAATGAAATTTCACATCACACACAGCTATAGAATTCGTTAATAGTTTTTCTTTCTATTTTTTCTTCTTTATATTCGCGAAGAATAACATTCAATTTGATTCAATATTCTTCGATTCCATGAATAACAATGAAACTAACGCGGTAAAATCTCGACAGGAATATTATACGCTCATCCGATAGGCGGTAGTTATGTTTAATTAATACTGTATTCGATCAGTTCACAATCGTTATAGATTTTATTTTTTCAATACAACAATGATTTCGATTCTTTTTATACTGTATAGTTCTCCTAGTTCCATATATCTACTCGGTCTCGCTATCCGTCTATACATTTACCGATATTCTTACAAACGACTGTACAAAATTTCGCAAAACCTATTCTTATCGTATGTATACCT
Organism: Rhogogaster chlorosoma; assembly: GCA_944452935.1. Lineage (NCBI taxonomy): Eukaryota > Metazoa > Arthropoda > Insecta > Hymenoptera > Tenthredinidae > Rhogogaster > Rhogogaster chlorosoma. The sequence continues at coordinate 1,512,007 of OX101801.1, read as the reverse complement.
AATAGTTTCGGTTTTTCTTCGCCTAATATTACTCAGACTAGAACTATATAGTTTCGGGTTTCTAGTCAATAGATTTTTGAAACCGCTGAATTAATCTATTATTCATCGTTATCTATACCGAAGTGTATTACTGCCTCTTTGATTTATCTCAAAACAGCTAAAAGTTAGAATATAGATTTCCGGACTATAAATATGATATAGTTTCTTAAAGATTGTTAAATCCTACTGCAACTAGATCGCGTCTAATCATTTTTATTGCTAATTCAGTCTTAACCCTAACACGCATTTATCATTTTAGGGTAAATTTCGCCGTTAGGTATAATAGTACAACTATTACTTCGCCTCGATTACCGTAGATTTTATAATAAAATCAATTTTCCAAGCCCAGTTTTTCCCGTATTTCCATTTTTCAATATCTTCTTCGTCGTGTATGAAAGTAGAAAATCCCGAGCCATTAGTGTAAACGTACAGGTGAATAGATCCGTCAGTAATCTATCGCAGCTAGTTTAGTCTCGACGATAAACCGGAAGTAATTATTGAAAGGCAATCGAATGATATCAACGGGATATTCAAACGGTATGCAAATTTTTCGATTCGATAAGTGGTTTTTAAAACTGCAAGGTAAATAGGTATCCGCCGAAAAGCGTGACGAGGAAAAGTGGAGAGGTGGGAGAGAGAGGGAAAAAAGGGCCATTTTAATCAAGAAACGGTATTAGAATGGAATGGAAATTTTCTAATTTCACGGTACCTACGGAAAATTGAATTTTCATGGCGCGACGATACTCTTCAGTTTTTCCTCGGATGAATAGAAATGAGAGGGAGCGGGGCTTCCTTATCCTTCCCTTCCCTATTTTCTTACTCAATTTTTTTTTTCTTTCTACAAACTCTGAGGTGAAAAAATTGATGATTTTATAAAAAAAACAACAACGAAATCAAGGAATCGAGTTTCTCTCACTTCACGGTAATTCTAGTATACCTATAAATCCATTCATTCATTCATTCATTCATTCATTGTTTAATCCTCGCTTTCGCACCCGCGATCAATCGACGTGGAAATAATTCGCCGTCTGGAAGACGATTCCTGCAAGCTTGGTGAGGAGTAAATCGGTATTTGATCGATGTCCTCGGCCCGTTTGAACTGTCCCTGGAGATCATCCCTGGAGTCAGTTTGCAGAGAAATTCTAGCCGATATGCTCGGTACTTCGTCCGGTCTCTCGTTCTCCATCGAATCGTTGGACTTGAGTATTAAATAAAACAGAGTTAGAACTGGATTGAGAAAGAGGAACACATAATTAAATAACGAAGAAAAAAAAAGGAGAAAATCGCCTCGAAATAGTCACCTGGACAGACCCGGACATCGACCCGTCCCGATGCCCGACAGACCTGTTGTTGTTAGGCGGTGTCGGGGTGTCGGTTAACTCCGATAGTTCCGGTACAGTAGACAGTTTGTTCTCATCCTGATCATACACCTCCACGTCCGTCTGCGAAATCGTCTCATCGTCGTCCGACGAGCGACCTTCCAGACCGTGATGAAGGTGTATCAGAGCTACCTAGCTAACAGAGGTTTCCTCGACCGAGGGGCTCGCCAGGACTTGTGATTCCCCGTTAACGTGTTTAGATTCGCCCCGAGTCTGCCGTGGAGGGCTGCTCTTCGAGCCGGAAGTGACACTCTGCATCGTCTGACTCCTAACGCCGGAAAACCTCATGCTGTACGCGGGCCTGTTCGCGCCTTGTGTCTGCGCCGTCTGTTCGCGGGAATTTGATAAAAGGGTATAAGTTCCATGCGGAAAGTGTGAAATTTCATCGGATTGCTCATTCGTTATCGACTCACGTTCGCGTGACCAGGCCTGACGTTTTTATACGGTTGAAAAAGCACCAGGTAAACCTTAGGGGTGAAAAGACAGCCGAGAGCGACCGTCGCGGATATGTTTATGCACATGCACATACTGGCGATTTGTATCTGTCAGAGAATGAGAAGAAGGCATTTGGAACATTCCTTTCACCTTAGAAAAATATAGGCTGTATATTTCTCACCTTGTAGTCGTTGTTGGTGCCGAAATAAATCGGGACAAATGCAAGCCAGACTATGCAAGTGGAGTACATGGTGAATCCTATGTACTTAGCCTCGTTGAAGTTCTCGGGTATTTTTCGCGTCTTGAACGCGTACAGCGTGCACATGAGGATAAGTATCATGTTGTATACGAGTGACATCATGAGGGAAAAGGTCGACACGCGACATGTTAAAACCGCGGTTAATGGGTACGGATGTATCTCCTTGGTGTCTGGTGGCTCGATGATTAACCAGACTATGGCTCCGATTAGCTGAACTGCCGTAATCCCTAGGAATACACAGAGGGAGCTTCATAATGTACGTTTTCACAAGAAGATGTATAATTCACTCGGCAAAATTAAGCCTCCAGGTATACATATATGTCGAGGTGTTACGTGACGGATCATATTAATTATACACGACGTGTACTACGCTAGGTAACCATCCATATACGTGTATGTAAAGAGTTAACCACTTCAAAGTGGATCGTTGATGGTGTCTGGATGAGGGTAGGTGTATATCCCGAATAGTAACTTCGTTAGAGTCAATATGGGCTGGGAAAACGTTCCGAACCTTAGCTGCGGCCGCTGTGTAACATAACGCACTTATATCCCAGATTCCGGAGTCTGGGATCGATACGGTTCCTCTTCCCCGGCGAGAATGAGGATACATTATGCTGTGTAGAAAAGTGATGGATTTCTGGCTCGGAACTCACCAATAGCTATGGCGACTTGGCTCTTCGGCGACGTGTAAGAAGGCCTCTTGATGCTCTTAATCCCCTGATTGAAGATCCTCGATATCCTGTTGGTCTTCGTCAGTATCGCGCTGTAGCATATGCTCAGACACAGGCCCAGCCCGATTCGCAGATAGGTGCAATTCCAGGTAGTCGGTTTGCTCAGGATCACGAAACTCATGCCGTAACAGGACAGGATGCCGACTAGCAGGACGTAGCAGAGCTCTCTCCCGGAAGCCATTATCACCGGTGTGCGGTTGAATCTGCGTAATTCGGGGCTTTTTATTCGCCAGATAGCCGAGTCAACAAAACTACCGGGTCTATTTAGCGGATCGAATCGTTGAATACACAGACCGCGATGTGCAATCGCATCAACAAATCTATTTGGTTCTATGAACCGGACGCTACTTCAAACTCATTTCTCATAATAGCTGGGTTCACGGAGGGTGGAGAACCTTGATAAACTACTAGATCAGAGGCAGAGAGGAAGGGCACAGAGTCGTGTCATAAACTTCTGACCTGATGAAGACAGCGGTTGTAAATAGGGTGCTGAGAATTCCGACCGAGGCAAAAGTCAGAGGTACGATTGCCCAGGGGCTGGTCCAGGGTATGACCTCGGCAGCTAGTTTGATGCATCTGGTTTTCGTCTTGTCAGGAGCATGTCCGGGGTCGCAACTTTTACAGGTGTCGTTAAAGACGTAGGCGTCTTCTCTGCAGGCAACGCAACTCCAGCAGCAAGCTTCCTGGGATTATTGTGTGATGATTAATCGGCAAGTTTGATCCGGCCGATTGACATCGCGAGATGATAAGATCATTGAGAATTAACGAGTGGACCCCCTCGAGAATACCAATTATTTTAACAATCGGCTGATTCCGGAGGCGCTTACGGGCTTCAAAAAATCTCCCAGAAATTATACGTTCGATTTGACTACGCGGATGATCGAACCCCGGCTCGCGGCTCCCTTTAGCCAATTAAGACCCCGGTTTGATAAGATCTTAATTGAGCTTACAGTCAGTTTGTGAAGAATTTCGGAAGCCTCTTGGCGTTCGGTATAACCGTCCCGATTCTACTAATGAATTAAGCTAACGAATGTACTTTACTTTTAGCTGGCTCGTTTCTTACTTTGATTGCAAATTTCCCCATCTTACTCTCGTCTCTCTATCGATCTGAAACTTTATCACGTAGTAGAACCGGGCGCACAAAAGCTTTTAGCTTTTTCCTTGCTATATACATGCAAACAGTAATTCGCGATCACTTTTCGGTAGATACACACACCGTGTACCTTCCTAACGCATATCCGATGCGGGACGTGTTAAAGAGATAAAAACAGACGGAGGTAGGCACGTTAGAAGGTATGAGAATAAAACGAAGAAGAAAATACGATATCGTAAGAGAACTGCGTGTATCTCCGCGTAGCTTGAACTCAAGTAACGCGCGTTAACCGCCAGCTCTCACATTTCCATCTGAGTGAAACGTACTTTTATACATATATCCTAGCCAGTAGCCTCGCGTCATATAGGTATACATGCATATATACATGTAGGTAAATGCGTACGTGGAATGGCTGAGTAAAGTTGGTAGAAAATACTCCTGCATATCTTATTGCTTGTAGGTATATTTATAGCTATACTATCCGCAGAGAGGGGGACGAGGACGGGGATTCCCGCGTGGTGTAGGTGGCCGTCCTATGCCAGAACATCAATTTCCTCAACGTGAATCGTACGTAATATATAGATCTACTCTCGATATTACTTCTATTCGAATTTCTGGGGGAAAAACCGCGCGACTCGGTGCCTGGCTCGGTCCCAGTACGCGTATGAATGATCGTTTCAATTTTTAACGAATTTAACCGAAAGCTGGAAATAATTATTGCCCGTGTCTAGACAGATGGGAATCCTTTTATCGAATTCTAACATCGAATGCATCGTTGCAGCAGCAACAGATGCGATTGGAATTAGAAATTCAATAACGTATATTATCGCTGTTTGAAGTTAATAGGGAGAAGAGCTTCGTTAACTTTTCATTAACGTACGTACAAAATGACGTAATAAAAAAAAAGGACATCCCACGTCTCTGAAATAAGAAGAAGCTTCGACCGTCCGTCTAGCTTGGTTTTTTTTGCTCGTCTAACTCGTCCCTTGGCTCGATAAACGTGTTCATTATTAGTTCACAATCGAGAGGGCAGTTTCGCATCTGCGAACTTCTTGCCCATATTATCTTCCAGAATTCGAATCAAACGAGAGAAAAAAAAATAATGAACAAAAAATGAACAAAAATTCAAGATAAAACTTAACTTTGCTTGAAATTGTTCAATCATCGTGTATATAGTCACCTGGAAATTCCTCACGTGACCCAGGGGGCAGTTTTCGCTGCAAGCACTGCGAGGGATGTTTTCCTCGCCGGGGCCAGCCGCCCAGCGTGTCATATTCACGTCAAGATCGAGTCTGCAAAAATGTATTCCGGAAAAAGTCGAACAAATTAATAGCACCTGGTCTAGAAATTGGCCTTTTTACCCGCTCCTTCGATAGCAGTTAGTTTAATTGATAAATGCGGTAGGGATAACACGCGAAACAGGAAGAAAAAAATAGAAAAAAAGATAGAAAGATGATTTTTCCCTCAGAGGGTGGAAAAAGTCCGTACGAATGACAGAGATTAAAAATCTTCGTTACGACTCGTACTCGTGATGGTCATAAGCTTGACTGGCTTGGCCAGTCCCTCGCTCTTGTAAATTTGAGGTAATGGTAAAAGGGTTATTTAGCCGGCCGCCTCTCAGTGTCCCATTCCGCCCCAACGCCAGAACTCTGCATGATGTTTGCATCATCCCTTAGCTCGAATAAATTTCCCGACTCTGCGATACAGGGGATGAATATTTTCGGACCTTGGGACACCAGTCTGTCCGGTGATCATTTTTACGAGTTATGCTCGAGCCTCGAATTAGAGGAGGTCTGTTTTGAATTGTTTCCATTCCGCGGGGGTTTTTATCCGCCCTTTTTAACCCCCGGGAATTTTTAATCACCCTGATATAACACCACTTACATCTCTCTCCAGGTACCGATCGGCGTGTAGTCGAAACGTCCCTCTTCGCTGTGCTGGTACTGGTAAATATTGTAGAAGCCAAAGGCGTCTCCGTCCGAATTGAACTTGATTTCAGTCCCCTGACGACCTGGGAACAAATCGGTTAGCTAACTGCGATCGTTTTCGATAAAATACACCCGATAATCGGAGAGATATGGTCTCGTGGTACTCGAATCGAGATATAACTCGATTCCGAGTAGCTGCGTTATTAAAACTTCAAATGGGTTTCACTCCTCTGTAACAATGGGCGAAATAATAATCGTTCGATTTTAGCCGAGGTTTTTTCCAACCGAATGCGGAGAGACACGTGATAAAGCTTTGCTAGTTCATATAGAGAGAGATTGAGGTAAAAAAGAAAAAGCTTTGCATGAATTTACGTGGCTTGATTTTTCCCCAAAGGGCCGGATCATCTGGGGCACAGAATCCCCTCCTTTCTTCCTCCGCAAAATACATCTTTAATGTCGTCCCCGCGGTTTCGATGTACGAAGAATCAAGAGGGTAGAAAAAATAAAGAAAGGGAGGAAAAACTTCGCCGAGATAGTCTAACGACGTGCGATCATAAACCGTGTCGTTGAGACAGAGGAACTGTTTCTTTATTTTTCTTTTTTTTTTTTTTATCTTCAAACCTCGAGGGTGAATTGTTGCGAAATTGAACAATTTGCACTTATTTTTATTTCCATATTTACAGAGTCTGGCATTAACGGGACGCCCCTCTTCTTCGCCGAGTCGTTAAACCCGAGAGGATAATAGACCTGGTCGTTTAAATCTCGTAAACCACCGCAGACAGCGAGGAATAACCGAGCGATAGTAATATTCTCGGGGATAGTTTTCGCCGCTGCTAGATATACGAATAATTCCCACCCTATTTTCTTTTCTATTACTGCATAGCCGGAGCAAACGTTGATCTGACTTTACAGCTTGCCCTTATTCCCGTTCCCATTCTTCTCTCCATCGCATCGCGGGCATTTCGCTTCTCTTAACTCCCCTTTCTTGTATCACCGATCAAACGACGTGTACGGGAAAATAAGTCTTTCAAAAACGACCTACCTCGGAGAGAAAATCGCTATATAAACCTGGTTTCATTCCCTAACCCCTGACTCGTCTCCCACTGATTGCATAAGGCTACCTTAAGCTTCTCTGATGAATGGCTTTGCTAGGTAATTGCATTCTGTCGGATATACTAGACGGCGGGTATAACTATACATCTCTATGTCTGCGGGCTCACGATCAGACCTTGAGACGCGTTAGTGGTATAACTTTTATAAACTGATCTTTCGCCTTTTTTCAAGCCAATAATGCCGGGGTGTAATTGCACGGCGTGGATATACGGAGCGGTCGAAATAACGCACTGATAAAGTATCTCATCCGAAAACCAATCGCCGGGGCTTTGAATTGGCCCGTGAATATCGCAAGAATATGTCTCTGGGCAGACTGCATGTACCAGGTCACGTATTCATTCAATTTGTGTTAAATCTGGTCAGTGAATATCGATATGCTCATGCACCTCCCTCGTTAATCTAGCCTCGGATGGATATGGATATCAGACCTTTATCACAAATGCAGGCTCCAGCTATAAGCTGGAAACTGCTAACTGATCGATCACACCGACACGGACCAGAAGCTCATCTGGCTAGGTGCTTGTCGTTTAACTGCATAATTTCGATTTTCGATTATGGAATTTCATTCGATCCGATCCGTCTGTCTGTAGGTGGGAGAGAATTAATATCCTGCATACATATCGATGCCAAATTGAAGAGATTCAAATTTTCGCTCAATATTCCCCGATCTGAAACTGCGCGATATATTCGTACCTACGTTTACTGTCATTTTCTGTGGCTCGTAGGCTGCTGTGAAGAGTTTAACGGTTCGAATCTTCATCCCTTATGTTCGATCGGTCCGGGGATCTGGTTTACGCAAGGTATGAAAATGCGGTACGTCACATCCGGATGAAATAAACATTTTCCAATACGAACGGTGGATACTTGAAATTCAAATTTTTATACCCCGCGGAGAGAAGGAGAAGAGTAAACTGCGGCTACTGTGCGTCGAAGAAAAAAGACTGGAAGAGAGAAGAGAGAAGAGAGAAGAAGAAGAGAAAGAGTATAAAACAAAAAAAGATTACAAAGGAGAGAGGAGAGAGTTAGTTAATTTTGTCAATGTGACGAGGGTGTAGGTAGGTGTCTGAGTGTCGCAGGTCGGATGTTGTTTCGAGGGAAATGATAAAAAAACAAATCATCCCCTTTCAGAATCGTCGGAGGATTATATACCTTATGCTCGAGTTCAAAGTACAAAAAACCAGCAGAGTGTTCTTACCACCGGGATTGGATATCATCTACACTACTTTTGAAACCGTCAACTTTTCCACTTCGTGCGTATGCGGGGGTAGGTAGGTAGTTACTGATATTTTGCGGTCGTTCGCAGACGCGTTGTTTTGCCAGGGATTGTTTCACGCCGGGGAAAACGTAGAATCAGATGGTTATATAGGGAGGAAAAGTAAAGGAAAAAAAAAATTCAACCCCCTTCTACCCGCTTTTCACGATATGCAAAACAAAACAAAAAATATATATACGAAAAAACGAAACAAAAAAAGTAAAGAGATATTATGTTATCCCCTGCGTGTTAGGTCCTCACTGCAGGGTAGTAGGGGGTAATTTAAAACGAACTCACGGACGAGCTTACCGCCTCCCAAACTGATTTACGATTGTGACTGTTTTTTTTTTTCATTTTTTTTTTTTCATTTCTCTCAGCTGCGATCAATTTTTCCTCTTTATGTATTTTTTCATTCCTTTTGTATATTATATATATTTTCTAATATTTTATCCGTCGTTTTGTTTTTATTTATTTATTTTTTATTTTTTTTGATCTTTTCGTTTTAAAAAAAAAAAAAAAAATTCCCCTATTTTTTCACCCCTTCAAAGATCAAAGTTTTGTCACTGTCCTATAGAAAATTCATGCTACAACTCGCGTAAAGTGGTCTGGCACAGGGGTGGAGGGGGGGGGGGGGGGGGGGGGGGGGGGGACGAAACGGACTTCAAACTTTATCCATATATATATAGGGTTTTTTTTTTTATCCCGTTGAAATATGAAACGTAAAGCTCATGTTAAAGCTCCGACGTACATACAGTCTGCTTAACATCCTCTCGGATTTCTTTTTTTTTTTTGTTTGTTTCTTGCTTTCTTTACCGGTTTTTTTTTTTTTTTGTTTCTTGTAGGCAAGAAAATTGAAAATAAAAAAATCGAGTAGGTTAAAAATTTAAAGTCATACGCGGAGTAGAGCTGAGATTTGCTGAGGCAACACCGCCGTAACTTTAGTTGCCTATCCGAATCGTGAGTTCATGTATTTCATCAAACTCCGATAAAACCTCATTTCCGTGATTCCCTCGCGTAATATCAGCTGTGGCGTTACCAAGTTTTCTCTCTATTCTACCTTTTCTTTTTTCATTTCGTTTTTTTTATATATATTCTTTCTTCAACCATCGAATCCTCGTCTTTTTTTTTTCTTCTTTCACTTATACATACGTCAGCGAGAAAGAAAGAAAGAAAGAAAGAAAAGAAAAGAATAGAATAGAAAAAGAAATGCGCTCGTGTCCAATAGGGTTTTTGTGTTTGTACGCGTTTCGAGTCTTATACTGCCCGAACATGTGACGTCACTTCCGTTTATACGGACTTCCGAACAGCCTGCGGCACTTTTTACGACCGTTGGCACTCAATGATCGAGAAGGCTCGTAGAAGATATAATATAGCCAGAAGAAAAAAATAGAGCGAAAGCGAACCGTGAGTATAATATAGTATATCGACGAACAGGGAAAGAGAATAAAGGAGTGAGAAAATTTGTCGGTGAAAATGAATTTTCGCAAAATCAATTCGAATCGTTTTCCTCAAACCGTACTGTGAAACTGATCAACTCAATTCTCTGCACGGGAGAGGAGAATTTCTAAAGCTATATTTCAAACGATTACAATGTTCGACCTGGGGTCACGATCAGTTCGCACAAACTGGGATCAAGACCCTCAGGTCCGATTGTGAGTGAATCGATGAAGAATGTCTTCCACGATTAAAGTGACTCCCCGCGTCTTATAGGGTAGCTTTTTATCAAAGAGATGGCTATTTCTTGTACCATTCATACCCGCCCGATCACTTGGAAACGATCTTTCATCACGGAAATCAGATACGGTACGAAACTCGGTCAGATATTCACGGGGTTGTAATTATTATCGAATAAGTATACGGCTGTAAGTATCGACTATAATATATAACGGGATATGGTTTGTATGAAAAAAGCGCAATGTGTCGAAGCCGTATCCTCTCAAGTCAATATACGTTATCCTATAGTAAAAATCTGCCCCTCAGCTATATTATGGCATGTGATTTCAATTTCATTATTTATTGTTATCCCTCAGCGTTTCGGCCTTTACTTTACTTTTTATCACCAAACTTTCCTATACGTACGTTATAGAAAATCCATAAAAGAAAATGTTCATATGGTGGGCTCGGGGTACTAGAAATTGATCTTCGAATCCCACCCCAACGATTAATTCTCTATCAACCCGAAAGAGAGTAATTGTTCTTATTTCATTTTGTCATTGATTCTTTTTTTTTTACTTACCGACAAAAGTCACGTTATGAATGTAGTGCAGGAGGTGTTGTCCCTGGGGTGCGGGTCTCAGGGTTTCGCAGAGATAGTGGGCCGTTCCTCGACCCCTGACACACTCGTCTTCTATGATGTTGTGGACTGCGTAGGCCATCGCGTATACAGCATCGACTGTGGTTGAGAAAGAGAAGAATAGAATAATAAAGAAAATATGATAACTTTAGTTGGAGAATTTTCATTCGGGGAAGAAACCTATCACGATGACTTCAGACACTTTTAGGCAAAGAATCTCGGAAGTTATGCAGACTTACATTCTTTCGGGGTTGTATACGCCCGGGTGCGGGTGGTTTGATCAGACGTACGTTTAAGCCACCGCAGTGTAGGTATAAACTTGGGGCAAATAATAACGAGAAAAGTTTTACCAACGTCTTTTCCACTGGTGGTAAGATAATTGATTGATCGCGAGAATCGATCTAAAAGTTGTCGGATTTTTATACCCGGTACACGCGTAGGTATCCCGAGTCGACGACTCTTTAAGGAGAGACATTCCCGTTCGGAAACATTGGGCTTTCGTATACCCATTCGAGTGGGATGAAAAATAGAAGTTGTCGAGATAGTTTGCGAAGTGAGTAAACCCGAGGTTTGAAAAGAAAGGGGAGAACGAACGAAGAATAAAGCTAAGCGCAGGAAAGGGAGAAAGGAGGATGAAATCGATCGCGAAGCCCGGCTGCCCTTTCAAAGAACTAACCGAACCCCTCGAGAAAGCCAGGCGTCAAACAGCATAGGTTTACGTCAGCGTCGATAAAACTTATCGGGGCACGAACTTTCTTCTATGTAAATATACATACGTGTAAAAAGGCCCGGTCTACATGGTACACATGCATCTATCCATGTATCTACACGTGTACAATACTCAATCGTTACGCGGCTTGCTTTATCCCTGTTTTTGAAAACTGTGCAATAAAAATCGACGCATTAACGCGATAAATCCTCCCCTTCTTCCCTCTCGCCCTTGTTATAAAAATATATCGGTATCTAGCCAGCTAGGGGGTAGCCTTCTTCGAGTGTCTGTATCGAAGACAGGAAGCAATGCCTGAAAATGATTAGTCGCGCTCTTAACTCGGGACGAAATTTTTGAGGGGACGTTGAACCCGAGCCAAAACCTGACTTTCAACACAATTTTATCGGAATTCATTTCTGCGAGGGGTGAGTAAAATTTGAAGAACTTTTAAGAAGAGCTACGTGTACAGTTCACTGCCGGGCCGAATATCCGTGCGGAAATATTGGAATTTCATGACGGGACAGAGAGCCGGGGCACGCGGATGAGATATTGAAAGTTTAAATTTCTCACGGGACAATGAGCTTCATACGGGTTTTAATATCCGACGTGCATGCGTCAAAAATCCGGGGCTCACGATCCGACAGAGAGGTAGGGCTATCTCCGCAAGTACACCCGAGTAAATTTTCCCACCAACCCCTGCAGCCCCGAGAGATAGATATGCATATCGGAATAATTTGACGGACGTGGGGTATACGCGCGTCAGTCAGACCCGGTGATTTGTTTTAATTAACCGAAGCGTGTCCGGGTATATCCTCGAGGAAGGACGAATTACCGAATCAAGATAATTCGCGGCTCGAACAACTCCTTATGACGCTCATTATATCGCCATGTCATAATTTTAATTTGAAAATTTATCCAAGTGTGCGAACAAGGAGCTTTCTACTTCTCTCATTTTCACGCCAAAGTTTCTACAATCAATTTTCAACCCACGTTTACTCACCCACCCCTCTTCACCCCGGCGCGTAAACTCTGCAGGGTGTTAAAGTTGTTTCGCTAAATTTAGAACGAGACATTCGCGAGTCTCGGCTAAGCAACGAACAAAAGAGGTCTTGGCGATTATATCATCCCATAATTCACCTATTCGACAAGTTTTCTAATACTGTTATTTAAATATATCGACGCATCCGGATCGATATAGAAAATTGTACTTTTCCCAACCGAGCGCGGGAAGTTCGATTTTACGCACTCGTTTAACTTGAGAAAAATATCTCGCACTAGTCTCTTCGGTCGACAAACTCGACTCGTGCGGGAATCGCCTGTTTCGCGCACTAGTATCGCAATGTAGTATTTTTTCAGGCATTTTACATCCATTGCATGGAAGATGTATGTGCGTATAATTGTGGATGAAATTTTCTTTTCTGAACTGTCTTCTCCCCCCAACAACCCTTGGACAAGTTCCGCACCGGTTATTCTTAATCTCTGTCTACGTTGAGTGGATTTTATTTTCCTCAAGGAGAACCCATTAGACCAAGAATCTGCGCCGGTGTCTCTTATTTCTTTATTCCTCGGAACCACTATACCCACCACCGTCGTTTTGGTCAACTACTTTTCATTTAGAACCAAGCAATGTTTGGTCTCTCGAGTGCCGCGCCGCGCTCAACGTTTTCTGGTGTCATGGGGGTAGAGAGATAATGGTCGGAAGTTCCTATATACTCGCATAAATCTCAGGGACAGGAAGTGAAGTGGCGGTCTTGAGATATTTATAAATGAACGAAACTATACACACCTACGCGCTTACACAATATCAACGCATGATTTATATCTTTAGATTTTCTAAACATTATTTATTTTCTCACCCCGTGTTTCCCTTTCATTTTTCTTTCATTCTCTGTAGCGTATAGGATATGGAAAATTTTCTCCACCTTTTTCCTTTTTTTTTTTTGTCTTCCCTCTCTCTCTCTCTTCTTTCTTTTTTTTTTTTTTTTTTCTTTTACGTAAACCTGGATTTATTCGATGGTATATAAATGTGATGTGACGCGGGGGCTTTCCCCGCTTTCTAATTAAAGAGCAGGGACTGACTGTTTTTTATGATTAAAATAACTAAAGGAATAATGGGCGGTAGGGTTTGTCTAAAAGGGCGCCTTTTTCTTTCTCTTTTTCGTTTTCTTTTTCTTTCCCTTTCCCTTTCTCTTTCTCTTTCTTCTTTCTTCTTTCGTTCTCTAGCGAGTTTTGCACCAGTAAAAGCTCTCGAGGTAATAACAATAAAACCTCGACTCCTTTGCATGAAATTGTCAGCGGGGAGGAGAGCGGGGGATGAAAGTCACCCCCACGATTCGGAGGAGAATATAAGGGAGGCCGAGGAGTTAAGAGAATAAAAAGCAGACAGGCTGCGGAGAAAAAGGGAGCGATAGAGAACGGGGACGACCAAACAAAGAAGAGAACATAAAAGCAGGTAAAAAAAGGTACGAGAAAAATGAAGAAAAAAAAAAAAAAAAACAAGGGAAGAACAGAAAGCAAAGAATAATCGTCGGTATAAGGATTAGGACCGACAATTTCTACAGTTAACTCAAAATCAGAACAACGCGAAGGACCTTCTTTATTTCTTTACTTTTCTATTCGCTTATTCGTCCGTTTTTCCGGCCCGAGTCAAAGTCCGAGAAAATATTCCTTGCCGGCGTGAAAATCTAAAAACGTCGAGTTTTCTCATTTTCTAATTGAAAAACGAAGAGGGAATTGATTGCCTTCATAAATCAGTCGAGTGGCTGAAGATATCATTATCCCACTTCGCTCGGTTACTCGAATCATAAATTTCGCGAAAACTGTACTAGCGCGCGGGTTATTACGAGTGAAACGATTAAACGGAGTAAAATTCTGTTTCACGTCGAGAATTTCGAAGAATCTTACTTACTTCTTGCTGATTTGTAACTACCTGCAGTTTCTCGCTAATCACATTAATCCCCATTTAATAATCCGGCCATGTATAATCCGAACGTTTCCTTTGCCCTTAAGTATAATCCTCTGCTTTCGACTGTGCAAGGTCTCAAGTGGAAGTGGAAATAGAAATGGAAGTGGAAGGAAGCTTTCCACGGAGTTTTAGCTTACTTAGATAATTGTTGCGACACCTGCTGCTGTTTCCTTCATAAGTAAGGAAATTCTGGATCGTTCGTGCCGCGCTGTGCCGCTCCCGTACTTCCGCTCCGCATAATACTTGCCAGAGACTATACGCGGGTCCGTAGGGTATGGGTGGAATTTACACAGCTACGATATGAAATTTCATTTGTACACAGAATCGCGTTCGGGGAGTTGAATTCATACGATTAAACAGGAACGGAATAATCGGGATGTTGATTTATAAAGAGGAATTTTTTACCACCGATAAAACGCACGTTTCTGACCCAATTCCAAGGGTCGACTAAGTCGCATCCCCGCCCGACTACTAAGGGATTAACTTTTATCTCACGTTTTATTCTACAATACTTCGGGGCCCACCGACGTGTGTAGTACGTGCAGAACGAATTTTGTCAGGGTAGAGCACCTAATGATAATAACAATAACAAGTCCTGTAAAGGCAATAGCAAGAACGTCGCCTTAGCTCGCTCGGGAAATAAGATCCTGTCGCTCGACTCGAGTTTTCCAACCCCTAAGAATAAGGGGAAAAATTCTCACCGATTCAGCGCCTGGATTATAAACGCTTTTACTATCGCATAAATTTTCCAAAAATCATTACGGGTTTTGGGTCCGTCGTTGATTTACTCACCGACGAAAGGCACGAGTCCCTCTTGTTCGTAATCGATCAGTTCTTCGTCCCCGGTGCATCTCTTTGATCCGGGTGGAACGCTGGGTCCGAAACTGCACTTGTGATGCTGGGACCAAAACTCTCTGTACCAAACGTTGCGGCAGTTTATCAGCTTCCCCGGCAATTCCGGGTGCGGTACGTTCCGCTCCGACTGTTTGCCGCAATCGTCGTCGCCTATGCGGGGGCGAAGGCTTCGATAATATCTGTCAAATCCTGGAATTAATTAACACAAGAGCAAGATATGAAATTTTTCGAATAATCTCTCATATATGCGGGAAGGAAAAAGAACAGCGGTATGGGTAATCGGGGTAAAGTCGATCGGCGAAGAAGAAAACGCGAGCTTCTTTCAGGCAGGACTTTTATATCCATCGAAGGATCCCCCGGGCCCCGGGGAATCTTGTTGAGGTTAAATAAAGTCCTCTCGTTGTATCGAATCTTGAGTATCCCTTATGCATCCTACCGCGGTATGAATATTTCACCGAATTCGATACACGTATGTCCTTGTTACGCCCCGGGCCGTCCCCCTTCATCCGTATACGATTTGTCCAACAGCTGTACCCACCCCGCGGTGCTGGTTTTTTCTATTTGTACGGAATTCGGAGATACGATTTCCCGCTCCCCCTATTCCAGCCCTTAGCAAGTTCTTTAATTCATTTCCCGTATATCCTCCTCGGCTTCGCCCTTTCTTATTTTGAGACAATATTCTATACGGAAAAGAATTACTACTCGGATCAGAGGAAAATCTTTTCACAGACGCGAGCCGCGAGGCGTCCAAATAACGCAGGGTTACACGTGCGTTGGGTGAATTGATGGATTCTTTTTAGCTGGGAATACGGACCCTTTTTCTCCGCTTGACTGTTAGATTAATAAGGGTTAATACTGGTCGTGGAAGAGGGCGAAATCCGGTTGAAAAAACAACACGAATCACAGACAGCGTATAGCATATGTGTCTCAAAAAGAATCTAAAAAACAGACAAATAAATAGAACTCGAAAACTCAACGGATTCTTAATTTCCAACGAAATATATCTGAAGATTCGATGATCGGCGAGATGGAAGAGCGAGACTTTTGGGTTAAAAATTGAGAAATCAGTCCGCGGAATGAAATGAGTATAAGAGAAAGCGAGAGAGAGAGAAAGGGTGCACTGAGCCGGCGGGTGTATTAAATACGAGAACGAGGCGAGGCGGAGGCTTTTTGTTTCTTTACAACCCCCGCGGGACACAAAGCTGACGGCTTTACGTCAAGTTCGCTAAAACGCCGCCCCTAAACACGTATATATATATATATCTAACAATTTTCGGCAATGAGATAGAGATATCATTAGACAACATTTTTTTTATTTATCCTCGTATAAATTTCCAAACTTTTACCGCCAAAAATTTACCATCGACAAATATATTTCACCCTCGCGGATATCGCGGTGTGTTTACTTTATTATATACGCGGTCAAGAAGCGAATTGATTGCGTTGCGGTGTATATAGATACGCGATACTGATTTCATTATTCTCTGAAATCAAGTCGAGAGCGGAGAGAAACTTGGCGAGAATAATTATACAGTTGGAGACGAATTTTTCTTCGACGTTGTATAAATTTCTGTCAAAGAGAAGATCTTCCCCATCTTACGTAGTAGTAGCTGGTATCCTACGAATTGAATAAATCACTCGGTTCGCTCTCCGACGTCGAGGAAAGAGCTGCTACTGCTGCTGCTGCTGCTGGTGTTGCTACTGGCATTGTCGTTTAGAAATTTATGAACTTTTCAAGAAAATTGAACTCTCCAGGCTCGTTGGAAATTAGGTCGCGATCGGTGATTGGAAACTTGGACCCACGTCACGCCCTGGTTGTTTACTCGATATAAATTTACTCATTCTCCTTTTTTTTTTCACTCACTAAATCGCCGAGGTGTACTATACAGGTATAGGTATACACCCGCCGTTTTAATTATCAGGGATTTTCATCTCGACGAACGTTTCATCACGTATTCAAAAATTCTTCACGATCCAGGAGTCTACGAAATTATTAAAAAGGACTTTTCTTTTAAGGACTATAATCGGAGGAGAGTCGGTTATAAAAGCCCAGGTAAATGATTGAGAAATTTTTCAAGACCTTTGGTTTCACACATCGACGTCCAAGGCTAAGATTATAAAAAAAATAGCACCTAGTTCTTGTTTACTTTCCTTTTTTTCTATGAAAAAAAAAAGAGAAAAAACAAGTGCGAGATTTAAGCCCGATATATCCTCACCACGCGCTCTTACAATTCCCGCAAAGCAAAATTCGTGCGTCACGAAGCACGTCTGGGATTTGTGAGTCGCGACGATCACGCGCGCCTCTCGTCAATAAATTATATTCCAATTTTTGTGTGCAGGTTTGAGGGCACTTGGCGGAAAGTGGTGTAAGGAAAGGGAAGAGAATAAAAAGCAAAAAGAAAAGAGGAAGAAGAAAAAGGAAAAGGAAAATTACGCTATGGTATTAAAGAGGATATTTCTAGGGGTGTGAACAGCTGTGTGTAAGGTAATACCTATGCATGTATACAGGGATCGAAGTACGAAGGAAAATACAATTAAAAATAACAACTGCGATAACGGAGCCAATACTCGCTCCCGCAGGATATTAATTTCATTTCAGAGATATAAAACCCGGTCCCCGATGTTAATACATGACGATGTTACAATGCGACATGATACGGACGTGGGCAAAGGAACCGCGACAGAATTGATTGCCGACTGTTCATCGCCCGCGAATATACCCGTCATTCCACCAATTATTTAGGGCATTAATCAATCCCGATGAAAATCAACGATTATAATAGCAATACGTTACCAGGGACGATGTATCGATTATCGCTTCCGCATACTCGTACGTATTCTGCTCCCTAGGTCGACGAGGGAAGAGGATTGTTAATCAATCGTTTATTCACACACCTTCCAGCGAGTTCCTGCGCGGCAAAATAGTGATCGCACCTTCCGCAGCGAACTCCTGATCTCTCACAGGGTAGACCTTTGCACCCCACGAATCGCTGCCAATCCAGAGAAAGTGCCCCGTCCTATTCGCCCGCACGGTTGCCTGAAGGAGTTTCCTGGAACAAATATCATTCGTGGTGTATTTCTGTTTATCCTCGCTCCTTTCATCCCCCCAGGAAACAGCTCCTCGCTCGAGGTCTGGAGAACGGTCTCAACCCCTTAGCTCCCGGACCTTTAAATCCCGATTCTTATTCCCAGCCTCGCGAATTATTTTCGGGAATATTTCCGCTCGCCAAAAAGCGCAGCGAATCAATCCTCCTCGTGCCTTTCCAGCTACGGATGATTCGGCCTCAGCTAACCTCCCCTTTGAATAAAACCAACTAACCTGCTCATACAGCCTATGAAAAATTTCTACGGACCGGGACTAACCCCGGGGGTTAAAAAAGAGCTGTGGAATTAGGCAGGCGGTATTTTTCAATCCAGAGCTTACCGGCTCGGGGTTAAAAGTATGAATAAAAAACGGGGTATCGATGTTTAAACCGAGGATATAATTGATTGATATTTTCTCCCCGGGTCATTAGGTCCGCGAGTATCTCGCCTACGTCTATACCTACACGTGGATGTAGATTAGCGAGCGGCGAAAAACTTTCCACACTTTTCCTGCCGGATCGCAGCGGAGCGAAGCAACGTTATCAGCTCTGCTGGCGTTCAGTCTGCTGCTGACTTGGCAGAGAAATTTTCGGAAACTGAGAGCCGAAAGAATTGATTCTCATATATACTCGCGCCCGGGGTGGAAAAGTCTCGCCAACTTTCTCGCCACTCGTCGACTAGCTCGTGTATGTATCAGGGATAACGCAGCTTCCCACGAAGAACGGTTCGATCTCATTTGCATAACGCCCCTGATTACGGTGCCCATCAACTCCTGTCAACTTTTCGTTACAAGGGACCCCGGCTTCCGTGCGAATTACGAAACGGAATTAAAATATTACCTCCCGTGAGTATCGACGTAGAATCTTCGGATTTATGTCCCCGAATCCGCTTTGTCCGGGTACCCTTGTTTGTCTATGAAAACGTAAGAAAATGAGACGCGAATTTTCCGCGAACCTCGCTCGACGCTCGCAGGTATTCGCCTCGATCGATAAGCGAATTTAGACTGGATGGGGTAGTGGCCGTGGCTTTGTACACCTTAAGGACCTCGGCGAGTTCCGTGTTCCTTGAAATTACCTGGATACGGGCTCCGGGGTAAACGGAAGCTTAGTCAAGGAGAGCGGGCCCGGCTCTTTCTTCTCTTTACCGCTTTCTCATCCCCGCGTATTAATCCGCAGTATTAAACCCCCGTTCTGAAATATCGCGACGGGATTTCTTCCTCAAATTTTAAACCCGCGAAAGGACCAAGGGGATACTCGCAAATCGGACGCATACGGCGAATTTCGACCATCCTCAATGCTTCGGTATCCCGGTCCCGTAAGCTGAGCCAAGGCTAGACTAACTGCCGGCTACAAATCAACCCGCTATATTTTCACACGACGGACTTAACAAGATTATAGTTATTACGCGCGTTATTATTGTTGTTATTTTTGCTAAACCCGGTTTTGAAATATCGCTAAACGCGGGGGGGTAAACGCAAATGTGTTCTACACGCCTGCCTCTATTTTTTATCCCCTGCATTTGGCCCTCTCTTTTTTTATTCTCACTGCTTTTATTACCTCCCTGTATTTTTCCCTGCGGCAAACACCTACGAAAGTTCAGTCCTAAAGTTTAACCGGATTTTACATAATTATGAAAAAGTGCAGGGAGGGTTTAAGGTCAGCGTTTCTTTGCGGGAAAATGCACGCGTGTATTCAGAACTTATCCAATCTATGGAAGCACGTCGCTCCTGCACCGTCAGTTCAAGGAAATTTCCACTTGGCAAATTCGGGGGCGGAAAATCTACCTGATTAATTAACTACCACTAACGACCATACCCGGACATAGAAACTCGACCATCCGCAACGCCCGCAAGCTCTCCGTGCCATAGTTCATCCCTGGACAATGGGGTGCACTGGATGTCGCCGTCGGAGAAGCCAAGACGCCCATTGTTAGCGAAGTCGGTTTAACAAGCCAGTCGTAGATATCCCCAGTTTTTGTTTATCGAATTATTTCCGCCCGTAGATATCTCAGATGTTTGATATCATCTTTGGAGACGGAGTGCCACGTAGGGGGATATTTTTTTAGGACTAACAACCGGACCGAACTGGGAAGTTTGAGTGGTGCCTATGAGAAGTTTGGGCGACGTAAAGCTTCGCTTTGCTTTGCTTTGCTACCCCGAGGTCCGTTGAAGAGATTCCAGTTTTCGATGAGCTGTTAGCAGAGGTTTTCGTTACGAAAGGGTGACCGAAGGGACCGCGACCCTAGCTATAGCCACGCGAATTTTCAGCCCAGTTCAGTCCCGTCGAGTTGGGTTCAGTTTGTCGAGGAGATGCCACTGTGGATTCTACTGTCCTAACGACGTAACTTATGCCTCAACCGGACAAAGGAGACAAAGAAATGAGCCATACAACCCTGTATACAACCCTCTCCACCCTTCGGGAATTAGTCGAAATTCAACTCCAACTTTCGCCACTCTACTATCTCCTGCTCATTATCCCCGGCGCTTTATCTAGCCTATTCGAAAATGGGTCAAGAGAAGGACAGTGGCTGCAAGATTGAAGCGATGGTTTAGGCACCGTCAACCGAGTCAGTTATCAGCGAAGCAGTTCATCTCTCGGACTCTCATCCGTTAAAACGTTCGCCCGTAGTCTCACGGCTGTTTCGTACCTCGCCTATAGTTCGTCTCGAACGTAACACGTATCGTGTGATTGAAAGTATGCGATTATGGCCTTTATATTCCTGGATATATACGCAAGAATAACGGCGTATAAAATCATCGCCATCAGCTACAGATCCGATTATAAGATCTTGAAATTATAGGAAAAGTTGTGAGGAAGGATCGAATCAATTTCAAACTTCTCTCCGAAGTTGTGGGGGGGGGGGGGGGGGGGGGGGGGTAGGTAGACGTACGTTTCAAGCTATACGATGATCGTAAAGATCGTCGTCGAAGGAATAAGTTGTCGACGGTAAATCCTTGCCAGGATCATACATGCATCGAAGATAAGTGGAATAGAATCGTTTCGAACGAGGATTCAGCAGCCGGTCCACCCGCGGCGTCGCATACCCTGGGGACTCTGTTGCGAAAATCATCGCAGGTTCGGGTCAAGAGGCGAACTCTGAACAAGTTACATTTTCCACCTAGTTACGAAACAGATGTTGTACACCGGCGCGGCTGCAGGATGGATTCCTCGCCAACCCATGTACAGTTACCGGAGCCGAGAGGAGCCGCGAGAAGAGAGATCAGAGGGAAAGGAGAGGGAGGGAGAATTTAATTATTCCACAAGGGGCGGTGCGGCTGATGAAACTTTCCTGCAAAATTTCATCCCCTGTCAAACGTATATACCGACGTTTCGGAAATTTATTATCTATTCTTAATTAATCAATCCATCAGTCCGCGCACTGCGATATCCCAAAATTCGACGAGTCGTGTTACAGTCGCTTGTCGAAGCGATAAAATTAACCCGTTGATTCGATCGAACGATGCATTGCTCGGTTCGTGACCAGCTGACGAACGAACAAAATCCTTTTGCATTATTAAACAACACGCGAGAGGGATGGACTGAAATCGTGATTCATTGCACGCGGCTAGAGTGGGATGAGCGAATATCGTTCATACAGGAAACCCTCTGACAATCCTTTCCTCGCTATTTACTATTTTAATTACCGACCAGGATTTTGTTGATTTTCATTTTCGGAAGCATCGTGACTCCGCTATATAAATAGTTCATTATTATTATTAGCTACTCTCGAAGGACTCGGAAAGTTTCGATTAATTTTGTATACGATATTAAAAAATTCTCCAACGGGGTAAAGGGCGAGGTGTGCCTCGCTCGCCTATCAATCCGAATACTCTAAAGAATGAATGTTCACCGATGCGAAACGCACTAGCTACTACGTAGCAGACATCAAAGGAGCTATTAATCATGGCCACGCTCTGCCCGCGGACTTTTCACTTTTATATTTCCAACAGGAGTCGGAGGGGTGTTAAAAATTCACAGCTACGTGTACCTGACGGGAAAAAGTACGAAAAAATAAAAAACGAGTGAGTGTGTAGCTGTAACAAACGAAAACTACCCCCGCGATATTTTTTCCTCGCGGTCTTCATTCCCTGGAAAAAAAAAAGTCTGTTAAGAGTAGAAACTGCATTTCCCGTGTATCGTCGCTTCGGAAAATCCAATTAGATAGTTCAGGTGTATCCAATGTCCCGCAAACCGGCTCCGGGCTACAGGACCGGGTCTTAATACTCGAGGAATAAAATTCCTTCGATACCGAGGTCTAAGTGGC
The DNA here is from genome assembly GCA_944452935.1 of Rhogogaster chlorosoma. Classification (NCBI taxonomy): domain Eukaryota; kingdom Metazoa; phylum Arthropoda; class Insecta; order Hymenoptera; family Tenthredinidae; genus Rhogogaster; species Rhogogaster chlorosoma. The sequence goes on along the minus strand of OX101801.1, from coordinate 1,489,609 downwards.
GCGCCTCTAATGGACGCGGAATTCAATTTCACCCCCGCCCTTCTTATTCGAGTAAGGAATAGGTACGCAAACGAAATGAGAACCCAGTTACAGTCACCGGAACTTTCCTTCCTCCTCATTCTCCTCTTCCCACTTTATCCATCCCATTCGCACTCCCGATTTTTGCCATTCCTCGACCCGATTTTCGAATCCAACTTATAGTTTTTACGCGCATTTTAGGGGCACGGAGTCCGGGGATTCCCAGACTCGTTGTTTGCAGATCGTCTGTCCGCGTCCATCCTAATGGAAGGTCCTTATAAAGCGAACACTTCCTAAAAGCTTAGAGGGCTGTGGTTTTTCGTCGAGACTTAAGTACACGGAGAGATAGCCGTGTATATACCTACGCGCCGCCTTTATCTGTATAGTAAATAAAGTTCAGCCGTTAGCTTGCGGCGTAAAACTTGTTTCCTTAGTTTTACAACGTCCGTTGTATACCCCGTTATAAGAAGTAATTCTAGAACCGAATGTCCCCGCATATTTTCTGGCAAGAAAATTAACTGCATAATTTAGTTACAACCGTATAATTTCTATACACGTACGAATATACACCGCGAGCAGCTTGCAGACGCTGTTGTATAGATATATACGTGTAATTGTAAACCGCGAGTATACCGCCAAAGTTTTAACTCTTAATTGTATTAATCTGGGAAGTTCTGGCCCGCTCGGTTATTTCCTCACTTCTTACGCTTACTTCTACCCCAATTAATTAAATCTTACCTCGTGTTGTCCTCGTCAACGAACAGCACGACGCCACGGGCGTTGTGCTTACCCCCAAGACGCTCGATTATACGGTCGAAATCCTCCGGCTTTGAATTCCTCAGGATCTTTTCGCTCACCGCTATGCAGATGTTGTACTCGACCGACAGAGATATGAAGCTTGCGATACCCTGGACAAAGAATTGGGAAGGTTTTTAGCTTACTGATTACATACGGGACCCGGGATGTGTTTCGTACGTATCTTACTCTCCCAAACTCGCAGGAGATCCTAGCGATTGAATGAATCATAAGCCATTCTATCAATTCGCGGAATGCTTTCAGTCGATTCAACGAAACAGTTTTGCCGATTCGACGGAATAGTTCGCAAGTCGAATCGCCAATGTGGCGACTGCGTATGTCAAACGAATATATACAGTCTTTTTTTTTGTGGAAAGAAAATTTCTCCGCATAAACCAGTTTCCGCAAAGTGGGGTGCAGTTATATCGCGAGATGAGGAGTTATCAGATTTTATGGACAGCGATATTCCAGGCTTCGTATCTCCTGCAGCGAGGCTCGTTTGACCGTTTGATTAGGATTTGTTTCGTACTTTTTTTCTTCTCTCTCTTCTAAATCCTTTGGATTTCAGGGGGATTCGATTCGCCGGTGTTAGGCGAGATCCTTTGTCGTTTTATTGGTTCATCTCGTCTTTAGTATCGCTTGAATCCTGGGCGGTTCGATCTTTTGTATCGCCGCGTCACGCGGAACGGAAAGGCGCCGTTTTCCTCCTTTCCTTTCCGCTTTTTCGTTTCCTTTCTTATTCTGATCTAACCGGCAGCCCCACGCCCGTCAAATCCATCGCCGATCCTCAAGGGTCAGTCAGTATTCGATCAGGACGTCAGCGCGCCCAACTACCGATCAGAAACTACTCTTATACGAATTCCCCGCTAACTGAGGGCGCCGAAAATGGTATCTTAGAGTCGGAATCCCGCCCATGGGTTCAGACCTCTGGTTAACATCCCCCCGGGGAATATCCTTCACCGTGAAATTTCACGGACTGGGTAATACAAGGCGAGGATAAAAAAAAAGATAAAAGGATTCTAGATTACGCGAAAACCACTTCTGTTTATTCACCTTAGCTTATACATCTCGCGGGATATTTCCACCGACCTATCCTCGCAACGTCGGAGCGGAAACTTCATTCGAGTCAAGGGACCGCGCCGCGGAACCTGCTCCAATTTACATGCAACGAAAATTGAATCTCGCTCTTAACTTACTCTCCTGACTCCTGACTCTCGGCTCTCGGGACTCCGGGATTCTGAGCTCAAACGACTCTTTTGTGCCGAAAATTTTCACGTCTCTGTAATCCACGTCAACGGGGTTCGACCTTCGCACTGTTCAATGGCAGGACGAAGACGTCTTGTTCTCCGATAACAAGAGGCGGATGTTCTCGAGTCCCATTAGTCCGCGAGGCACGGAGGTTCTTTTTGCGTTCATTTCTTCACTAGGAGTAGTCTAGTAGCTGCACTGGCAGCTAGTTCTGGCGTAAGAGAAGTAAAGAGTTACGGTCGAGCGTGACCTGCATCAACTATTCCCAAACTGCACTCGTGCCAGAGAGAAAACCGCAAATAATAGAGGGAACGGAATCCACCTCTGCATCGAAGACCTTACGCCGGGGTCCGGGCTGAGGCGAACCTATCCAATCATCCGTCTCCCGTTGTTATTGTTAATTCGGAGGGTTCGGCCTTGGGGGAACTAACTTTGCGATAGAATTTGCAAAGTAACGAGGGACGCGACGGATAGAGGTTTACCGAGAAGTCGCGGGAACCACTTCTCAGACCCGTCTTAACCTTGTGTATACCAAGGGTTTCGAGGGCCGGGGGTTGATGAGTCTTCTAATTTCATACCATCTTCAACGAGTTATCATACTAACGGATACGACTAATTCCAGACCGCAACGCTCCTCCGGGGTTTATTCACCCTTTGAAAATTAGATGAGAGGGAAGAAAAACATGGTACAGTTTTTTTATTCTTCTTCTACGAAATTTGTCAAAAGTTTCGGACGATCCTCATAAACGAGGATACATATAAGGTACGGTGTTTAGCCGAGGGATAAACCTGCGCCGAAATCTTCCTCAAGATAAACAGATCTGCTCCTCCCCTCGCCGTACCCACCTATGCCTAGGATTTTCGAGTCTCAGTAATACCGAGTCGCTTGAACCCAAACCACACAGGCACAGTGCACACGAATCTGGCTCGGTGTTAGACTCTCGAGTCACGTTTGCGGGCCGTAGTCGTACCCAGCTACGTCTTACCAAGATGCCAAAGTTTATCTTAAGCGAAAATATATCCCGCCCCGTTAATGGAAGGCAAACATTAATACTGTTGCCTAGACGAACTGTAACTGATTATGCGCATTGTTACGGATCTTCGGGGTCTAGCTGGGAACGATTTCCGGCCTCGTGGGGCATATAACCGGATGATGGGTCCGCGTCGCGTTGCGTTTATGGGGATCGGTAATCTATGCGATGCATAGTTTATGCCGGCCGCCATATAGGCACGGGACAAGTTAGCGGAGGGTGAACTGCGCCTGGTTGTATGCATAATAGATTTTTCCCCACCGCATATATATCCGAGCGAGAAGGACGCTCGAAATAAACTCGCACTTACGTACATCTCCGTCCCTCTTTCGCCGGGGGTAAGGAAACTAAATATTTCATATTTTTCCAACCCGGCTATATTCCGCCCGAGTGAAAAGTGTCGACCTATTTTCACCTCGCGAATAATATACCCGCACGGTTTATCCAATGTTACGTAAATATCTTCCCTGAATAATTTCCTGTACCTCTTCGAGCTGACCGAAGACTGCAGCGTCAATTTTCGGACAAGGGATGTAACATCGCACTTTGGATTCAAATAACTTAATACGAGGGAAAAATCCCGGGCATTTACAGTCGAGGAACGAAATCTCGATCACGAGATTCCGCGGAACAGGGCGACACGGGGTGATACGTTATCGCGGAAGAGGGTGTATCCGCTTTCGCGTATTTACATCTGCGAAGGAAATACCGGAGACAGTTACACATCCACTATCTGGCGACTAAACAGTGCGGATATAGAAGGAAGGAAGGGTGAAAGCTAGGGAGATGAGGCCGACAAGGATTGATACACAGCATCAAGTTGACGTAGTGCCGTATCTCCGATGTTTCATCGTTCTCTGTCAAATGTTTACTCTTTCGCGAGGAGAATTCTTAACCACTTACACCGATACTAATCACGGGACGAGACTCGGCTAATTCTAAACGACCAGCGATCGGTTAAGCCTGTCAATTGTCGAAGAACCTGGATGCTGAAATTTGTAGAAAAAAAAATAGTTTTCCATTTTTTTTTTTAACGTATAGAAATAATGGGAATAGGAATAATTGACACTCGGGGATCTGGAACGATACGGATTTGCCCTGCGATATAGTCTCCTCTTTGAATTCGGTGCAGCGGAGTAAACTCCGTGGAGTATATACATATTTACGATAATAATTACACTGCAATGGGATGTTCATTCGTTTCTCTATCAAGCCCGATATACACTCATCTCGGCGAGTAATCGGTCAAAGGGAAATCTGTCTAACGTCGGTCAAGTGGAAAGGGTATATCGAGAGACGTAGCTAAAAAGGATGCCAGTCACTCCTTGAAGCGGAAATTCAATTTATAGTCAGAGGATTGCGGAGTGTACCCGCTGCGGTACACCCGGGTATACGATACGAGGCGCGCATTTCCTGGCTGGATTTTTCGAAATTATTCTATTTCTATTCCGACTTCTATATATTCCTTTATGAAAGAATATTTCCAATTCTCGCTTAGGTGGGTAGACGATACACCACGGATTTACCTGTACATCCAAAGACTTCCTTCTGAAAGCCTGGAGAAGCCCGTTGCAGTGTTTATTTGTAAAAAATAATCACCTTCATACAGTCAGACTGAATCGAATCTCAAAATTGTAGCAACGATCGAAAGGAGTCTCTGACAATTCTCTGTACGGAGTGAAGCTACGAATTGCGGTTTCACACCGAATTATTATCCCAGGGTTCGCCGATCAAAGGTTGGAGTTTGACCGCCGTTATTGCACGCGATAATTTACGGTTCGATTAATCTGTCTGACTGCGAATACCCGCGTTGTAGATATGCTGTATATATATACCCGTTGTTTTAATGATGTCTTGCAATGAATAACGCCGATGAGGGAATAATAAATAAATAAATAAATAAATACAAAAACCAAAAAAGAAGAAAGAAAACCTTGTCCTTGTATAAATTATTGCGTCGACGTCGTATCGCGTTTTCGTCTTTATTAATTCCTACGTCGCTTTTGTTTAGAAAAAAAAAACAACAAAAAATAACTGATCTTTTGATCCGCCCCTGGGGACTCGGCCGCAGGGGTGAAATAACGACGACGATCACGAGGATCTTTTCATCCTGGACCCCGACGAACAACCGTAATTAACGTAGTAACGAGGATCAGGTAAAACCGATTGGACAAATTTTCGGAGAATTTTGTGTTTTTTTTTTTTTAATTTTTTTCTTCTATCGCGACAAATTATCCTTCGAGGCGGTAGGATCAGATCCTTTCATACCCCTGTATACGTATGTACATATATTTACGCGGAACAGAAACTATAAGAGAAAGTTCAACGTCAACGACGAATTGTTTCAAAGGTGATTTCCCCCGCAACCGATATAGGGATGTCGCTTCGATTTTATTCCACGTTCGAGCTAACGGTTCCCCGGTCGATTGGACAAAAAGGTGAATCCCGTTGTACCCAGTCTCTGATTTCCTTCTTTTTTTTTATTCACTTTTCCTTTTACGCCGCTACGTTCAACGCTGTAACTAACCGCACGGATTCATCACCCTAAACTGAATCAAATTGGGGTAGAAAGAAAAAAAAAGAAAAAAAAAAACACTCCCACGTCGTTTTTTTTTTTTTTTTTTTTGGCTCGCTGATGAGAGAAAGGAGAGGCAAGGAGAGGGCAGGAGAGGGATTAAAAACCAACAGGTTTTTACTATACACGCTTACGAAATCATTCTACAAATCCACTCCTACCCGGAGCAACTCTTACCTTCTCTCCATAATCACCCTCAACGGCGACAGTAGACACGTATTTCCACCCCAGTCGACGAACCACTTCGACCATGGCCTGGGCTTGAAAATTATCCGGTGGTACAACGCGACTGAAGTATTCGAACCGGCTTTTATCCGATAACTCGGTACTTGTGGAGGCGTAGCTAAGCTGCGGGATCTGGAAACATTAAACATAGTTTCGCGTAGTTTTCTTTTCTTTTTTTGCCTAATTACGGTTTCGATCGCTCGACAGATCGCCTTTTCGTTCAACAGAACTCTCTTCCTCCCTCTCTCTCTTTCTCTCATTTCCTCTTTATTCTTTTCCCTGCAGTTCGAGGACCGGAAGTTAAATCGCGAGGTCAGAGTACCGTGACTCCAGCAAAGTCCCTTCCGGATTTCTTCGGATTTCCTATACGACGTCGTTCGGCAATCCCGACGTTTGTTTTTCCTTCTTCAGACTCAGTCGAGACGCGCAAAAATCCACGTCGTGAACATGCAGCCGTTACTCTACCGAAGTTCCGACTTCGTTTTCGACTAGATCGATTCCTTTCGGATAATAAAAAAAGAAAAAAGCTCGAAAAAAAATATTCCACCCGTTCAACTGCGAGCCGCTATTCCATATTAATAATATCGGATCTGTTCCGGCTTGAAGAGTCTTTATGCATTATTCATAATCCATTTGCATCCGCAACGACGGGGTAAATATTCCCGAGGGTTAAATATCGCGAAAGATTTCATTAGTCGTTGAATCAGTTTCGGCCCTGTACACATATGCGAATCTCCCCATTCTCTTAGCGCGGTGTAAACTAGGTTCGTTTACTCTTCGTTTGATAATCTCGCACGGAATTGTCGGGATTAAAAAGCACCGCGAGTTTTCCCTCGGGCTCTTTGTTCGGATCCAACGCCTCTCCCTGATGAAAGGATCATTTCGAACCTCCCATGGACCGGGGGATGGTTACCTTAAACCCGAGAGCTGAGGGCGAGTATACTGTTTCGCTATTTGTGCGTCCAGACTGAAACAGGATGGATGAGATCCTGGCGTCGGGTCACACAAGGATCCGACCTTCTTTCGGGACTGAGGTGTGGTATGCCCGCGCTGCTTTGTCTCATAACTGATTTTGCCCTCGACGCGAATGGCGAAAGCAAACGCAATGAATCCGGCCCGGGTAGGTCGTCTACTGTGAAATTTGCATCCTCTTCCCCGTTTATGTCGCAAAGTTGAATTATATCACCCCAGGGTACATCTACATAGACGGGCTTCCCCGTTGCCCGAGGGATGATTGGGGGATAAATATTCAAGAATTTATACCCTCGCGGACGGGTTTCAAGGTCAAGTGTGTTTCTCCCGAGAGTATTATCCGGAGGGTATTTATTTCGGATAAGAACAACCCCAGCGCCGCCTTACACCCCATCCTCGATATAGTCCCGAGATTCTTTCGTTTGGAATAAGTCTCGAGGCCCGAATACCCCGCTAATCGACATCCGATACTTCGCTGATTGAAATCGATCCCGAAAACTTTCATAGGCTGATACGCCAAAACTTGAATATAGCTTAGCTCCGCGGGATCAGCTGAGGGACTTATTTTAATTGGAGGATCAGCGGAGAGCCAAGTTTGGCCGAACTACGCTCACCGCGCTCGTACCGAAGCTCGCCGATCTAGGGCAGGGAATTTTCTACGATACGAAACCGCATGGCTTATCGCTAATTTTAGCTCACCTTGAATAGACGCAGGATGTTCGCCACCATGATGGAGACCACGCTGAACGAGGCGCCTATAACACCCGTGACTGGTTTATGGGGTACGTAGACCGGGGGCTTGCCACTCTCGCATTTGTACTCGGACATATCCTGAAACAGTTGAAGCAAGATAATTTTAATGTAGCTTAAGTCTGCCTGAGTTTTGTGCAGACCTTTTGGTCGTTATCTCGGAAACTATGCACTTTAGGGCAAAAGTCATACAGACCATTATTGTGGAGGGTAAAATTTCGCGTCTTTTGTTTCCAATAAACTTTTTTGTAAAACTTACCGTTTACGATTTATGGCTCATTTAATGAACAGGTTTTTATTGATTAATCCAATATTAGAAGAGTTATCGGCCGAGATAGAAAAGCCTGTTCATTAAATGAACCGTAAATCGTGAACGGTGAGTTTCACAAAAAAGTTTATTGAAAACAAAAGATGCAAAATTTTATTCTCCACAATAATGGTTCATATGATTTTTGCCCTAGAGTGCATCGTTGCCGAGATATCGGCCAAAAACGTTTGTTCAAGATGGCAAGATGGATTTTATACTCAGTAAGTGATCCTAAACCTTATAAAAAGAAAAAATTTGTATCGGTAGTATAGTGCAAAGTTAAATTCTATTTTTACTTGCCTAAATGAGGCCCGAAATTTCTACGCGGAAGTTGTACCCGATAAGCGGCATCGCGGGGTCTCGTCATTTTTGGAGATTTCATTTTTACGAAAGTTAGACAATCGGCGGAAGTCGTTCAATTCGTAATTTCGTATCAAGCTGAGGGTAAAGCTCTCTCTCTCTTTCTGTCTCGAAATTGGAATTGTTTCGGGTGCCTTCCTCTCTATGTGGTCGCTCTCACCAAATCGGAGCTTTTAAGGGTCTAAGTACCGGAAATTTTACCCACGAATTTCCCACTCGGAGTTTTAGATTCGTTTCAGAAAGAGAGTGAGAGAGAGAGAGAATGAGAGAGCGGTTTACCGATCTCCGGACCGCTTGCGATCCAAGCTTTCGACCTTCGTGCTGAAATAAAACTAAAAATTAACCGAACCGTTCATACCACGAACAATATTCGTATTCCTCAAAAGTAGACGAACACCGAGCCTAAGACGTCGTCTTTGATCAAAGATATTCGGGATGTCAGTAGCACTCGTCGTCTCTGTCTTCGCCAGATACGGGTTAAGCTTTTCAAATCATTTCCGGGCACGTGACTGCCTCGTTTAATCCGCGAACTCGCGCTTCAGAGTTTCGATTTTCTCGCTGATAAAATGTTGATTAAAATCGGTGCCAACTCGCGGCGTTCTAAACGGTATATATATATTACAAGTCTGAGGGTGTGTCTCTCTTCGCGGCAATAAATCCGTTCGATTCATTGCACTATATGTATACCCTGTGTATGTATACTAAAAATCGATGCGAATTTTCGTTCTATAATATATCTGTCATTGATGAATTTGTGCCCGGTGCAAGGCCGTCCGAGACGGTTAAATTAGCTGCTCGCCCCATCTCGAAGGAAGTGGATGGATTGATCGATCGATTGATTGACGGATTGGTCGATTGATTCAATTCCATATTCTATGCATTTAAAAATGGACAATTTAACGCCGAACCTCGAACCATCTATCAAGCACAGATCCGCGCCATCCCCCGATGTTAGATACATGCGGGATACAGCTATGAGGATATACTGGGTTGAGGGTAAAAATTAATGGGAACGAGGACAGGTTGTCTTTCGGTTACGCGGTTTTCGACGGTATTCAATCGGATTGGATTTACTCTTCGAATTTTATCGCGGAAACGTGAATGAGGCTGTAAAAAGAACTTTTCTTCAGCATTAGGTATTCTTTCGCCTGGTTTGATCAGCGACAGTCCCATTATTTGCTCGATTCGAGTTTATAAAACTCCGAGGGGGAGGAAAGTGAAACGAGTCCTGTACGGACTTATCTCGAGATAGAGAAATTTTTTTTTTTTCTCCTCTTCTTCTTCTTCAAATATTATCATCGTCGGTTGGACGAACTTTAGAACCTTCTGTGACTCTTACGTCTCTCCCGTAACGATTTACTTCTGCGACTCGTAACTTCACTAGAGGTAGAAAATTTCCCCATAAAGTTTGATCGCGTGATGTGAAAAAAAAAGAAAGAAGAAAAAAATTCTTTACAAAATTTCACTCCTCATATTCTTTCGTCTTCGCTAATAATTATATCCGCGAATCTCACATCCTCTACTCTGGTTCGATCGATAATATACAGAGTTTAATACACGACTCGAATTTAGCCGGGTTACGCCATCGAACTATCCCCGTATCTGCAACAGCGGGATATTAATTTATGCAATTATTGATCCCTGGCAGCATCACCGCAGCTACATTCTGCAAGCTATATTCCCATGATGAATTTTTACAAGGGAATTAATATAAATAAATAAAAAATTTAAAGAAAAGAACCTTATATACCTAGGATATATATTTTTTTTTTGTTTTCCCGATATTGAAATTCGCTGTAGGTACTTACAGTATTACTGTAAACATTGAAAGTCCGTTTTTTTCATAGCCCCGATATTGTACATCGTTTCAATTTTTAATTAACGTTCTTGTTGTTTTTTCCTTGTTTGTTGCTGCTGCTTCTTTTTTTTGCACTTTTTGCGAGGAAATTTGATTCAACAATATTATTCTTTCGCCGATAGGTATATCGGTGACCATACATACATACATACACAAATACATATATATGTGCTGTTTAGATTGTAACGGTTTGAATAACACCCCGTGTCATTATATCGTATCACGTCACCGCGAAGGGATCGATGGGATTGATTAATTAGCCGAAAGAAATTGGACCACTGGGCTGCGCGGGTGGTGTATGATTGAATTTTTCAATCTGTACTAGAAGCAGTATACTTTGATCGCGGCTATACATATATCTCGGTTTCGCAGAATAGAATAATTAATTTCCTGTGTTCATCTGGCCCGAGTATACACACTGGGATCCATTGAATCGTTCTGATGTATATACCTATACACGGTTTATCTATGGTACAGAGATACTAGGTGTATCATGTAAACACGCGAAGTGGTGTGTGTGGAAATTCAAACAACCCTTAGAAAACAAACGAATTTAATCAATCATATACTATACAGACTCGGAGAATGATGATTTAATCAACAAGTGTATACCGGTGTGATATGGTGAGTTGGAAATTCACACAATTAGCAACGATGAAAGAAAAGGTGATTAATTTTCTAACAATGAAAGGGGGTGTGTGATACTTCATTATTTTCAATTAAATGAAAATCAAAACGTCCTTATCTCGCCTTTCTCCTTTTTTCTTTCTTCTTCTTCTTCTTCTTCTTATTTTATCCGATATCTCGAAAATTGTACAGTGAATTCCGAAGGAAATATATTTCATATTTTCCGACGTACTCTTCGTTCATTTGTCGGATGATACTCTTTTCTGTTTTTATTTTCCATATAGATACACAAGGTACTTGGCTCAGGAGCTCGAGCGACCTGCAGAGTCTCTTGATTAGTTGAATATCGACCGAAGCAAACAGGTAGCTGTATACCTAGCTGCTATTAAAATTGACTACCAATCTCGTCAAAAACACCGACGAAGAAATCCCACACACCCACGCTTTACAGAAACGAAGAAAATACAGAATTGCTTTCTTCCTTTTTGTTCTTCTTTCAATAAGCCGATTGATTAGACTTTTGAATTTCGTTTTCTCTTCACCTATGCATGTGAATCGCGGCTTTTCCCAAATCCCGGTGCAATTGCAGCTATTTTGAATTCCGCGTTCAGAAGAGCAGCTGGTGCTTGGAGGTAGGTATGCGGAATATTCACGGAATTGAAGTCGATCAGTGATCTCGCCCACAGACATCTTCTCTACGGCGTCGATGAGCCGCGATTTTCCCAATGCCCCTTGGCTCCGCGGCGGCGGATGGTCCCGGTCTCGTCGTAAATTGGTTTTCTTGAAAACTGCAGGAATAAGGAGGCCGCAGGAAACCATCCGAGCCAATGCCTCCGGCTTGGCTTTTGTCGCGGATGAAAAATACGTCGTTGAATATACATATATAGGAAAAAATGTCTGAAAGTAATCCGCAAGCTGCGGATACGGGACGAAGAATATTAAGAATAAGAATGATAAATGAAAGGAAAAATTCCCCGTCTTCTTTCCGAATTTACTTTAATCGTATCGTTTCCTTTGACGTGTGTTATGTTTCGTTGATAATAACTGCGAGCTTGTTAGCTCCGTTAATTAGCTCTTGCAGTTGCAATTAGTATATCTTGACGAAAGATGTATATACGAGGGAGACTCATTATTCTCCTTTCTTTTTCGACATTTCTAAGACCTTCAACTACCCGTCATTCCGCCACTCGACAAACTGCACTTCTAGGACTCTTCGGCTGACTTGCCTCTCGACCGACTTCACTTGCATTCTTGAGTAAATAAACAAAGCCGTCTCTTAGCTAGGCAGAGCCTTTGCATCAGAACTTCAGAAATGTTCTAGAAATTCTATGGGGTTACTTCTTGGGCGATGGGGAAACGCGAAGACCGCAGGGAATACTACGGGAGGTGACTTACGAGTCGGAATTTATACGCGACGCGGTCCTTCGCCTTTTCAGTTTCATCCTCCTCTTCTTCTTCTTCATCTTCGTCCCTGTCCTCGTCCGTTCGTTATATAAACGAATGAATAATTCAGGCTGACGTTGCACGGCTCAATTAACGGCGTAATCAACGCGACTCGGTTAATTAGATCGACGCGTTAATTTAGTAGACTTCAATATTTGTCGGGAGTCATATAACCGACGACCATGCCTGCACATTTCCTCCCTCGACCCCTTCCTTATCCCGTTAGACTGGGAATATTTTCAGAGCCATTCGCTATCCTTCGATATAATAAAATTAAATTCCCGTCTTTGAAATCTAAAAATTCGGAAATAAACTTTTCAAATCTTTCACCCAAAGCTCATAAAAAAAGTTCCCCCGCAAATCTCACTCCTGTACATAGAAGATGAAGAGTTCTTTTCCACGTCGCCTCGAGCTGATATCATCCTGTCGTCACGGCGTTGAAGATATTTTAATAACAAGCCTGTCTGTCTGTCTCCAGGTTTAAGTTCAAATCTGAAAATCATGGCTCCGTATTCCGTGGCTCTGGGCCTTTTACACTTCCCTTCGTTCTTTCCTCTGGGAATATTTCCGGAATCTTACAAGGGTTCGAGGGGATAAACTGCGGAACTGGTCCTGCGGGTAACATTCGTCTAAAACACGATTGAATATCATCAAGCGAATCTATCGGGAATAATTTTCCCTCTGGACTATTCATAGGGGATCCCTAACTGTCCCTGATGACGTCGACTACCGAGCGGTACAATTATTTCGTAGGTACGTAAAACAGCGAGTCTCAATATTACCCGAGAGAGAAAAGGGAATGCAAAAAAAAAAAAAAATATAAAAAGTAAAAAATAAATACGACAGGTTCCACTAAATGTTTATTAGGGTGTAGGTCAGGGGCAGGGGGAGAAGTCAGTTGGCTGTTTTGTTGTTCGTCAAAGGGCCCTTCATTCGGTATCCCTACCACGTTTGCAAAGTCAATTAGCCGAGGTAAATTGGAGCGTTGCTATACAATGAAAGTTTTTCTCATAAGCCAGCTTTGCTGATGGTATGACTGGCAGGAGAGGGACGATGTTAGGTAGGCACTTCACAAACTGTAGAAGAACAACGGTCGGAGCTTTCATTCGTTTAGAAATGAAAAAAAAAAAAAAAAAAATGGTAGATACGTCCGAAATTCGTTTCGAAATGCGAGAAGAATAAAAAAAAAAACGAAAATCGAAAAATCACCGCAACGATATAATTTATCTAATATTACGTCACACAATGAACAACAATAGCCGTACGATCAGTCTTGTTCAACCAAGGGTTTCACGCTGATTGTTTTCCCAGACGTAACCTTTCAAGAGTATATTGATTGATACAGCATCCCTCCGACCCGAGGGAGTGCAGAGAGTCCTTTCTTACTCGGCATTATCCACCTTCTCCAATTGTATCCATGAGATACTCGGTACCTACGTATACGAGGATGGAGAACTAAGGGTGTCTATTCGCCGAGTGTTCATCTCTGTTTGCGTATCTATTTATGGGGATGGTAGCCAGATGTGGAAGAGGCTGCCTCGCAGGATGTAGAGAACATCTTGGGTCAATAGGCTGCAGAAGTACGGTAAGAGAAGAATGACCACCCGTCGTACCTCAGGTTGAATAAACAACGGGGGTTGTTTGCTTCTTAGTTAGACGATAAAATAGTAGTCAGGTAAAAAAAAGGAAGGATCGATCTTACCGGAATTAGGGATACCCCGAACACATTATACCCGGATCCGGGAACGGATATTGATCGAGGATTGCACGCCTGTGTCTTATTTTCGGGAATCAAGTGCGAGACCATTTCGCTTCTGCTTTTGTTCAATAAAAAATTATTCACAGTCATAGACGTACTCGGTGCAGGTTTTGGAGAAGGAAATAATAAGTGGCAAATCCCGGGGAAGGAATGGTTCTAGTTTTTTCACTCCGCCGGTCCGAAGAAGACACGAACCTTGAATTCATGGCTGGTTATCCGCTAGGATATAACCGAGGAAATATTTCTCCCTTGTACACGTATATATACGCCGCGGGGAATCTTGGCTGAAAGTGACGTTGAGATACGAGGAGGTTAACCGCACTGGGGTATATAATGTTGCCGGGAATAAGGCAATTTTCTTAATATCCCGTAAATCAGAATCCATATTATTTTCAAACCCCTCTTCAATGGCGGGGGGTTGGAAAATCTCACTTTAACGCCGATGGGACTAACCTGATTCATGTACGACCTTACGAACTCCATGCTTTGGTCGAGGGCGTACGTGTCGCTGCTGCACGAGTCGAGGATCAAACCGCCCAGGGTTGTATTGGGAAGGAGGCTCGTGTCGTTGTTCAGTTCGTCCATGGCATATAGCATCGCCTCGAGTCGCTGGACGCCCTTTTCTTCCTTGACAGCACCGCAAGGTGATTGTCCCATGGTCCCCGGCACCTGGACGAGGAGTTTGATCAAATTACAGATGCTTCTAAAATAGCCATTGCAAGCAGAGAGTTTAGCGAGAGCTTTTTCATTCGGTTAAAAGTCTCTGCCTCGTTTCCCTTCGACCCCTGCGTGCATCCGAGCCGCAGGAGTTAACAAACGCTTTCGTAAAGACTGATGAAAAATTCGCAAAGGTTTTAATAAATGGTCCATCGGTTTAATCAACTTGTAAACCCGTCTTCTCGAAGAATGAAGAATATACGTTAATATATTTCCTTTTATTTTCGTAGTTGGTTAGAGTTTGATCCGCGGGATTGTTACTTCGATTTTATGGAGTAGAAATCCTATTCAAGAATCGTTTGGCACGAACAAAGCCCCCCGGGGCTGTACCCACACGGTGTGGCTTATCTCTGTGAAGTTGAGCTTTTATGGAGTTCCTAACGAGCGAAAAGGTATTCGCTCCCGTAAGATTTCTCCTTTGAGATAAAGTCCCGACTGAGGATCAGATTCTGATCAAGATTCAAGTCCGGGACCTTCCCCCCCACCCCGTGCCATTTAATTCTGGACATGATCCCCCGCCGCGGGAGGGATCATCCGATCTATTTCAGTCAAAAGCTCACCTGTTCATGCATCGGGAATATCCCACCGAAGATTATGTCCCCGGCGATGCGTATCAGCTTCGAACTCTCGTCGTCTTCGTCGTTGTTCTTCGGCTCGTCGTAGCACTCGATTAAAACAAGGAACCAGCACATCCAAAGAAGCATTCGATACAGACTCATCATCTTGATTGAATGAGATTCACGGCTTCCTGAGACCCTGCGCGCCCCTGAAAAACGAAGATTTTACATCTTTTTACCGACGTAATAAAGTTATCCCAGTTATTTTTCCGCGCCTAGAAGTCATTAGCGCTACTTAGTATTTTCGGTTTAGCCAAGTGTATTGTTCATTCTTCTTCTTCTCTTTTTAGTTTTTAGTTTTTCATTCTTTTTTTTATTTTTTTTTATTCTTTCTCGCTCAAGGGCACCCTTTCCCTAACTGGGAAACGCGTACAATGGTTTCTGAGAGCGTAATTCAATGTTTAGATCCGAGGTCGAGGACCAATTAACGAGACTTCTTTGTTCTTTGGGGAGGAAGTACTAAGTTTTTCAATTTAGAATCCGAACGGTAAAGGAAAGCGAGCTTCGCTAGCTCAGGAAGCGTAATTCCTTTTTGCTTCTTCTTCTTCTAGACTCAATGATTTCGAAAGTTCTTCAAACTCTCTCTGTCCGGAAGTGAATAACCGACGTCAATTACACAGAGGAGTATCGACCAGCTTCAACATTCAACATATCTCGGAATTTTTGCGTCTTTGTTTCATCGACAGACACAAGTTTCAACTTCGGTGTTGATTGGACGAATGAACTGCTGAAAATACTCGAAAGAATTCACTACCGGGTCCTCAATGAACTTTCAATACGGTATTTAACCCTCCAAGGGATCGAAACGTCATTCTGTTTGCGTCCCTTCGAAAAGCTATTCGTGTACTTCTATCGCACAGGCTATACCTATATACACTTGGGTTAAATACCATCTGCGAATTTCGTCTATCGATCGACGTGAAACATTAATTGACTTTCTGGTAGCCGGAAGAAGAAGAAGAAGAAGTGGTTTTAAAGAGAAATTCAAGGCGACGACACGTAATGAAGTGACGCTAATTCAAAGCAGGGAAAAACGTTCTTCTGATTTCTAAAAAGTCTGATAAAACTCAGTTTTCGGGTTTACATGGGTACCGTTATACGGCCAGGAGTCAGCCTTTCTCGTTTCCTCACTTTCTCACTTTCTCAACCCAATTTTACCTTTTAAGAGTTCGCGGATTGGGGTAAACTACCGGCTCGATTACTGACGAACACTATGCCTAAAATTCGTAAGAAATTGATTCCTGTAAGGAAGAAGCTTTCGATTTCGTTGAAAATAATAAAGGCGGAGAAGAACCACGACTGCTTCTTGCTTCATTCGTATTTTATCAGATTTCAAATCATAAGGAATAAACTGGGTATTTTTCTTCTTGAAATTAATTACATGACTAGGATATTACAGGGCATTAAAATTACTGTCACACAATTAATAATTTCAATCTTCTTTCGCCAGTCCAGTGAGGGGTATAATACTTGTTAAAACTTTCTCTTTACCATTCGCCTCTTACCTTTTTTTTCTTCTTTTTTTCCTCTTACTTTATTTCAACTTTGTCGAAGAAATCCCTACGCGTAACTTCCTCCCTTTCTCTCTTTATTCCTTTATTTCCTTTTCCCCCGCACGAATATCAAACGGATAATTATATATTCTCGAACAATTATTAAACGTATTTTATTTCGGAGACGATACTCTGAGCGAGAAACCGAACAGCAAATTGAATGGCTTTAAAAATTGGGGGGAAAATAACCTCCTCTCTTCTCCTACCCCGTCGTTCTTTATATACTTATACTTTCATGTCCTTAAATCAGACGTATTTTCATTATACCACACCGCTCCCTATTCTGCTGAGTCAGCCGTAGGTACGCTTCTATATACATCTATAACCGTGGAAATTTACTCCCACGTAGTTCTCGTGATTCAAGAGGCATGAATTATGCCCTAAAATTAACCTAATTCGTACAAAAATACCAATCGTGGTAAAAGTTTCGTTATTCGATGACCCCGCGGCCTTCTGACGCTTAGATTTCGCATCAAATTACTTCCGGGGGTTTATCAAACTCCGAATTAGTTCACCATGCCCCCCAGCACCCCTAGGGATTAGTTGAAAGGACGTCGCGTATGTGTTAATACGAATTTGAACTTGGCTCGCTCTCGCGTTACCTTGGATCATATAATTCTCCGCCGAGTGTCGAGAGCGTGTTCAGGGGTTGGTGGGCGCCTAAAAACTGCAATCAACTCGACTTCCTCGCTTCGCCAGGGTCCCTGAATTAATGATCGCTGGTGAGGCGGCGCGGGTGTTGTACGGAGTGCGAATCACCCCGCCGAATTTTCGACTTCTATTTTAGATCCTGACTAACACGACTCCGAGTTGCGACTGGATCCTCGTGAGATTAAGAGTAAGAATAAGAAGGAGGAGGAGGAGGAGGAAAAACAAGGTGGGTATTATCCAAAGCGCGAAACCGACTGAACCGTAGATAATTACTTTGCGAACTAATTATCTTATCGTGACAACACAACGGCCTAAGACTGGGACGAGTTCTTTTATACAGTTTCCGTTCCACACCCATTTATCGTAATTATTTTCGCCGAAGGATTTTGGGATCTATAAGTTTTTCGAAATCCTTTTCCGGCTAGAATTTTCGACGCCGGGTTGTCCTTAGTCTCCTTTATTCGGGTGCATGGTTCGTTGAGTCTCGCACCTCGAGGATGACGAAATGCTTTGTTTTATTTTCCGCAAATACGGGTTCCCTCGCGATTGTCTAAGATAGCGAAAAAAGGGAGGATAAAAATTACTCAGACTTCACTTCGTTCACGATTGACACTCGTCTCTATCGGAGTAAATATATCTCCTGGTGCGAGGCTGCAGGGCGTTGAGGGAATTTGAGGAGAGTTCTTTTCTTCTTCTCTCTCTCTCTCTCTTGCTCGTCTTGCCAAAAGTATGTACCTACCCACCCACGCCTTCGATCATCCAGTCGAAAAATATACCTCCTGTAATTTCCTGCCCTTCGAGTGGAATAAATTTAAGCGCAATGTTTACCCGCTTGATAACAACGTTTTGATCTCACGCTCGAAGAGATCTTTCAATTTTTTACCGAAAAATGAAAATAAAAATAAAATATAAAACAAATAAAAAAAAGGAGAAACTTTCTTTTTATCCCAATTTTTTTTTTTTTTTGATTTCCTCTCGTTTCAACAGATATTTCGTACATAGGCGGGTATACGATATTATATTTGTGCATCAAGCGAAAAACACGGATCCCGACTACCGGGATATATTTTAAAACAAGGTAAAGCTCTCAGACCCTTTACAGTATCTGGTATTAGCCGGCCAGCCAGCCACCCAGCCGGCATCCACCCTATAAGCAAAAAGGTGAAAACCCTTGATCGATGAGTGGAAATGGAACTGCAGGATTCCCGAAAAACGAGTGCCAGCTTGAGGTCCTTATAGCGAAGAAAAAGTATTTCGAAGAAGAGGATAAGAGGGAATCGAAAATCTCCGGAGTCTGATCACGTTTGCTTTTTTCTTCTCCTTTCCCCCTTTCCTCTATTTTCTTATCTTTGATGTCGTTTCGTCCGGTTTACTGTTACTGTCCGAGATCGATAGATTTCAATCTGATTGGTCCGCCGTTTAGACATTCGAACTGACTGGAGCTGAGAACGATGATTGCGTTAAGGGAGGAAATAGGAAGAAGGAAGAGGCGGGGACAAAATCACCTTAAAAATATATCCGGGGTGATATCCGACTGCTTAGTTTCCTCGGGGTAACGTTGTTTACTCCATTAATGTATCGAACCATTGTCACTCACCCTACAGGCGCCAGCTACTTTGGCCAGAGTGTTTCTTGCCTCCACTTCGCGAGGAGGAGAAAAATGTAAAATTCCCGCAGGCCTCTGGAAGCCGTCGATATTACCAGGGAACGGAAGGGAAAGAGTCGCTTTCAGATTCCGACGTGTAATGAAAAATGAAAGCCGACCAAGACCGGGACGGGAACTACGATGACGATGATTGCGGCGAGGGCAGTTTGGGACCCGGTTTTCAAAAACACGAGATCAATACACGCGATGAAACGCGGTAGAAGTTTGGTAAAAGAAAAAGCGGAAAAGATGCGAAAACTTTCCCCCTTCCTTTCAGAGTTGTAGAATGTTTTCGAAGCATAAATTCAACGGGATTCTTCTTCGTACCTACCCGCGCCCCGAAGAACCCGAAAAGTATTTTAATCGATACCGCGAGATTTAGCCGAGGTTGAACGTCCTTTTCGCATAGGCGGCTGGACGGAGAAGATTACGAGCCACAAGTCTCATAAACAAAGGTCATATCTAATCCGGGAATAGGAATGAATCCGGAGTTTCAGCCTCGTTAATCTCTTCCCAGTTCGCCGATCTCTGCAGGCTGATGTTGAGGAAGAAAAAGAAAGAGGATAAGACGAAGAGGCGAAGGACGAGCCGAGCTCCGACTGTCCCTGGGTTAGTTCAGGTTTAGGTTGAGTCGGGTCATGTATCAGCGGCGTTGTCAAAATCCGGCATGTGCTCTTCCGCGAAGAGCACATACGTAGTAAATAGATGGCTTGGTTATGTGCCATAAGTGGTAAGAAGATCCTTCTGGCTGTTCGTCTGTCAGATTACAGGTCGTCCTTCGCCCCCGCGTTCCGGCCACGTTAAGTTCGTTTATTAGCGTGTAACCTGGCCCAAGGATGTCGTAGAAATATTCCATTTTCATTCCGGAATTCCAAAGAGCGAGGAGAGGGAATGCCTACTCGAACTAATCACGAGTTTCGAAGCAAAGTTTTACGACCTAAAGTACCAGCCGAGCCTCGAAGGGACCGAGGGATGTAAACGTCTCCCTATATAATTTGCAATAAACTCTGTTACCTCCGTAACGATCTAGCAGTTACCCGTCTTTTACCGAGAGAGGGGTAGTAAACAAGAAAAACTC
Source organism: Rhogogaster chlorosoma (assembly GCA_944452935.1). Classification (NCBI taxonomy): domain Eukaryota; kingdom Metazoa; phylum Arthropoda; class Insecta; order Hymenoptera; family Tenthredinidae; genus Rhogogaster; species Rhogogaster chlorosoma. The sequence goes on along the minus strand of OX101801.1, from coordinate 1,469,380 downwards.
ACTGAGGCGTATGCTACGTGGCGGAGAATCTCCTTGTAGCGAAAGATCACCGAGCGTGTAACCGGAATTTGGAATTGCGCGTGGATATTCGCACGCGGCGTTTAATGATTCGCGGAAAAAAACGGGAAATAATGAAACGGCTCTCGTTTTTCGCCGTGTACAGGGCGCCCGGGTCCGCGATGAACAATCGGAAAATTGCGTATTCCCAAGAGCCGTCGTGGCGAGAGGAGAACGAAAAAACGATCATTATCCGCGGCGGATATATCCGCCACGTATACTGTCGCGAGCACGAAATCCCCGCAGCATATGGGATCGGGCGTGGGAGTAGTGAAACAATTTAGTTCTCTCGATCTAAATTGCTAATCACTTTCACGTCGCCGCCAATCAACGCGTATATTTTAATCGCAATAAAACGTGGATGAAATTTAAGTAAATATATAATATATGTGTGTGTACATGCTTCCTTTGATTCTGTAAGACTCTGAACGAGACGAGGAGATTTTCAACGATTCGCCAGGAAGCCTGGACGGGACTCGTCATCCCACTCGGACCCGTTCCTCTCTAATTGGTTTTCCCTGTACCAGAATCCCGCCTAGCCAACAGCTCGCCATTTCCCCCGATGGTAGGTAGTCGTGGAGCCAACGACCCGTCCGAGTTGGTAGCTCGTAGCTGGGCTACAGAGGCCATCAGCAAACCGGTAAACAGTCATTAGCGGACCTCTGTGCCAGATAGGACTATACGATTCGTTTTGGCGCGAATATATATCGACCGTTCCGAGCTATTCGAAAGCGCCCTGGTTTCACACGGGGAATTTTACGCCCCGGTGTTATACGAGACGCGGGGTAGTTTTATATCGGCGAAATGATCATTGGCGGACTACCAGAGCGTGAACGTACGAACGTCTGCAATTCCGAGCTGCGTGATCCCCCCATTCAACGGAATTCCCCGCAGCCTGACGCGATTAGAACAAAGAGAGTTTCTCCGCGGATTTAAAGAGCTGTGAATTCCCTTTGTCGTCACGGGGCTTCGCCTCTTTCCTCCGGGATCGTGAACTGCAGGTCTTTTTCTGAGAAGAACGCGGGCTCGCGATGCGGAAGATAAACGCAGGTTTCCACCCCTAAAAATACGCGGGGCTTAATTCGCTTTATTTTAACCTGCAGCACGGGTCAGGGTTGAGGCTAGTTATTGATGAATCGACCCCGGCGAGAACGGGGAAAGAGTTTTTCCACCGAGCTTTTCCGGCGCTGTGCATGGGTTGTTATTGAAATCGGATGAATGGTTACGAAAAGGCAGATGAAAGCCGATAGCCGCGGCGGACTATTGCCGGGAAAAAAGTCTATCGGGGAGTTTTCATCGTGTATTCCGCCCGCCCATTCCCGCTCGTATTTCCAGGTACAATTCAACGCGACAAGTAATTTATCAAGGTGAATAACGCCGAGGTATCGAATGAATTGACCAAAGCGTTCATTCACGGCTCCATACACGCCGGGGTCATCAAGTAGGTTTTTGACCCTCCGGCTCGGGCTCGATCCCGACCAGCTCTTGGGCGACGATAAAGCACAGTGAAGAGACGGTATAAGCTTAAATAAAACAGAGTACATAAATCCAAGCGGGTCAGAGGGTTGCCCAAACGTTCGGCTGCAGGATATAGCCGCGCTTGTTATTTCTCATTTTCCTTTTTTTCCTTCGCTCTTATTTTCCGCCTACTTTATCTCTTTCCCAGCCGCGGTATTCCGTCACGGATTGCCAAACATTCGCCTTGACTCAAGGGCGAAATTTTTTTTTCAGCGGGCAGCTAGACGTAGAAATCGCTTCTACTATTTATCCGGCGATAATTTCATTAGGGAGGATTAAACCCAGTCGTCGAAACGCGCGTCGAGGCGCGCGAAGCACACGAGAATCAGTAGTAAGAGTCGAGCACGGGTCAGCCGAGAACGCGACGCGCCCCACTCGACTTTTACTACTTAAAGTGCGCGGCGCTCGACTCCGCCGTCTGACGGGACGCGTCTTGATCTACTTAGCGGATAGAGAGGAAATGCTCCAGCCTAGAAATATAGGAATATGTATGTGGACAGGAAACTAGGTTATCCGAAAATTTCGCTTGTCATACGCAAACGCTCGTGTAGTCCTTTAATCCCGGTGCAGTAGGGCTGCGAGAGAGCCGAGCCAGAGAGACTTATCAATTATCGGGGCTCTTTTCAGTTTGACAAATGGTGTAAACCGGCCGTTTTATCGCGACTCTCGCGTTTATTCTTTCTGTTTTTTTTTTTTTTCTCTTATCAAAAAACCAATCACTCAATTCTGACGGGCAGCATCCCGATGCTCTTTTCAACCCTAAACCGCTCTCTCTCTCTCTTCATCCCCTGAATTAATTCCATCGATATATGCGAGGAGTCACGTCACTCTCGACGGACAACGGTTTGCTGTATCCGACTCCCATGTATTCGATAATCGGTACAGAAATTTTTACCGTGTATTGAATCGATTTTAATAACTTCCGGGCATGCGGTTGCTGGGAAGCATTTCATGCCGCAAATTATAACCGAGTGCAGCGACGGCTTGGGGCTTAGACAAAGCTTGAATCCCCGGAGGGTAGATTCCGTGTTTTAAAATTCAAACGAACCATTCAATCCCCGACTTTATAGCTGATTATTCAACTCCTCGTGGCTTGGCATCAGCGTTTGATTCTTTATCATCGTCAGTGTCTGTGCTGACGGGGTATATGTATAGAGTTTTCTGAAAAACGCGATGGCGTGTCGAGGCGGTATTTTCTGCCACGAGAATCGAGTTATAGCAGAATTTCAAGAGTCTTTTCACGTCGGTACTCCGACGTAATGTTCTCGCCGATTTTTACGACCGGACAGTTTGCACGGAAACTAGATATATGCTCACGCTAAGGTCTGCGGAGTGATTTTTTTCCTCTTTTCCTCTTTTCCTTTTCATTTTCATTCTTTCTTTTATCAAATATTCTAGGCCGTGGAAATAAGCCGTTTTATTTTCACGTCGATTAATCCGGGGAGATGAGTCGGATTTTTAAAGCCGTTTGGCCACTGGCAACAAGATAAAGACGAAGACGAATACGAGGGAGAGTCGAGAGTGGAGAGCGAAGAGGAGTAGAAATAAAGAAGAAAAAAAAAAAAGGCAGCGAGGGGAGAACAAGACAGAAATCATCTCTAACCCTTGAGAGTGTTTCGTGGCGAGGAATAATTTGCTGGATTTTATTTGGAACTGTCTCTCGCTCTCTCTCTCTCTCTCTCTGGCAGAGCAAGTGTGCAGAGGATAAGACTTTGACAAAGTTTCGTGTTTTTTTTTTTTATTTTTATTTTCATTTTTTATTTCCTTCGTATTCTCCTTCTACTTCTTCTTCTTCTTCTTGTCTCCAAATCGATTAAGCAATTCACTTCACATCGGATGGAAGAACTTTAAGATTAAAATCTTACGACGTGCTCTGACAAACTTATAAACATAGTTTTATACCGTAGATATACCCAGAGAGAGAGAGAGAGAGAAAAAAAACTTTTTCTACTGCCGGCGGGGAAGATTTTACAAAAGATAACTATATTATATTTTTCACGAAACGAAAGCTCTTGGGTTCTTGGCAGAAAGAAATTTTTTGCCAAGTTTCATTCGACTCGCTGCATAGGGACAGTCTTTACGCCTCTTAACTTACACCTTATTGATTATTCTCAACGAGAATAAAAGGAAAGAAAAACACTACGAATTTCTACAATACTTGACCGCAATGCGACCCCGACGACCGTCTGAAAATCAAATCGATTCCATCTGTCTAACGACGCGTGAAAAAGGGTTTTTTTTTTTTTCTTTTTCTATCTGGTAAGCAATACCAAAAGTGAAGAGGACTATTTGTACAGAACCTTAGCGTAGCTGCTGCTTCGAATCAGGCTAAGTGCACGTCAATCCGCACGTGACTTGTTGTCAGTATAACGTCCACCCTTTTTTCTTTTTTCTCCTCTTTCCCTATTCTTTTTCTCAACTTTTTCCGTCATACTCTCTACTCTCTGCGGATTTACAGACGTCGTATAACACTGAAATGAAAAATTTTCCAAGGCAGAAGTTAGCGGCTACTTCTTTTCCCCCTTTTCATTTCCTCTCCCTTTCACTCTCCGATCGAAGCGTTCGCAATGAAAGACGAGTTTTACCAGACCCAGGGAATTAATGCCTTACATGAAATTGGCTACGACATATTTTACAATACGGCAACTTGTTGACTGCTGTATCGAACCTCGATACAAAAGACAATTGTCAACATCATGACGAGATTAGTTGGGGTAAGAATTTTCATCGAATTCCAAGTAAAGCGTATTTCGATTTAATCTCAATCTCCCTTTCTTCGGGATAAGGATACTAGAGATTAATATACTTATTTACATCATTTTATTTCACTTCTCTCAATCGACGTACGTCTCTCCTAATTCTCAAGCTTCTTATTCCTGGTTACGGTCCTAAAGGAGACAGGGAATGCGATGCTTCCTTTGGTACAAGACGCGATATGAGAATCTTGCTCGTGGAAATTCTCCCCCGTTTAGTCTGAATATACATATTTATCGTCGACTCTCGGGCAAAGAATGGTATCTCTATCTCATTACGGTTTGAACTCTTTAATCCCTTCCGATTATACGTTTTTACTTAGGGCAAAGCGAGGCTCTTCGACGAATCTGTAACGGAGACGATGCCTTCGTCTCTCGGTTCCCTTAACAGTACCAATTATTTTCCCCCGTCTTTTATCCCAGCTATCAGATCAAAATCTCGACGAGTAATATAGTAGGTAGGTACGACGATTTCCCAAAGTATTGTCAAAGTTTCCCTTATCAAAGCGATGAAATATACCTACGCGATTCGTTGGAAATAAGGCAAGAGAATTATGAACATTGGGGATGGTGAATAAAAGAGAGAGAAAAAAAAAAAAGTAAAAAAAAAAAGGATTTGTCGCTTCGAAACGATAATTTATTCGTAGGAATGAAAAGTTTGGAAGAGGAAAAGAAGAGAGAAAAAAAAAAAAAAAATACCTACATACCCCCTGCGGAACTTTCATAATTCCCCATCAGGCAAAGTTCTGATTCCGGTTAATTAATTAAAATGAAATATCTGTCAGTCTCAGTCTCAGTCTCAGTCAGTCAGTTTCCATTAAAATCATTCAATTCATGGCGCGACGACGGCGGCGTCAAAAGTCGTCAGAGTTCATTTGCTCCTCGGCAATAAGTTGACGACTAATGAAAATACGAGTCTCGTCAAAGATACGTACATCCGGAAGTCCGCGTGCTGATAATACTCGATCACGCGAAAACGTATTAATAATGCTAATTGCTGACGCGTCGTTCGGTCAAAGTATAATAAATAAGGGTTGGTCTCGGATTATGAAATTCATAAATTTAGAAGGCTAATGAAGCCTCGGTCCCAAGGCGGTTATTCCCGTGGAATAAAATCGCCGCTGTGAACCAGCTCCGAGTCTAGTAATTAAGAAAATAATTAAGCCACATGGGGGCGCGGGGGCGATCCTTATCAATAAGATATTTGTCAAGCCCGGAGGGATTGGAGCTGATCACCGGATCACCGGATCCCGAAAATCTGTATCTCATCGAGACAGGAAGTGACAGGAATAAATTACACCTGCCCTGCAGGAGGGCTGATTCGTTTGCTCCGTCGTTTCCCGCCCGACGTAAATGTCCGTCGCGATTTCCCCCGGCATTGTAGGAAATTCGAGCAGCCCTTATAACACCGCGTACCTACTTCTTCTCACCCCTCTCATCGGCTCATAGAAATTTGGGGAAATCAAAGCGGAGAATTCGCGAGGAGAGATTCGAAACCTTCGCGGAATGCGCCCTGCAATGCTTCATCCCTCGACTCGAACTGTAGTACAAAACCGGAGGGAATTGCGCGGATTATCGCAGCGAAGTCAATTTCATTTCACCTCCCAACTGCTGTACACGTATACCTATAACTCGACGATGAAAGTTATGCCGAAGTTATACACGTAAACCGTAACGGAAGATAACTTTTGCGTACTTTGCGGGAAACCCTTTGATCGCATTTGGCGTAGGTACAGATATTGTACAATTTTCACGTCAAGAATGAAAAGAAGAAAAAAACCGAGAAATCATCTCCCAGGAATATACAGACGGATTATCTCAAATCGAGTGAGTACTCACAGATTGTAAAAGCCTGACTCGGGCTGTAAGCAGCGCAGAGTTAAAGTTCCGGCCAATTTTCCCGGCATCAGTAAAACGGCCCGCTGCTTTTTGAGCACTCGGTAAAAGGCGGGGATGGGGCTCCTAGTTGATGGCTTTTCTCAGCGATTTGCCAAGCCGAGGTCTGCCTGATGCTCTAAGACTCGCCTCGAGGGTTGAGGCTACGAAGTGGCCGAGGAATTAGCAGAGTGGAAGACGGAGACGAAGAAGAAGGCCTGGCGACCAGAGCGGGGAAGAAAACGCTCGGGGTTTCGCAAGGCGCCATTTTGAAAGAGAAAATTCCGCGAGATTTTTTTCAACAAAAATTTCATCGACATCGGGGAGGATTGCAGTCCTTTCGTCTGCAGGCCTTGCAGTTTTCAATCCGACAATGAGATGGTGTTTTTATTATCATCCCACGTGTTTAGGATAATTTTTCGCCGGTTTCGTTAATCCGCTTATACAACGACGTCGGCCTCTGCATGTAGTTAATTTATAATTAGCCATCCAACCCCCTCGACAACCCTTGCAGAATATTAAAATCTAATTTTCAAATTACGTCTCCTTTCCCAATTTAAACGGTGATTAATACCGCCTCGATCCTCGCCAGGCTTGTTTATTTATAAAGCGAAAAATGAGAGGATTATTTCAAGAAACTAGAAACAGGATTTCAAGACGAGGTAAAATTATTCCGACCTATTCTTCCCTGCCTTTACACCCTTAGGAGTGATTCCCGTCGATCGCAGGTTCGGGCATGGAGTTCGGTCTATACTTTGAAGATCGTCGTCGTCGTGGTCGTCGACTAGCCCGAGTTTAGAACGAAATCAAACTTTCCGTGACAGTCGGAGTCGGGGACGAGATTTCGGTCATGTGTGCCGCGTATTTGAGGGAAAAGGTCGTTCGGCAGTGCACGGACGACGTGAATACACTACACGCCCACAGACCTATGCTCGCACGTAACTATAAAGGAGGGTTGAAGTCACGTCGTTGAATTTTAACACATGTTTCATGTACCCACGTATACATGTACGAAATAAAGGAGAATATCGCCAGGAATTGGAGCAGAATATTTCCTCGTAGGTGTTAAGTCGGACGTGACTTACTCTCTCGATATTTACGAGAGAGAAAAAGGGTATTTATGGCCTTGTTTGGTAGCTATCCAGATTCCGGAGCCGTCGAAGTACAAGAAAGCAGGGATATTCTCTCCAAATTCAACTAACCTTCGAGATATCATTACATGTGTCGTTGCTGCAACTAAATATGTTTTTTTTTTTCCTCTCTTTTCTACCCCTAGAGAATATAAAGCGCATATGTATGGTGGACCCGTAGAAATAACAACCAAGTGGCTTTAGCCACGTTGCGTTGAACCGAATCGTTTTATCGATCTGTCGCGAGGATTCGAGCTTACCTACCTACCAGCCTCCTACCTATCCTTGCACGTCGGCTACGTCACCAAGCGACGCCAAACCATCGACGACTAATTGCCCAGAATGTCCCATTTCGTCGATGATCGGTACACACGGGTCTTGGAAATGGGCTTTCGTCACGGGTCATAGAAGCCCGTGACCCGGAGTTAAGTTTTTCGATTGACCCAACGGGTGGAAAGTTTAGGGAACTACACGGAAAGAAATTTTCTTTAAAATGTACTGTTAAATTAACGAGAAAAATTACCGGACTGTATTGTAATCGTGGGACGCTAGGGCGCTGCTTTACCATTTACTATTAACAAAAATACTTTTTAAAGTTGTGTGAGTAAAATTTACCGGAGACTACTGTAAATTTTCTAGACAGGCGATTCTTACACAATTTTTACTGTAGCCCACAGTAAAAATTAAACTTTGATTTCTTATAAAAATTTCAAGTGTCATAAATTTATTGTAAATTTTATTAAATATTTTATTTTCTATCATGAATTTATTTATTGAGAATTTTATTAGGTTATATGTCACTTTACATTTTTTATTTACAATACATTCAGTGACAAAAAAATAAAAAATCTAATTTAAATTTGTATGTACAAATTATATTCGGCTAATCGACTTACTTCTAAGTTATTATTACTCAAATTTGTTTTATTAATAGTATTGGAATATCTTAGAAGAAAGAATAAGTATTCGCTTCAATCTTTCGCTGTTTGTGACATTTAGAAACAGACGACTGAAAACGACTGATACATTCAGCTTCTTCGGACAATCGAGATTGCAAGACGATTGCACCGCCACCTCCGAATTTGTGGACAATACCGTTGCTTATTTTACCGAAGACTCCAGTAATTTTTTCAGTAGTTTCAGTAAAAACATTTGATTTTACTGTAATTTTTAAGATTAAAATAGTAGAAATAACTATTAATCTAATTAATTTTTCACGTTTATTACTTTTTACCGGAAACTACAGTAAAAATTAATCGTACTCTTCTGTATTTTTTACATTGTATTTGTGAATAATTATTGAAAGAATTGTAATTAGATAAGGAATTGCGGGGCGTCCCACGTTTACTGTGATTTTAACGGTAATATTTAAAGAAAATTTCTTTCCGTGTACTTATTGAGAATCGTAGCCGCTGATTTCCCGGAACAATTTCGCGTTTGGATTCGGAAAACTTTTCAATTGATTCAATTTCGTCAAATGAGAGAAAATCCGGGGGCTGGAGAAGGGAGCGAAGGAGTTTAACGAATATAGACGCGTATAAACGCGCCCGTTCGATACGCGATTTTGGCATAATTGAATTCGGCGAGAAAATTGCGCGCGGAATAGTTGGCAAATTTCTGGCTATATACGCTTTACGATTTTAAGGTAATCGCGAAGTTTTGCCAAGTATTTAGGCCCCCTCTCTCTCCCTTTATCGAGGAGAGCGACGTGCCACCTGCTGCAGCAGCTAGAATAGGCGTGTGACGAATGATAAGATTGATTGGAAACGATCTCGTGCCAATTAATCCCGAAACGATCCGAGCCGGCTAGACTTATAGGGCGATTATTCATACCGTTGTAATAACACAGCCGGATCGGGTTTGTCAGGAATTCCGAATGGCATTAAGAATCGGAGCCCCGTTTCGGAATCAGTTTACTCGGTTAGGTACTAACGCCGGCTAAATCGTGATTGATTAATTATATAATTAATTGAAACAGTATTCGGGGTCGTTTGCCTTCAATTAACATCAAAGAAATTAGGATCGAGTTACTCGGCGAGATACCGACGCGACGGTTTCAATTTGAATTTTCAATTCACTTTGATAAAGAGGGAGCCGCGATGAGAGGAGAGAGTCGTTGCCACCGACTAGCGCACCGTCCCTAAATTAACAATTATAATTCTCACATCATCCCTTGTTGCGGTAGTTCGAAAAACGGAGGCACGTAGGTGCTCCCTCGATTCGCGCACGATTCCTGCTAAGTACCTTCCTAAGTAGGCATCCAGCGTTGATCTGCTGTTACTATTCACACACAATACGTATTCTGTATTCACATCCATCCCTCATTTTTATCATCCCTTTTAAACATCGTGAGACATCAAAGGCCTCGATCCGCCCCTGGAATAAGGGATAATAATTTCTCTATATGCCGAGGGTTTGTCTTCAATAAACCGTTTTCACTCGGATCGAGACGAGAGTATATTCCCAAATTTGATCTCATACAAAGCAAAATATCGACAAGATGTTAGCGTGTTTCTGCCTTCGTGGCTGCGGGGCAGCTAGGGATGAGAGAGGAACGGGGAGGGTTGAACTAGCAAAATATGCCGTGCAAAATAATTCACATAGCGAGCGGTGCAAACTGAAATATGAACATTTGTTCGCATAATTTTAACATGTCGACGGGGCGGGTCTAGCATTCGAAATACATAATTCGATAGAATCGTGCATGTAGGAAACACGTACGGAAGTTATCGTTGGACTGGGTTTCGTCGCGACTCGCGTTCGCTCTTCGATGATTATATAATCGCGTCTTTTATACAATTTTTGTTGTTGTTAATTAATCAATTAATGCGAACTAAAAATCATCGTGGCGATAATATTGTCGACCGGTTACAAAAGCACCAGAGACAACGTTCGTCGCGATTTAATTAGAGACCGCGGTACCGGTACCGCGGTTTGACTGGCGCGATTAGCGGACTCCTCGCACCTTTTATACCCCGGTTTTCGCGGCTGCGCTTTGGACGCTGTTACTCGAGCCCCGCGGCCTCTCTGACAGTCAGTACCGCTCCCACTCACCCTTATTTTCGCCAAGCCTCACCCAGCAGCAAATAGCAGACAGTCGCCACCCGGATTCCCCGATATCTTACGCGTTTTAGAGACCCTAAAGACAAACTTGGAAGTACTTGTTCTCGGCTTGTGGGACAATCCGGCGTGAAATTATCCGCCACTCTCTTCCCAAACTTCGGTTTCATTTGGCATCCTAGCTTTTTTCTCTCATTCTTCTCTCATCGCTTTCAGATTTCATTCCGGGATAATTTATAGGGACAATTGCGTTCGCTCTGAGAGACGGCGGCGGCGTAACGTCGATCTGCAAGTCACAGGGTGTAAACAACCCTTGGGCCCCGGGTAGCGAGTGAGAATTCCTCGCCATTATACCGGGACCGAGGACGGCAATCAAACCCTCTTCGTAGCATGTATGCGTCTCGTTTCGAGCCGGAGCTCGTATACCTTTTCACCGGGGAATTACGCCCCCGCTTTTACACGGGGCAGACCCAACGCGATGTCGAATTCGTTTAACATCTGCATGGAATTATTGCCGCGATAAAAATAGGAATTAAAGTGAAAATGGAGAGTCCGCTTATGTCGCACATTCGTTACAGTGAAATATTTTACAAGCGAGTCTCTTATTCGAACGGAATAATCTTCAATGTATCGTTTATACAATTGCGAAGTTTCTGGGACGAAATCTACGGTTTATGTACAGTAGAACCAGACTTTATACAGGCATGATAAATCTGTAGTAAATTGAAATTTCAAAATTGTTCAAAATTCGTGGAAAAAAGCTCGCCGCTTTGAGAATTACCGGGCGGCGAAATACCGTCGATATATAACGGACGGTCGTCGGGATAATGACACTTGTTCGAAAACACCTTTTCGCCACCTCCTTTCCTCGGACCCACGTAGGGGAGATTGGGATGAAATTCAATACTGGATTTAGAATTTATGAAAAATACTATCGAGGAGGAAAATTGGCGACTTCTTCAAACAGTTATTCGCTCGCGAAGAACCCCGAGAGATTATGCGGCCGGCGAAGTTTCTCGGCTAACTATATAAGAACGGCGATTATTTATCAAGTCATGAAGAAACTGGACGACAAACAACGTCATACCCACCCAGACTTTTTCAGAATCGAAAATTCTTTCGAATTTGATTATTTACACGCAAACTTATATCGGATGTCAAATCGACTATGTATATTCCGACGAACAAGTCAGGGGCGAAATTCACCTGCTCAATACTCAGGCTATCGTTTCTCGGTCAAAGTTCGAACATCCATTCACTCAAAGCTCTATTTGAGTTGATTTCAAGCGTTAATTTCTTAGACTGCCTATTTCGCCCACCCTCAACCTATACCTATATACATATCCTCAACCTGTTGAGATCAAGGGGATGATCGACTTTTCCACTCGCCTAGGAGCTCGACTGAGCAAGTATAAGGCGAGAAAGCTAACGATTTCGAATTTCGGATTTCGGATAGCCCTGTTTATCGTCTATGTCACAAGGTAGATAATCTCCGTGCAGATAGATTATTGAATGAATTAGTGTCTAAGTAGGGGGGAGGACGGGGCAAAACGGGGTAGGGGGTGAAATGGCCCGTTTTGCCCCATCCTCCTACTATGTCTAGAACGATGCAATGGCAATTTCGAAAAAAGATCTTCGTTATTATTGGATTCGATATACGAAAGATATGTGGATATAATAATTCGTGTGATAAATACACGTTAATTATATTATCCACGCATGTACCTACGCGATGATTACATGCATGTACAGCTATACCGACCTACACCGTGTGATTAAATCGTTGCACGACATAATCACAATCCGCATCTAACGCGTAACTCTACCGGTTATTTTCCACCGTCTATACGCCGAGCTGTATGTAATTAATAATTATAGAAAACTCGTTAACGCTGGTGTACAGCTAATATCCCTGATGAAACTCTGTATCCATGGATTACCGAAATATTACACGGGATTTAAATCGGATCATTATTCATTGCGATCCGATTATTGATAGACAAAGAAATTTCTTACATCCGGTTCAAAACCGCGTCTTTGCGGTTTAACGCGTAATTAAATAACGCCGTTTCTGTAAACACGTAACGAGCGAAGTTTCAAGAAATGTGAATCATGGCTGACGGTACGATGGAACTCGGTGTGCGGGGTTCACCGTTCTGCAAACTACCACGCAACTTTAACTATTATGCATATATCGACTGCAGGAGAGTTCATATACGACCTGCCCAACTACCTTACACTTTACCTACTCGAAACCCCGGGTATATCTATAGGCGTGCAATTTACGATGATTTCATCCAAGTCGGAGCACTGAATTTGACACGTGTAACAGACGAGACCTTTAATTACATCGTCGTCAAGCCAAGACGCGATACCTTCCGCATACAGCAGAATAGTTAGACTTCTGAAGAATAGACAGTAAAATATTGCTGTTTATTGCTCAAGATCTACGTCGCTGAAATATTATAAATCGAATCTATCGAACAAGAAAATATCGTAAAAAAAAAAATTTGTCGAAATCAGCAGACGTAGAATAAAATCGAAGGAATCTATAACGGATTTTTATGCATTTTAAAACGCTTTTGAATGATATACGTTCATATTTATTAATTTCCACATTTTTTACACGTAAGTTCAAAATTCAAATCGCGGTAGAATCTGCAGCTTAAAAGCGAATGAATCTAATGAATATTTAATGAGAGATGATCGTCTGATGATATTCATTACGAATTTACTGACTTCAAGTATCCAACCCCTGAATAGATTCATAAACGTTTCAAACGAATATCCGGAAAGATTAGGGGGGGAATTATTTCTGACGATCCTCTTAAAATTGCTCTCTTGTTTATTGCGGATGAGATCAAGCATGTAGAAATCTCGGGGCACCCTTTCGGGTTTAATTTCTGTTTTACCGCGCTATCGCCTGTCCAGCACTGACCTATGGTCACGAGCTGACTGCAGCGGATATCACGAAGACTTTCGAGACTTTTCATCTGACTGCAGCTCTCTCTCGTTGATAGGATTTTTACACTACGAGTATTGGACCGAGCGGCTGATGGTTCGCTTTGACTTCGGAAGGTAAAACTAAGGGCGAAATAATGTTACCGTCCGATCGTATACAAGCGGCGAAATTTATCTAGTAGTAAGGGTCGTTTGCTGCTGCGGCAGCGGAGATTGGAGAGGAAATTGGAATTTTTTGGCTATCTATGAGTCAGTGGAAATTAAAAAAATACAAAGTACAAAATAGGATTTCGGGATGTTCACAGCGAGAGAATCTAGATTAGGGTGGAATTTTTTTTTTTGCTTCAAAACGGGTTGAAAAATTTTCATTTAGGTACAAAAATACGCCTGTTCAAATTTCAGCTCAATTCATTCTCAGCTTATTATAAAAATCAGAAGAAGAAGAAAAACATTTTTCCCATGTTATTCGTCTTAATTCTGATATTAATTATAAAAGGTAAAATTTTAACAGGCATATTTTTATACCTAAATGAAACTTTTCAACCTATTTGAAAAAAAAAAATATTATTATTTTTTTCTTGAAATACCCCAATCTAGATAATTAGTTGAGGATAAAAAAATGTGAATGAAATTTTCCCCCAGGACAAACCGTTTAGGTGCTACGTCTTGTCAAAGTTCGTATATAAACGCTGCAGATGTAAAAATCTGGAGAGTCATATATAGTGTTCCGAAACATTAGAAGCCGGATAAGAACAATGGGGAAAAAAATGAGGCGCGTCAAAATAACGCAAAAATCGAACGACCTACTAGGTAGAGTACGGTAGTGTCGGAGAGACTCGTAACTGACTGAATAAATTCATTAAACGTCTAATTCTATGAATTTTACAAATTTATAGTCTTTTAGGAAGTTTAGTCATAGTTCCAGACCTGAAATACATTCTTTCGTCGATTATCCCTTCGTTCGTAATCCCGATAATTTGTTTAATAATCAATTCCATTTATTACACGATTTGATTACGGCGCCTAATAAATCGACATGTATAGGATAAGCGCGGGTTACCCCATACTCCAAGGTAAACTATGACGTAGCATATGCCTTCTTGATCTCCCGTCCACCCATTGGCCAATCCGGATCGCAAGCTCAACCGCAGCAAATACGATACCCATGATCCCCCCGCGGCGGGCCTATCAACGGTTAGTTCTTCTCGACGGCGGGGACGCGGCAACATCTCGGTTGCACACTTCGCGTTAATCGCAATTAAAAAGGCGATTTATCGGTGATTATGCATATCGGATCTTATCGGGCATTCAAGTGATTCGAGTAGGGAGCGAAGTCAGTGAAATCGGCCACCGAACAAACTATATTCCGTCGTTTATGAGACCGCGAAATTCACGGTTGCCCAGCTATTGCGCTGGGAACATGGCGGCGACGAACTCCGCATCCCGCCAAAACTTTTTTCTCCTTCGTTTGTTTTCGTGTCTAACGATCATTTTACGCGAAAAATGTGTATTGTGCTTAGTGTCGTGACAAGCCTATCGTATATCAGTGCAGGGGGTAGCGTAATTATACCTATAACCCCCCCCCCCCCCCCCTCCGTGCCCCACTCTGCGTATCGGTCCCGAGTCAGTTGCATCAGCCCGGGGTAGCAACAGGTACGTGCGTCGCTTTCTTCCCGCGGATACAAAGTAAACGGGTTATTTGTCTATGAACAATTATTCGGGCATGTGATTCGTGCGATTAATTATTTCGTGAGTTGGTTAAAGTCGGTGAATTTGGCTGGTTAACGTCGGTTGTAATATACTCGTGAAATTGCGAAATTCGGTTGTTTAGACAAAGTGCCGGCCAGAGGGCAGCAGCGGGCGCGGACCCAAGTCACAATTGAACAAAAGTTTTCTATCGTTTATTCTGGCCGGAAGTTTTATTGCTTGTTTCAAAGGTGTAGATGATATAATTCTCCACAGGAATATAGTGTGAAAGATTAAGTGAAATTCGTGGCATCGCCAGGGTATGATAAAGTCGTTTGAAAGTCAAGTTTGTTTACATCTGTACGTGAGCTAACCGCCATGCTCAGTCCTTTCTATTATTCATTCAGCAAAACTAGACCCTGCACTGAATAATTTTATTTTCTCCCGTTCCGAGTAAGTAAATTCTTATTTCTTTTCACACGTTTCGTAATTTTCGGACTTTTGTTTTTCGTGTCGAGTGAACTGAACGTGCATATTCATTGTTAGCTTCTCGAATAAATGTAACGTATACTACGTCGGGAGTGTCGATTGAAATCTTTTTCCGTCTTAAATATTCGAAATCGCGCGATCGTAATAAGAAGAGACTGTGTAAGCAGCGTTGGAGATTCTTCCGAGATTTTATACTACATCGACGGTGCAGATGAAGATCGCAAAAAGGAATATAAATATATCTAATATCATCGTATAGTGAGAGAAATTTTCTCTAAATTTAATCCCCCGTGTGAAAGCCCTCCCCACGTATCATCATCCAGGAGAATCTGCATCGAAAGTGAAGTGTTTTTAAATCTATCCACACTATGAAATACCCTTGCATATAAAATATCAACCATTTATTTCATATTATCAACTGTAGCTCGCGAATTCATCTGTACAGATTATCAATATTGATTCTCATTCGTAATTATTTTTTCTATACGATCATTTTTTTCTCCGATTAATAATATTTGTTCAATTCTTCGATTTATTCCATTCTATTGATCAAGATCGATAATATAATTGAATTCATTACAAAATTAAGCTCTTTCTGTAATTCATTCAGGAAAACTTTACCCTGCATTTGAATGGTTTATTTTCTCCCGTTCGGCGTGAATAAATTTTTGAGTGACACAAACGTCTTTGAATATAAATCCAAAATATAGAAATGAAAGTTTTTCTTCTCTAAATCCATGCCTCGTATACGTCTAATACGTATACATATAATATTATACTGTGTTTAAATAGTGGAGTGTATTTAAAATCTACCCACCGTATGGCATACCATACATATAATATATTCACAGTGCAGTGTATAATTTTCTATAAATTCAATCCCCCCTGTGAAAGCCCTCCCCACATATCATCATCCAGGAGAATGACCATCGATAGTGAAGTGTTTTTAAATCAATCCATAGCAAGGGCTATCCATGCATATAAAATATCCGAAGTGCATTTTTTTCTAGGTCTCATCGCCAATTAGGATTACATTTTATTGGACACGTATTCATCGTTCCTGCGGTGGTGAGCTTCGCTTGCGATATAGAAAATACGAACTATCCCTTTCTCTTATTCCTCTACCTCATTCTTTCTCCTTCTCTATCGCGTGGCGCGGCGGTACCATTTACTATTTCCATGTATAAATGTATCTCATGTTATCAATTATAGCTCGCGTTTTCATTTTTACAGATTATCAATTTTTATTCCAATTCATATAATTATTTCGCCTTTATATAAGATCAATTTTTCTCCAATTCAAAATATTTATTCAATCTTTGAATTCATTCCATTCCATTGATCAAGATCTATAATATACATATCAGTAAACGAACAGGGCTATGTGAACTAACCCATTCTCTCCCTACAGGCTACAGCTCTACATCTCCTTGGAAAAAGCATGAAAACTACACATAGTAAGTTTCCGCCACGGTTTGAATGACGAAGAATGTCTGTGTTGGTGCGAATGTCTAGGTATTGTCGCAGGATTTTCAGCGTTCGTTAGTACGAAGAACGGGGGAGTGTGTCTGAATGCAAGATGCGTGTCTTTAGCCTAAATATACTATCTCCGCGTAGGGTGGGATTGGGATTGAGGCGGGGGCAGGCAGGACGCGATAGTTTAAGGCCGTTCCGCATTATTCCGCGTCTTAAATCCACAGCGTCAAGTGATTGAGTCAAACCGGCGCTACGAGTGATCGGGAATAAATCTTACTTCGGAAATAAATGCATTCTTTAAAAATCGAAAACATCGCGATTATTACTTTCAGTTATACAATACTTCCTCGTTTCCATAGCCTCAGCACGCATAACCTACTACGTACTCGCTCCGCGTCGGCAAATATTCAATCACTTGAATGGGCAAAACGCTTCCCTGCACCTCTGTGCTTACGTGGGGTACAGAGGTCAGAGGTAAGCTGAGCTCGAAGAGGACGCCGACCGCCACGCTACCAGCCCCTCTGCTTTGTACATGTGTCTTTTTTCTTCCTTCTATTTATTTCAAACTAAACGTAATTATCTCCCACAAAATCCTACTACTTTTACGATTTCAGGTACATAATGGCTCCCGCTGAATTATACACGTTATTCTTTTTTTTTTTTCAATTAGCCACCAAATTCTCGAAGAAATTATTTTCAGATCTGTGAACCATTCAATCTATACCAACTTTATATTTTCCACTGATGAACCGTCGTTACAAAAGATCGTTACTCTTACCATTCGATCTCGTCGTTCAAAGTGTTTCCGTTTTTACCGACGCCAAACCCTCGCGATAAAGAAGCGACCGCTACGAGCAGTCGCATCTTTACCGGCTCGGCTATCTCTTCCCTTCGCGTTTCGTAGATCGATTGTTCGCCGCCAGAGTCGCACGGCCAACTCAAAGGTGGAATCAATCCGTATGCATTTTGTTTACATACATAAGTCTCGGTGTTCTTCGAAACTGAAAACCCCAAAATACGGTAGTGAAATAATGAGCTGGGGGGTCAGCGCCGAGGAGATGTGTCGCGCTTGCATGCGAGTCGACAGTGTCCTGTTACCGATGTACGACGGTCAGCTCGGCAGCAAAAATCTACCCGTTAAACTGGCCGAGTTGGCCTCAATTCAGGTTAGAATTTCGTTACGATCCAAGCGAGAGCCTGTTATCCGTCTTTCCCCACCTTCGCATTTGTCATTATTTTTATCTTACAGATTTACAAAGGCGATGGACTGCCGTCTAAACTTTGCGCCAAGTGTGCCTACAGAACGGACGCGTTTTACGATTTTAAAATACAAGTTCAAGCCACCGAGATCAAACTGCGGGAAATATTCAGCCAGGAAGACCCGCCTTCGATCAAGGTACCAAAAATCTCCCCCTCACGATTAACCGGCGTTTCAAACTCAATCAGATAATTTCTCTATGTGTAGGTCGAAGCGGCGGACGAAACGGTTTTTTATCAAATCGAATCCGTCCCGGATATCCAGAAGCCAGAAGCGGCGGTAGAATCCTCCAAAGAAGAAGAAGAAGAAGTAGAAGAAGAAGAGAAGCCGGGCTTGAATTACCCCGGATATTTAAACGAGGATAAAACCATCGAAGAATTTACACCCAAGTCTGAATTCCAAGAGATAGAAACAGCCGTTGAAGATCTGAAGTTAGACAGAACCGAGGAGGATGAAGTAGGCGATATATTGGAACCCGATGAGTCGGAGTATTCCGTCATCTATCTGCCCGAGACTCCGCAGAATGCTCTGCTCTCTGATAACGAAAGCTACGTGTTTATCGGGCCTGAAAACACGCCGGGTTTTCCGAGTCCGGAATTCAAATCCGGGCAGGTTAACAGCCCGGTAATATACGAGTCGGAATCAAAACGGCTGGCCTTTTTATTCGGCAAAATCGTCGACGGAGAAGACTCGGAAAGCGACGAGAGACCCAAGCCTGAAGACGAGATGGAAAACGGCGTTGAAAGCGAGGGAGAAGACTCGGACTACTTTCCCGATCCTAGAGACAACATTCTCGGCAGTCTTAACGACACTATAATCAAAATTAAGGAGATTAGAACTCCCGATGAAGGGATGAGCTTTCAGTGCACCTTGTGCATGCAGAATTACAGGGATCTCACCGGAGCCCTGAACCACATAGTCAATAACCACGTGCCAGCTACGGGCCCGTTTTTCTGCACAGTTTGCGAAAAGGATTGTCAGAGTCGCCGCGAGCTGAGGTCGCATGTGAAAGTTCACACGGGGCCGCTGCCCTACGTTTGTTTCATCTGCCAGAAGGCATATTCGGTGAAGAGGTACTTGAAGAGGCACATGGTCAGTCACGCGGATTTTTATCGTCATCGTTGTCCGAAGTGCGGGCAGAGATTCAAGGTGAAAAACGAGCTGGAGAGCCACGTGACTAGCCACATTCACGGGTCTCCGTACGCCTGCAGTCAGTGTCCCAGGGTCTTTAATCACAAGGGGAATTACAAGCGGCATTTGATCACCCATCTCGACCCACAGGGCCTGCATTTGCCCAAGTTTCCCTGCAATGTTTGCGGGAAGAGGTTCCTGAACAATCGGACGCTTGAGACTCACATGCGGGTTCACACCGGGGAAAAACCATTCGTCTGCAGTACCTGCAACAAGAGGTTCTCCCAGCAGGGGAACCTCCTCAATCATATGAGGATTCACTCGAATCCTAGAAGCTATACTTGCGAAGTATGCGGGAAACAGTTTAACCAGAGGTCCACGCTGAAGGATCACAGCCTGCTTCATACGGGTGAGAAACCGTACGTTTGTACGGTGTGCGGAATCGCGTTTACGTTCAGCGCAGCCCTAAGGAGACACATGTGGACTCATGCTAACGGGAAACCGTACGGTTGTGAAATTTGCGACGCTCGTTTCGTCGGCAAGTATGATTTGAAGAGACACATGACCATTCATAGCGACAGGCCTAGGTCTAGGAGAAGGAGGAATCAGAATGCGGAGGGTGATTTGAACTTTGGACAAACCGGCGAGGAGGCTCAGGCTAGAGACGGTGACGCTGATAATTCTGAGACTATACTCATCGAACAAGTACTGCTTAATCAGGATGTTACTCAAGTTGTTATTCAGGAGGAATCCGAGAAGGAGAATGTCGACGCTTTGTTCACACTTATTCAATACGGGGAATAATAAAACTACGTGACTTACTTCTTCTTGTGTATATAATAGATCGTGTAGAATTTAGGATTAACGTTCTTCTTCTTTTTTTTTTTCCTATGGATAAAAAAAACATCGCCGAAAAAATAAAGAAGAAAATAAAACACCACTGACTGACAGACAAATATATATGTATATGTATATATATATATAAACGTAAACGTAATTATTTCATAAATAAATTAAACGACAAGTGCCAACGATTGGAAAAAAAAAAAAAAAACATTCTACTTTTTCAAATCGGTAAAAATAAATGTAAGGAAAATAATTTCCATTTTTTTGTTGTTTTTTCTGCAAATAAATTAAAAAGAATGTTTTCTCTTTGACGTTTCGAAAATTCATAAATAAATAACTCCTCGGAGAAGAAAAATCTGAAGAAAAAAAAAAAAAAAAAAAAAAATGGTGAGGGAAAATCATTGGTAGAGTGTTGGCATGGAATACTTTTGCGTACTGAACAATTGTATATAGGTTTAACATTATTCTTCATTAGTATAATAGTAAGAATTTAATATAAAATATTTCACACATGCTATATTTATATCTGCTACTTTCATTTATCCATCCAAACCTTGTGTCTCGGCAGAAATCTGACTAACCGACTTTACCCGAACGGGGATTCTACGGCATCGCGATAGATGGTGCCGTCTGCACTCTGGCAAAGTGTAATCTTCGATTCGGTGTCGTGTTTTGTTTTTCTTACGTTTCTCATTCTTGTTTTCTTCCGTTAAAAAATCTGGCATCTAACGCGTTTATTCGCGAGGATTTTGCCTCGATTTCATCCTGCGAGACGTGAAAAGATGCGAAAATTGTCTAGAATCAAGGCATAGCGAGATGAAAACGATATACTGTGTCGGTCTCGGCGATTGACATTCGGAAAGATGCGCGTAGAAGCGACGCGCATGCGCGCTGTTACCGCGCATGCGCAGAGTGTCGAGTTTTTGTGACCCGCCATGTCGTGCCCACGCACGCAGCCCGCACGCGAAAGGCCGTAGGAGGCAGGAGGGAGCCGCCGTTTCGTTTATCCTGGGTAAGTTCGTTTACTTGAATCAGTCTGCACTGGCATGGCCACGAGGTAGCTCATCGTAGCGGCAACCACCTCCTCTATCACTATCTCATACACGCATAGACATAACCCTACATTCCGTATACCTACCCGGCCTCGCTACCCGCGGAGGGCTCATGATACCGCCGATAACAACGTAGCCAAGGTAGCCCCCACAGAGAGAGACCCCGAGCGCGTCTAAAATTTCGAGGTTATGTTCGGACACGAAGCGCGCGCGGTTTAACAACGCTACATATGTCAACGCTATTTACAACGCGCCAACATTTGATATTCGTTATTTACTACGCGCCGGGCTACCTTACTACCGCGTGGTGTGATTTGTTTATATTATATTATATCGCATCGTATTATATCATACTATATTTTATTTTATTTCATTATACTATACGTTCACATCGTGTGACAGTTGTGTTATTATATTGTGGTCGCGTTTCATAAAATCGACTTTTAATCGTTCGGAGAATATCGCCGATCTTTATTCAATAGTTTTTGTGAAACTTGACGGACTTATTTTTTCGATCTTTTATTTTTAATTTTTTTTTGTCAGCGACGATATTAGAGACATGGATGCACAGACTTCCCTCGTTCGAATGAAATAGTCCGAATTTCAAAAAACCGAAAATATTTGCGGTCGAATATTTTCTAACGATTTTCTAAAACGAACCGATTCCACATCGGTATCCATACTAAGCGGGTATATACCTACCGTTTTAGATGGACAACTCTGCCTACGTGCCGAACCATCTCGCACCGCCGTCTCTGGTCGTTTTTTCCCAAGGCGCGGGCCTCCCGGAGGCTCTGAGAATGCAAAGACCCTACAACCCACAAGTTAGTGGTTTTTTTCCCTAAGCCTTAACTAACTTAATATTACTTATAGCCTCGCTGGTATACTAAAACGAGAATTCGTTGTTCGTTCGCTAATTCGCCCATTAATAAATCATGTTATCATTATTGTCGGCGAAACGTTACCCCGCTGCACGAAGTTTCGAGGAAAATATTTCGTTTCAGTCTCATATTATTGCTGGATTCATTTTATCACTACTACTACTTCCTCTCCGTCACCGATTCTCCTGCTTCGCACGCGGTTTTCGCACCAATTTCATCCTTCATCCCTCAGAAAATATGATTTTCAATCAATGTTATCGCGCTCGCTTATCGGCACGTTATTATGCTTGCTTTAAACGCTTTGCGACGGCCGAGCGGATCGCTTGACCGTTTGGCAAAGTCGCGATTTTATACGACTCGAAATTTTGTCAACGCAATTTTCTGCAGCTTATTTTCTTTTAGTTTTTTTTTTTTTTTTTTTTTTTTTTTTGAAAATTTGACAGATGCATGATCGTTGGTGTAGGTGTTCCGTAGATTTGAACAAATTTTTCTCAATCTCAATCAGAGGAAAGATTCGAATCTGAGATAGAAGAGACGAGAAAAAATCCGCCCTTCTTACTCTGTCGATGATATTCCTCGACTCTCTCGTCCTTCTTAATCGGCAATTATCGTACGACATGGATTGATCAACTGTATTACAGTCTCGATGATTCCGAGCTCCATTATATCCGCGAGCATACGAGTCTTGTCACGCGATTTGAAAAAGTGTTTTGTGAACCAGTGCCTAATTAAAACCACAAAGTGCTACTGCAATATCATGTATATAGTGAATTAGTGAAGAAATGAAAGGGGAGAATCTGTCGTTGCTATGCACCTACGTACGTGTAACAGTTGATCAGTCCGTATGGAGTCGAAAAGGATTTTTGAAAAATGTATAATACCAGAGAAAACTCGTGGTTATGATTATTCGTTTTTCGAACGGACTAGCTATCCAATAACAATATAGCAACCGGCTTCGAAACGATCTGCAATCCCTTTCTTTTTTTTCTTCTCATTAATGTCAATCGACGATAAATCGGGTCCGATCGTCTCGAGGCCCGAGTTGTAGAGAGAGAAAAAAATGATATAAAACAAATAAATGCATCGACGAAAAAGCGAATATATACTGAGAGAGGTTGTGGGTGGCAATGAACAGTGGGGTTCGTTTTTCGAATCTAAGATTTCAGATACGAAAGAACTCCAAGTACCGTTCAGCACTGCGGCATCACTGGGTTATGGTTTACATCATATGCTCCATCTCCCGCCGCAGTTTCTACACCCTTTTGATCCTCGGTCGCCTTTCGGAGCCTTCCGGCCCCTAGGTCCATCGGCATTCGCACCACCCAGCAAATGTCTGAAAGTTGAGACCGGCAACACGACCGTGTCTTCCGGATTAGCGTCGATCGGTTCGCTTTCGAGTATGTCGAACATGTTCTCACCGACGCTACCTTCGTCCGGTGGCGGCGGCGGGATATCGACACCCTCAGGCGTTGGTCAGGGCGAAATTGCACCCCAAAGTCCGGCCGGTTCCGCTAGCCGTTCTCCGCCCGGGAGCGGGACTGGGGTTGGACAAAATCGGGGAAATACACCCGACGACGAGGATAGGGAGGCCAACGCTACACCGGGATCGGAAAACACCGAGAGATCGACACCGGAGGAAGGCAGACCTTACAGACGTGAGTTTAGCACTATTTTTACAAAAAAAAAATTTCGAACCTTGCAACGGCTGCGAGATCGACGATTTGATTTTAGGATTTTAGGATTTTTTTTTTAGAATCGTTTCGTTATCATTTTTCGGCGGTTAGAAATCCGTAGAATTTTATTTACGGTACGGATATATGCGGACGCGTGTTAAACGTGCGAAATTTCATTGCGAATGTTTTACGACTGGGAGAAACTTTGACTGAATATAATTTCTTATTGCGGAAACTGATCCGTCGCGATTCGTATGTATACGAATTTTGGGTTTACGCGGGTATTCTGCCGATACTGTTTTGCAATTCTAGCCAAAAATTGCGCATTTGAAAACGTTGTTCCGTAGGGCGGAAGAATAGATGGACCGAAAATCGAAAGGTCGTTTAATATTCATGAAAATTGCTTTACCGACGTTTTCTGCCTGGAGCCGTTTGCAAATTTTAGATCGGAATAGCCGAATTCAAGATCGATTAGCGGGCAAAAATCCCGGGGATAATTCACCCCTGACGATAATCAGTTGACCTAAAAATCGCGACATTCCGAACGGCTTGTTAAAATGATAAAAAAAAAAAGAAAACTATTATTTACGCCTTTATAAAAAATGATTCCCAAAGGTCTCTAAAATCCGACGAAAAATCGTCATTCAGGGAAGAAAAGAAAAATCGTCACCAACGAGTCGAAGGGCCTGAGAAAAATCGTATTCTCTTAAAAGTTAGACTCGGCGTGTCCCAGTTCTCGTATACCGAAAGGGTTAAGACTCGGCTACTAGTTTTCCGGCAACTAAGTCAATACGGATATCATACCGTCACGAATGCGTGGAGTAAGCGAGGTGAAGAAGAGAAAAGGCAGCGAGCCTTTTTCCTCTCTCGGTAACTTTCAAACAATGTAACAACGCCCGGTACTTTAACAATAAACTGAAATAATAAAAACTACACTAGGCACATGTACTAACAGAGAGATAAAGAGAGAGAGAGAGAGATGTGTATCCAAAGAATAAAAAGGTCATAGGTATACATACACATTATATCACGAAAGCTAAGGGCGTTAGAACGGGTTAAGTGTTCTCTTTTTTTTTTTTGTATGCTTTTAAATCTATCCAGTAGTTTATTTGAGCGTTTAAACCGTGTTCAGCGACGCCCCGCAGCTGGGTCTTAACAGTTACCTATACACCAGACTTATACTGTAACGCGAACGTAGGTGAAGATAGCAGGAAGCAAACGGGATAAAACGGCTTGTTTATTTTTCGGCTCATCTTAATTACCCGAAGATCAAGCCTCATTTATCTCTCCGTCCTTCCGATTCCCGCATACATATATTCCAACCAAGTTTTCGCTCCCTCATATATACTTCGTATTATAAATTAGCGAGAAATCTTTTCTCTTTCACCCCTTTTTCAAGTAATATATTATCGAAAAATGAAGAAATGTTATAATAGGTTTTTTTTTTTCTTTTCTTTTCTTTCAATTTTCATTCGCAAATTACTGGCTATACTGCTATGTGGCTTGCTGACTGCAACAGCTCGTACATACCGAAATTAAACGCGATTTTTACCCTCTGTTTTTTTTTTCTCTCTCTCTCTCTCTCCCCTACGAGCTAGACTAATTTTCGTTTGATTGTCGGACTGGTAGAAAGAAAAACAAAAAAAATGAAAAAACAATCAAAAACGTTGAATACATACATTACACACGTGTACGTATATACGTATGGTTTTTAAAAACTGCTCAGCAAAGTTTCATTCTATATATACTTTGATATACATATACCCATGTATATGTATTAATCTACTTTACTTCGAGGTTGAAAATAATTGTCGAATCGTCGTATAGAACGGGGGTTTACGACAATACGTTGTATATTAAGGCCTGAATTATTCACTCTTTGATAAATTTTCTATTTACCTCCCCCGCAATATATTTCTCTATGTATATAAAGCGCTTGTCTGTATCGTACACATACACGTTTATATATCGTCAGGCAGATGGATATGTACACGTGTATAGATAATCTATACGTTTGTTTGAAATTCTGCATTGATATTTGAACGGGTACGGATACCCCGACAAAACTGCGGCAGGTAGGGGTTAGTAGGAATAGGTGGTAGGTATACGTATAACCGGACGCATCATACTAGCAGCTCACATACGCCTGCCGCAACAAAAACATAGCAGATAGGTAGGTAGGTGGGTGAGGTGGGTACCAGAGACTATAGAGTAGCGGAAGCGTTGATATTTGTCAGGAAATTGATAACTCGAATAAACTCGTTTCACGAAATATTCAAAAGGGCTTTAAAACGTTACTATACAACCCCCCCCCCCCCCCCCCCCCCTCTCGCACCAGCGTCGACCATCGCCGAACATTTCGATCCCTAATTATTATTTTTACATATAAATAAATTATATTTCCCTTATATTCTTTACATACTAATTTATATATACTTACCTATATATATATTACAATCACGCGAAAAGGAGTTTGAAAATTTTTCGCCTAGAGAATAATACGACGAATATGTAGGTTTGAAAATTGAACGCTCGTGAAAAAAAATAAAGGAAAAAATGGTCCAGACAACTGCAGGGTATGGTATGGGGTGTGGGGGTTGGCTAAACGGTTTCTCACGCCGCTGTCGTAAAATAGAGAAATCATCGTAAAAGTGGTTGTTACCCTGGTCCCCCGTTATGCCCTGTCGTAGCCGGGCCGAGGAAAGGGGGAGGAGGGATGAAACGAGAAAGAGAAAGAGAATGAAAAAGAGACGAGAGAGACGAGAGTGAGATGCAGCTGTTAGGGGGGTGGCAAAATTTGATTACTAAATAATTTGTACGACGTGATAGTAAATCCGCAGGCCGCAGTTGGCGCGCTCTAAGAATATCAATGAGGACTAAGCGATTTTACGCTTCGCTTTCCGGCCTCCCCAAACTCTCTCATTCCATCCGCATAGGTATAACCTACACCACACTCCAGCCTCGAGGCCTGGTCATACGTGCTTATTGTCAGTGCCTCCGCAAATTCGTCCGTCGTCACTCGCCAATTTTTCGATCGTTTTATCTTTCGTTTTTTTTTTCAAAAAAATGTACGAATTTTCTCCCTCAACGTTTCCTTCCCAAATTTATCAGTTTCGCTCTGTTCTATGATACGCATATAGCTGGTCATCCCGCGGTGCGGTCGTTCGTCGCAAAATATTCACTGATCCATAATTTTGTGTGTTATATTTATATTCCGAATTTCGTTACGCTCAGTCCTTGTTGAAGTTCAATTTCAACGATTGATACACCGTATAGTCTATGTACTAGAATTTTAACGAGCATTTTTCGACACTTTGTTATACGCTTTGTTTTCACGCATAGCTGCTATAGTCCGGTCGTCGTCTCGTTATATATACGTTTATGGTTGGTTTTCGATTCTCTCTATGTAGCCGAAACTATAGTCGAACGAATCAACGCGTCGTTTTTCTCATATTACTGCGTTGAGAAATTCAATTAAAACGTTAAATCACACGTTGCAGTAGCGCCGCGACTACGAACGTAAGTTTCGTGTCTTTTCCTTTTTCTTGTTCTTTCAGCGCAGTTTTATTTACGGTTTATAAAAATGGAGAAAACCGAGTACGGCCGTAGGTATAGATGTTTAGAGCTAGGCGGAGTCTCCTGAAGCAATCGCACTCGGTTATATAGCCTCCGGGTTCTATACTAGCTTCTTCCCTGGGTCCATGCAGACCCGGGAGATGGAGAGAGATAGAGAGGCTCGAAAGCTGGCAACGGGACGCCCAAAGAAGACTAACGATAGAAATAGAACCTTACAAGCTCCGCCTTTCTCGCCGCAGATCTCATAGACGCGTATTCTACTTCGAGGATATTCCGTCGAGGAGAGGGCGTGGTGATATGCCGTGGAGAAATCGAAGGGAGGAGCTGGTGCTTCGCGAAAAGCTCTCTCGCGGTGAAGAGAGAAGAGAGAGCTTTGGATTTACGAATCGAACGAAAAATAAAAATAAAATGAAAAGAAGAAGAAAGTAGGAGAATCTAGAGAGAGAAGAGATTCTTGCATTATACCTACGTATGTTTTGAGACACTTGCGTTTATCGTGTACGGAATTTCGAATAGTCGATGTTGATGCAGCGAAGCTATACCTACCTACGCCCGACGCGCGGGACGTTGATTTAAACGGAAACGATTTGTCAATTAAACTGTAAACACGAAATCTAGGAATATATATATATATATCTGTGTCGAATGAAGAAAATTACTCGGTTCAACCGGGACTTTATACCGAGAAACGATCAAACAGTTTGATTGATTCGTTTAAATAAGAGGAATAAAAAAAATAAAATAAAAGCTATCTCATGTCTGGCGGATTTTTCCGAAACTGAGGAGAAAACTTCACGCCTTAGTTAAATAATTAGCATTTTTCAAGCCTTTGTCATTTGACATCTATTTTATTTTAATTTTTTATTCTTTTTTGTTTCGCCTAACAATGTTACCGCAGGACCGCCGTCGACGTAGCTAGAAACGATGTGAAGGTATAGGTTATAACTACCCTACACGTGAGACGCGCGGGTATAACGCGAGCTTTCGATTCGTGACAGAAATCACTAAATGCAGGTCGTTCAGTTGACGGGTTTCGAGGGATGTAGAAGCTGCGCGCTATGCTACGATATATACATATGTCTGTACACTGTACGTTGTACACCACGCATATTAATTTCTATCGAATGGCAAACCTACGGCTAGACCCTGACGCTCGCTTGTCACTGCACCAGCCCTTTTCATTCGTATATCACTTCGTATCTGTATGATTTCTACACTCTGCGTGGAAAGATAAGTTCACCCAATCTCCTCTTCGAAGCATGGGCTAAATACTTTCAGGAATAACCTGCAAGTCTGTCTTGAAATCTGATCTAATTCACGAGATTTTTCTGTTATTTAATCGCTTTTGAAGCAATTTTAATTCGTTACTCTCAGTCTCGTATCGTCTTCTCTTTCCTCTCCAATAAATAAAAATAAATAAATGAGTCGAAAATAATTATCCTGGATTTTTATATGTACTCAAATTTTGCCGGACAACATGACGTTTCCAAATTTTACAACAAAAAACGTTGCAACGAAACGTAAACGACTGTCTATGCGAAGTCGCGCGGTATGTGACGAGAAAGAGAGAATGAGCGTTTTTGAAACCGCGAGCTAATACGTAACTATACTCTAGCCGCAGCGGCAGCAAGCATCGGGGCTAATATTTCTGACCACAAAACAGCAAAGTTTGAATTGAACTGTCACCATCAGAGGTAGAGTCCGGAGGTTCGCTCTCTCTGCCAACAGCGCCGTTTTGCGGTCGCGAATTTGTACCTACTACCACGACAAGCGGTACATCGGTTATGTGTGGTTAAATAGCGGTTTGACGCGCGAACCGAGACACGCTTTACGCAGTAACTTGTCAAACGTAGATCAGAGCGTGTAGATATTTTTTTTCTACTTTATGATTTTAAAGCGAAACTCGGAAATTTGAAAATCTGTGAACTGTACAAGTTATCAAGTCAAAAATTTGGAGTTTAAGAGAATTGTAAGAATCGTTATTTCTAGTAGAAATCGAGGTTCGTTCGGTTATATTGAATCCGTGGTTTTGAGGTCAGAGATAAATCGTCCGCGATTATTATTCTCCGTTTTTTTATTTTTTTATTTTCTCGTACTTTTTTCTTCGTCCTCGGAGAATTCACACCGAAGCGCGACGCGACGCGGTACGTCTCATTCCACCCTTGACCCGTTCGCAGCTTCGTTGTCCCGCGGCGAAAATATCCCTCGTCTGCAAGTGCAGCCGCTTGTGCTGTACAGGACGATTGTAAATCACGGACGAAACGGACGCTTAAGCTTTATCATTAGAGTGAGTTACGCGATATTGTACCTATCCCGCGAGCTCTACGGAAGTTAAGCGACACTTTTGACACTCAAATTGTCGTAAATTTACATCCAACCTTTACCGTCTATGCCGAAAGAATATGAGGACGTCTTCGGCGATTGTTCGCCTCGAATCGCGTTGAAGTTAAACCAGAAACACGTCCGCAGATATTTTCCATAAATACTTGAAATTATCCTCGTCTCTTCTCCATAAGTCTGGACTTTTTTGTCATTACATATTTTTTTTATATTCCTTATTTATGACGCCACACGCCAATTCGCGCGAACGGACAAATAAATAGATACGCACAGCTAGTACTGCGATTTGCCATAAAACTGCTGGACGATGGGAAAAAGGTGTCGTTGTAGGGTCGGGATAAGATTGCCTCCAGGTTTCTCTGACTCTCTTAACTCGCTAAAGCTCAGTTCTATGTCCCCAAAGAATCGGCTGCGGTTTCGTAGCAAAGACGCGAAGCTATGAGGAGAAAGATAAAACGGGGAATGAGAAAAGTGGGGGAATGACTTCCCATCATTTATACGAATTCGGATTTACAGTATCACGGATTCATAAGTCAGTTTTCGAAAGATTTTACGATATGTGGCGATTGTTATTTAACGGAGTTTCACGATTCTGGAAATTCTTCAATGTCTGATAATTCGAGGTTCTCTGATTCTCTGATCGACGGGGAGCTCGGGTCGAAGACCGAAAACAGAAAACAGAAAACAGAAAACAGAATCGACTAAATGAATTCCCTTAGCCCTATAGTCGAGCTGAAAACACGCGACACATACAATCGGCAGCAACGGCGCCTATCCAGATATTTACAACACTACAAAGTCGATTAGTGTTCCTCACGCTCTTCCGCCACCTCGGCTATATCCCCGTCCAAAAACAGTTCGAGGAGTGAGAAATGGCTACGACGACAATTAACTGAAATCACAGCCATGGGATACGAAGGCGTTTGTCAATGTCTGACTATTTTCACTCTTTCCTCGACGATTTTAAAGACTCTGCAACACCAGCGCGACTATATAGAGAGAGGAGAGAAAATTTGGGTGACATTTTTTGTTTTTTTTTCTTTTTTTCAAATTTATTCACAAGGAACGTTTTTTTGACTTTCAAATTTTCAAAACCGTAAAATTACATTAGGGGGGTGGAAAATTGACGCACCGCGAAAAGTCTAGGCCGTATTTTCAGTTCGTCTCGTTTTTTTTTTTTTTGTATTTTGTTTTTCTCTTTTTCATTTCGTCCTGTTGGTAAAGAAAAAAAAAAAAAAAAACAAATCCGATGTAGTGATTATTAGAAGTGGTATTTGAAAATCAGTGTGAAAGGGTTCATCCCTCGGCGTGTAACAGCGAACGCTTTGCCTTTATGGGGACTGCAGGGTGTTTCACTACGCCGATTTAACACGATTAAGTAATTAGAGGATTTTTAATCTTGTAGCTGCTCGTGCCGTTTTGGCACTGGTCACGATTCTGCTACAAAAAAAAATAAAAAAAAAAAATAAATAAACACACAAACTCCCATACTCTCTCTCGCGGCTCTCTATGCCCCTGCTACGCGTTCTGTCAAATTGAATTGATCAATAAAGGGTTTACAGTGCCTTAAAAGAAAGAAAAGAAGAAAAAATATACAACAAATCTACAAAAACTAGGAGGAGGAAAAAAAAAGTTTTCCACATTTTTGGCACAATTACTCTTATCATAATATCTTTGTCATATTTATTTCAAGTACTATCGCAGTTGATTAGTACATGCATTTGATACGGGCAGCTTGTTAACTCACCGAGTTAAATGATATACGGTTCTGTATACGTATCCTGTCTGTCGCTGGCTACCTGCCCGTACTACTATAACTACTCAGAGTATCTCGATTTGCGTAACCCAACCCACTTACTCGATCTTGCTTCTCTTCTATACGGTTAGTTCCCCATCTGGTTTCTCGCTTCTTAAGCGGTAACCCAACGGCCTCTGGTGCAGTGGCGTAACTTGCAGCTTGCAACTTGCGACTTTCGAATTGCTTATCTCATCCGTTTCCCGTTCTGATAGTATAATACAGATTCTTTTTTTAAAAATCTGACTATTTCTCACCTGTGGTTTTAGGTCAACTGAGTTCGAATCAAGGAGCCACTGGCACCTCTTAACTCTCCCTCTCTCTCTCTCTCTCGGCTCTTTGACGGTGCCAGTATTCAGGTTTACACCGGGTTTATTCTTGTTTTATCGTATTTGACAATTATTCGATAATTTATCAACGCGTTGGCACACAATGGGCCGGCGTGAGTTCGGCCCCGACCAAAAAGAAGCGTAAGAATAAGAGTAAAAATAAGAAGAAGAGGAAGACGAAGAAGAAGGTGGATGGTCGCAATTTCCAAGTCGTTTTAGACCCCTGCTCACGCACGTGTCTGTAAACGGTGTTTTAAACGTCGAGATCGCAGATCTTATCCCAATTGTCTCTGTTCGAAAAAAAAAAAAAAAAGGAATCTTTCGCAATCTTTCTATTCATTCGAAACTGAATATCTCTCGCCGAACACGAGCCACTTCTCTTCTTCTCCTCATCGTTGCAGCGAACACGTTCATCCAATTGCTCGTATATATCATCGTCATCACACCTTAACTCGATACTGACAGCATTATATTCTGCCTAGGCTGTTTCAAACAGTTCTTCGACGAACACCCGGTGTCCGGCGAAAAAAAGATACCTACGCCGAATAAAATACACTGGAGAAACAGCAGCAGCGGACAGGAATCGGAATCGTATACGAACAAAACTATCTCATTGTGTGTTAATACGTCCACCTTTGGTTATTCGTCGGCTTCTCTCTTCTCTTATTCGGTTTGTAGAGAATCCCGCGCTCCTATCTGTCTCGAGAACCGAGACTCGCGCGGCTCCGGTTCGAGGGAAAAGGAAAAGGAAAAGGAAAAGGAAAGGGGAAATTAAAAGTAGGAAAAAAGGAAGGAGCTGCTCGATCCTCCGCCTCCTTCACCTTCGTCTTTCTTACTCTTGTTTAAAAGTCCGGAGTGCTGCACCTCCGTTTATGGGGAGTCAGTAGAAACCTGGCTAAACAAACGTATCTTACCTGCGGACGAACCTCGCGGTATAATAACGTATTACTATACCTTACCGAGTTACATTGTCTTCGTCTACCACACTCCACGCGTTATTCTGTCGTGGTTAAATATTTGAATAGGAGATCACTCGATTACCGTATGCGAGAAGCCGATATTCCTGCAGCCTCCCGCGTTTCTTTATTTCTCCGCTTCCTCGATCGTATCGAAAAGCTGGTAAATATAAAAATTGACAAACCACGAATCGACCCCATAATTTGACTCCCGCATTTTTTTTTTTTCTTAGGTAGCTCGTAAAGCGAAGAGGAAAATTCAGCCGCGTACGGGAAACGATTATATTATCGCTTTTCAAAGTCGCCCTAAATTACCTGACAATTTGAGCAGCAATTTTTGCCAGCTTAACCCTCAGGACCGAGCGAAAACTCTACGCGGTTTTAGGGGCTGACTGTTTTACTCTCCCTAAAACTCATGCGAGATTCCGAGTGCCGAGGCGAACATATTGGATCATATCGTATCTTCCTCACACCCCATGAATTATGCATCTTCGGAAGCCGAATACCCTCTTCGTCCTCTTCTTCTTCTTCTTCTTCTTCTTTCTTACCCTCCATAACGATAGCGATATACCTACCATGGCCGGCAGTCTGGTTGAAAATCTCTTCGTAATTAAAGGTCCCATATATTTTACTTTAAGGCTCCGACGATTTCTCGACTACTTACTGCACCGGGGATGAGAAGAGCCTACTCAAGCTCTTATTCCTATCAAGACTCTGATCGTTTATCACGTCGCTAAGGATTATAAAATTTAACAGGTTTAAATTACTTTCGCACAATTCGGAATCAGAACTGGTGTTAAAAGCTTGCCAAAATTCACGGATATACGAAGTCAAACGATTTTTCTAACTCTCCTATAATCTCAAGCAATCAAATTCAATTCACTACTTTCGATATCTAGGTACTAGTATCGAAATTCGCGGGAAAACTGTAACATAACGAAGAAGAAAAAGAAACGGAGATTAATATAACAGCCTCAAAGCTGGTGAGATAAATCTTGGATTACCCCCCGAGCTTCTGCTTCTTCTTCTTCTTCTTCTTCTTCTTTAGCTACTTGACAACACGCGCTTAGCACCGTCTCACAATGCAATCCCTTTCCCTCCGTTTCTCTCATCTCTTCTGAAACTATGAGCAATCAGAGTAGATGCGTTGGCGAAAATGAAACGCAGCTTGAAGAAGAAAAAGAAGAAGAAGAAGAAGAAGAAAATAAAGAATTAACGGTAAAAATATATAAACGTCCTCGTCAAACGGTCGTATCGTGTAATCATGTCAGGGTAGGAAGAACTACCGTAGCGTAGTAGAATCGCGAGGAGGAATAAGAGAAGAGCCCTCTTAAATTAATTACAGGGAAAATATCCCGGTATCAAGAGGGGTGGGGGGGATGTGTCCCCAACCCCTATTCGACGTAGTCGTCAAGGTCCTTGAGAGGAGGCAACCTACAGAATCACCGGAGTGTTTAACAGGCGGGATTCCTCGTTAGGTTTAAAAATCTGTGAGAAGTAAAAAAATTCCTCAGCGTATATCCCTATCCCAGTTTAGGGGTGAGATTTAAGTAGTCTGGGATGCCTCCTCGTGCTCCTTCGCATCCGTGGTCCACGACGAGACTCTTGAATACCACCAGCGCGCCCTAAATCCCTCGCTTTTTTTTCATTTCCACATTTATCTATGCAATTCGCCTTTTCAAATGCATACGCGAGTTATATGGGGTGTCGTAGAAAATCACGAGGCGGGATCTTACGCTACAAATTATCCGGCTCGATTCTAATACCCATTTCCAAATCCTATAATGCGCAACGTAATTCCCAATGACTCGATATGGAATTATTACGACGTAGATTTAAACCGGCGGCTTCTCCTTCGCCACTTTGCCACAGTCTAAAGGCTCTATACGCCTATACCCCCGGATCGCGTATATTCTCCCACGTAACTATAAATCCCCCGAAGATATGGAACCCTGCTAATTGGGGCGGAGACTCCACTGCCCGAGTTATCAACGAATATGGTAAATTGCGAGCAGAGTAGAGCATAGATTGCGGAATGTCAGGGATTTTTTATATTTGAAAATGAAAAATTTCATTCTTTCACTCGATCCTGCACTCGCACAGCTGAGATCGTATCGGTTATTTAATTGCATCGAATTTACGCTCAGGCACGCGACTCTGATGTTCTCACGATGAAAGAAACAATGAAGACATTCATTCTACGATACGGTAGCAGCTCGGCTGTTCAGGTTTAACGCTGCAGCAGCTATACAAACCGCAAGTTTAATCTGTAACGGAGTATACGTCTACTTTTTCTATTCTTATTTCTTCAACTTGAATATAATCGAAGAAATTTTCACTCCGGTTTCTATAGTTTATTGAAATAAATATTATAGTCAAATTATATCCGAGGCGTATTATATTGTAATTTATATAACGAATACGACGATGCAGCTGAACGTATTGGGTTGCATTTTGAACAGCGCGATGGGTACGCCGGCGTCTGGTCGCGATCGCGGCGGTGAGAAGCCGTACGGAATCTTTGCAAAATTGTTACGAGGCCAAGGGATACCGGGAGGCTAAACCACACGCGATATTCAAGGGTATAACCTGACCAATAATGAACAATACACGACGGTGTTCTTCTGTTCTTCTGTTCTTTCGTTATTCGGCTTATTTATAACGTATACACCGTGATCAGGTGAGAGTAGGCAGTTCGCCCGGTGTAGATGGCTACTCTGTATGAAATATCAACCACCGTGAAACATGAACGGCCTGAGAAACTTCACAATCTCGTTCATACCCGCCACCGCCGTTATACAGTATCCTGTACATCGCTAATAGCACCGAATACACAAAATTTTCATATTTTCTTATACCTTTATTTCCTCGCCATTTTCATATTCGCGGATTTTTTATACAAACGATTTTTTACTCCGCCAGAAAATTCTTCGAAATAAATTTGAAACTGTTATCCACTTCGTTTCATGTGTATAGATTCTAAAAGATAGAGAGATAGAGAGAGACAGAGAGAGATAGAGTTTGTCGTTTGACCCGTTAATATTATGATATAAAAAAATTCTTCTCCTGGTGTTGGATGGCAGAATGAAATATCTCACGCTGAGTATCGATGCGGATAACTCGATGCAATCCAACCCACTTGGTCGGACACTCTCCCTCTTCTTATTTTCGCCTTTCTCGCCTTATTCTTAGCGCCTGTACTATACTTCGCCCGCAGACACACGCATACACGAGCCCGATCTTGTACACAAACGTGGTATAGGATTTTCATGAGAAACAAAAGCCCCCCCCCCTTCCCCAACGCCATATTTTAAACCTCAAATTACACGATGGATGGTGCGAGGACGAAAAAGAACAGAAAAAAGTAAAGAAGAAGAAAAAAGAAGATCGAGAAATTAATTACGCGAGTGTGACAACTGATTGTTATTATTATTGTTTTTCCCCTCTATCGTCGAAAAGCTTGTCTCTTATTTTTTTCTTCATTTCTCGTTATATCGTCGAGAAGGATAAGGAAAGGGAAACATGTGTAGAGCAAAGAGGTTTCTCTCTCATAGTATGTAGTCGGAGATCTTAAATCATGAATTATTCAGAGTGTCGTGATCTGGTCGTCGGTCGGTCTGTTGGTTGGTTGACTGCAGATCGTTTCCATGGACGGATTCGTCGGACGTATTTCTCTCTTTCCACTCAATCCTCGACTCCGCAGCTCTACTACAGTCTCGGAGAGTTGGAATTTCTTTCTTTTCTTATTCTTACTTGTCGCGTTTGCTTTTACTTCGACGACATCGGAACTACTATCATGCTACTGCTACTGTTGCTGGTTGCACTCGCTACTGCAGTTCAGATTAAGATCACAGCGGCAACTGTCACAGTCACCATTCATTCCCTTTTACGGGTTGTTATAGATCTATAGGCGAAGAAATCTTCTCATTTTCTTCTTTGTTTTTTTTTTTTCCTTCATTCATTCATACCTTTCACTATACGTGTCTCGCCCATTTGTTGTTCTTCGCGATTTTAGTCGAGAAAAGCGAGAATGAAGAAATAAAATAATATTCGCTATCATATTTATTCGTCTTTTTTATAATTATATCTCGTCAGGGTTTTTTTTTTTTTTTTAAAGCGAAATTTTCCTTCTTCCGTTAAAGAATTTAGCGTACATAATATTTAGAATTTTACTTTGATGATGTATAGAAACGAAGTGTTTCGCCCCTATAGGTAAAAAGAAAAGAAAAAAAAAAAAGAAAGAAATTCGGCGAATAAGATGAGTTCCAATTTTTCGTTTTTTTTTTTCTTTCTTTTACCTTTCTTCCTGCGCACCAGTAGCTTATTTCAGTAGGTTCTTCTTTCTCTGCCCCCTGTATAAGAAGAGAGCAGGGTGTATTTGCTACCGTTATACCCCGGCCGTCCCTAATTGTATCGGGCGTCTTAATCAGCGTGTAAGCCTTAAGCTAGTAAAGGGAAAAGCGCCTTATGCTCTGCATCTCAAAGGCAGAATTTAAAAAGTATGTTAAGCCGTATATAGCCCGGCTCCTTATACCTCTCATCTCTATAACATCACTCAGCCTTTTGGCCCTTTAAATTCGTGCGTTTAGTCCAACATCCACACACACCTTAAGTGAGCCAGATCAGAAGTCAAAGAGAAAAAGAGTCCATTTTTATATATAATATATAGTAGCTCAGTCAACATATATCATACACACATATATATACCTAGATAGCCAAAATTTGATCGATAAAAAATAGATTTCAAAGTTATTTTTAGATAAGAAATCGTACGTCGAGAATAATTCTTCGGCAATTTTAGTTCTTTTTTTTTCTTTCTTTTTTCTCTCTTTACCACGGGGATAAATTTCGTCGGGTTTGTTCAACGTGTTCTTTATATACTGACGTTCTCTTTTCTTCTTTTTTTGTGATTACTAATTGTGAGATGAAGAAAATAAAAATAAAAATAAAATAAAAATAAAAATCAAGAAAGTATAGAGTCTGTGAAAAAAGTTTTCCCTAAGATCATGCTGTTTCGGGTGATATGTGTTTTTAGTGGGGCCCGTGTTCGGGGGTCGATGTGGTGCAGAGGCCCTTGGATTAGGTCTTGGATTATCGCTCGGGCCAGCCTACAGGTTCGCTCTTCCTCCGGGACTTGCTGCCAAGACCACTAGATGCCTTGTTTTCGATCAAGGTAGGCCTTAAAACGCCCTAAATATTAAAAAAACAAAAAAAAAAAAAACAACCCTGCAGATTGAATTTAAATTTCTATTTCTATTTTTTTGTTTTTAACAAATCTCTTAATTTATTACTTGTTTCCCCCAATTTTCTAAAAAAAAAAAAATCACACACACGTGTACCTTACATCTCCAGACTCACGATAAATCTCTCGTCTCTACTATCTCCCCTGAAACCACTCATCCACAATTAATACATAGAACTCGTTAAGTCCGAGATGAAATAATTGAAACAAGACGTAGATTCGGATTCGTATCGTGTCGCCCCACGTCAACGCGTTCACTTAGGGCCGATGTTTTAGCGGTCTTGACGTACGTGAGGCTATAAGTATAGAATCCTGGTGGGGTCCGAACCCTTCGATTAATTCCAACGCGTCGCATCGGCGAATGATTCTGAAATTCTTGTTGATTTTTATCAAACTAGACATTCGCACTCGAAACAAAAAAAAAAAAAAAATAGTCGAAAAACTTCTACACCTTGTTTTAAAATCTAGAGGATCCTGCGACCGGGAATTAACGAATGTATGTAGTTTATAGGCATATATACGTGCGGCAAAATCTTAGGGTTGTAACTCGGAGTACGCAACGGCCACGCCGCGCCGCAGCACCGCGTGCTACAGCTTGAGGATATTTTAACGAGTAAATTAATGCGTTTTTAGGATCTTCAATAAAAATCACACACTGCGAAGTGCTACGGAGGAAAGATGCTCCGTCTCTCGGTTTCAACTATATACATGCGCTGTTATATTTTCGAAACTTGAGACCCCGTGCAAACGTACGCCTATTGCGCGCTTTGGTTCAATTTAACGACGATTTTATAACTCCTCCATAAATATTTTCTCATCCTTATAGTTTTATTCTTATTCTTCTTATTCTTCTTATTCTTGATGTTTCTCTTCCCATCTCGCGAGCATAAGAATCACTTATTGTTACCGAGACGGGCACCCCCTTTTTAAGCCGCAAATTATCTCCACATTAATACCCTTGTAATAAGCCATTCAAAGTTTCTCCTTATTTCAATAACTCGATTCTTTTATCTCGACTGTTGAGGCGTAAATCCTCGGTAGTCTTAAGTCGTGAAAGATCGTTTATATGCTCGAAACCGTTTACGTAACTCGCAATGATATTTCTTCGAGTAGACGTCTACGTATTTCATTTCTCTTTCTTTTTTTTTTTGTTCCCCCAACTCTTTCAGTGCTTTTGAGACTTTCGGCGTAACGTACCTAGGTACACCGAGACGCGAAATCGACTTCTCTAAAACTCTAGCTCTTCCTTTTATATTCTTATTCTTTGAAACTGTTCGAGCATCGGTTGAACGCCGTTACTCACCTTTCAACGCTCGGATGGATGGATTAATTGAAGTTTAATAAATTCCGACTGGTAATACGGCCAGGAAATATAGAGAGGGAAAGAGAGGGCGGAGGGAGATGACTACTCGATATTTTAATAAAGAATATTGTTCAGCTCTGCTCACTTACTTAGCCCACACTCAATGATCAGGATAAATTAGCACAGTTCACCAAAGAAGAATTTCACCGTCTTATCGCTTCTTATACGAAGAAGAAGAAGAAATATATATATAAGTATATATCCCCCTGTTTTAGAATTCGAAATCTGAAGAGTAAAGAAGAGAATTTCTTAGATGTTTGAAATATCCAAGAAATTCCTGTAGATACCTGCGAAGTGTGTTTTTTTTTTCTGCCTTGTCCTCTTCAATTATCATTTTAATTAGACCGAGTGTTGACGTTGTTGCAGTATAATATCGAATAACGATTCTGCTAATCAAAAAATGTATGTTTTCATTATTTTGTTATTTTTTTTTTTGATTGTTTTCTTCGAATATTTACTGTCGTAGGAAATATTTTTCGACAAAACAGAGCCGTTTTTAACCCCTGATATCGTACCTAGGTATACGGTGCCCCTACTATTCCAAGGGACATTTCGAGAGCCAAGGCTTAGGGAGGTTGCCTCTGGCTTTCTCTTATTACCACTTCATTTACAATTAACATTTATAGCTCCCTATAGCAGTAACAGCAGTCGAGAGAAAGAGAGAGAGAGAAATAGAGAATGAGGGAAAAAGAGAGGGAGAAAGAGAGGGCACCTTGGAAAAACTAATTAAATATTCTTCCTGTCTCCTCCTGGTATAAGAGGGTGCGTATAGTAGGTACTGCAGGGCTCTTCGCGTAGTCGTCAGAGATTAAATGATTACCAATTAATTCGCTTAAAGGTTGTTCAAGAAATATATATATATATATTCGCTTATCGTTATCATTATTGTTTTCGGTATTCCGACAATTTTTTTTTCCTCTCTTTCTTTTTAAATTTTATTATTACAACCCCCTCGGCGACCAAAAAAAATTAAAAAAAAATATAAAAATAATACAAATTTTTTACTGTACCGGTTTCATATACCCGTCTTTGGACACTGTGTTATGTACCCCAACCGTCTAAAAGTCGTTAGTCAGTTAGTGGTTTTCTCAGTAGTCATTACCGAGCTTTGCAGGTGCAAATCAGACCGCGATTTTACTCCCAGAGTCTATTTTTTTTTTTTTTTTTCTTACTTCTTCGCATAATAATAATTCCAGGATATAAGAATATTTCGCGATCTTATTTATTTATTGTCACGCATATCTCTTTTCTCTTATTTCCTCTCCTTTTCTTTTGGCTTTCTTAAGAAAAAAAAAAAAAACTGTTCGATGCTTGAAGAAGTGCATCGCACTTGGGTGATCGTCGTAAACGCGGATAGTAGCAGCAGCAGGATAAAAATCAGTAAAGTTAAACTCCGAGCTGTGAACTTCTTTTCTTCTTGCAGTATAATACACGGTACATAGAGATATATATATATATAGAGAGAGAGAGAGAGATAGGA
The DNA here is from genome assembly GCA_944452935.1 of Rhogogaster chlorosoma. Taxonomy (NCBI): domain Eukaryota; kingdom Metazoa; phylum Arthropoda; class Insecta; order Hymenoptera; family Tenthredinidae; genus Rhogogaster; species Rhogogaster chlorosoma. Next base: position 1,428,453 of record OX101801.1, on the reverse strand, counting down.
AGAGATGCAGCGGTATAGTAACAGTATAGCAGTAAAACTGCCAGAGAGAAAACGGGAGGGGATGGTGCGGGCGAGAGATCCGGAGCAGAAAGAACGGAATTTAATTAAGTAAAATTACTGTCAAGCGATGGGAAAGAACTGGCCCCCGCAGCACTGGTGGCTCTTGCCCGCGCGGTACGGGGCATGCGACACTCTCTTTCTTTCCATTCTTATATACAGCACAAACGAGGAGGAGAACGAGAGGAGAGCATCAACGGCTCTCTCGCCTCGCTCATTCTCGAGGATCAAAATAGCTAGGGGGAAGGGATGGATCATAAAAAAAGACAGGAGACAGTTACGACTTTTATCAAAGTTTTCATAAATTTAGGAAATTTTTTCAAATTATTTTTTGTATATTTTGTATATTTTTTTTTTTAACCATAAAAAAAAAAAGACGACGCTATATATCGGCACGCAGGGGTGTGTAACAGTGTCAATGGGTTTGTCCCGTGGGGGTAGCGCGGTTGGTGTACGTACAAGTATCAATAATAATTCGTGCGCCTATATTGAAAGATTAATAACAGTAGACTGCAGTCGGCGGAGTGAAGCTGTATTGGTATATATTCGAATTTCAAAAATTGATATGAAAAAGCTGTGGAAACTGGTCTGGGCGAAACCTAGCTATAGCTGTGTGCAATAATTATTGTTCGAAGATCGAAGGATAGTGTTTCGGAAAAATTTTTCTTTTGGGGTGAAAAAGAAAAAAGAAAGAAAGAAGAAAAGGGAAGAGAACTAACCCGTGTTCAGATCTTCCGATTACACTTACGTGCCGATAACGAATTTCGGAATCACGTGTAAAACCGTGTAGGTACAGCTAGTCGAATGTCGCGTGACGTTAAAGTCAGCTAGTAGCTGTTTAAAGTTTGTTCGGAACAGTTTGCTACGTAGGATTTTCGCCTAAGCCTTTTCTCCCCGCTCGGGTTGCACATACGATAAGCATACCGATAACAAGCTTTTTTCACCCCCAGGTTTTCCCGATGTCCCGGTGGTATAAACGCGTGGTTATACCAAACCCCGATTTGTAAACCAAACCGGGTTTAAATTTTCACTGATTTTCTTTAAAATCCCTACGTGTAACCGCAATATATAAACACGAGAACCGCACAAGATACAGATAACGCTGACAGATCGGGGGAGAGAAACTCAACTCTCTCTCTCTCTCTCTCTCTCTCTCTTTCTCTCTGGCGGAATGGCTAGGCAGTTTAACAGATTTTTAACAGAAGATAAAACCGCGCCGAACCAACAGACGATAGATGTCGTTTCGACACATTTGTCCAGATTTTACATAACGATTTAGTTAAACCCCCGTACTTACCACGGCTTTCATTATGTACAACATATATCTTATTTCATCGTCGATTTAGATTTTTTCCTTAAAATATATCAATCGAATGAAATCTCCGAACTATACTGCATCCCTCGCTAGTTTCAACCCTTATTATTCTCTTTGTTTGAATCCTTCGGCGGAGGGATGCAGGTTGTGAGTTATAACGTGATACATATACGGGGATTTGAACCGGCTAATATATATATCTTGGTGGGAAAATTTTCGTTTTTATTAAACTAAGATTGTCACCATAAGCGGTGCTGGGCAACGTTCTGCGGTTATTTGTTGACAAAGCGTGGGGGGTGCGCGGTAACTCTGAGATATTATGTAGTTCTGTAGTATGAATTTAGTGACAAAGGTCGCACCCGAACCGCGGATTCTACGTTGTGTATATTCGCCTCTCTCTTTCTCTCGAGCTGTTATGCCGCCGAACAGCAATATAGAAGATCATATGTCATGCAAGGGCGTCGCCCGGCCACGGAAACGTTTACGCCAGCGCACTGGGATACCCTCGTATATTTTTTTTTTTTTCCTTTTTTTTTTTTTTTGCTAAGGAGGAAAAATAGGAAACTATAGGAAAAGAGAAACGTTACACTAGCTCACTCTGCGTCGCCGTGCTAAACCTCTTTTCTCTACACATTCAATTCACACTGTTAAACGAATAACATAAATAGCTGCGGGTCCGGCGGTCTTATATCCGTAACGTTAATCACGTGGTGGAAAGAAACGATCGAATAACGTGAAAAAGAAGAGAAAAAAAGAGAAAGAAAAGCTAAAAAAAAGGGGTGAAAATGAGAAATAAATTGATCTTGCAGAAAGACAGAGAGAGAGAAGGGAACTGGTACACATGCGCGTACCATTGGTGCATGCGGGAGGATATGTTGCGGTTTGTGACAAAACGTATGGTCCGAGTTAGCGGTGGTTGTAGGATCTTTTGTCCGAGGGGTAACAATAACCCGGGAATTGGTGGTCAAGGGATGAGCCGGTTCGTTGATACAGGGATTTATCACCGGGACATTCCGACCTGTGTGATAATTCCGTGAACGTAACAACAAACCCCACCGTCGGGGTATAACAGCTTTGATTGTTACACCCCAGTGTTGTAGCTCTCCTTTATTCACCGATCTTTCCACGATTGTACGTGTATATAACAAAATTTGCAATAATTTGCACATTTTTTTTAGTCTTTTTTTTTTTGAAGAAGAAGAAGAAAAATATTTTTCGGCTTTTATATTCCAAAACTTTTCACTGGCGAACCTTTTCCCTTTTTCTTTTTTTTCTACTTTTTTTCTTTTTTTCCTTTCCTTTCACGCACCGCCCGGCAACTCCTCGCGCGAAACGAGATAAATGAAAGAAGTTGTAAAGAGTCCTTGGTAATGGGAAACAAGGGCCAGAAGACTTACCCCACTCTCGGCGAGGCTCGGCAACCAGGGGTTTGATAATCGGATAAAAGAAGAAACGGGATAAAAAAAAAGGGGGGGGCGAAAGGCTAGGTAAACATTCGGGAAACCCACCCCTTGCCTGACTACTGGATGAGCCGATTCCTGTAGTCCCTGTATTATCTGATGTCTCGACACTTTAACGTCGAGATAGATTCCGCTTGTTTCTTTTTTTTTTTTATAGCGAGTAAAAAGCAAGATACAGAATACACAATCTTCCGTGGATTATAACGCGTCTAAATCTGCCCCGACGATTGCGACAATTAATATTAACACCCCGATGTTCAACGATCGTGAATCCTTATTCGACAATGTCTAGTCCTGCAGCGTGAGCTAGAATCGACGAGAAATTGACAAGGCGACATGGAATTGGTTTTAGTCGAATAATTTCGTAGCCGCGAGTCATGTACACTTTGTCCACGTGTGGAAAAGGAAGACACGCACTCAACGTTACGTGGGTGGATAATATAGGAAATCCTCGGAGTGAAATATATACGTACGTCTGTAAACGAATCGGTCGTGTCAACGGACGTTGAATTACACCTGGGATAATAGAATCCGTGATTTATCCAGATATAAATAGAAATAGAAATACAAATCGTTGCGAGACGGGAATGGGACTGGGAAGATGCAATATCACCGGTGTTATGACAGCCCTGTATTTTTTGGCAAGGACGAGGGAGAATAAGGAATCTCTGGGTGCAATCGTTTCTACTCTTGTTCCTCGCGTGTGTATGTGGTAACTCTATACACACGTTTCATAACCTCGTGGTGGAATTCCTCTAACCACTAGCACTGGCACACTACGTTGCATGGAGCAACCATCAATCATGAACATTTTAATATCGGCCAGCTAACAATGCCACCAGCCAATTCTCCCCCCCGCTTTGATACCCCGGCCCTCTCATGCTATACCGCTGTTTCATTTTTATGGCAAATTCTTCTAATTCATTCCTGTTCTTTTCGCTATATTATCATCGATGTCAAAACTTTTATTACACCAAACGCCGCGAGGGTCTCGTCGTCATGTAGTTATACGACACACACGCAATTTATTAGAAATAGCTTAAAAAAAATATGTAAGAATACAAAAATTAACAAACAGCTATAAAATTTCTTTCTTCTTCTTCTTTTTTTTTTTTTGACATTTTTTTTCGCTACTCTGATTCAGAAAATTTACCCTTCGCAAGGTACGAAGAACGGAGTGTAAATTCTTGTCTCCTTCTTGGTTGAACGGAGGGAGGGAGGGGGGAGTTAAGTCAAGGGTTGAAATGGGGGAGAGCCGGTGCCCGAAAACTCGCTCGTTTTCACCGTATTTTAAACTTCTTTACGCATATTTTGAGCGTCTTTTATTAGAGGCGACGAATCCCGCACCCTTGTTTCGTATCCCGGGTTTCACACGTCGTAGCTGGTTCACGATCGGCCGGTTGAATATTGCCAACGAAATTTAAACCTGCGATTAAGACTATGCTGGATCTGAGAGAATGTTGTCTAATATTACAACCCCATCGCGTATAGGTACGGTGGTACGTGTTGTTAATCGTTTCTTATGCCTCTAGGCCGGCGGGCGTAGGTCTAAAATAGAGGTAATAATATACCTACGTACCTACCGGGTCGAGGAACGTCCTGAAATAAAAATAAGTTAGTGTAAAGAAACGGTAGCTTCTTCTCTTTATCGCCGTTCGTACGTATAGGCGTGAAATACCGACGAGACCCATCAGAGCAGCTAAGTGTAAGTGTATAGTCTCCACTTTCACCAACGTCAAAGGGATGAGGAGTGCAGTAACCCTCGTTGAATTCTCGACTTGTCGCGGGCGCTGGCGCCGTTCGAACTATCAACAAGCAGAGATTTATTTTTTTTCTTCTGTTTTTTTTTTTTACCCATCGTCTTTAAAACACGAAATGAGATTAACCCCGGTTTGAAATTTGTTTGACAACCTGTTACAGTGACACGAGATACAGTATAATTTCATCTACTTGGTGGGTCTTCGTTATCATCTAAATTTTACAAAAAAAAAAAAAACATTTATCCGTAATATTTAACTCCGAATTTATATATACGACATCGACGTTCATGCTCTGTAGATTATATATTACAACTAACTAGATGTAACTAGACATTACAGTCGGGAACAATACTTCAATTGGAGTCAGTGCTCGAACTCTACTCGATCCCCCCCCCCCGTCATCGTACGCAAACGTTTTACGTGCAATATGCGTCTCTACCCCTATACCATGTATACATAGAGTCGCGGATTTGTGTGTGTTTTTGAAAACGTGTACATAACGTACAGATATTGAAGGGATTAACTGACAGGGATTTCATTTCATTCGACGTTAAATTCGTTCCAGAAATACATTTGTTATTAATAGTGCCTAGATATACTCTATGTTCTGCTTTCTCTCTTTATCTATAGCTATATATGTATGTATAGCCTTTAAAACGAACAACGGCGCATCAGCTACCATATTCCCGAATTTCTACCAACTGACGTATACACAATATAATGTAATCGAATTTCAAATCGTCGCTACGCTATATGATATCTATACACGGAATATGTTTGTTCGGCGATGTTGTTACCGCAGTTTCACGTATCTGTTGAATATCATTCGCCAAATAGACGAGCGACGTCGTTTTAAGAAAAACTCGAAAGCGAGAAAAAAAATTCGAATAACGAAAGTCGGCTTCGCGGATGCATCGATGCTCGAAGAATTGTGTTTAACGGTGAAATTCGTTAGGAGAGTTGTAAATTCTGATAGGTTATAATTGGGTTATGGATGCAAAGAGAAAGAGAGAGAGGGACGGGGTCTTGGCGGTGAATTCTTTTTGTTAATCAACTAATAATATTCAGACACCAACGGTGGCAGTCAGGCAGTGAGGAAAAGAGGAAAGAGAAAAGAGGGAAAAGGGAAAAGGGAAGGCGAGGATCGAGGGGTGAAAAATATACACGGTTCGCATTACCATACGCAAACAGTTGGAGGAGCCCGTCAGCAGCGTCGGTGTAACCGTCTAGCTGGTGCAGCTAGCTATCACATCGGCGGTAAGAAAAATGAATAAAATTATAAAAAAGAAGGGAATTTTAAACGCGGTAGGTTACATCGGAAACTCCTCTACTGTCAGTTTGTCGGTTGAAATACCTCGGCCTCTTATTCCCCGCGCCCAACGCGATCATCCGCGTCTAAATTTCACCTCGGAAAAGAAAATTCGCTCTGATCAGTCTGCATTATTCAAAACCAACCCCAACCCCCGTACAGTTATTTCACCCTCCGTTTTCTTCACGTATGCTGCTGACGACGCGGTGTACTTCTCCTGCGCTTACCGATTTCCAAACAACAACAGCAACAGTATAAAAGAAAAAATGATGAACCAGAAGCCTTGTCATTCGTACAACATAACGTTTCGTTACATATTTTTGAACAGAAAATTATCTGCTGATGGTTTTAGCTCGTTAAAATATGAATCATAGATACGCGATGGTATTAATTGATCGAGGAACGTGCAGGAGGACGGCTAGCTCGTACACTACCCCGAGCTTTCCTAAAAGCGTCGTTAAACCGATCCATAGCAGTAAAAAGTTGATGACACATGTGACACGTGTTGAAAAGAGGTATTTTCCTCGTTGGAAAATGTCTTTTTGATTATTTCCCGCCCATCGCTATGTCGTATATGATCCTACCTATATGATCTTTCCATCAGCGGTTGAATTTCTGGCCAACTAGGTACAGTTGCTATCAAACGCGATTGACTTTCTCGAAGCAAACGAAAACGCAGTGAAAAAAAATAGAATCCGACGAGTACTAGCGCTACCGTCAATCACTAATTTTCTACCTCGGCGTTGAGGGTTGCTAGTGAAACGGGGTGACCGATGTCGGGTATAAGTCAGAGTGCGGACAGGCCGTGGTTTAGGGGATGAGAAGTTTAAATGACGCTTCAGTATGGTGCCACCGTCATACCGCATTCCTACCTTTCATCATGGCTGCATACGAGCATAATATGAGTAGCGGATTATTTCTAAGTCTTTTTTTTTTTTCTTACCGCATATGATTACCGATAGAAAATTTGAGCCTTTTCTCGGGTTAATAAGCGGGATTTCCGACGTTGTAAGCCACTGACCGAATTATTCCTAAAAACTTTCGTCACCGCACGCGAATGAGCTTTATGAAAAAAAAAAAAACGCGTTGCGGTATGACGGAGACAGCCGAGAGGAACGGGAACACTGGCATCAGATGTGGGAACCATTCGAATTATATTAATCCCAGTCAGACCAATTATATCTGTTTAATTCGCCGCTCTAAGGTTTTGGAAGGATGATACTCGAGGGTGGTGTTTGAAAGCGGGGGTAAAACCCCTGGCTTAAAGCCACCTTCAGACTACGAGCGAGCTGTTACAACCCGAAACTTAATTGCGTTAATTTCGACGATGTTGCAAATCGATCGATTTGCAGAATAAGAAGAATGAGGGAAAACTGAAAGCCTTTCGCACACTTTTTCGCGTCTTTTCGACAATGCAGTAAATGATATTCTCCCGCGGGATGAGGGAGAGAAGAAAAAAAAAGAAAAAAACGAAACGAAAAGTTTGACGAGACTGAAGTGACTGCTGTTGCAGCAACGGGTGGTATGTGTGGTAAGACAAATGACACCTTATCCGTAACAACTGTCGTCCTGGGTTCAGAAACGTCCAGGGAAGTTGAACTTGTGTCGATTTGCCGCATCTGTGCTATACACGTTGACGAAGTTACTACGTTACGTCGCTACTTAAATCACTCCTGAACGTGGTCCTCCTTCGTGAGAGGAAGAGAAGAAGGGTGGTCTGCGCAGGATAGTGTAACAGGGTACGAGGATCGACCTATAACCATCGCGGGGAAAAAAAACTATCCAGAGAAAGTCTTTATTGCGTCTGAAAACTTTACCGCTGCACTTACTGAAAAACGTTCAAAGTCCATTTTTCATAACGAATACATTGTCCGATCATGCGAACGGAGGTTAAATTGCAAACTATATAAAACCTTGGCTAATTATATTATGTAACCAGTCGCGTGTTTACAGCGGAACATTTTATGATCGATATTTGCAATTTTATCACCAAATACCATATACCTCGTGTATATATATCTATAGTCTATAAAATGACAAAGCAGCTGACGTTTTTGGGACAGATTAAATAAATTCCATAACACTCGAAATTCCCCGATTTCTCGATACATATATATATAGCCTATACCTACACCATCGCCACGTTTCACGTATTATAAACCGCGGTGATAATATTCCTTTTTTTTTTTTTTTTTATATATAACGAAAAAAAAAAAAACGTTTCACCCTATTTTGAAATAAACTGCGAGATTTTCTCCGGTTTCATATCGAATAACACGCGTTAGTTCACCGCTTATGAATGACTTTGCGAAAACTTAACCCCATGGAACTTATATCGATTACTGCGGATCCGCAGATGTTCGACGCTCAAGTAATTCGCAATTCGGATTTGGATTTGGATTCGGATTCTCGGAGTATTGAAGAAGATTTATATAGAAATAGGGAGGACGGATTATTCGATAAATTAAGACTAGCCATTACATTATCCGATGGAGTCGGAATCACCGCAAAACAAGTTAACGCGTAATCGTTTTAACCAATTATCGATCACCCTTCCTTCTTATTCGGGAAGAGAAGAAGCCATTCGGCTAATTGTCTCCCAATCTCTGTTTGTCACTGTCGACCGATTTCTGGGACGGAGCGGGCTTCGTTTTGTAGAACTAGACGTTTGCCTGTATTACTTACTTCTTATTTTTCAAACCAATTTTAACTCCCATCCGTTTTATCCGACTTCACGGATTTAAGCTGGAGAGGTTTGCACATCTTACTCTTGCGCCTCGACCTCGCCGCGGAAGTGGTAAGCGAGAAAATCTTCATCCCCCCGGTACGAGAGATGAGATGGGAGGAGTTCGGGGCTAGGCGAAGCTTAAAAATACGCAATCTTGGCGCGCCGTCAGGCTGAAGAATTGAAATACATGTCCCCCTTCGGCTTCTTTGATATCGTTTACCCATAATCATTTAATTTTCCCACCAGCTAGGAAGGATCCGAGATTTTCTCACCCCGGGGGTATAAATCCCAGAGTTCTTTAAAGAGACGTGTACACTCTTCTCAGCTCGCTACTTGTTCTTCATCGTCTAATACCTAACCCTCTAAAATGTCCCGGTTTTCATAACTTATTTTCCCAATTTATATATATCCTAGTAAGTTTCATAACAAAAAGACACGAGGACGAGGAGAAGAAGTCAATCTTTCTCCTCGTTCCTAGACAAAGTTACTGCGTATACACAAACCCGGGGCTCGTTGAATCGTAAAAAAGTAATACCATATATACAAGAGCTGGAGTTTATATTTCATTTGGTGTAAATTCGGTCGGGACGCTACCCTTAAAAAATCTCGAGAAGCATGTCTCTTTTTTTTTTTTCTTTTTATATATCGTAGCGAATAAGAAAAAGAGTGAGAAAAAAAAAGAAACAATACTTCTTCGCATTGACGCGTGAAAAAAAAAACCTGACGAGAATTTTCCTCTCGCAAATAATGTGTTTTGAATGAAAGAAAAGATGCGACGATATGGATAATATTATGTCGATAACAGAGAGCTGCAGTATCCTCAAAATATATATATATATAGAATAAAAGAATAAAAGTTATTGTGACGAAGGTGAAGCCTCTGAGCTTAGCCGCTGATCTACGGTACGAAGGAGGGTTTTACCTCGGGTACAATAATATCTCGCAAACACTTTCGATGCAAACTACGCGACGTATTTCAACCCGGGTGGGTAGTCTCCACCATTCGATCGTATCGTATCGCATCGGTTATTGAATCGTTAAGCCAGCTGGGAATAAAAAGAAGAAAAGAGAAAAAAAGTAAAAATATGCATAAGCGACGTTTTCAACCTGATATTTCTTCTCTTCTTAAGGCGTCTGTCTACTCCCTTGCCCCCATCCCCTTTGCCATGGGGTAACTGGCTGCTAGTGCGAGAAGAAAACTGAAGAAGAGAAAGAGACGAGGAAAGAGTAGGAAGAGACCCTGGTGTGGATAGGAGAGATGGAATGGCGAGAGATAAAGTATAGGGTGGGAGATTGCAAATAATATTTCGAGACGCTAAAATGTGTCAAGCTTCTGATCCTCTCTGACATTTGAATATCCTAAGGGTGGTTGGACGGGGTTCAGGAGAAGAGGGGGGGGAAAAGGGTGAATATCCCGTGAATGTGTCGGTGATGGGGGGAAAAAGGAGGGGAAAAAAAGTTACCACCAACATTTCGTGATCTAACTAGTATAGCTAGCTGGCTTCGCGTATAAGGTGTGCGTGCAATATTTATAAAGCTTTGCGGAACTGAGCCGTCAATATTTCTCGCCCATGAGATATAGAGAGAGAGAAAGAGAAAGAGAATGGTAACTGGTATATGGTTATATCTATACGTAGATATTTTATCCACGTGTGTTGAGGATATATGTCATCGTTTTGAATAAACAAAAAGGTATTCGCTAAAACTTTTACCACAAGTATGATAAAACGTTTGGTGAATTATTAGGATAGCGAGATATATGTTTTTTGATCCTGAGTGATTTGGAGACACGTTCGTTATCTCTTTCGTCTCCCTTTTTCTTTTTTTTTTTTTTTTTTCTTTCTTCTTTTCGTCATAAATTGCACCCTTTTTATACACGGAGAAAAAAAAAAAAGGGGGAGAACCACGTGCCTACGGTACCGATCTCGTCCTGGACCTTGGTGCAATATAACTTTACAGCACTGGTTTGACTTGTCGATTAAATGCAAAGTTTACACCTATCGGATGACGCCTCATACCTACTCTCTAACCGACAACCGTATGTAGATGTACCCCCGCGTGGAAGTAACTCGGTGAAAACTCTTTCGGAGTATTGGATATAAAAAAAAAGAAAAAAAAAAAAAAAAAGGAGCAGAAATATTCTCGACTATATATACTGGGGCGTAAGAGATTCGTATGTGGGGGATCATCCAGTCCGCAGTCGGACCAGCAGCCAAACCACAGTTTAAAAACCAGCTAATCTGGTCCTATTACTACAGGAATAGCTCGTTAAATCGTAAATGTTTTCAGGCTAAACTCTCCACTCGAGTTATACTCATTGGTTATATTGCCGCGGGCTTGATGATCCGTTTATTTCTTTTTTTTTTTTGTTTTTATTTTTTATAAATTATTACACACACCTATATACCGGTGAAAAGTTTCAACGGAGATTTCTCCTCGTCGGGATATTTATCAACATCCAATTAAATACACTTTATAAACCGCACCCGCGCAGTCGTATGGCGGGGATCAGTGAGATCGTTCAAATTTCATGAAATTAAGTTCCATATACGAAGAGAAGAGGAAAACCAGTGGCATTTAAACTGCTTCGGAATAATACATGCCACGACATTTGTCAGTTATCATAAGAAAGAGGGAAGGATTTTTCTTCTTTTTCTCAGTAAATGAAACTTATCTGTCCATGTATAATATACGAAATTTATTAACCCGGGGGAAACCAGTTTAATGATACTCAGCCCGGTCTCTTTCCGAGAGATTAGCAACATTCTTGCACTTTTACACGTTCAGTGATTCAATAGTCAGTATTTTACCGATGTTGGTAAACGGTCGGTTTATTCCGCTGCACCGATGATCATGGATAAAAAAAAAAAAACACTGTCCGTTCTTGTCAATAAAAAAGAGAAGAAAAAAATAAAAAATAAAAATGACAAGAGTTCGCTAGCATACATGATGCAAGTTATAATAATAATATAATCTGGCGCACCTTGTACTTTGTCATACACCCTTGAAGCAACAACATCGCATATTCGAAGTAAATAGGTACCGCTTTGGCACCAAGTACCGAGGAGCAACTTTGTAGCTGAAGATGGCGATGCATGTCGTGCAGTCAGGTGAGATGTGGGCCGTCAAAAGATCGTAAAACTTGGCTCAGCCTCAGCTCAGGCTCAGACCAGTGCAAGGCCACTTTAGTCGCCCTCATCTCCGCGCATATATATATATGCGAGACTGAAATTCACACGCATACGAACTCACCTCTCACCTTACCTCCGTCGACACTTTGCTTGCGGAAAATCACCTCCTTTGTATAAAAAAGAGTTTGTTCACAAATCATCATCGTCGCTTCGAAAAATAGCGAAACTGATTTTTGAAATAATATTTTCAGTCATTATTTCGCGGGTAAAAGATATATCAGGTATATATTTCCTGCGGTGAGTACGGTTTGTTTTTATCATTCATCTACCGTCCTTCCGCGTCTAAACTGAGACTTGTCACCCGGGTTCTGGGTGTCGTATAATTTATCCCGTTATGCTAATCGCACCGATTTGTCTAAATTAAAAGGCGCTCCGGTTGATCCATGGTCAAGTCCCTCGGCTGGTCACCCCACTAACAATCCTCGCTGTAGTAGTCGAGCTTCGTAGCTCTCTGGGGACGCGTCCGTGTCCTATACGTATGTGTGGAGTTTTGTCGGAGGGCGTGTGTTATCGCGGCTAAATCCCCGCAGATGATGCGACTTTATTGTACGTGTTACCGTACTCGGCTAGCTCTCCTCCCTCGATGACGAGTAAAGCCATGTGTTTCTACACTCTGACCGCATGGTCAGCAAATCCTTCTTTCCGAGGCCTCCTGCTGCATACAAAAGAGAATACGGACCTTCTTCGAGCCTTGAGGTATACACGTAACCTCGTCGAATTCATATGATCCTTCTAGTTTTTTTTCGTATGGGCTCGAGATCGAGCCAAATCCGGACTCTGGATTCACGCGGTTTCGTTATTTTCACACTTTTACGAATTTTTCCGACATTCTTCGAACACGTTAGCCGGAATTATTGAAAATTAGCTAATCCTAGGCCTCGCGGATCGAAGCGGAACAGGGTGATTGGGTATTAACGCGCCCTCATGAACCAACCTACGATGGGTTAGCCAGTCAGCCAGCTAGAGACCTCGTCCTCGTCCTCATCCTCGCGCGAACAGACCTCTCAACCAACATCGCTAAGCTGTATAAATCTGACCATCTTACCGCCGCGTAAGTCCGCGGATTAACACCAACGGTACGCGGCTTTTATCCTCGACCACTTTATCATCCTCTTTTCAACGTACCGATGCTAGAAGGTGAAATAAAGTGCCTTCGCCACTCCATCCTTCTCATTTCTTCTCGTGCCTCGTGCCTCGTGTCTCACTCTCCGCGAAATGTTAATTCAACGAGAATAAACAGCTGTTTTCTCCTAGCCTTGACGTCGAAATGTTCGATGTACGATACTATGAGGGCGGTTTTAGCCAAGTATAGCCAACTATGTCGCCGGGGGTGTGAGAGAATACAGGTTTCCTGGGGGCAGTTGATGAGCTATTGATGATAGGATCGCGTCAACACCAGCTGAGCCAATTACACGGCTAAATCTCTGCTCTCTCCTCGTTTCTAGCTAGCTCTCCTCTTCCCACTGGCATCGAGTGTGTATATGTATATTTATATATATATCGGCGGTCTAATGCCTAGGCAATGACTGTCAAGGTTTGTTGTCAAAAGTCTTTCTCGTCTATCAAAATATAGATCGATATAAACGGTCATTATTTCGTCTTGATTTTTCCAAAACGCGTTATTCTTACAAGGGTAAATTTTTCCGTCATACTATATAGCGGTTATAACAGGGTGTAGAAACAATTGTTGAAATAACGTGTTTTGTGAAGAGGGTTTTGGTCCGGGGTTGACAGACCACCTAGATATTTCTCCTGGTATATCTGTGTGGCTATGTGTAAGATCGTGAATAACAAACCGGGAGGAAGTAACAAACGTTTGTGTATATACCTAACATTGAAATAGCCACGGTTCTGCCGGGCGGGAGGGTCGTATCTCACGACGCGTGTAGATAGAGAGGTAGCTCTGGGTCGTGGATATAGGTGGCAGGGGCTGGAGGAAGGAAAGAGAAGGAGATACGCTCTTGAACGTCCCAAATCTTGCGTGAAAATTACCCTATTGTGTCTGCCAGATCCCTGCAGTTTCTCATTCCTCTTTTCTCTCTCGCCTCGCGCCCTCAACCTCAACCTCAACCTCCACCTCCACCTCCACCTTCTCTTCTCGTACCCTCGTATTTCATCCCTCGGTTACATAATCGGCTTTTTGTTTTGCGTTTTTATCCGAAGGGATAGAAGCTCCCGTACGCAACGATGATAAAAGGCGCAGACACCACAGCTCTCCGTCTCTCTTTCTCATTCGAAGTATAACTTAGCTTCAAATCGTCGGCTACACGCTCGATTCGCGTTACCATTTCACCCTAGGTATAAGCCTCACTAAATATCCGCTTTACCAAACTGCGCGGTTTCGGGGGGAAGAAGACCATTGGTCAATTCTTCGTTTCGGTAAATTTTACCGCCTTTTTTCCCCCCATTTCTTTCATATCTTTCTTTTTTTTTTTACGGGATCAACATTTATTCCACAAAAGTATATATACGGGGAAAATGAAGAACAAACAAAGGCGTATAAATTATTAGACGACAGGTTAGCCGCGGTTCAAATCCTCAACACATTATCAGGGGTTATCAGAGAGCGAGTTAAACGCAGAGAGAGATAGAGAGTGAGACGAACGGACGTCGGCCATATGCTACCAGTATGTCCAAGCACTCTCTCACGGGGGCAGTAGAGTCCTCGAGGCTCTCTCACTCTCGCATCACTCGTGTATACTCATCTCCCGGTTCCAGCACCCATCGCTATCGGCATAATCGATAAATTATTACATAGCCCACATCAGTAGTCTGGCTACACACGCCTATCCTCGTTTAATCCTAGCCTTGTTTAACGCTGTATCTTCTCGCTCTCTTTTTCTCCGCTGAAGAAAGTGAAATTTGGCCATCGAGATACGCGCCGTTCACACGGGAACTCGTAGACTGTGAAATGATCGGGACAGGTGCAATTTTGCATTTTTCACACCTCAGCGAAGGCCGAAATTTTGACGATCATGTATGGCCAGATTTACTCACGAAGTAGGTATACGTAACGCGATAGGATTATGTTAATCGGAGGGAACTGAGCGGATGATTTGTAAAAAAAATATTTACTGAGCAAATATGTCGCAGCGCAAATTTAGTCGGTTTCTTGAATTTTTAGATAACTATTGAACTACGGAATAGAGGAAATCTTTTTAGCGGATTTATAAGCCTTCTTTTCTTTTTCTTTTCTTTTTTTCGCCTCCCAGTTCCGCCGGGACGTACTGTTTTCTCGGTTAGAAAATCGCGGGTCTCATCCCCGTTATGTAGCAATCGTTGGACTACGACCGCGATAACCCCCACAGGATCAGGAAAGGATCACAATATCCGCTCATCCCCCAAATATCTCGTGTATCTCGTGTCTTTTGACCGCGCGCGCCGAGTAGCCGCGTTGTTGTACGGTAACAGGCTGAAAGAATTTTTCTCTCACTTTGCGAAGGGATGAGAAAAATAACTTTAGCTTCGATATTTCTTACCGCGAAATATATTTACAAAAGAATATAATAGGAGAAAAAAATATAAACGGGAGGAGAGGAACATACGAAAGAATTAGAATAAATTTTACACGCGAATTTCGGAAACAGAAACTGAAACTAAAAATCGCGAAGGAATAAAATTAGGTATTTATTACCCCGTCATGTACGATCGGCAGATGCCGGAGGAAAAAAACTATTCATTTCATGCCTGTATATTGGCAAACTTATACTTGATGAGAGTTTTTTTTTTTTTTTTTTCTTTTTTTTTTTTTGTTCTTCGATTCTGTCACGGCTTTCGCGTGTCACATTAATTTACAATTTGTGTGGCTAAAGCCTACGCGACGAGATATCGGCCATATGTTATGCGATGTGTGTTATGTGACCATCATTCCTGATCACTTATCTATAAAAACCTATAACAAATCTACTGGCGCACACAAGCAAGCGAGCGAACAAGCAACCGAGCCTCAGCCAGTGTGTGTTTTAATCTGAGGGAGAATGATCGTTGTTGTAAAACAGCTTGGGGGATTACACAGTATCTATAACTAATTTTAAAGGTATTAACTATATAGCTATGCCTAAAACGTATGTCGATAAACAAAGATTAACTCATTTACAAAAGCCTGCTGAAATATTTTCAGTCCACCTTCTGGGCTTTTTTTTTTCCCATTTTTTTTCACTTCAATGTTTGATGGATACAGTAAACTCGGCTGCAAACAAACAGAAGGGGTTTAGTAAATTCTATGATAACCAGCAGGGAGAATATATGGAAGCAAAAAAAAAAAAATTTTAATTCTTAATCAATAATTAATAAATTAATTAAATTACTCGCATTATTTTCTACGATTCTAGAGTCAATTTCATTTTATAGGAATCTCCATGTATATCGGATTACGACGCTACAAATCATTCGTTATGGAGAAACAGAACAAAAAATAAAATAAGAAAGATAGACAGAAAGAAATAGCCTAAATAGCAGTTCGGAAATAATTTACAGGTGCAATCGAAAGATTTCTTCACGATTCCCTTATTTCTTTTCACTTCTACTATTTTTCACGACACGACAAAAGGGTTGCCACCCTCTGCCACTTCCTGGCCTTTGAAAAAACTCCTCTATACTCTTGAGCGATAAACCTGCCCGCACCCTCTAAATATTAACAAAAGCCGGTCCTCTGGGTTATAGACGAAATAATTTCACACAGATTCTTTCGTTTTTTAAAATCTAGGATCGTTTTTACCAATTATTAATTATATCTTTCCACTTATTTGGTCAGGGAGGGAATAAATCGCGCGCTAAATATCGACCGGGGGGGTTCTGCAATATTGGCAACGTGATTTTAACACCGATGAAAAAAAATAAGATCGCGGAGGGAGAGCTGGAGAGAAGTTTACAAGCCATTCGGCCACGGTGTTCAAAGTGGCAAACTAATGCAGACGTTTAGTGGGGATCCTGGTCAGAATGACCTGTGGAACCGTACGGGCATCGCACACCGATGACAGTAAATTCCATTTTGACATTTACACTCGTCAAGCGAGGGAACACAATGTAACGTATATAAATAACTCGGGAAGTGTTCTTGGGACACAAACACCGACGAAACGGTGGTAATAATGCGGGGAGAGAAATAGAGAATGGGGAACGGGGAATGGGCTGCGGATGAGATGAGGAGAGGACCTTATCCTTGCGTTTATATTTGCAAACGCTTGAGGAATCCAACCGCAACAACAATTACGGGTTAAGTTGTAATAAATATATAGAGAGAGACGTTCGTATGCTAAGGGTAATTACGACTTCATATCGTCGCGTTTTAATTCGTTGAACGGATCGCGGGATTTCTTACGTAGATACGTATTGGCTATGTCTGGCCTAGATTCGAAAACTTAGATATACTAACTCGCCCGGCTTGACGTACATACGCGGGTTACGTACTGCGCGTAGTTCTCGACAATAAGCCTCCTTAATTCCTCCACTCCGCTGTGATTTGTGTTCCACTCACTCCCCATGGCCGAACAGCAGCTAGCCCCATCCTACCCCCGACCCCTCCACCAACCGAGCAATTAACAAGTCCCCCTCCATCGCTAATCCAAGCTAATCCCTTGACTGATGCCACGATCCCGCCTCAAACCACCTCACACAAACCCGCTTCACCTACCTACCTAACTACCTCTACCTTCCTAACTACCTACCTACCTTCCTTGTCCATGAACCCATATGATCGTACGACAGGACATGGCGCGGGGGGATACGCACTGCTACCAGCATCCTTTTATCGATCGTTATTCTTATCGGCGAACGATTGTGGGAGGAATAGTCGAGGGAAGTTTGAGGGGCTTGAGACAAATGAATCTTTCGGAAAAAGAGAGAGGATTTGAAAAATATCCAAAATTGCAGAAGGATTTCGAGTCCTTTTTTTAGACCCTTGTGTAGATACAATGACATAAATTAAGTCTGTTAAAGTTTGCGCATTGGGGTTAGACGGCTATGGTATAGGGATTAACCGCAACGCTCCGGAAAAAATCAGTTATCGGTTTTAGCCGGGGTTTTAGGGATCGGGAATCTAGGCGCCAACTGGCTGCTAAGCGACGGAATTGATGGGCATCGTTTGGAACGGTTCAACTAGCTGTTAAGCATTTCAAAGGCGACTGCAGACTCCGCTAATGCTTAACGCTGTGAATCTAATCCACCATCTGTGTAGAAGACATGCGATACAGAGCGGAGCTGAAGCGAGAGTGTTCGCATTGCGACGGGTTGCGGTGAGCCTCGCGATCACTCGATCCTTTTATAATTGATTTTTTTTATCCGGCGTGCCTGCGGTCGTCGAAAACTATCATCGATAGATTGTGGAAATTGGACCGGAAATTTACCACCGAATAAATACACGAGTGTGTAAAATTCCCGGCCGTCTTTCCCCAGCAGAGACTTCAACGAAAGGAAGAAACGAAGCCTTGAATTTTCATTCTTTCAGGCTGGAGATTTTTGACTGTAAATAATCTGCAGGTGGAACTCCCATA
Source organism: Rhogogaster chlorosoma (assembly GCA_944452935.1). Classification (NCBI taxonomy): domain Eukaryota; kingdom Metazoa; phylum Arthropoda; class Insecta; order Hymenoptera; family Tenthredinidae; genus Rhogogaster; species Rhogogaster chlorosoma. Next base: position 1,410,142 of record OX101801.1, on the reverse strand, counting down.
TCTTCGATGATAAACTCTCCAATTAATTATTATCTTTGTCGTTACAAACCGCGACCAGCACCTGCAGTCTGTCGGTTGTTACCTAGTCGACGAACGACTCTGTATGTACAACATATTATCTCCCGTTTGACACTGGCTTAATGCGCTCTCGTATCCCCTAAACGCCGTACATCAGGCTGAGTATCGCGATCCAAAAAATATACAACGCTGACAACGAAAGGGAGGGAGGGATGTATTTTAGAGAAGCGCGAAGAGAAGGGATTCGGAAAAGTTTTATACCGCGATATACTATAATTGCGTCAATCGTCCTGATGGACATTACCGAAAAGCGCAACTTCCTGGGGTTGAAATTGCGGTAGAAATTGAACATCGACTCCGCCCTCGACCCTCCGCCCGTAGCACCCCTGTTATTGCATCGCGTATGATGGAACAGACAGGAAAGTAGCCCCGTTATGTCAGATCTAGTCCCATATGTACATCCGAACTAGGTGTGACCGCGGAGTTAAGACTCCTTAACTCTGGATCATAAATCAAAGACGTTTGTGAAATCGATTTAATCCATGCGTACTGCAGCGAGTGAAATGAAAAACTGAACGGATATCCTGCCCACTTTCCACGAAACCTTTGACTGGTATAACCTACGTCGTAGACATCCTGGTGACAGGTCCAACAGTTTGCTAAGTGGTGTAACACGGGCTGAACCCTAACTACGGCCGGACTCCTAGACTGACTGACACGTGGGAGGCTGACACGTGAGAGGTTCTAACACTCCTATCAACACCCCGGCTCTCCCTTTCACTCTACATATCATTACTGAACGTCCGAGTTCCCCCTTCGAGTTCTTTCCTTTTTTTCCTCTTGTTTCGGAACGGAAACTTGAGGACCATCTGTCGACCTTTCAACGACAGAGATTCTTCCACCTGCAACAACAAACCGTATGCATTGAACACTCGTAGAGATCTAGGAATCGGGAAACAGAGTTTGGAACTAGCTACGTCAGTCTCGATTCGAGGCACCTGTTCCTGTCGAAAAACCCGAGCCGTTTTACACAGATTAATAAAAAGGATGATTTAAGGACAGGTTTAGTTCCTTCAAACTTGTCTGCAGTATAACTTCCTTTATAACGAATGTATTCACGCGAGGGGAATTACCGCCGACAAGTTCGGCTATTCAAAGCGATCGGCGGAGTAATTTTGTACTTAGGTATGAGGAACAAGATTTCGGGAACTTTCGAGGAGAGAGAGAAACTCTTCGATTATTAGAAATGCGCGATTTCGGAATAGCCGGACGATTAAGGTCGCATGATAAAACGTCGTGAAGAGGATATCGACGGTCTTATAGCCGAGGAAAAAGGAGGAAAGGAAGCTGTGCAGCGGTCTACGTTCACGGATTCGAGTATAGTGGTAGAGTGAGAGTGACTTGGAGCTATTAAGACGTTCGCGCCGAGATAAAAGGAAGCGGGCTACGCGCCGCGCGGCAACTACAAGAGAGGGATAAGAGAGGAGACGAAGTGAGAGGAAGATCCTGCAGGGGGAGCGGAGAACTCTGCTCGGGTAGAGAAACAAATAAAAGAGGGTCGAACAGCAACAGCAGCAGGGAAGAGGAGAGAGGCGAAGGAGAAGGACGGAGTGGCGAGAGAGCGGCTACCATTAAAATGAAAAATGACAAGTAGCCGGGTGAAGAAAAGGCAGAGCCGTAGTTAAATACGCAGTGTAGGTTGGTAAGTTGGAAAGCTCTACGTACCAACCCTCCCCATACAGCAAGAGCAAACTGGAGAATAGTAGCAGCGGGGGATTCCCGGCGTAGGAATTATTGGTGATTTTTTTAAATCTGTTAAACAGACCTTCAGACCGCAGTTGGCGCGGGGTATGGGGGAGAAGTTACAACCCCTCGCTCTAGCTGCTTTATTCTCGTACCAGAAAACCCTCGAGATCCATGACCCTTCGCCGCTAACAACCGTCTCGACTTACGCCCGGTTAACACCTTGTTTTGTTATTTCTTGCCGACTTTACGAACCCCTACGCCAATTTAATAATCTTCTCCGATCCGTAACGATTGATCATGATGAAAATGAGGAAATCGGAGGGAAATTTTTACTCCGAGAAAAAGGAGAAGGAGAAGTTCCGAAGCCATTCTGACCTACGAGTCGTAAACGCTAGTCCTGATGTCCCTAAGTGGACCCTAAGTCTCTCCTCTTTGATAGTTGGCGGGCTCGACGCCCAGCAATAAACCAAGGATCTTTTACGTGTGCAGAAGATAGAGGCGAACACCTTCTCCCTTTCTTTTGAACTCTCGATCGAGTATGGTCGAGCGTTGACCGGTGGTTTGGGGGGAGGCGAGATGGAGGGTATAATTTCATCGGGTTTTCTTTCGTCGGCAAACGACAACAAACTGATAGCTAACAGCCTCGGATAAAAAGTCCTTAAGACATCGGCGGTTGGTTTTAGTTCGGATGAAAGAAAACTTACTTTCAAACTCTCCTTCTCCTCAAGCTACTATATCTACGGTGTACACGCGTATATCCTCGTGCACTGACAGCGATCAGTTTTTATCGCCGCTTCTTTCTCCCCCTCCCTCCCTCCCTGCTAAACTCAAACGAAGATCTCACATTGACTTGTAACTGTCATCCTGCGACATTTCACTGCGTATTTCGCATCCTCATCTCATCCTTACGCAGCTTCTGTATCTACCTCGCTCTTACACCGTCCGCAATTCATTCTCGACTTAGCCTTCGCTCCGCAGCTTGTATTGCTTCCAATTCGTTTCATTGCTGCAAAAAATATTACCAACGCCGAGCGACTCTGCTACACTCGACTCGACTCGACTCTACTTCACTTTACTGCATATTATGCAGCCGACGATCGACGATCGGTTTAACAAACAATTCACCTTTACAATCTTCGTCCTCATCTTTTTCTTTTTCTACTTTTCTATTTTTGCTGACCAGTTTGGTAAAAAAAAATCTTCACTCACATCCCGGAGGAAATTCTCATCGTGACTTGAGGTGGCAAGAATTTCGGGGCAGCTATCATTTCAGACAATGGACTCCCGCGGGTTCGGCGAGTATATTGACCGCGGATAGACCCGAGCTATTATCTCTAGTTCGGCCTGCTAATTAACGACCGTAATTAAGACTCTTCAAAAACTCGAATCAAGATATACAACGGGCGGGAATTTAACGCGATAGAAGTCACTCACTGGCTATGCACTTCTCTCAACATCCCGCGATCCCGCAGACTCGAGATCTTGCGGGCCGAGGAAGAGATGCGAGGGAATGGGGCAGAGGCCTACTCCAACCCCACGGGTCGGTCCGGGCAGTATATCAACAATGATAGTTATACACGGTGCGTTATAATCGTAAATTAGCCAGAGCAACATAATATATTCGTGAGCCAGTGGTGGTTGGTTCGCGCGAAGGCTGTTTTATTATATATAAGAGGCTGCTGCTATGTGTCCTTAAGTAAAATTTCGTTCAGAGTTTTCGAAAACCGTTCGATTTTTTCTACGGAAAAAAATTAAACCGAGAAGAAAATCGCGCGTGGAATCGACGAGACGAAAATCGCCAGCCCCGTTACGATGCTTTAACATATTAATGCGCGATCGGGAGGGCAGAGACTCGTGGGATCTGCGTGCTGCCTGGCCGAGGCATTCGGTAAATCATGGAAGTCTTCGTGAGTAAATATCCTCGGCTGTTTTTCGTGTACAGCCACTGGCTATGCGTCCTTTTTTCGAATATTAATTAATGAAATATCATTTCCGAGATGCATGGGGAGAGAGAAAATATCTCATGAAACTATCGCGGTAATAATAAACACCGAGCCGAGCCGACACGCTCGAATTTCATGATATGTGGTCGCTGGGTTATTCCTGATCCGATGGCTCGTCACAATATTGCGATTCATCGATCCTTACGCGTTTTAACGAAATAGGTATTCGATACGTATAATACGTCTCCCACGAGATACAGGCAATGGACAAATGTCAATGATCCACGAAATCGTTACGAAACTTGACCTAGTCCGTGGGACTGACCTTCGCTATTTCGACGAAGAAACGAGAGGGTTTCTCCCGATCCTTGAAGAGATGGGGGGATGCGGGATTGATTAAAATAATTCGACGTGGAATCCGGTCGACAAATTGTCAGGAATTTATCTCTCTTCTGTTTGGTAAGAATTATTAATTGTCTCTTAAGGTTTTTTTCCTCCTAAACCCATCCGACTTACGGCCTCCGGTTACTGACTGCAGCTTTGCTTCCGACGGCTACAGAACTGAGGAGCCTGTAGCCTCGAGGCTAAATACGTAGTTCAATTTATTTATTAGCCTCGGAAATAACCGGCGAATAACTCCACGTTCCGATCCTCCGAAGGGGTATACACGTGACGTTGTTAAGCTTCGTCGAAGAGAACAGAAGTAGGTATAGAGTCAGTCCTCGAGGATCCGCGTCCGCGGTGAAGTAGGATCTTGTTCGACTGCGGTTTGGGATAGAAAAAGGCGGTTAATCTTCTTATTCGAAAACCTGTTGTTCGACGTCTCATTTTTCCACTCCGAATACATCTTCCCCAATAATTGCCAACGTACTCGTCGGCCACTGCTGAATCCTTTCTCTACCATTACAGACCCTGGGTTTTCCATTCTCCGGACTAAACGAGCCAGATAACCCCCCCGGGGTGAGGTGTGAGGTCAGGTTGTTACAGACCGCAGTACTAGCCACAAATTTCGACCGTTTCGCGCATTATTTCGTGATTGTCGCCAGACCTGTACAGGGGAGAGGGAAGAGGGAAGAATGTGTTAATTTTGTGGCGATGTGTCAATGTCCTCCCTACTCTATGACCCTCTGACCCTTTACCGCCTCGCTCACTCACTCACTCATTTCTAGCTATCCTCTATCGGAGGTTTGGCCGACCGCTGTAACGTTCGATAATCGATTCCGCAACGAATTTTCCAATGCGTCTATAAAACCGCTTAAATATTCTCGTTATCGTTACGATTAGCTGAACGGGTCCCATTGCGACATGTATTCTTTCGTTCTAGTACACGCGTTACGCTTTTCCGTTAATCAGTTGGCTCGAGCCCCCGCAGGAAATAGGTTTGATAAATTTCTGATTAGTTATCAGCTCGGGGCTCTATGCTGTGTTGCAGATCGTGTATAGATAGAGAGAGCGGAGAGAGAGAGAGAGTTTGGAATTTTCCACCCTTTCCACCTGTTGGTCTACCCCCAAATTACGCCATGTAGATGTATGTGTCTCTTGGCGGTTTGGTTCGGTTCGGTGCGTAACGCGACGAATAATATCGCCGAGGTAGGGTACCGCCTTCCACCACGTTTTGGCTTTTGATATCCACGAATTTGACGAAACTATATAAAATCATTAATCGATTGATTTAATTGAATTATTCATGGCTGTATGGAGTGCAGCCGGTAGGAAACGGGAGCGGGAATATATCAGTTGAAACGTAAACTGAAACGATTATTCGTACGCTCGGATTTTTCAATACATAGTCCGGCTCTAAACGCCGCTCGAAAATTTCTATCTTCAATTAATAATTTCTAATAACGCGCGCGGTAAGGGCGAAACTGGTGCTTGAGATACTTTGTAGGATCGTCTTTGACTCGCCCGATTATCCGAGGACTCTTCTTCTAATAAACGACAATTAGCCAACGAGTGCCTTCGCTTCTGCCTTTGCCTTTTCGAGTGCGGATTAAACTGCGTCTCGTAAACTTGACAAAACGCGACGGGAAGACGCGGTGTAAAAGACGAGAAATGTAGAAAATGGGACAAAAATCGTTTCTCATTTTTTTTGCTGTATATACATTTGTTATTTTTATTTATATTTTCGTTTTTTTTTATTGTCTTTAAGCCGACTTGTCAAACGTGACAAACTTGAGACACGTGACGTACGACGGTCCCGTTTACCGTCCCGTTGAAATAAACGCTATATACGAGGGAAGAAGAAGCGTTTTCCTCGGAACGATATTGAATCCCAATTTTATGATCCGGGGATCTATTTTGACACGATATGGTGCGCAGGGAGAGCCGGTTTGACGTGTGGTGTAAACTTTTATATCCCAACTTTAGAGGAAATCAGACATGGAAAATTCGCTCTAATACTTAAACCCCCCACCTCCCGCGTCTACTCAACCCCTTATATTTTATACCACCCCATTTATAACCCTCAGTTTCTAGAGCAGAGGGTTCAACGCGGGACTCGATTCGAGGGTGATGTCAGGCCACCAGCGAATAGAACGGGCGAAAAAAAAAAGAAAAAAAAAAACGATCGTAAAATAGGATACAAATGACCAGTTTTGTCGCTCGATTCGAGCGCTTATTTTAAAACATCTACTGCAACTTCCGCTTCAGAATCAAACGCGACGTTTCTTCATCCTACTTCCGTTTTATAGTTAGACAAATTTTTAACACGATATTATCTCGTCTCGAGCCTTACGAGCCTTCTCTAACATCTTTGGCCTAGCTTCTCTGCGGTTACGGGGGATGGAATGGGGTTTAGTAGCGTCGATTAGGGAAGCCTGCCTCGGGGTTCGGTTGAGTGGCTACAAAGTGAAACGAAGAAAAGCCAGTTTAGTGTTAGGGTAGACGGTTCAACCGTTCGCTGTGCTGTAATAAAACATTAATTAATAGGGAGCCATCATCGCCTTACTCCAGGATGGCGTAGCGGACAGGATTGATATTTCCATCGTTTAATATCCACGCGTACGTATTTTATTTTTTAAAAAGGTCTAAATACCCTAGAAAAATTCTAGTCCCACACAGACTTCTTAGACTATGCGAGTCTAGTGTATTTCGTCCTCGTGTCAAACTGGCCGCTAACTATTTCCAAACTTTCGTCACTTTCATCAAGTTTTATTTTTCTTCTTTTCTTTTCTTTTTTCGCCTTTTGCCTTGTGTCCAGGGGTTGAGTTCGAGGGGCAGGTGTGGAGGGAAAGACCGGAAGTCTTTAGACACAAGGCACGTAGTTTCTTTCATCTGGATGAACCAACAAATTCATAGTTTGACTTTTGACTGACTGAATAATCCCGCTTTTGCTACGGGATCTATTGTGCCTAAGATTCCGTGGGAGGAAGTCTTTGTGAAAGAGTCGTCTTTTCACGTCGCATAAACGGTGTGTATCACTTACACACGCGCACTACGTTGTGTGCTTATTTCTTCATACATACATCGAGAGAAAAAGAGAGGGGGACAAACTAGCTTTGTGAATACCGCTGGTGTTGAAATTCATTCTCTTACTTTTCGAATTCACAGCTTTACGCCTTTAATAATAAAAAAAAAACAAAAATTAATTTCGCCACATATCGCGTGTATCACACCGTCAAACTTTGATTCCTTCACGCCCAGATTCCCAGCTTTGTTACACTTTAACATGAATAAATATGTACGTTGTACATAAAGGCGGCGATAGCTGTCCTGCGGAAAAGAGCATCCGAGTAGGTAAAGGGGCTGTTATGGAATAAACTCGCCCTTCGATCTCTGCTATAGTTTTTTTTTTTGAATAAATCTACGAGTTCTGACAGCGACTTTAATCTCTCTTTCTCTCTCTTTCTCTCGGATCATAGAGTATAAGGTATACAGTATATACAAGGGGATTCAAGAAGACGTGTGTGGTGTTAAAGCTTGCATGACTGGGGCTGGACTGTGAAGTTAAACGCGGTACAATGATTCCGAACAAAACCACCTCAGATATATATTATTATTGTTATTATTACCATATATTACACGCCGGGTTTTTCCCCCTCCATATACCACATGGTAAGGTGTGTATGTATCCATCGTGTTACCATAAAGCATCCTGTTAAGCTCCAGGGGTGCCAACCAACCGTTCGAACAGCAACGCGTTCAATGCTGGCTATGCGTGTAGAAAAAAAAAAAAAAATACTTGAATAACGAATTCACGCGGTTTTTAGACAAAATATAAAAACCATCTACATTCCTCACAAATATATATCCTCTTCTTCTTCTTCTTCGTCACATGAAAATTAGACTCTCGGATTAATTGCCGAAATTTAATCAATATATGTCGGGACAGGAACGAGTACGAAGATCCTGTATTGTATCAGGGATCAGAACAGGGACGGGGATGGGGATGGGTGGTCTCACAGAAACGTTCCCTTCTGACATCTGTATTAGCTCGCTAATAGAGGGGTTGACAGTTTCTATATCGTTTCGACTTTCGTACGTGACGAAGAACACCCGGTGAACGGTAGCCGGGCTAGGTACCTATACCAAAGGTGGCGAGGGGTACGGCTCCTGCGCCATGGTGTATTCCGGGACATATATACCTACTGACTTTGTACGAGTCCACTAATCCGTAGGTAACGCATAATGCACGTCCCTTTGTAGCACAGGGACGAGAGTCAGTCAGTGGTCCTTGGTACAGATTATTAGGGGATGAAACTAGCGACGGGTATAAATACTCTTCGCGTAATTTCCCCGGTTCAATCGAAACCGAAGACCAAAAGTCATGATCAATTTTCGACCAGAAATACCCATGAGCATTCCCCTAATTTTAAACTATCCGAAATCCTCCTTCTTCATCTGTTTAATAAATTTTTTAACACCGAGTCAAAAATCCCTCGGCTCGTTTATAGCCATTGCTAACGGCATCCCCCTACCACCGAGTTACCCTGGGGTGCAGGCAACTATTAGTTCAGTTTTGGTGGTTCTGGCCGATCCGTACGTCCGTCAGTCAGTCGGTGGATCGGACCGCTCGGTAACGCGTGCACGAACTTCCCGAGGAGTTCGGGTGCAACATGTCGTGTCTTTTGAACAAATGAATATCGCTTTGATTGCGAGTGCCGAATAAGTGGGATTAGAAATGTATCACAACGTCGATATATCTTTACTTTGGAATTTGTACTGTGAGTATATATAATCGGACAGCGATTTATTTAGTCACAGTTTTTCCAGAATCGATATTACCGATCTTGGAAACTATCACATCGGCAGGAAGGATCGTTCCTCGTTCGTGCAGTTGAGAAAATGGGTGTGGGTCCGTGAATAGGCTGTATAAAACCAGGGTTGTTATAACTTCTATAATTGAGGCTAGTTTTCGAGATAATTGATTCTCGAGGACTAGTTGTACGCCATAAATAAACCGGGCGGTACGATAGGTTTCTTACATCGGCCTGTTTAAGGGACGAGGTTGAAAAAAAAAATCTGCCGCATCAATTTTCGACTCGGCCATATATAATTGCTTGGATAAATTTTTGAGTATAGGATCTTCGACTCGGAGTTAAACACTCGTATATATATAGATGTCAGACTCGACTCAGTGTTGTAAACTGTATATGGTGGCTATAAAAGCGGGTCCTTTGATGCAACGTCGTAAATACCTTCATTTTTATAAATTACTTTCTTCTCTATCTCGCGCTGGTGGTGCTCTTGCCCTACGTAACCATCCACCCAACGTACGCGCATTTCCTTACTAGCCATCGTTCTTTATTCTCTCAAGCATATCAACCTGTCGCTCAAAATTCACCAACGCGCTTCGCGTATTTCGCGCAGCGGTATAAACCGCCGGGACGATTTCTAACGGTACGACAATCGCCGCCGTTTGCTGTTTTGCTAATGCAACCAATAATTCCCGGGTCGTGGAGACTTGGGAATTAATGAAACTGGTATAGAAATCGTCGGCTGCACCAGCAGCGAAAATAAGAATAAGAACGAGAAAGCTTCCGTACGTAGTGCGCGTTGTAAAGCTATCGTGAATTTATACAAATCGACTTCGAACGCAGTTGGTTAGGCGCGTTGTCCACTTATTCGACCGGTCGTTATCGCCGCAATAACAATTACAGAGTCTGGAAGAGAGATCTCGGAGTTGTGACGGCGACACTTGCGGTTACAGCGATCGCGTCATATCTCGCCTTATATTTTTTCCCTCGCCAATATAAACGGAGATCTGATCTTTCCGCGTGCCGTGCTGCACCCTTTCGCAAACGTTCGAATAATATCGACGCATCAGCCACGATACGAGAAGTCAATTTCACAGCGGTAATCATCCATGCGTTAAACTTAGGATTCGGAAGGGTGGCTAGTTCAGAATTTAATAATTAATTTCTCCGCGTATAGTTTGGGCCAAGGTTCTGATTGGGTCTTGACGCGATGGTCATCGGAGCGTTGCCTTCGCCTCGACTCTTCGTGGTTTAGTTGCAGAGCTCGCTCGGAGAGCAGCTGACCATCAGAGAGACGGAAAGCTCGCATTCCTCGCAGAGAATTCGCGCGTTAATACATATCCAGCGTCATAACCGTACCGCGATTCCGTGTGCCCGAATTCGTACAGCGTGATAACACGCGTGTACATAGCTCGCGGTTTGCGTCCGGAGTCTCTGACGGAACGTGGCATCAGCTAGCGTCTACCGTTTCTATCACGGTTCAACGATATCAAAGAACTGGGGCGCGCCGGTCCAGTTCTATGTTGTAAATGAGCGCTAGCGACCAGCGGGAGAATATAATCATGAGGGTGAGAACGCGTCATACGACGAGGGTCCTAACAGCGGGTTTAAATTCGAAACGATATATCGCCGCAAACTCGCGTATTGTTACACGCGTTGATATGTCCGGGATGTACAGAGAGAAGGCATGCATGCCTTTGCCTTTCGGTTTGATAATTGCTCTCGCAGTTGGTTCTGACAATTATTATCGCTCGGATACGTATACGTAGCTAGGGAGGAGCGTAAATTTGTTGGCTTTTATCATCCTCGTCATCGTCGTCAGCGCCGTAGGTATTGTAGTACAATAACCGCACGGTAGCTGTGTATTTATTAGCAAGATAGCGGAGAGGAGAGAGGAGAGAGGAGGGGCCCTTATTTCGTTTTCTGAAAAAACTCGCTTCCAATTACGGGAGGTTGGTTTAGTGGCCAGACGATTCTCGAACGGCAGTGCGTGTTCTTTGATAATGTAATAACGTATCCTGTAAAGTCCACTTCATAAAGCACCTCCGTCTCTCTCCCTCTCTATCCCACGGACACCTCCTCGTATTCTCGTTGTCGTTTTTCGAACCGTTCCGTCCTTATCTTTATCCTCGTTATCCTCTTCCACTCTCACACTACCGATGGAACGAAAAATTCGAACACCTCTATATACGCGGTATTGAGATAACTTCGCGAGTCATTAGAACGAAAAAAGTTACTACATTTATAAATTCCTTCCCCCCCCCCCCTCTCTCTCTCTCTCTCTCTCTCTCTCGCGGGAAAAATGATATTGTTATCGCAACGATGATGATAATAATGATGATAATGATGACGTTATTGCCACCCCAGCTCGAAGTGTGACGGTGATATTTATACCGGTGATAATTGCATTTGTTTAATCAGTTTATGGGGTATCGACCGATCTGACATGTTTGCTGTTGGTGCAAGCGTGACATAGCACCGGCACCGGCGGCGTTAGGACGATCCGAGGTGGCTGGTCGGTGTTAATCGGATTTAATTAGCGCTGCTGAGCGTTCTTTGACGTGTTGATGATGTTAATTCGGTCTTGATATAATTTAGAATATTTACGGAGCGGATTTTAACGGGTACGTGTTTTTATACCGCCTTTGCTAGAATTTTATACGAATCGTAGTTTATTTGGGGAAAAAATTTGTCACTCGGAAAATCCAATATTCGATCTTTTCGCTCTTCAATATCGGGCGAATTTAACGCCGGTATAACAGATACTCGAACGGCACGTGGACCGGACTTAAGACTTTAAAACGCCTATACGCGCACCGGCACCCTGACTAAGTTATCACTTTGTTACTTCGGACGTGTTTATGAATATTGGCGAGTAGCCGAACACACAAACATCTGCGTATATATTACCGAGTCTTCTCGAGTAAAGAAACTACCTGCAAGAAGGAAGAAGAAGGAGCTAGAGCTCGAGCTGCAGCCTCCCGCAGCCACACGGCTTTACAGCTCATCCCTGAAACTTCAATGTGTACGTGACTGTGCACGGAGTTCCAATGTGTGTTTGATGCATCGAGCTTGGAATACCGCGCTACGCTGCGCGGAAGAAACTACAACTCGAAAAACACGACTCGCGAACCATGCGAGCTGCAACGGTAAACATATCTATACGATCGTTTGGTAGCTGCTGCCTGTCAAACGGTGCTTTAACGCCATTCGTTTCAATTCGGCATTCTCTTTGTCATTTTATAACTCGCCACTCGCTTATACGTACCCCCGTCGCACCTACCAGCTTCTCGGGGTTGCGGTAATTCGCGGTGTAGGAAAAGATTTCTCTCGTTTATAATACCTGCTCGATAATCATCCGCCGGTTTTGCTCGTGCAGAGCGAAGAGAAGGCTGGGAATACATCCCGTTCCCGTGGCGCAAGTAGTCTGGTAGTATCGCACTACGGCTACGATGATATATAAGGGATTTGTCTTGGTGGCAGAGAGACATGCATCATCTAGCAAATATTAACCCTGATACAGGCCATTCATTCACTTAATTACAAACAGCTGTGATTTAAGAGCGACACTCTACGGGGGGTAGCGACACTCTCCCTACTCTCCAGCTCTCTCTCTCTCTTTCCACAGCGCGCGGTACATATATGCGTTCTGCAGTTTTAGCCACACTGCAACATGTTCGGTTGATATATGGACGTCATTCTACTCTACGTATCTTTAAGCCGTAAAGTTTTCGAAATTTGGCGAATCGCGTATCTATCAGAGATCGTCGTTATATCTGAGGAAAATTTGGCACAAGTTTTAACACAGCGGGAACAGGGGTGAAATTCGCCATCCAGAAAGTTTAAAGAGAGAAAGGAATGTCTATATGAGCGTTCGGGAATCATCCCCCCCCGAAACACCGACCGAGATAGGGTTCCCTTGGTCGACGCGGTGACGCGTGTTCTGCACATCGGGCAAAGGGAAGATCAGCAAAGTGAGCCGCGACCCGTCTACGTCGCTTTTTTGCTTTATATCTCGCCCCTTCGAGTTTAGAAAAATAAAACTACCTCGGCGAGTAGCCGGCTTTCAATAAAACAGAAGCGACCAGAAATACGGGATACTGATTTTTGAGAGATTCTTCTTCTTCTTCTTCTTCTGAGTCGGCGCTCTTCGAGGCATGTAGCCACTGATTTCTGGATCCGAAAAAGAAGAGGAGAGTTAGAGGCGCGAGAAACTGGTACGAGGTACCAGGTGACACTGGGCTCTTTTTTAATAATAAGAAAGTGTGGCTCTGATGGTTCTTCGCCGTCGTATCATGTTGTAAAACGAAATTTACCTCCGGTTTATACCTACCCCCGTGTTAGAGAGACCCGCAGGTCTACAAGGCTATTCAAGGAGGAAATTTTCTAGTGCACGTGTGTCACAACGGAATTGAGTATAAGTAAAGGCGTGCTGCAGTCTAGCAGAGAAGAGAGAGATTTCAAAAGCCAAGTATAGCAAAGAGATACTCTGGTATGCATGAAAGGAGGGATCCTTACAGCCTCCTTACTTACGCTCACCCTCAGACTTTACTTGCAGCAGCTAACCGCCTCATGCTGCTTGCCTTGCCCGGTTTCTCCTACACTTGCCATATCCTTAACTGCCAAACTTACTGCCAGAGCGAAACCCGCCCTAACCTACCCTCGACGTTACAATATCCTCGAAAACTTTACCTCTCTCCCTCCCTCTTCCTCTCTCTATCTTCCACGTCTATATTTGCTACCATCGCGTTTTACTAGCTGCGATATAATCCCCGAATTATTAAATCTATGAAAACGATGAATCGGGGCGAGAATTTCCATCGGTAGATCGAAATCCTAACTTAGGCAGTGCCGTGCCGCGGCAATTAAGCTTTCATAACGTGTGTGTAATTCAGAGAGGGCTTGAATCCGGGATGTTTAATTGTTAAGAACGATGTTCGCTATTGTTTTCGGGGATCAAGTTATTAATAAAATGGTCAAGGGATTCCGGGATTACCAGAATCGCCAGAATTACTGATAGAGACCGTGCAAGGGGGGTTTTCACGATCAATTATTTCACTCGAACTCGCTGGCTTCCGTTTACGTGCAATTTACGCTACCCTACGTACGCCTATCCACATACGTTCTATCGCCCGTTGTACATACACCTATATATATATTTAACCGTGTAAAACCGATTTGCATTTGATGGATCGTGAATACGTGCGTCGAGAGCTTACGCCGCTAATAATCACAACTGCGAGTCGCGACTGGCGAAGATATACACGGGAAAATCCTGTTGTTAAAATCGCACAAGATCCTACCGATTATCGATCCGATAAATTCGATCGTTTCTCGACGACTCGGAACGAATTAATGAAGAACTAAAGCGATCAGAGTATACGGAAACTCGGCCGGGCTAAAGCTGTGTAACTTTAACTCGTCCCCCCGGTAAAGCCGGGAGACAACAGTTGTGGCTAAATGCCTGTCGTATTCGACCCCAGAAATTTGGCACAACTCTTTCACCGCTCGGCTCCTCGTGCGGAGTAGTTATTTAATTAAAACCGGATTATATGTCAAAGTGTCTGCCGATGGGACGCGTGTCTCATCCCTGTCGCTTTATATCCGTATATCTATGTGTACCAATTACTTCGTTCCGCTATTAGTCGCGGGGGCGCGGAGAGTTGATATTGTTTTAATCGTTGCGGCATTTTGTTTGTTTATAAATGGCGCGGCTGGAACCGATTCTCCAAACCCAGAGACTACGGAGTTGCGAAAGCCCGATAATTCGAAGACGAAGATGTCAGGTGATTATACTAGTCAACGGAATCGTGATCTAATTACGCGCGGAGTCGGCGTACAGTTAGTCATGCAAGAAAGTAAGAGACTATTCGGATATCTTTGGAGCGATAAAACTAATGGCCAAGGACGATTAAAACTCGCTAAAGTCCTTCGCCTTACGGTTGCAGTGAAGGAGTGTAGTGACGACGAGGTAGAGGATAGTTCTGGAGTTCTAGGGTTCGTAATTGGCGACGATAAGGCAAATATAAAATGGATTCGCATAATCTATTGCGGTGGCAGAAGAAGTAGGTGCGGGGAGCAGGTTTTCCAGTTAGGGTGTACGCTTTAATATTCAGATATGACTTACTTTTAGCTCTCATTTCTCCTCCTCGAGGACCACAGGGTCGTTCTCTTTTAATTAAAGATATGCTTCCTCGGTCTCATTCTCATTCCGCGTTGCAGCCGCATGTATAGCTCCGGCGCTGTTCAGACCTCGGTTTATACCTATCTAGATTCTAGCTCGTTTTCTGGTAGTCAACGGCTATTCAAAACGCCAACGTAAATGATAGGGCAGTTATGAATTCAGCTATACGCGGAACCCGACCACTACCACGAGATAGCAGCCTCCTCCGCAATAAAAAGATAAAAACTTTCTAAAGAAAATACCTGCCAGTGAAAAAGGAGAGGAAAGGAAAGAGGGCGAGAAAGAGGCGTTCTTCCTTATTGCGTTGGTTAATCGGGTCATCTTTCCCTCGCACAATAGTCTCCCTAAATGTAAACAGCTGTTTTATTCGAACGTCACTCTAGGATAGTTCGGAGTCGTGAATTTGATTGAATTTTTTTACGCAGTGAAAGATGCTTATGGAATACACGCGTTGTTTCTTTTTGTCTTTTGAATAAAAATTGACGAGGATATGGAAGAATGTATAAATTCGCGAAATTGAAAATTAAACGTGGTATTATAGAGGCTACGGCGCGGTGCCTATCTGTAGGGTAGGTATTTCGCCCAGACCGTTAGTTCTGCATCCCTTTTTTCTTTCAATAAAGGAACGGAAAGAGAATATTGAATACAGTGGCGCGCACATAAATTTTCCAAGCCGTACTTAATTGAAGGGGGAAAGAGAGCTGGCCTCCTACTTCGGGCACAAAGAAGAAATGCATAGCCCGGATAGCTATGCCCAGATAGGATATGTTAAACTGTAGAAGAATGCCGGCGAGGATCCTCTCTCTCTCCTACTTTATCTTTATATCTTTCTCTGAAAATAAACGAAATGAAACTAAACGAAACTCTGCAGCGGTAGGTATAGAGAATAAGAGAGCCAAAACATGTCCCAGGGTTGGGAGACGGTCCAAATGTCTCAGACTTTGAGAACAGGATGTGTGAAACGTATCCAAATAAGCATATCGATAGATTGTCCAAACATCTTATCTCCACTTTGTATCCGAGATTGAGAAGAACAGTTTTATCATATCCCTAAGAACAACTAACTAGCTGATATATTGTACACCCGAGGCACGAGCCCTGCTGCATTATCGCACGGGATGAAAGACGAGTGAGTCTGGGGAGGCGAGGAAAGAAACCTTCCAAATGTTCTTTGTCTTATTCTTCTATATGATACGCGAGGATTGAGCTCTGCCTGGCTCGGGGCTATGTCTTGTAAAAATAGCGCCGGTAGTAATATCTGGATGTTTTCCGGATATGCGGTTATTTTGTTTGGAAAGTTGGCCGGTTAGGTACCGCCTCGCTCATGCTCCCACGTCGCGAGGCATACATTCAAAGCTGATACGCGACGGTGCGTAATTCTCTAGGTCCTAGGAGGCAGAGAGAACGGGACTCGGGACGAGGACTGACTGGTGGTAGGCGGTGCAAATAAATAAACAGTTGTGTGAAACGACACAGCTGGATACACCCGGCTTATACGATCCCGCGCCACCCACCCACTTAGTCTAGTTTTACCACGGCTGCGATAACTCGACTTTGGAACTATTTCACCGATATTATATTCGCCCGACAAGCCTACTCGAGATACGCGTCTTAATAACGATTAGAAAATACAAAAGACGAAACTTTGCCGAGCGAAAGACGAGCTTGATTCAGTCCCGGGGCGATTCGATCCCATAAATAAACGCGAGACAAACGGAACGCCTTGAGGCTGCAGAGGCGATTCTTTCTCGCGGAAAATTGCCTTTTATACGATTTCCAAAAAACTGCGTGTGCAATTAATTATTGTTGATAATTTGAGGAGAATTTTTTTTTCTTTTTTTTTCATCTCATGATTACAGGCAAGAAGAAATTTCCCTCCGATCCGTCGTGCTGTCCGGTTTGCGGTGTCACCGTCAGGCCCCAGGAACTCGAACAACATTTCGCCCAGGAATTAGACCGGCTGTATAAAGTATCTTCGACGACACCCAGGCCGAGATCGTCACGATCTTCCGGTCCTCCGGGTCATCAACAGGATCATCCTCACGCCCCGTTACTCCACGCGCCATCGGCCGCTGACGGCACGCCGCAGGGCCGGTGGGAAACTTACAAAAGAATCAAAGCTAATAGACAAGTGAGTCGCGGCTGAGAGAGCGCGAAATCTTTTCTAAAAACGAGAAAAAAAAAAAAAAATGGAATCGCGAGACTTGTTTAATTTTCAGGCTAGAATTCGGGTTAAAAATCGAAAACGAAAAGCTGACGAACCGTCCTGCCCTGTGTGCAGCGAACGCTTGTCCGGAAGCCCCGAGGAGTTGAATCAGCACGTGGAACGTTGCTTGAACAAACACAACGGCAATCCACCCGGGCAAAATCCGGGCATCGACGACGAGGACGTCGACGTCGAAGGAGACCCAGAAACTTTCGAAGAATACGAATGGGCAGGTCAAAGGCGAGTTCGTGCGAGCTCTATGCTAGTCGGCGGATTTTCTGGTGAGTTTTAGGTAATAATTGAGTCGCGATACGCTCTCCGTGTACTTAGAGAATCGCTTTGAAATCCTCGGGATATAACTCACGCGTAGAATAGCTGCATTTTCATTCTATAATACAAACGGAACCGATTCCGATCGCTGGCAGCACTCCACCCGTCATATTGCGGTTTCGAAAGAGACCAGCTCGATATTTAGCCAGTGGAAGTCGTGCGGTCCGACTATACCGACCGCCAAACCGCACCGCAGTCGCGTGCTGCGCCGGGTCCGTATTTTCCGCGTTTAATCGTTACTCGTCGTAGATTCGACGATTTTCCATCCCTTGATCGGGGGATGTGGATATTTTTTTATGAACTTCGGTGAAAATGTTCCGCAGCCGCGGGCCTAGCGACGTCATCGAGTAACCGGAGCGGCACCGGTCCAGGCGGAGGGGTCGGGGGTCACCAGGAAGACGAAGACGTAGATTTAGTCGTGGACGGTGACGACGCCGCGCAATTCGGTCCTGCCCAGTACTCCGAGGCCGACGTTGTCGCGCCTCGGGCCGAAGGCACGCCGAGAGAGCAAAAAGAACGGGAGGCTCTAAGGGAGGCAGTGATATCGCCCCACGCACCCCACACGCCGCACACGCCGCCCGAACAACCCCACGGCGCTCAGGTCGAGGTCAAACCGGAACCCGGCTCCGTTACGCCGTCGGGATTGCAGCATCACGAAGGCGACGAAATCGACGCTACGTCGACCGTCGTCAACAGGGATTCGGACGCACCGGTTGTCGAGGCTTTGCGCGGACGCATCAGGGAACTTGAAGCCGAAATGCGGGTTCAACCGTTCAAGTGTCTAATCTGCATGGTGAGTTTACGTCACTTCGAATAACCCGAATTATGATACTTTATCGATTTTTGAATAAAAAATCGTACGAAAATCGTAAAAAAATTTTACGCGGACTTATTTGCAACGCGGTTTTTTCGCCGCCGTTTTTTTTTTTTAACAGGAACAATACAAGAAACCGGTCACTTCTGTCTGCTGTTGGCACGTCCATTGCGAACAGTGTTGGCTTCACACGTTGGTGAGTAGTTTTTTTTTTTTTTTTTTTGAACCGCTTATGATCGCAGGGATGAGATTTTGCGTTTAATGCTTATTGACAACGGGCTATATTATATTTTTTTTTTCTTTTTTCTCCATACTATTTGTGTGATTACAGGGGGCGAAAAAATTGTGCCCACAGTGCAACATGATCACATCACCGGCGGATCTAAGACGTATTTATATGTGAGGCTGCATCGGTTATTATATCTGCGTCGAATTAGCTCGTTAAAATTTTCGAAGGTTTTTATCCAGAGCCGGAAATTTTGGCGAGTGATGACCACTGGTCGCTATACTTCGGCGAAAGGTGTAACGATTCAAATCTCTATACTAATTTCCCCCCAAAAAATTGCACACTTGTATATTTGTATATTACTTTAAATTAAAGAAAGAAAGAATGAATGAAAGAAGGGAATAGGGAAAAAGAAGAAGAAGAAGACGGAAGAAAAAAAGAAAACATATATACTATAACCGATACCAAGCATCGTCACGCATTTATAGTATATATATAGGTATACATACGTATGTATATATTATATACATATAGTAAATTAATATCTAATATATATATATATATATAGACTGTATCTTCCAATTAAGTACGTATTATATATATTGTTAATTAACACATTTCAAAAAAGAAGCACCCTACACCCCCTATCAACAAATCACAGAGAAGAAGAAGAAGAAGAAATAATAATAATAATAATAATAATTCAACAAACGCCTATAGCGCATTGTGTGTCCTATAATATTTCGAATGTATGTGTGTACGTGTGTATAAGATGAACGAGACAATTGACCATCATCATCAACATCATCGTAATAATATTATGACGAAGAATATAAAAAAATTTTTTTTTTTTTTTCTTCTCGTTTTTTTTTCGTTTCTTTTTACAGGCTATAAATTTTATCTATTTATTTTTTATATTTATATATTATTTAACAATGTTCTTTCAACATTCTTCACCTACCTATATACTTCTCTATACTATCTACACAGCAACGTACGTGTTGCCTCGTTGAATTGAATTTACACAAAGGCAGAAATATTGCATCTAATTATTTATTTATTTTTTTTTCACATATTTTTCAACCCCACCATCGCTTGACGGTATCGTCGGGAGCTTTGGCAAATATAATTATTGCAAGTGACGTAATATCGTCCTTTCGATTTCATTAGACATTTGAGTTCGGGATATTATGGATTGAATAAAAACAACAACAACTATGTTTCGTGAATTTTCCAATTTTATTCTCATATTTATCGGAACGCGTCGTAGAATGATTTTTCGTTTCACCGTTTGATCCTTTGGAAGAGAGTTTCTCGATGGATTGTTGTACGCAATAATTGGCGACGATTCGAGCGAGGTATAAGGAAATAAATGAATGAATATCTTCCGTAGATCGATAGACGGCAAGTAAGCTTTGCCGAGAATTCGCGAGACTTCGGGAATCTCTCTTCGTCGGGGGTTGACGGATTTTTAAGACACCAGCTACTGCAGCTATCTATTTGTGGGATATAATTGAACGAATCTATGAGCGAATATATCGAATGCCAAATAATTTGTATTATATAATATTATCAAGTTTCTATACGCACGATAACGAATGTTTGTGTGTCTGTCGAGACGATTGATATATTCTACCTGTACCCGAAGAATACGTGATGCGATTGTAAATAAAAAGAAAGAGAATACAAAAATAATAAAAATAATTCAAAATTCAAAAAAAAAATGAAAGAATGCGATACCCGCGAAATTTAGGGGAAAAAGATGCATATGGGAATATACGTGAGAAAAGAAAGAGAGGAAAAAGAAGAAAAATACTGTTCTGTACTCAATAAAACCGACCATGGATTGTGTAGAGGAGAAATTTTGTAGTTTTCTCTACTACCTTACGTATGAAATTATTTCTTTTTATTCCCATAACCGTAGGTGTATATATATAAGCATATGGTTCGTCTCCAGGACTGATTCTGTGCCTTAGAAATGTCTAAGCCTCTCTTAATCAATGGGAACATAGCCCCAAGTCTGAAATTCGTTGGTAGGAGAGTAAAAAGAAACTGTATTTGGGTAAAAAAAAGCGACAAAATGGCGGAGTTATGCGGAGAGACGATTTGTTACTCGTTTTACCCCAGAGGGAAGAAGCTTGCGGATAAAACCCGCCCCGACTCTACACGGGGCGGTTAGCATTCTCTCTCCTTTCTCTCCACTCTCGGATATTATAGTGAACGTGCTAAAACGAGACCTTTTCTGTTCTTTTTTTCTCTCTCTTTTCTCCTTTTTCCTTTTTCTTTTTCTATACCTTTTACCGGAACTCCCGAACATATAACTACGTCGAGCTATACGACGCGGCGAATTCTCGCGCTGCGGAAGTTCTCGAAAGAGAGGAAAATACCGGTGAGAGAAATCAGAGAAGGCGAATAAAATCGAGTGGGTGGTAGTAGGCGGAGGTACGACATCGCCACGCCCTCTCTCCTCTAACCTCTTCGATATTTCTATCCTCAGTTTCTTTTTTCTTCCTTTTATTTTCCAACCTACACAGGAGAGGTTTTCCCTCTATTCAATTTTACGCCACCGCCATATTATTCTCCAACGAATAATAATAAGAAGAAGAAGAAGAGCGGAAACTCAAGCGAGCTATTGCACCCTACGATCTCGCCGTTTAATCTAGCGGTTTCTTCGAAACTGCACAGGCACCTCGTACGGTCAGAAAATGGAAACGCATATTTCGCTCTCCGCGGAATCGCGACAGATCGATGGAGGGGGGAGAATGGGGGGGGGGAGGGGAAGTGAGTTCTGAATCGTTTCTCGCTGTTTAACTACGTACAGGAGATCAGGTGCGTTTTTTGCTGAAAGTTTCGCGTAGCCGATCTCCGGTATCTCTTTCCACTCTAGAGTCGGTAGCCCCGGGTATAAGTGGGGGCGAATTGATCCGAAGGGTGAGAAAAGTGGGGGCCGGGTCTATACTTGGTCTGAACCAACCGCTGCCACCGCGAGGTTGGAACATCGCTGGCTTTCTACGCCTGCGAACGTGTTGGGGAAAAAACTGGCAAGCACCGCCCCCCCAGCTGTAGCCAACCACGTAGTCGCCTCCTAGGAGGTTACGGCGAACCTACCACCTACCACCTACCCACCTTTTACCTACCCCGTACCTCGCGCCTCAATACCCGAAACCGAGAACCTACCGACTTCTACGTCGTCGCGACGCCCGCGCCGTACTACAAAACGTAAAACGCGTACACACGCCCATCGGGCGACCTGGGGCGTCAGGTGTTTGCTTTAGTCGATGTATAAACCGACGCCGTGGTTTTACACCTTACAGCGACGACGCACGCCTGAGGAGAGAAATCCAGAGCCGGAGTCACACGCCTCCTCGGAACTACGCGGACAGGTAAAAAGGGGCGGACGTTTTCGACGGGAAATATATATATTCGTCAAGAATTTTCCTTCAGCCGTGAATTCACGCGCCTTATGAATGCAGGTAACGCGGCCTCCGCGCGACTCTAAACTCTCAGCGGGAAATTTAATTGCCTTAACCCTACCGCGCGAGCGGATATGCGATTCCACTTTCGGCCGGGAAGAGAAAACCTTGGCTGAAAAAATTATCGCGTTTTTTCATCTAACCAACATAACGTTTATACCTACTCCGATTGGCTCTAGACTATATCGTTGCAGAAGAAAGATTTTCTTCCTCTGGCCATTCTGTACTATGATACTAGTTGCGGTTTTTATCCGAACTGCCACGCCCTTGCGGAACGGATTCCACTGATCGTAAAAAACGGGAGGAATCGTAGTCGACTCGTAGTCTTAATTATTCGGAAGAGGATAGCTTCGACGAGTCGAGAATTGCCTTGAATATTAACACGCTCTGTTATACAGCCATGTATTGTTCACCTGTAATTTATTACCCTGAAAACCGAACAGTACACCGTGAATATTTTGGGAATTGGATTAGGCTAGATTAAGTCCGGTATAAAGGTAATCCTATTACGTTTTCACCATTCGCAGATCCGCGATCTGTATATCGACTGGATTAATTCCTTCCCTCAGCTATTTCGTCGGTTTATTAGAACTCGCCTACACCCGATCACTGCATGCGCCTATGTTCGAAAATTGTAGACAAAAAATTGTAGATATCCGCAGTTGGTATAAAAAGACTCAGCGACTCGCGGGATCAGATCGACATGCATAATAAGGTGAGACCAGAACATAAATAGAGGCATTTAATAAATATATTAGTTTATTTCTATATATATATATTTTTTTTTTTTTTTTTACGTTTCTTGTACAATATAGATAGATCGTGTGTGATTTAAAATCTACAAGAGTTTCTCTTTCTTTTATTTATTTAATTTTTTTTTTTAAACGATAAATTTAAACTCGTATTATTATTCTCAAATTAATATCGTATAATATTATATAATATATGCATTATATATCTTATTGAAAATAGGACTTGATTCGTAGTATATGGCATGAGACGAGACAGGTATATATGTAATATATTAATATACTCTAAAATTATTAAAAATATAAGATCAAAAAGAGAAAGAAAGAAAAAAAAAGAAGAAAAAAAAAAAAAATACCCTTAAGGCACATATTGGCGTGTCGTATATTATGCGCTTGACGAAAATATTATATAGTAGATATAAATATACATGATTTCGTCCCTGGCTCCTCTGTCTTCTCAAACTTCTATCTCTCAAAATGCTCTATCGTTGTTCCTAATATCCCCGCAGAAAAACAAACAAAAAAAAAAAAAACCCCCAGAATTTCAATCGAACGTATATATAGAGTTGCAATTTTATTTACAAATCGAATTCATTTCACGACACATATTCAAGTTTCATTCCGAGATGGACATGGGAGGGGGGGGATGGATGTCGGGGATCCTAGACGTCGACTTTGTACGGCGATCCGGGAATATGTTCGTCGCCCCATTTAACAAGGACGATGTACTCCCCGCGCTCCCGTACGAGATAACTAACGTTGTAGTTATGCCTTCCCGTATGCTTGACGAAAACCTCCTCGCAAGGTCCTTTCGGACCGTGAATACCGACGAACAGTATATTGTTGCCTGTGAAACGACCAAGAAATAAGCAATCAATCATTATCTACACGAACAAATTCCGAATCTATAATATCTTACCGGCTTCGCCAGCGTTGACGGTGAACTGATTCTGCTTCCCTAAGTAGGCCTTCTTCAGACCCATACCCTTGCTGGTAACCTTGGTAGCGTCGGATTTGAAGAGCGGAAGAACCGGTCCGACGTTCTTAGACTTTGAGATTTTCTGCACGGTCTCAACTACCACAGAGCTAGTTTCCTGCGCCCCTCTCTCGGCCAGGTCGGCACCTGCGTAAGAGAATCAGTGAGAAGTCATAGTCTCGCGTGGTAGAGAAGCTACCGACGGCTGATAACGCGATTTCCTCGTTTACCTCGAAAGAGAAAATGGCACAGTATAACTTGCGGCTGCCGATAACCTACCGATGCATGAAACCTTGTAAGGCGATCCCACGATGTGGTAGCCGTTGTACTTGATGCTGATGTAATAATCGCCCGGTACCAGCGGAGTGTATCTGACCTTGTAGCCTTCCTCGACCTCCGTACAGTCCATAGCTACTCTGCTAGGACCGTCTACGGTCACGGCCAAGGCACCGGCCCCGGCGTTACACGTGTCGATAAGGAAGTCCGTCTTCATTCCGGTCTTTATTTCGGAAAGGCCGTTACCGTAGGCGTGAAGAGCCGCTGGGTCGGCGTCCACCTTGCCAACCTTTATGCGGAATGGACTGCCGGGTATATGGACGCCGTTAAACTTCAGGTGGATGTTGTGGATCCCGTTCTCTCGGGCCATGAACCGTACGGAGTAGGTTTCGGAGTCGATTGACTGGATGAAACAGTCGTCCTCTATCCCGCTCGGGGATACGATCTAGAGACGAAAGTTTTTCTACATTTTTTGTAAACAAATCTACGAGTTTTTGTGAAAATTTTTCAATCCCGGCTTGAGAAAAGTTTCCCCACCATCTCTAAACTGCTTTCAGGTGCAGAGCGAGTTTGTAAGCTTAAGCCTACGCGCTGTGACGTGGCCTTTGCCGATTTCACAAGCGTGATTCTATTCCCGTCCTTTACGCCTCCGCGCGAGTTTAGTTTTCGCTTGTTAAATTAGTTTCGGCGATATCGTATTGGCGTAAGACAAAATAGAAGTACGGAGCATTCTGCGACTCCGATTCAATACGTACTTCGGATAGAAAATCCCTGGACTCACCTTAGCGTCCAATTCGCCCTTGGCGTCGTTTTTGCGGACCAAGAAAGTCGCCGGTTTGTCAGGCTGCACTCCGCTGTCGGGAAACTGGGCCACCTCTAGCTTGTGGGCATCGCCGACTGCGGGGGATATGTAGACCTTGTGAGGCGAGTCGGGGATGTGTTGATCGTTGAACTTGATGCCGACGCGGTACTCGCCTGTAAACATAGAAAATAGTCATGTCCAGGTCTCGTATAATCGAAGGGAGAGACACAGCGGGTTTAGTCCGCGGCTGACTGACCGTTGGCATCGTCCGAGGCAGTTGTGTTGCCTGACAGGACGATTTGCTTGGACGCTTTGAAGGTACCCATCCTCTAGGTACGGTGAGACACTTCCTAGCTGACGCGATTACGCGGGATGATATCGACGGGTTTTTTAGAAAGTGAAAAGCGAGAAACAACCGAGTCGAGAAATATTGGGATCAGAAATAAACTATACTGGCGATGATGTAAACGCAGCTGTTCGACCGAGGCTCGATCACACACCACTACCTCATCCTCCTCGCCTCTCACTTTTACAACGCAAAGTCTAACCACGGATTCCGAAACTCCGTACCCCTACTTTAGAGCCCCCACGCTCCCCCAACGCAACCCCACTTCTCACGGACCAGAAAATCTAAAAATAAAACTTCTGCCCCCATCGCGGAGTCATAGCGCGAGCTTCTCTATATCTCCGCCAAAATATGAATCCACCAAACAAATATAGCCGACGGTATTTATGGAACACGTACCTATCTACGCTACCGCAACTTCTCTAACCCTGTGTGGAAAATCGAAACCCACCCACATTCGTACGTTCGCTTGACGACCGTTTATCATTTGTTTGAATTTTTGTTCAGTCTTTCGTTTATTTTTTAGATATTTTACTATTTTTCTCCAACTTCGTAGACTGAGAGGTAGCATATAATCGTGATAATACTCACCGGGATCGGTCGCCGTGTAGCTGACATAGCAGCTCCCGTCTTTCCTGTCTTTAAAGTCGATCTGAGCTTTGCTAGGCCCTTCGACAGAAACGGCTAAAGTACCGGCGCCAGCCTCCCGCGTCCAGATATTGAATTCGCAGGGCTGTCCCTGCTCCCCTCTCTCGAGTCCCGGACCGCCGGCGTGAACGCGATGAGCACCGCCGTCCCTTAGCGGTCCGACAGTGAACTGGAAGGGTGATCCAGGAATGTGCATTTCCTTGTATCTAACTGATACGGTATGGACGCCGAGTTCCTTGGGTACAAAGGCGACGGCGTAGAGGCCGTCCTCGACTTCCTTGATCTCCGCGTCCTCGGTAACTCCTCCCGGCGAGGTGACGGTCGCCGCGAGATCGAAAGACGTGATACCAGGCATCTTGAAGGTCAGTTTGCACTGACTCCCGACCTCGGTGATGGGAACGGCTTCCCTCTGCCGTTGTATCTTCTCTCGTTGACGGTTGCTACCCTCTCCGCTGACCTTGACCGTGAACGGCGATCCCTCGACGTGATGATCGGCGAACTTGAGATTCATTATGTAGTAGCCGGGCTCGGTAGGCTTGTAGGAAATGTTCAGAGTCCCGTCGTCGTTGTCCTTGCACTGGATCTCGGCCTTGCTGGGACCTTCCATGGAAAGCGAGAGTCCGCCGAAGCCGGCGTTCCTCGTATCGATGGAGAAGGTGTTGTCGGCGTGGGTCTTGCCCTCCTTGAGAGCGTTTCCGCTGATCTTAACCTTCTTCGCGTCTCCGACCTCCCGCTCTTTCACGTCGATCTTAAACGGCGAGTTCGGGATGTGCTTGCCCATACGTTTAACGGCCACGGTGTGAGCACCGGGCTCTCGCGGTGTGAATGAAACGCACATGTTTCCGGTCGCCAGCTTCTTAAGGAAGGCCGGTTCCTCCAGGCCGCTTGGGGCCGTGATAGAAGCATTCAGAGCGCGGATGTCGTCGTCGGAAACTTTCCCCGGGAGTGTAACCTCGCTCGATGATCCCACGGATATCTGGTTCCGCTTGCGACCTTCCCCTAGTAATTAAGGGATCAATTAATTCGCATTCGTTTGGTATTGGGCGGGTGACTAATCCGGGAAACGCCTCGATAGAACGATATGTGTGGATGTTATTTATTATTGGAACCGAAGGCGAGTTCTATAATCGTACGAGGAAGCCCGAGTTCACGTCTGTCACGGGTTGAGATTTTTCCAATTTATTACCGCGCATGACCCTGCCAGATATCTATTTAAGCATTCATGCAGGAATTATGTCGTTGGTAAATTTTGAGTAAAAAAAAAACGAGACAGATGAAAATATAACGGATGTATAATTTCGTACGAGCTTAAGAGCTTGTCAGCTATTTTTTTTATTTTTACGATCTTTATATGCTATATTAAAATTGTGTGTAAATATAGAACAGCCACTCCTTCTTTTCGAGTCTAAAAAAAAACCAAAAAGGAATTCCTATTCATACGCGTAATTGAAAAACAGATTCGAGGTCAGGACGAATTACCGGTGATCTTTGACAAGTAGGGGCTGCCCTTTATATGCTTGTCGGCGAACTTCACGGATATCTTGTACTCCCCGGGTGCAGTTGGCAGATACGAGACGGAGACTGTTCCGTCCTTGTTATCGTGACACGAAATCTCGGCCTTGCTCGGTCCCTCGACAGCCAGAGACAGGCCACCGGCCCCAGCGCCTTTCGTTGATATCGTGAAGTTTCCTGGCTCTCCGCAAACGCCATGACTTAGTCCGGCACCGTACGCAGTCACGTATCCACTAGCCAACGAATCGACGTGGAATTTGTACGGGGAACCTGAGGAAAATTAACGACGAGATTATATTATAATTTTTATTTTCCACGGACTTTTTTCTTATACACGGAATTATATAATCCTCACCTTGGACGTGTTCTCCGTTAAACTTTACGTATACTTCGTGCAGACCTTCCTCCCTTGGCGCGTACTTGATGGAAACTGTACCATCGCGGTTATCCTCTATCTCAGGCTTGTCTATGTTACCACTTGGCATTTTCACCTCGGCTGTAGGAAAATAGGAAAATTGTACGCGATCAGAGCTGGATATATATGTATATATCGTTTATTATCGGGGATCGGGCGTTTTCTTTTCGTGAGTATAATCATTTTCTCTAACAGCGTATAACTCAATCCACGTGGCTTTTTGTTTAGTTTCTATCCGTGTAACGCGTTTACTTGATAGATGGCACAGGATTGTATAGGCGATACGTGACTTGGAAGTAAATAAACGTTGTGCTAGTTTTTTGCGGTTAAAAAAAAAAAAAAAAAAACACATTCTTTTCCGCGTTAAAAATAAATCGGGCAGGTTAGCGTCTGTGATATTCGTTCCCATGATCGAATCGGCTAATCGTGAGTAATGAGGGAATTGGATGTAATGTACAAGGGTAAGACCTTTTTTCGTCTCGATGTGAAATATGCTCTGAAATATCAGAGGGAGAAAATCCAACCCCGGACCCTGGGCTTCCTTAGTCTTTTCCTCGATCGATATTTGGGCGTAGCAAATCGGTCTTTCTGCACGATCGAACTCGCTGCAGGTCAGAGATTTCATCCAAACACGGTAAAACGTCGACAACTCTTGCCACGTAGTGACCACCTCTTCGGGTTCGTCCCAAAACATCGCCGAACTTTCGACAGACTCAACGCGCCCGTTCCCTTGTCTAATTCACCTATATACGAACGTATAACACGCGCGTTTTACACTTGCACTGATCAAACCTCTGTGATAAATTTTCGCGAACGAATTGGCGCCGGGTTGAAACTACAGATTTTCAAATCTTGTTCTTTAACAGTGCTTCGACTCTTTTCGACATTTCTTGACTCGGACTTATCTCTCGAAAAGCTATGTATAAGATTTCCAGATCACTTTGAGAACTACTATGGCGATCTAGGGCAGAGCTATAAGAACGCGAGAGAAGATGATGAAAGAAAATAAAAAGAAACTGATTTTGTATCGTTAAATTTCGAATTCTCAAACGGGAATGGGTACACCTCTCACTGATTATCTATACCTTGACTGAAAGTATCGTCGGTCAAAAAATTTGCGTCGAAAAGTGCGAAAGCTCGTTGCGAATGGAATTTTTGTAATCGGGGTTTGATCAGAGCAAGTAGTCACTAACCACGATAAAAAAAAAAAAAATAACGCCGAATGAATGTACGAGCGGAGGAGTATGATTGATCGGAGGTTTGAAACGTGAGTGAGAATCGAATCGAGTCGGTTCGGTTCGCGGACTTAGCGGCGTTGTTAAGAAACCAACTCCGTATTCTCCAGTGGCAACTCTCAGAGGCGCATCTCTGACACGACTGAGGTAAGGACAGACGTGGCGCCGGGTTACTACGAAAATGGCGAGGCTCGCTCTCGCCCGAGATCGAGAGCAAGAAGATTCTTCTCCAGAACCAAGCCAACAGGATGTGATATATTAAAAGTAGACTTCTCTGATGTGCGTTAATTTACACGCAAAAAGTTCTATATCAGAGAAGCTGTGACGCAAATTGTCGCGAAAATAGTGGGGCGAGTTACTTTTGCCCCCTTACACCTGGCGGCCGGTCTGGGCTCGGAATTCGCACGGCACAGGTACTAAGCCGCGCGAGGAGGACGGCGCCTTATGTAAAAATATGTTTCCGGGACAAAACGGCTTACATCTAATTTCGTATCGATGTAATTGATGTCTTATCGATTAAAAGGGGGCGAGATCCGCAGCCCCCCCGATGAGCCATGGATCCGCGATTTCTTATTTGGTAGCTAGCTATTATTTTTGGACATAGATTAAGAGAATTGGAAGAATCTCAAGAGAATTAGAGTTTTTTCTTTTTTTTTCTTCGCTCAAAAAGTTTATGACCAAGCAGCTTTATGACAGGAAAGAAGATGAAAAAAGTCCAATGCGACCCCCTGGAGACCGAAATAGACGTAAGGCACGCTTCGGGGTCTCTTTTTCTTATTTTTCTCCGCATTTTGACACCTGGGAGGGATAGTTATGAGACGAAGAATAATTCTGAAGCTATATAATTATCGGGTAGCGACTAGGTATACGGAGAATTTATATATGCGAATAAAGCGAGAGTTTATTAACGAAACTATACGTCAAGTTTGGACGTGTGTATATCTCGGAAATAAACCGATAGCCTGCGGCCCGGTCGCGGTTAACTAATTCTCTAATTTATCTTGTAAAAAAATTCTCCTTCTTTTTTTCATTTTTTTCCTTCATTTTTATTATTTTTTTCTTCTTCTTCTTCTTTACCCCCGAATAAAATATTCCTGGGCTGATATTCTTAAGATAGATTAATCTCCGCGCAGGCGCTTAAATCCCGGTATTTCTTGCGGTTGGTCATCATCGCTCCGTCCCGAAACCCGAACAGGAAACGATTCCATGATTCCCTCCACCGTTCCATGGGCTAAAGACTCCGGCCAAGAGAAACATCAGAGATCCATCTCTCCGCATCTCGTCCAATTTATACGACGTCAGATTATTGCGACTTGACATTAATTAACGACGAAGCAAACCAACGTTTTCGGGTATCGAAAAAAAGGTGGGAATAATCCATAAGCGTAGAAAGTCGCTTTTTGTTCTACGCCATAAACCCACGGGATAAATTAGGTCAGTTGTTTCGGGGTCGATGATGGAAATGATAGGCATAACTTCTGATCTACAGCTCCATCGATGTTTAGATAATAAAGGATTGAATAAGCCAGAGGAGATGAAGTGAAGAGTTTGATCTTATTTCCCCCGTCGTTTTTCTTCTTCCATTTTTTTTCATTTTATTTTTTTCCCGAAGGCCTGGAAGCTAAGTGTGACTCGGTTTGGCCGAGCTAGCAAACGCATCCGGCGGTAGTTAATCACTAAATATTAATACCGCGACCAGAAGTCTCGGGCAATATTTTTGGCTAGGACCGTTTCACACCGACCTGTCCTATAAACCTGTCCTGTCCGTCATGCGACAGTCTTGGACAGGTATACAAACCGTCAACGATTTTCTCGACATTCATTTCCGCCCGTTTCATTTCATCCGTAATAATTCCTACCGAGAAATAAATCCTCCTCGAAATTGGTACTGATTAATTAAATCCCAAAATCCAAACCTCCACCTCCTCGCTGCAGCATTGACATAAATGCAACCTATCCACGTTGCTGATTCACGATATAATACACGCGATTATTTTCTTGGCCGATATCCACGCCTTTTAATTGTTAATCGTGTATATATCCACGTATACGCGAAAGAATCTTTGGGAAATGTTAATATACCAACTCTCTCATTCATCGTTCAATCATTATAGCATAGTGAATGAAGAAAAAACAATGCCCCATTGTCCGTTCCGTTGTTATTATTACCAGACAGATTTTTTTTTTTTTCTATGTCCCTCGGTTTTTATAGACGAGAACAGACAGCTGCTTCATTAAAGAACGTGAACTCTTTGATATCTTCGAGTTCTGCCAATTTTAAAACCCAAAATTTACTCAAGGTATCATTGAATAGGCATAGAGCCTCGGCGTATGCACAAGTTACGTTTCACCCGCTCCCCCGCAGCTACCCTACTGGTCGAGTTATTTTCAATCGTGTGTTTACAATACAGCCGTCATTCGCAGCTGTGTAAATCAAATTTTAATGCTGATTTTAGCGGCGAACGAATCGGCCTTTGCCAATATGGCAGAGGTAGGATTAGGCTGTTGCCTGTAGACGAGGGGAGGAGAAAAAATTCTCAAAATAAACCGGATTCTATGTCGCATATGTGAAAAACTAGAAGCTAGCCCGTCTGCGCTGGATGAGAAAAATCGGAGATTTTACACAAAACGAAAACAAGAAAATTTCTTTCCTCCAAATTTTTAGGTCATACTCACAAGTCACCACGCCACCGGTCGAAGGCAGGGGTATATGGTTGAGTTGAACGTCCCGGAATTTCTGCTTCGTAGAGTCTTGTAGCTTCTGAGTAGTGCTGCGTTTTGTTGTAACGGTCGAACTCTCTTGAACACTGCTGGTACTTCGCTGCTCGACAACGTGTTGCTGGGAATCAGACTGTCGTTTACGGTGACTTTTCTCACTGGTACTATGCTCGCGGTATTCCTCCGAAGCCTATAATAACGACAATTCATATAAGGTGAAGGTGCGAAGTATCGCTAGTCTCGAAGAAAATGAAACAATAATCAATTATCCCTTAGGTCTAAGATCATTTAGATTCGCGGATGAGAATAATGAATGAAATATCCTCGTTACTCGGAAAAATCGATGCTATTTGCCCGATGAAAATTCTCCGTTATAAATAGACGCCTATTCTTTCCGCGTTATGATTTTCGCATTTAATGGAATCTCAAGCCGAATGTTTAATGTTCGGTTATGTTTAACGGCCTTATAACAGCAGTAAAAGAGAACTGCGTAGTGGCCATTAAGTCAGAACGTTATATTTCATATTAACACAAGCATACAAACAGCCGATGGTATAATTCTCGTCAAATTTTTAATCCCAATCTTTTTCTTCTTTTTTTTTTACTATGAGTTGAAAATCTGGCGAATATCCTTGACCCTGGTAGCAAAAAATGAAAATATATATATACAGATATTCAACACGGAGAGAAACAGAATGTGTTCTATTCAGGGTGAACGAATTTCGCCAACTGAACGTACAATAGAATTTTGATTTCCGTCTACGAGTCAGTAGCTGCAGCAGTGGTTGTAAGTATTTCGGTCTTCAGGATATATTCTACCTGGCGCCTAGTTCCCCACCAGAATCTAGATTTCGTGATAGAATAAGGGTAAAGGACGGTGTAAATATCTGGTATACATCAGGGCGTCGATCAGATATAAGACGGAATCCCGCGAGCTTCTATTTTCGATATTTCAACGTTTGCTTCTCGGGGTCTAGGAACGAAACGACAGTTGGCCAGCAGCTGCTAGACCATATCTCATATCCCACCTTCGCAACAAGATACATGTACATATGTATCGAAAATCTGTATGGTTAATGAATAGCTTTTTCTTGAAAAGAAGAAGAAAAAAAAAAAAAAACGTTTATGTTCATCACTGACGTAAAATGAAAGAATGCACGTCGGGCATCGTATGCATACGTCATATACGCTTGAGGTGCGAATAAATGATCACGATGCCAGAAATTGTTGTGAAAAAGCGAAAATTAGAAGCCTTAGCTATTCGATGTCGCAATTCGAACGGTACCTAGTAGTGCGGATCTCGAGCTGGTAGCTTGGTGTTTAATTTAACGCCGGGCATTAATTCAACGCGCCTTCACTCTCGGCAACTGCTTCGA
This sequence comes from Rhogogaster chlorosoma, assembly GCA_944452935.1. Lineage (NCBI taxonomy): Eukaryota > Metazoa > Arthropoda > Insecta > Hymenoptera > Tenthredinidae > Rhogogaster > Rhogogaster chlorosoma. The sequence goes on along the minus strand of OX101801.1, from coordinate 1,376,954 downwards.
CTCCCTGCCACCCCCGCCATACTCAGAGTGCTTATAAATTTGCGAAAGCATAAGATGTACTGAAAATAGGCCATGAGGGACCCCGGGTCTCTCGTTTCGTATCGCTATCCAGCTTCGACGTATTTTAACAAAAAATCTCCTTCCCAACCTATTTTCTCAACTTTCTAGTCTATTTAATTATTATTCTCTCTCTCTCTCTCTCTTAGCCGAATATTATTCTCCGCAAGTTCTATACGGAACTAGGATGAAATATACCGATCGATAAATCTCTTAAGATCGACTAATGAAGCGGTTATTTAATTGGAACAACACCAAGGCCTCGTTGCGGAGTAAACCAAAAGTTTAATTATCCAGAACCGTATCTCACACTAGTATAAGACATGAGTTATGAGGGACAGAACAAGTCGCATTAAACCGAATTCATATATTACGCAACGAGAAATGATCGAACTCAAGAAAAAGAAAAAATAAGGAGATTGAGAATTCGTGGCGAGAAATCGGACGAATTAAGGAAGAAAATAAAAACGATAATAAAAATGAAAATAAAACTAAATGGGTAGAGATGAAAGTTAACCGCTGTGACTGCGGATTGACCCGTGAAATATTATGCAGAGATATTTGAACTGATATTTTGCACGGGGAGGGTAGTAGCAGGTGATAGATGAGAGCGATGATACGCCGAGACGAAATATGATTGGCGATGGGCTAATCGTGAGAGGTAGCGCGGGGGGGGATTTAGGACTGTTATAAAATAGTTACTTGGCAGATAGTCCTGGTCTTGACGCGTGAACCACGGTTAATAGTAGAGTAGAGTAAGTCTTACCCCCGATGATGACAGTAGGTCAGATAAAGGGACGGCCTGTGCGATTCGATGCGTATAATGCGAAGATATTATTACAACGAATTAGATGATGCGATCGGGCAGAGCCTTCGAAGAGAACTGTGTTACTGGAGGGTCTGCGACAATATCCTGTACGTGTTAGTCTCTATAGTTAGATCAGTTCTACTCCCACCAGTTTTAAACCCTCAAAACGTTGTGGGAATCCATTTTTGATACCTACTTTACGTCCGCGATCTTAGACCAGCAACTTCTTCTAATCGCCAATACCATGATATGAACAACGAAATTCTAACGGGGTGGGTATCGCGTGTCAGTTTATTGCTGCCGAAGAAATTTTCGGAAATACCGACCCGTTCGGGAAAAAAAGAAAAAAAATCCCCAAAGCTATTTTCAAAAAAAAAAAATCCAGTAATTATTCTCTTCTAGTTATTTAGGATCACGCGCTCATGGTCGGAGTGGATCCATCAGTCATCAATTCGCGTCGCGATTTATATATATATAATAAGATGAATAATGATTGATGAAAATTTTTCCATGCAATTTAATTTTGCTCACCACAAAAGTGTAGAAACCTTCTGGTACGGGTTGTCCACCGAATTTGATGCTCAACGTGTATTCACCTGCGTCCGCTACCTTGTAGTAGACGTTCACAGTCCCGTCGCCGTTGTCCTCGATGTCGATGTCGACGGCATCGCTGAAAGGTTTAGAAAAGGGTGGGATATAATTACGCGCGTGATTATTGAGGGTTTGTACTCGGAAATGGATTTTGCCAAGAAACTCCGAGCGGTCAAGGATCGTTTAGCATATGTTATATTTATGGAGTTTACAGCCAGTGAGTACCTACACTCGTTGACCCAGATTGCGTCTGCACCGTGCATACGAGTGATTTTCTATAAAATGATTTTCACCCCGCGAATAATCGCGTGTCTATGTATACATGCTGAGGAGATATTCTCGAGGATATATCATGCGAGATAAGAAACGACATGATTAGCTCGTGCCCGGTGATCTTTACCGACAAGCGAGCAAGTACTCGCTTATGCTGATCACCGGAGACAATTCAAAGCGGTTTTCTTTCCAACTAGTTTAACTCATGTCTGAACGGTTAAATTTCATCGGCTCTGACACACGGGGATAGAAATTTAGCATCGCTTTTGCCAGCGGATATGACAACGAATCAGTGTCACGAGTAAAATGAATTTTTATTCTATTTTTTCATTTTATTTGTTTTTAATTATTGTCTATTAATCAGCGAGAAGCATGGATTCAACATCGAGTAGGCTTCGAAACGTACGTTTCATACTGTCAAGATTTGGAATCACATAAAACTGACGAATTTCATGAAAAAGATAGAGAGAAAGTAAGAGGGACGATCGAACTCGAGGACTTTCGTTCAGTCTTTGTTTTGCATGGATAAGTTGAAGTTTGGAATGTGCGTGAAAAAAAAAAAAAAAAACTAAAAAAAAAACTAAAAAAATGAAAGGCAAATAAATGATTTTGCCAATTGGTTACGCCAGAGCTGGTGAATTTTATCGCAAATTATGTACGTCGGTTAGCGAGCACGTGCGATTTTTTCTTCTCAGCTATATTCGCGACGGTAGGTTTAGTTTTCTTTGGGTGAATTATGAATTTCGGAAAAAAAGAGAAGAAGAAGAAAAAAAAAAAAAAATGGAAAAATAAAACACCACCAAGAAAAAGGAAGAGATATAGATGATATTGAATTATTAGTGCAACGCGGTATACCCCCCGCGATTTCTGAAATATTAATTTGCACCTGTCAAACAAATTTTTCTGCTATACCGTGCGGGAATAGATTCTTCATCTGTTGTTTTTTTTTTTTTTTCTTTTTCATACCTAATTCTTGGAAAAACGGATCTCACTATGCCGGCAAATAGTTTTTAATATCCGCGATTTTTTAAACTGACAAATCGACCGGTTGACATATCCCACCGAACATTTCAACTATTAACTTGCCATTTGTCAAGCATTTTTTTCTTTTTCTTTTTTTTTTTTTTTTGTTTCTTTCATTCTATACCGCTCGAAATATTTCTAACATTTTTATCGGTCTTATTGTCTCGTATTCTGTTATATGCGCGCAAACATCGCAAATTTTTTGGTTCTAGCTGAATTCTGTTTGGAGATAGGTATAGGTATCAACGGGCGATATTCTACGTGCCAAATTCCTCCACGTTCTCTAGTCTCTAGTCTCTAGTCTCTAGTCCCTGGCCCCGCGATCTCTGAAGAATTTTAATCTGGAATCTGTAAGCGGTTAACATATGAAATCTAACCGCGTGATTCTATAGCGGCGTCGAAAACTAAAAATTAGAAACTGACTAACAGCTGCTTCGAAAACCAATAGGAGCTTTTTTTAGAATCATTTTCAGTACGTCATATCGCGCATTCCAACCTAAGTTAAAAAAAAAAAAGGTAAAAAAAAAAGAGAGAGAGAGAGAGAAGAGAAGAAACATTTCTGCAAATTTGAATTTTTTTTACTTCATTCCGTATATACCTACCTACTCGTTCTGTGTATACAGCCATTTCTATACCTATACGTTTAACTCTTTCTTTCTTTTTGTTTATACGAATTCAAACTGGCATTTGTTCAAATTCCTCGACGTAATTTCAAACGTCATATCATCAAACACAGGCAAATGCTATTAGTCATTTTTCGCGGTTAGGCAATTACTTCCTGTACTTTCATCTCTAGGCGGAGAAAAGTGTTTCTTTTTTTTTCTTTCTTTCTTTCATTTTTTTTCTTCTCAAATGTAATCGATATGGACCCATTCTCTTCGCCGATATACCTATACTATTCGGTTTTGATTTAAATCACCAGCAAAATGAAGAAGACGACCCTTGTCGTCGAGAATCATAAATCTGTCAAAATATTGCCGAGGCTTTTAACTCATCGATGGTACGTATATAAAACGAAACGATCCGCCGTATCTTTGAATAAAAAAACTTATTTTCGATCTATAGGCAAGATATAGCCACATGGGTTTGTGTATAGGGTATTATATAGTTATAAGTTGAAGAATTTTCTGGATATGTAAATTAAGCCGCGGTATATATATATATATATATATATATATTAATATATGAAGCAGAAATATGTTATACGCGAATTTTCTGACACGAGAAGTGTAAAAATTGATGAAAAATCTCGCCTTGAATTTAGTTGGGAATTTTTTTTATTTCTTTTTCTCTTACTTCTGAACGTTCCAAATTTGTCAGGGTTAGGGTATAGGTGAGACGTTTGAATAGTTATACATTAAAAATAGTCGATTTGATCGTACGAAGGTAACAAATTAGGGGATTAAAAATAACACCGCGGTATTAGGGTCACCCGGTGAATTTATAAATATAACGAATTTTTATGTACCCCACATCCTGTGTCAAAGTATATAATAATTCTTCATGAATGCTGAATATTTTGCATGACGTAGGTACTAACTAGCTCTATCTCTCAGAGGTCCGGGTCTGTAAATTTGGATCACTGTCGCCGATGAACAAGAAGAAGAAGAAGAAGAAGAAGAAGAAGCAGCGAAAGATCTAGAAATTTCGCGATGGACAAAACTGCTGTGAGATTTTATCATCCTCAATCGGGGCTGAAAATCTTTTGAAATATATTCGCCGATGTTTTAAGGGGCCGAGGGGAAAGAAAAAGAATAATAATAAAAATAAAATGTCTTAGAAGCACGATGAAAGACTATAAGGCGATTGAATTTTAACGAAGTGAGGTAAAATCTCTATAACAACGTCTCGAGTTGTTTAAAATAAATATTTCCACTCAATATACAAAGTACATTCTTTCTTGAATAAACTTCTACACACTTTGTTTTCAACGTCTCGTTACTCTGCCAAGATTACAAAGTGTATTCGGCAACGAGTAGTAAGTAGGGTCTCGTCGGCAATACGGTGTCGCGATTTTCGTCTATCCGTGCCAAAAATCATCGAGCATTTAACATCGGTGTTAGAAGCCGGTAGTGCAGCAGCGCCTAACTCACAGTTTCGAAACACGATGTTGGCACCTACTCGTTGTTAAGTTTTCAATTATTTATAATTGCCACGGTGCATGACAAAAGTTTCGTTTCTTTATTCTCCTTCCACGTCTTATAATTATAATTAGAACCACGAGCCACTTACCTCCCCGACGTCGAACGAATCCGGCAAGTAACAGCCCCTCGTCCAGCATTCTCTGTGTCAACTGTGATACAATACTCTTCTCCCTGAGCCAGGGTGCGTTGTATGCCTTCCTTGATCTTGCACTGATTCGCCGACCCGGTGGATTGGCTTTGGACGGTCACCGGCGATCCGGGAATTTCCTTGCCTCCATACTTCACGTTTACTTTGTAAGCCCCGCAGTCGTCGGGGAGATAAGAAGCCTTGAATTTGCCGTCCCCGATGTCCTGGACCTCGACTTTCCTCGGCCTCTGATCAGGGCCCTGAAAAAAGCGGAAGAAAAGGGTGAAACCGTCCCTCAAAGCGACGTTCCGAAACTCACCAGAACCTGGACCTCGAGATCCCCGTATCCCGCGTTCGAAGCATCGACCAAAAATTCCGTCGGGAATGAGGCGAGGAGTTTCGGCGCCACTCCGGGTCCCGAGAGAATAACTTTGCCGGGTTCTACCGTAGGGTTGACCTTGATTTTGTACGGGCTTTTGCCGACGTCCTGGCCTCCGTAGGTGACTCCGACCTGGACGTTGCTACCGGCCAAAGGCGGCTGGTAGGTTACCTCGTAGACGCCTTCCCCGACGTCCTTTATTTCCGGCTTCTGAATAGACCCCTTATCAGTCTTCAGCTTGACGTCCAACTGCGCTATCCCAGACTTGGAAGTATCGACGATAAACTTGGCCGGAATACCCTCCCGGACTTTGTCCGCGTCTAGTCCAGGCCCGAAGGCGGTAACCTCCTTGGCGTCGACGGGCTTTTCGACCTGCACTTTAAACGGCGATCCGGGGATGTGCTGATCCGCGAACTTTATGGCTATGTCGTAGTCGCCGGGCTCGGTCGGGACGTACTCGACGCTGCAAGAGCCGTTGTAGTTGTCCTTGCAGGTCATCTTGGCCTCGCTGGTCCCCTCGATCGCCAATCCAAGCCCTCCGGTCCCGGCGCCCTTCGTCTCGACAACGAATTGGTTCGGTTTAGCAACGAATCCTTTCTCCAATCCGGGGCCGTAGGCTCTGCATTTGCTGGGGTCACATCCTCGCTTGACGTTGACGGAGAACGGGGACCCAGGTATGGGCACGTTGTCGTAAAGGATGTCGATGGTGTGGCGACCCTCCTCGAACGGCGTGTAGCTAACCCTGTAGGTACCGTCGGCCTGCGGGGTTATAACCTTCTCGGTTTTACCACCGCTAGGATTGGTTATCGTGCACGAAACTTTACCGTCGTCGCCCTTAGTCTTGGCGATCGCCCTAGTGTCGACCGTGAAATCGGTCGCGCTGTCCACGTAAAGACCTTGAAAATGAGAAGAGAATTTTCGGTTCAAATCGTAGCCTCGGAAATGAATAATCAATCAACGAAAACACAAACGATACCATGACCATCATAGTCGCCACGGTCGATGCTATCGGATCGGGTTATGCGATTGAATAACGATCGCGGTTTCTATTCTTTGATTGCAAGCGCCGTTCCTGGCCTTACTCAACGCCAAGGTCCGGGGTCGTGGCAATTATGAGCTGATATTTACGCCGACCGTTACCGAGAGGAAGTCGTTTGATTATTTATATGGCAAGACAATGTGGCTTGATGAGTAATCGCCCGGTCTTTGTTGGGCTTGCAATTAGCAGCGAGTATATTACCTCTCGTCAAACGGATATGGCTGTATTCTGTCAGTGTCTGAACGCAGATTATCACATGGCCTCGGGAATTTTCTGCACAATAATTTATACGGATGCAACGAAGTTGAGTTTTGTTAGTAGCTTAGGGTAGGACAGAGTGAAGTCAAAACCCGCGATAATTCGGCTCGTCGATTCACAATATATCAGTCAGTAAATCCAAACATAAAACTGTGTGAAAGAAAGGAGAGAAAAAACACGAAAATTCATCTGCACAATCCAAACACAAGAAAATGTAAGTCATGCGTGATTGAAAAGAGCAAGCTAGAGATCACGCGACTCCTAACCGTGAGGTTGAATGCCGTTCCCGGAGACCTTGATCTTGGAAAGGTCGGCTTCTTGTACGACTAACGCCTGGAATGGTGAGCCTGGTATATGCTGTTCATTGAAAGTGATGTTGATGCCGTAGTCCCCGAGTTCAGTGGGTAGATATGCGACGGAGCAAGTGCCGTCGCCGTTGTCGCGACAATTGATCGCGGCCTCGCAAGGCCCTTCGACTGTGACGCCGAGGCCGCCTTGACCAGCTCCTCTAGTGTCGATCACGAATTCTGCCGGCTTGTTAACGACGCCGTGCGATAGTCCGGGCCCCTTTGCTCTGACCTTTGACGGGTCGCTGCCGTGAACACACGTCAGACGATATGGCTGGGGGGATATCGGCTCGCCGCCGAAGCTAATCCCGAGGAGATATTCACCGAGTTCGGTGGGCGTAAAGTTGACGAGAAAACCCTCGTGCGTTGGTATTATGTGGGCCTTTACCCGGTTCCCTGACGGGGTAGTGATTGCTACCTGGACGTCGGCCTTCCCAGCGTCTTTAGTTATCACACGGAACTGCTGAAGGCTGTTCACCGGTGCGGCTAACGGCGGGGTTGGCGGATATGCAACACATCATTTATCACTGGCTTTCCTTGTACTCGGCGATCGCGGTATTCGCAAATATCACAGCAACCCGACTTCACCCTCAGAGTTCTCGCGGTTTTTCCGAGCAACGTCGATCTCCCAGAAATAAATTCCCCCGGCCTTGAGATAAGTTTGTCAATTCGTTTAACATTTCATCTTTTTTCTTTCCCTATTTCTCTCCTCGTAACCGCGAAAACTCTTCGGGTATATGAACGAAGACTCGGAATACCGAAGGAAAAGTGGTTAAACGATTAGAATAAGGAAAAAAAAAAGCGTTTTCTCGAGATCCGAATATAATCCACGCCGGTAAACGAATCCGAATCGTATTATTGCTACATCCGAAGAGGAGTCGTACTCCGGCTATATTTCGACAAAATATCCGAAAGCCATTTGGGCGATACTCACTTGGTTCTAGTCCGTCGACTTTTATCTTGGAGACATCGACGTGGGGTTGGACGTTGACCTTAATTGGGCACTTGGGGACCTTCAGCCCTCCGTATTTCAGATTAACAGCGTAGTTTCCGGGCTGCGGAACCACGTAGTCTACGGTGTAAGTGCCGTCCTCGTTGTCGCTCAGGGTTATCGGCACTTCGCGTCCTTCCGGGTTCACCATAGTAACGTCGAGTTCGCCTGGGCCTGCCTCGCGGCAATCTACGTTGAAGTGGGTCGGGGTGTTGGTTTTCACACCCTTGTCAAGACCCGGGCCAAAGGCTTGGACAAGGACCGGGTTTAGGGGGGCAGCGACGCCGACTCTGTACGGCGAATTCTTCGTCCCTACGCCGCCGTAGTTCACCTGATAAAATTTACCTGGATAAAATTTGCCCGGGAAAATTATTCCAGCTTCGTTTACTCACCTGGATATTGTGCTGCGACCCCGACGTAGGCGTGTACTGAGCCTGGATGGTCCCGTCTCGCTTGTCTTCCAGCTTTACCGGAACGTGGCGTCCGAGCGCGTCCTGGATCTCGACTTCCAACGGGGCTTTTCCCGCCTTTTTACAATCCACTGTGAACTGGGTTGGCCTGTCGCGGGCTACGCCGTCGGGCTGAATCCCCGGCCCGTGTACTTCGACCTAAATTCACGCAATTTCAGAGACGTTAATAGTATGTCGTACCATTTTTGACTTCCAGTTTCCGCGGTCGTTTTTGAGCAAAAAATTAAAAACTAGAAAAAATCTCGGGAAGAATACGTTTCTTTGTCTTTTACCTCGAACGCTGCTTAAACGGAGGCAGATAGACGATAGGTTCATGGGACCTTTTTTGTAGAGCGTTAAATTTGCTAGAAAAAAGTCCTCGGCGGTGTGTATGTATAGTCGATACCCGACACGTTTCAGGCGATACAAAACATGCTACTGTCAGTTGACGTTAAAGCGTAATTTCGTAGATATGTTTTGCATCGTCTCTAACACATCGAATATCTACTATAGACACACACCGCCGAGGACTTTTTTCTAGCAAATTTAACCCTCTACAAAAAAGCTCCCATGAACCTATCCTCTATCTGTCTCCGTTTAAGCAGCGTTCCCGACGAAAGATAGAGAAGCGTATTTTTCTCGAGACTTTTTTTTCTAGTTTTCAATTTTCAATTCAAAAACGGTTAAAATCTGGACGTCAATCTACATCCCCTTACCTTGTTGGGATCGTAGTCGACTTTTTGAATGATCTCCGCCATGTACGGTGACTTGGGTATGTCCTCATCGTCGCAGTTTATGTGTACCGCGTACTGGCCGGGAGCCGTAGGGTGGTAAGTAACATCGGCAGTGCCGTCGCCATTGTCGTGACAGTCTATCTTGGCCTTAGACGGCCCTTCGATGGAAAATCCGAGGCTCCCAGTCTCGCCGTTAGTATCCACCGTGAATTTAGCCGGATATCCAACCACTCCGCCATGCAGACCAGGGCCGAAGACTCGGATCGCAGATTCCTTGTAAGGAGCGACGTTAACCTCGAACGGCGACTTGCTGATCTCCTTGCCGTTGAACGTAACCATTACCACGTGACGCCCTTCCTTCAGCGGCGTGTAGTTGCAGTGATAAGTCGTCGCGTCTGTCTTTGCGATTCTGAAAACGTTAATATGGTCAAAAAAGTTCTGGCCAAACAAGACCCGAAAATTCCTCACCTGACTGGCAGATTGACGCCGCCTGGCCCGATGATTCTGGCCTCCGGGACTCCCTCCCCAGCGTCCTTGGTGATAATCTTGAAGTCAGCGTCGTCCTTGACGCGAATACCTTTCGGCTGAAGGCCGCGACCAAAGGCGTGGCACTTGTTCGCGTCTGAGACTGGCGAGACACGGACTCCCAGAGGACTTCCGGGGATCGGTTTACCAGCGAAGAAGATGTTCACCGAGTGGAGGCCGACCACAGGTGAGACGTACTCGCACCGCCATACGTCGGGAGATGTTTGACGAAGTTTAACCGGCACGGATGTATTCGATCCCTGAATAATTGGAGTTTAGATTGGCGAGGCTCTATTTTCCCCGAGGATTAATTGAGGCGGTTCCACTCACCTGGGGATCGAGGATTATCACTTCCGGCACCCCACGACCCGCGTCCTTCGTGAATACGTCGAAGAACGTCGGTCTGTTAATCGCTACTCCGTCGGGCTGCAGTCCTGGACCACTGGCCGTAACCTTACTAGCGTCTCCAGCGTGTCCTTCGACGTTCACGGTGTAGGGACTCTTGGGAATCGGTCTTCCAGCAAACTGGATTTTCACCTTGTGGAGACCCTCGGTTTTTGGAGTATAGGATACAGCGTAGGTGAGGTTTCTGTCCTTGTTGAACCTCACGTCGGCCTGTCAAGGAATTAACTTAGTAGGCGATATCATCCGAAGGTTTTTATCTCGCATTGTATGACTCGGATTTTTCCCACGATTGTGTAATCTTTCGATCGAAAGTAGTTAATTTATATTCACCGGTATTTTTCCCCCCTTTGGATCCTCGACGATTACTTCCACGTTTCCTTTACCAGCTGAGAATGTTTCGACAGTGAAATTAGCCGGGGCTCCAACGACCGGTCCAGTTGGTTCGATTCCAGGACCGTAAGCACGAACTCTGCGTTCATGTTTAAATCAGTTTCAGTAAAACGGGCCTAAAGCCTGGTTAGCATTCGCATTTCGCTGTCATAAACACGTGTTAAATATGCGCAGTCTATTATACGTTTATGTATGCATTTCGCATAGAAAATTTGCCAATTGTTATACGTAATAAGCGTTAATGATAAAACTGAATAACTATTGCATAGAAAATCGCAGATTATACCATTTGGCTACGGTATAGGTTTAATTCTTTCAATAAGCGTCACACTGCACACAGATAATGTAAACTATACTCAATACCAGTCACGAATAATAAGAGTTAGCTCAAAATTACGCTCATTATTATATTCATATGAACTGAAATTCATCAAAGCCAAATCCTTGGAAATACGCTTTGAAAATCGCGACTTACCGCGGTGGCGGGACGCTGCGACCGAGAAATGAAACGAACGAATTGATTAATGGATTTGTTCGATCGATGAATTAAGCTAGCGTCATTTCTCGAGTCAAATTTAAGGGCGATAAATGACGACGAGAAAATCCCCTTTCCGTAATCCTCTACACACGTACCTGTTCGGGTTCGTCTTTGCTCTCAACGGTGCACCGGGCTTCAATTTGGCATTTGGATACTGGGACAAGTAGGTCATCATCGACATCTCGTCTATATTGGGATCGACCATTTCCTCCGGTTTTATGAGCTGGAATGAATAATCGTTGGTCATCGTATTCCGAAAGAATTATAGGCCGTTTATTACGCTCGTAATCCTAGCTCCTACCTGAGGTATGTTCAGCCAGTCGTCCGCGAGTCCCATGGCTTCGGATGCATTTTGAACCGCGTCTTTCGGGTTCCAATCTTGCCAATCCGGGCAAAGTCCTGGCGCGACAGCGTCGACCAGAGCTCCGACTGCTCTTCCGTCGTTCCAATCGGAAGTAAAGTTCCCGATCGGTAGGTCCGGGACTTTGGCTTGGATCCAGTGCATCAATCTCTGTTTCGGGGTCGCGCCCTTGTCCGGACTCTCGCCGTCGTCGCCGTCCCACATCGGCATGGAGATCGAATAGTGGAGAATCAGCGTCCATATCAGACCGAGGATGAGCTTCAGCTTGCAGTCGACAATGTCCGAGGAATCTGGCGAAGGAAATTGCCGTAGAAAGATTTAGAAACTGGAGAGAGAGAGAAGAAATCGGAATCTGGTATCGCTCAATTTTTACCCGACAAATGGGCTTTCGGACGAGAATACAGAAGCCAGGAATTTTTCTACGGCTCGTTTTTCACTCGAAACTCAAAGAAATTATCGACTCTTCTTTATCGCTCATACGTACTTCGCTCCAGATATATATGCCAGGGAATTCTTTTTCAAAGTTACATCGCGTGGATCCGAGACGTTGAAAGGACGACGACGAGGACCTGCGAGGCTTTTATACAACGACTTTTTTTGCCAGCGACTAAACTGGTTTCGCGACTTGCTGGTGGACCTCGGCCCTGGCCATTCGCTATTTCGCGAGGTGATATATTTCGCCGGAATATAATTTCGCTCGGATAGAGCCAAGCGTATTCGCCTAGTTTCTATACCTACTGCCAGTCAGAGGTAAAGGCGATAAAGTGAAAATGGGGCGTTGAAAAAACTGGTTTTTCTACTCTTTCCTTTCCCTCATTCTGTATTTCCTACCAAACAACGCGAGCCCGTTACCTCCTCTATTATAACAGCGAAAGGAGGCGAAGAGTAAATACGACTTCCTTATCTTGTGCATCGATCGTGTATCCGTCAATGTAATTAATCATACATAATTAGCTACTAGAACGCAGGTGTATCGAAAGTATTTTGATTATGGTTCGTAATTTGGCAAATCGTATTGTTTTTCGCGCGGTTATTATCCCGCCTAATTATTTTCGACTTGACTGCATTTGAGCAGTAAATTTCATGCATCATTTAGCCAAGGGCAACGATCCGTGCCAGTTTGGCGATATACGATCGCTCGTAGTGTTAATTGAATCGAAATATAGAATTGCGTTAGAAAAGCTAACGAACTTTGGTGTCTTGTTGTAATTATACAAACGGCTAATTAGACGCGATAGAGGCTCTAGGTTTTTATTCATAATATGCTAAAATTTTCCGGCATCCCTGTTGTTACGACTGAATACGGAATACCTATCTTCAAAGGCCCATTATATATCAGATGAAAAAAATGTTAATTTTTAAATTATGCGCAATATCGATACGTATAAACGTGACATTTTAACATTCCTATGGTAATTATACATCCGTCTGTCTATGCGCCACTGTATTTCAAGAATCTTCATATCCCTGACTCATTAATATTATAATTATTTCATACCGCGACTATCGCTATTTATTCCTCGATGCAGTACACAATCGGCGGTCTGATTATACCGGCGATTTGACAACAGATTTAAAAATTACATCATACGCTATATATACGCCAGTTATCAACGTATGCATTAAACCATGACGTAAGTGGATTTTTCGAACCGACTAGCTAACGAATAATGTCTTAATTAATTTATGAAACCGACTGACTCGGCGGAATCATAAATAAAAATTTTTCAAATTTCTCTCCTCGAAATCGAAGCCAATAAACTCGTGACGGCGAAATTCTAAACGTAGAATTGTACACGGATAGGCAAATTCCTCGCGGAATCGAGGCAGCGAATTTTAACGACACTCGGCGATAGTCTCGAGTGACGAGTTCGTTCATTATCCAAGTGAGGAAAAAGCCGTTTATTAACTGCTTATTTTTGTGCTCAGATATCCAGCTACTCGGAGTCGTAGGTATACGGTGAATACCGGTAAACAAAATGTCAACTATGTAGCTGGCACATAGTCAGAAAGTGATTCACTCGATGAGAAACGGTTGCCACATACAATTTCCAACATTAATACTTCTGCCGAGGCTAATACTCGAGCCAAATATCACACAGAGGTTCTAAACTCCGACTGATCGTGACTCGAAGACGAACTTATTTTCGCCATTCTATGAAACAGAATTCTCCATTCAGAGGCAAAATCCCGGTTCCACCAAATCGCAGCTCGACCGCATGGCACAGAAACGTACTAGAAATATTTATCGCAATTCGCAGCCTCTCTTATCTACAATAATTACATAAGACGAATTATGCAGACGATAATAATCAATACGTATCTAAAGCTTAGTTCCAAGTGGTAATCGGTTAACGATATCGCAGTTTATCTAGCCGCCAAATATTTCAACTGCTTCCTCGAATATCCGCAGATCGCTACGTTCGGCGTTTATGAGACTGGTAAAAAGAGACGGAATTTTGACATTCCCTTGATCGGCAGGAATCGTTCGGGTGTTGAAACCTAGCGGAGAATTTGACCAAAGCAGCAGAGCCATGGGAAGGAGGAGATTCTTATGCAGCTCAGCCTAGGGTCAGGGAACTTTGCCTCGACAGAGTTTTCGGAGTCGGATCGTCTCGAGTGGCCCTGATAACGACGCGTGTATCTAATGTCCCCTCTGAACACATACAGACTTTAAATCGCCCTGCAGTCGGACGAGAAGATCCGATGAGTTGTTGCTGGCGACTCCCGGTTTACCGGGAACTCGCTAAGTATTGCCCGCGGCCGATTCATCCCGTCTCTATTTTAAGCAATTGCCGTCTCACACTGACGTCACCAACGTAGAAGATAGAGCCGGTGCAGATAGCTGATCTGTTCCCGAGGCCTAGTTGCTTCCTAACTCACGTACATGCGGTGAATGTGTGAGTTGTGACATACTCGTACGTAGTCATGGTCAATAAGAATCATCGGCTCTTAGATGGAACAGCCACTCGTTCATAGTTCGAGAGGAAACTCTACTTCGTCGACTCTGAGTGCCGATGATCAGCCCACTCGGAGGCTGTACTATATCGCAATTCGATTATCTCGAGAGGTCATGCGAAGTAGAGGATATAACAATGCGAGGGAAATACTAATCGGAGAATTCTTTTTTTTCGTCGATCAGAGTCGAGTCGAAGCTTTGCGATATTACAAAGAGCGGTAGAAAACCTACACGCAGATCCCGACAAACGAACGTCTCGAGTTTCGCTTGCGCAGACTTTTTTCAGTCAGAGTCTACCAGGAGAGGAAACTGTTTTATGCGAGTCGAAATCTGCGTTCGGCTGTATTCCCCGACCGATAAACGATCGACGAATTTTTATTCGGAGAATCGCTCGAGCTCTTCAGATCTCGTTTTGCTTCTTTGCCCCGTTATACCTGCGAAGAACAGGTAGTCTGCGGTGCCTGCTGGCAGAATATCTGGTCGGAATTCCGATCGAGAAGCCGAGTTCAATGGCGAGTTTAGGTGGGGCGAATAACAGACAGACATAGTATACGCGATTGTGTGCGTATCGTACGTGTAAAAGGCATACGCTTTAGTACCATGACGTCACCCCTCTCTCTCCTGCTTCTCTCAGTCAGAGATTACTTCACTACTCAACACACTCGGGTCCCAGAACTTGCATACCGGTTCGAACGACGTCATTTCCTAAACAGCTTACGGAGTACATCGCATACTATAGTCGTGTGATCGGAGGATGAATAAGGGGCTAGATGTTAAGAGGTCGGAGTGATATCAGAGCTTTTATAATCACAAGAGACCCTGAATTCTAGAGCCTCCGATCGAAGTGGCACGCGGTTCGTCACTGTCTGCGTTTACATTCAATTATAACGTTCCGCGAATGCTCGTCGGATTCTTTTCTCTCATTTATTTTATTTTTTTTCTCATCAATTGGCATATTTCTACGGGATATGAGTCAAACGTATGAGTTAACTGCAGCTAACTATCAAGGTCGTCACGCCCCGATGAAAAACCGCAGCTGATGCTAAGCTTGGGAGGATAAATACTCGCGGAATCTTGATAGTTTTAATTTACGTCAAAGCGGAGTAAATATTCGCGAATTTTTTTTATCATCATCTCAAATGAATTATTATCACAGACGAGTGAATTTACCCGCAAAAACTTTATGCTTATCAAGTATGAAATATCAGTCGTACGTATATACGAAACGGCTGAGTATATAGTTTGCTCTCGGTTCAAACCAGCGGCGAACCAAGCCAAGAGAAAGTGGGCGTTTCTTCTCCCGCAGACCAGGTGAAGGCCAAACAAACGTCATCTTCTTCGGCCTACAATCTCGCCGCATTAACGTATCCCGGTGTTATTTTTCTCCGGCTTCTAATTATCCGCGTTAACTACCTAACGGTCAGACTTTATCTTATTATCTCGAAAAGATCGGGGGCCTCTTGAAAATGAATCAATTATTATCCCGATAACGATCAGGATGTTACAATCGCGTGAAATCTCTCGCATATTTCCGCTAAAGATTTTGGGGCTGTGCTAAAATTTGGGGAACGAAATAAATCCGCGTTTTAAAAAAGACAGAAAAACTATTATTCGCCCGAATTTCAGCGCAGGCAAAGCTCAAACGAGATCCGTAAAGCCGAGGCTATTATTTGGCTGACCATCAGACCAACAAGTGGTTGTTGCCGGCCGGCTAAAAGTCACGTGGTATTTGTCGAACGTACGACGCGCGCGCAAAAGCCGGCTAAACCCACGTGACCCGCAAATTTTCGAAACTAACGCCTCAGACCCGTACTAAAACCGCGATGCATAGATCCCCGGATTCTAAAATTTCTACATCTCGTCCAGGGAGATTTGCGACAGAGTTTAGACAGGGGCTTTATTCGCGTGTGGAATGGAAATCTGAAGGCTGCGTGAAACCGCGATTAGCTCATGTTTCAGTGCCAATATCGTGTGATATTACAGTACAGGTAGATATATTTTTATCGGGCTCACCTATATTGACGATGCGTATTCCCTGATCGTCCAAAAACTTAAGAGCAACCGAGACGTTCTCCAGTTTTTGGGATCTGAAATTCGGCCTCTTGTTATGCTTGGGTAGTTGTTTCTGGGACAGAACCTCGATCAGAGTAACGAGCCTCAGTCCGTCCGACAAGTCCGACTCGAGATCGCCGATGGTCTTATTCGCACATTTGAGATGCTCGTTCGCCCATCTGGTGAACGTGTTCTGTTGTATTCGCTTCCACTTGGCGTCTTCGGCCAGCTCGCGCTCCGTTGCTATCATCTCGTCTTCCTCCTCGGCGGAGTTACCGCTCTCGACTGACTTATCATTGTTATTCATTTTGTGGGCCTCCACCTCTCCTTAGGCCTCGTATCGCGGTGCTGCTAGAGGTGGTAAAGTATGTAACGCGTGTTACGCTGGTAGTGGTAACGCGTGCGTTTAGTACTCGTCGCTGCTTCTACCTTTGCTTATAGCCAAGCTAGATGACGCTCACGAGCAGTCTACCTCAGATCACAGATTATGCTATCGCCCGCTTCGCCGGGACTAAATACGTCGCAAATCAGTCCCAGACAGTTCTTCCCTCAAGCCAGATCCCTCCGGGGAACGATACCTGGAACAATGAGCTTCGTCAATCGTTTGAAAGACTTGGTAATATTTTTTTATTCATTTTTTCTTCCTTTACGGAAAGTATTACGTGCCGAGACCACCGCAGCCGGATATACCGTGGCGTGTGGTGGATAGCGGTGCGATAAGCTATCTCAGTCCGCATCCGACTGCACAGGGTCAGGAAAATCGAATGCATATAATATACGATCGCGAAATATGTTGAGATTTTGTATTTATTCTTAGGAAATAATCGATTCGGAGTTTGATTACGTCGCGGCGTTGATTAAAAAGCGGTAAATAACCGCGCCGCTCGGGCCTGCCTTAACTAGGTCTAAAAATACGGGAAGAGTTGCGGTTTGCTGTAGCGTTAAGCCTCCTTTACAGAGTGTTACTTCTATTGTTTGACGATGAATGAGCGACACCCTGATACACTTTCAACGGGCTTTTGATGACCGGAATAAAGTGGCGTGTCGTACCTACTGCCCTTTGTGCGTTATTAATCCCAGGATTGTTTTGCCAGAGGATTGAAATGAAGCGGGATAACCGTTCGAGTCAGAGATGAGATTCGTACTTAAAATTCTATCGAGGAAAAAGAAGCTATTCAAAGCCTGGGATAATAAGAACGCGGTTTTAATCGCTCTGGGCATCCGAGATTTAATTAAAAGCTGCTGCCGTAGCCTGACAACAAGATATCATACTTGCCGACTCCGCGCGCTCTGGCATCGCTCGTTCCGCCTGGAGATATGCAACCCAAATATCGCTAGCCCCGATTTTCCGCGGTTGATGAAATTCGGAATTATTTTTTCAGTACGTTTCGCAGATTTGCTAAGCCGATCAAAGTCGCGCGTCGATTGCTTATCGGCTGATTTTGAAACGACGAAATTGTTTCGTGATTGAACGAAAAAGTAAATGAGGAAATATATCAAATAACGTAAATGAAATTCTCTTCCTTCTCATTTCTCCCGAATAATTTCCATACAATATTTCCAGAGGTTTAAACAAAGCGGGATATTTATATTCAACTCTGTATCTGTCTTTTTAACAAACGGTATAGAATTCTCCTGAAATAGAACCCTGGTCAGTAGCTCTACGTCCCACGTATATAACTATCTATATACAATTGTATACAAGGTTTCCGAATACACTAGAGCGAATTTATGTCGTCATCGTGAAAACAGATGTTTCTTTTTCTTTCTTTCCGATTTTTTTCACACATAGATATAAGTGAATGTGAAAATAGAATTTCGCGTCATACATCCTCGGTGGAATCACACCTCCGAAATCCGTAATTCCACTTGTTTATCGCGCGAATTTCACCGTCTCACAAAACCGAGTAGGTTTTCGACTCTCGGAAGATTCGAAGGAATGAGAAACCCTGTGTTTATATATACACACATGCAACCTTGCGGCAAAGTTGCCTTGTGTCAGGGTGCGGGGACTCGGGTTTGGAATCTATCGAAAACAAACCCAGACAATATCGCGAAAAGTGTACCAGGGTCACTCGAGTTATCAATCGAACGTGTAGCAACGCTAAACCACCTCTGAATCATTCGCGAGAAATTATTCCCCGTAACACCGTAGAGCACTGATGATCGTACGATCATTTTCTCGAATGCATGTTCTCGGATGAGAACGAAAGATAATCCCATGGCCTTGCGTTAATTTTTTTTATCGAATTTAATAAGTTTTCACCTTACCTGGGCGGTCGTTTATTTCGAAAATCACTTTTAAATCCAGTTGGGGTAATATTCGACCGTGTAGACCGGCGGCGGAATGAACAGTGTTTAATGATAAGGAAAGAGAGTCCTGCAGTAAAATCTCGCCCCTTATCTCTAGACAGTAGGAAAACCGTGTCGCGGTGAGATCCTGCGTTGATAAATTAATTATTGCGGAATACGTCCTTCCTCTCTCTCTTTCTCAACTATCTTTCTCTCTCTCTGTACTGTTTCCTCGCAGCTTTTTCTCTCCTCTCCGTCTCGGAGTACGTTCTTAAGCGGATCACTCTCTGGCGTTAACTGTCGGTATTACCAGCGCGAAAGCAGATCCAACTGAAGTTTGCCAAGAATAGAACCGCCGCTCGTTCTTACCCTTCAGGGACTGCGGGGGAAGGCTATATATACATAAACTAACCGTAGGTATGTCTCTTCGCACACAAACTATCACGGTGAGATTTTTTAAACGAAAGTCGCTCCCTGCATCCATACCTACAGGCATATCCCACACCGCGATAACAGGGGCTACTATAGCCGAGGACAAGCGAGTCAGCCAGGCGCCCGCGTGGTCCAGGTGAATTTCGAACGAACTCATCATCTCAATTTTCAGTCTTGATTTTTATTCTAAAAATCCATTTTTTTTTCTTCTTTTTTCTTCTTCTTCGGAGTTTACTCACCGGGCTACGTATTTAAATACATCTTCCGGCGTTGCTATTATTACACGGCTATACCTTTGAGCACTTATTATATACGATTATTCATCGCGGTGGTGACGATGAGAATTGGAGATTCGTTTTCTACTGCATTTATACCACGTCACGACTACGCCTGGCTCTGAGACAATACGTGGACTCGGTAAACCGAGGATTTGATCGGTGACGCAGCGATAGGCGCGATTCATGGACTAATTATAATACGTTTGTTCATCAATGTTAAGTCCGCGGATTATTCCGGTAAACACGGATTGACCTAGAGCCAAAATCTTTATTTATAGCCTCTGTATGTGTGAATGCGATATTCTAGCACAAGAACCGAGACAGTTGGATTCATTCTTGTTCAGAAATACTCGATGCTTTTTTTCACACCTAAAATTACGAAAAGTATTCCGTAGCTAGATCAATATGCATCCTTGTTTTATCCCTCGTAAGTATGCTACCAGATTCGCGTGGTATTCGCGAATAGCTAGCTCTATTGGTAAAGAGGACATGGCCACGGTTTAAAATTTGTATCAGGAGTCCATGACCAGGATCAATTTCTCAACGGCTGTCTGTTCCGAGAGTTATAACGTCATGCCTTTTACCTCTTTTGGTAAGTCTGAATAGATTTGCACAATTCGTACCATATATACTTTAAATCCCCGCTCTGACAGCAAGGAGCGTTGATAATTATCCCGCTCGATGAAAATTAGACGAGAAAATATATCAGCAAGCAATTCATTGTTTCGTCTTCAAATTACGTGCGCAATTACACATCGCAATATCACTTTAATCATTATCTTGCGGCGAGAGTCACGTGTCTCTCGGTCAATCCTCGAGGCGGAGTGATATAACTTAGGTTCGAAAGTCGGTTTAAAACGGCAAGCCCTATATGGTTATGAATTAAATGACTCCAAGGCAGACACTCTGCACACATACATCCCGAAGAAGTTTTCAAGTCTCGATTCGGATCAGATTTTATGTACTTTTCGGAAATAACAAAATCGGTAGACATTTCATATCATGGTAGAAGAAATGCATTTATTATACACACATATGTACATCCAGATACAAACAATCGCCGCTAATTATTTTACAAAACTGTTGTGACCCCTTTTGTTCGATTTTTATTTTCGTTTTCTTTTTTCACAGTCGTGTGTAGGCAATAACGTACGATTAAGTTTTCTCGTTGTTTTCACCTACGTTAGTAAAATTGAGCAAAATTACGTAAAAATATACAGTCTTTAGTAGCGTCGATTTCTATTCGCCTATTGTTTTATCGCTTTGACAGCCTTTTTCGCAGCTTCGTCCAGGTCCGATGCCGAGAGAATCGGGAGGCCGGATTCGGCGATGATCTTCTTAGCTTCGTCGACGTTAGTTCCTGAATTTAACAAAAGAAAAAAAAAATGAAAGATTGCGGATAAAATCTCCCGCAATTCCATTTTATCTCACCTTCAAGTCTGACCACCAACGGGATACGGAGACCGAGATTACGAGAGGCAGCTACAATCCCGTTCGCTATCGTCGCGCAGTTCACTATTCCTCCGAAAACGTTTACGAGGATGGCTTGCACCTTCGAATCTGAATGAAAATTGAAATTAACGGTTTTCACGCCTGGGAATGGGATCCGTTAATCGCGAAGTCTCGCTCTACCTTCGGTGAGGATTCGGAAGGCCTGATAGACCTGGTCTTCCTTGACGCTTCCACCAACGTCCAAGAAGTTCGCCGGGGTTCCCCCGTTCAATTTAATAATATCCATGGTCGCCATGGCCAAGCCGGCCCCGTTAACTGTCGAGAAAAAATTCGCGGATATTAAACAACCCGGTCGGGAAATATTTCCGGCGATTTATTACCGAGACAGCCGATATTCCCGTCCATCCCGATGTAATTCAGGCTGAACTTCGCGGCTTCGACTTCCCTCGGGTCTCCCTCGCCCGCGTCGTCCAAAGAAAATATGTCCTGTTGCCTGAACTGGGCGTTATCGTCGAACGAAATTTTCGCGTCAACGGCGACGATCTTTTTGTCCTTAGTTTCAACGAGCGGATTTATCTCGATCTGAAGCGCGTCTATGTCGACGAATAGCTTCCACAAGTTCTTCAACTCGGCGACGGTCTTCTCTTCCAATATCCCGTCAGTGAAGCCCAAAAAGTTTGCGGCTTCTTTGGCCACCTTGTCGGTTATCCCTTCGTAGATGTCTAGCGGTATCGTTTTTATCAATTCCGGCGTCTTCTCGGCCACAGTTTCGATGTCCATCCCCCCTGCCGGCGAGGCTATCAATACCGGCCCGTTGTTGCCACGGTCCATTAAAATGCAGACGTACGTCTCTTTCACGATGTCGACCGACTCCGCGATCATCACTTTACTCACCAGGATACCATCCTTCGGGGTCTGCTTGGTTATCAGACGATGACCCAGCATGCTTTTCACCATTTCCATGAGCTTGTCGTGTCTGGAAAAAAAATTTCAACGTGGTAAAAAGCGGCGATGGGATCGCGACTTTCTCCGTAATCTTACTCTTTGGTGAGGTGGACACCGCCCTTGTATCCGTTGTCGAAATGGCCCTTGCCCCTTCCTCCAGCGAGAATTTGGGCCTTGACCACATACTCGGCTGCATCTGGGGTGGAATAAAGGCGATCAGTGAGCTCCTTGAGCCGACGATAGACGGTGAACACTTACTGAATTTGTCAAGAGTTTCCTTGGCGTGTTTGAGCTCGTCTACTATCGTGAAATTTTGTACAGAAACGCCGCTGTCTCGGAGTAATAATTTACTCTGATATTCGAGCAGGTTCAAGTTTCTAACGGGAACAATTGACACCCTTGATACATTCTTGAATGTGTTAACCAACAGAGATGCTCTTTGTACGAGGAATCGCGACATGATTAAGTTTCAACGCCTTATCTCTACAAGCTACTTCTAGCGATTCACGGCGTACTTTGATCTCTTCACAATGTTTTTAGGTTAAGTTCAGTAATAACTTAGTGGAATTCTCTGTTTCGACTTGACTATTCGCGTATTATTCGCTACTTATTTCCGAAAATATCACACTGTGTTCGAATCAAGATACGCCGGTTTTGATGGCTGCAGATATGCACCCCCACGTCTCTGAGCACAGCTGATCCGATCGATACGAATAGGTTAGGAGATTAAATGGAAGTTGAAAATTACGCAATCATACGCCGCGATTTGAGACTGTATTTATTTATTTCAATACATAACCAGATAAAGTTTACATATATATAGATACAACTGTTTATCGATGAACAGAACTGACTCAAAGTACGATAGTACGTTGCGGAGTATCGTCAGTTCGTACTCAGTTTAGGTTAGGTTATTTCAGGTTGGGTTGGATTGGGCAATTTTGTACAAACATGTTACGTCGATATTATAGATATTTCGAAATTGTTCAATTATTGCGACAGGAGTTAATGATCTTGGCTAATATATTCACTCTGGAAATAATAACAACAATTCGATTCATTGTAATCATGTACAGGAAAGTCTGGTTAACCGACAAAGAAGGCTGGAAGCGCTGATGTTTTATTTCCTGGAAAATGAAAATGGGACGGAACCAGATAAAATCATTCGTCTAATTCCGTGAACTTTTTCTCTAAACGATATGCAATATGTTTAATCTTTGGACTTGATTATCACGTTCAAACTATCGAGCGCGATACCGCCAAACGAAATCGACTTTAATCGAATGCGATTCATCGGAGATGTGCATTGAAAGAGCATTACAAGTGATTTTCATCACTTCAATACTCATTTCCTGCTCGTTTTTCCGTCTGCCGATCTAAGAAATGATTTCGCCTCGAAAGGGAAAGCCCCAATAGTAAAAACTCAGGAATTCGTGTCGATTATCGTTCAGAATTGATCGATCAGGCGAACAATCGGCTCGAATCGCTCGTCAACTCAATAGTTGTAATACTATTTGTCAGGGAACGCCACTAGTATTATTGTATGTAAATAGTGGGTATAAAAATAATGAAGAGAAGTGATTTTGAAATGATAAAGTTTATAATTTATTGAATATCCCTGATCCCCTCCTATCCACTGAGTGACATATTCCGGAGGGATTTCTAATGTAGAATGGCAATATTGTAGAATCGAACGTGTCCTTTATTTCGGATTCCCGAATGGCTTCCTAACCTAACCTCGAACAAGACCTAACCTAATCCTCAGAGACGCTTTATCCGCATTTTCGTTATCCTGGGGTAGAATGGCCGTTAAAATTTGGACCCTTGAAATTCTTGGGTTCGTTATAATCGCGGGAATACAGAGTATCGTCAGCTCGGTGAACGATGAATCAATCGTTAACTGCACAGTCGGAAAACCGTTGCGAAAACAGATCGAAGTAGAGCCTTTGGACGGCTCCTGTTTACGCGACATTGTCAGTCAGTTGTCGAAAAGCCTCCGCAAGATCGGTAACGAGGAACTGGGGATCACGTCCTTCCAAGAAACTCTAGACAATCTGGAATTCGCTAGAGTTCGAGACGACTCTAACTCCAGACTGAATTCACTCGCGGATAAACTGAATGCCAAGCTGAAATCTTACGCGGAATTTCTCACCCAATCTAACGACGTTGTCGAACCGATTTTAGCCGGCAAATTATCTCAGAATATTTATTCAAATCCTACAAGAGATACGAACGTTTGTGGCGAAATACAAGAAGGTGAGACACTTTACGTCTGCTTGTTAGAACCATCAATTCTCAGAGCAGAGTGTAACTTTTTAACGGATCGACCGATTTTTATGAAATTTGGACAGAAACTCCTCAAGTGATTTGTAGATCCTGTTTCAAATTTGAAAAAAATTGGTCCACGGGTTTCCGGGGAGGAGGGGAAAAACGTATTTTCCAAAAACTCTCCTATCTCGGAAACCGTTTATTGATTTTGGATGAAATTTGCCTACTTTGTACCGCACAAGGCCCTGACTCTTGTGTGCAAAAATCATCCAATTCGGAAATAAATTATGGAAGTTATCACAGTTTGAAGTTTCAGGACTTCTAGTTACTTGAAAAAATGATTACAACTATTTATCCATCTCCTCAGCTCTATCAGCTAATCTCCAGCAAGGTATAGAACTGAGGCATTTGCATATCCTGCCAATTTCTCACCCGGGCACGACCTGTGGCCCATCAAGCCTCGCACGGAACACTGGTCCTCTGTTATTATCCCGCTGTGGGAGCCGAAAGAATGTACTGCTGCTTGTCGAGCACGGAATGTTCATGTCTGAAAGGGATGTTGGACTGGCTCAGTTAACAGCCAAGACTCTTGTGGACATGCTTTCGGACGTTGACTATGTTAACGTCGTTGGCTTGGCTGGTCACGGATCGGTACATTGTGCAGATAGACTCCTGAGAGCCACGGACATAAACAAAATTCAATTGAACAGACACATCGATGCTATTATTAGGAGCGGTGAGATGAAGAGTCGAAAGAATACTGACCAATCAATATCAGGGACTAACTGTGTTAATCTGTTACAGATTCCAACCAGACATTTGATCTGGACTTGAAAACGCTGACTGGTAATTTAACCGGCGATATATTTCTGATACACTTGACAAACAGCTTGAATGATTTGTCCAGTGTGAAACAAATCAGGAGTATTGTGTCCACAGAATCACTGGCGGCACATTTAAGAACGGTTTTAATTCTCTCTGGTAAATATTTGGTAATACGATTAAGAATGCGG
This sequence comes from Rhogogaster chlorosoma, assembly GCA_944452935.1. NCBI lineage: Eukaryota > Metazoa > Arthropoda > Insecta > Hymenoptera > Tenthredinidae > Rhogogaster > Rhogogaster chlorosoma. The sequence continues at coordinate 1,351,824 of OX101801.1, read as the reverse complement.
GTGGAATAGCTTCATCATTTTTCGATTGTTCTTCAGATTCCAAGCTGAGACTAAACGTGAAAGAAATTGGAGTGAATGAAACCATAGTCACACTTCCGACCCAGAACATCCTGGGCTATGATATAGCGAGATTATTCTCAGCGGCAAATTGCACAAAACCAAACACGAACAATTACTATTTATCCGATCCGTATCTCGAGCCGAATAGCAAAACACTGAGCATATCTGTCGGGCGGATAGCCAAAACTGCTCTGTTGACTTTGGAAGTAAAGTTAAAGGACTTTGTCGAAGATTTAACGTACTTTGACCCGGGGCCAAGGACTTACGCTGTGTTATTTGACAAAAGGCACAACGTATGGATGCACAAGAATTTTCCCAGGCCTGAAGTGACAACCGAACAGCCGCTCAGAGTCGCTTTGGAAAACCTAGAGAACATCGACAGAAATTTTGTGATAAAAATGAGCGAAGAAACGGCGGAGGGCAGTGGCAATTTTACCACAGCTTCGGGCCGCTCGGTTAGTTCACTTCGACCTCAGAGATAGGGAATCGAAATCTAACTGCTTCTCCTTTGCTCACAGAAACAATTCAGATGGAAGCATCTAGAGTACGGGGATCTGATTGTCTGCATAGTATCAGAAGGGGTTCAGGAGTCTCTGTCGCTTGTAAAGACGTCCGCTTCCCTCCCTCCGGATGTATTGCATTACCGTTTAGATTTGCTGCTCCAATCAGTGATAGACAAGGATATCTTGTGCTCGAATCATAACAGGATAGTAGCTCTCAGTGAGTATAGATTCCTGGTTGTCAATTATCACCATTTGCTAGATCCAGGCTGAGGCCATATCTCGCTGTTGCAGATACCGGTGTAGTCTATCTCTCTCCATGGTGCTTCATATCCCCCATGGAACAGCTCAGGCTTTTAGAAACAAACTCGGCAATGGCTTCCATCCAGAATTACATGGCTTACATCAAAGACCCGACAAGACTGCTGATCAATCCTGGCCTACATTCGTCCGTCAGATCGGACGTGGCTATGCTGTCTCAAGCGCTGAACCACTTTCAACAAAGACACTTACACAGCGCCTTGAACAAGTTCATAGTTCGACGGTAACTTGCAAAATGCTTGATCAAAATCTCTTCTTATGGGAAAATAGAAAAGAGCTCTCAATGATAATATTAGGAAATAACTTTCGAGCCTGTTTGGAAAAGAAAAAACAACATTGACTTTTTTTTTTTGACACACCCTATTAAAGACATTCTCTCCTATTCTATCCACAGCTATGTGGTCGCAGTGGTAAGCGGGGTGATGGAAGTTCACCCCGGATCAGTACTAGACCCTGGTTTGGATCCGAAGCGTCGTAGCTGGTACGGAAAAGCGTTAGAGCACCCTGGAAAGGTGACTCTAACGTCTCCCTACCTAGACGCAGGTGGTGCTGGTTACGTGGTGACATTATCCCACACGATATTCGAGGGTCGTTCAGCTGCGCTTCATTCAAGCAGCGATCCGGTCCTGGCGGTTGTATCGATGGATGTAACGCTGGGATATTTGGCTAGGCTTTTATCAGAGATGTTCCCTTTCTGCGGGGAATCTAAGGTCAAATGTTTCTTGATGGATGACAAGGGCTACCTCGTATCCCATCCCGCCCTCATGGAGGCCATGAATAAAGTGGAACAGCAGCACCTCACCCACAAAGAACTTTTGGTCGCCAATGACATACTGAACCACGAGTTTTTCGTGAAGAAAAAAGTCTGCGCAAGCCACCTAGACGGTACAGTGCAGCGGTATTATCAGTTCAACACTTCTCTGGAAGAAGTTTTGACGAATATCGTCCACGGGGAACACTGCGTTAAGTATCAAGTCACCGCTGTCCCTGGGACTAATGTTTTCCTCGGAGTTGTAAATGCGACTTGTAATCTGATGTCTGCTTTCTGCCCTTGCAGTACGGTGCGTGATTATTTGATCATTTGACCATTGGTTGACCCTCCAGTCGAAAAATTCTTTCCTTTTCTTGCTCACAGATGGATAGACTCTGTTTGAACTGCAAAAGGATGGAGCAAACGGACTGCGAATGTCCCTGCGAGTGTCCTCTGTATTCCGGGAGCTGCACTCAGTTTAATATCAACGAACTCGAGCCTTGCCCAGCCCCCTATGAGCAAGGACCAAGCCTACAATCCGCTTGGGCGAATCCTCCACCTCTTAAAAACTGCCCGTCCTTTGATTGCAAGTCTTTAGCCAGTGCCAGAGACTGTCTTGGAGTTATAGGCTGTCAGTGGTGCCACATGGACAGTGATGGCGAGACTCCATTGCCCAGTCCATACTGCTCTGATCAGACTTCATGTTTTAGAGGAATTTTCGGATCCCCAACGCCCTACGGCGACGGGACTTACAGTAAGACTTGAGGATTGAGATTAGGAATAGGAATATAAAACAAGTCTCGGTCGATCTAATCCCGTCTCAATCTCCTTTACAGATTCTCATTCGACAGACGAGATAATGGGTCGAGATTGGCCATCGGTTGGGCCAGTAGCCGGTGGGATTCTAGCCATGCTTTTAGTGCTGGGTATAATGCTGTACTGCTACCGTTTGAGGACAGTGCAATCCGGGCTGGAGCACCAGTGCCTGCATTTGCACGCGTCCCCAGAGGCTCTGAGGATGTCTAATCTGGAGGGAGATGTTGAGCCGGTGGAAATAGACCAGGCGAAAAGCAACTTGGACTCTCTTCTGCGGGACGGAGTGGCCCCAATATCACCTTACAGGGTTTCTACAAACTATAGAAGGCCTCCTGGCGGAGACAGCGACCATGGCTACAGCACCATGACTCCGCACGATGATTCTGAACAGCAAACTTTCGCCGAACCTTTACTAGTCGTTGGGGGAGGAACGGAACCAGATCTTGTTAAGCATCCGATGAGACCGCCTTCCCCAACCACTAGACTCGGATCCCCGCATCACGTGCTAGCGCCGGTTACAGTTCACCGTAACATGGAGACGAATTATTGCTAGATTATTTGGTCGAGGGAATCGATGAACGTTTTAGCTATCGAAACTTAGCTAAGTACGCATTTACTTATTATTTAAGTCTCTTCTTCTTTCTTCTTTCTTTTTTCTCTCGCTTTTATACCATAACTGTATAACTTATTCCATTTATTCGAAATTACTTTAACTGCGATTTCTTACTTTTGCGATTCATATATTAACCACCAAGCACGAAAGATACTTATTTAACGTATTGTACATAGTATCAGTTTTTCACTAATTAACAAAAAAAAGGATAGATTCGAAAGACACGGATCGTCTTTTTTATAGGGTATATTTATGCATTTCACTAAGGTAGGACGTTGAGCTTTAGAGATATCGCAGACTCTCACGTATTTTCCAACTTTTATTTGCTTTTTTCTACCTTTTTTTTTATAGTCTTATTTTTTAATTATTATAGCACATCGCCATGAGTTGTTATTATACGAGCTGCCAAAAAAGGGTCCTTACAAGCTGAAATTTCAGCAGAATATATAAAAATAATTTATAAAGCAAAAATAATACGCCAGTGCAGCTATCAGACGATTGTCAAATTCTTTACCGGTGCACAATTATAATATAGATTATAAATAATACATAATATTACAGACTGAAATTTTCTAATTGAATAATATTTTAAGACGGGCGATACAGATATATATTTATATGAATATATAATAAGCGAAAAATTTATTTACAATAATATTAGACGTGCTAGATAGAAGAGAAAATGAAATATAGGTATATATATATATCTATTTTACACACTGTATACACATATTAGAATCGATGTGTAAAACATACATGAATTTTTATGAAGAAGCAGTTTTATTCTTCTGATTGATCGTATTTTAAGATACAATGATGAAAAACCAGACCAGTGTTTTACATTTTATGGAAAATTGATCCTTTCGGGAATCGAGGGGAAGAATGGGATAAAGAAAATTCAAAATCACGACGATCTTATAATGGTTTATTGATATATTGATCTATTTATGCGAGAATTATCTCATCTTCGTTCCAGGCAATAACTCGGAGATTTTCTCGTCTGATTAAAATGAGTAAAACCTAATATTACGTGTTAAGTTGTAGGAGATATATTTTATAATTCGAGAGAGAAAACAGTCGGATATACAAGATGGGAAAAAAGAAGCAAAATCGATCGACGCTTTCGGATTTTTATCCGCGTTTTAAATCGGTCAGATTTTTCCTTTAGCCCACCCTGTACATACAACCGTATGTAGGCGTGTATTCAAGTACCCATGTGGCAAATAATCTTGCCTTAAGTTTTTACTGCCATTTACAAAATAGATTATTATACAGTATGAATGAAATATTTTGAATAAAATTATTGGGAATCAACGACCAATATAATAATAATCTTAGACAAAAGGTAGCTATAATTTTATACATTGTACCGTATCTGTATTTTCATTATTAAATCATTTTATACAAAGATAAATATTTCGCGCCTGATTCCCGCTACTACATTCCTTCAGTCGTCGTTTTCCGAGCCCAGATCGTCCGTGTCAAAATCGCTGTCGTCAAGATCGTTGAAATCGTCTTTATCGCTGTTTGAAACTTCGAGCGATTTCAATTTCTCGTATAACTCCTCCCGCGTTCTCGGGGGCTCCGCTATTCCCTTGGAATCCGAATCCGGTTCTTTCCCATCCTCTCCCTTCCCGGTCTCCACTTCCGCCAAATCTTGGCTACTTCCGTTCGTCGATTTACCTAAACAATGAAACAACATCGCGAGTATTAACAAGGAAAACGGCTCTCATATCCTCATCCCTCACCCTTTCTATTCATGTAGCGCATAAAGGTCCTCCTTTTTCTCTCCGGCAATAATTTGAGCATAGCTCGCAGCTCTGCGTCGAGTTTCACCTGTTCCTCGGTCGTCGGTTTAGCGGCGACGAGTTCGCCCTCAGTCCCGCATTTCGGGCAGACTTGTCTCTCCCTGGCGCACGGGGCGCACATAGTGTGATAGGCGTATTTCACGACCTTCTGATCGCACTTGATGCATTTCGACGGGGCCTTGAGAGGCTTGTACTTTTTGTACTTTATTTTCCACTCTATGATGTGCTTGCAGCGTTCGCACACGTTCGCTACGTCTATACTGTTTATGAATTTAGTCCTGTGGCTGGTGTCGTGGAGATTGTTTTTGAAAGCGTGTCGGTTCTGGTACTTTTGGGGCCTCGAACGAGACACGCTACCCTTCTGCGAGCTCATTGTCACCTGAAATAACAAATATCAGAATATCTTCAACCGCTTATACCGGGAAAAGTCGTTCAAACGATCAGTCTGACCGAACTTCCGCACGTGGTACGAACCGAAGACAGGTTACGATCTCCAGACTCTTAGGATTGGTTTATAGTTCTAACGGCGGCACAAACACTTGAAGAAAATCAAAAAATAAACACATCTATACTTGCCCGTATTGTTTAATTGTTACAACGTATCTTTGAGGCCTCGTGTGATCGATCTTGTCGCATCTACGCACATGTGATGCTTGTCAAAGATTTCCCAGCCACCTATAGCACGGAATTGGAAGTACGACGGTCACGTGTTTTCTAAGCTTACGAAATTCACCGGCAGATGGAATCGCGCGTAGATATACGAGCCACAAGTCTTGGTTTGAATTCCTGAACCGGAACTGAATCGACTGCGTGTTAGAGGCGATAAATAGAGGACGTAATAAGGACTCGTATTCAATTTTCCACGGATTAATGAATACGTGACTGGTACCGAGCCGGAGAGAAAGAGAGAGACGGGGGAAGCCTGATAAATCATAACTCGAACGTGATCGGACCGAGTGATTCGGTTTCCGAATTTTTCCCGAGGGCAGGCGAGCCTCGGACACTCGACTTCCCCAAAAATTATCTTCCTCCGGCGTAATCTATGGGCCGTAAATTACGTAACGCGGTAGCCAGAACTCTTTATTGAATAATAAAAGCTACCAACAGCTAACGGGGGGGCCCCCATGTATCATATCCCCGCTAATAAATAGCCACAATATATTCTTAGCGTGAGATTAATTCCGTTTCGTTCAATTACTTTCCCGCCATTTTTGGACTCGAATTACAAACAGCTTCTCATTGAAAGTTCTACTTTTATCTTTCCACCTTAGAACTCCGGATCGGCGCCGTTCCATTAGTTTGATTAATGATTGACGTCGCGATCAACTATCGAGTCTATAATATGTCAGTAGCAATTATCCGGTACAGGTGTATTCGAAATGGATGAATTTCAAACCGTACGAGTATATCCTCGGCTTCCATTATCCTCGATCCATCGAATCCGGTTCGTTCCTGACATATTTTGTACCGCAGACCCGCACATTTTCTCCGCGGTAGTTGGCGACGTCGTTTATTGTTACCGGGCATCGATTAACCGCCAAACTTTCACAGTCAAGACGCTGACTCATTCTAACGCAATAAACAGCGGAGCAAGAATATACAATCTTTGCCAAATTGACGCGGTTTTATACCACTCCCGCGATACATAAGTCGAAAATATTCGAATTTCAATAACCGTTTTAGATCCGAGGCGCGATTGAGGCGTGAAAATATTTCCGTACGGGCGTTCGAATCGCAGAGATATTTTCCGTCCGTATAAAAGACAGGCAGGTGACGTAGAGGCAGGAAGAAGAGGGCCAGAGCCCGGCCTGATAGGAAACGCGGTGGAGTGGGAAGATATGGGTCAGACGTACATTATTTAAATTTTAAAAGCATTTCAAAGTTTGGTTAATTCGTGGATCTGCCGGATCCGAGGCTGGGGCTGAGGCCACTGGCTTGCCAGCGTAGAACGTCGCTTGACGGATTGACGTGCAGTCGCGCTAATGCCGTTGTTGAATATTTCAGGTCGTTTCACCTGTCACAGTAGCGTGAATTCTATGTTTAGTGTAGTCTACACCCCGCGCCCTATACCCTCTCGAACTTTCAACCTCTCATGACCCCAGCGAATGTGGTGCACTCGCGGCGCGCCAATTACGATCTTTAATCGCCAAATTGAATAAACTCAATCAAAATCGCGTCCTATGATTGACTAAAATCATCCAAATATAATATTTGGCCGGAAACTGTGATCGGATGAAATATACCCTTCTTTCGTCATTCCGCGTCCATACTCAAAAACATTGTGAACCAGCTCTCGCTAATACTTCAGCTACTCGAGGCAGGGATGAAACAGACTAAAGGCAGTTCATCTCTGGACTTTTTACGAGGAAGAATAATAATTCGAGAATCAAGGGTCTATTAAAAGCAATTAAACTTTTTTCCTCACGTTCTTATAATGTAAAGGCGGCAGAGCTATCGATTGAAGAATAGATACAGACTGCGAATGAAAATGAAAATCGATTCTGGTTTTCTTAATGAACGTTACTGAAAAATGATTGAGCGTAGATTTTTCGTCAATCTCGCGACGAGGTGCACCTCACACCGTATAACCTACGCGTGGGCATATATCTATTCGTTGAAACTTGAAATAGGACCTGCTCGGCTTGGAGCACTCTGTACAACCAGTTTTCTGAAACAGGATATCCATACGGAGTAGGTTTACAGCTCGCTTATAGTTTGTGCTAAAAAATAGTAGACCGAAAGATGTATAGATGCGATACAACCACCTGCCCGAGCGCCGGAGCTCTCTTTCAGGACGTGTATTAACCCGTTGCTTAGCCATCGTCCTTCGTGTACCTTGGACACGTATGAATGAGACAAAGTAACGAATTTGTACCGTAGAACTGCTCCTCCAGATATTATACTAAGGAGGTAATTTCGTTCGGAATATTATATAATGGACAGTGTTCCAAATTTCGGGATCGGTCATCACGCGATTTCATGTAAACCTGTTATTACACGAGGCTAATATTTCCTTAGAAATACACAAACGCCGGTGTGCAGGTTATACGGAGGAAATAAGTGGCTATTTTCTCTGTGTGTGTATCCGGAGTTTAAAATCACAGGTTGCTGCCGCGCGGAGACTTCAGAGCTCGATCTCCGTGTATTGATGTCAGTTAGAGTTGTCGAAGGCGAGGTACGACCCGCCTGCGATGCATAAGCAACAGTGATGGCAAAAAATTGGAAAAAAAAAAGAACAGGGAAATAGGAAAACGCGGAAGAATATATCCGATGCATGTAAACCCAGACGATGCACATACCTCCGTCCTGTGGCCATAACTATTTTAACAACTCTAGGCCTCGGTATCGTTCGGCTATACCTCGAGAAGATTGCGTCAGTCAATCATCAATCATCCCGTTCGCTCACTCGCTAGTCTCTCGGCTGTACCTACGCTATTACAGCGATTCAAAAAGAGTCGGAGAAACTCGAGGAGATTCGAAGTACCGGGTGTAATTCCCCAGTTCCTGAATAATTTCACAAATTTCTTTTCCTTTCTTTGCTGCGTACGTTTTAAACTTATTTTTATTGAAATGTGAGTATAATGCAGATGACGATCGACGAACATTGTTGAATCTCCGTTCTTCCCTGATTATGATTATCGCCCGAAAGCCAGTATTAAAAACAAGGCTTTCTGAGCAACAATCAAAAGCATAAAGAACAGATTATCACGTAGATCTTGTAAGTTGAGTTCGTAGTGACGATACACGTGTCCTGTATATGGATAGAATGCAATCATCGTTGATTACGCGCCAGGAGTTACTGCATAATATAATTACGTCGATTTGTCCAATACTAGTATCTAATGTCGTCGGATCTAACGGCGTGAAAAAGCGAACTAGTCACTCATATACGTGTATAGAGAAACGAGAAGAAGAAGAAGAAGAGGCAGAAGGAGCGAAGAGAAAAAAAAAAGAAGAAAATAAAATGACCTCAACGGCCAGGACACGTGCTGGAGAGATTCTAAATTCGAAGGCCCGTGACGTAACTATATGCTACGATATTCTACCAAGCCGTCAATTAATCTTCGGCTATATCACAACCGCAATTCTGAATACAAGAGGGGAGACTAAAGTCGCTGAGATTCTCCTCGATTCTTGAATCAGTGACATTATACGTGAGAGGACTGCGATTGGTTTTGAATCGCTTCTAGGATATGGAGAGAAAAAAAAAAAGAAAGAAAAAAAGAAAAAATAGAAAAACGTATAGAAGCGTTCTAAACCGTTGCACGATATTTAAAACGCGATTATATGGCGAAGATTCATTGTCAGCCGCAGGATTTAATCCGTGGGCGAAAGTGCAGTGATGATGAGATAAAATAATAACTCCACAGTCGACTGTCTGGCTCCAGTCTCCAGTGAGGACAGGACGAAGAACCGGATTCCGTCCAGGACCACCGCGCCGGAGATCCTGAGCGCGAATGTTGACCGGTTCACGTTGCAGTCGACTTCCCAGTCGCAGTAGCCACCAAGGGTTTGTCGACCTAGGTGGGGATGATCAGTAGATGCAACCCGAGGTCCATTGTGAGTCTGCGCATTATATTCGCAGCATCCCCGGATATTCCGACGTCGTAATACTCTCGTCCTCTTTCTACCAGCCCGATTCCTATCCACCTGTAGAATACACCCGCGGTTTTGAACCTATATCTGCCAGCCAGAGATCGCTCTGCGTAATTTTGCATCATCGTAGGATAGATGAAGTCCGTGTACGAATTCCTTCGTCGTTATTGAAACGAACAGCAGCTGATCTTCGTACTAAAAAAATAAGAACATATTTTGTTTTTTTATTTTCTTCTTCTTTTCGATACATTTCTATCGATCATGGAAATATAACTGCGAATTGCGGATAATACCTACCTCTCCATCGTATGGATCCAAAGTGTTCGGTTTTGAGTGGAGGAAAATTACCGAAAGTCAAGAGCCCGCAGGTACAGCCTTGACAGGGAGAGTTCATTCGTTATAAGAGCAGAGGAGAGTTCCCTGGTGTCATTAGTGGTCTGGGTGAAGAAATTCTTATGATTATTACACAGTCCGACTGTATAACCTGGAGTCTAATGATCCCAGATTCTCGGCGTGAACTAGACGATCAAAATTCAAAGTCAATAAGAGGTAATGAACGGAAACGTCCCGTACCTACGCCCGATGGTCAACCTTCTACTCGAGTCATTACTCATTCCCAAGACTCGAGTCGAGGATCTACACGGTCCTTAAGTTCAACGCCGAAAACCCCTCTCGAAAGCTGCTCGCGGAGAGGTGGCGAGGGTTAAGCAGTTTCCGAGGCACCTTGGTCCGGAGAAACGAGTTTCTACATCTTTACGTAATATCGCTGTATATGCCGGACGTGGAAGCCCCTACGACGGTCGTTAACGTTTCACAGTGGTTTTGAATTATTATTACCTCATCGCCCGGGAAATGGGGGGACGAGAACGAACAAAAAAAAGAACTGACCCACTCTACCAGGAGTCGCGTGCAGTGCGGAAGAAGATTTGTATACATATCGTAAATCGATTTGTTCGAAAACTTCTGTGCAATGATAAAATGTATACCCAACTTGAATGTATGTACAATCGGTTTGTAGACACGCCGGTGCAGAGTTTCGTGAGTTAAATTTTCGAGAATATGATTACCGCAGGCGAGCGTGACGTTTGTAAACCGGAACCGCAACAATATCACCGTTAATTAAGGCAGCTAATTAGAGTGTAAAAGGCTTATGCGAGTAGGAGCCATAAAACATAACGAATGATATGCATCTTGTAAAAATTCGATTTTATAAATTACACCTAAATTAGTATATATATACTTATATATATATGTGCCCATAATTCGAATAAATAAGTCTTAGATTTATATATATATATATTATAATATAATATATATGTATATACGTACAGTGCAATGATCCTAAGTCTTCAAATAGTCTCCGGTGTCTGTATACTCGCGGTGGTTACATCTATCGTCTACTCGTTCGGCCCAAGTCCAGTTCGTCGACTTAAAAGTTTCCATCCAAGGGCAAGCCTATGAGTAATCGCGATCCACGTGGCAACGGGAGTCTGGTTATGCAACCAGGTATCCTCCACAGGTACTACTATGCCTGTATGATTTTACCAGTAGTACTTTGTTACACACGAGTATGGTACCTACCAGCGAGAGCTCGGTCTCCACACCAAGTACACCGGCGCATAGTAACTGTGTGCCAGATTACTCTTGCTCTTGCTCTTGCTCTTGCCTGGGCCCCTTCACCACTGACATTAATATTTTATACTAGGATATCTACGGATCGACTCGGTGTGTCATGGGCTAAGGCAAAGCCACTTGCTTCGCGACGGTGAGAAAATTCCCGATTTTAAGAAGAAAAAAAGAAAAAAACTCCCCATTGGCGATTAATCCAGTTCTCCTCCTCAAAAAAAAAACACACAGTACTCTTCACGAGGGAGAGTCGATTTCGGGATCTGAAGTATCTCTCGCATGCTTTTGTCACAGTTTTAGGGGCGCAGTAGCGGGGATTTTCACTTTTTTTTTCACTCTCTCTCTCTCTTCTTGTTTCCTCGCAGGAGTTAGGAGCAGTTGAGAATCTGAGAGCCGACACGTGTTTCTAACAAGGAGCTCCCCAAAAAAACTAGGAAAAAAAAATAAAAAAAAAAATAAAAAATTCTTTATGGACGGTGAAAAGCAGTGAGATTTGCTGCATCTTATCGATTCCTAAGCATTGCTTTGTACTTAGCTGACAATGAAACAATGCGTCGGGATTGCTCTGATATTTTGATTTGCAGAGGCGATGGAGTATAAGTGTTTTTCTTTCATTATTCTATACTTGCTTCTTACTATCCTATTTATCGCATACACTGACGTCAACTAGTGCAGTGTATTACAGGTCGGATATCCACAACGAGAACTGTATAGTATAGTTGTGTGTAGTTATAACCGAGAAGAAGAAGAAGAAGAACACGTTATGCTCGAGCAAGCGATTATCTGGATGTTGCCTTTGAAAGAAAAGGAAGGAAAAGAACATAGAAGAAGAAAAAGAAAAAGAAAGAAAGAAAAAAACACTCAGTGAACCGTAGAGTGGAAACTCCGGAGTTGAATACAACGTCAGGATATACAGTACATTTATTACGACTCTTATACTCCACTCCACTCCACACTGTCTTCATCTCGTCATTTATTATTCCCGCGAATTTTTGTTTTTCTCTTTTTTTTTTCATCTTCATTTTTTTCCAAACAGCTTTTCATGAGCACAGAAATTAGAGAGGTTTCCTTCTTTTTTCTCCCATTTTAAAGTGTTTTTAATCGTTTCAAGAATCACGGGTATAGACTTTCGATTGGCCCTTTCGCTTTTATCGTTCTTCTTCTTCTCCTTCTTCGCTTTCTTAGTTTTTTACAAAAGCCTTAAGAAAAAAAGAAGAAAAAAGAAAAAGAAAAAAGAAAACGAAACAAAAAGGAGAAATTCAACTGTTCCAGAAATTTGATTCGGGTCGGATCTTAGGAATGTTATCGCGATAACCCTGCAGCTATGAGTAACTTAATATCGTGTGTGGTGCACTCGAATCATTTTGTGTGAGTAGGGACGCGTCATTCAACCAGATCCACGACTCCATTGTTTTACGGACACGTTTTCTAACATATGGTAAATATTTCATTATAACGATAATATAATGTACGGTGAATCGAGTATCGAATCTTTGTCTTTTTATCGGACGTTGAACCGCCTATGTCAGCCATGCTGATATTCCTCGACTTTTTCAACTTCTTTCATTCTACGTGCTTTAATGAACATTTTTTAATTTTTTTTTTATCTCTCCCTTTATTCTCAATGTTGAGGAAAAACTCTCCGTACTTTTTGCCCAATCGTACGATTCATGATTGTAGGTAGTAAATACCCAGAGAAAGGCAGTTTTCTTATATGAAAAATAACTGTAACTGTATATATAATGTCTCGTTGAAACGAAATACTTTACAACAGAATGGACGATTTATTTCTTACGATTCACCTGATATTTCGTTTTACACAACGTATATCCGCGAATGACAGAATCCAAGCGAGCATCTAGTTAGCTCGCGCGTTTATAAGATCCTGAAGATAATTAACGGAGAATAAATAAAACTGAAATCTATCCAACAGCTCAGCTTAGCTTCTAATAACAAAGAGATTGCTAAAAACTAAGGTAAAATCTTTCGAGATATTGCGAAATCGTGCACTATAGCCGTGAATCAATAAAGGGCGGGGTTGGCTTCGAAGGGAATATATATATCGGACGCAATGAATCTAGTAAAAATTTTCGAAACGTACAATTTTCCGTAGATACTTAGCTTCGGGCTGGGGATTCAGAGGCGAGATTATCTCCCAGGCTGTATATACGAGGCACGATTAATCTACTAATAAGAAACTTATTATAAAAGAAAAAAAGAGGATAAAAAAATCAGTCTAACTGTTCCGACGCACAAAACGCTTACTCGACTTCTAGCTCGTGGTTATTGTTGATGATTAAGCAGAACGTTCACATCAGAGGACTTCTTTCATCGTATTTTTCAGACGAGCAAGACCCTCTCTCAGATCCAGATCCGAGACTTCGGGTTTAGACGAATGTTCGTCTTTTTTTTTTACCTTTTTTTCTATCGAAGATCATGACCAAGGATCTATACCTATTGCGAGTTGAACGACCCTGACGGGAGTAGAAATCTTCGAAAAGTGCAACGGGTGATTCATACCTACGCTGCATTTACATCAGAGAAGTGTACACCGAGGTATCGATTTCTGATTGAATAGAGGTGAGAAAAGATTCGAAGATAGCCTTCGGGCTCAAAACTGCGTGACATTGAACGGAAAAGACAATCGCGGTGAACGTAATGTCAGTAACATTATATTGTACCAGTGTGAATCATTCTCTGGCTCTTATCGAGCTACGATTGATCTATACAATTTCAACTGAGCTGTAGACAAGCCGCAAAAGAAAAAGAAAAAGAAAAAAACTATCTAATTCAATATGCGAACTCTAAGCGGAACTACTTCGCAGTCAGACAAGTTTTCTGCTCCGATACTGGCCAGGATTTTGTCGCCAAAATTTGTGAACTTGAGATGAAAGGATGAGGCCGGAAGTCACCGTCTTATTGTATCAAATTTCACTTATCCTCTCCGGAAAAATATGCGTGGGTACCTATGCCGAAACCGGAAACTACCGAGCTTTTAGTCATTTTCGTTGAAGATTCGGATGAAACGGGAAGACGAAACGATGACTCCTTGCAGCGGGACTGACGTATTTAAAGGATGAGAAGCCCTGGGGCCGGTGGTAGGTACTCTGGTAAATACAAGTCATGCTCGGAGCGAGCATTCCTTGCAGAGGTTCTTCGGATAGGTAAGTTTACCCGGAGGTCGTCGCCTCCTGAAAGTTTTACGGCATAACGATTTCCGGTGAGAACCTCTGTGCCCCGATTGCATGGGTTTAAAAACCGCGACTGCAGCGCGGGCGTAGGAAATTATTTCGAGGATTTGATACTCGCACGGAAGAAACGTACTTCCTGGGAATTTCCTCTCTCGCATCTTGGGCACATATCTCCGCGAGTATATCGAAAATCGAGAATCTCGCGACGGTCCAAACGCGATAACTTCCCCAACTCCCGTACCGACCGCATGAAGACATTAATTTTTTCATTCTACCCGGCGGTATTTGTGGTCTCGAGATGTGGCGAGAGCCCAGCAACAAAAGGAGCAAGAAATAAAGAAGAGAAGAAAAACTCAGCTCACGCGGCGCACCGAGGATCGGGAATTTGATCGAAAAACTGAATACAATTTCATGGGGTCTGGATAAACCGCCTACAATCGACACTGTAGCTATAACTCGGCGTAGCCTTGATGTAGCTTGCAGTAGCTCTCATTGTCCCTCGTGATATACGTTCGAGCTCGGTTCATAAAACTTTTAAATTCGTTAGAAAAAAAAAACAAATTAAGAACGAGAAATAATCCCGAGCTCCGCTTTACGTGGAAAATGAGAAAATGAGAAAAGGCTGGGAGAGTTTCATTTCTGTCGAAGAGATATCAACCCGCGATTTCTAAGTGAACTTTATAATCGTCAATTTCTTCTCCTCAGATATTTTCCCGGTCAAATTAACGACAGTTTCGCTTTTGCCACTGTTTTGGTATAATTCGAGCGAAAAATGATTCTCCCCGGCATATTGTAATGCGGCAAGATATTTTCTATTATTAGAGCGAGATTATCGCGGGCCAGGAGCAAACTTGTATGCGGGTTTTGTTGTAGGCATAAATTTGAATAGACAAAACACGTTGAACATGACACAACGGCGGTGTAGAGATAACGCGCGGTTCTCGCGATGGATCGACGCTGCAGCTTCGATGAGTTTTTCGTTTTAAAACCATGAGAGAAAGAGAAACAGAAATTTTTGGAATGTATAATAATTTCTAACGGGTAAATGGCGACACGCTAGACAGAGGATTCCGCAATTCGCACTCTACTCGAAAACTCTCCGTCGACGTGACAATCTGACAAGTAACATCAAGCCTCGCCGTTGTTCTTAGTCGAGTTTATAACTTCGCGAGCGAATACCGAAAGACGCGAACCGTGGAAAGTGATAAGAAATTGAAACAGACAGGCGTCCTTCTCCCCTTTCTATCTTGAGAGAGAGACGGATAATTTGATTAATTAAATTCACTAAAAAATGTATGAAATTCACGATTTTCATGCCAGAATTTCGGAGCCTCCCGGTTCCCTCGGAGTCGAACATACGGTGTGAAATTTTCTCCAAGGATCGTACAGTGGATTGAGACGAATTTCTTTCGACGAAGATTCGCCTCGCTCCATTTATCGCGGCTGTTGTTTCCGACCGAGTACATACACCTATCTACTCGGTGCTGCATGATAATTATAAATAAAAGGCGAGAGAAAAATGAGGGAAGAAAAGGTATCGGGGAGATTTTTTTGTATCAAAGGAAAAGAGTAAAAGGGATCGTAGGTAGCTTGCCTACGTACATTGATATCGAAAAGCAGTGGCTACTTCTTCACGCGCTGATCTCTGGGAGTATAAGAACCCCGGTAAGGCGGTAAAGGAGGAATAAGAAGGACAAGAAAGAGGAGAAAAGGGAAAAAATAAGCCGTTAGTACCTGTACCGCTGAAAACTACGTGATGCAAGTGAAGCAGAACGAACGTGTTTCTCGAGAGCGATCCGACAACGCGCGCGTTTCAACGGACAATAGTTTTCTCTAACCAATACCCCTCCAACATCGGCTACCTGTACACGTGTAACCTAGTACCTATATCGGAGATTTCATCATGGATGAACAAACCTTGGGATAAAAAAGACGAAGAATGGATGAAAAAAAAGACATTTCGATCCACCGTCCATCCAACTCCGCAACGCGACTGTCCGAGCGGAACCCATCACAGTCATGCTTCCTTCACGCGACGATATAGATATATAGAAATAGTTTTTTTTTTATCATTAACCAGGTGTTAATCGACGACAAGAAATTATTCACAAATATCGACGTTTTTTTCTTCTTTCTTTCTGTCGCGTTTGTAATCAGCGAATTATTACATCAAGAACTGACTCTAAATCATCCCTCGACGCAGATACAGCCCCTTCGCACGTTTTCGTGATTCGATCTAGTTTCATCGATTATATCTACTGATCTCTGCGGTATAAGTAATCGGCTTAACCATAGCAAACGATGGAATATTTAGACAGAGAAATTCGTTCCGCAGCGATTTACGAATCCGTCATTCTTTTCAATCTATAATACGAATTTGTACAATCGTGGATTTCGGTTTTTTATACAATTCTACTGATCATGGGGTTGGAGACGGACTATTTGACTCTCGAAAAATCGCTATTTCGATATTCATCGTTCGCTTCGCTTTCACCTAGGCGACAGTAATGAGCTGGACACTGATCGTTGGCAAACTGTTGATTATATATATATTATTCTATCAACGAAAATTTTCGCAATTCGTAGAAGCTGCCCGCTGATTCGGATTCGATTCTACACAGAGTTTAATGCTAATCGTTGGAAAAATAATTCCTGGGTTAATATATTATAAATATAAACTGCGTCCACCTTACCTCAGGCTCTTCGCAGAGATCCTTCTCGTAAACCAGAATACAATTGTGTCACTTTTAGTAGTTTTATTCAAAGTGCATAGAGTGCCGGAAGAAATGGTCGTCGAATATAAAATAAACCGCGGATTTGTAATTAAATCACTTACTCGTACGGAAAATTTCTGCGACCGACGGTATACCGACGAAAAACTGATTTATAAAACAACGTTGCACAGGTGGATCATGGGACATCCTTTATCCACGGAAGAAAGAAAGGAATAAAAAATAAAAATAAAAATAGGTGCGAGAATCTTTTTCCAAAATTCTACGAATGTAAGAAAAAAAAAAACGAAACGAAAATTTAAAAAACTAATTTATGTTACGTCACACTGATAAAGGCAGCCCTTTGAGATGATTTGAGAGATGAGGGGGGTGCAGTGCGGGATTTTATCGAACCGCGTATATAAATATAAATGAATGAACGATGGTGTAGCCTCGATTTTCGACTTCCCTTCGTTTGGGTTAACTCCTTGATATTATGTACACGGCGTGGAATGGTCCATGATAAAATATGATAGGTCCACTGTGGACGAACCTTGTCGTCAGAATGCGGGAATTTGTGATCAGGAGCGTCGCGACGCCCCCCCGAACGCCCGACGCCCCGACGCCCGATGCTCGAGCCCTCGTTCGGGGCCTCGGCTAGCCTCTCTTTCCACTCATTCAGTGGCTCGTAGTACGGTGACGTCACGCGAGAACCCTCGACCAATCGGAGAGCGTATCTTCTACCCCTGACACAACGAACGATCTACGAACACAACCAGCCGTCATTGAGCGTTCGTGAAATCCCTATGAGTCTCTCCCGCGTCTCTCCTCTCTCATCTCTCCTCTCTCCTCTCTCGCCTCTCGTCGGAGCTACCAGGAGGACCGGCGCGAGGCAAACTTGTTATATCATTCTTTCGCGCAGCTGGGTATCGGCGACCCACAAAATGGCGAGGAGTTAACCTATTAGCATCCGTTTATTGATAATTAGCCATCTTTGCGTATGGTTAAGGTCTTACGGAGGACCACCCGTTGGTCAGTGGGCGATTTCCACCTGTGAGCACAGGAGGAATCCCGGGGATTCAAATCTCCTCAACCCTTATTTTTCCTACCTAACAATATGCGCGACGCTCTAGGGGCTGTTTTCGCCTCTCGCGGTACGAATATCACATTCGCAGTTTTTTATCCAATCAAAAAATCATCTCGACGGAAGAATATTTCGAAAAATCAATCATACTTACGGGATTTCGTTCAGATTCCGATCGACGAAAAGAGAGGAAGCGAAGGATCCGAGGAAACGCAAAATTTGAAAATAAGAAAATTACTTTTGTGGGATTCTTTCAGCTGAGGGATGAAAAGAGTTTTTTAGACTTCGAAATTGGGAATTTCAGGTCGGAAAATTAGCGTCCTAATGTACGTAGAGTTTTGAGACTGGTTGAGGGCCAGTAGGTTCTAGATTCTTATATCCCGAAGAATATAAGGGATGTGTTCTTATGGGGTTTGGGTATAGTGCAGAGAATGAGAAACCCTAGGGGTTGTAGAATCGAGGAAACGAGTCTGCGCGGGGTATAGAAGTGAGACAAAGAACATGGTAAGACTTGAAACTCGCCCTTCGAGGCTGCCGGGGAAGTTTGAATAAAAAATTTATACAAATTTCGCGAATTTTATTTCTCCGCGTCGTATTTTTCGCCGACTTTTCTACGAGTAGTACCTATACACCAACCCTCGCGATGCATGGATAAAACAACCCTGTGAAATGAAATTCTTTCCATTTATCGAGTGTAAAAAACCTGCGAATAAGAATTAAACTAATCGCCCGATTTATTGGCACAGTATTAAACAAATCGACCCGACATGCCGCAGCAGATCGTTACACTCCAAGTACTAGCTGCCCTGGCCCCAATTAATGGCTAGAAACCAATTGCAGATTTATTTTCCGCCCTAATTGGCACCGGGGAAATCTATACAGATCTAAAATAAAAAAATAAAAAACAAAAAAAAATAAAAAAAAAACGTATGCAAGGATGTATTGGTAAATCTTTCAAGAATCGTAATAGGTATACGTGTGTACTTGTCAAAATTGAAAATAACCACGTGGAGAAATTTATACCACCAAGAAACGATGGTTATAACACGTCTATGAATAGATAGAGTTTTTCAATTATTTCAAACGTCAGACGCATGCTTATAATCGATTTCATTTCATTTCGTTTCGTTTCATTTCGCTCTGTCTTTTACCTCGTATAGGTACGTTGTATTTTTTTTTGTGTTTCCAGTTTTTTCGTCGGTCAGAAAAAAGCATCAATATATAACTGAGAGAATGAAAATTTCATCGCATTAGACACATTCCCAATTTGTTTTCTGCTCAAATATCATATCTCGTAGGGGTATATGTCCATATGTGTATATATCCAGCTCCGTGACATCACTTCGATGTAAATATGTATGTATAATATCACGTGATTCCACAGTCGAGGTCTCTTTAAACGAAGGATATAAAAAAGAAATCTTCATGAATTTTAACGACTCGTATACGTATAGCTGGCTATGCCCACCCACACGTCACACGAATGTATATCTTTCTGAAAAAATATAAATAAAGAGAATAAAAACGGGAAAATTCTAATTGGACACTTGAGTGACGAGGTAAATTTCCATTATAGATATATATACCCTGTATTTGCACAGGAATTTCCCATTCCTGGGATTGCTTCGACTCAATTTTTACGCAAACATTGAAAAATTGAGCGAAGTATTATTATGCCTGTATGAGAAAAAGGTTATCGACCTAGAACGTGATTTTTCGAACGAATTTCTGTAGTACTAGTTTTTCATTTTCGTTCTATTTTTTTTTTTTTTTTTTCTTTTCCTTGCTTTGAACATGGATATACAATATCCAGACCCCACCCCCTGAGAGAGGTGTACTTTGGGATGAGAGAACCTGGCTTATTACAGGCCCCGAATTGACAACAAATAATCGATAGCCCTGCCGAGGGACAAGGCTCTGACCAATGGGCAGAGGGCGAACCACCCTAAGAGGGTCAGGGCGAACCAACCCACCAAAAATCTAGGAACTATTGTGTCCGATATATCCGAGGCTTACCCCCCAACTCATCCCCACGCTTGAATAACATTTACTATACCAATAGTTACCGGTGCGAGGGTGTCTTTGGAAAATGGCGAACTCTGTTCTAACATTAAACGCCAAAAAATTATCGCAATTCTATTCATCATCTCTTGGATATTTACCGAGTAGGGAAAAGAGGCGAAGAAAAAGTGGAAAAGTTTTGATAGAAAATTGAACGGCGTAAGATGGCCAGCCATAAATTTAGGTGGCCGTATCAAGAGAAGCGTTCTCCCCATTCCCCCTCGAGGCTAGGCTATGGAAATTGCCATAAACGTATAAAGTACTACTATGAAAATAAAATCTAAGCACAAACAGTGCTTTGGGGTCAGAGATAGCCGGCCGGTGGAAGCCGAGGCATTAAATCTGACTACGCGAGTATATCGACACTCGAATTTCTCCGATGTTATCAGATTATTCCCATCCCCATATCGGCTATTTTCACGAGACGATATAGAGCCGGGAATTATTTTAACGACTAGTAGCTCCGTGACGGATTTATAGACGTTGGTGCAGCACCGCTGAGAAACGGAGGATGAGGTAAACGTGACAAAGCGATTATCTCCGTGGCGAGGTATGTTGGATCGAGAAAATGTATTCGGTTCGACGATATCCGGAGTCAAGAGCCTCGTCCTCGCGGTGATAATAAACCGAAGAATACAAAGGGAACAGCTAGCCGACACGATGCAGTCCGTCCAACACCCTGTTCAATTCCTGACTTCTTTATGGATACGGTGTGTGTCTGGCCCGAAGTGCACCCTCTCTCTAACGAAATGGAAAGAAAAAGGGAAAAGGGAAAAAAAAGAAAAAAAAAAAACTAACAGAGTTCAATCAGAATCACCGTTATTTTTTAATTTTACATCCTGCCATGTCATGCTCGCGTAATTTAAGGGTAGCGATCCTGCAGCTAGACTAGGGTCTCGCTGCTGCATCATTCGGCTACTAATACACCGCGTTATGGGGTATTGGGATAAGTTTTAAACCCATGGCACTGAGCGAACGTCTAAACATCTCGATTCGTATAAAATTTTTAGATACATTTGGGATTGTGTTTGAATTAATATTCGTGGAGATACTTGGCGGGGACTTCCGAGTGTTTTATGAAAGTTGTATTAAAAAATGGGTAAATTTTTAACGCGGTTGTTCGGTAGCTAGAATCTAGATGTATACCTGAAATTCATTCCAGCGTGAAAGATCGATTAAATCTGTTTCGGTCGAGCGAAGCTATACCTACTGCACGAGGTAAGAATTAGGTAGCTCTTTATGACTAGAGAGAAGGAGAAAAACGTAAAGCAAAAATGAACACGTCATCGCGGTGGCTATCAGTCGACAAGCAAAAAAAACAAGACAGAAAAAAAAAATGAACAATGTAAAACAGAAAAGAAGAAAAGAGGAGAAAATCTGTTCTCCGGACGGGTCATCTGCCCCTTTAAAATTCACGTGATCTATATGTGTTGCTCGAATTATTCGACCTCTAGTTTATCCTCCCGGAAGGGGTGGGGTGGCCTTCATCTCTCCTCTTCACCGCTTCTCCGCGTCTCCTTTCTCTTCTCTCTTCTCTTCAACCCTCAATCATTCGCGTCCACCCCAAATTCTACCCCTGAAAAACCCCACCGATTCCCCGGGACGGTATAGAGCGTGGCGTTGTCCTGGTCTAGAAAAAAAGAAAGGAGAGAAGAGAAGAGAAAAAAAATATCCCTGTCTTCAGAAAACTCGCGGGATCGATGCTTTCCTTTTCGAGTGTTCCATGCCCGGAAGGAGTTTCGTACAACGGGCGACACATATGCGTTCATACACGCACACGCGCGCTGCAATTCCTTTCTGATTCCGTTTCATATATATATATATAAATATATATATATTTTTTCTACAAGTAGAAGGAAACGTTTCGATGGAATAAAATCGTTTGTATAGAAATTCGCACGCTACATGATTCGACGTTTAATTTCAATCGTCCTGTACACGCCTTGCGAGACGTGAACCCCCCGATCTTCTGTTCTTCATTTTTCATCACGTAGCTGTAGCAGCGATGATCTTTCGGGAATAAAGCGATTCTACTCGAGCGGGTATATACGCTTCCGTAAATCTGACGATGAGAGGAGTATCCGCCATATTGGTGAATTCCCAACCACGAATATCCTCGATTTGTATACTCCAAGATTTTGCACAAATATCACAGATTAAGACTCCGGCGAACTCGTTTCGATGTACTTTTCATCACGAAACTCACTCACTCACGATTTTCTATTCCAACACTCTTGATTAACACTTTGGAAGGGTTCTACGATTTTTCATTCGTTTGAGACAAAGTACGAAGCGAAAATTCGAAAGTTAAAAAACCATCCCGTGACAAGTTTCGTACGACTGCAGGAGTAAGTCTGATGCTGCATCGGCAGCAGGGACTTGCGTTGCCAGGACGCTGGGCCTGGTATTGTATTATTATTTAAAACAACCCTTCGGGCAGACAGGCAGGGGGTTAAAGCTTAGGTTCAAGAGAATCGGGAGGGGGTTGAAAAGGGGATAAAAAGGGGGTTAAAAAAGGGAAGAGGGGAGACTCGGATTTTTATACTGCAGAACCTTTCGCAGCTCGGTGTACGTAGGCTATAGGCTATACTCGGTGAGTATTTCTGTACATGGTCACATATGTGTATACGTGTATACGAAGAGCGATATAGGATGGTATATTAGTAGGTACGTGACGCTGCGGAGGGAGAGACGTTTTAAAAAAGGTTATATGTGTTATACCCATGGGGTATGGGGTATATATACGCGTATGGCAGAATATGGAAGGGTGAATTTAAGGGATATATATGGGGTAGTGCTGGTAGTGGTGATTGTAGTTTTGGTATGGGTTGGTCCAGGTGCTAGCAGACTCTGTTAAAAAAGGTGGGGTTAGCATGGGGTTAGGGGATATGGGCTCTTTTCAACATTTTTTTTTCATTTTTTATCCAACATCGCGAGCACGTAAGAGAATAGGAACTCCTAGGGCACGCATATGTAGGTAACTATAACCCCATACCTCGCTATTGGGTTCGATGAACGAACCCTGTACGTCACGATTCTTCCCTCATTGCAATTCTGAAGGGATGTTTAAGTTAACATTTTCCGATTATAGATAGACAATTCATCGTCGGTTTAGTTTGATGGTATGTCGTTTATTCGGCGGTCTTTTGCACTAATGAACAATCCTATCGAAACCCTGGAAAAAAGCGAAAAATCGAGTTTCTAGCTTCATTTATATTCAAAAAAATTTTATTCTGATTATTGCATTTATTTGAAATTCATTGATTCGTCGGAACAATTCGTAATAGAAATTATGTTTGTCATGGGTTATGAGAAACTGATGTTCCTCCATGTTTCTTTCCAAAAAATTAGGATATGGATCCTATATTACTAAGCATTGCATAACCATCGAACCCTACTCGGATCTACCATACGTTGGCTCGTGGCATATCTCTCGCGAGACGAAGGTCTGCTCGATCGCCACCTGGTGATAGTATTTTCGACTGACTTGAACTGTACTTGCAGCATATTATGCGATGACGAGACCTCCAGCTCTTTGTCGATTCTTGATATTTTTGGATTATATTTTTGACAGACTCAAGGACTTGATTGGAATAAACAGCTTCACGAAGCAACAATTTGTTAGAATTTGATGTGTGACCGGAAAAAATGGTTTTGCAAATGAACCTGTTATTCCTATAATCATATTTAATACTTTCTCACCATATTTTTCCCATTATTAATCTGATCAATATGACATAGGGATTAAATGAAAACTAAAATGTTGTTGATACTTGGTAGGCCACTTTAAAATAGTTCCGAATAATCAATCACCTGATCATGTTGATAAGAAGCAGCTGTAGTATATGATTTCATTTGTCGTTCAATTATGCCGGTACAATTGGCCAACATGTACCAACTTCAAAAATATCTTAGTATTAATATGGATAATAGCATATTGCAATCATGACGATACTGGGGATGCACTGCGATACATTCAAGGCATGGCGCTGTTTTTCTTGCGAGAAAGATACGTCGAGTTAGCTACCTATCGAGAACTGCCGGAACTAAGATGAAGAAAACTTCGAAGATCATTCCCAAGTCACAACCAAGAATCGGGGACAATCACGAAGTATTTTTTTTTTTTGAATTGAATAATTGCAATGAGGCCATCATCGCTCCAAAAATTGCGCAAATCCGAAATTTGGATTTTTTGAGAATACATAATTTCTACTCGTGACATCAAGGGTACCTTGAAGTAGCGGAGGGCTACTTTGATTGTGAGAAATTTTCGACTCGCTCGAGTACAGCAACACCACCATTCGGCCAAACCGAAAACCATCTCTGACCCAAGACTTGCCAACGCCAGTGCCGGCAGAGAAGAAGAGCTCTTAAGAGACAGGAAATTTTTTCCCTTTTTTTTTATCGTACGCTTCATTGGGATTGGAGTGAGTAAATTTCTGCAAAAGATACCTTCGGCGGCAAGTTGCTGTTACCATTTAACATTTTCTTTCTGTAGACCTATGTTAGCTGTTAAATAAATCGATGCTACAACAAACACATTTCTATATATTTTGGTGTAGGTATACCAAGTGTTTCAGTTGAAATATTATAAGAAAAACGTCAATTTATTCCCCTAAAAAACTTTGAGTAATTTATAA
Organism: Rhogogaster chlorosoma; assembly: GCA_944452935.1. Lineage (NCBI taxonomy): Eukaryota > Metazoa > Arthropoda > Insecta > Hymenoptera > Tenthredinidae > Rhogogaster > Rhogogaster chlorosoma. Next base: position 1,327,046 of record OX101801.1, on the reverse strand, counting down.
CGAGCTATATATAGAAAATAAACCAAAAACTCGACTACCTCATAAAAAATGGGCTGTATAACATATGTTTGACGACGAATGAATATTTTTGTTGTCGATAATCAGACAAATTTTCTCAATAATCGTCAAAAACTCTTATGTTTTATACGTAACGGTGATATTGTATAGTGGGGCTGAGGCAAGGGAAGATATGCCCAAATTATTGAGTGTTTAAATATTTCGTTAAGTGCCCAAGGAAACTTGGATCAAAGATTGTATTTTCAAATGAATTATGAGGTTGCGGATCAATCAACCTATACAAAAATTGATTATTAAATATGGATAAAAGCGTATTGCAAGTATATTGGGGGTCATTATACTCGCAGATACATTTGACGCCTGGCGCATTTTTCCTTGCGAGAAAAGAACGGCCAGTCAGCTACCTGTTGGGACCTAAACGAACTAATAATAAGAATACGAAACTCCGATCAGTCCCCTGCTGCTAATTGTAAGCGCCTATGGCGTTAGCACTGTCACCTGCAATAGAGGAACATTTGCGGTGTTAATTTCCTTCTTCAATGCTAATTGAACTAACATCAGGTAAAGCATACTTTTATGAATTTTTCGTATTTCAATTAACAAACGATAATCTTCGACTGATACACAGACTTTTTTCCAATGCTTGTCAAAGGCACAAGTCCCACAAGATTTGAGATATTTGAGACTTGTTAGAACGATCTTTCGTCTAAAGCGTTCCTAACTTCTACTGGAGTGGATAAAACTTTTTCCCATAGAAAATGTTAATGGCTATGTTGTCTAATTATTTTTAGGAGTTATTTATTGGGTATTTAATTATGATCCTGTAACAAATACCCGTCAAAAATTAAACTTACGAATTCTATTCGATAACGAATATATTCTATGTAAAAGTATTTACGTTAACTATAAGTAAAAACCGGTGAACACCACCGAAAAGTATCACTGTCTTATTCGTTGGCTGGAGTCACCTTGACCATGAGATAATATTTTTCCGTCTATCTTGGTAAAGGCCATCTATTGTCCAGGCACATAACTACTGGATGGGCAAGTACTGATGCTTTTACGGGTTGGCAGGTAGTCGCAAATGATAGACCTGTCTTTGAATCTGAATGTTAATTTGTTTGAAAAAATCCTGCTTTAAACCGATAAATTTACTAGGCTTGTTTTATTTGTCTAAATTAAGCAGAAAGAAACTATTTCTCTGCGTATGTATGCAGACGTTTGAAAGAAACGTAGAGTTGCGTTTTCGCATTGTTATTAATAGGCCTGCTCGCACAGACTTCTCCACGAATTTCTCTTCTCACTGAGAATAGAAGAATCGAATTTCGGATATGGTATACGACGAAAATGATCGCCCTAGAGGAAAGTGGGCCAATTCCATTGTCGCCATGCGGCAGCTGTGAAAGACTTGAATGTGCGAGTAAAACCGTACGAACGAACGAATGAACGTCATAACCGGATGCATCGATTTCAGGTCCGCGTCTTTCCAACAGAACAACCCAACACCCACGGTAAACCGTGCACGCCCCACAATTTATTGACTTATCACTAGCCAATGAGAAGCTCAGGTACGAAATCAATTGGTAGTTTCATCTAACCAGAGACCAGCAACACAACGCGTTCAAAAGATACCTTCTTTAATATCCTGCTATTCGGATGCCAGCAGACATCTACCATTGATCTTTGACGGATCAATGCAACTTCCTCCTCTAAACTCAGGCTGGAGGAAATTGCATAAACCGATTAGCTCTTTACACGCTGACAGATACCTCGAAAGTCCTTCGGGAGTATAACTTCCCGCTACGTCTAGATATCGAAAATCTCCTACCGAGAAGATTGACACAAAGAAAAAAGACGCAATTTTTTTTCCGTAAATTCACGAGCCGCAAAGTTTCCGGCGATTATTTTTCCCCCGTAGAAATTTACCTACTTTGCGATATTCAATATCTAATTCCGCTTCTGTTGGGCTGATCAATCGACACCTTACCAGACGCGAAGAACCTCCTCGTCTTTTATGAAAGTCTGATACAATCACCCTTAAATCATTGATTCGGTCTAGTATCGAGTATAAACGTGAATTCAAGTCGGTGTTTTAAAAATACACTTCGGCTTTCTGTTTCGATTTGTATAGAGATAATTATCAATCGCTCGTACATCGGCGAAATTCGTTATTTTAACCGTATTTCACTCGATTGGATAGTTCCACTCGAGATATTTGCTCATCGTCCGTGAAATACTAATTTAAATGGATAATTTCAGCTCCCTTTCTTTTTTATTCCATCCAATATTCTAGGTACGCTGAGGTATCGTACTCGTTGTTCAATTTATCCGGCTTGAGATCTTACGAGAGTTTATAAATTGTTATTATGCACCTAGAGGTACAATAAATCTACTCGGCAACGATCGAGTGTGCATCAGGTCAAAGTTTGAAGAAAAAGTATCCAGTCTCATCGCGTTATCAACAGGCTGCATGGGCCCGCCTGTATGATATACGTAGCCGTAAGGCACACGCGTTCGCTACTCTCCGCTAATGATCTAATTAGTCGGGTAAATGCAGGTGTAATTAATTCAAGAGATGTGCTGCAGACGCCAAAGGTAATTTAATTACGCTCCAATTCTGGGAGAGACGTTCGTACACCATAATCCGGGAGGAGCTTATCTTGATGCCATAATTTGGTTAGACAGTTTGCAAATCGACAAAGATATCGCAAACCCCCCCAAGCTGTATAATTCCCACGAGTTGCAGCTGATATTGGCATCTTGAAGGATTCGTGGAACGTCAAGCTTCCCTAGAATTTCGGATTTTCACCGAGTAACTCGATTGAAAATTGGAAAGCGATCTTCTCGGATAATTTCTGGAAATACTGATCACGTCCTGTAAAACATACGACGTTTTTTTTTTGTTGTTGTCGGAATTCCGTTGTATAGGCCGCAGGTCGATGGGCAAAATCGTGTCAGGTATGCTTCGGCCCGTTGGAAAGTGGGAGACGTGAATCAATGAGGATACGTTAGGAGTAGCAGGAGCTGATGGCACCAAAGAAGTACGAGTACGGACACTCGATGGTCCCACAAATCAATGGGCCCTCAGAGAAATGCATCAGCGTTTGATAACGACGAGTAGGTATAAAGCATGTCGCTATTCTGCGCGAATAAGAATGAGATGAATAAAAATAACGGAGAGAAACAAGAAGAATAATTTCGAGTCGATCCCATCGCGTTATCAAATTTTGATTGGGAAATATTCGAGAGACAAATACCGGCGGTAAAAACGGAGCACGTGATTTCTGTCTGAAATTTTTAACGAATAATTGATCACGTCTAAACCTAGCTTCGATAAAATTGATTGCACTGGACGTAGCGAAGTAACTGACAGGCAATAATCCCATTTAAAGTATCCATCTTCGTCGAGAAATCGTATAGAACCATTTCAAGTACAATAAATCCGCGCAGACTTTGAACCTGGTCAATTATTCACCCGATTCTCACGCGTATCGACTGCAGAATTCGTATTGTTTATTAGACAGAAGACACGACGTGTCAATGAGTTTTTGCCCTTTTTTTATAGACAAGGCGGAGCATTGTTTCCCTCTATCATTTTAGGAGCGTATAAAGCGTTCCGAGGCACGCGGAACCGCGGAAGCTAGCGCAGACTGTGCATTGCGAAACTCGATTATTAATGCAGCCCTCTCTCCTCCGGCTCTTCGGACAACCCGGAGCGGTTTCTCAGAAAATTTCGCTAGCCAACCACCGGGGTTGAATTCAATTATTATCAATTTATTATTACGCTTTTGATGCACCACTCTAGCTACTCTCAGTCTGCCTGGCAAACTGCATCAGGTGTACGTGTACCTGGGGCGGTAATTAACAGCGTGATGTTAATTAATGGATCCGCGATTTTTGCAGAAGCAGGTAATAAAATGTCGGGGAAAGTTTCAAACCCAACGAGTATTTTAAACTCTTTTTTAGACACCTGTGGCTCGGAGTAAAACTGCACGAGACGTATACGTCGGATTAAATTCGCTGCATAAATTTACCCAGGGTTTTATGCACAGCCTAAATCCGTCCAGTTATTTCGCAGAATTGTTCAGCAAATCCAAACATTTACGAAGCATGATCGATAGTCTGTTCATTTACTCGAAAATTTCTGGGTTCAAACCGGTCGACGACCTCATCGTCGCGTCGGATCAAATGAAAGAATAAGTTCCCCGGCAGACAAAGGGAGGGTGAAATGGAACGGGGTAAAAGTTAGGGAAAGGCGAAACGTTAGCGTCAGAATCAAAGTCAATTTCTAGACTACAGTGAGCCACTCCGACTACCTATATACCTGTAAGTGTAGTAGCCAGTCTACGGCTCGCCGAGACTCAGTCGGATTAAATAATAAAATACGTCAATGTCAGCCCTGTCACCAAACATGCAACTCGCTAAACATATAGAATATGCAAAAGCCGCTAGACTCCGACAACTGGGACTCCCACTCTGGACCGATGACAATTGCACTAATGCCATCCCTGCGCGTAGACTTGGCCAGACTAGTCGCCCGATCGAGAATTTCCTCGGTACTATCGAAGCCGCGTGTTAATATTCGTTCCGAAGCCCAGTCCTTCAATCTGGCTATCAATTTGGCCAATGGAACCCATCAGCGGTGATAAATTAGGGACAGATCAACTATAGGACGATTTGTTTTTGTACGCGGATGAAATTCTTCCGTGTTTAAAAAATCCGACGTTTAGTTGATTAATGAACGGACTGACGATCGACAATTGCATGAAAATACCGGGCGGGAAATTGAGTCGGATATTCGACTAGTTTGATGTTTGAATTGTTGATGGGATCGCCTCGGTCTCGCCTCGTCGGTGTAATAATATCCGAATTTCCCGCAGCGGGAGAGACGGATAGCGATATTCTGATTATGTTCGGAATTATTCATCCCGATCCAAGATGGCATTTCCGATCTGGTTCTGCCCCCGTCAATCTAGTCGCAAATTAGGTGAGAATAAAAGGACTGAATCTAGTCCTGCGAGGTGAGAAATTCTAGTAGAAAAATTCAAGCGGGAAGGTGAACAAAAAGACGACACCGTTAACAGGCGATCAAAAATGGACCGTGACGAAATAATTCCAGTTAAAAAGTTCGACAAAGGTGCCAGGCTACCGGCGCCGTGCTCCCGGTGCACCATGTGCGCGTCTAATCGATAGTTATTTTAATCTATACCCGGGTAGCATTGACAGCGATCAACAATGTGCCACGCAGCGGGTTGCACGCCGGATACGTTCGATATTTTTAAATAGAAGGAAGAGGGATCGAAAAAAAAACCGTTAAAAAATTTGTCGCGTTGTATAATATAGCGCACAGCATACGTATATCGGCGATTCTTTTGCCTTGGGCCAGGGGGTCGGTAGGCATGTACAGAGAGAGTTTAAGGGTGGCGAAATGAGGATAGAGAACCTCACGCCCATTTCGTCCAGCCGATTAACCACGTTGGTATAGGTATAGGATGGAGAGAGAAGCAGTGTGTGTGTGGGGCGAAGCCGTCTAATATTAACCCCGTTTTCGTGGAAAAAAAAAATGGAAAAAAGAAAGAAACAGGAGAGAGAAAGAGAGGAATGAAAAAGGGCCCAGCCAACTACGTCAGGTCGAGTTACGCCGCTCTTCGGTTTAAGGGAAGAGTGCTAGAGCCGGGGGGATGGACGGCTGCTGCACGGTGAAAATCCCATTGAAAATCACCCTATCGCTAAAATATATCTATGAAAGTAGAGAGAAAGGAGAACAAAAAGAGAAAAGAAAAAAGAAGAGAAATAGAATAGAAATAGAAGGATTTCGGTTCCCTGTGACAAAAGTGGCCCAGATTTTTAACCCCTGACGGTATAGTGCAGGGTATATACTCTCGTTGGCTGAATTCCGCTAATACACGTGAATCGAATTGAAGAGAGGAAGCACGGGGCCAATTCTCTATTATGTCGATCGCGAAGGAACGATTTTTTCCCTAGATTATTCAAAATCACTGTTATTTCCTGTTTCTACTCTGTTCTCTTGCCTTTATTCAAAGGAACGCTGTAATTTGTCGAAACAGAGCCTCGACCCTTATCCCAGCTAACGGAGGGTCCAGAAATGAAGGAGACACGCGAGTTAGGTAAATCTATGCTATATTTGATTCATAAATTCCGTACATTGGGCACGTATTTCTTTCTCATTCGTTCGATCATTAAATCTAATCTTACAAGACTAGATATCATACATTGTACAATAAAGTTTATTCGAATAATTGGAATGGCTGAGACGTCCCGATACGAACTCGGATATCGATATATCCGCAATTTACTAACCTGATATAAAAATCTCAACACAATATACAAGTATAGAAATCCTGTACAATACCACGGCGTTTAATTTCGCCGTCGATATACTTATAGCGTAGATACCATAACATCTATTCTAAAAATACATACACGATAAAAATAAATAAAATAAAAGGAAAAAAAATTGTACACAATTATTTTGGTGGTCTAGGATCGTAATTTAAATTTAAATTCGTTTATTTGACTTTCGGCAATCACTCTACGTCGCTGGGCCGAGGATATCCATGTTCGCAGACGTGTCTTGGACCGTGCTGAAAGCGATCATGTACTCGGACACGGATATATAGACGCCGACCAGCAGCCCGATCACGCTCGCCGCGTACACGTTTCTCTGTAGGATGATACAAGTGGCCAAACAGAGTCCGAAGTAGGTGGAGTACCGCGCGATGTTTTCCTTCTTCTTACGCCCGAGTAGATCGGAGTCTGAAACGAAAATGAATCCGCGTTAATTCCTTGGCCGAATTTTCCCGCTCTCAACCCACCGACGCATATGTTATCCTTTTTCCTGTGTCCCTCGACGCATTTAACGCACATATCAGGCCCGTCGCCGGTGCAGCCATCGCAGGCCTTGTCGCAATCTGTAATTCGGAAAATACCGCGTGAGCAACGAGCCTCGGTCTCCCGAACGCGCGGCTTACCCAAACACTCGTACGAGCCCTCGTTGTTCACGCAGAACCTGTTCCCCGCGCAGGGCTCGCCGCTCTTGACCAGGCACTCGTTGACGTCGACGCAACCCTTTCCCTCGACCATCTCCCATCCCTCCTTGCATTTCTGGCAGGCCTCCGAGCCCCCGGCGGCACAGTCGCCGTCACACGCTGCGTGGCACTTTGTGCAGAGGAATTTTCTCTCGTCTCTGTAAGACTCGAAGTATCCCAGAGCGCAGCGCTCGCACGCAGCGCCGGAGTAGCCTTCGTCGCAGGTGCACTGGCCGTTTCCTTTCCTCGTGCCAGAGCCCTTGCACTTCCCGTTGTTGCTGCATACGTTCGAGGGAAATCCCTCGCACGGTAGACAGTCGGGGCCGTAGTGCTTCTCGGGACAGCAATGCTTGAGCGTGTCGATGCATAGGTGGGTCAGCAGGTCCGTAGAGTCTTGGCGGTTGAACCACCACTCTTCAACCTCGGACTCAGTCTCCTCGGCCAAAGCGTGGCACTGCTCGGCTCCGCGGTCTGTTCCCTTGCACAGATTCTCCTGGATCTCGACCAGTCTCACCTCGCTCTTGGCGTACGATCTCAGCTTCTCTTCCTCCCAGGCCGTGTCCCCGCCCTCGAATTTACCCCGCGCGGTTTTATCCATTCCCTGAAATATTTAGGGGATAAAGAACGTCGCGCGTGAATCTCTAGTCTTGTGAGGCTCCCTACTCACGTGTGTGAAAGACTCGACTAGACCTCTACACGCGGCGCACGGAGGCAGCTTCACGGCCCTCAATTGTTCTTTGGTTTGCTTAGGCTGATCCCTGCTCTGGCGTGGCTGGTCTTTGGCCATTTTCGGCTTGTCTTTACTCGGAGAGTTGGAGTCAGCGGTGTTCAACAATACGAGGAAAATGATTGTCAGACTAGTGACAGCTCGTCGATTGATCCTCATCATCCACGAGACGGAGATTTTTACTTATCACTTAAAACTCGTTGAGAATTTACGCCGCGATCTAGCTTCTTTAATATCGGACTATTACGCGTACAGGGAATTTGTCGAAATATGATAAAGAATCTGTTATATTTTCGTAACTTATCGACTATTCAATGCGGAAGACAGCTTGGCAGGCTCGCCATGTTTTTCGTCGGCTGCTGTATTATACAGCGTCGAATCGACGCCGAGCATGCGTCGTGCAACGGCCAATCACGCAGCACCGCGTAAAGCTGGAATCCTAGAACCGCGAATAATTCGTATCCCAAGGTAGCGGCGATTAGATTAACGTGAATTTGATTGAAATTAATATTGATAAGGAGAAGACGAGCAAAAATTACGATAGGAATGATGATAATAATAATAGGTGGGATAATGATGCGATCGATGAATTATATATGAATGAATTCATACTACATAGAAAAGTCACATTTATTTCCTCTTTATTATATAATATATATATGTATGTATACTTAAAACTTTACCACTGAATAGAATTTTTATAATGTTTTTTTTTTTTTTTTCTTTTTTTTTTCTCTCATTTTCAATTTTCATTTTGTTCTTTTTCTTTTTTTTTTTTTCTTTCTTTTTTCGTTTCTGAAATACAATGAATGAAAAGAGAGGGGGGAGGGAGAGAGAGAGAAAGGGGGAAAAAGAAAAATAGAATAAAATGAAATAAAGGGAAAAAAAAAAAAAAATTGCTAATAGAGATAAAGATGAAATAAAGTTATAGCGAGTGGTCACACTGTGTAACTTAATTAAACTATAGAGAAGAAATAATTTCTCTTCAAGTTCGTTAGAATTAATTTAGCTTTATTTGTGTTGTTGTTGTTTTTTTTTTTTTTATTTATTTTTTTGTCTTTTTCTTTCCTTTTTTTTTTTGTTTTTTTTTTGTTTTCCTTTTCTTTTTAATTATGTAATTTACTTAAAATTATTGAAATTCTTTTTCATCAATTAATAATGATTGGATTTATTGATATGGGGGGGTTGAAGGGGCGGGTGGGGGGGATTAAATCATAAAAATATTAATTACTCGAGAACGTTAAGGAGGTACCGCACCATATTTTACCTTTTTCTTTTTTTTTTTCTCTTCTTCTCTCCTACATTATGTATACTTATATACGTTTCGTTTTAATAATCACGCCTAAGTCATAAACAAAAATAAAATATATCATAAATTTAATATTCATTTTTTTTTTTCTTTCTCTCTTTTACTTCTTTTTCAGATATATCGTACTTCGTCTTTGTTATTTTTATTTTTATTTTTATTTTTATTTTTTTTTTGTTTAAATGATTTTATTAAATCTTATCAATATCGTCGTCGGGCCGATATATCTTTTTTTTTTTTCTTTTTTTTTTTGTTCACTTATCTATTCATTTATTTACCTATTCATTTATAAGATAAAATTCGTAGATGTACAAATGTTCGATTTACCATTTCATTTTGTATCTCATTACCGTCCGTCCCTAATAATCTTTTAGTCTCGCTTTTAGTATTTGTTTGTTTTGTTTTGTCTTGTTTATTATTTGAGCACGATCTTTTCCGGCCTGGCTGCTCTATCGGCTTGCCTCTTCCTCTTATCTCCTTGTTTCTTTCTATTATCATATATTTAGCGTCAATAGTCGTTTTTTCTTTCGTTTTTTTTTTTCTTTTTTGTTTCAATTATTCAATTATTCAATTATTTATCAATTAAACGACGCCCGTCCTCGTGTATATTATTTACAATTTTTCTGAGACTCTGTGTATCATCATTGAAAACTCAGCTCAGCTCGGTATCAGTTTTTTTTTTCTTTTTTTTTCTCTTATATATATCATCCACGAGACATCGACAATTAATTATTTATTATCGAATAAAAATTATCAATACTAATCGAGTCTCAGAAGTTATTCAATCTTCACGGTCTCATCTATTCGCTACTTTTGCTCACTTGCTTCCCCCCTCCCCCCCGAATTCTTTCTGTACGCGAAACATTATACGATTTCTTTTTGTTTTTTAATTTGCTCAATATCTCTCACGACGACCGTTCAAATAATTTCTTATTCATTTTTTCTTTCTTGTTTTTTTTTTTTTTTTCAATATATTCCTTTATTTTTGAAAAGTAAACCCAATTCCGTAAATATATTGCCGATGAATTTAAATTTATCAAATATATATATAAATATATATAATATATAAGAATCACGCAATTTTACAGCTCTTCGAAAATATCAATTTCCAACGTTCTATTCCTATATTCAATTATTTTTAGCAAGAGATATGAAAGTACGGTCGGGATCATCCAATGTTTCGTCAAATTGATCTTTCTTTCTTTTTTTCTTCTCTCTCTCATTTTAATGATGAATATACAAATTTGTAAAATTTATCAAACTTCGTAAATAATGAAATTATTATTTCCTTTTTTTTTTTGTTTGTTATTTTATTTTCTTTTTTATTGACGATATCATACAAATTTTTATTTAGTTATTTTTATTCTTTAATTTTTTTTTTTTCTTTCTCCTCTGTCCTTTCCTTTCCTTTCCTTTACTTTACTTTCTTTTCAAAGAAAATCGTGTAGGCTTACACCTACACAACTACATTGTCATTAATAAAGCAAGGGTGATCTAGCGAAAGATATGTTCTATTTAATTATAAATCATCTTCAATAATTTTTCCTCGATCATTTCTAGATTCATTAATATCTCTGTAAATGTTTTTTTTCTTAAATTTGTTTTCTCTCTTACAAAGCACTTCAACCGAATCGAATCCTTACTTCAAAGCCTTAAACTATAATCATCTCCATATCTCATCCCTTGTCTCACCCTTCCTTTTCACCTATCTATTTTATTATATCATTCTCCTGTCTAGCGCACTGCAGTCTCATACTGAAATTATCCCTTTCACCCCTTCTCGTCGGATCTTTGCATTCTTTATTCACTATTCTCTCTATTATTTAATTATTTATTCATTTATTTATTCATTTATTTAGTCGTCGGATATTTGTTGCATGTATATGTTTGTGTGTGTGTGTTTTATGCTGTTTTCCTGTATGCCGAGTCGAATGGTACATCTTAATCTTCCTCGTCCTCCTCCTCTTCCTCCTCTCCATCCTCTTCATCCTCTCCTGTGTTACGAACAAAACGGTAATCGATAGAGCGATTTAATCAGCCCAATAACCGCTCACGAAAAATTCTCGGCTCCACCACTTTCAGTTTTCACTTTTTTCTGGGGTGAATTGACCTGCGATCTCCCATCAGCAACCGGTCTCTTCACTTGAGGATTAGTCTTGACAGCAGTGGTCGGATCTGACGAATAAAAACAAATTTCCAGTCACCAATCATATAATAAAAAAAATTCCCAAATTCCTGCAATCACCGATCATATAATATCTCGAAATTACCTTGCAGCCACCTAACTTGCGTCGCGGGTCCATACCCCTTGTCATTTCTCGCGGCTATTCGGAAAATAATAGCCGGCTTCGTCGTCGTATCAACATGGGCGGCGCTCAGCGAGCTGTTGGGTACAGAACAAGCGTTCGTCGGCCCGCAATAGACTCTGATAAAAGCGAGCTGGGTCGGTGTGGTGGCAACAGTCGTGGCTTCTCCGGCGCTGTTTGAAACAGCACTGGCGCTTCTTACGGCCAAATAAACCGAGTATTCTAGTATAGGTCCCAAGTTGCTCGGCGGTGGTTCCCAAGACAGTTGAGCTCCTTCCGCGGACTTTGATATCTTTATTGCGCTCGGCGCGCCCGGGAACCCAGGCAGACATGTCTTGAACGCGGATACCTGGAGAAAAACACGAAATACGTTGCCATTAGCTTATTTCTTGTCTCATTTATTCTCCGATGAGAGATTGGAGATCAATTCACCTCGCTCCAGCCACTCCGGCCGCAACTGTTCACCGCGGCGACTCGGAATTTGTACGCTGTACCGGGCTCTAAAAAGATCTTAGTCCTGCCTTTGAACACGTCGGTTGGTAGAGGCTGGGATGTGTCTATGGGTTCATCCCCGGGTAGATAATAGTGTTGAACGGTGAAGGTAGTTCCCTTGATAACGCTGACGTCGTACCATTCGGCGTCCTTCTTCTCTTCTTCGGTCTAGAACAAGATAACGAGATCAGAAATGGCATAATTTTCGCCTTATCACAGACACATTATATTGAAAGGATTTAATGTAGAATTTTTTCACAATTTTTTTATCGCATTTTCTTGAGTTATTCTAAATTCTAACTTTTTTCCTATATAATCAACTCTATTTCTCTATCATACGAAAAAAACCTTTCAATATATTTCTGTAATACGACAAGTCTATGATTTTTTTCGGCTCAGTCGACTTTTCAACCGTCCGAAACGGGCTGGAATGCCTCAAATATCTTCTCAGTCTCACCATCTCTCTGACTTTAACCGGTTGTCCAGCAGAGCCGAGAGCAGCGGTGGCCAGAGTGGTGAGGGCAGTAGAGTCCCCTGTGGCCGGTGGAGCTGCCTTTTCTTTTTCCTTTGGCTCTGGGGGTTCATTTTTCGGAACTGTAGCGAGCAGAATAGGTTTGGCAACCGGCGGAGCAACGCCGTTGGTCTTGGCCCCGACTTCGGGGGCTTTGTAATCATCCTCTTCGTCCATCGGCTCGTCCTGGACTTCCGCCTTGGGTAGAATGGCAGGAGTAACGGTCGGCAAAGGAGTAGGAGCTTTGGTCTGAGCTGGGGAATCCGGTTCTGTCTTCATCGGTTCATCTTTAAGATTGCTCTCCCTAGACGAGGTGTTTTCCAGAGCCAATTTAAGCGACTCTGTATCAGGCTCGTCCTCCGTCTTACAGAGGTCCGTCTCTTCCTGAGAAGTCTGCGAGTCTTGGGAAGCCCCGTCGTCAGCAGCAGGGTGAGAATCCGCCTGGGATATATTGTCGGAATCCGACTGATCCACAGACATATTAGCATCGGGTTCCAACTGCAGAGGCCCTATGTCTTCCCGAGAGTCATCTTCATCTTGAGAATGATCCGCCTCGGGTTCCGATTCCAATATCTTTTCATCCAGAGGCAATGAGAGATTTAAATTTTCAGATTTTATGTCCGATTCTTCTACAGAAGAATTTGCCTTGGATTGTTCATCCTCTTCGACGGGTTCTCCCTGCTCGGTGTTTCCCTCGGCTTCGGGGTCTTCGAGTTTTACTTGTGATTCTAGCTCGGGCTCCGTCGGAGCCTCCGGTTCCATCGCGGAAGGTTCTGCAAGGGCAGGTTTTACCTCGGGCTTAGTTTCCTCGCCATCTTCCGGCGCAGATTCTTGCAGTCTTAATTCAGCCTCGTTATCCGCCAGGTTTTGATCCTCCTCCATCTCGTTCGACTCGTTCGCTTGATTTTCTTCAGCAGATTCAGTAACCGCCGGTTCCTCGCCCTCTTCCTCGCCGTCTTCCATCAGGATATCAGCAGGCCCGTCAACTTGCGGAATAATAAAGTTTCCGTCGTTGTCAACTTGCATTGGCTCCCCGGCCCCAAGTTGAGCCGCTAAAACCGCAGCCTCGTTTCCATTGCAGCTGTCCCCTTTCCCGTCTACTCCGCTAGCATCGTCTGTTGATACCATAAAGGATAATCCGCCAGAAGGTTCTTGCACAGGATCGATTAGCCCAGCCTCTGCAGCCAGGGCTGCGAGTGCAGCGTCTGTTGTGGCCGGTCCGTCGGATGTTGAGGCTGTAACATTGAGATCTATTAGTTTCCAGGATAATACTATTGCTCTTGATTTCAGAAAGAAGAGATGGGGTCATAATATCTTTAAAAGCGTCCAATCAACTCGAAGCGTTACCCAGGGAGGCAGACGGCTGCTTCTGCGATGGCACGAACATCATTTTGCTGGTGTCAATCATGTCCGAGGTTCCAGCGGTCGTTACAATCGAACTACTAGTAGGCACGAGTGTCACAGTCTTAGCACCTAAGCCGCCAGACATCTGGAGAGTGACTGGTTTGCCGGCGACAGTAACGGCGTCCTGAAAATCATGAATTCAGGTTTAAAAACTGAATGAAAAACTCCCCTCTCTACAAAAACCTTAGGGAAAGCTCACCGCCGATTTTTGCATCTGAGGAACGGCGACGATCTGGCTTTTATTCGGATTAAAAAGCGTCTGCTGGCTGCCTTTGGTAGCGATCGTAACTGTCTTGGGTACTCCGCCCTGCCCTGGCACGGTAATAGTGATAGGTTTGCCTGCGGTGCCACCGCCCATGGCCCCGGAGGAAACAACGATCATTTTGACGCCCTGTTGATTGGTGACGTGGTTTGCAGCCGATAACGGAAGCACGTTGACCGGGGTCGTGAGATTTCCCGGCTGTCCAGAGCCCGCCTGAGAAGTGGTGACGGCCTGAACAGCTCTGAGTCCCGACCCGGTAGTAACAACAATTATTTGGTTCGTCCGTCCAACCAGGCCGCCATTTCCACCGGGTTTTGTGATCATAATAGTCTGTTTGCCGGCGATACTTTGGCCTTTACTCATCGTAACTAAGTTCGAAGTTTTTACAGTCGTGAGGACTTTCGAGCCAGCCGCAGTGTTCGGATTGACCAATCTCAGGATAGTTGGTCCTTGATTAAGCGGCTTGTTTCCGGGAGTTTGAACAGTCTTGCCTTGAATCAAGCTGACCTTCGGCACCCCGGCGACCATCCCTTGCCCGGCCTTGAGAAGATGGACTATTTGCGGTTGTCCGGCGATATTTTGTCCCGGTTTCTGAAGAATAATCTGTTTGCTTTGCTGGGGCGAAGCCGCCCTCAAAACAGTGGCCCCTGGCGCAGCAAATCTGATCTGTTGACCAGGCTGAACGCTCTTCATTCTAATTGTATTTCCGGCGCTTTGGGGAAGGATTTGAACATTGTTCATGCTTATTTTTTGCGTCGCAGCAGCCGCCGCTGCCAAAGCTTGTATGCCTGACATCGCGGCTGGAGATTGAACCCCCGAAACTGTGCTAGGCGAGGCACCCTGGTCCGTGGTTGGCGTGACGGTCGTGACGAGTGGCGAACGAATTCGAATCAGATTCCCAGCGACTCTGGGAGCCATTGGGCTCGCCGGTTTGGCAACCACAGGCGACTGCAGCACCTTTTGAACGGGACTTTGCACGGCGGTTTGAATCCTAAGCGGCGTTTGCGGCGTAGCTTGTTGTCTGACGATTGAAGCAGTCGCGGGAACAGCTGCAGCTGGCGGTATTTGAGGCGTTGACACTGTGGCCGGAGTCGGGGCGGGTGGAACTGCCGCGGGAATAGCCGCTGGCGTACTGACCGGCGCCGCAGCGGCCGGGAAAGTTCCCGTTGTAGGGGGCATGTCGTACTTTTGTATTTGTAGGACGTAGTATTGAGCGGACGGTGTCGCAGTCCAACTAACTTCCAGAGATTGGGTTGAAGCTCGGACCAGTTGGACCCTGGACGGAGCAGGCGGCTTGTTCACCTCTAAGTACCACAAATCTTTGCAGCAGACCTAAATCGGGATGGAGAGAGAACAAGGGGAGAGATTAGTGATTTACGATCTCGGAAACGACCCGATTGGATAATAAATATAAACTAACCCTGACCTGGTTGTTCCAAGCTTTGCGATATCCGTCTCTCCCCGACCAGACGTACAAACGGCTGTGGACGCCCACTGCGCAATGGCCAGCTCTCGCTCTGGGCACGTTTTCTTCCAACGAGTCTACCGTCAATTGCTCCCAAGTCAGTGTTTCTGTTGGGAGAATAACAAGGAGTTAATAAATCGTGGATCTCGAGTCGTATTCCGTGAAAAAGAACTCCGTGTTCACAAACTCTTACCCAAGTTCAAGCAGGCCAATGTGCTGGTGCATTTCCACTCCTTTTCATGCGTTGCTACCTTCACGTCATCCACAACCAGCGGCACCCAACCACCAAAGACGTACATTCTGTGGCCGATTAATGTCGCAGTATGAAGGGATCGGGGTAGCGGTGTTGGTCCGTGAACCAGAGGCTTGTTCCAGGTCATTGTATCGACATCGAGGAACCACAGATCTCCTAATCTGCAGCCACTCATACCGCCGTATATAACCAGGCATGATTTTCCGGTGGTATGATCGGTGTAGGCCACACCGGTGTGCGATTCTCTGGGTGGAGGTGCGTGTCCATGGGTCTGTGGTATATCCCAGGCTGTAACTCCGTTGCCGAGTAGATCCAGGGTGTATAGATCGTTCAGATATCTTGGTATATTGTTCTTGGGGTCGTCGCTGTCGTTGGCCAACCCTCCGAAGAGGAACACTCTGTTTCCTATCAGAGTGAAGCTGTGACCTAGTCTTGGACATGGCGGCTGTTCTTGCTTCGGGGGTTTCGGCTTAAGGCGCTTCCACTCCCAGCGCGAAGCTTGAAGTTCGTATAATTCGTTTGAGTACTTTCCGTACTCTACCATTCCTCCAAATACCAGTATTCTCGTTCCGTCTACCACGAAACCGTACGCTGCACAACCGGGAGGTATGTCTCCCTTTGTCGACGGTACGAACCATTGATTCGTTGCTGAAAAATAGCGGAGGGGATTTTGGTGAGAATCAAAAAACAGATCTGTTCTAAAAAATGTTCATTTTAATTCTGAAAGAAAATTCATTCTCATGTAAAAATCCGCAAGATCATTCATGCCTCTGGCCGTGATATTTTTTGATAATAAAACGCGCTGTGCATCTGGTATACGGAGTGAAAAGGCGGGTAAATTGGCGATAAATTTCCGATCTATCATTGGCCGTTTCCTTTGGAACCGGCGAATAAGATAGCCGAGATGAGTTAGCGGCAAAGTGTTTAAGAATAAGATAGGGAAAGGTATCTGCGCGCGTTCGACGCCTGCGCGTATAAAGCGCGCGGTGAGTGTATTACGAACATGTAAAAGCGAGAGAAAACTATCGCGTGGGTTTGTGGGTAATGGTTGAGTATGGTACGGTGGTGGGAGGTGTTATCGAAAAATGGCGGCTCCCGCGCGTATAAACATGAAAAATGTCACACGATCAAGCGGCGATATGGAGCTGTTTATAATGGGTTAGAAATATGACGATCGCGATTGGGCTCGATAAACGATAAATGAAAATCTAATCGTTTTTGACGGCGATAGAAGAGCTGCGGATTTATTAGACGACGAATGCGGCCGGCAACAGTCTTGTCAACGTATGCCGCCATCTTGGCTTCTCGCTTCGCGCTACTTCTACTAAAGCTTGTTAAAATCATCACCTGTATTGTATACGTGGAGTTCGTCGACAATTCCCTCGTTACCACCGCCGAAGACCACCATAAGGTCCTTAATCGCCACCGCCCGGTGCCCATGTCTTGGTCTTGGCTGAGGCCCGGTGGGATTTGTGATTCGCTTCCACTTTAACATGGGTGCCGCCATGACGACCGCCCGATCACATCATTTTTTCACACCGAGACCGTGCAGTACCCCAGACGGGACATCGCTATATTTTTCACACCGAGAATATTTACGTTCTTCAAATATTTAGTCCAGTATGAAATTTGGTCGTTAAAAATCACAGAGTCGAACGACGGATTGTTGATTTTCTATTATATCCGACTATTATACTCATCGCTGTTAATTTTACATCTATTTACGATATTTGTTTTTGGACGAGGTTATATGTTAAAAAACGTTTTCATCCACCGAGTAAAAATTCGTCAAATCAACTGTGAATTGTTTTATTGTCCTTTTTTATTAAACAATACGAATTATCACGCAGGCACAAACACCGAATTCAATTATTCAACAAACGATGATATTTATACGAATAT
Source organism: Rhogogaster chlorosoma (assembly GCA_944452935.1). Classification (NCBI taxonomy): domain Eukaryota; kingdom Metazoa; phylum Arthropoda; class Insecta; order Hymenoptera; family Tenthredinidae; genus Rhogogaster; species Rhogogaster chlorosoma. Next base: position 1,309,351 of record OX101801.1, on the reverse strand, counting down.
TATTTCATACGTTGAAATTAACCGCTGCTTTTAATCGGTTGTTTGACGGCACACACAAACGGACACTATACCGCGAGTCTCCACCATAGCGTGTATGCGTCGGTGTACATACCAACTCCCAGAACGACAACTTGACGGGCTTAATAACTTACGCCCGATTATCTAGCTATGCGTTTGAGCCCGCTGTAGTTTCCCTAGCGTAGCGCTGATTCTATTGGTTGTATTCGTTCCATCGGGCGAGTCTGGATTGTGGAAGCGAGACGCTGTCTGGACATCGTGGCCACCGCCACGAAGCTTTTCTAGCGTTCTTGAGCAGCGGAAAATTTGAGATTGTAGTCAGACGCTAGCCATATTCCAATTCGTCGAATATAGTTAAATGTTTATCCTTGATGCCCCTTCTTACCGCAAATGAACGAGGGTACACCCTTACCACATTTCACGAATTGGAATACGGATGCAGTTATATACATATTGAGAATGATTTATACATACACAATGCTTTTCGACAACAATTTTGATGGACTATAATACATGATTATGTATAAATAAATTATAAAAGGGGCATTCATACAAAAAATGTTAATTCAGCTTCCTAATTCATTTATTTGACAAGAAATTATTGTACATCATATTATATCGTATTGGCAATGATTAAATGTACTAGTTGGTATTTAATCCCTGATCTCGATCCACTCCAAGCGAGGGCATCTTCGAGAGCATCTTCCAAGCTCAGAGGGTGTTTTCCGAAAGGAAGGATCGCTTTGGTGAAAAAAAAAGGACAGAGCCCCCTAAGATTTTTTACATTCCAAACTACCAGAAATAGAAGAGAGATCATCGAAAAATTGAAAAATCTCTTATTAATAATACAAATACCATTTATATTATGATAATATATGTATACCAGAAAACGAATAAAGGAACTCGATCAGTTGTGATAAATAAACATATATTTATTTTTTAGAGGTAATTATAAATTGTACGTTACTTTACTAATGGTTATTGTATCTTTGCTATAGCAATAAATCCTCACATATACCAAATAATCAATTATTTCAGTATCTTGTATTTACCTTCCCCTTCCTATCACTCTTGATTTAAAATGAGCGATAAAACAACGTATGACACTCCAGAGAGGAAGGTAATTATGCATTTTCGGCTACTAAAAAATTTGCGACCACTTCCTTGGCTTAGATGTTCTCCTGATACCAGGAGCAGAAATTTTGCGAGTTAAAATCCTTCTAATTCCGAAAAACGCTAGTATTAATGGATAAACGTATAGAGACGTGTATGAAGACACGTATGCATGCCTATATCTATACACCCGAATTTTCAGCACACCTCCTTGGGCCAGATGTTCTCCTGATACCAGGAGCAGAAATTTTGCGAGTTCAAATCCTTCTAACTCCGAAAAATGCTAGTATTAATTAAGTATAGGTATAGAGACGTATAGAGAGACGTATGCATGAATGAATCAATACACATATCCTTTTTCGGCACACCTCCTCGGGTCAGATGTTCTCCTGATACCAGGAGCAGAAATTTTGCGAGTTAAAATCCTCCTAACTCCGAAAAATGCTAGTATTAATTAAGTATAGGTATAGAGACGTATAGAGAGAGGTATGCATGAATGAATCAATACACATATCCTTTTTCGGCACACCTCCTCGGGTCAGATGTTCTCCTGATACCAGGAGCAGAAATTTTGCGAGTTAAAATGCTTCTAACTCCAAAAAATGCTAGTATTAATTAAGTATAGGTATAGAGACGTATAGAGAGAGGTATGCATGAATGAATCAATACACATATCCTTTTTCGGCACACCTCCTCGGGTCAGATGTTCTCCTGATACCAGGAGCAGAAATTTTGCGAGTTAAAATCCTTCTAACTCCAAAAAATGCTAGTATTAATTAAGTATAGGTATAGAGACGTATAGAGAGAGGTATGCATGAATGAATCAATACACATATCCTTTTTCGGCACACCTCCTCGGGTCAGATGTTCTCCTGATACCAGGAGCAGAAATTTTGCGAGTTAAAATCCTTCTAACTCCAAAAAATGCTAGTATTAATTAAGTATAGGTATAGAGACGTATAGAGAGAGGTATGCATGAATGAATCAATACACATATCCTTTTTCGGCACACCTCCTCGGGTCAGATGTTCTCCTGATACCAGGAGCAGAAATTTTGCGAGTTAAAATCCTTCTAACTCCGAAAAACGGTAGTATAAATGGATAAACGTATACGTGGACGTGTCTTTATGCAATTGCCTAGCATCGCTCTGAAATATACAAAGGGGAGAACCCTTTGATCCGATTATCGCAACTGTCGTTGTGAAATTTCCGTGAAAACAGAGGCGCCTGATTACAGGCAATCTCAAATTATAAGTCACACGAATGGCATGCAAGTTGCATATAATAAGGCGCATCGATGTTGGCTGTGAAAATAGTTCGTCACTTTGACCGCGAGATGGCGAGAGCATTTGTCACCCCGCGGGCCAATTTTACAAGTTCCAACTTATGAAATCATGCAATTATTATGATTTTCATCTTATAAGCAAGGAATAGAAGGGGGAAATAATTCAACAATTGATTGTTTGCTATCTTAGGGGATATTTAATGAAAAATGCACCAGCTCATTATAATACTACATGTTTTCGGATAAACAATTATAATACATGATTATTTGATTGAAATGATTTCAGATGTGATCGTAATACATACAATTATATTATATTATATCATCTTATGTTACGTTTCTATCAAAATTATACTATATGCCTATTAAAATTTTATGTTGAAAACCATTGTATAATATGTATAAATCATTCACAATATGTATAAATAACTGAATGCGTATTCCAATTCGTGTAATGTAAAAGTGTACTCTTGTACACTTGCCCTGACAAGGAACATCAAGGGTACACATTTAACTACATTCGACGAATTGGAATACGCTTTGTATTCGAATAAAATTAAGGATTGAATCTCTTTTATAAATTTTATTTTATTTCTTATAAATAACGTCGTAGCTGAGACCTTCTCATTAACTGAACAGATAATAGTAGTATTCGAAAACCTAATATGTCTTCGTACATTATTTCAATAATACAATTATTACAAGTAGCTAGAATAAATGCACGTAGAACACTGCATCATATCGTATATCATATTATATTAATTAATATTCATAGAATAAACATTATCGGAATTGCAAGGGGCTGATTCTCAGTCCAATAGTTTCTTTGCCGACGAGTGCCACTTCACAGACTGTACACAAGGTATCTTTGAATTGCGGTTGATAACTGGCTCCACAAAGCGAGCATTTCACCTCAGGTTTCCCTCTGTAAATCGGAGTGTAAGTACCGGCGCATAAAGCGAACGGATTATGCTCGTCGTATATGAGCTGGTGTTCATCGACGGGATTTTTGTCGCAAGCCTGAAACGAAGAAAGGCAAAACGGGATAAAAATCGTTAGATAGAAAAGCAGATTTATAATTGAACGAAGAAACTCTGGGTAGAAAATTCACCTGTAATATTTTCCTGGCTTGCTGAGCAACTTCAGCCCTCGGACCAAGCTCCAACAATCTTCTGGCAAACGAGGCTGCAGTTTTATAATTCTTTAGCTTAAAGAACATATTGACGGCAGTTCTGAGAGTAAGAATCTGGTGAACAGGCTGCAGATTGCAATGCGTGAAGTAGGCGGCCATCTCGCAGAGTCTTTTCTGCTCCGCCAGGGTCCCCTTCGGTAGATTCTTCCTACTAGTTTCCATTTTAAGACCGAGGATGTACTCTCTGCAGATTTGTATGAGTTGTTGAGCCTCGGCTATGTCCTGTCTGGTATCAACGACGAGAAGTGGTACACTGAGGAGAATGTATTGAAGTTTTTCAACAGCCTCTGTGAACTTTCCCCCTGTTGTCAGCTGGTAACAGACTTGCAATCTCTGCACCAAATCGGTCAGCCTCAAACCGACCGCCGGCAATCCATTCTTGATGTTTGCTTCCTTCCAATTTCTCTGCGGATATCCGTACAGAGATGGAATGCTCGGAAGACTAGAGTAAGATGTACGAGCCCGGGCGAATGTGCTCAGGAATATTGACTGGTATGCTTCAAACTCGACAACCCCTACTTGATCATTTAGTAATCTAAACGCCGACTCAAAAGAGCCGGCCAAAATGTGGTCGGACACTAGCTGGGAGTTATTGACCCAGTGTTGAGTTGGGGGAACCCCCTTAGTGGGTGGGGAATAGTATCCATCTTCCGTCGCTGGAGCAGCAGCTTCCAGTTCTGGCGGTAATTCCAAGTCTTCATCGCCGACGTCCCATCCGGCACCTTCTTCCGATTCTCCAACATTCTCTCCCTCGCCTCCCTCCTCGTCGTCCATCCCGAGTTCGTCGTCGTTTCCCCATCCGTCTACAGGTCCGGAAGGATCATCTTCCGGAGCGAGAGCAGCTGCGACTTGCGTTTTTCCGCGGGACATCATAGCGCCCTCAAAGAATCCTTTGGAAACGGTAAGCAACGGCCAGTTGTTCTCTGCTTGTTGGGTCGGGATCGGCGGCTGTAAGTAAACGGCGCCGCGTTCCAAGTCGCGCAACTCTTCTTCCATTGATTCGTACTGAGAATCGTCCTCCTCGCTCGCGATCCCGTGGATCTTTTCCGTCACGTAAGCCAGCGAGTTCTGACCAGAGTTCTGAAACGCAAAGTGACCAGAGATTATTCAGTGTTTGTTTAGGGAATGCGGGAATGCGGGGTTCCTGTAAAATACTGACCTTCAGTATTTTAGCTCGTTCGTAAATATCCCCGAGGAGTAAGCTCCCCTGATATTGACCAGACACGTCCTTCCTAATTTCGGCAATTTTCGTCATTTTCCTAAGCTTGTCCAAGTTCCCAGTGATCAGATAGAGGAACGCGAGTTTCTCGAAGTTCTTTGTCCGCTGATAGCACATCTCTACGACCTGATGATTTCCCTGGAGAAGAGCAGCCTGGGCCAAGCTCTCCCAGCACCCTTTCTGGTCCAGGGTTCTCGCGGCTTCTAGAGCTACCTCGATGTTACCGCACTCCAGGGCCAGACCAAACCTGGTCTTTTCATCCTTGACAAAGTGGAGAGCCACCTCTGGATACCCTTTCTGTTGTAGATAAGCTATTATCGATTGCCCGACCAAATTCGCGGTGCGTACCATGTGCAGTACTTCCTCATACTTTCGGTTGATCAATGCAAGTTTGAACTTATACTCTGTAGGATCGATGTTCAATATCCTCGGCCTGCATTCCCGGTCCAAACAGAATACTTGATTCCCTTTAACGCGCGTTATGTAAATCGGTAAATCGAGAGTACGGATAATCCCGTGATCGCCGTTGTTTATCGCGTACTTGATATGATTGCTGGTGGTGTAAATAAATATCCCAGAATCGTCCCAGGCCCCGGATTTCACCCTGGTATTCTCGTGTATCGAACATATCGATTCTAAACGGCGATTGCATATGTTTACTGTGTGTTTCGCGAGCAGAGCTACGTGCGACATGTCGTTTGACCAAACGACGTATCTGCATTTAGAGATCTTGACCTCTGCCAATGTCCGTTTCTGCTGGACATCGAAGAGTATGACTTGCTCGGCGTCCCGCAACAGCAGCATGCCCGTTCCGGCGTAAAATATCTCGTCGCAATTCGGTATTGGCACCTTTTTCGTCACCTCGTTCTTCAGGTTTTTAATCACCAGCTGTAAAAGAAATTCAAACGTTTTAAATTCCGAATGTAAAATTGCGAGAATCCTCTGAACTCACCGAATAGGCTCTGTCCAATACTGCGAACCTGTTCCTAGCCACCCAAATCGCAGTGACGCCCGATGCTCTCTTAGTTTCTGGATCACTGTTCGAGTCCCCGTCCTTTGGGATCATGTACAAGTCGTAGGTGCTGTTCTCCACGTTCAAAGCGGACCTGGTGCATATGAGAACAGCGTTTTCCGCCTGATTGTATGACATGCTGAAGGCGGGGACCTTGCCTCCCCCTCGTATCTGCATCACGGAGCTGTCCTTGGAAGTAGAGAAGTCGAGTTTCCGCAGGAAGCGGTCCTTAACGTAGTAGAGTAAATTACCATAGACGGCATAAGCCGGCCGTTCTCTTTCGAGCTTGAAAATCGTCATTCCCGAGTCGTGGCCAGCCGCGAATAAATTGAGGGTCGGATGCGCGGCGAAGACCCAAAACCTCTCGTGTTCTCTCCTGAAGGTGTGGAGGCAGGCGCGTTTGGTCATGTCCCAGACCCTGATGCTCTTGTCCTCGGAATTAGAGAGGATCAATTCCTGCCTGGGATGAAAGAGCACGCATGATACGTTGTTGTAGTGTCCTCTGCAGGTGTCCACTTCCCAGGCCTTCGCGTCGTTCATCCTCCACATTTTAATCTGCCGGTCGTCGGCCCCCGACACTATCAGGGGCAGAGTGGGGTGGAAACATGCCCAGTTCACGCCGCGGTCGTGTCCTTCAAGGACGTGTTTCACCACGGCATCCGCCTGTCCGAACAGATCCGTTGCTCCAGGGGTCTTCAAGTGATCCTCTAGTCCGCCCGGACCCGGGGCTACGCTCTTCTTACGAAGTCCGGAGATGTCCCATACTCTGACTGTCTGATCGAGGGACGCCGAGACTATCATGTCCTCGGAAGGGTGGAACTGAGCGCACATCACGTAATGGTTGTGCCCGGTCAGTACGCAGATGCAAGTCCTGCTCTGCCAGTTCCAAATGCGAATTGTCTGGTCGTCGGACGCGCTGAGGATCCAAGGATATTCGTGATGGAACATCGTCGTTCTGATGTAATCCAAGTGGCCCAAAAGCGTGAAGATGCAGCGGCGCTGTTTGTAGTTCCATACTTTTATCTTGTAGTCGTCTCCCCCCGACACGAACAACGGCTGTTGATTGTGGAAGCATATTCCCCGCACCGGGCCGTCGTGCTCATCGAATTTGTCCAGCAATGTGCACATGCGGTAGTCCCAGAGCTGGATAACTCCATTGTGCAAACTGGAATGAACAAATTCCCGAGCCAATCAGATCGGGAAGATTTTTATTCCGGGACGGTGGTACTTTCTATCGGGGCGTTATTTTAAGATTTTTCACCGCGATTAACGCGCCCCGAGGCTGGATTACGAGCCGTTTATTGTCCGGAATTTTTGAGGCCGATTTTTCTAACGGAGAATGACGGGAAATCCCGGTTGACGAAGATTGTTATCAAAAGCGAATTAGATCGAGTTTAATGGTGAAAATCGCGCGTCGATTGCTGCAGCAACTTTCTACTTATATCTTTGGGGTTCTCAACGCAGTTGAGTACATTGCGTAAATAGTCCATCTTGCAAAAGAAAAATCGATGATAATTATCGAACCCGTTCTTGAAATAGTTTCGGGTACGTATACGAGTACAAGTGCAACGAGTCAGTGGACTTTGGGTTTGACATGAGAAGCATGCGTAAAACCGGTCGTTTGAACTTTTCGTTTTGAGGATAGAATCTCGCTAACTAGTCGATAAACAAATAAAAGAGAAAATTAATGCGCCGTTCTCTTCCTCGTATAGTCGTTCAATTACATAGGCATGTTTGCGAAGGATCACGAGGGCGTAACTATAACAACCTCGCGCAAGGTCTAATTACTTTTGAAACCAGGAGACAGAACCTATACGTCGATTACAAAATTTCATTCTCCCGCAGACAGTAAAGGTCACATCCGATCTCGACGTAGAGGAGATAGTGTATTGTGCCGATACGCGTATGTATATCCCACTTTGTTCATACGCGCGAGAGTAGGCGTGGTGATCGCTTGCGAAATAAGACCAGGTACCCTGGACTCCAGTTCGGGCGTAATTACAATTCGCGATCCTTTTTGCGACGTGTAATCATCGGGTCTAATGAAGTTACTTAAGAATCAATCGCTACTTGAGTTATTAAACGCGGGATTTGGAAATCTGGATGTATCTCCTTTTTTCTAAATGTCATACGAATTTATATTCACGGAATGAAAAAGTATATTAGATGTTGTCCTTGTCCGCCAACGTAACACCTTAAATCACATGCATCGTCGTCGGGCGCGGCCTCATCCGGCAACTTTTTAACAGCCTCATTATTTTTTTCCTTTCAACTTTTTTTTCGCCACTTTCAAACGAATTATTGCTGATTATGAGATTATTTTTACGCTTTCGGCACATCCTCGCGATCTTTGTCAGTATTTCCTCGTAACGATTTTTACGACCGTTTCGCAACGTAACTTATCAATAAATTGATCATCATTGAGAATATTCATAGACCTGTTTCAAGGTTCTAGAACGATTTTATTGCCGCGAATTTTCGAATTAGGGACATATGACTAATCGGGGGAAATAATTACTCTATATGTCACCGTGTATACGCCCACTATGCAAGTGGGTAGATCAGTATTGCGAAATGTTTAATCATTTGCACTTTTTTCCCATGAATTTTAGCCATAAGCATCGGTTCGAGTCTTTTCAGGATCAGTAAATCGAGGAGTAAGTATATTTGCAAAGTTGAGTCACTGACTCGCTGCAAGAATTATTCCACAGTCCAGGCAAGAATTCATTTGCATGATTAGACTTGAAGTAATATAAGTATAGCGGTATAACCGTTCAGGCGTAAATAAGATCCGCACTGGCGGAAGAAAAATTCCTGAAAATTCTCCGACTCGATGTATAAAATATAGATATATGTAGATAAAAAATATAATGTACGAATGACCTTTAGAGAGAATCATTGGTAACGAAAAAATTTGTGAAAAAAGAAGAATGTAGACGACCTCCAAAAACGCGGCGAAGCGACCTTTTCCAATTCCTGTATGTACACGCATACCTTCCTTCATATATAGCATATGATATACAACGCGGTAGCTAAAACTGAGGCAAATATACCTACGCTGGCATATACTATCACTCGCCTAACTTAGTTAGCGCAATTAGCGAAGGCGAGTCGACGAACGCATTCGAACGAGTATTTTTTATTGTTTATTATTTCCCCCGAGTAACGGACTCGCGCAAACCGCCGAATAATGCCCCGAGGCATCGCGGAGGAACCGGGTCAGAGTCTTGACGACAGAAGCTTGAGTTTTCTGGCGGATTTTGGTGGGGTAATTCCCCGAGTCTATATAGATCACGTCGTGTCGCAGAATACCGCCAGTCTTTCATAGATCTTTGATCGGTGCTGTGGCGCAGTTTTTCTCTCGGCTTTTAATCACCGAGGCATCAACATGTCAGTGACACGACTATCCCCTCTGTGCTTGGTAAGTAATAGCGAGATATTTCCTGTTCTGATCTGATCTATCCCTTCCCTGTTCTCATTTTTGTCATATTCTAGATTCTCGCGCTCGCCTCTTCGGCCCTTGGCAATTACTACCCGTACGCCTACCCGGAGGTCCAGCCTCTATCTTTCAGTCCGCATTTGTTCTACGGGTCGGAATTGACCGACGGAAATTCGGACCTGAACGGGTTCTCGTATTTCACCAAAGACTTCAGCGGCGGGGAAAGCGACGTCGTATTCTTCACCGGGCCTAATTCCGACGCGAAAATGAATAAGGAAATAGCCGCCATGAAAGACCAGCTCGGCGCATTGCCGTCCCCTACAACCGCGGAGACGAAATCCGATAAAGTCGAGACGCCCGAGGCTCCGCTGATTCCGGAAGGAACCAAGGAACCCGCTAAGCAGGAGGAGAAGGTGACTCCTAAGACCGCGGAATCGAAGACGGAAGACAAGCCGGAACTGGACGCAATCCCGGAATTAACTGACGGACAATTTCTCGGCGAACACGGGTCAGAGTTCGCAGCGCCTTACCCAATTCTTCGACTTGTTGGAGGCGCGTCTTCGTATCCCCATCAATTGTCGACGTCGTTTACCGGTTTCGCTGGATACGAGCCTGCGGATTATTTCAGATCCGAATACCAGCCGTTGTTCAATCGCTATAATTCTTACGAGAGTCTTTACAACCCTTTGCACTCCGCGTTGGAGTATGACTACAACTCGGGCGATTTCCCGTCGATTGATCAAACTCCGATAGTCGCGATTCCGTCGGCTTTTTCTCTGTCGGACGATAACATCGCGAAGAAATCGGAAGAGGGTGTTACTGCAGGGGGTGCTGCTACCGGACTCAAGATCGACAGGAGACTAGGAGTTGGTGAAAAAGGAGCGACAGATTCCGATAAAAAAACCGAAGCATCTACATCGGAGAAGGGAACTGAATTACCGACGACGACTGAACAGGTAGAAGACAAACCAACCACATCGTCAGAAACTGTCCCGGCTACGACTGCGGACGTTGAGATCAAGGAGGCTGCTACTACTGTCGTCAGCGATGCTGTCGCAGTTCCTTAATCAATATTTCTATCCTCAAAGTCGAGATAATTGAGTTTAAAAGGCAGCATGAAATGGCTTAGATTCGATCTAAGTTCGCGATTTATCGCCCTTTTTGTGCTCCGATTTGAACTCTTATTTCCATGTATTTATGTAACATACGATGTATCTGTATCCGAGCTATTATACTTCCTAATAAAGTTTTTTTATGAATCTAAACTGTCGCCTATGTTTTCTTATCATCCAAAATGTTTAATATTAGGAAAATTGAAGCTGGATAGTATTAGACAGCAATGATCAAGGATTAGAAGCCTTAAAAACGAATTGGGGTCATTTTTTGATTCAGAAATTCCGATCAGTCGGTAAATGAGAGTTTTAGCCGTAACATATTCGATGTTAGAACATAAGTCAGCCGAATACTCGAACTGTTTTGATTATCCGTGTGAATTATTGTCTCTCGTTTTTAGGTTAGGTTTAGAAATTGGTGACGTGTCTCTCCGGCGATTGTTCTATGTTTCTGCGCCGCGTTTTGCGGCAATACTGTGCCAAATGCTCTCGACAATTAGACTAGATTATTACCAAGCGAACATATGCATCACGATCGTTTCACCGCACATTAATTAAGAACGGGAAGTAGTTGATGAAACGTCGGTGTAATGAAAGCTGTGTATTGTATTGCATTGCATTGACTCACCTCGCTAATACCCAGGGTCTTTTCGGGTGGAAAGACAAGCCCTTAACACGGGCGGATTTCGTTTCGAACTTGGTCAGCATTTCTGTGATTGTTGTTATTTCGCACTATTAAGATTGCATTATATCCAGTTTCTCCGGAACAATTCGACTCGAGAACAACACCTAGACACGTCACCACGATGCAAGAAGAATAGATGGGTCGACGGCCATATTTTCCCATATAACGCGCTGCGATTTGAAGGTGTTATTTCCCGAGTATTCCGCCAGGGTTCGCCTCGACACAGATAGCCGAAAAGCGGCAAGTTCAAATTTCTGTTTACACGTGCTTTTATCATTACACGCTAATATTCACGCGCTACTGCAGATATTAGGTAATCAGTGAACGAATACGTACGGTCATACACAAATGTAAGTAAAGTATCTGTAACAATACCATCTATACCTATAAAGATACCTGAAGAAGTACTCCCTTATAACGTCCTTTTCAGCAAAATCTTTTTCACAAACAAAAGCGTTGCTTGAAACATTTTCTCTACCGTGTTTTTCCAAAAATGACAGCCACTTTTGTATTTCATTTCAAAAGAAGGTGAAAGAAGCGTTCAGAATTGTCATGTTGTCAACAATTTATAAAAAATCTCTTATACAATGTATCTACAAACAATCCTATACAGCTTTTTATTTATTCAAAGTTCCAAACAAAATCTGCTATATACTATATAATACAAAATACAAAATTAAAGATTATTATACTGTTTTTAATTTTTATTCAACCCCCACTATATCCATTGCAATTTATTTCGGTAGAAGAGAAAGGTATTTTCTAAATTCTGGCAGCACACATTCTCTCGGAATCAATAGTTCTTCAGAAATCAAATGATCGCTAAGATATTTCGGCAAGAAACACAGAATCCCTTTGCTTGCCATCATCGCCCAGTTTGTTGGCTGGTCTAGATGTTTCTTGTGTATGAAACAATGTGTTATCTTCTTTGATTTCGGACTTGGGTTGTATGGGGGTCTGTAATGGAGTACAACAATAAATCATGAATTCTTGGACGAAATTCTAGAGTCAATTAGTTCACTTTTTTACGTTGAATCTCGACTTTGCACAGATTCAAAAAAGGAATATCAATTTTACCTGGCAATTTTACAACTGTTCCCCCACCAGCAGAGCAGTCATATCACGAAAAGGACCTTCTGGATTTGCCTTCTGGATTTTCAATCTCCATCTGTATGCTGCGTTTGCGAAATTCCTTTTATATTCAGTAGAGGGTTGAGGAATAATGTTGTTACTTTTTGGATTGCCCCATTCGTACTTTTCTTCCTTCATCAAATAGTCAATTATAATATGAGGCATATACTCACAGACATATTTTTTCACTAAAAACTAGATTATTATTAATTCATATCAAAGTTCAAAATAGTAGTTTTGGATCCAAGTTTGCAAAGGTGGAATTCGCGTATGAGTGTCCCTCCTTAACACGAGTTAGGAAATGCTACCTTGGGGACATGTCTCGAACGCTATTTATATACAGTAATCATGCCTGAGTAGCAAATATTGATCATCTGGAGCAATCGAATCTTCCAAAGCTTCAGTCCCAAGTTAACTCCAAAAGTATTCCCGTTATAAAATTTCTACGTTATTTATCATGTTATACTCACGTCAAGAAGGGTGCCTGCTCGTTCAGAATCGGTCAAGTAGAGACTGTGCAGCACCCATTTTCCTGCAACTATACTATCAAGAAATATTTCATCTGCTCTTGGCTCTGAACAGATTAAATGAGTTGCAGTCGGGTCAAAGCTTGCTTCCGTTGATACTTCACCACCTAATGCTGTTATCACTTTCTCATAGTTGGTCCGCTCCTGTTAGCAAATAATTTTATCACATTTACCAGATATAAACTTATTTCGTTATAGTCTTTCCTGCTTTTCCACGTTAATAAAAACTATGATACTACACTGCAACTGTTTCAATACGATGTATATTATATATAAACCTAATTTCAAAGTCTTTCGCGCAAAAAGAGCCAGAGGAATTGAAAAGAAATTATTAATTCTTCAATTTTTTTAGCCACATCCATGGCCACATGTATGAAGAAGATCCACCACCCAACGATATGATTGTCAGTTATACACAACGACTAGAAAAGCATTTCGTGCACGACATTCGAAAGGCATTTTTCCTCGGCGAATAAACAAGAAGAATTAACTGAACTCATCTTGAAATAATCCTGGAAGATGCTACCAGATCGCTAAATAAGTCGAATTTTTCTACACTTTGCCATTATCATACGGTATAATATCAAAATATAGCAATGTGCTTATACCCCTTTAATCTAGTGCATTATGGCAGAGGTACGTAAATGTTATTTATACCCATTCTTTCACCAACAAGATATGGTGCTTCAGCCACTCGACGTTCTTGAGCTGCACAAGCCAAAAGCCAATCGGCTGTTACAGCTGGGAGCTTCCATTTAACTGCTGCATCGTACTTATTTCCTACCGGGGCCGGGCATACTAAGTGAGTACATCTATGTACGTTCCTGCGCTCATATGTTTTGCATGCCAGTGCATCTTGGTACCTGTATGAAAAGACATAAGAAACATATACATTGTTCCAGTAGGGTTAGCTGGACAAAAGTATTTCAGGTAGCACCAGCGAGTTAAGTAATAAAACGGCGGGACATTTCAATACATGTTCATTATTGGTGTATGTAAGTGATTATGTCCGTAAATATGCATGTGCAGTCAATCACGCTTTATTTCAAGCAATCAGCACGTGGAACGTATAAACAGCTGGATCCGCTTTTTTTTTACTTTTTTTTATTGATCAGATGTATCGGCGGTTTTGTTCATATTATAACGGCCACAGTAATTGCGATATTAAAGTAGTTTCGATTATGGGGCTCGCTGGTGCTGTAGCTTAAGACTTTCACGACCAGCCAATTCCATTGAGACTGTGAAAGAGTAGGTATACATTACCTTGCCCCAAGAGCAACGGCTACATTGGCTAAAAAAGTTCGCTCCTTGCCTGCATAGGAGCTTATGGCAATAACACAATCCACTAATTGTGTAGCTTTCCCATTTATAGATACTGGCCTGTGGTAATATTTTACGTCAACTACTGTGCCTTGGTCTATACAGTCTTCCTGCAAAGAATCATTCAACAAATGCGATCAGTATGTAAATATCATGCGATCCATTTCTTTCCAAACATTTAGTTGATACTAGCAGACTGGCTATTCGAAACAACAAAACACCAAACAAGAAGTGAATATTTAGTGACTTAGGGATCGAAACCAATTTATTTCAAAAACATTTTCGAATAAGTAGTAGCACGGCAATGAACGAGATTTGTGCAATATTGCATGAATAAATTTTCGTCAAAAATCTGAACATGAAGTTTCCTTGATTTAACGATACTTATGAAGTAACAAATTTAACAAAGAAGCATGAGTGAAAAAGTTGCTTCAGAACTTACAATGAATAAGTCTGTGACAATTTCGTTCACTGTATGTTTGAGTGGAGCACTAATTATCGGGACCACCCCAAAGTTAGGAATTCCTTTGAAAGAATTTCGAACTATTTGTCCACCTCGACTTTCGATGTTTGTAGTCAAATTAGATTTTGACAAATCGTCAAATCCGGATACGACGAACGTTAAACCTGTGAGAAAAAAAAAACCTGGCTCATCAAGTCATAAACTTTACTCTGTCAATATTTCAATTGAAATGAAATTTATTTTTGCTACCCAAATTAACACTTCGGCTACATTCGTAATTAGGAGATAAGCCCAAGGTTAAAAAAAAAAAAAAATTAACTGTGAATACCCAAAACATGAAAGAAACGAATAATTTTCATACAAAATTTTTGGCATTCTTGATTCATTCAGTTTTCAGAATTAAAAAACTCAATTTACCTTCCAGAAATAGCTCAACCATATTGTTTACATCATGGTCTTCCATTCTTTGTGCTATTGGGAGCTGATTGTGTGGCTGTGGTAGTTTTGGCAGAGATGTATCAGCTAGATCTATGGATTATTATAAAATATATTGTTAGGCGACTGCAAAATATTCTTGTGAATCCAAATGGTACATATCGAAACAAGTAGATGAAACATTCTATATCAACGTGTCCTAAAGGAAACAACGTCAGTTAGAAAATACGTAATTCAAAAGTTTCGATTGAATCTACATACCTGAACAAAGCGATTTGAAAACACATATTTCAAAGTTTTTATTTCAAAGAATAGATTCAGCAGTATATACATGAGAATATCAAAGCTAGTAACGAAAAAAAAAAATAAACATCCAAACAATAGGAAGCATTACGATATCTGTGGCCCCTAATTCTGCCTACGTGACCTTCATATTTCGACCGAAATAAACACTTTTACAAGAGTGACAAAAGTCGATATTCGGCTCAAAGACGCGGTGCGAAGCAATTGAAAAAATAAAAATATATATAAATTTTATTTTATTTTCCAAAATTTAATCTCAAAAATGGTCGAAAGCCGTTACCCAAATTTCGCCATTGAATTTGGCACGCACATTCCAACGAGTTCCGCGAATGATCTGCAAGTCCGCACATTATTCCTAATTATGATTTTTCGAAATTTCAGAACATATCAGAAAAGATTTTAATAATAAGCCTTCGACATAGCGTAAAATTAATTTTTTTTTTTTCAATCGCTCCGGCATTGCTGAAATCGAATCTTTCATTTTGCCAATTACAATTTCAGAGTGATTTCAAAGTGATTTTAGGTGATAATTCGACCCCAACTCAAAATGTACATGTGCGAATAAAGGGCAATCATGTTTTGAAAAATGTTTTTTTTTCTAAGTTCGAACGAATAGGTTTTTACCTCAATACCAGATCACTGTTGAACAGAATACAGATTCCAAGATAGGTGGTGTTGTTAACAATGTGTATAAGATTAGATTTCTTACCTAATGTCGACTCAAATCTTGCAATACTGCTGCTTGAAGAGCTTGATATCAAACTAACTCAATGTCGACGTTTCCCGCGGTGGCTGTGTCAGCTGAGACTAGGAGTACACGTGACTACGGCGACCGCTGTGATTGGCATATCTGTGTTGCAGCGCCGCCTGTACGAAACTTGACGAAACAACACCTAAAATTCACAAAAATTGAAGTCTCGTCGACCCACCTATTCTTCTTACATCGTGGTGATGGCGGCCAGAAACCAGAGTTGTGTAATTTTCGTAGTGGGATTCTCCGCTGTGAATTTACGGAGCGCAGAGCTCTGCCAGTGGGCAGTATAAGGAACTACAGATATAACTGGAGGTAGAGAACTCCGTCATCGACGTAGTCAGTCTCGATGGTTTCGGGACAAAACGTGACGGGAATCCCCCCAGGATTTTAAATCGGTCCAAATTCTCCCGCCTTTTCTTATCCCAATCGTAGCTATTATTCAGTTCTCGGAGAGCATTATTTCGGACGAGAAATGATTCAGACGTTTTGATAGCGGGATGCTACAAAGTGTATTTGAATACAATATGATAAATAATTAACACCACACACTGTACATACTTACATGCTAAAAATCAATAGTTTAATCGTTATGATATCGGTATTTAGTAACAGTAAGCTTTTTCCCTAGTTACGTGTACGTATTCATAATGACGATAATAGGTATAGTGATATTAATAATTATACTATATTTATATATTTACATTATTCAATATTGTACAGTTCTTTTATTAAATTATTTTCTAATATTAGTTTACAACGCGTGTTCGCTATGTAGCTTTAAAAATCCGTTTTCGGATTAATTACATCGTATCTATATTGTCGGTTTCAGTGTGCACTCGAGTTGCATTGACTCAGCTATTATTATAGTATATTATGTCTGGTACTGCAGCACATAATTCTCGCTCATATATAATGTGTATATAGTAATGAGTAAACCTTGTATTATAGATTATTCAAATTTTCTAATAAAAAACGATGATATGATCACACATTGCTATGTATTATAATATATTTAATTACCCTGCGAATATTATCGCATATACATCTCGATAGAAATAATCTTCTCGTGAATTCCTAATAATTTCCATTGCGTATAGATAGTGTTTAATCGAATTATCAAGGGTTTTATTTGTAATAATTGTGTTACACGTATATATAACACGCCAGATTTTCTATTTTAACAACCCTATGTTATATATATGTATATATGTGTATGAATACGTCAAGGGAGGGAAAATATTTGTATGAATGTTAATTTGTACCTGGCAGTCTTTTGCGGTAATTAATATATTAAATTAGAATAACAAATTTCATCTCGTTTAGAATAATATTTCGAATTCCTCGATTTGATATATATATATATATATATAGGTAAGTATACGAACTGCGGATAAGCTTTTGAACAATGTTTATGTTTCACTTGTTGATAACATACGGAATGTATTCCTGTCGATTATTAATCATGATAACGTTCAGTGTAAAGTATATGATCGTGTGTTTAATGTACCGTGTTACACATATTATTAAGATCCGAATATTATTATAGTATATAACAGTCGGTTATAAGTTATACAAGAATTTCAATTATTGCTTAATAAATGGTAACTGCGTTAACAATGTTTCTTTTTCTCATTTAATAATAGGTATATAATATCAAGAAGGTTTATTATGTATTGATAAGCTCTTTAAAAGTCGTTATATGTATACTTATTATCATTATATAATTATTTAAGTCAAATGTCGAGGATTAGTTGTTGTTGATGATACGAATTTTGTATAATATATATATATCATATATGTATATATATATATAACAAGAGATAATTAATTTTTAGTAAGTATTTATTAATACAATTTTTATTAAAAATACAACTACTATTGGATTCTTTATACAATGACACAATAACACAGAGGAAGTGATAATATAAGGAAGGTATCTTTTTTTTTTTTTTGCATTTTCATCTTCATTTTTGTTACTGTTACAATTGCTCTTTAATTTTCTTCAATTATATTCAAGCCCTTTTCACAATTCGTATATAATCGTCAAAACTCATATACATTATATGTACTACAAGTTGTACTGTACCTATACACTCCAAACTTTAGTAATAACATGGTATTATATTTCTATTGGTATAATAGTGATGAATTTATTGCAATAAATAACTTTTGATACGTAAGCATATATATAATATACTATATTGCGTTTAATGTGATATTATATACATTATATCCAAATGAATAGTCATCGTGAAAAAGGCTTAATTGTTATATGCATATATCATCATTCGTATGTATAATAATACAAGAATTAGCAGAAATACGAGGAATTATGGGATTAAATTTCAGCAGCCAGTTTCCGTTCCTTTTATTCTCTTCGTTATACTTACATTCACATATTATATCCCGTACGCGTTAATTAATAACGTTCTTAATTATCATCCACGAGTTGTTTTTATTTTATTTTTATTTTTATTCTTCTATTTTACTTCATATTTTACTTTATATTATACTTTAATTTATTTTTATATTTTATTTTATTGTCTACGACAGAAAATGGACCATTGATAAATAATTTTGTTGAATCGGTATAGGAAAAAGAAAAGAAGACGAATTAAAAACAATAAGCTAAAATATAGGCGATTCGGTATTCTAGCTCAATAGACAGGCGTTGGGATTTCGAAAAGATATAATATGCTAGCAGTTAGGTAGTTTCTATTTTCCAATCGCAATATGAATGATATTCAACGTTCGCATAATGACAATTAATTCCCGGTAATAATTACGATAATTTCTTCTATCTTCTTTATTTCATTATAATTATATTATCCTAAAGTATACGATAGACTGTGTTTATGTGACAGACTAGAGATCACTATTACGGTCGTAGTAGCTGACTTGTATTATCATTAGCCAGTGAAAAATAAGAAAAGAAAAAAAATCAAGAACGACGTATATTCCTCTTTTCTTAAAAAATGATTAGAAACAGTTTTTCCCATCTCTTATTCTATATTTTCTCAAAATAATACTCCAGTCACGAGGACGTTTGTCACTGATCGTTGTTGTATATATATATATATATTCTTAGCGACAATAATTTCATTCGACTCATATTATTAACACTTATTATTATAAATACATAGTCGCCTTTAATAACTTATTATCAATTTTCAAATTTTCAGCTATTAACCATAATATATATATGTATATTAAAGTACAGCTTAATCGTATAATTATTATCAATTAATTTTAACAATTGCTTTACCATAAGCAAGTATTAAATATCTTCTAGATGTATTATTGTATGTTTAATGTATGTATCTATGTACACGACGACGGCAGCTGGTACTTGACGGTGTTGTTGCTATATTATATACTAAATATAAAACAAAAAAAAATAAAAAAAAATACAGAAACAGAATTCGACAGCAATTTTACAAACATTATCTAGCCTTACTAGAATTATTATTATTGGCGGGCTGAATGCTAAATATTAGATATGCGAATGCCAATCGTTACTAGCTAAAGTATAACTGATGTAATAATACTCGTTATATAATAGCTATCAATTAAAGGGGAAAAGAAAAGAAAAGAATAAACGGAAGATTTAAAATAATTATAAGGTGAGCAGCAGTCCTTTGTGCAGAATTTCTCGTCACGCATATAATTATATGAAGTTTTTTTTTAAAATATTTTTGTATATTTTTGTTTTTGTTTTATTTATTTTTATTTTTGTTTCCAAAGAAAAGAAGATAATAAATATTCTCTCTCTTATTGATTCATTATGAAATTATGTATATTCTAATATAATAATATACAGCTTCTAAACAAACGTCAATACTATTGCTTAGAATTAGTGTAATTTTCTCATATATAGTAGATATACTAATTATCTTTTGCGATTCGATTTTTTCTACCGTAATAATACTACAAATATATATGTACATTTTATAATAATAAAAATTCAACCCGATAGTTTTTCATTGAAAAAAAAAATTAAAAAAAAAAAAAAAACCATAATTCATCGGTTATTGTATTATATTATTACTCGTTGCAAATTATCTTACACACTATCATGATTATTATTATTAATCAATTAATTAATTCAATTTTTTCATTTACTTTATACAATCTTGGATATAATAATTCTTTATTTTCAATTTCTTACTTTTTTTTTCTCTCATTTCTTATATACTTCTCGCGTTATGATATTTCAGTCAGTTTCGATTATGCTCCCCACATGTTTCATACATAATATATATATAAAACACAAGTACGAAACTCGCATTACACATTCAACACATATTATGAACGTGAATGTAATCAGATTCTTCGCGGTACATATTATAATAAATATCCTATCATTTTTTTTTGTTGTTTTTTTATAAGTTTTTAATTTCCCAAATCTCATCGTTTGATATTTTCAGATTGGATCCTGCCCAATCACGGTATATACCAAAAAAATCAATCGAATTGCAAAAAGTCAAGCTCAAAAAAAAAAAAAAAAAAAAAAAAAAAAACCCCGCTCCGCTAAATGAGTCCCAAAAAAATTCTACAGTTATTAAAATTCCATGATAAAACACCCGCGTTATAAATTTCGTCGAGCTTAACTTTTTGCCTGTGAGCGAGATGGTTCAGCAGTACGATTCTTCGACACGAAACTGATCCAAGGCTCATACTTCCGTCGTACGACTGTACGGCCCGGTATCTTCAGATCTCGACGGTTTTCGTTCGCGTTTAGCGAAAAGACCTCCTAGAAAAGATGGCTGCTGAGCCAAGCCCTTAGCACCCCCAGGGATCGTTGCCCCCGGGTGAACAGGATGATGCGGTTGCACCACGTTTGGATTCTTTACGCCCTGGCTCATCGAGCTGGCCGAAGTAGATTGAAATGAAATTGACATACCGCTATCCAGCGAGCCGACGCTTCCACGCCGCTGTGGCTTTTCCCCTGCGACTGTAACGCGAAATTCTATGTTAAAAAAATACCTCATAAGAGAAACCCCGATTCTCCATTCTTCGATATAAACAACTTACATTGCTCGTGGATGTCCAGCAGCGAATTGCTAAGCGCTGATCTCTTCAGCTGCGAGTCGAGGTCTGCAGTCTCAGTTCTTTCCGTGCAACTTCCTGGGCAAGGGCAAACCTCGACATCTGCAACCCCGGAGTCTCGATTCTCAGCGCTACCTCGAGCCCCCCGACTGCTCTTCTGTCGTTCGAGCTCAGTTTCTATTCTCAGGGTTTCCATCTCGTCCATTTCGCTTATGGACTCTCTTAGGTCTTCTGCAAACTTGCATCGGTCGTGTTCATTCCTAGCGTTGAATGTGACTAAGACCTTCCCGTCGACACGTTGCGACAATCTTATCCCGTAAGGATAATCTGCGAAGATAAAAACACACAAAGTTTAGAACCGACTCCGAAACTCATGGCGATAGAAAATATCCAAATGCAAGAGCAAACTCACGGGCAACTTCGAACAATGTCACAACCATTCCGCAGAGCGGAAAACTCTGTCTGAAAGTGTATGTCACGCTGCTCTTCTTTTTGCTGAGTATCTTAGTAACGACTAGAAGATCGTTGAAGAGGAAGACTTCCCTCTGATGAACCCCGGGTCTCTCCTTCTTGTGGATGTCAGGTATTTCGTACAATCTGCAATAGCATACGAGTCTGCGATGCGGCAAAGCCATGTTTGGTTTCTTGCCAACAATCGTAGCCTGGACCTTCATGACTTGTGTGACATGATCTGATCCTGGTTTGAACTCGTTGGCTTTCACCCTCTCATATATCCCGACTAGTATGTCTCTGTCGATATCCCCGCAGTCGTCGATGCCCCTAAGATTCTTGATGAAGTCGTCGAGCCGCATCCTCCGCTCCGGCTTCAAGTTAGGTGTGTGCAAGTCCGTGTTGAGCATTATTATCGCAAATGCCAGGACGAAAACCGTGTCTGGAGACCTGAGCCTGGCCACAACGTCGGGGTTGCATTGACAGTAGCGTTGGCTGTAGATCTCCATCAGACGTTCTATCTTCTGGGCTTCACCCGGCATCCGGAAATACGCTTGAAACTTCCTCAGCGCCACGTCCACTTGCATACCGGACAGATCGAGCTCGTGAGAGAAGCACCTGAAAGTAAACTTGTTATTTCGTTCACTTATCATCGTTGTTTGAACTGATCCGTGACGTCGATCTTGCAAAGCCTTGATCAAACAATTGACTAGCCTGTTACATAAATTCGCGTAATATTTCAAGGATACTCACTCCAACACAGCCATGTTGAAAGAGTTCTGAAGGTTCCCGAGATACTCGCCGATCATCTGCTTGGACAAGCCTTTCCGGCTTATCAGGAACCTCGCCACCCCTTGCGGACTGTTTTCGAGAAAGCCTCGTCTGATCAGATAGCTGATACCGCGCTCTGGTTTCTTGTTGAAAAGATTAAGGCCGACTCTGTACTGCCGTTTTCTGACCGTCTCCGAGACCTTGTAACTCGTTTGGGGGGGTGCCTCGGTGTGGTCCATCAGTGGTAGTTGGTACCCTGAACTCGCGTGGGAATGACTGAGTTCCTTGATGCTGCTCATGGCCCCGCTGCCTTCCGTCGTGTGTCCGCATTCTTGGTGCTCAGGTGAACTGGACTGAAAGATAATGGATGGAAATGAAGGATTATAACGAGAAATGAAGTTAAATTAATACGTGATCGGATACTCACGATCCCTTTGTGTTTCCAAATCGGTGAACCCCTGTGAGCGTCGCCCTCGGAGCTTTCGCAGTTGGTCGAATCGCTGCCGGAACTTTGCACGGAGCTGAGACTCCCGTTCTCCACGCTCTTGCTTAGACCGTTATGCCTGCCTTCCATGGATCTGGAAGTTATGGATGAGGTCCTCTTCGGGACTTCCGGCGGTACTTTTTTCCCCGAATTTCTCCCCCTTCCTCCGGATCCAGACTGCGAATTCGAGCCCCAAGACTGGGGCGGTGGAGCTTGAAGATTCTGCGGGGTAGACGGCGAGGTGCAAGGCGTTCTGTGCGCGTCCCTCGGCGGCGTGTCTTGCCTCAAACCACAGAGAGCCTCCTGCGGATTGTAGTAATGAATGCTGGACCCACTTCCCTGCGAACTCGAGTCCCAACATGGACTCGGAGGCGGCTGGTGTCTCCCGCAGGGACTCGGCATCAGGGAAGGTGTGTGGCGCCCGACTTGATGAAGACTGTGATTGCTCTGATGCAAGTTGTGGTTGTTTTGCTGTATATGACCAGACGCTGATGTCTGGTGAGGACCGACTTGTACTTCGCAACGTCCACTCTGGCTTCTCGGTATATGCGAAGACGCCTGAGAATTGTCAACGTGTCGTCTCTCCCTCAACGACATACTCCTTATCGGCATTGGCCTGTTGTTTTGTTGCTGGGGTTGTTGTATGTATATCTGACTGTGGTACGCGATTCTCTCGCTCTCCATTGCGCTCGATGGCCGATCGTTGCTCTCCTGCAATCTCCTGCTCAGTCGTTTTTCCGCCTTGGCCATGGCTGTTATAGCCGCGAATTTCTTCAGCAGTGTGTACCTACGGAACGCTCTCTGAATCGTAAGCGCCGCGTTCCTCGCCTTTACTCCTCCGTACTTTCGCTCCAGCATCTCAATCTGCTTGTCCAAAAGATCTTGCGAGAGCTCGTACCTGAATCAAGGGAGGTTATCACGTAACGAACGTTTAACGACACCAAAGACATCTCCGTTTCTTTGGACAACAAATCGATAGAATTTGGTAAACCGATCGAAGGATTATTTACGACAAAATCAACTACGTTATCAATCGACGCGTAACTTTCGTTCATTTCTACACACAGTAACAAATCAGGAGCGAAAAACTTTACTAGGGTTTATGATACGAATGCTACCGCGACACTGCGATATCTTCAACAATTTTATAGTTATATACCGTATCTTGGCAAATGAGTTAGATAAACAATAAAACCAGTGGCACACGTCACTGTGTTTCGAGATAACGATTATATTTCTTGTCCTTTTTTTTTTTATCAGAGAAAGGAAAGAATTATTCAAATTTTGCATGTCACTGGAGAAAGAACTTTGTTTTTCCTTCTAAAGATTGAGGAAATATCGAAGAAGTAGGAGAAAAAATAAATAAATAAATAAAATTTAATTTGGCGGTGCAACGGTATGGCGTCTGGATGCACTAATGATTACTCGAGTATATAGCGAGGTATGTCGCAAATACGTCGAGAGAATTTGCTGACGTGAAACTAATTACTGCTTACGTGGCTGGTTTCGTCGAGTTTATTTAAACTGGTGCAAATAAACGAGCAAATATTATGTGTTTTATTTGTCTTTTTTTTTTCCTCTCAATTTTTATTTAACTTCTTTTATTTTTTACCTCGAGACTCTAACCCGTGAGAGACGCAGGGCGTATATATCTATATTTGTATGTTTATGTATAACATGTATACTATATATGCAAACATAGCCGGCAAGTGGTAGCAATTACATTCGGTATAAGTAATCGTCGTGACGGTGAAAATAAATGTGTTAGAATGTTTAATTCGCGGCAAATTAACAACGAAATAAATTGTCAAGATGTACAATTGACAGATGAAGTAAAAAAAAGTACGGGAAATAAACCTCACTCCTATTAGTATTCAACGGAAATTTATTCTCATCTATTATACTAGCTGCAATTTGTCCTTTAAGCCCGCAAATGTTTAATGCAGTAGACGCGTCTATCCATTCTCGCAAAGTGGCCCATATCTCGGCCTTCCAACTTTCAAATTCTGTTCAACGTCGGAGAAAACTCATTCTTCGAATCGAATTGAAAATCGAACAGAAAAAAAAAAGAAAAAGGAAAATCACTCACGCATTTTGAGCCCGGCATCGCTTAAGGACGTCGCCATTCCTCACTGATCCTTTTTTGTGGAGTGGTTGCTGATAGGAG
This sequence comes from Rhogogaster chlorosoma, assembly GCA_944452935.1. Classification (NCBI taxonomy): domain Eukaryota; kingdom Metazoa; phylum Arthropoda; class Insecta; order Hymenoptera; family Tenthredinidae; genus Rhogogaster; species Rhogogaster chlorosoma. The sequence goes on along the minus strand of OX101801.1, from coordinate 1,284,422 downwards.
GACTGCGGTTGTCCACCATATCCCTGGACCATGGCGCCGTAGCTTTGGGGTTGTGAGCTGTTGTATCCAGCGTGAGGAAATGCCTGGGTAGTCGCAGTCGGGTATGAAGTATGAATGTAATTCTGTCCCTGGATGTACGACTGCCCTGTAATGTACGAAGTTGAGAGCGCCGACTGACTTCCGGTTGAATACATCCCGTGGGAACCTGTGGCGCCGTGAACTTGCCCAAGACTTGCACTGTGCGAAGGCCTTTCCATTTTTTGTGGAAAACTGAAAGCATAATGAAAAGAAAAAATTAATATAAATAAAAAAAATAAAATTCGTGGGTCTTTTTGGCAACGTTATCGATCCCGGGAGCCTTGCCATCCCATCAACCCTCTCCCTCTTCCACATCCCCTTGAATTGTCATCGTCGTTACTGATCAGAGTATGATTGTCATTGAATCAGTTGCCGGAATGTGATTGTTGGAGGTTTTCGTCCTGATACGAAAGAGAGGGAATCCGTGGTTTCAATTTGTTGGAAGAAAAGGGAATTCTAATCCAATTTTAGTCCACGAAGAGAGTAGTAAAGTAAAAAAAAGAACGGCGAAAAACCTCTCCGCGTCACACTTTCCAGAGGATCGAGCTGCTGACTGACGACGATCATAGAGAACAAAGGCATAAAGAGGAGGAATAAAGCTCGTGGGCTTTTAGTCCAGGGTACGCCTTTGTTCGGTTCATGAATTAAAATACGATTTCCCAAGGTTCCCTCGCCACAGTCATGGCTACTAGCCGCAACCCGCTCATTTCTCTCATAGAAGATCGAATTCCGGCGTATTTTCTCAACGGATTTACAGCCAAATCCGATCCCATGCATATGCGACAAAGTCTAAAGTTATCGCCAATCGGTTGACCGCGAAGACGTGATCCCATTGCCAACACTGAAGATAAGGGTTAGTGGCTCACGAAGAGGCAGAGACACGTCTTTACAATGTGCGGATATGACATTAACGCGTTGTTATCGCGGTCGAATACGATCGTGGTACGTGATACATGATACATGACACATAAATATAGGCAGAGTTGTTAAGTTACGCAATATAACGCGTGTGTAAAACGCTTCGTGAAATATAAGCGGGAAGAACCACGCAGCGATGATATCACGCGAACACGTCTGTGTGTTTCGAAGCGTATATGTATACTTGTTATCGGCAGGACACGGCGATATTACTGTATCAACTTGGCTCCGGCTATGGGGCTTTAATATCCGTTCCAAGTAATTGGCTCGCGCAATTTCCTCCCTGTACTTTTGTTTCCGGTATAGAGACACGCGTGTCATTCAGAAGTCTGGCGATGACGATAAGCGGGCAGTTTCCACGTTTCCCGAACCACTGATAAACGGACTCGATCCGTTCGTTGGAATAGGTGTTGTACATACCCGACGAGAAATCCTGACACGCAAATGATCATCTTGACAAAGTTTGAAAATACACTTTGAAAAAGAAACGCCAGAGATCTCGGCCTTTCACGATCTGCGCGAGACACACATCCGTAGGACTCAACTTCTGGCGGTTGACTGAAGGAAGGAGCTGGGAGCGCAGCTGTCCTTAGAAAGGCCCCTTCTTCAAGGGCAGTGGCAGACTTTTAGCTACCAAAGACGGTGGTGGTAAGTAGAGAGGCAGTTTCAAAGGCCCAACACATGTCTGTCAGCAGGTAGTTGCGCCGAAAAAGGGGGTCCGGGTCTCGTTGCTCGGGACCATATCCAGACATTATTATCGCGAGGTGAACAAAAATTGCCTCTTCTGCTTTCCAAAGATCATACCATATTCAGTTTCCCGTTCAAATTTCCCAAAAACGTTTGTCCGTTGAACTCATACCGCGCTGTTTATTGTTAAGGGTGAATTTAAAGCAGCCTCTAGAGCCGAGATATCCCGGGAATAACTCTCGAGTACCTATTTTGACGAGTACCTACTTTTAGAGTATCGGTGTACGCCACTTATGCGCGGAAGATTCTACCGAGTTCATATTATATTTTAAGCTTCACTTGAAACTGATCATTCGATAGACTCGCGAAAGGGTTGTGGCGTTCGGTCGTTTTCCTTCCGGGAAAAACAATCGAGAATTAAAAAGAAAGAAAAGAAAGAGGAATTGTGGATTATTTTCCGTGGATTGTTAAATATGAACTTTTGTCGAAAGGTGCAGCAGAGTAAGGAACATCTGCCGAAGCTGTATTGCAGCAGCAGGGTGTTTGTATCTCGTGGCACGTTCCCCAGGCCAGTTTTCTTCCTCATTCGATATATGTAGCTCCTTCCTTTTCTCTTCCTTTATCCGACTCTCTCATCATCGGGAACACATGTTCGCCTAGATCGCACCTGGCCAAAGATTTCGGTGAAAAGAACGTCTCCTCGTCTTAGGTAGGTAGGTAGGGGTAGACGTAGTAAGATCGGTAAAAATAAACTAAAACCGGGCAGATGTTTCGGGAAGATAGTCCCCGCACCTGCATTTTGATTATTAGACTCGTGTACCCATACGGTGGCACATATTCGTCTAGAATTCTCGAATTATTAAGAATATTCTCAGATTTTTAAATTTCACAGGGATTATTACCTGGCCGGGAATATAGTTCCGATGAGAATCTCAATGCCGTGTCGATTAGCCTAACGATTATTTCCCCGAAGTAATTATCGCATCGTTGATAAAAATTATAATCATATCTAGAATCTCTTCGGTCCCTAGTTTAACACAACCGTCATAAAATTCTTAGCATAACTAGACCCATGGGTCAGGTAATCCTCTCATTGTAAATCGGGAGTAAAATCGTCCTTTAAAGGTTTAAATAGCCTCCTATAGTTTCCCTTTGAATAATAAAAAGGATCTTTCTTCCCTAGCTCGATTCAATTCCTCGTTTTCCATAATGTTTTCCTAGTATAGGCTTACCGTACTCAAAGAGCCAGGTATCAACCCGCGAGGTAGGTAACGCTCTTCGAGTTCATTATACATCAACTTCCTTTAACTTTTCATCAAAAAATGAAATTTTATCAAGAAACTCGTGTTAAAAATCTAATATTGTCTGTCTCGACGATTTCTGCTCCTCTTCTCGCGGAGAAAGAACACGTTTCGTTTACGATACCTACATAGATTCATTTCACTGTAAATTGTTATGGAATAAATATAAATTGAATATTTCTTCTTCATTCTGTCCTCTTCTATATGCATAACGCTGCTCGTTCTGTTATTTTATACTGTGCGACCATCTATGTATACGAGTGTGGCCATCAGGCATAAAAAACATCTGCCCAGTGTAGGTATAGCACGTGTCCAACACTTCGCCCCTTCCATGGCTCCTGGCTCTACCAGAGTGACTCATCACGTCGTGGCACACGCGCGAACGATAACCAGATGATGCTGGCGAGAACCACGAAGAAGAAGAAGAAGAAGGAGGGGGTGGAGAAATAAGAGGAGGGGAAGAAGAAGCCGCAAGGCACTCGACCCGACCCTTGAAAAAAAAAGCGGTTCGAGTTTTCAAGTCGTAAACGAAAATAGGCTAAAGGCTAAGATATTTATTAGTGAATTCGTAAACCGAAAAGAGCCAGTTTCCGGCTCTTGCGCAACGCAGCACATGTGTCATTCATTGACGATTTATGATCTGCGTTATTCCTGGATTCTGGAATCGAGGATTTCGCCGCATACTTTTCACTCACGACGAGCCACTTCCATCCACACTCGAGACGAGCCCTTAGACTATGTGACTTCAGGTTCTAGTGCCTCACCTGGCACTTGGACACGCGCGATGAGGAAAGCCTTCAGTAACCATCGTGTCGTGTGTCTTCTCGTGATATTCTTTCCCTTTAACCCGACGCAGTTAACATACAAGAATCGTCCCGTAGTCTTAGACGGATGCCAGTGGCGTAAAACGGATGCGGAAACAGCTGTCGCGTGTAGGTATTGGATCCTGTCTTCAACGCGGGGCGTAATCGTAAGATTTCGGAAATGATTTTCGACTTTAATAGACACGGGGCTATTTTGGGACTATAAATCTTTAAATCCATTCTAAGCACGATCTGGCCTTGATCCTTTCTCGAGATCAAAAAAACCTTCGAGTCACCCGACAATCCGGTCTCGAGGCGAAACCCGGTCCCATTTGTTTCTCGCAAAGACCCCTCGAGTTTCTTGAATTTCAACAATTTACCGTTTCGCGGATAGGAACGAGAACACGAATTATTTATACCTAGCCAGTTCTGTATACGGTAAACCGACTCGTATGTAGTTTTTGTATCAAACTCGACTCGGAACAGCTTCTTGACGTTGCGTGCCGCGGAGTTGATTAACACTGTATACTCCGGCTATGGTAATAAATCGACAAACATTAGATGGACGAAAAAACGTTTATAAATTAATAAATGCACGGGTTAAGAACCGGGCTAATAATCAGGAGCACTTCCCGCCCCATTCGACTTAACCGGAAAATCAAATCGTTTGATCTTTGTCGTCGAGAACACGTATGCGCGTACCTATACGTACTTTGCTCCACTGACACAGTTACACTGTTTACACACCGTATAAATCCCAGTCTATATAATCCTCGTCAACCCTCTATGCCGTTTCTCCGTACACGATTCAGTGAACAAACTAATTCATTGAACAAAGGATCCTCGTCCCGAACACGCGATGCGTCCGCGCCTTGTGCCACTTATGCGATTATTGCATCGACTCTGATCTGATCTGATGCTCCCACTGCTGAATAAATAACGAAGAAACTTGACCAAGGCCATCGAGGATCATCGGACAATCGGGATTTACGGAAGGAACGAACCGGATCGCGTTGATACCGCGAAACTACCGTTCGCTCGGGTCAGTGAGCGCGTCTACGGTCTGGCATCGAGTTTCTAGCTATTGATCGGACCTGTCAGACTCGGAGGAGTTTGAAAACATAAGCGTAAGTTTCCCACCGGTATTTCCCGTAATTGTAGTCCCGGAATATAGGCAAGCTGTGAACGAGGTGCGACCATATAGAATCGTTCCAGTTCTCGGTTTCCCCCATCGCCAAAGTCCAGTTACAGTTTTTCATTCGGGGACGGTGAAATTTGGACGGAAATAAGACAATGGTCGTAAGAAGAAGTAAACGATCGCGGGTGTATCCTGGATCGAAATCCCATCGGAATCTTGGTAAACGCGCAGAATAGCTCGCTGGTTATAATTATCACTGGAGCAATTAAGGCCCGTTGATTGCCATTAACAGCGGCCCGCGCGATGAGATATTATGTTCTTGCTTGAAATAATTTACTTAGCAAGCGTGAAGCTAAACCGTTTTATTAATACGATCATTATCGCTATACTAGTAATTACATACAGAAGTACCGAGCGAGAATTATAGTAGCTGGTCGATTTTTTCATCCCCCTCCTTATTATTCTTCTTCTACATCGTATGAATATCAGAGAGAAAAAATGATGGAAAAATGGAGATAAAAAACCAAAATAGGACGGCGAAGATACCCTCGCCCACCCAAAAACTTCGATGTCAACAACACCAGATGTGTTTTGGCTTATTCCGTTGTCTGAGTTTCGTCGCGACTTCAGTACCACTCGGTGTCTCGACTCCGCGCACCAGTAGCGAAGAACCTTTCATCGATCTATAGTATACATACAGTATATTTCCCCACTGAGTTTTAGCCGGCCTGTGATGCCGGATAATTGATCGTCCGTCCTGTTTCGACGCAGTGTACCTACGACCGCATGCGTTAGTCGAAATTGTGACTTCCGGTCAATCACTTCCGCCGAGAGTCAATGAGCGGGTATTTTTTTTGATATGTAGATACGTATTGTAACCAAGGCGAAGCATACTAGTCAGAGAGGGCAAAGATGCAGCAGCTGCATAGATAAAAACCAGTCGACGTATCGAAGCACATCATTTGAAAAGATTATAAACGTAAATGAATTTAGCACAGCATGGCGACTGGCCATATAAAGGCATAGACGTTATGTAATAAAGACTCGGCGATGGCGTATACACGTGAATAATTATGGCAAAGAGTGAACGTTGGAATCGCAGTCTCTGATCACCGGCTGGCACAGGCCAGTTTTAATCCAAGGTTTTTCTTTCACCGAGTTACCCTGAAACTCAGGGACGATGTGTATAGCTCTTACGGCGCTGCACTTATCGAAATTCATGCGCGAATAGAACCGTAATAACTTTAACTCAGAACTAAAATAAATGACGGACTAATTAACGTCCGAGTCTCATCCCTCGCCCCATTTCTTACTGCGGTATACCGTTTGCGCTTACGTAACGCGAAACCAACGAGCCATTATCAGACGATCTACGAGATTATTCTGAATTTTTTGGTAGCGAATTATGTTCAATGAATTCGTTTGTTACGTTAATACGTCATATTTCCGAGCTTCGCTTTGTCGATTGTCAGCATTGTTGCTAATTGGAATAATTAACTTATAAAGTAAGTACATAGGTGGAAGCCGGAGTCTCGTACCCTGCAGAGAGTGTGACGAATGCAGATACCATTTATGGATCGAGCTCTAGGTACCACGGTCTCGAACAGTTTGTTATTCAAGTCGATGCTTTGGCAGTAAGACACACATGTGTGTATGTAGCGACTTCTTTTTCTTCTTCGTCTTCGTTGACCAATAAAACAATACTAGACGTGTGTCTGTGCCGACCCCATGCATCCATCCACGCGAACACGCGAACCGTACTGCATACGCTAAGAACTTGTAACTGTATTTGATCATCCTACTATCTGCACGTTTCATATTCCGACCGCGCGATTCTTTCACCTATACCGTTTCAACTTCCGCGATATTTGATCCCTCTAGGGTTTTTCATAGAAAAACTGGATTACAAGCCACGGATTTATAATACCGATATAGAAATGATGAAAGGAAGAGATTTACGCTTGTATGTAGTTACTCCACGGACACATCTCTGTATCGTACTGACCACCTTTACCATTGCATGACGTTGTACAGTGGCAACGTCTTGCGTAATAGCGGCCATACTAATTGAGGTATAAATCGCCTGGCATATAGGATTATTGATCCTACGAGATCCACAGGCTTTATACAGTTTGTGGAACTACGCCGTTAATTATTGGCCAATAAGCGAGTTACGGTTATCCCTGACTCGATGAGGTCGTTCTAAAGTTTAGCTACCGTTAAGAGAGGTGGGTGTAGTCGTCCCACTGCTGTACACTTTATGGCGACAAAAGAAGTAAAAGAAAAAGAGGAAAAAAAGTAAAAGGGTGTAAAAAAAAGTACCGATGCATGAAGGCAGTGGGTGTAGAATATCCCAGCTGAAGTCTCGACCTTACGACCCTCTCCTGGACCGTAACTACCCTCGTGGTTCGCGAACTTTGATGGACTTTCGTAGTCCTGACCATTTGATGGTTGTACTGATGGTGGTTTTGCACTGCACTGCATCCTGGCGGTCTCCTTTCCCTTTGTTCCATAACCGTAACACCGAACATAATATTTGTATCCAACAGCGTTTTGACACTTGTTTTTTTAACTAGGCATAATCTGTATCACAATTTATCTTTGGATTCGTTCGATTCGGTCACGCCGCTTCTAATCAGCACCGTGGGATATTCATATCACAAAACGTTCTGTTTTCCAGTTTCTTTCTTTCTTTTTCTTTATTATTATTATCGCAGCGAGTGCACTCCCTCATTCGTTCATCGATGCGGACAGCGCGGGACTTCTCGTACTTCTGTTCTAAACTGAATACACGTTAGTTATACGTAGTTCTGTACAGTATATTATCAGGCTAATGGAAGGCTCTTGTCGCGCGTTATTTGTACTCGAAACTGGGTCAGCCCGAACGATTTCAAGTTGTCACTGTTCAGTCGAAGGCCAGTCAAGGTATGCCTATCGTGGCTCGGGTCAACCAGTGCCAATTCACGCTTTCGAAACCAAAACGCGATTATCGCCTTTCGATGATTCACCTGCATCCTTGTCAGGACCTTGAAAAAGGGCGATAATATCCCCCTACCTTTTTTCCACGCACCGAAAACCGCATAATCGCACACATTCGCACGCATTCGCACGCCTCTATTTCCACACCGCGCGCAATACTTGACCGATTAAAACGGCGCTCGTACAAGATCACAACATGACACTGTCCGCCACACACTCACAGCAGTTTATTACGGACTTTTGCAAGGCTCGGTCAGCCGGACTGAACGAGCGAGAAACCGAGGAGAGAGGGAGAGCCCGAATGAGCGTTTCGAGTGGGGAGAGGCCAGCTCTGCTCCCACTATCGACAGAAGTTGGGTTCCTACTATATCCCATTAATTTCTTTCAATTTGTCCTTCAACTTGGCACAGATCATCTCCCGCGTTTATAAATAACCTTTTCAGTTTTTCCAACAAAAAATAAATGAATAAAGAAATAAATAAACTAGGGATTTCGCGCTGGATATTATCTCTCGTCGGACTGACCGCGACGTTGACCTCGATAAATGAAATGTGACGAATATTCCCTGCGCGACGCGATGCACTGATAAAAATATAGGGACTTGCCTAAGGTACCGAGGGAGCGAAATTACAGCCGAAGAAAAACTAATTCACGAAGCCAAAGCGGGCAGGGAACGGTTTCGGTCGATGGACTGACCTCGCGTATTATACACCGCTGTTAGAATTCGCTTCGGACTAGTTATACCGATGAACGAGTGTCCTTCGAGGCCCGAAGACTGATCTGCTGGAAATTGAGCTTCTGGAAAAGGAGTCTTCGACAAGCTGAGAACCGCTTGACCCAGTAATCCGTGAATAGAAACTACTAGACTCGTAGCTGCATCAGCGCGGGGAGTTTCCCGGGCGGAAAAAATTGCAGAAAATTGGCAATGCAGTCCGGAGACTTGGTTGTGAAAAATTCTTGAATGAAAGAGGCCGGAAGTTTGTCTATTTTCACGAATTTCTATCCACCACGCGATTTAGAATGACTCTTGACCCGCCTTTCCTTTCCCTCGTGTGCGACAACGGATCACGAACTTGTCCCAAATAGCCAGCTACGCGGTGGCATAAGGTGAATTTAATTGAAGTATAAAGCCTCGGTGTTTGGACGGGGTGGGGTTGTATCGTGGTTTAAAAATTCTCCAAGTTAAAATTCACCGCACGAATTGAGCGCCAGTCTATTGTTCCCGATTTGGAACAATCGATATTATTTTCTATCCGTATAGTTGCTGGGGAGGCGTACCCCCTACTTCCGTACGAAATTAGATCGTTAAGGTGTTTTACTGCATGAAACGGTGAGTCGGAATCGGGGTCAGGCAAGGAAGACGTTTGATTAGGACAGTCCGTGCATAGCGAGAAACTAGCGATAACTAATTCCGGGATTAAAAGAAAACTGATAGTGAAAGAAAAAAAGAATCCAAGAAATTAGGCTAAAACCTGCGCCTATAATTATACTCTCTAATTTCCACAAGCCGCGAAATTTGATGAAGACGAATGTACGACGTGTTGTGCATGTATATCGCAGGCAAGAATCACCGCCTCGTGCAGTAATGCTAATAAAGATACTAATTTTAGTAGATACTTGATACGGCGAGTCTCAGTGGGCAGTTTAAAATCGCCCACGCCGTTGCCGCATAGGCTAACGGATTATTTAGAAATCCTCTCATTATATACGCACATCCTGGATTGATATAAATAATCCGACACGCATGTACGTCATCGATATTGATAAAAGCGAGTCGCATGTAGATAATCCGAACAACACGAGAGAATATTCGAATTAGCTGATCCAGGCGAGTTTTTTTTTTTGAAAAGCGGAGTGGAGACCGGCGCGTTTCCTTCCTTTTAAAACTCTTGCATACAAATGTCGTTTACAGCTATAGCTAAAGTCCATACTGTGTCAAAGAACCGCTTCAATGTTTTAAACCGTATTTGTTATGCTGGTCGTATGTGGGACGCGGTTGATAGCAAAGAAGAAGTCAGTATGGTGTTTGAACTCGAAAGAGGCCTTCGGGCCGTCGTTTATCTGGGATTTGACTGGATTTGAAAATTCTTATTGATTCTTCGCGATTCCTTAAGCTCGTAAAGATGAAACTGCATAAGAGACGATCGATGTGCGAGAATTAATCTCTATACGTACGGGCTGTACGTGTGTGGGTTTGCCTACGCCTATAACCATGTTGGAAAAGTAAAAGTTTACAATCTAGTGAAAGTTAACAACTAGTTAGACAGAGGCTAAGGCCCACAGTCGCCAGAGTCTTCCTCCTCGCGAACTGGCACGTGATCTCTTATGCTTGTCTTCCGTTTCTTTCCCCTTCTCAATGCGGGTTTACGGGAAAACTGTCAAACGCCAGAAAATCGACAAAAACAAGAAGCGAGAAAAAAAAAAAAACTACGGTCCAATTCACACTAGCTAAAATAAAACCGCGATTTCCGAAAATAAATTATAATAAATACATAAGTTTTTACTTATGTTTTGTTTTTCTTCAACTTTTATATTTTTTCAACACTTTTCTGTGCATCGTTCATCGACAACGTTAACTGTACCTATACGACGGACGATTTACATACATGCATGAGGTCTCGTTTTAATTACACACTGTTATGTGTCTACATCCGTAATCCCGCTGCAATGATCCTCGAATTTGTATTATACACGCTCTTTCTATACTGTATATAGATATATAATGATAGATAATCACCTGCGATGCCGGTTTTATTTGCTACACAAGTATATAGTACGTGAATGTATCGAGTTATATCTGTACATCGTACTCGCTCTATTATACGCGTTATGAAATGCTAAATAATGAATAGAAGGAACAAACATTGTACCTACGTAATGCATCTACCTACAATACAGCAACGATAACGCGGTTCACGCTTGACGTCAGATACGATATACGATACATCAAAAAACAAATAAGGAAGCTTAGAAGCTAGAAATTATCGAAAGTCGTTAAACATCCGCCTGAATAAGTGTTCGAAAAAAAGTTAATAAGATATAAAATCATCTTTCGGAATTTCCATAGATATTTTTCGAAAGTGTATTCGAACGGGTGTTAATACCGACTGGTAAATCCGCGGCGCAAACCAGTCGACGTGACGTTGAATTGCGGATTTGTATTTTTACCCATTTCTCCGAAAAAAAACGTTATAAAAGAAAAAAAAAAACATTTTTCTTTCTACCCGAGAGAAAGTCCGACCTAGGTTTATCTACCGTTGAACTTGCCTGTCGCGAGAGAGTGGCACCAATTAACACTGTGAACCTTGTCTGAATCGACCTTACATTACGCGTGTGTTATATGTACTAACTGGTCGCATTTGGCGGTGGATAATCGCGTTTTTATTTATCAGACGATGACTCAGGCGAGCAGCTGTTCCATCATCATTGACAGAGGTCCGAATCGTCGAGTAAATTCGAAGACTAAAGAAAAAGCCCCGTTCAAACCGAGTCTAATCATTTCCAATGACATTATCTACCGTTATCCCTACGTTGCAGCTGTGACACGCGCGGATTTAGAATCCACAATCCCGAGCATGAAACTCTCTTTGCATAACTATAACGAGAAAGTTATCCCCGTGGCTCGGGCCTTTTTGCCCGACTTTCAACGCCGGGATATCGATGCAGAAAACAAAGCGAACGGATTCGGATTAGGAAAACGAAAGTCTCATTGGCACTGGTCGAACTTTGCTCCGCGTTATCAGCTCTGACCACTTATGATGTCTCACTGTTCACGCGACACTTGAACTTTAACACTTAATCTGAAACGTGGACACCAGCAGCTCCGCTGGCCGCCAGCCTTTGATGGTTTAAGCATGACTGGATTCCCTGGTGTTGGTCGGTCCCACTACCTTCATTCCGTAATCCACGTTCAAGTCCCCTTCTCCTTTCGGCCAGACACACTGTGTGCTGTTTTCGCTCCACTGTCCCGCAGACGCGACTAGCCGAGGTATGGATAAGTGTTAACCGCTAGTGCATAGTGGCGCAGGTTTCGCTGATTTTTCCACTCAGCCACTTTGGCTAATTGCGCGATACGCGTCTCGGTCTTTCGGCGCTTATTTTGCCTCCGGGAAAGACTAGACTGTCCGGGGTTGTCGATTTTCGCTATTTTCTTCCCCACTTTGACAAGAGCGAGCCAGAGTTTTGTCAGGATTAGCTATACATATATGCACGGAAATTATTTTACGCCGCGGTATCTGTACGCGGAGATAAGTTGCGGTTGTTCTTTTAGAGTCTAGTTTTTAAAATAGATTTTAAACCAGAGATTCGTGGATCGGGGGACGAACGATCGTGCGCGTGCAGCAGCTCGCTTCTTATATATATTCTTCGACGAATAATTTTAGGGATAAAGAGAAAAACTTGGACGCTATCCAAAATCGCGTTTATACTTTGCTTGTACGTACATACATACATAAGCGAGTTGCCACGGAGGCTGGTAGTTCACACGGTCTTTTCTAGGCCTTTAGAAATTCGTTATATATTTTTTTTTATGTCCCTCTCATTATTTCCTCGCTTTGATAGTTTTCTATCATTGTTTATATTCTATAAGCGAAAAATAATTAATCCTTGGGTCTCGAGTTCCCGTCAATGTCAGTCGCGCCGCTCAACCGCATCATTTCATTTCCTAAATCCGATGGCCGTAGAATCCGTCGATAATTTGATTTGACGGTTTGGGGAAGAGAAAGGAAATTATTAGCCTATCCTCGTTAATCGAGTATAAAATATTGCTTTAAAAAAGTTTTTACCTAAAAGCTTCGCGTCTTATTTTCAGGCATCGTACTGTGCGACGCTTCTCGGCAGATTTTTTCATATATTGAGTAAAATCAATATTAATTCAGCAGTGGCGCTTTGCGTCGGTTTGCCTCGCCTTATGCTAAGCTATGGCCGAAGCAATTGTATGTTTCTTAAAGGTGTTAACGTAATATTACTGTTTCGTGTCTTTTTTATTTTTATTTTTTTATTATTTCGTTAGTCAAGGATGTCATAAAGCGATGTGAGAAACTTTTTTTTAACATCTGCAATTAGCAGTAGGAAAATCGGCCGACCTCGTTCCATAGTAATTTCATTTCACACACAATCGAGTATAGTTATACAGATTCGAATGAATACAAGGATCTAGATAAAGCCGATATAGATCAGAGGCGAAAAATAAATCCGCGAAAAAAAAAAAACTAGGAAAGAGGAATAATAAGGATAGAAGAAATTGGTATAAAAACGTGGAAAGATTTGGTCAGCTTTCTAGTTACACCGAGTACAGTTACGTATTTAGAGCAAGATTTAATGTTAAAAAAAATAATAAAAATAACTAGTTCATATCTCGGAATAAAACGTTTCACTGCATAATAGCTAAAACTATACGGATTATTTTATTTCTTTACTTATTTATCCGCGGGTTTCATAAAAATTCCAAAAAATTTCATCCCAACGTTTTTTCGAGAACTGATATCCCGACACAAATCTCATCCCGGCTAATACGGGATTGAAAATAGACTACTATCAGACTCGAACCGTTAGTTGCTTGGCTTAATGTGCTGCTTGTATAGTAGCCAAGGATCTGATGGCGGGTAAAAAATATGGATATAACCTTACAGATTTACAACGAACTGTTTATATATGGACACGGGACCGCGTGTCCTTGCGGTCACAGGAGACGGATAATATTAATTATAAACATCACCGCGAACACCGAGGGATAATTATACTAGAAATAATTAATTTCCGAGTTTTTTCGCAAATTTTTTGACTTCTTTTTTTTTTTATTAAATATTCTAACGGTAGATTACTGCAGTATAATTAGATATATATTGGAAAAAGATGGGATACACTTTCATAAGAGAATTAATAAAATAATAAAAAAATCACGTGTGGTTTACGAGGCACGAATAACACATAACTTTAGCGATTTAGTTAGGTATAAGTTTGTACGTAGATATAATTGGCTCGCTTACTGATCGAGTCTTGAAAATCTGACGTTAAGGATAATGTTTGAATAGAGTTTGAAACGGGCGAAGGAAGTAGTTGAAATTTTATCTTCCTTTTACGTACAGTTATCCTGTGGTATTAAATTGGCAAAAAAATTCTGGCTAATATACAGACAGCTATTAGTCCGGAGAGGATGATGATACGCATCCCAAAAACCCGCGAACCGAATCGAATTCTAATAAAACTCATCAATGTTAGGTATATTAGACCGCACGTTATTTACGGTATAAAAGGGAATTAAGAATCGATTCTTTCGCTCGTTATTATTATCCCACGAATTAACGGAGATTTAATAATTACGAAATGTATAATTAACAAAAATATTCCCGTATTCAATTACCACAAAGTATTTTCTGAATCAAAGTCTAACCGGTCTCATCCGCCTAATAGCGTGTCGTCGAACAGTTAAAGTCGAAAAATGATTTTTCTTAAAAATGTAGAAAAAATACTTTCCAACGTACGTTTCTTATTTTTCTTACTTATCACCGTGAAAGTAATTATCGGAAATTAGCCAGAGTATTTTCTCCGCTATCTAAGTCGCCTTGCTTGATTCTGTGTCGGACGATAATCGCGCGAAGGTGTGAAAATAAAAAGTATGTATATATCTAATAGCTATTTCTTAAGTTACTTTTTGCATCCCATGCCGGCGGAACGCGAACGGTTGTATACTCGTGACGTAACGTTGAATAACGTAACGTAACGTAACGTAACGTAAGTTAGCTTGACTTAACGCAGCGTCACATCGCCACGGGCTTCGCTCACTCAGCTCCGTTACCTAACTAAGAAACGAACAGGGATCCTTCATTTTCAAGCCCGCGATATAATGATGATTGGAAATAATTGAGAGGAAGTTCCTGACTCTTACACATACCTCGGACATAATTTTGCGAATGAAAGAGAGTCGCCATTATATGCGACAGGAATTCTGAATAATGGAAAGTTTTACATCCCCAGCTGATTTGTACGAGAGGCAATTTCACACGGTTTAAACCCGACAATGCACTTAAAATACTCGTGTATCTATCGACTCGTGGAGATTATTTGTGGATTCGGAAAATCGACGAGTCTTTCGGACTTTGGTAACAGCAGTATTTAAATACTCGCAGATCGGTTAGAATGTGAATAATTTATGGAAAAACGGGGAAAAAAAGGAAAACAAGAACAGGATTCGAAAAAAAAACGAAAAGGAAATGAGAAAATGGGGTTGAAACATGGGGATCAAAACGTCACTGGCAGACCTTTGCCGAAAGCCCGGGCTCACCCATCTCGTTCTACGTATAAAATAATGTCAAAAATTTAACAGATGTTGAACAACGCTGAGGTGGGGGTTGGGTAAAAAGACGAGAAAAATTGGGGAGACGGCTTTAATTATCCGAGAGGATTTACCTAATCAAAATTTTTCTCAGGCCCAACTCTTTCTCTATTTCTCCCTAAGACATTTTTATTACACCGGAACTATGAAGTAGAACAGTCGCGTGAATTATGCGAAATCTGATATGAATTCGTGGGTATAATTTACGCCTGAGAATACGGCAACACAACTCGCGCCTATGCAGCCTCGGCTCGGTTCTATCGGGCGCTAAGATTTCTCATAGATTCATACGCGATATTATCACACAAAGTGTCGATTCACGTTGGGTTAGAAAATCCGAAAAAAATAGTAATCAACGAAATAACTAATTTCAGGCTTCATTCACGTATTCCTGGCGTTGTTAGGGGGTGGTTTGAACATCATTAGAGAATAAAAGAATCCGGAGAATTCCACGCGGGGTAGATACATATACATTTAAACCAGTTAAACCCGTTCCCTCTCTCTTATTCTGCGTATATATCTTAAAGGCTAAAAATACCTTCGAGTGAGAGCAACGGCAGTCGAGAAGTGACGGAGTACCTGGCGTTAATAACAATAGAATCAAAGGACGAATGCGAGTCGCAGGAATTAAGCTCACCTGAAACAGATAAAACGAGAAAAGCATGAGATCCCAGTCTCCCAAGGGTCCTTTCAGCCTTATCACACATATACCGATTAGTCTAAGGATTGCTCTGCTCTGTCCAGGACTCGAGAGGCGGTTGTTTATTCCTACTTCGTTATTTTTCGTTGAAAAGTATCATTTGAAAATATATATTTTTTTTTTATTCTGAATTGAAATATTTTTTTTGGTTCTTTGTTTCTCTACCTATAACCGTCCCGTCGACACCAAGCGACCATGAAGCACATTTTGACGGTTTTGAACACCCAAACTACTCGGCACTGATTTTCGCACATCGATGTACCCCGCTGCACTGTGTGTATGAAATACGGAAAAGCCAACGAAACAACATGAATGAAATAATAAGTGGAAAAACGTCACGACGCCACGACAGCCTATCCTTGCTTCGATACTATACGCGCCGGAATATCGATCATATTTAACACACAAGATCAGACAAGCGAATACAAATTAGTCCAGCTATCTTATCTCGGATCGTGAATCGCGATAAGCGACTTTCAGCGCTGAAAACATCAAACTGTGGAACGGCGAGGAAATCTTGTCGCTGACCAGTTGGTGGCGATTCAAAAGTCTGCGGTTTAAATTTCTCACGCGGTAAAAAAGTGGCCAGTTTTAAAAAAGAATTTTCATTTTCATCATTAATATAATTACTATAATTTTTGTTACAGATATTGGGGAGGCTGCAGCTATTTTTTAATTTGATGAATCGTATGATATAATCGCTGAAATGATATATTATTATTTACAGCCTGCGGCAGAGCTCGTTAGGATCGGCTTGATTAGAAATTTGAATTAGTTAAAGAAGTCGAATTCTCGGGGTATAATTTTCGAATTTTTCAAAAATCGTCGACGCCGTCTCGCCCGGTGTGTATCTATAACCTTCGCACTGCGCTGGGCGTTTCTATACGATAAGACACAGACACAGACACCGGCGGGGAATAATAAAAGGCGTTTATCGCGTTTCCACAATTGAAAGAAAAAAAATGCCTAATCATTCGCGACTCATTACGCGTTAAATACGTAGGTATAGAATAACAACAGCGTGACTGACACCGCCAGTCGCATTGCCGATCTTCCGCACATATACGCCCCTGACAAAATTCTGAATAATAAATGCGATAAAAGATTCTCTTCAATTTCTGTTATTTCTCTTATGTTTTTTTGTTATTTCGTTCTTTTTTACACAAATCCGTAAACATGTTTGTCGCTTTTATGTATGTACAGGTATAGCGTGCGGACGGCGTTGAATAAACAAAAGGCGAACGAAATTCATATATTCCGTTCGATGATTCATAGTCAACGATGTATAATTCTTTGACCCCGAATTTCAGCTGTGTTTATAAATAATTTCAATCAAACGCTGTAACGATGATTAATTATATAATTATAATCGAGAAATAATAATCAAATCAATCACTTATCTAGAATATTAACGCTAATCTAACTTCCGGTAGAAGAAGAAGAATAAAAAAAAAAAAAGAATCATTTTTCTCAAAGCTTTACACGCTACTTTTTCATTCCCTATCAAACATCGGCCAAGTCTTATCGAAAAAAGCTACACGCATTTAACTACATAATATATGAATCAGCTATCGATTGTCAAGAGACAGAGACGCGCCGCGACGCCCTGGGAAATCGAATTTCAGCGCCTGCCGACTGCAGCCTGCTCGGCGTCGCGGCATTGCGAATTGCATGTGCCAATGGCGTAGGGAATTCCGCTTTGACCGTATAGCAGAGGAATTCAGCCGCGACTTTGGGATCAATGGATCCTATTTCTCTGTTTCTGGTTTCTATTTATCCGCGAAATTTTTATATAGTGGTAAAAAAATTAAATAAACTGACGATATTAGGGCTAATATAAACGACCGGAGTGTCCCTCCGCCACTGGGAATGCAGCTGGCGTTTTACCCCATATAAATTGCCTGCTGGTTTATACTCGACGGAGTATACTGGCTGGCATGGGACTCGTGGTGAATCTAGCCTTCCCTTTCCGTATATCTCTCCCTTTTTATCCAAGGCGGCAGCACCATGGGCCGCGAACTACAATCCCTTGGCAGAATATCTGCCCCATCCACCCCGTGCACCGATCAATATAACCCCATGGAGCACTGTTCGCGTATGGTATAGACGCTAGATGCGGATTAGCCGATCAGGATTGGTCTGATTATTTTCAAAATTAGAACCAAAAGCCGAATCTTCTCCCCTCACTTTCGAATATTTGATCTCCAACGTGTACGGAGGTAGTAAATACCGGGCATAAACTTAATCCAGTTATATTTAGCCCGACGTCGATATTGATTGGCGTATTATAAAAAGACCTCGAGCGTTAAACCAGAGGAAGCGAAAGAAGAAAGAAGTACATGGGCGCGGGGTGGAACTGGCTCGTATATTCTCACCAACTTATATTCCCAAGTTCAAAGAGCTCCCGGAGTTCACGATAGGTAATGGCTATAAGTGGACGCGTGCATGTTCCTCGCACTGCATTGCATTGCATTGCGTAGCGTTGCGTGTGGTAACGCCCTCGCTCACTGCATACGTTTATATCGGTGCTGTCGCTGCATATGTGCGCAACTGTTCTCATACACGACTCTCTCTTTCTTTTTTTCTCATTTTTTCCCCTCTCTCTATCTCTCTCTAACTTTATTTCATCGTGAGTCATTCCCCTCTAATTGCAGCCCTGCCATCACGTGGCTAGTGGATCAGAGTTCGGGGGCTAGGTGTCTAGATGAATCAGAATCGCTGGGGCGAGGGTGCAGTAGCTTTCGTAAATCGATACGTCAAACATAACGTTAACCAAAACTTGGACCTCGCTTCCCCGCCATTAGAGAATGAAGTAAATTCATACAGCTATACGATTTCTGCAAGCAAATTCTTTCATACCTCGTTCAATCGCGTCAAATTTCTCTTTCGTGACTTACGAACGAACTTTCAAGATAAGAGATAAGATCTTCGGCTTGTTATATCGATAATAAATTCCTTGGCAATGAGGTGTATCGGCATTGATATTTCGACAACGATTACCATCCCCGTTATTATCCCGATATAATTTGACACAGCGCGTGACTAGCTGTCTAGGGTGCAATAAAATTCATCACCCTAACGTATACGAGACTGCACCCAGGACTGACCACAGCGAAAAATCGATACCTACTTTCGGCAGTGTCGAAGCTATAAACGCACTACTTATTCGGAGGACGAAAATATCCGATTTTGTTCAAATTTTCGATACATACGATACAAAATCGGGCGTTTACTACTTCGTATCTTGTATTTGTATTGCAGCAAACGGTAGCGTCCACAAAGGCTATCTAGCCATGACACACTGTGGGCGTTTTCGCATAGATAAGCAATATTTCGCTCGGATTTCATTCTATCAAAGAAATTAATACTGGCCATGGAATAACTGATATTATTCACGGCGAAAATCGTTTCTTTAATTTCTTCTAATTTCCAAACGAGTCTACAGGCACGTTATATCCACGCGGTATTTTTACTCTCTCTCTCTCTTGATTTTTTTTTATAGTATAAGAAGCGGTTTGCCCACGCTGAATTGTTTGTAGGTTAAAGTGAACCCACGCTTGTGAACCGCGCGGCGACGCCATCTTTTTATAAATCTTTACATCGTGTATAGATACCCACGCGATGAGGATCAACCGTTCTGAACTACCGCAGGATTTTAATCCTGAGAACCTCTCGACGGAGTCCAGATGCCAAGATTCCATTAATCGTTCGTGTTTCTCGTCTTATTTAATTTAGAAATTAATTTCGATAGCTAACGGCGCCGGTCTTGCATCCGCAGCGAATAAATTCGGGGTCCTTGAGCATAAGACGTATAGCCATTCGTATGCGTGGTGGATCGCGTTTTTATTGTACCAAAGAGCCATTGTCGGTATTGGCGTAGTTTAGTCAATGACAGTGTCGAAGGTGACGGCATTGAGCAGGGAACATCGATCGTATAGTTTGTAATCCAATAGTTTCAGCTCACATGTACGTATGTACATACGTGTAATTATTATGGGCGAAGAAATTGACCGTTAGACTTATGCAGTAGCGGGGAATATAGCATCTAGTTAGAATCACGGAGCCTTGAACTACTAGCTAACGACTAACTATATATCCAACGTAGGTATGAGAGTAAATATGTATATAAGTATAAGCATGAAAGCTGATGAACACATAATGTATATCCGAGAGCGAGTATGTATACGTTGTATAAATTAATTACTGACGCAACTAGCCGTTGCAAAGATCATTAAAAGTGCCAAGATCATGAAGAATATCTCGGAGATTTGTATAGATATATTAATTTAATGAAGAAGTAGTCAAGTTATCGTTGTTGTTATTATTATTATATATGATATATTGAACGGCGAAATATTTTCTCACTTATTTTATATAACATCATTTTTCTTTTTATTAAACAAACTGACCTCACGTTTGTAATTTCTCCTCTTGAAGAACTGTATACATACGTATAGGTAGATAGATATGCGAAGTATATATAAGTATACCTAATGTATTATAGTTATCCTTTTTTTTTTTCTTTGATTCTTTAATCTTCATATATTTTAAATAAATGAACAGATAAAGATAAATAAATATGTTAATATCAGTTGAAGTAAATTTAATCCAAAATTCTGTATATTTATTCAACCTCACGTTTTACCGTATTCACGCGTATGTCAGAAATTTTAATCAATGTCATTACAAAATTATCAAAAATAATTAAGAAAAAAAAAACGAGAATAAAAAGGAAAGAAGAACTATTTTTTAATTATTCCGTTTTTCATTGTTATTATAAGTTTCTTTTTTTTTATACACGTGCGACACCGTGATTCCCGCGTGACGTCACTATATACTACCGAACACTTTTCTTTTTCTTCCTCCCCCTTCTTCTTTTACTTTTTTTTTCTCTCCGACGCGTGGGTTTTGTTTTTTTTTTCGTTTATCTTTCTTCTTCTTCTTCTTCCCTTTATTTCATGTTTTTTCTTTTTTCGAATTTCTTCTTTCTCTCTCTTTTCTTTTTTTCGCGATGCACGGTCAATGAAAGACCCGACGAACAATCGTTAGACAGAACTACTGCTGGGCTGCTTCGCGGCGGTCGCGGTGGGGACAACGGCGTCTCGACGCCCGGCGTCATCGCTACCCCATCGGCGTCTGCGCTCTAGTTCTCTTTCCTTCTTCCCTATGCTTTATATACAATATACATATACGTATATATATGTATTTCTGCACAGTTCTCTGGGTTATCATCTATACTGTGTACATAATATAAATTATTCTATCGTCTATCGTATCGTATGTGCCTATTTGAAAATTTCTAATCCTCATCGAATAAGAAGTGGCTGCAGGGGATAGACAATATGTTTTATTATATTCTGTCAATTTCCATGAAAAAATACTATTTGAAACTATTCGAGGAATATGGAAGATTCGAGGTTTTCATTTTTTTCTTCTTCTCTCTCAGAAACATAAACGGTTCGTAAATAAAATAAGTAGGCATACGGTTTTATAAACGGAGGCGAATATCTGTACGACGGTAATTAATTATTCGCAAGACGGTTTGCAGCAAAACTCTGCCCACTGCGGGGGGTGAACGAGTTTTGCCAAGCGTAGGGTATATATATGTATATATAACCGTAGCGCGGAATTCTCACTGCAAACTGCGGATAATTTAATATATCCTCAACCCCCACTTCCACCCCTGTAACAGGGGTCAAGTTTCTAATTAAAATTTGAATGGCAAAAATAAAAAATGAAATAAAAAAAAAAAAACGAAATAACATTTTTGTTTTTAAATATATTTAAAAACCTGTATATATACCATAAGAACGAATTGAATGTTGAATTGTAAGAAATATAAAAGGGTATATATTCAAAGGGAAAATATAGTTAATATACCATCTGAGCTACTACGATGTATGTAGAGTATAAGAATCTTTGTAACGTGATAATTAAGACTCGAACGCAACGTCTTCACGGTCAACGACAGTAATTGCCCGTTGACGTGAGTTAGAGAGCTCCCTGTTTACTACTACAAGGTGAATAACCCCGCGGGAAAATAGTGTCCAAGATAAACACCACGATCCCCTCAATTTTATTCCGAAAGATCTTGGATTAGACAATTTTTCGGGAATTTCATTATAAAGCTAATAGTTTTACATTCTCCTTGAAGCAAGCGATTATAGTCTCGGTTAATATTTGCCCAGAAATGAAATAACGAGACGCAGAAGAAAGACAAACAAAAAAAAATGAAAATGAAAATGAAAAAATAGAAAAGAAAAGGAATGAGAAGAACAGAGATGAACAGATTTTGTTAAAAATATATATATACAGGGGAGAGTAAGCCAATTCGTCAAAAATAGACGTTGTCAGAGCACCTGTCAAAAAATTCGTGGTGTCTTTTTTTGGCGCGTGAAAAAAAAATTCTTTTAGCCGCTTTGTATTTCGTCTTTTGGTTCTGATGGTATATATGGAACGAAGTTTTTCGCAGAAGCAAAATAAATGTCCTTTTTTTCTTTCTTTCGTTTTGAACTAATATACTAGTTATATATTTGTGTTTTGTCTATTATTTTAGATATATACCGATGACGCAACGATGCAGTTCTTTTTCTCTTCTTCTTCTTTTTTTTTTTTATGTACTTCGTAATACCCGAGAGATTTCTTGGAGATGAGGAGAGAAAAAAAATGGAGAAAAATAGAAGAATACCAACACCCTCAGACGCCTCTCATATATACCCAGTAGCTATTTAAACAAAAGCAAACAACCCCAAGGAACGCGTAAGAAGAAGAAGTAGAAGAAGAGGAGACGTAAGGCTCTTTGCGATGGTCCAACAGAGTTTGAGATATATTTAGAAAGCTCAGTTGAACTACGCGAGCTCGAGTCCAACTCAGATGTATACTTATATATATATGCATCTGCAGCAGAAAAATCAAAGGAAAAAAAAAAGAAGAAGAAGAAGAAGAAGAAAAGGAGAGAATCACTTCAAAAGTGAAGGATTTTTTATTTTATTTTATTTTATTTTGAAAGAAACGCAGTGGATTACGATCTGGCAGACGATAGATAATAACAAAGAAGTAGAAAAAGAAGCAAAGAAAAAAGAAAAATCCCCAACGAATTCGCACATCCGTTTTAGTCACGTGACTCACGCAGCAAAGGATATAGGAGGCAATTTATATTCGCGGTCGAAAAGCGGTAGGTGAATGTGTGTGTGTCTCGGTTCGAGGTAGGCCGTATAACCTTTTACTTCAATTAAATAATTCGCAGAATTTTAGCCGCGAGGTAAACAGCTAGTAACGCTTTAGGGAAACGGAGGAAACAGAACGGGGGGAATTGGAATTCGTTCGTTTGAAACGAGGCATGGCTTGAATGTGATGAGAATGAGCGTTCAATCGAAAGAGGGAAGAAAGCTGGCTAGCTGTTACTTCTTTCTTTTTCCATCATCCCTTATTTTTCGCCTCCTCTTTCTTCCAGGTATATAAAGAAAAATTCACAGCGCTTCGAATCCCCGTGGGTAAAGGGCGATTTTTCCTTCCCAGAACTCGACGGAATAACTATACGCTTTTTCAACAATTTTGGCATAGGTTTGTCGCGGAGATTTCGAATTTACAGAAACGCCCAAGCCCCGAGGATCGAGATTCAGCGATTTTTCAGAAGCTCTAATTTCCATCGAGCAACGAACACGCGGCTTACTTACTCACTCGCTACACCGTAAGCAGCGAGAACCATGTAACGAGGTTAACTGCAGATGGAAATTTAGCCTTGCCATCCATAAACGGTGGCAAATGGTATACAGAGTTTACGTACTTGAGCAAGACTACAGTTGGCGATTTTAATCGAGTAGAAAGAATTTTTACTACGGGGTAAAATTACCGGAGATAATTAAACGAACGATCTCGTATCTTGGGTATATATACAGGGTGACTTTTCTCCAGGGTCTTATATGGGCGGAGTTTCAAAATTCTATATACTAGTCTGATTATAGAGCGGATTTTAACCTCGTCTCGAAATTTCTTTACGTTCGAAGTTTACGAGTATTAGTAGAAGAAGGCGGAGACATATGAGACCCCGGAGAAAACTCACCCTGTATATATAATGTATATAACGAGAGTTGAATCCCAAGCTGTAAAAATCTTGACCTAAAACCGTGCCGTTTCATTCCATTCCATAAAACTAAACTAAAATAAAGCCGCGAGTAAAATGATAAATGAGATTGTTTAAACGGTCGAATAATCTACTTAGGATTTAATTGGTCTTAATTGGTGAGACGATGCTTGGTATAAAGAATGATCAACGACGCGTGCCGTAGGACTAGTTCTTTTTTTTCTTTCACCGTCTCATCTTTCTTAATCCTTTCACATTTTGTGGCAAATAAAAAGGAGACCCAAGAATAATTTCGCTCTCAATTAAAAGAATGAGAAAGAAAATCTGCCCCTCGTTTTTGAACACACACACGATACATCTGTCTCATGTTCGCACCGAGACACGGGGAGGGTCAGCGGACTTCCAGAAACTCATCTCAAGTCCCCATTGTCCTTCTGCTTCTACTACGTCATGCGGTACGCAGATGTGACATAAAATCTGCGTAATTTTCAGGATTCTTTCGGCAATGATTTCGGGAGTTCTACAACTACACGAGTGATTTATGCGACACGAGTCTCCGACCGCTATTCTCCTCCTTTTTTTCTCTTCTCATTTCAGATTTGCGATTAGCGATGGTCACCGCGGCAGGCCTTGACCACCGTGAGGTTAAACGTGTTTCGGTTTTTCTTGGTATGTAATTTATGACCCTGACCTCGACAGCTGACCGTTTAGCACGAGGTTCGCCGGTCCTTCAAAGCCGCGGGACTCAACCAAGTCGAGAATTTGTTTAATTAATTAAATTCGGGTTAAATTATGGAACCGCCATGCTGCTTTTTACACGCGAACTTCCCGTTCCGTCAATCACACGGAGTGACTGCGGACTCGGTTAACGCGACCTTGGCTTGCCGAATGCGGCAAATCGACCCGAGGGAGAGCCTCTCCTTCTTTTCATGATTCCGAAACATGGAATGAAAGAGAAAAGAAAGAATTCGCAGAGAAAGAACGAGAACGCTTAATGTTTTCGTTAAAAGTGCCAAGAATTTTCTTCAGGGTTGTTCTCATCCCGCTAAGGGTCAACGCGTCGATTTCCCTCAGTTTAACACATCACATCGGTGTCTTGGCAGCGATGCAGGAATCCGGAGAATCTCGCATACCAAAATAACCGAATTTCAAATTCTTGACGTGTCAAGTCGCAGCCGCCCTTGATCTGATTCGAAATTAATTTCGCCATTCATCTCTCTCTCTCACTCTCTTTCTCCGCAGTGCTAAAGTGCACAAAAATCTTTCAATATACTTTCAGCACAGCCAAATTTCACAAGTCGGTCGCCTAAATGATCGACAGGATTTCAGAGCTTTTCCATCTCAATACGATCAATTCCACCCCTTATTGGTTTCCATTCGATCGATACAGCCCCAGTTATTGAACCCTGAATTTCTAATCTCTCCTCAAGTTTCTCAAATCGACTGTGTACAGCAAAAATTGAAATTCGAAACTCCGTTATGGCAGAGCGGACAGAACAGTCATGCGGTTAGCGATAAGAAGATAAGAAGCCCACTCGCGGTTTCCGGACGAGAGTGAGAATGAAGATCCCGGAAAAAGTGAAAATCGAATCTATGGGGAGTCCGAAGAGGAGGGATAAACGACGATCATTTATATAATATAATTTCTCGACTATTTTTTCAAGAAATGCGGGGGAGTTTTCATTCCACTTATTGCAATCAGCGACTATCGCATGATCCGACTTATCGCGAGCCCGTCTACCTAATCGTAAACGATACGCAATCGCTGTAATCCAGATATCGGCGAACTGCATGCGGCGAGAAGGGAACGAGATGCGATCTTAGCACTTATGCGACAGACATTTCGAGTGCAATTGCAATTATTCTCCGCTGGTAAACAAGCTCCGAGAATACGTATACCTATCTGCGTGACAAGTTTGTTACGGTTGTAACCGCGCTGTTTGTATAACGCGAGTCGAAGATACCGAGGGAATAAATAACCGAAGTTGAGAGAGAGATAAGTGACATAGATTATCGGGAAAAAAGAGAGTCGATGTCGTAACTACGGATGAAAACACGTTATACAATGCGACGACGCGGCGACGATAATTACGATGTATCCCTACTATATCGGGAAGAGAAATTCGGAAATACAGAAACGTGTAAACGCCGAATAGCAACGAGAAGAAAGCTCACCTGTCATCCTGTAGGCGTTTAAGATCAGCCATCTCGAGTTCGAACTTCAATTTTGACACTTCGCAGAGGAGGGCATCGCGCTCGCCAATGATGTCAGAGAGTTCCCTCTGCACTCTCTCGATCTCCTTATATTGCCTGGCTATTAGCTGATTCTTTTCCTCTAGTATCGCGCCGAGATCGGAATCCGGGAACCCTCCCGGATCGCCGATGCTGTTGGCGTCGCTCATGCTGTTTGTTTACGTTTCTTCCTCGGCACGGGTCGCTCTGAATTGTCGATAGAGCCGATTCCGAAGGGCTCAATGCTTCAGCGGGGATGCGGACGAACTGCCGGCGATATTTCAACACCACGTAATCCGCGCGCGCCTCTCCTTTCCAGCATAATAAACCGGCGATCACCACAGATAGAAACAGATCCTCATTCACATTCACGTCGAATATTAGCCGCGTTTCTTAATCTATCCCAAAAACCACAACGCGACGATCATCCGCACACCTTCGCCATCTTGTATTCTATCCGCTACCCGTTCGTGTAGCCGGTTGTATTAGTGCAACGCTTGCCTCTAAAACCAGTCTCGGACTTTCGACGGTGAGCCAAAACCCTACCAGAGACTGTGACTAGCGTTTCACGCGCTTGCGCAGAAGCGGGGATCTACAGCGGTGAAAAAAAAGACGGAAGACACGACTGCGCGTCGGTAAGGAAGCGGGAACGTTCGCCGTTTGTACGACTTTCCGCGATCCTTCTCTGATCATCTCGATCGCTATAGATCGGATCGCGTCGCTCCGTCGGTAATACCGTCGGTCGGTAAATATCGACAGTAAATCGACTACCGTGTCCGGATTGAGCCGCCGGTTACCGCGCGCCGTTCGGAGGCCGTTCATCGATGAAACAGACGTCGAATGATCGCAGGGTCGTTGCACGAAGTACTTGGATGTAGGCGGGAACTTATCCGGCTTGGAGATTTCGAATGCTTGTAGTGTGATTAAAAATAGTCTTATCAAGCCGTTCGATCGAGACACAACAAGATGCTTAAGACCGCGTCTCTTCGTTATCGATATATATTCCATTCCTAGGAGTATCTGACCCCTTATCTCAGAGTCCATAAATCGTAGGTAAATACGTGTGTTAAATGGTGACGTGGCCATGAACTCGTATCTCCTCTGACCCCAATAAACAACACCTGAAGCCGGGCTAAATTTACTCGACTTTCATTGACGCCGTGCCCGAGTCTCCGGCCTCTTCCACTCCGGCCGAAAAGGTCCTTGGCCCAAAGTCCTAGTGCTGAACTAAACTCGCTGCTAGACGTGCCGATGCATGGGTCAACGTACCCACCTGCACAGATACGTCTGTATCTAGTCTCGTAGGATCAGTTCAGGCGCTGTGTCGCTCGGCTAATAAACCCGGCCTGTATACCCAAGCCCTATGGCAAGCAGGCTACTGTCTGCAACCTCAACAGGCGCGCCATAGATCTTTGCATGCCTTTTCCCCGGGCGGATCAACAGGTATAGTAAAGAAGGTATATTTACCGGACTCTTTTTATACTGCGGCACGTGGTTCTGCAGTTCTGATGATACGAGGAGTTTACTAACATAACGAGAGAAGGAGGATAAATAAGTTGAGAAGAAAATTGTAAGAAAGTCGTATATATGTATTTACGGTGATAGATGTCATTCGATGATCAAACGAGAGTCTGATATATACATATACTGTTTGAATTGATCCAGTGTATATGAAGTGTGTCCGAGAGATGCTTTTAGGATGAGCAAACGGCAGATGGGCGAAACGGACAGATGGACATTGAAACTGATATCGCGGACTGTCCATCAGTAGGACGAGAAAAAAAATATATGTAGAGATTTCTCGCCGACTAGGACTGCGGCACACAGGGAGGATTTTCAACGGTCAAAAATTTGTTTCGCAAAAATTTTTTAACCCCCTACAAAGATCTCGTGATGCGAATTCTCCGCACGCGATCTGGCATGGGTCAAGCTGCAGATGCATGGCGAAAAAAAAAAAAAAAACCAGACCCAAAAAAGTACAACCGCAACTTTTTTTTTTCTCAATTTCAGTTTGAATGAAAAAAATTTTTTTTCTTTTGATTTTTTTTTTTTTTTTTAATTTCTCCCCGCAACAGAAGTATGGAATACTGATATAGCGGGAAACGGCCGAGGTACGCAAACGCCAGAGCCAAATCTCACGATCAATGCGATATTGTTACGACCTTCACTGCGGCCTATACGGGGTCTACCCGAGGGTCTACAGGGACCACCGAACTTGGAGCGGAGAGCGGTCAGTTGGCTACGGAAGGACAGCTGGACAATGCCTCCCTTTTTCTCCCACCTACCTTGCCTCGCGCCCCCTTTGTCAGCTTTTTCTGTATAATTTTTTTTTTCTTTCTTTTTTTTTTTTTGTTCTCTATCCTTTTCCCTTCGCTCTCATACTTTTCTCATTCCAATATTAGACGATATTGAAACGCTGAAATTAAATGGACAGTTGTATATAAAAGAAGTAGATATATATTATATCTTGTATATAAACCCGAAATACAAAATTTGGAAATTTTTTTTCTCGCAATTTTAACTCACGGAGAAAACAAAAAATATGATACAGTTTTTCGAAAGATATACACATATACCTGGAGAATCCGTAAACCTATTTTTCAGGGTAAAACCATCGAGAGGCACGTGTGCTTGTCTCGTAACTTGATATTCTATGGGTTTTCTACGAATCTCTTCGAAACTTATACCAGAAATAAATCATCGTCATAGTAGACGAGAGAAGAATCCACTATTCCGGACCTATACATGCGACCCATGGCCTTCCGCTAATTCTCTGCCTCGTTCCTCGATGCCTAACTTACCCCGGTTATGGGGTAGGTTAGTGATAGTGCAGCGTTAACTCCTTCGCTCGTTGATCGCTGAAGATCCTCACTTCCACGTCTTATCGGAGTTAGTCCGAGTGGCCGTAGGGTATTAGGAAGTGAGTGTCGAGGTAAACCTTCCGTGGGCGAATCGTTGAATCGTTTAAGTGGTCAGAAATGATTAGAAACGTTTGTTGAAATGAAAAAAAAAATATATATATATTCTCGCTAATTCTAGATCGGGTGGTAAATATATACACGATATATACATATGTGCGTGCGGTTGGTATCGTGATGGGATATTGGGGAAATTCTAGTCTGCTGCACTTCTGTCGAATATATATATATACAAGTATATATATATACGTGTGGAAAACCGCAGAGCGTTTTTACCGATCAAAATTATAACCTGTGTACCTGAAACCCATGTCTTCGCATTTAATGCCATTAATTTCAATACCGAATAGACTACACGGCTTATTACAGTCGTTAATATTACAGATACTGTTGCGTGCTGGATGGGGGTAGGCTATTCTCTACCCAAACTATAACCACCGCACATATACTCCCTCGTACCTTTTCTCTAAATCACCTTATTTCATATTCAAACATAAATTATGCAGCCTGCTATATCTACTGGCCATTGTACACTGCGGGCTCCCACGCCGATTTTTGATCCGGACCTTGGATCGGGGTAGTCGTAGCGGTATTAGTCACTGCTAGCTTTTGCGGCCGGGGATTCATTACCTGTGCCGCGGATCTGGCGTAGAAAAAATTGAAGATTTTTGAAGAACATCGAGGGTTCGAAATTCCGAATCGAAGCGAAAATTCGGCTTTTTTGAAAGAGATAAAAGTTTCAAAATCCTGTCGATTATTCACGAGAATGAAATACTTTTTCTATTCGCGATGGAGCGAAGACTTTCGGGCTTTCGGGGTTTTCACAATTCGGAACTATAACCCGGGTCCGAAAGTGCGTGGAAGAAATAAGAGTGGGTGTATGAAATGAAGGAAGTCTCGAGCGTAGCTCCTAGAAGCAGCGACTTGTCCGGGAGGCTAAACTAATTTGTTGGTTCTCCGAGGGGCAGGGGGCGACGGGGATTTTAGGGGTGTACCGTGAGGGGGAGGAGAAACGCGTTTGGAGAGAGGGTGCTCGAAATTGGTGGGGGATTTCGGTGGCCAAATTCCAAGTGACCATGGGCCACCCTCTCCCGTCCCTTTCCCTTCCCAGCTCTCCCTCCTCGAGGCCTCGTTCTCTCCTTGTCATTTCTGAGAGGAAAAGAAAGAAGAGGGACCCGCAAGGGAGGGTGAGGAATTGTGAACTGGGGTAAAAATCTACTCCGCGAACGCCGCGCGCGCGGAGTCCGAATTGGAAGGAGGACGGCGATAGTTTAGAACGAATGTGGAAGTATGAGCTTCTCCGCAGGGGCGCGACGCCGCACCACGACTTTCTCTCTCTCTCTGTGTCCCTCTATATCTTCCAATGTGTGCACGTAGGGTGCGCGCGCGATTTAGGAGGGAACGGGGAACGGGGAGCGGAGTGAAGTAGCCGAGGGTTTGATGAAGGGAGAAAGTGAACAGTGATGGGTTGCCTTCAAAAACAACCCGCGTCTTTTACCCAAAGGCAAACTTCCCTCATCCTCAACCTATACCATAGTTTAAACACCTCTTCTCTCGTATCGGTCGTCGTACCGTCTGAGTCAATTTTTCATTATTCTTGACCAATTTTCACGCCGTCTTATTTCCCTCCCCATCGCAACCCCCCGACTTACGAATCATTCTCATTCCGAAAAATCTTCCCCGTCCGAATTCCCGAAAAGAAACAAGAAAAAATGTATAAAAATAAGAATAAAAAATCCCCAAAAAATATCGACAAATGAATAAAAAAAATGAAAAAAACTCCCAGTATCCCCCAGCTCGAGACATCCCTGGCCTTTGCGGCTCGTGGGGGTAGTTCCTACGCTAGCCTCGCTCGCGTAAGATCGGTGGGGGTTGCGGGGGCGTAGAGGGACGTCGTGGGGCGAGGGGAGGTAGAATTAGTGGACGGCCTGGCGGACAATGTGGGGATACTTTCTCATATCAAGTATGGCCGCTATCGTGGCATGATGGCCAAAACAATTGTAAGTAGCCGCTGTTAAAAAATGGTTTTTTTTTTTTTTTTGGGATTTTTTTTCTACTTTTTTTTCTATACAATTTTTGGATTTTTTTTTTTTTTCTTACATCTTTTTTCTTTTTTTCTTTTCTTTTCTTTCTCCGATCGAGACAGTTTTCTCTACTTTTTGACACTATACTATAATTTTCTTCATCACCGATCATATTTTGTTTACTTATATACGATTTTTCGTTGTATATTTATTCTATGCTTTTGCACGTCACACGTGCACCAGATATACGTCTCTCCTCCACCTCTCTCCTTCTCTAACTCTATCCTCCTTTTTTCACTTATTTGCCTCATTCTCTACACAGTTTACCACTTTTTCACTATACTGTAATTTTTTGTCTTTTGTCTTCTGCCTTTTCCTTTTGGTTTTGTGTGTTTATATATATATTATTGTATAACTGTATAATTGTATAACTGGAGTGGTTTTTAAATCGGTGCATGTGCTCTGTCGTCTCGCTGTACAATTAAGTATATACAAATCGTGACCCCC
Organism: Rhogogaster chlorosoma; assembly: GCA_944452935.1. Lineage (NCBI taxonomy): Eukaryota > Metazoa > Arthropoda > Insecta > Hymenoptera > Tenthredinidae > Rhogogaster > Rhogogaster chlorosoma. The sequence goes on along the minus strand of OX101801.1, from coordinate 1,252,721 downwards.
TTGTCGTCGTCGTCGTTGTCGGAGGAGGAGTAGGAGGAGAAAGAGATTTTTTTCGATCGACTTAACACACACGTGATTTGTGACGATTTAGAAATGAAAGAAGAAGAAGAAGAAAAATCCTAAAACCAAGTAAGACGTATGTAATTCTAAACAGTTTCGACTTAAAAGTAAAAAAAAAAAAAAAAAAACGAATAAAACAAAAAACACTGTAAATCAAACAAAAAAAATCAAAGTGCTACGATGGAATTTTTCCAATTTTCGATTTCAAAGGGTGACTAAGAATTTTTTTACTTTTTTCGATCTTCTCTACTTCGTCTATTAAAAAATTAACACAACGTGGGTTACATAGTGGAGGTGATGATCAGTCGTGAATTGTGAATTGTATGATTAACCGAAGATTGACAGGTTCGATTAAAAGAAACTAAAGTTTTTTTACCTAAAACTAGGAATCTCGTTCTATTTCATAAATTCATACATTATCTCTTCGGATGTGTACCTAATATATTTATTACCAAGTCGTATAGAATTCTCTGTTCGAAAAATAATTTCCATCTATACAATCGAATTCCAAAACCAAATTCGACGAATTTTCAACAATCGAATTACTGTCTCAGATCTATAGTCACGAATGTGTCGAATCATTAAACTGAAAAAAAAAAAAAAAAAAAAAAACAGAAGAAAATGATAAAGTGGTGATTAAAGTAAAAAACAATAAAAACAAAAATAAAAAGACCGTGCCAAGTTTAACCGTTTCAAAAATCGATTTTAATCGTAAAAAACCGCGAAGTTGAAAGTGTAATCGCGAGTGTCCATTACCGTCGTCATATATATAAATCGATTGACATATACTAGGAGGGGTGATGTTTTCTTTCTTGGTCTCTATAAATGAAATGAAAAGAAAAAAGAGAATCGTTTTTTTTTTTTATCTATAATTTATTACATATATACTGCACTGCTACGTTTTTCTTATACCGTTTCTCTCTTTTTCTATGTACGCGTTAAATACGTGTCTTTAAATTTGTTTCAACGATAAAAAGAAAGATAAAGAAGAAAAAAAAACGAAAAAATGAAAAAAATTGAACCAGCAGCAGAGGATATCCTTGATTGTTGGCGTAATATAATAATTATTAAATCGCGAATGGAAATAATCAAGCGAAATTATATTGTTCGTATAATATCCCTGGACCCGTCGAATATCTCTCTTCTCGCAATCCTTCCGCAACCTTATTATACTCTTACCAGGCGAGCTTTGCCGGGCAAGAGTTCCCAAGCCAGACTGTGTGTTCCCTGGTTAGGGGCCTCCCGCCACTAGGCGTCTTTTGCATGTGAACGCGACACGTGGGTTCATCTGACGCGGCGCCGTGCGCAGATCACGCCAAAAACTACCCTTATATCTGTCTCACCGATACTCACACCCCACTTTTAGTTACACCTGATCTTGTGAAACAAACGCGATGCACGGACACTAGGTTTCATCTGCTGTTTCAATCCGACTATACATATATAGCATCGGATACGTTCATATCTGAGAATCTATATACAGAGATGATCTGTGGAAAGTTATAAGCCGTGTGGGTATGCAACCGGTGTTTCACTACGAAATGGCAACGTAGTCGATGCGAGAGTCGAATGAGTCGAATGAGTCGAATGACCGTATCTACAGACGACGTAACGGCAGCTGTCATTCTGCGGGATTATAACCTAATAATGTTAGGTTATAACCTAATAATGTTCGAAATAAACCGATATTGACATCCGCAATTACCTGAATAACCCATTACACTTTCTTAAGAAAGAATATTTACCGTTGTATTAAGGAACTGTAATTAAAAAATCCAAATCTGACAATTATTTATAACCCTCATTCTAACCTAACGACATGACAGCCGCAGAATGACAGCTGCCGTTACGTCGTCTGTAGATACGGTCATTCGACTCATTCGACTCTCGCATCGACAGCGTTGCCATTTCGTAGTGAAACTCCGGTTGCATACCCACACGGCTTATAACTTTCCACAGATCATCTCTGTATATATACATAGAGTTTTCATCGTTTTTTTTTTTTGGAGGAGGAAAACAAAAACTGAAGAAAATAATGAATAAAAAAATAAAAATATATGAAAGAAATGAACTAAAAACAGGAAAAAGATATTCTTTTCTTCTTCTTTTTCTTCTTCTTCTTCTTCTTCTTACTCAGAGTCGAAATTGACGAAAAATTGACTTTCTTCAGAATAAACTATATACATAATATTAATTCTATATGATAAATTACACGTGTAGTAGCATATATAAAGTTTGATAAAAAGTTTGTATTATATATACCTACATAGTATACCCAGGGAGAGTTTCTTTATACTCGGTATTAATAAGCCAACTTTTCTTTACGTCTTCAAATTTTTTTTTTTTTCTTCTTTTCTGTTTTTCGTTTTTTTTTTTCATTTCATTCTTTTTCTTTCCTTTTCCTCCACCTCAACCTACTCCACCTTCTCCTCGAGCTCGAGCTAACGAACGAAATTAATTTGGTAACGATTTTCTGAGAAAGAAGGAAAATAAAATTGGGGTGAGAGAGAGAGAGAGAGAGTGAGAGGAATTTGGGGGGTGACCAACCGGGAATGCTTTTAGAAAGGGCGTGGCGTAGGTACGTGGCACGACTTGGCTTTTATTTTTATACTTTTCAGTTTTTTTTTTATTTTTTATGTTTTTTTTTTCACTTTTACTTTTTCAGTTTTCTGTTATTTATTTTCTCATGTTCCATAAAACTTTCCCATACCCGTCGAATTTCCAAATAATCTGACAGTAGAAAACCGACGATCTCAATATAACCGAGTCACAATTTTCTCGAAAGGGTTTCGGTTAAAAAGCAGGTCTCAAAATTCTGCCAATTATGATTCACGACACCGATAAGTCATCGATCGAAATATATGAAACGATTTTCCGCGAGTATGAGAATACCGAGAAAATTATCGTAGTTTTGAACTTTCCTGGATTCCGGAATTCCAATCTTTCATACTTCAACAAAAAATCGAGACTAATTTAAACCCGTCTATCTTTAACCCAGAGAGAAAAAAGATATCCGAGGAATATAGACGAAAATTAACGTCACGAAAATGGCTCGATATCGTATCTCGGATCCTGCAGGCATAATGAATACATAGAATTCGTGAGAATCGTGTATATAGAGGGCCTGACCAATATCACTCGGTCAATCCGATTGTCCGTTCTCGATCCGAATTTCAGGTTGCGAGGGGGTGGGTTCATTCCGCGTTGCTATAGTTTCAAATACTCTATACCTACGCGTATCATACACACATAGACATACATGTATGTATGGAAGTATATGGTGCGGGTGGTGTAAGGTTTGGAGTGGTTAGCGAGGGGCGCTCCAGGATATACTCTAGAGTCTCGGAGGCCCGAAACCTGCGGGAGTAAAGAGGAGGAAGAGAGGAGAGAGAGTGAGAGTGAGAAAGAGGGAGACGGGGAGAGAGAGAACCAAGGGGACCTTTTTCGAGCGGAGGGGTTTACAGGGCTGGCATGACGATATTTGTCTTGTTTACGGGAAGACGAATGCGCGTGTGCCGGGCTCCCAAGTGCGTCCAGCACCGATCAATAGGCCTCAGCCTAAACTCCACATGGCCCTTCATTCCACGCACAAACACAATCGGACAATTTTAGTAGGCTTTAGAATGCTTTTTTTTTCCTTTTTTTTTCCCTCATTTTCCACATCTTATTCCCTGATTCGAACGATTTCCATCAATCACAGTCGAAACGTGAATACCCCTGTTCTCCTGTTCTACTTTTTTAAACTTCAAATCGTAGGCTCAAGCTCGTCATACGCGAAGAGTAGCTATACCACACGTAGGGAATTTAATGGCATGAAATTAGGATCGAATATTGATCGTGAAATTTGTCAAGGAAAAAAAATTTACAAGTCTTTGAATAGATATGCAATTATATCGATGTATAACCCATATGACCTCGCAGGAGTTCTAGTTTCTACGAACGTCTACAAATAGTATAGTTCTTCACTCGTCACGTGCGAGTGCGAAATCTCCCCTGGTATAAAACTTCGTCAACGTATAATTACCGCACGTCAATCACTCTACGAATCAAAAAGAAAAAGAAAAAAAAAACGACTATAAAATTTCTTTTCACCCCCGATATACTTAAACGTCACTGAGTTGTCATCTAGCTGTCAAATTGAGGTCTACATACATACGTAGGATGGAGGGTCGAAAAGAGGTGAGGGTGGCGAGTGGCGGGTGGCGGGTGGCGGTTGGAAGAGGAAGTGTATCGGCAGGGATGATGAGGAGGGGGTAGAAATAAGGTAAAGGAGGGAGGTCGGGGTTTGGGATATGGACACGCATTATATCGTAAATCTACGGAATTACGAACTTTCAGCCGAAGCTCGTTCGACGTTTTCATTTCATTTGCCGGGTCTTTCTCCTCTTTTGTTTCCCTCGTTTCGTTGCTGCTGCTGCTGTTGCGGGGTGGCGGTGGTACGGGGGGAGACGGAAACTCCCGCTTCTTTCTCTTTCCATCTTTTTCTCTCGCCGTTCCCTCGTCCGACCCCGTCGCACAAACCCCTCGCGGGGGAGTAGAGTCGTATATAATATCGAGGCGACGGTATTTTGTTATGAAGGAAAGAAGGAAGGTCGGTCTACACCGGCTAGTATGGGGACGCCGCCGGCTATCGCCGAGCTTTGCCTCGTCTCGCCACCCCCGCGTACCGCCGATTTGCGACGGGCAAAAGAAACGGAAAAAGTGGAGGGATGGGACGGGACGAAGCCTGGAGTTCGAAAGGGAAAGAAAGAACGGAATCGGCCGATATTTGGTAAAATAATGGCCGACAGCCGCTCTGATAATTAGGACGAATCGATAACCTCCCTTCTTCAAACCCCTGCACGCTCTGCACCCCTTAAGACCCGGCAGTACCTCACAGAGAGATTTACTTCCCGATGACAATTCCATTTATATCTTATTTATCAAAAATTCTATATTCGGTATAATTTTCGCATCCCCTTTGCTAAATTAGTTCGTCAGATTATTCCATCTTTATTATTATAACTATAGTCGAGGTGAAAAGATAAAGAGGGTGAAATTAAAGCCGAAGAAGTGGAATAGGGAGGAAAAAATGGGACAAGTTATTTGCACATAATTATTCTTGTTCTTGTTCTTCGTCTTCTTCTTCTTTTCTCCCTTCGTCTATACTTTTCAAATAGTTGTTTGCGTAAGAAAAATTGTCTACGGGCGAAGAGATCGTCTGTTTTTGACAACTGTGCCATATTGGGGTTGTTATCGAAAGGTGTGTGTAGGTACATGTATAAAAGCGAGCTGTTAGGTGAAACGGGAATTATAGTTGCGAGAGAGAGAGAAGAGAGGGGAAGAATAGAAGAAGAGACGGAGGAGGAAGAGAATGGGGTACTCTCGAAAACGACCAACTTGTTTGTCACATTTACCCTTTCATCGTTTCCAGCCCTGACGAACCCCTGCGTCCCGTTTCACCCCCGAAAATCCTACGGCTATTCTCTCCGCTATTAAATGCATTGAATTGAATTCTCCAAATTTTGGGAAATGCCGTACACAACCCTAGCTGCAGCAGGGTTCGGATCAGAACCGCCAGCCACCATACGGGCTTGTTTACGAATATTTTTGGAAAATCTGTCGCCAGTTGCGCAAACCTCGCTCCCGCACCTGGCTCGTGGTAAATTTCTTCCCCAAAATTTTGGCAACCCTCTTCGCGCGGGTAACCCAGTCGCTTTAGGATTTAATCCAGTTTTCATACGGGGAACTGGCCTCGATTTTACATTCCCGAAAAAATAAAATAGTAAAAATTTGGAATCTATCGAAACGAACGCCGTCTGGCTTTCTAATTAGTTCTCTAACTGACCAGGGCTCGTATAAACGTAGATCAAACTTGCAGAAACGAAGCAGCCTCTGAGCGGCTTCAGGGCGTCGTGAATAGTTGCATAAATTAGTTCAACGCACCGGGGCGAAATGATCATTGACAAAAGTTTTCGGAAAAACGCATACAAATGATCGGCCAGCACATAGAGGTGGGGGGTTAGGGTATAGAAATTGGGGATTCGACCCTTATTTCGACTGCGTAAGGCAGGGGGAGCGAGGGGGTAAAACGGGGGGTGATAAATTCTACAAAATCGGGAAAAACCTTGGCAAAGGCGTTGCTGGATTCATAACCAGCCAACCAGCCATCGAACTTGCCCACACCACACATGCTTCTGTCAAGCATGTCTCTGCAACGCACGTGACATACTATCCTGGCACGGTGACCTTTCGCACGCGATTCTCACCTACATGTGTGTAGTCTTACGTCTTCCTCGCTTTAAGACCCTCGAGTAATAACGCGGCAGACACCTACTCGTTGATATGTTAGTTACCCTGGACCCGGACGAAGGTGGAAATGGAATGAAAGCCGAGCAGTCCGTTGCCGAGGACTCAGTGGACACGTGACGAAGTCGAGTTTAGTTTTTTAGTGAAAAAGTGATATGGGAGTGAGACTTTATCCGGTTGAAAAAGAAAACTGTACATTCGTATCGGCAGTGAACGCAGGAAGAATAAGTGGGAATATATATTTCCGCCCTGTTTATTGGGGTGCGTTTCTCTACTCCTCCAAGTGCCAACTATACCGGTTAAATTCGGACAGTGATAGATCTCCTTGATATCGTTACGATTCCTCGTCCTCCTCCTTATTAGTCGTCGGAACAGTAGGAGCCGCACTTCCCCGGAATGTAAGTCCCTCTATTTTCTACCCCGTAAATTTAGTTTTAGATATTTATCACGCGGCGGAATCTCGGCCGTTGAAAATGACGGGGTTAGCTTGTCTCCTATAATCATGAATCGATTTGGTTCGACACACGTACCTACGCGAGTACGAGGAGGAATCGATGCTCACTCACTCTGTGTCCGTCGAATATGGCGACCGGTTATATCCTTCTCTCCCACCTTCGTTGGTCGGTTTCACCGCTGACGTTAACAAGATTGACAATCTGGCATTTTTCACGATTTAACGATGGACTCTATCCCCAGAATACGCCGCGCTGCAACATCGTATACGCTCACCTGTCAGGATCGGAGATGTGACATTCGAGGCTTCGTAACGATTGCAATGAGAGTGAAAAAGCGACGAGTGCTCCGGCTCTCCCAAGCTTGATATAACTCAAACGAAATTCGGCGAGGGTTGATAAGGAAAGAATCCGAACGCTAAACCGAATTAATTAGCATATTTTTAATCAAATGAACAAAGCCAGTCTCCTCGAAGCGGAGGAAGTATTCGGACGTGTTTTACCCACGCGAGAATTATCGGCTCTAACATCGGTACGAATTGCCTGTTAAAATGCAAATAAACTTTCGATTAGCGCCACGTATTCGTTGTAGGTACGAAAAGGAAATGGAATTCGATTCGCGGATAGAGAGGAAAGCCAACGTCGTTGAAACTTCTCGCGAATGTCAGTCAAGGCGAGGGAGTACGGGTGGATGTTTATGTATAGATACGGACGTATGAGTCATGTGTCCATTCGTTTCCCCCAGGCTTCATTTTCGCCGTTCTATGTCCACTGCCTGCGCCTTTTCTCATTCTACCTCTACTACCTCGGGATGAAATACTTGTTAGGGTCCCTTTGTGGGCGGGCATCTATACGTGCCTCAAAGCTCTACTCACTGGCTCAAATCATCCTAAGATTCTAAACGAAAGCCTTGTCCTCCGTATATCCATTCTCTATTCAATCTATCGTTCTCTCCCAGTTTCCATTCTCCCAAATCTTACCAAAACTTGACCATATACATGCAAAACGAGTCCCCGAATAGCGTAACAAAATGTGGCAGCATAGGGACAGAGAGGTTGACTCATTGCACTCCGAGTCTCAGAATTATTTATTTCCGTTTTCGTAACGCGGTGCAGTTTTTGATCCGATAATGAACTGAAAGAATGCCTTCTTCTGATCCACAGACTGGCGGTTTTTGAAGGCCATCGTGGCCTCGCATGAGAAGCAGGTGCAAGGGCGGCGCAGTTAGACACGGGTATGGCGTCGACGATAGCTCGAGGTCCGATACTTCCGGAATCCGGTGACGGGGATAGCGACGTATCAAGCGGCGAGGACAGAGAGACGTTGAAGCGTCCTCACGGCGAGATGGACACAGCCGGCGGAAAGAAACGCAGAAAACAATCGACCCCGGTCAGATTCCCGGCCTCGCTTATGGCCGAAGATCGAGAAGAAGATGAGGAGGAGGAAGAGGAGGGCGAAGAGTCCGAGGAAGACGTAACGGCGGTAGAAGACAGCGAAGGTAAGCCCTGCACCGTCGAACGGATCCACCAGACGTCAAAGGACGAAAATTTGAATAACGAATTCCGCTGCCAATATTGTAGTCAATTGTTTGATAGCAAGCAAGTGCTTAATCACCACATTAACAGCGAGCATAATCTGTCCGGTATATCGCGGCAGAGTCTGCAGCGGTCGCCGGTTCACTCTCACATTAGCATTAAACAGGAGTTGAACACGCACCAGGATCCAGTCTGTCCCGAAAGTCCTGTCAATCTTTCTGGAATAGGTATAAAGAGCTTTGCCGCGACATGGCTGTCGGGACATGTCCAATCTCAGTCGCAGACTATCCAATTGCAGTCCCAAACCGACGAATGGCCTCCTTCCGGCTCGGCCGGTTCCTTGTCCTCGATATCCAACCACCTTCAGGCTTTGCCTTTTCCCGGTGCATTGGCGCAGTATCTTCCATTGCCAAACTTCACCCTTGGCGATTCGAGCCAGGTTGGTAATAGGCCGCCGATCGGCCCGGCGCCGGTCAGGATATTCAATCCCGACGCGTACTGCGACTTGTGCAATAAGGAATTTTGCAATAAGTATTTCCTCAAGACCCACAAGGCGAATAAACACGGCATATACGTTGATACTCCCGGGCAAACGGTCGGGGAATCGGGTTTCGCCGGGCCGCCATATCCCGGAGCTTTTTTGGCCGGCGGTATGAAACTGGAGCAGCAACAGTCATTGAAATTAGAAACCCCCAGCGGCGGTGGTCCGACCGGACCTGTACTCCAGGCGCCGCTGCCTCTGAACTCCGTCTGCGACTTGTGTCAAAAACGGTTTAAGAACGACGAGTCCGTGAGGAAGCATAAGCAGAAAGTTCACAACGGAGACCCTGGCGATCCTGATACCCAAATGCTTCCGCCTCACAGCAACGACGACGACAAAGAGACTTCTCATCACAGTCTGAGCCCGGGTGCGATGGAGGCTCTGTTCAAACAGGAGTTCGGAGTCGAGCAGGAGGACTCGTCCTTTATGCCTGCGCCGAGGCACCTTTCCCCGCAGTCTGTACAACAGGCGAGAGATTCGGGGTTCAATGTGGATCGGCTGAGGAGACTCGGGGTGATAAACCCCGAGGCATTTTGCGAGATATGCTGCAAGGAATATTGCAACAAGTACTTCCTTCGTACACACAAGATGAAGAGGCACGGAATGGTCGTTCACGAGAACGAGAAATCACCGAGTAACCCGGGCGCCGCTGCGGCTTGGCATCACGTCCAGACTAGCCCCTTGAATCTCATCGTGGGAGAGACTAGCGCGAATAGCTCAGAGTCCGGCGATCGTCCCGGGGATGATTTCGAGTGCAAACCCTGCGGGATTAGGTTTCAAACTGTGGGACTCCATCAGGCCCACAGACAGAAGATACACGAGGCCGAGGAGCCGGCCGTTTCGCCCAAGCCGGAGAACGAGGACGCCGCCGATCAACGGGCTGACTCCATCAGCGAAGACCTTCAGAAGTTGCAAACGATGATTTTGCAGCTTAACGGCTTGGAGTCGGGGCGGGGAGCGCCGTGTCCGATTTGCGGAAAGGACTTCGACACTCGGCAGGCTCTCAGGAGCCACATGGCCATGGAGCACGGCGCCGTCGTCGACGAGACCGTCGCGTCGCCTTTGCAGGGTACGGAGAAGTCGCCCACGCCGAGCAGCGGCTCTCTGAATTGCACCTTTTGCGAGAAGGAGTTCTCTGGGCAGGAGGCCCTGCGGAAACACGTCGCCGATGACCACCAGCCCTCCACACCGACGCCTAGCGTTGTTCCGGCCGTCACGACGCCCGTTACGCCGACTACGCCGAATGCTCAAGCCCAGGAACGGAGGACGTCAATCTCCATGACACCGACGTCTAGCTATTGCGAAATTTGCAACAAGGAATTGTGCAACAAGTATTTCATGAAGACACACATGCAGAGGATGCATGGGATAGAGATTGAGAATGGGGCGCAGATCGGAGGCGTGATATGCAACATTTGCAACAAGGAGTTGTGCAGCAAGTACTTCCTCCGCGTTCACAAACACAATACCCACGGGATTATCGAGGAAGGTACGACCACGACCACCAGCTCCGTTAAACAGGCGGAGAACGATGCTACCAGCGAAGATCCGGCTCTGAAACCCGAGCAGTTGAGCGACTTGACGCACCGCTATTACGCCTACTTCACCGAGGTATGTCCGATCTGCAACAGGAGATTCAGGAGCACCAAGTGGCTCAAGGCCCATCTTCTCAGCGATCATGGCAAGGCGGGGATCGACAAGTGGCGGGAATTGGAACAGCAATATCAGGCGGGACCCAGGAGCGGGCGGACGCCCGGTACCTCGCGGGGGTCTTCGGTCCCGCACCAGAATCCCAGTCTGAAAATACCCAACGGTATTGAGCTGAGCCAGCATCTTAAGACTGGGGACTACTCGGGGCTGGGGAATCAGGTGCTCTCGACGCTCTTCGGCTCCAGCGAAGACCAGCAATTGAAAAGCTACAGGTGTTCCTACTGCACGTTCACGACGCCGGTTCTCGCCTTCCTATTCGTCCACGAAAGATCACACACGAGTCCGCAGAGCGGTACGAGCGTAGATACCGAGAGGAATTTGCAGTGTCCCGTGTGTTTGCAGGGATTCTCCCAGCCGGAATTACTGCAGCATCATCTACTCACGCAGCATCAGTTCCCCGGCATCATTTCGCCGTTTCAAACCCACTTACAGGTAAATAGTTCGAGGCCAGAGTCCGCCTCGGAAAAAGACAGCGAGTCCAAGGACCGGACGGACCTCGACGACTCGAAACAAACCAGCCCCCATTCCTCGGTTCAGAATGCGCCGTTTAACGACGGTCAGAAATGCGCGCAGAGAGCCGAGGACGCCACCGCTGTCCAAGTCACGGCTCAGGGTGCCTATAAGTGTGCTCAGTGCGGCTATGCTACGCCGAATTTGAACCGTATAAAGAAACATATAAGGAAGGATCACAGGAGCGGCGGAGGAGGCAGCGAGAGCCAGGAAAGTGGCGTTATCACGGAATTGACGCGAACTCTTAGGGAGGTTGCCAACAAACATAAGATTCCGGCCAGCTACGCCATGCCCCAGGACTTGAACTCGAATCCTGACAAGACTATTATGCAACAGTTCCTTATCGAGGAGTGTTCGGAGGCGGTACACGGCGCCGGTTCGGATTCGAATACGGAGAAGAAATTCGGACCTGCTTTTGTATATCTGCCAGTAAGGACGAGGATCAATGCTCCTTTGTCCGCATCCTTTAATCTAAGTCCCACCTGAAATAAGAGACGTGAAATAAAACAGTTCCTAACTAGTCGCGATGATATTTTGGATAAGAAAAAAAAAGAAGTATGTTTATTGTCAATTGTTCGATGCAGTTTTGTTACTTTTACTGTAATTCTGTGTGTATTTTGACGGGTATATATTATATATATACATATTATATGGCGAGTGAACGCGCGACCGCTGATGGCGAGATGAAATTAAGAAGAATGAAAATTGAACGAATAGAAAGAACAAAAAAATGACAAAAAGACAAAAAAAAAAGACAAAAAAAAAGATGATAAAAGTAGGAATATATAAAACTTGCAACAAATGATATTTTTTTAACGAAACAAAGACTTTTTATATGCACCTGTGATTTTAAGTTCCTTCTTAATTAATTATTCGTATAATTGTAACAATTCTTCTTCTTCTTCTTCTTCTTATTCTTCGCTTCTTCTTCTCACTCGTCGACGATATAATATACGATGAAGGAATAGCGAAGTGTGAGACGAAGAACTGTGTGAAATTATATGAATTATTGACGTGACAGAAATATACACACACGAACGTGTTAATGATAAATAAATAATATACCATAGACTGTATATCTATTACAATTACATTAGAAGTGAAGAACAAGTTTTTGCGTTTTTTCGTTCTCTTGTGTTTTATTTTTTTCATTTTTTTCATTTTTTTTCATTTTTCTTGCGAGAGGCAGTTTACGGAAACCGTTTTTGGTTTTGAATATACTATTTAAATGAAGAGAGTGAGAGAGAGAGAGAGAGAGAGAGAAATAAAATAAAATAAAAACAAAGTACGAGACGCGTTTAGAAACCACGTTGTTATAGGTATATATATAATCGTGATGTTATTATTGTAAATATTAATTAATCATAATTAATATATATATATATATAAAAAAAAAAATTAAAAAAAAAAAAAAAAAAAAAAAAAAAATGGGTGATTAACAAAGTTCCTATTTTAAACGCGACGGTTACTATACCATAACGGTTTCAACTGTCCCGCGCTGTCGCCGCCGCCGTAAACTACATATATATATATATAACTATATGTATAAGTAAGAAAATTGACGAAGGAAAAATTAAAAAAAAAAACAAAAAAAAAACAAATTGAGTCTAAAAATCAAAAAAACAAAACAAAAAAATAAATAAAAAATAAAAAAATGTATAGAAAAAACATGGGAGAAAAAAGGAAATCTTTTGAACGGATGAAAAAAAAAAAAAAAGAAGCTGCTGCACGATTTTTGTGTTCCGGTGTAATAATCCTCGCGCGTTATTAATATATGTATACATACCATATTATATTCTTTCATTATACATATTATATATAATATAGCTTTTCAATATTTCCAATGCTCAACGCAACATATGACTTACTTACTTACTTACTTACTTAACTTACTTAATGAATGAATTAATTAAATGATTAGGTATATGTTACCTATATAAACTGCGATTTTCTATTTAACTTATTACCAATATCTTTATCAGTACGAATAAATACGCTATATACCTCTTATACTCAGATTACAAAGAGATATTGATTAATTCGTCTATATACATAACATATATACATACATACGCGTGATCGTCTTGTTAATATTATTATTATATCATTTCCCTAATTCATAAAACTAGTCAATATTTTAACAAAGAAGAGAGAGAGAGAGAGAGAGAGAGAAAGAGAAAAAGAAAAAAAAAAATACAAAGAAAGAAAACAATTAAAAATACAGATTCGAAATAATTTTTATTACTATCTATAATGAAGAAAAAAAAAATTAAAATTAAAATTAAAAATGAAAAATATAGATAGGCGACGTAACTATATACAGTACAGCTGTTACTATATATATATACTTTCCATAAATCAGAAAGATATGGAAGGAAACAAAACTATATTTGTATCGTGGATTTAAATCGAAAAAATCGGGTCGGATTTTTTTTTGTCTTTTTTCTTTTTTTTTTTTTTTTCTCGGATCGAGCAAGTCGAAAATTTCATGCCTACAGGATCGAATAGAAACGAATAGAGTAAAATTAACATTAATTTTTCGACTTATTATACAATATGGGAATACATATGAAACACTATCGAACGAATTACAAATTAACAAAAACAAAAAAAAAAAACGAAAAAAACGAAAAAAAAAAGTAAGAAAGAAAAAAAGATAATAACATACTTCTACTTACGATTATAAATATTATTATTACTATCATTATTATCGTCTACATCGGTCAACCCACGAGCTATTCGAATTATATATAAATACACAAATGCATACATTACATAATAATAATAATAATAATAATAATAATAATAATTGAAAACGAAATATATAACAAATAAAGAAAACGCAACTCAGGGTGTAACACAGTATAACTCGAAACCAAAAGTACAATCATATATATATACACAGCCAACAATATGATGATATAGATAAAAGAAAAAAAAAAAAAAGAAAATTAAAAATTAAAGAACAAAATTAATGAATTATATATATATATATAATAGTTTAAATAATAGTATCATAGAAATAATGTAATACCTACTCGGTTTTTGTTTTTTTCTTCTTCTTTTCTTTTCTTTTCTTTTTTTCTATACATTCTATACAATTCAAAATTGATGAAAAAAAAAATCTAGTCGGATTATACAACATTTATCTAGATCATAATCTAGTCTCTTATAATATACATACGTGAGGTAAATAATTTTAATAATAATTCTAATAATTCTAATAATAATAATAATAATAATAATAATAATAATACAAATAATAATAATAATAATACAAATAATAATAATAATAATAATAATAATAATAATAATAATAATAATAATAATAATAATAAATGAGAACGTATTGAATATTGAAGAAGAATTAAAATTTAAGAAGATGATCGTTGTGAGCGCGGAGGGCATCAGAAACATATAGTTCCTTAAAAAAGCTGTTCATACTCGTGCCTTGCAGCTTTTGAAACTGAAATCAAAATTTTAGTAAGAAGAATACAGAAAAAGAATAAAAAATAAATAAAAAAAAAATATATATATAAAAAAAAAAAAAAAGAAGTACTAATCGACACGCGATGTATTAAATATATATATCTATATATATATTTGAAGTGCGATCGTATATATATATATATATATATACAAGTTGAAAAGAGGAAAAACTCGAAAAACTATGTACCCTATATATGAGAGTGACGTTTGTATATGATAAATGAAAGAAAAAGTAAGAAAAAACGGAAACGAAAAGAATCAAATAATAATAACAATATAATGATATAAATAATATAATAACGAGAAAACTCGATAGTGATATATAATATATATATATATAATATACGAACAAGAAAAGAAAATAATGGCTTCCTCCGCTCATCGTTCCAACTATATATAACTATATGTAGAAAAATGGAAGAATTATCAATAATATATCCTAGGAAAGAAAAAACAAAAAAAACAAAAGAAAAATTTGTTTGTCTACCTCGGCAGACAAACAGACCAAGTTTCTACATATACCTATATATTATATTCCTGATCATTCATAATACAATTCCGTTTATTGAACCGATTGAATTATTCATCGCTCGCCGATTCCACGTTCAACGATCCATACACGATATAATATTATACCATATACACTTACGTGTATATAATATATTAAAGAGACTACGGAACTGAACTAAACTGCAGTGTGAAAATTATATGGGTACAGGGTTTCTACCCGCTAATTTTATTGCAGGAACGGATATTACTCGATATTCTATAAAAACCGCGTTTCTTTTTTTTTTTCTCCTCACACATATATATATATATATATATATATATACCTTATGGTTATATATATACAGCCGCAATAAAACGGATGGTATAATAACTGACTAAACGACGACATACGGAACGCGAGGAATACCCTTGGAACACGGAACGACGAGCGAGAACTGTGACGGGTGATTCCCCGCGGTTACCTACTCGTCGCGGGGGAAACCCCCTCGATAATTATACAATCGTAAAGAAATCGCGGGGGTTTACAATATATTTCAATACACATACCGTGCGATCATACCTAAATAGACTGTCCGTTTGTCCGCGGGATTAACAGCTGTTTATTCCTTGACCAGTCTATTATTTAAAGATAAATTTTCCGTCTCTAACTAAACCGGAAATGCACTTTTTTTAAAAATACGATTTTCCGCACTCGATGTGAAATATATAAAAAAATCAAATAAAAACAAAGAAAAAAGTCCGATACAATGCTACAGCTGTGCGAGATGATAATTATCTCGGACAAGTGTAATTCCTATAATTAGAAGAAGAAAAAAGCTTCGCCTTATCTTGAAATAATCGACTGACTACAGTACGACCCCTTTTTCTCCTGAAATAGGCTGCAGTTTGACATGAATCTGGAGTTTTCTATTTCGAATCATTTTTTTTCCTCATCTGTTAAAATTCAGCGAAATCGTAAATTCGACTTTTCCAAACGACCGATGTCGGTCGTGTGTATATCTATGTATTTTGCATAGATCCATAAAAGATCGTGAGTGCGAGGGGAAGCCATTGCTTAGGTCCATTGGGAAGCTAGGCGATCCGCAATAATTTCGAGAATCTATTATATCGCCGCGAATAAAGTCCTGCGGAGACAGATACGTGTATAACGCGTTTAGGTAGGCAGTTCGTACGATCTAACAACGCATCTGTTCGCCATAGGTCCTGAGGTCAATTTCCGTGACCTTATACCAGGCCGCGTGGCAAGTCCATTGTAAAAATGAACGCGTACCATAGAGAAATAGAGAAATATCGAAGAGGGGGAGGGGTAAGATTTTTCGTGGGGGCAAAAAAAAAGAGAAAAAAAAAAGAAGGAAAAAGAATTTGACTGCGTTTATGGAATGAGGGGTGAAATTTTTCCGTGCACGCGCGTGCAGTGTCCGAATCGTTGGCTATTATTCCTGTGTGTATAGCCTCGTGCAACCTAGCCCCACCTCTCTTCACCCTGGCAATACTCGTGAGCATATGCATATTATGGAAAAGCGTTGGGTTCGACGGTATACAATGATCGCAAATTCGACCATGGAACCTCCTTGCCGTACGAGTCCATGCAAATCCTGTATGGGGATGATTTTTAATTGCCAAGAACCTATAGCCCATTGTACGTTTAATGGGCCGATGCACGTAAGGGCCATAAATATTAATTGTTATACCTATTGAATATTGATGATAAATATCGGCTGGGGGTTGGCTCGTACGTATTTCTGCCTATATACCTATGCGTGTTGAAGAGAGTGAAAAAATATATGTGTATAAAAATTCACCGTTATATAGGGCGATAGGGAAACGAAAAAGAAAAAGAAAAAGAAAAATCAGAAGAAAACCATTATCTACACTTCGTTCGAATATGTACACTAATACGATAAAGTTTATGGAAGATTATTACCTAAGTATACCTAAAACAGCGAGAGGTGTACAGAGACCCTTATATGTACCAAACCACGATATGATTTATGTAGTAGGAAATGAATGATGGGAGAAGATCGTCTCTCGACTAATATGAATAACTTGCCTTCATTAATTAGAAGAAAAAGATGAATGAAACTAATTAGAAGAAAACAAAAAAAAAATGAGCGCAAAATCAAAACTAACGAGTAATGAGATATATACCTATATATATATATGTATATGTATACATATATATATACTTATTGACGGAGGATAAATAGAACTCTATATATTCTATTGATCACTGATGATGATGATTATTGATTATGATTAATATATATATATTATACATAATATACAATATATTTATAGGATTATAGGCTAAGCGAATGATACGTGAACAAATGATATTATATTATATTATATTATATTATATATGTATATGTATATGATTAATTAGATATTGCAGTATGATTATATTATATATATATATATATACTTATTTAAGTTAGTGTCTCTCGGTGCAGGTTGAGAGTGAAACTTATGAGAAAAAAAAAGAACTTGGACAGCTATATATACATATATATAAATATAGGTAGTAAATAAATAAATTAATAAGTATATATTAATTTAGTAGTATTTCTAGTCATTTTTTGAAACGGTTTACAATTCCTAATTAAGCTAGTCAACAAGAAAAAAAAAAAAAAAAAGAAAAAGAAAAAGAAAAACTAAATAAATGAATAAATGAATAAACAAATGAATAAACAAATAAATAAATAAATAAATAAATAAATAAATAAATAAATGAACAAATATTACTAGCGCGGTAATGATTATTTAAAAGAAGAAGAAGAAAAAAGAAAAAAAAAATAGCTGTACACGTATAAAAACCGAGAGTTCGAAAAAAGATGAAAAAACTTAATGCGTTATATATATCCATTTTTTGCATATTTAAATTGTCAATATTTGTAAATTTTAGTTATTTTTATTATTTCTGTTTTCAGTCGTTTTTTTATTTTTTATTTTTCTTCTTCCATCTCTTTTCTTCTTTACTCTTTATTTAAGTATCCGAGTATTTTATTATTATTATTATTATTATTATTATTATTGTGTCTATGGTTTGTCCCAATAAAATTCATTATATATACTTTGATTTCACCACCTTGTTTACATACATTTATTTCATTATACTTCTTTTACTTTTTCTTCTATTTTTTGTCCCCAATTTTTTTTTTCTATTTTTTGTTTTATTTTTTCTGTTTTCGTTACACCGCCCAGCTATCTCGAGTTACTACCTATACACATATATTATACATATGTATATAGATATACACCTCGTACCGGGGCACGCGCTCATACCCTCGATCAAGTTGCACGACCTAACTATACAATACGCGTTTTGACACGCGACAATGTTAGAAGAAGACAAGTGATAATGAAAATTTTTCACGAAACCACATCGACTATTTAAAAATACATCTCACCTGCTATAATATCTTCTCTATTCTTAATAATGGGAGATGATAGCTGGCTAGAGAGAAAGACTTTTCGAATTTGACTCTCAGCTTCCCAACCACTTGCAAATATTCAAAGATCGAAGGAAAGAATTTTCATGATTTTTATCGAAAATTATAAAATTCTAATATTTCGCGGGATTCGGGGGCGAGAGGGTGATTTCCTTAGTATACATACAGCAGTAGCGCAGTATGGCGACCAATGAGTAAATGACACAGAGCGCGACGACCCCCACCCCCCCCCCAAACTCTCAAACACAAACAGAGAGAGAGACACCCTCAGGGGGTGAAACGGGGTGGGTCCACCCTCGACATGGGCATGTGTATAAAAATCAATAATATCTTGCGGCTTCCGCGAGAGAGAGAAAGAGAGAGAGAGGAAGATAGAAACGCGAGGAAAGTGAAAGGCGCGAACGTTGAGAAACCAGAGTTAAGGGACGCGACAAGGGCGTATATATATCCACCCACACGCCCTTATTCACATAACTTTTACACATATTACACACGTATAATGTATATATACATTTCACATATATATATATCTGTGTTTGTATATGTGGGAGGAAAGAAGCGAACATTATATTTCGGGGCAAACCACCCCCGTGCCACATTCCGTACATATATACGTGTATGCCTATATATATACGGGGAATCGCGTTGTAGGTTATTGGCAAGTTTTTAATTAAAAAATAAACCTTCCTTCACCCCCTCCTCAAGCCTAACCCCGACCCGGCTCGCAACTCCCGATTCTTATTTCTTTCCCTTTCCTTCGTTCTTTCTTCTTCTTCCTCCTTCTTCTTCCTTCTTCTTCTTCTTCTTTTGGTATATAACCCCCAGAATCGGGTATACGAGACTCAAGAACCCTTCGCGAGGGTCTAATATCTTGCGTTTTATGTTGCCAAAAAGAGTTCGCGGGGACAGCGACAAGGGGTGGAATCGGGTACGGGGACTGGGGTTGGGGCTGGGGGCAGTGGGACACCGGCCACAGCAGCTAGCGAAATATTACTACGCTTTTTCGAAGGACTATACATATGAGTATATATTATACACACGTTCATAGACGTATAAGACATTTCGGCATACATATATATAGACACATATTACGTATGTATAAAACTCAAGATATATCCATACGTTTGGCGTCTCGTCATCTGGGTGGAAAAAAAAAAAAATAAGTGAAAAAAAAGAACAAATAAGAAAAAAAAAAAACTCTCCCACGCTTCAAGGAATTGTACCTATATATTATATAGCTACTGAGAAGGAAGTGATCGTGAGATCCTCGGCCCACGTAATACATATATGTATACTTATCTATACGTCGAAAAATGTATATATTTTTTTTCTTCTACTTTTTCGATAGAGAGATTTCTTTTCATTATACATATCGCGAGACAGTCGAATAAGAGGGCAAAAGTATAATTAGAGATGAGGAAGGAAAGTGCGGGGAATTTTATACAGAAGAATGAGACTGAGAGGGGGATGTGAAGGGTGGACGGGAATTCTGAATTTCGTGAAATCGGTCCAAGTATCATCATTTGGCATAGAGACGAAAAGAGAGAGAAATTGATATAAGGTGTAGAGAGAGACCTGTTCCCTTTTCCCCTTCGACTAAACTCTCCCTACCATGTCCCGCGTTCTTCTTTCTCGTTATTAATCAAGAAACACATAAAGGGCTACTATACCTATATAGATATATATGTATAGGTATACACACGGCTCTAAGGTTAAGGGAGATATCGAACCGCAAAACTACCCCCACTTTCTTTATTTTCTCTACATATATGTATATATAGAAGAAAAAAATATATATATATATACATACACGTATGTATGTACGTATTTATATACAGCCAACCTGACTTATAACACTAATACTACTACGAGCTATTTCCGCCCTGCACGCGCGCGACACCGTATAACCCCGCCTCGTAGAAGTGGATTGCAATTATCAAAGTCTATCCTCTCGAACCCCCTCCCACCCCACTTCATCCCCGTTCATCGTCAAGCCCCGAAAAACTCTGTTACTGTCCTATATGTGTCTATACCTATACTTGCGTATATACCTACTCGCGGAGGACAAGACGAACGAACTCTTACCCCATTTTTTTTCTTCTTTTTTCTTCTTCTCTTTCTCACCCCCAAATAACCACCCTCACGCAGAACTCCACCCCTTCTCGTCATCTTATATATCCAAGTTGGAAATTTCATCCTCTCGTAATAATTTTACCGTCCTTCCTTCCTTCCTCCCTCACTTCCTTCTTCTTCGCTCAATCCCTCTTGCCCCTGGCCAGAAACCAGCCCCAACTACCCCACGGATAAGGTTTGGACGACGATGACGTACCGCACGCCGTTTCTTGGCTGGATATTATGTATCTAGTACCATATGCAGGGGTGGATCGGGTTGACAAGTATCGAATTTTTAAAGTTTTCCAAAAATTAGTAAAGCAAGAAAATAAAATAAAAATAAAGTTTCGCGTCGTTTTTCATACACGAGGGTTGAAACTGATATTTCCTAATATTTTTCACCATCGTATACATAGGTATAGGTAGTGTGTTCCTTCCCTGAAAACAATTATAATTGTTTTGAAAAGAACAGCTTTTTTTTATTTTTTTCAACCCTTGTAGTATAATAAACCCTTTCGTTTTATTTTTCATTCTCCTACCGTAACGACAATAGGGGTTACACGTTTCCATAAATTCGGAAAATCGTTGAAATCGGTGAAATCGGTACCTAAATTCAACGACATAGAAGAGAATTCGGGGTTGAGATGAGGGGATTTGTAGTGAAAGCAGACAACCGCTATACGCGCGTGAAAATGAAAAGGTGTTGTTATTTCTGTATAGCTTATTGGGAAAAAAAGGTACGAGATACAAGAATTACAGTGAAAATATATATATATATAGTAATATAGAAATTCTTTCCAACCCTTTATTTATTTAGCGATATCGTTCGTATATAATTCTAAATTTTTTCTTTTTTTCCTTCCTCCACCCCATTTTTTTTTTTTTTTGAATTTTATGCCACGATTTCGAACGTACCTACTTTTTTTTTTCTTTTTTCTTTCGATTTTTGGGGAGAGAAAAATTCTTCAGCTGGCAGCTGAAGCCTTTATATTGAATAGGTATATGTATACACACGAGGATTCCCCCGGTCATCCCCCCCAACGATTTACACAATATTTTGGAAAATCTTTTATATTAAATTTCGGTGTTACACCCTTCCCGGTCCAGGTCGCATATACCTAGTCCTAGGAATGGTCGACGACCGGCTTATACGACTGACGCGTGCCCGTTACCCATTGTAAATCCAACGGACAGATGCACGAGCGATGAAAATAGATGAAATGAAAGAAGAAAGAGAGAAGAAAAAAAAAAAAAAATTGGTCAAAAAAACACCTTTTTTTACACCAAAATGTATCGAGATCGTGAAATTAGGGTTAACGTTGGAAAAGAGTGAAAAAGTAAAAAAAAAAAAATCCCCCGGTGAATTAACATCGGCATTGTTGGATAGGCTAAGCGAGTGGAAGGGTGAAACGTAAAGGTATTACCCTTTTTTTTTTTTTTTTTTTTTTTATCTTCTGAAGGGGAAAGAGAAAAAAAAGTAGGGATTTTTTTTTTTTTTTCTTCCAACAAATCGAGAAAATATCGGAGAATTCTTTGTTTTTTTTTTCTTTTTATTACCTTCTCTTTGCCGCGGATTTAACGCGCGAAATAATCTATATACCTACATCTCAGCATTTTGTCGTATTACACGTAGTACAACATCTGGTCGAAAATCTATCGGGCAGGTAGGGAAATTTTTTTCTTTTTTTTCTTTTTTCTTTCCCCCAGGGGCAAAATCAAAATGCAACTTGATCGAGGACTTTGCTATATAGCAAGTTGCGGTTATCGTATATAAAGTTATCATATGTATATGTATACACGATATATGTACATTATAATTATATAGTGCACGCGCGCGCAAGAATTAAGCAAATGTTCCTATATATATAATATATATACATAGTATATATATATATATGTATATAATATAATCACTTGAACGATATAATGATACATAAAAGATGAGTGAATGAAATGAAAAAGAAAGAAAGAGAAAGAAAAAAAAAGAAATAATATTGCGAGAATACCTGAACCAAATTGTATAAGTTCCTATGATATACCCTGTGTTCCTAGTTTTGGCTTTATTTTAAATATATAGTTTATAGCTGACAGAGAAAAATTTTCAATGTTACTGATCCAGTCTAATTTATTATCTTATTATACATATTATATATTATAGAAATATGTCGAGAATAAAAAAAAAAGAGAGAATAAAAGAAACTAATAATAAATCGTGACGAAGTGAACAAATTTTATTTCAAGAAAGAGGTATAATACATATTATATTATACTCCGACTTTAAACTGGGCTGGACCAAACAAAGATTTGACTTCGTCGATCTTCGACGTTACTATACTATATATAAGTATATAAAAAAAAAGAAGAAGAAAAAAAAAGTTTAACAAAAAGAATAAAAAATAAAGAATCTGGTTAATGATAAATTGAAGAGTATAAAAAAAAAATGAAGAAAAAAAAATGATGAGAAATAAATCTAATCTATAGTCTATATATATATTATACTCTGATCAGATCGAATATAGGTAAAGTGTATCTACCCATATTATATATAGGATATATATATATATCTATATATATATCTATATATATATATATTGTATATGTAAATTTTAAGCACAAAAATCAAAATTAGATATTAAGCAGTGAAAATGTGTTGTTAAGATTATTATATTGATAGATTTAATTATTTAATAAGGGTATACGTATAATGTTTTAGTAGGTAATATTGATTGATTGATTAATTAAGTGAATGATTAATTAATTAATTAATTAATTAATTAATTAACACGTTTCATGATTCAGGGTCCCTTATAAGTTATACTTTCTATATAAATATATAGAATATATAATATATAAACAATATGTAATCTATAATATGAGATGATAAATAAGTACAACCTACCTGCATAACATATATTTATACATATATAGTATTTATATACATATATATGTATAATTAATACGACTAATTAATTTTCTATAATATTATTTCCGGTTATATATATATGTATAGATTATATACCATGTACCATACTCAAAAATTGCAGGTATAAATTAATTGTAATTTTTTCAAATCAACGACTGGAGTGTTAATTATATTATTATAATATATATATATATATATATATATATATAGAATAAAAAATAAATAAATAATAATAATAATAATAAAACAAAAGATGGTTTTTAATGACAATTTTGTTCGAAAAAAAAAAAGAAAAGAAAACCGAAATTTGTAAGAGAAAAGAAAAGCTCCTAATTATTATATTTAATGTATAATTTCACACTTCAGCAGTAGCACTCAAGTATCGAATGTTCCTAATCTAATGCTTTCCATTAACTAATTAATTGATATAGATTATTACTATACACGAGAAGGATGAAAAAAAAAGTAAAGAATAAAGAAAAGAAAAAAAAAATGAAGAAACATATATATGTAAGTATGTGAAAGAACGAACAAATGACGAGAACGAAATGAATATAAAAAAAAAACAAAAACTGAATAATCTATTCTTGCGAACGAAGTTCAATGGGGAAAGAAAAAAATATAAATTGAATAGAGAGAGGATAAATTGAATAAGAAACAAAAAAAAAAAAGAGTAATCCAAAAAAGAAACCTAGTCTTTTAGAAATATGATTAAAGAAATTAGAAAAAAAAAAAAAAAAAAAACCAAGAAGAAGGATTCATTATATTCTTTATGGAATTATAGAGAGATGCATATATATACTTACTACATATATACATACATACATGTGTGAATAGTTATATATATATACATATAATATACATATATAAAGTAATTTTAAACAAAACAAAACAAAAAAAAAAAAAAAAAATAGTTAGGATAAAAAATTCGAACGTAGATATGTACGTCACGCGCTTGTCAAGTATTATATATGTAGTATATATATATATATACATCTATGTATGTCATGATATTATAATTACAGAGAATAATGGGAGAAGTGAAAGAAAAGGAAGAAAAAAAGAAAATTTCAAATATAAGTTACATAGAAAATCAGTAACGAAAATCAGTTTCGAAAGAACAACAAAAGAGAAAATAAAATCTAAACTAACAAAATATGAGAGAGTGAATGACGCATGTGTGCAGGGGCTGAATCGAGCGCCAAAAACGAATTAATAATCTAAAATCAAATTTTGAAAATCAAAATTATATTATAAGGAAACGGTAAATTTTAAGACAAAACTATAAATATATATTATAACTATAAGTAAGTAAATGAATAAATAAATAATTAATTAAATGAATAAATAAATAAATGAATAAATTATTATATTATATATTATATTATACATTATAGTTAAATATGGATATAACTATATACTATGTAACGATTATTATTATTATTATTATTAAATCTAACCAACAATTTGTTGTCTTATTATTTCACTTTTATTATCAATCATCTGTTTCATATTATTATTATTATTATATAATTATTAACATCTGTATTAGTGCGGCCACAGCTACTATATAATATAATATAATATAATATATAATGGACGAATCCATAAAGGTAGAAAAAAAAAGGTTACTTTCTTTCTTATTATTTCTTCAACTTGACTTTTTCATTTTTGTCATTTTACGTATACTAGTCACTTATGAAAACTAGGTTTGTATGGTGAAACGTATGTATATTTAAATAAAATTATAGATCAAATGATCAAAAACCATGATTTTTCGCATTCTCCATCCTCCACAATCCTCTACATCCATATCTACAACGAAAATCCTTTCGCAATAATTATATAGCTTTCGATTTCTTTTGTCTCATCAAACTAAACAACTATACAAATAAAATAAGCGACAGACCGTGACGGTGGAAACTTTCGATTCATTCTATCCGCAATCGGTATGAAATTCATTTTTTACACTTATTGACTGCGGTTTGAGACGATTTTAAATCACCTAACGATTTAAATTCCTCAATTAAAAAAAATGCCCGAATTTTTGTCATATCCGTGAAAACGCGAGGGCAAAAAAATGTTCCAAAAATTCGTTCGAATCGGTTCTTCAAATTCGTAACTCGAGCCCCGCGGGTATAATGATGAAAATTCGAGGTGAGAATCGAGCTCGATTTAATTCGTAAATGAGTGGATAATCCACGTGGGCGGCGGCGAGACTGTTGAGTGCGAAATTTGATACTATGAAAGTTTAAGAATAGTGTGACGACCTCGAAGTCAGCGACTTTAGCCTCTCTCTTAATAAGTGTATGGTTACTCCTCTCCACTCTTCTCTCTTATATCGGAGATTATCTCGCCTGAGAGTTGACGACACGCTATACCATTTAAGTCTGTTTCTCCTGCAAGCAGACGACGACGACGACTTATTCCACGTGTGTAGTCAGCTCGCTTATCATTATTACCACGGGGTATTCGATTTCACGTGTCTGCAGCGCGTTATATGCACAAGCGCGCACAATCTCGCGGTTTGACGATGCTAATTTTTATCAAATCAAGGACATTTCTTCCTTCCTCGCTATACGTCCTTGACCGAAGAATAAAAATCCGTCTATAACGATTCTAGTTCAATAAATTAAATGCATAATACGATTCCGTTTCACATCCGCATATAAGATAATACGATCGAATTTAACGAGACACGAGACGTGGGCCAATTTTTCGCGCAATAGTTCAAATTTTCTCTCGTTAATAATTTTTCATGATTTTAGATCTAATTACTTTCAAGATTAAGATATAGACACATGAATTCTTATAGATTACTTGTCTCGCAATATTATCCGCGTGCAATTAATTACGTGTTCTGATAACAGCTAATTAAGAAGCTTTGTAAATCGGTCTGCTTTCAATTCTACGTATGTAGGTATGTACATACTAATCTTTGCAAAACGTTGATAGCACGCGTTGCATCCCGCATTAGACTGTGCATACGTTGTAAATAGCAAATGTGATCAAGATGCGGTGCGAACGGCGTGATATTAATTGCACACATGTCGATAAGTACGGAGGCAGATCCTACCGACTGAGTGTTTTATGAAAAACTTTTTTCACCGAGTTCCCAGAGATTTTATCACCGAGTATAAAGAAAAAAACCTGCAATTTTGAAAATAGGATAAAAAATGAAACAAAAGTTGTAAAATGAATCTTTTCACAATTTTTCACGATTGTTGTGATTTTCGAAATTCTGACACTAAATTGATAGTTTTTTGATTTTCTGCTGCTCTTCGATATTATTCAATCATTTTTCGCATTAATATCATCGAAAATTATCGAATTCGGTTTTTGCCCGTCTTATTGTATTCATGCATGTATTCATTCAGTATAAATCGCCTCGAGATGTCCTTCTTGGAAAAAACGAACCAACAAAAATGCGTTTCAAAATCCTATCAATTATTTGTGACACCGAAGTTATCGATTGAAGTAGATAGATGAAACGGATTTGATAATATGATCTACTAGGCCGTAATGGAATCGTTGTCTTCCCACCTTGTGAAATCTTGCTATCTTGAAATTTTCGCAATTTTAATCTCCTGTCCGATTTCTATTCCTTCTTCACCTCGTGACAGAGAATTTATCGACAATTCTATGCCTGGCCAGGGGTTGAGCTTTATCGCCGCGTTGTTTTGATATCGTATTATAAATTTACCGTGTGATAAATGAGGCAGGAATTCCCATGCTATATCGCGAAAAATTGACAAAGTGTTAAAACGCGTCCGCTGCACTATCAGACTTTACCGGAATTTCATTACATTATCGCGATTATTGATGATTAATGGATATAATTCGGAACCCACACTTCGAGGAGTTTTATTAATCACCATACTCGGATAAACTCTTCTTGAAAATTTCTATCGCTGATATAATATGTATAGAGGTAGGTACGAATGTCGTATTAAACTCGGAGTATTATCGTACTCGTAATAATCGCTATTTACGCAATACACGCACGTATATATGCGGTGTTTAAACCCCCGAGTGGGTAAATAAATCAAGAATGAATACCGCTCAAAGCCCTGACCTGGAAATTGACGGTTGTACAATTATTTTCTATATCGTAAGTCGCGCAAAGCTCTGCAGAAACGGTGATTATAATTATTTATGCTACGATTAAAGCGATCAACACCTCAGATTATTGAGAAAAAGAAAGAAATAAGAAAACAGTCACGGTCACGCTTCTTTGCTTCAAAAATCTGTATAAAAATTTTCAAAAGTTTATCAGTTTTTTTTTTTATCTTATTTACATTTTTTTATTTCAAGGAATTCTTATATTTCTTCATTTCACATAAATAGGAATCGAGGTTCGTCCGCAGACATTATAGACGTAAATCCGTGCAGGTATATATTATATCGTTTAGAATTGGTTAATCTGATCACGTGATAATCGTAAATCTGAGAAACGTGGTTGACGTAGTTTTGTACACAGACGAATATATGTATGGAAGAATAATAATGACGATATTGTACCGCACTTACGTACGTGTAACACCTATACACTCTGCATCCTACATACGCAGAAGGAAGCTTCATCTACTTCCTCGATTCATAATAATTAGTGATAAAAAAGCTTAGGCGGGATTAGCCCTTGCTGCCACTACCGCCGCTCATTGCATATACGGTATTACGCTTCGTTAGGAGATTGTCTTATCTGAGGATAGTTCAATTTAGAAATATATAACGCAGAAGCAAAAAGAAAGAAATTCATCGTTTTCGTTAATTAGCTTTCATGGCCGTTGAAATCAAATGAACCTTGTGTATTGATCCGATCTGATTTAATTGACTCCGCAATCTTGTGCAAACGATCAATTATCATCGTCGTGGGAATCACGTACGTTGGTTTTTTTTTTTTCTTTCTATAAACAATATCCATCTGAGGTTTCGATCTTATACAGATTCCGATCGAATTTTCTCTATCAATTAAAAACTAGTCTAACGATACGTGATGGAAATTTTCTGTCTGATTTTTTATCTTCTAAATCGCAAGAGGATTTCAACGATGTTCGGTATATTCCTCAATCTGTGTCTGCAACAACGGCGATGATTCTTCGATGATATTTTTTAATCTATATAGATGCAGCTCCGGATAGGTACGTGTCAGACCTTAATCATCGCGATCGAGACACGTATCGTAGGTACGTGATTGATTACAATTAATTCGATTGACGCTCTTCCTTCGATTATTTAAAGAGATATGATACATCGATATTCTGCGTAAACTGTACAGGGTATCAGAGACACTGGCGTGATGTGTACATCGTATCTTTTCATCTTCTCATATCCCACCCGCACAGAAAACATATTATTCAAAGCGCCTTTTCTCGTCGTATACACGACGAGATAATAGAAGGTAAAAAAAAATCAGACACCGAGATTTCTTCCTTTTCTTCTTATTCTTGCAAATTGACAAAAAGATTTCGTAACACTGATATATAACGTAGGTGCATAAATGGGGGACTTACCGTAGCAGAGAATAGCACAATGGCCTCTGTAATATATAATTGCTTATTGGCAAAGGATAATGGATTCCGAAAATCACAACGTGGGGAAAATATAAACCACACCTGTCTAGAAAATAAGAAGAAAAATATACGCGTTTTTAAATACCCAATCAATTTTTACGTAAGGAAATAATTGAAGAAATTACCAATAATTTCTCCGTATTTTACTGGGAAAAATATTCCAAATAGAAGTTGTACGTACATTACCGTCACTATGTAACGCTGCTCGAGCTTATATACAGTAGAATCGGAGCAATCGAAAATCAAAATATTTTGTTCCCAAAGTATCGCCTCGTCTCCGCAGGTCAGATGAGAAAATTTCTGTATCTAACACGGGAGTAATTCGCACCAGTGTATATATGGTCGCTGTCGATTATCATTCGAATTAAAATCCGCGAGCTGCGATACGTTTCACGATTTTTATTTATTTATTTGATTTTTTCTAACGTCGATGAGACGAAGCCGGGACTTGATTTCATCCGAAAACTTGAAAGATAACAAGAATACGGAGAGGTGGACGTGAGTCGAAGAGTGAATTAAAATTTCGGCGTAATTCTGGACCCAGAGAAAGGATAACAAATTTTTTTTTTTTTAAATGGATAGATAGAAAAATTTCTGAGCAATATATGTACGATGTATAATCGTCGATTCTAAAGATAGTCTTGGGGAGTCAGTCGTTGCTCGGTGATTGAGTGGTTTGAAAAAAACAATTCGCGATATGTAATCGTACGATAGGTATAGGCAACCTTACGCCCAGCGATGGAATGAGACAGTGATTGACAAAGATAAGGATAATAGAAGATAAAGAAAAAAGAAGAAAAAAAGAAATTTCAAAAAGAAAAAGTGGATCGGACACGCGAAAATGATTCGCATAGGACGCCGAGGAAGCGAGGGGACCACCGCTTATCGTCGTATTCCAAAAGCTAAAAGGCTAACGTCCGGCTCTTATCGTCACAGATGCCGAATCGCAAGCTTTTGAAACAGACAGGTAATTATAAGAATCAGTGAATTATACCATCGCTAAAAATATACTTTGGATATTCCCAATCGACTTTACAATTTTTTCTATTTTTTATTATTATTATTCTTATTCGTCTCTATCTCGCAGAAATTGCATGCGATTATAAATTATTCGTTGGATAATTTTTTTCTTGTATGTAACAATTACATGAGGTGGTTTCTTTCCTTCTTCTGTCTTCAACCGACTATTAAACTTCATCTGACAATGAATTTTACAAACCAATGCCGTGTCCAAGGCTGAAATAAGTGTAAATCGTTTAACAACATGCCAGCAGACACAGCTACTAACTCAAGCTTTTTACTTCCGTGTTACAAAATTCATTAAGCATTCTGTATACAGCTGTTGGTATATATAGACGCGGAGAAAATCCCCGGATTAATTTATCGTAAGAAAAAAAAAAAAATGAAAAAATAATAATTGCAACATTAAATGTTAATCATTTTTGCTTCGATTTTTTCATTCATTCCTAGCGTCAACAAGATAAGACAATTTTTTTTTTTTTAGTATAATTCCGATAATCTACTCGATCTTTAATCGTTCTCTTATTTTTACAAGCCTGCTAATTCTCTCGCGCATCGCGGAGTGGCGGGGAAAACGAAAACTGGGTAGTTGGAGAAATTCGCAGTGGCTATAGTAGGTATAGCCAAAATTTTCGGGAGGTCTTTTTTTTCTTCCCTCCTTATTATTTATCTATCGGAAATGCGATAATACGAGCTGTTTTTTTTTTCTTTTTTTTCTAACGCGGTAAAATTTCGTTTAATCACTCTTCAAATATGCCATAGATAATCGATTGATCGATGACCAAAAAAACGAGTTTAAGGCTCGGCTTATTATTCGTGAAATAAATAATACGAGGTACGCCGTACCTACTTCGTTCGATAACCGCGGCTATTCCGAAATCGGCGTTTCCCTTATACTTTTACCTAATTGTACGCCTTGCGCAATGAGCTCCAGTACACCGTAGAATCCCGGCTGTTTAAAAATCGCTAAAAACGCGTAACCCCCTCCGCACGATTCGCTTTGTCCACGTGCCGAGCATCGAATGACGGTGAGAAAATTATGAATTACAGTATTAACCCGCGGAGTGCGGTCTGTGGTCTGTCGTGAGTCAGTCAGTCAGTCAGTCAGTCAGTCAGACGGTGAGGAACCTGGCGCAAAGAGTTATCAGAGAATCGTCGTTCGTCGTGGTGGGAAGAAGCAGTGTGGCGAAGTCGATCGCAAAACTGGCTCGAGAAAATTTTCATTTTCATTTACAAAAGCTCAACGAAGTGATGAGTTCCTTTGGCAATTCGCGGCTGTGAATTCGCGCACAGATTCACTTCGCTTTTAGAAAGTATATAACAAGTCGGGAAGATCGGCGGTGAACGAAGGGCGATTTTTACAATCAAATAAAACACGCTGGCTCTAATTTATCCCGCGGAATTATCACCGTGAGTATAACTTACATTAAACGGCGAAAATTATCGATCTCAAGCTTCAGGCGTCTGGAAAAAATTCGCAAACATCAACGATTGTGAACACAGGTGTGCGGAAACCGTAATAAACTCTTGCCAATCGTAGCGTACGCAGCGCGCGATTTTTACCCAAAAATAAATGCGGATATTTAAATGCACGGTATAATGGGTAATTCGTTATTACTTCATTCCTTAATGAGGAACAGAGAAACGTAGACTTTCCCTTTTCCCTCTTTCCTTATTTTTTTATCAATTTATATATAGAAGTAGAAAATAAAGCCGGCCCCAAAATTATTAGCATCACTGACCGGGCGCCGTGGTACAGTAAACAAAATTCTATCTCGAAATCTGACCTAAAAAAAGTAAAAAAATCGTAAACCGTTAGCAAACATCGTAGATGAGAGGAGTTTTATTATCTCCAGTAATAAAACCGTCTGAAACTATTATCCTGCGTCTATTTTTCTTCATTTTTTGAGAAAATTTCACCCGATCGATACGTTGAGAAAACATTCTGTTAAATTTACAGATTTTGGTGCAACGATTTTGGCCGATTTGAATCGCCGGAAATCTCCAACGAATTACAGCAACCTATCCGGCTGGTTGGGCTGAGATACTCAACGCACGATTCACTGCAATACAGAAGCCGGTGAGTACGAAATTTTCCGTTATATATTTTTTTCTTTTTTGTAAATTCGGCGGAATATTTCCCTGCCGTTTATTCGCTCTCTCTCAGGGCGAGGGATTTCCGAACAAACATCTCGACACTCGATATCTTTACTCGGTTTCTAAGAACCGCGTATGGTCAATAGAAGAACGCGTATGAAACACCTGATCGTATTTCAAGGCGAAAATTTTTCGCCTCATACGGAGAAAACAGAAATCCATTTTCTCCATCATCGCCTCTAATCGGTTAATCGATATTCAGCACCTCACCGTCCGACGATAATGACAATAAATAAAGAAACGAAGGAGCCGCGATCGCGCCTCGAACTCCCATTGCCAATCGGTTATATCCGAGGTGAAAAGTGGGACCGACGATCAACCGAGGACAAGCGATGTAGTTTCCGCCTTTAATCCGTGTCATTGTCGCGCGATTTCGGGCCCTGATGACCCGCGATGATTCGTTTACAGATATGGTGGCCTTCCCGGATCAGGAAACGGACCGGAAACGATTGAGCGTAACAAGCCTGCCGGACCCGGGCCTAGTGTTACGCAACGGGAGCCTGGCTGACAAGGTGGAAGAGCCCAAGTCGAACCGTAAACGCCTCGATGCTATGAACGACAACGAATTGTTCACCGTCAACGACGACCGGGAGATTCTCGCCTGCGATGTTCGCCAGTTTCGTAAAATCGAGGACGACGTCGAGCGGCCAAACCTCCCGGGCCACGTCGATCTGAAAACAGGTCAGTCCCGGTAGATTTCAGTCTCTCCTTCCTATTCTGACGCCAGTCTTTTCTCCAGCCTCGTTTATCGCGCCCAGCGAACTCTACGCTGGGAAGAATGGCCTGACGCCGCCTAGTCCAGGCGGCGATTCTCTCTCCAGCGGAAGATCGGTGGTCACAATTGCCACGATCTCAAATTCCGACCCGTACCCAGACTTTCCGAGCGGATCCCCGGACCCGGAGCTGAACGAGAAGAGGCTAGTGAAGGCGGAGAAATGGTACACGACGACGCTGCAGATATCGGTGCCGTTCTTCATCGCTGGAATCGGGACGATCGGCGCCGGTTTAATGCTGTCCAAAGTACAGGTGAGATTCCGGCGTTTCGAGGGCTCGAAACGAGACGGGCAGAGGTGAATAAAGCTCGTTTCACGAGGCGATAAAAATTCGGTATAGAAATCCGCCATTTTGTATTGTATTAATGGACTACTTCGTGGCGAAGTCAAGTGGGTCTTGACTGTTTTAACGCGCCCATTCCGCGCGAGATATATCCCCACATCACGTTTCCCGATATATAAGAACAAAAGCAATAACGTACGGTGAATCAGTATTATAGCCGCATACAGATTCCCCGTATGCGACATTCCCCGGCGTCTATACATCCGAAAGAAGTTATACCTAATGCCATATCTCGAATCACTTTCGTTTTATTGCCGTATAGTTTAGTGGCCGCCGCAGCCGATCATTAAATCGTTTTGTAGCATCGAGTGGAGCGAGGATTCTCCGCTAAATCCGCTCTCGATGCGACTCTCCGCTCCCGCATTTCCAATCAATCCAAATCATCTTTTCCCGGTTAACAGGTGTGGCCGGTCTTCGTGGAAGTCAGCGAGCTCTTCATCCTGGTCCCGGCGCTTCTCGGCCTCAAAGGGAACCTCGACATGTGTTTAGCATCGCGTCTCAGCACGCAGGCGAATCTCGGCAACATGACGAGTTTCCGCGAGATAATGAAGATGGTGATTGGAAACGTGGTCCTAGTGCAGATCCAGGCGATAGTGGCGGCCGTTTTGGTATCAATATTCGCCGTTTCAGCAGCGGCGGTTATGCACGGTGGATTCGCGTGGAACAACGTCCTCCTGTTGACATCTGCGAGCGTTTGTACAGCCACCAGTTCATGTTTTGTCTTAGGTGAGTAGATCAGTCTTCTTATCCGCCTTTGAAAACACGCGCAGTTCCCAGACTCGATAATCCAACGTGTGTATAATGTTCGCAGACTTCGTGCTGATAGGGGTAATCATGGTGTCGCGTAGGTGCAAAATGAATCCCGACAATCTCGCCACGCCGTTAGCTGCGTCGATCGGCGACCTGGTTTCGATCACCGTTTTGGCCTTGATAGCATCCGCGCTTTTCGACAGACGGAACGATCAGCTGTGGATCCTGTATCTGATAATGGCGGGTTATCTCTGCATCCTGCCGCTCTGGATTTGGATAGTCCTGAAGAATAAGTACACCAAAAGCGTCCTGAAGACTGGATGGACTCCGGTCTTGTCGGCGCTATTCATCAGCGGGTAAGTGTCCGGGTTTTAGTATACAGGCAGGAGTTATTTTTTTTCGTAAATAGGTTCAGTATGACGTACTGAATGTGAATTCACAAAATCCTTACAAATTTTAAGGCCGGAAGTACCGTTTCGGCCTATATCTCCGTAACCGTGCACTCTAGGTTCAAAATGATAATGACCTTTATTGTAGATGATGATATTTTCTATCTTTTTTGTTCAATCATTTTTTTTGTATCACTAACCATTAACGACTTATACGACTGCCAAAATTCGGGATATTGAGATATTGAT
The DNA here is from genome assembly GCA_944452935.1 of Rhogogaster chlorosoma. NCBI lineage: Eukaryota > Metazoa > Arthropoda > Insecta > Hymenoptera > Tenthredinidae > Rhogogaster > Rhogogaster chlorosoma. Next base: position 1,217,885 of record OX101801.1, on the reverse strand, counting down.
ATAGCAAAGTCAATGAATGAATTTTGGCAGTCGTATAAGTCGTTAATAGTTAGTGATACAAAAAAAATGATTGAACAAAAAAGATAGAGAATATCATCATCTACAATAAAGGTCATTATCATTTTGGGGCTAGAGTGCACGGTTACGGAGATATAGGACAAGAGTAACGGGTCCCCTATTGCCCGTACTATTTATGATCTGAGGAGGTCTTGATCACAGCGAGGTTTCGTCGTTTCAGACTCGGCGGGCTGGTCCTGGATCAAGCAGTCGACGTCTTCGACGGGTTCGTGATCTTTCAGCCGATTATAAACGGAGTGGGTGGAAATTTGGTGTCGATTCAAGCTTCGAAAATGTCCACAATGCTGCACCAGACTTCTCTCCTTGGAATTTTACCCCCGCATTCAAAGCTCCTAGTTTCTCCATGGGCAGCGCTGATCAAAGGAGGTTTGTACGACGAAGACCGAAAATCTGGCTCGTGAAATTAACGGTTTGATTTGTTCGCAGTACCTTACGCTAAGACAGCGCGAATTCTGATCGCCATGTCGGTGCCCGGGCAACTCCTCTTCATATTCGCCGCGGATTATATACAGTGGAGTTACTCAACCCTCCACGTTTACTTCGTCTTGGCTTATTTAACCGTCGGAGTATTGCAGGTGAGTTATTTTCTGTTTTTTTGTATAACATGAGAATAAATACGGCGTGTTTTCATCGTCGAAGATTTTATTCCCTATAGATATAGTTTCGTATAAATGCGGCTGCCATAAAGGCATAGCCGATAGTTTAACGAAACTTTATTATCTTTGGGAGGAGTATAGCTATCGTACTTTATTACAACTTCGGATAAGGCGGAATAATAATAAGAGAAGAAAATAGAATAAGGCATAAATTAATTAAATCAAGACAATTACGTTGATACTATACGTGGTATAAAACATTGTTAAAGTTTATATGATCCGATATGGTTTTATTTGACTTTATATTTTTCAATCCTATCATTTTTCTTTTTTTCATCAATAAATTTTCATTTCCAGGTAATACTGCTCCTCTACACGGCTCATATAATAATCCACGCTATGTGGCGGTACAAAATCGACCCGGATAATTCGGCTATTCCGTACCTAACATCGATCGGTGATCTCTCCGGCTCCTTATTGCTAGCTGCGGCATTTTGGCTGCTGCAATCCGTAGGCCACGAGTATGGCGATTATGATTAAAGCGTGTAATCGAGAAAGGGGAGGGTTAGGTATGAGTATTTAATCGAGGGCTGTAATGATATTAAAAAGATTGTTCAAATTTTGACAAAAATTTTCACTCGGTAAACGGGATATATTTTTCTCTTTTAATCTTGAATTCATAGTATATATATATATACGAACGAACGAGCCTGAATTTTAAGACTTCGACGACAGAAGAAGTTTGTGGATATATATATATATAGTAGGTATGCAAAATCCGACTTGCAGGCTCATTATTATTTACCGATTTTATTTTATATTTTATATTTTATATTTTTTATTAATTCATTGATTATTTAATTCATTCATTCATTATTTATAGATAAAGATATAATGTTGTCATGCGGTTGAAGTTAGTGAGGGATATTGTTATTATGTGGGAATCATTTTTTCATTATTGTACAAATTTTTACATCATAAAGAAATCGATATATTATATATATATATATATATATGTATAGTTTATAGAGAATCGTGATATACATATGTATATATATATATATATGTGTGTGAATATATTTACTTTTCTCCGATGTATATTATTAATTAAAGATTCGATTTTATTTATTATACAACGTTAGAGATATTAATACGTATAACGCAGTTCAATCGTTAAGTAAGTAGGTATAGCTCGCTATATATGAATGTATATTATGTATTTCAAATTTAATTAAATTTTAACCAATTTTCGAAATTTCAAGAAGAATTTTTTTTTTTTTTTGACTTTTTTCTTTCTTTTTTCATTGCCTTTAATCATGTGATATGAATATGTCTTCGAGTTTACCGTTCGATCTGTGAATTTTAATTATATAAACTAGAATCTGAAGGTCTGATAAATGCGATTTTATAAAACTATGAAAAAATTTCTCGACGCAAGAAAAAAAAAAAAAAAAAAAACAAATTAACGTAAATAAAGTATAGTAAAAATAATAATTCATTGAACTATGTATATAGGTGTAGGTAGATATAGGTTTACTTAAGATTCGACTGTTAGTTAGTTATGTTATATATTTTTTTCCTGCATTGAGAAGAGAAGTATATTTTATATGTGTATATATATATGTATATGTATAAATTCATTATTTATTCGTAAGTTATAAATTAGAACGTAAAATTTGCGAAGAAAAAAAAAAAAAAAAAATTCATCCGCATTGTATATAATTATATACGTGAATATTTCGTTGTTAAATTAAATTTATATATATATATATATATATATCTATGCCGTTTAAATAAAATATTTCGTTTCAAATTTGTCTTTGTTCGTTAATTCAATGAATAAATAATAATTATGACCACAGTGCAATGATATATCGATTTATTTTCACGATAACAATAGAAAAAAAGAAACAAAAAGAAGAAAAAAAGAAGAAGAAGAAAAAAAAATATATATATATATATATGTATACCTTGAATCTGTAATTTATTTTATATCTTGCGTTAAGGAAGGAACATAATACTTTTATTATAATTTATTTATTCTTTCCTTTTCATTCTTTTTTTTTTTTTCTTCATTTTTTCATTTTTTTTTTTTTTTTTTGTTTTTTATTTTTATTTCTCGTACATAGTTTTCTGTAAAAATATAAGCTGCACAAAAATAAATAATGAAAATTTACAATTTCTTATGTAATAACCGCTCGGCAGTTATGAATACAGTTAATTAATTATTCTTGTACACAAAATATCGAGCAAAATATCATCATTTGTTATTTTCGACAATTATATCATCATCATCATCATTATTATTATTATTATTATTATTAATATTGTTATTATTATTATTTTCGTCTCCCCCGATAATACATCTGTTCCAATTATATTCATTATCCTGCTGCAGTTATTATATATATAATATATTCTTTCGCAATAACGTTTTATCTCTCTTTGACAATAACACATTTCAATTCACCCTACGATTGCGGTTATTTCACTTCTGCTTATAAAAAAAAAAATTATAAAAAAAAAGATAGAAAAAAAAAAAAAACACAAAAAACTGGATCGAGACTGGATCGAGACTGGTATAATTATAAATCTATCTATATATAAGCCGTTTATCGAACTATATGCAAACGAATAGATCACAGTTCAATAATCAACTTTCATTTTCCTATCGGCTGCTATTTTCCAAATACTTCATCCAATTTATGTACACACACATACATGTATATATATATAATAATTTTAAATATCATATTATTAATTAATATAGAGAAATATATTACTTCTACGCAGCGATACACACTCTCGCATAATAGCACCATATACATACCTACAATATCCGATTATAAATTATATCAATACCAATCAATCAATCAATCGATTAATTAATTCATTCATTAATTTCTCATCTCTATATGCGTTATGAATAAAAATTTGCCACGTTCGTAAATTTCTTCACATATAATAGCTCTTTCCATTAGGCTGATATATATAATTTAATAATTTCTTCGACAGTATAGCATCACTAGGTATTATACCTACATAGAATAGAAGCTCTTTCAATGTCATGCATTGATATCGCCGTAGATTATATTTATTATTTTTTTTTAATTTTTTTTTGTAATCAGCTGTTACGTCCGAAATTTATCGTATATTTTTTAATTTTTTTTTCCTTTTTCTCGTCATAGCTGATACACGCATCTAGCCTTGTTAGTTTCTATAATATTTCACTACTGTGCTATTATTTATATTTATATTAATAATAATTATTATTATTATTATTTAACAAAAAATAATAATAATTCGCATAACTACAGTTTTACACAGCTATTACCTATCTACTATATACTATACGTATATAGCTGCCAAAGTACTTACACATATTTAAATTAAAAACAAAACAGAAAAAAGGCCAAAGATTTTCATAGCGTTTCAATTTATTGGCAACATATATATATATAGCATTATCAATAAAAGAAAAAAGAAAAAAAAGAAAACAATTAAAAAAAAAAAAACAACAACAACTATATATATATATATCATAATTTATCGGCGATCTACATATTTATATACATATATAAGAAATCCGCGTTCAAATTTCTTCTGAAAACATATTTTCTTCACAAAAAAGATGAACTATATAACTTAATATAACAGGTGATATAATAATAATTGTCTAATATATACATATATATATAAATGTATATAATATGTACATATACGAAATAACAGCGAAAACTATAAAGAACTTATATTTTTCTTCTTTTTCTTCTTCTTCTTCTTCTTCTTCTTCTTGTTTAGATAATTTTCCATATTTTTTTATTTTTTTATTTTTTTTGATAGGTGCTTCGACCTGTCTTCTCATTGTTCAAATAATATAATACATATGCGAAAACACCAGTGTATCCACAGCTATAGCTAAATAATATGCCTCCCAGTACTTTAACAATTATATCAATATATTGCAACTCGGTTTTGCGCAACGGAGAAATAATTATTTTAAAATAACAATAAATTGGCACTTTATACATAACTAACTCGAATATTGACAGATTTCTACACTATATATTATATACTTATATATATATATCGCTAATAATTTCAGGATTCATATATTATTAAAATTATACAATATACCTAAGCAGAGCTCCAGCCATGATGAATTAATGTTGAAAAATAACTTTATACATAAATTTTTCTTTATTATATTATTAATTTTAAACTCTAGCATCATCATCATTATTATTATTATTATTATTTCTTCTTGTTTTTTTTTTTATTTTTTTTTCCTTTTTCTGTTAGCTTTTCAAATTTCAATAATATCTCAAACTAATCAGGTATGTAGGTATATCTCAGCTTGACGATGACACGTATATATATATATACATATATATATATACGACAAGAAAAGTCAAGCTTAATCCTTTCACGCGCATCGATTCTTCGAATAAATAAATAATCCTTCGAGAGAGGGGCGGGGCGGGGGGGGGGGGGGGGTAGTAGTAGTAGTAGTAGTATATATAATTGGGGATAAATAATCTGTGAAAGGAAAAAGATATTTTTTGTTTTCAGTTTTTTTTTTTTCCACACTGCGGTTAAATCCAACTTTTTTTATCATGCGATATGAAAAGAAATAAAATGAAAAAAAAAAACGGGTTCAAGTTCCGAATTTCAATATCTAATTTAAAAACGAAGAATAATATGAAATCAATCGTCTTTAGATGTAAACATTATTTTGAAAGTAAAAAAAAAAAAAAAAAAAAAATTTGTCGTAATTGATTTAATATCTTATTGAATAGATATATAAATATTTTGACATTAAAACTGAATAAACGTACGTTTATATTCCGTCGCAGTTGTAGGTATAATTTCCCCCTCTCGTTATAACGGTTCATCAGAATCCTGATCACCGACGAGATATAGGAACTGAAAGGCAATGGCAAGTAGACTTATACCCAGAAGATCGCCCATAGCCGTGAGATAGGGTATGGCCGAGTTGTCCGGGTCGATTTTCCGTTTCCACATCCAATGTATCATTATAAATGCGATATAAAGAAGAGCCGCGACCTGAAGTAGCGCAGCGCACAGATAAACGAATACGAATAAAGGAGTCAACGAGGCATTGCCATCCTTCATGTAGTTTATCAAATAAATAAATATTATATGACCCGGTATGACCATCGCCATTAAAACCCTCGTAGTCCTGGCGTGTAGTCCTGGAAAATGAATGAAATATAAAATCAATCCTAACCTCCGTCCTACGTGTATCGTTATTCCCCTAAAAAATCGTCAAACCTTTTCCGAAGAAGTTTGCTATCGGCGTGATGAATATTATCGGATGCGTGTGGCCAGGAGGTATAAGAAGCGTGCCCAAGTCCGCCTGTTTATGAAGCGCCGTCGATATCCGGCTGGCCTGTACAGCGACCAGATTCCCACCCACGCCGTTTATCACCGGTTGAAAAACCGTCAGATTTTCAAAACGAGAGACCATAAATTCCAGGATCAGACCGCCGCAGCTACGAGATAGAATCTTTCGGTTAACCAATGAACGCGGTTTGAGGATCCTGAAAACTGAAGGAACGATCTACCTGCTGATCAGCATCGCGATCATCACCGGCGTCCATCCGGTGTACAATACGTCATTCGTGTGTTCGTTCTTCTTCGCGATCCATACCCACAACGGTGTGACCAGTACGTAACAGGCTATTATCAAGGGCGCGAGCCAGTCCTGTTTGTCTATGGCTTCGTAGAGGATCGTAGATATCCAGGAGAGCAGAGCCAGGGATGTTATGTCTCCTAGACTCGCTGCTATCGGCGTAGCGACGTTGTCGGGGTTGATGTTGCAGTGGCGAGAGAACACGATTACCCCGGCCGTTATCAGGCCCAGGACGAAGGACGCCAAGGACGCCGTTACCAGGCTACTTGCGCACAGGAGGTAAGCGTGGTCCAGCGATACCGTGCCGTTCCGAAAAGCCCCCATCATTATCGCGACTACCGAGCCGAGGAAGCCTACGACGATCGCTTGGCACTGGATCGAAAAATATACACGTAGGAGTAGCGGGCGTGTATTTAATTGCGAAAGAGATTATTTTTGCGCGAAATTAAATATACACCGCAGACAAAGTTAGATCTTTTTTTTTTAACGAGGGATCACATTATTATCGAGGTAATTAAACAACTCCCGTGGTATTTATCGAAGGCCAAAATAAGACGTCAGTAGCTTGTAAGTGAATAGAGCAAATATTTATAATGAGATATGAGTACGTGGCTCTGAATTTATATCCGCTTCGTTGTAGCAGCTACTCGGTTAAGAAAATTTCAATACTTGCGTAAATTTACCGTAGCACGTTTTCGCCATCGATTCTTAATTCCAAACTCGTTCTATTCCCACGAAACAATTACCTGAATCAATACCAAGTTCCCGACTATCATGGAGGATTGCGCCTTCGGCGTATCCATGTGCCCCAAGTTAGCCTGAGTCGAGAGTCTCGAGGCCAAAGTCATCTCGAGATTTCCCTTGAGGCCGAGGAGAGCCGGGACGAGGATCATCAGCTCGTTTACCCTCTCGAAGACGACCCAATGCTGCAATAACAATTCCCTCCGTGAGCCGAAGCTCGCGCAATCCAGTCCCGACTTTTAAGCAAGAGGTTTGCATACTTGAACCAGATCGAGGACCAGGCCGGCGCCTACCATCCCCAAACCGGCTACGAGAAAGGGGATGAACACTTGGATGGTTATGGCGAGATACGATTCGATCGGCTCGCCGTTACCAGCGTCGTACAATTTCGTCTCGGCTACGATGTCGGGAAGACGATTGCCCTCGCCGTCCTCGAGGATCGTCACCTCCGTGCATTCTTCCTGCTCGGCAAGCGACAGGACCGATGTAGCACCGGCTCCAATGTTCGATACGGAAGCTGACCGCGAACGGCCACCCGTCGGTGTCATCCTGTACGAATGCCTTTTGTTGTATAGCAACGGCTCCTTACATTGCCCACTGCAAAAGAAATTTCAAGGACGTTTTAAGCCCCGAGTTTAACTCTCCCCAGGTCCTTATCACTCTCGTTTCAGACTCAAATATTTGTCTCTTCGACTCTATCAGCATTTCTATCCGGCTAAATTCCCGGCTACGTTGTTTAATACACCCTGAGATTTTCTGTCGCACTGTATTCACTTCACAGATCTAATATCTAGAGGTGGAAATATGGTTAAATGATCGTAATACTTGTCGAATTTCTTGATGTAAACCGTGGGCGAATAGTTCGGATGTTTTTCGGTCGGTTGTTGTACCGGAAGTGGCGGATGTACCTGGCCGTCTATCATCTTACGACTGGTCCTGGCTCCGGCACATGCTACCAATATATACCAATTCAGTTCTTTGAGGATGGTGAGATAAGATTTTCCGCCCAGTATACGACCGCTTAGCTTTCTGTACTGTCTCGTTGCCCGAGGTACCTGCCTACACCTTATTATTCTTATTACGCGAGTTATTTAAGACACAAATAAAACTAATTGCGTAATCGCAATATCGCGGCCCGCGTACGCGCGGCGCCTCGACAGAGCGGTTGTAAATCTAACGAGATCTCTTTGCGGCTATGCGATAGACCTATCTCGCTTTTGCGTGTTCATTTCTGCTCTCGAATTTTGCTGGAAATGAGAAAGAAAAAAATTCTACTATTCTCTATCGAGGAAGGAATATATAACGCGAGACTCGGCACCGAATGGACTATGCAAAAACAATAATTGACCCTAAGCTAAGAGCGGAATGGACGCGGTGAGTGCTGATGATCAAATTTATAAACAGGTTCAATCATACAATTGACACTGGAGTTTCTTATTACAAAATGGGGTTATCAGAGCAGTCTGAATCTGGCGGGTCAATTAGCCGCGCGGTTTTGGCTCGTAGTTAATACCTCGCGGATGATCCGCGCCGCGTAAATCGCACAGGGATCGAGTTTGAATGGAGGTTTTCCGTACCTTGTTTCGCCCCGATTAACGAGCTCGGTATATCCTCTCGAAGCAGACTTGGCCGAGTATAAATCCGATCGAATTAAGGCACCGGGGTGTAGAGCGAGAGTTAAATATGTCCTTGGATTCCAGCATGGATGGAGTAATCTGGAGGCCAAGAACAGGCCGTCTCATCATGAGGTTACATCGCGACTGAAGAACCAGTGCGACCCTTCGCCAGACTAGTCTGTACCGAGTCTAGGCCGGAGTGAACAAACGCCCATGGAGCAGACGCGACTTTATTGATCGTATAGAAAGGGAGAGAGATTTTCCGTCACGGTTAGGTTGGATTTATTTCTTGAAAAAAAATACGTGGATATCATCTTCGGCGAATTATACAACGAGCAACGGATTTTGACCGCTCTTCTAATTCTTGCGCAACGTAAACGTAACTATTTATCTACTCTATCTACTCCTGGCCGGCGTAACTCCAGCGCCAGAGCAAAACGATCCACTCATAGTACACCGAGTAGATATACCCACAGTTTAAGGAAGATAAGTATACCCGCACTCGAGTCTACCCTGCGGCCTGCACTCATGCTTTCCGGACGACAATTTTCAAGCCCTCAATGAATTCAGGACTAGGTCACATTTCTGAACGGCGATATACTTCGCTGGCTCATATAATACAAGGTACATAACGGACTCCTTTATTCCCCGCGACGTTACGTCAATCGCCAAAGTTTCTTCGACCCGGGGAATAATCACGTTTTTTGGAAGCCAATGAGCTGCGATTTTTCAGACGTGCACTACTACATCTTCGGGGCAGGAATTGTCCGATACAGAAGTCACGCGGCGAATTTTTTCTTTTCGTTTCTTTTTATCTTTTTTACAGCGTCAATGAAAGTAATGGATCGTTTACTCGAAAAACGGCGAATTAGACGGGCAATGGTTACCGGCGTTGCAGCGGGGATCATTAGATGAGCTAGAGGCCTAAATACGGCGAGATATTGCCGCGGTGTTAAGCCGCAGAAGTTGTTAAGCGGTTAATTCGCACCGGAAGTGTTACTTTTGAACCTCTTGCCCACCTCTTAACAATGGAATCGTTTTAAGGCAAGGTTTTGGCAAGTGAGCGTTAAGGTCGTACGTGGGTGATCTTACAGCTGCGAGAGACGGGATCTTATGGCTTTTGAAAAATCTTAGCAGAGGCTAAGCAAAACGCGGGGATTCCTGACCTTGATTAATATAATCTCTGACATTGGTGATTGCCGGGATGATAACGAACTCGTACAGGCCATTTCTGGTATTCAAATCTCCAGTAATTTCATGGTTGTTTCAATTACGTAAAACGCGTTCACGTGGGCCCGCGTACCTACACGTATACCTACACACGCGTACTATACACTATCAGGATTCCGCCACTACTTTGCGACAATTTAAATATAGATCCGCTGCGGAACTTATTCGCTGTATAAAAAATCGCGATTTTTCAAAATTCTTACATCTCTTACCGTACCTCTCCGTGCAATTCTATCTATGTACCAATACCTCGACAGAGTCTTTATGGACTGATGGACTTGACGGTTAAATGCAACTGAATATAATTTAAACCTAGAGCAATCCGTAACAGTCTTATCTAATTGACATTGCAACCCATATTCATGGTCAACAGTTAGCCATTAACCTCCCAGAGCGCAGTACAACGACAAACAGCTATACGCGAGTTTGATTCGTTCTAGTTTTAAAATTAGGTTACAGTTGTTGTTGTTGGTTTTGTTTTTTTTTTTTTAATTACCTATAATGCAACTGCTTCGGTTGCTCGGACATTTTATAGCTCCTTTGAGTCGATAGATTTCTCACAAACCACTGTAAAAGCGACGAATCGGTTAGTCAATGTTATGCGGAGACACAGGATGAAATTGTATGGTTGAAAAGGAGATTTTAATTGAACTGCGCCATCGTCAACCGCCCGACCAATTATCAAAGAATGTCGTGCATTACTTGATGAATGATTATAACTCGAAGTTGGAACTACCTTCGGCGATGATAAACGTCCCGGATTAAACGAGCAAACAATCTGCAAGTTAATTCGTCTCATTTTCGCAAAACGTCTGTAATAATATTGGTCCGCGGTTACTGACGGCTCTCGGCGATACATGTTATCGCAATTTCCAACGAGTCGTTCTCAGAGATGAAAATACACACGATTGTACATTCAATGTTGATTTAGAAGATACACATATTTTCATTTTTCTATTTTTACAAATTTTCTCCTGCAAAACACTCCGCTGTTATTGTTTGTTCGTTACGTTTCAAATTCAGTGGCACAATGCAATTCGAACACTACGAAGTAGAAAATTTTCGCGTTTATTTGAATGGCGAAAATCGCGACGCGCCACAAGTTAGGGAAGACATGTACCTACTTTGAACTTGATGCATGATACTTACCCACGATCCTTGGTCAGCTGCAGTGACACGTGTTCCTCACCTCAAAGTATAGCTTCAATCGTTTCCTCTGATTGAGCATTTAATAAATCGCGATAGTGCATGCCAATATTATGTGCGGATCAGGTTATTCGACAGTGAAAATGAATTTCCGACATTTTACAAACGTCGAGTCACTCATATTATAATTACATTCACTAAAATAATCGACCGATTCATTTATTCTTCGCGTTTTACGCTTTACCAACGCGAAAAATAGGCATCTCAATTTTTTCTACTCTTCTTTTTATTTTCACATTTGCGAGTCTCGAGATTGAGAAAATTTTCTTCCTTCCTCCTTTATTTTTCCAAAGATTAAGGTGAGAAAAAAAAAAATTGTCCACCAACCAAGAAGAAGGAGACGAAGAAGAAACGCGTCGCTTCACGACGACGGAGTAACTCGTCACTGACGGATCCAACTATTTCATTCACAGTTGGTGTTACGCTCGTTTGATTGTTGCTATATAGGTATTTACAGCGTATATATACGCATATATATATACTGTACATCGGTTAAAACCTCTACCATAAGTTATAATATCTGCGATGCAGAATGAAACTAATATGGTTCGCACATCGCACCGTTGACATTATTTTCGTTATAAAATTGGGACGGAGGCTCGGGTCACGTAGAGGGAAACTGCATGCGGCTAAACTTACGCAAATGACAATTAAGACGCTAGAGATGAGATAGGTGTGGGCAGAGAACGGTGCGTTGCTTGGACTTGGGAAGTAGCCACCGAGCAGCCAAACGGTTGCTGTAAAGTATAAACTGGCTCATTGTCAGCTGAGCTCTATTTCTCTGCAGAGTTGTCAAAGAGATTCGTCGTCTTCTTATTTTTCGTATTCGTTTTGCATTCAGCAAAGGTTCGACAAGTATTTCAGATTTGGCGATTAGCAGGAGATCGTCGATTTTCGACTTTTAAAAACGCTGGATGTTGTCAGATTATTTGCGTACGGGTATAGAGTTTTTCGCAGAGTATAAGTTAAGCATCGCCCCTTCCCGTTTGCGATGGACTACAATGAATCGCTACACGTTGGCCGATGGCGGTCAATTTGGCAAGGTGAGAAAAACTGTGATCTAAAACGATCGCGTTTCTAATAAACAGTCACGTGATCGCATCTCCTCGTGACGTATGAATTTGACATTAGTTCCTAACACACATCGTACCTTACAACCACGGTATACGGATACTAACACGAGTTTGATACTCGACGTGTGTTCAAGACGATTTCTCTATTAAACAGTTGACTGGCGATTGTGTGTAATAATGGCTGTAGGGAAGATAGCGATCTGTCACGCATTCATCATGATATATCGTTGTCACACATGCGTCACTAGCTCGCAAACCTATACAGGTTGAGAATGTGTGTAACGTTTTATAGTGCGATTCATAACTCGCGTTTAATTTTACCCAAATATAAGGAAAGGCAGAAATATCTCTCTCTCTCTCTCTCTCTCTTTTTGTCTCTTGTTTTTCAGACTTCGAATCTATACCTCGCTTTATATATATTCACGGTTTTACAGATTTACCAATCAAGCGGTTTAAATTTTTTTTTTTTTTTTTTAGATCGAACCGATTTTCAGACTAAATACAAAAAAAAAAAAAATAGAACCGAAAGGTTAGTATCCGTTCTTTGCGAGTTTCCTATAAACGGAGGAAATAAATAAGCTCCGAAAAATTGGGTTCTACCTTATCGACGATAACTCACGTTAGAAATTGAAACGAACCTATGTACAGATTACACGTGACGGAGATGGAATCGTCGACAAGTCAGAGTTTTCCGACTTTTTAGGTAAAAAACAAAAAAAAAAAAAAACAATTAATAAATAAGAAAGTAAATTGTTTTTTTTCTTTTTTCTGTGTATTTAGATACAAAAGACGCTATCAACATTCGCATGTACATAGATACAGTATAATATAATATATAAGAATTTTTTTCTTCTTCTTCGTATTGTTACAATTATATTACCTAAATTTTTACTTGTATAAAAAAAATTCTACATATATATATATATATATATATATATATATATTAAATCTCAAGTTGATAAATTTTGAAATTCCATCGACTGATATCTGTTTCGAAAAGTAATTGTTTGAAATGAAAAATTGAGATTTTCCTTCGGATGTTTGTTTGTTTGTTTGTTTTTTTTTTTCTCTCTTCCAAACAGCCGCATGAAAATCGAAAATCTCTTCTGCAATAGCCAAAGTATTACTTATAAATCAATAATAATATAAAAACAAAAAACAAAAAAAAAAAAACAAGAAGAAGAAAGAATAACAACAATAATAAGTGTATAAGAAAATACGACCAGAATAAATGAAATGGCTTAAGATATTGTGAGAATATTTTTAAACAATAAAAAAAAAAAATATGGCATGTATATAGGTATATAAAATCTTAGGGGAAATTATGTAATTCGTACGTATACGTATACGTACGGAAGTTAACGGTGGCGGCACGCGTTTTCGTTGGAATATTTTCTAACGATAGAAATAAAACTATAATATGTCTAAGTACATATAAATAAGTGGAATAAGAGATATTTAAAAGATAGATAAAGGACTTATATTCAAAGAAACTAAGTGTGTGTATAAATAAAATTCTCATTTCTTATCGATCTTATCAATCTATAGCTATGATAGGTAATTTTCGGTAGATTTATAAAAATTAATTAACATCACGTACAATATTATATTGTCGTTATTATACTATATATATACTGGCATAATAATCTCTAAAGTAATGTCGATAGATAAGAGAGAAAAAGTAGAGTAAAAAAAATTATAAAGAAAGAAAGAAAGAGAAATAATAATAGAGATGTCAAAGAAACGAGATCAACGAATTGTTTTTAATCAACGTTGAAACGTATTCAATAATATTAATAACAATATTTAATCAATAAAACTATAACGGCGATAACGCGTTTATCACGATATCCTAATAAACTTGCTATTCGACGACGCCCCGTTTCGTACCTAAAATCGTATAAAATTACAGCCTGTTTTTAAAAATCCGTAACTACATGTACGATCGGATGATGCCCTATAAAAGAGTGAAAAATATTCTTTCAATAGTAATAATAATGTACACTAACTCCCTGTAAATTTATCGAATAAAAATAACCGTCGCATAACTTGCAAGTATTAATCGCCAACGTCCGAATCCCCGTCCCCAATCGCATAAAGAATGTGAAACGCTATTCCCAGCAATGCGGTCCCTATAAGATCACCGGCTGCTGTCAAATACGGTATCGCAGAACTGTCCGGGTCCATGCCCAAAGTCCACATCCACACTACCATCAGTTGAGCTATGTACAACAAAAGCACGACCTGGAAGATGCCGAGGCGTTAGATAGAACCGAGAACTGGGGGGGAAGAGATAGTCTGTTACTTGCCTGAAGCAGGGCGGCGAATAAATAAATAATAATAAATATAGGCGTCAAAGACGTGTGGCCGGCTTGAAGATAGCTTATGGTGTAGCTGAATATAAGGTGGCCCGGTATCACCATCATGATCAGAACTCTAGCAGTTCTGGCATGCCCGCCTGTGAATAGAATTGTAATAGTTATACTCCTGGTTTCTTCTCATTCCCTTTTCTCTCTCTCTGTCTCTCACCTGGATCTAGAAAGGCGTGAAAGGGGCTGATGCAGATAGCGGGAACCTGGGGGTGGTCAGAGTCTCGTTTTCTGTGTAAAGAGGTTGAGATCCTGCTCGCCTGTACAGCGACCAGGTTTCCACCGACTCCGTTTATCACCAATTGAAACACGGCTATTCCCTTGTAAGTCGATATCGTGAAGTCTAGTATCAGACCTCCAATACTACAAGATAAAGGATTTTATTCAGATGAAAAATAAATTGCACTGACAGGGACTGAAAAAGCTCTTCGAAACTCTGGCGCTAATACCTGCTTATCAACATCGCAGATATAACCGGGGTCCATCCGTAATTCAACACCTCTTTGGTGAACGGATTATTCGACGCTACGTAGCCCCAGAATGGTGTTGCGATGAGGCAAATTACTATAATTAACGGCGCTATCCACGGAGCGAATTCTGTTGAATGGAAATATTAATTATCTCATATTTTTCTCGTCAAAGAAAGTTCCATTTTTTTAATAGAAAAACATTGTTCTCTTTGTTCTCCTTGCATTCGTTCAAAAAGCATGAAAAATACGTTCAGAAACATTGAAATTGGATAATTGATAAATTTGAACTAAGAACTTTGGCGTTTTCAATTTTTCAACCCTCCTTCATTATCGTGTTTTCGTCAATTTTTTACCAATTGCATTGTACAGCAGGGAAGCTATCCAAGCCAGAAGTGCGAGGGTGGTAAGATCCCCGAGGGAGGCAGCTATGGGTGTGGCTACGTTGTCTGGATTGATGTTCATTTTTCTGGACAGCAATATCACAGCGACCATGACAAGTCCGAGGACAAAACTAGCGACCGATGCGGTAGCCAGCGAGCTAGCGCACAGCAAGAGGCCGTGGTTCATGTCGAAATGTGCTTCTGGTATCCAGCCGAGAATGACTGCAGCTAGGGAAGCCAGGAGCCCCACGACCATGGCTTGGCACTGTATCAATGCCAGGTTACCAACGATCAGAGTCCACTGCTGTTTCCTGGTATCCATGTGCCCGAGGTTTGCCTGGGTCGATAAACGAGAGGCCAATGTCATCTCGAGGTTCCCTTTCAAGCCGAGCAAGGCAGGTACTAGGATGTAGACTTCGGAAACAACCTGGAAGACTGGCCAATGCTGCGAACAAAATCCACCGTGATATTTCGGAGCTGGTTAAGCACTCGTTGAGCCGTGGATTATCTAGTCACCTGAACAACGTCGAGCAAAAGACTGGCGGCAACCATTCCAAAACCAGCGAGTAAAAACGGTATGAACATCTGGACAGATATGGACCATACATTCTCATCTTCTGGATCAACGGATTGATTCTGATTCAGTATCTTCCTGCTGTTGTTGTTCATTCCTTTGACCATTGAGCTGGGTATTTGTGTGATTAGTTGCCTCGTATCGTCTCCGCCGCTCTCAGCCTCGGAGTCTGAGATAAGTTCTGTCCCAAGATCTGCCATGTTTAAATTCACCGACTCCTCTCCCCCAGAACCGACCATTTTTTCTGCCAGATATTTGTCGCTTCTCTTTCTATAACGCAGCAGTCTTTCTTCCTTGGTATAACGAGCCAGGTTATCCGCTCCGTCCATTTTTATTCAACAAGTATTTGTAGATCACGACAAAACACTGCGAAATTAAACAGCGTTTAGACTCCCAGGTCCTCCGGACAATCGATAGAACAGCAAAACACAGACGTCTAAGTGTACAACGATTATAACAATTCAGGCAATCATTCAATGGACAAAACCGCTGGTCAACTATCATCAACAAACTAATGCAGCTCTGGGCAAACGACAGGGATTATTTTAGCTCGGGAGGCTTGCCAGGGTATTCTAATTGGCGGGGAAGAGAAACATTTAGAAATAGAGTCTGAGCAAGCGTGGCACACGACTTACCATATTCTTATCAGAGTTCTTCATGATAATTTCCTGCAAAGGAAGGGGAGGTCTGGAGGGGGGCGGGGAGGGAAAGGTTAAAATTTTCTGTTTATGTTTTCTATAATACACCGAGATATATATCTGTGATATTATAACGGGGTGGTTAATTTTTCTTTCGTTTCTATTATTATTTTAAAAATTATCTAATTCTTTCCCTGACGACGGTTCGTTCGTCAGAATAATTGATTCGATGATAACAACACACCGCGAGAGCGGAGGTTACCTAACCTATAAGACATAGGTGTGTATTGACGAACCTAAATGTCACAAGTATACCGTTAATTCCCATCATCTGTCGATAGACAACTGACTTTAGGTTTGATCTATCTATGTATCTCGTCACTTATATTTTCTTAAATAATGTTTATTCTTTAGACCCGGGGTTTTTACTTGACGAATTTTTTTTACAACTCAACGCCGGGCTTCCCCCGTAATATAGTTTCAATAATATACCTATAGGCTGCGCTACGTATATATAGGGCATTCCCAGCCAATTTGACCAGTATTAAAACACCGACAATCGGGAAATCATTCCAGGCTTTTTTTCTAACATTTCTTTTTTTTTTTTTATCAAGCCATTTATTATTTATAAATTTTTTTAATTTTTTTTCAAAATCTGAAAAAATTCTCAGAAGTCCGGAATTTTTTTCTTTTATTTTTTTTACTCAATTTGGAAATTGGAAATTTCGAAAATTCAAATTATTGATCTGAAATTCTGCAACAGGTTTTTTACTCGGTAGAATATTAAAAAAAAAATCTCGAATTATTTCGACACGGTAAGGGTTTAACACTGGTCAAATTGGCGTCGAATGCCCTATACATATGCTACGTCACACAGCTGTCATAAGATACGCCGCGACAGAGCGCACTTACAATATTAAACGCGTGGCAAGCCTCGCATATTATACCGTCGAGTAAGGTTTGCGTGTATAATACGTAGAATATTATTTTTCTTTTATAATACCGGCAGAAACATGATCACACCGAACAATAAGCGAATCCTCGATTAATTTAAACTCTCATTAGCCTCCCCACCGAAAATGATAACTAGCGTTTTAGATCGCGCACAGAGAGCTGATAACTAATCCCGAATATGTTTCACACTCTGTACTTCTTACTGATATGTTAAACGCGCATATGTGAATATCGGAACTAAACACGTGTGAGTCGCTCGAGTCCGACTGTGTTTTAGATTTCTAAGCAAACTCGCCGCGTGGCAGTAAGATCACGGTCGCAACTGTTAGTAGCTTTTTTTTTCTGCTCTTATTGTTCTGCGAGCTTGCGACATTGACGAGGAAGTAGCAAACTGTTATCAGCTTGTACAATACTCTGTATCGGCGTATCAGTAACACAGTAAATTTCCGAAAGATATTATGTACTGCTTCGAGCTAATGCACGCGCTCCTTCTTGAGATCCTACTGTAGCTTTTTTATTGGACAGTATAGTCATTATCGCGTTAATTGATTGATAATTTATCGTCGTTATATACGTCTGTATATTCGAACGCGTTTAAAGATGCCCGGGATTTGACGTATCGTTTCATATGTAGATCCGGGAGCAATAAAATGCATGAAAAAAAAATCTATATAGATATACAGCCGCATGGAGTAATTACCGATTTTATAACGATTGTTTTTCATCATATCGAGGCATTATAGAACAGTGAAGCTTCCGCTAATTTTCTGCCTATATCCGTACCTACTGCTCGTCAACTCGACAATGCTTGCGGTGTGAATCCCCAGACCAAAGCAAACCATAGCTGCTAGAAATACGATCAGACTGGGCATGGTGCCCGTTGAAAGGCTGCGCATGTCGTGATCAACTCATTTATTTGGCATTTCGCGTCTCTGTGGCCCTAGGTTCATCTAAAATAAGATATAATTACAAGACAGAGGTATGATCGCACATTGTTCAGTGTCGCGGAGCACGCTGGTCGCACGTCGAACGTTGTCGTAGATTTTGTCAGTTTTTTTAAAATCTCCAGTGAGTAGGATACCCATAGCTATACATGGAAATAAATCGAGAAAGAAAAAAGAGAAAAAAAACGCGAATTTATTGCTTACAGAAAATTTGGAATAAAAAATGGGACGGAGCAAGAGAAAATTGAGGAAATCACCCTGCGCGACGATCGAGGCACCGCAGAATAAAAACATGGCTAAAGAATCGACCGCGATTGAAGATGTGGCGAAAAATCGCGTCGATATATCGTCGAGACTGTATTTTCCCGTGGTGATAAATCAGATCGAATCCGACGACGAAACTGACGACGAAGATACGGTGGAATTCGACTTCCGTCCGAGGAAGATGTTCCTGTCTAACACATGTCTGGTTTGTTCGGGGGTTTGCAGTCCCGAATATTTGTGCAAAAATTGTGAAATGGTATCGTACTGCACGGACGATCATCGGCGAGACGATACCCCCGTTCATCGCGACTTGTGCGAAATATTGCGAAAATATTACCGCGACAAATTGAACGGGGTTTCGGCGAGCCCGGAAGAGTACAGAATTTTTCGAATCGGGGTAATCGAGGGTGCGGAAAAATGGCTAAAACGCCGCCTCCAGCTATGGGAAAAAGAAATTATACTCTACCCTCGCGCCTGTTTTAAATGCCATTGCAACAACGATTTGCATTGCTGCAAGGACTGCAAAGTCGTTTACTGGTGCGGTAACGAAGACGCGAAAAGCCACTCCAAATGGTGCCTGGAGTATAAAATATTCCGCAAATTACTCGCGGCCCAGAATTCGCACGGGAATATCGAGCCCCGTATACCCAGCGTTTATTTCGCCGCCCCCGATCTATCGTTGAATAATTTCGACACTATTATGTCAATCGTTTATAATAATTCGGAATATTTTCGCACTATGGATATCTATAATTACACCACCCTGTCGCACCTGGCGAGTATTCCCTTGACGACTTTGTACGCGCTTCAAGAATCTCGCAGGGATTGGATGAGCGTTGAAAATTTCACGGTTCATTTGGTGGGAGCGGAGTTTCATTACGAGGGAATAAATTTGCGAATTTGGGAGAAACTCTTCCTCCATTTTTTGCCCAGTTTGAAGAATCTCCGGCTCGTTATAACCGGCCCGGAATTATTCCTGCCCGCTGATGTACCGCGGGAACTTTTGACCAGGGTGAAAATTTGCCCGCGTTGTAAATCGGGGGGTAAAAAAATCGCCGTTTCTTTCGCGCCTCGGACGTTATACCACGACTATAAAACGTCGAGGGATTACCGCCAGCCGGACTTGGCGTGTTTATTCAATCCCGGATTGTACCGTAGGACGGGTTTCAACGGCCAAGACACTTGGCCAAATACTATTTCCGAATTATGTCAGAGCAAGGTGCCGATTCTGGTGACTGCTTACACAGAGCGCGAGATACCGATGGATATTAAAAGAATCGAGTCTTTATGCGATGTCGAGGTTCTCGTTACCCCGAGGCGAAATCCTTTCGCCAGTATGAAACCGGACAGAAATTTCGTCAGCGACGAATCCGTGCCTATTATATATAAGAATTATTTTCTAAGCATTGTAAAAGCGATGTAAATAAAATAAAAAATATAAATACTCATTTTATTGAAAATTTTTACACACATATTTATATGTTTTTTTTTTTCGGGAGAAGAGTCGAACATTAATGGAATGATTTATTTGGGACATTTAAATTACGATACAGTGATACTATGGGGGTGGTGGAATAAATTATAGATTCTTATTTTCTACGGATATAAATATATCACGTTTATGAACACATTTGACAAATTTACACGCTATGCGATAGATCACGACGCTTTTACCGACTGCAATATGCATAAACAGAGACCACGACTATCCAGTACGAAGATAAAGACCCCAGCGACGTACCTGCGCTATAAGCCCGGCCGTAATGATACGAATCGTCGCAGTGCGAAGGCCAGCTCTTTAGACAACCGGCGTAAGCTATAGCATGAGCGATGTAACTCTGCTCGAATGTGCCTCGGAACAGGTGAGAATACGGGCCTGAAATTGGAGTCGAAATTCGATCGGTAAAACTGACATCAATCAATCGTCGAGCGATCGAGTTACATACCGATAGCGTAAACCGGCACGTCTTCGCCCCCGTGAGTTTCGGACTCGAGATAAGCCCCGGCAAAGTTTCTGTAGTACGGATCCCCCCTGTTCGGATCATCCGCGACTGATCTCCAAGTCTGATTAGAAACCTGCGAGGAACTGTCGTTCAATCTGTGGTACGCGAACCCCGGACCGTTTGCGTAGGCCAGAGTTTCGTACGGACGGTCACCCGGGTTGTTGGCGAAACCGAGAATGTCGTTGCCTCTTTCCGGGTAGCCGTTTATCGTAAACGCGTGAGAATGGTCGGCCGTCACTACGATCAGAGTTTCTTCTATGTTCACCTGGTCCAGAGCGACTTGGACAGCCTCTTCCAACGCCGCGACTTCGTGGAGAGCGAGTTTTGCGAAATTGTCGTGATGGGCCATGTCGATTCGGCCGCTTTCCACCTGGGGGTCGTTTATTCGCGTGAGTTTTTGTTTCAGAGATGAAATGCGGGCGGGGGATTCATTCGTGGACACTAACCATTAGCAAGAAACCGTTCTT
Source organism: Rhogogaster chlorosoma (assembly GCA_944452935.1). Taxonomy (NCBI): domain Eukaryota; kingdom Metazoa; phylum Arthropoda; class Insecta; order Hymenoptera; family Tenthredinidae; genus Rhogogaster; species Rhogogaster chlorosoma. The sequence goes on along the minus strand of OX101801.1, from coordinate 1,196,626 downwards.
GTTTCTCCTCAGCATCCTGATGGCCTGCAACGTCATGTTTGCTAGCGACGGAGTCCCCTCGTCGCTCCTTTCTCGGACTGCATGATAAGGCAAATGACCCGGTGAAAATATGCCCAAGATTTTCGAGGCGCTCCCAGTGTCGACTGACATCAGCTCTCCGGTATTCGCGACGAATTTACCCTGGGGATTTTTCTTCTGCCAAATTTCTGCCAAGTCCAAATCGTCCCCTCGGACACACTGGTCCGAGTCCAACTCGTGCTTGACTAGTCCCATGGGTTGAGCACCGCCGCCCATTATCACCTATTTAAATAATCCCAGCGACACGTTAATTCCTACTTGCTCAAGTTATCGAAGAAACGTGCAGAACTGCGAATATTTCCACGCTTCACGTTTCGAAGTACATCTGCTTTTCCAGACAAAAGAAAAACCGACTTCTCATCTCCATACCTTGAAGTTACTTCCGGGAACGTCTTCGACCAGTTGTCTAGCAATGTCCTTAGCGCAGTCTTTCTGATTGTCCGGAATTTCCGTATCGCATTCCCAATATCTGCTGTTCGCATGTGCGTAAAGGGCTGCAGGCGTTGCATGAGTGATTGCAGCCGTAGTCACAAACCCTATCCAACGACAAGAGTAAATAACGTGTTGAAAAATCCACATGACTTGACGAGGCAGTGATAAAAACTGTTCGCAGAAGAGTGCTTCTTCTTACATGCAAGCATTCAGAGGACTAAGCGCTTACTACGACACTGCTAGATTAATGGACAGAGACAGAGATAGAAATCGTCTGAATAATATAATACACACCGGTATCTTTGCCAGCCGCTTGGGCCCACTCTGCAAGTGTTGAAACTTTGCTCAGTCTGTTCACGTTTTTGTCACAACGTTCGTAAACCGCTCTAGCATCAAGACCAAGCACCTTGAAGCGACACTTTACGCCGGAGAACATTGCAGTCGCCGTTGCAGCCGAGTCCGGTACTTGCTTATCGACGTTGTAAGTCTTGGGGAAAAATCGATCGGAGATCAGTGAGGCGTTAGGATTTCAATAAGTTACAATCGGTCTTCACCTTCGACAGTCCGGTGTTGGGAAACTTTTCGAAAGCCAGTTTGTACTCTTCTCCCGACCCGCCTTTCCTCTGTCCCTGAAAAATTCTGCCAGCGGTAACAGACGTCATCCCCATTCCGTCGCCGATAAATACGATGATGTTTTTCGCCTGATTGACGTTGTCTCGCATCGCGAGTACTCTCCGTAAATTTTCGTGCCCGTATGTCGTCCAAAACTCAGTATCTAAATGATATAATCGGGAAATGATCCACGTGATACGATAAGGTGCAAATGCCTCGCCTCTTCGTCGTGTCAAGAACTGCAGTTACCTTCAGGATGATAGGGCTGAGGATTTCCCAGTATGTAAGACGTGCCGAAGCCCATAACCTCGGCCACAACAGTACAAAGAAAGGCGATCAAGACTTTCATGATTTTTCTAATGAGGATATGATGATTCTTCAGATCTTTGATTCCGCACTCGCAGTGGAATACCTCGTCGTATATTATTGCGTTATATAAAGACTAATTCTCTTTGAAAGCTATCCGGAAACCTACGGAATTTTTTTTCCACATTATTAGTGATTAGGTAACTTTATGTAAATAACGACTTCGCAAACTGAGAGTTAGTTATTACAGTCGTATAATGATTAATAATCACCGTGCAAGTAATGATTTTATTTATGAAACGACAGGTTAGTCGTAAATTACTAGCCGACTTATTATTCATACTTACGAAAACGTCGTATATTCGGAATTCCAAGGATATAGAAAAAGGAGGATAGAAAATCTCCGCGAAACTCTCTATAATACGCGGCACTGGATTTATTTAGCACAGCATAAAACAACGACAGGGTTTCGAGCTAACGTTGCTAATAGACGAGTCGAATTTTCTAACGATTATTGAAAATTTTGAAAAAACAATCCCCTGTCTGATAATGTGAAGCTAATTTATTTCAAGAATGTCACGCGAGGATCCATAGTATACAGAGCAAGTTGTTACGCTCGTTTCGGACGTCGTCCTGACTTGGTGTGAGGTCTACCCGAGTTTATCGCCTTATATATACCCAAGGGAAAAGGCTAAAATGACAGATTAATTTTAATCGATGGGTGTGTCTGTGTAAATAGTATGACCCACGCGACCAACTCCTGCTCCATAGGATTAACTTTTCGCAGTATAGAGGAGGACCCAAGAGCAGGTTGCTAATCTTTGCGATCTGTACATACATAGTAGCGTGAAACTAAAATGCGTCGCGATAACAGCAGAGATCTTGTAATCGAGCCGTCGTTCACGGGCGGTTTTGCATTAAACCTAATCTCGCGATCACGCGACCGAATAGAATTTGCCACATGTTCACGTGCGCACGGGCGAAACTTTTTTACATCTGTCTCGGGAGATTACGCGTAATCGTTGAGTAGCTACCACGTGAATTAACCGACAGAAAAATTAACTCGACGTGCCGTCTTCTTTCTTTGACGAGTTTCTGCGATTTGTACAGCGGAAAGAAATTAATTGAATCACTTTTTGCCGCGTTGGGATCTGGCATTTTTTCAACGCTCAGACTGGCGTTGATCAGTTTTTAATAACGGCTCTACCGATCCGCAAAAAATCATGCTACTACTATTTCTCTACTCGAACGAAGGGCGATTCTCTGTTAATAACCAGCCGGGATACCAGATATGAATTATTTTGCGTACCGCGATATTCGCTGTGTGTAACACGCGACTTTCCAAAACCTTGCCGGCCATAGGCGCGAGCAAAAAACGGAGGATTGTTTTTCAGCCGATTATGTACTAGAACAGAATCGGCGCCGCAACACGTCGTAGATTAATAGTAATTCGTAGTTTGTATTCGGGCATCGATCACGTTCGCCGATTATGAGAACGTGGCAGCGTTAGAGGCGTTAAGAAGACGGAAAAAATGCTCCATAATTACTCGGGGAATAACGAGCGAATATCGGCGGTAAAAATGTACTCTGCGTCTCGCGACTGGCTTCGGCAAAGAGATTAGAAATATGAGAGACGCGGTGATCAGGAAATTTGTTATAGTTTCCAAGACCGATCATAAATACATATCTTTAAATCGTTTCGAAATCCGCAATATAAGACGTTATTTTTGTCGTTCACTAGCTGATAAGATTATTAAGAAGCAATTCTCCCTCGTAACGAACAATGAACTCCAATTCTATAGTCGAGTAAGATAACAGCTGATAAGTCGCGTTGCATTAATCATAAACATCACACGCGAGTGAACGTCGAAACTCACGTGCAAACTGTCTGTGCAAGAAACGTGATCGATGTTGAAATCGTTTTCGATGATAAAATCTGTCTTTGCATAAGGTTGGTTTAAGCCCCATAACACGTACACAATAATCCCCGCTTTAATAAACGTTAATTTCGCAATTAACTCTAAGTACTGAATATTTATTCATATACGATTAAATTACGGCGATGGCTTTTAACGCAGCGATGTTATTCATTTTTGCCGCAAACATTTCGCGGGCTGAAAATCTATTTTATCAATCGGGACCTTAGCGTGGAATGCGAAATTTTTGGCAATTAAATTCATGGAGATTATGTCATTATTTTCGATTTTAATACAGCCAGCCTTGACATCTTTCGGGGACTTTGACTGTTGATACTCCAAAGCCACACTCGATTCTCGTACCTGTTTTAAATTCCACTGATACCATACTGCGATAATAAACATTGAAATTCACAGAGCTACTTCGAGTACTTTTTCGAATGATGTCAGCTGACCAATTAAGTGTCAATTTTATAGCGACTGCTTACAGCGAGCGAAAAATCCCAATGGATGTATCGGAAGAATAAAGTCAGTGATATATGTGCTCGATGTTGTTCTAATTTCGAGGACGAGATCGTTTAGGCTGAATAGTAGGATGTTTTATTTATTCGTTTCATTATCACTATTTACAGACAAGTTTATACGTATGAATAGTTTTTTCATGGGGGAGAAAATATTCCAAAGATATATGATCGACGATATAATGACATGGTATAATACTTACTTTGAGGGGTTGAAATAAATGAGAGATTCTTCGTTTTCTACGTTATATAAATATCAATTATGTACACATCTGACAAATAGACATTATCCGATTACACAGCTGCAACGATATTCTTACCGATAGCGATAGGCATAAATAGAGACTAATATCATCCAGTATACAGACGGAGATCCCAGCGATCTACCTGCGCTATAAGCCCGCCCGTAATGATACGAATTATCGCAGTGCGAAGGCCAGTTCTGAAGACAACCGGCGTAAGCTACGACATGAGCGATGTAACTCTGCTCGAATGTGCCTCGGAACAGGTGAGAATACGGGCCTGAAATTGGAGTCGAAATTCGATCGGTAAAACTGACATCAATCAATCGTCGAGCAATCGAGTTACATACCGATAGCATAAACCGGCACGTCTTCACCCCCGTGAGTTTCGTCCTCGAGATAAATCCCGGCAAAGTTTCTGTAGTACGGATCCCCCCTGTTCGGATCATCCGCGACCGATCTCCAAGTCTGATTGGAAATCTGCGAGGAACTGTCGTTCAATCTGTGGTACGCGAACCCCGGACCGTTTGCGTAGGTCAGAGTTTCGTACGGACGGACACCCGGCTTGTTGGCGAAACCGAGAATGTCGTTGCCTCTTTCCGGGTAGCCGTTTATCGTGAACGCGTGAGAATGGTCGGCCGTCACTATGATCAGAGTTTCTTCTATGTTCACCTGGTCCAGAGCGACTTGGACCGCCTCTTCCAACGCCCCGACTTCGTAGAGAGCGAGTTTTGCGAAATTGTCGTGATGGGCCATGTCGATTCGGCCGCTTTCCACCTGGGGGTCGTTTATTCGCGTGAGTTTTTGTTTCAGAGATGAAATGCGGGCGGGGGATTCATTCGTGGACACTAACCATTAGCAAGAAACCGTTCTTGTTTCTCCTCAGCATCCTGATGGCCTGCAACGTCATGTTTGCTAGCGACGGAGTCCCCTCGTCGCTCCTTTCTCGGACTGCATGATAGGGCAAATGACCCGGTGAAAATATGCCCAAGATTTTCGAGGCGCTCCCAGTGTCGACTGACATCAGCTCTCCGGTATTAGCGACGAATTTACCCTGGGGATTTTTCTTCTGCCAAATTTCTGCCAAGTCCAAATCGTCCCCTCGGACACACTGGTCCGAGTCCAACTCGTGCTTGACTAGTCCCATGGGTTGAGCACCGCCGCCCATTATCACCTATTTAAATAATCCCAGCGATACGTTAATCCCTACTTGCTCAAGTTATCGAAGGAACGTGCAGAACTGCGGATATTTTCACGCTTCGGGTTTCGAAGTATATCTGCTTTTCCAGACAAAAGAAAAACCGACTTCTCATCTCCATACCTTGAAGTTACTTCCGGGAACGTCTTCGACCAGTTGTCTAGCAATGTCCTTAGCGCAGTCTTTCTGATTGTCCGGAATTTCCGTATCGCATTCCCAATTCCTGCTATTCGAATGCGCGTAAAGAGCTGCAGGTGTGGCATGGGTGACCGTCGTCGTGGTCACAAACCCTACGGTGTTCAACGACAAGAGTATAAATAGTGTATCGTGTTCCTTTGCATATCTAATCTCGTCAAAGGGCTAAGAATTCACGGGAATACAATGCCAGACCGTCACTCGTGGATATTAATACGATTCATCCACACGGCACACGACAGACACTGACAGATCATTAGGCGTAATGTCATATTCTATGGGGGCGGTTAACGCGACGTATTAAAGTACTACATGCACGTACGAATTATGCGTATACAGATACAATAGTATGTAGATTAGATTGTTAAGACACGTAAAAATGGGCGAGTGGCCTTGTTAATCTTGCATATTCATGTTACGAAGTACGTAAGGTACTTGGAACACCGGCTACTGCAGTTAGCTACGTTCTACGATCAGGTCTGGAAAAATCCAACCAACGACAAGAGTAAATAACGTATTGAAAAATCCACATGACTTGACGAGGCAGTGATAAAAACTGATCGCAGAAGAGTGCTTCTTCTTACACGCAAGCATTCAGAGGACTAAGCGTCTACTACGACACTGCTAGATTAATGGACAGAGACAGAGATAGAAATCGTCTGAATATTATAATACACACCGGTATCTTTGCCAGCCGCTTGGGCCCACTCTGCAAATGTTGAAACTTTGCTCAGTTTGTTCACGTTTTTGTCGCAACGTTCGTAAACTGCTCTAGCATCAAGACCAAGCACCTTGTAGCGGCACTTTACGCCGGAGAACATTGCAGTCGCCGTTGCAGCCGAGTCCGGTACTTGCTTATCGACGTTGTAAGTCTTGGGGGAAAATCGATCGGAGATCAGTGAGGCGTTAGGATTTCAATAAATTACAATCGGTCTTCACCTTCGACAGTCCGGTGTTGGGAAACTTTTCGAACGCCAGTTTGTACTCTTCTCCCGACCCGCCTTTCCTCTGTCCCTGAAAAATTCTGCCAGCGGTAACAGACGTCATCCCCATTCCGTCGCCGATAAATACGATGATGTTTCTCGCCTGATTGACGTTGTCCTGCATCGAGAGTATTTGCCGCAAATTTTCTTGACCGGATTTCATCCAGAATGACGTATCTGAATAATCGAAAGTCCGTTAGCCCTAACAAAGGTGTGGAACATGCCGATAACGACCCTAGTTAGGTACGGCCCGGGCGTTCAATGCATCCTACTACCTACTGCTGAACAGCTTCGTACATCGATATGGTAAATTGTAACCTCGTTTAAACATTTGCCTTGGCACGAATTTCTCGCCAAGTTCTAACCAACCGACAAAAGTTATAGGTAGGGGAACCTTTTTGCATTTTAATCAACATACCGTTTCTTTTAGGGCCTCGGAGGTTTTCTGTTCCAACGATCTAATCGACTTTAATTATTTTATCACATCAATAAAATATCTGAGAGGATTGTGTTTTTCGCCAATAATTAAAACGGCTTGATGATTAATTAAATAATTATTATTGTCTTTTTTTTGTCTAATTCAACATTGAACGAAGCCGCGAGTAGGTATCTTCCCTTTAATCAACTACCGTTTGCTCAGGTGTCGCGAAATCATCGTTGAATAGAAATATCGTGCGAAGATATAAGTCCGGCAAAAAATATATGACGCACGATATAACGAGCGCGCATTTAGACCTCGGTATTTTTACGTCGACTAATTATCAGCCTCCGAAGGCCTCGTTGCAGAGAATTGCATTAGAGCAGGTAATTTGCTGGTCAGAAAATACTGGATCATCGAACGTTAATTAGGAATAATTAATTGACGATAATTTCTACAAGTAACTCAAGGCATAGCAAAGAATTTAAGTTTTCGGAAGCTTGTAGGAATACAGTAGACGGAATCGCGGGTCAATTCAGATTTTCAAACATACCTTCGAACTGCTGGTGGATCTCATCCCCCTGCAGTATGTAAGACGAGCCTAGACCCACGACGGTGCAGAAAAAGATGATCGAGATTTTCACCATTTTTTAATTAGTTGATAAACCTGCAAAATTATCTACTAGTTAGCTAATGAGGGTGAATGATTTCCATACAAGGAAGAGTGATTTTATCTATGTCAAATTGAATTACTGGCAGATTTATTATTCGTACTTACGGAATTAAGCGTCGGATATCCTGAATTCGAAGGATAAAAAAAAAGGTGATAATAAATCTTCGCGGCACTCGATTTATTTCGCAAAAATGTTGAAATTTTCGGAAAATTCTCCAACGATAATCACATTTCGAAAGATGAAATATACCTCGTCTGATAATGAGAAGTGAATTATTTCTAGGATGTTATGTGACGACCCATAGAGCAGGTCTTTACGCTTGTATCGGACGATGTTCTGACTTAGTGTGAGGTTTAACCGAGTTTATCACTTTATATATAAGAGAGAAGGTGTAGCAGTGGTTGATTGAATGGATGTGTTCACACATGCGACAGAAACACACACCGCCAGCTCTCCTGCTTATAATATCAATTCTTCGGAGTAGGGATGGACCCCAACAGCCAACAGGTTGTTAATCCTTGTGCCGTACGTTGCAGTAACTTTTAACTAACATACGCTGCTAACAGAGCAGAGATTTTACAATGGCTAGGGCCCTGGTTCACACATGATTTTACAATACAACGAGCAAATAGAATTTGCCATTTGAAGAGAGAGAGAGAGCAAAATCCAAGTCGAAGGCTTTTGCGGAGATTTAAGCTTTTTATAACATCGGCTCAGGAGATTAATTGTAATTGTGGAACAGCTAGATGCCTAGACGTTGCAGGGGAGAGAAAAAAAGTTCATTTTGATAGCAAGACAGTCACGCAACTCTTCACTCCATTTTTTTTAGAGTTTCTGCGATTTGTATAGCGGAAAGAAATTAATTGAATCAATTTTTGCCGCGTTGGGATCTGTCATTTTTTCAACGCTCAGACTGGCGTTGATCAGTTTTTAATAACGGCTCTACCGATCCGCAAAAAATCATGCTACTACTATTTCTCTACTCGAACGAAGGGCGATTCTCTGTTAATAACCAGCCGGGATACCAGATATGAATTATTTTGCGTACCGCGATATTCGCTGTGTGTAACACGCGACTTTCCAAAACCTTGCCGGCCATAGGCGCGAGCAAAAAAAGGAGGATTGTTTTTCAGCCGATTATGTACTAGAACAGAATCGGCACCGCAACACGTCGCAGATTAATAGTAATTCGTAGTTTGTATTCGGGCATCGATCACGTTCGCCGATTATGAGAACGTGGCAGCGTTAGAGGCGTTAAAAAGACGGAAAAAATGCTCCATAATTACTCGGGGAATAACGAGCGAATATCGGTGGTAAAAATGTACTCTGCGTCTCGCGACTGGCTTCGGCAAAGAGATTAGAAATATGAGAGACGCGGTGATCAGGAAATTTATTACAGTTTCCAAGACCGTATTCATACGGACATTCCACCACTGCGGTAACTGTGTCAGGGATATTGGAATACGAGTGTATTTGGGATTGACAAACGGATAGATAGTATCCCGCGAGTTATTCGAAGAACTGCACTCTTATCCAGGCGATCGTAAATATCTTTGAATCGTTGTAAAATCTGCAATACGAATTCATATTTTTCCCGTTTACTCGACGATGATTAGCGGCACCTCTGCAATAATTGACAGTGGATTAAAATTTCACTAAAGACGGATAACACCCAACAAGTCACGTTGCATTCGTCGTAAACATCACATGAGTAAACGTTGAAGCTCACGTGTAAATGATGTCTGTAAAAAAAAGAGCCTATGAGCGATGTCGGAATCTTTCTTGATACTAAAAGCCTGCCTTTGCAAAAAAATATCGGTTTACGGCCCAGCGCGCATAATTATCCCTGCTTTGAACGTTTCACAAAGCCTATACCTAACTCGTATATTCTACAAGCTGACTGAAACTGAGTATCAAACATTCATTCGCACGATTAAATACGAAGAGCTGATTTCCCTTCGCGAAAATATTTCGCGGATTTCAAACGGGCAGTCTAGGTAGTCGGTTCGAAATCGCATTCTCTGTTCTATCAACCGAGGCTTTAGCATTGAAAATGTGGGATTATCACTACCGAGCGGGAAATTGGAAGTACACAGGGAGCTGGCGCCATCGAGTGTCGAATTACTCCACAATGTACTTTTATTCCGCAGAAGAAAAAAGAGAGAGAAAACTTTTCACGGATCTTCGACTATGTTTCCGCATTTAAATTCACTAACCATCTCGATAATACGTCATTATTTTCGACTGTTCTAGGCACCCTTGACACCGTTGGACAAACATTATGCATAAATACTCCAAAGCCACGCGGATCGGTGAACATGTCCAGACTGCAAAATAAGCCCGGAATCGCGGGAAATCTTTGCCGTATAAGATCTTGAATTAAAGAGACGATCCAAGGCTCCGGGAAAACAGAACGTATCATACGTAAAACCTACCGGATTAATTATGCGAGTTGTTTCATTGATTCGAATTAACAGCTTACTTTGTTTCTCGCCCTTTTTTTTTTATTCTGGGGTTCGAAAGGTCGAAGATCCATGGGTATACGGCCCTGAAATTATTGTGTGTACGCGCTAAAAAAAAAAATCCTTGATACTAATTAATATACCTATACGATACGTGAACCGTTAGTTGTCAGTTGTCCTAGTGCACTATCGTCGTCTGTACCGAAGTATGGAGAGCGCAGGGACTGAAATCAAACCGCCAATGATATTAGTCTGAAGTACAACGGCCTGCGATTCCAGCGTTTCTAATTGACCGCCAATACAGATTCTGCAGTCAGCGAAAGTGTCAGTGGCGGTATCTACCGCGAGTTTATCTCACCGAGAAGGTAACGCGAATTTTTTAAACTTACAATCAACGCACGAAACGATTGGAGGAGAAAAAAATCAAAAAATTGAATGCATTTGTACAACGTAGGTATGACTATTGGTTTTAGGATGGAAAAAGTCTGCTGGAACGAATTTATACATTCGTACATATAACCCGCGATCCCTTCGCCCGTACAATTTGTGGATGTATATATAAAGAGTCTTGTAATTGACGAGCATTTCCGGCAACTGTGACCGCATGTGCGGAGAGATAGTGTGTTACACATATGTACGGTGTAATTTCACAGGATATAATTAAATGAGATGTTAAATTGATGCGTGTATTTTGTTTTTCTTCTCTTCTGGAAATATCAGCGTGTGTTGTATAACAAAAGTTCGCTTATGTTCGTCAAGGCCGATTAAAAAGCGAGTAATAATCGAAGCTAGTATTTATACAGATTGGTATTAGCCTAGTTTTACAAAAGCGGGATCGCCAGCTCCCCCGGTTCTCATGTTCACTAATCCAATCACGTCCACTAGACCAAGACCAAAAAATGAATTCACTGAAGCGTTTATCACGCACAGTTTCGTTCCCGATATGAACTACACCCACGATACAGCGGGAGCTCTGAACTAGACCTGAATAAATTCTACAATTTTTTTACCTCCTAAATTTTACGGAATAATTAAAAAAAAATAAAATGGATAATTTCGGTCTATTCCTCAGGTTAATTCTGGTGTCTTTATCTACGTCAATCGATAAATAAACTTCGCTCTTAAAAATAATTGAAAGTCTCGTGTCAAATTTTCTTTAATTATTCCCACAAAAACCACTTTCGGGTTCAATACAGGTAGAGAGAAATAGTCTCCCCGTAATTACGTCCCTGAGATGCGCGGAGAACCTGCTTACAGCCGGCTGCGCGGTCTGTACAATCCATTGCCAAAATACGACGGCATAAGTATTTCTACGTTGATATCGTGGTTTCGGTGTGAAATACAGCTGGCATGATAATTCCACCGTAATTATGAAAGATCTGTGAATTTTAAGGATCGTTTCAAAGAGCGGACGGAGAAAATTTATCGTTCAACGAACCGTCGTGCGAGAATAATCAGCCCTATCGATCCTACCGAAGAGAAAATATACCGAATGAATAAAACACTCGACTATATACGCCCCTGGTCTGCGCAGGGCGACGATTGAGCCAAGGCAGACAGGGAGCACATACTGTATCAGATATCCACTCGATGAGGTTATGTGCCTTGTGCCTTGTGCCAATGTGCCGCGGAGTTCAGTGTCTGCAGTCCGACCAAATATCGGCCACATGATACCGTCGAGTATTAGGGCGAGCTGTGGGAATGGGACGTTGTAATTAACCGACAGACTCGATTTTACGCCATCTTTAGAGCCGTGGATGTGAATGTGGATGTGTATCCCCCACCTATGATTATTTATCTGACCAAGAGAGCGAGAGAGTGAGAGGGAGCGCGAGAGTGGGAGAAGGAAGGCACGACAGACCACCGCTGAATTAAACTTTGGCCCGCCGAGAGGAGATAAACGTTTTGGTGAACTGCAGTGTCGACTGCTTTAGTTCGGCGGGCGGATTATTGTTTTATTTTCGTTGATCCCCAGGCTCCAAGTTCGATTTTTTTTACCGCGTCAGAGTGGCTTTGGAAAGATGGAAATGTGCCCGACGGTGGAGTTATTCGGGGATAAATTAATATCGGCCGGATATTATTGGTGCAGGATTTTAACCACGAATTATACATCTCGCTGTGGTCATTTAGACACGTTCTCATGTACCTAAACGTTAACGAGGCTAGTGCATGAACGAACCGATATCATAGTGCAGGTGCATCGAATAGTATAGGTTAAGGAGAAGTTGGAATAACTATGCTAGCCATAACACGATACGATTTTTTATTATTATTTTATTGCACAGAAGACGTCTGCAGGAAAAGAGCAAACGGTAATTATACCTAGTCGCAAGTATTTAACGCCTAAATAAATTTTATATTCATCGATCATTCGATCATCGAATTATATATTTATGCTGCTATATATAATTCTTCGGACTTTGAACAAAAACTCCGAATTTCGCTTCCGTCTGATTGTTGATTTAGGATAAATTCCGAAGGGTTTCTGTACACAGTCTCCCGGTCTTTCATTGTCTGAGATAATTATTATCAGTGCAGCAAAGTACGTCAGTCGTTTAATTTCGTATAGATTTTTCTCAAGCCTTGACGATATATCTACACACGTATTTCTATACGCAAGTTTTTACAATTAGAATGATTAATAATGCACTCCGCGACTCGCAAGACTGAGATGATTCTATAAATACGACTGGAGTAGTCATGTGTTTTTATTAATAAATACAGTATAAGTACGAGTACACGCCTACGATCCCATACTATACGATCATCGTCGCAATGATTATAAAATTCCGTCTATATCTATAATAAACATTGTGGAAAGGAATTCGAAAAAGTGTTTACATTCTAAGTCTTTCGAGTCCCAAAAATATATTTTTTTTCCAACTCTCTCTCTCTCTTTCTGTTCGTTTCCACCTCTCGTAACCCTAGTCGTAAATATTTAGACCCAGAAGTTCCTAACCGATATTTAAATACCGGGAATAATAATTTCCGATAAATATACACAAAACTATAAACGTACATAGAATTTTCTCCAACCGTATAATAAGACCCGTAAATTATCCAAAATTCATAACGATTCGAGAGCAATGCAGTTTGTGGCTTTGCCAATCATATCATTCATACGCATGCGGTGCGGCTTACACACATTCTACGTACCTATATACGCCGTAGCCGTGTTCTTGAATGAACGCATCGCGTACGCGTAGTCGTCGACATATATATGTCGATAATACGTGCGTTTAATTCGCGGCTATTCATTGTTAGAAATTTCGCCGTGTATATTTAGCCCGTATTTTTAATCTGGACATATTTTTTCTTGATTTTTAAATGCCGCAGGATGCAGCGAGGGCAGCTGAGGGACATACCGTCCTGGATGGCCCGTCTGTTTCCGGAGCCATTCGAAGGATCATTATCAGCGGGAACAAACAGTACAATAAAAATGTTCAGCTCAAAGACCACCTCGACGAGCACCTTCTACACAGACTTGATCGTCAGCGAGGAGGAGAGCGACGTAACGGTCCTCCAGGGCAGAAATTCGCGCTTATTAGAAACCCAGAGCACCACTAGCGAGGATGCGAATTCACAGGACTCCGACTCCATGGGGGGTTCGGAGGACCATCACTACAGCAAACATTCGTTCCATAGAATCGCTAGCTACGGGGGTTTCCCGCGGTTCCAACCGTTCGTCATGTCGGCCTCGAGTCCAGCGCCGGTCTCCACTGATCATGTCGAAGAATCGTCCGGCACCGATTTCGTCAAGATGTCCCACAGCGTTCTCGAATACCGGAGTAGCAGGTGATGCATTTTCTCCAGGACGTATCGCTCCCTGACGGATTGGCGAGACATTAAAATGCGCGAAATCGGAAATTGTGATGTCATTGTTATCATGCCGCACGCTGTGATAAGATATTTAATTGCAGCCGATAAGAATACGCGCGTGTTAGTACGCAGCGTCGGGTTTGTTGGTAGGTGACAATATTGAGTCACCATAACCGCGACACCCTACTTCTTCCTCTCTTTGCTGCAATATATCGCGTTTTTTATAACGCGATTAATCAGTCACCGCCATCTTTCGCGAATAGAATATACAAGGACTATTCCTCTTTGTCGTAATGTCGGGAGTATAAATTAGTTAAATGATTCTTACCGAATGGTGGCGGTGGAGTATCGGCGCTCCACCGCACTACCATAAAGAAACTAAGAGTGTATTTTACTGTGACTTACAACACCAGGAATTAACGAGTATAAACAACAGGTAGAATAAAACGAAGCTTTTCCATCATTTTATTCGCATTTTTAGTTTCCTTTTTGTTTAAACCTAATCGCGGTTATCGCTCGGACTTCGATCCGATAAAAAAATTGCTACTAGCTTTTCCAGAGAGTAGAATCTAACCTCAAAGAATGACTCAAGGCGGCTTGAGGACGGGATAAAGACAGAATAAAATCGCCGTCGTTTTCATTTAATAAAGAATTTATTTTTCATATGTCAGATATGTCGTCGCTGAGAGGAGCTCGCATCAGTACAGCGAGCTTGATGCCTACGCGATCAGCGAGTCAGAGAGCGAAGAAGAGGAGACGGAAGAACGGGCTCAAGCCTCGAAAGCCGAGACTGCAAACGCGGCTGATGACGACGGTGGAGATTTGCCATCGGAGTCGGAGATCTACGTGGAAAAAGACCCGTTCGAGGAGAGAAGGAAGAAGGGCAGACACGTGGCTAACGAGCTTTTGACGACGGAGCGAAACTACGTGAACGTGTTGCACCTGATAGATCAAGTATTCCAGTTCAAAGTGGACCAGGAGAACCGGGCGCATCCCATGTTCGCGCCTGAGACGGTCCAGCACATGTTTTCAAACATAAAATCGATCTACAAATTTCACAACGAATTTTTACTGCCGCAATTAGAAGATAGGATGAAGTGCTGGGAGGCGGATCCGCGCATAGGCGACATAATGAAGAACTTTGCGCCGTTTTTAAAAATGTACACTGAGTACGTGAAGAATTTCGACTACGCCATGAACCTGATCAATACCCTTCAGCAAAAGATACCAAGGTTCGCGGCGATCGTTAATGAAATACAAAAGCGAGACGACTGCGCCAAGCTTTCCTTGGCTCACCACATGCTCAGTCCGATACAAAGGCTTCCCAGATACGAACTTCTGCTCAAAGACTATCTGAAAAATCTCGAGGAGTCCAGCGCCGACTACGAGGACACGAAGAGTAAGTTTTATCCCCGTGATAACGGGGGTTATAAATCCCCGAAAATATGTACGGCGAAGTTTTAAACCCGATTAATTTTCCCGCAGAGGCATTGGAGCTCGTTTCCACCGCGGCGAACCACACCAACGAAGCCATGAAGATGATAGACAAGTTCAAAAAGCTTTTGGAGATACAGGAGAGCATATACGACGCCATTGATCTCGTCAGCGCGACGCGGGAGCTGGTGAAGGAGGGGAAAATCGTGAAAATATCAGCTCGAAGCGGGGACCATCAAGAGAGATACTTGTTTCTGGTAAGATGAGAGGAAATCCGGCGGCAGGGTAGATAAAATAAACGCGGAATAAAAACTAACGCCGTTCCAAAATTCCCCCCACAGCTCAGCGACGTGCTTCTGCTTTGTTCAATGAGACTGATACCCGGTCCGCTTTATCGACTGCGAGCAAAATTCATGGTTGAAAATCTGCAAATTGCCGAAGGCGACAACCTCGAGACAGCGAACACTTTTTACGTAAGGGACGAGCACAAGAGCGTCGAACTCTACACCCACACCGCCGAAGGCAAGGCTGCTTGGCTGGAGGCTCTGTTCAAGACTATGCAAGAGATCATGAGAAGGAAGGCCAGTCTGAAGACCGGCGGTGCTAAATCGGCCTTAGTAACCGCCGACGATGTCACGCGATGCATGGTCTGCGAGGCGATATTCTCCGTGATGAAAAGAAAGCACAATTGCCGAGCCTGCGGAATCGTGAGTATTTCTCGACGTCTTTTATTCACCTCGGCCTCGTCTTCACGCGACGATTAATGCCGATTTATTTTCCAGGTAGTCTGTGGGAAATGTTCCAACCAGAAGCTGCTCTTCGAGGACAACCGGAACATGAGAGTGTGTCGTTTGTGTCACGCAGCGCTGACACAGCCGTTGAAAAAATCCCCGTCATCGCCGCCGGGTCCGGCTCCGAGTTTGCTCCAGGTATCGGCAAGTGCGGTGTCGGTTTTGTCGGGATATTTGCTGCTTAAGACGCAGGCCAGCAAGCCGTGGACTAGGCGGTGGTTCGCTCTTCATTCCGACTTCGTTTTATACTCGTTTAAATCGGACTCGGACAGTTTGGCGATGACGGCCACCCCGATGCCCGGTTTTGCTGTTACCGAAGGCTCGGGATTACCCGAAGAAGATCCTCTCAGTTTTCGGGACAGGGAGAAATCCTTCAAGATACATCACTCGCGGAAGAGCTATTATCTTCAGACTTTTACCGATCAGGATCACGAGAGGTTCGTGTATGGATTATTTTCTTTTTCTCTTTTTGGGACAAGTTTTTTGAGTTTCATGTTTTTGCAATTGTTGTTTTTATTTCTTATTTTTTTTTCAGGTGGGTAAACGCACTGCAATTGGCTACCAGGGCGGAACTACCTTCGCCCGATGTTAAAGCGGAGAATGAGGTGGACGTAGACACATGATTTTCTAATCTAGTGTTTGAACTATATAATATAGTTATTTAGAGTAAATGAATTTTGTAATTTAGGTAACGATAATTAGCCCAATTGTTTGAATGTAATTCTAATAAATTATACGAGACGAGGAGAATAGAATAAGAAGAAGAAGAATAAGAATAAGAATAAGAATCAGAATAATAGTAGAAGTAAAAAAGGAGGAGTAAAATTATATGTAAATTAGAATTTAGGCATTTTATTATTTATAAATGACGTTAATAATTTATGTTATTGTATATTATGTGATTTTATATAACGTGACATTCAATTTCACTTCATAGTATATACATTGACTATCGCTATAGAAAAAAAAAATTGCTATTAAAATATATTTGTTGGTGTCTTTAACCTTTTTTTTTTCTTTTTTTTTTGTTTCTCTCTATTGTATAGCTTTATTCAAATTTCTTTTTTCTTTATCTTTTTCTTCTGCCATATATATATTATACATCTATATATATAATGTTACGTTGTCATATATTTAAATATAAAGTATATGAATATTATTATTATTATTATTGACGCCGATCGCTAAATGCTGCCTATGATTAAAAAAGAAATTGATGTTTTAAAGAAAACGAAATATTTCGCCGTTCTTTTTATGCGCATATACTTGCTGCATTCATATCCTTCATTATATCCACACGATTTTTTTTTCTTCTTTTTCATGTTTTTTACCAAGAAATTCGAAAACGAAGAAAGTTCAACAAATTTCTTAAAACTCTTCGAACAGAGATTAATCGGGGAGGAAAATAAACCGTGGCGCGATTTTTCAAACGAGATCGTGTTACGCTTGTGCTGCCCCCGAAACGGCTGCCTCTCGAAGTTAGGGACACACGATGAAGTAGTAAGAAATATCTAAGGCAGAGTTGGGTGTTTCATATTATCGAGAAAATTCTTCCTCACCGCCATATGTGCTTTTGGGGACGATAAAAATTCTAACAATATGCATAAAAATTGTGAAAATAAACTCAATAATGGCTGTGATATTTCGATTGTTCAAATTTCGGTGTATTTTCAACGTAGAAAAGATAGCTGTAATTAAAAAAAGAAACGATGTATCTACTGCAGAGAACTGAGTTTCACAGTGCATTCGTTATGTACCTGAAATCGTAAAAGTAGTAGAATTTTGTGGGACATAATTCTTATACATTACGTTTAGTGCGAAATAAATAGAAGGAAGAAAAAAGACACGTGTACAAAGCGGAGGGGCTGGTAGCGCGGCGGTCGGCGTCCTCTTCGAGCTCAGCTTACCTCTGACCTCTGTACCCCACGTAAGCACAGAGGTGCAGGGAAGCGTTTTGCCCATTCAAGTGATTGAATATTTGCCGACGCGGAGCGAGTACGTAGTAGGTTATGCGTGCTGAGGCTATGGAAACGAGGAAGTATTGTATAATTGAAAGTAATAATCGCGATGTTTTCGGTTTGTAAAGAATGCATTTATTTCCGAAGTAAGATTTATTCCCGATCACTCGTAGCGCCAGTTTGACTCAATCACTTGACGCTGTGGATTTAAGACGCGAAATAATGCGGAACGGCCTTAAACTATCGCGTCCTGCCTGCCCCCGCCTCAATCCCAATCCCACCCTACGCGGAGATAGTATATTTAGGCAAAAGACACGCATCTCGCATTCAGACACACTCCCCCGTTCTTCGTAGTAACGAACGCTGAAAATCCTGCGACAATACCTAGACATTCGCACCAACACAGACATTCTTCGTCATTCAAACCGTGGCGGAGACTTACTATGTGTAGTTTTCATACTTTTTCCAAGGAGATGTAGAGCTGTAGTCTGTAGGGAGAAAATGGGTTAGTTCACATAGCCCTGTTCGTTTACTGATACGTATATTGTAGATCTTGATCAATGGAATGGAATTAATTCAAAGATTGAATAAATATTTTGAATTGGAGAAAAATTGATCTTATATAAAGGCGAAATAATTTTATGAATTGGAATAAAAATTGATAATCTGTAAAAATGAAAACGCGAGCTATAATTGATAACATGAGATACATTTATACATGGAAATAGTAAATGGTACCGCCGCGCCACGCGATAGAGAAGGAGAAAGAATGAGGTGGAGGAATAAGAGAAAGGGATAGTTCGTATTTTCTATATTGGATGTGAAACTCACCACCGCAGGACCGATGAATACGTATCCAATAAAAATAATCCTAATTGGCGATGAGACCTAGAAAAAAATACACTGGATATTTTATATGCATGGATAGCCCATGCTGTGGATTGATTTAAAAACACTTCACTATCGATGGTCATTCTCCTGGATGGTGATATGTGGGGAGGGCTTTCACAGGGGGATTAGATTTATAGAAAATTATACACTGCACCGTGAATATATTATATGTATGGTATGCCATACGGTGGGTAGATTTTAAATACACTTCACTTTTTAAACACAGTATCATATTATATGTATACGTATTAGACGTATACGAGGCATGGATTTAGAGAAGAAAAACTTTCATTTTTATATTTTGGATTTATATTCAAAGACGTTTGTGTCACTCAAAAATTTATTCACGCCGAACGGGAGAAAATAAAAGCATCCAAATGCAGGGTAAAGTTTTCCTGAATGAATTACAGAAAGAGCTTAATTTTGTAATGAATTTAATTATATTATCGATCTTGATCAATAGAATGGAATAAATCGAAGAATTGAACAGATATTATTGATTGGAGAAAAAATGATCGTATAGAAAAAATAATTACGAATGAGAATCGATATTGATAATCTGTACAAATGAATTCGCGAGCTACAATTGATAATATGAAGTAAATGATTGATATTTTATAAGCAAGGGTATTTCATAGTGTGGATAGATTTAAAAACACTTCACTTTCGATGCAGGTTCTCCTGGATGATGATACATGGGGAGGGCTTTCACACGGGGGATTAAATTTAGAGAAAATTTCTCTCACTATACGATGATATTAGATATATTTATATTCCTTTTTGCGATCTTCATCTGCGCCGTCGATGTAGTATAAAATCTCGGAAGAATCTTCAGCGCTGCTTACACAGTCTCTCCTTATTACGATCGCGCGATTTCGAATATTTAAGACGGAAAAAGATTTCATTCGACACTCCCGACGTAGTATACCGTTACATTTATTCGAGAAGCTAACAATGAATATGCACGTTCAGTTCACTCGACACGAAAAACAAAAGTCCGAAAATTACGAGACGTGTGAAAAGAAATAAAAATTTACTCACTCGGAACGGGAGAAAATAAAATTATTCAGTACAGGGTATAGTTTCGCTGAATGAATAATAGAAAGGACTGAGCATGGCGGCGATATCACGTACAGATGTAAACAAACTTGACTTTCAAACGACTTTTCGTACCCTGGCGATGCCGCGAATTTCACTTATAATTTTCCACACTATAGTCTTGTAGAGAATTATATCATCTACACATTTGGAACGAGCAATAAAACTTCCGGCCAGAATAAATGATAGAAAACTTTTGTTCAAGTGTGACTTGGGTCCGCGCCGGCTGCTGCCCCCTAGCCGGCACTTTGTCTAAACAACCGAATTTCGCAATTTCACGAGTATATTACAACCGTCGTTAACCAGCCAAATTCACCGAATTTAACCAACTCACGAAATAATTAATCGCACGAATCACATGCCCGAATAATTGTTCATAGACAAATAACCCGTTTACTTTGCATCCGCGGGAAGAAAGCGACGCACGTACCTGTTGCTACCCCGGGCTAAATGCAACTGACTCGGGACCGATACGCAGAGGGGGGCACGGGGGGGGATTATAGGTATAGTTACGCTACCCCCTGCACTGATAAACGGTAGCCTCTTCACGACACCAAAAAGAATGCACATTTTTTCGCGTAGAATGATCGTTTGGCACGAAAACAAACGAACGAGAAAGAATTTTCGGCGGGATTTGGGGGACAATCGCTGCCATATTACCGGCACGATGGCTAAACGACCGGATAACGTTTCGCGAACAATCGCGGATATAATTCATGTCAGATTGCCGATTTCACTGACTTGAATCACGACGCGAATTAAGTAGACTTGCCTCTTTTTGGATAAATCGCCGGTATAATTGTAATTCACGTAAAGAGGGCAACCGCGGACTTGTTGCATCCCCTTGTCGAAGACAACTAACCGTTGACCGGCGCGCCGCGGATGATCACGGAATCATTGATGCGCTAGCCAATTACAGCTCGCGAGACAAAGAGGACTATCATACGTGTTAAGCTATCTCGCTTCAACCACGGGGAACCCCATGGCTTAAGATGCTCATTTCTCAGGCGCCGTAATCAAATGATGTAATAAACAGCATTAATAATCTACGAAGATTATCGACTGCGATTAATTATGAGAAATGAATCAAGGAAGGAAATATTTCTCCGGAGGAATGTCGAGAATGGAATTAAAGATAATCTCCGATATGTATAATCTAACGAATCTGTCCCGTCAAAATTATATTGTTGTATCCAAGCCGTTATTTATATTCATTCATTTGCTCCGATCTGTATTAGTGAAAAATTGTACAGACTCCGCATAATATTATCGAATAAAGATCCTCCCATAAATTTTCAACCACTTTGTCTATTCAGTCGTGCCCGGCGAACTGTATTACCAGCTTAGAAAGTTGAATATTACGTTTGTCATTGTTATCGCTCAACAGTGGCTCTAGTTTCGAGAGACACTCGCCCTGGGGGCAGCACCGTCCAATAATATCTTCTGCTTGCTCGAATTAGCAGACGATGCTGTCATGGCGTTTGGTCTAAACAACGCGAGACAACCTAACCTAGAAAACACTGTCACATCGTTCGAAAGACAATTATAATAGAATATGGGCAAGACGTCGAAAGACAAACGAGATATTTACTACAGACGCGCAAAGGAGGAGGGATGGAGAGCGAGGAGCGCTTTCAAGCTTCTCCAAATAGATTCAGAGTTCCATATATTCGAAGGTGAGAATGGATCGCGGAATTTTCACACATTCCACGATACATGATTTCGCACGTTTACAGGCGTCACCAAAGCCGTGGATCTCTGCGCGGCACCGGGAAGCTGGAGCCAAGTTTTGTCGCGTAAATTGGGGTCGGTTTTCTCGAAACAACAACTTTCCTCCCTCGTAATCCTGCTCTAAGCTTTTCTTTCACTACCATTCACAGCAAAGGAGAGAATCAAACCGCGAGAATAGTCGCTGTGGATCTACAAGCCATGGCGCCCCTCGAAGGAGTCGTCCAGATCCAAGGGGACATCACCAAAGTCAGCACTGCCGAGGAGATCATAAAACACTTTGAAAATGAGCAGGCTGAGTTGGTCGTATGCGACGGAGCACCCGACGGTCGGTTCCTCTGGTTGATTTTCCGCCCTAGGGTCGGCCAAATGAACGGAATATTTTTTTTCTGGAAGACACTTTTAGGAACTTGTTTCTTATGCTGAAATAACGAGCCTGGAAAAGAATCAGCTTTTAATATCAATATTTAGAGCTCCCACATCTCTGTTTTTTATTTTCCATTTGAAATATTTCTATATCTCAAGAACTGATCCACTTGGAAAGATTCTGCATGGCTGCTTTTGTCGGGAATTAAACGCTCTACAAAAAAGGTGTCTTGGTATTTTTCGATAAATCTAACAGTTTCCAAGTTATTCTAACCACTCTGGTCATTTAATATCAATAATAACTCGGAAACTGTTAGACTTATGACAAAATACCAAGACACCTTTTTTGTAGAGCGTTCAATTTCCGACAAAAGTAGCCATGCAGAATCTTTCCAAGTGGATCAGTTCTTGAGATATAGAAATATTTCAAATGGAAAATGAAAGTTATTCTAGCCACTCTGGTCATTTAATATCAATAATAACTTGGAAACTGTTAGATTTATCGAAAAATACCAAGACACCTTTTTTGTAGAGCGTTTAATTCCTGACAAAAGTAGCCATGGAGAATCTTTCCAAGTGGATCAGTTCTTGAGATATAGAAATATTTCAAATGGAAAATGAAAAATATTAATATTTGTTTCTGAGAGTGTCGTTTTTCATTTAGCCCACCCTATTATATCGGCTGATGGAATATCTGACATTATATGCGTTCTTTCAGTCACCGGACTCCACGACATGGACATCTACATCCAATCCCAGCTCTTGTTGGCTGCACTGAACATTACAACACACGTTTTAAAGCCCGGGGGTATATTTGTGGCTAAGATATTCCGAGGCAAGGATATATCTCTTCTCTATTCACAACTGAAGGTCTTCTTCAGACAAGTGTACTGCACGAAGCCCAGGAGCTCGAGGAATTCCAGCATAGAAGCATTTGTTGTCTGCAAGAGCTACGACCCACCTCAGGGATATCAGCCGCACATGCTCAACCCTCTTCTCACCCATGAGCACTGCGATTTCGACCAACTTACAGGGATCAATAGATACATCGTCCCTTTTGTCGTCTGCGGGGATCTCAGTCAACCGGATTCAGATGCTTGTTACTCTCTCGAGGTGATTGGCGAGCAAAAATAATTTCGGAATGATTTTAACGTGAAAACCTAAGAAATTGCATCGCAAATTGTTTTCATTTTCGTTCCAGTATCAAGGAAAGGAGTACAAGTATCACGAGCCCAACCAATCCCCCATAACGCCGCCTTACCAGGAGGCAATTGCGCTGCTGGAGAAGGGCAAGCTGCAGCTAAAAAAGCCTGGGACTAGTTTGACCGTATTCAACCAAGCCGAATCTTCGATTTCGGAATTTAAAGACAAATGCAGGATCAGTTCGCGGGAGTTAAGCCCGAACGAAGAATCTCCTCGGACATCTGAAATCGACTGTGAATCGGAGCAATGATTTTGAATAAATGTTAATGAGTTTATTTTACTGGCTTAAAGATCTTTTCCTCTTTCCTATCCTCCCTTTATGTTAGATTTGAATAGATTTTACCGATCTTGAGACGTTATATTTAATTCGTGTCAAAGTAGTTTCTTTCTCGATATTGAGGAAGAATCCGCGCCTTCTCGAGCCTTCGGATACATGGGCAATTCCACCTGGATTTGGGTGTTTTTTGACGTCATATTTTTTAAATCGTATACAAAATTTTGTGTGCTTAAAGAATGCAAAAAAAGTCGACACGTGTTTCGGCATTCGGGCAAAATATTTTTTTTTACGAAAGTTATAAACTGATGTATTTTGTTGAAAAATTGACGCACGGTCGGCTTTAGAAATTAATATCTCTGGTTCTATCAATCGTAGAGAGATGGTCTTTGACTCATTTTAAAGGTAATGGAATAGACTTTTTGAAAAAATTTTGCAAGTTCTAAAAAAATTGCAAATTCCAACCGTTATAAACAATTGAAATGTTTGTCGATTTTTCCTGGAAAAACAGCCATTTTCAAAATTTTGAAAAAATTTCACCATATTCCTCATCACATTCTACAGAGTGTGTAATTTTTTCACGATGGCTTCATTTTTTTTTTTTGTTTTTTTATGCAATTTTTCACAATGCGACGTCATTTCTTGGCCGATTTGAGGTGGAATTGTCCACATACATGTAAAATCGAATTTGAATAGTAAGACTGTCCACAGCGCTATAGCCGGCCAATAAAGACATCGAGAGACGCTCAAAACTAGTAATCACGGTCAGTTATAGTCAGACAAGGAGTCCCCGCGGGGGTATATACGTAAACAGACTTGTAGTTGATCTAGATGACCGAAGCATAGACATGAATACACTGATCCAGGTATTTATTTGAACGAATAATACCGTGTATTTAATAAAAGGAAATATAAGCGTGCAAAGCTACCTAAAAGATCAGTTATTATACTTTAGTGTAGTTCTTATTGTTAGTGAAAATTATCCGCAAAAGTTATTCGAAAATTATAGCTCACTGAAACGGTATGTGATATTGAGGATATTTTTATTTTTTATTTTTGTGTACAAAGTGGCAAAAAAAAAAATTCTCTATATTCTCGTTCGTCGCTGTATAATAATTATCATTACAATCTGAATACGATAAGAATAAATGAACAGTCGAATACAAAAAAAAAAAAAAAGAAATCGAATAAATTTCACTCCTCGTATCTCATATCGATGTGATGATTGTCAATACAGGATAACCGTTGTCACGAGTGCAAGAAATTATTCTGCTGCGCTAGCTGTCGGGATTTACACGAGAAGAAGAAACACCCGAGACCTAAGACGGACAAGGATTGCCTCCTGTGTTTGTCGAAAAAATTGCCGCTTGAAAGGTTCAAGAATTCGAGCTTCCTCTGCCACCTGGTAATCCGCCATTTACCGTTGATATGCGTGCTGTGCGGTCAGCTCTACCGCACCAGTTCGGATTTGGAAAATTTTTCAAAGTGTGAATACTGGCGAAGAAAAAGCCGCCATTCGCTGCTCCAGGACTCGTTGAAGAGGCTCTCCGTCCAGGCCACGCCATCGCCGATCGTCAGGACTGTATCCTGCCCCGCGGCAGCCAGTTCGCAGAAGGATTCACCCGACTCTCAGTTTCACACGCTGCAGAGTTTCACCTCGCCTCCGGAGTTGATGAGGAATACCAGTACTCCCATGCACGTTGGCGTTGTCGGCGAAAGACTCCAGTCCCAATTCAAGACGCCCAAGCCGCCTGCGTTCTTCCTAAAAACGCCAAGGACTCCGACCGCCGTTTCGGCCCAGAATAACTCGACAGCTATCAATCTGACGTCGAGCAATCAGACAATTGAAGATCCGTCGCCCAGCCTGTTCTACTCGGCTACGAGTCAGCTGTTGTTGAATTCTAAGGAATTTCATTCCGGCAACACTACTCCGTTCGGCAACGTCACTTCCGCAGGATCGAGATCCTTCGTCAGCGGAGACACGCCGTCGAGGTCGAGCGCTACGCCGAGTCGGGGTTTGCCGGAGGAGGGTTGCGGATACTCGAGGGAATTCTTCAGGACTAATTCAGGCCGGATTTTGGAAGTCATGGAGGAGCAGGAAGAGCAGGCCTCCGTCAACATGGACCTGACCGAGGCGCAGGATCACCTCACCCCAGTTTCTACTTCGGACATGCCGGATCCTGCGGGGAGTACGTCGTTGGCCGAGCCTGCGAGAGACGCACCGAAGAAGGTGCGCTTCTCGGATCAGCACCAGTTCATGGCGGCCGAGAGCACGGTCGACCAGATTTCTGACAGCGAGGAGTTTTACGAGGCCCCGGAAATACCGGAGAAATCAATCGCCGAGAGGAAATCCGAGGCCCAAATGGTCCGAGAGAACGAGGACAACTCCGACAAGGAAAATACCGGGAGCCCCGAGGACTCGAAGGTCATAAAACCGCAGGCCTCTGCTACCGCGACATCCTCGCGCGTCGTTATGATGGTCGTCGTAGAGAACGGATTCGACATTTCCACGAACAGTCTGGTGCCGCTGATCAATTCAAGCCTCCAAAAACTGGAGCGGAATCCACTGACATCCGGCATCCGCGCTTCGTCGTTATCCGACATTTCCAATCAGCTGGAATCCACGTCGAACGGATTAGTGCGATCGGTTTCGGCGGTCGACACCTACACCGCTTCGTCAACGGTGGATTATTACCCGGCCAAGCTGAGCCCGAATTCAACGAGCCAGCCAAGCTCTTCAACTTCGTCGGGGAATGGCGGAGGCGGGATTTTGTCGGCGATGGCACAAGCCATGAGATACGCCTTCAGAGGACTTCCAGGTGAGGATTTATCCCCGTCGTTAATCACTGTGTGTATAAAAAAACGGGGATTTCTTTCAGGAGCGGTTCAACCGAGATCTTCTCCAACCGGAGGCTTGGACAGCTTCGATTCCAACTCGTCCGGGTCTTCTTCGAGCGGTTCGCGGGCAAGCGCGTCCAGTTTCTCGACGATTACTACATCCCTGCTGCATCGCCGTCCCGGCAAACGTTCCAGAGACCCGGTCAACGACGCGGTAGTCGCCCATCGTCGCGAGCTACGCAGTCCTCGGAACGATCCGGTCAGTCCGATCGCAAAACGGCCAAGAAGTTGGCATAAGATTCGGGGGAGAGACCCGATCGCAAGGATGCGGAGGGACGCGACACCCGCGAATACGACTCGAGGCGTCTCCTCGGAGACGCAACATTTCCAACAAGGCTCTTTGTCGGTCGGTGATACCGTTCTCCCATTGCCATCCAGAGCTCACCAGTCGACTCAGACCGACTAATCCAGCAAAGAGAGATTAGATTTTTTTTTCTCACAGTATAAACGTACCTCTACATTTACATTTACGAAATTCGTGATATTTTATTTATTTAATCGTTTTCCGTTGTCTTATTGGTAATTGTATAATCTTTTTAATTTCTTTTATCGATCCATGACCGAGGTTTGATCGTGATATTTAATTAGCAGTAGGCATAATGGTAGCTATGAATCTATACGTGAATGTGAATTTTTTATTCTATCAATTACAATATTGTCTTCATAATAATAAAGTATGATTCTATCGATGTCATTGATGCAACGTTAATACTCAGCTGCCACACCTCAGACGCGATATCTATATACCTTCCACCCGCCGAGCTTGCGATGATCGAACCGCGTCGGAGAGCGCGGGGTCGACGACCCTGGGCTGGGGTTGGCGGTAACCTGGTTACGGGCAGAGGCGCAGACTAATATCACAGCATCTCTGCGCCCCTGATTATGGACCCGTATCCCAACTCCCTCCGGTCTAGCGCATGCGCTTGTACGATTGGATTGTAACGTATGATTTTTTCGTACTATGAGCGGTGGTGTCTACGGCGGTGGTAAGTTGCTCCCAGTCTTTAATAAATGACGGAAAAAAATCGGGAGATTATTGGGCGATATATAGACGCGGGAAATACTCGCGGCGATAACTAGCCTCGGCTGAAAATTTCCCCGATTTTTTATCGGCTGTATAATAAGCGGAAAAAAAGCGCGGGCATATCGTTTTTCACGTAAATTTTCACGCAGACGAAGTCGGTGCTATTATATTTGACATTGGTCATCAAAGCTTGCGCGTTGGATATGGCGGTGAAGATTCTCCGAAAGCCGAAGTCCCCACGAGTCTTGGAGTCTGGGAGGATAATGGGGCCGATAATAATCAGCCTGATAATATCCAAGCGGCGAAGAAACGATTCAACATCGACACCACGGCTATACAAGTCAGGAAAAAAGGTGAGAGTTTAAATACAGTAGAGTAATTCCCTCCCCGATTCGAACAAGCGTTAAATTATCATCGCGTCGATGAAATATACAGACATGGAGATAATCAGCCTGATGAAGGACGGCATGATCGAGGATTGGGACATGTTCGAAAGACTGGCCGAATACACGTACAAAAATCGCCTCCACGCAGTCGCCGAACACCACCCAATACTCATGACCGAATGTCCATGGAACACGAGATTCAAACGCGAAAAGCTCCTCGAATTAATGTTCGAAAAGTTCAACGTACCAGCTATGTACATATGCAAAAACGCCGTCCTAGCCGCCTACGCGAACGGCAGATCAACCGCCATGGTCGTAGACAGCGGGGCCACCCACACAAGCGCTGTGCCGGTTCACGACGGCTATGTCATAACCCAGGGAATAGTCAAGAGTCCTTTGGGCGGCGACTTCGTCACAATGCAGTGTAAGCAGTTTCTTGAAGAACGGGACATCGACTTGGTGCCAGCCTGCCTAGTGGCGTCTAAAGGTACGCATAGTCCGCGTCGAGGCGCGGAGAAACGAGTAAAGAGAATTTTTATTCCTGCAGAAGTCGTCAGAGAGCAGGATCCCCCGCGTTGGACTCGCCGTCCGGGTCCCCAGCCGACGACGACCTGGCTGAATCACATGGTCAGAGAACTGCTGCAGGATTTCCAAACCAATACATTGCAGATATCGGACGGTCCCTACGACGAAGACATCGCGAACGCTTTGCCGATGAAACGCTACGAGTTTCCCACCGGGTTTAACGACGACTTCGGATCCGCGAGGCTCGTGATACCCGAGGCGCTTTTTGACCCGAGTAACGTCAAGGGTGTCGGCGCTAGTATCCTCGGCATTGGGCCCCTGGTCACTACCAGCGTTGGAATGTGCGACATGGACATCCGGCCCGTAGGTTTCAAGTTTTTCTAAAAATCCGAGCGTCGTTCGCCAGGACGAAAATCAGCGTGTCCTTTTTTCCAGAGTTTGTACGGCAGCGTGGTTGTCACAGGTGGAAACTCCTGTCTGGCGGGTTTCAGCGATCGATTGAACAGGGATTTGGTCAGCAAGACGCCGCCGGTAATATTTTCCTGATTCTATGGGGGTTTTGGCTCTTTACATCGCCCAAGGTCTGATTCTTGGTTCTAATCCGAACTTAATTTCGTTCACAGAGTATGAGACTGAAGATAATATCCGCCAATAGTACCACCGAGCGAAGATACGGCGCCTGGATCGGCGGCTCGATTCTAAGCTCGCTTGGATCATTTCAACAAATGTGGTTGTCACGCCAGGAGTACGAAGAGTCTGGGAAATTGATACTGGATCGATGCGCGTGAGAAGTCAATCAGTTTAGAATTAATATAATATCAATAATAATGCAATACGCTTTTCGAACGAAACTATAAATGATAATCTGCACTGTTCGTCATCGAGCTGCTTGAATAGATCATAGATTCAAAAATAACAATAATAATAAGAAAATATGTGAATCATAAATCGCATTTATTAGCCTCTGCATTTGCTAAGTAATCTATTATCGAATAGGTGTAGTTTTTAAAAAAAGATTTAATATTATACAACAAGAAATTAATATGGGTAATAAAATTGACTGTATTCAGTGATTGGGTTTTTATTATTTCGTCTACTTATATTCTATACATCGTCGTTTTTCTGTACACATTATCGAACTTCGGGGTATAACAGTGAATCCGAGCTTTTGTTTCAACGATTATACAACAAATGCTGATACCTATTTACAGCTGAAATATCTAAATTACAATCCATGCATTGTAGGAACGAGAAAAATGGAACAAAACACATATTGTTCGCTTTTGAATGTATATTTATATTATTTTTTTTTTTTGACGATTACTGGGGAATTAAATAAACTGATAATTGATCTAATATCTAGCCTAGTCGGATTGGTTGGGGTAGTTTACATATGGCATTATGTACCGGCATCGATATCCACCCGGCTAAAGCGATCCCGAGTGAATCGGCGAGCGTAGTTATACCTAGTGAAAATTCACGATCTTCTTCCGGCACCTGTAGGAAAAATAAATCGGGTATTGTTGCAATGAGGAGGGATTCAGACGGCGTGATTTGTCTCGTGGCCTATTTTTTTCTTTCACTCACCTCTTTTGTCATTTTGTAAAAAGTATTCACGTACGCACCGCCGCCGAGGAGACCCTCCCATAATACTAGCGCGAAAACTATCCAGATATTTGGAATGTAAAAGTACAAGGTCTCGAACAGCAGGACGAAAACGTTGACGAACTGATGAAGGAACAAAAAACAATATTCAACTTCATTTTCCAATTGCGTATACATTAGGGTGGTTCAAAAAAATTTATAATTTACCCCCTCAAATGTTAATGGTTTAGAAGAAAAAAATACTCCCCAAAAATGGTGTCGCTAGCTCAACTCTAAGAGGTCGTTCTTTGAATTTTAATTTCCCATTTACTTAACGTGGGAAAATTTGTCTTTTTCATTAAAAGTTAAATCACTCGCGAACTACTTGATGGTTTTCGAATTCACGCATAGATCCTTGAAGCTGATTCTTCGAGCTTTCCAAAACTCTCTAATACAAAATGAATAAAAAAAACAAAAAATAATAAAGACGGTAGTTTCCAGATGGCTTAAATTCGTGTTTTGATTATGATAATTTTGCATTATTATAGGGTTTTGGAAAGCTTGAAGAATCAGCTTCAAGGATCTATCCATGAATCCGAAAAATATCGAGTAGTTTACGAGTAATTTAACTTTTAATGAAAAAGAAAATTTTCCCATGTTAAGTGAATGGGAAATTAAAATGAAAAGAGGCACCTCTTAGAGTTGAGCTAGAGAGACCATTTTTGGGGAGGTTTATTTTCTTCTAAACCATTAACATTTGAGGGGGTAAGAACGGAAACCACCCTAGTATACACAGCTTGAACCACAAACCCGTAATCATTACCTGAAATACTGCCATCAACCATATTTTGTTGATCGTGATCACGTTCACCGATGATCTCGAGATGAATACACCGATCTGGTAATCGACCTGAAGCCATCTGTACTGCTCGGCGTGGGTCAGCCAGATTCCTTCGAAATCGATCAGTTCGAACTGTGAAAAAAAGAGGAATCGGTAAAGGCCGAAAGACCTCGGGGGATTGAATCACTCACCAATCCTTGATTGATGAAATACTCGAACAAGTAGACCAGTCCGATTGGTATCATGTACTTAAGCAGCCCTGGCAGCAGGCCCAGTTTTTTTATCAGTGCTTTTTTCGGCCCGGAGACTATCTGCTCCTTGCTTTCTCCTCCTCCTTTGAGGCCCAGTTTCGGAATAGTTCCCTTAGGATGTACCAGCAGGCCCCAGAACGTCATGGCCTGAATAACCGGCACGATAATCATGGCCAAAAGCGTGGTTTCGGTGCTGAACCACATGGCTAAACCAGCGTATGAAATCGCCCCGATCACGCCAGCGCCACCGGTCCCTGACGACCATGTGGATATGACGTTTCTGAGGAATTGAGGCGACGCGGGTTTACGCAATGCTCGGTAAATTGACATTTAATTTTTTCTTATCTTCGTCATTAATGATGGTTACGGGAAACAAATAGTTTATAAGCCATGGCGGATTGTGCCGCAAGCAATAAAGATAACGCGCTAAGCGCCCAAATTAGTACTGGAAATTACCAAGAATCATTAGCTGAAAGATTCATGCATCAAAAAAAAAAAAAACTACGGAAACATGAGAGGAATGAATGATTTTTTACCAAATTTATACAAAGAGCTACGAACTTGTGGAAAGAGTGACTGTATCCGAGGAAAGTGACTTCTCCCAGACCAGCAGATAGCGAAGTTAGAACTACCCCGAATATCGCGAGCCATTCGGAAGTGGCGAGAGCCACCAGGATGAACCCACCGCCAGCGGCTAAAACGCAGAAGGCTAATCGTAGGCTGTAAAGAAAAAGATGTTCGTTCGATTTTATTCCGTTCTATAAAATATGAAATATTAAAAAAACGAGGCACACTCACTGCACGAAAAACGGTAAGAAAGGCGCGATAACTTTGACCAATAACCCGGGCAGAATATCGGCCAGAAGTATGGCGCCTGTTGACAGCGTGTTGCAGTTTCTTTCTATCGTCGAGTTGTCGGACGATTCCGAGGTCGAGGACTGAACAATGATAGTTTATCTCAGGTCACGGATATGGTTATGCAAAAAAAGGCGGAGATATGCACCCGATCATATCTACGCCCGAGTTTACTCACCGTAGAACCGAACTTGCTCTCAATAATGTCGTGAGCAGCGCTGAGCATGACTACGTATCCGTAATTGTTGCACAGACCGAGTATCCAAAATGCGGCTAAATTTCTCCATCGCGTTGCTCTAGTGACCTGATCTTCCACGTCGGTTATATCCTTCTGCGGTTCTGTGACAGCAAATGATTTTTTGACCATTTCAATCGTATAGGCAACAGCTTCGGCCTATGAATAGGTAAATACGATCACGCGGAACAATTCTCAGCGATAAACCCGCGCCAATTATTATCGCCGTATTATCCTCGAACTGGTATACATACGTATGTGTACGTAGCGTGTAACGTGTTTCCCTAACAGGATATATGTAAATATAGAGTTGCTCGCCACACGAATTGCGATAACGACTCCCGCTGACTATTTTCACGAATAATTTCGAGCCGTTTCGATAATTCTTCTTGCGGAATCGCAATGATTATATTATTCGCGGAGAAAAGATAAGAGAGAAAATGAAGAAAAGAAAAATGAGAGACAAGAAACGAACACAAATATCTATGTTATGCTGGTATATCGACGCTATTAGATCCGAGCCGCGATCACTATAACAATAACCACTCTCCCGACATCCTCTACCTCATACGACTCAGGCTCGACTATAGGCGCTACGGCTCACAGCGAGAAACCCACAACGCAATAACTTGCCGGCTTATTCTTCTTGACCATGTTCTGACCGTATAATAATTCGCTAGTTCTTAACGGTTCCGCTATAAAATTCCCATGCGACATTAGCCGCGTTGAATCGCGACCATGACCCGCTCTTCGATCCGGTCGAGCCCCCCGCTGTTCAGTGATCGCGTCATCGCGAGGATTAGACGATTTCTGAAACAGTTTTTGGGCACGGGTTTATTCGTTCCTTACCCAATCCGATCCAAGTCGATGATACGGAGCTCGGCGATTTCTCGAGATCGGTTGGAGTACTGTAACTCCGATATGGCATTTTCGTGCGATCTTGAAATACCTGACATCGCACCTGTCAAAATAACCGCAAACTTTCAAGGCTCTATACGGTCACATCGATCCGTTAATGTTTGTTGATGATCGCTCAGTTTCTTGCCAGTGTGTTTAGAGCATATGATCGAACTCGCTTCGGTATACATATACTTATGTATTGCGAAAGTGAAAAAATATTCCCATGGAATATAGATAAAGCGGGTTTATCGAGTCCGAGAGAAAGAACTTGGCTCTTAACGACGATGAACGTACTCGTTTCTTCATCCACCGTTGATAAGCGATGAGTCGATGTTCGCGTGGAAGAAATAAAAAAATAAAAAAATAAAATAAAAAAATAAAAAAATTTACGGCAAGAATGATACTACGGCTGAAAAAAGCCTCGCGGTTATCAGTCAAGGCCGAATACTTGCTCCACGGCAATGGAACAAGAATGATCGGTAAATTCCGATTGCATAACTCGAATGAAAAGTATTTTCTTTTTTTTATTCGAATATATCTACGCGTACTTGACATTCAGAACTCGTATAATATGCACGCTTGCTGCGTTGCTAATTGGAAATAATTACAACATCTTTGATTTCGTACACGGTATGGTAGATAAGTTTTCACCTCTCAATGACGGTTGGGTGTATAACTTATAAGCGAGTCGTAAAATCTGTAGTAAACTTGCGTCTGGGTATCATATATTTATCAGAAAGTTTCGCAATACGTTAAAAAACGTGCCGGAATTATAACATATATTGCGTGAGAATTAGCCTAGATACGGGAAAACAAATTGCTTATTATCGGTTGTTTTAAAAACTTCATTTTATTTATCTAATGCTAATTCGAGTCGCTTTTTACATCCTATGACCTCGGTGAAAGTGACTTACTATACCGCAACGCATAGAAATCGGTCATGAAATCGAATATTTTAGTCTGCTATCAAACTGCGACTCGTATTGTAATCTACGTTCGATATTCTCCTGGGTCTACAGATCGACGAAACAACGAATGATTAATTCTTTCAACTGTTCAATAGAATTCCATGAGAAGATGCAGACGCTTCTCCGAGTTGTGATTGGGTTTGCTGAATTCCAAGGAGACGATACAATGATCGGAAATTCTTATACCAGCGTAGAAAATATTGTTTTCAAGATCAAATAACTTGTTTTCAAGATCGATAAATCCTATCTCGACAACTCTGACGATTCCGAAACGCAAATAGTTCTCAGTGATCAGGAAAAATCGTTCTAATTTATTGTATGATTTGAGTAAGCGAAGAAATCGAATCAGAATACATTTCTGTACTAATTAGACGTAACAAATACCTGCAGCTACTGCTTCCTTATCGATATGCATTCTCCAATTGATAAGCGAGCGGACCAGGGGCTTCGGTGGCTGCAGCAGTACCACTGGATCAATAAAGCCACCTCGAGTAGCAGGCCGACGTGTTTGAAAGATCAACGAAACTTTATCATAAAGAAGAGTGTTCCCTGGCCTGTTTTGGAGCCGGTTAGTCAAAGATCCTGCAGTTCGATAAGAACCGTTCCGACGTTGATAGCGGAAGCCCATCGAATGGCTGTAGTCAGCTAATTACCTCTTCTCGAAGATAAAACTGTGCCACGTTAATCATAGGATCCGTATTCGATCAGCTGACCGGCCAATCAATCGACTTCTCGGGGAAATCGCGATACAACAATATGCCGTACGAGATGAAACGGTATGCTTGAATGCTCGAGCCGCGATCTTATCGTCAATCGTCAGGCAACAAGTTATAAACCGCTGGCTATAACAATAGGCAATCTATTAATCTCTTGATAAGCTGTATAGATTAGTATGTTGAGTAATTGACTAATCTGATTGGTGGACAGAGGAGTACAGGTGTCAAGAATATTGGGAGGAATTAAAAAGGCTATTTGGATCTGCAGGATCTTTAAACCCGAGCAGATGAGAAGAATTCGTGTTGCGAAATTGGGATTGATTAGTTGTAAATATGTTTTGCAACCTCGAGCCTTGTTGTTCTTAAACGAGTGAATTGCCTGTTGTCTCGTCGCTTTGGGATCAATACGTGAACGATAGAGTGTCTCAATTCGTAAAAACTTATTCGGTATACGATGCAAAAGCGTACAAGTTTCAGACAGCGTCTGACGCATCGACCGCGTGCGTAAGCTGATCGAATTTCTTCATTCATTTCTGTAAGTAGTGTGGCGTATCGTGGCACACAGGATCATTGTGTAATTCGCTCACTTACAATTAATTGAGCAATCGATTGACGCCGATATCTGCATGAACGTGAGACTCGCGACTAGTACGTCTTCAATATAAACCAACTCCACTACTGCTTCTATCTCGCAAAATATTCGTACATACATATGTCAATCGACTTATCAGTAATTAGCGCGAATCGCTTGAATTCGTATCAATTCATTCAGTCGCTATGCTCTACGGAGGTTGTTGACTCCTGGCAATCAGATATGTAACTAATAAAACACATCGTGAATTGTATCTGGCCAGGCACGTTCATGTCAGTCTATCTATCGTATTGATCATATCGCGCCTGATTCTGACGCTACACGAAAGTAAGTTGGGTTGCCTATCGTCCTGTTTCACTGATGTCGACAAGGTGTGTTATTGCGGTCGGTAAGTTAGGGTAATGGACGAGAACTCGCGTTTAAGGTTATCGACAGTGATTCATCTTTCTAGCCAGCGGAGTGAGGCCGTTTTTCGCAACCGAGCAGAAGTGGGATGCATGGTATACGCTGGGTACGGCCACTAGCTGATCTGCGTGAGTTGCGCGAGAGACGATTTTGAGCAAACTCTTCAGCGACTGGCCCTGAACGACTATAGAGGAGTGTAGTCGAGGGACAAGAGACGTGAAGCGAAATGTAACCTCAAACCTACACAACAGCCTAGATATAATAAACCCGAGTTTCGCTGTTGTGGATCGAAACGCTAGTCCCTGATAAATAGTTTTCTATAATTTCTCCAATAACTGTAGTTACGATAATGTCAATGAAATAAATAAACTAATGAATAGACAAGAATAATATGAGTTCAGATCCGTTTATTTAACCGTTAATTGACTACTTCATGGTTTTATTATCCCATGACAAAGCTAGACGAGATGTATTACGTTATGACAATTTCGTGTTCACTTAAATATCGCTAGAGTGATGCTGCCTTCAACGGGATATTTCAAGGCGATTAATTGTCCGTTTTATGACAGCGGTTTGTGCGAGAGGCCCTATTGTCATTTCAAACATCCACGGAGAGGTAAGAAAATTTCTATCAAACTCCCTCCTCCAACGCCCGTCAATACGCGTACGATCATCCCTCTACCCCCTTCCGACGAATACCTTCGACAATCTCCTCGCTCTGAAATCTCGCGAAGTTAAACAAATGAAAGATTCGCCTCAAGGCCTCAAGCGTCAAGGCACTCGTTCTTAAACCCACCCCCTACTCCCGAGGCTCGCTAATCTCTCATGGCCGCCGTAATTTTTCATCCGCCTCCACGCACACGCACATACATTAAATATGAGGAAACTGCGTGTGCGTTCGTCATTAAAAAAACAAAAACATGCCATGTCCAATTATTATGTAACACAGAGAATGATAGCATGTAATTTTCTAATTACACAGCGTCAAGGTGTAGAGAATACTAGATCCTGGGAACACCTTGTTAAATTTTGAAAATTTCATAAAATAAAACAGAATAAATCCAAGAAAAGAAACGAGCATAAATTCCCCGTCTTTATTCCCGTCCCACAGATGATGGCTCGGCTAACTCGGGGGTATCTAATCACATCGTGGCATCGAGCGAAGCAGAAAGCACCGCCGTAGCCTCCTCCGATTCCAACACTTTTCAAGAGCTTGTCTCACAGGCGGTGAAAAAGGTCTTGGCTGACCGGGAGGGAACAGATGCGGGCAAAATATCTGAGAATATTGTCTCCAGGGTGGTAGAGGAGCTCAATCCAAGCCTGAATTCACCCTCCGTTTCTGTATCTCATCAAGAAATGGTCATCGCTAAACCCGTGGTGCAGCCCACACCCTGTGTTTACAATCCCACTCCCATAGCGGAACTGAAGAAGCGGCATATTCCTGTCGTAGCTTATATGCCCACCAGGGAAAGCAGGGTCGCTGCTAAGCGGAAGTCTTCGCCGGAGGGATTCAAGCCTTGGCTAAGCATCTCGCAGGAGGTTTCTAATTCGTTGGATAATGTCGGGGCGGCTCCTAGCTATTCGACGGGAAAAGTTATGGAGATAACTTACAAGCCTACGGCGATAACGAACAGCGGAGGAGAGGCTAATTACGTTCAGAGTTATATACCGACGATAAAGTCAGACTCTTCTTCCCCAAATTCTTACGAGGATGGGAACTCGAGCGATTATATATTCAAGACTAAAGAGGAGTACAGGCCTCGGTCTAAGAAGCGGAGGGAAGAGTATGTGCCGAAAAAATTGAAGGCTCCTTTGAACGCTGTGAGGCAATTGGACGAGCCTGTTATTGCTCGGCTGGAAACTGACTTGGGGACTGTTGAGGGGCTTCTGATTGCTGAACAGGATAAAACCGGGCGTCTGGGAATACAGGAATTGCAGAATTATGAATTGGGAATTGAACCGCAATTTTCTGACGAAGAAGCTGTGGATAAAAGTGCGGAAAAATCAACCAAAGATTTAGATAAAGCCAGTCTTGACACTGATAAAAGCGAAGAGAAATCTAGAGGCGGTCATAAGTCTGGTAGTAGATCGAACAACGGGAGGGAAGGTAAGAGTGAAGAGCGGAGAGCCAGTCTTACAAAGGACAGGGAAAAGTCCAAGGACAAATCTGATAAGGATAAAAACAGGAAGGAGAGACGGAGCAGCAGTGCAAATGACCAGGATAAGGATTTTAAGGATCTTGGAAACCGGGAGAGAAGCAAGGACAAGGAGAAGCACAGGCACAGTTCAAGCTCCAAGGACAAACATCGTTCCTCGTCTTCTAACAGGGGGAAAACTAGCCGGAGTTCGAAGGAGGGAAGGGATGGCAAACACGGGGACAAGGGGGAAAAGAGAAGCAAAGATTCTTCTAGGTCGAGTAAAGAGAAGGATAGAAATGTCGGGGGGAAAAGCGAGGACCGGAGTCAGAAGTCTGGCAGCGATGACAAAGGCAAGAGTAAATCTAGCTCCTCGTCTAGCAGGGATAGACACTCTTCTAATAAAAGGGATAAGAAGCTGCCGAGATCGAGCACCAAGTCGAGTAGTTCGAGCAAAAAATCTGACCCCAGGAGGAAGAGCAGCGAGGAAACTTGCGCCCGTGAAGATCATGACGAAAAGGAAAACAGCCCCTCGCTCAGGTTCAGATCGGCCTCTCCCTACTCTGAGGAAATATTCGAGATATCAGACTCTGATCATGACATCGAGGAAGAATGCCTGAAAATATTTCAGGTCAGAACCAGGAAGGGATTAGCTTGTAACTTATTTTCTAGCGAAAATTATCCAACATTTTTCTTCCTCAAAACAGGAATACGAGGTCTCAGAACACCCCAAAGACACGGTGAGGAAAGATCAGCCGCGACGAGAGCCGGATGACGCCGAAGAACCGGGAAAAAAGAGAGTCGCTCATCCCTCTGCCAGTCAATATTCAGAACACAAAAGGGTTCCCAGCGAGCCACCTAAGGTGCCGATAAATCCTCAGCTAAGATTGACTGAGCGATGGCGACTGAGGAGAGAAGCTATGGCTGAGAAAGCAGCGATTGAAGCTTCTGCGAGTAAAAATTCTTCCCCGACTTCACAGCCTGTCTCAAATTTGCCAGTCAAGACCGATCAGCTGACAAATGGGAATGGTAATTAAATTGTCTCCACGAAACCCCCGTTGTATCCTTATGTTCAGTTTGTTATTTTTTCCAACAGGTCGTTTGAGGATCGCGCATGTACCGTACGCGACTTCTCTGGCTTTGGCGAAAAAAAAGGTCTCCCAAGCTATGAACAAGAATTTGGAAAACAAGACTGTTGCACAAACGGCCAAAGGCTCTCGGGTCGCTCATGTGCCTCAAGTTGTGAGTTTGATTCCTATTCACGCTGTTTCACACCTCGAAATCTACTACCTTGTCTCGTTTCAGATTCCCCAGCTAATACGCCCTGAACCGTTGCAAGTAGCGACGCAAAAGTTTCCTCTAAATGTCCGCCAGTACTACGTGAACATGATGCAGGATGTCTGCGTGCAGATATACACCAACGGTGAAGACGCTGCGCAGAGAGCTTTGAGGGAAGAATTCGCCTGTCATGAACGCTGCAAGGCTGTACCCGTTTACAAGAACTCTTGCATGCTGGCAACTCATCGTCTAAGGAAGGAATTGGACCAGAGATCCTCCACTGAAACCTGCTCATCTACCGCCAGCGGTACGGTTTCACACGAAGCTGTTCTCGCCGGCAAATCTAAAGGCTCTTGGAGCGTTGTCAAGACCAAGAAATCGCTCACGGAATTCAAAGGGGCACTATTGTACTCTATGTTAGCCAAGTGGATAATGACTGAGGAACAGCTCAGGGAAAACGGCTTTCCAAGACCTCATCCGGACGGACCTACGGTTCATAATTATTCTCAGTTTTTCTTTCGCTTAAGGGGGAAAAGCACATTTCATTGAGATGGAAAAATAATTGACAAAAAAAAAGAGCAAAAGTCAGCCTCCCTCCCCCTTAAGTTCTATGATCAAGTCGAAGAGTTTTCGGGGCTTCAAAAACATTCTGCTTCTCTATATTTCAGGGTCGCGTTAAGATGTACGTGACGAATACCCGCAATCAAACTATACTGTCGAAAGTACCGAACGAAAGGTTCTGCAGTCGGTGTAGCCAGCCATACATGGTGGACAAACACGGGAACGCGGTGGTTCAACAAAACTGCATATATCACTGGGGCAGAAAGTTCACCATAAGAGGCGAGGGGAAATACAGCTGCTGCCAGCAGTACGGATCTGCGGGCGGTTGCTGCGACGCGAAAACCCACGTATGGGACTACGTTGATTACGAAAACCTCCGCGGATACGTTAAGACTTTGCCTAAAGGTCCGAGACTTCGATCTTTCACGTCTAATTACACACAAACTTTAAATATATCGTGATAAATAATCCTGCACTTCTCTTCGCTCAGATTATATCGCGGTTGAGGAACAGGGCGTCTATGCATTGGACTGCGAGATGTCTTACACAACTCAGGGCCTGGAATTGACAAGGGTGACCGTTATCAACGAGGAATGTAACGTGATTTACGAAACTTTGGTCAGGCCGGTTCACCCTGTTATAGACTATAATACAAGGTAAGAATACTTGTGTGTTATGGAATCTATGGTTAATTTCGTGTGTAAATCTGAGACGAGAATAAGGAATTGTTATTATTTTCGTTACATCGATTCAGATTCTCAGGGATTACAGAAGATAGTATGAAAGGAGTTACCACAACTTTATTAGACGTCCAAGCCACCCTGTTGTCAATGTTCTCGGAAAAGACGATATTAATCGGCCACAGTCTCGAGAGCGATTTTAAAGCGCTGAAATTGGTACACGACACTGTCGTCGACACAAGTATTATGTTTCCTCATCGCAATGGGTTTCCACAGAAGAGAGCTCTGAGGAATTTGTGCTCTGAATATCTACAAAAGATCATTCAAAACGATGGTAAGCTGTTATATCCTCGTGTCTCTAACTTGTGGGACTCTTTTTAATTGTACTCTGATTCATTTAATTCATTCTCAGTCGGGGGTCACGACAGTAACGAGGATGCTGTGTCGTGCATGGAGCTGGTTATGTGGAAGTTGAAGGAGGAAGCAAAATCGCAATAAATAACTAGGAGAGAAATATAAAAAGAATAAGAAAAAAAAAATGAAATAAAATAAAATAAAAATGCTGTTAAATTTTCCTGTAGCTTGCGTCTAAGCGCGGTTCAATTATATATCACCGTGCAAATAATTTATTTTCATTAAGTATTCTGTAAGAGAATTATTAGGCATTTTCTCTTTTCGTAAACGATTATTATCTTCTCGTTTTCATTTATTCTTTACGAAAACTATACATATGTACATTAATACATATATGCATATTATAGATGTATTAAATATTGTTCATATATCATCGATATTTCATGTAGATATTCGGCGCAAAGTACAGGGAGATGGTAGAACGGTGATCGAATAAAGCCTGCAATTTACTGTTATTCCTTCAATATTTCGCAATTCATATTTTTGTACTTCGTTACCTATTTATATTATGCACAATTAAAAGAACGAAAAATCGACGATATCAGTTACACCCCTATGTTTCATTTACCATCCTTCTTTTCCTCATAACTGAATAACGATTGATCCTATTGCTAATCATTAAACCCATACCCAGTAAGTTCTGCGGTCGTTGGGTGAATATTCCTTAAAGAGAGCTCCTCTGAAGGACCTTTGAATTTTCTAATTAAGGTGATTCTGAGCCTTAAAATCAGTACATCTGTAATTAATTTCTTTAGGTAATAATCTCTCATTGAATATTTATCATATTCATTTACTCGTAAACTATTTATACTTCCCTTCAAACCCCCGATTAGAGAATATAAAAATTATAAACAAATGCCCAGATATAAATTTTTCATTTTGAAGCACTTCAAAATGAAGTAAAATCCATCAGATTCAGTCGATTTCATTTCACGTCTCCTGATTTTGTTCAGAAGCCCATTTTCTACATAAAAGATAAGGCAGAAGGTGAAAGGGTAGCATGGTTCTATTCAGTGCTAGCGAGAGCAAAGCTCAGCTAATGCGCCACGGAGTGGACATGAAAAGAAGTTGTCATGGCGCCACATCGACTGATATGTTAGCATATATATCAGTGCGCCACATCACATCGATTCGTGGCGCCACTCCGCTTCAAATAAGCCAAGTATTCGCACCTAGAGATGGGAGTGTTGGGTTGCCTCTGGTACGGCGGAAAGAGTTTTAAAATTGAGTTCAAAGACACGTATTTTCATATTTGTGAATATTTTATGCTGCCATAATCGCATATCAGATTGAAAGATAACATTTTCTACATCCCCTTTGAAATTCCTTCTGGATTCATGATTCTTGCCAACTATAATGTAAGTTTAATAGAAATATTATCATTAAAAAAAAGAAAGAAAGAAAATTTCATCAATTTTATTCAGTCTTAACTAAACTATTTTCATATTTTTGTATTATTTCCACCTACTTGATCAAAAGTAGGTAAAGATATATAATTTTTATGACTTCGGTCAGTCCCGCATTGATGAAAGTATCTTTATACAGGCCTGATCGTATAGAGGTACTACGATCAGCGATCGTTTCTGTTTTATAACAGAGAAAGCAGCTTGTGTACTTGCTTGTGGAAGGAGTTATTTTAATTCTCGTACTAACATACATTGCACCTATAAGAAACTCGCGATGTTTTACTATTAATTCGTCATGAATATCTTAGCTGCTTAGTCACCACCTCTATAATTCCAAATCGGTAATTAACTACGGAAATATACACCTGATACCATCATCTTTTAAAATTACACATACCCATATGTATATACTATATATGTATATAGCAGTAAATCATAATTAAATTCGCATCATTTTTCAAACTCTCTCTCTTAAAAAGTTTCAAGCCGTTTTGTCCTTCTTTAATCTCTCTGTAAAAAATCCCCATGGAGAAAAAAAAAGAAAAGAATGACATGAATTGAGTAAGCACTGCAATTTAAAAAGCCGACTATCTTCGGTTCGTAAATATGGATAAAAAAAATCCTTCGAGATCGCAGGATCACTGAGCATCAAACGCCAATCCAAAATAAATCATTGCATTTTACCCTTTCTTTTATCCCATTTTAAAAACAGGTTTGATAGGTTGATTGCCCGGCCTTGGCCTTGTTAGCTATTTATCACATCCGCAGATTTGACTTAGAACAGTACGGTGTAGTTATCATGAAGTCAATCACTGTGCCAGTAATAACGAGCATCAGGTGACATTGGTTTGAGACTGTAGCTTAGAAAAGAAAAAGTAAACGAATAATTAATGAATTAATTAAAAAGCAAACCTTCGTATTATACCCACCTATGCATGTAATTAAATAGGATAATTTGAGTATTTAGTTCCGCTTTTACATCGGGTTACAATTATCTGTCATTGATCTGAAAAAAATTCTTGATCCGTCGAGCAATCCTTAAAAGGTTACCGAAAACATGTTTCATTTTTGAATACTGACTCATTGGCGCGTGCCGATCTACGACGATCACGCGTATATACGTATGTATGTATAGGTATATGTACAATACATATATCGAGCAAGCAACGACTCTGTATAAATTTTCAAACATCTCTCTACCTCGCTGCAATCTGTTTTATAGCCAGACGCTATTATATTCCAAGATCAGATCGGGTCAGATTGGACTGTGCGATGAATCCGATCGCGAGAAATCGAATTGCGCGGATGATAGATGAACCAATAGATACCTTCTCCAGATCCGATACAACAAGGCTTATTTTTGCTCTTTCTTATTAGATTGAAGAGTCAAAGAGCGTAGGGGATACAGGAACTGGTTTGTACTACACGATCCTTGAACCATTGACTCACGTCACGACTTCGAATATTTAGTAATAGCTACATGGTACGTTATATGGTATTACGTCGCAATCGATCATCGTGAATATTCGACCATGCCATAAAGAGAGGAGAATAGAAATGAAAGAAAAAAAAAGAAAGAGGCAATATTAATCTGCTGGAAGAAAAATCGTTGGTCAAATTTCTCGAATCAGAATTTATACACGATTTTACAACAGGATATGGGGAACGGTCGATTGGCCGGAAGCTCGTCACCTGGGAATCACTGAACCCTCTTACTTTCGCTGACCACAATACATTATACCTGCAACCGCATAACCGGAAATGCTTTTATTCGATCTTTCGTCTCAGTGAGCAATCGGAATTCCCAACCGGTTATTATACCCCACATTTTATCAGATCAACCTGACATCTACTTGACCATTTAATTCGCTCTAGAT
Organism: Rhogogaster chlorosoma; assembly: GCA_944452935.1. Taxonomy (NCBI): domain Eukaryota; kingdom Metazoa; phylum Arthropoda; class Insecta; order Hymenoptera; family Tenthredinidae; genus Rhogogaster; species Rhogogaster chlorosoma. Next base: position 1,152,496 of record OX101801.1, on the reverse strand, counting down.
TCCGCTCGTCCTTTACCTGTGTAAGTATCATCGGCAGCGAATCTTACCTCCTTTGTCTTTTTATTCGTTCGTCGAATTTTCAAATCATGATTATCTTCGAGTTGCCGTTCCCACACGAGGGAGAGTTCAGATTCTGAATTCCTCCAGCTCGGGGAATCCCAGGATTCTTGGGATCGTTTGGATTCTTGAAATTCTTGGTACGACATTCGATCGCATTTCGCACGATTTCTGTATCAAGTTTGCTGCAGCACTCACACTGCAGTGTTCATAAATCGGCCGCATTTACTGTCCTCAGGACACGTAATTGATATCGAACTCCCTGCGCAGCTAGCGACTTCGTACTTGATCGGCTCTGCAAGAGTCTCCGAGATTTCAGCGTGACTATAAAACTGAAAAACAAGAGTAGACATCTGCCCCGTTCTCTCATTGAATTGATACGGATATCAATAAATACCAACTCGCAGTGGGGTCTTTCCAGCGAAATGTAAAAAGCGAGGAGAAGTAAACAGCGAGTGATGTATTGCAGTGTTGCAATTTATAATCAATGCAATTGCTGCAATTTTTGCACACCGACGCAAAAGTAAGTCATAACACTTAACTAACTGACCATTCACACATCGAGCTTCTGAATTTGTGTAGAAAATTATGTATCAGTATTGGCATCGATTGATGGAGAGGAATGTACTTTGCCAGACATAAGATCGATCGTGTAATAAAGTTCGAGATTTTTATCTGCGTCTTTTTAAAATTGAAAATTGAAAACTGATAACGTATCGAGCGTGGAAAAAAAAATAAATAAAATGATACATATTACGTCGGGGTGTTAAATCAATGAGTATAAAGTTGCGTAACGGGAGCTTGACGGCCTTTGACCTCATCAGGCAGAGTCACGCTCTGGCAAGATCTGTTTATTATTGCCGTATACGATAGAACAGCTCCCGAGGTCTGATAACCCCGAGTGATGCTGCGTTGGCTCCTCCTGTTTTTAAATCGACTATTCGTGATCATTGAACATTCTACTGTACATATATATACACGTGATTATAACATTACGGTATGTTTCTCTTTCAGTGTCTCTCTCCGATTTCTTTAATAAAAGAGACACACGCCCATCGTCAATACCGAACGAGCGTATCGCACATCACGAGTTTAATTGTGCAATTAATATAATTATTTTATCAATGTTAAACTTCTCTATCTTTTATAACAATATGGCGACTTTATATACCAATTAAAATACTGTAAACAACCGTGATGGCGGCAGATTTTTGTCGCTGTATACATATTACTACACGTCTATAACACCCGAAATAGACAAAAATTGTTCGTATTTTTTTTTTTTTTTTTGTATTTGCTCACCTTTTATAATTCCTAAGAATATTTTTCCTATGACGTGGAGGAATTCGGGAGCAAGGATGATTGACTGTGTAGAAGAAAAAAAGAAAAATCTTCATATTTGTAATCAAATAATCATTTATTCAATTCGGTAATTCGTTTAGCCGCTGCTGATCACGAGAAACCAATAATATGTACATTTATATACCTATATATATATATATTATATTGTGCATCGTTCTTATACTATATACGAGGTCAATTCTCATCAAATTGTTTAATTAACAAGATTATTTCTTTCTTTACACACATGAATTTCAATCTTAAAAAATATTTTCAAATCTTTACCTACGCATTTTACTGCGTGTGTATATATATATGTGTTTATTAATGCAATAAATAGATTGGTGGATGAATCGTGATAATGATAATTAAGAAAAAAATAAGAACCAAATTTTATGGAGAATAATAATCGCTTTTTCGTATAAGAGTCGTCGATTTATCCTAAACCGGTAAAAAAAAAGAAGTATCTAACAATAATAATAATAATAATAATAATAATAATAATAATAATAATAATAATAATAATAATGATTTATGTATAATATATACATACACGCATAGGTATATATGTGCATAGTGCTGTAGTCTGTAACATCTAAGTTTTCCTAACTGCTCTAAAATTATGTAAATTCGTTTGTAAACGTGCGCGGTGCGTAATGGGTGGTGCGCATTAAGCCGAATTCATAAGAGTTTGAATTGAGTATTGGTCCAGCTTTATAAAACATGTTAACGGGTTTCAAACACGGAATCGAATCCCGCGCGTGCGCGCGCTTACACCTAATGCTACTATCTCTCATCATATATGCTCTCGCTCGTGAGGTTGTCAACGCTTCCAAAAATTACCATTTCTCGTTGTTTTATTTATGTTTTTCTTTCTTTCTCTTTCTCTCTCTCTCTCTCCCGTTTTTTTTTTTTTTTTTTTTTTTATTTTTATTTTTTTCACATGTATTTTGATTCTCTAATATACAATTAGGTATATATGTATTTATATATGTATGTTTGAGTGGCTTTTTAAAGAACATTTATATACCGGCTATAATAACATATATATACCTACATATCAATATAACAACATAGGTATAAGTATACATATAACTGGTTTAACAAATTTTTTAAACACGTAAACATATATATAAATTATATATTTTAAAACGTGTTAAAATAACGTGATATTCTTTTTGCTTTTTTTCTCTTTAATTGACAACTATTATTATGTATACCTGATGTGGTATAATATATAATAATAGTGAGAAGCGTGAATGGAATAAATTTTCATAGAATATTCTTCTCTCAATTCATATTTTTATAATATACGTACCATATATCGTATATTATGATAAACCTATTAATGATCGGTTCTTGAATTGTCTGGATATCGGGAAAAAAAATTGTCTAATTCGGGAAAACAAAAAAAAAAACAAAAAAAATTGATTTATACCTGAATGCGTAAATATATCTATATATATGTATAATGCCTGATTGAAAAGAAAGAGAGGAAAGATAAGAAAAGCAATAAAAAAGGAAATAAAAAAATAAAAAATAAAAAAAATAAAAAAACGAATTTTTCTCCTCCCTCAACGAATTGTCAAATTAAGAAAAAGTTTCATTATTAACAGTGACCATAAACATTGGCGAGAGAAATAATAACGTAAATTTATAGTTATTACTATAATATTATATATGAACACATTACGGAATATATTGCTTTATTAGAGCAATAATAATAATAGTAATAATAATAATAGTAATAATAATAATAATAGTAATTATATTAATAATAATAACAATGTAGGTACAAAAATATAATTGGAAAAAAAAACATCTAAAAAAAAAAAATGGAGAGAGGGAGAGAGAGAGAGAGAGAGAAACAGAAATTACTTAATTTACAATCTTTGTAATAAATATTTATGTAGGTATATGGTATAATATATATATACTACCTATGTATGCATGTATGAAAGAAAGATAGAAATCAATGATTCGAAATATTTGTTTCCTTCCGAAATTCGACTGCAAGAATTTTTTCCTTGCAGAAAGACGATGAGAAAATAGCAATAGAAAAAAAAGAAAAAAGGATTCAAAAGAAAAAGGAAAAGAAAAATTTCATGGCAGATGGCGTAATCTGTAAACTAAACATATTACATAGGAACTATAGGAAATGTTTTTTTTTTTTTTGTGTGTATTGTTTTTTTTCTTTTTTCTATTTTCTTTCTTCTAGTATATTATATATATATAACTACATTATATAAGCCGATTTTCAATTACAGGTAGCATGAATTTTCGAAATGGTAATAAATACTATATTATGTATATCCGAAGCCGACTGCAGTAGATCTGACAATGAGGAAAAACTGTATACCTATTATATATATACATAATATATATGTATATATACATCTATAGTGGTAAATTGTTCGAATTAGCAAGTTTGTGCATAGAGCTATAAAATAATATTATATCATAACTCCTAATAGCTTCTATACAAATATTTAATATGTATAAATATATATATACACAAGTATATAATTCCTAATTGTTTATAATAAATTAATAAATAATTACATATCCTAAAAATATATATATAATAAAAATTGTCTGTCCATGTGTCTCTGTCTGTCCGTCATACGTGCGTGTAAATGTTTAAATACAGTATTAAACATAAACGTAAAATATATATATGATAATTATACGTATTACCTTACGATAATAATAATCATTATCATTATTATTATTATTAAAAATTGATAATAAAATATCTAGATGAGATAGTACAAAATGCCTAACGATATTTATTACAAACTAGATCTTCAAACATTACCTATATAATAATAATAATATACTACAATAATTATATATAGATACAGTATAATTTAACACGTGTAATTTAGTGTATAATTTTTTATTATTATTTTTTTTTTATATTTTTATATCACAGTCAAAGCAGCAACACCCTGGGAATAAATAAATAATAATAATCATCATCGCCAAGGGTCGACCGAAAATCTTTAAATTCTTTGGTTAGTCGATAAATAATTATATTATGCAAATAATAAATAACAAAGGACCAATATCAATTCTCAGTCCTTCACTTTATTACTGTTATTATTATTGTTAATAATTATCAATTATTATTATTATTATTATTATTATACCACGCACTAAATTCCGTCTTATCGTCAATAGAACATTGGTATATATATATGTAATATATATATATGTGAATTCAAATTCTTGCCGGTTTCACTAAGAACACGCGCACTCCAATACCTTCATGTTCTTCCAGTTCGAGACCTTTAACTTGCTCGAGTCATTCTCGTCGAAATAAAGTATCTCAAGTTCGGTCAATTTGCTCGGTGCACAGCAAGGCCTCGGCGCCTTTTTCCTGTCTTCCTTCCATATCAAACTCTGCAAGAGTGCGTGATGGTGGGCGGGATTGTATCGCGGTGGACAACGTCCCTTGCAATAACCGGCGTCGAAATCTTTCGGCTGTATTATGAACTCGAAGCCCTTCAAGTCTTTGAATATCACCATCATCTGGTGGCGGCAACACTTCTTGTTCTGACCTTTGCACTCGGTCCTCCTACCCCGGTGGAGTGACATCAACTGGTCAGGGGTTGCTCTCCGGCTTCTCCCGCCTAAACGAACGTCGGATATTGTGAATACGTTCAGCGCTGCTGGGGCCGGCTCGTTCCACCTCACCGGCGCCCCGTCGCGTCTTATTTCCATCTCAAAACCGAGGTTCTCCTCGCCCTCGTGGAGCCACGAAGCCACGGCTTCCGTCGAATCGAATTCTGCCCATCGAGAGGACGAAGGGCTGATCGAAACTCGCTGATTTGATATCAAACGCCTCGACGAGCTGCTTCTTGTCGCCTGGTATATCGACACTTCGACAAAGTCTTCGAGGTCTTCGTTACGATTTGGGCTACGGTCGTAGTTCGTCTCTTCGTCGTTATGGTGGCTGATCAATATCCGCAAAGTAGCGTGATCAACGGCGTGGTTTTCCGGGCTGATATCAACCGGGAAGTATATGGAATGGGGGGTTTTTTCGTCCGCTAAATTTACGCTAGACGAGTTATAGTCGTAGACAGGATCTGGAACAGCAAAAAGAGAAAAGAAAATTTCGTTTATTCATCGATTGCAAATATAGGGAGAAGATGAACGGGGAGAGAAGATCGTTGATCGGTTAATCGAACCCCTTAAAAAAAAGAAAAAAAATTCCGGATATCGACGGGGGGGAAGATTAATTATGACGATGGCTGACGGAGTGATGGATGGCAGCCAATGATTTATCGCATAGCCCGCAAGAAAAGAACGTATGCAAACTAGACGCGAGACAAAAATTGCAAAATACAAAATTACGGATCTAAGTTTAAAAATGGTTTTGATTTCGGTGAAAATCGGTTTTCAAAGGCCTTCGGGTTCCCTGATGGATGGTCTGACCCCGAAATGTTGAATTTGAATTCGATGGAGAAGAGGCCGAAAGCTGGTCATTTCGAGTGAAAATTTCGTGTCATTTTCAGCTGACGTATTGAATTTCGCAATTTTTCTATCGGATTGGTAATCAACCTTAAGAGCCTCTCAAAGGTCTCTCATTGTAGAGTTTCTCCATACTGGATTTCTCCAGTCTCGAAAGGGTCAGTATAGCTGTCCACCTATACACATCGTCGTATAAGTAATACATCTAATAATATAATGAACGTATGGCATTTGCGAGAAGTGAGGATAGATAGAGGATGGCATTTATCGAAAGATCAAACTGACTACTACGCAGTTCAATCTTATTATTAAAATCACCAATCAAAGTCTCGGTTAATAATTTTTACGACTACGATCCCACGATGTTGATTAGCATTGCGGGTACGAGGCGGAAATTTTCTATTTTATTTTATTCATCCGCAAAATGAAGTTCGGAATGAGAATAATTGAAGAAGCGTGGAAAGTTGTAGCCAAGATTCGTACGAGTATTAGAAAAAAAAAAAGGGAAATAAAATTCTGTAACTCTGTTACATAAACTTTTTCATCAAGTATGTAAATTTGTCTTATATGATTAGAAAGGAGAATGATCAGCTGCTATTTGTATTTAGAAATATATATTACAAACGCTGAGTTAACTGAGATGATTTTTAACCACTTTAGTACATCAACGTATCGCTGATCACAGTTGGTAAGGGAAATAAAAACTTTAATTACGAACTAGCCACTCGAGTTGCACCAGAGTGTAATATAAGAATAATTAAGTCACAGAGATTGCAGTTAATGATCATACATCAAAACTAGAACATGTGTATATACGTGACGGACGAATTGGCATTCGATGTAATAATATTAAAAATAACTTCCATCGCCCACAAGAGTTTTCTTCTTCTTTTATGTATAGAAATAAATTCCCGTCTCTTCTCAATCTAGAAATAGTTAATGAATAATTTGAGGAAATTCTTCGAATCGTATATATATATCGTATGAAAATAAAATTATTACAAATGAACAATAATTCTGTACATTCTCCATAACGTAAATTTATTTCCAAACTAATGATCAGTGTATAAAAAAAACTATTTGATGATCAAATTGATCATTTTTCACGGTGCTTTTGAATTCGAATGAAATTCCGTTAAAGTTTCTTTTCAATCTTATAAGGAATATATAGTAGGTATATATTTTTCTGTATATATATACGCGCTTAGATATATATCCGAACATAAATTCTTGCGCGTGTCCTTTCCAATTTAAGATTTATATCTAAGGTTGATTGGAATTTTAGTTTTATCTGTATTTTTATTCCCGAATTCACGCCTAGTCTCACTCCAGTCATATTATAATACGAAGATACAGTGAACACATGCATTCGAATGGATACGTACACAGGAATAATAAATTTCTGTAGATAAGAACCTGGAACGTTTTTCTTTTTCTTTTCTTTCTTTTTTCGTTTTCTTTTCGTTTCTTTTTTTTCACCTTTTTCCGATCTCCATACAGGATTCGATGCACAATTAGATAAGCCCTGATCTATTCTTACACTTATTGGTATAGAACGTGGGCATGCTTAGGCGCGTATGTATACAGACACATAACGTCCGTGCCACGTATAATAAAACATGGTATATACATACGTACTCGTACATATACATAGTTCTATTTTATCTAATACCTTTGGAGAAGATCACGGCTGTATAGATGAAGAAGAGAAAAAAACACGGAATAATTTTCAAACTGTGTAGTTACTGTAAAGAATTAAGAGATCAGAGTGTAAATAACTGATTGTATTACCTAAAAACAACCAATTCTCGTATATATATCTGTTCGCTTGAAAAAAGGAGAAGAAGAAGACCTTTTTTCACCTATGATCCTCCTCTCTCTCTCGCTCTAACTTTTCCTCATTTCCCATCTCATTTTTTTTTGTCCTTTCTTGTCTTTTCCCGTATACTCTTCCTCCCTCTATCTTCCCTCTATACAGCTATGGACACGGTTTTGTTTAACTTATTCACAGAAACTGGTCACTCGGCATTCCATCGCAACTGGGATTTCTATTTCATAACATCAAACCAGCATCACTAACAGCGATGGACCAAGGCTGTACGTAAGGTTGACGACAAGGTAGGCATACGCACTATATATACTCGCGTATATGGCGCCTTGTTCCATCACTCGTCAAAAAGACAAAAACAAAAAAGAAGAAGAATAGAAAGAAAAATGAGGAAAAATTAATCAAAGAAGAAACGAAGAGAAGAGAGAAAAATGAGATCATGTCAGAAAATAACAGTTTGCTCGAATCTCATGGAATTATTTGACATACGTGCGAGAGGAAGAAGGGAAGTAATGTATGTGATTACTGAATATACCGGTGGATATAAAAGTTTAGTCGCATTCCACGTATATAGGAGTGTTTTAGTGTTATAGAAAAAGAAGAATAATGAGATGAAGATGAATGGAAATGAAGTAAAAAAGCAGCCTTCAATCTTAATTGATATTTCGTTCTGGTCTTGTGATATGTGTAGTTGATTGGTGGTAATTGAAATTATCATACGTTCCAATACGCTTGTATATCCCCATATACGTTTGGACGGTTGTGTATATACACGCGGGGGATAGGTCTAACGTAGTCGGTTGCTTATCAATTATTACAGATCGGTTTAAAACACGTCGACGTTATTCAAATATATAGGTCAAAGTTATTCTAGAACTTCGAACGCGACTGACTTCTACTATAACGCAACTTATACACGTATTCAAGCCCGGACTCAAACTCTTCGCTTTTACAGCTGCAGTCGTAGTCGTCTTCGTCTGCATTTCGTCCGAAAACTTCTCCATTTCTTCTCTCAAAAGAAGAAGAAAAAAAGTAAAAAATAAATTACACCAAGACGAAGAAATCCTCCAAATATCGAGAAAAAAAAAAAACGATATGGAATTAAATCGGCCCAATTTTACGACGGGCTTTTATGCATTATCCCATCTTCCACATATCAACTAAACGACTCAGGGGATTACCCACTGTCTGCTTATATATCTTTAAACTAATTCCAACCAAAGCCTGTAATAAAGCTTCCGTTTATTTCCCAAACATTTCGATAACGTGCGATAGATACGAACTTATTCGATTTTGTCGGGAGAAATTCTCATTTTCTACATTATTTCACGAATCTATACAAGTGCCGCAACTATGTGCGTACCTAGCTAATTGAAAGACAGGTTTTCCTTTGGAGAGAAGAAAAAAAAAAAAAAACACCTACATTATTCGCTTTCTCGCATAAATTATTGAAGCAACTATGTATAGATAGAGAAGTTCATTAATCAGGCGGATTCAATTAATTCTTAGACTAAATCATCCTGCTGAATGATTCGTCCGATTTTCCTTTTCAATAACGACGATCGTAATCTATATAAGAGAAATATTATCGCCCTCTGGATTATGACGACGATGATAATTACGTTGAGGAATTTGAACAATTCTTCCGCTCCACACGTACACAACGTGGTATAAAAATAAATTTATCCGTTATCTATATACGTTCTTTTAATTAACCGGTCGGCAGTACTCAGTAGTAGGAAAAAGAGATATGGATATACCTATATATCTCTTTGCGTCAGTGGATTAAGCCTATTCTCTATGTGTTCATATCGACTGTAGGTATGTAGGGTACGTATAGGTGTGTAACGGCGCCGGCGTCGGCGCCGGCGTCTGCACTTTGAGATGTGTAATATAAGGAAAATGATTCGATACATAGGTATGCCCGCGCGGCAGACAGACGTAAGACGTTTTCTTGAAAATCGTTTTGATAGGAGTTCGCGATATTCATATGAATTAGAAAAAAATGTATACGTAAAAAAAAAATTAAAATTAATACAGATGGAAATTCGAGTAGAAAAATGATCAATATTTTTATTTAGGTAAAGGGAGAAAGTAGCTATAGAATTACCGATCATTTCAGGATCGGTCTAGGCGTGGGAGCCTGGGGAGTTTGAATTCTGAAGACTATAAACTATCTGAGTTATGCCCTTCGGTGTTAAGCGAGCGGAATGAATTAGCCTGAAATTTCTAAAGCTCGGAGATGTTTGGTTTCGATCGATTTTCTCTGCCTGTATATTTTCCTACGAATCTTTTCTTTATTTAAATCGATCTAAAACCTGGATTAATATTCAGTTATTTAATATCGTTTTCTCACTCTTAATATTACCTATTTTCTTCCTCCTCTGATACCAATCAGTGTAATTATGCCTCTCGGCTAGCTGTCTCAAGGGACACATCATAGGTTTTCTCTTTTTCTATACACACTTACTTTACACTCACTCGGATTCCCGCTAGTTAACAACCCAGTCTATGAAAGATACGTGGATATAACTCCGCGTGGAATACTGCGGCGGTTATTTTATCGCGAAGTAATCACCGTTCATAGGTAGTACGTGTTTGAAGAAAAATTCAAAACCTTCGGGGCAAAATATCTCGTCTCAAAAACAAAAGGCTCGGTTATATGCTATATTGTATAGACAGAAATATCGTACAGGCATTAAAGCTTCGTTAAAATTTTTTCATCAAGACGGAAAATTATAGTTGGATAATAGTTTTTTGTCTTTGATGTGAAAATCGGAGAAAGATCGCACATGAAAGAGATATAAGTATATATACGAGCTTCTGTGAGATAAAAAATGACGAAAAAGTTGAAATCAGTGTGAAAATCGCGAATAAGAAATTCAATTATGACGACTAATTGTTATTCCCGTTGATTTTTACCCACGTAATGATTCACTGAGATATTAAATGCGATTAACCGTTTGAAACATATATAGGTATGGACTGATGAATCGCGAGAAGACAGATGTACGAGATCGTAAATGCGGTGGGTGAAAATTTCGGTAAAAAAAAAATCTCAAATAGAATTTCTAACTTCCGTGAATTTGGTTGTTTTTTTTTTTCTCCACCCCCGGTACAGATGTCGAGGATATCCTGGATCAGTAAAATAAACTGACTTTCGGGGAGGTGGGGTGCAGCTAAGGGATACAGGAAGCTATATTATCGAAGGGAAAGACGAGAAGACAAAAATAAAAATAAAAAATTCAAATAAATCGAAAAAAAAAGACTCACACAGGGATGTAGTATGTGAAAAAATTCTGTATCATGAGCTTTCTATAATCTATATGAAAGTATACATATGTGAGGGTAGACTGTATGTATTTTGTGATACAGCTAGAGCCCATAGGTAGGTATGCACAAAATATTTATTTATCTTCCTGTATCTAGAAGTTTTTTTTTTATTTCTTTTCTTGGTACTCATATACATATAAATTCTCCGGTTCAAATAGATACATACGCGATACAGTTACGTATGTGATATATATGTACATATATAAGCGTGTGTATCTATCTGTAATACATATGTATAGTCATGCGGTGGATTAAATATAAAAAAAAAAAGGAAAATAAAATCTCGAGCGTGAGAGACGTACTACTATATATCTATACGTATAACGTATACGTGAGAGAAACGCCGTTTCAATTACGAAAGAAAAATATTATTAATAGGTAGGTAAGGGCAAAGGGTTTTCTTTCACTGTATATTATCACTTGTCAGTTCTACCGCAGTTGATCTCTACAGTATTAAAGATCTGAAGACTAAACTGAAACTAATCGCGTTTAAGTCATCAGTCACCTGCTACTAGTATAACCCTATGGCATCGTCGAAACAATTTATACTGAATTTTCTTAACCGCGTCAAACGCATTTCCCTCATTTCGACAATTTTTCTTTCTTTTTTTTTTACTATTTTATTTTCAACCATTTCCCGAAATCAGGCCTCTAATCTTATTCAAAGAAATCTCAATCCCTCTCTATACCCACGTACGTACATTGACGCGATCAGAATTTTCACACAAGCGATATCATCTGTCATATGCAATATCGATACTGAATCCTGACAACTTGACGTTCACAGCTATGCTATACGCGTACATACATATATACACAGTTTTAAGCATAAAAATTTGTAACCCTAGCCGATTTAGTTCGAGAGAAAGGAATTTGCCATATAAGAAAAAAAAAAAGAAGAAGAAAAAAAAAGACAAGGAATGAAATCACAGTGTGAGAAGAGAAGCCGTAAGAAAATTGAGTGTTGAAATTTTCACCTTTTTTTTTTTCTTTCTTTCTTTTTTCTTCAAAGAAAAAAGAAAAAAAAAAAAAACATCTTTCTCGTACCTTATTCTGTATCAATTTACTTCAAGCTATAGTTTCAGCCCTGACACATTAATTTTTAATTTTTAATTTTTTTTGTTTTTCCTCTTCAACTCGTACGAAATCCCGTAGTCTAATGGCCGACGATAACCCCGGGCTTTGCCGATAAACGGGGATACGATGGTACGTCGCGACGCACGGGAAGCCGTCACTAACAAAATGCGATACAAAAAACGGCATAATTGAATGTGCCGGTTATCTGCGTATGTACACCGCGTATAATACCCACCTACCGCTACTTCGTAGCTTTGTAAATTCTTTACACAACGCCGGCGAAAAAAATGAAGAAATTTTTCTGTTTTTTTTTTTTTTTTTTGTTAATTACCTGCGGGGTAAAAGACGTGAAGTCTTCTTCTCGTTCTCTGATCTTGCCCTTTCGACGATTCCACTCTTTTCAGGTACTCTCTGTGCGCATTTTCATACTCTGTCTGACTCACGTTCGCCTGTTGACAAAAAAAAATCACATTTTTTCATTGTCAATGAGAAAAAAAGAATGAAAAAGTTGGAAACGAAAAAGAAAGAGAGATGAAAAAAAAAAAATGGGGGAGTAAGCAACAGGTCAGCAATAATTGTCGTCGACTCGATGCGAGAGATCGTGTTTGTTGGGTAGCCGCGATATACTAATACTTGAACGGATAAAAGATCAGAAAATATGGTGTATACACGATTTATGAAACTGTGATTAAACTCTTGCTCTGAACCTATTGGCCTTTTAATTGATTCTCGGAGAGTCAAAGCGTCGTCGAGGTCCAAAGATACTATAATTATCCGACAGCCGCGTAAACTTTGATGTATATATATATATACGTATATGTATATCTGTACGTGTATCAGAATCACCGAATCGTCTTTGAAACGATCGCGGATAAGAAACGTTTTCAAATTTCAAAGAAGAAAGAAAGAAAGAAAGAAAAAAAAGAAGAGAAAGACGAGAAAACTTCAGCCGTAAAATAAGAGCGAAAATTCATTAATTCTCGTTCATTCATTTATCCCAGCTAGTAGGTCTACATCAATCGCTATATTATCATGTAATAAATTCTCTGTTACAATCTCCTAATTCAGATAGAGACAAAAAAAAAAAAGAAAAAAATTGTAAGTCACATCCCCCCTTTTTTTTCCTTTCCCCCTTTCGCATTCTCTTAAATATATAATTTTTCTACGACTATCGCCAGTTCCTGTGACTAATGTCTTGACACTTGTTTCTTTTTTTTTTTCCCCCAATCTTAAATTCTTGTACTTATAATTAACTAAAATCCAACAGCATATGGGTTCTTTACGAGTATAAGAAAAAAAAAAGAAAGAAACTCAGCTCCTCCTCCTGTTCGTACGAAGATAATCACACACCCTTGCCACTGCATTGTACAAAGTGAATAAACTGCAGTCCGTCATTATAGACAACGTTATATAGACGCAGTGATGTATGAAGAGGTGAAATAACAGCCTGTGCTTGATTATACCGCGAATTATTATCACGCTTCGTGGAAAAACGTGCGAATTAAATATCTGCAATTATATGGTGTATATATCGGCGTATAAATTCGCCATCAAACTTCTCCGAAATCCGCAGGATATATACCTAAGTATATTTTCTATTAATTTTCGGATCAATTTATACGGCTGGAAATTTTCTGCCACGGTACAAGTAGCGATGTACGAGTGCAATTGAGCGAGTCAACAACTGCACAAATTTTGCTAACGTCTCTTTAGGAGTTGGCGAAGCTTAATTCGGCCAATTTCGCTAGTTCCATCCGTTCCGTTTTACGAGTCTGTTATCCCCTGACGGAAAGACCTCGCACTTACTGAGACCAGTTGAATCTCACGTGTCACAAAAAAAAAAAAGAAAGAAAGAAAAAAAAAAAAGGGACACGGCCCACGCACGATCGTGAAAAAGATGCCCCGCGATCTGTCACGACGATAATGTGTTACTCGACTGTGAAGAAAGAAAATATTCAACGAGCTTTTGTTTCTACTGGAAAACTATAACCACGGGCTATATTGTTGAGGAAAATTACGTTATTCTCGCGTAGATACGATAAGGCGTAATTTTCCGATCGTAAATCGAAAGCGGAAAACCTGTAACGCGATTGTATATAGAAACTAGAAAGTAGAAACTGTCCAGAGATGTCATTCGCCTGTGAAAATTCGTACGATTTGACTATCTTCGACCGTCAACAAGATCGTTAAGTTATACTTTCTGACCACACACAATCAAAGCACAAACACGTATTGCATCACGGGAAATGCGACAAGTGCTTTTTTGTTTCTATAAACGAAAAATATGCTCGATACAAATTTTTACTCTTTATGAAAAGTGGACTTTTCTAAAAACCCCAGAACCTGGAAATCAATTCCGGGTGTTGAAAATAGTCGCGAGTTATTATCGGCGATTGAAAATCGGCACAATATATTCCATCTACCATTTCCGCATACGGTAAAGTGAAAATTTGCGAATTGATAGTGCGGACTGATTTCTAAGCCGAAAATAAGTCAATTAGGTGAAAGTGTGAAGACCCTGTACGCATTTCGGGTCGGAGAATATAACTTCCAAAATTGTGAAGCGCCCGATCCTTAAATCGCCGTCTGCTCGAATCGTGCAGGATAGGTGCAGTTTTCTCATACGTAATGTAGATATGCATGTATAGTCTACAGTGCAGACTCCGCTAAGCCGAGCTGCTCGATACAAATACAATGCCGCTTACGGTCGACAAAGATAAGCTAAACACTGGATCTATAAATAGCTGACATACACAGGGTGAATCTAGGTGTAGCAAACATACATATGCGTCCATACATCCGCGGAGAAGTCATACGGCTCATACGCGTGGGCGTATTTTTTAAGGATTAAAATATATCGCGTGTGTATTATAAACGAAAAAATTCTCGTCTTCTTCTATTTCTTTTTCCCCTCACGTATGTTTTCTCAAGTACCAGAGAAATTACATCGTCGCTAAATACGTGCAAAGATATTATATTGTCGTTATCTAGATTCAATGTGTATAAGTGTCTTCAAGGAATTCAAAGATTGTATTATCCCTATCTCGTGTGTGTCGATCGGATTTTTTCTTTCTCTAACTTCCTCCGTTTGTTTTTTTTTCTTTTTTTCGTGTTCATGAGTAAATTTAAGGCTTTCAATTACTCCGAATGGCTCAGATAGAAATAGTAGGGTTTCCCTTGAACACACGAGTGATAAGCGGATAATATGTGCAGCGGCCAGCTGTTTCCGATAAGTAAACGTAGGAATAGGAGAGCGATGATTGATTTTCTAGTCGCAGATTATGAAGTTCGGTTCTTTTTTTTTATCCGCATAAAAATATGTCGGAGCTACCTTTTTCTTTCTTTCGTTTGAAGAAAAACCAAAGCGCCTCAAAAACCTGCCGAGTGTATGAGTTGTGAAACTGCGATCGAGCCTTGAGAAATATAAGGAAGGCTAAAGAGGTCGCCTTGTACGATGTCGAGAAAGACGGATGATCTTGGGTTTCCATACCGTTTTATACACAATGTACAATAAGCGTGCAGGTGAGCAAAGCGTTTTGCCTATAGGTTACACGTAATGAGTTTTAATTCCAATTAAGAACAACGTGTAAGTCTGTGGAATCGTAATCCCGGATCACTTTTTAATAACGCGATTGAGTCGATTATACACACGTATACGTCAGGAGTAATTCTTCGCATACCTGGTAAATCCCAGTTCCGTTTCGCTCTACCATTATCGCATGTACATTAGATTACGGTATTGAATTCGAAAGGAAAGATGATTCGCTCGGGTATAATAATTCTATGACGAAAAAATGATATATTTTCTCCTGTTCTTTTCGCCTCCAAAATCGCGCTGGTCATCCGAATTTAATCTGGTAATTCCCAGGTCCGGTGAATATAATTCGGGAGTGTTTCACGCCTGGGGTTTTCTTTCATACTGGATATACTTACGCGACGAATTATCGCCGACGTAATGAAGAACGCGACTTTGAAATCGTCGAAGGAAATCCTGAAAGTGTAATTTGAAAGCAACTTGTCCCTCGGGCGATCTAACAGTTCCACGAAAGCGTGAGAGAGATGGTAAATATGAAAAAGACAATCGCCACCGGCATCGAGACCTGATCAAATCGCAACCAGCGTCTTGTGGTCAGGGGCGTGTAATTGATAATTGTAAAAAAGAATGAAGAATGCATAACCGCAGCAATTACTCCTTTCTCCTTGTACACTATATCCTTCATTCTTACACAAAATCACGTACCAACTTTTGCCGATCAGTATCAGGTTGAAAAACTAAATCGGAAACATAAATACACCGGCCAAAGTATAGAAATATTCTATAAATCGATTTGCCCAAGTGTTACGACCTGTGACGAAATAATGGACGTCGCTACGTCATTCTTTCCAATCGTAATGATAAGTCGAAAATACATCTAATTATGCATTCACTCCTTGAGGGGTTCGTTCAACGCGATCGAAACTTACGAATTCTTTGACGATTACGTCCGTATATTCGTTTGTCTAATAACAGAAATGAAATCGGTGACTAATATCTGTTTATCAATTAGCGCCAGATTCCCCCTCCTCCCCCGTCCGCGCAAAATTAGATCGTTATTTAATGTTCGATGTGTTTAATCTGCGATATATTATCGTCATCAATTTGCCCGAAATGAAGTTACCTCCTTAATCAATTTTATGTAATTTTAATTATCGCTCGGTGGTTTGATTTTTGGTGTGTGATAAACGTTTGAAACTGAAATAGCCCAGTCACCTTTTTCGGATCGGGAATTCTCGTCAGTCCAAGATCCTCCATTATGGTTTTTCTCAATTTATCCAATTCCTCGGAGTCGAAAGCCCCGGGTTTTCGGCCATCGGAGGACGATTTTAAATCTTCGTTTGAAAAATCGTAGTCCTCGAACCTCTCGATGTCTCGGTGATCGCTGTAACCGTGATTCTCGATCTCGATGTTATTGTGCTCTTCGTTATTGAGGGAGGGAGTCGGCGAGGCGATGGTCATTCCACACCACAAACTCATGGCTATTAATACGGGGATGAAATAACTCCCGAAAATTAAAGGACTTCTTATCAAATGACAGGACCTCTCCGCGCTGCTCCTAATCGCCAAAGTTGTATCGCGCCTCCTCTCTCTAGTCTCGTTCCATCTCCCTCCCTCGCCGATTATCCTCAACGAGTGCAGATCCTTGGTTAATATTTGACTATCACTGTTATTCTCCTTACCGAACAATATGCTATCCGATGATTCCTTATAATCGGCGATTTTTTTATCTTGAGATTCCGAAGATTTTATTAAATACTTGCCCATAGCCCTAGGTGCATTTAATTGTGGCCTGATTTAATCGGCCAGTTTTTATTCAACTATCCAATTCCTTATTGTATTTATTTATTATTATTCCTTTTTATTGTTAATAATAATAAAACAAGTTTTTCTTCCTTCAAGTTTTTATCTTTTCACTCCACAGAAAAAAAAAAAAAATATCCTCCTTTTTATATATACATATATGTATATATATATGTATATATATTCACTTCCACTCGTAAAACTCACACATACTTTTACGTATTTAAATATTTAATTTTATTAAATTAATATAATAATTATTATTACCTCCAATTAATGAAATTTGTTAAATTCTGCCTGGTGGTTCAGTGCAGTTTTCAAATTCTCTTATTTCAGTCATTATAAATCGACTCATGATCGTCGTCGTCGTTTATCTAATTTATATCGAATAATAATAATTGAATTTCATTAAATTATCAAACGATTGCTTCGCGAAGTGAACCGAAGAAAGAAGAAAAATAAATAGAAAGAAAAACTATCGCCACGTGATAAGAGGAAAAAAAAAATTGCACAACTTTTTCACTCATAAAAAAAAAAAAAAAACTGTATTTATATAATTTAGAATTTTTTTTTTTTGAATTCCCCGATATCGATATACGCGTATGTATGCCTATGTATATCTGTTGGTCAAGGAATGTGCGCTCTCGGTTTATTTCACGTGTACCGTACGATGGAAGGTAGGTACAGAACGTACGTACATACGTCGACACAACGGCCGCTTGCGACTGACTGCTCGACGCGTGTTTAAGCGAGCATGTATATATTCCTCCGGTTTCTCTCTCTTCTATATCCGTCTCTATCCTAACCTCTCCGTCTCTCTCTATCTCTCCCTCTCCCGTTGACTCCCTCACCATTTATTTTCTCACTCTTTCAGACCCACCTACCACTGCTAACCCGCCTGTACGTTGGTCATGCCTCCGGGAACCCTGACCGAACCGATGATCGTCTCTCTTTGCCGCGTTGCACCGTCACCTCGCTCATATCGTTTCGATATCCTCTCTCTCTCTCTACATGTAATACATACACGTATATATATCTCTATCTCTTTGGACGTTTTGATTAAATTTTCAAATCGATCGAGCGCCGTCTATTGATCTGCCAATGAGATATCGATCGAGAGATAATGCAGGGTACGCGAGATCCCGGTAAGAAGGTTTTTCCGACATTCAAAATTCAATGAAGGCCTCTTCTTCCGCGATAAGTATTCATGTCGGACCGGACGAAGCGCGCGGTTATATAAAATGACGGATTCAAGATTTATGTGAATCGGGTCTAAAACCTGTCATTTACATCGCGTCAATCACGCAATCTCTGAGAACAACAATTAGGATATTTTTGGTAGCCTTTTGACGCTCTCTTGCAATACGCCTTTATACAATTGCATATTCACGATGAAGGGAAAACGTGATCACGACGATGACGCACTAGATTATTTATACCCCACAACTATAACAGCTCTCATACTTTAAAACAAGCGATCGCTATTACGCTCTCATTAAGCCATAGGTGCATATCTCGCATGCGTGCTACGAATTCACCCGCCGCGGGATAATCGATCGAAGATTATCACGATTGGAGTCGTGCAATCATTCAATACACGGACTCGCTGATGGGCTCGAATTGACGTTCTTCTAAGAAGCCGGTGGACGTCTATTCCGCTTTACGTTGGTACAAAAACGTCGGAGAAAGACGCGATCCTTGTTAACCTTGCCTACCTCTTCCTCTCCAGAACTTTTGCATCACTGCAGTCTGTAGCGCATCGCAGTCGGCGTAAAGAAAGAGAAAAAATTGAGCGCGAGAGAGAGAGAGGGGAAGGAAAACGGTTCAAACGATTACTTGGCGACCACCCACGTGTATTTTGCACGACAGGTGTGTAAAGGGAAGTAAAATGAGTTGGCAGCAAAGAGGTGCGAGGGGGTCAGAGATGGATCAATGTCTTCGCGTTCCAAGAGGCCGGTGGCGGGTTTGCGGTATTCATGATTCACCGGAAGTAGGTACGCGGCGTAAGGAATTCCGTTGGATTATGGAAATAGCTGAGTAGAATTCGCCCAACTTTTCGCGATCAGCTTTTAAAGGGATTAGAATCCCGGGCGGGTATAAACATTCCGCGTCTCTCTTTTCGTTAATGACCGAAAGGCTTGACGCGAGTTTCGGGAACTGGCTGTTCCGTAGAAACGAGCTTTAAGGCGGTACTAGGAAGACTCAATCTCGTTTGCATATCGACTTAAGCAAATTGTCCCCGCGATACTGCAATCATTCGCTTAAATTCCGACCGGCGATTGCCAAGAAGAGTCCAGGAATCATTTGGCACAAAATCATGCATGTCTACTCTGCTGAGACTCGGACGTCTTACGCGCGTCTTTTAATCGTGAATGTTTTCTTAGCTGGTGAAAAATAACCGGGAGTTAGTCAGGGGCTGTGAAAGGACTATCGCGATGGGGCTCTTGGCTTTTCGAAGGTTTCTTCGTGTTCTCACGGTTCCAAGATCGGAGGCAAAGACGTATTCCACGTTCTTCGAGGCTCTGCAGCCTGAAAGAGCAATGCACTTGTATACATACATGGGTAGGTGGTACATGGCTGTAGTACCACGCATCCTACTACCATGGCTTCTTTATTTTTGTCTCGGACGGCCTGCACGCCGCTCTCTCTACGGCTTCGTCCTCTCGCTTATATTCCATGCGAGATATGTGTATTGGGAATTTGAAGTTACTACGCTGCCCGACCCATATTCTTACAATCAGCTGCGCCTTCCCTTCTCTTCAATTCACTTCAATTCGTTATTACCAACGGCTTCGTATCAGAACGGTATTAACTCCGAGTTTGAATCTCTTTCATCGCCCCCACGCACCTAGACGTACACCCATTGTCGGAAAATAGAAGCTATCTACCTCCTTACCTTTCACCTCGTTCCGAATTCCACATTTTTGGAAACCCTCGAGTTCAGAAAATCCAGACTAAATTTTAAAAAAATTGTTTGTGATGTGAATGGCGACGAAAAGCGACGTAATATATTATTGCAACGACCCTGAAATTTTGTAACAGAATTTTCAGATTTTCAGTCGGACAAATGTTGTTTGACAAACATGTTTTCTATTGTACAGAAGGTAAGATGTAATATTATACTATATTAACACATCAGGTTTGAAACTAGCCCGCGGATAGTTCGGACTGCCTCGGGCAGGTGGACACGACGCCTTGAAACCCTCGAGCGTTTTCTCGTAGTAAAAGTAACTCACTAGTTGCTGATAATCGGTAATGAAAATGTCCACAGAGACTTTCCTGACGATTATTTATAGACGAAAAAATAACGCGGCGATTTTCTTTCAAATTCGTGAATTATTTATAACCGTATAATCTACGCGGTTAAACGAAATTCCGTCATTTCCAAAAAAAAATTGCTCACGTAAATGAGCAAATACATTCCAAGTAAAATTAGCGCAAATATCGTGACTAATTTTTGCCAAATATTTTCACCAATTTCATACGAAATAATCATAGCGTGACTCACGATCTAACCATGGGATAAATAATTCGTCGAAATTTTTTGGAAAAAGAAAATGAACCCGTCAGTAAATTCATTCCGCGGTGATTGACGCTTCGTTAATAAATTGTCGGGTTGGAGTATTTGACTCGATTGATTAAAAATCGTTAACAAGATTGACTGCAATCGAGATGTGCTACGGGGTTACATGTCAATAAATTCTTGACGCCTTTTGACTCTATCAATCGTAGTTAATTAATCATCCAATACCTACCAGTATAAGACCAGCGTCTCTCCTCTGATCAATTCTCTCCCAAGACTCACACAGACCCGGGGGGCAAAAGCTTGGATAATCTCTTGGAATCTCAATCCCCATCCATACCTTGGATAGTATTAATCCCCGATCTACAGCTACCTCAAACTTTCAAGAACTTATTTATCGTGAGCGTCCAGCGCGTGCGCGTCTTTTATTTCGGCTCTTTTAAAGCGCTGGAGAAAGACGATGCCTTCGCTTCCACGCGGCGAGGAAAAGGACGGCTAATTGTGAGACCACGAAGACCGCACACGAAGTCCTCTCGGCGGTTATCCTTCCGAGTTTTATAGGAGCCAAGTGAACCCTGTGTTCCTAAAATACGGGAAGATCTCACTTTTTCGATCGAAATTTTTCTCACTTTTTTGCTAAAAATGTATCAAGTTTTTGAGAGCAAACGGTGGAATTATTAGCCAGGGATTCTGGGATTCAAGGTAGTATAAATGGAACAGGAAATGGCTGTAAAATGTTTACCACTATCTCGACGATATATTGTAGGATATTCTAGCGAAGCTTGTATTGTTGGTCGGGATTTATTAACAGCAGTGAAGGTGGAAGGAGAGCAGCCGCCTTGCTGCTCCTTGAAAGTACATAAAAAGCTATTAGCTGGTTATAAAAGACACGGAGCAGAACCGAGAAGAACCTTAAATGCAGAAAGCGCACACAGGGTGGTCGATTTCAATCAGCGACCGGACTTCTTGCCTTGTTTCACGCGGAATGATAAAGCCCCGGTATAACTCGGTCGTAAATCCGAGAATTCCGGGCTCATCATATCGAGTGGCACTTTCGCTCGCGACTCAAACACGCTGGATCTGACGGATGATTTGACAATGACGAATTTCTAAATACGACGAAGAGTCAGACGAGCGGTAAAATCGGGGTTAATCGATCGGTCCAGCGTCTCGTGGCTCCGCAGAATCCCGTATCTCATCATCGACGTATATAGGTGTCCGAAAATTGATGCTGAACGAAATAAGTCGCCTTCTCCTTTCTGGCAATGAATTTGTTAAAATTTCTTTCCGCTTTTTATCCACGCCGTGACTTTTCTCCAATTTACAACCCCTGGCTTGAGCCTCAAACAACAAAGTGTCACTTGAAACAAATGACACTCTTGTATACGTCGCCCTGGTGGAAGTCCTGGTGCAGCACCAGCGTCGTCGACGTCGAGTGGAAACGTAACAGTACCTACCTCGACGCCCGACGCAGTTGAGTGACAGGTGCGTCTAGAATGAATCTTTTCACGGTATATAGGGGGATGGAAAAAGGGATGGAGGTACGGAAAGTCACGCGTGCGTTTATAAAAAATTTCTCCTATTATTCTATTTCATAGTTTCAGATTTTTGATTGACAATTATATTCTCTCGATTCATCTTCAAATTACGATGTATGTATATATATACATATATGTGGATATATAATAAGTGTTTGAGGACTGTCACTCCTAATAATAATTTAGTTGTATCACAGCGGTAAAACTACTACTTAACAAACACTTTGATTTATTTGTCGAACAAACATCATACCGGAGTTCATATCCCTAGCTCTATGTAAGTGCTATATGGCATAAAGAAATTGTCCATGAGTTCCCTTGTATTTATACCTACTCGCGCATAAATATAGTGTTTATGAAAGTAAAGATACACAGACATCTACATACGTGTACCTATGATATACATGTGTACACCAAAACCGTTAATGACTTCTAAAAGCTAATTTAAGACTCTTTCGCGAAGCTCATATGTATATACCTAATCTGATCCGGAGATTGGGCAGTTACAAGTTTTGCAAAAATAAATAAAAAAATTAACTGACATGGAGAAGAAATTAGCGTAACGAGATAGTCTCATCGACAATTATCTGGCCAATAGTTTCTCGGCTAGGCACGAGTGATTTATTAATTGTTAACTCGAGTCTAACGACGTCGTTACCGGTCTTAAATACTCGTTTCAAATTTCCAGCGACTCCTCTCTCTCTCCGGAATTCATCGATTTTTTCGTTTTTTTCTATTTTTTCTATTTTTCTATCGGAACACCCTGTATATATTCTCGTAGGGTATGGATGGACGTAGCTTAACACAGGTTTTATAATTGTATTATTAAATGGGCGAGCACGCGGCATAGCGGCGAAGAATCGCCCACACCGAAGCCACCCACGCTTAGCTTTTGAAATTTCTTTAAATCAGTAGGAAGGAAGTAAGGCATACGTATATGTATGTATGTACATAAGCGCGACAACAACGAGCCGACCTTTACTCAGCTTTGTTGTATCTGGTTAATACGAGCTTTCTTCAATTTCTTTAGATTTATGTACTTCGCTAGCACATAGGTGCAGCCGAGATAATTAGACGCATTCATCGAAGGAAAATACTAAAAATGAAAAAAAAAAAGAAGAAAAAAAGGAATATTTTAAATCAGGAGTAGGGAAACCAAAAGCTTCAGTTTTCAGATCTGTCCTCTTATACCCTGCATACATCAGAATTTCGTAACGATAGAAATCCGTGATTGACTCGACTCGATCAAAGTGGGTGTAGCAAAATTATACAGTCGACTTTCAGAAAATTAAGCCATCTTTTCGAACTATAATATCCCTGTATAATTAATAAAGAAACACCTGTTTCTCACGTCTGTATGTATGTTAATCGCAATAATCCTTGAACATATGTATCTAATGTATTCATTCCCTAGTTTGCCTTTTTTGAAATACCTGCGCGTAGGCGATTTTCAATAAAAAAATTTCTCTCAATGGTTTTAATCGGGGTCAATTTTTGGACAGAATTATAGAATAGTGAAGGAATTTGCCTTTTCTTTTCGTTCTCGTTTCTGTTTCTTTTCTTCTATTTACTACTCAATTTTTTGGGGCCCAGATATGGTAAGATCTGTAGCACGGGTGAATCATTCCTGGTGTTTTCTGGTCCCACCCGCACCCCAAACTTTATTATTGTTACAGGTTTATTTAGAGGAAAAGCTAAAACAAGAGAAGCTAACATTAAGCGGTTAGCTTTTAGTTTATTTATGCTATTTGGGTGGGTGGGCATTTTTTTTTTTCTCAGTATAATTGACCGGGCGATCCTGCACTGCTGATACACACCGATCGCATCCGCAGATTTACGCACATACATACTTCGGGGATTTGATCAGCGAATCAAACTGACGACGGTCGTAGAATCTAAAGAAAATTCATATACCAAAAATACAATTCATCCGAATTGTTTTTTTCTTCCTATAACGCAAATCACTTTCGAAATTTACTTCACACTATATTTTATCGATGTAATAAACCGCGTCTTACGTACGTGTCCGACTAAATTGAGCGTGGAATTATTCCTGTTTTTTTAATTCATGTACATTGACATCTGTCACAGCCGGCGGAAATGGACTGGCATCGCTAATTAGTGCAGGTTTATCGCTTCAGGTCCGAGTAATTATCGCCTTAGGGCTGCAGCCGTTGAGTAAATGAGATATACGGGATCGGTAGAACCGAAGGAGAAGACACGAGTGGAAATCTCTATCCGTTTGAGAGAGTTGTGATACGAAATTCGAATTTTTTTTCTTCTACCCAACTAGATACAGTATTTGCGACGAGCCGATGATACGCTCTGTCTCCCATTCTCAAAACAAAACGTTTTTTCCCAAATCTATGTTCACAGGTGAGAATATCTCGCTCGGAGACGACGAGGTCAGTGTTTCGGAGCTTGTTGTCGAACGGAGAACTGATCGTCGCGTTGTTATTTCGCCAGGTTTCAAAGACTCGAGAGAATATATTTGAACCAGAATTACGAAGTTTGATAATTGTGAGAAAAATTGAAGATTTTGAACGCCATGGCACCACCAAAATCGCGGAAAAATCGATCCACGAAGTCCAAAGCGTGTGACGATTGCAGTTCAGAATCTGACTTCTCGGATTCAAGCTTCGAGTTAGATTCGAGCTGTAGTTGCAGTTCTTGTTCGGAATCTGAGTGCGGATCGACGCGGCGTGCTGGGAAGGGAAAATCTAAGGGGAAATTAAAGATGAGTAAGAAAAAGCCCAAGGCGAAACGAGGCAAGGGTCTGAAATTGAAGAAGAAAAATCAACGTAAGAGTAAGTAGGCCGTTATCGGACTGGCGCTTATTTCCTTTCGGTTCTGCGATCAATATTCGATTCACGATCAACCGATCCCTGTTCTAAACGACGTGCAACCGTTAGTTTGAATTTGGTGTACGTGAAGACAGGTGAGAGAAACGGAGAGGTAAATAAAGAATAAAGAAAGCCGCGAGAGAGACGTAGAGTATGATAATGGAAAGTACAAAAGGCGAGAATAAATTGTGACGAGAATTCATAATTTTCTTCCAATTACGAAACACTTCAACGTTCGTTTTCTTTCATTTCTTCAATTTTTTTTCTTCTTTTTTCTCTTTTTTCTATAAAACAACTACAAGTTTCGTGTCTCGTTGTTTGGTTTTCAGAAGATATGTCTTCTACTTCATCTTGCGATTGTTCTGACTGCGAGCCGGACAGCTCATCATCAGACTCTTCGTTCTACGGCTGTCCGTTGGGTTCGAAATGTCCTCCAAAAACTGGTAATAAGTCGTCGAACTATTCCTGTAAATGATGAAAATTCTCAACCCGATTAGAACCCTTCGACTCCGTCCGATTGTCTAGAAATAAAAAAACTCTCTCTCCGCCTAAAATTTTCATAGAATTAGCCTGTGATAAACTGCGAGGAATCTCTGCGGTCAATATCGAAAATCTGTTCGAATAAAAAGTCGAAAAAAATAGAAAATCGAAGACTTGTTACTGTGTCGTGGAAAACATTTCTCCGTCTGTTAATTAGAATTCAAAAAATCGAGATCCGCGCTGTTACGATGTCGTGTAGCATCGGAAATACGCGTTCGGATTGATCTTAACGAAAATAAGAAAAAAAATGGTCGCAAAAATCAATCGATCTCGAATGTCTTGGACCGTTCTGAATCATCCGCGATACAAATTTCGTCCGATTTTAGTTGAAACAGATTTTGCACGATTCAGAAATTTGTCAATGCATATATGTATTTGATAGATCCGAACCGAGTTGAAATTTTTGACAATTTATCGAAATAATCTCTGCGAGAATATACCTACATAATATACAGTATAATGAATAATTTTCCTTCAATTTTTATAGATGATTGTATGTTAAGAATAATTTTATAAATATAATATATGACGTTAATACGATGTTAATTAGTTAAGATGTGATAAGCCTTATGATTATATTATTGTAGATCATGTTCTAGGATAGGTTCAACTACTCGTAATAGTTCATTATTTATTTCCATTACCTCTGCACGAATCTCGTTGTAATATATTCTAGTTTATTTAATGATAAGGTTCAACCTGAATACGTTCCAATAAAATATGTAATACATTAACGACATACGTTACGGGTGTAGACATGTAGGTGCATGAATATGTGTAGATATAGGTACGTGCCGATTGAATCAATAGTGTTAAATTTCCTATCATATATAATGTATCATGTCTGGTCAATAAATAATATCTGTTAATCAAACATCTAAACCGGTCGTAAATATGTGATTGATATTGTTTCCCTTACTCATCGACATACCTGTATACCTACTGTGTATTATAATTATTCGTATAATTACAACAGGCACGGGGAATTACAGGAATTCCTATATCGCTATATACAATTCTCGTTAGATTTTGGACTTTCAACTCCGAGTTATCGATCTTCCGAAATGATTTTGAGGAACGTATTAATCAGTCATTATCGAACGGGAATTACAAAAACAGAATTTCGAATTTTGACATTGAACAAAAAAAGAGAAAAAAAAAAAAAGAAATTAAATTACGTCTATATATATACGTAGGTATACAGAATGTTGCAAACGATCAGCCTATGCACGCTGAGTCTGCGTTCTCTCGAAATAGATCTTTATTATTGCCTGTGACGTCACGCGAAGAAATACAACTGTAAATTACGCTCGTAGTTGCAAAATCTCACTACGTCATAGCTGCAAAATCTTCGTTTATCCGCAAGACGTATAAACGACGGTGCACCTACGCGGATAATCCTCAAGAGCGTGGGATTTCAACTATGATTTGTCTAGTTAGAATTTTGAAAATATCCTTTTCATTTTTCTTCGCAAAAATCAAAAAAAAAAAAAAAAGAACTTAAGCAGAATGATTATTTTTGAAGAACTTGTCGCTGGGCAAAATTAGAAGAAAAAAAAAGTATATATGTATAATATAGAGAGAGGATTTTCGAACTGCAGTAAATATATTACACATCTATATACATATATAGGTATATGTATAAGTTGCAGCGGAATGATATACAGCACCTTGAAGTCGTAAAAAAAAAATTAGCATTTAACGAAATACAGATAATATTATATATATAGATATATAGATAGTTTTAATATGTTACAAGAAATACATAAAAAGAAACAAGAACGCGCGCAGATCAACATCTTAAATTTCGAATGGGTTGAGATATACGTAGGGAATTCCTGCGATGTTGGAACACAGATTGTACGAAATTCCAACGGTTTTATTTTCTCCGTTTTTTTTATTTTTGGTGGGGGAGATATTTTTATTTTTCTACGTATATTTTTACATACGTATACATCGAGATCGATACACAAGATTGGCTCCGAATTGCCAACTTTCTTTTTCATCCTATCAAATTATTGCTGTCGATGAAAAAAAAAATTTGAAAATTTATCCAAAGCTAATTATTCACCATTTTTTTTTTTTTTTTTTGTCAAACTCTGTAACAAACTAATGAAAAAAAAAGAAAACTAGTCTGAATTTCGATCCCATTATATCATAATATACACATTTCTATATCTATATATCCACAGATTATAATACATAGACTAACACTTATTTCGCGGGTGAAATCAGTACCGTATATATATATTATATACATATATATACACGCTGCATCATCATAAGCCATAAAATCTTTGGCTAACGTATCCAGCTGTGCAGAACAGTTAATTCTATTACTAATAAAGTGTAGGGAGTAGGTATACAGACATATATACACGTATGTGTGCGTATACAAGAAGGTATAAGATTGGTAGGGGAATTCCCAATCCTAAAAGCTACGAGTCCCATCAGACTCCCAATACGACGATGTGATCTCGTAGGTATAATTCTTTTCCCTGGGGGGCCTCGCAACACCTGCTGGACCATGTTTCAGTTTGAAATCGTCGGGGACGTGGCAGCAGCTATAACATACATATATGTTATATTCCATAAATGACGTAATCGTGATATAGAACACCTTGAATAAAAATTGACAGAAAATTGTTAATAAGGATTCTCCAAGCATCCGGACCGCTTAGCGAATAAACTATTCTAACCATTAGCGAAGAAAATTTTCAATGAAATTTTTCGTAGAAAATATAACGAAAATTCCTTCCCTCGATTTTTCATTCCTCGTTATT
This sequence comes from Rhogogaster chlorosoma, assembly GCA_944452935.1. Taxonomy (NCBI): domain Eukaryota; kingdom Metazoa; phylum Arthropoda; class Insecta; order Hymenoptera; family Tenthredinidae; genus Rhogogaster; species Rhogogaster chlorosoma. The sequence continues at coordinate 1,123,819 of OX101801.1, read as the reverse complement.
TTCTCAAATAAATTTCGTGACGTAATATAATATTACGTAGTATTGTAACAGATAGTTGAGTCATCCGAGAGGTCAGACTCTATCCACGCGTGTAGAAGAACGATTCCGAAGAAAAAAAAGATTCAATTGTCAGAAAAAAACGGAGAAAATATTGTCACAGCATTCCGCGTACTTCGTTCCATCAATTAGATGAGTAACCTGAATTTTACTCCGTTGTTAGAACTTAGACCTGTGCAATGACTGCGGGTGTATAATGGGGTAGATATATGGTATAAGTTCGTTGCTACATGTATGTATCTACGTACATAGGCACAGTCGTAGTTTGGTGCTGAGTCATCGTTTATCAACGACGCGATACGTGTATGTACATCGTACACCTTCTATATATTAATTTGTATACATACATATACCTACGACACGCAGAGTGTGGAATTCATCGTCGCAGAAAGTTGGCGATAAAACTCGCGGAATCATTTTCTCAGAAGTAGTTCCCTCATTCCTGCGAAGGACTAGATTGGATTCCCGTAATTCTATACTATACATAATATATAACGTGTCCTGTGCGAAACTCGCGTGATTATATAAGAACGATAGGATCCGAGGGGATAGATTACGGATATAGACGTGGTATAGGTACGCCAGAATTTTAATTACTATGTTATTGCAGAATATACATTTATACTGTACATACGCGAAAAGTCGAGATATTTTCTCAACAAATATATTATACAATACAGTAGCCACTTACGTGATATTCGGAGAATAATCGAAAGATAAATAGAAAACGTTTTCAAAATTATACAAATATTGATCGTTATTCTACGAAAAATGGACACAACTATCTTGTAGATTCTACGTTTATTTCTTCTATTTTCTGTACATACAGCAGTGATATATCACTGCAGTTTTTTACCATACTAAATATCAACAGATCTTCGGGTCGTTTTTATTCTAGGTAATATTAGACTTTCCTCGAAACTAATATCCGTATTCTAGACTCGGTTATAGAGGTATTCCCTACATCGGATGAATGTATAATAATTATAACGTATCTATATAGAGAAATAATATCTCCATAGATAATGTATGTACAAGTTATCTCCGGGTCGCCAGTCCGCGTATACGCACATGGATATATTACCCGATCGCCTTGATGATCGATATAATAATTGTCACGTCGAAAAATAATTACGAGCGTTCGGAATTTCGCGCTAAGGTCTCACGGAACCGGAACTACACATTAACGTTCGGAACCGGACCGGGCGGGGAATCCCCGAGGTCCCAGATTCGATCCGGCTCTACACGCCCGCGATCGCTGCCGCGCAGATCTGTATCTGTGCTAAAAATGTGTTTGAATAAAGAGCATTTCTAACTCGTCCTACTTTTCTTCATTTCTCTCTGCTTCATCATCCCTCGTTTCTTCTGTTTCTTCCGACGAAACTGGCTGGTATTTCTACCGGCATGCAATGTTCCGCGGTTCTACGGGTCAATACCTACGAAATTGGGACAAATCAATGTCAGTTCACTCGTCGATAGTAATTACGTTAGCTAACGGTGAGTTTGGGGCTGGCGGGAACAGCGAAAATGATATTTGGACCAATCCGTGTAAATCGACGACGTGCACGCAGCGGAGCTGTGTGTTCTGTTTAAAAATGCGAAACAATCCTATCCGCGTATTAAAGCTGGATATAATAAAACTGTCTAGATTAATCTAGACTGCATTCAGATCTCAGAATTGGTCATAAACCCAAATGATGTATTAAACACACCGGTAAAGTGATGATGCATCGTTAAATATCCCTGCGACTGGATCTTGCTTCTATGTTATTAATAATAATAACAGACTTTATATGTGTACAGCAGCAATGGCTATTACCTCTAAACGACCGTTATACCTTACTAAGGGGCATTTAAGCTCGATGACTCGTTCACATATGTTTTTTTTTTTTTTTTTCAATTATTGTTTTTTTTTTATCAATTAGGAATCGTTCGATTTTTGAATAAATAAACCGTTAGATTCCGTCTGTTTAGAAACGACGTGAATTTTGAAAAAATAAAGAAAAAATTGAAATAAATTTGAAAAAACAAACTAATTGGTTTGAAAAATGACTGAGATTCGATTGTGGAAATCTATTTATAAATTAGAACCGCTTATGGTTTCGGTTTATAAATACATTTATGTATGTATAGAGAGAGAGAGAGAGAGAGAGTACAGCTGCAAGGACGATAAATAGTCCGTTGAGAACTAGAGTCGGATGTATATGTGTGTATAATGCATAGTTATTAGGTATCCATAGGTATGTTATAGTTTGAGATATCATGTAACGAACGATTCCGAGTATTACAGTAGCCAGAAACAGGTGCCGCGGTTTCTTTAGCTCTTGGAGAGAGAAAAAAAAAAAAAATAGAACTGCTTATAAGTACGAAGAACAAACACGCGATTGTTGTGAGAAAAATGACTTGTGTAATTATTGTCGTCAGGTAGGTATGTACAAGGCGTACGTTATCCGGGCTGAGGTATATAAAACGAATGAAAAAGAGAATAGCTAAAAAAAAAGTGGAAAATAAGAGGAAGGGATATGAAATAATGCCGTGTGAATAACAGAAACAAATGAACTACTGCAATTTTGTATACGAGCAAGAGATAGTTTGTCTTCTTTCGAAAAATGATCTTACATACGTATTTGTATACCAGCTACCTCAATTATTCCACAATTATACGGGTAGTTTGCGCTGCATTCGCAGGAGGAAGATTTCTTATCAACGATTCGGTATAACAATGGATAAAACGATCTCACGAACAGCCCAGATCCCACGTTTTAGTCATTTGTCAACAGCATTGAGTAATAGTCGGCTAGAAAAAAGTGGAGAAGAAGAATGAGGAAAAAAATGAAAAAAACGAATAGATTTTGGAACGAACTGTATCGGTATCGCAGTCGGTTAAAGGTGTTAATAATTAGTGTAACGATCGGTGGAATTACACCCACACACGTAGAAATGTGGGAACGGACTTCCCCCGACCCGTTATCGACTATGACGACGTAGCCGGTGGAAAATGAAAAGCATGAATGAAATTGAGGCAAAGTCAACCCCACGATGCGGGTGGGTCTCGCTTATCGCATTCCTAGAACGGGGGCTAATAAATATCCAGTCTAATCGCGCGGAGACATATCCTTCGCGTCGTTCTATTTCGTGGAATCAGATACTCGACCGCGCCGCCCGCCTCTGTGCAAACAAATTCAAATTTCAATTACGACATTGACTAATGAAAACGAAGGGTTGTTCATTATTTTCCAAGAATTTCTCCAACAAATAGGTCGAGTCCGTTTTTCGATCGATGCGGAAAGCCCAGTGCTGATGACGCGCCTCTACAGACTGCTGCACCAATTCCATAACATGTGACGAATATTGTCCTTATGATTATTAAATTTGTTAAATAAATAAAATAAAAATTTCCAATTATGGTATGAGCCTTGGTTCGTTCTTCTATAATTTCCACGATGTATAATATATCTACAGTTAAACGTATGATAGGATTGTACATATGAAGAAGAGCGTGAATAGTGTTAGCGTGGATCTAGGGTATTCCGGAGAATTATACTTTAAGCTGATTTTAATTATACATTAATTACCGCGGGCCTTACCCAGCGCAGGTATATATATCAGCGAGTATGAAAGAACCGAGATACACACTCATGCCTGACTCTATATGAGCGCGGTTAATAGACATCCTGCTCAACAGAACCGAGGTTCCGGAATGATAATTAATTGTCGTTATTTCAAAAATTATGTAATAATAATATGATACACCCAGCTACCGTGTATACCGTGTTCGCGGTGAGCTCAGAATATCGCAATTTGTTTATTGGCGAAAAAATTTCTGCTGACATATGTACCACGTGTGGTATTAACAACTTCAACTGATTTTTATTTTTGTCTCTCCTATGGGCGTGTGTACATATATACCTGTATGCCTGTGTGTTATATAATACGGGGACGAAACATTCCACACGGTTTTTAATACAATAAATTAGACATACGATCGATTATCACACGTGGATTCATGAATGGCTATGCCTAAGTATCTTCGGAATAACGATTAACTATTTTTTTTTTCAGCTTCCATGACGCGTTATAATGGATGAAGAAATTGCGTCAAGGAATTGTGGACATTTTATACGCCTGATTAGTTTTCCCGAAACTCACCCTCTCCGCTCGATTAATATTCTAATGGATATAATGTTGCGTTCGTGGAATGTACCTTTCGAAAATAGAATACATACCAACGTTGTGTTATATCATAGCTTCATGTATATACAGGAATATAAAATTCCAATCTGTTTTTGTTCCTCGTTTTTCTTTTTCTTGTCTTTTATTCAAGAATATTTCACGATTTTTGTCAAATTATTTATAATCTCGAATCCCAGAAATAGATAGTAGGTACCTGCCTTATACCTACTCGACAAAAATCTTATAAAGAATCGGAATTCTTTGACTTGGCAGGGATACAATTCCGGAAAATTAGTTGGAAATTTATTCACGTGTTTGTACAGCTCACTAGCTCGAAACTGTCAATATTCTTACAGCTGTTATTATAATGTTTTATCGAGCCAATTTAGTGTCTCAAGTTCCCACGCAGTCAAGGTGATTCATCCGGCCATTAATTTTACTAAGTTCTTTTTTACCTTCTAACCAAAAGTCGCGACCGTCGTGTTCTCAATTACATATTGATCGCAATTCGTCATTTTTAATACGCTTGTACCCTAAATATACACGGATTAGTATAAAAGGAAATAAAAGATGCCTCTGCCTTCTTGAACAATTTTTTTTTTACCATCGAAGCCCTCATCTGTCCCGGATTAAAGAAGCGCAGAAGTAGGTGTAAGATTACACACAGGCTTAGACGCGCACCCCTGAGAAAATCGTTTTTTCTTCACCATTACTAATAGTTCGGCCTCGAAACGCGTTTAGGCCATGACCCAAAGCAATTAAGAGACTCTAGGCGTCATACTTAAGTCCTGTAATACCCAGGATTGAGGGCAATGATTAAAGCTACCAATTTGTAAGGCAGTTTGTTCAAATTAACGGTTTTTCCCGCTCAATTTTGAAAAAGTCGTTCCACGCCGTTTCAATTATCCGCCCAATTGGCTGCAACGATAATTATTGAATCGAGGGAAAATCTGCGTATCATTATTTATTCATATCGTAAATATGCGGCCACGCTTGCATCATAATCTGATTCTTGAGGAGGCGTAGAAGTCGAGGAGCGCGTAGTAACCTCTCGAGCTTATAGGTTAGGGTGTAGAGCAAGCTATACACTATAAATAGTTCTGAATGGTGTATTTTTAGTAACACATATGCCATTCGGGAATGTCGGTAGTCTATTCCTGTATTCTTGTTTTCATTCTAATACACCGCGCTTGGAATCTCTCCTAGATATATATCTATATAACACGCGTAGAAACTAGGTACGATCGCACGCGGTCATAGGATTATAGTTAGCGAAAAAATTCGCGTAAATAAACCCGACGGATTAGTCATTCTATTTTCAATCAGAGCTATCTGCCCGCTCGGATCTTTCAAACGGTTATACTATAAACGATTTTAAAAATAGCCATTTTTCGTACTGGAATTTCGCATTTCCGGTCAAATGTTATTATTTTGTCCAGGAAAAAAAATTTCATTCTAAATTCCAAACTCTCATACATCGATTTCCAAAACTTCCAAATACTCACGTTTCATTCTCCCAGAATTAAGTACCTACATTCAGATTTTCAAAATCCGCAGCTTCAAGCCGAAGGTCAAAAAATGATTATGTGATTCCCCTTGACGACTGCGACTGCGGCTGCGGCTGCACGTGTCCCCACTTTTCCTGGACAAATCGGTGCGTCAGTTGTCGATGACATCTTTGGAAATAACGAGGATCCGTGTGCAGCACGGCAAAGCAAAAGCAAAAAAGAAAAACGCAACAGAAACGTGATAGCATATGATTGTTGCGTGTATTTTCCTAAGATTTTTTTTTCTACTGTTTTTGTAAAATTATGAACCAAAAAAAAAATTGTCTACATCCTTCAAGTTGCTGGAACGTTCCGTCCGTTTTGCATTTGGCTTCGCGGGATTTTTCCAACATGTATAAGAAAATAAAGAAATATCCTATCATATTGTGTTATATGAAACATTATAAATCTAATTTTACAACAATTCCAATGCGTTTCGTTGACATTTTGAAAAGTTTTGCTGCTCAAGGCGATATGTAACATCGTGAATGGCTGAAGACAGGTTCAAAGAGTATAATACGGTAGGTTTCACAAAGGAACAATGATCAGCTGCTGCAATGTGACCGATATCAATCGTTTATAATTTTCAATTGTGTTCATGATCGATATTGTTATTTTATATCGGCTTTCTCTCAGCTCCAGATCATCGGATGAGACGTTAGGTAATCGCGTTGGTAATGATCGGGCACGTGCCTTATCGTGTTGAATTTATAATAAAAAAATCCCTTTTTCTTTTATTCGGGAATAAAGATTAAAAAATTCAACACCCGCGGACCGCTTTCGGTTCTATAATATACGCTTAATCAATTACATACATCAGCCATTCAATGCGTCGTTTAATATTTTGCATTTTAGCGACCCAAATTTTTGATCTATTTACATAATAATCGTTCATACCAGACAGGCTTAAGACGGGCGAATAGATCAGCCATGGCCGTGAAGAAAGGACCTTCAAACATAACATCATGCAAGAATAATAAGAATTTCCACATCTTAAGTCACGTATGACGTCATGCGTATAGCTATAATATTACAGTTCAAAATAATTGTTCAACGATCAATTCAATATAGTAAAATAATCTGAATACGTGAAAATCTACGAAGATGCTATAAGGGCATCGATCATATATATCTACACTTGTCCCATCAGCTTCCGAACGGTAGTTTTTTTTTTTTTTTTTTCGAATTGTGTTCCTAAAACCAAACTATCTCCTATTCTCTTGACCCGCTTCGTGATACATGACTATATATACTCATATCTGTTTACTGTAGATATTAGATATTAGTTATTTAAGAGTGATTCAGGGACGTTACGTTATTTCAAAAATAGAATTAGTAACAACTATTTCCAAGAATAGACGTTTATACATAGATATCGTGTTTAAAATTAACACCGTCTTGCACGGCTTAATTGCCGAGCGTATGTATAATTAGCTTGAGATTTCTTTCAAGCTGTAGGTACTCGGCCCTTAGCTCCGAAAGTTAAGACTCTTAACTAACCAACTAACTAACTATAATTACCGGCAAAACTCTAAGAAATGGGTTGGCCAAAAAGAAAGACAGAAAAAAGAAAAAGAAAAAAAAAAAAAACGAGGAAGAAAAAATCATCTAAAAACGTCAATATTTGCTGTTCTTTTTTACACCTTCCAAAAATAGAAGTATATTAAGATCACCAGACGCAGATCCTATAGCTTGTCAAATTTCGAAAGACAACCATCTATATACGTGCAATGACGTTCGATGTACAGAACTTTTTCTTCATCTAATTAGTGTAATTAACAGTCAGCCGTTCGTACCTACGTCAGAATTGATTAGGCTGTTCAAACTCGGAAGACAGTTTATAAAAGATATCTGTTTTTTTTTTTTTCTTCTTTTTTTGACAAACAGATGATAATAATCTGTGTCATAATATCAGTCTGATGATCGTGCCAATTATGACATTTACGACGCAAATTTCGTTCGAAAAATTAATAAGAATTCGCAAAAAAGAAAAGAAAAAAGATACGACGATATCAAGACTATTATTTTATTCTAATTTCTTGTTCACTCAAAGAAGTATAGATGATTTTTTTACTGTCAGAACCGAGCGTCCGATTTTCTGAAAGCCCCATAAGATGTTAGAGTCTGAATGTCCAGCTTCGCCTATAAAGAAGATTAGAAGAATGATGGCTATGACGATTTGAACAGTTTTGAATTAGCGATTTTTTTCGCCAGGACGAATATGATGATTCGTATCCAGTAGGAGTGACTTAATGATCGAGAAATTTTATTCTCGAAGCGCAATGTGCGGTATTAGATCAGAGAATCACGCTTCTCAGAATTTGACAATGAGTAGAATTTGGTAAGACCCGGTATTAGAAACAATTATTCACAATCATGCCCACAGATTTCCGGGGATGACGTCAATCCGTAATGGGTATCCGTATAGAGCGTGAATTTTCTCAAACATAAAAGTACTTGCATTGAATTAATCATTGATCTAAAAATCCGTGCAGCTGCAGGTAATTCTTTTCTTTTTCAATCAACTGTTTCATTAGTTTTTCACTTTTATCCAAGATATAATCATTCCTCATCACAAGTCCTCGTTTTTTTCTTACATCTTGATCCGTAGATGCAAAAAAATATCATCCCTCGTTACGGGATATGAAGAACAAAATTTTAACAGTAAAAAATGAATTTTAGGTAATTGACATTTTTTCTCACGATATAATAATGGTTCTTATTATCTTGAGGAATTGCCGCGAGTTACGAAATGTTTCGAAAGGCATGGTAATAACATATTATAACTTATAGGTATACAGTCTGCAGGGGTTGATCCATGACTCAGAATCGACTGCGACCTAGTTTACCGAGGGTGGTGATTCCTGGTAGAATGAAATCACCTTCGACGATGCATGCACAGGTGAGTAAAGAACAAACCCCGTATAATACGTCTGGCTTAATCATCCCCCGTTTCCTTTCGATGATTCTTAGAACTCAATATACGTGTAACTCACCGCCAAGGTGATCCTGGCCAAATGCAAAAAGGCGAATCTCGTTACTGCGAGTTGCTATTTTATTGCAAAAAGCGACTACGAGCGATATAACAGAGTATGAAATATCCAATGACATTTTTTCGTACATTATAAATGGGATTGTTTTTTTTTCTTTCTCTCTTTTTTGAAAATATACTTCTTACTTGAATATAAATACAAGAAAAACTGCAGATATCTTTACGGATGAATTTACCGCGTCGGTATTAAAGCTTTACTAATTCGAAGCTGAAAGAAAGTTGCAATTTTCAAAGACGTCAATTTTCAGTAGTAAAACTCGTAGTTTGGTCAGACGAACTAAAGTTGAAACTTAAGTTATCGCGTGTAGATTAATCTCAGGAATCGAAAATACGATGAAAATAAAAATTTAATGTTATACTTTTTTTCGACGATTTTATAAGACATATATGTATATACTTGATTAAATATAATCGAGTATATATATAAATATATATACGTTTATACGAAAGAATGAATGGCATAAAAATTCGTGACTAAGAAGTAATAGTAACAATTCGAAAAGAAATTGTGAGAAATGATGATCTCTTTAATAAATTCATTAATATATAATATATAATAATCTAATATATATATATTAGATTAGATATATAATATATATGTACTACCTATTATAATCTACGATGAATGTAGGAGTGATCGAGCAACAATCGCGAAATATTTTTAAACAAGCATAATATGATGTTAATAATATATAAATACATAATATGATAATATGATATTGTACGTAATAGATATATAGGTAGGTATATATGTATTACCTATCTCGCTCACATGGGTGTGATTGCAATATTTAATGTATAATATGTGTAACGATTTAATTAAATATATATATATATATATATGCATAGGTATATAATATATCGAGGAAATAATAGTCGAAGAAAATATTTCATGAGTAATATTATATAGGTATATAATATAATATGTATGTATGTACAATGAGAAAAAATATATGTATATGTATAGGTACTTAATATATTTTATTAGCTACCAATTACCGTGTAATTCTCTATAATAATAATAATAATAATAATAACAATAATAATAATAATATTATACGTAAATGCTTACATTTTCGTGTGTGTGTGTGTTTCTATACATCTAAACGATCATATTATAGTTATCGGTCATAAGTCATAGGATAATATAATAGTAATGATAATGATATTATAACAATATATTATCTATGACGATCGTTATTTTACATCTATATGGACACATGTAAATTTTACCGCCATTCAAAATCAAATATTGGTGTTAATTTATTGTTATTATTATCCTTCTTTGTTATTATTGTTTATAAGAAAATGGAAATTAACGGTAAAATGGAGATATTTTATTCACCCGTCCATAATCGAACTGATCTCTTGTATATTATTTAACGTTGTCTAGTATATTCCAACTTTTATTTTTTTATAATCAATTTATTAGCTTTTTTTCTTCGTTTTTTTTTCTTTTTTTGGATACTATTTATTTTCATATTATAATCTTCGTGTTTGAAATAAAACAATGTTATATACAGGTATGTATGTAGTACGTATAACAATATAGGTCAACAATACAAGTTGAATTCAAATATAATAAGAAAATATGACGAAACATCAGCGTATTAATCATATTTTTAATAATATTTAATTAGCTTCTTTTTATTTTCCTTTTTCTGTATAAATTAAGGATTTGTTTTATTAATGATGATAATGATTATAACATATACCTATTTTTTAGTTTCTTTATTTTGCTTCTACTAGTTGCACGTAGAAATTGAACGAGAAAAGCAAAGAAGTAAAGGAAAGTGAAACAATATAAAAAATAAAAATAAAAAAAAAGAACGAACCATTTGAAATCGAAATAAAATAATTGTCAACAAGAGAATTAGAAGAGATGAATGTAAAAAAAAAATATAATTATACAGAATATTTAATAACAAAGACGCAGATCGATCTTGTTCCTGGGAAAAAGTTTCGTATTTTCTATTTCGTACACCTAGAATATGTATCGTTACCGTTTGTTCGTTGCAATTAAGTATTTATTTTCATAGAAATAATTATAGTAAATGTATAATTTACATATACATTATATATATATGTATAATAAAATAATGGAATAACATAATAAATAAATAATGATAAATTTTCTGAGTTAATTTCATAAACTATATATATATGTATATATAATAGTACCTAATACATATGTTATTATAGAATCGTAGGAATCTAGTTAAAAATCATTCGTGCTAGATTTTATAGTTTTTGGAATATGATTCAAAGGATTAAATAAAAAACAAAAATAGGAGAAAACAAAAAGGACGAAGAATAATAAAAAGAAAAGAAATTTGGATGATCGTGAATAATAGACGAGTAAGAGTTTCAAATCGCAGGTCTTACGACGTGTGACTAATATTGCTTAGTCAATATTAATTGAATATTGATAGAATTATTATCAGAAATAGAAGGGGGGAAAAAGTAAAAAAGAAAAAAAAAAATTCGAATGAAAAGTAATTAAGCTGCCTGATAATAAATCGAAATAAAAATGATTCACGTGGGTATAATTTCGTTCGTTCAATTTCAAAGATCTTCATCTACGTTAAAATAAGAGATTTAATAATCGAATCAAAGGCACTATATCTTATCTACTAACATTCGTAGCTCCTATGATTAGCGATAGATATATTAGCATCTTGGATATCATGCCGGTAATGATATAATAATGATGATAAATCGTTATTACGATGATTAAATGATATAATAAGCAAAAGAATTTTCCATTCCTCCGGTAAGAGTCTAGATATCTTTTGAGCATTCTGACGAAATTCTACACTCATTTTACGAGTAAGGATCTCATTTTCTTGAATAAATAAATGTTGATAATTCAACAAGAGTAGTTTGAAATCTGTGTACGGTAAACTTTCACTTTATCTATCCAGCTAAAGCTATCAGCCCAATCGCTGATTTCCCAAGTTTGAATAATTCTTCGCTTTAGTTCTAGTCTGGACAGGTGAATAACATGTTCGCCCATTGATCAAGGTCCAAATTGTATATACATTCGGCTTTATCTCGTTCTCGGATTTTTAAAGCCACATTTATTATTAACTGCAGATTAACTTCACTAAAGATGCGCCAGTTTTGTAGCGTTTGAAGTTATGGACAAAAGGGCAAATCAAAAGCAGCCCTTTTTCAGCGTTAAACGAGGCTCCAAAGATCAGAGTTCGATATAAACTTGCGATGGGACATTCGATGCTAAAAGCCATGTGATTCTCTCGCAATCTCTCATTCGATTATCTACCTATATGTACATACATACATTATGAAACAACTCGTGGCAAAGATTAACTGAAAAACTTCTCAATTTCCCTATGCTGAAGTGAAAAAATGTTGATAATATTTTCTGTCTCTTAGCTGCGACCAATTCTAGTCAGTTATTACCTAATCTTGTCAGACTCGAAGCCTAAGTTCAACGATATTTGGTACAAACAGATCAATTCTTTCCATCAGCTCATTTCTTACACAGCAAATAGTAAAGGATGATCAGATATGGCGATTTGGATACTTGAATTCGTTGAAACTGACTAATAGAATCCGAGAGTAAAAACTACGAATGATTTCGACGTGCTTCAATCCTCATCTGAGAAGATTAGCAGTTAATCTTTACCAAACGAAAGCTGTACTTTGACTTTTGACACTGAAGCAAAAATTTGTAGAAACAAGCTTCTACCAGTTTAAGGAGGTTGGAGCGCTTCACACTAGTCGAATCAGTGCTACATTTTGCAAATTGTTTTTACGAATATTTGTCGATTTAGGAATTACAAAAGATGTCGATCACGAATATTTGTAAATACGATGCGCAAAATCTAGCACTGATTTAATTAGGGTGATCCGCCGCGACGTCCTCAATCACATAGCATTCTGATATAAAACGACCGATCCAAAGACCCTACATCTGTATTATTCGAAAAGGCTTGTACAAGATTCAGGTATCCTTTTAAGCCAGTCGCTAGTAGAGTCTGCAGGATAAACGCAACTTTCAACGTGAATTATTTTCGGTATAAAGTTCCTCACGATAGTCGAAGCCACGTTCTGATTACCCCCATTCATTGGGTCTCTGTTTTCATCGCAGTTATCTTTACCACTATTCAAATTGTCCTCTTCGTCCGATGAGCAAAGATCAATGACCGCGACCATGTCCTCGATTGTTGTCGACTTATTTCTACTCTCGTCGAATTTTTTAGCTGCGATTGATAACTGGCTCAGGTCTTCGTCAATGCAGTATTTATCCTCCCTCTCTATGCTCTGTTCAGGCCTTTTGGCTACCAGGGAAACAGGGGAGCTGGAGAAACTCTCAGCCCTTTGTATTAAGCCGGATATATCGGGAGCAGGAATCGGAGTAAGCATTGCCAACTCATCGTCATCGATTACTATCGGGCAGCTAACATCTCCGGGGTGTTTACGCTTCTGGTTTGAAGGGGAAACTATACGACGCTTTGATTTTGGCGCAGGACGAGTTCTTCCCTCCATATCTCCCCGCCGTTTTTTACGTTCATATTTGTAAGGGTTCTTTTTCAACTCCTCAATTTCTTCGGGAGTTAATAAAGTCAGGCGTACTATCGCCTTGCGACACGCGACGCAGAGGATCTGCGATCTGATATCTAATACTGAAATAGAAAAGGAGATTTGTCGTTTATTCAAGGTGAGGGTGTTTTCGTTTATTTCACCCCCTTTTAACAAGGAGAAGAGAATATTTGGAGTCAGAGTTTTCGAGAGAAGAAATACACGAGATATTGGAACGATGAGAAACAGAGGAATAAGATTTGGTTTATTTAATTAGAAAAGAGATTTTATTAAAACGTTTTACAAAAAAAGAATAAGAAATATGAAATAAGAAAATAATGCCTCGATGTTGGATATCAATTAGTTAAATAAAAGGCGTGTTATTCGTTATTTGGCAACTTCTTGCTCACAGTTGTTAACATAGAGAGTAAAATCGGAGAATTTTATTTTACAGAATTCATGAATCGGGAAAAAAACATTGTTTGTATTCTATTATTTCATACGGCTTACTACTATAATTCCACTACTTTTCTTCCTTTATCTCTTAAATCTCTCATAAAACAGGGCAATAAAATAATAAACGCCATTTCATTTTATGTATTAGTTTCGAATCATTTTTTCTTTTGACCCCAAATATTCCCAGCTTGCAAGAACGAATATTATGAGGAGTTTGAATTCGAAAAATCGTCAAGCAGTGAGTTTTCAAAATATAGAAGAAAACTGAATATTCGTCTGCATATCTAATAGTTCCTGGTAACAAATATTTGTTTCCATATAGAAAAACTCGAGTCTATAATAGTATTTCTAGAAAAATTATCTGGCCTAAATTCACTCCCAACTTACTGTGTAAAGATATTTAGGAATATTTTAACAACGATGTATAACACATAATATAAAATAAAGCTTCCTAAATTTCGTTTTTCTTCTAAATTAAAATTAAATTTAATATACAATTAATCGTCGAGATCAGAATAACATGTAATGAAATCTTAAATCGTATATTGAATTCCGTTCAAGATTTATTTCCTGTAAATAGTGTGAAAATGGTCTTCAATTGAACAACGTTATTCGAACTCCTCATAAATTCCTCCTTCTTGCCATTAAACTATCTTCAATACGTACTAGGCTTGCCCCTGAAGGAATTGAACTTGTACTCGTGTACGTAGTCGTCCTGAGAAGGTTTCTCGCGATTGGCTTTATGCGAAACTGTCCATCTGTTGAAGTCCGAAACTCTGTCTAACCATCTGGGTCTAGATCCGTTATTCAGAGGCGGAGCGATCAGATATCTTTCTATCCTCTCCAGTCTTTCTTGTTGTGTAACTTCAGTCATTGTGCGGGATTTCTTGGCCATAGCTATGCCGGCAGGTGATGAAAACGGGATAGTGGGACACCTGGCGAGGTTCACAGAGCCCCTCATCCTTCTGGAGCTCCTGATCCCTTCGGAACTCTTCTTATTCCCTGTCGCTTCTTCGCAGGATTTTTGAACCTCGGGTTTTCTCTCGTTGGAGGATAACGAAAAATACTCCAAAAATTGATTTTGCGTAGCTTGCGGACCTGCGGAAACCTCCGGTGACACGGGACGCGAGCTTCCGCTACTCTGCTCTTGGTCGCAACACAGTTTCTCGTGTTCCTAGAAGATTGGCGATTCTTTTAGAAAATTGAAACAACATTTTCGAGATCTTATTCCCGCGTCTTTTGACCATCCCTCTGCTTCCTGGCACCGAATAATACCCTACCTTCATTTTCTTGAACCCATCAAACTCCGAGTCGCAATTATCGCAGAGATATATATCGTCGCACAATACGGGCTGCAGCATAGGCTGCAGTTGTTGCTGTTTCGTTTTTCCAGCAGGTCCAGATGTGCCGACATTTCTAGGAAGCAACAGTCTCCGAGGGCTTTCTATTTTCTTGTCGTAATTCTATAAAAGCGGATATAAAACGAGTCGGTAAAACGAACAGAAACAACATCATGATTCAGGAAATAGGCTAAACTATCATGCACACCATGTTCTCGTTGCGGAATGTGACCAGAAGCTTTCCAGTGCTTTTGTGAAAGAGACTAGTAGTCGAATCCCAGTTATCGACGTATTCCAGCTTGTCTCTTGGGTGTTGAGCTAGATGGGAACAAAACCTGAGCAAATATTCGCTCCGGTGGTACGTGTAGCACCGAAAAACTAGCTTCTTCAAGTTCCCCATCCAACTCTGTAAGAAATAGTTGGTCTTTGATCATCCAGACGAATTTTTATCAGACTATTGTCCGATTCGGGGATTTAATCACCTCGTTTATCTTCCGGGGACGTACGAAAGGGTTTGTGAACTTGATCTCCTTAGGCCACCATTGCGGCTCTCGTATCACCTTGGCAGTGTCATGGCCGAACGAACATTGCACCATAAATGTGATGAACCGTTCCAGTTGGAGCTGCCCAAAAAAAAATCACATTCAGAAGGTTTCCGAGGCCTTGAGGAGATTGAAGCTTAATCTCTCCAAGTGAAAGATCTAGTGATTTGACCGCAGCATGATGACCAGGCATTGCTAAAGAATGATTTGATTACCAGGGTGATTTTTTCCAGGGAAGTCGGGTAGCCGTCAGCAAATAATAGAGGAAGATTTGAGATCATGGAACCCTCCTCTACGCAGCCACCGTCAACCGGTTCGGTACAACCGCTGGCAGCCATCATACTGTCGTCTAGATTGTCGGGGAGTCGGTCGTGGCCGAGTTCTGCCCGGTCCCCTGGCTCTTGCCCTGTCGTAAACCTCATCTTCCTATTGCTACCATTCTAGGTGTAGAGTAACTTCAACTATGTTGAGGTAATCCCAGCAATCTTCTGACACAACTCAACTGCAAGTTACCAATTCTTATGTAACATTGGTTGTCATGTGGGGAAAGGAGACGGGGAAGATGGGATGAAATTGAATTCTTACAAAGACTAGACCTAGGTAAATGTGAAATGCATTCGTGGAATGATGAAAATGACTCATGTTTTATAATTTCACTGTTTGATTGCAAAAATATATTCAATGTAGAATAAATAATATGAAATATTCATGAATTCAGAGACTTCTCTCTCACCGCAAACATCTGATTCAGTTATTAGCACAACTGTATCTCTCTGACCTATTTTGCAACATTGAAAATGTCATATTGGCGAATCAAGCAGGTCAAGGGCAGATCTCAAGAATCATTGAATTAACAATCTTGTTATTCGTCCTTGACCTACCCGCTAGTATAATATTTTTAACAGATACAGAGGCCTGAAGAGTACATAAGAGTATCTCCTTTGGGAAGATTTCAATGCTTGGTCCTTAACAGGATCAGGAATCAATAAGATCTTGTATAATGCAATAGAATTTTTTTCTCATTGGACAATCAGAATTTATTGATTGTATAAGTAGAGGAAGAAAAGACAATCCAATGCAGTGTTACAGATTCCAATAAAAAATTGCAAATACTGTGATTTCTTGCAATGATCATCTCTATGTTTCATGGGGTGTAGCATTGTGTTTCTGAGATATATAATGTCAGTATGCTGCAGGACTTGAATAATGAGTTCTGTGAGTCTGAAAACCCATGTGATTCTTTTGTTCGGTGATTCCAAACACGGATATTAAGTACCACTCCAATACCATCGCAACGAGGAAGCAGAGTAAATACAGTAAAAACAAAAATGTTCAGAGATTTTCTATTTACTTTTTATTAATGGAACAAAAATTTTTTTATAGGATGGATACAGCGTGTGATGAAAAATAAGTTTTTAGAATTGGGTCGGAAGTTTAGTAAGTAGAAAGTGTATTATGTTGGAAATTTATGTTGGAAGTTTAAGGTCTGTTATGAACTTCTTTTTCAACTAATTAGGATACCAAGAATCTTAATCACGTGATGCAGTATCATCTTACAATAAGGAAGACTGTTTATTAATCTTTCCGCGTTTACTTTCGACGCGGATGAATCGTGAGTAACATTACCTTCGCGTTAACTCCCAGACACTACCATCTATATAGAGATAGTGTTTTGTTTTTAGGGCTCGACGTCCTCCCGAGAGTTCTGGTCAAGTTTAAAAGTTTATATATTCTTATAGCTCGTTATTTTAGCGGTGCGCGCACACGATCCTCTATTTTTCTCTCTCTCTCTCTGTTTTTTTTTTTTTTTATTTCTCCTTTCTCCTATTCCTTTTTATTCGCAGCACACCCCCCTGGAGAATCGCGATGCTATTATATACCTACTCGAAGTATAGAGCCGAGATCGGTGGTTGGTGGTAATAGGCGCGAAGTAAAAAAATGGCGTCTGAATAATAATAAGCCTGGTACATCAACCAGTTTGACATACGATTGTTGACACGGATTTAACGCTACTAATCTGGGTTATATTTCCTCCGAGTTGGCTCACTAGTTGGTTTTTTTTTTTTTCTTTGTATTTATGTAAACAAGCGTGAAATACACCTTCGCCTTTTACTCACAGTATTGTATTTATATAATGTTAAAATAGTATCCCGTGATACGGCGGATCGACAAAGCATTTCTCTCATTTGAGACGCACAACCATACAGCATACAGCTTCATAGATCGTTGCCAAATTTCTTATGATAGGTAGCGCCAACTGACAGAGCCTAGAAGCACTTGCACGCCGGGATTCCCTGGCGTTTGATCCGCTTCCGGTTCTATCGGCCAATCGGAATCCAAAACGAAAAGACTAGGAGGGTTTTTCTCCAACTGCGCATGCGCTAGGAAGCGTAACATTTTACATAACCTAAAAACTGTTCGGTTAGTTAAAAACAAATGAAGAACTCCCACCGCTGAAGGATGTGGATATTCAATAATTCAAATTTCGAACATAAACATAAACGGTTTGGGTTATAAATAACCAAAACGGTATGACGTTAAGAACGATATCTGACCCTGTTGTAAGGCGGATAGATTTTTAGACTACTCCCAACTCATTCGGAACCTAGTATTAACGGATAAACGTATTTGCGGTCTGGGAGCTGTATTTGTAAACAAAATTGCGCGATAGCCTTATTTGTTAGAACGAATTCGATTTTATACGTCACGAATTTGGTGCCAAATTTTAAATAGTGTATAACGTGCTTAAGTCGGTGTTATTACTCGCTCGAAACTATATTGCTCAATTTTTCTCATTAGTATTTAATGTCGAATAGTGATATTATATCCATTATTACATTATTCAGTATTATATGTACATAGTTACATTAAATAATGGAGATTTGGTGGTTTTCTCGCGTCGTTGCTTACCATCCTTACGCTATACTTGCTGCTGTCTTTGTATTCTCTTCAACTTGTTTGATCGTCCCATTGGCCACTAAAAAATTCCCCGATTTTTCCGACCCGCAATTAGTAAGTATAAACATTCATCTATATTATATCGGCTATCAGTCATGTTTGTTGTCTGCTTCAATGATATATGCAACTAGTTGGAACATGAATGTGTCGGGGAATCCCCTGATATCAACATTTAATAAAACAAGCGTTTTTCTCACTCCGTGAAAATGGTTCGTCGTATTTTATTGCTTTACTGCTTATTTTACTCTTGGAACAATTTATTGCGATTCAAAATATCGTGATTCTCATATCTCGAAGATACGGAGTGTTTTTTAAACAAAGTTCAACCAGGGGAATCCCCCGATTAACAATAATACGATAATATACTTCCGTTTGACGAAATGAGATGGTTCATGGCTCAAATTATCCCGAAAAAAGCGATCTACGATACGAATATTGTAGCTGCTTCATTCCTATGAATTTTTTCGGATATAAAACCGTTTTTTTCCGCTCAAAAATTGCCCGAAATTTTTTAATCAATCATTTTGACGATTTCTACATGTATGTGATAAAATCCTACAGGGTTTTGAGGCAAGAGGAACAGTCTTAGCATCGAGAATAACAACATGGCAAAATTTAATGGAAGCTATAAGGCCAAGAGGAGACCTGGTAGCTAATCCTCTGGAGTATTACCACCATATTATGCAATCTATAAGCCAGGTATATGACTAAAACGCATATCACTGATTCGCGTTGTGTAAAATCTAGCAAATGAGTAATAAGTCCTGCATTCGAAAAGTCATAGGCAAAACTCCGAATTAATTTTTCCCATTTTTGACTCAGAATGAAACAAACGTATGGAATCAGAACGGTACGACCCAAGGAACGGTGCAAAAAAGACCTGGAAACAGGAACAAGAATAGGGGCAAAAAACACGGCAAGAATAAAAACAGCACTGACAAAGAGCAGGAAGAAAATGGCACGAAAGATAAATGGCAGGAGTTAAAGCAGTTAAGAAACAACAAAAACAACCACTCCGAGGATCTGGAAATCATTAGGAACCAAATTCACTTAGAGAGCGATGGGTTCTTCTGCTACCTGCCGAGTTCCTCTTACGCTCGTTTTGTCCTGGGTTCTGTTTCCGGTGCAGAAGATTTGTGGTCCTTGGAAGGAATACTGGCCCAATGTCACATAGATGCAGCGCTTCGTGCAAACGACCACTTCTCCTCTCTCTGCGAAAGGCAAAATCATCGTGGCAAAAAAGCGGAGCAAAAATGTTGCCGGAGTTGGTCACCAGCCAACTACGTAGCTCAGTTATCGAACCGAACATCTTGCTTGGGAGTTACAGAAAGTGATCTCACTCGGGTCAAAGCTCTGCTTAGAAAGTGCGCCCAGTTTTATCACAACCTTCAGCTGACTCCGGAGTGTGCGGATGACTCTAATTGCCAGAGACGAGTCCCATCTGAATGCTATTTGCACAATGCTGCCTACCATCTTCTCCATTATCTGCTAGACACTGAGTTCATTCCGTCCAACGTGAGTGTTTCCTCTGAAGATCTGGTCGTTTTTTTAAGGAGTTTAGAGCGCTTTGCACTAGTCAGATCAGTGCTATATTTTGCGAACCGTTTTTAGAAGTATATATTTTTTTTTTATTAGCGCTGATTTGACTAGTGTGAAGGGCTCCGACCTCCTCAATCTGACTTTGCTAATTTTTTCTATATTTTTCCAGAACGGAAGCACTCCTTTAAAACTGAACACCACCTTGAGTTCAGCGATGCTGTTTCTACCAATGGCAGCAAGTTCGGCTAGTCTAGATTTTTACAGAAGTTTAAACCAGGCAGGCTTGACCTATGGGAGGTTCAAGGTACAGGGCATGCAGCTGGGGCTGAAAAGCACATTGTTCGATCGCCTCCTGGTCTCAGACTCTTCTCTGGTACTGGCCGGCTTTGCTTTTGTAACAGTTTGCATATGGGCCTATACAGGCTCGATTATACTCACCGTGGCGACAATTCTCGCGGTATTATTCAGCCTAGGTATATCATATGCCTTCTACACTCTCGTGTTGCGGATAAACTTCTTTCCGTTTATGAATCTGCTGGCCATCGTCGTCGCAGTTGGTAAGAATTCAATCGCCGAATCAACGCGCCTGAGCGCTACACGACGTTCTTTAATCCCTTTCAGGAATCGGGGCTGACGATGCTTTCATTTTCTGCAAAGTATGGGAGTGTGGAAAACAACAGAAGCTTCCAAACGGTGGCCTGGTCAGTCTGGTCCAGGAAACTATGAAGCATGCAGTTCCCTCGATGCTAGTAACGTCTCTGACGACCGCCGTCGCCTTCTTTGCATCTATAGTCAGCAATGTCACCGCGATTAATTGTTTCAGTCTATTTTCCGGGATGACTGTAATCGCGAATTTTTTTCTCATGGTTACGTGGCTCCCGGCCAGCGTAGTTGTCTCTGAACACTGTCACCTCACACTATTATCCCCGGCCAATTTCATGGTCAGAAAGATCTATCGACCGCTTAGAATTTTCATCGGTAAAATAGCCAACGATTTTGGTAAACTACTGTCCAGAATTGCCATAGAACTCAGATGGGTTTGGCTCGTAACGCTAGGATCCATTGCTGTTGCTGCCAGCCTCATAGTCTTCAGATATCCAGGACTGCAGCTGCCGGATTCACCGGACTTCCAGTTATTCGACAGCTCCCATTTATTCGAGAAGTACGACTTGGTGTTCTCGCAAAAATTCTGGTTCGAAAAACTGGAAATGGTAAAAATCCGAGGAGTTTAACCCTCTCAATCCTCACTCTTTAAAATCTAACTAATTTCATCGTCATTTTTTGATCCCAGCCAAATTTTAGTTACAATATAATCCATAATCTGAATCAAAAACCACTTCAGGGCGACGGAGGCGAGGTATTACCGCTTCGTTTTGTCTGGGGAGTGAAGCCAGTGGACAATGGAAACTACTTGGATCCTGGAGCGAGAGGGACGCTGGAATGGGATGATACGTTTGACATATCTAGTCAAAAGGCGCAACTATGGCTTTTGCAATTTTGCCGAGGGCTTAGATCGCAGCCGTTTTACCGCAGCACATTGGGCCCGCTGCTGCCAAACTGCTTTGTCGAATCCCTCAAGGCTTTCATGCAACGGCGTTGTGCGGATCCAATAGATCCGAGGATAGACCGTGCCCCATGTTGCGAAAGCAGCATCTTTCCTTACTCCCCATCGGTCCTAGAGCACTGCGCAGCCGAAGCGAACGCCGAACTTTATGGAACACCTTCCCAGATTTGGGGAGGAGAAATGTCCACAGCTGCGGGTCTTAAGTTCCTCAAAGAACACTACCAGCTTAATCCTAACGAGACAAAGACCCCACGACCCAAAATCAAGGCCTTGATCATCGAGTACGACAGCACGTTCACTTACAGTCTGTCTTTTTCCGAAATGGACAACTTTTATCGTCAGGTAAATTGATCAACGGTTTTCGGGGCGATTTCGGATTCTAAACCGTCGGTTTTTCCTCACAGGTCGAAAGCTGGATGAAAGAACAGCTCCTCAACGCTCCGACGGGAATGCGAGGTGGCTGGTTCATCAGTAGACTAGAATTCTACGAACTACAACGCACTCTTTACGAAGGTACTCTCTGGGCAATGGGAGTGTCCATGGCTTTGGCGTTGTTTGTCCTTGCGCTAGTCACGCTGAATCCTTTGGTCAGTTTGTACGCGATTCTTGCCATCGGGGCAGCAATTGTGGTCACAGTTGCATGTCTGGTTCTGCTGGGATGGAGGCTTAACGTTCTAGAGAGTGTGGCGGTCTCTACAGCCATCGGTAAACAAACAAGATCAAAAAATAGTCGTCGACTCGCGAAATGTGATTTACGATTCTACTATGTCCAAAATTCATCCCCAGGTCTGACTGTCGACTTTAGTCTCCATTACGGGGTCAGCTACCGAGCTTCTGCCTCCGAGGAAAGAGTCGACCGCGTTAAATGTGCCCTGGAACAAATGGGAGGGCCTACATTGATGGCTGCTGTGACTAGCGGAGCTGCAGGCGCCCTCATGCTGCCTTCTCAAGTTTTAGCTTACATCCAAATCGGAATTTTCCTAGTACTGGTGATGGGGATAAGCTGGATCTATGCTACGCTGTTTCTCTGCCCTATTCTAGCCGTTATTGGGCCGTCGAGGCACTTTGCTCAGTATCAATATCCCAGGTGCTGCTAATTCTTTGATTCTATGATGATAAGTCTTCATTTTTATAACTCGTCTCAATTCTTTGAATTAACAATTTTCCTTAGATTCTCAACCTCCTGGTTCCGGTTACGGCTTCGGCAGGAAAACGAGGAGGCTGCGACCGGGGTGGGAAAGGCGCGCAGGGACAAAGACCGATCCAGAGAAAGAGACAGAGAGAGAGAACGCGAGCGGGAAAGAGAGCGGAAAAAAGGACGGGGAATGTTGTCGGAATCTACACTCAGCACTTCGAGTACAGTCTGCCAGTTTCATTGTGGAGAACTGGAAGCCCTGGCGGCAAGAGGTCCTCCGTCACCATCCCTGCCGCCTTCTCCTTCATCCACTTTATTGTACCTAGAACCGTCGGGATCTTCGATTGGGCGAAACAACAAACGAAAAGTAAACAACGAACTTGACTGAGGTTGAAACTAGACGCGGATTATTGACAGGAATTGAAAGGAGATTTCGAGACACGGTACAGATAATGTTTTCATTGGTATCTTTCATTGTAAGAAGTAGGATCTTTGGAGAGTGAAAAACAGCAAGATATATAATTGCCGGATTATGTTTCGGGATAAATTGAACAGGTTTTACCGGCTTTGAATAATTTTCAAGCAAAAACTGATGGGAAAAGAGAGAAAGAATTTGTGATTATATCGTATAATGTAATATGTATGTGTGTGTGTTGCATAAAGTATGAAAAGTATATCTTAACTAACTATCTGACTAATGCTAACGTAATAAGCGTAACAAATCTTTTTAACAAGATACACAAAAAATATATATATTCAAGATTGTTGTTCATAATATATATTATA
Organism: Rhogogaster chlorosoma; assembly: GCA_944452935.1. Classification (NCBI taxonomy): domain Eukaryota; kingdom Metazoa; phylum Arthropoda; class Insecta; order Hymenoptera; family Tenthredinidae; genus Rhogogaster; species Rhogogaster chlorosoma. The sequence continues at coordinate 1,100,125 of OX101801.1, read as the reverse complement.
TATATACAAGAGCTAAGGTAATGTGAGATTTTATTCGTACGCTGAATTGTTGAAGAAAAAGAAAAAAAACAAAACGAAAATAACTTTCTTGAATGGAGAAGAACTCTTTCTGGTCCATGAATGTGTTAACTCCTTGACTAGATTTGGATTCTTTATCAAACTAAGCAAATGTTATATATTTACGTTGAGACTTTCAATGTTATATATTACTGTACCTGGTAAAAGGCGAAATAACAGCCATTACTAATTGATATATTGTAAATGATCTGATATATCGACTCTCAACACTTTGTGTGCCTCGTTCTGTATGTGAGTATATATGAGTTTAGTTATAACTTACATGTTGTTATATAATCGTATATTATATATACATATATACTATATATTGATATTATTTTATTGCAACGTTAAGTAGAGTGTTAGATGAACAAGGTGACAAGTCGTTGAAAAATAATTCTATCCCAGTTGCTGATTATATACTGATATAAATTATAACGACTCTCGTTATAATAACGTTTCCTAAATCCTCGTATCGCTATAGATATTATATATACAACTATAAACTGTTCATGACATAAGAAACCGGCCACGATTTGAAAAAAAGAAAAGAAAAAAAAAAACAGATATTATTTTCTTACATTATTATATATTTGTATTATATTGAAGTACATATCAAACTTCTTGGTATATGTATCTATTTTACTAAAAGCGTGATAACTGCAGCCTTTTAACATTCTTTGAATCTCGCCAAGTATTATTATCATAGTGATCTCATGTAGGAGTGTATAAATAGCTAAAAGATCTCCGAATAAGGGCAGCGAAATTATTTTATTTCATTAATTATTATTACTATTTCTCTTATTATTTCTTATTTTCGACTTACAATATTTATGACATTTTTTTAAACTTTATTTATCTTTTTACACGGGAACGTTTACAATTATTATCATAGTTTTATAAATAATATTCAGACGAAGTTATTACACGCGAACGATTACATATATTTATATATTTTATAAGGTGACGAATTAATTTACTCATAGATATGAGGGAATAGAAGAACAAAGAAAGAAGCTATCGACAGTATTATTTTTATTATACTTATTATTTTAACCACCCGACTCCATCGGTAATTACAATCATCATTCCGTCTTTAAACTAAAAAATGTATTCCTATTTAAAATACCATCAATTTGTTAATCACTGAACGAAAACAGATTGAACGACAATAAAACTGGTTACCTTAAAACGCTTTAATATGTCTACTTTGCATCATCCTAATCCCCTGCCTTATTTATGCAGTCATGAAATTACCGATCTTCGACTAACTGGCAAGTTGGCTTTATTCTAAAACCTGATTTGGTAAAACAATGTACAAATAAAGGCAGTCATGCATCTCGATACGAAAAATTGTGTTTCAAATTCCCGAATTGATTAATACCAATCACACTTCAAAAAACAACACATTCTAAAAACAAGTAGATGATGATTTAATTAACGTTTCTGACGCTTCATCATGACCGGAGTCAAGGGCTCGGTGCAAGGACGTTTAGCTACTGGAGCTGATACAGATTTGAATTTTCTAACGGGCTGAGCCTTTATCACCATCTTTTTTCTCATTTTAACTATTTCTTCTTCCTCTCGTCTCTTCTCTGCAGCTTCTCTCTGGATTCCAAAAAATACCGATATTTTTTTCATCGTTATATAATCAATTAATCAGCATCTCAAGATGAAGATAATGACTTACCAATTCCTTCAGCTGTTGTTCCAAGCGCTCTTTTTCTTTTATGCAATTGTCAAAAATTTCTCTCTCTTTCGCTCTTAGTTCGGAATTTAGAACGAATGGTTTCGGCGGCAATAGAGGCTGCCTTGGCAAGATGGGTTGAAATGCAGGTCTTCGAAGCACCTTGAAAATACAGAATTTGAAGTATTTTCAAAGTGCAAGTGATAACCAATTCGTCTTTCAATAATATGCTTCTTCTCTGTAATATCTTATACCTTGGGTGATCTAGCTTTGAACCGTATCGGCGCTAAGCTCTGCAGTGTCTGGGTAGATTTTTGCCCCTTTTCTGCATCGCGGGTTGAATTTTGACTAGAATTCTTACTCGATATCGTTTTTTGCATGAATTTTGGAACTGGATTGGCTCGAAATTGCCTCGCCTCTTTTTCAGCTTTTAAAATCTAAATGCGTAACAGAGATATGTTAATCTTGATAAGCGAGAGAGCCTCTCCTTGAAATAATATTATATCTTAAAATTCGTGGATGCGACCCCTAATTATAAGCAATTCATAATACAATTTACACTCTGAGCTGATTTTTTTAATATGTAATGATACAAACCGTCTGTATACGACGTGTTTTGCGTTGTAGCATCTGTTTGTTACGCTCCTCGAAACTAAAGGCTGTAATTTTTGTAGCGTGTTTAGTCTCGGGCTGTAAAATAAGAGAATTGAATTGCTGCTTCATATTTTCTACGTATTTATATGCACAGAAACTCATGAATTATTCAAAAAAACCTTCATGTTCACCCTCCATGGCATAGGCTCTACACCATTGACACGAAACGGTGTGCTGGTGATGATTTCCTTAGGTTTAATTGCACAAGGCTGATCCTGCACCTGGAGGCTTTGTACGGCTCTGAAATAATGAAATATTATCTAATCTGCAGCAGTTTATTAGCTGAAGAAGTTTGCCTCTTATACTCTGATCTAAAATTTGAATGACGCTCTTGGACCTGAAATTAAAAAATTATTGGAGAATGTGTTTCCGAGCTCACTGTATCAAATCTTCCCCAAAATTGTTGCACTCTTCTCGGTTGTTATCATTATTGATCTCTGCGGATGAATCACTTTCATTCGGACTTGCACGATCCCTGGGAAAGAAAAGAAATATATGCATCGTGTAAGTTTCTGGCTCGCTGCAGGTACATACGTCATACTTACTGCGGTATTAAATCGTCTCCGAAATCTTTGGGCAGTTTTTGAAGCTTTTTGGAGTTTGGCTGCTCTGCTGAAGAGTCCGCTGACTTGCACTCTGCGTTTATAAATCAAGTGCAAGTATAAAATGATAAGACCATGATGATATTCAAAGCCAAAGAACTTGTGGGCAATCATGATCGTAGTAATCGTTCATGCATTATAGTTTTAGAATCTTAATTACCGAAATATGAATCCTTTGCCTCTGAATCATTACCGCCGTTGAAGTTAAAGTACTGCGGCGAATTGATACGATCAAAGGTGCTTTGTAGTACAGGAAGATTGGCGTGACTGCACATTGCGCCAGCTTCGATGGCCTGGGGGCAGCTTTATATGCTTTGTAAAAATGAATTCCACGTAGGTCTTCAATAGCCTCTTGATAATCTGTGCAATGGTAACGATGTAGGGAGATCAATTGGAATTGACTCTTTGCCTCCGAACAGCAGTAATTTAATAATATGATTTATCAAATGGACAATAAAATAACTGCGAGAATATTATAAAGCCAGATAATTATCAAAGCATCATCTGGGCATGGGAATAAGTTTGAAATCCAAGTGACACTGGTTACGCTTGTAACAGACCTGAACGATTTCGGAAGTGTATATTTTGATTCTGGTGAATAATGCCAGTTGGGGGTCAACACTTGGTCAAGCCAAAGCAGAGATGAAAACAAACACCTAGTATAGTCTTGCGATTAGGATTGGTCATGTATTTGTGAATGATATAACAATATAACAAAAATAGTGATAACAGTATTTATTTTTATAATAATTCAACATTCAATGTCACAATATATAATTACAAGGTAAGTAAAAAATTAAAGTGTTATCGATTTCGTTCATTGATCCAATCTAGTATATAGAAATAATTAAAACGTAGATATAGCTTGCGGGTCAACCGTAAGCAGAATTCAAAAATTCAAAAAAAAAGGTCGCAGCATTCGATAGTGACGAAAGTCGATCTCGTCTATTCTCTATCGGTAAGAAATATTGCTGTACCGAAAGAAAGAACAGGATCAAACAGCCGCCAGAGGCCAGTACCATTCGATAAGAATGAGATGGCAATAGTTTGAAGTTTGTCGCGTACTGTAGAAGTCAGTCAGTTATTCGATTCATTAATTCGTTCATGATATTGTGAGTATAGAAAATCGGGAAGTTAAAGAATCTCCAAATATGGCAAGTGACAAGAAGGGTGGAAAGTCGGCGATAAGAGGAGGAAAATCGAACGAAGAAATATTCGCCGGTTTCCAGACCCTGCGAAATGAGCAGAGAGTTATGGCGAATAAGTTGTCAGAAATGGAGATGGAGCTGAACGAGCACAAGTACGGCAACTGTTTAGCGACCATAACCTAACTTTCGGGAGAAAGGAAATTCCCGAAATTGTTTAACTACTGACTCGTTGTTTCTTTCAGAATCGTAATCGACACCTTAAAAAACGTCGATCCTTCTAGAAAATGCTATAGAATGATCGGCGGAATTCTCTGCGAACGTACAGTCCAGGAAATAACGCCAACGTTAATATCGAACAAAGAACAGGTTAGGTTCTATAACCTGAAACGCTCAACTCGTCAACTTATCTCAATATAATTTCATTAATTTACGAAAAATTCGTTGTAATTCGTTTCATTCCGCAGCTCACTAAAGTGATCGAAGCGTTGAACGAACAACTCGCTAAAAAGGGCCTCGAGATAAACGAGTACAAAGAGAAACATAACATCAGAATTCGCGGACAGGATGAATTGCAGCAACCGGAAGACGAGGAGGCCAAACAAGCGAAGAGAAATGCTATTGTAGTGAACCCAATCGAAGTCTGATGCTAATCATATCTCGCTTTAATTCCCCCCCTCTATCCTTCCCTTCGTCATTTTTCAAATACTAATAATAACAAGAATAAATGTGAGCGTATTTTAAAAGATTATTCGAGACGAGTAAATTAAAAACATAATAGAAAACTAAGTAACAAAATTTCGTTTAATTTATTTCTTTATTTCCCTCGACAGTCGGAAATTTTACCCCCGCGGAATGTTTTCAGTTTCCTTCATTGCCGACCGTTCAGATCCGCGAACTTTGAAATTCGAAATTTGAAACAACTAGTGATTAATTTATTACAATTTAAATAAATCTTTCACACAGGTTACAATCATCGAAGACTAGCTATACAGTCATCACCCTGAATTTTAGTTTTTTATAAAAAGCTCTTCGATCAATTCTCCGATATCAGCTAAATTATTATATGAGAAATACGGTAAGTTTATATCTAATACCTCGTATCATACTTAATTAATTATTGTGCCGATTTTACATTATATGTATACATCAATTTATCATATTTAGTCATTTCCTACGTCATGAATTGTTTCACATAGTCCTTAATGCTAGGCCACATTTCGTCCGTTGTACTACCGTGAAATTCTTTCAAGAATCCTTGCTCTTTGTAGTAATCAATTACGGGCTGGGTGTTCTTGGCATAATCGTTCAATCGCCGTTCCACCACTTCCCGCTTGTCGTCGGGCCGTTGCACCAACGGTTCGCCCGTCAAATCGTCTTTTCCCTAAAAATAATAACCCGAAGAAATGAATCTCAGTCTCACGTGTGAATGATTATTCGAATCTTTTGAAGTTGAGAAAAATTTACCGGTATTTTTGGAGTGTTAAAACCGATATTATACACTCGTCCGCTCGGCAAGTGGACCCAACGACTCTCTACCCTTTTTAGTATTACCGAATGAGGAACGACTAGATTAATCACTAAGTTAACAGGATATAGCTGCTGCAGTTGCTCCGCTTGTTTGACGGTTCGTGGAAAACCTGTGCCAAGTCTTCAGTTAGGAATTTCATTTTCGTTCCGAAGGGCAAGGCTGACGTATTTTAACACACGCGCATACGCCGCTATAAGTGTATTTATCTACCCCATACTCACCGTCTAGTAGCCAATTTCTTTCCCCCAAGTAGTCGATTTCCTTACCGATCAAACCGATCATAGTTTTGTCCGGTACGAGTTCTCCCTTATTCAAGTATTTTCCTACTTCTAAGCCCAAGTCTATAAAGGAATAATGAAAGAATGATGTAATCGGCGGAAATACACGATTTCGTATTACATTATTGATCGATCTCGCGCGTTCATCGGCAATTATAATTAAGGCTTCGCATTTACAAGCAATCGATTTCATCTTAGTATATAGATGAACAGCGCTCAATTTTTATCTCCGAATAAGATACGTCAAAGGTGATATCATACATTTACCTATACACACGGTGTACAGGTCTATATTTTTACGTAAGGTGAATACGTATAGACATATTGTGTGAGATTGAATGACGCAAGACTGTCGTAAAGTTAAACAACAAGCAACATTCGAGACAGTGATCATTATTTGGTCGAATGGTATATGTATTCCGATATGATTGCTGTTTCAAATGTGTGTCTATACGTACGTATACACCTTATCGTGAAATATAAACGAAAGATTCTTTCTCAGCTTACATAACGTGATAATGGAAATACGTGGAACTGTTCAAAAACGAGAAATAATCTTCCGTAATTCATTCATATATTCTCTTTTTATTCCAATAATTGAATACCAGTTTTCTTCAAAATATGCCGCCGCAGGATGTCCCCGCTCGATATATGAGTGACATCGAAGTTGTTAACGATGCGAAATGATACCGTGCCCTTCCCCGATGCGGGAGCGCCAAGTATAACGGCCCTGAAAGCAGCGCCAATCGCCCTACGGGCTGTCGTGGCTGATGTCATCCTCTCTCTCTCTCTCTGTTTCTCTCTCTCTCTCTGTTTCTCTCTCTCTCTCTTGTCTACGGCTCCAATATTATCGGCCTTGAATTACCACCGAAATAATACGCGAAATAACTATATAACGTTTTATATCGAGACTCGGCTCACTACTAAAGATCAACGATGCTGTTACGAGGCTCTGTCAAAGGTTCGCGCGTTACGTTATCATGAGTGTTTGTTACACGTAGAACAACAATAAGTGACCCTTGATCCATGATAATAGGAATGAGCAAACTGCGCGCTCGTACAAGCCCAGCGCACGATCTATGCGCGAAATGGAAACTCACGTGGTCAAATATGCACGTGGTTGATACGGCGGGTGGTTAAATAGCCAATAGTAGATACGCGGGATGAGATGAGGATTGAAAGAAGGGATTAGGCGCCGGTTTTAGGCTTTCTGATTGGCCGAAGATCTTCATTCTTCGTTATGCAGTCAACCGAGTTGCGTCAGACTTGGCACATTTCAGGTTATAACGATCGAGTGACTAAATTTAATCATTATAGAATACATATTGCCACTCGAAGTTGTATCAACCCAGTCCGGTAGGTAAGGCGCGGGATTCCAAGTTGCGATTCGAAATAATTCTCGCAGTTTCGTAACACCGCGGGTTGCTATTCTCGTGTCGATGTTCGGGGGATAGAGTATAGGATATAGAGTATAATACGTATTAGGTGGATAATAGTATAATAGTCAGGAAATAAAAAAAGGCTTCACGTATATAACTTGTACATATACCTATAATATATTTATTTCCTGAACGCATATATAACATTTGCCCAGAATTAATAGGCTACCAAATTATTTATCGCTAGTATCTTTTTTCTTTCTTTCTTTCTTATCATCGAACGGATTAGACATTATCAACATCGTTTAGGGACGCCATAAAAAATTCAAATTCAAATTTCAAATTTCGTTCCACCATGATTAATCGTGGCAACAAAATTCAGTCTTATTTCTTAATATTCTATTCAATTAAAATTGTATCTCATATAAACTTAGTAGTATTACGAATTATTAGAAAAAAAAAGGAACGAAAAAAAAAAAAAAACTTTTAAATAACTTCGCGTTCTTTCGGTAAGAAATTTTATAAAAAGGAACATTCACCCGAAAAAAGTGTCTCTCTTATTTCAATAACGTTTCCGGGTCTTATGGCCTCCCTGAAAAATGTGAATATTCATAACACGATCGTTACGACTTATAATCGAAATTAAAACTAGGCAGGGTTGTTTTCGAAATCTAGAAAATAAGGGAAAACCGGTTTATAACAACGACGGTTATTAGTAGTTAATTACTAAAAACTTTTAAGTAATTATAAAGGGGTGGGTTCAGGCTAGGGAGATTCAGAATAAATAATGAACACATATACACATAGCTGAGGCTAATTGGGATTCAAGAGTTTTTTGCTCTCCAAATTGCCTGGGCTAGAATTGATTGAATAAATAAATAATTTAAGTCCTCTTATTAAATTTAACGATGCAAATTAGATACTAAGTAACACGATCCACCAGCAAGGTTTGAACAGCTTCATTGTCAATCTTCTGTATGAGAAAAAATAAATAAAAAAAAAAAAAAACAGGAGGAGAGAGCCACGTTTATAATTCAAACGACACAGCAATAGATGTAAGATTGCATGTTCAAATTGATGTCGGATCGTGTAGACAGACTGTTAAGTGCTAATTAATAGTTAATAGTAAGTCTTGAGTCCTATGAATATCGCGGACTTAGTTATCTGCTCGCCGGACATTCCCTTAAGTACTTTTATTAAGTAAATATATATTTGTCATATATATAATATATATACGAATGATTTATCCCTTACAACTTTAACTCTCCTCTACCACTCGCAGAGCTCGAATTCTTCGCATTCATAGTGACTCTGGTCGTCTTCAATTTTATTCAGTTGTTCTTCGGTCTGTGGGATCGAGGCTAAGAGGCTCTTCCTATTTTCAATACCGCGCTGAACGTCCGACCCGCTTCCCTCGCTGAATAGAAACATGGGATACTCTACTTTCTGGTTGGGCGGTATCAAAAACTGAAATCAAACAGCCGTGAAAGCTATCGCCTCTCTCTTCACCAACTTTGCTATAAAAATCACACTCACAGGCTCGACTATCTTGACAAAACTATCAAAAGCCGCTTTACTGCGAAGGTAAAATCCCACGCAACAGCTCGGGTCCATTTTGGAAAGCAGTATCTTCCGCGGCGATGTACAGTGGAAACTGTCCAACGAGAAATTCTTCTTCCATACATCGACGCTCTCCTGGCAATAGTGCGGATCTAAGTGAATCAATTTGTCCTCTTGGAATCCGATGAAGTAAAGCGCATGACGGGGCCGTCCACCGATCACACCTATGCAATCTTCAAGACTAAGAAGAGCCGTGAGACAAGGGGCGTATCCAAGGTTCAGTTTATCCACGCCAAGTCTCAAAGGAACTAGCAATACCAACGACCTCCAGCCCCCGTCTGGCTTCAGGCATGCCTTAGTAACGTCGTCCATATAAACTGCGGGATATAAAGCGGTTTCAAAAAATTCTAATTCCCCTGTAAATTGTCTTCTCCCTTTACATACCCGCACAATCTTGCGCTACGTATACAGCCAGCTGGTGGAATTCCTCGTGGCAATAGGCTGCCCGTTCTACAGCCTGTTTTAACAAGTGAGCCACCGACGACGGTCCATACCAATCTCCCGGCTTTTTACCCGCCGCTGTACCCAGTGATACCAAAGCGTGGATTGAGAGGGGAGATAGTGGCGCTGGCTGATCACCAAACCATTTAATTATCATTCGGTGGGAAGAATCTTCGTGGAATTGTTGGACAGAGTCTATAGACTCGCCGGGGCGCCATCTCCATTCTATGAGCAGGATATCTTGTCTGTTAATAAAATATCCTCCACTTTTCATACGTCGGTGTTTGTGGAGTCGGATACTATACCTCTTCCAAGAAAATGACAGACTAGAGCCTGGGCAAGCATCATTTGTCCACTTCTGAGCATGCATCCCCACCCGCAGTCTGTGGTGAAATTAGAACCATTCAAGATTGGGAATTCCCTACGGTAAGTGAGCCATAGACGAGACATAAAATCCCTTCGAAAACCGTCCATCCCCTGTTCTAAGATACTCGCGTCTCCTGCTAGCGAAACATTGCTCCCTGTTTCCATGTCCAAACCCACAGCTTCGACCGCTCTTTCCGGAGACTCTTCGAGCCGTTTGTGGTAACATGATCCGAGCAGCCAGACGGGTGACTCTTTTGAGAAGTTTGTCTTTATCTTGACTGTCCAGCCTTGAAAAGGATTTAATCTTATCATTGGGAGAGTTTTAAGCCTAGGAGAAATCTTGGGACCTAATGAAACGGGACTAAAAATTCTAGACTACTTTTAAGCCTCTAGGTTTCTTGAATTTCAATCTATGTTGGGATTACCATATTTCATATAATTCCACATGGATATAAGTTTGGTTTTAACTTTGCTGTCGACTTCGCTGGCATTGGCAGACTCCTCGATGGATATAGGTGACATTTTTTGTACCGGAACGGCGTGAGTCGGTGTCACCAGTCCAGCGAACCATCCGGTACCGCCGCTAAAAGCACCTAAACAAATTCCCCATTCCTTTGTGTCATTCTTGTTTTACTCCAACCTTACAGATACATAATTGCGATTAAACAAAACCAAGTAAACAGATTTGCTACAGTAATGAATTTCGCTAAGCTATTTGACAGCTATGAGCAAATATTGACAATATTGCGTGCAAATGACGAGATGAAATAAGAGTGTAAAGACCCTAGTCTTTTGTTATGAAATTCAATTCCTCTAGTGTTTTAGTATCGCATCGTTCGTTTGTTTTTTATTTATTCCAATATAAACAAGGTAGTCTTTTGTTTTCTACAGTATAATATACATAGAACGCGTGGGCGTACGTGTCTCAAGAATTTTGTTAATCGTGATGGGTCCTTGGACTATACGTGTGATGTATGAGGGTGGATTAATGTCTGTTTTTTTTTTCCTTCTTTTTTATCTTACCTAACCTCTCGCGGGAGGATTGCAGCTGCCCGTTCATAACAACAGATTAGGAATGCGATATGGAGAATTATTTATTTATTTATTTATTTATTTATTTATTTAATCTACTACGCGGTGAACTACATCTTTGACCGTTTCTCACGACAGTCGAAAGGTGTAATTATTATTACGAATATTAGCGACCGTTCAGCAACACCATTATCACTACTTCCGAATACAGCCTTTTCAACCTTGGCTGTCGAAATCGAAATCCCGACCCGCTAAAGACGCCATGTTCTTTCGGAGCGTCGCTTCGGTCGGGAAATATCTACTGCTTTGACTCCGCTGCACTGACAATAAGCCAATGTTCTCTTCTCAGTCCAACAATATGAGATAGAAGAGAATGAAAACGTACTCGCTATCAGTGCAGACAGAGTACAGACCAATCGGAATCCTTAAGTTTATATTATCTTTGTTTGTTATCGGCGGAGTCGCACCTGTAATTGTCAATAAAGAAGTTTTCCCCGTCGCGTTCTTTCTTCCTTTATGATCGTATCCTCGATTTCTATGGATACGTATATATATCGTGTGTATTTCTTGGAAAGGTTGCATAGGGAATAAAAGCCGTAGAAACCATCTCAGCGACCTTTTTCCCCCTTTGTCCTGCGCATTGTCAGCCGACTAGAAAGACGAGATAGATCTTTGTGCGAACTGAATTACCGGTCGAGCTCCGTTCTCTATGAAACCTTTCCAGGAAAACATATACTATACGTAGGAATGTAGTGTATAGGTGTGTTTTATTTGGGAATAAAAGACGAAATTCGTCAGGCTGTATAAAAATGTCTGTCCGATGAGACAGCGATTTAGTTTTTGCCTCAAAACCGAGGGCGAAGCAAAACTCGATTCATGATATTCGCGCTAGTTTCTAGTCCTGATTATATCTGCTGTTCAAATTTTCGAAACCTATTATTGAAACATAAACTCCTGTAAAATAGTTAGATTTACGAATATAAATCGACTTTCTAGATCTGGCTCAATGATTTATTTCAATAAAAGGTATTTCCATTCCGTACATAGCTATTCCCTGAGCCTTGTACGTATAAATTGTATCTCGAAGCGCGCTGCAGCCTCGAACTCTGAGATAGCGTCTGAAAAGGCGTTCAACGTTTAGCGCTTTATAAGTCGATGTCTAGAGCCTTCGACTCCCTTTCCCACTGTCCCTCTTCCTCCTTCTATCTTGGTCAAAGAGGCATGCCTATAATACAACTGGTAATCCTGAACAGGCCCATGATCTTCGCCTGTACATCCTTTTCCATCGTGTAATCTATATGCATATACAGCTATATGTAGCCCACACACAATACGAATGCCTTAATGTATGCGTGTGCATACATGTATACATAAATTTCCGTAGAAGACGTTGCGGCACCTACCACCTACGTATAAATAAGGAGAGTGTGGAGCCCCGCTGATTCGCCTACTCCTTAATTCAGCCGGCCCGACCGTTTTACCTGTTTATATTAGTAGTGGTAAATCGACGAGTAAGCCCCTTTCCTCTCTCTCTTTCTTTCGGTGTATGTGGAAATTTGAATTGTACGGCTAAGATCCGTGATAAATAATAAGCACTCTTTAAATGAATACGGGATGAGTTGAGTAACGTAAGTTGCTAAAAGTGATATCATTTAATACGTATATACCTACGATAGTTAAAATTACATATAAGAGAGGTGGACAGGGTTGCAAGCTAGTGTTAGTGTCTCTCCCGCGCATGACAGAAGAATATAATACAACTAGCGCCTTGTTACAATACGACTGTAGCGGCATTATGAGATACTAAAACTGGTGCGAGAGAGGAGAGTAGAGTAGAGTATTCCAGTATAGTAGGCAGTTACGGGGTATAGAGGCGTCATAATGGTAGTGCGAGTGCGTGGGTCGGGGTGTAGTGTTTACGAGGAATGTTTGTTGTGAATCAATAAACGGTTCAGTTATTTATTCCAAAAATCGTATATATATATGTATATATATATAAATAGATATAAAGAGAAGCAAGAGTCCCAAGAACGCTATTATTATGTTGTTTTATTTATCACCGAGATTTATAAATAACTCTGATAAAATAGCTATATGGGTAGGATTAATAATAATAATGATAACACGATCATCAGGCTACAACAATCTTGCTCTTCGTTCGGTTAACAAGTAGTAGATTCCCCCTTGTAAATCGCACACGAATACATATACATACAACACAAAAATAAAACACCCGATAGATTTATAATGTCAGAATCAAATGAGGTGATATTTGCGCGATGGTACAGAAGAAGAACTAAACACAATTTCGTCATCGTCGTCGCTCAAATTATTCTACTGTTTACAATCACCTCCGATGTTAACGCCAAACCATTCGCCGATACTCTTAATACATTCAACAATGGGGATGAACCTATGTGTCCCGTCGAATGCTCATGCCTTGGTAACGTCGTCGACTGTAGCGGACTACAGCTCGTCGCTGCACCCAGCGGACTACCTCCTTGGGCCGAAATCTTGTGAGTATTATAGATTGGCAAAGATTAATCATATGGTTCTTTCTAGGACACTGTACAAGCTTTTTCTATCCATCATCAGCTTATGATTCTGAGATAAATTTAATGCTGGATCAAATTGGATCTGATAAGGATCATTCGAGATGTTTAAAAATTTGTTAATTTTATTGAAATTATTGCCATACGACTGGTTCTTGCAATTATATGCATTAATGGAAAGAGAGATGTAATGATTGAAAGGTTTCAGGAAATTTAAAGCATAACGACTTGGAAAACAGAGAGGATACATCGACTCTAGTTTTCAATGATTTTTAATCGTAATTAACTACAAAGAATTCATTCTTCTTCTCTCGAGTTATCCCTTTCGCTTCATTTTGATCCTGAAATAGTTTGAAAAGATCCAAAATGATGTGCAATTAGTTGAAAACGACTCTAAATAGTCTGAGAATGACCAGAAGTTATCAAAAATCTATAATGATTGAATTTGCTTGAAATGAGTGAAAAGGTCCTTGAAAATGTTGAGAAGTTGATGCTTGATTGTCATCTCAGACAAGAGTCGTATTCAATAATCTTTTGGTTTTAACTCAGAGTAGTTCATCCTGCATGCATCTAATAAGAAGCAGTGGGTAGAAATTGAACTATGTATCAGACCGAAAGTGGTTGTTATTATATTACATTATATTACTGCAGATGGAACGGGGGGTGGGTCGTTCTCAGTAAGTGGTTAGATTGATTGAATGCTCCTGTGGTGGTTGGGTGACGGAGGAGGGTCGGCAGCCTTGCATTAGACGCATGCTTTAATCTCTGTAGTTTTCTAAAGAAATTAATTGCTGGTATAAGGAATAGGAGATTTTTATCGTAGGAAGAAACTGAACAGTTTTTTAAGTCCATTCCAAGCCCCCATTTGTCTTTATCTATACTTCAACCTGTCCTTCTGATAGAGCTACTTGGAGATTACAAAGATCTGATCACACGCTATCTCCGCAGTAATATGCCTCTAGTAACGCAACAAACAGGTCAATCAAACTGACGTTTGACGATATTTTCAAAGTAAACTTGTCACTTATCAGATATACTGGGTTTTGTACACGACCCACACATGAATGTAGATTTATTATTTTTTTATTCCATTAAACAATGAAAATAACTAGTAGAAGAAAAAATACTCGCTGCAAGTTGACCCCGAATATTGAACAGAAACAACAATTGTATCCGGTTATCTGGAGAGAATATCAAATGTTTGAAATATTCAACACAGTGTATTGTGTTATCAGAAAAAGGCGGGAAGCCCACCCAGGCGCTGGCTGATAAAACCTTGCCGAAATCATTAGCTAGTTTATTGAGAGCAGTAAAGTTATTAATTATATTATTCCAGTAGATATTTCAGTCACTTTCTTCTTCTTTCTTATTCTTACTCTAAAATTCTCATATTAATTAATAATTCAATAAATAAAGAAGAGTCTTGTTTACTTTCAGAGAGATAAAAGATAATAATATTGCTAAACTGGAAACCGATGCCCTAACTCACCTCACCAAGCTCAGGCAATTGTGAGCCTCTCAATTTGTTCAAAATTATTACTCAATATTTCAGATCAACTTATTTCTACAAATATTATTACCATTTCAGAGATGTGAGCGCCAATAGATTGGGGGATAACGTCAGCATTGCTTTGGCTCGATTGACGCAGTTGAGAAGTTTGAAAATCAATGAAAATCAGTTAACTACCTTGCCTAATCTCACCACACTTACGAATCTGACTCAACTTTCAATGTAAGCCAATGAATAAGGTGAAAATTGGATTGAAACGATTTTTTATGTGGCTAGAATGTCTCATTCCATTCTCTGTATCAGGTCGCGCAATCTGGTTGAGTCTATAGATGGAAATGCCTTGCTAAATCTTCCTAGACTCCAGTCCTTAGACCTCAGTGGAAACCGGGTGCCTGTACTTCAGAAAGGCTCTTTTCTGGCACCGAATTATCTCACATACTTGTAAGCATTTCTTTCTTTATCAGGTTCGGTTCAGTTTTCGAACAACGGAGTATATAACAGGGGCTGGTTTACTCTTTCAGAAATTTAAATATGAACAAAATTCGAGTGATAGAAAATGGGAGTCTGGACAATCTCACCTCTCTGAGGGAACTGAGATTGAACAAAAATCGGCTGTCCAATATAAAAGACCTTTTCACAAACCTCGAGGAGCTGAGGATCTTGTGAGTATTTATTGGGAATTGTTCACGGTGGAGAAAGACAAGTTCTACATTCTAATACTCGCGTCTATTTCAGGGAATTGAACAGAAACGAACTGCAACAAATCCAGGGATTGAGTTTGAAGAATTCCAAGAATCTTGAACAGTTGAGACTGAAAAGAAACAAGATCAGAACTCTCGACGACGGGGCTTTCTGGCCGTTGAAAAATCTCACCCTTCTACAACTGGACTGGAACGTTTTATCCGTTGTTAAAAGGGGCGGGTTATTTGGACTCGAGAGCCTACAGAGGCTAACCATTTCACACAACAAAATTTCTACCATAGAATCTCAGGCTTGGGATATATGCAGGGAAATAACAGAGCTGTTAGTATCAGTTCATCGCTAAACCAGGGGACAGAATCCAGCTTATGTTAAACGGACTGTTATTATTTCAGTGACTTGTCGCACAACGAGCTGACCTCCATTGAAAGAGGGAGTTTCGAATTCCTCGGAAAACTAGAACAGCTCAAATTGGACCATAACAAAATCACGTTCATATGGGACGGCGCTTTTAACAACACGCCAAATCTCAGAATACTGTAATTATTTTAAATAGTTAATTCGATTAGATTAAGCAAATTCCTCAATTCTTCTGAACTTTTAGAGAGCTGAATGAGAACCGGATATCGTACCTGGTGGAGGACATAAGCGGGGCGTTTACGCCGCTGATAAATTTAGAGAAATTGGGACTGGCCGGAAACCGCATAAAATCTATAAACAAAAACGCTTTTGTCGGTTTATCGAGACTCACAGAGTTGGATCTGACCGGCAACAACATTACCGGCATACAGGACAACGCTTTGATCTCTATGCCGAAATTGTACAAACTAAAAATGAACTCAGGTCAGTTACTCAATTTTTAAATTACTAAAAATTTATTCTTCTTGGTTACATTTATTGATTTTTTATTTTCATTCCATTTTCAATTTGTTTTTGATTATCTTGTTAGTTTGGTGTTACTAGAGTAAACCTAGTAGTCAATCGATATTCGAACTCCTCTAAACTTTCTTAAAAATTATTCTAGGCGCCCTACTCTGCGACTGCGCTCTTCAATGGCTCAGCGTTTGGCTCAGAGGCCATAAATACAGCGAGGCAAGAGTCCGCTGTGGATATCCCAGCTGGCTGGAAGGAACTCCTTTGACCAATCTTCATCACGCCAATTTTACGTGCAGTGAGTTCAGGATGCCTTTTTTTTAGAATTTCACATTAGGATAGATTTGTAAAAATACAGGTTGTCTCAGAGGTTGCCAATTCCCAGTGAAATGTATTTTCGTTTTGTTTTTTTTTCTGATAAAACAATAAAACAATATTTTCATTAAATCGACATTTTTCCTCCGTTTTACAGACGAGTATCCAAAACCGAGAATAATCGGCGAACCGTCGAGTAAAATGAGCATAAGAGGAGACAATGTGACGCTTTTATGCCGCGCTACCAGCACGGCTAATTCCCCGCTCCGTTTTACATGGAAACACGACAACTTGGAGCTGAAGAACTTCGAGACACAAGTGGACAAGGATTCTCACGAACGAGGGGTCACGGAGGCTCTGTCGAGCCTGCATCTCATAAACGTCACTCACTCAGAGGCAGGGAGATACCAATGCATGGTCAGCAACACTTACGGCACAACTTACTCGGCTAAAGCGAAGATCAGCGTTCTCAGTAAGTTTTCTCGCTCCTCGGACGAAATGAGCGAGAATAAATAATCTTCATCTTTTTACAATCCACAGTTTATCCATCTTTCACAAAAATACCTCACGACTTACGCGTGAACGCCGGTAGCACCGCGCGGCTGGAATGCGCCGCGGAGGGACAACCTACGCCGCAAATTGCCTGGCAGAAAGATGGAGGCAACGATTTTCCGGCCGCAAGAGAAAGGAGGATGCACATGATGCCTACCGACGATGTATTTTTCATCGTTAACTTCAAAGCCGCCGATACGGGCGTTTATTCTTGTACGGCGCAAAATTTGGCCGGTGTTATCGTCGCCAACGCCAGTCTAACGATTGTCGGTGAGTTTCCGAGACTTGTAAAATTTTCCGGTCCGAAACTGAGAAGCTAAAAGAAGATTTTTCCCTCCTCCTTCCGCAGAAACTCCCTCTTTTGTCAAGCCGATGGAAAACAAGGAAATAATTGCCGGTGGATCTATAGTCTTGGAATGTATGGCGAGCGGATCACCTCGGCCTAAATTATCGTGGAGTAAAAATGGGAGTCCTCTTCAGACGACGGAGAGACACTTTTTCACAGCCGAAGATCAGCTGCTTATTATAGTCGATACAATTCCTGGCGATGCCGGTAGCTATGAATGCGAAATGAGTAACAGTTTTGGAAGAGCGACAGGCGCTTCACTCCTGACTATTAAACCGGGTAGGAATTTCGGCTGTTTGATGAAAGTTGATTTGAAAACGATTTTTACTCGACTATAAAACGCATCGTAATTATTCCCCGTTCTCATGATCTTGGAAATTTTCAGCACCTAGTTCGATGGTAAACGAAGACGACATGCTGGGCATCATTATAATAACAGTTGTATGCTGCGCAGTTGGTACTTCGGTTGTTTGGGTCGTTATAATATACCAAACCCGTCGACGTCTCAGTATTAATCAAGCTCCTGCGGGTCAGAGCCAAGTGGCTTCTCCGCCAGTTTGTAGCGACGGTCAAACCCATCTTTATCTAGACACTAGTTCTCAGCATAGTAAAGACAGCGGTACTGGAGATAGCACAAACCCGAGCAGTGATCAATTGCAGTTGTGCCTTCCAGGTGAGTGTCTTCCGCTTCTGAGAATTCTTTGAGAAGAATAGCTGTGGATAAATTTGGATAAAGATGAAAGTTTCATGTCTTTGAGGGGAGCGAATGAAAGCAATTGGCTTTTACTAATCAGATTATTTTCTTAGAAGAGATCGTGACTTGTTCAACGAACAATGAGGAAACTGGTAATGACGTTTGTGGATCAGATCCACTTTTGGGATACACTAATCACGAACGGCTAGAAGATACTTCTGAATCTGTAACGCACGACGCTACTTCATTGGACGTAGAGACGTACGATTGCGAATGAAATATATGATACACAGACTATACAATATAATCGCGTAGTTAAATTGATAAGATTATACAAATATCGATAGGCAGTATGATAAATATGCCCTGCAGTTTGTTATGGATGAGGTATAAGTTGAATAACAAGAAAATGAAGAAAAAAAAGAAGACTTCTATTCGATAGTTGGTCAGAATTCGTTCGAAACAGGATTATTAATATTGTTTTTAATTTTGAAACCGCGATAATGAATTTCTTTTCAATTAATTAATAAAATGTTTGGTTTTTTTTTCTGTTTTGTTATTTCGTATTATTATTTTTTTTTCTCTCTCGATTTCTTGTAAATTTTTGGTGATTATTTCTATGTGTATATGTATATGTGTGAGTTTTTATTATCAGAGAATATGCAATCCGGTTATGATTGACCAAGCATGAGGGGAAGGACAAAAAGATTTGATTAATGAATTATTTAATTAATTGAAAGAAATTAATTGACGCGTTTGAATCTCGGAATTGAAATGATAAGGAGATAGCAGCTAGTGAAGAAAGATAAGGAAAGAAAGAAAAAATGAAAAAAAGAGACAAAGAATTATATTATAGTATTTTTGCAAACTGCGAATAATAATATTAATGAATTTTAATAAACAGTGTTTGCAGCTATAGTTTCTAGTGAGCGATTCTAAAGATATGAATTAAATGAATAAGAAGAGAACGTAGGTATATTATAGATAGGGGCGATATATATATATAGAAAGAAAGAGAAGTAAAAGTATTGTCGAACGCTTAATATTAAGATAGATAATATTTCTAGTAAGTTTATAAAGAAATAAATACGGCGAGAGATTCAATCCTTTGAATGACAATGAAAGTAAATAGTACGTACATTGATAAGGTATTAAACGGACGCGTTATATACCTACATATATATATATAAATATTATGTTGTTTAATATTTTGATGAATATAAATTTGGAATATAATATAATAACAATAATTTCGCGTGTCTTATCTTGAATAATTGAGAAACATAATAATTGTAAATAGTAAAATAGCTGTTGGTTCACGGACGGACGATATATTGATTGTGTATAATTAACTGTGTATTTAACGTACAATAAATTGCGGGTCTGCGGGTTCTAATCTTAATTAATTAATATCTAATAAAAGGAGAAAAGAAATATTCATTCAATTTTTCATATTGAATTAATATTCTCAATAATAGGATGTTAATATTTTTATAAAATCTTTGCGAGCTTAAAAAAGTAAAAAAAAAAAAAAAAATATGAAAGTAAAAAGCCGTGGAAAGAAAGTGAAAATAGTAAGGGGCTTGTTAGAAATTGAAAAATTCTTTTTAAAAATTAATTCAAATTTCATTTGGAACGTTAGATTATTCGAAAATTTATCCCCTCCCCCCCCCCCCCTACCCGTAGATACCGTAATTGGTTAATATATAGGATAAATAAATGAAAAAAGAATTCATTAATGGCTAGATTAATAGGATACTATAGTTATCCAAACCACAAGAGCCATAAAGAAACGAGCAGCCTTTTGTGATAGATATTTATTTTAGAATATACTTATTTCATTTAGTTATTATTATTATTATTATTATTATTATTATTATTTATGTTATAATACATAATTATAATATTATAAAAATAAACAATTTATCGACAAATTTTATTAGACGATATACCAGCTACCTCTTGAGCGCACAATGAGTATCGCATTGCGCAAGAAAAAGAAAAAGAAAAGAAAAGAAAAAAAGAAAACCTATATTTCATGGTATTTGTCTTCCTGAATATGAATATTATTCGTTTTCACCCCTCGTGCCCCGAAGTTTTTTTTTTTTTTTCTTTTTGTTTGTTTGTTTGTTAGTTTTACCCTGTTTATACAAATGAAAAGTAATTTACACAAAATATCTTCTGTGTATTCTAATACTATACCTATATATATATATATATATTGTTGAAAATTTATTTTACTTCAAATGTATCTTCAAATCATCAATTAATTGCTCATTTATAATCTTGTCTTTATTCTTTCTTTAAATATACGTAATAATACCCTATGTAAATGATAGAAAATATACATAATATAAACGTGGTAGACGACGTACGTACGTATAATATAACATATACGTCACTCGAAAAGAGTTTTCCTTAGTATTTTTTATTATACATATATGTATATTATTATAATAAGTTTTTAGAAATAACACATATTTCTTTGTTGACTAATTTACTATTTTTATTATTATTATTATTATTATTATTATTATTATTATTATTATTCAGTTGGTTTATTTCATGATTGTTTAATTATGGATATTATTATTATTATTATTATTATTATTATACATATATACCTTATTAGGTATATACGTAGTATCTGTAGTGTACAATTTTGGTAAATTATCTACCTAATACCTATACCTATATATGGACACGAGTTTTTACTAGTTTTTAAATAATACGCTCTTTAAAAAGAAATTCATGAATTTTTACGAACAGTTTTACTTTAATTATTTTATAAATTTAATAGTCGATGCGTGCAATTATTGCAATCATTTCTTTATATTGTATACATGTATGTACACTAATTGAGAGATACATTTGTCATTAATTCCCGTCTCTAAATTATCAATAATTAACGCAGGATATATCCCTATACCTATGTAGGTATATCGATGATTTATTTGAATCGCAAAATCTCTCAACTAGAGATACATACACATACAGAAATATAAAGAAAGAGAGGAGAGGAAAAATTGAGAATGGTTTTTTTTTTTTTTTAATAATATTACATGT
Organism: Rhogogaster chlorosoma; assembly: GCA_944452935.1. NCBI lineage: Eukaryota > Metazoa > Arthropoda > Insecta > Hymenoptera > Tenthredinidae > Rhogogaster > Rhogogaster chlorosoma. The sequence continues at coordinate 1,078,726 of OX101801.1, read as the reverse complement.
ATAATTCTTATTTTTATGTACGTTAAGGTATTTTTTTTTTTTTTTTTCTTCAACAGTTATCGTTGTTTTTATACAGGCATTCGCAGTTTTCTCTAAAAATGCCTCAAGTTTGATTTTTCATGTTATGTAATGTTTAATGAGTATAACTATGATACAATAGTTAGCAGAGAGTTGACCTTTGAACCGGGGCTTTTTATCTGGTTTTCTATATTACTTTTTCTTTCGTTTTGTTTTTCTTTTCTGTTTTTTTTTTTTTTTCTTTTTTCTCGATTATGTAAATGTAAGTATTAATTGCACCCTGACTGAACAGGTGCTCGGTATGATTAGCTATTTAATTAATTCGTGAGTGAATCACAGTATAATTGATACGCTGCATGTGATACACCAAATACGGCATCTGTTTGATTCAGTATTTTCCTTGTTATTATATATATCAAATATTATGTACAAATATAACAGTAATCCTAAGATTAAAAAACAAAAACAAAAACAAAAAAAAAAAAAAAACTACAAGTTATTTATTCACTACCCCGAAGGCATTAAAGAATAAAAAAATAAATTGATGGATGAATATAACATAGGCTTATCTATTGTTTTATAATCGTTGAAAATTTTAAGCTGATATTCGAGTAATTGAACAACAATTTTTAAAGATCAGTTCCGCAATGCTGTAATGTTTCAAAGACAGCTGTTAGGTGTTTGTAGATTATTCATTTACCAAGTGAGAATAGATCGGAAATAAATTTGATTCATATTAATTCCCGTATTAGAAATTGCGGCAAAGATACCTACTTGGAAATATATATGTACGTAGACTAGCGCCAGTTTTTGTAGTCTTTTTTTCATCGCTCCGATTTTCGTTTCTTATACTGTACTACTCATACAACCTGTACCAGCAACAAAGCAGTTACCAACGTCTATTCTTCTTGAGTCTTATTTTGATAAACACTTTTGTAATGGCTGGGTCCTCTGCCTCGAAAGTGTCCACGATGGTTTACATATTGATTGTTTTTGCGATAGGTTCCTCGTCCACCTCGATATGTGTGTGGTAGTCTGTATAGATTCTCGTGTATTTTCAGTAAACTCTCTTATTGTTGATGTCCACCTTTGCCACATTCAAAACACTTTTTGTCATCCGACTTCGACTGTTGTGTAGCAGCAAATACGTTGGATTTAGTTAGATTTTGATGAATTTTGAAACCCGATGATGAATTTTCTTCTTCTAGCGCTTCCATTTTTATCTTACTTTTCAGGTATTCCAGCGTTCTTTGTTTTTCTGGTACAATATATCAACTGTATCTCCAATATGACTGTACGATTTGGGTATAATGCTTTTAACATATAGTTAATCACATATTTAAATTTTGAACAATATTTGAAAAAAAAAACTGGTGGTTTTATGCATTATTAAGAACGTTAATCATTTTGCTGATGCATACGTTTTTTTTATAAAGAATATTCCAAAAAAAATTTTATACATGTCCAGCTTGTAAAGAAATCAAACTCTAAAATTAGATAAATTTCTAAAAAAAATTATTTCTTTGAACTCTCAAAAACATTAACTAAACATAAAACATATTTATTCTAGAGCAAAAGATTTTATGTGAAACTTAATGAATCTCATAAAGCCCGTAGTTGTTTGGATACATTTTATAGGCTTAGAGTTTTGACAAGTAAACTCCATCAAAAATTTCCTTCCTAAATCTTATAAAACTTTTATCAGAAAACAGTCAGCATTTGTCCTCGGAATTCCTGATTCAATCTTTTAAAATTTTGAAAAAAGAATGCTTCGAGTTTTCTTATAGAAAATGATAACTATGTTTCAGTATTCTATGAGATATAACACCACACGGAAATTCTCATTCAAACTTATAAATTCGACTGATTTAGAAAAAAAATTGTATCACTGAGATTCTATGAGTATTATATTGCACCAAATTTCTAGATGAATCTCATTGAAAATACATTTGGAATAAACCTATCCCTTGCGACTTTCCAATCATTCTGGAGAGGCTCTGAAATTATTCGGAAACCAATCTGTTCTCTTGCTGGGTCCAGAACATTTCCAGAGTGGTGTTGTGCCCTTTTGCCAGAATGTTGCCAGAGCTAAGCCAGAGTGTTTCTAGAGTGTTTCCAGAGTGTTTCCAGAGTGCCTTCCTTGAATCCAAAATATTCTCGCAGGTCGTCCCAAACTGTTTCCCGAGTAAAACTAGAGTGAATTCAAAGTAAATTCAGAATGAATTCAAAGTAAATTCAGAGTGACTTCAAAGTAAATTCAGAATGAATTCAAAGGTTATTAAAGTATTATTCAATAATTTTGCATTCCAGAATTTCTGAAATAATATTTTTTGCAATGGAAAAAGTAATATTTTTTAAAAGGAAAAAAAAAAAAAAAATGACACGGATCGTATTTGAACCCAGGCCTCCCGCGCGCCAGTCGTAAGCCTAGCCAATTACGCTACGCTCGCTGACTTGTAAATAAGCAAACGTTACAAGCTTATGAATGGAATGTAAAATACTTTGTTATCTTCTGTATTATAGAGGAAAATACATGTTAAATATTTATAGTTTTGAAAATACTGTGTACTTACCAAAACTTCAACCAGTATTCATTTGACTGTTGAAAAAATTATGTAACAACTGAGGGCTCAGTATGCATTTGCATTGGATACACACTAAACGTAACGTAAATCCGTTCTGATCTCGATTAAAAAACTTTTTGGATTCACTTTGAAATCTGTCTGGTTTTACTCGGGGAACACTTTGGATTCACTTTAAAAACAACTTTGAACCCATTCTGAAAACATTGTCGTGTCATTTTGAAAACACTCTGATTTCATTCTGGACCCACTTTGGGTTCATTCTGGTTTCACTGTGGTTTACTCTGGTTCCATTCTGGAACCACTTTGGTTCCACTTTGGCAAAAGGGCACAAACCCACTCTGGAAACACACTGGGCTCAGTATGTTTTCACTCTGGCGCTGTTTCCAGAGTGTTTCCAGAGTGGGTTGAAGGTCGCAAGGGATGTAAACTTATAAAAGCAAAAACTCTTACTCAATCTCATAAATCTCCAACAGTATAAACTTATAAAATCTCACAACTCATTAAATCTTAATCATTCTCATAGAAATAATGTTAGGAATTTCTGATACAAAAGTGATCTTGGTCTCAACTGATAAATTCTTTAAAAAATCTGTATCAAAAAATTTTTTCGTTCTTATAAATAGTTTTTTAACTTATAAATTCTCATATAAAATTATCGATATTTTATAAGAATTCATCAGACCTTTTCCACAAGGCTGCTCATGTCACCAATTAATATATACTGCAATTATGTATATATGCGGATCTGAATATATATTCGTATATACGTTCGTGTATATAATTATATCTAACCGGATCTGACTGAAATTTATTGAAATACATTTTTTGAAAAAAATTTTTTTTTTAAATTTCAAAAAGTATGAAATTATGTTTAAAATTACTAAAAACATTTAGAAATAAAAAGTTCGTCAAAATTTCTTTAGGGTATTCCGAGTTGCGTCGCTATCGTGTAATAATTGCACTATTATATATTTGAAAAAATGTGATTTTGTATTGAAATTTAGCAGAGTAAATAAATTGAAAGTATAAAAATAGATTATATGAAATTAACGTGTAGATTATATTCATATCTTAAACCAATCTACAAATACGTTATGTACTTCCGAATATCTATGATATCTAGCTGAAGCACAGCAGACGGGAAATTCAAGGCGCATTAGGATTACTGAAGTTAAGCAATATTGAGCATGGCCAAGACTTGGATGGGTGACCATCCGCCGTGTGGTTACGAAATTATCTGTGATTTTTTTTCGAAATTCAATTGGTTATGTATAAATAGATATGATCAGATATGATCAGATTAGACCAATTTTTAGGTCTGATTATATATAAAATCATACATGATCATATATAATTAGATAAAAAAAAATTTCATCGGGATGAAAAAAGTGTTATGGGCTCCCGGTCTAGGATTCACGTCGCGAAGCGAATAATCGGCTAACGAGTCGGTCGTGCGAAATGACGAATTACGAAGACCAATCAGGGAACAAGTGACATCTCATAGGGTCCCCACCCCCCTAGGCAACGGTCAGGAAGGAGATACCCGAAAATTAGGGAGAACTAAGAAGCTCTTCAGTCTTCACTATACGTCCAGCACTCGTGCGATAAAGACAGAACATTTTTTTGAAACTTACGAAGATGAATTCGAGGACCCCATCAATGGAGGTAAGGTCTCTATTATCTATTACTTGTGAGGCCACGGGAATCCCGCTGAATTTCTATCTTTTATCGTATATTTTTGTGTATAGCGTGTAGCCCACGGGCCACGTGATAAGTAAATTTAGTTGGGAAAGAAATTCAGCGAAAGAATTTCGCGACTGATCGAGATTATCTTGAGTACTTGTGCTTTCAGTCTGTTCTTCCGATTTTCTTTGCTCATTGCCGTCTTATTTCGATTGCTGACGATCATTATTTTTTAGCTTGTTTATTGCCCATATTACGCATGTAATTTATGATTATTTCTTTCATTTCTTTGCCACCTGTGATTTTCTGTAACTTTTCCCTGTATTATATTGTATGGAGTATCGCTAGAATTAATTTCCAACCCCCGAGAGTTGGCTAAACGTAATTTTCGTAAGTTAATAGTAGTTCAATTCAGTCATTCAGCATTTCTTTGATCCATTTCGCGTATCGACGATTTTCAGCTCGATACCTTCTGTATCGAGTCATTAGTATATTTCTCTACCTGCGAACCTACGGGCTATTTATTAGTTATCTTTGCGAACCTTTTGTCAATTTAGCCTATCGTTTGTTAATTTCGTTAGTCCGCCGATTTATTGAGCCACTCTACCTTACAATTAGATAATTTGGTAATATCGCTAGCGTCGCCCGGTAGAATCTTTGCCTGATATAACTGTGAATTTATCGACTTTTTTATATTAATATCTCAATATCTCGAATTTTGGCAGTCGTATAAGTTGTTAATAGTTAGTGATACAAAAAAAATTATTCAGCAAAAAAGATAGAAAATATCATTATCTACAATAAAGGTCATTATCATTTTGGCCCTAGAGTGCACGGTTACGGAGATATATAGGCCGACACGGTTTTTCTCAAAATGGCGGCACTTCCGCCCTTAAAATTTGTAAGAATTTTGTGAATTTACATTCAGTACGTCATACTGTATCTATTTATGAAAAAAAAATTAATCCTGTAATTTAGTGCAGGAAAAAATTCCCTATTGCGTGTACTATCTAGTGGATTGCGTTCAATCATGCTCTGTTGAAGCTATTAACTCTATTCTATTCGAACTCAAGAACAGCGCGCGTAGAATTTACAAGTCAGGCGCTTAATTTGAAATAAATCAGTAAGTTGTGGGTCTGAAGACGCAAGCGGTATCTGCCATACCGACGGAAATTTACAGTTTTACCTAGCTGCGAGCTAACTCGTAGGGTAAATTCTGATTGTGCGTGTTTCTTCTTCACTTTATCGACTATGACGAAAACCTACAAACTGTATGCTCTGGGAACTTTTCACATTAATTCGGAGTTTAATAAAATAAAGTTACTAAGCTTCGAACTTTTCTACAAAATTATATGCATTTACGTATTAGCAAATTCCGGTGAAAGTTTCTATAACAATCGAATTGACATGTAACAAACACGCGAAGTAATCAAAATGAATTTTATCTGCATCTGTTAGACTTTTGCGTATAGGTTTTGATGCTTTCTGGGGTCTTGTATGCAAGGCTATACGACTATACGTGATTGTAAAACAATAAAAGAAAGCTCGAACTAGTTATCCCGCTTTAGCATTATTATTATTTCCCCCGTTTTGCTTATCTTATATTAAATTTATCCGTGATACTTCCTATCTTTCAATACATACAATTTTCTTATGTGGTAAAGTGGATGGAGATGGACCACTGAATTAAAAAAAAAAAAGCTTAACAATATACTTCGACATCTCTTGGTTTTTCCGTCCTCGAAACAAAGGAGATATTACAATTGTTTTTGAACATTTGTTCAGTTTACGGGTGTTTCTGTTAAAAATCTTGGTGATTATTATATTGTTATTATTTATCATGTTGATTAAAAAATCAATTTTACAGAATAAACATATGGCGAGGTAGTAATTGATACAAAATGATAGATTATTCAACCAAACCATAAATCAAAAATGACTATTTAATTTTCTTCTTTCTATCATTTTCATTCTTTTTATCATTTTTTACAGTGTATCCCCATAATAAACTTTACGATTTCGCATACGCATACGGTTTCTCTTTGTTTTTCAGTCGATGCTAAGCAAGCATGGCGAGGACATTGCTTGTAAGCACCCGCCTGCGGAAGACGATTCCGATCGTGACGAAAAGGTATTGTTATCATTAATTTTTGAAACCCGTAAGCATGTACCTATGGCCTAGTCTATATATTTTCTTATTTTTTCCGCGAATCAATAAATCATCTACAAATAATATCAGATAAATTTCATCATCCTTTTCATATACTTTACATATGAACAAAATCAAAATCGCTTCCACTTCTTTGGAATTTCAGTTTTCTAATGAAATCATCAAAACACTCATACCTAAGCTCTCGGGCTTTCTCTCAAACCATACGATGCTTTTTCTAATTTATAAACTTTATCTGTTCCATCATCATAGCCTTTATAATTAATTTTTTTTACCCCCTTTTTTTGACCGTTTCCAGGAAACTTCTATCACACAGCGAATGGAGCGCCTTGACGTCACGGATCAGAACCCGCATCCGCAGGCTAGCTCTGCACGTGACATCGAACCGGGTAAGTTGATTATTTGACTGCAGTGCTCTTGTGCAATGGCCCTGCATGCATGCATATACATCAGGGTGATTCGTTTCAAGCGACTATTTTTTTTTTTGGCTCCCATATCAAAATCTTGTTCTGTATGCTAAAAAAGAAATTCTGTGTAAATTTGAGCCCTTAATTTTAATTCTAAGTACTTTATTTTTTATTTTGAAGTTTTTCCATTTAAAATACACGGGAAATTTAGGATTTTTTTTTTTCAATGGCTTATAACTTCGCGGCATTCAACGCTATTGCAATGCACTTAGGCTCAATTTGGAGGGGATTAGTTACTCTTCAAAAGGACCCCGAACTGATTGACGTCAACTCATATATTGTGGTATATATATGCCACCAAAGTCATATTTGTGCCAAAAAATCTTATTTATTGCATTTTCCGGTGGAACGATCAACGTTACAGAAAAATCTTACAAGCTGATTTTGAAGTGTCTCACAGCATAGTGTTCCCAAGCATGTATACTTCAAGTTATCGGGGGCTGTTAATATTAGGGAAATTGACGCGAAAAAGTTGACCATAGTTTTTATTTTTGAAACAATTCATTTTCGTCAAAATAGTTGAACGTTGACCGGTTAACCGGTTAATCCAAAACAAATTGTGAATACAAACAAGTTTCATATTTCCAGCGGACTTGCCGGACTTTGATGAGCGTGCTTTGGCGCCCGGAGAACACCTCAGCGATGAGTGTCTTCTCCGGTATGTGCGGCACCTGGCGCAGCGGGAATGGCCGGAGCATGGATTCGGTCCCGAAGACTACGAGGTGGTGCCGCCTTCGGTGTGCACCAACCTCAAAATCCATGCCCGGCCGATGGTTCAGAAGAAGAAATGGATTTTCTTCTTATACCACGACCCGTGAGTATACAGAGTTATATGTCTTCTGACCCGGCGAAAGATTGTAAATTTAGGAAATAACGTCAAGTGACTGTACAAAATTTCAAACAACAATAATGAACCGTTGATAGATCATTTAATTGAAAAACTAAAACCTCGTGTACCTGAATAGTCAGAAAATTTTGATTGCGTACAAACAGGTATCTCGTATCATTTACATTTGGATTCATTTGATAGTTGTGTGTAATTAATAATCAATAAAAGTACTCCGTATAGAGTTATCGCCATTCACTGTCTGCCGTCTTGTTCATCTATTGAGTAGCGAATTTCAATTGGAATTATTTCTAACCTTATATTATCAATGGTACATTCGACTGGTTTGCGTATGAAAATTGGAATTCTTACGAAAAACTGATCATACCGGCACGTGACATTTGCCTGCTGCAGGGTAATATTAACAATCTTTCGCCAGCCCGGTAAATCTCGGCTGAGTGCATAACTGCACAACTAGAATGCAAATCCAAATCTAATGACAACTCTTTTTTTCTAGGTCTGCAAACCATTGGACCTTGGTGTTTTCATATTACAACGCCGAGAAAACAGATCTGCAGTGAGTATTATTTCAATGAATTCTCTAACTTTCGAGTTTCACATCTAAAATCATGCCGTATATTTATTTATTTTTCGAAAAAAAATTCCGTTGCCTTTTTACCTTTATTCATCCAAATGGTCAGATAACGTGATATACCTTTTCAGGAAGAGATTATTTTGCTATGATTCCCTGTGGGACCAATGGACCAATGCGCGGCTGAACCGCATCATGACTGATGTCACGGAGGCCGTGGCAGTCATGAATCCTGATGCCGTAGCCGCGGAAAGAACTGTGAGTATAGAGAAACGTTTTTTTGACTTATCATACTTATTCTTGGTTATGTTATTATTGATGTGCAATATGTAGATAAAATTGGATAATATAACGGAGGGAGGAGCGACACTCTCATCGCGCAAAGCGCCCACTAGATTACTTGAAAAATAATTGTCCGCGCGCGATAGAAGAAATGTGAAAAATTCTTTTTTTTTTAATTACTAATTCTGACTATCTTGTATTTGAAGTTTCATTGAATTATATGTAAAAAAGCATCCCCCGATTGAACAAAAGATGAGAGTGTTTCAATTTAAGTGTTTAATTGATGTAAAAATGGGGTTAACATCTTGAAAAAAAATATAAAACATACCGCTACTAGATATAATAATCGAAAGAGGAAGAAAAAATGTCTTTAGAATGTTTTGCTCTCGGAATGATCGTTTAAAAGCTGCAGCTTGCTAATGTTCGAAAATGCAGATGCAGAAATCTTGAAGTTCATTAATAAATACTCGTTTATCTATGCTTGCAGGTCTTCGGAGAACCCGAACAGACGAACGGCTACGACTGCGGTGTATTCGTGGCCATGTTTCTGCGATTGTTTCCGCACGTGAGTATGACACTAACACCGTTTCTATAACGCATAGTTCCGATAGGATATCACAAATTTGAAACTACAGGTGTTACAATCAGTGTAATTGATATCTTTTTCTTATCATTTCAGACCACGGCCGACGAATATTTAGACGCGCACATCGCCAGGAGCTACACCGCCGAGGAGGTGGAAAAGGAAGGGCGGAAGTGGATCAGAGATGCAATCTGCCCGCCCAACCTGGTATGATATATACGTTAGACGATCGTAGACGATCATAGGAAAACGAGGGGAGGGAGAGCGAGAGAGATACAATGTTGTTGATAAAATTATTGACTTAAAACACAGCAGAATGTTCTTACCCGCGGCTCAAGATCTCTCGCTTCTCATTTCCCGTTTTCATAACAAATCAGTTCTCATCCTCGTTCTCATCGCTGTAACCACAATGCTTTCAGAATTCCTTTCCCGAGATCCGCGCCAATCTCGACGACACTGTGCAGGCTCCTCCGGCTGTGAACGAGGCTCGCCAAAGGCAGAGGGTGAGTGCGTTTTAGATTATAAATATGAAAGGATAACGGTGGGGTTATTGATGGAAAACGGCTGTCTTATAAGTATATATTCAATTATGGTTCAAAAAATATACAAGGACTTTATATACTTTTCACGAAATCAGCTGGGAGGTGACTGACTAGAATCACAGGGCTGAATCTTCGGTCAGCTTATTGTCAGTGTGTTTATATTTCAAAAGTGCAGCCTGCGTGCATCGATATACATATACCTGTACAAAAGATACGCAGAGCTGCACTAGGGCGTAGAATAAATATTATATCTTATGTCATTTGAATAATATTGAGAAAGATGTGAACTAATTCATATTGTTTGTTCCAATAGCCCCGGCGCAATGCCAGGAGGAAGTCCCGGTACAGTGCCAGGCGGTAGTAGCTGCAGCGCAAGTCCAGGTGCCGGCACTGCGGATCGGCATGCAAGCAGTTGTGCTTGCGATAAATCGTAAGTAACAATCAACCAAGCGTAGACGATAAACGTCCTTTCATTTCCCATAAATCCACTCAATACGGATAGAAAAATTCATAGCATTCTAGCGAAGTTATCATGTCGCAAATCTTCTTTTTACCCCTGAAACTCCCGTAAACATCGATGTACTGATAAAATTGCCCATTATCTTTTTCATTTGTTATTAAATTTCCTACAAATCTTTGCGTATAACTATACTTCCACAGAACTAATACCTTAGAAGTTATTAGCTAAGACGGATGCGACAATAAAATAGCTTGTTCAGAATTTTACATTATGAAAGTGCTCTATTGACTGGGCTAGCTATACAGTTCGCTACGCCATTCCCAAATACGAGCGCCCTAGGAAATTGCCTAGTTTGCCTATATGGACGGGCTGGCCCTGATAGGTATATTATTTTTTGGTTTTTTTTTTTCAGTCCAATCCGAAGAGGTCACAAGAATCACAGAAAAAACGGCGGACCTCTTTGCGGAACTTGTCGCAGCTTGCCGTGCTGATCCGGGCCGTAGCAGATACAACGTATCGGCATCTGATGGCAACTTCTTTGAAAATCATCCTGAATAAAGAAGGTAATAGTTCTCTCTAAACATGAAATAGTGGTTTTTCACTAATTGTGAGTGCATATTCATTATTTGTTAAAGCTAAAACCGAGCCACGCAGAATAAGTCAATATTCACTATATGAATTATAGTGAATACGAAGATCACACTAATTCGACAAGTGACTCTGAAATTTCACTATTTGGATAAGTTAATATAAAGTTCACTTTCACAATAGTGGAATTATTTAACTGATCGAATAAGTTAAATTTACTAAAAATATAAATAAAACTATCTTACTCATCTCATGATTAGTGAAAATTACTATTACGTTTAAATAGTGAAAATATTGATAATTAAATCAGTGGAATTTTACAAGATCATAAGTGAATCTCAATAATTAGTAAGTTGAATTCACTTAATATACAAGTAAAAATACAAAATTTTCAAAAAATTCAAATAGTGCATTTTCACAAACATATAAGTGATTTTAAGTAGTTGAATAAGTTGAATTCACTTGAAATATTAGTGCATGTATTTCACTGAATGGATCTTTATTTTATGATTCTCAATTACCAGTAGAAACACCTCTTTCAGGAGTTGATTTTCACAAAAAATTTTACTCAGTTATGCCTACTAGCTATTGTAAAACTAGTTTTTTCATTTACTACCATAAGTTTAATTTATAGAAAAGTGAAAAATCTGAAATTATCATTAAAATAATGATCAAATAGCGTCATGAAAATAAGTTATTCAATAAGATTTTTATATTACAGATACGCCATCATATCTGGGCTCAGTGGCATTGGAGGAAACAACAGGATTTCCTCAAGTTGGTTTCACTCGAGTAACAGGTAATAGTGTAAACCATTTTATACTGTTTTCTATTATCGCGAATTAATAAAATCCCTGGTTAAGAATATTGATTGAAAAGATGTAAATCCATGTAAATATATATCTATATATATTAGGGTGGTCGTTAAAAATTAAATTTTTTGCGCCGCCCCCTAAAAAGCTTCGTTTCGATGAAAAAACACTGGGAAAATTTTTTTAAATTCAAAACAACACGTGCCTCGAGACGATCTAAGTTAATTTTTGGGTATATATATATATATATATATTAAAACATTCAATATTTTCAATATTTTTTAATTATAATTGTATTGTATTTTGCAGCCAAAAAATACCCAGATAACAACGTGGGTGCAAATTTGTGCGTGTGCACACGTGTGTGCAGCAAGTGTAATAGACTGTTGGAGGACTTACACTTGGTTATCAGGGTTAGTGAAAATTACTATTACGTTTAGTAAAAATATTGATAATTAAATTAGTGGAATTTTACAAAATTATAAGTGAATCTCAATAATTAGTAAGTTGAATTCACTTAACATACAAGTAAAAATACAAAATTTTCAAAAAATTTAAATAGTGCATTTTCACAAACATATATGCAAGAAAACAAAAATATAAAATAATATGTAGTCTCATGAAAATATATCGTTTTCAATATTTGTTAATTATAATTGTATTGTATTTTGCAGCCAAAAAATATCATCATTCGAAAAGATGAATTAAGCTTATTAGTTTGGTGGGACCAAACGACAATAAAGTAGCCAAGGGAAGTAATGATTTCGAAGATAAGAAGAAAGAAATTCCGAGTACTGAGCAAAAAATAATGTAAGCTTTGATTCTATAAATTTAATATAAGTAAATCGTATTTACAGTATTCAAATCTTGTTTCGATAAATCCATATGCATAAATATATTTTTGTTTCGTAAATAAAAGTATTTATAAACTAAAACAAAAAAAAAAAAAAAAAAACAGAAAAAAAACTGCTGAAATTTTTTTTTTTAATTGAAGATCAATATTTTTAGTGTTGTTACACCTGGGAAAGATAAGAAAAAGAAAAAACATCATTTAAATGAAGAAAAATTATCAACCCAAATGGACCAATTGCAAAGTGATCTGAATACGGTCAAAAAAGAACAGCGACTCCAAAGCCAAATGTAAGGCTCTTTTTTTTTTCATACATCTACGACTCAGTATTCCAGAAAACTTGAAATAAAATTTCATATTCACTTTCATGTCGATAATTTTGAACTAAATTATTATTTAGTTAATCTAAAATGACAATAATAATCGTGAACATTTTAATTACAGACATGATCTCGTTTTACACCTCATATAAAGAATCTGGAATATCTAAATAACTCTACGATGCAGAGATGAAAGCGTTTTACTCTTACGTAAGCAGCTGCAAAATAACAGATTCTAGAGCTGAAGCCAAACGTCCGTCGAAGGTAAATATTAAAAAATTATTATCAGAGATTGAAAATAGCCAAGTATTTGACTTTAAAACATGTTCAATCTTCGTTGAAGTTCATTTTCTAAATCTGAAAATGATCGGAAAAAAAATAAAATAGCTGTTTTCTTATTGATACGATTTGAGTAACTATTTGTTGTTCTTTTCGAATTATGAATAATTGATATTCAACGAAGTAATAATCGAATGACGCAAAGGCACAAACGTACATAATTTTTTATTTCAGAAGACTGAAGAGAGCGGTACGTAATGGCTATGAATATCGAAGGAAATATTGAAGAAAATACCGTAGCCTCTGACGATGAAGAAAGCAGCGAAGATTCTGATGATGAAGAGACTAAACACGAATCGGAGAAGGACGGTGAAAACGAGGAAGATATCGAAAAGGATGAACCGAGTAAAAACGACTCACAATTATATAGTGGATAAAAATTTTGATGAATTTATTTTTCGATATCGCTCAACTATTTCTGACTTCTAAATATTATTATTACTGCCATATGCTCTGATGAATATTAGCTTATGGAAAAATTCATTCAAGGGATTTAAGAGAACATAATTAGTTTAATCATTTCTTAAGCCAGTTAAATAATAACGAGAAAAAAGAAAGAAAAAAAACTTTCCATGCGTTTTAAGTGTATAAACAAGTTATTTTCATTGGGAATTTATAATACGATGAATCATTATAAATTACACATGTATCTATGTACAGAATAATTTAACTAAACTATAGGATTACACGTTAAGCATGCATTATATGCCAGAGTTTTCCAAAAAGAAGTGAAAAAAAAATATAATAAAATAAAAGAAACTTGTGAATAAGATAAATGTGTAAAAGTTGTGAAATATTTACAAATATATTCTTAGTACCATTATTAATATAATATTAATATTCACATCAATATTATTATCATCGTTATTATAAGCATTTCAATAGTTTAGTTATATATATATTGTAGTTTTTTTTTTTTCTTTTACACAAGGAAAAACATGCGTTTTTAGTATCTATTCATATTTACAAGTTTTTAATTACTCCATGCTTTTGATCAATAAAGAATTAGAAATTATAGACTAGGTAAATATGAATCAGTAAAAAATTTCCCGAGTAGAATAATAATGAGGATGAATCCGTATAGTAAGCGAAATGTGAAACAGCATACTATAAGGAAATTGATGTAACGTATGAATAAAATTTTACTTTTCACATTTCAAGTCGAATGGATCATATTATTTAGCGCCTGATTGCATTATCCCTGCGATACTGCAGAAGTACTGCACCGTGCCGCATCGGCGGTAATGTTGTGCGTTGATCTCTAGGGGGTCTTCAAAACTCCTACTAGATGGCGCCACACACCATTGCAGATATTGGCGCTGCGAGGTTGGCGGGTTGCATATAACAAGGCGCGATCCTAATTTGAATTGAGAAATATTTAAAGATTCCGGACTGTAAGCTTGTAAAGCTGATTAAAAATTCGTTTCTCTGAATGCATTGAGAATCGCATATGCAATGACTTGTAATTATTACTTATTGATGAAATGAAATGAAAGAAATATTGGTCCACAGTACAAGTATTTATTTATTCTGTACAAAAGTTGAGTTATAAAATATTATGTCTCGTTTCAGGTCTTGTTACTAGATTTGTATACCATTCAACGTATCGCTCGCTTTGTTCTTAAAACAACATTATACCTTATCAAGGGCTCTGGGCGAGTCTAGGTATATATAATATATCCTATCTCGTGCATATATGACCGGAGGTAAAATTGCAGATCATCGTTGAGATATAATGTAATACATATATGTATAGTTTCTTCAAGATACATTTCCGACAATCTTAACTCCACCGCTTTTCTAAATCTCATATTAGGCTTTTATATAGATTCAGGGTGTAATCTTGCTGTGCAGTAGTATAATAGTCAAGCTTTCCACACTCTTCATTCTATATATCAACACTCGAGCACAGGGCTACTGATTTTACAAACGTCTCCTTTTTGTTTCTTTTTTTTTTTTCTTTTTTTCACAGAACTCGTGGGTAGGCATTTTTCGAAATCTTTATTCTTCGCTGCGATGTGGCGATAATTAGTCACGTCCACGTCCAGGCTCCTGCGGTTTTTACATCTACACATGTATATCTAGACTTTCCAATCAAACATTTAGTCAATATACTTCCGATTAAGAATAACAAAATATTAATATAATCCGAGATGTCGAGATTATTTCGAAAACGAATTTATAAACGAGAATAAAATTTCTCTCGGGCTTGTAATAGCATTCAGGGATTTTTATCTCACTCAGAAATAAGTTTTCATCTTATTTTCAGGATCTTTTGAATTTTCACTGATTCATAGACGTAGGTTCGATTTTTCCTTTTCTTTTTCTTATACACGGCCAATTTATAATATCGTATCAGCATCCTCACGAGCGGTGATCTAAGCCAGTCAAAATGCAAACTTCCAAAGAAAAAGAAAGAAAGAAAAGGACTGTTTATACCAGAAACAAGGATTTTGACGATTTGGGAAAAAGCACAGCGTCTCGAAATCAAATTTTCGCTAAAGTTTGAAGTTTTCAAACGAGGCACACATAAGCAGTGTTGATGTTAGATTGGTTCTCATCTCCTTATTTCTTTCTTTCTTTCGATTCGTTTCGTTTCGTTTTCGTTTTTTTTTTTTTTCTTTTTTGTATTATTATTATTATTAGTTGGACAGGATGTGTTGTTGCAGTGTCGTAAAGATATATATATTATCCCCCATTACAGATAATAACTCTTTGTACATCTTGCAGTATGTGATCTGTATAGTTATTATATATTTATACATACTTCTTAACGCTATAGAGTTTGATACCACGTATGACACGTTCATTCTTTAATTATTAATTATAATTATTTGAAAAATTCATCAAGATCAAACGAGTCATCATCCTCAACGCGCTGAGTAAACAGTGCAAATTATGTATTTTCGTATAAAGATAGGTATATAGCTATATCTATACATATACAATCAAATAAGCCTCCTGGTATATTCATTAAAAAAAATCTCTTTTTACTTAGTTTCTTCGCTCTTCGAGATCGAATAATTTCCTCTTTCAAATACCAGTACTACACCTGTAATCAGGAATTGAAAATTTTACCAAGATACTTAAAAACTTCGATTGATTTCATTTAACAATACAAAAAATCTTGTCTTTTTCACCTAACTTTCCAAGTTCGTTTCTCATTCTCATCCATAATCTGCATTTCTGTTAACATTTAAACCTGCCCAGTATATGTGATATATACACGTTATATTTTTAGCCAATTATAGTATATATCTATAACCTTAGTTGATGTATAATGTCTGTTGTTATTTCCTAGCCCCGGGATAATCCCCGACTTACGATCAGCTCTTCGAGTGGTTAATATATAAATATATATATATTAACATACCTCGTTGCTCATGCGCTGCCTGTGGTTGCTGCTGATGCAGTATAACAAATTTCTTATCGTTAATTAATGTCTTCTTTTTAAATTGTTTTCTTCTCTTGTCTATTTTTTTTATTTTTTTATTTCTAAATCATCATCATTGTTATTTATATTTTTACTTTCTTTTATTCATCTGCGACGTGCTGCAAGTTTGCCTACGTAGCAGGCTGTTTTCGTAATTTTTTTTATTTCATTTTTATATTTTTAATAATCTGACAATTATACACTCGTTCCCCCGCTGTATTAATTCATAATAATTAATTCGATTGCTAATAGATATATAATTCGTTCGGTTTTTTTTTTTTTTTTTCTTTTTTCGCCTTCTATTTTTTGTATTTCCGTATATTTGTATTTGTATTTGTGTTTGTATTTTGTATTTTGTATTTTGTATTGTTTTATTTTATATCTTACCAGTTTTTTGTTTTTTTTTGTTTTTTTGTTTTTTATTTCTCACACTATTGCGCTACTATGGATTTACAACTATTATTTGTATTGAACACTACGCTACTCTGTATGTATGATAATGATTGAATGTCTGTTGTAAATGTACGTGCTTATATTTTACTATTATTTAATATATATATTTATATAATATATATAATATATGGGTATATTCAAAACGATAGACTCTCTCCATTTCTGTTCTTTTTTTTTTTTTTGCTCCCTCTTTCATGTCTTTTTTTTTCTTCTAATTAATAACATTTCACAAAAACTAATAACAATCATAATTGTCTAGAAAAGATTCGTTGTGATCAGTGAGAATAATGCCTTTGACGTTTTTATTTCTTTTTTTTTCTCTCGTCTACGTTACAATGACATATCAATAATGATATTAATAATGATAATCATTATCTATACTGCGGTGCCAATTAATTAATTATATAAATATTAAAGATAATTATTTTCTTGACATTTATAGCCACATCATTGCGCTAGCTTTATTTGATGCTATGGAGAGTGTCTGCCGCTTGATATACGTAATATCTATTTTGTAATATTTTTTTTTCTTCTTCTCATTTATTTATTAAGTTTATTTTATTTTATTTTATTTTATTTTTATTTTATTTTCTTCATTTAATACCAACAGCCAATGAAATTGAAAACTCGAACGAACGATCAGCCAGCAGTGATTTGAGATAATATTTTTTAAATTTTTTCTGTTTCTTTTGTTTTTTTTTAATTATTTTTATTTATTGATGTGTGGGTGGAGTATAGCATCGACGCTTCGTTATAATTATCATTTAGCCAACGATAAATGTACCTATATATTATTAATATAATATATAATATACTATATATATATCTATACAGGCATATAGGTTCGTTTGGTTGATGATAATAAATATTAATAATAATAATTACAATATACTAGCGATCGTCGTAACCTCCGCGCGTGTCTGTCTTTTTTTTCGTCTCGTGTTTTTTAAAATCTTAGACACCAACGTACATTCACTTGTGTTTTTTTTTTTGTTATTTATTTATTTATTTATTCATTATTTTTTTTGTTTCTTTCTGTTTTTTTTTTCTTCCTCTTCATATACACATACATATGTATATATATACATATATTATATACTATATACATACATATATATATACATGCACATTTATATAATAAATTGTTATTAGAAACCTATTATATCTACTATATTGTAATAATATAAATTTCATCGTTTTTATCATATTAATCATTATATATTATCATTATATTATATATATGTACAGTGTCCACCTACGAATTTCGTTATTTATTATATTTATTATATTTATTATATTTGTTTATTTATTTTATTTATTCATTATTATTATTATTTATATACTCGCTTACAATATACATACATATATATATATATATATATGTATATTAGGGTAGTTGAATTTTTCTTCCCCCCCATTGTTCTGTTCAGTTTTATCTTTTTTTTAAAATTCAAATTATTATTATTATTTTAGGTGTTTTTTTTTTCATTCTTTTTTCTTCATTCAATTATGTATCATAATTCTCATAGTATATCATACAGCTATATATATTGGGTAAAGGTATAGGTATATAATATTATTAGATATTATATCTGTCGTACGGTCCGAGCGTTATTTACCTACATAGATATAGGCTCATTTCATAACTATTTAATAATTTATTGACAATTATTTATTTAATTAGTTTTTCGATCTAGTTTTAATCGCCCATACGAAACAATATCACGGCGGGTATAACAAACCGGAGTGTGTAATATATGTGAATTATAATCATCTACATGATAATATTGTATTAAGTGTTGAAGTGTAGTCCGGAATTTGGTTCCTTTTTTTTTCGGATTTTTATCTTCTGTAAATAATAATTGAACGAAATAATAAATGAAGAGAAATTGGGAAATTTGGGATATTATACCTACGGGGGATGTAGGGAAAAAAATAATCGGGTTACACAGTGACGGTGAATTTTTCAAATCAAGATCAATTCACTGTCTCATTAATTTAATGAATAATCCCCGATTTAGGTATTAATCCTCTCTTGAAAAATTCACCTTCCCCTTGGTTCATGAAAGTAAATAAAAAATGAATGCAAAACAAAAGAAATGTTTCCTTTTTCAGTGATCGACTTGAGCAGTCTCGTTTACTATATATATGACATAATTACTATTGTATTGTATAAGATTAAATAATTATAATATTGTATATATGTATGTATAGTTATTTCATTCGTTTTTTTTTTTTTTTTCAATCGATAAGTTTTTTTTTTTTCTTTCTTCCCATTTTGTTTGTTTTTTTTAATTAACAAATTGCCGCAGTTTTGGCAGCTCCGACGTGTACACGTATCTCTGTAAAAGCCACGGTTTTTATTTTCCAAATATATAAAATATCGTTGGAAATAAATTTTGCAAAAATTTATTCAACTCGTAAATCGTTTTATGTATATCACAAATTCATATCGTTCAGCTACGGCCTACCAAAAAATAGAAAAAAAAAAAACAAAACAAAGAACGAAAAAAAAAAAAAAAGAACAAATACATACAAATTTTCAATTCGATATAAAGATCAAGCCTCGAGATGTTTTACTAGTTTTTATCTTGATTTTTATTCTTTTTTTTTTCCTGTATTATTATTATTATTATTATTATTATTATTATTATTATTAATTTGTCGGCCAATTATTTTAGACTAGAGATATTGAAACGAGAGAGAAGAAAAAAAAAATTGTCGAAAAGAAAATCTGTACAGTGTTCTATATAATTTAGATATATATATATGTATATAGGCGGTAGCTTTACATATTACGTCATTCAATTTTTCTTCTTTTCACGTGTGGATTTTTTTTCCCTTGTTTCTTGTGTATTTCTTTTTTCTTCTTTTTCTTCAATATTTTCTTTTTCGATAAATAAGTTCAACAATTTCAATTTTTCACACAAGTTCTGATTCATTCTTTTTATTTCTTCGAATAAAATTCAGTTCAGTTCAGTTTTTTTGTTTTTTTTTCAACAGTCGGATATATGTTACGCGTACTGGCAGCTGCCCGAATAGAAAATGGTGAAAAAACAAGAATTTCTATACCAATGATAAGTGTACAAGTTAAATTTTCAAATATTCGTGTATAAATAATGAAAATGAAAATAAAAAGAGAAGAAATAAGAATCGAAATGAAGAGAAAAGAAAAATAAAGAAAATTTTAATCCTACAGATTTTCTATTACATAGGTACAAATTGTAATAATTTCACGTGTATTCTTGTACTATTACAAAATTATAAAAATATAATGTCAATTGTTGATTATTGTTTTTTAAACGAAAGAAAAAAATAGAAAAAGAACAAAAAAAAAAAAAAAAATGGAATCCCAATATTAAGAAACGAAACAACAAAATACTATCGCATATAATATACATATATATAAATATATATATACGCACGTATAGTCATAGATATATAATATGTAGGTATACAATCAATCAGCTCTGCTGTACTGCTGCGACAATGAACAGATACAATTATATAATATGTATATAATATATAATAGGACAGACAAACAGACAGACAAACAGACAGACAGACAGACAGACAGACTTGTGGGCAGGAGGAATTAATACTTATAGTCTTATTACAATACTGTAGTGGATAATAAGTTGCGTTTTTTTTTTTTTCTTTTTGTTTCTTTCTTTTTCTTGTGTCTTTTCTTGTTTTCCGTTCTTTCTTGTCATCTCATTAGACGCGTATATGTTTGTTTGTTCACTTTCGATGTAACAATACGTATATCTATAATACCACGAGGGTAGTTGTTGTTTTTTTTTATGCTTCTTTCTTTTTCTTTCTTTGTTTTACCCGTTCATTTAAATACTTATTTTGTGTTTTTTTTCTTTTTTTTTTGTGTGTGTACCTATACGATTTCGTTTCAACGTTTCCCGCGAACACGAGTGATATTACATTGGGTGACGGTGTCGAGAATGAAGAAAAAAAAAAAAAGAGAGAAAGAAAAAACAACGAAGGAATGAAAAAAGAGAAGAGAAAAAAAAAAAGAAAAATTGATTGCAATTGCAAAGTACGTTGCCTACTATATGTATGTATGTGTGTGTGTGTGTGGATATTTAATTTTTAGAAACATTCTCTCTCCATCTCTCGCTTTCACCCTCGTTATACATTGAATATGATTAATTAATTAATTCATCTACACATGGGGCTTTCATTAATTGTTTTTTTTTCTTCTTCTTTCTTTCTTTCTTCCTTTCTTTTTCACCACTTTACTTAATTATTTACAATATTCTCTTTAATTATTATCATCTTCGTTAAATCGCGTCAATATCGATACTCGCGTTTATCATATAACGTTACTATATCATACATACGACGTGTATAAACTATACTATAGGTATATACCTAGATGTATAATATAATAACATAATAATTTTTTCGAATAACGCGATGATCGATGAAAAACACGAGTGCGGGTCCAGTCGCATTGATCGGCCTGTATATGCCCGTTATTTAATTAACTGTTAATTAATTATCTGTAATAATAATAATGATAATAATAATAATAATAATAATAATGACGATGACAATAATATATATATATAAATATATATAGCAATCGCGTAATGGTATATTAATTATAATAAATACATTAAAAATCAAAAGGATTGGCGAATTTTTTAATCGTGTGTTTGAATTTATTCATCCTTGTATAGTTAGTTAGTCGAATAACCGGGAGATTTGTCGTCAGTCATCGAAAAGAAGGGGTTGGAGAAAAGAAAAAGAAAAGAAGAAGAATAAGAAAACACGTATGATGATGATGATAACAATAATAATAATAATAATGAGAAGAAGAAGACGAGGTGGGAACTGGATGTTCCGGAATCGTCAGTTATACAGTATACATGTATGCGTATGATTTAGAAAAATTTATTCTCTTTTCATTCGTGTGAAGAGAGAGAGAGAAGATGAAGACAAAAAAAAAAAGAACGAAAAATGTAATACAGATAAGAATCAAAAATGTAAAAAAATAAAATTAAAAAAAATAGGGTATGCGGGAGATATTCTTTTTCAAAGATCTTAAGTAAGGTGTTGTTTTTTTGTTTTTTTTTCTATTTTTTTTTTGTTTGTTTTTCTTCCTCCTTTTTGTCTTTTTTTTTTTTTTCTTAAAGATAAGAAAATGATAAAGTATCTTCTTTCTTTTTTCTTCGTTTAGAATAATGAAAATAAGGCGTTAATGTAATTATTATCGTTCCGGATCACCCTGAGGCCACGTAGTTATTTATTTATTTTTTTTGTTTTTTGTTTTTTTTCTTGTTTTTGTTTTACAGGCATTCGAATCGCCATTTCAATTGTTTTTCTAATAAATTTCATAATCACTATGTATATAATATAATATAGAATATCGAATGTATATCTTCGTATTATTTATTAGCTTAATCAGTTATATAATAATAGATAATAAATATAATACAGATTTTTATATATAGATAATATATAGTTTAATATGGTACAACTATGATACAAAATCCCTCATCAGCTACTATAGGCCCTGCTGCAGGTTCTCTTTCCCCTTCCTACCTATATAAACTTATCATTTCGAGAATATTTTATATATTTTTTTTTTGCCTTTCTTTCTCCGTCTCACGCTCCTCAACATTATTATTATTATTATTATTAATATTATTATTAATATTATTATTATTATTATTATTTTTATACGTATGTATAGATTTATTCGTCATTTTCTTTTATTTAGTTTTACTTTTCAAGTTTCTCTTTTTTTATTCTCCTTTTTTTTTTTTTTAATTTTTTTTTCTACATCGTATACCGCATATACGTGTATAGAATAGGTATAGGTTACCATTTTATCCGCGACGTGGCTCTCCCTGTCTTTTCCTCTCTCTCTCTCTCTCTCTCTAACAACTCCTCGCTTTTCTGTCTGTTTCTTTCTTTCCTTTTTTTCTCTCGCTTCATTTATTTATTTATTTATCTTATTTTTTACTGTTTTTTTTCAAACGAAACGCGTTTATTAATACGCGATTAGTTATTATTATTATTATTATTATTATTATTATTAGTATATTCGTTGGGAGGAGAAAAATGAATTCATTATTTACACGCGTGCTAGTCACGCTCTTTTTATACTTATTATATCATTAATTTATAACCGGGGACTCGATATATATATATATGTATATATATGACGTATAAACTGAGAACCGTATATAATTAAGCAATAGAGTTGAAATAAAACGATAATTCAATATCTCACGGGCCCAGTTTACAATAACTGAATTTCGTTATAACATCAGGGCCCGTCGATATTTTTTTTTTTCGTACATATTTATAATCTCATCACCAAATCATATAATATCATATCATATATATATACGCGAGTGTGCATTATATATATAAATAAATTGATTCCAGAGTCTTATTCTTTCAATAAATATCTACACGATTATCGTCGTGTTTTTCTTTCATTTTTTTTTTATTTTTCTATTATTATAAGGACAACCAACAAACGGCTAATTGCAGTAGTGATATTAATTAATGGTACAAGGTACGAATTATATACCATATACAGCTTTAGAGCTCAGTGTCTATATAGTTATATTATTTAATAGTAATATGGCTTTCTCTCTCTCTCTTTCTCTCTCTCTCTCTCACTCGCTCTCGCTCTCTCTCACTCGCTTCTTTACTTCATTATTTATTTATTTACTTCGTATTTTCCCTCCCATTTCCCGCTTCCGGCTTTTCGTTATTCATTTTCGTCTACATTCGCCATCATCTAGCGGCGTTTGGCCGAACTATTCGTTCTAAGATTTCGCACGCTCCTTAGAATCGGGTCCTTAGATCGTCGTGTCTAGTATTTAAAACAATCACAGAACGAGCTGGGCGGGGTTCCGGTGCTGAATTAACATTGCTGCCGATGCTTGCAGGTGAGCTTCGTTACGGGTCACGTTACTTCACCGGAGTGGTACTCCGGGCACAATTATTATTGGGGCTAATATCGTGACAAGCAACGACGCCAACGTCGTCATAAAACTCCCAATAATAGGACAGGACGAGAACCTCGGAGACGAACCGGTGTACGTCAGCTCTTCGTTCTTCACCACTTCGTTAGGGTGGTCCGAATACTCTTCTGTAAATATTAAAAATTACATTTATTCATTTATTTCTTTATTTATTAACACACATATTATGTATTATGTATGCATTCGTTCTTTGTCGTTCTTCCGACAACTTTGATTTCTGCACGACGTCATAGCTGTCAGTTATAAGGCATTATGCGGTAGCGCTAATGTCAAGGATACAAGCGTTACTTCGAGCAGCGAATTCAAAGTGAGAAACTATATGGAGACTGTTTCTTGAAAAAATGTGACGCGAAAGAAACATGACTTGTTATTTATTTAAACAAGTTTGAGACGGAATAAAACGGAGGTGAATAATGGCGGGGGTTTTACTGGAGGAATAAAGCCTGGGTCTTTCTTCTCTCTGAGAAGTTGTTGAATTTGCTGATTCAGTATTTCAGTTCTACGATATCGCAGAATCTGGTATACCGCTGATTGATCATACAAACCTATCACATCAGTGTCCATAAGAAGTGAATCAAAAGTGGTCGAGCAAGCACGATCCATCATCGAAGCAAATAATGGTACAGAGTCGTTGACATTGCGCCACGATGTGATTAAAAGATACGATAAGAAAATATAAGTAGAATGAAACTCACTGTTCTTCTTCTGCGTGGGTGGTGTCTTTGGCGGGATTGACGACGGTGGTCCGTTGTAGAGGGGTGGTTGTTGGGGTTGGTGAGGATGCCCGGGGTACAGGGGATTCGGTACGTGTCCCTGAGTTGGTGGCGCGACGGTCGCTTGTGGTGGATAATGATCGTGATGATGGTGGACATTGCCTCCTGGGTAAAACCGATCTCCACCTTTCAGTACACTAGGTGGTTGCGCTGGAATCGCTCCACCTCCGGGCGTGCTCGACGAGCTACTGCTCGACACTGTGCTGCTTGTAACTGCTACGGCTGTAAAAACGAAGAGAAATGATGAAGAACGACGATATCGGAACGGCGAAAGTTCGTCGAAGATCAAATAGCGAGGGGGAGACATCCGGCGAGGAAGAAATACTCACAATTGTTTCGTGCCGAAGCTGGGGATGATGGGTCGGCGTCGTTACCGCAGCAGACCTTGAAGACGACCTTCATGTTGTTGGTTGTGCATCGTCCTCCGATGCGCCTGTGCAAATCGTCCTTTGATGATGTGCTGATGAAGAAGTAGTCCTTGCCAGCATGAAACTCCAGTCCCCCAGGTTGGGGGGTAAAAGGCCTGAAGGTGATGGTGAAGTACATGGTTTTGTTGGGCTTATCGCAGACCGCGATTATCCGTGGATTTGGATTCGTTATCCGACACGTTTCGTACTCCTCTTTGGACACCTGTAAATTAGAGGTATAATGAGACCCTTGATTCCCCTCTGAGTTTCTCCCCGGCTACGACCTCCAACGGCGTTTGGTTATGAAGACTCGGGAGCATCCGTTTCAATATGATAAAAGAACCGCGCATAGAAACGCTCGTTTGTGGACCTACGATTATTCGGTGTGTATCTACGCGACATTTACGACTATGAGAGGTCAATGTCGATAACTAATTAACAAAGTGATGATAACATCCAAAGCAAACGCCGGCCACTTAGCACTATGCGTTTGTAGACATATGTACCTACCGGCCGGTTGTGTGCGGTAAACGTTGCAACGTTTATCCACTGATTCTATCTCACAAACTAGACAATAAACCTCCCTCACAGAAATGACAGGCCAAAAAACTTTATTATTACCGTCATTAAAAAGGCGATTACATTTTTAACGTGTCGCGTCGGTGCTGCCGCATCAAGGGTTGCCGCAACGGCGCGCGCGGCAGACCAATACGGACAACTTTTTACACGGATAACCCTTCGGATTTACATTTTACATTACACCTGAACCGGTACCAACGAGGACCCGAAGATCCCGGCGGATTATATGATATAATTCGTAGTTTATTTTTTACCAAAATACTCACGTTGTAGATGATGTACTTCTCGGCATCATCGTCGTAAGTTCCCGGGGGATAAACCGGGCATATTATGTTCACTTGATCAAACTCGAACGCGGCGTTGTTCTTGTTCACGTCTATGATGTGGTCCGTATTGTCTATGCGGAATCTGTGAACATAATAACAAGTGATGAACGAAGTGGAGTGGAATCGGTGCAGAAGTTGGATATACAGATGAAAAAGAAACAAGAGTTTGGCAATAAAAAGAAAATTCTCCCGAATCGAATGTCGTGGCGAAAACGCAGCGTGTAATAATATAAGAAACGAGAAAAGGGACCGAGAATCCGGGCCAGACTTTGGATGGGACTGTGTTGGGGCCCCGAGTGAGAGCGGGGCGTGAGCAAGATTGCTGCCCTGGAGATCAGAATGGTTCTTCTTCTTCTTCTTTCTACAACCGGTTCTTTTTAGTTCTCTTTTCTTTTTCTTCACCGGTCCCGGGATATCTCTTCGTCCTCGGATATCCCGTGCGTCGGCGCGCACCCTAGAAATAAATGCCTTTTTTTACATTTATTTCTCGCTCCTCCTGGGACCCTTCTTCGAGTGTTGCTACGCGTACCTACACTCACGTAAATACGCAGACACGTGTCAGTGTGAACGTATACAGGGTGGACTCGAATAATATGTGGTGGCTATTAAAGATAGCCGACAGGAACATAATGTTACCGAGAGAGTTGATAAGATTATTATGAACACGGATCTGGAAATACTAAAAATTCACGGAATCCTGTCCTAATAGTCAGGCCGTGAACAGAACCCTTCACACTTGTCATTTATCAGGAAATCTGTTTCCAATTAATACAAGATCAGAGATTTCTATCACGAAAGAAAAGAACTTCCGGATCCTCAGTCTACGGTCTCTCCCGCAGGATCACATCCGGGAAATGTTATCGTTTCAGATTACGAAATCTGGTCTAATCTATACCGACGAATTCTTTCACTGCAGATACACGGAGACTGAGGTAACGGTGTTCTACGAACACTGGAGGGCAATTTTTGTCGGAGAAAACGATCCGCTTGTTTTTTCCTCATCTGATTGCCGAGGAAGAAATTACCGATCACCTCGTTGCCGGCACATACCCTGTACTTACTATACGTGCCAATCGTACATACTTCCGTGCGCTGCTAAAGTTGCCCAGCCTCTCTCTCTTTTTCGTAAAAGTAAAACGAAACAAAAAATAAATAAATAAAAAATCGACTCTGGCCTCCGTTCGTCAAAATTGGTCGGCAGACTGGGGGGCTACATTAGCGAGCAATTGCGCGAGTGGGCGTGTAAAGCTTTGAAAATTGGAAGGCTGCAGAGAGCGAGAGAGAAAGAAAGAGAGAGAGAGAGGGAGAGGGGAATTTTCGACGAATTAACGTTTCGTTATAATATCCGTTCCTGCCGAGGACAGGACGAGTTTGCCATACGAAATCCCTTCCTTTTGGTAATATGTACATATCTACATCTATATGGGCTTGTAGCTGCATGCATGTAGGTACTACATGCACGCTTGTAACTCGGTGTGTAGTTTAGTCTGACATATCGCTGGGCTGGGTTCGGTTCAGTTCAGTTCAGTTCAGTTCAGTTCAGTTTGTTCAAAAGTTTCGTTTTGTATGATGGTGGTGCAGTCCTAACGCTGTGGATGATGATCACATGTGGTATATACGTGCATGCAGTGTGTGTGGAGACTCTAGATCATTTGGTGGTGCAACGATGAGTGTAGTTCGTGTCTGCAGCCAGTGTGTATATTTACGTAGGCTACAGGGGGAGGAGAGAAACGAACGACGAGGATATACACCATCGACGTTTCGGACCGGGAAGCGGCAAATTGAAATCTCGAAACGTGGGCGTAACCCTCCCACGGCCTGTGAATCCTGTAAAACTCCCCCAGGGTCTGCAGTCGATGCTCGTGCAAGCGTTATTATCTAATTCGCCATAGTACTGCCAGAGTGGAGGAAGAGAGAGTCAGTCCGTGGATTTGGAATTTTTTCTTCTTCATTTTTTTAGTCCTTTTGTGAAATTGCAACCAAGAAGAAGAAGAAGAAGAAGAAGAAGAACACGAGGACGAAAAAGAAGAAGAGAGTAAAGTCTCGCTGGACGGTAAGTAAGGCTGGAAATAGGAAGTTTCAGAGAGACCGAGGAACGCCGGCGTCGCGACGTCGGTAGAGAAAGAGACGGATAAACGTTTGGGAAAGTGGAGAACCGAGATGAGAGAGTGAGAGAGAAACGCTAAGTGGAGATTCTGGCAGGAATATCAAAGCGAGCCGCGTTCAAAGACACACGTGAAAGAGTAAAAGGTTAAAAGTAGCCAACGAATAGCGGAAAGTGAAAATAAATGAAAAATCGAAGTATAAGAAGAAGAAGAAGAAGAATAATAAGAAAAAGAAGAAAAGCTCAAAGACAGAGGGGAAAAATTTCTTCAACTTTCACACGTCTGCCTCTCGCGCTAGGTACAGATTGAGCGTGTTTTCTCTGCAACACTTCGATTAACTCGATTACTGTATCGCTGGAAGGGATCAGACGAAATCCTAACAATCGTTCTATGCTATATGGAAGCGGATAACTCGCGATATAGTCGTACTGAATAAGGACAGGAAAAAAAGACACAAAAGAAAACTCTCGACTGAATGCAATGCTGCATGTGAAAGATCCCCAGTCATACAAAGCAGCGTTATACTATGTACCTATATCCTCCGTTAACGTTTTCTGAACTACTTAACGCGAACTGGAAAAAATTTGTCTCGCTTCACAGACGATTTTTGAGGAACAATTAGGTCGCTGGTATAGCTCAACGCTATACCTACGCCTCGTCCATAGAAAACTAAAGTAAATCACAAAATCACGGTGATTCTACTCTTCGCTGGTATATATACCGTCCCGTTTCGAATTTATTGTGATCGTCTGACTACGAGCATCAGCTCATGGAAAAGTACTGTCCCGGGTGTTTTTTACTCATCAATAGATAGAAAAAAAAAGACGAGAAAGGAAGAAAAAAGAAGAAAGAAAAAAAGAAAAAAAAACGAACAGAAACAATCAATTCAGTCTGGCCTTATCTTTCCTCGGACGCTAATCCTTGAACCTGAATTACACGCGGAGTTATACGTGAATGAGAAAAAAATAAGAAGACTCGTGTGTTGAGAGAGATAGAATAAAGAAATTACTGAAAGTAGGGAGAAAAAAAAAAATACAAAAAACAAACAAAGAGACGTTCGGCAATCCAGCGCTGAATAATGATGATTGTTATTTAACCGGTAAGTTATATCGTTAATCTTGAATTATTATCCGCGAAATTAAAAACTAATTGTTTTTACAGCCTGCAGCAGCTTCGCGTCTATTATACAGCAATTGACTTGAAAAGAGAATTTTCATAGTCTTCAATTTTGTATCAAGGTACAACCCACACGTTCAATTTTTTTTTAACCAGGTCTAATAAGTCGACCCACTTGGTTCGCAATTCTTTAAATTCTGGTCTCTCGGTGTCTTTAGTCATTAATCTTTTCTTAGATCGTACGTATCGTACACCGCAGGCTATCGTGGTTTCTCCTGTTATTTTGAGATCGATAAACGTCGCGAATAGTTCAGTATAAAGATTCGTGTCGATGGAAACAAACTATATTCCAACAGAGAGAAGGTCTAGTTCTCCGGAAAACTGAAAATCGATTCATGTCCGTATATACCTACTCAGAATGTAAAAATAAATTATACTGTTGGTATAGTTGACGTGTCGGTTTCTGTATTATTCCTTTTATTTTTTCGTGAGTAAACACGTCGTGCGGGGGACTCAGGTTTCTTGTTACGGGCGTGGCATCGCCGTCTTACGTGTGGCAAAGAGTTATATAAAACACGATGTGCTCGTGTGCGGGTCCAGGCGGCTTCCTTTCAAGCTTTCGTCATTAGACGGGCGGCTGCCACTCCGTTGTTATTATTAGTTAACTTCAAATATTTATCATATTTCTTGGTTTCCTCTGTCACTCTCCTCACTGCAACTCACTGAAACGCACCCTCCTTACTTTGGCTTACTTTGCCCTTTGACGATACTACATATCCAACAAGATTCTTTCATACAGAGAGAAACACGACCAGACGTACTGAGTCATACGATTTAAACCTAATCATTTCAAGCCTCTCCATCTCTCTCTATTTATCATCACAATATACGATACACATTCATTCGAAAAGTATCACCGGAACCAAGCCCTTGAATGCTACTTCATTCCGACCTGAAACTCGGTCAGTTCTTCTTCATGGTCTGCGGAAATGCGATAAGGTTGAATTTCCTCATTGCCTTTGATTAGGCGTCACTTGTACATCGGGTATCATGGTGTTTGTACATCTTTAGCACTCCCCGTTCCATAAAGCTGCAACGGTATACGGTACTAAACCGTTTCTTCCTCAGCTGGTTCGCCTCGATTTTCTCTCTTTGGTCGTTTCCTCGTTTCCTGACTTCCTCTTTTTCCGTTTAGTGAGTAAGAAATTTTGCAGAAGGAGCATCGACTGAAGTGAGACGTCCTCGTTAAACAACCGGCGCTCTCCATCTCTAAACATCTGTGATGCAGTGCTGAGCAGTGAGACGCGTCTGCGTACTACGAACCTATTAAAAGCTCCGCTGTTTGTGAAGAGAAAAGAAGAGCGAGTGAAAGAGTAGTGGTATTAGGTATGTACCTAAAACGCTACGTATATTCATTCCGAAGTTGTTCAGCCGTGGGAGCCAGGCACTAAAATCAGTAGACGAAGTGTCAGCTTTGGAGATCAGAGATCAGAGATCAGAGAGCCGTTGAAAGAAATAGTCCGCCACACCGGGCTCACATCTCTTCCGGCCTTCTTCCACGTCTCGTTTTCATTCCGAAACTCAACAGCAACGAAATTTATTCATGTCCTTTGCCGATTCCTGAAGGACTTCTCAACTTTTAAACGCCAGATATGAGGCTATACCTCGCTTATTGCACGGCTCTTCGAATACCCCCGAGGAATTTCATCTTGTATAAACTTTCGTGCACGAAAGTCCAGAGCAAAAGTGGAGCCGGAAACCGTTCGAGTATTTTTTCAAGGATTTTATTATCGATGAAAATGGGAAAATGTCTCATGGATAAGACATGGTGAAAATCCTCTACTAAACTGAATAGAGTGTCCATGCGTGAATGGTGCAGCGAGAACTTATGGGTACTATAGAAATCGGTACTGGGCCGGCTGGGTTTCTTAGGTAAGGTCGAAGAGGTAGAAGTTGGGCTTAAGGGCATACACGTGTCTCTCTCCTTCAGTATAGGTACGTGTGTATAGGAATGGGCCTAACGGTGCCGAAGGCATTTTCTTTGTTCGAACTCGGCGGGGTTCGGGTCCGCACTAACCCAGATCATCGCGTACCTGACGAAAACCCTCGTCTCCGCCTTCGCAGCGATTTTCTAATAGTGTGTCATTTTGCTGTCGGAGACGGTAGAGGGTCAAGAATATTTCTCAAAAAAAAAAAAACAAAAAAAAAAAAAACAAATTATAGGGTTGCCTATGAAGCTGTGATCCCGGTCTTGGACTCTGAAGATAGTCGTAATAAACTTCGATCAGGTATATATGCGGACAGTAAAAGTTGTAGATTTCCGTTAGCAGTCCGAGTCCCGAGCGAAGAAAAAGTAGTGGCAAATCCTGGAAAGGTTCTCTCCTTAATTTTTTCCTTCTTCTTTTTTCCTTCTCCCTACTTGAAAAGGGACAAGGCAATTCTTCGCTCCTTTGTGCAGCTTAGGGTATATTCTGAGGGTCTTACCTACTAGTGTAGTGTAGATTTTTGTTGGCGATTGAAGGCCTATACCTACACCAATACCAAAGATGACTAGAAGTCTGAAAGATCTTCTTCCACAATAAGGGGGCCAAAAGACCTCCCTATAACCAATACCCTGGCTTTTATTCACCTATGAATCGTAGAATTCAGAGAATGCCTAGTGGCTCGGTATTCGAGGGCTTTTTGGTGGGGACCTATACCTCTATTCCAGTCCCCCTCTTGCACAAGCAGCAGCAGAAGAAGAAGAAGAAGAAGAAGAAGCCATATATTTTCAGTTTTAGTCTCGGATCGCCATGCATTGAATAGTCGGTCTGGGCAGTTGGGGTCTGCCTCTTTCTGGGCCCCTGAAGCTGAAGCAGCAACAGCAGCAGCAGCAGCAGCAGCAGCAGCATGGAAAGGAAAGGTGCATCTTTCGATCGAGGGACTCGTTCAGGTACAAACGAAGACTGGCCCGAGGTAAAACGGATAAGAGAGAATGGTGAGCGATTACCTTGCTTTTAGGTATGGGCTGCTTCTTCGTCTCTTACTTGCCGTATCGTATTCAGTACGTTAATAACTCTTCGAACCTGCTGCGGCAGTCTCGCGCCTTCAAGGATTGCCAGAAACGATCGAATGACATAGTACAATGAAGTTGCTAAATCATTACTTCATGGATGTTGAATAACTGATCGTTTTGCTCCCGATATGCCATCGATCGCATCAGTCACGCTTCTTCTTACCAATAGGTAGATGCAATTTTATGCGAGACTAAACGACTATTTGCAAAAAGAAAGAAAAAGAATCCCCTCTAATTCGGCATGAGGAATCCAGAATGGACGCAGACTTAATTTCAAGTCAGAGATTGGCATGGTAGAACGAGGAATCATTACGAACTAGAAATCAGATCAAACAACGCGGTTAAATGGACGCAGCACCTGCAGGTGGACATAAAATGCGAACCTGCTGCAGGTCCCTCGCAAGTGATGCGAAGTACCTCACCCGCTGGGTTAGATGCTGAGCTGGCCAGAAGTTATCAGCTTCAAATCGGTGTAATTTGACCGAAGGTTCTTTCTGCACGGTCTGCACCACCACCATCACCGACCATCTACCCATGCGCTTACAGTCTTCGTATGCGTGTGGATCGACGCTCTTTTAAAATGGGGTTGTAAAGAAGATGGCCGGGGTTATTATGCTCTTATTACGTAAGGATAACGCCGAACTAAAAATAAAAATTTGACGAAAGCTGCGTTTCAGGGTATGATTGTTCTTATCGCAGTTACGGTTTTTCTCCTTCTCTTTATCTCCCTGTACATATACACTGGGTATCCGTGTTTCAGAAATATTTGGAAAATATTTGTAGAGGAGAAATATCCCAGGTAGAGATCTCCGATCAGTCCAGCATTCCGATACCCTCGAGGGATCCTCCCAACGATTTTTTTTACCCATCTATTTTAGTTTTTCGAAAGAAACAACAAAAAATAAAAAAAAAAAACGAAAGGTTGTGCATAATTTGGGTAAAAATTCGTTGGAGAAAAAACGGCGGCGTACGTTCTTTGAAATGTCTTGAAAATATATTTCCACAATATATTCGGAGTTTGGAAAAAAATTGTCAAAGGATCAAACGAACCGTGGCACGGCTCGCAGTAATAAGTTGGCAAAATGGATGGGAAAACAAAGTTCTTATTCGGTTTATTTTTATCGCTAATTTAACACGCGACTTGGTCAACGAACGAGGAGGTGTCAATTGACCCCAGCGAGAAACTGTTTACGATGAAATTTTGTGAAATATCATGAGAATGACGTGATTTCGTTTCCAGTTCATAAACGGAAGTTCATAGGGTCAGTCGAGTGACAAATAGCACGTTTTGAAGTCATGAGTTTGTCGAACGGATCTAGCAAACGCAGAGAGATACTGACTGAGCTGTTTCAACAAACTGCACAAATACTAAACAGTCAAATATTGAATCACGGAGTGACAAACACTTTTGGTTATCCGAACCGGAAAAATACGAGCTAGCTACACGTTTTTCATCACTGTGTAGAATTCTGTCCGGACTAATTATCGAAAATTAGAAACAAGCGTTGATCCAAGCTTTCGATTGAACGGATCTTTGATATTCTCCGAAATATTTACGGAATACTGTGCGTTGGAATAACGACGTAAAAATGTCTCTGGGTTAAAGATGAAAGCTGGAAAAAAGAAAAAGAAAAAGAAAGAAGGAAAGAAGTTGAAAATTACAGTCGATACTTATGCACCAGCAACATTACAAAACGACAGAAATATGAAAAAAAAACTTATTAAACCTCGCCTACACATGACTATCAAAATATGTGACACTGCGGCAGTCGCGTGTTTATACTCTAGGTATACGAAAATGAGACTCGTCATATACATTATCTTCATGAGATAGCCTTCGGAGAGGCGCGTTTTACTGAATAAAAAAGCGATAAAAAAAAAATACAAAACAAAATGAAGTCTCCAGGAGAAAGAAAGAGAGAAGACGATACGAAATCGAAGAAAATCGACCAGTTTAACTATAAAGAATTTCTCCGCGTAGAAACTTTCAACTTTTCATTAAATAAAACAAGCAAAGTCTTTCTAAGGACGAAAGGCGATGAGATATTAACTAACGAATGATATTCTCGACGCGTTGTCGGATAATCGCTGCTAGATATCATGGTTGCGGTTACCTGATTAAGAAACAGGATGAAACTGTTGTGAAAAAGTGCGATAATGAATGTACAGACAAGAATACAGGAGCATAGAATCCTTTGAAGATCGTCACAAACAGCAGGATAGAATTCGTCAATTTTATCATCTCGTGTACGAAGAGATTCACGAACCGCACTGATACATACGAGTAGGTATGTTCTAGTGTGAGAAAAACAGAACGTCGAACAAAAGTCGTAGCCAAACGGCACATGTATACCTGAACACCCAGAAATGTCGAAAAAGTTAAAAATAACAGACAGGGAACCGCCTTTGACCGCGGTGCAGTACGAGCGAAGGTAGGGTCTGTCTGCTTGTCTGTCTTTCTGACTACGACTGTGACTGGGTTTGTGTCTGTGTCTGTGTCAGTCCCTCTCGCTGTCTCTCTCTTTATACTATGCTGTAGGGTAGAGGCAGTGTTTTTGGCTAACCTGGGGTCCCTAACAGGAAACAGCTGCCAGGTTTTGTTAATATTTAGTCGGTTCATAGCTGGCTTGACCGTCTGTCCATTCCGTTTCATTTAATCCTTGGTTTTTCGCTCGGAAAATTCTCCTCATTCTTGCTCGCGAGGATGCCGTCTCTCTTGCTCACGCGATTCCGTAGACTTCGCCTCGTTTCATTCTGATTATTGAATGGCGAGCTATTCGGTATACGGGAAAATATTCTCATGGGTATACCTTGACCATACCGACGCCTATTATATTCCTTAGCGATAAAGAAACCTGAGAAAATAAGTTGCACCGCCGATGAAGGACAATGTAATGCAGTAATGCTAACAATGAGACACGTACTGTATTTCCGATCTCTGTTATACTCCTCAAGTTCGAACGGAGTGGCGGAGATAGAGGCAAGCCGGGAAAGAAAGATTTCAAATTCAATTTGCCTTCGATTTATGTATCTAGCCGCAAATCGTCGAGGAATAGCGAGAGAGTGGGAGAGCGAGAGAGCGAGAGGCGGGAAAAAAATAAAGGAACAGGAAGCAGGTAATAGTGCTCGAAAAAAAAAGAAGCGAATCGCTTTACGAGAGACAGAAACGTGATATTATTTGAAAAAGGACTACTCTGGTATCAGGATGCGCTGCAGTGCAATGAAAAAGCACTTCGCCTAGCCATAATGCTTCGCTTCATAGTGCTGCAGACTGGGATGCTGCCGCTTCAGTCTTTAGTCTTGCGGGCCTGAAGCACCAACTCAACGCGACTATATGCGTGACTCGGGTTCCAGCGGCATACAGCAGGAGCCGAAGAAATGAATGAATTTATTGCTGAGGATATGGGGATTGTTGTTATTATCGAACTGTCGTACATTGTAGGTGGATGTATTACATTGCGTCATGGCTGTATCGAGAATAATGTCGTAAGTCGAGTTGCTGTTGGTGCTGCTATAGCTGCTGAGCAAAGTTATTGTATCAGTTTACTCTTGTTTGCTCCTCACTCTTCACTCTTCCAGCCTCTCAGTGTTTGATTTCCTCCTGCTTCTGCCTCTGCTCTTTCTTCCCCTTCTTCTTCTTGCTCTCCTTCGAACGTGACTATAAACTATACCATCGATACAAATACAGCAGCAACGTGCAAAGTTTGAAATCTGTTTCCTTCTCGTTTTTGGAATCGATTTAGGTTTCATTGGGTCTGAGAAACCTCGGAGATGTGTACGAGGTTTTACAAAAATTATTATAACACGTTTGGACTCGGTTTTGATCCCGACATTCCTGACGTGTACCGTGTCTGCTGGTTAATTGCGGTAAACTAACGGCTGCACTAGTCGTAGTCGTCTTTCGTCTACACGTTAAAACCGGAATCTAGACAAAAAGTATGGCTTTGGTATAAGCGGTGATTCCTGGAAGCAAGCGTCTATCCTCGCCATACCTGAGGATGGACACGCCTGGCGTTAAAGTCTCCAGATTCGGTATAAACCCACCAAGCAAAGACTGACTGCTCTACCAGTACAGCGGTGTGATACGCGTCGGTTGCCGACGGCGGCTATGAAAAAACGATCTTCAGCTATACTTTAAATCTCGCGGAAGATTGTCACGGATTTATAGTGAGAAGAAAATGAAACGGAATTCGAACGGGGACGATAATGAAAAAAAGTTTAATTAATAAGGTTAACAGCAAAACGAAGACTTCGTTTTCTCTCATTTAGCAAAACGAGTACGAAGTCTTCGAGGGGTTGCAATCATTGGACTTACATCGAGTTCGTAGTGTTCCAATACATGCTGATAGTTTTCGCACAGTTGCTCACAGTAGAGAGCAGAACGGTTTGAAGACAGACTAGGAAAACTAGGGTCACAAATGACGTAGAAACCATCGTAATAAAAACCACTTCTCACAGGATTGAATTATACACATTTAGTTTGCGGTTTTGATTATCGATCTCGTTTTCCTCTCTTTCCTTTTATCACTTTACAATATAATACAATACAATACAATACAAACAACTTGTACACCTCGCACTCGGATCACAACACTTTCACTCATACGATCTCCTCTCCTTGTTATCGATACTATTATATTTCTCTACTATCGAGAATGCGAATGATATTTTAAACAAATCGTGTCTCATTCTTCCCGCAGCTGTGGTTGTGGCTGTGGCTGTGGCTGTATATCGTCTCACCTAACTCGAGATTTGAAATACATTTATTAACGATAAATCGGATTGATTTATTGCCAAGGTATTTTCTATTCCTCGTATGTAATACAGCATCAGGAGTGTTAGGATGTCGGTATTGAGCTGCACCCAGCGTTATTTCGATCAGATTAAAGCCTTCGTCTTTGCTTTTCATTTGTTTTTTTCTCTTCTTTCAAGGGCCGGATTATTCAATGCTTTCTTTGTCCGCCCTCGCAGTGAACTGCTTATTCCTCTTTTCCTGTATTACCCTGCCTCGCTAACGATTATCAAACGATCCTTCAATTATCAAAGGCTTAGAGACGATCCTCTCTCGAAGTTCCGGCAGGACTGTTAAGTTACAAAACCAGTCGATCTTCGGGCACACTTTATCACCCGCAACGTTCTCTTCCCTTCGAGTCCTTCTTCTTCATGATCGATCGACCTCAGACCTCGTAATACGTGATTACCTAGGCTCGGACAACTTATTGTTAGAAGATACCAGCCCCGCACATTTCGTATTCCAAAACGGCGTCAACGCCAGTCGATTTCTTCTTTTACCACTTCCGCGATAATCACTCCGCACATAGATGGCCGATATCTCAGAATATAAGAAGAAATAATGAAGGAAACAAACGAACGAAGGACAACGAAAGAAACCAAAAGAAAAAAAAAAGAAAAAAAAAAAAAAAACAACAGACGAACTAAAACTTTCACTAATATAAAAAAAATATTATCGTTTCATTTCACTTTTCGCAACCGAGTATCAGGCCGATTTTCTTATCTTTTATTTTTTGTTGTTTTTTTTGTTTTTGTTTATTTCAACCACGAAAAGTCTGGCCGTTCGGTGCGCGTTTCGAACACTAACGGACGCTCTGACCAAAAACTGTGCTACCACCAGAGCCGGGGCCGCGGACGCGTCTGTTAAGGGCCGCGAGGCAGCGGCGGTAGTTTGCTTCGTTTCGGAGTTCAAGCTACGTAGTAAGCCGAAGTACACTACCGGAGATCCACGAAACGTCACGATATTTACCGACCGATACCGAACATCGCCGAACTTTACCCTCCCTCATCTTTTGCAGTACGGTATGCTGTACGTTTGTATTATACTGCGAGAGAGTCGAGAGTCTATGTACGATCTCGGTGGTGTGGGGTTTGCTTGGAAGGTGTGCTCATCTCGGAGTCGTTGAGTCGCGATGACGCGCCACACCGCGAGCCCACTTCTTCTTCTTCTTCTTCTTCTTCTTCTTACATCTCGATTTTTAGTTTCTCGCTTTTTTTCTTTTTTATATACATTTCACCGCTGCACGAACCTCGAGGCGTCTTCGGACGTATAAAGCTACTAATCGTCGTTACATGTCCAATTGAAACGAGTAGTACCTACCGATCTAACGGTTTTCGAGAATTTTGCAACTTTGCTTCATCGACCACGGCTTTACCGCCTTCAACTTCTATTCCATCCGATACTCAAAGTCGATAGATATTTTGCCACGGGATGAGCACGGAGCTCTTTATATATCCGTCCATCCATCTCTCTCTTTCACTCTTTGTGTGCGTCTACGTGGCTACGATCCTAGGGCCTGAGGTCTCGAGGTCCCGACGAACCGGTATCCACCTACGGACAGTCATGTTAGTCATTAGTCCGACTAATGTAACGCTTCAAATTCTATCGAACCTGTGTACAACGGCTTCTTTTTATTCTTCGGCTGCCTCTTCCTCCTCCTCTTCTTCTTCTTCTTCTTTGGCGTTCAACTACTCAGGTAAACGGTCGCCGGGATTCCGTTCGATCCAAGAATTCGTCGGTGGTTAAAATCGTCACGGTGAGAAACAATTATTTGCAATTCGTCCAGAAACGTGTCTCCGGAAACCACGTACCCGACGACACAGCCAACACTCATGTACAATGTACATACGTCACTTTCTATTGTCTTATTGACTCTCACAAGATACCTGACACGAACTAAGCGCGCTAGGACGTCGGTTTATCGATAGCAAACGACACGCGTCGTATTTTCGAAGATATCGAATAGATTAGTTCCGATAATGGTTCCTCGCCTATTTCCGCAATCTTTTTAGATGACTAGTCTCGCGAAAGTAGGTGCGACCGCTTCCGTAGATCCTTTCGACTTTTATCTCGAGTATCGCTTGCGAGAGAATGGGAGAGAATATTTCTCTGTTGTATTTAGTTGTTACGAAATTAGTTCCTACCACTTATAACACAGGGCGAGTATAAACGAGGTTCGACCTGCGACAAAAGCGAGGGTCTCTACCGCCCTGGTGCCGCGGCTGTTTAGCTTTGTGCGACCCGCGTACCCGTCGGCAAACAATATTGACCCTTACCCGACACCTGTCCAGGGTTTAAGCTGCACTTGAGGAATATTTTTTTGGAAAAGAAGTTTTCCTCAAATTTTCAAAGCCATTCGTCGTCGTCGGTCATTCGTTGACCAGGCGCGTCAGCATCTTCTTTGAAAATCAAAGGCACCGAATAAGTGCTTCTTAAATATTGATCACTCTACTCCCTGCGACCCACTCAACTCGGAAGCGGATTCGCTAAAAGGATAAAAGGAAGGAGATAAGATCCTTAACCCTCCCGCCATTCAGCCTCCGGCAGAACAAGTGTCAAGAATATTTTCCACCTTATCGCCTTTTCTCGCTTAGGAATCGGCCCGAACGTCACTATATTTATCGTCAAATGAAACGAGAGAGAATTCCGCCTTTGTCTCTCTGCTCATTTCAAGTACCTACTCTCCAAGTTTGACGTGCGGTTTGATGCTGCGAAGTTAAACAATTTTTCACCTCGCCTTTTCCGAACAGCCAAGAATAAAATATACATAATATCGCTTCTTTCTCCATCCGCGACTGTTAAACGCGGAGGTACGTAACTTTATGGATTTCAGCGGAGAGTAACGACTTTACGAGTCATAAAAAATGGCGCGAATCGTTCAACTTGGATACGGAGTCCGAGTTACTCGTCCTTAAACCTCTCGGGATCCGCGACGACGTGACTCTTCACGGTACCACACTTTGATATTCCGTCGACAATCTTGCCATAGATACGGTCAGAGATCTAACGATCCATTAGCCATTAGCTAATCGATACGTCAATCAAACGTCGACACGAACAATGGAAGGTTGCCTTACCCATATACCTCAGAATGGAAGTGATTTCCATTCCGACTATTAATCCTTCATTTTTGGTACATATATACTTTCGGTGGCACAGGTGCAGCACCGTGCTTATTCGTCGTATTATTCTCTC
The DNA here is from genome assembly GCA_944452935.1 of Rhogogaster chlorosoma. Classification (NCBI taxonomy): domain Eukaryota; kingdom Metazoa; phylum Arthropoda; class Insecta; order Hymenoptera; family Tenthredinidae; genus Rhogogaster; species Rhogogaster chlorosoma. The sequence goes on along the minus strand of OX101801.1, from coordinate 1,038,353 downwards.
TCCCGAATATTGAGGCGCAAAAATCTAAATCTGATCCCAGGTAACGATAAGCGCCGTTGTTTTACCCAGAAACTGAAGTTTAATACGAGTCAAAGTTTTCCTAATCCTTTCGCCAAATCCCTCCCGCAGCGTTCCCGAGGGGCAACCGTGATTTCCTGACCCTTTCGCATTGTCCGTTCTACAAACTAAATGTTTCCGTTATTCCGGCATCCGCTAACTGACCGTACAGCACGAACCGTAATCCGAATAAGGCCGACGTTTTCACGGCTCGGAAAGGTTTACGCAGATTTTCTAACAACTTTAGGATACGATTTTGCAATATAGGAATAATCCAACGCCATTTCGATATGAAATTGACGAGTTATGGTTTTGGAAGAGTACAGAATTTTAAGGAGATATTCTCGACTCGACTTCTGCCCTTCTCACCCCTTAGATACGACGATGTGAGATGTTCGTGTAAGGCAGAAGATATAATGACGGTGTTTGTGTGGAGCCTAGCCGTTGGGTATATAACCGTGCGTCTCAAGTCAGTCTTTCTAACTCTCTGTACGCGATCGTTCGTATACGTATAAATATACATATAAATATAAATATATAGCCGCGTTTGTCTGCGTGTAATATATACAGGGATGTATACGTGCGCGGGTCGAGGGTATAGGAAGAGAGAACACAATGGCAAATGGTATTCTATTATTCCAGATGGGCCTGCAGCATCTCCTCCAGTCTCTGGCTCCAAGGAATGCAGCCATGAAATCATTCTCCAATATCTCACCGTTCGCCCATCTCCCTCTTTCGACGCTCTTCTTCTTCTTCTTCTTCTTCTTCTTCATCTTCTGCTTCTTCTCGTTCCTCTTTTTCCTCGCCCTCGCCGCCCTCTTCAATAGTCGGTTAGCTATTTGTCAAATTCTTCAAACAATAATCCACCGTTCGTATAATAATACCTCGCACATATGCAGGCTTTGTCGAGGAATAAATAAACGAGGAAAGAAAAGAGGCAAATTAGAGTGAAAATAGAGAAAATTACCAGCCAGGTTTGCGAGGGGAGTAGTGATTAAACGACCCGACAATCATCAGCAGTCGAGGTTTGCCCTCGCGCGCATGGCATTATATATTCGTTCATTACTCCCGCATGAGGAATAAGAAGACTAAATTGGTGGAATTAAATTTTTACGTCTCAGCAGGCGGAATGATTCAGTAAGAAACGACGACGCACAATTTAGTGTTTAGAGACCTTTCGTGCCGTACGATTATCGTACTTATATACCTACGTATACCTTGATTTAGTACAACTTATACCGATTTACAACTCCGCCTAACAAACTCTCGAAACCATCACGATTATAATAACGACGATATAACAACATCGGCAGAGTAATACGTACGGACTAGTTTTACGCTCTTAATTATTATATGAACTGCACCCAGGAATGATTCAAATCCAGCTCTAACCACCCGCGGGTAAAGAGCTCGTAAACACTGAGGCAGTTGCAGCGGACTCAGAAATGAACCAAACGCTGGAAGGAAACCACCGTTTACATTTCTCATCCGAAATCGTTCAGATATCATTCCCGAATCCCAAGGCCAATTAGCAAAGGTAGGAAAGAAATTGGGCGAGTAATTTTGCCGCGAATGTTACGTATGCAAATTGTCGTTATCTAGTGTAATATCTAGCTTGTTACGTGGGCCAGTCCGATACGATCGTTCAGTTGTTGAACTGAATATCGAACTTGCGCCACTTTCTCCTGGCTGTAATAATATCGCGAGTAATGCGCATGTTTATTGGTTACCGTTCATCTAGCTTATAGACCAGACCTTAGCTGCGGCCTAGATTCCGCCTAGCCTGATCTGCGCTTACTGGCTTCGGCGTGGGTGAGGAATGACTCGACCAGACTAGTTTTAGATTACTTTTTTATTAACAACTTTCATTTTAATCGAACCCCGTCCCCGTGCGCATGTAGGTATCTATACACGTATAATTCCTATCGGCGATCGATACTTGCGAAACCTTTCGGCACCGTTGAAAAATCTTTTCGATAGCCGCGGGAAGAAAAAGAAAAGAGCAGACGAAGACGGCGGAAAATTTCTTTCATCTCCTTTATTCTCTCGGTAGAAGGAAAAATGAAGCAGTTTATTATCCTCAGTTTATTTAACCGACTTTAACGCTGAGATTAGGATAAATCGTACCGCTCCAGCAGCTTAGGGTGTATGACGTTATACCGAGCAAACTGGGATCAAACGGTTACACTTTTATATACGTATCCTAAAGTTCGGTGGCCGAGTCCCGGGCTTAGAAGTTAGTTGCGGTTGTTAACGTTAATAGAAAATATGACTCACACCCTGCTCCATGCAGTAGGTATCTACGAAGCTAACAAACGAAACGAGCCGGGAGACAGAGCGTGATATCATTCTCCATCAGTCATTCATTCGGTCGTTCGTTCATTCATTCATTTATTCATTTATTGAATATTATGTTATGACTCGTGATCTTCCCGGACTTTCTTCACTAGACACCTATACGTATACTGGCGGGAATTCAGATTTCGAATCCTTTTTTCGTTCCAAGTAATATAAAGAGAAGGGAAAGGACTTCGGCGATGAATAATTTGAGTTGCATAACAAGGAGCGGGTGAACCCGGGGTCTTGAAAGAGGTGAAAGTGTTTCAGGAAGAACGACGTGGCCTGGATAAAGTGTCGATATTTAGTATACAGCTGTAATGGCCGAGTATTATTCCGAGCATTTCAAGTCACGATTGTTAAAGTGTGTGTATATAGCAGAGCTGGGAAGATATTGAGCAGGATCCATTCTTAAGCACGTAATCTGTAGGCATGACCAAGATGGCCTCATCCTGGTCTGCGAGATGCAAGCCTCGCGCGAGTCTCGAAACTCGAGTGAAGTAAAAGTTACGGTACAGCCCGGCAATTGGTCACTGACATAAATTCATAAATTCATGATCCCAAGCCGGTGCTAGTCGTGGTAGTGGCGCAGAGCTCTGTGGTGATGGGAATTTTAAACGACTTTGCAATTAACTGGTTGTTAGCTCCGAGCTTGCGGCCTGTGCCGCCCGAGTTCGAGGACCGTGCATACGTATACCTACTATGTTACTTAATTTATATTATTTTCAAATTGATTATAAACCTTTCTCTCTTGATTTCGTCCGCGGGAAACTTATCTCGTATTCAATTAACGTCGCGCGGGATGAAATTGGATTAATAAATAGGTTCAGGCATGCACGCCAATTATTTCAGACAAAATACTCTCTAATTGAATGACACAAAAATTGGCTGAATATAGAGCCAAAAAGCTAAGAAATTAGCTGAAACACATCGATTCCGAGATGAGTTGAAAAAACGAGGTAAACTTTATTCGGAGAAGACACGCCGACTAATTGGAAATGAATAGGAGACTTGCGTTCTGCTGTTGCAAATTCTTAAATGTGGGTATTACTGTTTAGTCGGTTTGTATTCGATGGTTTTGGGAATTGGTTCTCACGACTGTGTCGACCAGATGACCGTAGCTCGCATACCTGTTCAATGGTAAACGGACTATGGAGTATGGCAATGAAAATTTGCCAACAAAACGCATTTAAACTATTTCTGGTCGCGGCGAAGCACTCTAATCTTTGGTAATGGGCCGTTTGGTGGAGAGGTTCCGAATCTGGTTTGGCGCAGTCCGGTCCCAGACATCGGAAGAAATTCGAGACCGCAACAGCAGCAGTCGTCGCAGACATATATTTTGACGACTGAAAGTTGTTAGCCATTTTTGCCTCGAGGGTGAAATGAATTTTGCCCTAGTATTTTCGGCACGATTCCGACGTTTCTTCTTTAAAGATAAAAATTATCCGCCGAAGCCCTTCGATTCCCTCTGTTATTTCCGTTATTACCATTTCGTTGCGTTTCCAGGTCTAAAACCTCGCCGGAGAATAACTATACCAATAACTGCTGCTGCTGCTGCTGCAGCTCCGAGTTACGACCGATTCAAATTATACACGCGGGGTGAAACTCTGGCTGTTACATTGTTTTAAGACTCGCAGCACGCGGTCCTGGTTGAGAAAAAAAGGTGCCTCTTTTTTACCCCTTTACCACTCAAATGCCAACCGAAATATAAGATTAGCAAACGAAATCGGTCTAGCCGATCATTCCGTTGCGTTTAGCATTTTAATGGCCAATGTCACTCCCACTGTTCACTTCCAAATTTATGCCATCCCCAACGTGGAATTAGGCTATCTCCTCTAATTCCATATGCGTTCGGCATCGCCAGACGAGACTTCTGCGAATTCAAAGATCCTAACATCCAACAAAATCTCACCACGCCATACACCGATTCGGAGATTATCAATTATCCCATTCTCATTCCTGTCTCCATCCCAACTCCCCTCTTTAATCATAGATCTAAGTAAATCTTCGATTTAACCACCGGAGTGAAACGGGGGAAGGTCCTTCGAAATTTCGCACGTGGCTGCTGTTCGGAATTTCGAAGATTGTGTTATTTGGAAAAAATACTGAGTCGTCTATAAGTTTAGTACCAGTTCGTGGAAAGTTGAACATAGGATCGTTATCGACGTCCGAATCCTTATTCCTGGCGAAAAACATGGCGGCGTCTTTGTCTCATCTACCTAGAGTCGAGTTTGCGTCGAAATTCCTTCGATTCAATTCGCCCCGTCGACTCGGGTCTCGGGCTGGTTGGATATTTCGCGAAATACAGGCTGGCCATTCTTTTGTAGTCTGCCGTCCCGTCTGATCTCGTCGCCCAAACGTCGCGCGTTCTACAGCCTACTGCTGCTGCTGCTGGTTCTGCTTCTGCACCAGCCGTGGTGGACATGACGATTTGGTCCCGGCGATTCCTCAGCTGCTGAAGCGAACCGCGTATGTTCGAACTACCTGTTGTTCGCGGACACGTGTTTGTGCCGCGCGAACCTGTCTGTCCGTCCAACTGCTCCTCGTCGCCTCACTCTCTGAGACCGTGAGAAGACCCGGCGACGACGTATTACTTCTCCTGGTGACAGCTCGACGCTCCGCTTTTGCTGCTGCCGTATTCTTACCGGGAATGTAAACAGTCGACAGTACGAATTTTCCAGACTATGCAAATCCCACTTGCTTTACATCTACTCGCACCTTTGGGCCGAACTCCAAGAACGGTATTTCGGGCTCGTGATTCAGCATCTTCGTTCATGAGTAGTAAGAGAATCAAAAACTCGAAGGACTACATCAGAAATCAGATTTCCTTTGGTTCAAAAATCTTTTTCAAACACCCCGCCTTCTCGAATCGATCAATTTTTATCCCAGATTTAAAATCACGGGGCTAGAGAGTTGAATTTTGACTCGATGTGATTTTGGTTATCAGTTAGCCATTTTGGTTCCTATGATTTTGAAGTCAGCTTTGGGGAAAAAATTCTCTGACAAACTGATATTTTATTAAAAATATTGAATATCTGAGAAACGATTCTCTGGAAGACTAATCCATTCGATATTTCATGAAAATCTGATCAATTTATCCAGAATCTATTCAACCGAAAGAAATCCAAGCGATCATTGAACATTGGTGTTAATTCTTTGTGGCTTCTTTCTCGCATGCAGAATCTTAGAACTTGGTCTGTGTCGTATAGGAGCAACTTTCTGGCTCTAGGTTTTTCGGCGAAGATCATGAAGCAGGGAAACAACGAAGATGTGGCATATATTCTGCTCCCACGTAGTGTTGTTCGTATCAGGGTGTTTTTGAGTATGTAGAATCCCGGGGTCCATGCTTCATGATGGGTGTGCGTGCAGCCGGGGTAGCTGCGTTCGCGTCAGAGCCTCGCGTAACTTAAGAGAGTAGGGTTGCTGGCTCGTGAAGCGAAGCGAAGCGAAGCCGAAGGGAGGCGTCAGCCAATGAGAGCGCCACGACGTGGCGGCCATTTTAATGATCGGGCGAAGGTAAACAAAGGGAAAAAAAAAAAGGAACAGAATGACTTCGTCCACCCTTTGCGGCCCCTTTCTTTCAGTAGCGCACCCATACGCGAGCTACGGCAGACCGAAGGGTGCCCAGGGTCCAATCACCGTCCCGCATCTCGGCGACGATCCTCTCTCACTCTCGTCGCCAGTGCCTCCTCCTCTTCTCTCGCTACGTTCAGACACATATACACACTTTCTAGATTGGTACACGTAGCGCGGAGCGAAGGGCACAAGGGAAGATATCTGCAGGGTAAAAACTGAGCGGCAATTAGAAAAAAAGCAACCCCTTTGAATTTTACCGCGGTGGAAAGAAATCAGCCCTCTCTCTCTTTACACCCCCGTCTGTAAACTTCCCCTGTGACGGTGAGTGGGGGATGTTTTTTCTTCGAACAGAATTCGAATGGGTAGGTACTGTATTCGCGGGGAGTTTGAATACTGCGCAACCACCCCACACCGGCCTCGCAAAGGGAAACGCGAGTTATTTAAGCCCCGTGTGTACTTTGGAGGTTTCTGATCTCATTGAATAATTTGTAATGTTTCCGGGCCGCCCCGCAATCTAGTGTTACAAAGATATTTCCGGTCGACTCTCGTCGATACACATCAGCCCTACGACAGTAAGTATCGATTTGTCGCGGTTACACGAGTTAGTTCTCAAACCGGGACGCGGCGCGGCGTGGTACTCGCTCTGGAAGCTCCGTAGAGAAGAAAGAGAACGGAAGCTCCCCACCACCTATGGCATGGACCAACCTGCCCGAAGAACTAGAGCGGGAGGGGGTCGTGAGAATGAATCAAGCTACGACAACAGGGTTCAACTGACGCTGATGTGATTTGACTACGTTCACACCTACGCGGTCTGCCCCTTACTTCCCGTGGGATACGAAACGCACCCCGTACACCGTATCCAGGAGACTTTGCGCTAAGAGAAGCCCGTCGAAGAAACCGGCTGTGGCTTTGGTATTATGATAAAACAGCGGAGTGGACCGCTTCGCCTCTTCCACGCGGCTGCCGCCACACAGAACCGGGATCATATTTCACTCCGTTCTGTCTGGAGTTTAAACCTTTTGCCCGATCCTTGGGGGAGGTCCTGCCAAGGATTTATACAAGAGTGTATAGTTCCCTAGGCCTTGAGTAAATCTGAAAAATTTCATTCGACAAAAATTTGCAAAATTTTTTCTCTCACTTCTCCAGCACTTCCCATCGCCAATATATACATTATCGACGATTTCTTCATCGAACACAATGTGCGACCTGAACCCCAAGATGGCTGGTGACGTACCTACCTTGTAACCAACACCATTTTGGCAGCCATTTGTCGCCCAAGGGGAACTCGATAGGGCTTAATTCATCTTCCTAAGACCACCCTCGATCGAGTTACCTTTACGTTCACCTTCAAGATGGCTGACACCACCCGGCTCGCCGATATCTTTCGCCATTTTGACCCATGCAGGCGTTCGAAAATCGAACGAATAATTAGCATCTTACTAGGCTCGAAGAAGATTGAAAGAAATCGGCTGACAAGAACCGAAAAGAAAAAAAAAAAGAAGAAAATAAACAGAAACGATTTCCTGCGAGGTATATCGGTGGGAATTGTCGATGCTGATGATCCTTGGTGTACCATGAGAGTAGAGGTATCGTGTCGTAATAGTTTGGCTCGTTTATTACTCAACGAATTAACCGAATTCTAATCACGAATGTCACATATACTAGGTAATATACAGAGTGAACACCCTTTGAACATAATTTTCTACTTTATCCAACACCTAAAGCGAACTCCTCGTGTTTTATTCCGTCGATAAATCAGCTCAACCGTAGTGATAATACTAAAGTTTTGTACACTGGCGATGGCGACGGCGGTGGTGGTGGTACGGTCTAGTAGCTGGTGTTAGTGAAACGAAATGAAAAGTTGTCAGCGGGTATCGGCCGGCTATTAAATGGTCGCTTGGGTTTCACGCTAGGCTGCATCTGCCTCTAGGCCTTTAACTAAACCATAATACGAATGCCTACAAAGTATAAACTTGTTAGCTATTTTCCCTATGCTAGCTTATGCACGTATACCTGGGAGCCGCGAATACGAAGAGCCGGGGACAAAGTGGAGTAAGAATCGAATCGTCGTTCAATTTCGACTCAGGTTTTAGAAATTTTGAACCTGAAGGCGACATTTTCTACTCATAAACGATTCGGACCGACTGAAAATTGTTCATCATCGTTACGAAATGCGAGGTTGTTGCAACCCACTTGTTGTTAGGCACAAGTGATTTATGATAAATTACCTCCTCTAGCGGACATTAATGATCCCGCAGTAGCTAGTAAAGGGTAGCTCATTCGAAATGACAATAACTTATGATTGGATTGCTGGACAATTTGACGGGCATTCATTTAAACGATTTCCGAGCTATGAGATGGATGGGTATACGGATGCCTTTATGCAGAGTATACATATAGGGAAAGAGAGAGAAGTTTAAGTTCTGAACATTTGATCGAATAGCGAAGTCTTACGAGCGGAGTAAGACCTCATACGAGGGAATGGCGAATGAATACGGATATTATAGTACGATGGAAAATGCGTAAAGGGGGTTTCTTTCTCTTCACCTGCATATCCTTGAGATGGGGACGGCAGGATGCAACGTCGAAGGTATATCAGACACAATATTATTCCATTACGCAATGAGAAGTAGTAGTGGGTAACTACCTACGGGCAGTTAATTTAGCATTGGAATACCCATGCGATTCCGTACTAGTAGGTACGTAGCCGGGCGGCACCCCTGGAAGCTGCGGAATTCTCTTCTCTTCTCTTCTCTTCTCTTCTTCTTCTCTCTCTCTGTCTCTCAGATTCATATGCATAATGTAATTGACTTTGCCTGGACTCTGGCCGCTGCGAACATCCGCACAAAGACTTGGTCTATAATGTTGTGCCGTAGCGCTGTATATACTGTAATGCACATTGCATATTCTCCCGCCACGCCGCGCCGCGCCGCGCCGCGGAGAATCTCTTTCTGCAACATGATTACAATTACCTGTTGTTGTTCAACTGGCTGGCAATATGGGTACAGGTGATGGCAATACGCGGGCAATTCTGATGGTATTATTGTTGTACTTCTTCCTGCTATTCTTAAGAGATCCTTACTCTTCGATGCGTCCTCGGTAATAGACGTACGTACGGTGCAAGAACGATAATGGAGGGGCGAGGTGCATGCTTCAAATTAATTGTTTCTATACCAGCAACGAACGACGCCGTTGCAGTTGCTCGAGGATCCTGAAGGAGCCGCCGGAGTGCCGCAGTGTCTTTCATTATACATTGCACACAGCTTCTCTAGGCTGCATTCCATCTTTGTATTATACATATATTCAAGATATTCTTGCACACTTCGTAAATATTCGCGATAATTTAACAATTTTTACCCAGAGAATTATACCATCATCGACTATTTTCGATCGCGAATATCTTACCTTTCCTCACGGTGTTCTTTCGGCTGTGATATTTTTTGGATGATATTTTAAAGCTTTCTTACCGCGCTTACGGCCTGGAATAATCGCCGAGGCTATGCATGCGTGTATGTTACGTACCTGAAACAGAAAAGAAAAGAATCCATTCGTCATTCCTTTCGTAAGAACAGCTCGCAAGGCGCGAGGCTATATCCCGGCGTCTCTTTTGACCAGGGCTTAAAAAATCTCCACTATAGCTTACACCGCTATTCACAGCTATCTTATTTGTCTCTTTTACACCCAAACTAATGCTAAACAAGTTAGTAGTAGCTATCTTTACACTCTCAAGGTCTAACGATGGATTCTAAGCTCCGGGTATTACAATAAATATGAAATATCGGTACGTCCCAAACGTACGTAATGTAACATCCGGATACAGCATGTCAAATCCATTCCTCTCCAAGTTTCTAACAACTTGCAATCTTTTCCATCCCCTAATAACTTTCAATGCTATGATGAGACGAACGCGAGGGTCGATGAAGAATTTCATTCTCAGGGCTGTTTCTCATAGAATTGATTTCTGTTTTTGCTCCTTCATAGTCAGTGGCTAGTGGGACTCTTCACCCTTGTGAATTAATTGAACGACTGAATATATATTGGTCATTAAATCCTCGTAGACTGGGTCCCATTAATAAATTAAACGACATTCTTACGCGGTTGTTTCGTCGTCCTTACAGCCAGAGTTTGTGTATAGACTCTGATACCCCCTAATGGGATGCACCCCTAAAGCGGAACCCCTGTTCTCACGATGACCTGTCCTTTGCTGACCTTTGCCAACGAACGAGGGTAGGCTGGATGATTCCTAGCTTCGGTCATCTGGTCACTCAAAATGTCAGGGTAGTTTGGCTCGCAAAGTCGATGAACGGACGGACGGGTTAATGGCTAGTTTATCTCCCAAAAGAGCCGAGGATTCCAAAGCAGGTACTCACCATCGAACAAATACCTCGTGATTGCGGAGTGACAGCTAGGCGGAAGACATTAGTCATAATTCACCGGGAAAGTTGTAAGATAAACGAAAAAGTGTGAAAGATATGGTTTTTCGTTTAGTCTTTTTTTCTTTTTCTTCCTATTTGTTTTTATGGGATTCTTTACACCGTGAAATTTGATGGGGGTAATGGCGGACGTCCCGTTGCTTGGCGACGGTAGTTTGTTTCTTGAAGGAGATCTTCAGGGTCCGCGCGTGCAGAGCGGTATTCCCCGGTGTTCACCGGCTTCCTAATGAGACCTCGTTAACGTCTTCGACGCGGAGGAAGAGGCCGAGGGCGAGGGCGACGCGAGGGCGAAAGCCTCGAGTGTCCTGCAGGGTATATCGCGAATGAACTGGACCCCAATCGTAAAATATTCAAGGATTCGTCAAGAGGTTGTGCGCTTAAGCGAAGGGCTGCCTGATCTGATAAGAACTTCGATCAAGACCCGCGCAGCTAACTCCTGCGAGACCCTTGACCACGTTTGTCGACACAGGACTGCGGAGCTTCATTGCCCGCTTTAAAAAAAACACGGAGCGTACTAAATCAGGGCCGAATTTTTCACCCTGCGCCGTGGAAAAAGCTCGTTTGAAGAAAATCTCTCGCCTCATGAAACGTGCCCGAACGTTTCCGGAGCTACGAGCCCATTTTCGAACGCAGACAAGTGTTCAGAAAACCCCATAAAAAAACCCATAATTGTCGTTTTGTTGAGCATTCATCATTCTCGGTGGAAGGTGGCCGCCCAGCGAGTCCCTGTTTATGGTTAGTTTCTTATTTTCATTTTTTCCCCATCCTTTCCTTTTTTTCTCCCATTTCTTTTTTACGTTTTCGGAAAAACTCGACGTAACGAATCAATTCGGGCCTATTTTAACACGCCAGAAAACTGACCGAGGTATCGGAGTGTCTAGGTGTATATGGGTGCAAGTTTTAACTCCGGCGAAAGCTGCGGCTCTCATATAATCGCGGTATATCGCGTCTGGTTTCAAATTAGGTCCGGACTGAGCCACCTGTTGCCTTCGTGTATTATCACCGTCTCTCCGCAGCTGAGCTCTTCCCTTGTATACGTCGAGTGTTCCTCGGGATCGTTTTACCTGTAAACGGGGAGTATTGCAATATTCGAAAAATTGGAAGCCGGGTTTTCGCCCCATAGACTCCCCATAGTTGAAGAAAAGTCGCTGGTTCTCGGGCAGAAAAAATAGAAAATAAAACGACTCGGGGGTGAAACTTCCCTCATTTTGAGGCCACAACATGTGCATAATACGTCCCAACAATTTTCGTTCGACTTGACCGAGAACGGTACGGCGAAGACCATACAGAGCAATATCTCGATAGGAAGGACTCGACGCCCGACGCGTCGGTCTGAAAAGAGGGTGTAACGCGATAGGCATAAAGAGAGAAGACGGAGAGCGAATAGAGTGGAAAAGAGATGAAGTATAACGAGGGAGGAGACGTGTTCCTTCTTTTGCCTCGTTACAGATTTCTTGCAGCACCGTAGTCTGAGAAAAACAATATCTCTGATCCGTTCAATGGTTGTGCTGTACCCACTAGACATACACACGTCTGAGGTGCGTCCGTGGTTATAGGTAGGTACCTAAACAGACTGGTATACGTAAGTCCGGTGAACGGTGTATGTAGGAACGGGCGCGACACACCATACTGCAGAGAGAACACCGGGGTTAATGGTTGTCAACATCGGTTAGTGGGATATTTCCTCTCCCGTAGGCATTGGCCATTGATGTCATGGAGTGTGAGCTTTCTTTCACGGGGTGAATTCCCTCTCTTTTTATCTCTCTCATTTTTTCACCTCTCGTCTCTCCCTCTCTCTCTCTCTTCTCTCTCCCTGACCCTGTCCCTCCATTATTATTACTATTATTATGATTATTTCACGGAGAACGCTTTGTTGATTCGAGCAAGGTACGAGTGCCGGTTCCTTCCTGGCTTTGTTAGCGAGGCGAGAAAATCTCTCCTCTCTCTCTCACCTCTCTCTATTTCTCTCTTTCGATTCTCGCCTACGTTGTACTTACATACTTCGGAACCCATACCCATACCCATACCAATTTCCATGCCCATACCCGTAACCCGCACTCTTTGTTGTTAGTCAACTCCGTCAGTTTAGTCGCTCAGTCGAGGTGTGACACGGACGACAATTCCGACCAGTAAATTCGTTCTAAATTCGTTCGTACCCACTTTTCTTTTTTCTTCATTCTTCTTCTTTTTATATCCAAAAATGAAATGGAAAATAAAGAGAATCGGATCTGGTTATCGCGCCTCTTCATCCACGCCATATCGCCACGTACCCTACACGAACGCACACGTCTATAGACAGACACGAACCTCGTCCACGACTTACGATTAGTGGTCGAAACGATAAGAACTTACTTTTATCTTTATCGAAAGACTTATTACGAGTCCGTAGAGCAGTTAAACGGACATTTTTGAACACGGGTTCACCATTAGCGATCTCTCCCGCGCATATATGTGTATATATGTGCATCGGACTCGGTCTTCCTCGGTAGGTTCGCGGTCCAGTCGCTTTAAATTAGCGATAAACTTTTGTGAAGAAAAATATAATCAGCGCGAATAAAACTGAAAGTAAAACTGAAAATTCATTGTTTTAATAGAACCACCATGGGACATGGGGATAGGGTTCTTTCGCCCGTGCGTGTGTAGAATGTAGACGTACCTACCGATGGAATTCTGTATCTACCTAATAATTAATGCGGGGGCGTTTAAAGTGTGCCACACCCGTCTGAACTCAATCTGTGAAAGCACGAGGCTAAGGGTTTCCCTTTATGGAGCCGAGCGAGACCAGCTTATCTCAAAACTTCAAGTCATCCTAATCAATATAGCGCTCGTGGATAAGATGATGGTGCATCGACTCACCGTATACTTACTTTCCGATTTTTTTATCATCCAGAGCTCAAACCGTGCCTCTCCGTCACTCTCTCGCTCTTTGCTTTACAAACCCTGCTTCCTTCTCTCCTGTACTCTAGATTATATACATTAACCGTCGTATATCAATCAACGCGTTTTACTATTGAATTTTGGTCACTCTCCAGACTCTTGGGTCCAGCTCACACGGAAAATCAGAGTCTTCTCACATTTGAGAGAAAAAAATCTTATCGCACTATCGACTGGTTGTATAACAGGACATTTCTTCTCGTCCGTCGAATATTTATGCAGGTATGGATGTAATTTGTACACATATACCTACGGTGAGGATGATCGGTTTGTTGTAGAGTGAGATTATTCGACGCTTGAGTATTATCTCGATAAAATATCGTGGTTTAATTAATCGTTTAATGAAACAGTAGTTAGCGGTGATGATTGTGATATTTTATTATTACCGGTCGATCGTTCGCAGGATCGACGGCCGAGTAAAAGAGATTAAAATATCTTCGGGGATGAAGGAAAAATAAAAAATGAACTGTAAGAAGCTATATACAGCGAGGCTCTGATAGGTGGGGAGATCCAATTTGTAAGAAAAATCGTCGGCTGAACGGGACGTACGTGCAGTGCAGGTACCGAACGACCAACCAACCAGCCTAACTGCTGCAGTATCGAGAGATTGTCTCTTGCAGATAAAACCGCCACCACAATAATTACCGAACCATTTTTTTTAACCAGAACTTTCGAATAAGAAAAGAAGGAGAAGAAGAAGAAGAAGAGGAAGAAAAGAAAAACAACTTTTAACCAGAGCTGAATCTACTCTTTCGATCTGCACCCGGCAAATAAATCCCGATCACGTATGTGTGTAGTACATTCATGGTTTATTGTCGATCATTCGCCAACGGTTTATTTAGATACGGTAATTAGTAATTAGTAATTATATAGAAATTAAATTAGCGCGATGAAAAGTTTTAGGTGTGCATGTATAGACACGAGCTTCTTCGGGGAAGGATCGTATCGTTTCTGACATCCGGATCTCGTTGTGCTACCGGCCCCGGTTAGCCGATAACCGTCGACGTTTCATTCGTAATTAGATAGAATGTAAATCAAAGTCTTTGGTTATTTTCTTTCTATTATCTATCCATGACGCCTTTGAGAGAGTCGGTTAGCCCCTTGAGCCCTTCGAGATCTGCGGGATCGGTTGTGTATATATATGCATATGTATATGTGGAACATACCAGTTCCGCAACGTCGGGGAAGTGAACAGGTAGTGTGAATGGGTAGCATTTGTAAAGCTGTCAGTTGGTTGAAAAGTTAATTTCCTACGGACTGAAACTTTGCCAATTAACAACTATACCTACTCTCCTTTCGGTTTGCGCTCGGACCGAACCCTTTACCAGTATTTCTTTTTTTTCCTTTCCTTTTTTCGTTTTGTTTTTGTATCCCCTTTGCCAATCGGTCGACGAGATAAACACGTATGGTGACACTCGGTGACGCGGTACCAAGATGTAGAGGAGTACGAGCGAGGGGCGATATAAAAAACGAAAATTTAAAGTATAAAAAAAAAAAGAACCGGACGAGGTAAAGAAGAAAAATAAAAAAAAGAAGGAAATAATAAAACACGAAAAACATTCAAAAACCCGGCTTTCGAGACCGCGTTAAAGCCTGCATACCACGATGGCGGAATATACTGGTTACTGGTGGGAGAAACAGCTATTGTCTTGTCAACAGGAGCCGTTAAATCTGCCCGCGAATCTCTTCACGATCCCACCATTTCCCCCGGCACTCCACACGCTCGCCTTCTTCGCTTCTACTTCAACCTCCGCCAGTTATTCTTATTTTTATTTATTATTTCGCTCGTTCGTCTTTTACCTACGTCCGTCGAAAAAAACAAATCCTAACCCATTCCGAAAAATCTTTCACAGATCTTATACCGATACCAATATAAGAAAGGGAATTGTAAAAACCGAAGTACACTTCCTTCTTCGAACGTTTTCACCATCGCTTAATATCTCTGACTTGACGAGCCCTAAACGTCTCGATCCTCATAACATCGGTTCGAACTTCCTCAAACAGATGCTATTCTCCAGTGTCGCGTGTTCCATGCGCCTGTTAACTTCGGCTACTTACATAGCAGACGCTACACACATATGTGCCTCGGGGTATATGCCTTCGAGGAGGCAAGACAAAGGATAGAAAACAGTAGCGACTGAAGCTGAGGCTGTAGCTGAAGCAGAAGCAGTAGCAGCACCGACAATCGGAACTGGGATCAGACAGTGACGAATATCTCATATCATTTCGTATCATTAGCCTGAAGTTAAGGCGTTCTGTATCCCTCGAGGATCTCCAAGTACGAAGTGGAGAACTTTTGTGTGTATACTACATGTACTCGGGGCTGGAGAGGACCGAGAGTAAACCAAGCCCGGGTGGTGATTGCTGCACGACCGAACGAAGGAAGAAGCCTAGCCGTCCTGGCGCCGTGATCTCTGGAGCGATGGGTGAACTCCGTTCAGTTTCCCGATGCAGTTTTAGATAACGGTGCACTGTCATTGAAAAATGCCAGAGAGCCTAGGAGGCTAGGAGCTGTCGTGGAATGCGACTGGACGACGAAAGCCGTCCCAAACTGGCCTGTGGTCAAGCCGAGACGCAAGGAGAAGCGAAGAGCGACAGTGGCACATGGAAAGAGGAGGAACTCCTTCGTCCAAATGCGGACAACGACGCCGAGCGACTCGCTGACCACCTGACCAACGATGACCTTATCAGGTCACTCGGTGGTAGAGCCAGCCTCGAGAACTAAGAGGACTAAGAGAACGAAGAGAACCTCAAGGCGGCGATTACCCGCCTCGACTGACTCCGGAGTCGCCAGGGGCGTGAGAATCACAACCGACCCGGACACTTTCTCACTAAACTTATACTTGAAACGAGAAACGTCACTGCTCACTGTACTATTCAGTCACACCATAAGATCACGTCTCGTAATGTCCGGGCCGTGACACTGGACGGCATTCAACAGCTCCGAACCAGTTTTCCCGGGCCGAGTTCCGCCAGGATGAGGTTTACACGATAGTTTTGTTCCCTCGAAACCTGGCGGTGCTATCGGAGTTCGGAAAAGTGCTGAGAATATGGCGAATAGTGGGAGACAGCGCAACGGTACTTGAAGAAGAAGGATTCCCTTGTTTTACAGACTGGAGAGGCTCGTGGTACGACGCAGGATGTGCAGCCGAGAGATCTAAGGAGTGATTCGAATCGTTTTCGAACCTCCTGGCCTGATCCTTGGCTTAATAACGTCGATGTTTGTCCGTGGGTCCGCCCGTGGCGCGTGGATGTACTCGGCTCGTCCATCACTTCGCTCATTTATGCTAATCTTTGGCCGGGAACTGGTTCCGATGCCATTCGAAGTAATTATTTCACACTTGCAAAGTGGTCGTTATTTGTTGGCGCCGGGACCGGGCGTACCTACCTACCTACACCTATCCACCTACCTACCAGCGGAGCCGCGTCGCTTCGGACTTAATTAATAACGCTAAATATTGCTTGGTACTCGCCTCACGTCTCCGGCGGTACTGTTTATCACACTGATCGTCAGTATCGTACCGCCCTGCCCACGGAAACTACAATGACCCAAAGAAGCGTCTGGGATTTGAATGAAAATGATGAGAAAAAAAAAGAAAATCGAATCGTTAGACCCCGAAGAGGGTTTGGTGTTCGGTATTGGTATTCTGATCATTGCAAGGTAGTTAGACACGAGCTTTTAAGCCTCTGGTTCAGCTTCGTCTTGAACCGAGTAAAATGACTGTACCTACTTTTTGTCAGATCCTGTTAGAAACATTTACTCGGAGCTCAAGGAATGCCATATAACGCGGACGAAGGTGAGAAGAATGAGTTTGAAACGGATGAAGAAGAGCTTCTTTGATCGTCCTCAGAATCTATCCCTCCAGCCTTCATGGAACGGGTTGGATTTGTATACAATAGAAGATCGTAACATCAAATCTGGTTAACATATTCCTGACTCCATCATCACGGAATCAAGTGCTACAACGGTCACGCTATCAGCTCCCACAGTGCAGCTCATTGTTAGTGGCTAGGTTTTCTTCGACTGTGTTGTTGTTGCTTTTCTTTATCCCCTTTTTCTCCATCCTCTTCTTCGTATTCTCCTTTTTATCGAGGAAGTACACGTTTAGGCTTGTAAATGATATTTAATTTCGTCTAATTGTACGAAGGCGTCGAAAGGTGGATCGTTTGTGTTCAAATAATGGTACCTCAGTGTATATTCTCTCCTTTATGAAACTGGTCTCGGAATTGAGAAGGAAGTGATTAATCCTCAGCTCCTGTATTCAATCCTCTACGCTCGTTATAACAAAGTGTTGGACCACCGTTTTCCCGATCATTGTTATCACGGGGAGGGACATCGTCCTGCCAAATTAAATGGTGGTTAAATACGTGACGGGTTCACTCCTACCTCTACCTCTACCTGGTTAGGCAGGTAGGTGCCTATAGACGCGAAAAGAGCTCTGAGGAACAGGATTTCGATTTCAATATCAGATTTCATTCCCCTTAGCCGTAGCTGTTCGAGTTGTGGCGACACGATGCGATGGAACGACGCGGCGCGGTGCCGTGCTGCGGAATAACATTTGAACGGAACAGAACAGAACAGAACGGAGCAAAAGAGGAGAGAATGGAATGGAACGGAACGGAACGGAAAGGAATGGAACCGGTGGAATAATATCAAATTGAAATGTGGCTTATAAATATTGCAAACTCTTCGGACCCAGCCCATGCTTGTTGGTGGCGATCCTAGCACCGGCTTCAGTCCAGGCCGGCTTCTTGTACTTCTTATCTCTTCTTCAGGTCTCAGAACGAGAATCTCACCGTCGTGTCGCGCAGGGTCCAAGTTCCCCCGTTAACAAAGCGAAGGACTTCCGTTTTCGCGCCTTGTTTTATCGCAGAAGAAATTTCTAGGCGGTAGACAATGCACCGAATTGCTGTAGCCCGGTCTAGAACGACATTTTTCTGTCATCCTTTCCGCTCGGGTTTTGAGAGAAAAATAAAATAAAGAAATAAAACCAAAAGAGGATCGCCCGCGCCGCGCTGGGCCCCTTATGTGTATCTCGGTTCACTATCGAGGTACGGTTTCTTTAATTACAAACTGCCTCCGTGAGTCCAACTCCCGCACCGCCAATGCCCGCGTCACCCTTACACAAACTCACTCACGCAGAGGCACGCACGTTATTTGGTTCCTACGAAGATGTTTTTTTTTTTTCTTTTTTTTTTTTTCATTTTCTCTTCTTCTCTCCGATTTTATTTTTTTACTTCTCTTCTCTTCTCTTCTCTTCTCGTTCTTTTGTACTCTCCGAGAGTGGGCCCGAGAAACGAGGGCCGACCGTGTGGCAATTAACAAGTAATAATTAGTGTGCCGTTGATAGGATGCACACATATACATAGAGAACGGTGCCCTTCCCCTCTCCACCCTTCCATAACCATAACCATAACCATAACCCCGTATCGAACATGCGCGACATATCATAAAGTCAATCTTATTGTGAGAAACTTTTTAGCTATATGGTATATTAATTATTATATATATATATATATATATTGTTTTTTTCACGTTGTTTCCCAGACTTAATTATAATTATTAATCAAGTTTAAGGAAGCCAATTCATTCCGTGACGGGATTGTTTTTCAGTGATAATAATAATAATAATAATAATATGACGGAGGGACAGAGATGGATTAAAAATGGGGAACGACAAGGGATCTTAAGGCTCCCTTTGTGCTTTGGTATCTATACGTATATCCTCATCCGCGAGGGAGATGCATAACGACATAATTCATTAAGGATTCGATTCATCGGGAACAATTGCATTCATTAGTATCTTTTGCTCCGTGCGCGAACGCGCACTGTTTTCTCCCTCTTTCTTCTATCTGTCATAATCGTATGGGGTATATTATATACCTGTATATGTGGTTACATGCTACTTGGAAGCGTCAAGTTTTCAAATTGGAACTTGACTGGTTCAAAGGTTCATACCGTTCGTTCATCAAATCTTCTCCCCGAGCCATTCGCACTCTTTGGCAAGCAATCTTTACGTCCATTTATCACCGGTTTTCTCCCTCGCTTTCTTTTTTTTACTTAGCTCGTACCTCTGCCTCCACAGCAGCATCTTCCTCCTCCTCCTCCTCCTCCTCCTTCTCCTCTTCTTCTTCTTCTTCTATTCTTTTTCTTTGAACCCTTGCCTCGTGTCTCGATTTGCTCGCTTTTTAGGCTACTCTTAAGAGTAACTTTATATTTCTCGTACCCTCAGCTGCGCCAGGGCCCATCGCAATGGTTAGTGTCGAGGTGAGATTTCGGCCCTGATGTTACCGACCACGAGATGGTTCATAGTCAGTTTTCTAACTAACTCTAACGCATTATTCATCGCTCGCTTTACACCTTCGTCTAATGACTTGTTATGCTCGCCTACCGACTATCAATAACGCACTGCTGCAGTGTGGATGAAAGAGGTAGAAGGATATTAGAGGTTCACTGGCTAATTGTAAAACCAGATAATGAAAAAGAAGAAGAAGAAAAAAAAGATAAAAGAAGAAGAAAAATGAGAAGAAATAGAACCAAAGGTATATTACCTCTGAAAGAGCAGGAAGTTTTATTATCGTCAATACTCGATCGCTCATTTATCCCTCGCCATATCTTCGCTGGTGGTTCAGATACCTCGGAGAATGATACTCGAATAATGGTGTAGCAGTAATTAAGAGCATTCGTTTTGATTTGCATATGACTTGGCAAATCATTCGATCATTTCCAACCTCCTCGCCCCATGATACACCTCGAGTTATTAATGAAGGTGAGCCCCATCTCTGTACGAATGGTTGCACCGCGTAATACGTCTGCATCAGTAAAAAGAGAAGAAAAACAAAAAGGAAGAAGAAGAAGAAGAAGATATTCTCCAGACTAATTGCACACGGTGAGATTTGTTGGATGGATATTTGCCGCGGCTGCAGTGGAGTTCGTAAGCTGCAGCATTGGTGAGAATTTGGAAACACCGTCGAGTCCAGACACCTGAAGGTCCTTGACTGTAAAGTGTAAGGGACCGAGTATCGGGAAAATAAGAGGATAAGAGGACAAGAAACGAGAAGAGAAGAGAAGACAAGAGAATCGGAGGCGTGGCGGATGGACGTCGAGAACCGAGCGAAGCGCACAGCCTCTATAAATCATTATAGCTGATGTTGGGCCGCTATTGCCACGGGATAAGACTCGCCTCGCACCTTTGCATGCTCTTTCTTCATCGTGAAAGAACCAATAAGGCCCTTGAGTTATTGGCTCTTTGGTAAATCGAATACTCTCAAAAAAATCCCCCCATCTGCTCCGACAAACTTGACGATAATTTTCGGTCAGTTTTTCTTTTTAATCCGCACGTCCATCGTGGCATAATTTACACATAGAGATCCGGGCCAAGGTTGCAAACACCTCCTCATTCAATTTCCCTATATTTCTTTGTCCTCCTATCTCCTCCCGTTTCTCTCTCTCTTTCTCTTTCTCTCCTCGGTTCTTCGTCGGCTCGTCCTTCTCCTTTCACGAGAGGTGCGCCAGAATACGAGGACCCTACCGAGTGTCGGTGAGACAACGCAGAGATTCGTATCGCGGTTCTGTTGCGGCGTATAAAGAATTGTAAACGCCAATTAAACGCTTCATTGATTTGCTAGGCACGTGTAAAGGCGTCAAGACTTTATCTTCGCCCCGTGTACGGTACAAGTCTTATTTCCTCCCTTCGCTCCTGCACGACCTTGCGATATGGTGTCGTCCCTCGCGAGCCCCTAAACCGAACAAAAGGTCGAAAGGTATTCGACTGCATCGCATGGAAACTGGTTCGCCTCATTGTCAATAAGCCCTGGGTTGTTTGTTGATACGAATTTATTGGTGCAGCAAACGTCGAAGTCAGACATCATACGTGAAGCGGAGTGAAGTGGATCCCTCGGATCCTTGTGGGGGGTGTCTCTCACGATACAAGATGTGACCTCGGGGGGCTTTGGCTCTCGTCGGAAAGAGAGATTACCGATGGATATCTTAATACCGCTTGCCCGTCTGTCGGTCCGTCCGGCTCGCTGTCCGTCTATCCGATGTGCCTCATGGACAGCCGAGAGCGGGCCCTGGTAATTGCGTTTCAACATCAAATTACTCTTGCAGCTAAGGAACGCGTACGAAACGTAGGTAGGAACTGAGGAACGCGGTATCTCGTGGAATCCCTAGTTGGATGAAACTCGGAAGACTACGGGCGGACTGCGATGTCCTTGAAGAAAGAGCCGTGTACCTACACTGCAAAGTGCCGAGTTCCTTGTCAACGTCTCTTCATTCCTCTTTCCATCTCCCTCTCCCTCTCTCCTTCTCTTTATTTCTATTCATTCCGCGCTGTGTGTGTTTTGTGCCAAAGGATTCGTCCCGGAGATTGCAGAGGAGTAAAGTCGACTCAGCGGTAACTCGTCATATCCGTGCAATGTCCAACGTTCGAAAGTTTCAGGGTATAGAAATTCTGATGCAAAATGACGTGAAGCAGCAAACCTGGGCCGGCCAGCTGTCAGTTATCGGTGCACGGGCATAATTCTTGTCTGAGTTACTCTCGGCGCAGGTATATCTCCGGTATTTGCATGGTGCAGTGTGTCTCCAGGTTGTGCGTGCACCGCGAGTTATACCGATGGTACCCTCTAACCGTACGTAGCTGGTTCAAGAGTTGCGAACGAGTTGCGAACACAAAGAGTAAGAAAGTCCGAGAGACGGAGGACCGAGGACCGAGGAGGAATGGTATATGATAAAACGGAAGATAAAAAGATAAAGAACAGAGAGAGGACTTGAGGAGAGATTTAATGCCGGGTCGACATTGTCATCGACTCCGAGACTCTCGGGCTGCAGGGTACACCGTTATAAACTAAGCCTGTTTGAAGCGCGTGGTAGTCAGAGAAGTACGAGCTAAGAACTTCTCTCCGCATTTCCATGTCTACCCGATCCTGTTGTGCGTCAGAAGTAAACCTCACCGGTCGAAGGAACAATACCCGAAGAAGAACTATTCCCAGTAGACATTATTTGAGAAAATTGCAAATACGGGGATGGAAGGGGAAGTCAGTCCCGAAATATTTTTATTGGATTGTGTATATATATAATTCACTCAGACTTTCGACGAGAAGAGAAAAGGACAGAGAGATTGGACGCAGGAATTTTGTCCATTGTACATTGTACGATGGATTGGGTATTGCTGGCTTGAACTTTCGAGCGTCGTTTACTTGAACTTTGGTTTACGATCGGGTGTTGTTAATGCACCAATCGCCACAAGATTTACGGGTTTTAGACAGCCAGTCATGCCAGTGTACGCGCGTAAGCGAGAAGAGGAGATTTCGAACGATCGTAGGTACGTTCAGATGGAATCTCATTCTAATATGACAAACGTTATACCTGACGGTAAAAGTCGCTAGTTTGGGCGGCATGATTCACGGCCAGCGCGAAGCCGGGCTTATTTTATTTGCGGCTTAATTTTATGTCCCTACCATATATATATATATATATATCTATATACCTACCCACCTTATTTCTCGAGGCGTATCTACCCCGAAGAAAACCCCACGCGTAACTTGCCTCGAAAGTGTCCAACTAAAGCCAACTCAAGTTTTGATCAAGGGTTGAAGAAGAAGATAATTGACAATAATCGCAATTTTGAGTATTTCATTGCAATAACTGAAAAAAATATGATCCTTTCCTGAATTGAAGGAAAACGTTATCTGGGAACTGGGCAGGTATTTCCGGGCCAATACCGAGCGGTAAAAACCGAATGACTGAACGAGGTCCTTATAAGGCTCGTCGCCGGGTTCTTGGTAGATAAAATATTGAGAAATCTGTAACTAGAATCGGACGACTTCTCCCTTCGGTGTTATGGGTTACAGCGAGGTAAGTAAAACCAAGGTACTACGCGGTTTCACCCGGACCGAATCACACTGACCGTTCATTCGGTTGTCTTGGTTAAATGAAATGTCCGGTGCCATGTCAGTGAATGTCAGACCCCCTCTGAGCAGGCGAGTTCACCGAAACACACCGTCCCTCTTTCGATGTATATTTACTATAAACCTACTTCACATATGTATGATACGACGCCACACTGGGATAGGTATATACTCTAGTCCGCGGGGTATGTGCCGAGTACATATGTACACAATGTTGTATGTATAGGACGTGCGACACACACCCGTCGACTCCGGACAGTCCTGATTCCTTCTTTATTATCTCCGCACACACGAGGCGAAAGAGAAGAATAAAAATAGGAAGTGAAAGAAGAAGAAGAAGAAGAAGAAGAATGAGAAAAAAAAAAGATCAAGTGAGAGGACTGGTCTAGCTCCTTCTTTCGCTCGGCGAAGAACAAGCCTCTTCCTTCCTTGCCTTTTATTTTCTTTCAAATTGCCACCGCCGCCTCGTTCGCGGTTTAGTTTCGTCTCTTTTCAGTTTCGAAGGGTATTCCCGTTCGTGGGTGTTGCGGTCAACCCGTTTCTTCACACGGACAAACCGCGCTTAGATAAATAACTCCTAGTAGGTATTCGGGCTCGGTCGAACTGCTCCTCCTTCAGTGACGTACCCGGACAGACATCCAGTCGCCCACGATTCATTCAACGACTATGACTCCAGTCTAGATCCCTCGGCGGAATCCCACAGTCCGAACTCTCAAGTCCAACGCGGGGTTCTAATTGAATCAATGATAACTCGGAGTAACTCGATACCTACTCCACAGACGGACACCAGCTCTCCCCGCAGTCTCTGAATCGTAATGTCTATCTATCGTATCCGGCGTTATCTATTTCTCGCCTATAATTAAATGACTCGAGTGTAAATTCCTACCTCCGATCTTGTATATCCTTAATCACGTCCCCCCCTCAAGGACCCGTCGTCCTCTCTTTTACATCGTTTCAACACGTGTTCAAACATTTCTCACTTTCCAGTGAGCTGCTAGGGTTTGGATCTGATCTCGCAAAGTATACCTCGAGCAGAATTCCTGATGCGATTCGAAACAGAGAGGAAGAGAAAAAAAGAACAAGGACGAGGTGATATTTCTTTCGGGTTATCTGATTGAGGTGGAAATTTTCAGCCGTGTATATATCGAGTAGCTAGATGAATACCCTGGAGGCGTCGTTTCTCGCCTGGAAGGGTTTTTGCGAGTATGGTCGTCGGCCCTCCGCGGTGCGCGTCGGTTCGCGTTGCCCTTTTGCGGCCCGCGGTCATCTCGCCCGTTGGCTAACTTCTTTGTCTCTTTGCCGGCTCTAACCTGGCGACGGTGTTTCGAGGACCAAGCATCTCCCGCGTGGCGCACAGTCGACGTGTATAATGATGATTGGTGCTAATTTAACGAGGCATAAAACACACATCCACATCTCGGCTTGTTATACTGTATGCGCCGCGGCACGACGTGACGGGGGATTTTGTCCCCGGGAAATACACCCTATCGGTGTTTCTCGTTGATGTGGGATTAGCAGAAGTAGAATAAAAGCAAAGGGAGAGGAAAAACGCATTTGCTACGTTGATCAGTCGCGTGCAGGACGAAGGAGAGAAGCCATTCCTCGCTCACCGCTCACCGCACAGTGACAAGTTCATTTTATTAAGAAACCACCTTCTCCTCGGTCTTCATCTCTCCGCGCTGCTGCAGTATTCCACGGCCTGTTATTCGCGGACGCCCGCAACTCTCGTCTCTCCGACCGCTAAGTCCCTGTGCGTATGGTTGACGACTGTCAACGGATATACGTCGCCTCCTTTGATGTACCTCCCTTCATCCTTCGCTCCTTGATCCACGCTCTCTCACTACTCTTCTCTCTTTCCATCTCGCCTTCTCCGGCTCGGTTATATTCACCGGATTCATTCTTACGGGGAGAAACCGAGCCGCTTCGTTAGCTTCCTCCACCAGGCTCCTACCTCGGTCCAAGATCTCCGGGTCTCTCAGTCTCGCAGTCTTTCAGTCTTTCAGTCTTTCAGTATTCCCGTCTTCCCTACCTGCCTACCGCCTCTCCTCGTCCTGCTCTTCCTTTCGGTCCCGTCCACTGCTCGACCGACAAAAGTTCCTCGGCATAATCCAACGCCAGCATCGTCTCCCCGATCCCTGGAACGCCTTCTCTTTTATTTCCCAGCTCGCTTTGCCTTATTCCTGTCGCTTCTTGTTCTACCAATTACAGAAAGGTGATGATTGAATTATTCTACGCACTCGACGAGTTCTCGTGATCAACAAAACACCGTGTGGAGTCCCGTGGCTCAAACTCTGCACAAAGTTTCACTTCACTTCAGTATACGTACATCGTTCATGTGAAATCTGCCGGTGGAATTTTGATCAGAAATTATTTTAAGGAAACACAACGCTCCGTATTCGTTGGAATGAATCATACGCGGTTATCGGTAACATGTGAGACGTCGTAGCGCCGTTTCATTAATCTTTTTGTTAACGATAACGGGGTTCGGTCTCCTTCATTTTCCTCTCCTCTCTTCATTTATTCAAGGTGTTGTTCCGTGTGGGTGAAAAAAAGGAATCGTACGGTTCGTATGCGAGGTTCTTCTTTTGTAGGGTTGATAGGTGGGCTCGTGCGTTGTGCCGCATCAGTGGAGATATGCTCCGGGCCGTGTTGTGCACTGGATACAACACAGTCGTGAATAAGGCAGTTCGAAGAATATTAATTAAACCGGATAAGATCGGAGGACGAGGTTAATTAGCTTGGATTATAAACTTTGTAGCCCCGTACGATGGCCGTTTGTCTGTTTGATCAGCGAGCTCTTGAATTCCGCTGATCCTCTATACGAGACAATTAACAGAATGGCGAAAGGAGAATGGAGAACCGGTCGAGAAGGCGAGCCAGAAATCGATCATCTGCCTTTCCACAGTGTTTGAAAAATAAAGAAAACCCTCGCCACCACTGACAGAAAATTTCTGTTCCACAAGGGGAAAGAAACCAAAATAAGTCTGTATCCCTGCCTTTCAGGAGTCTACAAGACGCAAGGGTGCCACGCACCTGTCCCTTTCACCGCCCGACGCATAGCACGTCGAAGACACGAATGAGCACGTGTTTTCAGGGTTGGTATTTTCGAGGGGAAGATGTTGGAAGATTTTTTTACAAGCCGGTAGTCGACAAGGCACGGTCTACTGGCGTGGAATTTCTGTTCATAGATCGTTAAAATCTATGCTAGAAAATTTGGTATCTTAGAAAGAATGCAGTCGGACAGAGTCAAGAAGCAGTTCTCATCGTAAGACATGTGTAGTAGGCAGATACGACAGTGAAGAGCGATCGTCCTTATTTTCTCGACAGACTGAATTTCCGTATCTGACTTCGTTCGGGCATGATCTCCCGTTTTGCGTTGGACAATTAGCAAAATTGTTAATTTATCGCTACTTTTTGTCATCCGAAGTCCGGGTCGCCGTTAATTAAGGGGTATGTAAGTGGTCTTGGATTTAGTGCGGCTCGGTAAAATTCTTATTTACGATTCGTGGCAGGAGAGTCCGTTCCACCTCGTTGTACGTCATGCGATACAAAACAGGGAAACCCAAACCCAACTGGCCGTAGCAAATGCGCTTTTTGCAGACCGGACAAGAACTTGCGCTCGCATTTGCCCCTTCCATTTACCATTATGGATTTTTCAGCCTTTTAAACAGGCCAAGAGATCAGCCTTGGACATAAATCTCGCGTAATTAAAAAACGGCACCTCCCTTGCTCACCGGTCACGCGAACGCCACGTCGAAAGGCGTAGACCCGGGCGAACTACTGGCCGAGCAATTCCGGGCTCTAAATATTTTCGAAGAAAAAAAATTTCTCTCCTCGGTATCTTCGCCATTAGCTGGCACCCACCGACAGCCCGAGTTTGATGCACTGTCAGTCGTACATCATAAACACATTAGTTCTCAAGAAGAGAACCAGCAATGGCTCGACTCCGAACGGGTCCGAGTACGGCACTTCACGTGTATATACACATGGTTGTTTACCAGATGAATGTGGAGGGATATATCGTGGGCTCCACACAATTGATCGATGTCGGATTATGGATTGGTCCGTTTGGCTAACAAGGCCAGTCCGGGATCACGTTAAAACCAGCGTTAAAAAATGTTGGAATAAAAAATGCGAACGTAGGTACGATGGGAATTGGAAGTGGTAACGACGAACTGTGAGAGGAAAAATAAGAAGAGGAAATACATTGATGAATGGCGTGGCTAACGGAGTGGAATTGACTCGTGTCGAGTTCACGTCTTCACAAGCCAGTGCAGTGCGCCAGGGCTAAAGTCAGGACTTTGACTATTCTCAAGATGATCGCGGAGAACGGAAGATAGAAAAGAGAAGGGAGCTGGGCTATGGCTGCTTGGCCTGCTGCTACACAATGTGGCAGTCGGTGTGGAGACACTGACGAATCTCTGCAATTAATAAAATGTTTACCTGCTTATTGTCGTGGGCTACCAACTGCCTGCGCCCAACGTCTCACCGTCTCGTCTCAACCTGGGCTACCCTTTTCACCGACACACCAACTCCTCTCTTTATTTATTTCGTCTTTCGTCTCTCGCTACTTCGTCGTTTTACACTATCTCTATCTTCCTCTTTCTCTGGGCCTTGTGCTGCTGCTGCTGGTGCTGCAGTCCGTCCGGTTTCAATGGACGCGTATTAATTGGGCCTGAGCCACGAGCTGGCACTGGTGGATGTCCTCGTGTAGAGTTTCTATAGTCGAGATTGTCCGCTCCTCAGTTGGCTCGTAAACGAACACCCAAACCTCTTCTTTTCTCTTTTCTCTTTTCTCTTTTCTCTTTTCTCCTTCCTCTTTCTCCATCTCTCCTCTCTCCCTGGATCTTACCTAATATTACCTCAGCTCCGTTACCAAGTTACGTGCCAACGCTTATCTCCATCCACCCTAGCCTCACCGCAATGAATCCTATTCAAGAAGCCAAAAATCTGCCATCCAAATGTCACGGAGTCGACTTTTCCTCGTAGTTTTTCGAGCTATGATCAAAAACCACTTCACCAACGTCGAAGGAGTTTTCTGCATGCCCAGGTGCGAATGGGCACTTGGACAAGCGACCTCACGTGATCCGGTGTCTTCCAGAAAGAGCCTACGTCGCGGGCTGATAGTAGGCCTAGATTCCAGTTTCCAGGGTCAATAACTGGGAGCGTGAGAACCGAGAGTGTAATGGTAGCGTTTGCGCCGGTGTAGGTATCTTGCGGTGGTTGAAAAAGATTGGCTATGCACATCACGTCAAAGTACGAAGGGACATCGATCTATCATCGAATAATAAATTGGTCGTTTGGTCAGTCGCTAATTTTGAATGGGATCTCGTTTGCGCGCTAAACTGAAACGGCCTGTGGTATACGTCGTCTATTCTTTTTTTCTCTACCGTCTATACGTATACTAACCAGACGAACGGATTGACGACGCGACGCAGCTCGAGACTCACGATTTAAGATTTACGACATACCGTTTTGTGACTCGGATTAGTGACCGGCGTTCAACTCCTTTAAAGACTCTTCATCTCCTTATCAGGTTTTGAAATATTGGATTTTTACCTGTGTAGGTAGCCGGGCGGCCGAACACCTTTACACTGGCTTTTGTTCATCGGCCGATTGCTCATTGTACAAAAATAAGCCGCGGAGATTTTCTTCCTTTTCCTTTATTTCCTCGCGATTTTCGAAACTCTTCGCCATCATCTTTCAGGGTAAGCAATCCACCACCCCGCGCACTTTGCGAGTCATAGCAAACCGACTGCAGCCCGTCTAGCTGGCGCATTTCACACGTGTCAATCCGGCAAAGATTTACCGTCGTTTGTCGTCTCGTCTTTTTCTATTTACTCTTTTTCTCTTCCCGCTCGCGCCCCTCCCCATATCCAGTCCGTAAATCATCCACATATGCTTCTTTCGACTCACTCACTCGCCCGCTCTCCATCCCGGCAAGCTCCGGGCGTAGCTTGGTGTAGGAAAAACCGTTTCTGAGTCAAAGGTAATCGGATTCAGGGAGAAAATGATGGAGGGTTGGCGAGCGGTCAGTTTCGTGAGAATCGTTTCCACCGAGTGGTGTTTTATGAAAGTTTAAAGAATCCTCAAGGAGTTCCGGTCTCGGGTTTTCCTCAAGGGAAGCCCGTGGAGGCGCGGGCGTAACTATAACTCGGCCAGTTCCGTTACGGAATCCTCACCTCGTTCCCACGCAATTTGCTGGCAGTTTGTTGTATCACCGGTTCCGCTGCACTCTCACTAGTTGGAATCCGGCATTCTGCCTATCCACCGACTCGGCTTTCCACCTCGTATAATACACGCATAGATAGACATGACCGAGTCGCACACTCATCCCGTGATGTTGGTAAAAATGAAGAAAACAACCTCCGACGTTGAAGCTCGCGCTCACTCAGCTAGCGGAACCGCTGCCTACATCGTGCCCGCGGAGTATAAGGCCGCAGAAAAGTTACTCTCCTCTTTCTTAACCGTCAGGGTATTCACGCGCTCGAGAGCTTTACATCGCGTTAATGAAAAATGCGTCCAAAGTCTGCCCGCACAAAAGTGCATAACAGATGGCTATCTGGGCTCCACTACTTCGTCGCGTTAATACGCCGCGTTGTCGCGTCTTAAACAGCGGTGTGCTGCGCTCCGCTATCCACCAGGTCTTTAAACGTTACAGGGCTGAGTTTGCTCCTGGAGATGCCTAGTCCAAGCAGGTGGGTAATACATGTACGTATACAGCCATACACGTACCGGTGAAACAGCTAGGAATTTCCTGGCTTTACAAGCAAAGATATACCAGATAAAAGTCACTCTACCAACTCGCTACCTTCGGTTCACAATTTAACGATAGAACACCGACGCTTATGGCCGCAATTAACGAGCGGATTAATTAGGCGAGAGTTATAAAGAATGGAGTGAATAATCGAAGAGAAATAGAGAGAGAAAAGTAATTTTTTTTTTCTATTCCTTTCTCCATTGGTTCTCATAGGTGACGCATTCGTCAAATTTTTTGACACCCGTTCAGGGACACACGTGTAAATTCTATTCGTTCTTCGGTTATAGGACTCGGGCGAAGAGACTGGGCTCTGGCGAGCGGCCGCTTTGATCACTTTTGACATTTGGAATTTTCATAATTTATTCCATGGAGACGGACGGCGACGCCCCCTTCACGGTTGAGGAGCCGTTAACCCGATATTTACACGTGAAACTCTTCTTACCTGAGCCACGTAGTTTTTGGTCATTTTCACCTGGCCCTTTCGACCAAGGCCCGAATATGTCCGAGGTATGATTATTTAATCGTGTTTTAATTAGCGACGGGAAGAAAACGCGACAGTTTACTAATCCGATGTCATGCCTGGACGCCAGGAGCGGGTTTCCCAATTTCTGATAATAATTTTAATCGTCGTAATGCTCGAGCAGCTGATAAATTCTCGCGTGTAATAAGATTTGTAGTTTTTAGAGTATTTCTCTTGCGCTTAGGAATTAAGCGCTAGATATGAAAAACGGCTTACAGCTGGTACGGTAATGCGTGACAGACGGACAATGGGTGGCATGTAATAATTTGAAAATCTGAAAATATCACCTCGCCAACGTAGTCTCCAATTATAAATTTAAATATCCGAGAGTCCGGCTGCAGGCGCATTTGAATAATCATAAAGCGTCGATAATAACAGCTCTCATAATCCGCGGGTCTAAAGCTCCGGCCTCCGAACACCAAGGAAGGACACGCTTCTCCCATCGTCGCCGAATATTAAGGATATATTAAGAATATTATTAAGAATCTTAAGAATACCTGTACCTACCTTCACCGCGAACGGGGGAGCGGAGCATCATCTACTGATATTAAGAATATTCAGATGGGAATGCTGAGACGGCTTGTAGCATTAACATTAAACACGCTGGTATTACCTGTGTAAATCACAGAACCCCGCCAAGTCTTTGACCGGCCATTTCTAGGTAAATCGGAGGCTGACTTCACCCGACTTATTTTCATAAAGTCCCCCGGCGCCGCGGACAGCTGCTTCATTCAGTTTTGAATAATGAAAAAGCTTCTTTCATCGATAAATTTGAGGAGAATTCGAGGGGATGGATTTGGAGGAAAGGAGTTCCTCCATTCTTTGTCCTCGACGTCATCTGAGATGTGAAAACTGAGTTATCCGATACCCAGGTTTTTCTGCGAGCTGGTGCTAATTTCAGTGTCTTTATTTCAGGCCCTATATTTCCCCCGCGTGGAACTAACCTATAGCAATTCGAAAGGCGCTGAATGTATGCTGCAGGCTCTCTACCTACCTGAATATAACAGCCAACACATAACATAACACCTCGAAGTATAGCCGGCCATTGAGGGGCAACCCGGCATTGTCCGGCTTTACAATGGGTCACTCGCTGAACCAAATGACCCGTATGCCTGTGTGTATGTATTTATTTATACGTTGTAATCCTGGCGGAGTGTTGGTCCGTGTATAGTGCTGTGCAGTTAATACATATACCCCGTCCAAGTCTCGAGGGACAAGAGCGAGCCAGGTTTTTCCTCTCGTCGGTGGGCTTCTCTTTATTTTCTTATCGAGTCCTCGACTCCGTTTCTCGCTCACGAATTCGTCAGGCTCTGTAAGAATGCCGGCAAAAACGGTCCCCCGTTACCTCAAGAAGGCGTCCTGATCCGGGGATCATCTTCACCTCATTCCGCCACTTTGCTGTACCATTCGTAAACTCGACGAGCGCATAGGCACTAATCCGCCTTCTTCAATCCCGCAGAGAGCCAGAAATGGCCAGGAACTTTATACGGAATATTTCGTACAAGTTTAGAGTATGCCATCTGTCAACTGGACATATTCTGCCATTCGTCATCGAAAGACAAATGACAAGGCACCTCATTTTTCTGCTTTACATTAATTCTCGTCCTCCAAACTTACCCCGGAGTATCGAATTATTTCTGTGCCACTTTTTCTCGGACGAAGAAAGCCATTACTCCACGTCTTATCATTCATCATCGAAACTCAATTAGCCAAGGCATGGAGATGATTTTTCCGATTCCCGTTTGTCAACTTGAATTGTAATTTATGGTACCTCGCTCCTCCCGCCCATGGCCGAGGTCCTGAAGTCGGCTTTAAGGATCGGGGGGAAACGGAGACAATTATTTCTAATAAACCTTCGGATCTTTGTCACGTGCATCAAGTTCCTTCCTATCTATTAATTGTCTGAGTCAATGTGGGCGGTAGAGACGTTCGCCTAATTGCCATCAAGAGATAGTGAACTAGTGGGAGGAGGTCTCCCTCTCTGGCGACTCGCGTCGTCTGGATCCTACGGACCTCCGGACCTCCGAGGAGGCGATATCTGCCTTTTATCACAAACCCGGTGCATACCTCTGTAGTCTTAACTCCTCGAACACGGGCTGACCTGAGACGTGTATACGGGCAGTACACTTGGCACAAAATAAAATCCTCTCCGCTCTATAGCTCTGCTAATGAAACGAGTATCATCTCCGATAAATCCTCCGCCTCGATCCCATCGCTTTCGAATTCGACAAACACGGTTCGGTCGTTCGTACGGCGGGATGGCCATTGCACACCGGAATAATCTCGGGCTCCGATGGATGTCAATCTCCTGCATCTGTGATTGGCGTCTGGAGAAACTATTCACCGATGATTAGCCGCGCGTCGGTGGTCATAGAAATCTCCGTTCGAGTCAAAGCTTGGCTGATGGGATGTTTAAATGTGGATAAAATCGCGTTTCTGTTACAGGAACTAGTCGGTGTCGTAACACCTTTCACGGCCTCGTAAAGACCCGTCGAAGCGGACTATTAGCCGCCATTAGCGACCGAGGCGTATAAATACGAGCGTTGAATACGAATTGGTTATTGTCGCGGTCGAAATTTCATACGAAAAATGCGTCTCTGGGTCAACATTGCAAGTATGAGAAAAAGTCGTCAACGATTCCTCAAAGAATGACCGACTCCGATGAGAAGGACGCCAGTGCGTGGGCTGACCCCGGACTCCTTGGATCATGATCTAAGTGGGTGTCTGAGCCGAAGACTCCTCGATAAACTCCCGTGTTCATTGGATTGGCCTCTGACACGCAGTCTTGTTAGGTCCGTTAACCCCGTACCAATAATTCGTAGTGAGGAATATGAAGAGTGGAAAGCGGGGCGGGTAGGTACACGAGTACGTCGGTACCTAGACGCCGGTTCCCCAACGGATCCAGAAGTCACATCATAAACGCGCTGGAGGCTGAGAACTCCGGACAATGCGACGTGATGTGAAGAATGAATGGATGCGTGTGGCAACTTCTTTGATTGGATTTGATACGCAGACCTCGGACTGTAGCGCCCACACATATTCTAGCCGGTACAAAAGCTGCTCTCCGAAGTCACCGTCATTCCATTTTCTCACACCATTACATAGGTTATTTAACGAGCATCTCCTCTCGCTTTTGTGTTTCTGGCAAAAGTCACTTGCCAAAGAAGAACTCGCCGATATTCAACTGCACGTGCCCTCGCGCTAACTCCGAACTGTTACAGACTCGTGCAGGTATGCACAAATGTATTCCGCTTTTCGGATCACTCTCTCGAGTCTCTTTACGCTGTCAAACGGAATGGCCTTTTGTGTGCCCTGCCCGTTCCAGCTCTCGCGGAGATTAAAGGCGAGCTGAACCAATTGGTTATCGGTAAATGATGGCCCGGGTAAATTCTCACCTCGACTTTACTCATCAGCTCGAAGCCGGGGCGGTGGTTTTCAGCATTTTAGTTGGGCTATATCCTGGTCTAGGAACGCGATGCTGACGGGTAAAGGCACTAAAATTGACTAGCGCTTAGTAGGTGCTATCAGGACGTCGACTCCGGCGAGAATTACTGGAATGTGTGCATCAGTGGATCGAGACTAGCTGTGCAGGTACGTTGAGGCGTGAACCCTTTCAACGAGGGATAGATAAGCCGGCGGAGGTATCTCTACACGGCTACAACTCTCTCTCGGAACTTAGGGAACTAAATAATTCTAGAAACGCCATTTTGTTTTATCTCTAGTGCTCCGATCACACGTACTACTACACGTACCTACGAGGGCCGGCCAACGTACCTCATACACCTTACATTGGTATCGAGTATCCATCTATCTGTATCTTTTTTACGTCTCAGGACGGGCTCCGCTTCCATTATCGTTTGACCATTTCCTGGCAGATCGAGTACATCGTTTCGAAGACGGAGAATTCGGACTTGGGAAACCGCAGCAGCGATCATCCCGCACTGCGGCAGTTCAAAGTTAATCGACCAATTTTACTCCAAGTTTAAAATTTCGGGCTTTACAACCTCCGAACTCATGCGCGTTATTCTCTCCTGTTTTTCTTCCGCCTTTTTTGCCAATACTAAACATGGAGTTGTTTCTTTTTCCGCGACTTAGGATCGCGGGGATTCCACAAAGAAAATAAAAACAATGTGACTATATCTATCTCCCGGTCTCTGAGTCAGGTACGGATCGCTTTGTAAAAAAAGTCAGGATCCGAGGCTTGTTTGTAGCTCGTCATTTACCGTAGCTGGTCTTAGCGCTACCCCAGAGTTCCGTGGAGCCATTTTATCCTACGGTACGTGGTTAGCTGCGGTTAACACTGGTGAATAGCCATTTGGATATATTGTATCTGTAATTCGATAATTCGTTCATGTTCCTCTCGAGTGACCTGAATAGTTCTCCGTTTCGTTTGGACGGATTTAGGAACTGCACGCTCCGTGAATTTGGCCAAAGTTAAGACGGGGTACGAAATGTGCTGAAAATGATCTTTTTTCGCCTCGTGTATATAAGACTCGAAACAAATGCCGAAAGCTCGACTCTCAAAGGCGTATGATTATTGGCCCGTACCATGGTGTAATATTATGTCATTGTGGTTTCATCGGCACGGCAGTGAGCCCGGGGCCCTTTCGGACCGACCGACGAGGAGAGTATGGGACGGTAAGGCCCCGTTGCTCAACGCTCGCAGAGCCGAGAGAAGAGCGAGGGACAAGAAGCGAGAGAGAGATAAGGGGATCCTTAATAACACGTTCTCTTCTAACCTCTGTACCCCGGGGAGTCCGTTGAGCTGCGAGCTGCGAGCTTCGAGCTGCCCGGCCATGGTCAGTACCAACTGGCTCGTCGTCGCTCTTCGTCTGCGTAGCTGCATATGAAGAGGGATTGCGGCGCGCTGTACTGGCAGGGGGTGCCGATGCTGAAGAGCGAAGAGTACGGATAGGAGTGAAGAGTGAAGATCGAGGAGAGTTGAGCCGAGAGAAACGAAAAGCGAAAAGGCACGTCCAGCGTTCTTGCTAAACTGTTGATCCCTCGTCGTCCGTCGCTCTGTCATTATCGTTTGTTCAACTCGCCACGCCGTGTCAGTCCCGGATCACTTTGGTCCAGTAAATATATATAAACTCTGGCTAATGATAGTAGTGCTGGGATTGGTAGTGCTGCTCAAGTTACGGGTATTTCGTATTACCGAAATACCGGTAAGTACCGGTATTAACCAAAAGTACCGCCGGCGATATATCCGGAGAAAATATTATCCGCTAAAGCATACCCTTGACTTCAGAAACACCAATTACCCACCTCATACCTGGACTACGCGACTATAAACTATTTACCACGTCGAGAGAGCGGTATCAGATATCGCAAATCTTCGCGAATATTCGACATTTCAGTTCGCTGGTCCGTCGACGAAAAAACTAATTACTAATTAACGATTAATAATTAGCAATCGTCAGGGGACTCTCGAATAAAGATATTTCATTTGTTCTCAGTCGGTATATAGTATCGATGATCGCTAATTGCTAATTAGAAGTTAACCAGAATGCGGTGAAGCCGCGATAATACATAGTCCAGAGAACTGATCTGCAATTGCGATTTAATGCCTGGTTCTGATTCCCTGCGAATCCCGGATCCGAATGTCTGTCTATTCTGTGGAAATATGGGAAGGCAATTTGCGAAGGAGTATAACAGCGATCAGTGAGAGTTCTTAACGCTTATGTCGGACCTCTTTTTGTCGCGGTATTAAAAGCGAAGTGATTCTCGCGAGTTTAAGGAGAATTTTGTAAGAATAATTCCAGGAAACTTTAGTGGGCATAAATTGTAACTGGTTCCCGTTTAATCGACTCGTAACGGTCGAGTCCAGTCCAGTCCGGTCCGCAGCAGGCGGATGGTTAAATAATAATAAAAAAAAGGAATAAAACATACTTGAAAGTAAAAAATTTGCGTGCACCGAATCATCGCGCGTGTCATTCGGTAATAAAACGAAACTCGAACCTGCCGTCGTTATAGTATCATAACCCGATATTTTTAGTGCTTTTTAATTAGGTGTCGATTTTAGCACCGCGGTTAATATAATCGCTGGACAATAATAATATCGAACGTTGTAATTCCGGTGCAATTAGGTGATTAGCAATAACGGCACTTTTCCTCGAAGTATAGCTTTGCGTGGTAAGTTGCGAAATTCACTCCCCTCCGCAGATTTCATCGCGATATTTGCGGTGCAGTTGCGTTCCGCGAACGTGGAAAATAAAACCTTCTTTCGTTTTTCCTCGCCCGATGATTATGGCGCTCGAGGAAGGGAGAGGCAGAGATGAGAAGAGAGAAGGAAGGTATTTCTGGTTCTGGTAATGGTAATTTTATATTTCACACCCCAAGGGTAGGAAATATACAGCCAAGTCGTATTTAAAAATTTGCATAATGGCTTCCTGACATGTTTATGTACACACGGTTGAATCAGCCTTTCCAACACATGTTCGAGATCCGCGCGAGGCCTTCCGATACTCACGAAAGTATTGTGGCTGTAGGTATACAAGTTTAGGATCAAAGTATGATACTAAAGAACGAGCGTGGGGTATACGTATATCCCGTATTTCCCCCGCACAAATATATATCCGAGGTCGAAGAGGCCGGGGATTAAAACTCCGGCATATCATCGCGAAGGGTGCTCGTAAATAGGCGATTTTTTCTCCGGAGCTACCAAAGAGCCGAACGGCGCCGTCACGCTCGACAAACAATTAGACCAAAATTATTATCCGACTAATTGCAATAAGAGTGTTAGCCGGGGATGAACGACCGGAAGCTGCAGCTAGGCAGCTCGCACCGATACGGTAGGTGTGCTTTTTGTCAGCCACTGGGTGATTCGAACGATTAATTTATAACAAAAAGTCATATTATCCCAGAGGCGATTCGATTCAGTGAAGAGCTACGAGTGCGGGAATAGGGAAAGAGGCGAAAAGTTTATGCGATGACGTTCTCCCGAGCGAAGGTAGACGTTAGTTCGGTTAACCGTTTCGAATAAGACACCTAGTGTGTGGCTAAGAATACAGAGAATTTACGGACACGTGGTGTTTATGTCTACCTGGCTCAGATATCTACGGTATATATCTACTTGTTTATAAGGTTCGTTGTGCAGACAGAACTGAGCGCGTAGAGCCGTGCGTGCGCATGCATGTGTGTGCATGTACCCCGAGTTTCGAGGTCCCATAGCACACGGGTATAATTAAGAACCTTAAATCGCGGAGGATCGCCGGTTCGTAGGCGTGTCCGGTCTCCTCCACGCATCAATGCCCGTCAGTTGGTCAGTCCCTTGCGTCGTGCACTGTACCATACCTTCGTCCAAAATATGTTTCGTTCCCTCGTCGACGTACACCGTGATGACGAAGAGCCTTCTTCTTCTTTTTTTTTTACACTCCATTGTACACTGATCGATAAGTACAGAGGCTGACGCCATCTGCATCAACGAAATTCTCGCCTATCGATAGCCCATTCAAGAAAGAACACGTCCTCGATTGAATAAAACCGTTCCGCATCCTGAAATCGGTTCAAAGAACTCGATAACTAGTTCGTATTCGTTGAAATCGGTATTTTTCACATCTGCGCATGCGCACGCGCATCGTGATAATTCTGGCGGGAGACTGTACTAACCTCCTAACCTCCTAGATCCCGGTTATCGCCATTAAAGCATGTCGTAGTCGATTGATCATCGTAATGTGGCGAAAAGCAGCCCTTGGCGAGTGTCGAAGATTGGGATATCGGATTTGGGGTATACAACTTTATTTATCAATAATTCCATCCCGTTTTATCCGTTCGTTTTCGAGTGTGGGTTTCAGGCGACCCCGTTGCGGAATTGAGCGAGGTAGCAATGAATAATTCATGATCGGAAGAGGCAAGAAACGTTCCCGGTTGACTCGGCTTGACTCGGTTTAATGCGATACACCAGTTAAGGGGCGGCAGTCTACCGACTAAAATGGCTGATTGACTGCTGCCGCCCTGGGTAAGAAAGCGTCAGGAGTCTTACGGCGTCCCAGGGTGTCCCAGGGTGCGCTCGTCGTACCGACTTGGGTTTCCCGGGGTGGTTACCATACGTATAGGTCGGAGGCGCGATATAAACTCCGCGAAGAACTGCAGCACGGGGGAATGGTTCTTTTGTTGCGGTGTTGTTGCGAGGTAACCAAATACACACGGGGGCATGAAACCCCTCCGCGTCCGGCGAACAAGACGACAGTTTGTATCGAATCTCTTCCTTCCCTTTGCCGTTCGCGGTCCGCTACCTTTATGGATGGATCGGTTCGCCGCCCTGACACCTGTCCGACTGGTCAGTCTCACACATGAACACGTAGCTATCACCGTCACGATCGCACCACGACAGCCATACCTGGTTATGTTGGTTTAACAGAACACGAGTTGATCGTGTCCTCGAGAAACAGGGCCGTGATTATATTTGAGGAAAAATATGAAGCCGGTATATATATACGTATACATATATACCAGGGGAGAGAAGAGAAGGGAATGGGATGGGGAGGGGGATGTAACACTTCTGGAAGCAAGGCGAGCCGAGTGTTTTAAATTAAAAGTGTAATTGAATCGAGTCCGAGGAACGGATGAGGTAATGGGTGTCATCTGATAATAGCGTACGAAACTTGTTTAGACGATTTTCAGCCAGTCACTGTACTACCAGTGGACCCGAGATTAAACCGTGTGTCCCTTTTGTGGATCGACGCCGCAGCCCCTCACCTCCTATCACGAAGTTCTACCGATCGATAATTAATTGATGGGAACCCTAAGATATCCTCGAGAAGTTCCGCTGCTTCTCTTCATCGCTAGTCGACAATCTCCGACTACGTTCTGCAGATCCGATCCTCAGACGCTTTTCAATTTCGATCATTCCCAATTATTATTCTCATCCCTTTACCCTGCAGATTCCCACTTCGCTAGCCGTTTCGAGTCGATCAGAATTTCGTTCCAAAAAAAGAACAAAGACACGGAATCTAGTGTTACTTTACGTCTTGTAGAATGGATACGTTTACTACAATGTTGCGGTAAAAGTTACGGTTTGTTCGACGTTAACATTGGGCTTTGGAGTTTCCCACAGAAGGTTATGCTCCTAAGACGGAAGGTCCTGGAGAGGCTTCTTTACGCTATGCTCACGAGGCTAGGAAGGCGTGGTTGGTGAGGTCCGTTGCCGCGGGCGCGTGTGTCTGCTCTGGCGATGGCACGACGTAGCCGTTAGGAAGGTAGATATCTACCTGCCTATGCGTAGAAGAGGTAGAACGATAGAGAAGAAGGCAGCTAGACGGAGATAGGGAAACGATGAAGACGAAGAAGAGGAAGAAGAAGAAGAATAAGAGGATAAGAGAAGAAGAGAAAATGAAAAGAAAAGAAAATGAAGAGGAGGTGGAGGGGAGCCCCTTATACATAAATATCTCATAAATAACCATCCGGATAATCAATGTCGATTATAATTACCTACCGCTTGTATCACCAGCTTGGCTCTCGTATCCAGGTTCGTCTGTTCGATGCCGTACCTCTGCCCAAAAACAAGGCGACCGACCCGCCGCCTCAGCTTTTTATACTTCGTTGTATAACATTAGGCCGACCCTTTTTCGTTTTTATACCACTAGTAATTGGATTTCGACATTCTCCCGCACGTATGTTATATACATACTTAGAAACGCGTAGATGCCTCGAAGAGACACGGACGCAGATTAGGTACACGTATGCGGGTTGTTGCGCTTTTCCTCCTCCGGCCGCGCCGCGATCAATTGTATTTTTGCTAATTGGTCGTGTCGTACGATTTCTCGAAAATACTCTGCCCTCTCGATACGCCGATGTTCCTTCCATTTTCCATTGATCAAAGGCGGATTTTAACGACCAACATCCCGGCCAGCAGCGGGAGCAGCCACGAAATAGGAACGTGTAGGCGCACACGCATAAACCTATGGGGATATATTTTCTTGTTTGGACCATCTTACCGGGGGATTATCGTGTCGCGTTACGCGTTACGTAGAGGTGACGGTGCCAGAACTTTGGAATGTCTAATCCCTGACGTGTGGGTGCACTCCGGCTCGAACTCCTCCACTGTCCCTTTGTCGTACGGATTAAAGAAAATTTCCTATTGATTCCTCCGAGGTTTCCCCTGCCCCCACTACCCTCTACGATACTCACGTGGGTTAAAACCATCCCGATGCGGACACATGCGATGCCCACTTCCATGAAACACCCTGTACAACCAAGACCGACGCTATTCGGGCAAGGTGTACACTGTACAGCTCTAATCCGATCCTCGAGCCAGGTACGAAGAGTTGTCGAGTCACGACGAGAGCCTCGAGCACCGGATTTGTTACCTCGACAAGAGGCGAGCCTTCGCAGGCACCCGCGTCGGAAAAAAGACCCGAAATACCTAGTCGATTAGAATAACTGTGACGACAATTTTGCGACGAAATTGTCTCGGCGATTATAATATGAGCGGGAGAACAATCGGCGATTAAGATTGATCGTCGAGATTATTGGATTATTGGCTAATTACCGATTCGAGTATATCCCGCTTTCTGCACTAGGCGGCTAGGCATTGTCATTAGCGATGGCTGTGTGTTTGGGCGCGGCACGGCGCGGTGGGTATTATTTTTAACAAAACGAATCCAGTCCCACCGAAGAAACGGTTCAACGACTTCGAGAGGAACGAATTAAATAACTGTCCACGAATATCAAGAGCGACGATCGTGGTATGGGGGAATCGATCCTACGAGCTGCTGCTAGCTTGTAGCATCGGGTAAGAGGCAGTCCAATCGAGCGACGAACGGAACCTCTGTAAAGCGATTTTATTCCTACGAACCTTCTCCGTAATGAGTTGCCTAAATGGATCACAACAAATTACATTCTCGTGCTTGACTAAAGGAGTCGATCGAATGATACATTACGTCCGAGGCACAAGAAGCTAATCGTTTCGATCACTCGGATTATTTTCATTATTTTTTACCCCCCATTTCCTTCTTTCCGAAGGTTTCAAAAAATCCCCGTACCCACCCAGGCCTCAATCGCGCTCGGCTAGCTAACCAGCGTTGGCCATCTGATTGACTATTATTTCGCTAACTAATTGTGAGAGGATCTTTCACGTCCGTGGATTGACGGCGCGAAGGAGAATCGCTGAACGGCATCATCAAACGTCTGGATCACCTCTAGGCGTACCGGTGATGGATAACCTTCGATGAAATCATCCGTACCGAGGTACGCGGATACGTACAACCGCGCGTGCATACCTAGCCGCTTGACGTCTATGTATGTAACCGTTAATCCTTAATTACCGATTGATTTATTGTATCGGTTAGGGAACTTACACGTGTATCTCATTGTTCAAAGATGGATGTTTCCCTCTTCGGAAAGATGGCCGTACACACTTCGTCATTAATAACCTTGAAGATTTGTATGTACGTAGGATTTTACCGAACGAAGAAGCTACTTTTAGCCAACCGATTAAGCAGACTTCGCGAGCTACATATCTACGCGGCGTTTAAACAGCGATAGGAGTTGTCTTATCTGTAATAGCCGGCTCTCCTGTCGTCTGAATCACTCTGCTCGGGTTAACGGCACGATACACGAAATCACCGAGGTCTTAGACATCGCGTAGCAACGCTTAAGATCACCGCGACAATCTCAATATCGAAGAGGAGGCTTAGGCGACTATACCTACGCGGGTAACCTGCTCCTCGATACTTTTCGCGATATGATTTACCCACGAGCAGACGCCCCGCGATATAACCGATACGGAGATTCCACTTGGAGGAGATTTAGACGCCGATTTTCATCCTGATTCTGGTTAAAGTCAGTCTGTTAACTTTAGAACTTGAAATGACCCTTCTAATGGAACGATACTAACCTTCGGGGTTGAGCTGAATAATTTTGTGTAAACTCGACACGCTTTTCACTGTTTTTTTTTTTTTTTTTTTTCTGCTCGGTTCTTGAATCTTCCCGCTTTTCTTATC
Organism: Rhogogaster chlorosoma; assembly: GCA_944452935.1. Taxonomy (NCBI): domain Eukaryota; kingdom Metazoa; phylum Arthropoda; class Insecta; order Hymenoptera; family Tenthredinidae; genus Rhogogaster; species Rhogogaster chlorosoma. The sequence goes on along the minus strand of OX101801.1, from coordinate 995,882 downwards.
CTCCTCTAACTCCGCTATGGTATACGAAGTCTTCGCGGTATCTCTTGTGGACTCACGTGCCATCCTCGGTTAATGTACCAAGCGTGTCTTTGAGAGATCCACGGAGATCCGGTGGGATATAGACTTCAAAATCCCCCTTTCGTTTTCCCCATACCAGGGCGAACCCGGTCGGCATTAAAAGCATTCACTTCGTTTTAGTGCCACACCGTCGTAGTGGTGCGGAGGCAGGAGGCTGCCAGAACGCACCTATCTGCGGGCGTCTAAATTAAAAGACTCTTTTAAGACACGGGTTTTACTCCGCACGCGCTCCGCCACAGCGGCGTCCAGTTGCTACCAATAAATACCACGCAGCTATTACATTTAGAAACCCATATCACTCTTTCGGTCTTAACGATCGGCTCAGCCCGACTCCCACGGATGCCATGGTTTTCGATCAAAACTAAAATCACTAAAAATTCAATAAAAGTATAAAGGTATCGTATAAGAGGAAGCATAACTCACTGGCTCCGGGCAGATGTCTGTCTCCTCATTTACTCCTCCCTGTGTAAAGAAAATACTGGCGAGGGATTCCCTCCAAAGTCTTTGCCACAAAGAGGTTAATTGTGTATCCATGTAAATCACGGAATTGCTTTTCTTTATCTCTCCGCCCTCATTTGCCCGCTTCCTTCCTCCCTTGCTTTTCATGTCGGGGAAATGGGTTGACAATGCGATTATTTCTACGGAAACAACCGCCCTGCATATCCCATTGCATTGCCGTCCCGCGGGTATCACGCCTTTACACTATTTTGGTTAGACATTTTTCCCCGCAAATATAGATTCGGTAAACCTTGCGGTTGATCCCACGCTGCACGGAGTAGAGTTTCCCGGAATCGACCTAGAGATAAGATACCGCCTTGGTGTTCAACGGCACGTTGAGAAAATATCAAAAGCTTTGAACCGAACCGATCATCCTTTTCGAGGGGATAGGGGGAAAGCCCTATTTCCACAGGGAAAACTGCGACTATAATAAGACATCGAAAATGAGAAGGAAAAAAGACGAATCGTAACAAAGTAGGAAACTTTACTCTCCATAGATTTCGCGAAGACTTGCAGACAATATCGACGAATCTTCGCGCTATACCCTTTCGCACAATGGCGAAATTCATCCGTAATAATTTTCGCGGAATGAGAGAGGAGCGAGAGAGGAAGCGGGAAGAGGAATGAATCTCCGAGGTATGCCGCGCCTTGTAGTATACATACCTACGACTTTTGGTTCGGCTTGAGATAAGGTGTGCTAACCGCTAATATCGAACTGTTTTACGACGGTGGAAGAGCGACGCCTTCGCCACGAGAGGCTGAGAGAAAGAGAGACGGATAGAGACGGAAAGAAAAAAGGAGGAGTGAGAGTGGAAGAGATAACAGATACAGGAGAGAGCGAAGAGTTTGGAAGGATAAACGCGAGGACACTTATTCGGGCGGATTCTCGGGTGGGCTGAAACAAACGTTGGTTTATCTCGGATAACGGAGGCGGTTTTTATCGTTAGCGAACCGTTGCCTCCGCGAAAGGAATGCCTTGCGATAAATAATTCGTGAAATTTTGAGAAAGTCACTTCTCGCAATTGCGATTCGCGCCAAATGATGGAGGCGAAACACGCTATCGAACAACGCGGTAATACCTAATTGGTCGCGAAAAACCGAACGTTAAGAATTTCGCAAAAAAATGAGAATTAAGAATCCCAATGATTGATTATATCGACGAACTCGCCTGCCTCAACTTTTCGTTTTTCTTTCTTTTCAGAAGAAATTGAAGACTCTCTCTCTCGCTTGCTTTCAGCCGCTCGGCGAGACTCGGTTTTGTAAATTGGTTTCAAATTTCCAAATTAAGCCCGAGAGCAGAGCTCGCGGAAGTAATCTGTGGACTGTGACCCTGGTTTTAACGACGCCCGATGTTCGTAAAGCGGGAAAGGTCGTGGCCCGTAGTACCGGGTCGTTTTTGAACTAGGGAGCCGGGCTTTCCCTCGCTCCTTCCTCGCCGGGCTAATATTTTCGTATCCATACCTGAATGGCAGTTTTTGAAAAAGCTTCAGCGGCCGTATAGAAGCTAAATAAATCGTTTATGCATCCGCCAGTATAGTATACATCTTGGAAAAGCTGCACGTGCTCTACACGCCGTGTCAGAATTCCCAAATTAGAAATTTACCGTCTTATTCGGCCCACGCCCATCTGACAGAAAACTAGCGATGTTCATTCATAGAACCGAGTCTGCATCTGGTCGATGTCAAGCGGACGGAAGATGGTAAAAGGGTCTTTGATTTCGAACGTCCCCTGGTCTCCGCGGGCTTCCGGAGAATCCCGTCGATCAATTTCCAGGAACTTAGATCACAAAAATGAATAAACAGCCCAGACGAACCCCTGTTTTCATTTTTCTTCCAGCTTTCGTCTGCTCGTAACACGTCACTTAAAAATTGTATCAGCTAATTAACGGGCGCGCCTGGGTCTAAACGCCGGACGGATATGGTAGTTTGACAATTCGATTGAACCAGTCGATTATCAGCCATCCGAGCTTGAAGTATATTTCCGAATGTCACCATAGGGATTCTGAATCAGGCGGATCTAAGAGTTCTCGGAATAGGATACACCTACTCGTCGATCTTTGATTCCGAGTAGCAGCCTATAAAACTATATTTCTGTCTGGAAATTCTCGCCTCAAATGATGAGCCGGTCGATTGGGGTGGTCGGCTTAGTAATGGCAAAGAAACAAAATGAAAAGGCCGTTTCATATACGACACACGTGTTACAAACGTGGTTTTTCTTTTTTTTTTATCCGCGTTACTTATTTTCAAGAGTCTTTATACTATTATACTATACGGGTATAGATACGGCGAGGGAGGGGGAGGAAGGGGGGGTTGGAAAAAAGAACAAGATGGTGAATTTTTATTCCCGAAGGAAGTTTTACAACCTGGGACCTGCGGTCACGTCGGAGGTCTTAAAAATAAACTAATAAACTGCATTTATACAGGCGTTACCTAGAAGTGGAAGAACTTTTTGAGACTGCAGCAGGAGTCGCCCGCCCACCCCACGGCTCTCTCTCTCCATCTCTCTCTCTTCTTCGAGTAGTAAAAGCCAAAAACCTAGCTTCCTTTGTGTTTGGTTTTACAAGCCCCAGTTAAATATACAAATCCCTACCATTTCCCTCCAACGTTATGAACGAGACCCCGCACGCATGTATGTGCACGCGTGTATGCACGTGGACGTATAACCGTAATAGGAATAATAATAACAAACCTAACGACATCTGGACTCGCGATGCTCGTAAATAAAACGTTACAATATGATGTTACTGCTCTAGAGGCCGTAAGGTTTGTCACCTGTCTCCTGCTCTTGTGGTTTGGAAAACCTAGTCGTCTCGCGGTATAAAATATACGTTTTTCTTGAAAAAAGGTTGAAAAAAGATACTCAATTGGGAAAGTTTCGGGCTAGCGCAGATGCGAGTTATTTTGAAATTCTCCGACTGCCGCTGCCTGCACGCTGCAGACTCTAGGCTTTGGATACCGTAGACGTTGTACGTATCAATTAGAAAGGTGACTATTAATTTCTGGGAGGCAACAGGCATGTTAACACCGGGTACAATTTTTCTTTGCCTTTTTTTTTTTACCTCCTCTGCAACGATCACCAGACTCGTCGAGATCCGAACGGCAGAATGCTGCGGCCACTCGTTTCCCCCCAGGAATCGTTGTTTCACTCCTAATCTTGGAATCGTGTTGGCGAGGACGAGCGACCATTAATAGATACGTCACCTGCCCCGATAATTAAATCCAGCTACTACCCGCCTGGTTAATTCATCATTGGAACCCCGATCCGGACAGATTCAGGCGAAGAAATCGGCAGCTACAACTTAATCTGCACTCGGGAAGATTTAGCTTGTGGTTAACCGCTTTCGAATTAAATTAAAAAAAAAAAAAAAAAGAAAGGGTCAATCCCAGGTCTTGATCGGTAGGAAAAAAGTGAATGGAATTTTTTACAACGATCAACGATTCCGCTTATTAAAAAAAGAAATATTCTACCAAATTTTTATCGACCTCTACGAACGATTTTGATCGTTAGAAAGCGGCGGAAAGTTACGATTTTGATTTATTGAAATCGGCGATACTGTGAAACGGTAGTTGGGCTTAAGCCGTTAGAAATCTGATGGACGTTTTCAACGAGTGTCGGCTTTGATCGGTAAAAATCGGCAGAATCTCAGACCTGCGACGATCGCTTGCATACCGATTAACGAGCGAGCGGAAATCCGTGTTGACGTGGCGGTGGGAAAGAGTTGTGAAACAGTTTGCGAGATCGCGGTGTTCGGAGAACGAGAAAAGATGAGTCTCCGCGGGTGGGTGATTCACCGGTGTTTGCAACAGCGATCGGTAACCACGGACGGTTGGAATTCCGCCGACAGTCAGGACCGCGCGACTACGTTCGCACCTTCGAAGCGCGACTCGTCGCCGTCTCAACTAATTAGTCACTTCGGACCGGTCCGTCGTTGTCCGGGACATCCAGGCGTCATTTCCGTCAACCGGTTTTCCCGCTGTTTATATACCTGGAAACGCAGTAACCCGGCATAGACCGGCTCCGCTTGCGCCAGATAATACAGCAGATGTTACTTAGGTAGGGAATGCGACCAGGCCCGACTTTTATTGGCCGTTTTTATCAACGCTTAATTCATAAATTTATCAGAAATCGGTTTTTACGACGGAACACAAGTAGCACTAAGCACTTCACACATGCATTCTAACACGCACGCCGTTCGTCTCTCACGCTCGCTGTACCTAATGCTGCATTACCGATCATAAAAGCTGTCATTTTTCACAAGTGCTTCCTTAAATCTGATCAGAAATATATCAGTGGTATTAAAACCGTGAGAATCGCTGAATCGCGAGAAATCGGTATTACCGATCTTCGCAAAAATCGGCTTATAAAGTGGGAGAAAAATCGTTTTTGTACTAAAACGAAGAGAGGTTCGGATTTTGCGGGTCTATCGGAGGCTGAAAAATGGTGCTGGCATGTGCTCGGTATACTTAATGCTTAATACGGTGATTACAAACTGGCTTGTCGAGGTGGAGGTAACTGGCGATTGGCAAAAAAGGTCTGTCCCATCGCGAGGGCTGCCGGTAGAAAAGGCGCTTCACGTTTAACTAATTCGGTAATTAAAATGGATGTCCCCTTGTCGAGTCCGGGCCCGGGCCCAAGGCTGAAGGCCCACGGCTCACGCGAGCCAACTGCTAGTCACGTAAAAAGATTCGCCGTCGTCCCGGGTGCTTATTACCATCAGAATGAACCCACTATAATCGTAAGAGAGACAGTGGTGACGGTGTCTCTAACCAGCTTACTGCCTCGTTCCGCATCGCCAAGCCTCTTTTTTTTTTTTACACTCTTTATAGTAATATACTTGACACTTGCGACGCTCTCCAAGGTTTTGTCTATCGCTCAAGTAATTCCACGTGATAAATCATGTCGCGCGGAAAGAAAGAGATGAAAAGAAAATAAATAAATAAATAAATAAATTCCGCATGGTGAATACTCGGAGGTTGATGCAAGAGGGTGCAACGAGGACGAGGATCATGGGGTACTTCGGAATTCATCTTTAAAGATACTAATCTGATTGAGGTTGGGGTCCGAGTTTGAAGACGGGGGCCAAGGCGATCATGGCCGATAAATAAAAAGGGCGTAATTATAAATTGAGGAAATAATTAGCTGTGATAAATCTATCGAGGATCGGGAGTGCGCTGCAGAGGGAGAATAAGGAGTCGGTCGTAGAGATGAGATCTCTCTGACTTGTTAGTAACCCGGGGCCCCCCTCTTGGAGAGTTCGTCGAGAGTTTGAGTTCTCGGAAAAAAGAGAAGAGAGGAGAGGAGGTGAGAGACGGGGAAGAAGACGAAGACGAAGACGAAGAAGAAGAAGGTACATACGTTCGTCTTGGCGATCGAAGCGGGTGGACAGCGGGTGTCCACGATAACATACTCGAGAGGTGCAGGCGTCTGTCGCGGAGGAAAGACCCAGCACTAAACCTCCTCGACGTGTTCATTCGCCTCTCCTTACCCGACCCCCAAGCCCTCCATACCCCGCGTCATCGTCCCCGACATCAACATTTAAATATCTCAATAAATAATCGATTATATGGCGACTCTTAAACGCCTTAATGAACCAGTGACAACATCTTCCAACGTACTCAAATTCTTCCTTTCTTTTTCCCTCATCCTGACAATCCCCGCTTCATCCCTCCCTGTTTTATAACAATTCTCGTCCCCGTCTTCTGAATCCTCCTCGATTCATTCAGGACTCTATTCCTCCCATGGATGACCACGCAGGCATTAAACTTCTAGCGAATAACTGACGACGATCTCCGCCGAGAGAAACCGTGATGACTTGTGGTTAGAGATTAAAAATGACTGGTCAGTGGCGTTATGACATAATCGGGAACGCGTTTGTCATCCGTGCCGGAGGGTAAACCGCAGAATCGTTACGTTGCATTGAGACGTCTTCGCCTCACGTCAAAGAAGCCGCGTGTCTTACGGACAGCCGATGAACTTGAGAAACGGGGGTTCAGATCACTTGGTCAAATATTGGAATGTTTTCTATCATTCCGCTTTGTCACTTTTCATTTTCGATGACCACCGTCGACGCCGCTCCACCGAATATCCAGCCGAGATTTCGGGCATTGATAGATAGATTCTAAGAGAGACGCGGGAGCCGGATACCGTCTCATCAACAACATCAACATCGGAAGATACGTGCGCATTAGTCGTTGATGAAAAGGCGAGAGGAATAAGTGTTTCGCAATTTGATTAGGTTGTTAAATGTGAATAAAATGGGCTAATCAAAGTGCAAGACTGAAGACCGGGGTAAAAAGAATGATAGGAATTTGCCTGTGTGTATATGTGTATATTCCTGGAAAGACTTAAGCGGGCTGATTGCCTTTAGCAATTTCCTTTTTCCCCACTTTTTGTTAACTCTTCGAGAGATCGGCATCAGCCCCACCCTGTTCGTTACCGCGAACTAGTTCACCTACGTTTTTATGTTTCCCATTAATTAACACGAGCACTCGTGCGTTTAGTGAGTAGGTTGATGACGAAGGACGAAGGATGAAGGAGCGAAGTAGAAGATGGGAAAAGCGGCGTATAAAATCATAACTCGAAAACGTACTTGTATACTCGAAACGAAACTCGAAAACTCCTTTTGAGCAAACGCATATCCGTAAGCATGGTTTTCATTTTTTCTTCTCACCTGCAGGGTAAACGAGAGGAAAAAATAAAAATCTTTTCAAGGGTCCGAATGAAGAAGTAAAGTAGGTATTATTTACGGTAAAAACAATCGAGCAAAGTACTCCGTGAGCAGAGCAGAGTATAGAGCAGAAAAAAGAAGCAAAAAAAGTAAAAAGAAAAGAAAAATGGTGAAATTAAAAAACGAGGAAAACAAAAGCGCGGAGAGGATAAAATTATAATTAAATAAAAGCTGAGAACGAGTGGAAAAGGATAGGTAGTAAGGGAGACGGAAGAAGCACGTTATTTGCACCCGGATGATCCCATTTGTGAGTAGCGGCTCCCGCGGGATATCAAGTCTCACCGTTGGCCTCCAGGCTGTACACAGACACCTTATCCCTCGAATTTCGCCCTTGCCACGGGGACCTAATCGCCCGTGGTGCTACCGTATATAAGGTGACCGGTGTGGTAGACTCTTGACTGTCTGAAGTAGACGCGGAGGTCCCTCTTTCCCTAACGTGTGACTGTAAGGGACACGTATACATATGTGTGCCCGCCGCGAGCCTGATCGCGTAGGTCGGAATATCCTGTTACTTTCTCAAGGCCTTAGGGCCACTTCGATTGGCGTGCGAGCAAAAGAGAGAGAGAGAATGATCAAGAGGAATGGGGGGGCTGTCCTGTCCATGCCGTGACCACTGGCCAAGAGAGGGCTCATAGCCAGAAGATCCGGAGCACCTTCGTTGCGTTATGCTACGTTATGTTGCCTCGCGTTTTCCTCGCGTTGCGTGCTACTCCCGGCTCACGTATGCTAATGCTTTTTGAGCGTAGACTTAATTACGTGGCACCGTGGCGCGGTAGGCGGCTAAGAGTAGAGACTGAAAGAGAAAGCGAGAGAATAAGACCCTTTTTCTTTTTTTCTTTCTCTTTCTTTTTTTCAGGGGATAAAAAGAGAGCAGAATAGAGGCCATAACTCTTGGCCAAAACTAATTACAGCGGGGGGCTACTTAACCGAGTGAGTCCTGCGGGTCCCATTCCTCCTCCTCGCTGTTTTCTCTTTCTATTTCTCTTTCTCTTTCCCTTTCTTATTACGCCTTCTTGAACTCTCGGATGAAATCTAGCTCAAAGTTACGTTACCTCCTAGCTTCGGCTTGCTTTACTACCGTCGTCTTCGCGGACTTGTTGTAATCCTTCCCGACCTCCGACCTCATCATCTCTAGAGAGCCCTAGGCCGTTACTTGTATTTTTATTATTAAATTTATGGCGTATAATAGGATACCAAGGATGCGGAATGCGCGAACCGAAGAAAACCAAGAACCGGGAGCACCGGGTGCTTCAGGGCTGGCAGCACTTCGCTTCTTCACGCCGGTTTATCATTTCCTATGATTATTCCGCCTCCGATACTGCACCGAGTCATTGTACCCGCATTAGAAAGCTCTGCGATCGGTTACTTCGCCGCATACCTACTGGTCCACCAACATCATGCCGTAGCATGGAAAGGCGAGTGTGAACCAGCTGATAGCACCCCATTGTTCAAACCGCAACGATTATGCGATGGGAAATGGCTGTTTGAACGAATATTATTCCGTGATCGAACAATGAGTCGCGTATACGCCGATTATTGCGAAAGGCTGTGAGTATTTCTCAACGAATGTATATACGGAAGTTTAATTTCGTTCGATTTTCTGGACGCGGGATTGGCGCTTTAGTTTCTTCAGATTCAAGGCTCCGAGGCGTCGGGACGCTTAACGCGTGTACGGGCTGTTAAAATGCCATTGCAGACACGAGCTGATCTTATTATCTGTGTCCGCGATCTTTGCCATCGGACGTCTCGGCCTGAGGCGGCGACCGAATTGCATACTTGCGAGGATGATCGTCGTCAGCTGTGCGGTGGAAAGTCCTTACGAGAAACCTGGCCATCCTCGAACAGCGTCTCAAAGTCTCGATGAGACGAGGAATTGACGTAACAATAGCACCGCCCTTCTACATTATTCATTGAACCCGCAGCCAGCCCGGCCTTATTCGCGAGGTTACCGGCCACGTCCGGGACCCGTTCTTCACAGGATCGCAAGGATTCGTTGGATTAATCCGCTGATAAAAAAAAAAAAGAAAGCAGAAAAAACCCGAATTTCGGATTCGTATCAGGGTGATTATCACGAGCGAACGAGTCCGGGACAGAAAACTCCTGTCCCATGCACTGATCGGGGAGACAAGTTGGGGGATGGGGAACCAGGGGTGAAACTTGGGCCCCGGGGTTTGGGCGACAAGATGTTAACACGTGTGTCGCGCCGAGGTGCCGTGAGGTGACACCATGTAATCCGAGACAACCGACTACGACTTCGAACGAGAGTAAGGAGGAATGAGAACGGGAGGTTTTCTGGTTCGAACGAGTCAAAAGTTGATCCAACGCACCCTGTTGTAGTCGAGGAGAAAAAAGGAGAAGAACGGGACGAGGAAAGAGAAGAGACTGACAGGGACAGACCTTTGAACTTTCCGAGGCTTGCGTATGGGGGCAAAAAATCTATCGACCCGAAATGCGAGATGCAGTGCAGTAGAAACCATATTACAAGAATATAAAATGAATGAAAAAAAGAAAAAAGAAACGAGGATGGAAGAACTTGACGAAGAAAGACTACTGGGAATTCTTCTCCGAATCATCTGCACTCGAACGGGTAACGGCTCGAGCGTCAAAATATTATGCCCGGGCGTGTATCAAATTTCGCCGATTTCAAAACGTCGATCGATACCGGACGGCTGGTATGCGCCGAATTGGAGCAGGACTAACGGCTCTTCGATAGAGCATAAAAAATGGAAATTAGCGCCGAATGACATCGGGTCGGGTAAACCCGGAGCGAAGTTTTCGAGCCGGTAACAAAGGCGGAAAGTTTTTCGGCTCTGGAAAGATTAAGCTCCGAATTTCTCCTCTCGCTTAATATACAAGGGCAGGAATAAAAACACTTGTATATGTATCGGCGCAATCGATCTTCCCGAAAAGTAATTACGGCACTAGACCGCGCGGCGGCTGAGCTGCTTTGAGACAAAGAATTAAACCTCCTCGCGTTTCTATATCGCGAAAAGTTTTCCCTGGTCAATAATTAACCGCCTCGTTAAAAACGGCTCGTTAATTCGTCCGGGAATCGTGACTACCGATCGGCGTTCAACACGCTTTCGGGACTAAACACAAAGAGACAAATGACCGGACGGAGGGAAACAAAGAACCGTTCAAATCCCAGCCCCGAATTTCCACGTGTGACTACCCCGCTGTTTCGCTTCCACTCCGCTTCTAATCGTCCATAAAACTATGAACTATGTAGACGCCAGCCGAACGGGTACAGTAGTCGGATAAGAGAAGCGCAGGCAAAGAGGCGAGGCCGGTATAGGTGTAATTTAACATGATAAAGGCATCCTGCACGAAGAGCGTTCGGCCTCGCTGTCTGTCTCCGAATTCGTGACATGACGTATCCTGTCTCGCACAGAGCATGGCTTACCCGTCGTTATTTAATTAAAGAAAATCCAGGCCACTAAAGTCGAGGAATAAAATATGTATAGTCGGTCGAAAAACTGACCCGATGCGTATTACAGGCATAGAAAATTATCCACGGATCACTTAGCGCCAAGAACGCAGCGGAGAAGATCCTTATCGTTGAGGATTAGCAGTAAAGATTCCGCTCGCGTTAGTGTTGGCCTCCATACCTACCCACCTATGCTTTTCTCAGTCAGTGGGTTCCCCGGGCGTTCGAACACCGAACAGGTATACAGATCCGAGTTCGTGGGCAGCAGAGGAGGCAGACACGCGGTTGGCTCTGTCCTATTATATACGAAATAGATCAACTTACATACAGGTACGATTTTCGAGGACCGTCCTTCCACCGTGTCCAGTCACAACACCGTGTCACTTGCCTGTCACAACAGATTAGGCAAATACCTCGACGCTGATGAGTAGGTACATACCCAACACGCCGGATGGTCCCTTGTCCGAACAGGTATATACCTATGTACACATATGCATCTCTATATCGTCCATACTTCTCCTATGTATACAATGGGCATGTACAATACTGGACTCATGTGCCCAGGGTGATTCAAAGATTCATAAATTGCCATTCTTCGACCTGGACGAAGTTTGGATAAATTTTGCCAATTTTTTGGCACCTGGGTAGAGGTTTTACAGCATTGTATCTACCGTGTGTAGATGTGTAGGATGGAGAGTTCGGCGGTGAACTGCACGGTGCGCTAATTCTGGTAAATGGTTAATTGCTTAATTCTACTTAATGCGATCGCGCGCTGCGCATCGCTGAGTTTCTTCTCGTCGAGCGAGTAGTCGTTTCCGTCGGTCGATGCCCGATGGCCGGTAGATGAACGGAGAAAAGAAGTCGCGGGCATAATTAGCGAATGATTGATCGATGCGTGTCGCCGAAGCTATGCATGCGAATTGCTCGGCCTCCCGCTCGATCCGATTCTCTTTCCTCCCTCGTCGCCGCTCCTCGCTTCTTCTCTTCGTCTCGTACCTCGTCCACGTCAACCAGACTTCTTCTGCGTCTCCTTCCCCGCCCCTCAATTTACTGCGCTTTTCGTTCTCCTCCGGGTACCTGCAGCTGATCGTGCATACCTTCAACTGGATATCTCCTGCGGGAGAAGGACGAGTCGCGTCTTTTAGTTCTCTGGCATTGAATGCACTCCACCATTTTCTTTATGCCTCGTCGTCGTGTCCTTCGATCCTCCGGTCCTCCGGCCTCCGCGATCTTCACGATATTCCGCCGCGGTCCTTACATCCACATCCCGGCACGGTAGCCAAACTCGGGGATACATAAACCCGACAAATCCCACGTTTAATACACCCGGTTTTTTCCAACTGGCTAATAAAATTGCGACGATGATAAAGTCCCGGATTATCCTCGCCGCGCGGACTTCATTCTTAAAATTCGTGCCTCTACTACTATCCACGCTGCTCCTGCTCCTGCTGCACTCTCACATCCGCCGCCAATTCCGTCCAGCCCATTATGCCGATCTTCAGCAGTTCCTTGACCCGCTAGCAGATCCAGGGTCCTTTCCTTCGTCGAATATGGTCGTGATCAGTGAAAGCGAGGCCTAGGTACGCCGGCACGTTTCTCACCAGTTCATACCTCGTTAGCAGCACGACTAAATGGAAAGTAGAACAGAACTTAGGTACTGTTTTTAGTACCGTGCTAAAAGGCGCGTTTAGCTCGCCTGTCGCACCTTTCAGCTACAAGTATAATCGAAGTTAGGAAATTGTCAATTACACTGCCGCCGCTTAATTGGTCCAAGTTTTAGCCGGCTATTTCGTCGCGATACTTGGAATATGGGGCGAAATTTACTCGGATGAAGGATAAGATGACTGATTTCGTATGGGGAGAAGCGAGACTGAGTATCGGATGGCCTGGAATCCAGATCAAAGATCAATGCTCAGAGTGGCGGAGTCGAGTCGATCTGAGAAGCAAGTATCGCGGTCGCATTGCATCGCATTGCATCGCATCGTATCCCATCGCATTGCATAGTCGTGCAAACATTATTATACGGCTGTCTACTTTATATACAGTGCCTGCATGTCCGCACGCATGTATATACGTGCATATACAGTTCGGAAGACGGAATGAACGAAATGCGAAAATGGCGAACGGATGGATAGTGAGTTTGCCGTGTGCAACTGTATGTTAATCGGACGAGATCCTGAATACCAAATGGGAATAAGAAACAGAAGGAGAAGCCAGAGATTTGTCCTTGTCTCTTTTATCGAACGTCCCATTCCCGACCCTGTCCTCACTCCCTTCCCCATCCATCCGCACATAGATCAGTTCTCTCCGAGGGAAAAACTCTACCCGGTAGAATCACGGTGACCACAAATCGTTGGCCAACTCCGAAAGGTCAATCCGCGAAGGCAGATCTTTTCAAGAAGTATGCGACGAACCCCGATATCGGTATGGATTTGCAAAAGCGTATGGAAAGAAAGAGAAAGAAAAAAAAAAGACGAATACCACGGATTGAATGATCAGTAAGAAAATTGCGCGCACCTCCGGTGGTCCGTGAGAGAGGAATGAGGACCAGGATGTCAACGTCTGGACGTTAAATCGTCGTCATTGTTTACGATGAATTGGAAAGCTCCTCGCGTTCGTTCCTTTTGAGTGAATCGAAGACGTACGTTTGACGTGAATTTTTCTCAATGTAGAGGGACGTATACGCGAGGTAATGTGGCCCGAAAAATCGAATATAACAAAGTCTAGCGAACGTGATATTCGACGTTTAGCGTTCCGTCGATCTTCAGATGCAAGGATCAATTTTGAGGAGCGTCTTGCCCCAGTTTCCCCGACTGAATTTCACCTGGTACGTACAGGATTCATCCCTCCTATCATCAGGTATGTACAGTCTCTCTTCGAGCTTCCAAGGGTGCTCTGACGGCTCTGGTTCTGCTCGGAGGGAACACTTGAAAAATCTAGACCACCCAGCGACCCTTTTTCTGGTGCGCGTAGAGTGCGTCGAGTGCGTGCGGATCTCGGGGGTATAGGTACGTGTAGTATAAAGTATAAAGTATAAAGGTAGGTTGAGCCGGGTACGGGGTAGGCACACACCGAAGTACGTCCATATAGGTGAACTTTGCCAAGGCTCCCCGAGCCTGGGGGTTCTCGAGGGTAGAACGAGCCGACGAATCGACGCACCGCGAGTCCTAGCCGGGGGTGGAAAGGGTTAGACTAAAGGGGTAGAGCGAAAGGGGTAACGCCGTACATAGGGTGAGTGATATGGATCCCGAGGGGGAGTCTCCGCGCGGTTTTCTCTCGAGGTTATTCTTAGGGTAGGGTAGGGTTCGTCGTGCGCAAAAGTGCGAAAACTTTCAAGAGAGAAGGAGAGAGAAAGGGATAGAGAGAGAGGCTTTCCGCATCAGGGTACAAGGCGGCTGACGTAAAAAAGCCCGGGTGACACGGTGGCGGTGCTTCTCTCCAGGGCGGTGCACTGACTCCCTGCGAAGTTCTTGGTGCAGGTTTTCGCATTGATCCGTCACACTGAAAGTCGGCCCAGTATAGTGGGCTGCAAAACTCCGTCGAAACCCCCGTCGACGAGTACCCTGAGAGCCGCGCACCGCCTGTGCGGAGAAACTGGGCTTTCACGGAGAAGAGCTTGCGCAGCGTTTCGTTAAAGTCAAGTTAAAATTAATTCGCCATTATGCCAAGTGGGAAAGAAAGTGCAAGTAATTCTGCCCTAGTAACACGTGACCAAACGGTGTCTGGCTATCCGCGCAGACACGAGACACGATCAAAACTTTCATACGCTGCTTGATTCCACCCAAACTCTACATTCGGGATGTTCTGGCGCGGCTATCACACTAGAAGAAGATCTCCCCGCTAGGATAAGCTCGAGGACTTAATGGCCACGTGGTTTCCACCTCATGGTGGTCCGATGCATTTAGAATTCACAAGTGGCTCAATGGCTATCCCAGACTCTGGACTTGATGGGATGGTGGGAATATTCTCCTCTATTTAGCCATCCACACGTAATTTTATACCGTATAGAAACTTTTCGCGGGGATTAAAGAACGAGGAAATTTTACGGAAAGTCATTTTCTTTCCCTCGTATTACACATGCGACGAGGAGAAAGACGTTAACACTCTTCAATGACTATCGGTACGATCGTCTATCGCATCATTTTTCTTTCCTTTCAGTCAATTTATAATTTCACACCGTATTACCATACATCATGAAAGAGTTGTCGAGTGCTTAACGGCCTCGGATATCCATCTCTCCCTCTCTCTTTCTCTCATCTAGAAATTGGGAGTCTCTTTTTCTTCGTTTGTGTATTTCTTTGTTTCTTTTTCTCTCGGACCCTCGGACCCTCGGACGGCCGGGTTCGTCATCGGTGTAGCCTGATACACGATGAACGTGTCAGCCAGTTATACACGTATGATACACCTGAAACATGTTGACGCTTTGAATTATTTAAATGAGTCGAGAACCTGGCGAGAAACTGAGACGGCGATACGACGAGGAGGAAAAGAGGAGCGAGACAGAACGAGAAAGAGACGGAAAGGAGCAGCCAGGCGTGTCCTGTCAATGAGTGAGACGAGCCGACGGACGGTTTAATCTAATCCAAACATTAGACTCAACAAATCGTTAATTGTCACCTCGGGAATGTTCGACCAGAAAACTCGAGTTCGTAATTAGGTGGTCCAACGATCTCACACCTAATTCCTCGCCGAAGATATGCTCTCGTAATTAACGAGGACTAGACACCCTCGGAAAGTGTCGAAAACTAGTTAATATCGGGAGAAAAATTCAACACAAAGCAATAAATAATAGATTCAATAAAAATTATTGAATCGCAGATAAATTTTAGGAAAATTCCAACTTTCCACAGGAAGATTTTCCACGATTTTTTTTTTATAAATAGAAGAACTATATCATCTTGTATATAATAAGTATACCAAGATCAAAAGTTACCAAACCGTTTCATAATTTTCTATTTTATGATCTTCCCTCCCCGCCTCTGTACTTTACTCATGAAGCAATAATTTGTGCATAATTAAAAATATCTGTGCAAAAGTCGAGCTTGGTTGAAGGAGGAACAAAAAACCGAGTAAAAAAAAAAAAAGGATGAAGGACTGAAAAGAAAAGAATAAAAAAAGGGAAAGAGAGAAAAAAAAAATCGGAATCATGGCGTAATAAATTCAAAGTAAAACGTTGCCTGTGACAAAGTGCATATATATACATATGCATCCTCACGTGCATGGGATCGTGTATGTACCCTACTGTAGTCGCGAAACTGCATGCAGCAGCGTCAAGGAGGTCGTTAACCAACGCTTCTGTTAATAAGTCATTAGGCCTCGGAGCTCGCGGATCGGTAGGGCTAGGTCGTCTTCCGTTCCGCGGGCTTTACGACACCTACATTTCCAGTCTTCGCTATATTTCCCCGACCTTTTCATTTTCATTTTCCTTTTTTCTTTTCTTCTTCTTTTTTTTTCTTTCTTTTTCACATTCGAGATATGTGTAGCACAGCTAGTACCTCGCGAGTTCGCACCCCCCAACGACGGTTGCACGGTGCGTGTCTCTTGTTAGCGACACCCCCGGCGTGGCGTCGAGACTGCGGGGGGCTTCGCCTCCTCTCCACGACTCGTACGAGTACTTGAAACTTGAAACTCGGAAATTGATTTCTGCTTGCTTGACGCTGCTGCCATTCCAGCTACTGCTGTGGGGCTAGACTTCGCCACAATATCCACCCCCACTTCTACCCCCAAGAACGAGGGGCGCAGACGTCATTCGTGGAATAGGAATGAAGAAATTCAGTCAAAAGTGAGAATAGATGGATAATTGGTCGATTTAGAAATACCCATTTCGTCGCAGAATCTCTTTTTCTTATTCTCCTATTTCTTCTTCTTCTTCTTCTCCTTCTTCGTCAGGTATTAATGAAGTGGGGATGCGGATGGTAAATCGTTTATTATTCATGGCGTGAGTATATAGAGTTCGGAGCGAATGCCAAGATATAAATTGTGAGTCCCATGTGCATGGGACCTTCTCAGTTTTTTTCTTTTTCTTTTTTTCCAACCATTGTAAATCATTCCCCATCGGCTTCCACCTACGAGAATTGTTCGCGCCCAACAGCAGCGCCTCTCTCGCACCGCAAACCAGGCTTTGAGTCCTTTTCAATTGCGTCGGGAATGGACTTTTAGGTATCTGGGTGGCTTTCTTACACCCAAAGGCCGATAAATTAATAGACTAAAAACCCGGAGAATAGAAGCAGGAAAAAGTAGATAAGTAAATGCCGTTCCTCACTGCAGGGTGTTTCTTCGTCTTCGGTTCCCTCTCCTACAGAATCGTCGAAGACCAACGAATTTCGACTCTGATTAAACTCGATCTGTTTTTTTTTCCTCGAAAAATTCAAGATGAAGGGAAAAGACTGAAAGCTCTGTTTCTTTTCATCCGTCTTTCTCCTTTCTTCGGTATTTTCATTCAATTCTGTTGAAAACTTCGTAAGTTTATTAAATCAGAAACTTTACCGCGATAGGAGATTTCAGCTGATGAATGTTTAAAAAGCTTTCGAAACAAGGAGGCTAATGAAGAAATTTATTCAGAAATATGGTCGATTCGTATATCTGAATAAACTATTGAAATCGCTAAAAAAATGTGTCGATTTTTAAGTCGAGTCTACCCGTATCCTCAAATATGCAAAAACACGACTAATAAGATATTTTCAATATTCATTACGCGGTTATTAGGGTTAAGCAGCGCTTGGGTCCGTTTCCTCATTGTGTATAATACATCCAATAATTCTCAGCCCATAAGAGAGAGAAAGATAGATAGAGAGAGAGAGAGAGTAGCTCGAGTTCCATCGCCGAGAGAAACGGCCGGTGATATAATTCAAGCATATTACAGTAATCAGTGTAATCCGTTATCGCAGATCGTGCAATTGCGATAAATGCAGATGTATTTATTAACGGCGATGGTGAATGGTAAATGGTAAATGGTAATGGTAATGATAACTGGAAATACCAAGCTATCACGTATTGCCTATGCATATGCATATTATATACACATACATACGTAGCTACACTTGTCCTCCGAGTACAAAGATGCGGCTAAGTGTAAAGCCTCCTAGACGCACATAGACACCATGGAAATAATATATTACACGTTCAGCATGGGCCTTTTAGTGCTGTAACACGCGATGCGTAATGTAATGTAATGTATGCCGAATGATATTTCCGGGGCTAAGTTATTTATCGGTTTATTTGAATAATCGCATTGGAAAGCGGGCTATTAGACTTTGGGAAGACGCGTGGTCGTTTTCGGGTACCTACGGGCCTCGGGTTCTTCGTGGTCTTCGCCTGGGCCCCGCAGACCCACGTCCTACTTATTCGTTCCTTCAAAGATAATGTCAAGATTTATAGACCCTGGCGTGGCGTTGGTTGGTATAGGCAGGCAGTTCCTATCCACGACGCTACGGTTGGACCTAAACCTGCAAGAAACATTACCAACACTACTACGAGTCGCACGGCGAAGAAGAAGAAGAGGAAGCCATTCCGTGCACTGCGGCTTGGAACCGATACCTGTCCTTACACTCGGCTAGTCTTTTTTCCTACGTAACCATGTAGCCACGCGTTGATGCGCCGTACGGCTAGATCTACGTATTTGCTTATTCAACCCTCAACCCCAACTATCGCCGGTGTACACTCGATAACTGAGCACTGGCTGGTAGACTTACGCTTTTCTATGCGCATTTTTTTTCTACTTTTTCGAAGGTTTCACCAGCCCCGGCAGTACTGAATACACGGGTTCTACGAAGGGTTGAGAGAACGGCGGGGAAGTACCGTGTACGGCCGGGAAATGGGGGGTTGAGAATTACCGGGGTGTGTAATCACGTTTATTTCTCATTTTGATGATTTTTTTATTCCGCGTTTCGAGACTCGTCTCGTCCGGAATTTCGAATTTTTGGATATTTTTGATATCGGTCTCGGGGATCTCGGTTCTCGAATACTATTTCATGCCCTTTCTGTAGGGTTGAAGAGTAACGGGCTAGGAATTCCAGGCTTTGTACGTTCTTCTTTCGTTTTCAAAAGACACAAGTTTGGAATTTCATATTTTTCACAAATTTCTCTTTTCTCTACGATGGAAAGAAAATTGAAATTTCATTTCATATGTTCTCTCATTCGCCTTTTAGAGTCGGGAGAATGAAATTTCGTCTTTGGTATCATTTTTTAAGAACGGTTTCGAAGGATACCGACCCTGAAATTTCGTTTGATGGGTATATTTTTTTCTTTCAATTTCGAGAGTATTAGGCTCGAAATTTCGTACCTAAAATCTTCCTCCTCAGTTCCTAAGAATATAACTTTGCTTGTAATTTCATACTCTACAAAATCCCGTCGTTCCAGGTTCTGCTTTCGCAAAAAAAAAAAAAAAAAAAAATTACAAAAAAACTTTCAACTCGCATCAGATTTCGAAAGAAAGAAAAAAATTTCGCGAAATCGAATTCCTCGTCTAAAAATTTTCACACTTTTCATATATACATATATACTGCCTCTTTCGTTCGCTATGTAAAACTGAATACATGAGGTTATATCTGTACTTAATTTTAATATCGTTATACAAACCCTCTTTGGCAGAACCTCGTTCTAATTTTTTTTTTTTTTTTCTTTTCTCTTTTTCTCTCTAAGTATTTGATCTAGATATTCATAAGCATACGTTACGTATGTGGAGTGTCGAAGCCAGCTTACCCGTTCGCAAAACTAGTTATACGTATGTACTCGTAATATTCGAACAACTATTTCAGCTGAAGGTTCGAGCCACGCGATTTTCAATGGAATAATCAATCGATTTGTAAAATTTCAACAAGCTTCCCCTATCCACCCCCGTATCGAACCCCGAACCTCCCCGTTTGTCCACCCCTATTCCCGGAGGGATGAAACGAAGTAATTTTTATTGGCAACTCGACTGCAGTAATTCGTGGTGCAATTAATAGAGGAGTATTTATTAAATCGAATTGGTGGAAGGGAGAGAGCGTACCGATGTTTGACCATTGTCTGCACGGTTTAATTGCAAGCGTCAATATTACGCGTTTTACTTGCTGGCCTAAACCTTCGCCAAATCTACACGTAGATAGTACAAAGCGATAACGCAAACAAATGCGATTATAATGATAATTAAAATCATAAACTAATTCATTACTAACGCGAAACCTATACGTTCAGTTTTTTTTAATTTAATTTTTTTATTTTTTCCACATCCCGTTAACGATCTTCTAAAAAATGCAATTAAATAACGCACACTTTTTTCCTGCGGTAACAACCGCGTTCGTGTCTTTGTTTCTTTTCATTCTTTAATTTTCTATTTTACTTTTTCATTTCACCTCGTAAATTTTTGCTTTTTACCGTTCACCCTTTCTCGCCCTTCCCGAGTTCAACTTGGTGCTCTATTCCACGGGTACGTTTGTTAAAAAATGTTCGTTCCTATTTTTTTTTTCTCTTTCTGTTTGATCGAATCGGAAATATTTACCGTCAAACACCCGGGCCTGCTGATGCGTGTATACGTGTTGGATTTGTTTTTTCGAACTCATTATTCCAGGTGCCATAATACACATGCATATACATACATGTGCATATTATATACGGCGACATCGCGTAAATTCGTTTGAACAAGCTCGATAAATTTGTATAAAAAATGGATGACAAATTTTTCACAAATTTCATCGCGAATTATAATCCTTATAGTTTGATCGCTGTCGAAGGGTTGCAGCAACACGTATTGCGTCGGAATCCAAAATATTGTCGATCATTATAAGCTTGGCGATCGAAATAACAAAAAAAAAAAAAAGTCAAAATCATTAAACTTCAGTCGTATGGCGTCGAGTTCTCGGCTCGTAATTAAGTTGCTAATGATATGTTGACACACTCAGCTTTGTTACTCGGCATTGTGGCATCACCCTTCTATCAATTAGCGGATTGAAATTGATAATTTTTAATCTTTTTTTTTTCATTCACACCGAACAATGATAATTATAATAACGCGAACTTCACTCCAGGGCTTAGTTCAATGAATAATTATATCAATAATTATACGCGTAATGAAGATTATCGTAATCGAACGAGAGAAGAAAAAGAAGAAATTTTTTTTCTTATACGAAAGAATAAATATAAATGATGAACAAAAAAAGAAGTCCGTTGTAGTTAATATAAGAGACTAATTTTCGTCTCGAATATACTATTTATTATATGAATCGTGGCGAGTTTATAGCCATCTCTGCGAGGCTGAATTATTATTATTATTAAAAAGAAAAAAAAAGGGGGAAAAAAAAAGAAAGAAGAAGGAAGAGAAGTGTAATCTCCGTCTTTTAACGCGACAAACTGGCTGCTGCTGCAGTAACTTCTGGTATTACAATAATAAAGGATTTGTAAGTAGGGAGGATTCGGGCCGGAGGAGCATGTCGAGACCCAGATTTCCATAATCCCAAACTTAACCCATTCCACAGGCCAATCAAAGCTCGGTTTAATCCATATTCTCTCATGCCGTAGGTGCGTCTGGGGTTTAGGAACGAGCGTAAATTTTCCCTTGCGAATTTTCAGGAATGACGAAATTCGATGAATGAAAATTTTTGTGATTTTTGTTTCGTTGGAGTAAATGAAATTCGAAAGTTCGATTTCTCTTCCGCGCACATCTGTCCTGACTTTTCTAAGCTACCCAATCCCAGGGGCAGACTTCAAGCCTCTATTTTTGTATTCGACTGTACCTAGCAGGACTGAAGTACCGATTCCATCTGCGCTTTGAAAGCACTCGAGTAAGGTACGCCACACGCGAGTAGCAAAGACTGCAGAGAGAGCGAGGAAGACGGAGAGTAGGCGGAACTACGCGAGCGGGGATGAAAGAAAATAGAAAAAGAAAAGAGGGGAAAACAGAGAGAGAGAGAGAAGAAAAAAGTTCAAAAAACTAGAAAATGGGAAAACCAGCTCCGAACGTAAAGCAAAAAGTCTGCTAATTTATACTTCGCTGTGTGTGTAAAAAAAAAAAAGTCCTGTGACATTGACGATTCAAAGTATTAACGAGGGTGTCTTTCGCGTCGCAAAAACGTAGCTTTCTAGCTTCTACAAATCATTTTTCTAATCATTAGAAAGGAGTCGTAACTCCGAGGGTGAAAAAAAAGTTGCGCAAAACTGGATCCTGATTTTTTTGCTCGGATTGAATCGCCGCGCGGATAAATGATTGAGGATATTTTGAAAGGTATCAGGTCATGACGTGTCGCTTGTACCTTCGGACCTCCTGGAGCAGTTGGCAGCTGGTCATGAATCAAGCTTAGAGTTCTGGTAGGACGTTGCTATGATTTAAGGCGTTGGATCTCGTGAGTGAACGAACGAGCGACTGGCCAGGACCAACGAGTCCAGAGCCAAGGCAGATACGAGACGGTTGAGAAAAAAGGGAGAACCAAATATGAGAAGTAAAAAAGTAAAAAGAGAAAAAATGAGAGAAAAAAAAAAAAAAAAAACAGTGCAGAGTGTCGTGAGGGACACACAAAGGATCACAGTCCTGCGGAGCGTGGGCATCTCCTTATCAAAACACGCGACATGTTTAGCCTTATTTATCGCTCTCTGGTTTTGATATCGCCAGTTCTTTGCTGACCGGCGAAAATCCTGGTTTTTAACACTCGGACGGCCCCACGTTAATGAACTTTTATTTCCTCGATGCTTTTGGAGAGCTTTCTTCCTCTTTCGCGGGTCGTTCCCTCGGGCAATTGACTTACGGTATCGCGTGGTGGCCGCAATGCTGCTGATTGCACGCGGTGTATTTCGGCGTTGAAACGAGACGAGATTGCGGTCGAGAAAGTTTAAATTAAAATCAGACGGTTCTTAGGTAGTTGAAAACGGCGAGGCTGCTGCACTTGTGCGTCTCAACAAACTGACGAGATTCGGCATCCCTTTGTGAGCGGAAACTGCGTCCTGTACCGTTCAGAGATCCTCAATTCTCCAATTAAATCTACGTCTTCGTAGACCGTAACCGATGCTGGTTCTGCTATACGTGGAGAGGATACGGCACACGTATAGATATAACTACGAACAAGGAATTGATGGAACCAACGAACCGCCACTTGGCACAGTTTCAGTTTCCATTCAACAGAAATCCCACTACATTCTCCACGGTTTACACCCTGACCACGTACTGCGGATTGAAGCTATGCCGTAATTTGATCGTGCTTAGGATTTCGTCAATCATTTTAACCCCTTTTCGAACAAGGGGTGAAAATCTTCATTTTTATTTCTAAGCCTTCAGGAGCTGGTGGGCAGTTTTAGGTTGATTCAGGAGTCGTTTCGAATCTTCAGGATTCCGAAAGAAATGCATTTTGAAAATATGAAAGTTTAACCCGGCCCAAGAAAAACTGGGACAGAAAGTACTTTCGAAGATGATGAGAGTTCTCTGACAGGCTGATACTTTATACTCTACTGTTTCTGCTGTAAATTGAATCTACCCGGTATTTGAATAACCTCTTTCACGAAGCTGGCAATTTGATATATACAGAAGGAAAACTCGACTGTACGATCATGTTCACTAACTACATGAGTGTTTACTCAATCAACTTGGCTTTTTGAAGGCTCTCACAATTTCATTCCTCGTTCTATGCAGTTGGGGCAATATTTGAATTTCGATAGTAAAACACGCCAGATTTCTCTCCCAGGGTCCATCAGTCTTCGTGAATTAATTAATTCAATCAATTCAATCTATTCAGTTCATCTCATAAATTCTAATAATCGGTGAGAAAATAGCGATATTTTTTAACCCTTATAAAAATGATGTGAATCAACAGCATGACGAGATCGCTTCTACTTTATTTCCTTATCAAATTCCTGGCTTCTGTTTTTCTCTCGAATTGGTGGTGCGTGTCGAAGAATTACACGGCAACAATTCAGCCTATATTTTATCTAGATCCCGGGTCCCGGGTTATGGCGTGGCTCACCACGCGCTGTAGGTCGTTTCGTGTCGCAGGAGTATATCGGTTAGCAGTGTATAACTCTTAACGAGTTAAACAACCATCGGCGATTAAATAAAAGCCGTGTTTTGAAAATCAATTAACAAAATGCGAGGAGGAGAAGCGGACGGGGAGGTGGAAGGGCTGTTCATTGCTCTTTGCGGAACTGGGGAAGACTTCATCCTTCCTTACAGTCCCTCGAGGACTCGATAACGGGCTGTAAACTGACCGCCTCATCTCCCGCGCGGGGGATCAAGATTTATAAATCTTTAGTCAGGTTTTTATTTCGTATAAAGTCGGCTTTAGGGCTCGTCCCATTAGCTCGACGCAAACCTGTGTTGTACAAAGACGGATTAAAATAATGTGCTCCTTTGACCACGGGCCTAAATATCTTATTAAGCCTACGGCGATGGTCTATCGCGTCCTCGTCCTCGTCCTTTTCTTAATATCGCATATTTCGATCGAACTCCTTTCCCCGAAATAACAACTCGTTCTTTTCATTTACAACGGATTGTATATCCATCCCGAGGCTATCGAGTAAGAGAGTAACTTAAGTAAGTAAGTAAGTAAGTGTATGTTTGCTAATGACGTTAGCGTAGCTGACGGGCAGGAATATAATTCCCGCTAGAAAAGTTCTAGCAAAGGGCTTCAGCCGGGGATATTAATTACGAGAAACTTGGAGCACGGTTAGGTGGGTACATTGGTAGCGAAGCCGGATTGAATTTCAATTATTTATCGAAAACTTTTGCTAATTCCGAGGCGAGTTTCTCGAGCAGATTCCATCGATCTGTGCAGGATCAGGTTTTGTTGTCTACTGCATCGCCCATACGGACCGAAAGATTCGGAGGATCCTAATAATCGGGGCCAGAGGATAGTGAACAAAGTTACGAGGCTAGTAGCCAATTTGTAAACGTCCTCGTCCTGCAGTTTCCCTAATCTCCCGAGTCAACCCTTTGATCGTTCTTTGGCCGTAATTGATCCCTCCGAGTCCCGGGATGCGGTGGGCTTGGTCCCCGAAGTCGAGCTAATCAAAGATCCAATTGATACGCGATGGGACGCTCTCGCGAGTCCCATGCCCCTATGGTGCACGAAAGAACGAGCTTGGCCGCTTAATGCATATGTAACGTTCCTCGGTAGATGGGATAAGGAGTAAGAAAGGCAGCCAGTGGTTCTGGGACATTGACTACGTGGACGGTCTATCACCAGCTACTTAATCTTGAGCTCTTCATTAGCGAGGTAGCAGCGAATGGCGATGGCCCAGGTCCAAGTCCAGGACCCGGGTTCAATTATTTCAAGCCGAAGAGCTCGCATGATCGAGATACCGGCGCTGCATGATCAGCCGAAGGATGCATACGTACCAGTCGTCCATTTTTTAACACAATAGTCTCGCGTCTCCTCAACTCTACCAGCAACTGCATTTATGACGAACGGTTTTCCGCTCGCTGACTTTGGCACTTACCTGAAACAAAGGAAGGCCAAAATTACACTCACTTTACGGTAGCTAGGCGAATGATCCCTCTTTAAGGTCTAAGGATTTTTTTATTGAATGTATATTCTCTGCCCTTTCTGAATTTCCCCGTGCATGAGGCAGGCGAGGGAAGAACGGATCGGGGTATAAATGGTAAACCGTATTTCTGATCGTTTAAACTTTGGCAAAGTTGGGAGTGAAAAATCGCCGAATACTTATGCGGATGCCCGTGATCCCGGGGATATCCAGGATCCTAGAGAAGGCAGGGGTCGGAATTAGGTGATCCAGTCTGGTTAGCTAGTTGGAAGAGATTAGTCGAGATCCTCAATTTGTTTAAGCACACACCCCCTCGCCGTGTAACATAGGAAAATGAATTTCCCTCGTTGCCAAAGTTTCTACACTCAGTTACGCCGGAAATCCCCGGACTGTTAAGCCGCAGCTTTGCTTGATCAACTAATGACTCTGGATAATTGGAAAAAAAAAAACCTTTGCGAAAACATTTCCCAACGGGGAGCAGTTCTCTTGCCTAAAAGGCGTCTGTCACCGAAAAGGAATCTCCGATATCGTGTCCCAAAGTACGAAGCAGATCCTCGAACCTCGACACCTGGATTTCTCTCCTGTCCTTTGGCCACAGTGAAAGACAGGCGAATTCGAAAATTGGCCAGAGAAAAGATGAATATTCGATGAAGAAGGAAGCAGATTCGTTAACGACGAACTCGATTCAAGGACATCCAGCCAAAGTTTGAGGACCTGAGTGATTCTTTCTCTTTTCTGGACTGCAAGGCCGTGCGAATATCGCGTATTTTATTTCATCTCGATATTTCAATGGAATTAACTGAGATCTATGATGAGATTGCGCAGGCTTCCACAAGCTGCACCTTGATCAGGAATTTATATTTATCTTTATAAGTTGTGTATACGAGATCTGTGTAGAATTGAACCTGGACGGCAGAGTAAGTAAGATAATTGACGTCGGCGGTGGTGAAGTGAGGAAAAATTGAGGCAAGGCAGTTATCAAATTGATGGGAAAGTCTCGGGATTCGTTTCTCCACGCCTTTAGTCGAGCCTGCGAGTATATTTCCTATCAGTTAGCTCCGGCACTGTTTCGCGTCTGTGTATGTACATGCTTCTTAATCGTCATCGGTTGGTATAGAGAGGCGCGGACTCACCGGTCTGGAACCTTGGAGTCCATCTTTTATTTCACACCTTAAACCGAAAGAATTCTTCCGCCAGGTTAGGCGCCTCTCTCTTCCATTTATTACGCCTCTGATTAGATTTACGTTACCGAGACCCGCTGCGTTTTAAAATTTATCTAACAAACACCACTAGGCACACACACGCGCTTTACATATGCCTACAACTCGCTTATATTCTTTATTCGAACTCTACGACTCAGAAATTTTCAACCAAGACTCTCTCACGGATTATGACCAATCGAATTTTAACTCCTACATTCCAGTATACTCCCTCTTCTTCTTCTTCTTCTTTTTTTTCTTCGAAAAATATCCACCAATTTTCAAGCCTCGCAAAAGCGAGCTTCGATAAGAATTTTGTGAATCACTCTTCAAGCGACGATTCCACGAATATATTGTCTCATTCTCACACCTTTCATCGTCTCGAGTCAGGATGTAAATGAGAATCACCTCAGTGACAGTTCGATCCACGGAAGTATAAGGCCGCAGAAATGCCAGGAAAATGAAACGAGGCCAGGGTAGATATGCCTATGCATACCTGGAACCAGGTTTGCAAAGTATGTTCCATAGTCTCGCTTAGCAATGAGTCATGCGTGAGTATCTTGATGAAATGTACCTAGTGTAACGCCCGCTATTGTTTATCGGCTGTATAGAATGACGAGGATTCATCGCCGATGGATATACATTAGCAATGAAAACATCTAAGAGATACAAAGGTTGGAGGGTTTCGCAGCTGTGTTGATCCTGCGGGGTTTGGCTCGTCGTTTTCGGTCATCGAGACCGAGTCCAGGTCCAGGAGCCTTTCTCTTTGCCACATCCTGACCCTTGTCGTCCTGCGGGGTTTAGGCCACAGAGTCTGTTTGCTCAATTCCATAAGATCGGGTCCTGTAGCTGAGAGGGTATTTCGCAGTGAAACCGACTGTCCAAGTCCCTCGACTATCGAATGAGTCAGAGGCATGGGTGTAGGGTATGGGTACGGGCATTCCGTATGCCCACATCACTGTCGCCACGGTAAACTATTAGCCGCGAGTTAGCTAGCGGATAATAATTGACAGTGAGGTTTTGCAATTGCTTAATGACGTCATAGGCTTGCCGATGCTATCGCGAATGGCACAGATACGGCATCCTACTTATCTTCCTGCGAGACACAATGGGACGGCTTTCATACGCTTATCCCCGGCTTATTTATGCTCCTGGACTCGGATACGTGGGATTAGGAATGATCGGAGCCCGAAGAGGTCGGGATTCAGAACGCAAAAGAGTCGTTTGAATTCTGCAGGAATTCGAGGTGATAGCTGCGCGAAATTTTGAAAGAAAATCATCGAATCGCACCCCCGTACATCATGCGACGATTTTTACGGGGAAAACCACTCGAACGGTACATTAATGGACGGTGACACGTGTTCGGTGTCAAGTTACCAAACGGTTTCCGAGATTCCGTGTCGAGGAACCCGACTCTCAAAGAAGAGGGAATTATTAAGAGATATAGCCGAGGAATTGAACGCTCGCCGAAATCAATTAAGGAATAGAAATGCCAGGAGGATACTGGTTCCGCGGTGTTTTCTTCGATAAATCATCGTTCCGTGGTATGGCGGAACCTCGGAGGGTTCTATAATTCAAATAAAAAGCTCTCTACCTCAGGACTCCGTTTTTTCCTTCCCCCCCTTCCCCCTTTCCTCTCTCCTCTTTTCTCTCGAGGATATTTATGCCTATTTCTTGATTTAAAACCTCGTACAGTATATTCTACTAAGTTGAACGAGACTGAGACTCTTGCCTGTTTGCCTCTTGCCACTGGACCACCGCATCCTTCTTCCTTTATTTCCGCCGAGTTTTTTCTCACCGAAATATCTGTCGATGTTGAAGAAAAAGAAAAAAAGAAAACCAACTAACCGTCCAAGTAAGCTCGACAAACCACTTTGGTTTCCTTACGTAATC
Source organism: Rhogogaster chlorosoma (assembly GCA_944452935.1). NCBI lineage: Eukaryota > Metazoa > Arthropoda > Insecta > Hymenoptera > Tenthredinidae > Rhogogaster > Rhogogaster chlorosoma. The sequence goes on along the minus strand of OX101801.1, from coordinate 967,621 downwards.
GCCGTTTGTCTAGGATTCAATTATGGCTCCGGTCCTGGTTGGATGACAACGTAACAACGACACCCACATGCACTCGGTACACCTACAGCATGCATACAGTCGTATGAACTACGTGACTGGCTACCTCGCCGCTAGATCATCTCCGTTTAATTCCACGCCTCAAAATACAGGACAAAATGCATGCATCTCTTTGGACCCAGGATGCAGGAGCACCGACCAGGCTCAGGGAATATCCGACAGGATATTTAACCGCCCGTAACGCGTGTCTCCCGTCATTATTTATCACTTTATCATTATTCATCATTCGCCCCTCGATACTCCGAGGCATATGCTCAAGTAAGATTACATTCGTACTAATACCGTCCCGCAGAGGGTCGGGTGTAACCCGCCTAAACACCGCGGGAGGGATGGGGTGTAGTTTTGAAAATGATATATCTCCACCGTGGTCCGTTTTACCGGGCTGCTTTCTTTTTTTTACCCCATTGCTAATGGTTCGCCTCTCGACAGATTACACGCTCAAACTCAATGGCCCGTTCCTAGTCGTCCTTCGTTCGAGCACATTCGACCATGGAAGGACCATGACGCCCCGCAGCCTTATGGTCGGCTCAACTGTCTCTCTGTAGAGGATTAGTGGCTTATCCACCCAGAGTATTACTGCGTTCGTTGCCCACTAATGCACGAAGGGTTTTGCCTCCGTCAAACGCTGCGCTAGTTTATGCAAATGGGCGTGTATGCATTTTTCTTTCTCTTTATATTCTCCTCTCTCCGTTACCCCGCCGTTGGCATATTAATAAACCGGAAATTTTAGAACGGAAAATTTTCCATTGATTAGTAACCAGTGCGTTTATTTGCCGACGATGTGTCCGAGCAATTAACACTGTTTGATTTCGGCGCCGCATGCTCGTTGCACCGAGTGCGGGCATACCTGGTATTTCAGGGCGTGTGTACGTCACACTGTTTTATTTCTGTTTGCGGAACGGCCGGGAGATGAGGTGGAGAGGAGCGAGAGAGATGCTCTGCGGTCTGGAGAGCGAACGAACAAACGTTGAATAATGTAAATCATTTATATCATAAAATATAAACGCGCCGCCTCGCCTCCAGGACCAATAATCAATTCCTGATCCGGGCTGCGGGATTCCGCAGCTCGAAGGACTGCGGTTTTTCAAACTACGGGTTTGACGGGTTAACACAAGCCCGATAACCTCACCGTACCCTTTCGGTTTATGACTAAAAATAGCAACTAATCTCACCCGAAAAACTTGGGCAGCGAAAAAGAGACGGAGGATTCCTGACCTGCCCTAATTCCAACCCCTAACGCTCTCTGCACCGAATACTAATATAACGAAGAATGGAGAGCGGAGGTTGGCGGAAATCTCTGCGGTGGAAAAAGAGCGAGACTTTCGGGGGTAAAGCCCTTTCTAATCGGTTAGGGAAATCGACAAAGAATCGACAACTGTCAGCGAGCAGATGGGGCGGGTTTGACGATTTTTTAAACTCTTATTTTCCCAGTGTATGTATATTTTTGGTCATTGAAGAAATGCAGGGTTTGTCGTTATACTTGATTACCGTTTTTCCTCCTCATTTCATTTCATTTCATTTCATTTCTTTTTCTCCAACGCGACACCTGCGACTCTTTCTAATCCCCGGCGTGCACCCTGCGGTGATTCTGCGCGCAGGAGGTTATAGGCCTTGTAAATTGTCTCGGGGGTGGTTTTTCGCGGGGTGAAAATTATTGATTATTCGTTTCGTTGCACTGAATACGCACCTATCTGACGAGGAGAAGTGTTGCCGAGGTATATAGTGGGCATAGAGGGCAGAGAGTTAGCTGCAAGGGGGTAGAAAGTAGGGTGTGGAAAAGCGAGATAGAGCCGAGTATAAGGGCTTCCTTATACCCTGTTTCAGGGTGCAGGAAACTGGTGACGCTGTCTGACGTGGGGACCTTTTTTCCACAAACGACAAACCCCACATCTCACCCCCGTACTCGTGTAGAATATATACACGGTGCTCTACGTACGCGTGTAATCCCCATCAATGTCTGCTTTCAATTCTCAACCACCCCTCAGCAACCCTAGGTTCATTTTCATGGGGATTTCATCCCCGAGACAACAATCGCCTCCATATATCGTCATGGTGTGACGGTCGCGTGTGCACACTCGGCTACATAACGTAAGGGATGATTTGTAGAACGAGAGTGCAGTAATATCGATAAAATTGGTCAAGTTAAGTGTCGCTATTCCCATCGATTAACAAATCGTCGGAAACTTGTTGGGGTAGGAAAAAATGTGGCTACTTCCTGTTGTGGAGAGAATAAACGATATGAAAAAGGAGAAGAGGGAGAGCTCTCTATTCGCCAAAGAATCGCTATCTGCATTAATTAAACTTCGACTGGAAGGTAATGACCCAAAGCGAGTCAAAGCCTTGAATAGTAACCAGCTAGTAAATTCGTTTTCGACTATTTCTACAAAGGGCGAGTAGCTCGATTGAATTTTTACACATATATACCTGTATCAGGTATGCTTTGAAATAATTTATTCTTTAACATTCCGACGACTCTTTTCAATTATTTCACCAAAGGCTGAACTCTATCCAGGACTCGGTGAAGGTACGTATCGTCGAACGAGTGTTTTAATCTACCGATCTAAAACGTGATATTTCTTCAAACTTCGATTATAAACGAAACGGAAGAAAAATAAAAGAATAATTATTCGCAATTCAATATAGAGCCTCCTGTTTTCAATACGTGACTCGTTATGATATGATATTGTTTTTTGATTATAACAAATTGGTTAAATTAATTAGAAATTTTTGCACAAAGATTGATTCCGGGTTTTGCTGTCAGAAGTAATTTTGAAAGTAAGACATTCTCTGTGCGGTGGTTGGAGTGATACATATGTATAACGTACATACATGGTAACACGTGTGCTTCGTGTTGCAAGAGGATGAAAAAAGATGGATTTAACGTAAGTTAGCTCGTGAATAGAGTTAAGCGTTAAGTATCTCGGCGAGAGAAAGAGGAAAGAAGAAGAAGAAGAAGAAGAAGAAGAAGAACATGGAGAATAAGAATACGACGAATTTCGAGCAGAAGAAGAAGAAACTTGTAGTAAAAAGAATTCCGAGCGTGTGCCAGTCAGATCGAAAAAAAAAAGAAGAAAAAATAAAAAACTGAAAACAAGAAGTAAAAAAAAGTAGGAAACTAAAAAAATCAGACCTCGACCACGCGACCAACGTTTGTGGGAAAGCAGAGCTCGGCCATAAACATGGTTACCTACTTACGCGACAAGTAATAATCACTTCATTCTCTTGAACAACCGCTTTTTATCGCCCCGAAGAGAACGGCAAAAAACGTATAAAAAGAGAGGAGAAGAGGAGATGATGAACGCACTAATTCACCCGCTGCAGAGGATGTATACCTACTCGAATGTTTCATACATTGAACGCCGTGTGCTTCAGCTGTAGACCACCTCTTCTTCTTCTTCTTCTTTTTCAGTATGTTTCTATACTTTCTGAGCCATGTCAGATTTTAACGTCGTAAAGCTGATTTCAGCCTGTTTCAGAAAAATTTAGGAGCTGGCCAGTAAATCCACTCGGTGTAAATCCGTATCTAGATTAACTTGTCAATGACGAGCTATCGTGCTTATATCCTTGGTCAATTTAACGTTCGGAATTTCGAATGAACAGAAAAAGTGGCAAATCATTTCCGCTGAAAGTTGGGATTAGTAGTTCCGCTCCTGGCTATATCTACATCCACACCATACCGGTTATAACCATAATACGTTGGATCGTTGGCGAAACAAAGGTGATTAATATTCCACCAAAATGCGAAGGTAATTACACCCTGATTCGGTAGTGGTTCTAGAATATACACTGGAGTAACATCAAAACCGGCTCCGAAACCGTACACAGGGAATTGGCGAGAGAGGGAGAGAGAGGAATATGAACTTTCCCTAAAATGAACGAAATTAGTTTTTCCCATCGCGTGTACAGTGGCTTAATCATCAGCAAGTTTAGCAATCCTTGCAGACAGCTGCTCGTCACGAAACCTCGACTCTGATTGTCCGTATGATTTTTGAACCAATCTATATTCAGGCTTGTGCGAATTAGTGATGTAAGAATAAAAATGGTAGAAATTGAACGAAAAATTAATTCCAAGTTCAGGTTATTACACGTGAAATAAAATAAATCGACTACAGTTTGTACAGTATGAATTTTTCCACCGCATGATATTCCCGGCTCCTCGGCTCGCAGCTTAGCACGATTTAATCGTATAGGTGTAAAGCAAACGGCGAAGAGAAACACGCGTTGCAATTAATAACGAGTTCCCCTCGTCGAGGAGCCTCAGACTCCACCTTATCGTCGGTATTCCGTTCGACTTCATTCCACTAACAAAGCTAGAGTCTGACCGTGATTTGCAGCACGCGATTCCCGGCTCTGGCTCCGGTTCAGGCTTTGACCGCACACTTTTTACTCTTTTTTTTTTTTTCTCCATTTTCTGTCATCGCGAACCGCGCCGCTTTACTCAATTGGACCGCTAATTTTTCACCGGACTCTGCAGCACGCGAACTAAATAAAAATCAAGAATGAAAAAGGAGGAAAGCGAGTCTCGAACTCCGGAGGGGTCGGATAATCAGGATCATTGATCGATTTATTCTCGGAAACCGCTGGATACGATCGGATCTGTGATTTTGTTGCGATAATTTCCCGTACGGATAAGATGGGAGAATTAGGAACATCAAATTTTGGGGTCGAACAATGCCCACGTCGAAATGTTTTGTGTGCAGTACTGCGGGACACATGAGTGGAAATAGGACCGAGGGAAAACGCGACCCCTCGACTTCGTAATTGATTGGTCCTGATACGCCTCCTTATCTCTTAATCCATCTCCGCTCCCATGCCAAACTGTGTCCTGCACTGGCTCATGGATTCGAATGGGCAAGAGGCTGTTTACTGCCCGCAATGCCTACCGTCGATTTTGACGCTCGTGAGATATCGAAAAGTCTGAAAACCCCGGTGGGGTCTGTCTCCGCAGATGTATAAGCTTAGGGGAATTAGGGGGGTAAGAAATCAATCTGCGATGCATGCTCTAGTCCGTTCGAACGCCCTTACGTCTCGCTCCGCCAATTTCTGCAGAGAGTTTCATCGCGGGGATGAAATGGAACGGATGTCAGTCGTCTAGGGAAATGGGATGATTACGAGAGAGAAAAAAGGAGAGGAAAAAAATGGATAGACGTGCCCTTCCAATTTATTCATCAAGGGTTGATTTTTGTGGCGGAAATCTGATTGTTCGCAATGTCGTATCGACGGGTTTATGTATTTTTGATGAAATGAGTAAAGGGGTTTTTCCGCGGAGGGTAGCCTGTTGCTGGATTAAAAGCCCTGAACCAAAGAGACCAATTAGCGAAAATCCTGATAATGACTTTACGGCGGACGACCCTCGCTCGCGAATGTCGTGTTTTCAATCTACTCCACCGATCAAACTCGAAACGAGGGCAACACTGGGTTCCCTTCGAGGTCTGATCGCGACGGAATTATAATGCAGATATCAACGACCAGCTAGGCGAACTCTCGCGTGGCATCATGCCGATAATATTGGCATGGGATGGAAATTGCGAAAGGAATAACCCCCGGACTCCTATACCTTAATTGGATCGTATCGATTCCGTTCATAGGTATACATAGAATAGTAATTCACATCGCCGAAGAATACCTCCCATTGTTTCATCTGATAATTAATCCGCCTCCTGATTATCATTCGCGAAAAAAATAAAAATAAAAATAATAAAAAAATAAGTAAAAAGAAAATCATTTCGGCTAATTGGATCCTGTCCACTTTTAACGATAACGATAACGAACGGAGAGAGTAGAGAGCGGAGAGAAGGGAGAAGGGAGGAGGGAGAACAGACGGGAAAAAGCTTTGTGACGAAATTTTGATCGGCGTACAGATGGTGGCAATCTCGTGATTATAGTCGTCGTGTTACCTAGGCAACACCGTGCCCGTATGCCTACCCCCGAGTCGAAGAACCTCTTACTTTTCACCTGATCCCCGTTGTAGCCCCTCTTCAGTTATTCGTCTGACAGCTCGGTGTGATTCAATTTTCCTGATGTATTTCAAAGGTTGAAAAAGTGGAAAATTTCAGTGCGGTTAAGTGCGAAAGGCAAAGCCAAAGGTAAAGGCAAAGGTCGACGGCGGGCACTCCGTTCTTCCGGCACTTCGACACTTCTGTTTTTTCGGATCGAGTTGGACGGGGATTAAAGCCGATCCTGGTTCTGAATTCCTCGGTGAAACTCTGGCGAAGAAATTCGGTAAATTTCAATTCTCTAGTCTCCAGTCTCTAATTGACCGAAGGCATCCGGGTACGCATCAGCGATTGACGAGACGAATTTTATAGTTCACTTCATTTATCCCAGAGTTTTAAATTCCGCTTTATGACCGCTGGTCACAGCGATTATTTACCCCTTGCTATCAGTCCTGCGTAGTTTTATACGATCGTATTAGTCACGCCACTGTTACGGGGCATAATTCATCCTTTGAATTACGAGTGTAAATTAATTCCTTCGTTCTACTATGTGCAACATGGTGGGATCGATGTTGCGTATAGCGTCCGCTTTCGTATATACCCTGCACCTACATCTATATACCAAAATATATACAGTATAGCTTTAAAACAGAAGCTCTCTTCTCCGTCGTTGACAACCAACGACAAATGGTACGAGTCTAGCACGTGGTAGTCGGATCACCGACACGTGCTTGGTAGGGCCGACTTACACGTGACCAAAGTCAGGGTTCACCCTCAGCCCCCGGTGTTCGAAAACGAGACGGGAAGAGAATCCGGGAGACAAATGTGCGGGAAGAAATATTCGGCCCTTGTTTAGGGTCTGGAAAAATACGGAAGCGGTTTTCGCCACGAAGAAAATAAATAGAAATCGGCGCGTTCTCATCGCGAATAAAAATCGATCCTTAGCTCGTCAACCCTTGCTCAGATTATCTTCCACAGCTCGGCTCAGCGCCGAAGTAAAAAGAAGAAGGCAAGTATTCCGCGCCCAGCCCTCGGAGGCGAGATATGCTCGTCAGGAGGAAGAAATCGGGGATCGGCGTTGCAGGGTTTGGCTCTTATTCGGGATGGCGTGTGGGAGTTTCGTGTCCAATCATTAGTGAGATGGTATCGAGTCTCGTAAGTCAGTCAGTGCGTCAGTCAGTCGTTTGTATTGAGTGAGTTGGCCGGGAAGTGGGTACAGGTATCTGGAAATGATCGAACATCGGATGGTGGGGCTAATCGAATATCGGCCAGCGTCGAGCCGGAGGAACGGGAAGATTTTTGGGAAACCTTTTCCCGGCTAGAGCGCACGAAGATTAAGAAATAACGGATACATCCCTTAGACGGGTCTCGGCGCGGGGTTTTGGCATCCCGAAACGAAGTAGCTCTGCTGGGAGACGGGTTAATCTTTAATCTGATTTTGGGTTGTCGGATCAGCTCTCCGGTCCGTGGGCGAACCGCGCTAAAGAAAGGGTTATACGACATCATTTATCTTACGTTCTGGCTGCCTCCTTTTCCTTTCCTTTTCTTCTCTTCCCTTCGCCTTCTAATCTCCGTCCTCTCTGTTCGACTGTAATTAACTCCCTCGCTAGTCGGGGTCAATAGAGCTCCTAGATTTTCAGCTCCGGTCTGGCCAGCTACGACCTGGTGCAGCGGTCGAGGAACAAATTAATTCCACGAATTCATTCGAACTTACCTTTAACGTGGAAATTCATTTTTGGAGAATGGGAGTGCCGAGGACCCGGGTCGGAATGAGATAATATATCGGGATCCAGCTTACGAGGATTATAAATAATGATAAAAATGACGGAAGAGCAGAAAAAAAAAGAAGGAAAGAAAAATGAAAATGAAGAAAAATTGTAATTTAGATTCTTCCCATTCAAATTTACGCTCTCCCTCTCTGAGATTATTTGGATTATGTTGAAATTAGAGACATTATTCATTGCGGCAACAATTGCTTTTACGGAGATATTCGCGAGGGCGCGTAGGTACCTAACCAACGGTTGTATTATCTATCGGGGTTACTGATTTATACCGCCGCGATAACCTGCGAATGAATCCGCAGAAATGATTATATCGTTAGGAATTGCCAGGGTGTATATATACACGCCCGTATTCCCTTCCAGGACATTTCCCTCGCACGAATCCAGAGCCAATCATACGAAAATAAAGAAAACCCTCAAAAATGAAACGGAGTTAATTACACTAGAAAATGAGGACGCGGTAATTATATTGGTCGACCTCAGTCCAGGTGGGAAATAATTGAACTCCAAGGATAACAGTCGATCCGTTATCCTTCCGTAATTAGTATTGTGGGAACTAGCATTTGCCTGAAAAACTGCGAAAAAAAAGGATCCAGATCTTCCGAAACGTAGAATAAGGCGTTCGCTCTAATTCCAGGATCGAAAGTGAGAGATGAGAGGCTGAAGGACGGGGTCGAGGGTCTTCGAAGGGCTCGTAATTATCGATGAAAAAAAAAAAAAACTCTCGGTCTTTGGTTTAATTACACGAAATTCACGGCGTCTCTGAATCGCCGAAGGGTTGAAGTTTATTCGCCGTTGAGCTTTGTGTCATCTGCCATGTCGGTGTCCAGTGGTTCTTCCTCTCCTTCTTTGACACAGAAGCACCGTGTTCCAATTAACTAAACTAGTACGTTGATACCGAGTATTTATTCAACCACGCGATAGGAACGCCGCGGCGGGTTTAAAGTCTGATATTAAATCTCTGTGCGTGCAGACTCCATCCCATTTCCATCCCGTTCTCCGGGCTGCGGGCTCCACTTCGAAATTATTAAAACTCAAACGGTGAACTACAAATATACGCTACTCGATACTCCCCCGCGTTTCGTTCTCGCTCTTTTTGCATCTGCACTCTGCAGCGCACACACGCACGCAGTACATGGACGTACGTATGTCTGCCCTATGCTGCGAGTGCATCTGTCGGGCTCCAGGGCGCCATGCAGAAAACAATAAAGCTACGTACGTCACGCCAGACTCGGTGCGATTCCGGTATCAATTTCAGCTCCACTCGCGTCGGGGATCAAATCAAACCCACGGTTCAGGTGCCTGGAACTGGCAAGGATCGCGCCGGAAGCTGGAGCTCCCAGGACTCGCAGTTCACCAATCGACAAGTCGAGTGTGACGTCGAAGCGAAAAAGCGAGATACACGAGCGGCGTAGTTGCGAAATTAAATCATCTCCTCCTCTACTTCGCTAGATTTTTCCCACTCTCATTTCTCGCGCGAATTTTACGCAGTGAAATTTTATCCTGGAGGAGTTGTTCACGTCGAAATCGCAGGAGCCAGGGCAGCTAAACTCGCAGGACGAGAGCGAAAGCGGTGGGATAAGATGCAGCGGGTAGGAGCTTGCGGATAGAGACGTGGCCGGAGATAACCGTGCGCGATAGCCTTGCCTGCCAATTAGGTAAATCCAATATAATTAAGTATATTCTATCTCCTAGCAATCTTGCTGTGCCAATCCGCAGAGTCCCTTTCGCAAAGCGTTCCATCGCGTCTCCATATCCTGCCTGGCCGCCGTATATTCCGCGGGGCAAATTTTCGCCTGGAATCAACCCGCCTTACTTCCTAACGAGTCGCGTTGAGGAAAGGAATCCCGAGATCGTGGCAACGATTTCCCGAAAACTTCGACCACCGAATTCCACGCTAATTTCGTCATCCCGATGTTCCCACAGGGTCTGCTCATCGGAATGATTCCCGACGGTGTAAAAGATCGGAAATATCGTTCGTCCTTTCGGAAAGTCGAAGCGGACTAGTTCCCCCCGATTTGTGTAACAGGTTCCTGCATAGAACCTCGAGTCTGACGCGCGCGGAGTAAAAGGAGGAAAGAGTTTCGAGCAAGGATTTGTCGAATCGTATCATTTGTCACTAGTTTCACCCGGCTCGAATCCCGCCGGTCATTCCGCCCGACGAAAGATAGCAGAGCCCCGATCAGATTACTCCGAATTGAAATAGGGTCCTCGCGTTGATTGGCATTTTTCGATAAATCGCCTCCGTGTAACGGGCTGAGGCTCTCTTTCATTCCACAGCTTCTCTGTCGATCCGGTAGCCCGGTTTCACCTCCGGGGGCAGAACTACTTCACGTCAATGATGTCGTCCGACCGCCAGGAATCGTATGGAGATTTTCTACATGCGAGTATTCGGAACTCGGTTATTCCTCCGGTTCGAAAAGTCCGTCAGGGTCGGCGGACTCGCGGGGAAACATTCGAACGCGGAAGCAGCGCGTTCGAGGAGAGTGCGGGACGACGTCTTCGGTCTTGTCACGGTTACCAGTCCGCAAGTTGTCCTCTGGGTTAGAGTCGGCCTGGAAACGCGAGACGGACAGCTTCTCAGCACGCCTACTGATAAACGGTTTGCTAAACGCGTCACTAAACGACGTAGCGGAGGACGGCGCGAGTACGAAAACCAGCTTTTGTTTTGCTGGTACAGCCGCGAGCCAACCGTCGATCTGGGGAGCCGGTGGGACCGGCCTCGCCGAGGAAAGGGACGTCGGGACGCGTCCGGCCACCGCGAAGATTGCACCGACAAAAACCAGTCACGACGACGTGTTGGCGAACGCCGTGACGACCGAACGAGACGTTGGGAACGCGTTTAGGCCGTGTCTGGAATGTAATTCACACCGTAGGACTATTCCTTTTGTATTTCCCGCCGACAGCCTGGACCCCCGGAGTAAGACGAGGCGTCTATCGGTCCTAGATGCCTCGGAGATGACGGACACCTTGCATTTTAATTACCTTCTTAGCATCAGAATGGTTCTTCTTCTCCTATTCCACGCCGCGGAGTAATGGCATTGCATATTCATTCGGGAGGTCAAATTGTTGCGGATATTAACTGCAACCGAACGAAATCTGGCGTCCAGAAACGGCGTACCGGAAGCCGAAGAAGCGGGCGAGACTTGGCCTTGTAATTAGTGATTCAATGTTCGACGTTTCTTTCTCCGTTCGTATTGTACGTGAATTGCGTTGTCGATTATCCTCCGAGGACACACATGGAGCGATGGGGATCGGGGGGAGGTACGTGAGTCGAAACCTCGCGTGTAACTTCCTCTATCAATAACTAGATCCCGGTAGGATATACGTAGGATAACGACACGACAAGCTCGATACATTTTCTAACAGTACGCTACACCGCGGGGTATAAATTTAGCCAAGCTTTGTAAGGTACGCGTGGGCGAATCGAGCAAACGCTGTATGACCGCAGGACCACGCCTAAGTATTATTATCTCCGTACGAATGCAGAGTGGCGAGAAAATCGTGCGTAGGATTTTAACGAATGGGAAAGATTTTCGCTGTTCCCGAAAGAACGAAAGGGGGATAGGGAAAAAAGGAAGAAGAGGAAGAATCCAATGCTCGATCGGTATTGTACGAGGAGAGCGACTCCGCGTTATCCTTGGCTTAATAAACCAGAAGCAGTGAGTTATTGAACCGGGTCTTAATTAGTTGATTAATTAGCAAACTGATTAGCCACCGAGCGAGTTACTCGCGCGAGGGACTTTCCCTTTCCACATAACCGCGTTCTCCAGTTCTCAGATTAACTAGTAGGCGACTGTGGAGAGTTTTGCACGACCACACCAGCCCGAGATTCTCGGTGGGTTTTATCGCGTGCCCCACTACTACCGCGAGGGCTTGTTCGCGTCTTCTTATTTTTCTTATTATTTATAAGATCGTCGCGAAGTGTGGGTAGGCCGGTAGATAGGTATACGCAGCGTATCCCATGCGTGGAATAGTGCGAGTGGACTCGCATTCGCGTTGCGAATATTCTCCACAAGTTTACATCGGCTTTGTACCAGCCCGCATAATAAGAAACTATTGTTGATAACTTACACGTCGTTGGTCAAATCATTTTTACCTTTCCGCCCCTCAGGACTTCGGCCTTATATACCAGTCTTTCCTGTTCGTCCTTACACGATTATCAGAAGTGAGAAAAACTCCTGCCATTGGATAAATAAAAATTTTGAAAATTCCTCAAGCTGTTTTTGTGGTATTCTGGAAATACTTTTATTCTTTGACAGTCGAGTACGAATCGTGTTCTATTATTTTACGGGTGTTGGCATATTTCTTTGAAGAAAACCCGGGGGTGGTAAGAGATGGCGCCGCCTTTGGGAATCTTAATTGTCTCGTTTCTACAAAGAGAAAGAGGTTGGCCTGGGCTGAAGCCATGTACATACATACTTGCGAGGATACGTACGCGTGTGCGTACGTACGTCGGTTTGAATTCACGTTGGGCGATGTCGGAATGCGTGAGACGGAAAAAATGAGCTCAAGTTCAGCGTTTGACGCGTACTCGTAAATCAGAAATATGAGCACCATGTCGCCTCGACAAAGAGACCAAAATGACAAAGGAATATCGGTGGAATATAACAAATAAAGAAATATACTGAAACACAATTCGCCACGCGGTTTCTACAGTCGAGAACTCTCGCGGAAGTCGAGATCGCGAAGAAGGACCCGATGCACCCAGGGGGACGAAGCAGATTCTCGTACCTATTTACGAATTGGATCAGTCCTAATTTCTTCAGGTTATTGTTAGACCCAGCTCCTTCCACTTCTCTTCTTCATCTTCTTCTGGTGGTTTGACTTGGAAGTTGAAAGGTATACAGGAGACTGACTCACCGCGGTTCTCGTCTCCGATAATAAAAGCATGAAGATAAAAAGTCGAGTCTCTCAGCGATTCCTTACTGACGTTGAACCTTCGGCCAAATAGAAAAAGTGCCATATAAGGACTCGCCAGAAACTGTCTAGTTTCTTTTCTCACGTGTCCGTCTCTCGTGCAGCGGTCGAGGACTAATGTCGTCCCTGTCACCCGGCGTCGTAGAAGAGAAAGAAGCGCAGGCTTGATCCGTGGTAAAAAAGGGCTGAAAGGATGCCCGCGGAAAGACGAGAAGAGAAGACAAAAGAGGGAAAAGGACGAGCGAGGAGAAGAGAAGAGGAGCTAAGGCAGAGCTTTGAAATTGCAGGAATGGAAAGCAGTTCGCCAAGATCTTAAGCGAGCGCGCGTCTATCCGTTCACTCGTTCGCTCCGAGGGAGTCGAGTCAACAAGTAGTTGGCAGAGAGTTGGTCCCTGGTCGCTTGTAGTTTGTTCCTGTTACATGGGTACAGTCCATTCCAAGACGGAATGGAATTCGTCTAAAACGTCTCGCGGATTCGAATAAAAAGCAAACAAAAAAAAAAATTGCGAGCATGAATCTGCGACTTTTGAACCCATAAAGTCACCCCTCCCGGTGTATTCTTCAAGGACGAACCCGTCCCGAAAAGATTGGTCGACTTTTATCCCATAGCAAAACTGTGACATCGGAAAAAGCCGCTGGAAAATCGGGATCGCTGATGGATCGGCGTCGTTGCGGTTAGAAGAACATCAATGAAGAAGATAAGCCGGAGTTTTGTTGTACCTAGTAAAGAAATGGCTGTTCGGTTAAGTAAAATGGGTTCTCGGTTTGAATACTGTCAACGAAGCAGCAACGCCGAAGCAAGGCCTAATTAGTCTTGGCTCCTTTAGTTTTTTGTTGGGTCAGAGGCTTGTCCTATTAATGCCGGCGCGGTGACTTGATTGTGGTTAATGCGCAGAGGCGCGTGTCAGTCAGCCGCTACTCGCTAGTTTAACTCGCCGCTAACCAAGCCGTAACTCGAGTCTTTAAATTCGTGACTCTATTTTTAAACGCTCGAGGGGTGACTACCGGTTCGAAGACTCAGTCTCCCGTGGGTGGCGAGGGTATTAAAGCATTAATTTGTACCAACCAGTCTTCGTTATAACGAGGCAAATCTTAATGACTCTGCCGAGCCCGCGAACCCGGGCCACGCTCGCACCCGACGCAAAATAATAACGGAAAGAATCGCGCATGGTAGCTTCGTCGAGCAATTCACCTCCCGCTCCTTCCCCAACAATTCGTTACATTATGTGATCTCAGTCCGAGATCGAACCACGTCGTAGAGCAGCAAGAACGATAATCGTAAGTCAAAGTCCCGACTTGGTAGAGTTTCCGCGTATGGAACGCCGTTTCCTCGAGTAACCGCAAACCGATTTTCGATCCCTTTGTTTTGCGACTAAAATCTTCCCCTCGCGGGCGGGTAGATTCTAGCCGGAATACGAATGTTCCTTGGCTAGCCGTAACTCTCCCGAGCACTGACGTTCGAGGGTAGGTATTGGTATTGGTTCGAAATCGCGACACGCATAGCAACTAAGGGTCCCTCGACCCCGTCGCCTAATTTTCGGCGAAACAAATCGCTCCGGGATATCAATTCGGCTTGAAAACTCCTAGGAACCGCCTCTAATATCGGCGTGAATATCGTTACGGAAATCCTCGGATCGCCTACTCAGACGCGAAAGGCGGACGCGCTCTCCGACTACCTACGCACTCACCGGGCATAAGTTACAACAACATGAAACCCGGCCGCAAGCATATCTAGGCAATTGTCATGGATGATGGTAACAAACGCCGGCCGGCTCCCTGACGATCATTCTAATGAGTCCGAAATAGACAGCGCCAGCTGTTCTTTGTTGAACATACGTCGAGCGGCTCTTACCGCATATTAATAAACGCCCATCGCCTACGGAAGCTCGGTTCCTTCACAGATTCCGCGCGAATGTCCAAAATCGAGAATTTCGTCCATCGGCGAGTCTTGCGAAAAATCTGCGCTAGATTATTTCCGCGTGAGTTTTGTTTGAGGCGAAAAAGCGGCGCTCGGTGCAGCTCAGCAGTCAAAGGGCTTGCGGGCGATCCGTTAAAACGCTGCGTGCAGATAGTTTTCTGTTTTCTGTTATTTATACAGCGTCGCGACGCTGCGAGAGTCTCGTCGCCGTTTCGTCAGGTGATTGTAGCCGATGGATGATGGAGCCGGGGCGAGTTGTAGAGCCTGTAGTTTTTAGCTTCAAAGCTGGGTCGAGATGCACTCCCTGATGATGGAGAGGGGAGATAAAAGTTCTGATGATTCTGGAACGCCGTTCTTTGATCGTGGCTTACACTTTTTCCGCCACGTACCGCGTAGCCACAGAAATGCAATGCGATGCGATGGGATGCGATGCACTGAACGGGATATACATATACGAGCAAAGTTGCCTTTTAAGCGAATGACGTTTTCCGCTTGCATTGCAGGGGAACTGACACGACGGCGGGACGTTCTTTCGGTGAAACTTAAACCGACATTCTCTCTTTTCACGTACTACGATTTTTTTCTTTTTTTTTCCTTCTTCTTCTCTTCGTATCGCAGGTAGTTTTCAGCTGCGATAAAATAAAATGGAGTTGAAATTGCAAAAGAATTTCGACAAATGTTCGTACGCTCCTTTTCTTTTCACACTACTGCGGTGGTACAATCTCGCCTGCAACCCGAGGCTGAAAAGAATCGTATTTATGTACCGGGCTTCGAGTCATCGCACCTAATTAGCCTAATGACGATCATTCTCAACAAAGTATTACAGCTGGCACGTTCTCGGCTTTTGAAATTATGAAAAAGAGAGCTGGCGTTGAAAATGACGTCGTCGCTTGAACGCCAACGCTTATTCTTCTTCCTTTTAAAATACCACGGGATAACTTGCCCCGGATCATCTCTGACGTTCTGGTTTTTACGGTTTTACAATCATGGAGTTATATAAAAATTCTGAATTTTCAAAAAACTCCAAGGCTATAGACATACCGGATTTTTTGATTTCTGGAGAGAAAGTTGAAGCGCAGGATTTCGAATTTTGAAAAAACACCGTTCAAGGCTTAGATTACAATTACTCGAGTAAGATAATTGCCTTTGAAATAATTATAACTCGCTTTATGCAGGAGTTCTGCTCGCGTATAATTGCGGCTACGTTTAATTTTGCTTTAGCGTAACACAGTGTTTCGAAAGACGTAGCTATAATTTATTTAATTATCAGTAATTTTCACGTTTTAATTGGCAAACAAGCCTACCACCTCTTCATTCTCGGAAGGTTCACTCGCGGCGAACAACTTCTGATAAGACAAACCCAATTATTACACCTTGATGAAGATATACGGAGAATTGGAAACGTACTTTCAGAACATTTCCGCCCTTCATTTAACTAATAACTTGCTTCGAAAAACTGGAAAGATATTCAGAAAAAAGAAAAATCCGCTTCTCTAACCAATGAATATAAAAATTGAGATTAAAGTCACGGATTTTCGTCTAAAATGAAATTGGCAAGCCGATAATTAGCCCGCGGGATATCGGAAGCTGATTAAACCGCACAGAAGCGCAATTAGAGAGTTTAGTTAATTGCGGATGATAGGAGAATCGGTATTTGGCAACAGATAGAAACGGTTCAGCATAGGTCCGATGATATCCATGAAGACCTGGACGTTGCGAACCGCGGGGATTATTTTTCCCGCAGTTTCGAACGACGGGCATTCGTTCTGGCCGGGTCATCCCATAAGAGATCTTGAAGGTTGTAGGTGGGGGAAATATGGGAAAAAAAAGAATCGGATGAAAAGGAGGAGAAGGAGAATAAAAAGGCGGTAAGAAACGGAAAGAAATGTCAACGCGACATTGATATAAGCCCGCGTGTGTGATAAAGCGATCTTTGAACACGAATCCTGGACCAGTGGTACGGCCGATTATCTTTCCTCCTAAAGATCTTTAAACTATAAATCCTCCCGTTGTATCTTATATCTGCTTCTTGCCCCAATCGAGAGGGCTTCCTGGCTCGCGCTATGCCTACGCGGGCCCCGGGTCATCCTGATGACCGGGATTCATAGAATCGTATAACTCACCACGGCGGTAAATTCAAACTCGACTATCGCTTTTTAAGAAAGTCTTTGAAATATGGACGGGGCGCAACAGTCAATGACTGCGCCCGTCGAATGGCGACGAAGGAAGTTTATCCCGGAGAATCTTCCAGCTTCGATTGACTCCGTGAATAATTTTCACTCCCTCAATTTCCCGCCGATAAAAACGGATATTTTCAAGGTCGACGAGAGAAAGAGGAAAAGAGGGGCGGTTTGGCGCGAAGCCACGTGCCTCTCTGAAGAGGGAAACTGGTCCTCGAATGGTGTGACCCTTTAACCGGAAGTTCCCTTGCTAACAAAAGCTCGCCCTACACTCAGGGAGTAGCTTATATACACTGCAAACGCCTGAAAAGCCCCTTGGAAGGTGATGCCAAGATGGCGTTTCGAGTACGAAAAATACCGAAAACAAAATGGTGTCGTGGGCTGAATTTCGCCAAGAATTATTCAACCAGCGACCAAAACTCTTCGAGGGACTCGGGTTGATCATAGATAGGGAAGAGAGGTGGAAGCAGCAGTCTCTCGTCCAGAAATATACGTATATATAAACGTGGACATATATGCGAGGGGCGAGTAACGCCTGGTCAGTTTATCAGCGTCGAAAGTACCCCGGCGCATAACTCTTTTAGCGGGATGGCTACTTCTCAACTTTTTAACTGTACGCGCCCGTTCTCAGCTCCGGGCAAGTAAACCTTCGACGCCAAGGGGCCCCGTCCGCAAAATTCCAATCCGTTTCATTTCGGGGATCGGTTTTCAAACCGATGGATTTATCGCGGAGGGACTATGGGCCAGGGAGACTTCATGCTCGCCCGAAAGAACGACTCTCTGTAATATGTTGATATTTAATGATCGCAGGAACCATGCTTTACGATCGACGTTTATTTATTAAACGGCACTGTTTAAGGCTTAGACTCTCTCTCGCTCCCTGAGACCAGATCCAGAATATTCCGAGATCGCATCCCCTCGCGCGGTTCCATAACGGAGTACAGTCCATCCCAGCCCTTCTTCGATTCCTGAAAAATCCTGAAATCGACGATGAGACATTCTGCTGGCAAAAACTGATCCGTTTTCAAAAGTAACGCGGTCATAGCCACAGCCTGCCAAGTCTCTAAGATGTACGAGTTCGGGGATGACGTTGGATGGACCGACGATCGAGGAACTAGGAAGGAGTCGAGGAAGAATTCAACGCCGAATGGTTTCGGATTTATTCGGGGGAGTGTACCCACCTTTAACCCTTGCGTTTCGTTCTGATATACGACCGGGCGAAATAAAGAAGTCGTAAGGCCCAGGGCCAGGCTATACCGTCGCGGTCCCCTTCTCTGACCCGGCGTGGTCAGAGCGAAGAAACGCGTTGCGGAACCCATAGAGAGCCTCGGACTTCAGATCAATTATTATTACCAGTCGTAAAGAAATATCAATATATTTCACCTCTCGCCCCGATATATACCTCCGCCCTATTACTACTTTGGCAATTCGATCGTGCGCCGTTTAAGGAGCATGAAATCCGTGACTTAGTTGCTAATTTCTCAACTCTGTACGAGTTCTCAGCGAATTTGATACGCGTCATACCTACGCTCCCAGTTTCCGTTCCGGGTAAGGGAAATTATTGGATGATGATGATGCTCGGTGATAATAATCGGTGAGATGGTTTATAAACTTTTTAAACCCAAGGCAGGTAGGAGGTGCGGAGTACTGGTAATGTTTCTGGCGTGTACCGCCTTCTCTTAATACCCACTCTTGACTCTCAGTTCTTGGCTCGCGGCTTGGGGCTCTTACCAGTTCAGGAGGTAGGAAGGTAGGTATAATGATATTAACCCAACATGCTCCCGCGTGCATTGTTATGATAATGTATTTAAATGTCAAACAGCCGACGGAGCTGCAAAGTCAGAGAAAGAAACCCTGCACGTATCACATGGACCACTTGAGACACTGGGACACTTCAACATCCGACTCACCTCTCTATACTCTCATCTAATTACTCGACGATATGCCTTGGGGAATTTGTCATTTTTCACTGCAGGGAAATAGAGTCGACTAGAATTTTGTGCAATTTGATTCAAAAAATGATCTCTAAAGACTGGGGCAGCTGGTGGCTCAAAAAAAAAAAAAATAGTTGGTTCATTTGGCCCACCCTAAAATAATCATGTATATGTTTCTATGTAATACTAGTAGAAATTGACGGAGTACGGGTTGTTGGCCGAAGTGTCGGCTCGGTGTCTACGATTTAGTGTTGGGTATGTGAAGTATGGAATAGTGTTTCGGGGAGTGGGCCACGCGACGCTTTATTATTGGCGTCGGCATAGGAACGTCAGAGACGTAGCTGGGCGTGCCGAGGTCGACGAGATCCTCGTGGTTGCTAATTTTAGCGGGTACCGTAGACACCACGTGGTTTTTAGGTCTCGTCTACGCGCCTACGAGTCCGTTAGAATTTTTCGGACTACCTCGTGCAACGAGCAGCCATGCAACGGTGAACAAAGCGAGTATAGAGCGAGAGCGAGACGGGATTAAGAGATCGAGTCTAATTGCTAGCTCCGTCTCTCTTTCCGTTGTTCCGTTTCTTCTCAGCGTCAATTTCTCACGAGAGAAGAGATGGAGGAACAACAAGAAGAAGAGGAAGAAGAATACGAAGAATATCCCCCTCGCCAAATGTCTCGGAATGTGAAATAGAATTACACTCTCTCACTGCATTCTACTCCGGCGCCTGCAGAATACGGTCCTACATCTCTTGCATGATCATTTTCACGACAGCTATTCTTATTCTCCTCCAACAAGCGAAAATCGCAAAACGAACACCACGAGTTCACCCCGCAAGCTCTTCTTCAAGATCAGCAAACCCTACTAATTAGAGAACACTGTTCTACGTGCCAAATGTCGACCACCTATACACCTCGTTCCTCACCGGATTTATCAAACCTCTAAAATCCCGCAAATCGACCAATTGGCTCCACAGCGTTGCCTTTGATCTCGACGATATTACCGGTCGTAAAATACTGACCACGGGTTCGTCCCTATAGCTCCGATCTTGAAACTTTTTAGGACCATCTCCTACCCTTTCTTTCACCCCATTCATTGGCCTTCCCTAATATTTCTGGAAAAAGAAGGGAATTGAAAGGTTTGAAAAGCGCAAACATTATGTGCTGTAGAATGCCAGCTTGTAATGTTGTCATTAATGTTCCGGGTCAGAGTTGACGTATTTTCGGTGTACGCCCTGGGTCCTTAACGGTTACCGGATCCTTTGACCCCAGTGCCCGATCTAGTGACCGTCTTCCGTGCTTTCTGACAAAGTGCTCCTTTTCTCGGTGTTCCTTCTAGTGACGTCCGGGGTATCGGATGTCGGGCGAGATGTCGCTCCGGCGTCTCGTTACACGATTCATCTTCCAAGGAGGACAATAAACCTGACGTAAAATGGTCCTCGGAGTGAAGAAGAAGAAAGAAAAAAAGAAGAAGAAGAGAGAAGAAAAAAAAGAAGAACAAAATGGAAAAGGAGAGAAGACACAAAACTGGGAAGAAAAATTGATCGGAATATAGTTTAAACTGCAGCTTTATCTCATACCCCAGTGGACGTTCGTTGATAATATTTTTATTACGAAGATATATACTGGACCTCGGCCAATGCCGGGTATATGCATGGCGATTATTATTCTACTCCCGTTTTTTCCCATCATCAAAACATTTGGACACGTCGTAGATCGAGTTGATTTCAAAACGGGGTGATACAATGACGAATGATATATCATTTCTATTAATCCCCGCCTCACCACATCAAAGAATACTTTGATTCCACGAGGCATCTTGAAGTCGTATACCAAGACACTCTAACGGTGCTATAAAACTGTCACTGTCTAATGGATTTAACTTTAGAGAATATTTTCAGGGCACGTCGCGTACGATGGAAGCCGTAAACCCATCGAAGTCAAAATAATTAACGAAATATACCCACTAGCTTTCCTTCTAACTCATAATATATACGGATCATTTGATCTCCAAAGAATAATGAATTTTAACGAGGTTGTCACTTTTTGCTTTTTTCTTTCGCTTCCTTTTTTTTTCAAATCATTTTTTTAACGATCCTCACCCAGACGCGAGCACCTAGGCTTTCATTCACGGATGCGGAGGCTGTTTCTTCAGATCAGGGCCCAAGGATCTGGGAATATACTCAGGGGCACGTGTAGCTCTACCTACATAGAGAAGTCGAGTGCAATTTGTCTTTCGGTTGTTAGATTTACTCGCCTATAAGTGCGGAGAATCGCCGGGCCGTATTAGGCGGTCATTAATTCAAAGGTGTCGTCGATTATGTCAGTGGGCACAGCCGACTCGATTCTAGATAGGCTCGGGTTTGCCTATCAAACGCGATTTACTGCTTCACGTGTTGCACCGGGGCCGGACGTTCCCTCGTGTCTTTAGAAACGAGGTCGAATATCCGGTTTTTGAACGGAGATTATCGCGTCCGAACGTTGATTAGCTAACTGCCGAGATACGAGGATAATTCCACCCCCACATGTAACAGTAATTCTCGAAATTCCCGGCGGGATAATTCCGGCGAATTATTCCCGCGAAATAAACGGACCGAAATCTACGCGCCCTTTTTACTCCCGATTCAAGAATCCATCGTCACCCACCTCCCACACTACTTGGTGACAAATTGGCGCCGAGGGTCGCACTCGAAGTTCTGCTTAGATATCGCATCCGCTTGACTACCCCGGCGAAACTTCGGGATCCACCTGCGATCCGAGACTCAAAAGCCGACTGCTCGTTTCGCATTGGATAGAAATGTGGAATTCACGCTTACAAAACACCCGGTAGAATCGCGAGCCTCACTTTTACGACGCGATAGATATAACCAATGATAATAACAAGAGGGACAATATTATTATCATTAGGTGGATTTTATAGAGTTTATGGATTTTGCCCTGAGGGTCGACGCGGTTCTTTACGACGTCTATTAATTCGCGGCTGCTACCTATACCTCTGCCTACCGTCAGCGCGGCGCAGTCTTCGCGGATCCACACCGCGACCGGTGAAGCTGTACAAGGTTTTATTGAAACGTTACCGCGCGCATGGACCGAGTTTGTTCTTCGATTTGCATACGTTCGAGCAGCCTCCGCCGCGTAGGGATATAGTCGATAGTATGCAGATGCTAGGAGGAGGTAGCCCGGGAACCAACTGGGTATCTCCGCTTTCCTACCTTCCTACCTTCCTACCTGACAAGCGGTTTGCGTCGAATAGATTCGTTATCTCAACCTCGGAGCCGTGGAGGACTCCAGTGGGGATGGGATCGAATCATCGTGTGAATTGTTTGTCACGGGAGTACAGATCAGCGACTCAATTATACCCCGCAATCTTGACTCGGTGGAGAACCGCGTATTCCCGTGTCAGTATAAAGGCTCTTAACGCGTCCTCCGCCGAACGGGATTGCGATTCATAAACGGACTCGAGTTTACGCTTGAAGAAATCAGGAAATTAGGAAACTAAAAATGGGAAATGACCGTTTCGAAGCTTGTTTCTGTAAAACTATCGCGAACTCTCGTCATGAAACGTCGGAAAAATAAGCGAGAATTTCTTTTTCTCTCAAATTCGTGCCCGTCCCGATCGCCATTATCGCGACACCCATCTCTCACCGGTTTTTATGGTTTCTCATCCGGCGGAATACCGCGCACAGACTCGGTACCAGTACCGTTCGAAGTCTTCGGGGACGTCCCATGACCCCTAGAATTGGCACGAACAATTTATGTGGCATGGGTTCGACAAGGTCAAAGATATACACCCGGGTTCTATCTCGAGCGATCTCGAATAGAGTCACGGCTGTTTTAATTATAGGGAAAATTCATCGTAGGAACAGTCCCTTCCCTATCGTCTAAGAGTCGGACGTATCGGAACAATGACTGAATTTCTCTTTATTTCTTAGGATTATTTCGCGGTTTTTCGATCGCGAGAATCCCGGAGTAATTCGGTCAGGTGATACCCGAAGACGTCCCTGTGTACGTAGCACGGTATGCTGAAGGGGTTTCGAGCCGGAGTGGATCTTTGGCCAAGGTATAGCCGCAGCGAAGATATACTCCCGGCAAAGGAAAGGAGAAGCGCAGCTATCTCTCATCTGGCATAAATCAACTCGATGCTGGGTCTAAGAAGGCCCCCGCCCCCTAGCTAAGTCCATATTGCCTCGGTCTCTTCGGGTCGGTTGCTCGAATCCCGGCGCACGGGGCTATCCGGAGATCTACCGATTATTAATTCAACTGCAGGTATCTCGCTCTTTCTCTTTTTCACCGACGCTGCAGCTGCATTCCACGGATAAACATGCCCCGAACAATTATTGAACCTCAATGTCCCCCGAGAGAGAGACCAGCGTTTTAACTTTTCCAACAACTTATACAACCAGCTATGCTGCCCGGTAGCCAACGTCGATCCATCCGCTTCACAGCATGATCTTCTTCGGCAGAAGAAAATTACACTTTTCAAGTCTTTAGAAACACAATCGAGCCAAAGCTTCAGCAATTGAATCGATTTTGGATCTTCTCGTCTCGTCATTATGGATTGAAGTTTGAAGAGTGTCTATCTTTTCTTTTTCTTTTTTTTGACAAATTTATCTGCCATACAGCCTGCGGCAGTTTTTGAAGAATACCGCGTTTCAAGGTATAGCGTACCCCTACGTAAGTATGGGGGGATAAAGTTGGCTAATCTACATAATTTTTCGTTACGAGATTATTTAGTGTGGAATAAAGTGATTAAAATATATGTGTAAGAGTGATGTTCAACGTGTGGGAATTTTCTTTATTACATGCGGATGTATCAGCTCTGGTCAAGGGGACCATCAATTCGTTTAACGTTCGTCAACAGCTCGTAGGAAGGCGAGACAAGGAAAGTCAGGGCATAAGGGGCGAGTCGATTCGTGGCGAGGATCTATACCTCCGTAATATAACCTGTCGAGATTTTTTAGCCGCTGATGCTATCTCGATCAGTTGGTAAAAGTCACGCGCGAGTAAATCAGTCTCCTGTCGTTTGCATCCCAGCTTCGATAGATAGTTCCTATATAGACGAAAAATATCTCGGATGGGAAACGTGGGCTGCCCGGTTTAAGATTCTGGTTATAGACGCTGCACTCCAGGACCAGGACCAGGAGGGACTAAATTTAGAGCAACTTTTTAGAAGGGACTCTCGCCTGTCAATGCGGATGATTGGTGCGCGCGAAAATTTAAGGCGACAAGCTTCTTTCCCTCTATAAAGAAAAAAAGTGTCATTTCACTGAAAACAGGACGCGACTACCTTTATCGCGCACTTTCAAACTACATAACCGTCATCCTCGTCTTATAAACTACAAATCCTGGAAAGGACGATTTTTGACGTTTCGCAGGCTCCTTGGGGTCTCGGGAATTTCTACTCGACGTTACTTAGACCTTGATTATCGACTGGATGGTCTTAGCGCCGATCATGTATGCGGAAAGTAGTTTCGGAGGGTTTAAAAATTTTCCGCAAAATCAGCACTCTTCCTTACCTCGTATACTAAAACATCGACACGTGTCGTGGTCTCGGCGGAGTGTGCGGTACGTACGTTCTTTGGCACAAGGCCAGAATCTGCCCCTATTAAAAACCTCGGAATGTCCTCTTATGTCTCTTTGCCGGTCCTTTCCTCCTCGTAAGCTCGTTTCCTCCTCGCCAGAACCGAAATGGAGTTTACCGAAAGAGATAGGACGACGCAATATAACTCAACGTAATAAACAATACCAAGGTAAGAAGAAGAAGAAGAAGAAGAAGAAGAGTCTGCCATATCCTTTAAACGGCGCCCCTTTAATTTTTTACCCCCAGATTTTTCAAATTTCCAAAAAAATTCTGGGAAATAACAGAAGCAAAAGCAGATAGGTGTACCGATACGTTAGTTGATACAGACGTGAAGACGATCAGAGCCTGGCACCCCTCGTTCGGTAGATAAAGATTGTCCAAACATATTAATCGAAACGTTAGAAATGGGAGACTTTGAGGCGTCCGGACGAGGAATGAGTCGCTACCAATTAAACACTGGCAAGTATATCTCCGGGGCGACGTAGCGGGCTTAAACGCTTGTCAAAAGCATCGAACGATGGGAGGATCAGAAGTCCGTGGAACTCTTCGTCCGTTTTTTGGAGAATGGAAATTTCATCGATGTCATTTTCCCCGATTTGAACTCGTGCCTCATCAGTTCCAGTGCGATTCAAACTTTTCTACGGATAGTGGAGGGACGGTATTCCTCGAGTTACGGGTGTAATATAAAAGAGGGTTTAAAAGGGCGAAAATAAAAGCCACGTCAGAGCGAAATTGAGTCTCCTGTCACTTCACTTCACACTTTTTTTTTTACATCCATCCTACACACCCTCGTCCTACACGCACCTACTCTACCTCCACCCTCTCGTCGAGGCGACATCTCCGATTACATGCCCGGTTTTCTTTGTCTATCTGTCGCACAGGGAGTCCGTTAAGACGGAGAAGATATACGCAAGCGGAGTGTTTTTCATTCAATAAGAAATCAAAGCCGTTCATTTCGCCGAATGAGAAAGGAAGAAATAAATGAAAACAAATAAGGAAGCGAAAAAATTGAACGCGAGGTAAAACAGAGGGTGAAAATTTCCTCGCTCCCGGTAAATCGTCTGCGGAATTCCAATATTGCACCTCAACTTGCCGTTTGATATCACCTGTACAACAACTCGGCGTTTTATCAACCCCCCAGCCCAGTAGTCGATTGAAAGGCAATTCGCGTTCGTCAGAACTTTGCTCACTCTTTGTCCCGGCGAGTTCGAGCCGGTAGAGACGCGGTTCATTGTCGCCGCGGTATTTTGCCGGCACCATTCTCCTCCCTCTGTTCGTAGACGATCAGTTATTACCAAATACTTGGTCCCGGGCCCGCGTCAAAGTCAGACCACATCGGGCCTCTAGATTGTCGCCGGGCTATATCCGACCCGCTGAACAGTCTTCAACCGAGCAACCATTAGCCGAAGGGCATTGTATCAAGGAGAACAATGGACGCGGTGGTATTAATAACCAAAACCAATATCGCCACTGTTAGACCGTGAACTTAGCCATTAAATTATCCCCGTCAATGTTTTGTCCTTATTTCGTCGGGGGGCGTTTAATGAGCAATGTCACAGAGGGAAATTAAGTTATGGTCACGAGACATTCGCCTCTGATCGAGGAATCGGTCTATATGTAAAAAAGGCACCGAAATGTGTCGCGAATTTATCGCTTAACCGGAGAAATCTCCTGTCGGCAGTTTCTGGAGCGAAGAACTTTACTAGCCCGAGACAGGTGCAATCTGAGGCGAGGAGAAGTCGTAGGCAGGTTCTTCGTTAGACGTCCCTTTGTAAGTGGGGAAGTAACCGCCAATTATCGAGAATCAAAGGAGTGGTATCTTCTCTAGGCTACGCGGTGCAAAGACGTCGCGACGCGTTTGCTGGTTCGTTAGTCGCCGTAGGTAGACGCGGTGCAGATAGCTTCTCGGTTATAATTCCCATTTATACAGGGTAAGTATCTAGTTCAGAACGCCCTCTCTCCCTCTTCCTCTCCCAGACCCGGGGGATTTATGGGGTGAAATTAGGAGACAACTTCTAATCTCTCCTTTGCCTTAAAGCTACGCGAGGCGGGCACCGACCTTGGTTTGCCTTACTTGGCCAGAGGACGACTTCCCTTCCCGTCGATCCTTAACTTCGTACTATCGGCGAGATCCTCGTTAAATTAAATTGGCAGTCAGATTCGTTGGGAGTTCCATACGCCAGAGGGTGCTACTGCAGGCTCTGGCCGTTCGGGTGTTCAAGTCGCAGCCCGTTGCCCTCTATAAACATAATTAACAATCACCCAAGATCTGTCAAACAGCCCGCAAATTAGTGGACACAGTAGCGGAATCCTCTAGCACCCGGGACCTCCTCACCCCCCGAACCATACCGCGTATTCACGGTTCTCTGGAGCCGGGCTCTGCGCCCGAAAACGCAGTGGGAAGAGGGTCCCTCGTATTCGACGGGAGAGTTTCTCCAGGATCTTCACGAGGTCTGACCTGTTTAGTTACAATGCTCAAAGCGCTCCGTTGATTGGCGCTTTGACGGGATGAATTCATGTCCGACCTAATTCCCCGCTTACATATGTATTACGGTAAATAGTTATTCTCGACCGTCTCGCACACCACGTTGCAATAATAATTGCTATAAGAAATTAACGCTGATCAAAGGGAAGAGGGATCGTCGATGCAGCTACGCCCGTATATACATATACGTATATATATATACCTTGCACCATACGCTGCATTTCCTTTCTAACTAGGAACGAAATCACCTTGACTTTGCGCTTACACCATCCGTTGGTTATGCATTCTCATGCGAATAGTGTGAGAAACGAGTCTCACACCGATTTCCATGGTTATTCAAAACATCATAGATATTCATGGCTGAAGGCGTGCTCGCAGTGTTCCGTTTAACATTTTTCACAGTCGCCTATGCTTTTCGTTTCCTATTCTTCGGAATCTCAGTTTTTTGGACCGTTTAAACTTGAAGAATTTCGAATATAATATGCATATGAAATTTTCTTGTGTGTTTATATCAATCTGATGCATCTTTCGATCGGGCAATTGCAGTAAACAGCACGTGTTCGAGTGGGTACGTAAGAGCCAGGCCGTATCCTTTCTAGGAGCGAAATTACCTTGACTTTGTACGTACGCGATACGTAGGATGAATTCTCCCGCGAATAGTGTGAGAAACGAGTCTCAGACTGATTTCCATAGTTATTCAAAACATTTCAGATTCATGGCTCACGGCGCGCTTACGAAGTAGGTAAGCTCGGTACAGTCCAATGTACGTGCGATACTCGCTGAAACAGGTACACTTCGTAGAACGAAGAAGAAACTCGGGCAACTAATTCCTCTTCGAATTTTCTTCAAATATATCTCGCGGTTATTCGCACACGTGGATTAATGGAGTTCGCAATAGCATGGGGTGGCGGAGGAGAGCAGGCCGCAATCACTTGGTGGCGACAAGTAATTATTACATTACGATTTATACAGCGGGTTAGTTCGCGCGTTCAGGGAGGGCAGAACGTACCTTTCATCGTTCATCACGTATAAACGATTTAAACGTACGAAGTGTCAGCTCGTAAATATTATAATTATGACATCAAATATGGCGAGGTCTTTACACCGTGTAACGAGGTCCGGTCGCGCAGTTGGAGCTGTTGCGGCGGCCCGCCGAACTGGTAACTATTGTCCGAGGCAAGATAAAGCCCGAGTGTTATAGGCCGGCCAATACCATGCCTTCCTTGGAAGCCGGAATCCAAGCCCTGAAATGTATCGTCTTCTCGATAACGATCGTTCCCTGGAATTAACCGTCATTTACCGATCAATAGTTTGCCCGGCAAAGTTTCAGTTTCAAATTCGCAAGAACCTCCGGGCTTCGCCGCGCCCCTGCTTCGCCTCCCCAGCCTCCCCCCGCGCCAATTTCTGACTTGGTTATTTTCAATGAACCCTGTACTTGCCGTAATCCCAAGGTGTTCCAAGGTGTTCTTAACGGGGGCCAGTTAACGCCGAATCTCTCCGCCGGTCGGTCGAGGTATTATAGAAATTTTCAGATTAAACCCACCGCGTTGAACTAAGATTCAATAAATGGTCGGGGCGAGTCCTCTCCTATCCTCTCCCATTCCGTTATCCGTTCGGTCTGAAATGCTCCCTTTTGCACTTGTGTAGTACAGCGTTGGAGGGAGGGGGCTCGGAGCAAAAGGAAGGCGAAAAAATCCCCGAAACATGTTCTGCCCCGAGATTACCCAGAAGATGATCCAGAGTTGCGTGATGTTAGATATGTGGAAGGCAGAGTAAGGCAGAGGGAGACAGGTAACCAACCTCGGAGTCCATGCTCCATGCACCGAGCCTGAGGGACGCGGTGAGCTATTGGCCAGACCCGGGTTTACGACGTTAAGTAGCGAGGAAGAGAGATGATGATAGAGGTCCAGGAGCCCAGGAGGAAGAGGGAAGGAGATACGGGGAACCAAGAACTGAGAACTAAGAACGGAGGTGCCGTGTACGACCCACGCAACAAGCCTCTGGGGCCCTGAGATGCTGCAGTGCACCCTATACTCTACGCATCTCTCATCTTCGATCCGTAGGCATGTGCCTTTGCCCAGTATAAGGAGGAAGGAGGAAGGAGGCAGGAGGCAGCAGCCCGGGCGCATCAGCTTCGATCATATTCCTCCCAGGGAATTATTGGCCGAGCCCAGGTATGCCTGGTTGCACCATACGCTGAACTGAACTGAACTGAACTGAACCGAACTGAACTGGTCCCATCGGTGCTGGTAAGGATGATAACTCCTCTCCCTGCCAATTTCAGGTTTAGTGCCTCTTACGCACCGCGAGTTTGCGGCACGTCTCACGGTTTATTACCGATATCGCACGGTAGTTTGACTATACACGTACGTAGATCCAGAAACTGTGAGGTTGTAGACGCGCGGTATCGAGTACCGAGTCGATTCCTATTCTTGTTCGTTCTTCGCGCTGATAAAGAGACCCGTAGACCGTTTCCGTGTAAAATTAGCAGATCCCTGTCCCTGCTGCCGGGATAGAAAGAGAGAAAGCCGGGTGGAAGCTATGTGGGCAATTTTCGCGGGGCATGTATAAATCAAATCTTGTTACGGCGAGGCGATGCACGGGCGAACCGATCCCTTTGAAGCCTGTTTAAACGAAGTTGAAGAGGAGACAATATTTATTAGACGGTTTCTAATGAAACATTTTAAATGCATGGAACCTGCCGCGGAGTAGTTCCTCCCCTAACTCTCTCGACCGCATTAAAAACTGACGAGGTCTCCTGCCCCACTCTCGTTCTCTCTCGCACTCTCGCCACTCCGCATGCTCCGTTCCTGATAACTCCTCTTTACGCGGTTGTTCGTCCTTCGAAGTTTGCTAAAAACGACAAAATTCACATCTCACCTCGTCGTCCCCCATCCCCTGCCTTTTATTCGTGGAGAAGAAAAGAGAGAGGAGCGCCGAAGATCGGTATACGATCGGTAATAATGTCAGAGGATATCGAGGAGGAGGCGAATTCGAGATCTTGAAGAGGTGCAGGGGTTGTGAATTCTGAGGAAATTTTTCGGCACGATTTGAAGCTTTTTTGGGAATCGAATTTAGGAGCTGAAATCCGGAAGATCGGTCCCCTCCGGATGTAGCGGGTAAGTGAGTAAGTAAGTAAGTAAGTTAGCAAGTAAGTAACTAATCAGCCCCTAACTCCGACCGACAATCTTTCTCCGAGTAGCGGAAATCTATATCTATATATACATCGAATAAGCGTGGACGACCCGCCTCCCAATTAATCTCCGCTAATACCTAGTCCCTCTTTCTCTCTTCGTTCGTCCCTGATCTCCTCCACTTAGCCTGCACTTTGCTCCAACCCCCGCGAAAGTAATTTACACTTTTTCTCTGTATACATATACCCAACGATCTATCGGTTACTGAGTGATCCATCCGATCACTCGCGCAAGGGATGAGCTCAGCTATCCCGACATGCTAATCATGGAGAATATTGAATTTTCTTAAAGGACGGATAGCTCCGTTAGTGAAAATATAATTTAGAGTCCCGCAAACTGCGATTCACTTCGAATTGGCAGCTGTTGAAAGCTTTCTCCGAGACTAATTTTAGCATGCTTGAACATTTTCGAAAGATTTCAACATGCGTTAGTGTCCTTTGATTCATTACAGCGTTTAACTTGCTCTTCTTTAGCTCGTGATACCGATTTGAACATGTTTCAGATGTTTTAAACGCGATTTCACCGACTCTAATTCGTTTTCGAACATGACTTGATCTTTCGCGAATTGTTACAACTAATTTTAATATGTTTTATTCAATCTGAGAGCATATTTCAGCATTTCTAAAATCGGTCTAATTAACTTTAACATGTTTGGAGTAAACTTGGAGCATGTTATTTTGCTTCAGCTCGTTATACCCGATTTCAACATGTTTCAGATATTCTACACGCGATTTCAGCGACGCTAATTCGTTTTGGAACATGTCTTGATCTTTCTCGAATTGTTAAAACTAATTTCAACATGTTTTATTCAATCTAAGAGCATATTTCAGCATTTCTAAACTCATTCTAATTAACTTTAACATGTTTTGGGTGAACTTAGAGCATGTTATTTTGCTTTAGCTCGTGATACCCGATTTGAACATGTTTTAGCACGTCATTCAGGCGGTTCCAGCAAGTTTAATTCGTATGATAACAAGTCTCAGCACTTCTCACAGTATTTCAATTAACTTGAACATGTTTTGGTTAATATGGAAAAGGTTTTATAATAATTTACATAACCTGAGTCAATTTTCTCGCACACCTAAGTATGATTTCAGCCCACCTCATCTCCCTCTCATAGTCAGTATATTGCTACGTTGGTGGTTTGAACTTTGAAAGAGATCATAAGGATATTATAACAAGTCGGCGACTCCCGATTAAAATTACATTAGGTTCTACCTTGACTTTGCAAACGCTGATCATGCGAGGCGAAGAACGCTTCGTGCTTCGTGCATGTGGATATTCTTGGGTGCAGCTATTAGCCACGCATTACGCTAGAAATAATATTGGTCTCCGTATCAATTAACGATCGTGACTCGAGTGCACATGGGACGACGCTTAGAGTGGGCCGCAAAATCAACCAGTTTACATTAGAGACTTGACGTTCGGTAAACATGACAACATGTCCAACGTGCGGATATGCTCGCGTGTATATTATCAGATAAACTGACCCACTTCCTTCCATACGGAAATAGAAATTGTTCGCGAACTTTAGAGACACGCGAAATCGTATGTATATATATATAAAGAAAAAAAAAGAAAAAGAAAGAAAAAAAACCAAACCATTGATTAATTACTGAATAATTATTCCGATCATGCGATCGGTATGTGTATGTTACCTATATGTACGATGAGAGCTAAGGATAATTGTATCCTTTCTTTCTTTCTTTTTTTTTTTTTAGTTTTGTTAATTTTCTTTTTGTTTTCTACCCGATCGCGATACCCACGCGCACTGGTTCAACTCGTTAGCAGTTAGCAATAACATTCGTTATTTTTTATCATATCTACCGACCGGACCGGACTCGGTTGGTACCCTTTATACGACAGCGGAACACGTTTTGGTACTCGGGCTTAAAGATAGCCGGCGATAGTCCCAAGACCCTGGTGCGACTTCAGGGTCGCGTTCTGGCACTACGGTGCTCAAGGAGTCTTCCGAAGGCTGTATAACCGCCTTCAGAGAATCTGCCTGATCGTTGAGACGAAAAAATTACAATACCAACGACAGAGAACTCACACACGTATCAGAATTTTGAAAAAACAAAAAAAGTCGAAAAAGAAAAAACACGATTGACGATCACAGATCGCGTTGGAATTCGAGTTGTTGAAAAAAAAACGTCCGCGCCTCGATATCCTCGGGATTATTTAACGACCATTTTTTGATTATAAATTGATAAACGAGCGGCGAAATTAGAGGATTGTATGTGTAGAGGATATGTATGTATGTACACGGAGATGGTTTTTGTTGTATCAACGCGGAGCCGCTAGTGACGAGTCACTGACGTTTTATCGTTCGACTGACAGCCTTTCAATTATAAATGAAAACCGGCGTAGGTATATATACCTGTATACATCTGTATCTCGATTTTGTTTTATACTTTTATCTTATTTTCGTCAATGTTTTATATTGAAATTTTTACAGATAGTAATAGGTGCGCCGAGAGTATAAGTCGCCGAGGAGAGACAGGGGAGAGACTTGTTGAGGCGCCAAATCGTTTAATGGGACAACCTGTTAATGCGCGACACGTGTTACACCCATCAACGTTCATATACATAACCAGTTGTCTCTTCTACCAGCCTCTCATATATCGTCCTTTATTCATATCGTATAAGGATCAGCTGGTTTTATTCATCGCCTTTGCCTCCTTTTTCTTCTTCCTCCGGATTCGCAAAAGCTAACCGCGTGACCTGGTTGAATCGTCGAATTTTCAATTTTCCGTAAAGTTCAAGTTAAGAATTATCAAAATTTCAAAATGTCAAAGAATTCTTTGTTCGATCGATTGTTTAGGTGTTTTCTATTTTTAATTTTTTTCTTTTTCATTCATATCCGCATCTATCTCTCTCTTGAATATCCGAAGCGAATATTTCGCGGCTTAAAGTAGTCTGCAGGCAAACACCTCGCTCGCTGATTTGCATACGCGTCTTAATACTCCGAAGCGGAGTGAAATGAGATGGAAAAAAGAAGAAGAAAAGTAAGAGAAAAAAAAAAAGAAAAAGTTCCTTTTGCGTCAAGCTTATCTGTATATTAGGTACAGCGTATATGTCTGCGTGGTTGGTATATGAATGAAAGGTATATATGTGTCGGAATATTTATAAAATATATATATATAATATTATATACATTAAAGATGGGCAGTTGCGGAAACGGATGAAAATACGAAAATATAAAAATATCGCTACGCGTATGGAATAAGACAGGTGACGTTTTTCCCGACGAGGAGTTAAAGGGAGTGAGATAAGAAATATATATATTGTGTATTTGCGTATTTCGGGTATTCGTATTTTTTGAACGCTCCTCGATCTTCGTCTCGGTTATTCATATTGTATGTTGCCTCTGGCGCGCATACAACGGCGAATGTAAAGAAAGAACCCGGTATAGAAACGAGAGGAAGAGCAAGCTAAGGAACGAATGATGATAATCTAATCTCCTCACCGCGAAGTGGGCAGCGGAAGAATTTATTCACAAATGTATGAACGCGATCAGGGAGAAGCGAAGCATTCAGGAGAGAAAGCATCTGTTTACGATAAAGTCGCTTTCCCGCAACCGTTGTGCATTCTTCCTTTCCTCCCCCATAGAGTCCTATACGGGTTACCTATACACGCCTATCTTACACGCGAGTTTTTCCTTTTTCCTTTTTTTTTCGTTTTTTCGTTTTTTTCTTTTCATTTTTTCTTCTCTACCCTCAAAGAGATCGGGACGCTGGAAAGATATGAAAATATAAGTCGAGGGATAAATTCTTACTTTTTATACATCCCGAGGAAATTTTTCGGTACTGTTCTGTTCATGTAGGCATATATATAGGTATATCTTATCATTCTCAAAAGCACAGTTCAGATCCTTTTTAGTTTATTTTTATTTTTATTTTTTTATTCATGCCCATACCTATCTCCGCTCACGATACGACGAGATCAATAGCTGAACCAGCATTGACAGTCCAACAAACGCGCTTTCTTTATTCAGAGGGAAAAGGAAATTGACAAAAGTTTTTTTCATATTTTATTTTCTATTTTTTTTTTTTTCTTCTCTCTTTTTTCAAACATGCCGTCCACTCCTACTCCACGAATTTTTTTTTTCTTCTACGACGAATGCGGAACTTTTCCACAGAGAGAAAAATCATGG
Source organism: Rhogogaster chlorosoma (assembly GCA_944452935.1). Classification (NCBI taxonomy): domain Eukaryota; kingdom Metazoa; phylum Arthropoda; class Insecta; order Hymenoptera; family Tenthredinidae; genus Rhogogaster; species Rhogogaster chlorosoma. The sequence continues at coordinate 933,464 of OX101801.1, read as the reverse complement.
ATTTCAATAATTTTCTTCTCTTATTGTTAGTCTCTTTCGCTCTCTTCGATTTTTTCTTTTTCTTTTCTTTTTTCGTTCTCTCTTCTCTTCTGTTCTAGTCAGAAAATCTTTCATCATACGAGAGAAATTAATTTTTTTCTTTTTATTCTCTCATTCTTCTTCTCAACATGGAATATAATAGTACAAGCCTAGAACTCTGATACCAAGGTAGCTAGTATTGAACTATCGACGCCTTCCGCTAGTCTGCCGCACTTCCGTTGCCAGAGAGCCTGCCAAGACACTTCCGGCAAATTTCAGTCGGTATCAATTTTCGTCTGATGAAAAATTCTGTTACACTTTTTTCCATCGTTTATTCTCAATTTTTTTTATCTATACACATTTCTAGGGACGATTTAAGGGATGTTTTATACAACGCGTACTCAAGGTGAGCGAAAAGAAGAAAAAAAAACTACGTTTCAAAAATCACAGCGAATTTTCAAAAAAAAAAAAAAAAAAACCGAATCAGAAGATTCCTGATTTTCAATCAGCATCAAAAACTATTTCACTGATCTCTATACCCAATTCCCTAATCAATATCCAGGTTTATGAAGGGGAGTGTTTTTTTTTTCTGATTGTAAAAACCTATGCAGTTCTTCCGTGCATATCGCTGTATAAGTTTTGTCCAATTCATCGATTCACCGAATCTTTTGGTGTAGGTAAAAATTCGGGTACTTAAATGGTCGGTGGTTTTGCGTCTTTTCTTTTTTGCTGTTTCAACTAGGAATTAAGTTTACACTGAGGTATGTACGTAAGCGCGAAAATGTGGACGAAAATGAACGGTTCCTCGATCGTTTGCCAAATCTGTCTAATCAGAATGGAGAAAATATAATAATATCTGAAATCGAAGAGTGAGAGAGAAAAAAAAAATACTTTTCAGCCAGAAATCTAGTGTTTCGTTAATACGAACTGTGTATCCCTGGAATTATCCTCAACGATAATGACCTGGTTTTGCAACTAAACGAGAGTTGTAGACTAAGTTATAGGGGGTGAGAAAATTGGTGTTACCGATTCGCTAAGATCGTGTGCAAAAAAGGAAAAAAAATGGAACCAAATCGCTCGAACTGAACAGGATACAACATTTTCTTATTCCTTTTTTTTCTGCTTTTCTTGTTTTTCTTCTTGTTTCTTTTTTTTTTTTTTTCTTCTTCTTTCTTTCCTTTTTTCTTTATGCACGACCAACAGAGCGTGAGGAAAAGTGGCGATCGACTGGAAACAGGACAAAACTATTCCAGCAAGAGGAGTGCGAGCACCAGTTGGTAGATGGCGGCATAGGGCAGGTACTGACAACCGCACCCACACCATCATCCCAATATACAGTCAGCTCCGTATTAAGAGATATGGGGTGAAATTGAACAGCTATACAATACGTGCATCGTCTCGTCAGTGGAAATAAAAAAAAGGTCAATTTTCGCAGCGCGTATTATGTGCATGGCGACGGTGTTAAAAACTGTTTCGAAATAGGAGAGAAATTCGGAGCAGAATGATTTCGAAAATTTTCTGCCCAACGAATTATTAAAGCCTGATTCTTAAATCGGGGAAGAAAAATCTTTTTCTAATCTTTCGACACTGAAATGGGAGAAAATTCAGGTTCACCTAGAGTGCGCAGAAATTCTTGTACGAACAAGTAATATCGAGTATGTGAAACGTTGAGGAGTAAATCGACCGCCGCTACTAGCTCGTCGGGCTTCCTCGAAGTCTTGGTTTCCCATTCGGAAATATTCTACGGCGAATTCCTACCGATTGAATAAATTCCTACGGAGAATTCGAGCCGGAAATACAAAGAGAGAAAGAGGAAGCGGAAGAGACAGAGCGAACAACTGCGAGCAATAATTGATTCCGTAATCGACTATGCGGCGGAAAAGTCAGACATGAAAGAGGCGCGTGCTGGGAGTTCATTGATGTTATTTATTAAAGACAAACGAAACCCGTATAAGGGAGGAAAATAATCGTTGTTAAACATCCAGCGGTTCGGAAATTCACCCCGAGTGTCCAGTACCTCTGCTCCCTTCGTCTTTCTTTTTTTTTTACTTAACTGCGAAAAATTCGTCCCAGTTCGGGGTCAGAATTGAGCGAAATTAAGCGGTGGAAGAACTCGAACAATTTCCGAGGGTGTGATTCCGGTCATGAATCGCATCGAGTGCGAAGAAACCGCAGGTCCAACATTGCCCTTCGCTGAGGGAATTAGAGTTAAGAGAGTTAGCAGAGTTTCGAAAGCCCACCCTTAAGCGTTCTTGCCGATAGCCGTCGCCCCTTTTTCGGATAAAAAAAAAGAGCCGCTATTTTGGCGTTAAAATTTTTGCATAAATTCTGACGAACGGGTCTAGTTCCCCCGCTATTTTCTCTCTCTTTTCTTCGACGGTTCGCGCCAGGGTGCAAAGGGAGGTTCGCGTGCGTGGGTGCAAGTTCGCCCGGCTTCCGGTAGCTCGCATGTTTCAAGCCCACTTGTTCCCTAGCTCGTGGAAGGTTCGTTTGTTCGTTCGTTCGTCGGTCGGGTCCTGCGGACTGGCCTGTTCCCTACGTTTCGTTAAACCGGTGGCGGAAATCACCCTGAAACAAAAGCTAATTGCTTGCGGAATTAATTTCTACGACTGGGAATGGCGTTGCACAGGGTGCGTCGAGGCCGCCAATCTCCTCCCTCGCTCTCCGCCGATCCGTTAGATTAATAGCCCTTCGGACATATTTCATCCCTTTGACTTATTCTTCGCTCACATTTTCATTTTCTTCATTTTTTTTTTTTTTTGTTTTTTTCACTTCAACAAGAGATGAACTTTCGGAAACCCGTTGCGTTTTAGACAGCACCGAAACACCGCGGTGGGGTTTAGCATTGATTTTCGTTAATTGAGGGTGTGCGTGACCCTGCACTCTTCACAGCGTCAATTCCGTCGGATTCGAGTCTCGGAAAATAGTGTGCCGCTAGTCAAACACCCCGAACCTAACTCGTCGTCGCTACCGTTTCACGTACGCGATAACACGCGATAATTTTCGATAACAGTTATCGCAGGAAAAGTCACGGCACGCACACGCTATAACCGGCAATTATTCCTTTATTCATTTGAAAGGGGCGAGTCGAGCGGGGCTCTGCGCCAAAACCACACTCCGCATCCCCCCTCCTCGTACGATTTTTCATATCACCAATACGATTCCGCTTTTCATTCATTTCCCATCAATCATATCACGAAAATAACTTCCCGCAACTCAAATCGCGACGCTTATCCAAAAAATCGATCGAATAAACCGTTTCGAAGAGTCGCCTGTCGTCCAATCTCTATCCAGGATCACATTTTCGAGTCAGCTTCGACCAATCGATAAGTTTTTTGGCGAATAGCGAAGAACTCTTTGAAGAAACTGAAAATTTCTCCGGATATTTCCATGGCCTGGTGTTCATGAAGGGCAAAGACTTAGGGGATGAGGAATTTGACTAATGTCACGTGTCGTGGCCGGGCTGGCGGCAGGGCTTCCATATCGTAGGTTTGCGCGGGGGAAGGTCTAAGCTAAGCTGTCAATGCCAGAGGATCTTTTTTGCCCTCCTAATAGCATCAATTTGTTAGGTTTTTCGTGAGGCAAACGCATTAGCTCAGAGCGAAGGCGAGCGAGCGAGCGGTTCGCTTACATATTTCAACGTTCAGATCCGTCTACATCGCTGGTTGGATATTCTAGTGCAGTAGCATCCGCGGAGGATTTTCACCCCGTCTTCTTGTATAAGTAGAGCGGAAATATCGGCGACGAGTCGAGTTGATTTATTCGAATACGAAATTGAAGAGTAAAGTAATTCCTGATCAAGTTATTAGCCGCTCCTTAATCGATCTAATCAAATCCTGGGAGTTTGATTCGGGTACACGCTTTTAAACTTTGCCAATATATCATTCCACGGCTGGAAAGCAATAACAATCGGTTATTGAAATTGAAACCAGTCCCCGCGGCTGGGTCCGGGTCGTTCGTTGCTGGTAAAGTATTGATTTTATGACTAACATGCCGATAATGTGTCACCGTAGGAAAAATGACAAAGCGGTTAGATACCGGCAGGAACGAAGCGGATTTAACTTCAGTTAGAAATCGTCCTGCACCGTTTCGTTTTCCCCATAGCTACTCAATAAATCCTAGCTTTAAATGTATAAGAAGACAAGCGAGTCTTGCACCTCGATTTCTCTCTCCATCCGTAATCCCATGCCGATGGCAAATAGCTGGCTGGAAAAATTGACCCGAACTAATAACCCGCTTCCTTTATTTCCCCAATAATTCATACGGAATAAGGAAACAGTACCTGCGGAAGCTAGGGCACCCTTGTATTACGGGCCATTAAAACCCTCGAGCGCCTGGGCATAAACCTCCTCGGGAACTTGGAGATAGAAGTGGAACGACGTCATGGATCGTATGGCGACTAAGATACGTTTTCAATTCCCTTATATCGAGGAGTTTAAAGTAATAGCCTGGAAAGTTGCACTCGCACCGACTCCGGGTTATAATTTTTCCAACTAAATCCAGACGCTGGATGGTATCCGGTTCATCCCGGGCTATTTCACACTAGGAATAACAGCGAGGGTAACAAGCGACCCTTGCAGTAATTGTAAACAATGTAAAGCAAAGCGCTGCTTTTCCTGCATTACTGCGCTCTTCGTTCGACAGCGATTTCAATTTAGTGCAGTTCTCATACTCCGGACGACGCGGTTATGATATCACCGTTACGGGAATTGCAGTAATTACCTCTGTGCTCGTTGCCCGTCTAATCCCACCGGTGCAATTCGTTTGTATCTTCAATGCGAGCCGGGCGTAGTCCCGACCCATTTCCGCGTTCCAATTTTCGCACGATCGCGATTTTCACTTTTTGGCGTTCGCAAGTCTTTCGCATCGCGGACGCAAGTAATTAAGACCGTAATTAAGGGCTGGGGAAGTCGTAAGGATGTCGAGTCGCGAGGTTGCGTAGGCGACAGGGCGAATCAATAAGCGACTGATCGATCGGAAGGTCGTTATAAAGTAAAGGATAAAAATGAGTGACAGCGAGGCGAACGACGGGGACGGGGACGGGGTGGCTTCTTCAGGTGGTTTTTTTCCCACATAAATTACACCATCATCGGCGGGCTTTTTTTACCTCGACTCTCCTCGCCTTCCCTCGCTTCTTTCGTTCTCAATCCACGGCAAGGGTCTTAAGTTTTTAACGAGCCCCTACGAGGAGGAGCTGCCCTGGGCGTAACACTTCCACCGTGCACCGGTGTAATAACATTCTGCCCGACATTTCAAAGCTTACTTACAATCCTCCCACCTTCTGCCATGCCGAAGATATCAGTAGCTAACTGACGAAGGGTGAGGAACCGGAAATAGTAATCAATATGCCCCTTCTTAATTAATTGCAATTTCTGTACAGGCATGTTTTCGTTGGATGGTCAATTGATAGAAGTCGTATATCATATGTTTGAAATCGGGATTGAAATGTAACTGGAAAATAAGTTATTTGGCTCATCGTTTGATCGAGTTTTACGAGAAGATCTAGCGCAGTCGAGTTCGATCGGATTCTGACGACGCGACGTCTACACGTCGAGTGAAGGCATGTTTCCCTTGCTACAGAAGAACATGCATCAGATCCAAGGATGAGACAGAGATGGTAACGCAAACATAATTAGCTGGAGGAAAGGCGCGTCTTGTTTTCACTCCAAATACGAGTCGGTGGCATTTGCATCGCTTTGCATAACCGCGGATGCTACTTAATTCCCGTATTTTGAGTCGAGGAAAAGCTACCCCTTCGTAATCTGAAGAGTGACTTGTTCTTGACCGTCATTCGAATCCACGACTTCGAAGAATATCATCGCCAAGAGTCAGATTTTATCCGCGAAATTAAGGGACGACAGAAATAGCCGGAAATGTATAACAGCTCCGGTTACTCGAGGGAGGAAGAAGCTTGGTTTTGAAACGAGGCGATACGGAAGGCCGAAAAATTTTCTGAAGCCTCTCGCACCCGCTCGGGCCTGGTGCCTTATCAAGTAAAAGGGTTTCCGCGCTCTTTTACCCACTAAACTTTACCAACAGGTTTTCATTAAACAAATATTAATTAGCGGCTTCTTAATTAGATGAATTACAACACGCTTCGTCTTCCCCTTCCTCTTCCCCTTTTCCTTCCACTTATACTTCTTCCTTTCCCCAGCGAGATGGACACAGAGGAGAGAATATTCCTCCGTTTTGACAGTAGCTCCGTTTGGCTCCAGCCTCTTCGTATCAAATTAGACAAACTTTTCACGGGGTGAAAATTCGGCGTCCAAGGTGAAGCGGAATTTCGAAAATTACTGTCAAATTCCACCCTTCACCAGTCTCTGAAATATAATTACTCAAGGCATGTGCTGTGCAACAAGGGTTGTATGAATTTTTTTTCGAGATGGTCAGATCTGGGGGCGAAAGGGGAAAAAAAAAGAAGAAAAAAAAACCCCGCATAGATCGGAAGGGAGTGGAAAATAGTATCTAGAGATCAGTAGTATCAGATCAGATCGAAATTTGATCAGTCAGCAACGTGTCGGGGGGGAGTTGGTTTCCGATAAGCGGAGAATCGTGTTGCGGATAAAGTGCCGTCCCGACGTCCCATCACTGTCTGTCACCGGTTTGAATTGGTGATGTTCTCTTTCTCTCCGAGGTTTTACCCCGTCCTGTCTTTCTCTAGCGTCAGTTGAAACCCAGGATCCGAAAGGCTCGTCGATTTATCCGCGGTTACCGAGCTGTCGATTTTATCGATTAGCGATGATCATTCGTTGATCTCCGTCCAGCCCATGGCTTTTTGAATCCACGCTATGGAATGGAATGGAACGAAAGTTCGCATCATGGTATGCTACGGGCCCGAGACTGCAAGGGTTTACGCGCATGCATGCCCTGTGCCAGGACGGAGCAGAAAAGCCCCCAGGGTATGTCGGAGGTGAGAACAGTGCGTTACCCTCGCTGACGCTGAACCCCCCATGTCCCCCTTGGCGCCCAGGTTCACCCCTGCCCCAGCCCCCACGCCTACGCTCTCGTTAAATTCACGCCTCTCTGACTCGCGGAGTTCACGTAGGTATAATTTTTTCCTCCTTTTTTTTCCTCTTTTTCTTTTTCTTCCTTTTTTTTTTTTTTTCACGTATGCGTGTGCCCCACGTACGAACGATGATTGCGCCCGTACCTACGCGAACCTCTGAACCTCTCCGGCTCCGGCTCTGGCTCTGGGTCTGGCTCTCCCGTTTCCGTACTCCAAGAGCCCCGCTAACGCCCCTTCTGCGCCTCCCTCCCTGATACAGAGTTTCGCGTTCCCCAGCGACGCGACCCTCGGTCTACGGCTCTTTCGGGCATATATACTATGTGAGAGCTAACTCGGATGGAAAGTCTCAAGTTTTTAGGATTCTTTTTTCTTTTTTCTTTTTAGTAGCCAGCCAATTTTTTTGCTCATACTCTCCGTGCTTTTCTCACAATATGGACCTAATTTAAATAAATTTGCCTATTTTTTGCAATAATCAATTTCAAATAGAAACACAGTACATTTATTTCATCGAAATTATATACTCTGATCGGTTATTATCAAAATCAGTTTTTGATGGAAATCAAATTGCGTTCTACTGCAGCTTTTTTTTTTTTTGCTAGTGGCGTGAGAATATATCTAAGACCTGGGAGAAATTCACAATCTACGATCGCCTCCGAAAGCTGAATTACCATACCAGACACGGGGATGAAAAAAAATTGGTACTTGAACCATCTCACACGCTCCGAAGTTTCTTTTTTCTTTTCTTTTTTCCCTACTTTCAGGATTTTTCCCTAATCTACCCCCGATCTACCCTTACAGTCGAAGTTTCTTAAGGTTTGATTAATGCTCTGCATTCGTATGAAATTATGATTCGACGCAGTCTATAAATCGAACGTATAGCGAAGTTTTCTTTCTATGATAAAAATTCTTTCCTACGATTTAGCCTCGCGCTCATTGGAACGACCAGGTCATAATTACGGAATGAGTTAGGCGGGTACGTTGGCAGGAACTTCATACACACAATCCACGAGTGGGTACAGACCACACGTATAAATACATCCATAGATGCACTCAGCGTCAGAAGGATGATACGAAGACAACAATGCCGTCCAGCCCGAGGGAGAAGGCAGGGCCGAACGGTCGGTCCATTAGCTTGCCTGTCACTCAACGCGCTCTGGAACCTGGCGCTACGTACACATATCCAAAGGAAGGTAGAGGGAATATAAACGATTCGTGAAGCAGCTCTTCAGCGTTATAAAATTTACCCGAAATGATCTTCTTTTGACATTGCGAAATGAATTGTTTTTCTTCTTTTTTTCTCCATTTTAATTCTTTCGAAACGGCTTTCTCAAAATTTTCAGTCATTTTTCTTTTCTTTTTCTTTTTTTATTAATATATGGAAATCAGAAAATGGCAGATTTACAGAATAAAAAAAAGCAATAAGCTCTTCTTCCGATGATACTTGTGCGTTGTATTCCCTGGTCTATCCATTCCACGTTGTACGTACGTGTATAGGTGAGAAAAAAAGGTGGTTGAAATATTTTAAACGCAAGTCACGAGAAATATGGAAGACTGAAGTAAATATCGGCTCAGAGAGAAAGACGAAGGATGGTAGAAGGCGAGAAGGAAGATGTGTGGTGAAACGGCAAAGAGCGATAGAGCGAGATAGAGAGGTAGAGAAGATCTTCTGGAGCTGAGTGTATTTTCAGAGCCACGTGAAAGCTGAGCACCGTATCACCGCGGGCGGTGTATATTCTATCAGGAACGTGTAAGCATTTTTGAAACTGCCAAGAAGCTCAGAAAACGCCATGACGCAAGGGGGTGTCTAAGTCCTAACCCCATTCTTCCGTGTGAGGCTTTCGGCTTCGACTTCGGGGTGGAGGTGGAGGTGGAGGTGATATTTTATTCGGGTAAAACGGATCGGAAATTGCCACCTCAATAGGAAATGATATTTAAGCCTTTCGCGGCTCCCGTGGTATCGGAGTGAACGAGTTTCTGTTCATTCGATCTGCGCCCTTGTTTTTCGAAAGCTCTAAGACAAAGTGATTATCGAGTGCTGCGCCGCGGCAAAGTTTACTGTACTCGTAGTCTTTGAATCCGGTAAACCGCGCGTCGGTGGTTAAACTTCTTTGAAATATCCTTTGGCACATTCTGAGGAGGAATCCTATTAAGCGAACACGACGAGTCTAAGAAAGGAATTAATGCGATTCCAATTAGCTACGCGACTAGGCGCTTCTTCAAGGACCAATCCGACGACAAACGTACCTTGTAACTCCTTCGTACGTATACAGTCGGAGGTAAACTTTTCGACGAGAAAGTGAAGAGCGGTTAAAAGCTTCAGCCCCTAGTATATTTTCTCTTTTTTTTTTTTTGAAAAGAATTAAACCTGTTGTGGAACATTAAACGTTGTTGTATAATATCACTCATTCCGCACTAGGATCTTTTTAATCCGTTGTAGAACAAGGATAATTAAGGGCTCCGAGTAAAGTCGGAGTAATTGGGTTGGCTGGAGAATTCTAGATTTGATTAAGTTCCAGCTCGAGATTGTGGCAGGCGCGAACAAGAATGAATTAAGTAAGTTTTACTCACCAGCAAGGACGCTAGTGTCGAGCTTGCGACAACCGAGAACTGAGTAATCCTTATTTCAAGGTGTGAAGTACTTTTAGTTACGCTGCCTCGTCTCGGGTAAACAAGAGCTGTAATCCAGTCCAGGAACCAGTTCGATAAATATACGTAGTTCACCTCGCCCCGTACGAATACCCCCGAGGTTTATCATATCCGATGCAATTATTTGCTGACCAATGTCTTCCAGCTTGGAGAATAAAGGGAACTTCAAAGGGGAGAAAAACGGGGCGGAATCGCTCGTGGCTTTATTACCAGAAACCCTCTTCGGAACATTCACTTTCCAGTCCGAGGATATCGGACCGAGGAACAAGGTGGCTGCATATTGTGATTTCTTGGGGCGCCTTCCTCCCCAGGGAACCATCCTTCGCCTACAGCGAACCATATATCCTCCAAGGTTGTCTTTCTCGGAACCAGGACTAACTCCGCAACGGACACTGGCGGCCATCCGCAAACCCCTTCGATACACACCTCCGATAATCCCGAGGGAGTACCTCGCGCCAAATTGAAACTGGTCTTTGCATTGGATTAACTATTTTCTACCATCCTTCGGAGGACGCGGTATCCGTTCTTCATTCACGAATTGTTGCTCTTCCTTTTCCGCGGTGCTTTTTATCGAGCCATCGTCGTTCGACGCGCCTCGAATTATCGCCTTGTCTCGGCATTTTCCATCGGCACCAACCCGGCCCGACACCCCGTACGAAATTCTCAAACAAACCGCAGAATCCTGAGCCTGGTCTGGGCGAAACCCGAAACATTTATCTAATGCACCCCTTTCTACGGTTTAAAGTGTGAAATTCTACGTGGGAGGAACCCGAGTTGGCCGCAACCGCGTCCACTCTCAGCCTATTAAGTCTTCTAACGGTGAACTCTTACCGCTTTGTACCGGAGGCTAATGGATCCCCCTTTTGCTAAGCGTTGGCCAGTTCAGAAATCGATCGAATTATATGTCGAGTATCGTCCTTGCGGGAATCGTTTGAGCATCGTTTTCGCGACGTGGAAGCCACGCGCCCTGTCTTCGCCGTGTAGAATTCCGGTCTGGCTCGAGGGTCTGGCATGGAAGTGGCGAGTAACGGTTGGTAACCGCGGTAGTAAATCACGCGAGTAAACCGGCCCGCACTGTGGTCTGAATTAAGCTCTAAATGCATTTGCCTTTTACTTTGTAATACCCGCTCCTTGTTTTGCCCGGAAGACCCATGAATGCATTTGCTTTTGGCCCATGAATGCAAAACGCTGCTGCAACTTCAGTCGAGCCTTGATGGTAATGGATTTCTCGAAAGATCAATGCGAGCGCTCATCGCGGCTCCTCTACTCCATTCAAAACCATTTCCGGATTGAACTGACTGCGGAAATTCCCGCCAGCGTGAATCGCAAGTCCCTGATTAGAAAATCATTTTTCAAAATTCGCGAACGAACCGAGAGCCGAGAATCAGGACGAACGGTTAGGAAATACGTAGAGACGGGGGAAGAGAGGAGTCGAAAAACTAAAGAGACGGAGGAGACGTGGGATGGATGGGAAAGCTGTTGTAGGCGAAGAGCGATGGTCAAGAACCAGCGCACGCTGCTTTGTCCGGGCGCAGTGCAGTGCAGAGAGCGTTGGAATCCGGAATGCGGTTTTGTCCAGTGCAGGACTACGGGATCGTCCTTCTTTTTCTTGGCAGTTTCGCGGTTTTGTTTGCTGCTTTGCCCGTGTTCCCTTCTGTACACAACTCTCTCCCGTACTGGACGGCAAGATTCACAAAGAAAGCGGAGATGCATGCATTCCAGCCTTTGCTACGAAACTCGAAAACTCGTTGCGTTGCGTTTCGCCTAGACCTTCCACATCACTGCCTCGTCCGTCCGCCTCATCCTCGCCGCAATACTTCCACAGATCTACGCTAACTTCTCCGCGCACACCACTAATCTATCAACACACGGTTTATCATCGGTGTAGTCACGTAACCGAACCCGTATCATCCCATCCGAGTCAATTGGCTCGCTGCACTCACTGCCAGCGGCAAATTCTTAAGAGTCATCGGCCAGCCGTTAACTCGCCAGTGGGTACCGTTATCGCATCCTCGGCCAATAATCAACGCCGCAAATTTACCTTCGGACGTTATCCCGCCGCTCCGCGGCCTCTGGCCGTTGCCGTTACCATTATTGCCATTTTCGGTGGTATGAAAGAACGCCGGAAGCTCGTGTGCTGTTCGATCCTTGACGAAGAGGAAAAGGAAGGTAGTTGGGTACGGGACGCGATAAGCCCATGCACAACCCTGGATCCTGATTTCGTTTGTTTTATGAAATGTGGAAAGGGGATGTGACGATCGAGTGAAAGCTCCTGTCGTGGAGCAGTCCTCCAGGATTAGCGAAAGAATGGATTAAAATCACTCCGCCCAGGATCACGCGGGTGGAAGTTGCAACAAATATCCATGTAGGTCGATGAAGGGTTATTGCAGGGCTTGGGGGAGGCCGGGTTTGGGCCAATTAAGTTGACGCTGACCGCTATCTCTGGTGGCCAGCCGTGAGGACCACCTCGCACCTCATTATAACCAACAGGCCGCGTTAACCCCGCCCGTGTTACAATATCATTCAGGGATATCTCGAGTCTTCCATCATTCAGTCTCCGGGCGTAGTGATCAGCTGGATCCGTCCTGTTTCTGCTACCGCAAAACGTAATTTCTGCCTTTTTTTTCCTTTCTTTTCTATTTCCTTGCCGTCGCGGATATTCTTGACCAGCTCAATAATTCCGCCTCGATCGTATTAACGGGTGTTCAAACTCGCGAGACCTAAGATCGGCTCGTTAACCCCGGAAACCGAAGAGTTCCTTATTAGAAAAAAAAAAAAACCTCCTTCGTATGAAATCACTTTTCATTCAATCCCGCAGTTTCGCGTTATAATAGTATACTTCCTGCACCCGTGAGCCATGGAACGTCGCTGCAGGAGGTATCCGTCGTCCTTTGTAAGGGTTTAATTAAAAATATTAATAATGGTAAACGTGCGTCGTCATACTGACGAACGGTGAACGGCCACTGAGGTAGGTATATTGTAGAGGCAAACAGTCCGGTCGGGGGTAACAATGGCTGTCCACCATCATTTTCAAATATTAAACGCCTTTTGCTAGGGGTTTTTTTTTCCTCGTCTCTCTCTTTTTTTTATCTTTTTTCTTCTTTTTCTGTAATTCTCGGCTCAACGTTGGCTGGGGTGGCACTGTGTCGCATAAACACAGACTGGTGAGCCACCGCCCAAATGACAATATGATCCGGACGGAGGTATTGTCTGGATGAAATATGGAATTATTATGAACTGTGCAGGGCAAAGGAGAGCATATTGCCTGCAACAAGCATGCTGTGAATTTTCATCTCTCCCTGCTTTACGAAGCCCAGTTTTAGATGGAAATTTTTTTCATTCTTATTCCGAAAACCGCACGGCAAGATTTTCCAACAAAAACCTTCGCGAAATTCCCCAAATTAGTACCTCCTCATTTTCTCACCTTTCTTTATCTCGTAATTCACAGCATCCCGGCGGACAGAATAATCCCGAAAAATGAAGAGAACAGAAAAATTCCGGATTTCAATATCCATGCCGATTCACAGATTTTGGAAAAAACTTTTTAGTCGAGAAACGGATTTTTGTAAGGAGCAGAATGAACTTATTTCTTGTCTTCAGATCCCGTGAAATGACGGGAAATTTTCGTATTTCTGTGCTTTTCGGGTTTTCGATGAAATGCAAAATTCTATCCAGCATAAAGTGGCTGTAGGGGAAGGCGGGGCGTGGCTCGTTCGGTGAAAATTACACGCAGAGTTGCAAGTTTTAATGATGTTTATTCAGAACTTTGGGTTTGGTTGGCATGGCACGATGTAGGCATCTAATAGAGGAACCCACTGACGGTTACTTTGATTTACTTTCCCCGGTGAGCGAATACGAATCTAATAAGACAGCTCTGCAACTTTGAGACGATCGAGGCACAAGGTGGGTAGATCCTACGAGATATATTATTAGAGTTGAGTGGTTGGTTGTATTTCGTCGAAATGAGGGTATAAGAAGGATTTCGCCGCGATGATTATCCGCCACGACGATGAGCTGTACAGACGGTTTTACTCCTAATTGCAAGCCCCGAATAAATCCTCAGGATAATAACACCGCGAATTCGAAATCGCAAAGTCTATACCCACACCTGTACACACCGCTTGTTCGCGAGTGAACTTTTCCCCATAATTTTTCTCAACCTTAATTCGCCTTATCGCGTACATACGTCAGTCGGTAGAGCTGAAAGTCGATCTGCTCGACCATCTGCATCGCGGATATACCAACTCGTAATATAAATTGCAAATCAGTTTCCCCGCTATCCAGCTACTAACATAATCAGTTTTCTCCAACAACAAGAATAATAATTTCAGGCATAAATATAACCCGACTTCTTATTCCCAGTCTTCGAGTTTATATTTTATACAAGGATAGTGAAACACTGCACCTGTACAAGGCAATAAAAATCCTTAAGATCCTGATGAACTCCAGGCCCTCAGAGGATCCTCATGTTCGTTTGGGGACAGCGATATGGGAATAAGAAGAAGAAAAAAGAAATTCGAAATCGCAGATTAATATCTAAGAGATTTGTTAATTACCCCGGGGCACTTGGCATGCCATGCCAGTAACCCGAGGGGGTTGCGGCTCGTATTTTCGCCCGTTCTCTTATTGTTAGTTACTGTTTTCCCCGAGCATCGGATAGGTATATACCCGGATAACGTAGCGGGATGGGTACTTAAATTTATACCAAAGGAACGCACGCTTCTCTTTCTTATTTACGACGCGAGACAACTGTGGCGCTAAATTCCATTCGTTTTGCACGCGAGTGCGCTTATATATCCCGTGGAATTTCTTCCGCGGCTTTCTGCACCGATACGAGATTCCAAAGAACTTCAGATATGGTCAAGGCCGGGGAGGGAAGATAGGCCCATCATTTTTTTCCCCATTTATTATCAAGCATGAGGAAATTTGATAAATTAATAAAGAATTCCCTCCACTATATATAATTGATGAAAAAAATTTATTCCCCAGGCCGTTATTAGCGGGCGTAAATTAATCGGAAGATCACGTCCCGCGTTGCTACATGCTGCAGTTGCTCAAGCTAATTTCCTAGTGAGTCGTTACCCCGGTATAACGGGGAACTTGATATTAAATACGTGCAGGTCCGGGAAACAGCTAAAAAGAGGGAGAAATTAGGTGGGAATTAGGGGGCTCGAAGAGGTTGTAGAAAAGGTGGGAGAAGTCGTACTCAACTTTTAAGATTCTTTTTAATAATCAATTAGCCCAGTTTTCGCTCTAACAGGATTTTTCCGCTTTTATACGTCTCCGATTTTTGCCCTCGTACTGCGGGAAACTTTCTCCGTGTCGCGTCCGAAAAACGGGGTTGAAAAAAAAGAAAAGAAAAAAATGTGCGATTTACGCTGGGAATTAATTGATAAGAAACAAGCGGTGCGGGTGTTTAATTAAAAATGCGGTTTCAACACGCCGTAACCATGCCGCAAAGGTTTTATTAGTATGGCGAGAACCATTAGCGATGCGATCGGGTAACAAATGCCCAAATTTAATTAACTATTATCAGAGATTCATGCAACGAGGGAGGGGAGGGCGAAGGAAGAAGGGTGAGTCGGGAAGAGACAGAACGGGGAATCCCCTTTGACCCTACTCGCGTCCTTCAGTCCCGACAAACCCGGCCGAGCGGGTGAATGATGGCTCGAACTTGAAGTGAAACTGATTTGAGTGGGACAGAGGTTGCGCCCATTTGCAATTCAGATTTCAACCCCTTATGCTTACACCGCGCACCTCCAATTCCCTCACGGCATAGTATCCCGTATACCACGCTCCATACCTCCCTCAGTACCAATCCTACGACTACCTGACCTATCACTAGTATTTCATGCGATGAAGCTAACGGTGTCACGGGATTCACGGATTATAACCACCCCTGTATAACGCATGATTCGGAGGCTCGGAAACTGTACACTTCCTTGGATCGTTTGTATCGGGAAATAATGGCGAATCCTATCTTGATTCTCCTCTCGCCTATTTTGCCTCGTCGTCAATTTTAGGGGCGAACGAATCGCGGGACAAACATCAAACGAGGCGATTCACGGAAGCTGGCTAATGATCGAGTAACGATGATCAGGGCTGATATAATTAAGGGAATGATGATAATACTCGACGTTCTTTCGGGCTGTGTATACAGCGAGGGTTTCCAGGAGGACTACTACCACTACCTACCTCGAAAAAGCAATAAATAATTATATTAATTCGGGACACCGCGGGGCATCCGTTGATGCCACCTCGCCTCGACTCCACATACCGCATCCTCCTTTCCTGGGCTTTCCAATCTACCTGGTGATTCACACAAACTAACGGAGACTCCTAATTCGATCAATACTTAACGGCAATGATAATTCGTGGTGGATGAAAAAGGACGAGGCTAAAATCGACGTATGAATTATGACGTTGATATTTTGGTAAAAAAAAATTACGGAGGTCCTTCATTTATCGGCATTTCGACTCCTCGGTCCTTTTTTTATACTTCTGGTCAACAGAAATCCGTGAGAAAGTTTTCATTGTCAAACAACAAGACAGTCGCCGGTTAAACTGACAACGTATTTCCAACATCGGATGTAAATTTTCGGTTTTATTTTTCCCCACATTTTCCAACGGCCGCCCGTTAGATGAGGACCCCCTCTGCGGCGGGCTTAGCGGGTCGGCAGTTTTCTGCCGAAGGTAATAACAAAGGCCCCCGGGGGCCAGAGGAGTTCTTCGCACCGCCACACACCCCACGCACATGACCTGGTCTCTACGCAGTTATCCCAGTTCTGTATCCTTGGATCTGCAGCAGCTCTCTCTCAGGACATAAGTTGCTCAGAAATTTAGCGAGATAAATATATATCCCAGTTCCACATTTATTCTACGGCCATGAATAACCTTACCTAAATTTGTAGAAATCCTTAGAATAAAATCAAAACCCGCCACTTCACCGATAATGCAACTCTGATCGTTGTTGTTGATACCAAAAAATTAATAATCTCGTATATCGTTGAAACAAGCGAGGCGGAGAATTTTTCAGGAATTTTTATTAATCATCAAATTTTTGCATTATTATTTTTGATTTAACAGAAATTGCAGATCGAAATTCTGCTTTCATTAAACATCCAGTAATTAGTTCATGTATTTATGTACAGTACGACGATGTATATAATTGGAAAAATGATGGAGGTGAAATTTCGTTAATATCGGAGATATTTTCGGGGTGATTTCGCCCCGTTAGAATTTTCATCTTTATGATATGGTCGGACAGAGGGTGTTTCTGCGGTGCGGTAAGTTCCTCGTCCACTTTGGTAAAACCCTTCCTGTTCATAGGTGGCAGAGAGAAAACGTCTGGCCTGCAACGGGATAAGGGATGAAGAGATTAGGCGGACGCGTTAAGCTCGTAGGATCCTTCCGAAGCTCCTGTCCGTCCGTCTGTCTGGGGCGCACCCCTTCGTCGACGTTTCTCACAGGCCCCGGGCTTTCCGTTGTTGATAGAAATTTCATCCCTCAGGTATCATAATGATCATCTGTCGATGAAGTGGGACGACGAAAGTTGGATTAATGGAGAGCGAAACGAACCCGGGGTAACTGGGACGGGCCTTTTTTCACCCCGTGGCTTTTACGCTCGGAAAGAAACCCGGCCGAGATGAAAAGGCGAGGGAAGTTTGGCCACTGGCCTGACAGTCCGCTTTTGACCCGATCGCGACTAAAGCCACGTTGTGTGCGAGTTTAGCATCGAGTTCCGCCTTTAGGAGGAATTCTTTCAACCCTCAAACGTCAAAGCTGCCATCTACATCGCCGGGGTTGACACAGTCGACATGGCATATAAGAATCGCGGAGAATCTTTCTTTTTACTTTATACCAACATGCATTCAACTGACTTAAATCCTCGCGAATAACGCCGCCGGAATTTCAGCGAGTAAACCAAGCAAATATCCGGAGGGTTACGCCGGCGTAGAACGGGGGTTAAATCGGGTTCAAATCAAGTGTTGGTGCAGCAAATGCCTCGGGCAGTTCAGACCTGTGGTGATTCCGTCTTTTTCTTTTTCTCATTCTACTCCTCCGAGCTGCTGGGAGCACCGCTGTTCCTCTTGATACTCCTGAAGCTCCTGCTACTACCGTACCAGATATCCGCCAACCCCCGCACCTATTCCGCAGATGGTATTTGAATATTAGTCGGAAAAATTGCCCCGGGCAGGTTCTTCATCCGTTTACGAAACTCCGGTTCGCCAACTGCAGTCCCTCTCGCGATTTTTCCATCCCTTTACTGTTTCTTATTGTTCGTTTTCGCTCCGCTATTTCTCGAGGCAAATAAGAGAGCGACGAACGAGATCCGTCAATGGTATAACACCGACTGGTATAAACTCACCGGATATCCAAGGTGATCTGGATTTGATCGTGAGGCGATTTTGAATCGTTATTAAAAGTAATACCCCGTCCTAAATGACTCTTATCGGGATTAAGGGGATCAAGATGAAATAATCCCAGGGTATGATGGAGACGAGGGTGAGACGAGGGTGGACAATAGCCGCCGACTGGGCCTCCATTGTGCCTTGGTTCGCCCCGCGCGCGACATGAGACTGATTTTTCACTCCTGAATAAAATTATGATAATGGGGGAGAGCCCGAGCCAGGCTGGGCTCCTCGCTGGCCTTTGTTTCAAACGCTTTTTCAATTCGCACGATTTTCTTTTCCTTTGAAATATACGAGCCCGAGTTAGAAATAAGCGTCCTATACGCTTCGGGAAATGAGATGGTGATAGTAAATAACCTGAGAATAAAGGAAAGAGAATAGGACGAATCGACGACGTCGCGAACCCTTCCGATCTTTACTCTGCCTTTCCCACCCTCGATATCAAATAACCGAATTTATTATCGCATAACAAGTACCCAGACTTTCACACGACGCCCAGAGCCACCCGTGTCACTCCGCTTCCTGTGTTCCTCGGCTAAAACTGAGCCGAAATTATTTGGGCGAAAAATTCGACGGTTTTATAGTTCTCGAACTGGAACGAGTTCAAGTTGCGACCGAGCGCGCCGCCTGGCGCCGGCGTCTCGCACTAGAACGTCCGTTACGCTGTTCAACTTGAAATTGCTTTTATTCGAGAACTATTAGACCCTCGAATTTTTCGTTCAGACAATTTCGGCCCAGTTTTTGAAGGAGAGAATTTTTAGAGAGAAGACGAATCCGTATGGATAATTTCTAGCCTAACTATAATATCCAACGATCGTTTACTAATGAGAGACTTAAGCAGGGAAACTTGAGTTTCTTGTCGTTTGAAAATCTATCGAATTACCCGAGTCCCCGTCGCATATCGATTACTATCACCGCGACCGTGCGAGATTATATCTTCCCGGAAGATGGTGGGTGAAGGTTGCTCGGCTCGGAGTAATTACCGCGATAATTGACCGGTCTTAATTATCGAAAAATTTCATTAGAACCGGGAAATATAATTTTAATGGACCCGATCTCGTGGCCCGGCGAAGAGGTTTATGCGGTTACGTCATAACGCCGGAAATCTCTCCGGCGAATGAAGTGGGGGGCGAAAATGATGAAAAAAATTCCACCGTGTCCAGATATCTCTGCTCATAATCTATCGTAGATTCACAGTCTATTCAACCTGCCGCTCGTCCGACTGTGTCAATTATTTACAATTAATGGTATCACGGCAACAGTGTCTTGATTAGGGTCGTTAGCGACTGATTCGAAGCGACCTCGCGTCCCTACTCCGCATTGCGGAGGAGAAATCACGTCGTCCAGATTCCAGACACGAATCTTCCTGAGCGTTCCTTTGCCCTGGGGATTCCCCCGAAGCCAATGGGCTTTTTTAAACTCTCCTGACAATCGTAGGGACGTGAAGTTTCCATCTTTAATTCAGACATGGTCGTATCCTCGCAGCGTAACTAATACTGTCAAAAATTGATCCCGTCCTCGTCAGTACTGGATGGGTAATTTTTAATCCGTGGAAAAGGATCGGTTCCACGTTCCCGAAATGAGGTAACAAAATCGGTACGTGTAGGCTAATGACTACGTGATTTGTTTGCGAACATTGTGGCCCAGTTCGTCGTTTGATGAATAATAAAATTGTCATTTTCAGTGATTGGGATGTAATGAGAGACACTTGCTCGTGCAGATCAGTATTCCAATCCGTTTCGTTCCCTGTACCGTTCTCCGCTTCATTCTATTCAACGTGTATAAATGTGAACCGGGTCTGCCAAGCGACATTCAAACTAATAAATACGGCCGGGTTATTATTATTTTCACTGGCCAATCCCCACCCTAAAACCCACCATACCATAATAATTAAAGTCCACTTTCACAAATGAATGGAAAATCCACGCGCCATTGTTTTCGACGCGTCCTCGCCTTTTGTAATCGTTACAATAATCATCGTTGTTCCTATATATACGAGTGTATGTAAAATTTCAACAAATTGACGAAAATTTCTATTCTACACCGATTTGTTTTCAATTTTTTTTTTTTTTTTTGAAGTTTTGAAGGCTTTCCTTTTTTTTTTTTTTCGACATGAAACTGGCGCACGAGTTTCAATCTGTCTTCACATCATCCGTATAATAAGTTTGGCTTCCAATTACTTCTCTAGTGGATAATGGGTGGATAGTTGGCAGTTAGCCGGCACTCGGCCACGGAGACTGATTAATTGAAAGGTAAACTTACCGGCTAGCTGCAGCGCAGCGTCGAGACTTTCGAGAGGAATTGGAAACAGTAGACCTCGCCAGCCAAGAGCGGAAGTCTAGAGGGTGCAGTAGGGCAGAAACACCCTGATAGTAGAGCAAAGTCACTTACCTGGAAACAGAAAAGAAACAATTGCGGTATTAACCTGCGCGGAGCGTAATAAGGATAAACGATCGGAATGGCCTTGTTTCACAAATACTAAGCCTCATTGTTTTCCCTCCAGCCGTTAAGCGTCCTGCGCCTTTCGTCCTTGCAGACAGATAATTAATAACAGTTCAAGCTAACGCCGTGGGTTTGACGGGAAACGTTTTTGAGTACTCTGCAAGGGTTCGGCTCAGTCAAGTCGAGTCAGAAACTTGCTTCGACACCTCGCATTGCCTGGGGGCGACTCTCCTCGCGGGGTCAATACAAATTGAGGTCTTACCTTCCCCAGAACGGAATCGCAAGACAGAAACATTGAGGAGGTAGCAGATAGGGTTTATATGTCCCGGGCAAGTGTGTAGCTTGCGGAAAAATTCCCGCCGACATTCACCCCCGGAAAGTCCTGATTCCAGGACATTGACCGAACTGTACACCGATCCCGCGGGGTTACATAGAATTGAAAATCGAAACCCACTTGTTGAAAAATGTATATGGTAATGGTTTCTGTTGTTGAATAAAATTGATTAGAATAAAGGATTGAATTTGACGAATGGAACGAGGCAGGCAGGTAGGTACATATGAAAGGTTATTCGATTTTTGGGAAAGTCCGTGCTGCAGCTGGATGCTAGATACCGTTTTAATTTATCGTTGTAATATTTTATTGTAGGTGAAATGGAATGTCTATCTGAAAGATCGGGCGATAGGACGGGCCATCGCGCGTCGATAGACGGGTATTGTTATCGGCTGGTCGTTCTATTTTTAGCAGTTAATAGAGTTTCGGTAGCGAGCTCCGGGTAAATGTGTTTCAGCCAATCAACGCTCAACCACATTTTCACATTTCTTTCCGATTAAACCGACTGTGGACCGTATTCCTCGTTCGACGGTTATATACACGTGAAGGTAGACGGTCCAGTTTGGTTTGGTTCGGTTCGGTACATCCCTGCCGTTGCTGTTGCTAGTGCTGCTGCGTAGGTACAGGTGGTACGGAATTAATCGAGATTCAATCCCGTTTCTGATCGTGATTCGTGTCGAGGGAACCTGAATTGGAAACTCCCTGGTCTCGCATAATTTCAATATCTAAACTAATCCCAATTCCGACCTAGAGATTGGAACCCTTCCCTTCTCTTCTCACCCCGGAAATTACCACACCTGTATGGTTCACCGCGCGTCAACGATCATGCATTTCCGAATCTACACTCGGCATTCCTCTCCCTTCCTCTCCCCAGAGATCAAAATCATAACTTGATAAAAATCGTCATGAAAGTTGATTCTAACTTCAATCAACCTGGTCTTCGTATTCTAGTTTCGACCTATCTAGTCACGTGACTATATATAAGTTTCTTAAAGTCTCTCTCCTCCCGGCAAACGGAATTCCTGATTGCCGAGGTCATTACGGGGTCAATGATCTCGGAAGTTGTCACCTATGAATGCCGAGGATCACATATACCTATTCATAGAGTTGGATGTATTTGCACGGAAGTCGGTACGAGGGGATGCAGAAGAGTAGAAAGAGGAAAGAGGGAGTATGTAGAGTTAGAGGGGCTGTGAAACAGAAGCTGAGACGAGGGGGTGAGTTAGCGAGTGAAATATAGAGAAAGAGAGACGGGTATAATAACCGAGTGTTGAATTTACGAAGATAGAAAAGGAGAGCCGGGCGTGCGAACGCAGTATGTGCGCTGCACCGTTGAAATAAAACCAGAAGTGCATCGCGCGTACTTCAATTCTTCTCCTCGTCGTCCCGCCGCGTCGCGTCGATGCACGTCAGCTGCACGTGTCGCGCTTCAGTTCTGATGCAGATTTCTATACGGGGTGTAAAAATATTTCAACAAAAAAATGAATAGAGAAAAACAAATTCTAAAAACTAGAAACTGCCTAGAAACTCGGCGATAATCCTGACTGACCGCGTGGCTAAATGTTTGACTAAGCTCTCGCGATCATCGAGTATGGGACGAAGAGCGCATCTCGAGTTCGGGCGAGTGCTGCAGTTTTGTTTTTAAGTCAACTTTAATGAAGACGAAGTCTCGTTTTGTTCAACGATAAGTGATGATTCGACAGAATCCTCGGGGCACCGCTGCTCGGTGCACCATCTCATTACCATAATTGAGGCACTCCAAACAATTGGACGCGGATTAGCCGGGATGTCCAAAGTGCAGATTTACCCCTCCCGCTATTACTAGATGCAGTCTGCTGCTCCGGGCTGATTCGTCAGTAAAATAAGGCGAGAGCTGGTGTATAAATTCGCTTCCGAAAATCGCAGCGTCGAATCCCTGCCCTCGAACGTTCAGTTCGCTCTAAATATGACTTAGAATTTTACGGAATCTCATATTCAATCTTCGTAAAAATTCTTCTTGATTGGACGACCTGCAGACCAGACAATTTATCCAAGAGATTTAACTCTCTTCAGTCGCGTCTTATGCTCGCCGGTATTTGTCCCAATTTCTCTGGGCTCACGGGGTCCGTATTTTCTTCCGTAAGGAATGGGATATCGCGGAGTAAGAATACGCGTACGTGTGCAACGTACATGCCTACACAGATATCGCCAAGGCTGGTTATACGAGGCGAAAAATAAAGGGTGAAATTCACACCCCGTGAGGCACTCGAACGTCGCGTTGCTCTGCACCAGGAGTAAAAGAGTGTGAGAGTGTGGCGATGAGTGTTGAAGGCTGAAGGCTGAAGGGAGAGGGCGAGAGAGAGAGGGTAGCTGGTGGGTGTGCCAATTTACACACGTTTTGTTCTCCCCAGGACAAAAGGTACGAGAAATAAGGGAGTAAAAAGGGCTGGCTGGAAGGTGGGGACAAAGGTTCAACGTTGAGGAGTTGGTTGGTTGGCCTCCCTGACTGGTTTGTAGCTCGTCACCTCGCTGCACTTCGTCAAACCTCAAGCAATACGGACGGAGAGGACACGAGGAGGCGAGAGAGGATCAAATGTTGAGATTAATTGCCATGGGAGTTTGTCGAGAGTCCAGGGACGTACGGCGTGACTCCGATCGAGCATAAATCCATCAGACTATCCGTGGAAGCGTTGCACTTTGGGGGAAGAAGTAAAACCGATGTCGTTACAGATCGCCAGGTGCTGGACTGCCCCCTGGTCTTTCTACGTGGAATCGTAAAGATATGGAAAGCCTGCAATAAAGCCATTCGACCGAGATAGATACTCGGCAGGGTGTCGCCTCCTTCCGCGCATCCCTGAATAAAAATTAGACGAAGAACACGAGGATGGGAGATTTTGGAAGCAGTTTAGAACGGGGAATGCTGGTGCAGGATTGGAAGCAAGCCTCTGGAAGTCGTAAAGGTCAAAACCTTGCAGAAGGCAGCCGAGTCTGCGGATATATCAGAGCCTAGCACACGATCGAGAATAGAGTATATCCGGAGCCGAACGGCTTTCAGACGTTTCGCAAAAGGGTGCGTTTTATTTAGATTTTTACGAGGCGAAATAAAGCTACAAACAATTTACCCCGCGCCAAACGACCAGCTCTGCCTCAGCTTCTGGTTCTGGTTCTGGTTCGATTCGACTCCTTCATCCTGCAGCCTACGGTTGAGCGAGTAACGCACCACGTAACTTTCCAGCTCCGTTCTAAATAGACGTAACGGTATATCGATCCTTGCCTCGACGGATCAAGTTCCTGAAGGGACGGGGTTCGCCGTTCAGATAACTTCACGTGCCACTGACTTGAACCGAACCTCTGATCGAGATTGGGATAGACTGTAAAAAAAATGCCTCATACACGGCGAAGGAGAGAGGAAAACGTAAGAAAGACAAGGAAATCTGACCGAACAAATAACCAGTTCTAAATTTTCCGTCGAGTCTACCTCGCCTCGAAACCCTCTAATAACAGTAAAACAGTAATTAGGTGATTACACTTTCCACTCAGTTACTTCTTGACAGTTAGAATTGCCGGACTTACTTACTCGGAGTCTAGAAGTTCCGAGCTCTGCCGCCTCTTCAAGGCTGAGAGCAAATCGTCTTCTGACTTAACATCGGGCTCGCGGTTGACGCCGGAACGATAGAAGATTACTAAACTCAGCTTATTCCAGGTCTTACATGCCGCCAGGAATCTCTGATGATAATATCGCGACGAATTTTTCGATACCGCGTCCCGCAAGCTTTCGGGATTGTCAATTTCGACGAAGGAGAAGATTTAAGATATGATGTCTGAAAGGAGTGTCGGTAGATTTACTAGGGTAACGTTTGAATGGCTTTTATTTCGGCGTCTATTGCCAACTATTTCATCGATTGACTTTTCAATCGTGAACGAAGAAGAAGACGAGGGAAGAAAGCAAGCCAGCCAGGTCGAGATATTGGCTCTGCTATTACTCGAGCGATATCGGTAGGTACGGTGAGTCGACACACTTTTCCGTTTATATTTATTTTTATTTTTATTTTCTATTTATTTCCCTTGTTTTTTTCACCCTCCATCCCCGCTACCCCCCTCTTCGCTGCAATCTTTACATTGGACTTTTCTTTCGGTTTTGTTTCATTCTTTCCCGTTCGGCCCCACCCACGACCCTTGATTGCTCGCGAAATCAACTGGAATGCCTGGCGTTTCCAATTCTCTTTCTCTCCTTTTCTCAGACCCCTTTTAGAAAGCATACAAATTGAATTTAAATAGAATCGTTAACCATTCTTTATCAACGAAAAACAATCTCGCCTGAGACTCAAACTGGAACTGAAACTCGGCTTTTTAGCTCTTCCATCTTCTCTGATCTCTGATCATTTTCGCTCGAAACTAACGGCCGCATTCTAGCAACTAATCGAACCACAACATATGCCGTTCAATTAGCCACGTATCCTGCGCTGCTTTAGCTTCTCCATAAGCTCAGAACAATCCCGTTCAATTCAGGTCAGGTAAACACTGAATTAGCGTTTGATCGGACTGAATTCTAATCGAGGTTAAAATAATTGCTTCTGCTTCTCCGAAATTCTATTCATTATATCGACTTGAGTCTTTGCCGATGAATTCTTCGGTCTCTTTATCGCGAGGCAAAGATTCCTCGAGTTTATCCTAGAGCCAAGTACATACCTACCCTCGGTTCCATACTTCGTTGGACTTTCCTCGGCGGAATAAAGAGGGAAGAAAATGAAGAAAGAAAGAGAAAGAAAGCGCGGGAGATTAGAGAAGTGGTAATTGCACGGTGACGCCTTTTCCTTGTTCGAATGAAAACCGCTCGGCTGCAGTTGTTCATTTTTTGTCTCACTCTTCCGCCGTCTCTTCTGGCCGGGTTCGTAGCCATGGTGAAAATCTCCCGGCCCTCTATCCCGCCGGAGTGGTTCTTGAATCAGAAGGTGGAAAAGCACTCCTAGAAAAAAGCCCCGGCAAAAAGGACGGAGTGAACTAATCCGTTTTCGAATTCCCATACACACATACATACATGGTTACAGCAATGATCAGCAGAAGTTGGGAATTAAAAGTGCAGCCGGTACGGCGAGCCGGACGTTAGCAGCATTCAAGTTTACGGTGCATTGCGGAACCGGTGTAATTGCTAGTAGAGTCACGCCCGTCGACGATTATTTCACCCCGAAGCGATTCCTGCGATTTTTACCTCAGGTTGGAAAGAAAGAAAACAAAAAGAACGCAGAAATAAAGTCGCTGAAGTATTAGTCGCCTCTGGACTCTGATCCTGCGCCACCTGGAGCCACTCACCCTCGAGTGGATATTCCGCGGATACTGCATTGCATCAGAGAACAGACCAAAAGCTCGTTCGATAACTGGTAACGACATACACCTGCAGACGCGAGGGAAGAAATTCTAAGGCTGACCTCTCGCCCTCGCGAATATCAAGACGGCAGGTCAAGCCGAGCTTGCAGTGTTACCAGGACTCGGAAGGGCCTAAACCTGGCCCCGGGTTGTTGGAATTGATGCGAATGTCCTTGCCCGAGGATTCGCCGAGACAAAGTACACTCGAGAGTTTGCGTAGAGGTGATGAATAAGTTACAAGATCGCGCGGGAATTATGCTTTTTATGGAATTAATGAAAGCTCGCACTGTACGTTGCGTCGTTTCATTTATTTTTAGGTCGTTTAATAAAGCATGGAACGAGGTTCCTCTACTCCCGCTCTTATTTACCTCCATAACTTACCTCCCTCGGCGTTATTTCAGCGAAATTTACAAGCCAATCTAGGGGAAAGGAGAGAAGAAAAAGAGATGTTCAGGGTGAGATTTAACGAGCCGAAATCGCGCGATTCGACCTTGGAATGAGAGAAAAAGAACTTGGCAAAGCTATGGTTAAGTCATCCGTCCCGTTACGGATGACCGATCATCGGGCGGAGTTCAGTTCTGAAGAATCGAGAGGGATGAAAATATGTACATCTCCGTATTCAAGTTCGAGGATCACTCGATATGGAGAATGGCGAGATTCCGGACTCGCATGCAGACGTATGATTGGAAAACTTTCCAGTCGCGTCCATTCTTCTCCCTTTCGGCCAGAAGCTTCTTTGACATTTGCTGACCAGTCGTTGTCACATAAAAATGTAAATCCGCGTCTGATCGTGACCGGGCTTTGCCCACTGCGACATTCAAATGTTGCCCTCGAGGATCGTTAACATTTCCGAGCTTTTCAAGCTCATCATCAACCGGCCTCGAACTAGGCACGAAAAATTTCATCGTATTAGTATAAATGGGAAAAATCAACCTTATAATTTGCCAGATCGATTCCGCTCCGATAGCGAAGGACTGCTCTGCTCCGGCGGGATGGAAGAGCCGCTAGAAACGGCTTCGGTGAGGGAAAAAATCCCCTCTTCGAGTCACAATACTATAAAATGGCCGTATCGAATTTTGGCTTGTTTTTTTCTTTCCTTTTTCACCTTTTTGACAAACCAAAAGTGTGATCCGCGGTGAAAAGCTCTCGATACAAAGAGGGTCGGGGTTCCTCTTTGTCTCGGGGAGGCGTTAACGAAGAAAAGAGAAGAGCGGGAGGGATGGGGAGGCTTCCCTCTCGTCGCTAATAATAATAATCGACAGGTCGAAAAATGACCCAGTTTTACTGATCGAGCTGTGTCTCCGAGTCCCACCCTCGGGGGGATAAAAAGATGCTGCTTTTGGTATAATCAGAAATCACAGCTTGTAAGCTCGAGTCGTTAGTGGTCCCGGGTGGGCTGCTTCATCCCCGCTCCAACGGCTCCTTCTTGGCTGACGAGCCTTCCGTTGTCCCGCATCTCAATCGTCCCTCCTCGGTCTGCCCTCTTTATTCGCGAGCTCCCTTTACTCTCCGCTGCTATTTCTCTCCCGAGGCAAACTTCCAGCTCCGATGCTTTCCAATGACAAATTATTATCCCCATCC
This sequence comes from Rhogogaster chlorosoma, assembly GCA_944452935.1. Taxonomy (NCBI): domain Eukaryota; kingdom Metazoa; phylum Arthropoda; class Insecta; order Hymenoptera; family Tenthredinidae; genus Rhogogaster; species Rhogogaster chlorosoma. The sequence continues at coordinate 905,686 of OX101801.1, read as the reverse complement.
CCGTCAGCCATCAGCGACATCGAAAGATAAAATGACAAAACGTTTGAAATTCTTGATGGTCTTTGTCCGGGATGACGATAGCATCATCAGCCTCGTGTTGAATAATGACTTTCCACTAGGTAGGTAGAAAAGATCGGTAACGTAGCCGACTTTCGCCGGACAGTAAAGATAATGCAAATATAGTATGGGCGGTGTGGGAGCTGTGAGTAAATCAAAGTTGTGGCTCGGAGAGTAGGCAGGAGCCAGGGCTCGAGCGGAAGTAGGGCCTGTGATCTATGGACACCTCGGTGCTTCCGCCCAAAAATCTGTTATATATTACACTTAGCGACAGAGTCGGTGGGCTGGGGTTTGGTCCAGGTTCAGCGTCGTCTACCACCCTCTATTTTCTGCCTCAAACCGCGCTACCCCGCCTTCGAGCACCCTCTCCTCTCCTCTCCTCTCCTCTGTCTTTTCCTCCCCGAAACGTTGGCCTTCGTGGTAAATGCGGGATTACTCCGAAAGGAAACTTTAATTGCGTTTTACCTAGTTTCGTGCAAGGTGGGTAAACCCAGCGGGAACAAATCAGCAATGCAGGATTAATTTCCTTACCTGACAGCCGCAGGACATCGCATTTTTAATTATTCAAGAAAAAAACGATCTATTCGACAAATCCTTCAATATCCTATCCCTCATCCTTATTCTGTCTCGGAGCTTTCTTCTTCCCTCTTCGGTACGATCAAGTGTGAAACATGTCTCTCGGAGCACTCCGACTCGTTCTTATTCCTCGCTTTCCAGTTTCTAGACAGTCGGAGCTCGAACGTTCTTGCATATTTTCGATTCCGTTGGTCCCATTGATAAAAGAATGACGTACTTACGCAACGAGGATAAGAGAAGTCCGGTGCAATCGATCAGCAGGCATTTTCTTTTCTTTCCTTCTGATCTCTGAAGAATCAAACAGCATTTTCGAGTCCAGTCGAAGGGTTGCGAGTGAAAGGAAGTCCTTCCTCACTCCGCGAACGAGGAATGGTATTCCAGGATTCGTTAAAAATCGTCAGTTCAATTTTTGATTAAACGAAGAGCGAAGATCTCGACGGATCGTTCGGTCACCGCGAAGATTTCGTGAAGAGGAAAGAAAAAGTGGCACAAGGCAAGATGGTAGGCCGGAAGGAAGGAAGGAAGGAAGCAAAGTAATTTAGTTACCCCACGTTAACTTGACTAAGCCGCTAATAAGGTTCTGGTAATACCCTGATCTTGCCAACCCACCGCGATCTATAGATAAGGTCTTCCCCCATTTCTTTCTCTCCCCGCGTGTCCGTGTGTATAAATATCACGGGTATAGAAAAAATTGATAAGCCCGATTCTGGGCCTCGGATTAATCAAGCCTCCCAATATCTGATCCTCTTCCCTTTCTTAGCTGTAATATAAAGCCTTATAGGCAGGGGGAATTTGCGAATTAGAAAATCGTCATTGACCAACGGTCACAGCGAGTCATAGTCTCGCTTCTTCCCTCGCTGGTAGTAAAATTATTTGATTAAAATTTCATCGGCACAAATAATTGCGGTTTATAATATCATTACGCGATTCGAGTGCAATTATATCCCGGCCACCGTGAATTAAATGAATCCTCGTTCCAGTCAGATGCAGCTGTGATCTGCTTATTCAATTGATTCGCCACTTCGGCGGTTCGACTTGCCCATTTTGATCCGGCATTCCCGTCGCCTCAAGTAGGTACGTACATCTGCATAAAAAATTGGCATCCAGTCGCCTCCTTCCCTCGAGTTTCCGATAAGATCGAGGAACCCCTCGTAAGCTGTCTGTCAAAACTGACAAAGAGCGAAAGTTTGTCGTAACGATCAACGACACCCTCCAATAATTTTCCCTCTTCATGTCTGCTGGGATTTTAACTCGCCTTCAATTATTCCTCTTCACACTGCAGGCATTCATCCCCGTTACGCCTAACGCCGGAATCCTGCTTCCAAATTTCTGGACTGAGGATTAAAACGCTCTACGATACTTCGGATAGAAATTAGCGCACCAGATCCGAAGTGGGCTTCGAAGAAGCCGAAATTTGCTCAACTTTTTGCCATCGATTCACTCCGTCAACCCTGTCGCTGGTTAAGGCCTTGATTATTCACAGGCTGGTCTAGCCAGACGAAAAGGCGATAAACGATCGACGGAATAATCTCGTCTGGCAGTATTGACTGATGATTAAGGTGCGAAGGCCTTCGGGGAGGACTGTACGATTTTTGGATTAGTTTTACGAAACGTTTTGGCAAAAAGTGGGCGAAAAAGTGAAAATACAAGTTCACGAGGGTCTTGCGACGAAGATCTATCGGCTCAGGATCACTTTTAAACCCTCCGCTATTCTGGCAGACGGACAGCTTCGGGGCGGAACTTTTGACGCGACAGGTCCGCGTCTTTATGGGTATTGAGGAAACGTATCAATTCCCTTGAAGGTTTAGGACCCCGACGAGGAACACACCTCGCTCCATACGCCGGCTGACGTAACGTCGATAATCTTGTTCCCTGTCAAAACACGCCCTTTCCAACTACTCCTTGGACCCCTGTCATACTTGCGGACCGGTTCATCCTGTCCGCAGAAACTAGCACATGATCCTGGTGCAGCTATGCACCGGGAAAATCCACCCCCCCCCCAACTTCTTTCCAGACGTTCATTCACATGCCGGTATCTGGTCGTTGCTGGTAACTTAAAGATACTGCAAATTGGCCGCCGCGCCATATCCGCCTCGAGGATAACCTGGCACGAATTTGATCTTAGGAAATACTTGAGTCTGATATATGCGGCCTGATGCGAAACTAGGGATGAATACGAGATGCGGAGTTCATTTTTTCGACGAATAAATTCATCCCGAATGCATCTGCAGGTAGTGGGAATCTAAAATTTGGGCTTTTCTGCGTTTCTGAAAATTCTTAACCATCCCGTTTTTTTTTTCAGTCCATAGAATTTTGTTGCCCTCTTGCGTTCTGTGTGCCTTAGTTTCATGCCCGACGCCGGGCAAGTGGTAGGTACTTGGAAATTGCTTTTGTGGAGATTGTGGTGTGCGGTTTTGATAGCGGATCTCGTGCGTATACTGCCAGCTCACAATCAAACTTTTACTACTGCAAAGCTCCGACGTGTGTTTCCTATACAGTATATACTTCGCCGAAGAATTTATCCCCCGAGATGGAGACAATGGGAAGTACTCGGCTACCCAACGCGCGAACTATTCCTAGCTCGTATAAGCTCGATTCTATGTATCCGTTGTTAAGCTCTACTCTACTAAGAATTCGCATTTTCCCATTTCCCGAGGTGAAACGCGCAAGCCTCAAGTCCCCTGGATGAAATCTGGGAGAAAAATTCTCTAGGAAAAAATCCTGCAATAATTTCATCCCCCAAAAAGGGCCGTGGATCATTCGGCGACAGTCGCTCCTTCTTTGAGTTCGATTTTTATTGAAATTCTGAGATCCATTAGGAGTGGCTAGCGGAGGACTCGCTTTGTGCTATTTTCAGATCTTTTTGCAGAGAAATTCTCGGCAATCAGGCGACCAGCTTTGAGATTGATGGTTGGACCGCCGCCACCGAGTTTCCTAAGCCTTTTCAACGGTCAGGTTGTCGCGCGGCCCCCGCCATGGAGACGTTCTAGTCTCGCCTCGATTCGCTTCCCAGTTGGTCACCGAACGGAAGAGAATATTTCGCCTTTTTATTTTCCGCTAAGTGGTTACTTCGGAACGGAAGGGATTCTGTGTGGCGAAGGTCCGCTCGTTCGCCGGGGACCGGATATTCACGGACAATTTGTCATTCCTCTCGCTACTCTCAACGATTCACATTTCCCTTTTTTTCTCTCTCTCTCTCTTCCTTTTTCCTCCTGATATCCCGGCTTCTGTTCCGTGATTTTGTTTTTACCCATTTTATTTTAAAATTATTCACCGACAAGGAAGAAGGTGCGTATATTTTTTTCTTTTTTCCTATTTTCTTGCGAAGAAAACAAAAAATTCTTCCCAATCTTCGAAATCCATTAAGATTCGTTCGCCTATGGATTACCTGCACTGAAAAAGGATTTGGTAAATTCTATTCAGTTTAATCCCGTCGGAATCCTCCCGTACCTCGGTAACGGCGGCTGATCGATGCCTGGAATCCCTAATTCTAATAAGTCTTGCCCTGCCAAATCCCGAATTGGCAATCAGTTGTGATTGATCTTCGTGGTATATTTCATGTTATAAATACCCCGCTATTCAAGGCTCTAAAATTACCCCAATGGCGCTGCTGTCCGAGGAACTATGACGATACCCCAAAACGAGACTCAACGCTGATTAGAAACTTTTTGAAATTTTTTTATTAACATCGATTACCGAATTAAATGAGAATTCTTTTATTTAGGAGAAAAGAAAAGAAAATGAAAAACGCGGTTTGATCCCCGAACTTTTCTCCGAGTATATAAAAGTTCTGATAACCCGACCGCGGCCGCGGGGTATAATGAAGTGGCTCATAATCGACCGTGTAGGAATTTCGTCTACGTAACTGAGAACGCGGTTTGAGGTAGAGGGATGCAAAGGGTGCGGCCACCTTTGCTGGCCGGTAGATGCACCGAGGTATATGATGTGTGTGAGGGGGTTGTGCCATCGAAGCTTTAAATAGTTAACTAAACTGTGAAACAATCCGCGGTCATCCCCTATCCTCCATCGCGTCCCGCAGCACAACCGTCTATTCATCTCCCTCGCTTGCCTCTATACTTGGCGCACTGCGTTTTCCACCACGTGTATAGCAACCAGTGCAGAGTGTAGTATGGGCGACTCGCCAGGCACGCTAGACACGGTGTTACCGTGCCCCCAAAACTACCCCTAGAAACTGACACGCGGAACTATCCGTATCGGCAGCACACTATTCGGTGAATAGTTTTACCCTGAGAACTTTAACCCCGGGCGGGATTTTCGATACGAGATTTCCCGTGGTTTAAATTTTGGGGAGGAGGCGAATAATAGCGCCCTTATTTTTATTAATTTGGATAATTGATTGTAATTTATAAAATAATTCCATACCTGTGAGGAATCTTTTTTTTTTTTATATTGTTCGAGGGAAATATATAAGGCGTCTTTGAAGATTTGAACTGATCAAACGGGAGTTCTTATATCCTGCGTAAAGTGACCGGAGAGGAACCCCCTTCCTCGTATCTTTGAATGCAAGCAGAGTAGTATAATCAGATGAAAGAATAGATCGAGTGAATCCCACCTTTGAGCTAAATTCTGTGAAATTCCACGAATGAGAAGTCTCGCGTTTTAACCGAATTATATTGTAAGTCAGAAGGCCGTGAGAATGTGCACCGACTTTAAGATCAGATCCGCATAGAATGAAGGCGCGGTTCTTCCTTGCGGAAGGATTCGCCAAACGGAGATTCAACCTCTCGTTTGCCTCCCCTAGCTCTATCCTGTAGGAAAACCCGGCTTTTACGAGCGGATTGAAAGAGTCGCAGAGAAATTGTAGGAAGAGAAGAAAAAAAAAAAAAAAAAAAGGATGAAAGGAGGAAAAAGGACGAGGTAGAAAAAGAAAGAGATAAAAAATAGAAAAGAAGAAGAAGAAAGCGTTCCCCCTTTGTTCTGGTGTTGTTTCGTATTGAGATTTGACGAAATTAAAAAGGAGTCTCGGCCGCCTACTCTCTCAGAGAATTGTTATTACCCCGCATCTCCGAGGATCCTGCTCCTTCCGCGGGGTTCAATTCTCGAACGGTCTTCGTAATCATTTTCAATTTATTCCGTCACCCAGGCTAAACCGACTGGGTGAAGCCAAGTCTCACTTCTTTATAACCCCTCGCCGCAACGTTTTCGCGTTCTACAACCCTCTCTAAATTAAATCCACCATATCAGACGCGTTTTATTTAATCAGAACCGCAAAAAAAAAAAAAAAGAAAAAAGAAAAATCCATCCTCTAATCTAAACCGATTTTAAAAACCGATACACACTTTCTCATTCGGCTCCGTCCCTTCCTGATTTTGTTATTTACCTCCATCCTTGCTTTCTTGCTTTTTTCTTTCCTTTAATGAAATTAAAAAAGAAATTCCAGTCATTTAGAATGATTAACCCCTTAGCCGCAGGTCTGCTTTAAAAAAGAACATTTTAAAAGCCTGCTGTTCACTTCGCGGTGACAAATGATCTTATTAAAAGATTGTGACACAGGGTTTTTATTCCCTTTTTGGAAAGAAAGGGCTGCTTTTTGTTTTCTCCACGCCTCGGGTAAATCCTCCGTTTATAAGGTGTGATACTCTCGAATCTTCCTTCCCTCGTAATCCAGTTACGCGATGAGCTTTTATTTCGCGGCTATTTTGCAGCCCGAAGGTATAAGGAGCCCGGGCCTCCTTCTCGTCAAACGATTGCGGATAAGTCATCACCAGAGATTGAATCAAGCTTTCTAATTAATGCTAATTGAATGGCAGAGACGCGGGATCTTGACCCTTCGGCGAAAGCGGAAAAGCGTAGAGGGCGAAGTCCGACTTCGCCGAATATAATCCAGTTCCTTTGAGAGATAGCTGTCCTGTGGCCTTCTTCATTTCACTGGCTCTCTTTAAACGCCTTGAGGTGATCTGTATCTCGGCGATTTAAAATTAACAGGATTCCGTTTGAGATATCTTTTAAAGATGAGGACCTCGGCGAAAAACACTTCTTCGCCAGCGATTATTATTCCGGGGCCCCGGAGCTGTGTGTGGTGCCCGGATCCCGGCGCGCGGCTTTCATACGGAGAAAACCTTATTTCCTATTTCTTTTTTCTCCATTTTTGTCTTTATTTTTGTTTCCTTCCACCGAGTGATTAATGCGCGGCCCCCTGCAGCTGCGTGGTGACGTTTATTACTTAAATTACTAACAATAAGGCGTTAAACGAACACTCGGTACCCACTGTGGCCGCTGCGAGGTGGCTGTAGGTATACGTACACTTGGCGCAATAATTTCGCGAACCAATACCGTTAATTATTTTAAGCTCCGGGTAATTTCGCTTCCCATATCCCCCACCCAGACCACGGTTTTTCCTGCAGGACCGTTAAAAGGCGATTCGTTCGCCGTTTCGCTACCCCTGGGGCGATTTTAACGGCGTAGTGGAGACTCGCTCTCCAACCGAGGGTGCAAAACCTCCCTAATTTGAAAATTCCTCTTTTCTTCTTCTTTCCTTAAAACCACCGAGCTTTTGCTCAAATTTTCGTCGATAACTATTCGTTCCGATGTCAAGAAGCGCAGCGTTTCATCGAGAGGTGACGAGCGATTTAAATAGGCGCCGGAACATCACGAAGGTTCTAATGAACCAGCTTTTTTTAATCACTACTGTGAATTTCAGGTTTGTATTCAAGGGAGGTACGTAACAGGATATTTACGACGTATGGTCGAAGGGCTACCCATAACTGCGGACTGTTTCCTCGCAATTATACCCACCTACCTGGGAATCGTCACCTTTCAGCTAATAACCGGCATTGAAATAACGCGGACGAATTATTATGCGATTTGGTGAAATTCGAAATAACGAGAAAGAGAGAAAGAAAAGGAAGAAAAGCTCGCGCTCTTACCAAATTAATTAAGAAACTTATCAGGCATGTATACAGGGTGACTTTTCTCCTGGGTCTTATCTGGGAGGAGTTTCGACTCCTACTCGTAAACTTCGAACGTAAAGAAATTTTTAGACGAGAGTATATCTGCTCTATAATCACACTGCTATTATTCCGAGACGCGAAACTCCTCCCATACGAGACCCCGGAGAAAACTCACCCTGTATATGTATAAGGGAAAGTCCAGTTGTTCAAAGATTCGAGTAGCTAATTCTAGTCACGGATTCTTACGATAAAAGAATAAGAGATGAAAGTAAAAAAAAAAGAAGAAAAATAAAAAAAATAACACAATTTCTAACCCAAAAGGTAAAAAAAAACTTTCCATGAATATATCCGAGGCTTCTTCTCGCTTCGTCGTTGTAAAGTTTGGCTAACCGGGGAAAGGTGTCGAGTGAATTGTGTGTCAGGGATGACGTGATATGCCCACCTTTTTTTCGCGTATACGTATACATATATGCGTACATGATACATTGAATAGTGAAAAGATATTAAACGAGGTTGGAGGATGAGGTTTTGCTTTGTGTCTTGCGGGGTGACGGTTTTTCGTCCTTTCATCGTCCCTCGGTGAACGCGGGTAAACGTTTCCGCGGCATGGATAAACGTTATTAGAAATTTTCTTCTCCCTTCGACTATGTATAGGTACATTCACGCTTTTTACACAGCGCGAGGGTGTGGGCTGGTTTACGCGGAGAAATTAGCCCTCGACAATGCCCTAGACTGCAGTTATTACATCGTCTTCAACCAGCGGACCATCCATCATCCCCGTGGCTCTTCCTGGCTCTAATATTATCATAATATCATTTTTGATCCTCTTCTTACCAGCCACCTTACCTTATGCGTCCTCCACCCACGCGCCGTCGAGGGCCTAGAAAAAGGAAGCTGAATTTTCTTCAGAGCCAATATAACTTCCTGTTTTGCCTTCCGCACGTTAATGCGCCCGAAGACTTGACGGAAAATATGTTTTCCCCCTTTTTTTTTCTTTATCTCCTGTTCATTTTTCGTAACGCTGTTTCGCTCTTTTCTCTTCTCTTCCTCACAGATTTCAACTCCGAAACCCTCGAGAAAAGGATTTCTCAATTTTCTCACAACGCTCCAGAAGTGGAGAAGAACACCCGAGCGTTTAATATCTCAGGGTATAAAAGTCCAGAGGCTTTTCCTTTTCGGAGGTAAAAATCCGTCCGAGAAAACCGCATTTCCGGATCTCCGGTTCGCTGCATATCTGCATTTGCATTAATGCCTCAAACTTTTACCGCCTTTATCCGTTTTCATGCCGCAAGTTTACACTCCAAAACTCTGTATACAACGGGGCATTAAATTTGCCGATATTCGAAGTGCAAAAACGATTTCAAAACTTGACGAAACTTTGCAGGGCTACGGAAAAATTCCTAAAAATTTATGGAAACGGTTTCAAGCACGTCCTCGATCGGTCAGCTGGCCAAGTCGCGTTTTCCATCCATGTACATCTTTATGTATACCTAGGCTCGTCCCCCGTTCTACACTTCGGATTTCCACCGTTTTCGCGTAGGTTAACTGACCGCTGGTCAGCGAGAGTCTCTCCCACCCTCGTTCCCGGCGTGAAATACTGGCTGGCCGTGGTCCAACCTCATACGTTACTTCTGGTCATACGTGAACCCCATCCCCAGTATTCGTCTTCTATTCTCTTCTCCTTCCATTTCTCCACCCATTTCTCTTTCTCGTTTTCTTCCTCCCCGACTCACCTCGATGCTCTGGTTTCGGGCAGCTCGGCTTGATCTACCGACACATAATCCACCTTCGTCTCTCCTGGACCGTCGCTATACGTACTGAGGAAAAAAACTCCGATGATTTACTGGATTCGAAAGACCCGGTACTCCCTTACACGAGTTACTACCACGTGTTTCAAGACCGCTTACAATAATCCAGGAAACTATATCCGAGGATTTATCAGCTCTCAAAGCGTGGGAATTGGCTCCGACTCGCCCCAGTCGATCCACCGGCTTGAAAACTTATTCAAATTTCATTTCGGCTCGGAAATAACGAACTTTCGAAACTGTAGTTTGAATTTCGCGCGTCAGAGTGACCTCCGACGACGGCCAATCTCAGTGGTTCTCAATTAATTTCTAATCGCGTTTCTCGACTTCTGATTGACGCGAACTGTTCATCGCGATTTTAACGTTCCCCGTTGAGTTTTTTTTCCGTTTTTCTCCCCGTTATTTCCGACCGGCGATAATTTTCCCCGTCGAGCTTACGAGCAGCTGCAGTTTTTCGTATTTAGTGCCAAGCCTCGAGACCGATGGTTGGCCTCTGGTTATCAACGGCAGGCAGAACAAAAGGATGGCGAGAGATTCGTGCGGGTGACGTTCATCATATTTTATTGCCAGAGTTCGTAGCTCATTGTTCATTCGTCCGTTTTGTTTTCATTTATTACTTGACCGCGCGTAAAACCGGGCCAGAAGCTAGTTTCCAGTTTTTCAAAATCGTTTTCGAAAGCGGAGAGAGCAATTTTGTATCCAACGGCTGCCAACCTCAGGCGGGAAAATCGCTCCTTGATTACATAGCCCAGGACTCGACCCGCGGGAAGTATAAATAGATGGACGAAACTGATTAGTCAGTTATGCGCCCCGTAACTTCAGAAATCTACCCATCTCGTTGTCCTTCATTCTACTCGTAAAGTCTTACAATGAGATTACGCCCCGAGCGACTGCCCAATCTATCCGACACAGCGACGAGACTTGAGGTGATAATTAAAACTGCAATGTACAGATATATCCACAAAGACAGCTTCGAGGTACCCGGGGAATTTGGCAAAGTCATTAATCAGCCGTCGATTATTTTCAAACTTTTTTCATTTATATAATGCGAAATTCGCCTCCACGCGCACTTGTCCATTACGCGGCTACCTGCCTCTTCCTCTCTACAATTCCGACAATAATTACTTGTGGTCCGGGGATCACGGCCTAATCCATTCTCCGGTTCCCCGCCGTTTCAACTCCTCACGGTCCTCGCTTAATAATTATTACTCGACGAAGTAACGCAGTTCAATTAACTCGAATTAGCCACCACGACCTCGGTCAACGGCTGAGATCGATGTCCGCGTTTTTTGAATGATAATGATTCTTCTTTTCGATTCTGTAACAACTCCGTGAATATTTTCCACCCCCGACGTACCTGGTGGCTTGTTTTTATATTTCATTTGCGTCATATGCACTGCGCTCCCGTCTCGTAGTAGCGTCGGTATCCTCCCATGAGGCAACTTTGCGCATGAGTTATTCATCCCTTCGGTAAGATATTTATGGAATTTAAATGTTTTAAATCGATATCCGCCCCAGCCGTAGAAAAATAAGTGGCGGAGTAGGTATAGCGGACGGAAAAATTGCAGTTCAAGTTATGGAATCGAGAGGCGGACGCGATACTCTAGGCTCGTGATGTAAGGGTTGTTTTTCCGGGTATAGACAACCGCGGGTAATTAATATCGAAGCATTGAGTAACAGCGCCTGCGACTGTCTCGGGGGAAAGAGAAGCCTAATTAGAATCGGGAAAAGTGTAATCCGTAGGTCTGGAGGATCTATAGTCCAAGGCAGTTTTTACCCCGCTCTGGTAATCCCCGAGCCTAATTAACCAGAGATATAAGGGGTGCCGGACATTTCGCTAAAAATTCTCTCCATCCAGAACAATGCGCGCTTCGGTCTACCGAGCGTTACTATAGCGTACACGGCCCTTGCCTTAACAAGGTCCGTGTTTAGTTTAGACCGGCGCAGGACCTGGAGGCCGGACACCGCCGCGGTGCGTGTTAATTATTTTTACCGAATTCCCGGGCTTGGCGTAGATCCCGCGAACCCTAGCGGAATAAAATTCCGCCATCCTTAGCCAGACTCTGTCGTATCTGATTCGACACGGTTGATCAAATTCGCGCCCGCATATCTCGAAGGAAAAAATCAATTTTCGTGTTCGAGTATCGGAAGTGGCGGAAGAAAACCGCTGAGTCTTACACTGCGGCGAAGAGCCGGGGATTAGAAACGCGTTAAAATAGTATCCTGTCGTTAGTCTGCTCCTTATAAGTCCTCGATATCCTTTAGCGGCGGGATTCAATGCGAGCGAATATCTGTACGAGTTCGGTTAGCCGTTGTACAACAGAATGCGGTTTTTCGGGGTCGAGTTTTTTCCGCTCCTGGACTAATTCCGAGGCAGAAAATCGGCCGGGTTCAAAGGACGAGGCGAGAGCACGCGATATGGCAGATATACTCGTGTGGATGTAGGGCCCACGGGCACATTGATGATCTCGTATACTTGTACCATCTGATAGGGACTCGGACTCGGACTCGTCTCGGATCACGTCCAGGTAGGTAGAGGAGGGTGGAGGTAGGTACTTAGTTTTATACGGAGGATGATCGTTAATCAATCAGACTTTCGGTCGAGGGGAGAGAGCGAGAGAGACGGGAGTATGCCAATAAATATTGTTCTTGCTGGTCGCGAGGGAAGAAGGGACAGAGGCGTTCGGTCCGGACGAAACGTTTCCAAGTATCTGATCGAGGAAAAACTACCCCCATCTCGGGCCAGTGACTGATGGATCGCCTAATTCTCGGTGCATACTAATCGGGCGTTAAACCGTCCATCCAAAAATGTCACCGTGCGGACTGTGCGGCATTGGCGTCTAGCGTTCGTTCGTTTGAACCGAGAAATGGGCAAAGAGAGAAAAGCGAAGAGGGAGGAGGGAGGAGGGAAGAGCGACGAGGGACGGGAAAAGGCGAGCCGTTACCTCTGGCCGATTTCATTCCGCTTGTTTTACCCGCACTCGCCTGCATCGCCGTCAGTAAATCGTTGGATTTAAAGTTAAAAGGAAAGCTGAGCTTTTCGACGCTCTAATCTTCGGTTATTTGTTTAACATTCGGATTTCGTCGTTATCGTGGACCAATGAATTTAGGATAGATTCCGCACGTCCCTTTCGCCCGCTTTTTTTTTTCCTTCGCCAATTTTTTATCGCCGGATTACTTCGGCAGGGAGAATTATATACAAGAATTTATTCATGCTGATCCGGTATACCTCGGATGGCTGCTGAAAAATTCCTACGAAAAAACTCAGACGAAATTCCAAAAGCGAAATACCCGAAGCTTTTTTAGTTTTCAAACGCGGGCGGCTCGAACATCCGACGAATCAACGCTCCGAGCGACACTAGCGCCTACTAGCGGTGGCGTCTCGCGACAGTTCGACCGTTAGACTAATCCCGCACCGTGATTGGTTGACTGTGAAACTCGCTGCGATTTGAAAACTATTAGACCCTCGAATTTATCGCTGAAAGAATATCGTCTCAATTTTTAACGCAGAGGATGAAAATATGGGTAATTCGGAAGGCATGAAAAAAGGGCGGGGAATTACTTAGGGTGGAAAAATCGTAGGTCAGATTATAAAGTGTATCCGGTTCACGCCTTAATCGTTTGTTCGCTTTAATTAAAACGTATAATTACTTTTGTTTGACGGTTTCTCGCTAGCTTAAAGAATGGCCCGACTGCCTCTTAGTGAACAATAAAAGTAGGTGCCTGCAGTAACGCAATTATCCGTCGTCCTGCACCTTTCAAGCAACATAAAGTGTGTATTGTACACTTTGTGAAGTCGTTCGCATTTAAGCCGTAGAATTTATTCATCGACAGTTATAAAACTCGTCTACCGATTTCGAACGGTGCGGTTCATTCGATGTTATATCGGAAACGTCTCGCGCGTGTTCATTTCTGCAGAAGAAAAAAAAAAAAAAAAAAAAAAAAAAGGGAGAAAAAAAATATCGATTCGAATAAACCACAAGGATAGTAGTTTAAGGAAGTGGCTTCAGGTTTATCTCGAAATAAGGTGAATTCGCAGTGTTCAAACAGCGATTTGTATCGTTCGAATTCTCGTTCTCTGCAGTTTTTGCATATCGTCGCAATAACCGTTCGCGGTATTCTTTATCGAACGAGCGGTTCGCTGCGAAAGGGAAAAGGGAGCCGGTGGTTTATGGCTCCCGAGGAAAGAGCGTCGAGCCCTTATTTCCAGCTGATTCGTCATCGTTTTAGAAAAATAAAGAAAACTGTACAACGATGACAACATCGATCCGCACATGCAGACAGGACACACCCAAGGCGCGAGCTACGTCTACGCGATATTGTAAAGAAGCTATTTCATTCCCTGCCATTCCCTCAGAACGATCAAGACGGTATATGGTATACAAGGCTGTAAATCGAGAAGCTTCGTTACACTAAGAGGTTTTCTCGATCGATGTTTCCGAGCCAACTGCATCGCTCTGACCAGGCTTGGGCGGAAAATTGACAAGAGGCAAAGGTCGTAGGTGCAGCGTTCGATCGGGATAGAAATCGGTCCAGTTCTTCGTCTCTTTTGCAATCTTGAATTTGGACGTCGAGACCTCATCGTGTCCTCGGGGCGAGGTGGAGTCCGTTTATTGAATAAGATACACGCGGCAGGGTTAATGATGGTAAGACGATACAGGAGTACACTGGGCCTCGGGAGTAATCGTCAATTAAGATAATGAATCTACAAATTGTCATCCGATACCTGTACCAGACTCGTCAAGGTCCGTATTTCGTTGGTTCGTTGAAAATTTTCCGAAGATGTGCTGGGCTGGTGTAGACTCTTCGAGACGGGGAGATGGATTAGGCCGGATCAGTTCGCCCGGCTCTTCCTCGCAACTTGAAATTGAGATCAGAGATCATCAATTTGTTTACGCCGTACCGGGCGCCCTGGGCTTACCGAAATTCAAGCCGTCGCTTCTCATTCTCCTTATACACCGTGCGCTATACATATACAGTTTCGTTATCGTTGCCGGTAGCAACTCCTCGAAAATCAGGTTCTTACCAAGATATTACTTCCTCGTACCAGTACAGAGCCGAGTTCAAAACGGTTTTTTGTCTCTTCGTTTTATCCTCTTCTTCACTTTTTCCTCCTTTTTCTTTCCGAAGCGTCCTTTCCCCCGGATTCAGCTTCGTTAGTATCCAAAATAGAGCTCTGACCCGGACCCTCGCGATCTTCCAGAGTCGTAGTCGAGAGCGTTTCGACGGCAGGGGGATCGGTGTTCAGCTCCGGTATTGTTCCACCTTAATAAGGTATTTTAATTGGTCGTTGTTATTATGTTCACCGACGAAGAGCACACCCGTGCAACTCTTGGCCAAGGGTCAAGCCGGACACGACCAACGGCGGTCTGTCGGTCCCTCGCGATTAATTGCAGGTGACGAAAGATTTATCGAAGATCGAGTAGCAATGCTCCAATCCACGTGCCGATTCTCCGTGTGCATAAATCCGCAGAAACAAACCCGAAAGGAATGATGTAAGTCCAAAAGAAGACATTACAAGCTCAGCCCTTGCCCTTCGATTCCTTGAGTCAAGAATCTCGCCGTCATTGATTGTCTGTGATTCTCGTTTAATTTTACCCCCCAGCACGAAGTATATCTAAGATCCGCCGGTCCATTACTCTCCTTACTGGTTCCTGACTAAAGTTCGAGAAAAGCCGCGACGCATAATTTAGTAGCCATTAACGGCTTTGGTTCGTAGACCGGGATTCCGTCTTCCCAAGAATAATTTGTAGCATAAACGCGTCGCGGGATAAAAATCGCTAAATCGCGAAGCGGTTCATATCAGAGAAGAGTTTCCCAGTCCGGCTATTTCTCGAAATGTAGAACGCGGATCCATGCATAGGAACAGGGGTGATAACGTCGAGTAGAAAATTTTCCAGCCCCTTTTGTTCTTCTCCAACAATGGTGACTCCCGCACCACTAGCGAACAAAGCGGCTGTAGCTCGTTCTTGCGTAAAGTATAAGAAAGCGAAGAAGAAGAGGAAGAAGTCTGAGTTGACCAATCAGGAATAGAACTCCGGGTCTCCAGGTAGCGTCTAGTTTCACTAGGTCGTATTTATGAGGGGCGGTTTGGTCATTTGTCACCACCTACTTCCGCGCTATCTCTAACCTGGTATCTACTATTCTAGGCTAACGGCTGCGCTAGTAACCGAGGCATCGCGTTCTACGAAAGTGGAACAAGCGGGAGGCGCTAGTAGATTGGATTCGTTTCTCCACCGCGACGAAATCGGATCTCGAGTCTTCCTAATTGAGCCAGACCCAGCCCTCTGGCCTCTCCGTCCGTACGGCCAATACTGCAATACCAATATGTCCTTCCAATAGCTATGCTAATGCGAGTGACAAACGTGGCTGGCATACACGCGCGCGAGTCCATAATCCATACGTGTGTCCAGCCGGGAATATCTTAGCAACCGGGAAATTTACCCCATTAGCCGAAAAATCTTTGGATTATATTTACCACTGCGATGCATGGATTATGCGCGCGCCGGTAATCCTTAACCTTTTGTAACAGCTTGCAGGCGCCCGGTGTAGCATTACAAACGACTCCCTGAGGAGGTGGTTGTTCTTCGTAGCCTCTTTCGTGCTTTTCTCGTCTCTCTCCGTCTCTCCGTCTCTCCGTCTCTCGCTTTCTCTGGTCTCGACCTTTTGTTGAGAGCGGGTCGATTCGTGAGTTTTTATAAGCTGTTAGTTGGCATTTATTGACCGCGGTCATCGCGCCAGGCGAGCACCTGGAGCGCGTAATTCGGTTACCATGAATCGATTTTAGCGCGACCGTTGTAGGACATCTTTAACAGCGATCAAGTTCCTACTTAGGAGAGGAATACGAAGCCAGCGGTGATTCGGAGAACGAAAAGGGTCCAACGATCCGTCATCTGTATTTCGGAGGCTGGAACTATCCGACTTTTTTTTATTTTTTTTTTTAACACCTGTATAATATTGCGAAGGAGCGCAGGGTCACTCGAGCGAATGATGAACAAGGAGAGTCAGTGGGTAATGGAAGCGACCAGTCTGCCTAAAATATGCGGCGTTGAATCCCTAAGGACGTTTCGCTCTGATGTATCGAATACGTTTTGAAATCGTGTATGAGAGATAAATCGCCCCCATTATTCGAGACGAACGTTGAGAAAGAGGCCGAAGAAGGGATGCGTGACAAAGCTGAAGACGTATGTCGTATAAAATTTCTCATTCCTCTTTTTAACGCGACGATATAAAAAAAAGGCCAACCAAAGTTCGGATTTCGAAACGCGGCCTGAGTATATGGATATTGGGACGCGGAAAGCGAAGTGAATCAAATATTGACGTGGAATTGGCGCTTATCGGAGATTCGGGGCTGGGCAAGGTGGTTCCACGAATAACAGATTATCACTCGACCTACGATTCTTCGACGCTTGGTATCGCCGGGGTGAGTTGGGTATCAATAATTATGAAATATCGACTGGCTGTCACACCTTGCCACGCCCGGACACCCCGCGGTTCTCTGTGAGAGATAAACGCGTTAAATTATCGCTAAGAGCGAGAGAGACGAAGGTGAAATACGATATAATACCGGCCCCGTGCCGCGGACCCCAGTCTGCTTCCATTACCCATCACGGATCTTCTCGAATATTTCGCAGTTTTTGTTCTATCCATCGGCGAAACCAAGCCGAATAAAATTCCCAGGAATGTGATCACGCAGGCTGAAAGTTACCTCGGTAAAATTAAATGAAAAACTATATGGACATGATTTAACAAGGGAGTTAATAACTTTAAGGGCAGGGGTAAGTAATCTGGGGTAATGAAAATATCCAGTAACTTTAACATCCATCCTATTAATTTTTACAACGCAGCTCGAGTTCCCCCGCCTCGCGTAGCTAATCGCCAGCTAAATCCAGCCGACTAATATCTCGCTGTCAAAATAATCTCCAACTCTCGGTAATCACCGCTGAGCATATTTGCCCGGGATTTACTTTAGCCACAGACTTCCCATCAGAGTCTCTCTCTCGCTCTTGACCAGGCGAGCTCATCATCGCTGTATCAATTCCACCCATAGTTTAATCAGGCTGATGCGAGGCTGCATGAAGTGACGCTTTCAATCGTTTCCGAAATTAGAAAAATGTAAAAACTCTCCTCGTCGTTTCGAGCTGAACGAATGATTTTTTCAACCGGAAGACGGGGACCCGCGATTTTCGGGGTTTGAGGTGTGAGAGACGAGGAGAACGACCGGCAATTGGGAATGTTGAAACATAGCTGGTACACGGATACGGATCACGGATCGGTGACCTGCGATCTTCTCATCCCTTCAGCGTTGGGTTTTGGTGCGGGTAACGCGGACCGTCCTAAACACATTAGCGACTAATCTGGTTGCGTCCCCCTTCAGCCATGAGATCTTCCCATAGGTCCTATCTCGCTCTAACACGCGCCCGTTCCGCTCGCTTATCATTAAATCATTAACTCGTTAGCCCACCCTCACGTGCCGCTCCGTTTTTTTTTCCCGCACCCCAAAACCTCCCCGACCCCAGCCCCAGCCCGGTGAGACCCGAGTAAATATTTGTCCTTGCCAGATTAGCCGGTTCTGTATAAGTGTCTGATTATCCTGTGACCGTTGGTCTCGCCGCGTTGTCCACGCGCCTTATATTCCACGGGCAGAGAATTTGAAAATTCAAACCGAAAACCGGACGAGACCCTATGCTAATATCAACGGCGAGTAGGGTTACAACTCAATTAACTGATTCTCTTTAACAACGATAACACACACCGATTCCCCTCGGATAACGCATGAGGTATAACACCCTGTGCAAATATCACACCGATACTTCCCACGTTTTACATCGATAACCCCTTTTTTTCCCTTTTTCCGTTTCAATTTAATCCAATACCATAAGTCATGAATACGCGAATTTTTCGCATTCTGCAATCCGCGATTTTTCCCCGATCTTAGCTCGCGATCTTTTTCGGAATATTTATTCATACTTTTCGAGCAGATTATGAGAACGGCTATCAACCTTCCACGCCGTATTTCCTGCGTCTGACGAACCCCATGATTGAATAATAAAAAACAGGAATAGTCTATGTATACCTGTATATATCGTTCACGTGGCAAAAAATGTCTGGCGAAAAAATTCATCGTGAGAAGAGGATCCTCAGCGACTAATTAATTCGCTCTCTCATCTTTCTCTCTCGCTCTCTCTCTCTCTTTCGACGCTAAGCTTACGTAGAGCTTTATATAATGATCAGTAAGCGGGGAAAAGCCGTTTGTCGACGCTAATTGAGCAATTTTCACCTCTTAACATCCAATTTATTATCTCTCGTTCGAGATCTTATTCCTCCAGGAAGTTCGAGTGGGACCGGATCCTTGAAGAGGCACAGTGCGTCTCGAGTGACACGTCGCTGAATAATAAGAACCTTTTAATCCTTCCGTTCGTAAATCGCGATCGCGGTCCTTCGAAACGATCGGCGAATCAAATTCGCGACTATCTGAGAACCCCGTGTCGATTTTCGAAACGATACGCGTATAATTGGGCGGTAATGATACTCCGGAACGCTTAACGCAATTCTGTATTCTCTCGTTCTGTACGTACCTTGGCTGGTGCCAGAAGAGGGAGTGACTAATAGGTCCTCTAATTCTGACTAATCACTTACCCTCGCTGTTACTAGGTTCCTTGATGCTTCTGACGGCTTTTCACATTCGATACTTAGCAACCGGCGGAGGCCCCGTACGCCTTTGTACGACCTCCGCTAGTAGTAATCTTCCTAATTGAACCCATTCAGTACGCTGCTGCGCACCGAACCCCCGGGTTAGACTCGACTACGGATTTGTCAAGAGTTTCATACACACGAGACTGTATTCAATATCGTCTACCCACACCGCGTCTAATTCCCTCATTTTCAACAGCTAACGCCGTTCGTAAAACCACCCGGAATTTCTCTCGCGGTAAACTCCGACATTCATTATATCAAACGCGAGCCTCTCGACGATGAATTTTCGTCCCGATCGGATCGCGAAAAGGAACTCCAAAACCCAGCATTTTAAGGACGAAGTTTAGTCCTGGTCGGACGGAGGAGAGGAAACTCTGACCTGACATTTTCTAGGATTCTCTTCGGATTCAAGCGAAGCAATTGGACCAGGTATGAGAAGTAATTGCGCGGTCGAAATAAGGATAAAGCGGTAAAGAGCGAGAAAGGAGAGTGAGAAATGATCGTGTGAATTCCGGTCGAACGGGAAAACACGGTCCTGAAGAAAGCCGCATGTGTGCGTGGCAGCGGTTTGAGGCGCGATTTCATTGTCTTGTGAGGCGCGTAGAGGCGTCGTATAACCTGGCCTTCGCGGACCCATCATTACCCCTGCATTTATTAGCTGCTAACTTAAAGAACACCGATGCAATCTGATGGAGCAAGCCAACGCGAAGCGAGCCGAGGCTAAGCAAGGTAAGGTGAGGCAAGGTTGTAGAAGCAGAGAGCGACGGGGTATGGAAAAACCATCCGGTTTTCTGTCGGCTTGTTAACATTCCCTTACTTGGGATAAAGAGTACTGACTAGGTATCCTGTTGAGAGCTTCACAGCAGTACGCCGTGATCATTGGTTACCGCGTACAAGCCGAGTCGCGGCTTCGAAAGCTCGAGCGATTAGAATTCCTTCCGTCATATACGAGAGGAATTGATACGACTGTAAGATTCCTCACGATTTTTAATACCCCTTATCCCTTATCGTCATCTTGATCATCGAAGATTCGGATCTTCGCGTCATTCGCCAAGTCCATAAAACATCTTCACATTTTTCTTATACCTTTCCTCTTTCTATCATCTTTTCCTTCTTCTTTTTTCTTTCAATTTATGGAGCCCAGCCAGTGGACAATTCCGTACAAAGTTCGTTCGTATTGTGACCAAGTCCAGACACGTTATTGTCCGACACGAAACAGGGAAGATTAGTTCAGATGTGAAAACAAGTGGCGAAGGGTTACGCCCGGGTTTAGCTCGAGGTACAGAATCGGAGTTATAGCGAGGGGCTGAGAAGTAACAAGGGATGAGACAGACTACTCGGTAAACTTTACGACACGTAGTTACGAGCCGCCTAATCGTTGCTTCCACGATATTAAATATAGGTTCCAAGATACTCGTTGAGATGGAAGACTTGCCCGGTTTATTTTTACCGCTAACTTATATAACCCGTTCAACGATCACAGATGGATGTGAATCTGATCCAGAGTTTTCATCTATCATCTATAATAAACCTAGCGGAGATGAAAATTTACATCCGTTGATGGATTTTTTCCAAAACTTAATCATCAAGGAGAAAAAGGGAACTGCAGGGCTCTCAGTTCTTCGATTATACGATTTTTCCTTTCCTACTTTCTTCATTTTCAATTTTCGAAGCTATAGGAAAAAAGAGGGGGAAAAAACCTTCAAGGATTTCATGTTTTTTTCTTTTCTTTTTTGGTTTCTTTTTTTTTTTTATTGTTTTAAGGTGTAGGTATATTTACGAGGCAAACTTTCGATTGAATCCTGTATCTCGTATTTAATTAAAAGACCGAGTGTGTCGAGTAGGCACTCTCCCCTCATCTTTTCTTCAACTCTTTTAATCATATCCCACTATGCCGTATAGCATCTCTGATTAAGTGATACAGCTCTGCGTTGACTCGTCGGGTTTCCGCGCCCTTGCGTAATCTCCAAAAGAATTAGAGACACGATATAGCGAGTTGGACCTCGACACAGATATTCACCTTCTAATTTGTGTATAGATTGCTCGTTATTGAAAGAAGAAGAAGAAAAAAGAAGGAAAGGGAGAAAGGAGAAAAAAAAAAAACCAACTTACACAATTATCCTAACTCCGTTTACGACTCAACCAAGTTGGTATAGGTAGGTATGCACCTACTGCATGCTGGGAATAATCCAACCACTCAACTCATCGTAGATAAATATCAAATTCTGTTTGACTCGCTTCTGCAGTAAAGATTCCGCTTCAGCTCCACCATATTCTCACAGAGATTGTTATCTCCGTGAAGAATAAATCTCATTTTTTGACATTTTTTCGTAATAATAATTATACCGTCTCTCATTTTTATCTAAAGATTAAATTTTAAACCAGTGCGATATGTCTTCGCAAGAGGTTCACCTGATTATTAGAAAAAAAACCACCATGGATACGGATGCATTTTACTCATCCGCGACCCTCCGATTGCAGAGAATTTTCCCCTTGTTTCTTTTCTCGGGTTTCGAGTAACCACCATGCATCAGGGGGGAGAGTAGATATGGCGGGTAAAGTCACCCCTGTAGGCTACTGAGACTGGCCACGCCTCTCCGTACTTTAACCCCATGCAGGGGTATCCCACCCTTAGACTATACCCGTGACCGGTATGCCCTCAGGGCAGCTTAAAATAAGGGACGATAAAAATCGAATAGACTTCGATTGCGGTTCTTAAATCTGCGCCTTTTCACATCCCTTGATTTTCTCCTCCACCCCTCTTTTATCTCTCACGAATATTATCTCTGGTTTTCTGTTTCGGCAGTTGACAAGAAGGAGGAAAAAAATATCACGTGATAAATGAAAAACGAAAAATGAAAAAATGAAAAATGGAAAAGGGGAAGAAGGGAGGTAATGGGTCTGCCTAATGACAGCTGCCTCCACATTGAATCATCGTGTGGAAATGCGAATGTTGGAAAGACGGGGGGAGGTGGCGTAGAATTCTGAAGTAGACGTTGCACCGAGTTGCAGTGTAAAGTTTTAAATACATGAATACGTGCGCGTGTGTATGCGTGGGCTGTTTCGCTGTTTGAGGCATGCTGTACGTCGTGGGGTTGGCAGACGCGGTTTTCAAAGCCTCCGTAGGGGTGGTATAGGAGGTAGCAGTAAGTCTGGAAGAGTGTAAGTGCTGGGGGAACGCCTCGGGGTACCAACAGGGAACGAGTCAGCCTCATACGCCATTATTCAAGAAAGTTGGCTTGACGATGCTTCTTCTTCTTCTTCTTCATACACACCGATTCCTCGAAGAGAAATAAATCTGGCAACCTACCGCAACTATAATACCTCTCGCGCGCGAATCTCCCTCTTTTACTTAGTCGCTAAAAAATCCGAGTGAGAAGAAAAAAAAAAAAAAAAAGACCGAAGAAATTAGGCGTAGAAGAATTTCTCTTGCTGCAGAAGTATTCAGAAATCATTGAGAATCGATGCGACGGCGATTATCATCGACGGAATTTATGCCAAAGTGCAGAATTCCTCGTCGGAAAAAAAAGTCGCACATATAACTCTACATACGCGGGGATGGATATCCACATGAATTACTTACCGGGCACGCGGTACGGTGGTAAGGCACCAGTCGCGGGATATTGCCGGTACCGGCAAGGATAAATATAGTTATTACGGAATTACCAGGGCCGAAAACCTCCTCCACACTCTCATTGTCGTCTCGAGGTAAATTACAGGTAAATGCGGCATTCCGCAAAACGCCAGGGGGCACCGGCATTACCAGTATATATATTCAAACGTGTAACCAACTTACGTGCATCATATACTACGCGGTCTAGAGCTGCTACAGGCCTTTCGAAAATTATTATTACCTCAATTCTTGGGCATTAGGATTTTTTTTTCGTTTTTTTTTCGTTTTTTTTTTAACAAAAATTGAATTATATGTATACACGTGTAGGTGCATGGGTGTAGTAGCTGGCCGCGGTGCCTACATCGACGAATTTCTGGTGCTTGACTAGCATTTTTATAAAGTCCGCATCTCGCGCGTCCTGATCCTAAAACCTCCCTCTGCACCAGTTGGACTGCTGACGTTAGGATTTTACCAACGGGAATATAGGTGCCCTCGTTTTGGGCCGTTACACAAATACCACACGAGCACGGATTAACATTAGAAAAAGCCTAACGTTTTACTTTTTTTTCCACATTTTCACGCCACGAATTATATATACTTCCATTTAAACCCGAAGTATCTCAATCCGAGGATATATTCTCGCCTTTAAAAACCATTCTGCGCAGGATATGAGCAGTGTCGTTGAATCAATTCCGGTCTTTACTTTTACAGAGACTCGATTTTATTCGCAAAATTTTAGAAGCTTTGTCATTTTTTGTAAACAGAGATGTATCTTGTTTTTTTGCAAGCCGGACACGAAAGGTGGCATATCCTTGGCACTATCAATTCCAACAAGAATTCCTCGAATTCATTTCTGCAGTATTGTCTTGCGAAAAAAAGCAGCCCTTAAACAACGAAATCGGTCCATCCAAACTCCTAGAATCCGGCGAAAAGCAACCAGAGGCGAAATTTCTACGCTGTGATTTGTCGAAGATAAAAAGTGACTTTTTAGGGGTGGGAGTCTCCAGACTGCAGACACGCGTTTGTTTATACTTCGCACGAAAGTCATCAGCTTCGGGAAAACTGGGAAAAAGAATGGCAAGGTTTTATTGAAATATCGAATTAGCAAAGTTTTGGTTTTACAGAATTTTCGAGGGCTGTTTGTCACTCCGGCTGAAGTCTGATCAGCACTGGCGGCGGATAATCCGGCTAATTTTTACAGGATTGTGAAAAATGTTGGCAAATCGAATGCAGCGGGATAGCAACGCGGGGTTGATTTTTTGATGTATTCAGTAAAAGTGTCGGGGGGGTAGAAAATACGTAGGTAAGAATCGCGAATTGTGTTCGTTGCGCCGGAAAATGGATGGAGACTTTATGATAACGACGTAAAACTACGGTTTTCTATTTTATTGAAACTATGGAACGAAGACGACGACTGTACGCGCAGCCCTGCGAACCATTCGAGTATGAGAAATTTCTCTCTCCTAGCTGCTGCTCACTATCATTGCTCTTGTCTCATTTTACCCCCCGGCCCGATTTACAGCCCGGAATTTGTTCCTCCACCTGGTACTTATCCTTTTTCAAACCTCTGCACCAGAACCAGCCGAGCTGCGACTGGCACTACACATCAGACACATTCACATTCACGTTCGCATTCGCATCCGCATGTATTACCCTCACGCCTAAATCTCCCTTCCGCGACTTTTAACATTAGAATAACGCCGCTGAGGATTTTTACTGAGCGATTTGCACCCCGCAAAACCGACTCAGTGCGCCCCATTTCACCCTGAAATTATGCCTCCCTGTATTCCCACTCTATTTATTGTTAGCGAACTGTGCCAACCGGCTAAATAAAAATGGGAAGGAAATTTTTCTCCTCTATAGCTGGAGCTTTGTTTTTCCATGATTCAATTTCCGCAGTGAATTTGTTGTTATTCGAAAATTCGATCATACAACAAAAAAAAAAAGAAGAAAAGATATGCGAGAACCGAGAGAAGAAGACGGTCCGTTTTTCCTCTCCATCCCTTCAGTGATAAATTCTTAAGATTTTATTCCCGGGAATATCGGAAGTCAAAAAACTGAGGTAGCTGGAGGGAAAATAAAAAGGAAAGGTAAAACGAGGGTTGAAGGTTTCCGTTCGAGACAAAAAGACAAAAAAAAAAAACATCTTCCAACCTTTATTTTTATTTTATTTTATACTTTTTTATGTATGTAGGTTTAGATTTGCAAACGGTGTACGTGATACTGTATAGCCGGGTAAAATTCATGTATATATATATACTGTGTATATATACGTAGCACACATTTTCCGCGGCGTAGGCAAGGAAAATATCCCCCTGAAACCACCCCCGAGAAAAGTCCCGTGTCCCAAAGCGCCTAATCTCTAAGTGGCGTCATTTATCCACCAAGTCTTGGGAAGAACCTTGGAAAGGTATCTACAGATATACCAAAGCCCGGTGAGACAAAGAGGGAAGAAAAAAGGGATGAAAAATTCATCTAAACGGCGAAAATACGTTGTGGAAAAATTTCCAAGCGTCATTTTAATCCATCCATTAAACGTCATCGATGGCTTGTTACGAAAATTGAAGAAAATGGATTTTTTAATCACTTTACTTCAGACTCTGAGTCGTTGCAGGTATTGTGACTCCTGGAATGATTTTCCAAAGAATTTCAATCCCCTGATCGTTTCGCTGCCTAGAGAGACGCGTAAATCCGTCATCAGCCTTTTTTTCACCGTCTATTGAAGGAACGCAGACTCCCAACGGTACGACGTCGAGGATGTACACGCAATGATTCACAATACTCATTCTACTTTTTGATGAATTAAACTAGCGCAGGATTTACGAGAAAGAGCCTCTGCGAGAAATAACTGAAAAAAAACTAAACTAGATTCTTCAAAAGTGTCATAATTTTCTGAATAGGATTTTCACCAGCGCAATCATCTCTCACACAACAATTCTGAAAGTGTATACTTTGAAAAGTGACGAAGAGACAGAGTTAATTCGTTCCAACGTTTGTTTGATCAGGTTCTTCAAACATCCCGAAGGATCTAGATCCTTCGGTGCACTCAACTTTCCCCCGTGTCGATGTGGGAGGCAGAAGCGAGAAGCAACACGACTGCGAAGAAGGACCTGCAGCGTGAGTAAACGAGCAACAAAAAGGACCAAGAAAGACTAATATAAGAAATTGAATTGCAGCAAGAAGAGCGGACCATTCCGCGTTTTATAACTCATTCAAGAGGATGCGTCAGGAGCAGGATCATTCTTGCGGAAGGATTTTCGAAGGAAGAAAACGTCGCTCTAGGAACTGATGAAGAGAGTGTCAATTTGTCGTAATGTTTGTTCGGTCAGCTCCTTCCAGCATCCCGAAGGATCCAGATCCTTCGCTGCACTCAACTTCCTCGCGGAGGTGAAAGAAGCTCGTGTCGATGCGGGAGGCAGGAGTAAGAAGCGACACGACTATGGGGGGACCTGCAGCATCGGTAAACGAGGAACAAAAAGAAGGGATATAAGAATAGCATGAAAAGGGGAGTAAGATGGATGAGTGTGCGAAGAGAGAAGAGGATGTGGCTCGGTAAAGGTAAAGTTGGCGTCGAAAAATCCTTGGTAGCAGCAAGGCGAGGCAGGCGCGATAGACGGTAACCCGAGGCGCTACCTTGGTAAGGCTGTGTGACGGTCCGAAGCGTAACCCTATCCCGTTCTCTGGGCTCTTAAGACACTTTGGGGGCCCCCGAAGTCTTATCCCAGGGCAGCAAGCGGGCTCCACCAGCCAGGGCAGCGCGGGGCTCCTAGCCTCGTCCTAAGACTTTAAGGAAGGTGGAAGGTGGAAGGTGGGAGGTGGAAGGGGGCGGATTTTCACGCGTCATAAAGCACTCGAACAACCTTCTCCGTACCTCGGTTCGCCTCGTCTCACCTCGCCTCGCCTCGCGTCGTCCTGCAGAACACCGGGGATATAATGGCCACCGGGGAGTGAGCGAGCTGGGGTGAGTGAAAAATTTACCCGGCCAAACTTACCTCTCGATTTATACAAACTCTGCCCCTCCTTCCCTTCGCCCATCCACTCCTATCCACTCCTATCCACTCCTTCAGATCCTGCGCCGTTCTCTCCTCTTCCTCTTCTCTTTGGCTGCCCTAGCTCCGATGCCTCCTGCCTTTACCTTCCCCTGCCCTACCCTCGACGTTGTAAACTTTATTGCCTCAACTTCTTTCGGGCTAATTTACTTCGCAATGAAATAAACTCAGACTTCGTTCATCTGATCAAAAATGACACACTTTCCAAAATTCCATCTCTCCCAGAGCCCTTCTTCGGATATCGGCGAATGGCGTTTCGTGAAGAGGAAGAATACTAATTGCTAATGATCTCAAGCCTGAAGTCCATGAGCTGGGAAAACCCGAGGATGAGGAGCGGAGAAATTGAAGTTGGCTAAAAGGTCGATGATCGTAATTCGAATCGTGTTCGAGGATTCGTTTAAGCACATTTCGAAACTTGGTCAGTTAGTGGAGAGTGTGATTAAACATCTGGTTCGTTGAAAAGTCGCGGCTCCATACCGTGACCGAAAGTCCTCCTTATTTCCTCTTGTTCCTGGCGCATTATCATCCGTAAGACAATCGGCGAAACTTTATTCCCGGCTTTTTTGAAACGATATAAAAACGAGGACTCGAATTATACTCCGAAGATTGAACGCCGTCGGTTTCAGAGCCGGTACGAATCGACGCCGATATTGTTCGTCGTCTCTTGTCAGCCGCAGACCGTTCCAATTGATTGATCATCGTGTGCGTGGGAGCTTGGGCTTTAACATTGAGCCTGTTCCGCGAGCCAATCGGAATAAGTGATACGCGTGCACGCTTCCGCCACCCTCGAGGTCGCGAGCCATTCCAGCCTCCAACCAACACCCTGAAGCTTGTCGACACGCAGTGGGGTTAGGACCCAGAGTGAGCTACAAGATGTAAGAGTCTCATACCGGTGATAGACGTACGACATGAGTTTCGAATCGTCAGACTGAAAGGCTGGGGCTTTTTTCATCCGGGAAAACAGACCAGGGTGGGTTCAACCCCGTCCTATCCTATGCTACAGAAATCAAGATCTATCTTCCATAAGGCGAGGACGAAACCTGGGGAGAAAATATGGCTGCTGGGTGCAGCTACAGCAAAGTTATGACTTGGACCGAGGCCATGATTGGGGGATGATTACAACGTTCAAAGGAATTTTTACTTCCATTATTATACCGTGAGGGAAGCTATCGAGTCATTGGCGAGGAAATATGGCACGAAGACACGAAGTGAGAAGAAGTAGGGAAGTTTGGAACGGTTGCAGTGCCGAGTTACGGCCGATGGCGGCACTGTTTCCCTCCGGTTGAATATCGACGTAAATGTGCTTGAGGAAATTAAAAGTGAGTCTGCGGCTCCGGACATCGAGACGTCCGGAAGGAAGGAAGAAAGGCGGAGAACCCCTCCTTTCAGTCTCGTCTCGTGTGTGCGTCCCTGCTTGCCTGCCTGCCACTGCACCTCGCATGAAACCCTTCGCGCACTTGACGATCTCCTCTCCCACCAACACCGTCATACCTTGCGCCTACCGTCTGCACGTCGTTCCCAGTGGATGCCAACGTGAACGAGGAACTTATTGGCGGAAATAAAACTGCGGGGTCTAAACTCTAGGGGCTGGTCAAGGACACGCGAAGGCCAAGGGATGAAGGAGTCGATGAAGAGGTTTGATTTTCGGAAGTGGACATCGACCCGCTGATCAGTCTTGATCGAATGTGGCAGAAACTGATCGAGGACATTCAAGGACGCGGGGGATGGCGAGGACCGCGATGAAAATGTCCCGGGGAGGTTTTAAGGAGGGAAAAACCCGCGGGGTGTTTTTTAACGAAAAGACAGAAACGCAGACGAGTTGACTACCGTCGCGGGCGAACTCTTACGCTCGGCGCGTCTACTCCTCGCACATTCTCATCAACCAACCCCTTCCCCGAAGACACATACGCCCGCGCCGTTAAGTGCACTCCCCCATATACGCGGGCCCGAGCCATAACGTGTAGATGCTAACTAGGGGAGGCGAGAATCCTGGGAATTTTGAAAATTTCATCCACATTCGTGGGCGAAGGATAAGTGGAAGGAGCCGGAGACGCATCCTTGGTAATTAATCGACTCACCGAGGCGAGGTGGGGTCAAGCTACTCGATCGACTCACCTGGAACAGAAGAAAAAACAACGGTTCAAATCATCGACGGTAAGGAAAATTGCGCGAGACCTCGCCTGGGTCTGTTACGAAGGTAATATTGTCTGGGGTAGAGATTGAGGAAGATTGCCGGTGTTTTAAGAATTTCCTTTCCGCACAGAGCGGGGTAAGAGCGAACCGTGAGGCTCTACGGCTCGGCTCGGAGCCGTCGAGTCTGCAATGAAGGAAAGGATGGAAGCGTGTTATCAAGTTTCACCTTATATGGTTATTTCGCGGATGCCTCTTCCGCACCTACTACTTCTCCGGCATATACTGCATACATAAACACTCGAACGAACGGCAACAGCAGACCGAGACTTTCGCAGCTGTATGTAAGAATATTGCGAGAAAATTCTGAACGCTTCATGAATAACGATCATGTCCTTCCTCGCGGATGTGAGGCTGGGAATGTTCCTTGAGCGAAAAAAAATACGGGGAATCTACCCCCCGCAGGAAGCAATTCTTAATTATGACAATCTGGCGGCATGCGATATTCCGGATTTAAGTAGACCGAATCCGATCCTGGTGTGTAATGATCGCAATCAAGTAATAGGAGAACCGTTAGCACCGAGGATCTAAGATTACTGCTGGTAATAGTAGAGCAATTAACAATTACGTAAGATCAGGATAGAGTTTCCCTCATACCCCGGTGGCAGACTCCTCGCCAGGCAATCCATTTCCTCCGATGATACCAACCCCGGACTCCATCCGACCGCGGATTTTCCAAATCTAATATCATTTACAAGACCGGAATCTTACAATGGATATTCTGGCGTTTGACGAATAGATGGCTGAAAGGTATACGAGGAGGGAGAAAAAATTCATACCCGAGATGATAGAGAAGTTCCTTCGACTACGGGTTCCCCTCCCTTCCCTTCCCTCTCCTTTCCTTACGTGTAGGTGGAGGTATATGTGTGTACGGTAGTCGTTCAAGCCACGAACTCCTATCCCATAGTCAGGGGAGTTCATCTATCATCTATCATCTGGCTGTTTACCGGTGAAACAGCGTGCAAATGCTATTCAATTTGCCTGATGGAGAGCTTTGCTTCTCGAGTATATTCGCTACCTCATTTATCGCACTTTGGCCTATCGATGTGTACGTGTACCTATCTTGTTTATTTTCCGAAGTGCGGGGGGTAGAAAGAGTTTCGTGGGCGAATTTACCCACAATTCCCGAAATCCCGTGGGACGCTTATACGCGCAATTGATAAGACACTTTTGCCCAGGATGTTCGGGAACCGAATTGAGAAAACTCGCTGATGATGATGGCGATGGTGATGGTGGCGGTTCCTGGCCGGGTGTCAGGGGTTTGGTAATCCGCACATCATATCTCACAGTTGACAAGCATTCATGACCCGGGGCTGGCGGGTCCTCAATAGAGGGCGACATCGCCAACAAATGCCACCCCCACACCCCCGCGAATACATCCGGGGTTCCATAGAGCGAAGTCATTGGACCGGACGGAATACATGAGCGTCGAGGCACGCTCTGTTAAAAATTAACCGAATATCGTCTGCTGCGTGCATACATATACGTATATACACACCTGCCTCTGTATACGTGTATGTATTACATCCCTACAGTATGGGGGATTCACATTTTACTCTAAAGCTTGCGGCCGTTTACAGAGAATATATTTTCATACCGAATTTCACACCCGACTACGATCGAGCCTCGATCGAGCTTATCGTAAACGCGCGTCGCCCCCCTGCAGGACGGGGGATGGGAAACGGGTGAAAATCGATCATCAACGAAAGTAGACAGAGTTTTTTGCTCTTCTCTATTCCTCTTCCCACTTTATCCATTTATTTTCGTCATAATAATAACAAGAATGAAAATAATAAGAATCAGAAGAATTAAGGGAAAAAATACTTTCAACCCTCCCACGCAGATTTGGCGCACACGCATGTATACGTATGTATCTACACACCCGTAATCAGTGAAGAGAAGTTTTATATAAAATAGCTGGTGGTGTGATGCGGTGAGAAAGTTAGTCGGCACGTGATATAGCTGATACCGGTAATTAATATGCTTCTCGGGTTAGCTTAATTAATAGTTTCGCTTTAAAGTTAGCTGCAGCTGCTCCAGCGTTCACAATCGTTAGAGCCGACGCGTCAGCAATTTTTTTTTTTTTTTCGAGGTTTTTCTTTTTCTTTTTTTTTTCACCGCCCTTTTTTTCTGCTACTACGGCAAACTTTTTTCCCCGTACACACATACCTACCCCGCGTACGTCACGCGCAAAAACGAAAGAAACGAAAATAAAAGAAAAAAGGACGAAAGCTTTCGATTTGTCAAAATCAGAAGAAACAAAAAAAAAAAAAATGATGATGCAAAAATATTTAACACCCACTTGAGATGACATTATCGAAAATTGTGTATCGACGGATTTCTCGCAGCAGTGGCGCACGGCTGTTGTGTAGTGAATCTAGAGGTGGATTCAGGGAACTGCAAATATTGGCGTGCCAGGATTTCCCTAATCCTTTTCTGGATATTTCTTCCGTTCACACCGCGGAAGCTGCTTATTTCGTAGGGAAAGTAAAGGGGTAAAAGAGTTCGGTAAGGTGCTTTCAGGTTTTGGTTTGCAAACGAGACGGTGTCTCACTAGCCAAAGAAAGCTTTCCTCAAATCGAACTACGGCACTTGCATTCGACGAACACGAATTTCTTCCTCTTCTTCTTATTTCTCTTCTCTCCTCCTTATATCGAATCCTCAAAAAAAAAAAGGAAAGAGAGAGAGAGAGAGACGAACAAAATCTTGGCAACTCAGTCGAGCAAGACCCTTACGCACCCTGTAAGGAGTCTATCAAAGATCCCTTCGAAAAACTGCTATCGTCGACGTTTAAATCGATCCTTTGGGGCGACTGAAACGATTCGAGTAGACAGAAAGGCGCGTCTTTCTTTGCGTGCGAAATTTTTATTTTATACCATACTCTGTCTGTTGTATAGGGGCGGGTTTTCGTTCTATTCCTCACAAGAGGAAGCATCCCTATCATTGTTCGTTGGAAGATTCGTAAGCCATAAATTTGTGATTATAGTTTAATTCTGATCTCATTGACCCCGATTAATTCACTTACTTATTACTCGGTCGAAATCCTGAACTGAGATAAAGAGATAGATAGATAGATAGATAGATTCATTTAGAGAGAGAGAGGGGAAGAGAGATAGATAGAGAGATAGATAGAGAGAGAGAAGAGAGGGAGAGAGATAGGCTGGGTATAACGATGTGGTTTTAATTAAGGGAATTAAACTGAAGGGTTCTAATATTACAAAAGCTCCTAAAAGCTGGAGCAGTAATTGTAGTTTTATAGTTCCAGGAGCTTGAACAACAGCTTTTAAAAGCTCAATTGTTTTAGTTCAACTTTCTCGTTCTTTTTCAATTTATTCTATTATTCTAGAACGATAGTTGAAACGATATAAAAAAAAAAACTACAGAAAAAAATAAGAAATAAAGTAAAAATAAAAGAATAAAAAAATGTAAAAGAAGAAAGGTCGAATCAAAGATTGAGGAGGGATAATCAGCCGAGGGAAAGTCGCTGAGTGGAGTATTTAATTAGCATGAAACAATTAACATTTCTTTAGGCAACGCTGCTCCGTCGTCTCCCCCATTAAATTCCATTCTGTGACGTGTTCGTTGTTCTCTGTTCGTTGTTCCTTGTTCCTTGTTCGGGTTCCGTTATCTCCTCATGCCCGCGCCTCACGCTTCCACACCAGCTCTTACAAAAGGGTGTAAAACACAGCTGTTTCACGTTCAACCCCTTCAATTCGGTGGTTTTCAACGGTACGAAATAACTCTGAAGGTGTGCCGTACACCCCCGCGCGACACTCGGTCTTATTATCTTTTCACGAAAGCGGGATCTTCGGGGGGTTCGGGTGGGGGGTGGAGATTATTATCTCCTCGACGCAACGAATCGGTATATATACCATACCTACGAAAATTTCGCTTTATAACAACCCCTGTGACCGTGTTTTATTATTTCTCTCTTCCCCCCCTTTTTTTTCATAATTGTTACATACCTAGCTAACACGTCGTGACATATGTATAGCTGTATAATGATTAAACGTAAGTGAAGTTTTCTTTCAACTGTGGCGTCAAAGGTAAGACGAAAAATTAGAAAAGAATAGGGGTACACCTTCCCTTCCTTTTCTTCTTATTTTTTCATTTTTTCCCCTTCTTCTTCTTCTCTTCCCAGAGGGTGAAAAACTGTAGGCTTGACTCCTTAATGGGGTAGATAAATTTGATGAATGATAGGATAGGCCTGTCAATGTTCGGAAAGGATTTAAATTGGATCGTTGAAGTTTTTTTTTTATAAATCGTCTAATTTATAACGAAATTGTACAGCGCGAAGGGGGTCGGACGGTTTAAGTACACGAAAAGAAATTTAATAATTCGATGAATTCTCCAGATCTAAGGTAGATATCTTACACGTGCCGAGATTCGTCGGAGCATCAACTACCCCTTTAGATTAGCAATTCGCTCTTCGTTCGTAGTGAAAATTGAATTTGTATTAAAATATGTCCGGATATATTATCGTTCCTCGTTTTTCTTCCCCCCGCGAGTCAAAAAATACAAAGTCGAATTTATCCCCTAAAGATTTTCGAACGACAGGCGAACGGCTATGTATAAGTTGAGATCCGCATTCGCGTTCGAGAAAGAAAGAAAGAAAAAAGAAAAAAGGAAGGAAATTTCTCAACGTGAGCAAAAAGTAATATGGATCCATTGTACAGCCTCCGAGCACGTCGCGTCGCTACGCTCGACGTTGAAGGTGACGCTTCTAACAAAAGCAGCTGCCCGACAATCGCTGCTTATTACGAGGG
Organism: Rhogogaster chlorosoma; assembly: GCA_944452935.1. Lineage (NCBI taxonomy): Eukaryota > Metazoa > Arthropoda > Insecta > Hymenoptera > Tenthredinidae > Rhogogaster > Rhogogaster chlorosoma. The sequence goes on along the minus strand of OX101801.1, from coordinate 872,023 downwards.
GGATGGGGGTCGTAATTCTCCTTTACACAACGCTTAAACCGTTTAATAATCTAATATATACGATTTATAATCAGCCTGGAGCGGGGTTCGAGATGGAGTACCTACTTCCGTAATACTTGGAGAATTATACGGGTATTATGTGAAAAAATGTTCGACAAGAAGAAGACGCGCATTCTGCTCGTTATTAGAAACCGGAATTCTCCCCGCAGCGCCCCTCACGCAATTTCGGATTTACGGAATAGTAGCACCTCGGGGTCCGGCGGGATTCGGAAGAATCTCTAAAATACAAAGACTCGAATTTCCCACAACCCGGACGACCTTTGATAACGCAAGATTGCCGGCTGGTCTCAAGGATCCGAGTCTTCGGCGGTGCAGGGTAATTGCCTGAAACGGCATGCCATCCCCCATAATTTAGAATATTAATAAATTTTAAAAGGCACTTCTTGATCGCTCGCTCTCTTTCTACCGCTTTTCCCGCCTTTCCCTCGTCTCTTCCTCTTCTTCCTCTTCTTCCTATTCCTCTTTCGGTCTTCGCCCCCCTCTCGCGTCGAGGCTTCCTTCATTGGAGTAAAACTTTGCCTGAAATTTACGACGTTAATCAGTGTAAGTCCCTCTTACAGCCTCCGCCTCTCCACGTCCGCGTCCGTATTCGCGTTCGCGTCTTCCCAGTCTTCGCTTCTCGACGCCATTTTGGTTCCCTCCTAAATCACTGCGTGTTTTGCCTGCCCATTAAACTAATGCTCAATAAGGTGACTGGTGTTCTCCACGTTGTCAGGATTTGCCTGCGGGACCGACTGTATTATTTTACCAAAGACCTGCGCGGGGGCTGCGAGGGGGATGACGGAGTAAAGGACGAAAGTAGAGGAGGAGGCGAGACCTCGCTCCTTTTACTCCAAGCTAACCGTTATCTAGAACGTCCCAGCTGGAGGAGGACTTTACTCGGTACATCTCAACGTCTCGCTTTATTCCAGAGCCAGTGGTTTCAGGTTTTAGGCTAATCGCCATCCCTCCCCCGTTCGAAAGACACCGAACCCTCTACCCACTCGCCACAGCGGATCGGGAGCCTCGAGGAACCTCTTGAATACCGCCGCACTTTTCTATCCGCTTTCAATTCCCGAAAACAGAATTCTTCCTCCCGGATTAAACGAGGGGTGAGAAAATCCGAACTCTGCCGAAATAATATGTACAACACTCACGTTAATTTATAAGGTAATCGCTGAGCCTGTCATGGACACAATTCCCCCACCTTTGACCGGAAAATTAATTGCCATTCAAAGTAGCGCCGATTCTGTCACTGCGTCGACGAATCATAAAAACTTTGAATCCACCTCATTTCAATGGGGAACAATTTTCGTGGATCACGCCGGTGGCAGATATCGTCGCTCTGATTTTGAAAACGGTTCTAAGAAAGAGATTTTTAAAGATCGGAAGGTCGTTCGGCCATTTTTACAACCATGGTTGAATATTTTGGAAAATTTTAGCTCATGCGAAGCGGAAGGGCGAGTCTAGGGGTGGTTATACGCCGACGACTTGTCGACGGCTTTCTTTCTCCGTCGCTCTTAGTTCTAGGCTCTCTTTTACTTGGGAAAGAAGAACCTGGCGTGATTAAGTGTGTGTCAAAGCCCCTCTTCTTCACTCCTTTCTACCTCTTGCTTCTCTTCTCCCTCTTGGCCTGCGCCCTCGTCGTACATACGCAGGGTGAATTTCCTTTCCTCCCGGCGTCGCGGCGTATACGATACTATCGTGTCTGGCTTGTGGAAAGTGACGGAGTTTGATATTTCTTTTTCTTTCTCAACAACAACGCGGAATTCGAAGGATGTAAAAATCTTTATCAGATATAGTGCAGCTCCGTCATCCACGTGATGCGTTCAAGACACATTCGTGTATATGCGGACTGGTGCAATGCAGGAGTTTTCGTGCAGCGATCACCCCTCCTTTTTCTCCCCCCTTATCAAGGCTCGGCTTTACGGATGAAAGTTCCTTATCTTACGTCAGGATCTGAACGGAGTAGAAAATATAAAATGCAAACGTTGAACCGTAAATATTCCCGGGCGCAAGTATACAGGGAAAACAGTAACCGTTTCAGTTCTCGTTCACTCAGACCTACATCGCCAGACGTTACAGCTACTGCTAGACTTTTCTGGGCTCACGGCTCTCCGCTGTTTGGATTACACCAATCAGCCGGCCAATTTTTAAAGCGGAATATCTGAGCCGTGCTACACTGCGCGCCCCCAGTTGATTGGCTTGTTTAAGGGTAACACGATCCGGTAACCTGCTATGTCTGAAGGTTTATTTATTGATCCGGAAAGAAAAAAAGGGGTGAAAAAAAAAAAGAAAGAGGAAGAACATTGAGAGGCTGCAGCTTTTACCGAATTCTATTTATTCGTTTATACAGATTTGCTAAAAGTATCCAAAGGGATGATTATTTCTTTCGCTGAGCTTCTGTCGGTACTTCGGCGTATTATCCCATCACCGAATTTCAATCAGTTCGTTTGAACGCTCTGGGTAGTTATACAGGTATTTCGAATCAAAGGGGGAATAATGTCGATTCCTTTTTTGCCCCTTTTTTTCCATTTATTTATTTCGTTTTTTTTACTCCTCGTTCCTCGTTTTATACACACTGCATCATCTATTTACATTTTTGCATTTAAATTTTCGTTTTTCCACGGCACAGCGTAGCAGTTCTTCTAATTGGACTGGCTATCTACGGATCTATATTGCGCCCCCGCAGCCGAACCAGACCAAACCAAACCAAACCATTTCGAAGCCCGGTTGAACGGTCTAAAAACGGACACGAAACTAGCTCGGAAAACAATATCAGATCAGCAAATCACAGAGCGGATGTAAAGCCAGGTTCTTATTAACCGTCACGCGTGATATAGATCCACCCTCCACCCCCGACCCCCGAGTCGGGTTATTTAAACCTGTCTAACAGTGGCGAAAGAAGGTCAATATCCATCACGCTCAACTGGTGCAGCTAACTGGAAATTAGTTTGGAAACTAACTCAACGAACGCGAAGCCCCGCGGAATTTTCCTACATGGCAGTATCGACTCCGTCTAGTCTGGTTCAATCTACCATTCAATGTGCCCATAATTTTCGTCGTGGGCTATACACATAAGGGAGGAAATTTCGGTCAGGATAATGCGTCAAGCAATCTAACATCCGGTGGCGCTCACAAGCCCGTTAATCGAACGGAAGATAGCTGGCAATGAACATGATGCATGTGTCTGGTTGCAGCGACGTGCAACGTTTCGGCATATTCTCCGATCCCCGCGGATCAGAATTGCGCTTAAAAGTCTGATAAAAAATCTGGGATATTATTGCGATAAAAAGAAGAAGAAGAGGGAAAAGAAAAAAGAAATGAACTGCACCGGTACGGAAGAGGCAGTTAAACTTCTCATTGGCAAAGGTTTTCCAATAATTCAAACGACCTTTAATCAAAGTTGAAGCTGTTGGATGCGGTCGGGTCGATTCCGAACGACCGTACGTTGGTTGAAAAGTGCTCTCCGCCGGGCAGTCGGCATCTTAAGCGGTGATCTTCGCTCTTATCTGTCTCGAATCGGATCCTAGTTGCCAAGTCATAGTCGAATATCGTCCGGGCATAGTGGTACGGGTTTCGAATCAACCAGGCAGTCAGAACGGGCGCAGGAATCGGTGGGACTATTATTTGAACGGTTATTGGCGCGATAGCGCCTATCTTGTTGCCGTGCATCACAAACCAACTCTGCGGTTGTCAACCCGATTTCGCGAACTAACCCGGACCGATCCGCCCGGCAACGCGAAGAACCTGGAACCCCTGGGAATATATTATACGCATATATTCCTCCCGGGAATTTCTGCCCGTCGACGGTATGAATTATCGCCCTCTTTGCCGCTCGCGATACTAAAGATATAACCATGCAACCCAGTATCCAACTTCCCCGTGCTGATTCCCATTCCGGATCGTTTGGCAACGATCTTTGAAACGGATTTAACCCGATGTAAAACCAGTAAACCGCCTCCTGTAATATCCTCGAGTAATATTCGACGCAGAAACGAATTTCATCAGCTTTCCGCAGGACACGCGACATCTTTTTCGAGCCGATCCATTAGCGGTTTTGTTATCCTTCGCTTCTCCTACAGCAATCCACGCGTATCCTGTATCCTGTCGAGACGGAGATGCCTGCGGCAGGTAATCCCGGCTCACCCTTGACTGGGGCCATTAGATTTTACTGGGTGTCCAGTTACTCCGGGTTTGCCGAAGGACGGATGGATGAAGTGGAGATTTTTGAGGACTGGGAGTTTCTATTCAAAAAAAAAAAAGACAACAATACCTCGCGAAAACTGAAACCTTCGACGAAGTGATGAAAGTCCACTTCAGTTTTCTCTCATCCAGCGTGAGTTTGCGAAGCTTTATCCGAACAGTCGGAAACCGTTTGATGTCGATCCTACCAGACTTTTTATCGCTTTAATTTCCGCGTGTCTATATCATTGCTCGGGTGTCAAAAGCTCCGTTCTGTTTTCGCCCTGTCGTCGATGGTTAGTTGTTGTAGCGTTGGAAAAGTGTAAAGTTGGAAAAAACGAAAGAGCAGTGTATATTTTCTTTCCCGAAGACGGGATGGCGGAGTTTGCGGCAAATAGCCGGCGCGAAAAACTCTAGGAACGATAAAGCAGAGAATTTTAGCGGTCCAAAGCGCGATGTTTGGGTTAAAGCTCCGGGAAGAGTTGAAAAAACAGGGCTTGGTGTACCGGAGGTAGACTGGAGATGTGGGCCTTGCACGTATACATCCGCGAGGGAATCGGTGGCTTAATCCACCCGCTGGCAAATTTATGTACATTGAATTTCGCCCGGGTGGCAAAAAAGTGACAAACATACCCGGGGTTGCCGGGGTCCGCGCTCACCCCTTTCCCTAAAAACTAGATTAAACGTATTTATCTACCCGACGCATAGATATACCCAGCCATCCACGTTTCATGACGGGAAATTACCCCGTGCCGAGAAATCTTGACGTCCAGACTCCAGATAATTACGGACGAGTCCCGACTCTGACCCTGACGAGTTTCGGACAATCTTCACTCTTCACTCTTCGGCATCGCGTTATTCCGGGTACTGAATGAACGTGTATCAAGATAACAATTGTCAGACAATCGATCCGCTATTCTCCACTATTGACCCAGCTTCGGACGCGCACCTAGTCCCGGAATGACGGGTGGATCGTAGTAGTACGTCTATACCAGGAAGGTTGATTTTGAGAGTAGTGATCGTGAGCGGCGGTGAAAGAGCGTTGGTAATTGCTGTTTCTAAACCGTGACGGACCAGCCTGACATGTCAATAGGTTCGTTGGCTGTTGCCTCTCTTTGTTTTCTATTTTCTTTATTCAGTCGTCTCAAACGCGAGCTGGCTGCCTTCACCGCGAGGCATTTCTTTCCAGGCTATCGGTACATCGCCACTCGTCAGTTATCGATTATCTTAGATCCTTAACGCGGAGAAGGAAGTGACTCTGCGTTAGAGAAAATCGATTTCGGTACCTTCACGCTCACAATTTTCCATTCTCGATTTATTTCATTCTCAAAAAAGTAATCAGCATTGTTAATGTCGTAGTTGAAAACAGCAGAAACGTTTCACGCGAGTCTCAATCTCGCGTCGGTGACGCGGGCGAGTATGAAGTTAATCGAGCAAATGTATGTATGAATGTATATATATTCGCGAAGTTGCGTACGTACCCTAGGAGAGATGTTTGCCTCGCTCAAATATACAAGATGCTTCGTTATGAATTTAATAATTACACGTAGGCGACATCAGCTCTCCAATCTCAGTCAACAAGCTCATGTTAACATTGCATGTACACCGAACTACGAGGGCGTGATATCGTCTGGGGAAAAACTAATAATTTCGCGAATAGAATTGCAGGGAGCTACTGCTAGGACTTTTCGAACCACGTTCCTCCAGTCGATCAAGGACCTTTTTATTCCTGGGGATTCTGCCCAGCCCGTACGTGAAGCTATCCGCTGTTTTGCAGGCGAACACACTCACCTATGATATTAAACTGTGATCACATTATTCAGATTGCATTTAATACGTTTACTAAATTGGGCGAGATCGTATCAGGCACTTGCCCGTGCATAATATGGGCCCGGTTTCGCATGCTGCCAGCAAACAAGCATTGAAAACGTTTTGGCCCAGGATTCGATACATAATATTGCAATAATCCCCCGTTCGGTGTACAGGCGTGTTACTCCCGTTATTAATGCCGTCATTATCCGGAAAGTAATCCCAATCCCGAAACAATGACCGCCTAATCAAACGCGTTCTTGTTTCCCTGTATCTCTCTTATTTCTCTTGAAAAAGATGCCTGTACCCGTGCCTACGAGCTGATACGCACGTGCCGATTCCTCGCTGATTAATATTACCTTTTTTCATTTATATGGACCAAAAATAATATCAATTAGCGTATTCAGTGAGCGAAAATTGATATTAAAATACGCGACCAGTAGACTTGATTAATGAAACTGCGTTTCTAAATTGCTATACAACATGCGGGAATCGCGTCGGTCTTTTTTTTTTCCAATTTTTTGCATCAAATCCTAGCGGCGAATTAAATTTCGAGTCTGCAGGCCGTCTGGATCTGACGACCTCTTCTAGACGGTTTAAATATATTTTTGATGAAAGGAAAAAAAGTACTTCCATTGATTCCGGCTGATTGAGACTGCCGGTCAGTGCTCGAATAAAAGGAAATTGTTCTGAAACGAATTAATTAATACATCGAGAATGAAATGCCTAAACCGGACCCGAATTACCTTGCACAGTTCAGATGTCAGTCGCTCACAAAGGGCGCGAGTGGTGCTACAGGAGATTTTGAAAAGGGGATAATGACCCGTTTTAGAAATCAAGTTCAAGAGCTGTTAATTCCGTTCCGATTTGAAACCCCGTCAAAAATAAAATATCGCTCTGTCCGATTCCTTGTACGGTTAGTATTATTCTAACGGCGGGTCGGTTCGCTAGATTGAAATCAATTTTCAGAAAGTAAAACCGATCAATGAAAAATTAATCAAGCAGAAGTACCCGCGATACCCGCAAAGGCGTATTCATCTACACGGACACATTGTGGTATCGTACCTTATGCTAGTATTCGTTAATCACATTTATACAAAGATTGAATGAATCAAATATCGGACAAAGAATGTAGACCGTACCTATACCATCGCGGGAAAATTTGCCACTGAGAGTTTCGGAATTTTTCCATTCAACATATATGTATAACTCTTGCTCTGACATAATCTTCAGTTTCTATATACTTACATGCAATTATAATTTATTTCAGAAGCCGTAGCGTTCGCCTAGTTTCGAACAAGTTTCCTTACGGACTTCTACACCTAGATGCGATTCAAAACTTTTACACTTTTCCAATTATAAACCCGCGTGATTGACAGATGAAAAAATCTATCGGTATTATATATGTAGGCGTACAAACTCATAATCTATTTTTTTTTATCCCCTTCATATCGCCGTTTTTGTCTTTGTTAATCGCCACGTGTGTCACATCGTCGGTTTAGTTTTTACCAATAGGCCACTTCCGCCCTATATCACATGGCAATTTATCACCCGATCTATACGTGTGCCTATATCCAGGTGGGCATTTATCTACGTAACACATAACCACCTATATACCGTATAGTGACACGATACACACGATTACCTTGCTTTCCTGTCATTTACTAGTCCCACGTATACAGGTACCTACACGTTCTGACACTCTCGAGATTGTGTGGGTAAGTAAAGCCCGAGAGAAGCCGCACATCAATTCAAAATCTCTGTCTACTCCCTATATAGCTATAGCTATTTATCTATGCATTAGTTTTTCGTTTTTCTTTTCTCTCCGTATGTCAATCAATCGACGTAGGTAGTCACATGCCTGGTATAGCTATAGTTTACCGGGTGAAATTTTCACGTGGCAAATTCTAATCCCAGGGTAAATATTTGGCCCCGGATTCGCGCAGGTTTCACTGGCATTTGGTCCAGTCTAGTGATGTCGATTGGATTCGTGATGATATAATTAGAAAGAGGTTGAAATTTTTACTTTTTTTCAATTTTCATTTGAAAGCAGCTTAACGAAACGATAAACGGTATGTGATTCGTGTCTTTGAATGAATCGACCTGCACGTGTGTAACGAAAATGGTGAAAAGCTGCGTTGATATTGAATGAAGAAGCGAGGAAGGGCGAGCTGGAGCTGGAGAAACGAAAAAACTTAAAAAATAAAATAAAATAAAAAAAAAAGTTTAAAAGTAGGAATGAAAAAGAGAAAGAAACAAAAAATTGGCGCGACCTAGTTCGTAAAGCGATTTGCTGAGTTTTCAATTTTAACCACCGATTCAACTGTCTGATTTAACACCGAATCCATGCAGAATAAAAATGATGGCTTTTAGTCTTCACGCTTCGGGACGAACTCCAGTTCGAACGAAAAAAGTTATTACAGTTCCAATTGCCAGCCGAATGAACGTATACATATATGTATGTACCATATAGCTAGTATATTTATCAGCGATTTGTTGATGGGAAAATTTTAACCACGTATGAATGACGTTTCATTTATCTTCTTCTTCTTTTTTTTTTTACATCGCTATAAAACTATATTTCGTCTATGTGTATGTATGTACCTAGAATATACGAAGAATTAAAATTAAACTAATTAATTATACAATTTTCCAATAAAGGGGATGGAATTGTAATAAACGGTGCGTATGAAATCTTCGGAAAGTTTTTTGTAACATTATCACAGAACCGAAAGTGGATGTGGCAAATATAACGCGAGGGAATATAATTTCTTCTTCTTTTTTATTTATTTATTTTCATCACCCTCACTTTCGCCCACCCCCGTTCGAAAAAAACGCGATGACTGAAACATTTCTTTCTTCTTTTTATTTTTTTGTTCATTTTGTTTCTTCGTCATTCATAATTCTTTGCTTTTTTATTTTATTTTATTATTTCATTTTTTTTTTGCCTTATATCTGCCCTGGTCTAGTCTTCCACTAGTCTTTTTCCTCTTTGTTTTTTTTCTCCACATCGCGGCGCGCTAGCTTTTATAATAATTGCCACCGCGTAGGTATAGGTTGCGCGAACGCGTGCGACGTCATTTTTCTTGTTTATTATTATTACCCAGCGCGGCTATACTGGCCAACATAATCGTCTACTACTACGAAAGCAAAAAAGAAAGAATAAAATAAAAAAACGAAAAAACAAAAAATAAACTACCACCCTTCTCCGAGGGTAGGAAATTGCTAAGAATTACCCCAATTCACTTATCAAATTATCATTACCATCAACACAGACAGTCGAATAACAAAGTTGATAACAACCACCGCGCTATACCTGCAGTATAATATTCCAAAAATTTCAGAAGCTATGAATTTTTGGATGTAAGCAATATCATCCCTTTGTTATAACGTAAATTATATGAGATTTTCCGTGACTATTTTTCGTTTTCTTTATTCTTTTTTTATCTCTCTTTCTATTTTTTCTATTTCTTTTTTTTCTTTTCTATCTTCTCTCTGATACAGCCACAACACGCGACAGCCGCAGTTAGTTTCGAAAAGTCGTTAAACTTTGGTATCATTATACAATATACCTGTACAAGTATACGCCTGGTGTAGAAGAGGTTAAATAAAATTTAATACATGCACCTCTTCCACGAAATTAGTTTATCTAATCAGGCGCGAGACCAGAGTTTGTTTTAATAACGTAATATCAGAGTGTGGTAAAAGTTCACCGCATCCTTTTGCTGACGATACGTTTGAAAACGAAAAAACAAAAAGCAAAACAAAAAACAAAAAAAGAATGGCGAGAAAATGAAAAATAAAAAATCTAAAGAAAATGAGATTATTTAATAAACAATGTTGCGTATCTCACGTAACGATGCGGTGAATGGAAACGGACGTTTCACGCAGTAGTGGAGCCGCGGCATCATGGAAATATCGGAAAACGCATTACAAGGTAATCTCTCTAGAGCTAGGCAACGCCGGGGAGTGCAGCGCGAATTGTGATGCGTTTCCTTTGTACCCTGTCAAAACCCTGCTACAAGCCTGGTTACAGAATCGTCAGTAGGATGTATACCTACCTACCTACCTACCCTAGCTATACCTAGTACGGCTACCCCATAGTCTACGTATATATATATGTACATAATACATATGTCATAGGATATGTACATAGGATATAGCTCTTATAATAGCGGCTGCAGCCAGACATATAACATACAACATACAATATATACAAGATATATATATATATATGTAGGTATGTATATAGAACACGAAACATGTACAACATACACATGTAGTACAATACTCGGATATTCTCTTCTCTTCATCCCCCTCATATTCTATCGCCTCTTTCCACGTGCCGCAATAGCCTCAGAGTAATTTGTTTGTGGCCGAGAGGTGGTGAATGTTCCGTGAGGGCCCGTAGAACACCGCGGGAAATCGCATCTGTATATCCAACCACCCCCTGCCTATTTGCCTACCCCAACCTCTTCCCCGTACCAACACTGTAGACACCTTACAGATATACCGGTCCTAGTCGGAGGGTGGATTTCTGAAATCGGCCCAAAACGTGTTCATGGCTACAAGATATACCTTTCAATTAAACCGGGGGACGGTAAATTATTCATCTCTCAGGGCGCGAAATGATGGACGCGTACAATGGACTGAAATAATCTACGGTGTAACAATGAATTCATCACGGACACATCAACGTCATTCACCCTCGGCGATGCGATCTTTACTAGACTTATCCCTCGCTCGATGTTGCAACCTATCATCAGCTTTTGGCCAACTTATCGAATCAGTAATTCGTGACTTTCTGGCCTTTTATTATTCTTCGGAAACAATCATCGCATCATTCGACCCGAGTACTTGGATAATTCCTTGACTCGTCTAACTGAATATTTCAACACGTTTCAACGTATCATGAGCTTTTGGCCAACTTATTGTCATTCGTGACTTTTTGGCCATTTATTATTCCTCGGAAACAATCATCGACCCGAGTGTTTAGATATTTTCTTGACTTGTCTGACTGAATATTTCAAGACATTATCCACGAAACATGTTGACGAGTTTTTGCCAGAATTGAACAATTGATTCCCGTTTCGGCGGCGTTTTGGCCGCTGATGAAATTCCGAAAATTTCATCTCTGTTTAAAAGACGGAGTTTGAACACGCGGTGAATAAAACGTCCGATCATAATTACGTCCTGAGTAATGTATCTCGGTTATCTGCCGGGTGACCGCATCCTTGGGGTTAACGGGGTAGCGGGATGAAAGGGGTAGGGAAGCGGCCACATTTCGTCGAGAGAAACTTGCCCGCTCTCCGTTCTGTACGTGACTGGACAGTCGCCCTGAGTTCAGGGAGTTATCGGAGTGCAAATTGCCGGAGGTAGACAGAGATTACAAGTATATATGTTATAGTGCAATGAATTTATCGGTATCTACGTTTCATAAGAAGAAAGAAAGAAAGAAAAGAAAAAAAGACACAACTTATGCAGGCAAAAGACGGAGAGATGATCATCGGTCAAACTCGTGGCTAGTAACACTGATATCCCTCTCACCTACGTATCGGCTAAGGACTCTCTCAATCAATCTGAAACGGGCATAGAAACGCGGTTTCAACCTTGCAAATTAATTGTCTGCTTTTGCTGAGTAAGTATCTACGGTGTATATGCTGTTTGTATGCATACAGGCAGAGCTACGGGCTAACTACTGCCGCTGCTACTCGACTTGAAACTGATGTGAACCAACACTATCTCATCGGTCCTCGACCCGGCCAAAGTATCCCAATTCTGGCCATCAGACTAATGGATTATTACACGGTTCTGTGAAGCTAGAAAACGATCCTTCCTCGAGTCAGGAACCGTCCAGACTATCTGCACAGGTCAATTTCGCGTTTTACAGGAATCAGGATATCAAATTATCAAGTAAGATATAAGGATATCAGGATATCAAGGATTGCCAGTCGAGTTTCTATTCATTACGTTAGAGTTAACGAAGCAAAGTGTTGACTGAATTGCACTCTGCTGTCTGCAAGGCTCGCGAAAGAACCTGACGACTAGTTCTTGAACCAGGCTGTAAGATCTGTTGGAAAAAATTGTTCATGCGACAGAGAGGACCTTCCCAGAGCAGTTTTTCAGATACTTTGCATCTTCAGTTTAGCTTCTTTCACTTCTCTTGTTTGCTGGTCTGTTAAGCACCCAAGTGTGCGTGTAGGATGAAACAGGCGGAAGCCTTCAGCGTTTGAGAAAATTTCTTGCTCTAATTTTCGGCTATGTTACTGCGCGGTTACGGCTCTTCTGTTTTTCGCCGGAACTGGATTCGGCCCCGGCTCGTTAGGCGCGTTACGAAATGCAAGAATAAATTGTGTTTTTTTGAATTTCGAGGGGTCGTAAAGGGGAGGAAGGGCCGTAAAAGGACCCTCAGCCTTTCATTTTTACGATCCGAAAAGCTGCCTGCTCGCGGTTATTGCCTAATTTTTATTCGCCGTTTATCATACCAGCCGAATCAATCAGCCAGAGACAAAAACTTTGTCCCTGGCGCCGGCGTGCCTAAGAACAACCCCTTTCTGTTTCCCGAACTATATCCGCTCCTCCTGCCCCCGGGACAATCCGAACTGCGAACGGTGACTCAACCCGTCTAATTGTCGACAAGTTTTCACTGATTCGCAGATAGATTGACGCTCGCATTTACTATGCACCCCTCGAGGCAAGCCAAGGGAGTTTGCCTGTCGCCTGTCTAGCTAATGCATGTCCAGGACATCCCATAAGAAATCCAGTAGGTGTAAAATATTCCCGACTATTTCAAGGCTCCGCGAGCTACTGCGGGTAGTTTTCCGAATGACAGCTGGCGTAGTGGACTAGCTGAGTATTCTCTGAAATGTACGGAAACTGAAACTCAGAAGACTTTTCTATGTAAATCTAAGCCCGGAGGGCGGCTTACGCTGCTTTGTCGTCGGTTTCGACACAGATGTTGTGTTAAATCCCCACTTCTTCCGTCTCTATCTAACAGTTTACATTAATTCATGTCTGCACGGTCCGTAATCGCGACAGGTCCCTCATTACGTCTACATCTCTCTTAATTACTCGCTGAGCTTCTTCTCGCTACGCTACTACGAGTGTCGAGTTGTATTCCGTAGATTTTAGCATAACGACTACGTACGTCGTGTATGTAAGTACGGTTCTACAGAGTTTCACGAAACCCGTTGGAAGCGAGATTTTTTCCAACTATTCCAAGTCGTTTCTCCACCCAGAACATTATCTTTCACACCTGAATACAAACGTAGCGAATTTGCCAATCGGGAAAACGCAGCCAACTATAATTCCTGTATTCCTCTAAATGATAATCCTCCTTGAAATCCTCTCTCTCTCTCTCTCTCTGGGACGATATCTCGTAGGAAAGGATCTTTCCAAAGGAGAGCCATGCATCTCTCGTCTAATAGAGCCGAAGTGTTGCCCGCATGCCTGACTGCGAGCTACCTTGGATCAATTTATTAAACTTGGTTAAACTCCGCGGTTCATTTTCCATCTCGGAGTCTATCGTAAAGTTCAGTGTCGATATCTCAGCCGCTAAGTACATGCCGGACAAAGTATATAGTTTTACATTCGTATATTAATCCTACAGCTACTCGTAACGATATGCTTATGTGTGATCGATTAACCGTAGCTGGTTTATGTGGTAATTTCAGGTAGTACAGGATTAATAGTTACCAGGATGAAACCAACTATTAAATTAGTAGCTAGCTGCATAATTGGTGTTTACGATTTACGCTCCGTTTCTCGATTCTACACGCACCTATATATACCCTAATCCGTGAGTAATTCTCGGCTTAATTGAACCCCGCCATCGATCACACGTCCGACAAATCGATCCTCGAAGTAGGCATATCGGGTGAATTTTCTGTGCGGATCGCGGGAGAATCTCAACGTGCCAAAAAGACGAGGATAAAATTCATTGCTCCCTCTACGCCGGGGCGCGATATCCCCGGGGTCCAACTTATGGGGGCGAGAATTTCGCGCTCTGGTAAATATGGTTGTAAAATTCGTGGCTTTTGATTTCTGGCAAAAAACGGAACTCGCATATAATTGTATGATTTGTATATAAAGTATAGATCCAAGGAGAGGAGAGACGCGGCATAAGTAGGTAGGAGTTGAGGAGGGAGGAAGGAATACCGAGATCGTATCTCTCCGCTACACCGATGCAACTGGGACGGTGTACCTCGGCGTGGTAATGAGTTACTTTAGACTCCGGAGTGACGCTGGAGTGTTATTTAATACCGGAGGATACTGCCTCGGGCACGAACCACTAATATTGACAACGACAAAGTAATTTGTTAGTCATTCAACCGCCGGGCCGAGTTGCGGGGATATATACGATCGCCGTTACACCGATGTACAAGAATACCAAACAGTGACCGACCCGGCTACGACTGGTCAAACGTGTTACCTATACTACTTACGGGTCAATTCCGACAAGATCTCAAACTCGGACATCAACCTTTTACTCGACGAAATAATCAACGAATCAAATTTATCTCTTCTCCCCTTTTCTTTCATTTTTTCTTCATTTTTTCTTCTTTTCGTCAGATCGGTAAACTCGGAGTACGACGATTGACGGTGTAGAAATTTCGAGTGTAAAATAGGCGAGAGATTTTCATCAATTTTGATGCGTCAGTGGATCCCATAATCCAGCTACGAGCTGCTGGATAAGTATTGATCTTGTTCCTTCGTAGGGGTTCAGGGGAGCTGGTCCAAATATAAACGAGTCTCGCGTTTTACGTAACAAAGGGCGAAATTTCCTGCTCCCTAACGATCGTGACCTAAAAAGAATCGAAACTCACCCTTTCTGATGATGCCACTAATAAATATAAGGGTTAATGTACCAGTGACATTATAAAAGGTAGATTCTACCCAACTACTCCATCGCTCAAGGGACTCGGGTAACCATTCGTTTCCTAAACTTTAATCAATCATTATTCAAAGATATATTTTTGATCACAACAAAATTACGTGTCTTCTTAAATTTCGTGAGATTTTTCGAGGGAAATAAACATTTGAATCGACTGCCGGATAAAAATGACCGGATATGAGGTAAGAGTTGACTTTTTGAAGTTAATATAAGGCTAGTTGGTACCATAGATTGTTAATTAGTGTAGGTGTAGTCGATATTCGTCGGTATAGAAATAATTGTTAATTAAAGTTGACGAAGATAATGGCGACTCAATATGTCCTTGATGGTCAAGACAGCTTTGAAGGTATACGAAACAAGCTGACGATGAAATGTATAATAATTAGTCCCGAGGCATCGAGGACCTTTGATTATGACCCTTTGACAGAGGGTAGGTACTTCTGCTCCTCGATTCCAAAGCTGATAATTACTCGAACTCAATTTCTAAGCATTCTGGGAGAGACGCGAAACAAACGGGTATCGTTATGCCCAAGGAACTTGAATCCATCGTAATATTTTAAGGGTCTCTTGTTATCGTCAAGATCGAAATTCGTTGTTAGAACTCATATATATATATACCTATACACGTATGTATGTAGATTGTAATCAAGATCGTCACGAACCTCATCATTCATTTAAAAAACCGTTAAATTAACCACGAAAAAAAAAAATATATATATATACATATTTAAATTAAAACAATCTTTTTTCCTCCTCCTCGAAATCTTAATATTCAAATATTCCCAACTTCAACTTCCGGTTGTAATACATACGGCCTTGATCGTTGCCAGAAGTGAAGAAGTGGCGGACCATCCCCATTTTTTATAGGCTAGCTGGTGATAGTTTTACCCTAGCCTAGACTGGCATGAGATGTCGAAACCAGCTATCTAGGGACGAGAGTCCGCGGTTTTGAGAGGCTGCTTTACGGGAGATTTATTTTCAATTTCAAATTCATATTTTTTTTTCGTTATTTGCATTCGCCGAATTCACGACGGCATATACCCCCGCCATCACCGGGGCACAGGGTTGTTCGTCTCGAATTCGTTTCTCTTGTTTTTTACGAGGCGATCAATCACGTTTGTTTTTCGAAATGAAACCCCTTCAGCTCCGAGGCCCAAACTCCGGTACCGCGATCTCAAAGAAGACACTGCCTCTTCTTCTTCTTCTTCTTTCTCCTTTTTTTCTTCCACTTATTTTCCCACTGCCATCGGAAGAGGCAAGGGATCGCTTAAATAAACGGCTAAAATCAACGGGCTGTGTTGTAAAATCGAATAGAACGAGGTTCCGCAGCAAAAAAAAAGGGAAAGAATTGGTACGCGGAGACAAATGTTCATAATGTCGTTTTACGAAAGTATTAGGGCACACCTACCCCATACCTACCCTCAATGTGGGGGAAGGGAAACACGCCGTTTCAATTAAATAGGATACGAAATTTATGCTTGGAGAAAATATATCGGTTAAATAATCTTTATATTATATATCAAAAGTTGAACGGTTTTTTTCGTTCTTTCTTTTTTTTTTTTTTGTCGTATTATATGAGGGAGGAAAGTTAATTGATGGACGGTATAACGAATTCTTAAAATTAGTTTTATTTCTTTCCTTCTTTTTTTTTTTTATTTCTTCATCCCCAGCGTTTTGAAAGCGAAATAGGAAATTAAAAGTAGCCGTGCAGCAATGATTGTTGAAATTCGCTTTTCTTCTCCGTCTTATCGGCCTTATTAAAACTTGTGTAATTGAATAATTTTCGATCTCTCTTATTCTCTTCGGTGGGAGGGTTTTTCTCACTTCGTAACTCGCGATTTTCCATTTCTTTTCTTTTCTTTTCTTTTCTTTTTTTTTTGTTTTATTCAATTAATATTTCACCCTCACGCTATATGGTATCGATTCTAATAATCTTCGACGAAATGAAATGGCATGGAAAAAAGTAAATAAATTATAATACCTCCGTTACATTATACTATATAATATTATATACACGAAGAAATCAATCAATTCGCGTCTTTAATCTCCTATCGAAAAATCTCCGGCTACATATATTTCCCTATAATTTATTCTACCTCATTTCCCAAAAGCTTTAAGGAAAAAAAACTAAGAAATAAAAGAAAATAAAAAAAGCAAGAAACCTTCTGAATTTAGAAACAGAGGAAAATAACTCGCTCAAACTGTCACTTGACAAAGCAATTTTCCCCTGAATCACGACAGAGTAGGTACCCACCCACCTTGGAGACGGTTAAAGTAGCAAGATTCTGCAATACTTGTCGCGGAGCATCTCTTTTATCCACGGAAATTGGAATGATGTCTATGAGTCTCTCCTGTCAGGACGCTCCTCTTTATATGCAGCAGGGTATTTTCCCACATATACCTAAATACGCGGGGATAGAGGTGTGGTAAAGCTTTAGGGTCGATATGGAATAGAATAGGAACTCCGAGTAACTCTTTTATCCGTCGATGAATTTGCCGATTTATTCATTATTTAATAAACGCCGTAGTGCAGCCGAAAATCCAGCCACAAGCCTTTACTTTTTTCTTTCTTTCTTTATTTCCCTAACCCCTCAGAGCAGATCTTATTCTTCGTATTAGTTCCCTAGGAATCTCACATCTGCGGGCTATTCCGTGCGGAGAGACAACCGTGAACCGGAATATTATAGGACGAAGAAAAGCCCAAGGCGAGTAGGAAAACGAGGGATAAAGCGAAGGGAGGGGGTTTTCACGATACGACCAAATTGAAATTCAAACCACCAAATAACTCAAATATCTGAGCTGCCCGGAGCTTAAGGGTCGTCTTAGGTTCCATCCAATCTTGCAGCGTTCGATGCGGTCGTAAAATTGAAAGCAAAAGATTTTTTTTTCATTCATTTTATTCGCCTGTCTGCAAGGGTGGGGGTGTAATATACGTAATACCATGTAGATATGATGTGTAATATGAATTTACAGTGATATTGAAAATTTCTTTCCAAGGGTAGGAGAGCTGAGAGCGGCGTAATTAACCCCGGAGAAAGATATACCCCCTCTTCCCATTTTTAGCGTGAAATTTTTTCCCCATCGATATTATGGCGTCGGACGATATACCTATATCCGCTTCTTAGCGTTATACAGTGTCATTAATTTTCCTGTCTTATATTCATTAATAACAGCCTCGGGAACATTTTCCAACGTGTCACAGCTACGGGGTTCCTTGGTATACTACAACCTCGAGCGCTGGCTGCTTTTGTCTTCCGAGTTCAGTAGTCTTGCATTCATGACGTCACCAACCCCCTTATAAAGACGAGGGAAAACTTTTCACCTCCTCACCCCCCGCGCTTCTCGATAAAACTTTCAAACTTTCACCCTTTACCTTGCTGCCTAGTCTGCCGGGCACTGCTATAAGGGAATAGAGAATCCCCGGTGATCTATGGCCGAGATGACACCAGCCCGAAGTTTCACCTTTAATATACAACTCGGTGAATCTTGGCGAGAAACGATGCCGCGTTAATATTGTCGTGGCGGATAATCGCGCGCATTTTCCCGTCCAACTTCCTCCCTAGTTCTTTGGGCGAGTTACTTTCACTGCGAGAAAGCGCCGGGCGCGGGAGGCCATCTGCCGGCGGCGCCCCGAGCTGAATTCTTGCCCTCGGATCCCCCGGCGAAGTTTTTAGTTCCTTGAAGTAGAGACAGCGGCTCTGAGCACATGTTAAGCTCGGAGGTGAATTTAGAATTTCGAGGTAAGTTTCGTACCTAGGGATAAAATGGCGGAAGCCGTTTTTGTATTCCTTTGGAAGGCACGGAACACGACTTTGACTATTCATTAGTTATTAGTGCGGTTCTACAGTTACGGTGGAAGTGAACTTATGCATAATTAATGTAACTACAGACCGAAAGTTTTCATTCCTACGAAGCAGCCCGGGGTAGATAGGCGAAGCCACTCTTCCGCGATCGAGTTAGTAGCTGAAATAGCAGCCTAGCAGAACATACGCCATTTCCTAATTATATACTATTACCCCCTTCCATCCCCGTCCCAGATGCTATATATCCATGGTCCCAGTATCGAGTGGTGCGTTATATATTCGTCAAACATATACGCGCAGGCATATAAGGCACCGAGCCTGTACCCGTCGACGGGAAGCCCTGGCGAGACGACGACGTGCCGCGTAAGGCGTGTTATACCGCGTGCGTCGTGCGTTCCGCAGCGCGTAGCGCGGCACCCCGTCGGATATCCATTGTCCTCTAATGGTTGGGCGGCTGGCGGCGAAGGGTCCGCCACACACAGTACTTTGCCAAATTATTGACATAACCTAACGCTCTAGGTTCGGCGATCGATATCCGCCGCGTATTTTCTTTCATGAAACATCCCGAATAACCGAAACCCGTATATTCCGCCTGTGGGTAGAAGTATAACCGTGTAAGAGCGGCTAACGTCGCGGCGAAATGTGGCAAAACAACCCAGTAGAATGTCCTCTGTCGTCAATTGATGCGCCAATAATACGCGAAACGAGGCGATATCGAATCTCGATGTTATTCGGTTTATAAACGAACTTATTTCGCGATACGAATGTTCCTCTGTATGAAATAAGGCCCGAACCCCGTCTCTAGGATCCCCAAAAATTACCGGCCATTGTAGATGGCGCTGACCGTCGAACCAGAGGGCGCCACTGCAGGCGAGTCTTGGGAATTTTTCAACGAGGAGAAACGGTTCAAAAACTGATCAATAAATCGAAGAAAGTATAGGAAGCAGGTGGTTGGAAATTTTTTTTACACGAATTTCGTATATTTTAGTTTGTTTTTCTTTAATATTGAATTTCAATCTCGTTCTCGAGTTGCACGACTCGTGAATTTTATTTCAAGAATATTGTCTCCTTTTTATTTCTTATATATTTATTTCTTTTGATTCTTGTATTCTTCTTCCACCTAGCTACTATATATAATACGACACAACCGATTGCTGTTTGAATTACAATTTGAATTCTAGTTCCACTTTAAACTTCTGCGTACATACCAACCAACCAACCAACGAACGAACCAAAACCTTCAACCTACGTATACCTTTACCTCACTGATTTCACTACGTTGCTGTGGAAATTAATTACAAGTTTAGCGACAGTTACTATCGTAATGGTACTGGCAGCGAGTGCAACGGCAACTCGTTCAAATGCGTAATAGTACAACTAATATTAATCTCGCAATGGAAATACTGACTCCTAGATATATCACCAGGTAAGGTTCCGCTTCAGACTTTGTACTAACTTTATGCGACTTCATTTCACTATTTCAATCGCGAAAATAATTATAATATATTTTATTTTATCTTCGAATTGGATTTTAAGACGCATCGAAGAGACTCGAACGGGGGGGTGGCGGGGGGGGGGGGGGGGGGGGGGAGGGGGCGGAATGACGATTTTTTTTTTTTTGTTCTTTTATTTCAAGTGATTCGTGAATTCACTGGAAGAGTGCAGCAATCAGAAGTAACGGTGAAACTCAATTATCCGGTTCGATTACCGCACGAAGCCTAAAGCGCGGGCCCTTATTTGTTTAGTCACGCCAGCGACAAGATCATCGATTTTAAGGGCTGGAGTGGAAAAAGCCCCGGGAGAAAGGAGAGAGAATGAGAGAGAGAGAGAGAGAGGGAGAGAGTTGCCTTTTTAAGTAAATGAACGAAATCTTTGTTCAAATTCAAGTTTGATCCGTGAGCGTACCGTGAATCTTACTCGAGTGTCTTCAAGTCGTTCGAGGCTCGATTGTGCTTATCGCAAGTTGATTCGAAATTCCCTAACTCACTTGACGCTCGGCGGACCGTGTAAAGTGACCTTCTTCAACCGTTTCCAATCTCACTAACACACTCACACGTACACGTGCGGACGCGTTTGAGAAAGCGTGTTTTTTCCTGTTTTTTTTTTCTTCTTTTTCTTCTTTTTTTTCTTCTTCTCTCGTTTCAACCCTACAGCCTACGTAACGAACCGCTCCCCTCCCTCCGCCGTTAATCGAGAATTCGTAACTCGCGCCTAGCGAGAAACCCGCGATTCAACTTTGTCATAATAGAATACCTCTGTACCTCGTACCCGCCAGTCTCTCCACGTATTTCGAAGGACCTCCAGAGAGAATGGAAAGATCCTATTCTCCAACCAGCGAACTTTCGAGCTCGAGGTTTGCACGAAGTGGTTCAAAGCTTAGTTCAAAGCTGTTCCACTGGGTTCGTGAAATTTCAAAGTAGGTAGGGTATACTCGCATCAATGCCATGGAACTTTATCCACGGTATTAGAAAAGCACATGACTTGCCAAGGGCTCGTGTGTTGTACAAAACGATCGGAAATACAGGTCGTTCAAGGTTCGATATTTTTTCCTAGGATTTTATACACTTTGAGAAAATAGCAACGGAAGTATACTATTCCGAAGTTCGAACCGACGGTTGGGCAGCTTCCGAAACGAAACAGTCTGGTACTAACCTCTTGAATAAACGCCGTGTAAAAAGGAAAGTAGAAGAAGGTAAAGCGCGCAGGAAGAAAGAAAAAAAAAGGAAGAAAGAAAAAAACAGCTCGCGGAAAAAGGCGACATCTCCTTGCATAATTTATAACCTGACTTTAACGACCATGCTTTTAATGTTCTTCTACTTTTTGCGCCTTTCCCACAGCAGTACGAACGCTACGAAATTTAGGTTCGCTTCTTCATTTCATTTTCTACACAGTAAGTATATATGTACCGCGTTTATTTTTCTTTCCCCGCTCAATTCTCGCTCCCATTCTTATTCCTATCCATATAAGATATTTCGACATTTTTATGCAATATCACAGCGAAAATCCTTCGACTGAAAACAATTATCTCACCGACACCCATCGAGGATTCGTACGTAGGAATTTACATCGTCAACTAAAACAGTTACGTCAAGTCAGCTTTATTTGTTAAAGCTCGCGGTACACCCGTCTGGTAAACTTGACTGTCTCGCAAAGCTCCCGTCATGTTTTTCACCCTAAAACAGTACCGGGCCAGGATATGGACTGCGAGGTTTAGCTCCACCGTCAGAACGTACCAAGGGAAATGAAGCTCGAACCAGCCGGAGCTTCATAGCTCGTCGGTCAACCTACTGCAGTGGGGTAGAACTTGGGGAATTATTTAAGGGATTATGGACGTGTGGATCTCATCGTTGGACTATGTGCGATTGTGAATGAATAGCTCAGTGTCTTAAGTGCAGACAGTTCGGTTGTGTGGTTGAAAGTAATTTGCAAGTTGAACGTTTTGCGAGAGAGAGAGAGAGAGGAGAGCGGGAGAGGGGTAGGGTGCTGGCTAGGGCTCCTCTCTGGAATGAGAACGTCTTAAATTACTTTGTTTGGGAAGTGTTCCCCACCAAGTTTCCTAATTTCGTTTAGTTCTTCGTCTTTCGTCGCGCGAGCCCTAGCCAAGGCGAAAGAATGAAAATGTAATAAGCGCGCGGAAAGCGAGGACCGCGACTCGCGGCACCGTCGCCAATTCAACGGGCGAATCACTGCCTCGTAACTTTTCAGTCCACGGCTCCTCCGCGTGGACGTACAATCCGTACTGTAATTGACTAGATCTCGGGGAAAACTGTTTTCGAGATCAAGGACCCCGGGCGACGCGACGCCACCCTCCGAGAATCCTGAGAAACCTGATCCTCATGATCCTCCTGCTCCCGGTTACTACCGACGAAATTCCTCAGCCCCAAGACTTGTTTGAATTAATTTTCTCTAACGACCTGCACACCTGTACTTTAATTATCACGAAAACCCCTTCCCGCGGCTCGTCCTCCTCTCTTTACTTAAATGCCGGGTATTTGTCACCGGGACGTAGGTACATAACAAAAGGAAAAGCAGGTAGTCCCTCAGCCGAAAACTCCTAGACACTCGCTAATAATTCCGCCCCGTAAATGACCCTCTTTTTCTAGGGCTTCGGTTGTACCGAACACAATGGCTCCCGCGACCAACCAATTTCCCCCAGTTCCTCAGGTTAATGGCAAATATCGAACAGCCTCTACGGGGAGTCTAGTCGCCCTTCGGGTGGCTTTAAATTGCACTATTTCGGAGAAAAAAAAAAACTCCTCGACGAATCTAAACTTGGAACGTTTCGGATTCCCGGTCTTGTATATATACGAGGTCATTTCCTAACGGGGTCGGGGCGGGGGTGTAAGACGAACGGAGTGAAATAATAACGCGAGAGAGTCTCTCCTCGGTTATTTCCCTTTCTTTTATTGCCAGTGATTTCAATCAATTGATAAGTATTAAAATAAAAAAGAAAAGGGAACTTTTTAAAAAGCAATTAGCCTTCCAAGGGCCGTGAACTTTTCAGATTCTGAAAGACAATAGGGCTTGTTGTTTGGTAGCATAAAAGGGTTCCTGAATGAGGGGGCAGACCCAGACCAAGGGAGGGTTTCGGTTCAGGCTCGGGTTGGGTTGGGTGGGACTCCCTTTCATCGAGGATTCCTGGAAATATCAAAAGGGGTCGAAGCCATTGGTCCTCTCTTCCGGAACCTTTTGTCCAAATAATTAGCAGTATCGATGATCCGTTCACAATGGGTTTATTAATTGATGACGAAAGCCGGTTGTCAGGCTTCTTTCACAACTCTCTATAATGTCCTCGATGGCATCCTCCCGATCGTAGCTGCCGGGATGAAAGAGGAGAATTTCTTTCTTTCCTTTTCTCATCATTATTATAATACCCTCGCTAATTATTCCGCGAGTATAGCCGATCGACGATTGAAAAGAGTCTGACACCCCGCGGATTCCGATCACGAATAAAGAGGATGAAGAAACCTTTTATGGTATTGGCGACAATGGCGAATGGCGAGGATAGACGAGGAATAAATAAAAGTGAAACAAGTAAAACAGAATAAAAATAAACGACCCGTTGAATAGAAATCCCATCACGCTCTGGCGAGGAGGGGCTGGACCTGAGGTAGCGAGAGGTTGCAGGTTCCAGCATCAGCGACTCCTTAAGACGGCCAGGCACGACCGCAAACTCCCTTACCCCAGCAACCCAGTATCGGCGATTCTATTGTTCCAAAAATTCCCTCCGAAGGAAATAAAAAAGGAAAGCTTAACCGCGTCTATTTGGTGCACTAGCCGTATCCTCCTCAGGGCAAGATATGAATAAGAATTCATCCCGGCCACCGGCCAGTCTGACCTGTAATCAGCAAAATAGAAGGGTCGCTGTGTGCCGCGTATACAGATCGACAAAGCAAACCGAATAACCGAAGAACGGGGTTTGTCTTTCGGTCAGTAATTTAGAACGAGAGAATACACAATCCTGATCAATCCTCAACATGCTTTAGTACGAGGAAGAATAAGGATAAGGATGAGAAGAAGTGTTGACTGAACTTTGGAAGAGGATTGCACGTTTTATATCCGAGCTATTCGATCACGGGAGGGCGATAAATCTGTTGTAGAGATAGCTGCAGGATTTGAGGGAAAGAGCTGTTTAAAGCTGATGGAAGATCGGCGAATGCCTTGATCGCCGTTCAGGTAGGAACTAGTTTCAGTAGCAATAAGGGTTGAGAGGGACCAGGGTAGCCGGGATATCAACGATGCCTGGTCTGTGCTGCAGTACAAACGTTTCGCCCTGTTTACCAAACAGCCAATCAAACCTTCGGCTGGCCAATTTTCCATGAGCACTCGAGCTAACAACGTACAAACGAGCTAGCCTCCTCTTCATCCCCTGCTTACTTTTCAATTATTTCTATTTCTATTTCTATTTCCGATTGCCTCTGGCTTTGCTCAACCGACGCATTGGATTAAAGATCGCGCTGCAAGCTCGCTCGTTCGCCGAAAAAAATTCGCCTTGGATAATTGAATATTCCGCGGTAACGGTTGATAATTAATTAATTGCGTTATCGAATTCAAGCAGAGGAAAGACTCTCCCCGAGACCAGTCACCGCCGCCACGACCGTCGGGTCGTTCGTTGAGCCCAGACGAACGAAAAGTTTCGTGCGGAGATAGGAATCGCTTCGCAGGGCTTTCCGTGCAAATTGAAAACTGTAAGTTAGACGCCCCTCCGTTCTTTCTGCTCCCTTATCAGTTTTTGTACATTTTTCCCTTCCCTCCTTCTTTCCATTTTCACTCTCTTTTTTTTTTCTACTCCAATTCCCGGCTTGTTCGTCGGCCGTTTTCTCATATCTATACTGCCGGGGTACACGATACTCTGCATCGAGGCTATAAGTGGCATAGGGGTACGTAACGAAGCGGAAATACGTGTGGAAAAAATTTTCACCAAGTCAAACCTCATCCCAAGATTAAAGCTCGTCTTTTCTCATTCGTCAGGGATGACCAATACCCGTCGATGAGTAGCTCAAGCTCTCCTGAGCTTGTTTTTTTTCACCTTTCTACACTGAGGCGTTGAAAAACGGAAAAACGGAAAAACAGAAAAGAGCGAATAACGGAAAACGGGAGAGTAAAGTTCTTTTTTCCGCAAAAGCCTGAGAGCCGAGTCGAGCTAGACGATTGTGACGTGTCTCGGGAATTTTTCCAAAGAGTTAAAAGTAAAAGGGTGCGTTGAGCAAAAGTCAAAGAGGGTCAAAGCTTTGGTGTTCAGTTTTGCGACTCATCAGAACCGTTCCGCAATCCCATCGGCATTTATCTCCCGTTTGCGTTTAGATGAGCAGCGGGTCTGTTGTTCTCGCGAAAATTTCTCGTATTGTTCATCTCTTTTTGAACTCTCCCTCTCCCTCTCCCTCTTTCTTTTTCTCACTCCAATTTTCTTTGTGTCCCTTTTCTTCGTCGATGCAGGGCTGAACGTGCCCGTCTCCCCCTTTGTCTCTTCCTTATCCTTCCTTCCTTCCTTCCTCGCTTCCTTCTTCAGGTCCCCGTATTCCTCCCAAAGTTTCTCGTGGTTTTCTATTATTCTCACCCCTCATACCTCCCGCAGGTACGAACCCGGAAAGTTTGAACATCCGCGAAGATAATCGAATTTTTACTTTCAACTTATATAATGCTGCCTGCTGCTGCTTTTGCTTCGGTTTCTGCATCCTCCGCCCTCTCGTTATTTCCTAACCTTCTATAATCCACTTCGCCCTATACAAGTCTATGTATACGTGCCTATAGATCATCGAGCAGGATCTCCTTGTTCAGGTAAAACCTGGGGCTTGAACGCGAGACGCTCAACACGGCTTGATTTTCATTACGACTTGAATATCGCCGGATTTGATTTACCCCCTCTGTCCGTTTTTGATGCAAAAAAAAAGGAATGAAAAATTAGACAGAAAGAAGAAAAAAAAAAGAAATTGAGAAAGGATCGTTCACCGGGGCAGATATATTTTCTAGGATTAAAACGATATCGGAAAATACCCTGCAGTTCATCATTAGAAATTCAAATTAACCCGAAGTCACCGCTGCCTAACCCGTCACGGACAGCACAGTACTGCATATTTATTAAACGCCAACATCCTTGCAGTGGATGTATTTATTCATTTCTCTCTCACTCCCCTCTCCCTCTCTCTCTATTGCGAACCAATACATACGACGCTAACGTCGGATTGATATCCTGCAGTATTAAAAATATATCACGTAGTTAAGGACCCGGACGGAATTGCAATCAGGCCGGTAACATATTCAGGGTATTCCGTTTTATTTTTTTTAATTTTTATATCCATTTTGTATGTTCTTTTTTTTTTTTTTTTTTATTCTCGCCTTCTTTTGGCACACGCGAAATTCCGCTAATCTAAAATCGATCCGATCTCCGAGGGATGAGATGAACGGGATTTCTAATCTATACAATATACGGAAATAATTTGAAGTATCGAATTTTTGAGCCCCGAAATTTGAAATTCTTCGAGTTTTTGATGGCAAGTTAGAAATTTTCGAACTTTGGATTATCGTCGTTGGAATTATACGCTTCAGCCATGGAAACTGAGAGAAAAAAAAGATATGGGTACGAGATGATTCCCAGCTCCACGTTTCATTTTTTACTTTCTTTGGTGGAATGAAATTTAGCAAATTACCTCTGTCTCTTTACTCTTACCTAGTTTACCCAGACAGAAAGAAGCGTGTTTTTTTTTTTTTTATTTTTTATTTTTTCCACCGTGCAACGGCGGCTGCAGGACCTGGACCGGGACCAGGAGCGAGAATCTAGACCCTCCCCTCTCTCCGCAGCTTCCGTACAAATACGAATTCATTTTCGCATTAAGCTCGTGTCGCGTGTGTTTTAAACGAAGAAATCCAGCGAGAGCGATAAAGAGACTAGGGAACGGGGAAAAACGGACAAACACGCCTTTCCTGGATCCATCTGTTTAAACAATTAGTCTTATACCTTTACGGAATCCTGAATTAATTAGGAATATAAAAAAATAAAATAATATGAGAATAAAAAGTAATTGGCATCCTTTCCGCTTCTTTATTCGGGGACATTATTTTCTCCCAACTTCATTCAGCGTTCTTCGTTACTTCTAAGTGTCAGAAAAGACGACGTTGACAATCTGAGGTGTAAAAAAGCGCGTTTCAATCTATTTTCGCTCTGGGATTCTGCGTGAGTATCGATAGACCGATTCCATTGATCGCAAGGTCTGATTTTATTCCAGAAATTTTTTTTTTTTTTTAGATGAAGAGAAGGAGAAGAGAAATATCTTCGCTTTGATTCGGAGGGGGTAAAGAGCGAGATTTTAAGGGTGAGAGTCTGCGCATCGAGACGAGCTTGTTCATATTATTTCCGATTGCAAATCTATGAGAACTTTTTTAAATTTTTTTCATTTTTTCTATACAGGATAATAAATTATCGATAAAAGTTTCCAACGGCGAGTATATAGATCCGACTTTAATTCCTTTGGGAATAAAGGGCGAAATCCAACTCCGTGACACGATCGGAATAGCCAGGTTGGACTTTCCCTTTCTCTTCGTATACGTACTAGGCTTTGGCGCCGAATTGGTTGGTTGGCACGCGGTACAATAAATAACCTTCCAAGACGGTTGCCTGTATTCTAATACGAACATTCGTATTCATTTGGTTTCTCAGCCAGTCCTGAAACAGCTCCCCTCAACCACTAACATCGACAAAGCAACTTCTACCGCTAGGCCACATGCGTTGATGCGCACATATATACACGTATACATACAGCATCTATTCCTGGACTGAAATTCACCAAAATCCCAAGACCAGTAGCCTAGCTCATACCTAGCTACTCGATAGTGGTGTTTTTCCGCCGAAATAGAACGCCATGTTGTGTAATATATCGCCTTCTATATCACCCCATTCACCCCCATCGCCTAACGGAATAGGGGAATTACCCGAATTCGAAATTAGGATAAAATTGCCATCGAGCTAGGCCGTTAAATCGGAAAGAAAATCCGTCGCCAATATTCTTGAGCAATTAGAAAAACCGAAACTAGAATGAAAATTTAGCCATTCGGTTCGGCATATGACGGGGAAAATCTCGATCGGTGTTATTCCACAAGGTGCGATAACCCCGATGACCGAAAGCTTGTGCAATTAGAATCGCGAGATATTCGCTCTGAGCGAACCCAGATATGCTCGAGGACGATTAAACACGATGTAACATACGGCAAATTGGTGTTAGAGAACATCGGGGAGGGGTGAGGTTTGAGGGTGGTAAAATTATGATCCAATTTTCTTCCCTGTAAAATCTATATATGCGTTTACACATGTGTTTGTATACTCTACGATACTTTCGTTACGAGATATTCTCATTTGCCAATCAGCGAGCTGTGTGCTACAACAAGTGTATTTCTCATCGAGGAGGGAAAGAGAAGATAAAAAAAAAAACAAGAAACAAATTGTAATTAAAAATAATTAGAAAACGAACGAAACGAAAAAAAAGAAAAACGTACAAAAAAAGCGAAACCCCTAAAGAAAAAGAGTAAAAATGGATCTGTGTTCCGTATTTGAAAAAAAAAAATATTAAAAAAATACGTGGAAAATCCAATTCAACAAAAACCAATCCGGGTCACGACTGACGGACATCTTTTTCGTTTTTTTGCGTATGTGGATATATTTCAACTGGTGAACAACCGCGTGTCAACTTTTAGTGGAATTGTGCTTTCATGACGGAATTGCAACTGTAATTAATTCGTCAGTGCATGAGGTCGAGAGTTATGAATCATTTTGCGGTTATCCGGTTAGGTAGTTGGGTAAGTATTGACTGCGAGGTAATTTTTATCGATTCTTCATTATTGGTCGTAGAAGAAATTTCCTACAGAGATTAATCACCCAACCAATCGGTTTCGAGATGCGAAATAACGGAGGCCGGATGTTTCACTTGAAAATCGAATTACGTGGCTTTGGAAAGCTCTCTCTTTCTCTCTCTCTCTACACCGGAGACTTCCTTTCATCAAGGAAAAATCTCGAGAGGGATAGAGAAAGAGAGAAAAATAGATCAAAGTCGGGTTTTACAAATTCTGAAAATCTGCTTTCTGAATGGTACAATTCTCATTTCTTCTCCTCACCTGTTCGAGTTTGCGTGTTAATCCGATCCCACCGATAGGCACGTGTCTCACATCCCCGAAAAAGGGGGTCTCATACCTTATTGTTAGTCGGAATAATATCACCTTGGCATAATCTAGGATTAGATAAATTAGGAAAGTGTAAAGGCGCAGGTAGCGAGGTGTAGCTTTGCCATACCTATTCGCAAAGGACGACTGAGGTACGTGCGGGGGGGGTGGGTTAGGGGTTGTAATTTCATTTTGTTATTTAGTTCGTGTGTCGACGGCATTAAGGACAGGAAGTGCGTGTATTGTGCCAGGCTGTGTGTTTCAGACATAGTTTATTATTACTAGAAGTCAGCTAGTTTACCCCCTCTCCCCGAAACGTTGTTGTTATCATACGCACAATTACTTCAGGCCCACATTTCTCATTAATACACACACCCACGTACGCATACAAACGGACTAAAAAATTTTTACTGCCAATTTCCGAACAGCACAATTATCATTATTATCATCATTATTTTATTTCTTTAGGTAAACAAACGAGCTTTCATTCCCCGCGATTATTCCCTTTTGAAACGAACTCGTTTCACAAAAAAAAAAAAAAAAAAAAAAGCTTTAATTTATCGTTCAACGAACACAAGATTTTTTACTATCAATTTTTGAAAAGCACAATACATATTTTTCTTTTTTCAAAATACAAATGAGGTTTTTTTAATCGAGACCATTTGCCCTCGAAAATTAGGTCGGGTTACTGAAAGCTTGCGGTATAATAGAGGAGCTCCGATTTCTAATGAATTGGATCGCAATAATTATCGAGTCGATCTTACGTCCGGAATGATTAGTTTTCAGAATTAAGTCGTGTTACGGAAAGGCTGCGAGAGTAGCTTTAATCCGTCGACGAGGCTGTACCTCGCAGGCAGCCTTTTGGCGGTTACTATTTTGCCCTGGTTAAAGTTGTGTGCGAGGTAGCGAGGTCTGAAAGCACGATGTCTTATCGCTTGTGGAAATCGTGTCATTTAAAGTTATCGATTCGCTGGCCGCTTCTTACTCCTCTTCTTCTTCCTCTTCTTCTTCTTCCTCTTTTTCTTCCGCTTCCGAGACTTTCTTATACAGCTGAGTCTTTGGACGCGGCGATATGCCTACAGAAACTGCGGCTGTCGCACGACGGCGCCGCGAGTCCTGGGTTGTTTTAACAAGAACTTTCCATCCCCCTCTAGCAGAGCTTCCTCATCCTCTTCATCCTCTGTCTCAGTCCGTCCCATAGGTTGATAGCCGCCGTCCGCGCCACGCCGTGCGTCTGCAGGGTACCACAATTATATTGCTTCCCGTTTCCCACAACCTTTTCACTACCCCAGGTTCGCCATAAAGAAAGCTCTGGCGCTCGAAAGCGCTTTATTGCCGTGCAACACATATAATTAAAGAGTCTGCAGCCCCCTGCCTACGTTCCGCCCTCGATAAAACGGAAAATATCAGGAAGAGAGAGAGCGAGAGAGAAGGAGAGGGAGAGGGAGAGGGACGCTCCCCCACGCACAGTGGCTTTTCAATACGGTAGAAATCGTAAAAGTGTTGCAGGGCTTCCGATCAGGAGCTTGACGGTGTTCTGCGCCCATCTTTTTCCACGCATTTCTCTCTCTACTTATTCTTAGTCCTAGAGGATCATTTCATACCATCCGCCAATCGCGATTTGCGAAATGGTCCGGGGGGCTAGCCGAGGAAAAATTCGTTGTGCAAGAATTCGCCATGCTGAAGAGGAGTTTCGCGGTTTACTATTTTCGTTATTAATTTCGATTCAATTTTGATTTTTCTTTCTCTCTTTTTTTTCTTGTTTGTTTCAGTCGAGTTTTTCCCGGGTCTTGATATGTGCTAAACGCGCATGTATCGTGCCGTTGTATATAATATCCGGCGGTTTGGTAACCGGGGCAAAAAAATACTGTTGCAGTAGCAGCGGCAGCAACCAGCACGCTTCTGGAACAGCCGGTGGGCAAAATTACGCGTACAATACGAAATAGTAGGCGTAATTATTATGTAACCGTTGGCTCTCCATAACCATTGTGTGTCTGGCCTCCGAAAGGGTAATTCGCTTAGCCAGCATCGTGTATTCCATTGTTTTGAATCTCTGCCCTGAACTACACCGTGCTTTACTGTATGCCTGTTCGTACACGACTTTACTCACAAACTTTTCCACCAACACAAGTTCAAAGGAAAAGAAATCAGCTTCAGAGAGGCAACATTTTTATTGCCATTTTTCTTTTTTCTTTTTCTTTTTTTTTCATATACCAGAGGAAATTGAATTTTCACTAAGATTAAATTTTTACAAACGTTTTTCATTCGCAACAAATTTAACTAACGTTATAAAAACGACTGCACAATCGTTTTGGAAATGGCGGTGTGACTGCAGTTTCCTAAAAAACGGCACAACTATTTCGAAACGCAGAGCTTGAACAATTTAAAAGAAATTGAACAATTTTGACAACGATGAAAGAACGGGTCACAGAAAAGGAGAACACAATCGTTTTGGAAATGGCGGAGTGACTGCAGATTCTAGAAAACGGCACAACTATTTTGGAACGCAGAGTTTGAACAATCCAAAAGAAGTTGAACAATTTTGACAACGATGAAAGAACGGATCGTAGAAAAAGGGGAACACAATCGTTTTTGAAAAGATGAAGGGATCACTTGCCATAATAATAAAGTTGAGTATGTCTTGTTCAAATCTGACTTTGAATCTACTGATTGTGAGTAAAAGAGTTGTGTCAACGGGGAGTTTCGTTCCTAGATTTCTATCAGAGTATAATAGACTTTCAGTGAGTTTGTACGGAGGATAAACCAGCGCGAGGTTCACTGCGAGACACAAATCTGTGAGCTTTAGGTATGGTTTTCTTGTATGCTCCAGGTACCTAGGTCCGAGCTTTGCGACGCCAAGTATATGTGTGTGTACCCACAGCAAATAAATAACATGACGTATACTCTTTCCACAGCTGTAGAAGGAAAGTCTCACATGGCCATTTCCTGAGTCAATAGAACCGAGTCTTCCTCTATCCTCGCAGCCATTTTCTGCCATTGTTTCCCGAGGGATTGCACCAGGGATATGTGCGGTGCTTAATGCAGGTAGAATTAAGTCCCGGGTTTTCAATTCCTCGGTAAACTAGAAGGAATAACAGTTGCCCATATCGTCCTTAACGTTTCTCGACAAATCCTCATCTGGCGCAAACCTCTGCGCGGATACTGTCCTGGCAGTTTTCGCCTCGAGATCCTTTTCTCGAAAGGTGTTCGGGGCGATACCTATTTGATTGAGGGAGGATCGGGGGAGGAAGCTTCGTCCTCGGAATGTAAAAATCAGTTATTACCGTCGAGGTATTGATTTGAGTGAGAAATAAGAAGAATTCGTTTATGAAAAGCGCGTTAGTCAGGCGACCCCCGACTTTCCGCGTCGGGAGGAAAGTTGGGCCGTGGAAACACGCCCGACAAATTCGAACCTCGAGGTTCATTCTCTCGAGCGAGCGAATGGAGACAGTAGCGAGGTAATAAATTCATAATTCAATATTGACTTGAGGATTGTCTCCCCCCTTATACTACTTTCGCAATTCGTACCCGCCCGCCAACCCACCACCTCTAGTTTGCCTAGCTTTTAAACAATTAGCAGTGAAAACAATTATTGCTTCTCGCCGTACCCGCGGGAAAACTGAACCTCCTGAGGCCTGCTTGTTGTCCCACGAGCCGCAGAATTTTCTTAGACCCTTACGCCGCTGAAAGGTCTTCCTAGTTCCTCGAGCTGAGCCTAAGCTAAATATTTGCCAACAGAGATTATGCCGCTACGGACCTCTTCATTCCGAGCTCCAAGGGGTTGAAACAGCATCCCCGAATCATTTTCACCCCAGTTTTCAAATCAGGAACAATTCCGACGTAGAGTATCCGTTTTTTCCCGGCCTCCTTATCCTCGATCCGACGCTATTTCCTATCGCCGATAAACCCCCATAAACTCGCTCAGGGTATGGGTAATCGGGACGCGCACCGGCGCGGGTACGGGGCTATCCATAAACTCATTAATCACACCTGAGTAATGAATTTTATCTACAAATAATTAGTATCGACATGCGACGGTGATACATCACTCGAGGGAAATCGCTCATCGCACGCATCCCTTACCTAGCTACTAGGGCGATGCCAAATCTCATTTGCATGTTCCGCCCTTCGACGTATAATACGAAACACGCAGTTAGACAAACACACTCTAAATTTCGCATGTGATGATTTTTATCGAACTATGAATGGCTTTGATCATTTCTTGGCTATCTCTTCCTTCCGGCGAAAAATTTCGGGGGTTTTGGCGGCTGGCTAATTCGTTAATATTGTGTGCCGGCTACGTTAGGGATAGGCATGAAGTTTTCCTTTGTTCCTGGAGGGTTGAGCACACATGAAATCAGAGGTTTCAGGATAGGTGGATGGTTGGTTTTGCAGGGTAAGGTCGAACGGCCTCCTTCACGGATGACAGAACGCGGCGGTGAACCTCGAGTAGAATGGCGTGGCGAGTCAGTCGGAGGTAGTAGCAAGTTGTAAGTAGCGTTTTAGTCCATTTGATTGCATTAGGTTTATTCAACCGCGTTTAAAGGCAGCCATCTTTTGATAAAATGGCGTTCTACAGACGCCCGTGTTCTCCACGCCAGCCGAGAGTACACGCTTCATGCTTCATGCCTCCGCGCCCGGACCCCAATTCTTAATCGAATCGATTAGCCAATCAATTTATAGGAAACACCATCATGCTATGGCTCGTTGAATTGGTGAATCAATTTTATAACTCTTGAGATAACGGAGGCGTGGAAAAAAGACCCTAAAATATCACGTGGACTATGCTTCTTCATCTTCTTACGAATTCATTTATTTATACATTTATTTTTTCTTCTTCTCCTTAATTTCGATTTTCTTTAAGGAGCAAAAAAGAAAAGACAAAAATTCTGTAATAATTCAGTGATTCCGGGTATCTTTGAAGAGGGCAGCGGATGTAATCCTCATTATGTATTCCCTCTGGACTAGATATTTTATGACAACGCGTATAGGTGTAGGTAGCTGACTCTCCACAGCTAAAGCCTTCCGCGAGGAAGGTCTTTATTGAAAACAGATGTAACTCGCTGCATAACCAGCCTCCGAGAAGTTCGGCCTAATCAAGTTACGGTTAGGTTCACCTGGATTAAGTTTACTTTACGTACACTTCGCCCCGGCTAGGTATAAAGGTGTAAGGTAAAATTAGATCAGGTAACACTTATCCGCCTACCTACATGTACATTCTCATCGCATAACCAAACCCAGATGTACAAGATAAGATACCCCTTATCTTTCTCAACCAGTAGCTATACCAGTTTACTTTTCTGGGGCCAGGTTCGAGTCCCGAATTTTCGAATTTATTACTTCCGGTAACGGAGGAAGCTAAACTAATCTCACCTGTGGTTATTTTAATTATCATTCAAAAAAATGCGAAACAGCAAACTCGCCCCCATCCCCCCCGCAAAAAAAGGGAAAGAAAATGCAAATGTCTTACAAGTAGGTACTACATGTCACTTGAAATCTATTTCCATGTAGCCGGAGTGAGGCAACAAAGTGGGTAAATTTCCGTACATGTACCTACCCGCCGAAAAAGAGAGAAGAGGTTGTAGGTTGATGTTAAAGGTGGAAGAGCTGCCCCTCGGGTATGCGTGGAAGGAAAAAGAACTGTGAGCTTCGAACGGCGGATTTTTGCCGGGAGTGTTTCTCCGCTCATGTTAGTAAAAGGCCTAAAGGCGTCGAGGTGCAGTCAGGTGCGAATCTACTTGTGGTATCGGAGATCCGGACTTTCCGACACCGGTGTGTTTGATATAGTCCATAAAAAATTTACCAAGCTAAACCGCTCGCTAGGCCCTTTAGCCAGTGATCCCAAACAAACACCCCAGTGGCTCTGGCGTAGCTCTATACGTATACCGATCCACAAAGACCCTCGACAAACCGTTCTATCTCTACTAGCCGAGAGCAGAGCTTGCGGGACCAAAGGCTGAGGCGAGGGCGAAAGCGTAGCTTTAAATTCCCACCGCATTCATAACCAAGACCCATGGGCTTCGGCTTCGGCTTCAGGCTAATGTTCTTAGAGTCGCCGACCCCGGAGCCGCGGTGTAATTGATTCCGCATTGATAAATCTCTGTCTGACCTCGTCATTAGATTAGAGGTACATTTGTAAATTCTGTTCAAAAATGAATAACCGGAGGAGTTCGATACCCTGAAAAAATAAAAGGATGAAAAAAATTGACTGGAATCGTAACGGTTGTAAATACGGGATTTTAAAACGCGGCTATTCAGAATCCCGGATGAAAAGTGAGTCCAGAGTCGACGGGAGTCAAGGTAATTGGGATTATCAATATGAAACTGGTTCCATTTCGAGCGACTAAACGGACGTTTTCACATTCGAAATGGGATCGGGGGTCGTCGCTGCAGCAGTGAATGAAATGTGATATTGTCTGCGTTGGCGGGTTGGGGGTGGATTTTTGCGAGTGATCGTTACACTTCGAAGACTCTTTTTCTCCTGGCACTTAAAATCGGAGTGGGAATATATTTTTGTCGTTTTTACCCAGAGGTAAAAAAGATTCAAAGTACATCCCTGGTGAGAAAATAAGCTCCGAGCTTTTCCCTCGATGTTGTTTATGAAAAAAGTACCGATTGTTAACGCCGCGGTATACTTACTATTAATCTTCGGTCCAGATGAAATAAAAGAAGCATCAGAAAACTCCGCGCAGACGGGCGAATGTATGTGGCACGGGGTTCTACGGGGGCGAAAGGGGAACTCCGACGGTGGCGTGAAATATAGTCGGCCATATTTTTAAAAAATGAACCTCAAAAGTTCGAGTCCTCCAGGAGTACGCATGTATAAATATTTTAAAACCGAAAACCCCGTTCCTACCATACACACATATACACCCTCGACGATCCTTCTTCGTGTGGCTAGCGAAAATTTCTTCAAATCCGCAAAAACCCCGAGTTTTTTTTTTCTTTCTTTCCCCATTTCTTTTTTCTTCATTTTTTTCACGCGGTTTAACCTGCATTACTTATATCATCAAAAAAATTTGCCCGGTTCATAAGCGTTTAAACCGCTACGCGATCCTCCGTACCGAAGTAAAGCTCTTTGAGTCGTAAGGGAAAAGAGAGAAGTCGGAATCTGAGAAGGTGACAATTATTATTTCAAAGTATAAATTGGAGTAAAAAGCTGAAAAGGGATAGGCAGTACATGCAGACGTAACTATGTACGTACATATGTGCGCGGGATAAGTTTGTTTGAGCTCGTGAGTAAAGCAAATGAGATTGCAGTGTTGAAAATTTGCATTTCTAGGCTCGGTTAAAGTTTAGGTCGTGTACCGAGGAAAGAAAAAAACTGTTTCGTTAGCCAAGAGCTTTTCCTCTACCTGTTATATACCCCAGTGGTTAAATTCCCAGCGAATGTACCGGGGGATGATTTACATACGATTTAACTTCATTTTGAACGAGTAAATCCCGGCTGCGGAATACGTCGTCGTTATTATTTTCATTATTCCGGCTAATTTTCTCGGCTAGAAAGCTGGAAAAGCTCGGGTCCTAGTCTCCATCCGGTTTAGATCCGTACTTCAATCCGGACACGATCATCCGCGAAGGCACTCCCACGTCCCGCGAAACCAACTAAAGAGAATAATTACCGATTGTAAGCGAGCTAAGCTTTCACCTGTCACACCCGATGAATAGCGGCCAACGTTTTTTCCAATTAGTGACACCAAATGAAAAACGTGGCGGATCAAGCTCGGCTCCTCTCCGACGCCGCGCAACCCCGAGCCGCAATTCTTCATCCCCTAAATGACTAACTACCTGTGAACTGCGTTTCTTACTTAACCCCGTGAATTATTATCTTCGGCAAAGAATTTATCATACGGAGTGTAGAAAATTGAGCGATTCCCATATACGCGAAAGTCTGTAAGCAGAAATTCGATTTCTTATCGAATTTTTTCTCGTTCTTAACAATCGATGATATTATTCGACGGCCAATATCACGGGGATAAATTTCATTCAACCTATGGCTCGGCTCGTTCGTTCTAACTCACTCAGACACGACACGCTGCCTTCTGAAGCTGAACTGCACACGGGCAACATCGTTCTAATATATTCTCATTAGCCGGTGTTTTAATTAGAGCGCTCATTAATGCCCACCATGGCCTGCCTGCCTGCCAGTTCACCCCTCGTCCCACGTCCCACTAGCTTGTTTGTAACCCCTGGCACAGGTCCGGCGGAGCTGCCAAGTGATCAGAATTAATATCCACACATATATGCGTGCTATACGCTAATTAATTTAATCGTTAATCTGTGTTTTAGTTTCATTCCGATTCAATTAATTATCGATCGTTATTGAGTTACGGTTTCATCCCGCATCTCCCGGCCGCGTGATTCTTATATTTATGACGTAGGGTTGATAGTGGGGGATGATTTTTTCGGAAATTTTGTTTCATTCGAAAAATATCTCTTCTTCTTTTCTCCAGCTCACTCCTTCGCGGAATCACGTCGATTATTTTCACCCCCGGCTCGATCTTGGGCTCCCGGTTGTATCGATAAAGTTGCGAATAGTTGCGAGTAATAAAAACGTCTGCAATATATCCGTTTATTAGGAACAGCAGCGCGCAAACCCCAGCAGCAGTATAATAGGCGACGGGGTAGTAGTATAGACGTCGTAATTTTCCTACCTGTATAGTAATACGTGAGTTATACGCACATAGTGCGAAAACCGGAATCAAAAGCGTGCCCGACATCTAGATTCCCCTTATTCATGAATCACTCGACGTTCATCGTAACCGCGAGAGTCTGGGGGGGGGGAGGAAAGGTTTGAGGGATGATGGCGAGGGCTGTGTTTTATATTTTTTAATTTCATCTTCGCAGGGAATGAATTATTTTTACAGAAAAAAATAATTACGACTATATTTTCCCGATCCTTTCGTTCTTTACCCCCAGAGAGAGAGAGAAAGAGAGAAAGAGGAAAATTGCAATCGTTGAATTAATTTACAATCGAGATAAAATTCTATTTGCAATATTATCGCGAAATTTTCTACATCGTAGTTTAAAAACGTTGTCAGTCGTGCTTCGAGAAACGGTGGTAAATCATCTTCAGATAATATCGCGGTTCTCCACGATTCATCCCCCTCTCATCCCCTATCCAGGATTCCCTAGGTCGTCGGTTCAGCTTCCGAGTTTCGGAGTCCAGAACTGGTGCTGCTTTTGATTTAGCGGAATATGCTGCTGGCACTGACGACTCCGGCCCCATTACCCATTACCCATTACCCATTACCCATTACCAGATACCTATCCTACTCCCCTGTAACGGGCTTTAAGCCTCTACTCCCCCTTTTCCCGACACGCAGTCCCCGTACCTAGTTCTACTCTTCTCTTTAATTAATGGCCGCTAGCTTTCGCCTCGCCGCGGTATCGTGCGAAAAAAAAATATATATATATATATAGATATGTATGTACATATTATCAAGTTGAATTATATATTACACAGCGTGCTGATGAATTTTTTACACCGCAACTATTATTTTTTATTTTAATTTTTTTGTTAATTTTATCCTATCGGAAATTCGAAAAATTGTCTCGTCCAGTTTCGTCCTTGTGAGAATAAACCAGACTTTGACCAATAATTATGGAATCGGTTTATCCATGCTCCGATAATATCGTAAGTTTTTTTTTTTATAATCGAGTAAAACTGTTCGAAATCCGGGGAAAAAACGCTGTTCATTTCGTATCGTGAACTTTGACCTGAGTCGCGAAGTTAACGCGTTGATTTACCCATTTTCGGCCCTCGGCTCGCGGTATAAGGATCCTAAGAGGCAGCTGGACCTCGGGAAACAGTGGAGAAAGCTTCTGAGAAACAGACGGCGGAAAGAAGCAGGTAGATGGGCGGCTTCGAGGAGGCAGGGTGTGCAATTCCCATTCAAATTAATGCAAACTGCCTTCGTCGTTCGGCGGAAGGAGATTCCGTGGACATTTTTTTTTGTTCCTTGCTCTCTCTCTTTCTCTCTCTTTCTTTGCCAATGATGAAAATTTCCTTGCTCAGTTTCTTTTCCTCTCTTCTCACCTCTCTCTCTCTCTCTCTCTTTCTCTCTTCTTTCAGTTCCTGTTTGCTGCCTCAGAGGATATACATATATATACCAATCCGAAGAAAATACTCGTTTCTACGAAGCCTTCCACCCTTTATTTATTTCCTCCCCTTTCGTCTCTCGTTCCATTCTTTTTATCACTCTCAGATTTTTACATAATATGCCACGACCCCCAACTGCCATTCTCCAGACTTCAACATCAACGCCTCGTTCGCCTCTTCCCTCGTACGGAATAAAAAGAAAGAAGAAATACGAAAAATGCTCTAAACCCTTCCGAAAGAATTCTCATTCCTGCGACACTGAAGCATTTCTCCAAATTATAGTTTGTCGGTATAACCGAAATTTAACAAAGTCCAGAAACTCGTCCGAATCACGTGTCCGGGTACCGGGCGTTTTTCTTCCATCCACTGTTTGCGGAGTACTTTCGTGTTTGCGAATCGTGACGTGCGGCGTACAGTGCAGCTAGGATAGTTAGTTGATTGGTAGAAGCGCACGTTGATCAAGATATCACGGTAGGAGTAGCAGTAGCACTGGCATCCGGGTTGTCAGAAGTTTGTTGAAACTTTCTTTCGCCCCGCGTCGAATGGGGTAGGAGATAGCCTGATCCGAAGGCCCCGTTTTCCGCCAAGTTAATCGGATCTCAACCCCGACTCGGTAGTCTCGCGTTAAAAATTTACTCCTCGCTATGTTCCGCGGCCAATTTGCGAATGGAATCGTTTAATAAAACAAAAGGTACCCGACGCCCGACGCCCGCGCCGCGGCGTACCAGTAGTAAGTAGTCAGTCCATCCCTTCGTCTGACTGTCAGCTCGCTTGTCTACCCGTGTCTCTTTCCTCGAGTGAAAACAGGGGCGGCGGGATCACTTATTCAATATATCTTCGGAAGGCTCGCTTATAGTTTTGGGAAAAATTCTTAACGCGGCAATGCGACACGGAAACTGCTGCCAGTCGATCATCGCCAGAGTGTTGATAATCCGCGATTAATTTCGACCCCGTATTCGTTTGGTACGAATGATTGAAACCGCGAAATTGGGTTGAAACAAGTACCGGATCATGAACAATCAATATTTTCATAGATACACCCGCGCGCCGAGCTGTATATACCCCCGTAATCACAAAGGCACACATCGCTCGGGCAGTGCGGCCAGTAGAAGTCCACAATGCACTAGCTTCCGTGTGTGAGTTGCTGTTGCAGTTAGCCGCCGTTTCGGCGAAGCCGTAATCATGTGGTCGCGTTGTATCCATAGGTGGAGGAGCACACCCGCGAGGAACTGGAGGCACGTAGCGAAAAACAGAAAGCAAAGAAAAAGGAAAACGAGGAAAAAGGGGGTAAAAAAAAAAAGAATCACCGGCGAATTGAATGCAACGCGATGCTAGGTTCGTACTTTGGCCAATTCCCAAATATTTACCTACGTCTGAATAAGTACCATTATTCCAGGTACCCGTCCATATGTACGTGTGCAGCGTGGGATGGACGTGAAATGATTATTAGCTCAGTACAAATACCGCCTTCGTTTTATCATATATGTTATCAATTTTCTGACCATCTCTAGCCGCGTACAAGAGGCGGGTATGCCTTTAACTTTTTCATTACAATTCCCTAGCCAGTGGATACAGCGCGAATGAAAGTCAAAGTTTCGTTTCTATTATTATAACGCGGAGGTAGGTAAACCGCGGGAAAATTTTCGAGCTAGAATTAAACATTGATATACATACATACATATAATATACATATATACGTATATATTTACACAGATTTGGGTTCCATACAGGATTTTGCGAAATGATGTACGCAGATGATATTGCCGTACATACAGGCGGAAACGCGCGTGTCTGTGGGCCGGATCCACCAGGGGCTTTGGCCAGTTTTAACATAGACGGAATGTTTTAATCAGAGGCATTATAGTAGCGGCGGGAAAGGCGAATCCCACTATTCTATTGAAACATTTATTTTACCTCATTCTATATCCGGAGTTTTACCGACAGCGGTGGATACGGGGAAAAACTTTTCGAATAACACGTTTACGAATTTGTTCCAATCCAGGGGAAACTGCATTGAGGATAAGACGGCTCTTACATGGGATTTAGAAAAAAACTAAATTCTCCTTCATTTTCTCTCACGATTCTAAACATTCAATTAGGTTTTTTGAATACTGTTCATAGACGGACAATTGTTGTTAATTAATATTGAAAACGGCAGAATTTTCCAATCACGCTAATTGCTCGACGATTGTTTTTTTACCAACATATTCTTCGCTTCTCTCTATTTGCTGCGCATACTCCCGGATAATCAACTTTTCCCGTATGAACAATGGAATTAATCACTTAGCCAGAAGGATAATCTAGTCTATATTTTGCCATTGAATTAAAGGAGATGGAAAAGCCATAAAAAAAGGAACAAAGATTCAATTTTTCAGCAAATTTTCTTTCCTCTTTTTCTGGGCGATAACCGATTTCTCATTTCGTATCCTACGGTCATCTAATTTCCCTAATTCAGCTGTTAAATATATAAAGTGTATAATTCTTTCCCCTTTTCTATCTCTATCTCTCTGTCTCTTTATTTTTTTTCTGGGACGTAAAAAAATTTGCTAGCAGATTATAAAAGAATTAACTTCACCCCGTACCTATTCTGGCCTGGTGGTCTGTACATCGCGGTATTCGGTATATCAGTGTGAATAAGAGACGTATAAGCAGCGGGGGACGCGGAACACGTGGTAACTGGTAAAAGTGGTGAAGAGGGTTCCAGCCGAGAGGGTAAAGTAGCTGTGCAGGACCAGAGAATATAATAACAATAGTTTCTTCTTTTTTTCACTTTTTTAATTTTTTTTATTTCCACCAAGAGCTTTCTGCTTTTCGCCTGAACTTTTTATAAATTACATTTATAATTATGCTTTGCTATGGCTGGTATCCCTCCCTCGTTTGTCATACATATTTCAGTAGGTACCTACCTCGGTACAGACGACCGACGCGACGTACGTGTGTACCTGGCCCCATAGCTTTTGGTTTAAGTATAAAAATTGCTACCGTTTCGTTTCAACCTCGGGGAAAAAATTATCCACGTTTTATTTCACTGATAATCGCGCCACTTCGGGAGTGTATGAAAAATGTGAGAGCGAAAATAACATTTCAAGACAAAAAATACTTCGTTTTGATCGAGAATTAATTTTGAAAAAGTTTCGAGTCTGTGTAATAATGAGATTCGCGATTTTGACCGTTCGGAAGTTCGGCCCAACCCCTGATACCACGCTGCATTATTCGATTGATAATTCTGTCCTCGTTTCATCCACTCTGTCGAGTGAAAAGCGGGCGATTCCGTTGTTAAAACGGGTAGAATTCACGCCCCACCAAATTTCGAAAGACTTTCCACAGGGTGCGTCGAGATGTCTAGTTAATTTCCGCCCGGTTTGAGACACGGCATAGTAACCAAACCAGCTCAAAGCTCGAGCCTTCCTCGCGTCGGGCATCTTGTTCCTGAAAAGCGAGCGACAATGCTTTCCGGAGTGTTTCGACGTCTGGGTTGTTTATTAGCCAGCTAATATTCGACGAGAGAGAAGAGAGGGGGGAGAGCGAGAGCGAGGGAGCGTTAACAGCTGATAAGAACCTTCGGTTGGCGTAAACAATCGACTCGTCATTATCTCGGTACACGGGAAATACATCCAGGACATGATGAGTTCAATAAACACCGCGAAACTTCGGATCCCTCGTCCTACTCCTCGCCTGAAACAGAACAACAGCCATTCCTCTCCTATCGCTACGCCAGCTCTTCTTATTTCTCCCGCAACATTTCCGCACTCACCCTTACCCGGAACAAGAAACAGAGCTGAATAACGGCTCTGAAGATATCCCCGATTGATCGAGGACAAAGTGCACGTGGTGAGAGAGACGACCCCCAGCCCCCAGCCCTCGGTCTCTATCCTATTCTCCTCGTCCTATTCCCATCCCTCCCCAAACCACTTTGTCAATGATTTTCTCCATCCAATAATTGAATTGCTTTGCGGGCAGCCCAAGAGTCAAAGGAACGAATGTAACACTGTTTGACAGTGCGTGTAATCTGCCAATATTAATCACCCTTCCATTCTGCCACAGTCCCAGCGAATCTCTGTCATCGACGTTTCCCCGATTAACTAGGACTTCATAAATGGAAACTAATTTCAAATCGATGAGAGAGAGAGAGAGAGAGGGAGTCCATTGTCTCTCCCTCGTCGTCTCAGGACTAGTCCTGGAGCCTGGAAGCTGGGAATGGACGAGTTTCCGACGTTTCCGGAGGTCCGTTAAAATTTTTCTCCCCTTGGCATTAACAAAACACTTTATTCTCCCTACCGAGAAGACAGGGAGGAGAAAGAAGGAACTCGCGAAACGCGTTTAATGCAGAGCCTGTAAACTTGCCAATCGGCCACAAAGAGAAGGCGATATCAAACGTAGCCACACCGCGTCACTTCACGTCACGGGAAACACCTGCCAGAGTTTGACCTGGTCAAAGCCCCGGCCGAAGTGTACCTCGGCTGTCCGGTCCAGCAAAGGTCTTTCAACAACAGGTATCACGGTGAAAGGTTCGACGAGGTATACCAACGCGCGTTTCCCCGATCGAGACACGGTCCGATAGATCCTTTCCGCGTTCTGAGGTCCGGTTTTTGTCCGAGCTGACCACTCCGAGAAACTTACGGGTCAAGGTAGAAGCGTGGTTTTTGATCAGCGCGAGGGCTTATCCCTCTTCTTCTCACCCTGGTTGTTACGGAGTAGAGTATGGGGCGGAGAACGCATGGAGGAATCTATAGAGTTTGTGTGTCCAGAAGCTCTCTAGGTATTTTCAATATCCGGCAAGAACGTCCGCGGGCTTCCGTCTTCCTCTCGCTCCCATAACAACTCGAGGTATCCAGGCGCTGCCTGATCCCTTACTCTCCGACGAGGGTAGGGAAGGGTAGAAAAGCTCAGTGGTTGGTCGAATGGTGGGTTGATATACTCCGATGTGGGGTCGTGCCAGTTCCCTTTCCCCTTCCCTTTCCCTTTCCCTTTCCTCTCGCTACGAAACGAGGACGACACGTAGCGGTGTTCCGTTTTACTGTATCTTTAAAGGTGGCGTCCCACGCGGCCCGAAACACCATAAAAACGTAAAGCGGTTCAACAGCAGTCTCGACTCTGTCGAACGACGATCGTGCGTGTATCAAATAATTTCCGAGTTGCGTAAATTCCACGTTTTGCGTTTTCCAAAATTTTCATCCCCCAAAAATCCTCCCTCTCTGTCCC
Organism: Rhogogaster chlorosoma; assembly: GCA_944452935.1. Taxonomy (NCBI): domain Eukaryota; kingdom Metazoa; phylum Arthropoda; class Insecta; order Hymenoptera; family Tenthredinidae; genus Rhogogaster; species Rhogogaster chlorosoma. The sequence goes on along the minus strand of OX101801.1, from coordinate 827,343 downwards.
TCTCCGTCCGCCGTTTTCAGACCGTGCCTGCCTTTGTCCACGCTCGCCCAAAGCTTCAATTGCACCAGCACCGAAGCTTAATAGCGCTTTGAGGCTAACCACCGTTTGATGAACTTGCCGTCACCGACGTTCACCAGCTTTTGGGTGAATGTACCACGCAACGAGTTCGATAGACTGAGACAGTGGCGTTGGTATCGACTAGATAACGGTACTTTGTCGGAGGTAGAAATCCCCCTCGCTAATTCAACGCGATTGAACGAAATTCGTCAATTTTTCGGATCTTATTTTCAAACGAACCAGCCGGAGACGATGTCCGCAGGTGGGCGAATTCATACTGGAATCATCGCGCCGACGCTGTTCTCGTGTAATTAGTAATTCTAATCGGTCATTTCCCCGCCGTTGCAGCCTGATTACTTAACATTAATATTGCATTTGGGAATTAATCAACGACGTTACAAACCCCCGGTTTCTATCCCGCAACAGCCATTGTCACAGTGGAATACGAAGCCCAGTTATTACCTCCGGAGTACCAAAATCACAGAAAATTTCCTTCTCTTTCTATCAAAAGTGACTTTTTCTTCCATTCAAACGTTTGGTGAAAATCTCCGATTACTCCATAGGCATTCGGCGTTGAACCGTAAGTGTTTTGGATGAAAAATGCAAGCGGAAATTAATCGCAGCGGAAGTGGAGCGGTGGGGCGGAAATCGCGGCATTACGGGACACCGTGGGTTTATGGGTTTTTAATTTATACCAATAAAGCAAAGAATTCGGTGGCCTGGCCGCGAACTCTGTAAAAGAGCAGGTATACTCTTACGCGAGCTGTTTAACTTACGAGACAATGGAACCAGCGATAAACGGTATTCGACTCATTAGCATACATTTCTCTGGACCCCAATGCGCCATGGACCTACCTACGTGGATCCGATCCTAACGCGTTGGTTCACTTTATCCATAAATAGAAGCCTGGTATCCGAGCCGCTCTCCGCCTCAGCCGGTGGCATTCATTAGGCAGAATTTTCGCGCCAATAAGGGAACGACTAGCGTAGCTGCAGCTTTCGCGATAAGCCTCAGGGGGTGAGGAAGAATCATGCGATAATTCCCTGACGGAAAATCGCCCCTTATCTTACGCGATAATTAACGGGACAAGACGGGTCCGATTTTTCTTTTCTTTTCAGAGATTCTGCGAACTTTTATACGAGGGTCACCGAACTGCGGCCAGTGTCAAGCTGTCGCGATAGAACAAAGGCGAAACCGCCCTTTCCGCGGGATAAAAATGGGGGTGTAAAATTATTCAGGGCAATTATCGACCGATGTCCGATTTCTTCTGGTTAAAAATTAGCGCCGATCTACTCCGAGAGGGTTGCATCTAAAAGGTAAAGCCAGAGCGTGGCCGATACTCGATACTAAATTCCATAGAACAGAGTTAACAGCGTTACCTAGGAGTAAGTGCACTTTGTCAAGCAATATCGAGGCTCGCGCGTGTAGCAAACGCGCGTCTTCGTCACGGGGCATCGATAAGTAATTAATTACCCATATAGGTTACGGTGGAAGGTAGTAGGCTCGGCAGAGACCTGCAGCTTTCGGTAGGTTCGCAAAAAGCTTCTCGGGCGTCGGGTACTCACCTGAAACAGAAATGCGTTAAGCCATTAGAGAATTATTCCGCGTTGGAACCGGGGCTGGTGAGTTTTCGGTGAAAATTAGGAATTAGAAATGCGAGTCGAGGCGAATTTGCATAAATTTGAGGGCACCTGCCTCGTCCGCGACGTTGGTAACTCAGTTTCTGATAGGAATCGAGGAGCTGTTTTTTCAACTAGTCTTTCGCTCTTTCCTCTCACGCCGCTTCTTCCCACTTTACCGCAGTTTCCAATTAACGCGTCGAAGAAAGCGGGAAAGAGGGAATTTTGGGAAAGCAAACGGGACCTGGAACCGCGGGGTGATTCAGGCCACGCTGAGGCCTTCGAAATATCTTCTGCTTTTATTATTTGTCCATTTTCGGGCACTCCGGAACCGAACTGAACTGGCCATCGAGGAAATACATTTCCTTCGGCAAGCTAGTAAACGTTAAGGGTGCTCCAGCTAGTGAGAGCAAGGCGAAGGGGGTGGCGAGCGGCTCTCACTGGCTTATTTTTCGAGCGAGAAAATCACTTATTTTTCTATCTTAGCGGGACAGTAAAATCGGCGAGGTATAGCGGAAAAATGAGGAGCCGAGCGAGTGGGAGAGGAAGGGGGATGATAAAAGCCGGGGAGATCGCGAGGCCGAGAAAGAGAAAGAGACGAAGATTATTGCTTTTCGTTTCGCAACGCGAAACAGACGGGACGAATGAACGGACGTACATACATACATGTACTAGTCCTACGTACGTAGAACAGGAGAAAGCAGCTTTGTGTTTCATAACAGTTTCAGCGCTGAGCTCCGTGAACAGCATCGCCATGGACCCATTGTCAGCAGGACCCTCCATTGTGTCTTCCATGTTCTTCTCTCTTCCTGCGCCGTTGCCTTCTCTTTGTTATCCTTGTTATCCTTGACAACGTACACATCTACCTAAGAAATAATAACCCTGCCCTTTGACCTGGGCAGCTAGTAGCCCCGCCGATCTCCGACCCCTTCATTCATTCATTCATTCATTCATTCATTCATTCATTTCGTATATTTTGCCACTAAAATCTGCCGATCATCGATCCAATGCTGGACGAAGGGTAGACCAGAAATTGACGAAGTATTCCCGAAGTCATTACCCCGACAAGTTCATACGGACTCGTACCAATTTCGGTATAGGGATTCAACGGACTAATCAAAAGCATTCCGATTCATCTCGCATGCAGAACGCGAGCTCTTGATTGCGTGTAATCTCCTTGACGCCAGTTGGAATTAGCACTCACTATATACGCTTCTCGATCCTATCACCACCTACAAAACCGAACCTTGTTACGGTTTAGAGTGACAATTCTTTTACCGTATGTATATCTATGTGTTATCATCGGAGAATTATTTTTCGGGCATTTTCGAAATTGATCTGAGATTTTCAATGGGATGATGAATATTCAAAAATGGAAAGAACCCTTTTTTCGCTCGTGCAGATCGGTAGATTCACCCTCGTAGATATCAGCCCCGGAGTTGATCCCCTTTCAGAATTTTGGCTCCGGGACAACCCGCGTGTCTAGGTGGACGGGGGCGGTACGAGTCGATAACATATCGCAGCTCGATCACGTATAAGAGTCCGGGTGGACGGACAAGTCTGATCGGACAGTAGGTTGAGTGGAGAAGAGCGAGAGCACAGCCTGGTCCAACGTGGCCCAGCCTCACCTGGGGGCCTTCCCTTTCAGCTGAACGTTTTCTCGTGATTCGTATACGTGCCTTGAAACCCGAACTACTACCCTCTGTGAGATAATTTTTTTTCATTCTTCTCTTCTTATTTTCTTATTCCTTTTTATTATTTCAACCTTTTCTACGGCGATATCTACTCGGTGAATATAACCGAGTACATAAGGCTAGATCGTAGTTCCTCGCGGGGAAAATACCGTTAAAACTCGACCCGCAGACACCTGCAGGGTTAATTGGCTTCCAAAGTGTTACAACCAACGCCGAGGGATGGAAGTTCGGGTTAATCGTTCCAATACGTAATTCCTCGAATAGAAGTCCCGGTCTACACGTCCTCTTATAGTCACCCCAAGAATTTCTCACTTATAGAACAGTCCGTGAGTGTTGTTCGACCCTTGAAAAGGATGGGGTTCAGGGAGGGACGAGGGGCGAGGGTTCCGAGTGATCATCAAGTGTTTTATACCGGGAAACGAGTCTCGGTCGTTTGTATTCTTATTATTTCGTTGAATCGGGTCGGGAATTAATCTTCAATGAAATACTTAGCGAGGTAAGATTCACCCATGCCGTAAAGGACGACGAAGGTAATGGTAATAAGTAATAACAATAAGAACAACGACGGTAATGCAAGTACGCTCGTATATACATAGAGCGGAGGGGAAATGTGATTTTCAGTAAGCCAGTGGTAAGCCTCTTTAGGCGGGCTCGAGAGATTTTGATAATTTTATTCCATGAGAAAATTTGAGCTTTTAGAATTACGAAATAAGCAGAAAATCTCATTCCACTTCGCATCATTGTGGGGAAGATGAATGTTGATGGCTCTTGAGTAGCTCTATAATTGCCTTCATTGTACATTTTTGTTAGAGGGATTCCGAAGTTGATGGTTATTACTGGATATTCGTGCAGGATCAATACCCCACCCCACTCCTCGCAGAGTACACATCCTGCGGAGTAGTTAGCCTGTGTACTCTCTAGGCAGTGCACGAATTTACCTAAATTCGAATGTTTGTTACAATTCCGGCGTAACAGGTAATAGCATAACTTCGAGCCCCCATCAAAGGCATGACTGTTGAATTAGTACGAAAATTAACAGACCTATTTCTCTGTGCGTTAACCGCACGACAGGAATGGGTTCGAAACCCCTGAGTCAAATAGCCGGAAAATCTGCAAAGCTGATTCAGATCGGCGATCGAATCTCCGACGTTTCAAATCAGCGTATCGATCATCGTAGATTATTTTCGCAGGGCTAAATCGCGGATCCATCCTACGGCCTTTGGAGCCGTTAAATTATGGGAATCCCCGTGTCCTGTAGGGACGTTGATCCCAGGGCGCGCGGCGAGTCATGTCCTGATTCTAAAATTCCCTCGCCCTACCGTACCCGTTGCCTCGGAACGTCTCGGGCGTATAGGACCTTCTTGCCGTTTTATTTCACTGGACATATTCCGAAATAAGACTGTCAGCGCCATTCGGCGTATGGATCAGCCGAAGAACGAGGAGATAGTCGTGCAATTTATTCGCTTGAAATTCTATCCTTTCAGTTGGGATCGGGTCACGACTCCCCGACTCCTTGAGGCCCGGACCTCGCGCGAATTTTATATCATACCATCCCTGCGATTCCGCGCCCATAAGATGTCCGAAATTTACCATTCTTTGTATGAGATGAAGAAAAAAGGAAGGTGGAAAGAATCGGAGAAAGGATGGGGTATTTTTACAGCCGATATTTTTTCTTCACACTGATGACAGCACTCGTTACAAAAATATAAACGAGGCTTTACAACTGCAAATGTTTGCCCACTTTGAATTCATCCGGTGAATTGGCATCTTCATCGTCTCGTTAAGCCACGAGGCTAATTAACCAAAGCACCCTTTTTCAAGCTTCGAAAAATCGGAATCAAAAATGGCTAAACGGTCTTTGAGAGCGAATCAATTTAGCCGAGCAATTTAAACCGATTAAAACCTCGGGAGTTTGAAGGGGTTGGATGGTCGAAGAGTCGCCTCGCTTTGTTTTGACGAATTCGGAAAAATCCTGTCAAGGGGCATTCACTAGTGTGAAAATTTTGTGAAAATCCATTTTTTCTTCATATTTTTATAGTCTATACCTTGAAAAATAAAATATGAAATAGTTTTTGAGTCGCTATCACTGCAGCAGTGGGGGGGACTTTTTCTTTACCCTTGGAATATTGCGAATAACTCGCTGGAATTTTAATTTTTCGGTCCAAAAATTTGATCATGTATTAATTATATATCCACAAATATATCCTCAAAACATGAAAACATTCTCTGCAGTAGTTTTGTTTAAAAAAATTCCCAAACATCATCTTTCTTTCGATCAGTCACACTACTTCGTTATTCGTTGCTTGAAGTTTGCCACGATTTTTGGGTTCTTGGTGCCTCGAAATATGAATTCGATCTTTCGGGATGGTACAAAGTTTGATCGATAGGCAGATATATACGAGGGTATAAAAGAGATTAGAAAATCCTCTACTCAACACGAGAATCCACTTTGTTCTTCGACGACGAAGAAAGAGAAGAAGCCGTGGCAGAGGAGGAGGAGGAGGGGGAGGAGGAGGAAGAAGAGATGAAATTTCTGGGTCACTCTGAGAGTCTAGTCGGTCCTGCAGCAGTTATCTTCACGCATCATTTAGTCCTGCACGGGTTAAAGCGAGCCAGGGCAATTTGATACCTTGATAAGATACCCGAGGCGTGTCCTGGCCAAAGTGTTGACTAGGGAAAGATACGGAGGGCGCGAAATATTCGATTTCCCGATCGGAACGGCGATATAGCCCTGGCCATCCGTTGATGTATCGCTTCGACATCGGCTTCTTACACGCTAGGGGTTCGATCAATTACACGTCTTATCGCCGAGGGGAAATTTCTCCCCAGTTACAAACACGGGTTTAATCATTCCACACAGATTTTCGAGAGTAGACTTTATTCCCTTTTCCACACAAGAGCTTTACAAATTTCTCTCATTCAGAGCTCGCTGTCTACCCAATGCTGAACGACTACAGACGGAGTTCCATGCTCGTTGCAGTTCGAATTTAGACCACGAATTCGCGCTTCCTTAGCCAGGCTGTCGTACGCCTCGACGGCTGATTCAACTTCGAAGCTTTTTTCCCTGTAGATTTCAGCCGCGATATAATTGTCTTGAAACTCCTTAGCTCCTTCCTTGACAGCCTCGTGGATTTCGGTCGGCTTTGCTATCCGCACCGCCTCGCCAAACGACGAAAAAGCTTCGAGCTTTGAGAGCCTGAGTGTTCTGTTGTGAAAATATAAATCACGCTTTTATTTCCCTTCTAATGACGCATAGCCCTTGAAAAAGTCGAGATCCAGTTAGCGATAAATCGCCCTTATCTCAACGCCTTCGCGGTTGAGTAAACGGTTTTATTGCCTAATTAAAGGGCCCGATTATTGTTATTATTATTATTATTATTTAATTTGCGAACGAATCATCGATCCGATTGTTTTTTCTTTTCATAGATTCAGATTTTGAATATTTTATCGAAGAGGGTAAATTTCGAGTACAAAATTCTCAGAGCTACTCACGCGTTTGATAATTTTTCCCAACATAGTGCGAAAAGCACGGTAAGCTTCGCCATGTTTCTTCGATTCTTGAAAATGGCAACCGTCTCCGAAGATGGCCTGTGGATTACTGACGAATTATCCCACGGAGTTTAGATTCTCGGGCAAATATAACCGCGACGGTAATTCTTCCGGACAATGAAAATTCATGTAACTAAACGAGCCCGGCGAGTACGAAAATATAACATCTATAGCCAATCAAATCCAGTGGAATTAGCTGTCCGAAGCAAGCCTCGAGGTTTACTCAAAGATGGTGAACGGGAACGGGGCAGGGCTGCCTTTACGTAATCAGCAATTAGTCAAAGAATAGCCTTTAACTCATTTCAATTAAGCTTTCGGAATGGCCTGCGACTGACATGTATTCGATCCATCCTCCGTTCCCCGTCCTCTAATTCACGTGGAAAAATTCCATGCTCGAATTGTTGCCACTTTCTATTCGAGGCTGTCATTTATAAAGCATCCTGCGTCACGGAGGCACAGGGGAATTTAATTATTCACAGATATCTGGCTAGGATGATAAAATACCGACTTCAAATCTCGCAGACTTAATCTGCCTTCCTTCACTCAGGGTCTTGATCCGAATGAACTATCTTCTTCTCTCGAAAATTTTCGGATCTTCTGAAAATCTGGATACTAGTTATCGAAGTCAAGCCGAATCCCTGGATCATAATTAGCATGTAATTAATTCCCCGCTAATGCGAGAAACGCGTTTATTATTTGCGGCTAAGGTTCGAGTGCTCCAAAGTCCTGGAAGTGATCTCGTTTTTGGCTGACTATGAGAGTAAAGTCCGTGGACGTACTCCGCAGGTGGGATAAGATGGGAGGAAACTGCACCTGACAAATCTGAGAAGCGTTTATCGATAAGTCAAATAATTTATGACTACATACTGCGCCCGCGGAATTTTAAAGGATTCAAGTGTCAAAGAAAGACTGAGTCAGGCGCATTCTACCGACATGTAATCTCCTCACTCATCCAGCTGCCGTTGGAAAAAAAGAAAAAAAAAAAAAAAAGGAAAGAGATAAAATGGAACGAAACGACATCCTTTTTTCCATTCCCGCGACATGTTTTGCGCACAGAATTCACAATTAGTCTCGAGACATTAGAGTCTTTAACATCATCTGTGCATTTGTTCGCGATTCAAGTCACGTACGAAGACACATACGCCTGCGTGGGTATAGGCTTACCCTGTGATACACCTCCGAATTTAAGAATCAAATTTATCGCACAAAGAAGATTTGAGTACCTCGCTTTCAATATAACAGAAAAAATTTGTATGAGCTGTTCGAAAGCGAGTGGAATGGATCGTCGAGTTAGCCGATGTGAAAAGGAAACAACGGGCAGCGGGAAGTGGGAAATGATTGATTACCGGGGTCATTCGTCATAGGGAAGAAAATTGGAGAGATTCTCAGTATTTCTATGTCTCATATCAGAAAGCTGCGAAACCGACGAGTAGAATAACCCCGGCGTTAAAGATATTAGAAAAGTGAGCCCATCGTCCCGATAGGAAAATCGCCTTTTTATTTTTTCACGTCGAGCTGCAAGCTTAGCTTCCGTTACACCATGACCAGGATCAGCGATCAACTAGCCGGTGGCTGTATCTGTGTAGAAAAAAGAAGACGCAAGCTCCCGGCTATTGCGGGTTAAGGAATAAAACGCAGGGAAAAAAAGGAGAGTCACGTCCGTGTTGTTGGGTATTGTGGTGATCCTGGACTGTGGAGGTGCGTGTTGAGAGGTTTCACCTCGCCTGCTACCACTACCATCGGCATACTCTTCCCCCTGATGACCCGATCCCGTGGCACATAGCACGCCAAAGCCAGCACACTTCACTATCTGTATAAGGATGCGGTAAACCTGTTCCTTCCTACGTCTGCCGATGGGATGCTGCGATCCTACTTCTCTGTTTAATTCTGGGCACCGACGCGACGAGCCTCGCCAAAATCTCGGCCCTCGACCGAACTTGACTCTGGCAATTCGAGCGGACAGAACTTTCGTTGTTTAGATTAATTTCATTCCCCAACGTCCGCTGGCTTCGTGAAAAAAGAGACAAGGACGAGAATCCTTGTTTTCGAAAACGTGTTTTCAGAATCGTTTCCTCGTCGCGAAATCTGGTGATAATAAAACAAGGAATGCGGTGGCGAAAGATGAGAATAAGGTGCGGGGATCGGAGTTGTTAGGAGAAAATAACTCGGCGTTTTCTACTCGGTTGTTTAGACCCTCAGCTCTTGTAGGTATATCGAAGATGGGTAGAGATACCTTATAGAAACAATAAACGATAAACGATAAACGATAAACAATAAGACCTACACGAGGCGGTATACCCGCAGCCTTTTACCCGACAAGACAACTCCGCGGTTATATAGACACTGCAAAGACACACAAAGGGACATTAAACATCCCGCAATGAATTTTATCACCGGCTCATGTACCCCGCACCACCTTATTTCGAAACTCCCGTTTTATCAAATTGAACGTAGCTACGAACTGGAGATCATTTTTCGAACTGTACTCCGAAAGAATTCGGATGAAATATGGAGGCGATTTTTGGATCTTGAGGAAGTTGACCTGACCCAGAACGCGATCGTTCAACGGCCACAACTCACGCTGCAAATTTCTGGCAAATTAATTTCACTAGATTTACATATGTCGCCGGTCGACTGCAGCGAGTATAGCCATGTACGACTAGCATGAAACCCGGTGAGCTGTAGCTCGTGCTTTTCTATTTGTTCGCGGTCCGAATCACCGCGGTAGTAATGGATCGAAACAATCTCGGATCTAAGCAGTGGTCGGGAAGTTACAGCTTGTCGATTGACCGATATCGATTCTACCTGGGCATAATACACCCCGGAGATAATTCACTGGCGAAGACACCTCGTGGAATCTCCGAGACTAGAGGCTAGGGAAAAAGCGGAGACTTTGCCTACGGAGCCTTTGGTAATTAGTACAATTTGAACAGAGGACGAAGCTCGGTTATGAGATCGGGGTGAAGCAGTGGCGCAATACTCCCTGAAGTGCTCGTATCTATCGTGAGGAAATTTGGCTTCGAAACTTTCTGGTCATTTGGTAGCACAGTAAAGTTCCGGGATTCGGTATAACAATTGTCGAGTGTGGTGGATGCGGAGGCCGAATAGTTGGCGCTACCGCGGGGGTCCACTTTATTAAAAGCGGCCCTGGGCACGCGACGTCGCTCCGGGTGCAGTTACGGTCATTAATTTCAAGGAAGATAAAAAACTAGCGCTAACACAGAACACTGGAGAAGAGTAGGAAGATGAATCGTCGAATTGTTTCGTGTACGTTTTCATCTAACGCAGTGTGGGAATTAAGGCAATGCTCTGATTATTTTCTCGAGCTTTATGAACGGAACAACCCCTCGCTATACGTTAGGGAGCCATTTTCCATTTTTTTATCTCGAGAACTGATCCAGTTTGGAAAATTCTGCAGGGCTAATTTTGTCGGAAATTGAACGCTCTACAAAAAAGGTTTCTTGATCTTTTTCGATAAATCTAACCGTTTCAAAGTTAGCCGTATGCCATTGAATGACGAGAAAACTTCGAAACGGTTAGACTCATCGAAAAAGACCAGGAGACCTTTTTTGTAGAGCGTTTAATTTCGAACAGAAGTAGCCTTGCAGATTTTTTCCAAGTACATCAGTTCTCGAGATATAAAAATCGCAAGGTGCCACAAGAAAATTTCTCATACGTTATTCGGATGGAAAATGAAAAATGGCGATGAGCGATCTCTAAATGTTTATATTTAGAGCTAATTTTTTTCGAGCCTCGTTATTTGAGCATAAAGAAGAAATCTTCGATGGTACCTCTTGAAAGGAGAAAATAATCCGTTCACTTGGCCCACCCTACTATCCATATACAAGGGAAAAGACTTTTCAGTCAATTAATAACCGGGAGGAAATACTACAGCGTAATTCCCTGGGCTTCCGGATGAACGTATAACAATGGAGTCTGTAAAGATGACGAAAAAAGTAGCTCCTCGGAGCGAAAGACGAAGGCTGGGGCCCAGGTTATACCGAGTGTTGTACCTAGTTAGTAACCAATACGTCCGTCTGTCCGATCGTTATACAAACCTCCCTATAACATAATCAGTCCGAATTTATTTATCGAATCGTTTCCTTCCCAAACAATGCCCATTGTTTTGCACAAACGATGTTTCCTGGCCCGACACACCTTTTAGCACGCCTAAATACCCCCGGATCTTGTTACGGCCACTTTTATGCTGGACAGATCGCGTGGCTTCTGGCCAAACTAGTGTCAGAAAATTGTTCATTTCTAGATTATGGCTAATGAGCCACGGGACAATATCTGAAGAATTTCAACCTCGTAGCGTCACTTTTTAAAGAAAGTTTCAAAGTGTGATTGAAGCTGATGTTGATTAATAATCAATGGAGGGTTGATGATCGGCGGAACTCTTGATGTGGAAATTTCACCGGGTTGAAAAAAGGAGAAAAAGGAGATCTGGTCCCGAAAAGAATATAACTGTCGCTTTGTCTGGTTAAAAAGGCTTTGCGGAAACGCTTTGGTGGCGTTTGGTATATCCGAGGCCGTGTGAATTTCCTCAAAAGTGTTAGTCCCGGCGTTTTTTCATCCCCCCAGTAGCGTGGGAGAAGAAGAGGTTGCGTGACACGTATCACGGAAAGCTAAGACTTAAAGTAAACCAGCAAAGATCTGCGTCTGGTCTTCCCTAATGTCGGACGACGTACGTGTGACGCGTGAGGAAGAAGTCGAAGGGCCAGACGTTGCCTCTCTGTCCAATAGAGTAGAATGTTTACGAGGTAAAAAATTAACGAAAATAAAGTGGATCCCCGGCTACCACTGGCTTCCGAAGTCCTGGCAGACCGAATGACTTCAATTTATACAGCTCAGGACCTCGGAGACTTAATCTCAGAAACGGATTTACACCCACGACCCCCGCCGTTCACGTTGTGTCACTGGCAGCCGCCTGACCCCAAGAGAGAAGTCGTTTCATTTGACTTCTCCTCTTTTTCTTTCAAGGATATTAAACCGCGGCCAGCAATCTCTTAAAATCAAATAACCTGCCATTAAAACACGCAGTCCAATTCAAGGAAGTAGTCAGCTCTACGCTGGTTTTCCGAATGGTTCCTATAGGTTCTCGACTAGCTAGATGCCGTCTTGAGTTTGTTTACCCACTCTGGTTGCACGCTAATAAAACTTGGAGTAAATTAGTTTAGTTTTACTTGACGGTATTTTCTATATACCAGCTAACGTCTCGTCTACATGGGATAAACTTGCGGTTTTAAAACTAAATAACCAACCGCATGTATGAATTGAGACGCCGTATCTCTCAGACGGAATTATTCCACCCATCATTTTTAATACTTAACGATGCTCCGGCCGGATTATCCTCTCACACCTGTCACACACATCCCCTTAACAACTCTTCGCCATCTTCATTCGATCTCTCGCCGTTCCCAATCCCTTTTACACAAAGTGAGACGGCCGATTTAAGAAAAGAAAAAACCTCCTTCCACCCGGATTTACCAACCGGAATATCGCGGATTGAAGAGAACGACACGCCGCGCATAGATCAAACAGCCCCGTAAGTCTTGGGTGTGTCCGTTTTAGCAATACCTACCCCGGAAAGTTCCTGGTTGTAATTTCACCCCATGAATATGCACGGGGGTAGTTTATGTCTGGACGAGTTGATGCGCCGTTCCATACACCCAGATGACTTCCAGACTTCGGTATAACGAGTCGGTGGGGGAAATTCAGGTCTCGTAAAACACGAGGCAGGCTTGGCCCTTGCGAATGGCAAATGGAAAGAAGAAAGGGGTGCAAAAAACGGGAGACATTTCCTCGGAGCGTACAGCCCCGTGTATACGTTGACGTAAAAGGAAAACCACTCGAGGACAACTAGCGCGTCCTCAGGGCCAGGCCAGGTCAGGCATTTTCTTAGCTCCGTCTCTGGCGAACTCGTGCTGTGCCAACGACAAAACCCATGACTTGGATAATGTGATTAATGGAGCTAAATGTCCTATCCGAACCGCGCCACTCACTCCACCCCCACCCTCCGCCCTCTGTCCTTTCGACAGAAGAACTTCTTCTATCAAAGATCCTGCGCTGGACTGGACCGGACCGGGCCGGGCCCAGGATATAAGAGTCTATAGGTCGTTCGATGAACCTGTGAAAGGAGCAATTTCTCCGAATCAAAGGTACCTACCTACCTACCAACCCTCAACCCTCGGCGAGCTTAAACGGTGTATTTTTCAAACCAAGTCGTTTGCTTTTTTCGTTGCTATAACTCACGTCGTCTCCACGAAGGATATTTATCCTTCTTCTCTCCCGCTGGCTATAGGGCTGTGTAAATGCGTGCGCGCTCGTTCCATCGGCAAAAGTTATTCGTAGGTCTGGGTCCTGTCTATGACTTCGGCTCTAATACCGGCATTCAAAACTCGTCAAACGTCTGTTAGTCCTGAGTTTGACGAAGCCAGCGTCTAATTAAGCCCGGATCAATATAGTGGGAAATCGGTAGGTGCGTAGGTATAAGTTTAGAGTTTCCACTCATCAACGAGGTCCCATGGAACTTGGCAATATCCCGAAGCAATCGGGGGGGGAGGCGAGGGTGAGAGAAGATAATATGGGGATACCCGAACGTTTTTTGAGAAAACGAAAAAAGAACGAGAAACAGAAAGAATTGAAGAGCAAAGAAAAATTCTTCACTCAAATAGAGGGAGTGAGCTTTCCCGAGGAACGGGGGGGAAGGGGGATTTGAAATTTCCGTTCCTAGAGTGGAGAGAGTGGATATTGTCGCAACGGGGTGCACCGAGGGCTCTATGCAAGTGACAGTCCCAGAGCTGGTGCTACATGCAACGTTTCGTGTTTTAGCGGATAGAATATATTTTGACTTCGTTGTAGTAGTGTAAAGCTCCTTCCAGAACGACGTGTAAGGGGAGCGCGTGACGGACACAAGAGTGAATGTGTGTATACATTGATATATATACATGATGTATATATAAAGCATACATATGTATATGGTATACCCGTGCAGTGCAAGGGTAGCTCGAGAGATGAGAAACTCTATGGGAAAAGTCCCCGGCTATATCAAAGAATATTGCGCGTACGATATTACCTCGCCGTGTCGACTTCTTGATCCAGACGCCATTCCGAGACGATGGAAAAACTCGTAGTTCCTTTGTCCCTTCGCCGGGAAAATCACATTTTTCATTCACTCGACTTTTGTTAAAATAAAATGGTTATAATATAATAATAATAATATCACCGGGCACATGCGATGCTATGCTGTGCATATGGAAATGCAGCTTGATTTCCCTCGTGATAAAGTCAATTTTGACAATCCAGGAATATTAAGGATCTATAGATCCTTGGTTTCAAAATTCTCTTTCCACTGGCGGGACGTTGGGATTTTTTTTTTTCAATTCATACAATGAATATTATTCGAAAAAGGAAAAGAAGAACCGGAAGGCACTGCACTATTTTTTTTTTTTTTGTTTTTTCGTTGAAGCAAAAAACAATCCTATCTTCAACATATTCGTTCCAGTTCCAGGATCTCCTTCGGTGTAACGATGCCTTTGCTCCGGATTCTGCAGCTGCTCTGGGACCCGGATGAAGGAAAAGTTTCCGCAAGATGGTTCGGCAATAAGAAAACCATGAGGCAAGAAGGAGAAGAGTAAGAGGAAGAGGAAGGCATGGGGAATAAGAATAGTTTTGAAACCACGTCGCCAGTTTCTGTCCAGCGTTTTACCACACACAACTCTGCACTGCAGCCACGTTCGGTTCGCCTTTGTCTCAACGGTTACTTTCCAAGTGAATATGCTCGGCTTAACTTTTCTCAACAAAGAAATGAAAAGTGTGTCGCTAACGGGCAGTGAAATACCAGATAACGTAGCCGCGATTTAACCGCGCCAGTAAAACTCGCCCTTTATATTTTCATCCCCCTAGCTGCTGCCTTTGCGCGTCTTACTATTAGCCCCTAAAACTGGCCTCGCCCCATTACTTTAACTCCATAAAACAACCGCCGCGCCGTTTCGATTCCTGCCTAATTCCTAAGACATCGCCGCTAACGGGACGCGTTCAACGATGAAAGGTACCCCGAGACAAAGTGGGATCAGATAGTGCCCTCCGCGGTGTGTCGTAGTAATAGAACCGCGAAGGGGTAGAGCGCGAACGAGGTAAGATAAGAGGGTGATAGTGGCAGCGCGAGCTTTGCCAGGAATCGAGGTTCACCTAGCTAGTGATTCCAGCAACGCTGCAATGTCGAAGAGCAGAACTGCAGGGGGTTGACGCGGACGTCTGGAAACGTTGAACAGACTCACTTAGATCCGAGGATCCTGTCCGTCCCTGATCCTGATCCTGATGTATAAAGAAAAGGTTCTTTTCAGGAGAATGGAGTTTTCTTACCAACTTCAACCAATCGGTTCCTCGCCTCGTTACTGCGGCTATACGAAGTGGAAACGTGATACAGATATGCAACTAAACGGATTAAGAGTGACACGGCGATGCGGAGAGTCTTCGTCCCGCTCCTCATCCTTTGCTGTAACATGCCCACGGCCGAGTCAGACTCAGACTCTGTAAATGGTTTAATGAATTAGCGAGGGGTCGACTCAAAGCTGGAAATAAGCGAGCCGAATCGGGGAAATTCGTCGAGTAAAATTATTGTCCAGTTTCCGGGGCGCCTCTATTAGAAATCTCGGACGACAGGTGATCGTCCACTCCGCTCGTCTACTCACCGAATTACGCTACTTGATTGTCAAGTTTAAAAACTCGAAATGCGAGATAAACTCAGACTGGATAAAGCTGTTAATGCCAGTCCGTCGTTCAGTACGTCAACAACTGCGACAAGGTAAGAAAAATTTCGGTTCATTCCGCAACGGTGTGTCAGTAAAGTAAGTTAACTCTACCTGCTAGACCGGGTCTCACGTCAACGCAATGAAATACCAATTTCTAGTGTCAGTCAGTCTTCGTTAAAGTTTCATTACCCGGTGCAGCTGAACCGTTCGGGATAATGGCGTCGTCGACAGACACCGAGGTACTTTCTAAAATGGAATATTCATCGTTGGATAGGATAAAAAAAAAAAAGGAGAAGAACTAACGATACGAAGGGCAAAAAAAGTTGTGATGGAAAAATCGATACAACCGAATACACGATGATGATATAACGTTATAAAAAACGGGAAATATCATCTCTTCTTCTTCTTCTTCTTCTTCTTCTTCTTCTTCATGAAAGAATCGCAAGTTAGTTATATTCTATTTTTTCATACTCTCCTGGTGTTTTTGGGAAAGGAATGATACTGGCTTCGGGTAAAGTCGAAGCTCACGGTTTCTGTACACGGCAGGATGCCGCTGAGGGTAAAGACCCTTCGCTAACTTTCACCGAACACGAAACTCAAGCCCCCGGTTTGTTCCCGAAGAGGTACCACGGGACACGTGCCCTTGACTCGCGTTTTTAAACGTCATTTGTCTCCGCGCCGGAATATACAGCCCAGGTATTTATTCCGTTAAATAAAACGAGGGAATTTAGGGAAACGAAGAAACCGACGAACGAATGTCGCACAAGAAGACATAACTCATGATCTAACCCTCGGCGCGTGGATTGGTGTGCATGGTAAAAGTTGGGAATAAATCTGCGCGAAGTATACGCCGATGACGGAGTTCCGGAATCGGATTTTTCATATTAAAAGTAACGGTATTTTATTACACGACCGAAAGTTCGCGGCTCAGCAGTATAAGCGATCCCCTTCGCCGCGGAATTAAACGAACGGATCCGAGTCGAAAAACTTTTCCCAATATTTAACGGCGTGAACAGCTAAGGCGGCATTCCTTAGATCCTCTTAATGATTCTTACCGCAGACGTCTCGGCGTTCGTTTTAAGCGTTTTCTCCAAAGAGTTTATGGTCTCCGATAGGCGATATACCGACATCTACTTATCGTTCGAACAGGATGGGAAACGTGCATCGCATACTCCTCAACGGTGCTTACAGGACAATGCGAGTCCTACGATTGTACGCGAGTAAAACGCGGGGAAAGAAGCCAAGGGATACGAACGAGCTTCCAATTCCCGATCGCAACTCACTCCCGGAGATCCTCGAAACGCTCGAAACTGTCTCGTGTCCCGTGATGCGGCTCGTAATGGACACAGGACTGACTAATCGGTTACAACCGATAAAACAAACGAGGGAATAGAATTGATGGATTAAAGAAACCGACGGCGAACTCGCGGCCACGTGGTGCCTACGACCAACGCGTGTTAGATAGCCGTTCGTCACGAGGTCCGTGTGCAACGCCTAATGCAAAGTAGCGGTCCTTCGTGCTCAACGTTTGCCTTAGCCTCCTGCCAAGTCTCGTTCAATAACCGTGACGGTTACGCTCGATGATAATGCCTACGCATGGCTTTTCGAAACTCGCCATTTCCCATGCGAAGAAGACGTCGAAGAAGATGATCCATCGAGTGGAATGGAAGCCCTTGGCGAGAATGGTGCTCGATAAAGTGAACACACTGGTGTTTCCGGTCCTCTGAGAACCACACTGTCGTGTTTAGTGTCGGAGGTTGATTCCGAAGAGGCTTTTTTTTCGGAGGGTGGCGACGACGGGTAACGAAAGTCACTCTTTACGTCGAAGAACGTCTGATATACCTCCCATGCACGCAATCGTTTTACCGGTTCTCTTGACGATAAATCGTTCCGAGTCGGTTAAGCGGCGGTGGTGAACCTCTCCCCTCTTTCCTCCCGCCTCATCGCCGTGTAGTAGCTAGGCTTCCATACGGAATAACCCTCTTCAGCTCGGCACGTCGTTACAACTCCAGGAGTCGCTGTTGCTGTTGCTGTTTCAGCAGGGGGATAAGGTTATACCTTTAATTAGCGGCTTGGCTGAACTTTTTGGCGGATAGATAAGAATATATTTACTGCCCTCGCCACGCTCGACGGTACGACGCGGACGTGGACGGTTCGTCGGTTAGGTGGTCTCCGCGTTACCGAGGTTAACCACTGCTCCTTACTTCGCTCTTACTCGTATCTTATCCCCTTACGAACATCCTCAAAGATACGAGATGGCATGCGGACTAGCAGTGGATACGAACGATATTCGAACGCGATCAAACGCCTGAAGAAGAAGTATTCGAGTCAGAAAGACGTCGAATTCGATGCAGGCGAGGTTTTTTCATATCGCGATGATAGAATGTTTGACCAGGCCTTGAACAGTGATAGTGAAGCAGGTAGGAGTCTGTAATGGTTGGCGTGATTCCACGACATAAACACGTAACAAACTATCCGGAGTTGAAATACCGGTTAAAGGTTGAAAAATATGTTAAACACTTTCCGTCCGAGGGGTTGAGCCGTGGTCTCGGCTATCTGTAATGCAGCTAATTGATAACACCAGCTAAGATTAGGTCGGCCTCGGCCAATTTAGATTGGCAAATGATCGCAGATTAAACGCGAAGGGGTAGTTAAAAATAGTATGCATCAGAGAATCAGAAGCAGCAGCGGCGAGTAGGAAAGCAGCAAACTTTCAACGGTATGGAATTTACTGCCTCTAAACATGAAGGTCATTTTTTACCATCTTTTTACACGGTGTGCAACCGCAACTCTATCATACACGTATGGGTGTAATTATTACAGAACGATCCAATCAACCAAAAGCAAATATATTTACTTTTTCTTCGCCACTGCGCTTTCCCGATTCTCGTTACATCGCATCGCGTCGATATGGAAGCCGAACCCACGTCAGGTCTTATAAATTTTTCCTTTTTTCCTTTTCATTTGGTTTAACCGTAGACAGCTAAACCCCACGGGTCATCTCCTCCTTTCTCTTCCTCTCCTGTATCAACTTAATCCTCATACTATAATATGACCACTCAGAATCCCCTTGGGCTGGTGGTGGATGGCGGAGCCCACCGTTGAGAGCGGGTTAAGTAGCCGGAGCAAAAACTTATCGATTTTATGTCTTAATACCACGAAGCCGATTGAGGCAAGCCCATCTCCGCAAGGATCAATCAAGACTTGTGCCTTGGGGTTGGGGCGAAGGTGGAGGTGGAGGTTGGCGGCAGAAAAAGAAGAGAGAAACGGGAGAGTAAGCCGCGGAGAAACGGGGGAAGAAAGACATCTGTTTTTTCTTCGAATGTAATAAATATCTTTCCATGATACAAATTGATAATTGGGCCCGAGTTATGATCCAGCATCCTGCGCGCCGCATCATCGACTCGCTGCTTAATAACAGGCTCGATAATAGCCGGACGGTGTTTAATGGCCAACCATGCTTCCAATAACACACGACCAACCAGAACTTGTAGAAAGTGATAAAGCACGTTTAATCATTACTCACGTGTGCATTATTTCACTCTTTTTATTCCTCCTCGGCCAGGTACTCATAAATCTGACTGGCGTCATGACTAGTCGAGCATTTAGCAAAGTCAAGGATATATTATACGTCTATTCGATACAATTTCGTTTTTCTTTTCTTCTCTCTCTCTCTCTCTCTCTCTTCATTAATCTTATTGCCAGATATACATATATTTGAATATCGAACGAGACGATCGCCTCGGTATTTAATGGTAAAAAACCAACACCGTGACCGACACGCGGTGGTTGTAGGATAAGAAACGATTTTCGGGGAAGTAAATCGGGATTTTATGGGACGGCGTAAGAACGAGTCGGTAGACGCCGAAAGGCCCCGGGACCGATGGAGATTCCCGATATTAGGCTGTATTTTATTTTATGATTTCAGAACGTGGGAAAAACGCTAATTTCATCGGTCAAGTTCGCGGGTCAATCGATTATTCACAATTATTTGCACGGAGTTGAATTACACCGCGTATAGTACCGACATTTTTACCCACACCCAATCTTTTTCTCCTACCTTTTTCTATTCCAATAGTAATTAAATACCGAGGCAAACCGACCCAGCCCGACGATACGATCTTTCTAATACCAGTTGACCCAAACTAATAACACTCGTGCCGTTAGTAACTCAGAATTTCTACACGCGACGAGTATATTGGTAGCGTACGACCTTTGCCCGAGGTCATCGGGTCAGGGCGTGCGAAATACGCGTTACCATCGGCTAGTATAAACCCCGAAGAAGACGCCCGTGGAAAATCTAGGTGCGTGTCGAGGGTCGGACGTACATTTTAACTAAGGTAAATTCGCCGCAGCTTTTTCCCTATACCACGCGATGTCGTGGGTCTGAAATATCGTTTCTTGATTATAGAATTTCCTCCTCTTTTTTCTTTTTATTATTCCCTTCTCCAACCCTTCGTTTGCCTTCTGAAATTCGATCAGATTCCCACTAGTTTATTTTCGCTTATTTTTCGAACGCATATACCTATATATGACTGGGGAAAAAGAATGAGACGAGGAAAGCCGGAATCCTCGTTTTTGCCCGTTGTCTCTGTAGAATTTGGTAACGGTAACGCAGTATGGGATTCTCTGCGGTATTTGCGGATCACCGCAGTGATTGCAACTTTGAATTGTATCGCCCGAACCCCAAGCCCCGGAAACCTTGTTCGTCGATCTTCTTCTTCTTCCTGTGCGGCGCGGCGGTCAATGGTATCGGTTACCTCCTTCCCTCCTCTTCTCTTCTCTTCCTTCGCCGTCCCTGTCGCGATGTTTAAACCAACTAAACTTTTCCCCATCAAGAAACTTGCCAGTCATGAAACAGCGCCGTATGGTTGGATTATACCGCGGGTTAAATCGACCGAAAATTACTATTCGCCTTACCGATCTGATTCAATTTCCATTCGTTTTCCTGTTGCACATTGCACTGCAGAAACGACGGAACTTCAACGTCGAGGGGATCTCGCTACCTTCCTACACCCACACCTATACCAAAACACATGGATACGTCCTGGAATAAATAGTCACACGTTGTCTATATGGAAATATCTCCGATCTGAAATCGGCTGATAAAGAATAAGAACTCTATCCCCGTATGGATAAAGCCAACAACCAATAGTCGATCCACACACACGTAGAGGTTCAATTTCGAACGGTGTCTGAACATTTGTTTGATCATTTTTTTCGCGGTCTAATCGTATACCTTTTCCATAAATATGTATACCGGACGTATCGATCGTATCGAAACGAATAAGCGGTCAAATAAATCGTCACAAGATTTACTTTTCTGAAAAAAAAAACTGGGGATTCGAAATGATATCAAAGGAATTCGGCAATTTCAAAATCCTGTTGCTTTGTTAACCTGCGAAATGTCAGGTGAGAATTAGATGCTCGAAATTCCGACGTGAAGAGGGACGACGGTGTACGAAATAATTGATGGGAATCTAGGGGTTTCCTCCGGGAATGGAAATGCAAGAGGACTTGTAGGAATAGACAAGCAGTCAGCTGATTGAGTGCTGATTGGTTTCTCGGCTTTCCAATTCCTCGGTGGACTGTCCGTCGAGTGACCATCCGTGAGAAGAGGACCCCGAAAAGGTGAAGGAGAGAAGAGATCGACTTTGGTGAACTTATCAGATGATTATCGCCGGCATAGAGCAGCGGCAATAATTCAAGGACATTTTATTTATCGGTAATTTTCCTCCTTAGTTTCGTAATATCGGCAGGTGGAGAGACCCGGAGACCCAGGTTTCTTGGTACCATTAATTTCGGACGGTGGTCATGCCGGAGTGACCCTAGTGTGTCTTTGGTCCTGGTTTATACCGTGATCGTAGCAGGGTCGAGAAACGTTGAGTGTAATATAAGTCTCCCCTGAAGAACCCAGCGGCAACCGATCCCAGCCATCCCATTCCCATTCTCCGAACTCTTTATTGCTTCTATCAACGTACCCAGTTTGATTTATACATCTATAAGTTCGCTGTTTGGATCGGTGCGGGGCGATATATCGTGCGCTGGTTATAGCCGACTAGTCTTGGTCCAGCCTTGGACCGAACATAGCAAAAATACCGATAAGTCGTCCATAGGCGACACGAGCAATGTCATGGGAAGGCCGCGTTCAATCCTGAGCCGGAGTCCGTCACGTACGGGTTTCGAATCGCTGGAGATTAAAGACGAGCGGTTTTGAGCCCCGAAGAAGAAGAGACGAACGGACTCGGAAATCGGTACGCAATCTATCACCGTCTCACCGGAGCTTCCTTATACCCGTTCATATTTCTGCACGTGAATAAACAAGATAACGTGAATTTAACCACGACACATTCCGGGCGGGTGCATGCATCGCGCATGAATAACTATACGCGCGGCCATAGCTGACGTCGAGATCACCGCCGAGCCCCCAGGACGAACGAGTTATTAATAATGGTGCCCATGCCGTCCGTGGCGCACGCGGGCCGCTGACCATCCGTGGAAACACAGATGATACTGATATTATTGCAGGCAATATTTATTTACACGAACCCTCCCGAGTCCCAGATCGCGTGATAGGCTCCGACTTTCGAGGATACCGTGGCGTGAAAAATTGCATCTTAGAGTCGATGAAAAATTTCTCTTGGTCAGCCAGTGTGCATTTCGTGAGAATTTTGAGGGAGTGTCGTTGGAAATGAGGAGGATCATTTTTTCGAAACTTTTCGACTCGGGCCAGTTTCTCAAATAATAATCGAACGTCAGCCCTATACCTGGTGCAGCCGAAACCAGCTGCAGACAGCCTAGCGGGGTTATATTTTATCTCGAATTGCTGGCAAGTTTTAACTCCGCACAGGACACAGTTGATATGAAGTTTGAACAGTTTTCAAGCGGTAAATAATGCCGGAACGAGTCGCTGCAATACCATCTTGGTGGGAAAAGTTAGCTCGAAAATTGAGAGCTTACTGCAGCCGGGACGCCTATCTGCCTCGCAACTTTTCATACCCGTTCTGATTGATTCTTTATTTACTAAACTCAACCAGATGAACTCGATGTTATTACTCGATTAACCACACGTACGTCTAGTCTAGCCTAGTCTAGCCCTATTCTTAGTCGGCGTCAATCCCAGCCATAATAGAGATTTGAAGGTAAGGAGAGCCGAGCCTCAGGGTGTTCAAGATCCTTTAACCTCTCACCTTTAACAGCTGAGAGGGGTGTGTGGCTTTAATGGCTCCGTTTAAAGTGTGAAAGTGCCTAGGCACTGCGTGGGTTAAGTTTTTATTTTTTCGTTTATTTCTTTTTTCTTGTCAGTCAAACTTTCGCACTTCGTGATGAGAATGGTAAGTAAAAACTCCGTCATTCATAAGGGAATGAGGATTGCTCATCGATTGCGAAGGCCTTGTTGATAACCGATTCGAAACTGTTCACGGTGGAATTGCCCTCGGAAACTTCAGCCTGTATGAAGTTATCACCGCGGTTTAGGTTATACGACGTGGTGTAGCCGTGGCGGTATAGGTTCGCGGCAGTAAATGCGTTTCACGTGCAGCACAGTGTCCCGTAAAAGCGACTATTCGGTAGCTCGATAATCACGCAAACGTGAGGTGGCTGCCCGTGTCATGTACGATGTTAACAGTTTCGAGAGAGAATTGTTTCGGGGATGGGTATACGATGCGGGAGAGTCAAAACGGGGACTCCCATCTTTTGAAAAGAAGAAAAATTTAACCAGTCTTCTCCGAAGGATCAGGACAACTAACGCTGTATATTGCAGACGTTAAGGACTAAGAAAGTCCGGAGTGGTAGAGGAATATTGCGCGCGAGGCTACCGCGTACGAGTGTAATTACAACTTGATTTATAATGATGGCGGTCCAGCGGCAAGAGAACGCGGTAACATACTAAATGAATCTCTCATACTCCCCGACCTGGACGGTTCACTATTATCTCGCCAAGCTTTGATTATCGCTTGATAGAAAATCCCTGGCTAGGATCTCGGCAGGTAGTCCACATTTCGCATTGCGGCTTGCTCGTAATCATTCTTCTTGTTCTTCTCGATCTTCTCTGTTAAACATACGAGAATTTCCGACTTGAATCAGAATAAATTAAAGCATCATCTCAGCCCTGGTAGTAGATGGGTATAACTTACGCTGGCAATGGATAGCAATTTCTCTCTCCACCCCGTTCCCTGTATCTCTCTCCCTGGGGTTTGTAACGCGGCTTAGGACGGCTTAGAATGGATGATAATAGGGGTTAAAGATGACACGTTTGCTATCCTTCCACGGTACTAAGGGATGCGGGGGGTTTCACGAGGATAAAGATAGCCAAGCGTGTCCTGCCGCTAGACTAAAGAGATATCGCACTTTCATGCCGCAGCAATTCTTATTGCCGAGGAAAAAATCAAGGAACTATCCGTAAGAGAGAAGGCGAGATGATCTCGTTGTCTGAGTGCCTGAAGAGCGACTGCACCGTGTCTCCAAGGATCTTCGGCAAACATCAGCCGCCAGCACGTCTAGTTAGCCGATCAAACCTGATCCATAGTTGCATAATCCCGGTTCGTTGCACTTCGCGGTAATCAAGGACCTACAAGCCAGGCTCACTTTGACAGCGGAGCAAACGAATGCCTCGAGGACGAAGACCGGGGCCCAGAAGCTCTCCCTGCAGGAGATACTAGATCGGCGATTGAGACGCGTCGCGGAGTTCCGTCTAACAGCTCTTGAGGTGGTAGCAGACTGCGAGGGGTTCGCTTCACCGCGTTGATTACACCCAGAGACCCCAGAGTGATACCAGCTTCTCTTCTATCCATCCTCCGCCTCCCTGAACACTGTCTAATTCTCCGCTTTACCTCCGCGCTTTGGGTTTGCACGGTTTGCACTGCATTCGGAATCCACGGGGTATCTGCAGTTCGACTCCTTCGGGTTCGGTACTCCGGCCATTTCCACGCTTTACTATCACTCGGCATCGGGAATTGAAGGGTTGAAGAGCGGGAGAGACTGTCTTCCGGTTTTTGACTCGTTCCCTAATTCGAGCAGTTACTCGGCAAATGGCTTGGAATGGGCAAAACATCGGCCCTTGGCAGTTTTCCGTCCTTCATCCCCTAATTCTGAACTCGTTCCTGGCCCCCTCCACCCGCTCCTTTTCTCTCTCTCTCGAGAGAGAGAGAGATAAGATAAGATAAGACGGGATACCGTCGTCTTATGGAATTTGCTGTTCGACGTTACGCTGGCTAGGCCATTCGGCAGTTAACTGCTCGTGAAGACGTCAAGGCTGGCTACGCAACGACACGAACGGGGCTCAAAGATTTATCACCCTCTCCGAGAAGGGAAAAACTCCTAGAGCCCGAGGCTTTCTCATTCCTTCCTACTCTTATTCCTTGGCAACCGGCAGTCCTTCCTAACGTAACGCACGAGGTAATTCCAATTAAAAAGGATCCCCGGCCATAACGATTTCGCTATGCAATCCACGTACGTTATACGTATATATCCGTGCGGGTAGCGAAATTCGTTATTACTAAACGCGCCGCGTTCATCCCCCGCTAATATAAATAGCCGAACCTGCGCAGGTTCGAATTCCATTCAATTTCATCCGATCGAACGTGGCGCGCGGGTATTCAATGGGTAAATTAGATCCTGCAACGATTTAATTGAAATTTCATAAAACCCTCGAATCGTATAAGTGCGATGGCCTGGCAGTGTTTTCATTCCATCCTGCAACGCTGAGGAATCCCTCGATGTTACATCCTACGCGGTTACCCTTTCCTTCCCAGACGAATCAATCACTACTCGAAAGGGGTGGCAGCTGGTACCAGCTACCAGATTATATGTACAGCGATTATACAGGTACGCGTATACACCGGCTAGTTTTCGCCTTCGAGAATAATTAGTTTTACGTAAATTAAAAAAGATATTGGGAGAAAGACTATTCGAAAAATTATAGATCAGTTATCGGTTATAAGTCGAATAAAGTAACAAGTTGAAAAGGAAGAAAGCAAGAAGAAAAAAGGTTTTCACAGAGGGATACAAAGGGCGCTGTTCACGAGTCGGGGATTTCCTTTGAAAACGGAAAAGCCGGAAGATGACTGACGGGTCGGGGCTTCCGACGGTTTTCTCATAGCACACCGCGAAGCGTGATATAAAAGGAACGATTCGAAATCAATTTGGAAAACACGCTTCGATTTATGCTATAAAATTGAGCTTGAAGAGAAAATTTCGCTGAAGGTTCTTCTCGTAGAATAAGTTACAGCTCGATGTCATTCAACAACCCCTGTACCTATGTACTGAAATATTCTGCCATACATACGCGTTGCATCGAGCATAATTCAATTTTCTTCAAAGTGGCGACTGTTTTTTTTTCTTTCTTTCTTTTCTTCTCTTTTTCTCGGATATAGGAAAAGGGATGATCGAAAGGCTCCCCCTTTTCCCCTCATTCCCCGCTATTTTTGGGGAGAAATGGGGTAAACGGTGCGGTGGTCACAGCGGTGGCGCAGTTCCGATGTTTTTCGACCGGCTATCCCTCATTTGGCTTATCTCTGATTCTGACTAAGACTAATGCGAGCGATTCGCTTGATCGTTTGTAACTCCCTCCCTTCCTCGCCTCCTTGCTTCCTTGCTTCCCTGCTCCCTTTCCTTCCTTCCTCCCTCGCTCCTTCTTACACCGAAAAGTTACCGCCGCAACTAACTCACCCTTACCTCAAGATCAACCCAACCCCCGGTATTTTACCGCCGATTCAACGCCAGATTTATCCCACTGGAACTGATATCTCGCTGATGACTAGCGTTGGATGGTGAAAGGCGGCGAAATTCCATTCTTATTATCGCCCCCGGTACCTGGGCCAGGATCGTGGCACGGTTTAGATTCCCTTCGCGAAAACCTGCACCCTAAACGATCGGTTCCAATTAACCACTCCGTCAAAAAACGTGCCTCGAACAAAGGGACCGAAACAAAGTCACTCGGACCCAACGCCGGACTGGACCTTCATCCCTTATTCTCTGTATTTTTTTATTTTGTTACCTTCGACATCTCGGATCGACGTTTTACAGAAATGTGGAAATAATCTAATAACCTGCTGGACAGTGTTCCAGTCCAAAGATCGTACCTGGATGCACCTGTACGAGTGTGTGGATTCACGGATGGCGAAGCGAGGGGGTGGCCCGGGTTTTATCGATCTCCAGAGAGTCTGAGATGAGACGGTGATGCCCTGGGTGAATGGTCTAGCTCTAATTTGCTAGTCACGGTGGTAGTTCAGCTGGTTCTCTCCTTCCATTTCGCCGTTTTGTAAGAGTTTATCCTCCTTTTTCTTCTTCTCTTTCTCTTTTATTATCGCATATTAGAGAAGAGTAAGGGAAGGGAAGGGAAGGGAAGGGAAGGAAAGGATAATTGCACTCCTGAGTGTAAATAATGACAGTTTGTCGGCGTTGAAAAAGTTGGGGGGGAAAAAAAAGAGTCTCTTAATTTCATTCTTTGCTTAATTCGCGTTCATTTCCCCCCGGTCCACTGGTAGACCAGTTTTCTTTATCTTAACTTTGCATTGTATGAGGAACACGTCGAGAAACCATCCAGCCGTGCAGGACGAAGCTGGAATTTTAAATAAACAACCGAGTGCTACCAACCGAGGCCACTGCCAACAGACTAAAACCAACTTGCATAACTTAAACAAAACTCGCACCTCACACCAAAGAAAGCGATAACCCCTCCGCTCCACGTTCCAAGGGGGTAGCCACCAATTTTCACCTCCTTTTATCCGCCCTTCGCTTACCTACCTACCCCGCTTCCCTCTTTCTCTCCTTTTTTAATCCAACATCACCAGCTGCATGCTCGGGTAACAGAGATAACAGATAAAATATTCAAGAAATGGCATCCTCGTTTTTGGGGGGTGGAAATAATTTCACCATTTTCGTTTAAGGGAGCCGCGCAAAAAAAAAAAAAACAACAATGACGAAGTCGATGAATTTTGAGAAAAATTGTGTGAAATGCGAAAAAAATCAAATAAAATAAAATAACGAACGAAATTCCGGTTCATTTTCATCTTATATCTTATATAGTTGAATAAATAGAATTCGAAGCGAAAGAAGAACCCTGGGGTAGAAAATACTCCGGGCTTTTCTCTGGCCCGAGATGATCGATGCCTCGGTACGAAACGCGAGGACGAAAGAACAATGATTATTATTACCGGCAACGCCCGAATTCGGATTGGTCCTTCAATCACGATCAGAAGGAGCGCGAAGCCATGGAATAGTGCTGGTAGGAGCCTTATTTGTTTTATTGATTTTTCTTGTAAAAATGTCATTAGTCTCTTGGTAGTTGAGGAGCGTGGGTAGATAGGCAGGATCCGAGGGCGCGAGAGAGGACAGCCAATTAATTACCAGCCCCTGGTGAAGGAAGGTGCTTTCATCTTCGAGATTTCACTTCCCTCACACTGGCCATTTACCAGGGATTACAGTCCCATGACATGTGTGACAGACAGGAGAAGCTTGCGCGGTGTAGCTAATCCTTGGAAAAAAGAATCAAGGACGAAATAGCTCTGAATCTCGATCATTGAATTCGTAAAGGTTGTTTAAATAAATTTCAAACCAGTTCGGAGAAAGGCTGGAAAAGGTGTACGGGCAATAATTTATCGATGATGAATCGTCCCGGGTATTGATATAACTGGGGGTGAATATCGAATTTTGTATTAACGCATAGTGGTGTTATGAATGGGGAGTAACCGAGGAGAAGCGCGATCGTAACATTGAATATTGATACTAAATATTCAGTACGCAAAAAGCGTGCGATTCTCCGCGGCTTGTGTACGAATTTAAATTCCAGTATCGAGCCTGCCAACCGCGAGTCGAAACATCGCGTAGAATTTTCACCCGGTTCACAGTACGTCCGACTACCCCTAATTCCAAGGCATCCAAGATACTCCCGCAAAGTTTATCGGTTCTGAACTCGCGGTTCAAGATTAATTGGAAGTGGTACCAGGCCGGATTCGGTAACGGCTACGAAGTCTATGTACGAGCGGAACGAGACCTTCGAGTATACTCTCGCCCGGCATCCTCTAACCAGAAGATCTTCGATGTGGTGGAGACGGACACCATCATCTAGCCCACAAGCAGTGAAGCATAGTGGCCGGTTCGGTCAGACCAGCTTTAGGTTCAGGTTTTGGCTTAGGTTCAGGTTTAGAGTGGGTTTAGGCTCGTGGGCTTCGGGGATGGCGGCGCGTGGCTGGCGCGGACCAACCCTGCAGCCACAGGGGTGCGTGCGAGGAACTATGAATCTTTGATGACCAAGGTGAGTTAGCCCGTTCCCACTGGAAGCCCGAAGTGTGGGCGGTTGGGTAGTTAGCGAGTAACCGCATCCGGACAATGTGATGCAATTTGTCGCGGGGTGAAATTGGGGCGCAGGATATTTCCAAATTGTGAATAGACCTTGGGGGGATTTCTTTCCTGTTTTTTTTTTTTTTTTTTTTTCCGCCCCGGGAAATAGACGGGAAGTAGTAATGGCCGCCAGTAAGTCTGGCCGGTTAATAGAGTTGTACGCCGTTCGCGAATCTGACGTAATAATATGGGCGACGTTTGAGAAAGCACCAGAGTGTTCCTCGATTAAGTAACGGAGTTTAATGTCTATGCAAAGTAAATGGTTCCGACGGGAACGAGGGAGACGCCGCTATTACGGATGGAAAAAAAGCACGAGAGAGATACGGAAAGAGAGATAAAAGTACGGAGATAGAACGAGAGAGAGAGTTGGTAAGCGCTGGGAGTACAATTAAGCGGAGAGGACACCACCCACCGATACCTTCCCCAGGATAAATTCATTTAGCGAGTGATTAAATTTTAATCCACTTCTAATTAGATTTTTTCACGAGCCGCGAGAGAGAGAGAGAGAGAGAGAGAAGTGGAGGTAGGAAGAGCAAACAGGGTGTGGATCCTTGCCGGCTAGGTTCACTGCTAAAGGGATTTATTTTGATCGAAACTTTTTAATGAGAATCAGTCGTTCGATATTCAAATGTCATTAGCAATCTCCGGTTTATTTTAGCCTGCCCGTTTCTTTCCTCGCTCCTGTAGAGTGTAAGGTGTCCGCGTAAGCCCGTGGAAATATTCGGCGGTTTTAAACCGAGGCGAGGTAATCCGAGGAAGATAAATAAAGGACGTAGTCGCGAATAAGGTTGGCTCGCCGGCATACCAACCATGAAGATGTTTTTAGTCGAATTGTGAGATGTAGCTACGCGTTTCCACTTTCCATGGTCTCCTCTCTTCAGGGGTCTCTTGAGGGTACGTTTGGTTAATTGCAGGACTAGAAGCAAGACCGTGAACGTCAAGCTCGAACTGAAAACCCCCTCAAAGTCGGGGAATTCCGACGACTAACATCCAGCAATTTCTAGCCTCACCGAAAGCAGTTACTTGACGAGGATTAACCGCAAAATATTCAACCCGGTACAGACCGGTGTCTCCACTTCCTCTTGCAATAACAATTCCTTCAATGTTTTAACCTTATCTCGAATACCAACTCCGCCAAGTTCTCCTCGGCTCTCTCATACTCTCATACTCTCTAAGCTCAACTAGCGACACAGCTCTCTGCCACACCCTTCACACACATGACCAACATCCACTTTCCCCTACCGGTGTACGTATACCAGTTAATTTACCTCCAGCAAACAGCGAATCCTCTGTCTTGTAGGATCAGCGTAAGGTCAAGCCACCAAGCCAAGAGCCGTTTCCGCTACTCCGCGCGCTCGAAAATTCCTCAAAATAGAATCCATCTCCTCAGGGATATCGCTATCTGTCCAAACCCAGCTCGCTCGACACTTTGATGATTTCTCGGCACGAAATCCAAAACCCAACCCTGACTTGTCTTTATGACTTCTGTACAGGAAATCGTGTCTTGGTTTGCCTCTGACCGATGTCCCCACTTCTGTGACATTGATGTCCGACTGGTTTGACGATCGAACGAGAGGAAATGGGATCTTGTTCATTGAATTATCGTCGTTTTAGTATTTCCGTCCTCGCGATTGATTTCATGATCAATAACTGCCAGTTTTGTATCATCCCTTACTCCCGGTGGTTGAGTCCGCGCAATTAGGCAGGAGGCTTGCGACATGAAAAGGTCAGGCCCCCTTTTAGCCGTGGGTTGAATCAGGGTGCAGAACCTGAAGATCAGTCGAGCGATTTTCACTCTCTGATGTATCCAACGACGTCGCGGATTTTCGTATAAACATAAGAAAGAGAAGCGGGGAGAAAGGACGCGGCTCGAATTCGGGGAATATCATCATCTTTCTGATCGAATGAATCCCTTTCCTCTGTAAACCTTTAACAATCAGTTTCTGACATCAGACACGGAAATATCGCGCTCGGAGTTTCGAAATACAGCTGTGTATGTCGGGAATAAGAAAAGCTCGTGGAAGGTTTCACCAATCGTACTTGTTTTCAACAATAGAGCAACTCTTCGCAGATGTTACCCGCGAGTTCATGTGTTGGCTTCGTGCCGTATACACCCGCTGCTAGTTTTACCCCACAAATGAATATTTAACTTGGAAGAAACAAGGGTCTCAGACATCTTGTTCCACCGCCAGAATACGAGACTGGAAATCGTTCGGTACGCCATTCTCGTTGTGATGTAGTTTCGCGGTGTATATTTCCCGCTCCCTCCACCTGTAAAACTGGGGGCTATTAAATCATATCAAGTTCAGCCGGCAATTATTCAGGTATTAGCTACTCCGCGTTTCCTGGCCGGCGGGCTAAACCGCCAGATCTGAACTGTAGGGAGCTTTCACTTAATCGGTGGACTAAATTCTTTCATTTATTTCGTTTTATTTTACCTTCTACCTTTTACGGTGGAAGGGCTAAGCCCCTTACAACCCTTTTTCATAATCCGGAAAAAATTCCGCATTTTCTCGCCAGATTCAGGATCCATTCAGGACCAGACGAAGAGCCTGGGAGATTTTTGATCCGGCAAAAATGAGCGAAAATAAGGCTTGTCCGTTGGGTAATACTCGCCAATGTCTTGAAACCAACAGCAACCCACCCCTAACTCGACCCGACCATCCGACTTGACTTAAGCTCGAGGCAATGGCGCCGGTAACCTCGTTTGCACGCAAATTCAAATAAAGTCGTCCGCAAAGCTGGTTGAGTTTGCCGATCAATTGACTGCATACAGGGTGCTCGGCTTAATCAAGAAATGGCAAATTGGTCAGGAGTCTGGAAGCGATTAGAGTCGTTGATGCGAATTTCAATATCACCGTCTCACAATTTTTGAAAAGGATATATTTTCTTCGATAAGAAGTTACGGCGAAAAATCTGACTGGCTTATTCCTGTCTCGGACTTATCTGCCGATTAGTTAATCAACGCGCGTCTTTCTGCTTCTCGAAAATTTAGTCCGCTGAGAAAGAACATTTCGTATATCTGTGAGATTGGAAATGAAGTTGTTTGATGTCTCGGTTCTGGTTTGAGAGCCGAGGGGGAGGTTTGTTCGTGTTTAAGGACACGCTCTGATAAACTTCTATTTCATTTACGATCATCACGAATCGTTGGATGAAGAATGGGGGATTGAAGCCGAGGTTAAAAACAACCATAACGTAGTTCGGCTCCGTAAGACTTATACCGTCGTCGTCATTTCAGTTCAGTTAAGCTAAGTTAAGTTCGGTTCAGTTCTGTTATATTTCTGATGTGTAATGAAATCGCGCGTCTCGGTCTGTAAGCCAGGATTTCGGAAAACAAGGTCGTAACGTACTGCCACGCGTAGTAGCTGGTATTGTCTGCCAGAAATGGTTCCGTCCTGGATCATAGCCCGACACGCGCTAAACGAAAAGTCACGTGAGACACAACAGCGATGAACGAGGAGCCAAGGAACTGAGAACAAAGAACGAAGAACACCCCAAATTAAAGGGAAAACTTTCTCGGGGTGAAAACACAACGCGGAGCTATAAAACGGACTCGGTTCTCCCCCTATACGACGAACGTTCTCTCCTCCCGCTTACAAGATAAAAAAAAGTATCAATTCCAAAATTTCGAATACGATTCTGAACCGTTCAGAAATTGACGGTTTCCTGACCCTTTCCGGTTCTCGAAACTCGGACACCCGCTGAGTTGTGCCAATTAGAACGGAATGAGTTATACGGCGTCGTCCCGGTCCATATATTTCGGGGTCGCGGAAGAAGAAGTAGAAGAAGCAGAAGAAGATGGAAGCGGGAAAACAAGCCAAAGTCATCACGCGGGAACGCGAAGACCCCGGAATGGCCAATTCGAAGTTATAGTCGTAAGGGATGAGGTAGACTGCAGCAGAGTAGGAAATAATAAAATATTGAAAAGATTGTTCGCCAACTAATAATTGGCCCCTCCGACTACCTCGCCGCTGTTCTACTACCCCCGGCTAGGTATTACACGTACGTATATGTTCCGCTTGAAATCGGATTCCGAATGGCTGAACGTGTTGAACGGGGATGATATGGGGAGGAAAAAAAATTGATAACGATTTATAGATTTTCTTCGAAAGAGCGACTAAGAAAAGGAAGAACCCGATCCTTTGCGGCATAAATCGTCGCAACAACTAGAATGATAAATCATAGAACGAAATAATATGAGGAATTATAGATTGTTAGTGTACGGGTGTATAAGCTGCAATTAGAAGAGCAGCTGCGAGTGCATCACACTGCAGGCCTTCGCTTTCCGGACAATTATCCAGTCTCGATATAATCTCCGGTACGAAACCAGGAGCGGTATTCAGTCCGGGAGTCCCGCAGGACTATCATTAGGCGAAATATTTCCAGAAAGGATAATTGTTCATTGCGAAATGATACCGGAGTTGATTATATTTTCGCATTGCTAACGCGCGACCATGCGACTGCAGACGGTTATTCATCACGGTAGCTAATTGATTCAGACGACCTTAGACCCCCTCAGTTCTACTCGATCCGTCAATTATTTTCCCTGGAATAATCAACCCTGAACTTGCGACCCCCGTGGGTCGCAAGTTTCGGTCACCTGGACTCGGGCAGAGCCCCGAATTGCGGGAGGGAATAGTTTGACTAATCAGAATGGTGAACTGGCCTTGGTTAATCGGGGGATTTTCGCTTCCGTTCAAGCGCTAGGAGAACTCCGTAGGAAACTCACCTGGAACAGAAATCGAGAGAAAAAATGGGTCAGAAACTGTTCAGAAAAATGTTGGTTATTTATTCCCTTCGATTCGGACAAAGCGCGGATTTCTAAACACTTAGTACACGCCTATTTTCGTCGTGGTTATAAAAGCCGGGCATGGTAGTCGTCGGGCTGTTCGGTCAGAGCGGAGTGATAAATGGACGCGATTCAATTTGAGGCCAATCAACATTCTTGTCTCGTCGCTCTGCCGTTTCGTCTTGTACAGAGTTTCAGTTCCTCAGCAATTCTCTGTCCGTCTTTTCTTCAGCTCTTGTTCTCCGCTTCGGAAATAATTCCACCTTTTTATCTCCGCTGTTCAACCTGCCACCCCTGATGTTAACAAGAGTTTTGCGCCAGTGTCGTTTCCCTCGCACGAGAAACCGGCTGGCAAACTCCAGGCAAATTTCAAATTTCAAATTTCAAATTTCCAATTTCCAATACCCACGAATGAGAAGTGAACGGAAATTTATACAGGTACCCATAGGAATCGACTGGATATTATGAACCAGGATATCCCGCACGTCCCGGCGCAGTATCTTCCGATTAATTATCCTAGTGGGGTAATTAGACTGCATATATACGCGGGGCGTTACACACCGCGATGTTAGATGCACGGAGAGATTCGAGTGTAAAAAGTATAGAATTAGGTATCCTTTTTGCGAACCGACTAGTACCCACGCTTGTATCGGGATGAGCCAGTTGCAGACTCGTACCATGAGACGACGTGATTACATCAGTAAAGTTATTCCTCTTCAGGATCCATAATGTAGCTTGGGCTATGGAAATTCCCGCATTTATTAGCATTCATATCTCGCCTTGTTCGAGCTGGTATACTAAAGGCAGCGGTTATTCGCGTCCGGGTTATCGTCAGCGTTTCGTATCCGCGTCGATTCTCAACTCGTAATTTCGGCACGCGGATTTTCAATCGCCGCCGTATTTTCTATCCGCGATTATTAATTCCCCGACCAGAATACGAGCCTCGAGACATCACAGCATCTGTTATACCCCGCGAAATGGGCGATAGAAATTAATGCAACGATCTTTTACTAACTGTTTTACGGTCGACGATTAACCCGCTGTAATTGAGTCTCGTGATGTTCGCGATGTTCCCTCATTCCCGAGTCCTTCTTGCGAAGATCCCCCGGGGAAATAGTCGCGTTTATAGTTTCATTCAAAGATTGACTCCTTTAAGAAACTCGCGACGAGATATCAGCCCCGTCTGTTAATGCGCTCGTGTGCATCCCGGGATTGCCAGGCATCATGTAACAGCCCCAGATCCTTTGAAATTCTCTCGGTTCGGTTTGGAACGATACATATCTAGCAGCGGGATATGTATACCGCGAGCGTATACGTTTAATGGAATCGAAAGGCCAGGAGGAACAGCGAGGCAGCGAAGGGTGCCCGGATCTCGTCGAGGCAAGGCAAGGCAAGGCGAGGCAAAGCGCACAGGTCGCCCCGAAGGTACTCTCGACGTCGCGTCGACGATATTAATATAATGCCATAGGAATTTCATTACGATTTCCACCGGAGCTCGAGCAACTAACCACGACTGCAAACAACCCCTGGTTCTCCTCCCAGCGTCGTATGTGTGCGAGGATTTCCGCGCGTGAGCACATAGGTCGGTCTGAGAACGCGGATTCGTCCCGGTCCCCGTATCCCACCTGATACTTGTTACTTATTACTTATTGCTTATTAGCGGCCTTCCATCCCCCGCCATTCTCTCACCAAGCGCGTGGCATATTTCCCCGGATTTCGAACCCCCGGACCTCGTGGGGCTTGGAGAAATTTAGTAGATTTTCGATCGCGTTACAAGCGAACGGAAATACCGGAGATTACATTCCCGCGCCCGTATACGACACAGGGGTGAAACAATATTCGAGGGGCAGTTATATCTGCATGCACAGTTCCAGTTCCATCGTTGACAAGCTGGGGGGTGCTGGCCAGAAATCGAGAGACTCGCTGGACCGAATTAAACGAGATATGGCTGGGAGAAGAGGTCTCGGAAAATATCTGAACGGTCTAAACTGTGAAATAAAATCGGAAAGTGTCTATGGATAGAATTATAGCTCGCACGTGGTTCTTTCGTAAGCCCGATAAACGGCGAACTTTCGTAACGCCCTGTATACAGAGCCGGAAGTATTAAACTTTCGGCCATAAAATTTCGACTAGGTATAGAAAGACCAATAAATACTCTGGCCGGACTCTGGCCTGTTTCTTGAACTTGTAACGATCAAAGTAGTAGCTAGCAGGTACTTAGTGCCGATTGTAGAGGAAGAAGACGAGAAGAATCGTGTTGACATAGAAATTTTCATTATCTTTCGTATAAGCAAGGACTCGCTAATAAAAGGAGCTTTTTTCCTCCTCCAAGGATCTGAGGAAGGATAACGCTCACAAGAAGTTTAATAAATTTTCTCAATGCAAAGTTTATTTAGCCGTTTAACCGGGGAGTCATTGTCGCGAGTAAAAAAGTCTCCCGATATGTTCACTGCGCGAGTAGAAAATCCTCCTTTATTTATACTAAAGTAGAAAAATGCGGGCCGGCAAGCAGTTAGGTAAGCTTAACGCCGTGGCACGAGGAGATGTGGACCTAGGAGGGAATAAAATGAAGTAGAATCCCTAGCCTGGGTCCTCGTATGAGTTGGGTTTACTCGTAGTAGGGAATACCGCGGGCTGGGAGGAGATAGGGATAGAGAGAGAGAGAGAGAGTTGGATAGATAGCCCGGAGTGAGTTGTGGCACCATATATTTCTCCATTCAAGTAATTGGTCCAGCAATTACAGACCCGCTCCGAGCAAGAGTTGGGGGTTGAATGGGCTGAAACTAAGTTAGGCAAAGTAAAGGTAGGAGGAACACCTCGGGTATCTTCGGGCGTGTGTGTAGAATGTTGGGGTTCCTTCCGGTATTCGGTGGTGGAAATAGCCGGAAATAAGTTTTGATCGTTGTCGAAAAAACGAGGGCGAGGTTTCGGGTCCTTCGCGATACTTTTTTTTTTCCCTCGGTTATAAATTTCCGTCTAGGAATCCTCTACGGTGTAATAAAGCCGTAAAATTGTCCGGCGTAATAAACGCAACGCGTTCATTAAACGGAATTATAGTCAGGCTTGAGCAAACAGTGGACACGAATTTAAGGACGAGGATGAGTATGGGAACGGAGAACCGCCTAATTAGCGCAATCGTTATTCGCCGTTGTATCCGAACACGTCATTACGAAATGACATCATTAGACGATTAACGATACTCTTGAAATTACGGGAGACTGAGCGAGCGAGTTTTCACATTTTCACATTTTCAAATTTTCACTCTTTCACTTGTTGGTCCTTTCGCTGCTGGTCGCGCTTACTCTCCAGGGCTTAATAATAGAACTGAGACCTCGACACTCTATTATTCAAGGGCGCAGATTCTCACCGAGTGCTATCGACCGTTTGGACGACGAGGTCCGGCCAGGTGTGAAAATCTCTCGGTGAGATGACAGAAGCTCTTGTTCGTATCCATGCAGCGCGCCGGGACGAGAGAGTACTTATTTTCAGGATGAAGGAGGAAGAGAAACGAGGAGCAATAAGAAAGGAAAAAAGAGAAAAGAGTTTTTTACCCATCGATGGAAATATTGTTTAGAATAGTAAGCCGGAAATGAGAGAGTATAAAAAGTCGCAATATCCTGTTTGTACGTAGTAAACTTTTCTGCCCCCCGGGTACTCGGCGAGCGATGATTCACCACCCTCTGTATTTCGCCCTGAAATATCTCGCAACCCCTCGTCGAACACGGTTATATTTTGACGTTTGTCACATTTTGAGGTCGATCAACGAACACTCGACAATACCTCCGCGTAACGGGGGTAATTGCATCAACCAATGGCTAATTTATAAATTTACAAACTCGTTGTTAAAAAAAAAAAAAAGTGAAGAACTCTCTGGTTGAAAAAATAACAAAAAGTAAACAAGAAATGGGGGCCAAAAAAAAAAACAAAAAAATAGATAAACAAAACAGGCTTGTTACTCCGCCAAATTCCATGAATAAATACACCCCTATATACCCACCTCATACCAAATCTAATTATCTGACGAGTTTTAATCTCGAATTATATTCCATCCTTGATTACCAATTTTTTATATTTTTTTTTGTGTAATTTTGGGAAATTTTTTAGCATTTCATCCAGGGGCCAAGGAAGAAGGGAAAACGTATGACTAATCCTGAGTCGTTGTACATTATGATGTAATATAAAGTATAGGCGAGAAAGGAAGCGATGAACGGGATGAATTTTGTGTGGTGTTTTAAAATTGGTATTTCAAAGGGTATGATTGACGACGAAAATAGAGGAAACGAAGGGTTCCGCTCATACGAAATTATACATCCTTACGATATCCACTTAAACTTGTCTCGCTTTCTCAGCACTTGGTTATACGTGGTTCGTATGATTTCTGGCAATTTCATACGATTACGAGTAATTACCGGAATAACAAAAACCCACATGGTTTCTCCCGTACGGTAGATATATCGTCGTATAATAACATAAGTGATAGGCGTTTTCCCCTCTATACGTTTGAAAAAAAAAAAAGGAAAAGGAAAAAAAAAACCTCCGTATTTTTTCTTCCTCCGATCGAAATTCGCTCCTCGAATATCTCCTGTAACAATGACGAACCCCCGTCAGCCTTCGACGATGAGAATTTTCCCCGGCCTTTTTTTCACCCACCCCTAGAGTTTCATATAAATAAATATTGTCCGGTGATTGATCGTCGCGTATATAGTCGAGGAGCTTGCCGCAGGACACGTAACATTAACCGCCTTGGAAATGAAAAGAGCAATCCCGCCACCCACTTTCCGCCAATGTACGAGTACGAACCGGGGGAAGGGGGTTATTTTATACGTATTTTTCATCCCCCAATTTTTTATTTATTTCCTTTTTTCTCTCTCTTTTTTCTCGGTCTTTCTTTCATTCTTTTTTTTTTTGTCTGGTGTAATTTGTCATCAGGACCGACAATATAACAGACTCGTTCGCCCGGGACAAGGGAAGGTTTAAATTTTTACCCTGGACTAATTGTCCTGCTGGGAAACGTCAAGGATACACATGCAACGATTCCCATTAAACAAAGAGCGTCCTGGGGGCCGAATAAGAGGGAAAATAAAAAATACAGTTTGATCGACGGAAGAGCGATGACGTCTCTGTTTCCAGATACTCGAGGTACCGTAGCTTCCGGCCTCCCTCTCTTCTCGTAAGAGGCAAGAAATTCAAAAGCAAGGTGTGCCCCGGTGCTCCGGTGCTCCGGATGGAGTAACGGTAGTCTTAGGAAACTTCTGGTCGTTTACAGCTCAAAGTAACTCGTAAATCTTATTTTTCCCTCAGCTGTAAGCCCGGGGGGTAGAAACCTCCTTCTACTCAACTGGGGCAAACTTTTTACAGTAGGATCTTAGCGTAATGCATTTATTGTATCATAAAGCCGAGCAGCTCCGAGCACCGGCATAAGAAAAGCCTCGAATTGTTGTACCGTTGCAATTCAACACTCGGTTTATTTTTATCGGATTTCCTCCGAGGACTTAAAATTCTAAGGACGCAACCTCCGACTTATGAACCTCGGCGAGAACCCGGCTCCGTCACACGAACAGTTTTATTCGATCAGGATCCTCCCAGCGTTCATTCCTGCAATACCAGAGGCATAAACCCTCCCGGTTCAAACAGGAAAGCCTCGAAATTACTGCGAGATATATGCGAGGAGATTTCTGGATCAAAAATGAGAATGAGAAAGAGAGTGAAAGGGAAGTGCCTTCTTTCGAGGGAGTATATATGCGGGAAAGGATATTTTTAAAGGACGAGAGAGAAGCCAGCTCCTTGATATTTCATGACGACTATATGTATACACGGTATACGCAGAGAAAAGAATTGCTGATTCGATGTAATAAAATTCCGCCCACTGTCCGTATAGGTAGGAAAGAACGAGGTTTCGTCACGAAATTTCAGGCTCCTTTGGGGTATTTGAAAATAGAAATAACAGCAATGGGAAAGGACTCTTCTAGGTGTATAATACAGGCTGCGTACACAGAGGAGGCGAGATACGTCATGAGGTGAAATCCTTGAGTCTGGTAATTGGATAAATTTCATTTGAAAGTTAAATTGCGAAGTGAGAATAACGGGAACGAGTTTCGCGACTAGAATTTAAAGATTGTATCCGCGTGCGTGTAAACGTTTTTTATTTTCTTTCTTTCCTTTTTTTTCTTTCTATACTAGACAATGTGTAACGATTCATTATTTTACGCGATAACGTAAGAAGAAGAAGAAGAGAAAACGGAAGTGAATTTGTGGATGCAGCAGTTTAACAGCACGAGAGAAACGCTTTCGCTGAAGCCATACGAACCCTGGCTTAACCTTCGTCTGAAATATTAAAGCATAGATGGGCTTATGAAACATTGACCATGCGCACGCGTCCAGCCTGCACCTCTCGCGTTTAATCCCCCTGGATTTGTTGGGGTTAACGTGGCCACCTCTCTAGCACCGAGATATCCGCTTTCGAGAGTTGTAATTTTCACCGACGAGGGGGTGCAGTAGGCACAATTCTACGGGAACCAGGATAATTCTTTTTTCACCCGCGATAGAGAGAGAGAAAAAGAGAAGAAAAAAAAAAAAAAACGAATTTATACATTCGTTGGTATTAATTAAAATTGTTAATCATTTGATACCTGGAAAAGACGTTCTATCAGCGTCGTGTTTACAATCCGATTAAGTATTCCAATTTATTTCCACTTCTTCTCGGCGTGGCTCCTCTTCTGGTCTACTGAGAAAAACACCAGAGGAGTAAAAAGAGGGATGGCGGTCGCGGTTTCGCTACCGCAATCTGTTTCTACCGGCTGTTTTACAGAATGCGGTTTCCTCGCGTCAATAAAACTCCGGAATACCGGAACATCGGAACGTTACTCGTTCGACGGTTGTCTCGGTTGCACCAGGTTCGGTCTACGTATAACCGGGGGCTAGATCACTCCGGTTAAATCTACCATTAAAGACAAATTCTTATGCCCCCATTTACCGGGAATATACATCAACCGGGAAGTAATGCGCTTCCGACGTTAAGAGGGAGCGGGAATACCAGAAGAGATAATCTCGGGAGTAAAGATAACGAGAGGCAAAAAATTTTCAGGGAATTTCTACTCTACGCGTCAATTATTCGACGATACAGAAACGGACGCTTCGTCGCTTCGTCCAGTTTCACGCCGATTTATCATACCTCTACGAGTGTAGGGATCAAGGAGAAATACACTTGAAGATATACTCCGACTTTCATCCCTCTCGAAAAGCCTAATCGTTTCTCCGAAGGTCTGACTGCCCAAGGATTTTATAGATTCGTATTAGATTCTTTGATATATTTTTTCTAAACCATCGTCGGGTAAGCGTAAGAAATTTTTTTCGTCGTGTCATTCCGAGCGAGCGATCAAAGAGAAACACTTGTACGTCTTTGGACCCTTATACCTCTTGAAAAATGTAATCGTTTCTCCGCGAGGACGAGTGGGCAGATAGTACCTAGGTCTCTTCTGTAGTTCGGCTTATTTTCGAGTAAAAAGATTGAGAGTAGAGTAAAAGCGCAGAGCCGATAAAACGGTTAGGTGCTCGAGGCAACGGCGACTCTGAGACTTTGGTAGTTGAAAGGACTTTGGTTCGAGGCAAGAAAGGGACGAGTCAGGGGTATATTTAGTGCGATGGACCCCACCTACTGTCCGCCCAATATTAACTCGCCCCATAACGCGCGAAATTCCTTCCTCCACCTTCGCCGAGCTGGCAAGTGGTTTAAATCCTCTTTCGCCATCTATCTCCCGCTCTGACTCTTCCCTCTCTATATCTGCCCGTGGCAAACTAACCGGCAACCTGTACACTGCGCAAATGCAACGCCGCGGTGCACTCCCATCTCTCTACTTCACTGCTTACCAGCTCGATGCGACCGGCGAATTTGCCACGCCAAAACTTCTTACTTCTTCTTCTTCTTTCCCCTCGATTTTCCCCCTTTTACTTTTTTCCCGCCGATTTCTTAGGACCTGTTGATTTCACTGCGCTAATTTTCGGAATCGCGGCCGTTACCCGAAGTCCTTG
The DNA here is from genome assembly GCA_944452935.1 of Rhogogaster chlorosoma. Classification (NCBI taxonomy): domain Eukaryota; kingdom Metazoa; phylum Arthropoda; class Insecta; order Hymenoptera; family Tenthredinidae; genus Rhogogaster; species Rhogogaster chlorosoma. The sequence goes on along the minus strand of OX101801.1, from coordinate 785,509 downwards.
TAAGTTCCTTATACGCGGTATCCGAAGTCTAGTATCGAGTGTGCGTGGCATATCGCGTTAAATAATGCATAGGATCTCTCTGATTATGTTTGCTTCGCGCGAGGAAGAATCGGGGTAGACGAAGTCTGCCCGGGTAGATAGGGCGTCGGTGCAAACACGGGGATGCCGTCGATCCTGCAGGCGAAAACCTCGGCATTTATCTCCGCGCATCCCCCAAAATAGAAGCCGGATCTCCGCATATGGGATGCAGCGATTATGCTCCACGTAAGCCCGGGCATTACCAAAGTGTCCAATCCGTTATCCTCCGGTCGCGCACCTGAATGCATATCGCAGGACGAGTCCTACGCCCCGTACCGCATCCGTGTGCGCCGCGCATGCACAACGTTGCACCGGCGTATACACAAGCCTCGTTTTTGCACGGCGGCGTTATTTATTGCCTCAATTAGTCATGCGACAAAAGACGCGTTAGTTTCCACTCCGCATGCGAAGTGGGCCGCTTCGTTGCCCGCCAACAATGGATAAACTGGTAGAAATGTTGCGACAAACTTCCACCCTGATAACGACTTGATGCAATCTACATGGATCTTCAAGCGCATCATCCTGCAACCACTGTCCTCGTTTTTCTTCCCCTGTTCTGCCGCTCGAGATGCTGACTCGGGCGAAATTCGCTCCTCGAATGGCGGAAGACTCCTGGTGCTCGTAGGTATATAGGTATGTGAGTATATAGGCATGTACACGTCGCCCCGGCGTATATGGCTTATTAAGACGGCGACGTCACCGACTGATGTTCAATATCTGCTCATGTGAATGAAAGCACTGCATGGATAGAACTCCGCGATCCGCGTATACCTACCCCCTGCTACGTGCATTCGAAACTTTGGCACAAAGGCCATATTCTTCATTCCAAAGAAACTCTGTAATACACTCCTCAGACGGCGGCACGACGTCGGCTATAGAGTCCTTCTTTGCATGTGTGCCTCCGTCGATTCTTCCTCATTTCTTTCCACTCCGCTTCGCTTCCCCTCGAGTACAAATCAGATTCCGTTGATCTGGGGATCGTCGGCAGTCTTTAACACCCCATAGATAGACCTTGGCGGTTAAGAAACAAGAGAATTCGATCGGGAAAAGGCGCATATTTCGCCGTTTTTTAAGGTGAAAAATAGCCAAATTTTGGCCTTTTTACTTTTAGGGGAAATCAGGTGTTTCGGAGGGCTCGAAAAGTGACGTTTCCGTCGAACGTAGCGCCGAACTAAGAGCCTTACGGAACAGTTGGGTCACGGCGAGGGTCTGAGTCTGGCGTCTTAAAGCGGCACCCTTAAAATTAAATTTGCCAAAATTTATAAGGGCTCATCCGGCGTAGTGCGCGGGCGGAAATGATGGCGCGATTTAGAGCGAAGTTAGCGGTTGCGTGCGTACATGATCCTAAAAGCCGAGAGGCAAGATAGAGCTACGAGGGGTTAATTTTTCATGATTCTTTTAAAAGTTTATAAGGAACCCCTTACGCAGCCAGTGTCACAATATGGAGAGCCGAAGAGAGCGGCGGTGTTTTTCTCAAACCTTAAACCTTAAACCTTAAACCTTCGCTTGGCTCTGTGGCACAATCCATTAAATCCAACGGCTTACAATCCGCCAACTCCCAGCCAGTCGATAGTATTTCGATACGGTGACGACGAGGATGTGTGTCTCCCGTCTCCGCATGAATATATATTGCTGTATTAACAACGTTCAATGTCGAGAACGTAGGCCAAACTGGGTGCAACCTATCCTCGCCATAGTTTAGTAAACAACGCGTGAATCAGGAGCCTTTAAATGAGGCTTTGCGAATAGGAGCGATGATCGTTTCGGTAGAAAATAATGAATCGAAAAAGCGGACATCACATCGCTTGGAATTTGTCCAGGAAAAATTTGTCCAGGAGTGAACGTACACGTAAGAAATTTTCATTTCGTTAACGTAGAAGAGTTCAGAAACGTCTTTATACTTTTATTCGTGGAGAAAGAAGAAGGGGGTTTTTTTCAGGAAGAAGGTACATCCTCGTGTCCCGTATATACCGCGACTTGGTATCACAAAGGAAACTGCGCTGGGGCCAGGAAATAAAACGAAAACCTTGCTTTCCAAGCTTTCCAAGCTTTCCCAGCCTCCCAGGACCCTTCGCCTTCTTCAGTCGGATCTTTTGCGCTGCGGCAATACCTGCTCTCTTGGATCTATTCATTTCTAAACCTGAACGAGTGTCTATCCCTTCTCTACGCGGGGTATGAGAACTCGAATGATTTCCGATGGGGATATTCTCGTCAAGGACATCCTCGAATGGAAGAAAAAGAAGGAGGCGAAGAAGAGGAATGTAAAAAAGAAAAACCATAATCCTTCGAAAAGGACAATTGACGAGGCGCCCTCAGCGAGAGAAATATTTTTCGTTATTGCCCCAAACCGGGGGTAGTATTTCCCTCCAGTCTCTAAAATTCACCCGCTGAATAAAGTGAAAGACATGAAAGCGACGGACAAGAAAGTAACAAGAAAGATTTTCGTCCTGGGTTTCCGCCGAGCCAAAACTAACAGTTGAAATGGTTTTGTGATGGTAGTTGTTACGACGGGGGTAGGTTAGGGAAAGGGCCGAGTCAAGTGCCGGTTGTATAGCTTGTATCGTCTTAATTGAACGAATAACCGTAAACCGGCCGGCCCTTATCGTCCCTCTTTTCTTCTACCTCTTCGCTTTATGCTTTCGAAACTTCTTCCCTGCATTGGCCATAGAGTGGTTCAATTTCGGAGTCCGAAAGTGTGCTAACAAGCATCCATTCGACAGTTTAAACCCCCGCGAACAACAGGCCAAATAATTTTCATTTTCATACGGTCATTTCCAAACTCGTCACTTTTATTCTTTATACTTAATCTAATGGAGAAATTTTCTCACCGAGTACGCCTACCTGCGAACCTACCCCGTATACGCGTTGAACAGATTAACCAGTAAACACGGGACCGAGAGGATATGGGGTCTGACCAATTGATTTGGGATCGATTTAGTCACGGGCTTTTGCCTTCGGGAGTGGCTCCCCGAAAATCGTGGGACAGGGTGGTATGGTCGGTGGTCGATTTTCGCTGCATTGTCGAATCCGCGGCATAATATATGAGGCTAGAAATTTTATACGTCAAATTAGGCTGCGATGGTGGAATATCACTGACGATTTCGCAGAACTCTCTATGGCTCTTTCGTGACGAACGGAGAACTCGCAGTCTTTGTTGATGAAATTAACATAATCATGCCATGAGAGGCTCCGGAGTACATTACCATACTATTTATATGACCTGCATCTCGTCCCTGTTACCTTAGACTCTGTCTCCCAGCTTGCGCCACTCGGTTCCATCAGCTGGCTGCTTATTTTGTCGAGGAAAGAAAATTGGCATTGTTTTTTCTTTTTCTCTCTCTTTCTCTCTTCTTTTACTTTCCCCCTTTTTTTTTTGCTTGCGGAATGAAAACCCGACGTAACGCTATCCGCGAGGTGATGTTATGCAATGTTCTTGGCTCGCTCCTTATACCCTGCATACAATTTCCTTAAAGGCTTGAAATCCTCCCGGTAAATAATAGCGAGATATGCGCGTCCCTCTAATCTATATTTCCGTAGGAGAAAAAAATTCGCGTGAGTGAATGTCTTTGGTTAAACATCAAGTCAAACGTCATTACGCGATATTTTGGGGCATGAAAAAGCGGCGAAAACACTGAGGGGTGCCAGCTAATGTACCGTGCGAGATAGATGGTTAGCGTTTCGCGAGTTAATTCATGTTGTGCATTTTCGCCTCAGATTTCGCCTCCTCTTTATCCGGACTAGACGGAAATATTTTTCTTCTTTCAAACGGAGGAAGAAATAAATTGGAAAAATGAAAAAATGAAAAAATAAAATAAAAAACGCCAAGAAATTCTTGAAGAACAAAGGATCTGAATGTAGAACGAAACCACTTCGAAAGAGTAAAAATTTGGCTCGTGCGGTAGGCGATGCCTTATGGGATCTGCAAGAGCGAGGAGACGACCTTCGCAAGATACTTGAGAAGAAACTAGAAAAGAAAAAAAAAAAAAAGGGAAAACGGAAAAGAATAAGCGATTTCGATCGAACGAGGAAAGGCGAAACAGTTACGAACGCTATTACAGGATCAGGCGAAGTTGACTCAGTAACGATTGGATGAAACTTTCGGAGTTTCGAGTCAACAAAACAGTCGTTTCAAAGGAATAAATGACTTCTTAAGCCCTTCCGGTTGTCGGTGGTTGATTTCACTCAAATAAACTCCCTTCATCGGTGAAGATCGTTGTGGCTTTCGCCAGGGTCTAGGGATAGAGAGGAGGGCGGAGTACCGAAAGGAAAGGAAAGGGTCAGACCAGACGTGAATGCCAGGGCCATTCCGCAGTCCCGAAACGTACAAGTCCCTTAGACCAGCTGCAATGAGCCAAGGACTAAATTACGCCATTCAAAATGTGCCAAAGTCGAGTATGGGCGACGAACTCCGATGCTCAATTCGCGTTCAGAAGCTCGAAAAAGCATTACCTCTAATAATTAAACAGAAACAAACCGTCCCGAAATTTATTACAAGTGTAATAAGCGGCTATAATTTACGTGGGACACAACCGTTATTGATCAAGCCTTGAGGGCTCCAGGCTCGGGAACGAGGGTGCCGCTGGTTACCAAGAGAACGAAATTCGAGTGGCCAGTATGGAAGTCTAGCCGGTCCTTCTTCCTTGGATATCGATGAGCGAGATGAATGTGGGGAAAGATATGTCGGATTTTTTATTTCGTTCAAAGCTCGAGCTCCGGGGTGAATGAGGATGTAGGAATGAAGTGGAAAGCTCGGAGTCCGCAGGTCCTAATGAACAAAGTTGATGTTTGTAGGTGAAGAAGAAGTTTGAAATTTTGGTTCAAGTCGTGGGTCGTGGGTCCTGCGGCCGGATACCAGATGCTGCGAACATCACGTACGTGCAGGACGGGATTAGGGCACCGTACCACGCCGGGCTTTCAAGGTTGCCAACAATGTCCTGAAATATCGTTGCCCCAAAAAAGCTCTCCCACTAATGTAGGCCTCTGGGAAGCCTACTCCCCTGTCCCCCCTTTCTCTCTTTATTTCTCGCCCTTCAGCATACCAACGTGACAAAAATTCCGGCCCAAGATATACACGTGCGTGTATCAGCCGAGGCTCGATATCTTTGCCGGATAAATCCGAGCGGGTAATCGATCTAGTGTTTTTAAAAGCCGAGATAAGCCCGGGTAAAAAGACGCTTGTTGTTCGGCCAGACTGAAATAAATCTTGGAAAAATGTCAGAGACAGACTCCTCGCCGTATATATTCCTGAGAGTATGAACGTTGAATGGGAAAGTATAGCGGGGTGCAAAGACAGCGTATAATGTCATATTTAAAACGTGTATAAATATCTTTATGTATGGGTGTAAATTTTTCGTATGATAAAAAATGACCCACATCTGTCATCCGTTATCAGAATCGTATACGAATACCCGTAGGATGGGTTTAGGTGTGGAGAAGCACGCCGTGCGAGTAGATACGTGGAAGTAGTAGGTATACGCGGTGGCGCGGGCGGAGGAATCGGAAAAGCCGCCAACAGGATGTATAAATTTATATTGTATATTTGCTCCCGCGATTCCGTGCGAATTTAGAACGAAAACGGGACAGGGGGAGCTGGCAGTGAATAGGGCAAATTGTGTCTACGAAAGGCGTCGACAAGAAGGAGAAAATATAGAAATTTACGATCCTGAGAGGAGCCTTATCCTTTGTCCATAGCAATGTCCGATCTTGAGATAAGAAACGAAGGGATGAAAAACTGAGTTTTCGTTAATTGGCGAAATTGGAGAGGAGGATTAACCGGGGGAACGGTGGTTAGAGGAGGTCCGAAAAAGCCCAGCGACAATATCTCAATAGTGGATTGAGAGCGAAGGGCGAAATACGGGAATGGGAATGGAACAAAGGAGTCGCTTTGAGTGAAATTTCAATTTCCCAAAGAGCTTAGAGCCGCGTCGGTTCAATAAACGACATTTCTCACACAATTGTTGTTTTAGTACTTTTGGCGGTGGAAAGAGGGGTAAAAAAATAAATAAAAAAATAAAAAAATATTGCTACACGTTTGTTGAATCGAAATATTGACGCCTCGCCTCCTCATCGCTCCTTGTATTTCCTTTCCAACCCCCTCCCACCCCTCTCTCTATCAACTCTTCAAGAATCCGCGAACGTACGCTGAAATTGAATGTCAAGAAGAAAAAAACACACATATTTCTTCAATATTAATAAATTCAGGATTGGAAGTTTTCTCCCGATCTTTTTATACCCTGCACCTGCACCTGTCACGGCGAGGACTCATTTCTCGAAAAATCATACCTCCCGATCGTTTCATGATATCCATTCGTCCCGTATACCTGTATACATAAATCTGAATAAAAAAAGGTTAAAGGTTGTCGAGGGTCGCGTGTAGGTACAAGGCCGAATGAATGACTGAGGTTCTATAAAGAAATGGTAACGCGTTTTGGGACGCTGCTTCCTTCTTTTTTTTCTCTCTTCTTCTTCCATTCTATATCTATATATGGGTATAGATATATATAATGTAAAATTCCCCCATGGATTCTTACGAGCGTATATATAAAATGGATGAGCAATGTATGTCGAGGCATCGATTGAAATTTAATATCTGGTCCCTGATGGGCCGGCAACTCAAGGAGCCCTCTTGTAAACAGAGTCCTTTCCCCTAGGATATACACTGCGGGGTAGGAAAATCCATGAAGGAAGTAAGGAGGGGTCCTTTCCTCGCCTACGTCCTATACGGCCAACCCTTAGGCCTCAGGTTCTGTTCTCATCGAAGGTTTTCATCCACTCGTCGAAAGACATCATCTTCTTATTGTCAGAGAGGGGGGGGTTTGGTTTGATCCCCAAAGATTGTTTTGGTCGTTAGAGAATAAAAAGAAAGTAAGAGAGAGAGAGAGAGAGGGTGAGAGTCCTGCGATAGTGAAAGGGGAATAAACGTAGGTACAGCTCGAGCAACTCCCCTGTCTCTTCATAACATCCTGCCTCGACGCTGTCTCTTCGGAATCGAGTTTTACTTCAGACGTATTCGAATTACATTTTCCAGAGAGAAAGACGAGATAAGGATCAAGGACGCGGAAGTGATCCTTTGTCAGAATTAAACAGTAGATTGAACCTTTATTCCGAAAGATCTTTCGATCTTTTGACCTAAAAAAAAAAAAGAAGAAGAAAAAACAGTCAGGCAGGTTACGCGATAAATAAGATCGTGTTTCCTCGAGCTGTTTGATTAGCTATCGTAACTCGACACCTCATTCCTCTTACGTACGTACGTCACTACTAATTTTTATCACGACATTACAGCATGAGGAGAAAAGGGATGAAAAAAATTGGCGAAAAGGTAGGAAATTCTCGCGATTTTAATACCGGTATTATAATTGTTATTCCGCAAGCTAATCGAGGGACTTTCTCGACTCGGAGGAGCTTTGGGAAAACAAAAAAAGGGAGAAAAATAAAAGGTGGTGTAAATCGCGCCGGTATATGATGCGGGGGAAAACGCCGAGCTTTAGTCTCGAGAGAAAACCGCACGGTGCAGATGCCCGGTTATAGTCTGCTCTCGATTTTCCCCGAGTATAGAATCACCGAGATTTGTTCCGGCGCTACGAACTCCATTAAGTGAATTGACGACAGGACAGTTGCAGAAAAGTACCAAAGTGTTTATCCGCTATGGAAGGCGGGGGAGTTACGTACTCCGGCTATATCTCCGGTTTCCTTCTTTGAATAAAGAAAAAAAAAAAGGAGAAGAAAAAAAAGAAAAGGCAAATCTTTCCGTGGATTGAATGGGCCTTGTATCTTGATGACCTGAATTCAATTTTCGCATCCAATTAAGGAGACTGACCTTTGTCCACTAATGCCGATGGTAATTAGCGACGAAGTGGTTCTTCGGTGGCATAATTTTGTCTTTTCAAAAGTAGATTAGCCTGACGTGAATGAAATGATTAAGCCTTTTTTTCTCTCTTTCTTTCTTTCTTCAGTTGTGGATGTGAATCTGGCCAAAGCTTTGTTAGCCTCATCTACGCTTTACTGATGGTTAGAGAGAAAAATATTCAAACGACGAATCTCGCTGTCCTATGCAGCGGAATTAATCGAGTGTTAAGAAAAAGGAGAAAGCAAGAAGAAGAAGAAGTAGAGAAAAAATATACCCGCACACCTAGATTCATTACGTATTTAGAGATTTGGGAACGGATTGTACATGACGGACGTGTACAAGGTCGATCCAAAGCTAGAGAAGCTTATCTGATGAATGGTCGGTCGCCTTTTGACATTTTAAATCTCCCCGGAGGACTCCCTTCCCATCTCCCAGTATTCTCGCTCTCGTTTCGTTCGGGGAGCGAGAGCGAACCCTTTAATCGCAAATGTCATTGAAAAATCAGAGGCTAAATATCTCATCTTGCTGAGAGCCATCAGTTCTTTGATGTACGAAACAACGCCGGCTACCCAGGCTCTACCTCTGACAATTTAGGTACGAAAGCTGATAATTATCACGGCGAAAATTCTTTCCTCCAAGCTTTCAGAACCGTGCCCATACCTACCCCAAAGAACCGAGGTACTATCACCCTGATGCTCCCTCGTTTCTAACCAATTTTAACCACGAGGTATGGAATTTGAAATCACTGTACAGAATCATGGCGACAGTCTTACAATGCGAGGGCATTTACAAGCCCTAAATACTACGAAGGTCTTTGATTTCTGTAAGAAATAGAAAAAAAAGGCACGAAGACAGGAGGAATCTTTCTTTTTCTTCTTCATTTATCAAACGGTTCTTTAGTCATGAGTAAAAATCGTGTCCACCTCGCGCTTTCGTGAAAGTAAATTAATATTCAATTAATACAAGTTCGTCAGAATCTGGGGGTGGCTATAGGGTTGAAGGGTACGTTCAAGTCTTCGACAAAGTATTTCGTTATACGCCATCCCCTTTAGTTTGGTTTATCCCCTTTTCTCCCGCGGCCAAAACGTCCCCTCATGCGGCATCTCTTCATGGGAAAACTTTCGAAGAGTAGAAATCTTCGGTATTCAACCGTCGCCCATATACACACGTACATCCATCCTTGAGAAAGTGAAATCTCTATATCCCGCGGAATGATTATAGGCGTAGTTATAACGCGGGAATAAAAATACGAGGACGCAAACAACAGCCTAACAACATGATCCGACGACAAGATATCTCTCCAAGATATCCTCCGAACTTGAAGATCAAATTTCACCAAAATCGACTCCGAAATGACCTCCGCGAGCGCCAAAATATCGAACCAAAATCAGAGAAGGATTGGGCAACGAACCGTTCCTGAATTATCGCGATTTCCCGATCGGCTGGTCAGCGAGGTGACCGTAGATTAGGAACTCCGTGTACGCAGGTAGCCGGGAGACTAGCCAGAGTTAATATGTACATCGGGTAAACGGACTCCCTTATTTGGGTTCATGAAGCCATGAGAGAGATCAGCGGAGCTCGGGGGCGGCGGAAGTCTTGTTTCAAGTTCTTATCTAGTTTGCTAGTTGATCAACTACTTAGCGAACGAACAAGTTGACCGGGCGAATAAACGGCGGTATGATAATAAATGGGGTAAAAAGCAACGCGGCGTGTCGTGCGTCCAGGTTTGTATCCAGTCTTAATCTCCCCCATTGAAGTTTCGATCTTCGACTAGCAGCGAACGCCGCATGTCCCGCTGTCCCCCCTTCAGTATCCGACATTGTATTAGTGATACTTTGCCCGTGTTAGTGCAATTTGACGAAGGATACACGTGCGGGGACTCCGGAGGGGGAATCTAATTATAAAAAGGAAGGAAACCAGCCCTACGGGGGGTCCCGGCGCCCAGGCAACTGGGAAGGGTTGTTGCCCCGATCATCTAGCCGGTATAATTCGTACGATCATCGTCGTAGATACACACATACATTATTCCGAACGTAAAATCCCCGGGCAACAAAACCGCGCTTCTGTGAATATCGTTACTGTTAATGTTATTAGGGAAGGATGATCGTCCGCCGACTACGCAGTATCCTTCTTTGCTCCGCAGAAGGGGAAAGGGGCGAATAGTATTTCAGCATGAAGAAAACGGGAGGAGATTTCGCTCGAGGAGCGAGCACAGGCTCGTTGGCGAGAGAGTTTTGCTAATTTCGGTCATTAGAAGCCAGCGTCGTGGCTTCACGTTGATAAGCCGTTCATTCGGCGAGGCGAGCAAAGTTCTGCAAGTCGTTTTAAAATTCCCTTTCCAAGACCCGCGTTCGAGGCTCGTTGACGTAGCGACGTTCCCCCGCAGGTTAGACCTCAGAACGAATTCCTATTGGAAAAAGTAAGAGGAATAGATGTGATCGATAGAAAATCGAGCATTGGAAGAAACGGCAACGGGCAACGTTGAAAGTCAGGTGCAGTTAGGCTTTGCGCAAACACGTGGCACATGCGGAGACTCGGACTGCGGAGGTATATCCGCAGTTTTAAAGTAGCGTGTGAAAAAAGTTTTAAGCAGCTTCCCTCTGCGGGGGCGGTTTTCAGAGCCCCGGATTGCCAAGCCAAAACCAAACGAAACTCGAGTAACAAACTAACTGTAAACTCTGTGTAATGTGAAAGGGTGAGAGGCCCGGGTTCGATCCGTAGCGAATTTCGTTGCCTCCTTGACGCGAGTGATGCGTGAAGCTGGAGCTGATTAACGCCGAAGTTTTGAGTGGCCGAAAAAAGGTGGGCGAAAAATTAAAGACGCTTTACAATTTTTCGTATCGGTTGATCGGGTCAGTGAGCTAGGTTCACCTAGGGCGGTCCGAGATCCGGAGATGTAGTTTGGTCCGTTTTCTGGCGATTCTGTAGAACCGTTGCGTTGGTCAGATCAACGGGGCGAGAAACCCGAAGAGAATGGAACAAAGCCTTGGCGATTGAGATGGAATGGAATGAAGCAAAACGGGGCGGAACAGAACGGGATGGAACGAGACGGAAGGGAAGGGAAGGGAAGGGAACAGCCGGGAAACAAAGTAGAGGTGGCCCTCGCTACTACCTATTGATCGTACAACAAATATTAGGCAACAATATAGGCAAACAGAGCCAGTAATTAATACGGTGGCCCTCATCCCATCACCGCCCCTCCGATATCCCCACACCCCAAAAATCGACGAGCCCAAAACCCGGCGTATTCATATTATAGAGGGTGGTGCCGCGGACCTGTGTAACCCCAAGCTGAATTGTGTTTAGGGGTTGACGTCGCGATGAAAGAAGTTTTCTCCTCGTTATTTTCTTTTCTTTTTGATTTCGCGTTCGTAAAGATGAAAAATGATCATCTGGAGAGGGCCGCGATATAAGTTTGATGATTGAATGAAGATTGCCGAGAATCTTTTCCATCTTTAGAATGACGAGAGGGAACGTGGCGGCGGAATTATTCGTCGGCTATTTTTCTTGTTTTCTTTTTCTTTTCTCTTTTCTCTTTTTTTGGTTCAGTCTCTACCTCCGGGCACTGTTTTCAGTCTTTTATACTTTATTTTATAATTGTGAAACTCCGTAGGGTTTAAGCTGACAGTCGATGTTCTACTGCCTTTGAAATCCACGCCGCTATAAGTCAAGTTTCCAAGAGTTAGGGTTGGGATCAACCGGATAGAATGCACACTAGGTATGCTACCACGTTGACGAGGGTCGGTGGCAAGCCACACCGATCACAAGGACCATAACATTCGCACCAATATTAACGTGAGATTGAAAACAAAACCCGAGACAACCGTAGGTATGTACGGACGTCGATTCGATACTTTACACTCTTTCAATTCACAGATAGCTATTCTATTTCAGTAACAAAATAGGGAACCAAAAAATCTTCAAGTTAAAGAAAAACAATTTTTCGGTAAACTTCTCGAAGTTTGATGCTTTGAAGTGACGTGAGAGATCCTGCGTCCAGGGATAAGCAGTCGCCACTGACTGCGAGCAGGTTAACCGGTCCTCTATTTTTCGTTTCTCTCTTGTGTTTCACTCCTTTTTCTCTCCTCATTTTGTTTCTTTGTGTTTTTTTTTTTTTCTTTTTCTTCTTTTTTGTCGTGCTCTCTCTCGCTCCGACTGGTTTCTTTTTTTCCTTTCTATTCCAGCCTCCAATCTCTCTCTCTCTCTCTCTTTCTCTCTCTCCCACACTCTCTGGCACGGCGAACTCCTGTTCTTAGGCCACAAGGCATTTCGAACTCCCGACAGGGAGAACGAGCGAGAAAAGCATAGACAGAGGTGAACCGAACCTGGTTACCCGATACCAATGAATGAATACCCGACCAACAATGCACATCGTGCCCACAAAAAGCCCTCGCCTCACCTAACCCCGTAAAACCAACACCCCAGAATCCCTCTCACGTACGTCTGCTGCGTGTCACGTTCAATAGCTATGAGGTACCTTAAATCTACCCTCTCACAGCTCAGCGTTTCACTGACGCACAGGGTGCTCGGTATTTCTTCACGATAAAAAAAGAAAAAGAAAAGAAAAATTAAGAAAAAAAAAGGAGAGAGGCTAGACGAAAGATAGATTCGTAATTATACGGGGAATCGTTGAATCATTGGCACGGGGGTCCCGCACGTTCGTGTGAATATCTTGAAAAAATTTCTGACAGCCAGCTCGCACCGTGTGCAAATTTCTTTTCATCGTAACTGAACTTTGTCCAGCGGGCGAGCGAAAATTTCACGGCACAATGCGCCTGCACAGAATATGGACTGGCGTTTCACGCTTATTGTGTCACGAACTAAGAGTGTGCTGAATTAATAGCCACTCGACAAGACCCTCGATGATACTGGCGAACCCCGAGTGGTTCTCAGCCACGAATAATCCGCCGCCTAGTCTATACTCCGCACTCGAATTCGAAGACCATAACTAGTCCACGGCTGTTTTTGACCACAAGTTGTAATCGGTCGAATATCTGGCGCGGAAAAGATGATGGATCGCATCTGGATGCATGAATGAATAAATGAACGAATGAAAATGGACGAAAAAAATAATAACATCGTGAATGGAAAAGGGAGGAAGAAGAGGCCAGAGATCGTTGACGAAGTGCGGAATACAGCGGTGCACACAACCCGGTAGAGTAGTCCGTGCCGCGTCACTAAATAATGCATGAGTCTGGTCGGACACGGTATTTAAAACCAGAGCGTAGAGTATCCGACGTAGGCGGGTTGCCCGCATGTGTCAATAAAAATTTACCTCTCTGTAATACCAGGGTTTTGATTGAAAAGTGGAAAACCGAATGTCAATCCGGCGTGTTTACTCCGGGATGGTACCTACACCGGATGCATTCGATTAATGGCGGGAACTATGGAGTTCCAAACTAGCTAAGCACTCGACGACGACTATGCCAGCCGGTAGATACTTTGGGTAACGAACCCGGCAAACGCGATCTACTGGATAGATGCAACGGCGTCAAGTGACAAGGTGCTAATCAGCGACACACTGCATCAGGCCAAACGGACGAGCGATAAACCATACGACTAGTTATCCCCGAAGCACGGACGACTCTTGGTCAATGGATCGGCCCGAAGTTCATCTCCGGTTGGCCTCCCATCAACCAGTTCAGGAACTTGAATGGTCACTGATTTCATACGGGCTACAGACACACGCGAATCCGAAGCGCGATTGATTGCCTATAATGCCTCGATGCAAAACTTGCGGAAACTGTTCCAGGTGAATTTGACTCGGTTCAAACTTCGCCGTTTCTGACCATGCTCGAGAAAATACCCAGCCGATATTCGTCTTGAAAGTCGAGGGAGATTAAACGAATGCATAAATGGTCCGGCGTGAGGAATACTTGGTAAAGTGGATCGGCGCGGTTGACGCCCTGCTGAAACGCCGTTTGCGGATTCTGTGTATAATATATTTTGCATAACTGCACCGGGAGAACCAGCGGAGGCGGAGGTGGCTGGACGGGTATGGGATGAAAATTGTTTTCCTATTACCACAATTACGGTCAATTGATCATCCCGTCGTGCAGTAGAGTGCGGTGTTGTCCGAGAGGTGATAGGCGATCCGCATCATGAGCTTGCCCGTATCTAGAGTATATCGAGAGTCAATCAGACCGTGACGAAATCTACTTGACATCAATAATGCATTCTGCGAACGGCTGTAATCGACTTCCTGATGTCGCATTAAGTAAACGGAAATCGACTCGGCGTCGAGTTCGAGTTTGCAGAGAATACGCTCGGAGCGTGTTGGCCTGCAGTTCGTCCCGACTAGACTTCTCCGTTTTATTATTATTCGCAATTATCGGCACCGCCGAAAAACTGCTCAACAGCTGCAGCCGAGTTTCAAAAGCACGGGTACATAAGCTCCGGCGAAAATTTCGCCGGACTTTTTGCCGATAGACCCGCGCTCTCGCGTTGCTATATACGGCCTTTTGTTAAAGCGTGAAAATAGACCCGTCATCTGCAGACATTATTCGCAATTAATATACGAAAAACAAACACAAAGCACAGAATTTTCCATACCACACTGTATACGGGATTGAAATATTATTAATATTGAAAGAAAGCCTCGGTGTATGGGTAATGAGTTTCGGCTGGGACAAACAGAAAACAAAAACGAATTTCATTAGAATTTTGGAATTGCTTACGGAGAGTAAAAAAAAATAAAAAAACATTCGAGCCTTTGAAATCGCCGTTTCTTTTCCACTCGGACTAAAATTCTGGCACTTATAGTATCAGCTAACGCGACCCAACGCCAAAGAGATTATTGCATTGGTCTACTCTCCAGGTTGGAGAAGTGAATCGAATAAAAGAGCCATCTGTTTAAATTTGGCTGTGACATTTCCGTTGCTGTATGTATGCATGGATTCTGATTGCCAGTTGTTAGTTAGCTAGGCTGGCTCGGTTTTGTCGAGTGGGAAAAAAAAGATCGTTGAATTTCAGGATCACCCGTTGGATAAAACGATTCAACGTGGACAGTCGCCTGTCGTCGATATATTTAGGGCAAAATACGAAAGACAGGCGAGTGTTCTCTGTCAAAACTTTTCCCCCCTTAGTCCTGCGGCTACCCGCTGAGTAGTTTTTCTCCTTTTTTCTTTCTTACTTATTTAGTCCTGGGCCAGTAAACGCCACTCCTAAAGCCACCAGTGTCCAGTCGAGTTTGGGTATAACCGGTTGAGGAACATCGCCTACGGTCAGCTCGCGGTTGTGTTCTTGGGTTTGATGGATGCTACTTGACTTTCTTCATACATACGAGAGCGCAAAAATGAGGGTCCGAAAGAGAGGCGCGAAGAGTTGCCGTTTTTTGCCGCTCTCCGAGGCGAGCACTCGGCACAAAAGGGCGTCTAGTTTCCGTAGTTTTAGTTCCACGGAAAAAATCGTTGAAGATAAAACGCGGGTCTGTTTCAGCCGCACATATTTCGTCCGAAACATTTTCCGATAGGACCTAACCCCCGCGAGATATGTGGAAAAAACTGGTCGTTAAAAGTTGCCGAAAATCGACGTTTTCCCACAACTCTGAAGACCCGGGATTTATTCGACCTCCGGACAAGATGAACAACGCGTTATCCGCCTGGACAATAGTTTCAGACAAGGTCTAGGGCTCCGTCTGGTCCTTGGGCTGAAAGGAACCCCAATAAAAAGGCACGATTGGTTGCCCTCTACTCGGAAGTGACCAACTGACAACAAGCCTTATACATCCTCCTGGTGGCGGTGCAGTGCTTCTCTTCTCTTCTCTCCTCTCTCTCGAGTACAAAATTCCCTGGGGTCTGGCCTCTCCCCTATGTGCAGATACTATACACATATCGTATATTCCCACCCCCCGACATCGTTCGACACTCGTATAAAATAGCCAATAGAACTAACCCACCCCTGTATGGAATACCGGGCTATATTTCTACTCGGATGATTTCTACTCCCCAATAGAAACAACAACCGCACTAGAAAATCTATTATACCTCCTGCTCAGTGAGAACGTATTGAATCGTTTGTCGCCTCTTCGTACACCCTCAAAAAAACTGACGAGGGTGTTGAAACGATCGGACAGAAATACTGCTTTCCAACTCTCAATTTCAAAATTCCGAATTTGAATCTCACCGAATTCTACAGGTTCAAAATTCCCAGAGCTTTAAGTAGATAAAATGGTTTCTGTCAGACTGAACTATTTTTTTTTTTTTTGCTCACACCCTGAAGAATGGATCGAAATTTCGGGGTCCTTGGGCCTCGAAGGGAGTTTTGAAACACGGAACTCTAAATACGATTCATGGGGTTTCACTTCTTCTTCCATAGGACGAACGAACCCTGGCCAGTTTAGCCAGTCAACGCACACGCGAGGGCTAAATGTAGAGGATAGAAACGTTCGTGTTTGTGACGGGGTCTGAGGGTGGAGTGAGAGAGAAGAATGTATTAGGTCGCGTCAGCTGTACTTTATAGCCCAGGCATCAGGCTGCATCACGGTTTAGGTAATCAGTTTATACCGCGTATACGATGCATCTGCTACCCTCCCAGATCCACGACCAATTTCACAATCGCTTCGTCCCGTTCCCTCCTCCTCTAACTCGGGGAGCCAAAATCCACCGAGGCTGAATATATCTCCGTTGGAAAAATTCGCGCTAGATATATATCTCGGGCCAAAGAGAGTTCCGCGCAGAACCCGCAGAGCGAATAATACTGCTATCGCAAAATCACCGCGATTCGGAGTACAAATAAAGACCTCTTCATCAACGGACAGAAATTAAAGCCTGGAAGCCATGGCGAGACTTCAAAGCCTATGGGCAAAGGCTTTCGCTCCCCCCAAAAAAGAGGAGAAAAAAAATAAAAGTAAAAATTGTCAATCATTCGCCTCCGATCGTAGATAAAATTACTTCGTGTTAATCATCGCGCGAATTATCAAGGGAATCTCATAATTCCTCGCAAATGTACATCGGGACAAAGAAGAGAATTAAAGAGAGAGAGAGTGAGGGAGTGAGGGGCGGAAGAGAATGGGAATGAGGTAAGGGGATGTAATTAACGATTAAGACGAATTTCGTGAGAGTAACAAGCGCGGATTCCTCGTCGTCATCGTTCCCCAGGAAAAGCTAAGGTCTTATGAACATTTAAGTAACTCCTTAATGGAAGTTGGGCCACTGGTTCGAGAGAGAAAAGTTGAGAACTCACCAAGTTCCTGGCTCGAGCTGCTCACGCTTCTTAAAGTATAGTTATAGATATAGGTAGCGAGAGGAAGAGAGAGTCCTTCCGAGTACCTATACCTTCTACCTTGGCCGGGATAGGCCTGGGCTCATATTTTCAAAAAGGGAATAAACAAGAGTAGAAAAGGTCCTGCGGTCCCGGTAATAAAACTGGCGCCCTTAATCAGTGAGTAAAGTCGGGAATAAGTCGTTTGATGATTTATTAAAGAAAAATAATCCCGAAGTATTTCCGCGACGAAGTCATTCGGCTGCCTTTTATTTGCCGGGAAATATAAAGGCGCATAGGAGAGCCAATTCTTGATCTATACCCAAGAATACAGCAGTTTGTTTCGCCGAAGGTAAAGAAAAGGGGAGGAAAATCTGGCCGAACTTTTCCAAGAGATAACAACTTCGGGGCGGATGGATACGTCTGTTGCTACTACTACTGCTATTGCTACTGGTGCTGGTCAGCTACCCAAAACTTGGTATATAAATATCAATAAGCGCCAGTTGAACCTTGCTATCTGTCCGCTCATCGTCGAGCCGAGGATTTCAGGAGTGAGATATTTCCGAAAGGTAATATTGCGCGGAGAGAAAAATGGTCAGAAAGTAGAGAACCGAAGGATCTTGTGTGATAAATCGCGTATTCCATCTATGAAGCAATTCCTGTCTAATCGACGACTATGAACTTGGATTTGGTCGCCGATTTTTTTCTATACTCATACAGTCTTTACGAATACTGAGTATTTTTTTCACATTTTTATCCCTCGCGGATTTCTAGATACGAATTTTTGAATATTCTTCAAGTTTAAAGAAAAAAAGAAGAAAGAAAATGTGAATCGCAGCGATGGTTATAAAACGTGAAGAAAAAAAAAAGAATTGTATAATCCAGATTAGACATAGGAGATAGTCGATAAGGTCGGCCGAGTTTAAACCTAGGAATAAACTTACCGTGACCCAGAAGGTTGGGTAGTAGATTGGACAGGGTCAAGTTGTGCGAATGTTAAGTTGGATTTAATTAAGTCAGATACTGCGCGGGGCTACGCGTAGATATAAGCATTACCTACGCGGTTAACTTGCATGAATGTTAGATTAGATTAGATTAGATGAAATTATACCTAGAGCTATAAGACGTGTTGAAAGGGTATTCGGGGTCAGGCCTTCGAAGAGAAGCTGGGCTCGTCGTTCCCCCGAGTATTTCAGGCTTCTTTATTTTTCTAATACTCTTTCAAAATTATTCCCAATTTTGGAACTTGAAGATTTCTCAAAATTCTAAATCGTTCGAAACGGATAAATTGACGGGACTGGAATCAATCACGTCGTCATCCACTAATTACCAGCCATCGAGTCTCATGCCATAAACGAGGTGAAGCAGTCCACCTCCCACCAAAACAAATTTGAAATAGGACACGGGTACGCGGGGAATAACCCTGCGGGTCGGACGTAGACCCGTCGATTAATTCTATCGAAGTTCAAACCATCCAGAGAAAGCTTGTTTGCAGTTTGTTGATTTTGTGGATTTGGTAGCAAACGGTTGTTGTGCTTCTGCTTTCCGATAACTTATTGATAGGATGAATTAGTTATGTCCTCTGACGTGGGAAAAGGAAGGAAAAAATGTTGACGAAAAGAAGAAGAAGAAGAAGAAGAAACGGTTTCCGGTATCCCGATCCCACAGCCGACGCACGCGACGGTATTTATATGCCTGATTTTTATTATTTGGTAGCCTTCGATGACCGTTACCTATGCTGGCGAGAGATCGAGCAACGAAGTATTACCGAGAGACGGCAAAAAGTAACTCTCACATTTTACGAGGGATAAAACAAGCCTGGATGTCATTCCGCGGTGGATACTGTCTGTATAAATATATATACTCGGTATATACACGAGGTTATACTAACACAGATACAAAGTTCGCCTCATATGCCACATGGTTAGGATACACAAGGTATCCGGTATACATCCTCCCGTCATTTTACTAGTGGCTCCTTTTTTACGATCTTATGCCTCGTTTTTCTTTTTTACGTACAAGTCTTTTCGGAAAACGCGCGAAATAAACTAAAGCGAATAGACGTCGTGTACCAGATCTTATAATAGAAGGGCTAAAATAAAGACGATATCCTCCACAAGGGATGAAAATCGTCCGATTTCCTCCACACTCTCAGTCACCGCTTCGAACGAGGAGCCGTCTAGTTCCCAGAGTTTTAGTTTGACAGAAAAAATCCCTGAAGATAAAACGCGGGTCTTTTTCAGACGCACAAATTTTGTCCGAAACATTTTTCCACAGGACACAACAGTCGCGAGATATTCACGGACGAAAATTTCCGAAAATTAACGCTCTCCTTAGATCTTCCGGAAAATGAAAGTGAGACAAGGGACGGTGTGAAATAGATCTTAGACGAACCGTCTGAGATGCGGGGGTGGAAATCGAGACCGTGTTGTATATAATGGGTGAAAATTGCTCAATTTCCTTCCCTGAATATTTCTATATCAAATTCCTCCTCCGCTGCTGCAGCCCCGAGGGTACGAAAGATATGCGAAGAGACAGCTAGTCTGTTCAGGTATAGGTGCAGGTATACGTCTCGAATTTTTTCGCCAGTGCATTATGAGGAAAATTTTGTCGCTGCACCGCATCCCCTCGGGCCTTTGATACGCGCGCGATATCCGGGCCGACAACAAGGAGCTTCCTTTAGCGTCGTGTGTTATAAGTGACTCGAAAAACAGTAAGAAATAAAATAAGAATAAGAATGAGTTGAAAAATAAGAAAGTAACGGCGAAAACGTATAATGTATATCGTATATGTATGGTTTTATTGCTACGCCTTAAACCCCCGAAGCTCCCCGACTTATTCCTGGCGAAGATAAGAAACGTCCCCTAGAATCTGGAGGGAATTTTTGTTCTGGAAAAAAAAAGCAGCGATAAACAAGGAACTAGGAAAAAATAAGAGAGAAATCTTCTACGCGAAATACTTACTGCAGCATAATGGCTGTAGATCGTTAGTTTAATTATTTTTCGTAAAATAGTTTCCGACTCGGAGAGAATGACTTACATTGGATTGGTGGAGTTCCAGAATATGTCCGGAAGACGGGAACAGGTCGCCTCCCGAGGGAAGGCCTCCATCACAGCTAGCAGGAGCAGGAATAAAATGAACCAGGGCATAATATCGAGCTGAATCTTGAGGCCGTTCGTTAACCACCAATAAAAAGACACTAGTATCACCCCGTGGTCACCTGAAAAATACGAAAACAATACCGTGCATTAGAGAGGAGGCAGTCTGCTGAAAAGTACCTGTACAATCATCCCCTAAATTTCGGCCTGATTTTTTTCAAACGAGAAAACAAATCGAGGAATTCTCTCCCCCTTCTATCATATATTTTCCCTCTCTTTCTCCTGCCCATTTTTATAAGGATATTAAAAGGATCGCGAGTTGACTTTCCGTGTATAGGACACACATAATATGCATCTCTCGGGGTTGGTATACCTGCAGGTACTGTACCAATTTCCGCCAATTTATGTTAGCAAATCGTTTTCCACTCCGGAGTAAAAGATTACTTTTAAAACACTCCTAAATTACAGTCGGGTTGTTACTGTATGAAATCTATACAGTCGTGTGTATAATAGACATACGTACAAACTCATGAGTCTGCATATGCATGCGACATCCTCGTGGGACGTGCCGCGATTTCATATCCGATATAGTTTTCCATACTTCTGGCGTTTATTTATCCGTTTAGATTCTATCTCTAGTCTTTACCTCGCCATCCCCCGTTCTGAATCGAACTAGAGAAATATGAAGGGAGTAGGTGCAACGCGGGACCAGAAATACGGGCTGTTATTAAGAGCCTGCGTATCGCCGAGCTTTAAAAGAAGCAAAAAGCTCCGAGGAAGAAGAAGAAGTAGAAGAACAATGTGGGGTGGTTTAACCACGAAACGGGTTAAATCTAGTCGAGTGGAATCTCGTTAAGTGCACCATGCATGGAGGGAGAAATGGCACGTTGATTTGAGTAACTTTTCGAACAGTGGTCAGAGAATGACCCTTTGTTATTTAAAATTTGAAAATTGGAACACCCTGTGCCCGAGGCTGACTGGCATGGCATGGCAGTAAGGCAGGGGATGACTCTTCTCCTCGGCTCGTTGGTGGTGGTTATAGTTGCTGACTTTGCGGAGTAAGACCGCAAGCTCAGCAGCAGCTAAACTTACGGGGGATGGAAAGCAAAGTGACCCTGATACAGTTAGACTTTGAAACTAATATTACCTAGTCGCTGTGAGGAGCGATGCAGTTTATAGAATGGCGGGATTTCGCCTGATTGCTGTGAAACGAGCTGAGCTGAACTTTGCGCGATACCGATTTCCGGAATCGTCCCGAAAAAAATCTATAACAACGATCGCGAAAAGGAGGAGAGGAAGAAGAGCGAAAATAGGTGAAGAAAATTCGAAAAGAACAGCGGCTAAGGTCCGGCAATATATAAGGCTAGGAATGAGCACTCCGCTCTTCTCTTAAGAGGATAATACTGGTTAAGATCCGTAAACGACCGTTAACAAAAATACCCATCTAGACTCAGAAACGCATTCACACTCATTTATAGTATAAGGTATAGATATACACCGAGGCGTTTGATAGATAAAGAAAATAAACGTGAAAATGCAATGGCCGTGTTTACTATCGCGTTATATAAACCCTTCTGTTAAAAGACCATTTAACAAGCGTTATAACCATGGATGAGAAACTTTCGTCTATGAAGTCTGAACGTAGTTTCTTGATTATTAAATCAATCGTCTAGAATATATGTGTGATACTTACTTTTCTAAAGTGACCAGATCCGAAGTGTGTATCCGCACTTTAGTCACTGTACAATCACGTGATAGCCTTTTTCGTTTTCTCTCGTTTTCCTTATTTCTCGAAAAACTGTGATCAGGTACCGATCGACGATCCGCGTCCGGGTATCGATACTTTATCACGTTTATCGCGTACTTGTATATATATCACTTTTCACAATAGTTAAACCTGTGTGGATGCAGATTAGTATCAAGTTCGTAGCACTAAACCACGCGCGGAAGCAATACCGATCGGGGTTTCCTAACGAGTTACCGATTCCCTTAGTATCGATAATTTAACAAGTTTAGGATATAATATTGATAATTTTCAATCTGATCCAATTTCGTTTTCTCTTCCTTTTCCCTTATTATCTTTTTTCACCCTCTTTTCAACACTATAACCGGAAACGAAATATCACTGCAAGTACGTCACGTGTCTGATACGTTCTTCGATTTGAAAATCAACAACTGCAGGACACAACGAATCACTATTTCTTTCCTTAACCTCGTTATTTATATACTGTTAAATGACGTGAAAACTCCGTGTATTATAAAAGCTTTTCCAAAATTCTGGTACTCACACTTTGTTAAATTTTTTTCTTGCATCACATCTCACATATGTGTGTATGCGTGTATCCTTGGGCTTGAGTATGTGTGTGTGTGTGTTTAAAAACTGCGTAGATTTAAACAGTTCCTTTAATTCACATATATATTATACATTGATATACGTATCCACGAACCTGATTTAATTCATTACAACACAGTAATTAATTAGATTGATGATTCTCTCTATTTTATATATTATATATATATATATATATATCAATCGATACAAGTTTTATACTATATATCATTTATATACGCAGCACAGATCGTGTAGTTATTAAAATATAACAATGGCAATGATATAATGATAATAATAATAATAATATTAATAATAATAATAATAATAATAATAATAATGATAATAATAATGATAATAACGATGATAAATTTATTATAATAGCGCTGAAAATAGTTTAATATATCTGACCACAGATATAATTATATATGTATAGGTGGATATATATGTGTGTGTAGATTGTCGCACACCACTTTTGTTATTCGTTTTATAATGATTAATTGATCAATTTTTATTTATTTTTTATTTTCATTAATTTATATATATATATCTGTGATGATCAAGATGACGGTTAAGATTTTTATTATAATTATTTATTCAATTATTTATACATATATATATTATATTACTTTCAAAATGATCATTTGATCAAACTTCTTATATTATTTATACATACATAATATGTTTATTATCTCGCACTGTATAATATTAGTTTCATTCTGCACAAAAATTTAATAATAATAATAATAATAATAACAACAATAATAATAGTAAGTAATAAGTAACAACTAATAAGTAATGTGCCAATACTTAGTTAATTGATTAGTGATTATATTCAGTTGATTTTTTTTGTTTGTTTTTTTTATATATTGTTATTATACATTATAGTTAATCCCATATATAGTGTGAATTAAATACCGTTTTTAGATTACAATTAAACAACTTTTTTCCCGTAAATTGTAAGAAAATGATTCTCTTATCTCAACGTTTCTTTTTTCCTTTTAGTTTTTTCTTTTTTTTCTTTTCTTTTTTTTGGTTTTACTGTTTTTACATAAATTCTTCTTCGTCTTTTTTCACACCAGATCTTGTATATTCGTTTATCCCTCTCTCTCTCTCTTGACTACTTTTCTATACTATGCTCAAGCGATGTACGACACCATGAACAATTGTATATTTAAAAAAAAAAAAAAAAACCCGAAATATACTAACTATAGAGTTAAAGATTTCGTTAAAGAAAAAAAAAAACTATGTATACATGTGTGTTTTCACACGATTTTGGTTTATCTTTTTTTTTTTTTTTTTAATTTGTTTTATTTTATTTTCATTTCAATGATTATTATCATTATTATTATTATTATTATTATTATTATTGATAGAATCGCGCGAGAGATTTCTTTCGTCAAATGCTCCCACTCTTTTTTACTCTCCCTCTCTTACACACTCTTACTTTTTTCTATCCTTTTCTCTTTCTCCCTCTCTCTCTCTCTCTCTATCTCTTTCTCTTTCACGTTCTCTCTCGCTCTCTGTCGCGCGCGCGATTTGAAAATGCTTGAAAGGTAATAAGAACAATAATAACAACAAGATGAACAAGAACAATGCTCCAGTGTACAGAGAAACGTGTGTAATATTATTATTATTATTATTATTATTATTATTATTATTATATTATCGTCGTACGTTGTATTAAACGGTTGAAGGGTCGACGGTGTGATGGCGGTGGTTGTTTCGTATAACTAGGTGATTATTATTCTTTTTTTTTTGTTTCTGTCGTTTTTGTCGTATTTTTTTTTTTTTTTTAATTTTCTTTTTTCTTCTTGTTTTCGATTTCTGTCGTTTTTGTGGGAGAGGGTCGGGGTGGGGGGCAGAAATAGGGGTACGAAAGCGAAAATTAAAAACCGCGTGCGTTTTATTCCCGTTAAGCCCGGCACTAAGTTTTGGAACCTTGCGCGTCCGTTGACGGGCTTCGAATGACGCCGGGAGTCCCCCGTTCTAGGCACACGGGGGGCAGCTTTTACGCCGCCGCGTTGCGTCGCGTCGCGGCGTCGCTTCGCGTCCCTTTCGGACCTCCAGGCGCAGCGCAACGCAACGCGCGATGTTAAGGCTCAGCTATACTATACGTTTATAACCTTACCGGTTACGTATCTACCTACCTACCTACCTACGTATACCTACCGAGCAAGATAAAGACGGACGGAGAGAGAGAGGGAGAGAGAGAGAAAGAGAGAGAAAGAAGAGCGAGGAAATGTAAAAAGAGATAAAGATTACTGTGAGATAGAGGAGGATGTACATACATACATACATACCTGTATTCTAGCTTACTTTTGTAATGCGCATGCGCGAGTATAGCGGGAAAAGTTTAGAAGGTATCTGTTATAGCTATAGCCGTAGGTACCTAAGTGGGCTTCGTTTAGTTTCGTATTCTTTCGTCAATTTTCGTTTA
The DNA here is from genome assembly GCA_944452935.1 of Rhogogaster chlorosoma. Taxonomy (NCBI): domain Eukaryota; kingdom Metazoa; phylum Arthropoda; class Insecta; order Hymenoptera; family Tenthredinidae; genus Rhogogaster; species Rhogogaster chlorosoma. The sequence continues at coordinate 760,517 of OX101801.1, read as the reverse complement.
ATATCGTATAACACGTCTACATCTGATTTGTAGAATTCTTTTCCTCGGGTGTACATGCATTCTTTTTCTCTACAGTTTTCAGATTTCGTATATATTACAATGATCACGTGTGCGATAATACGCCGTAATGCTATTGGTATTTCCGTTTTTCTGTTTTTTTTTTTTTCCCCCTTATCAAATTTATCTAAATATTGTGCGCGTCTAACGAGGTGGAATATTGCCGGTATTCTGATTCGGAGATAATAATAATTCAGAGGCATATCATTTGAAAATCTGCTCTTTGAAACTTTTTCGTTTATTTTTCTTTTTTACCCCTTTTTTTTACCCCCTTTTTTTTTATTTATGTATATTATATTCTTTTGAAATTTGTTTTTTTTTGATTTTTCCTTTTGTTTTATCTTATCTTATATCTATACGTACCGGGAACTATATACTAGTCTGTTTTTCTTGAGAAATAAAGGGAAGATCTTAATCTACTGCATGCGGTTATATAACACATATAAATATACATGGTATACATACATGTATATATATATATAAGTAAAGAAAACTTAGTTTTGTGGTCGAATAAAAGATGAGGGTGACAGGAAACTCTGCAGTATAGAACAGCAACGGTGCTGGACATGGGAAGAGGCAATATATATATATAATAGAGATAGAGAAAACTGTCTTACACGTTTAGGGTTTAAAGGGAAAAAAAATGAAATATTTGAAAGCAGGAAGACTGAGAGAAGAATAAAGAATAAAAAAAACGTATCTGCCACGAAATTAAACTACTTTTATTACTTATATTATACTTTTAGCTTACGTTAGACGTACTACGTTAGGCATTGGACGTCGCGGCGCCAGATATCTACGCCAAGCGAGGGATTATACGAATAGCTTTAGCTATTAAACTCCCCTTATCTATGGAAGAATTGTCGGGAAGTAAAAAAAGAGAAGAAACAAGAAAAAAAATGGGGAAAAAAAAAATGTATTTTAAAACTGCGTATAAAACGGAGTAAAGGTAAGAAAAGGTTCGAGGATTAGATTCTCAAACGTTATTCCGATCAGGCGAACCATTAACGCGACGAAACATAATCGACGGTTTTATCGACTGGCCAGTTTCCTCGAACACGACGATCTATGGTGGAAATGATTCGGTAGTTTAAACCCATCAAATAACGACTGAAAGTTTTAACAGCGATTTCCTTGCTTAAAGATTTAACTCTATCCCGGAGATGGTGCACCTATACGCTACCAAGTAAAGGAGGAAGGACTCCCTGAGGAACTCTTCGAGTTTCTTGGGCCACTAACCCACCTCCGTACAACCTGAGCAGTGAGCTATTCAAAACCTCGAAACCGGTACAATTTCCCTTCAATTACTTACATATCCTCACTTTTCTTCACACTCCCTCCGTGTGGGTGGAATATACAGTGAATTAATGAGTTGGATAATTAATTGACCATTTTTTTTTATTAGTTTTTCATATTTTTTATATGGATATATGTATGTATGTATATTTTTTTTTTTTTTGCGTCTTCTTCTTTTTCTCTTTCTTCCTTTTTTCGTTAGGAGTTCGTTCATCGTCCGTGATGTAAGGGCAGCTTGTTCAATAATTCAGAGCAAACATCCCGTCTACACAAATACACGGGCGAAAAAGCTGCTACATGTTTCTCATAGAACTCCTCGTACAAATGTACCCTCACCCTCACCCTCAACCTCGCCCATACCCAGAGCTTAGGTTTAGGTTTAGGTTCAGGTTCAGGCTAGGTTTCCTCAACGTACCGACGTGACTTCGGAATCATCCCCTTTCTCAGCCCCTTACAGCTATCCAGAAACGCGACGCGACGCCATCGACGGCCAGCTCTCATGTATTGAACTTTTCCATTGCAATTAAATATTAAATAGGTATCCAACGGTCGATACCGTCTTCTCCGTCGCTTGCCTAATGCCTATATAACTATACAACCACGTGCAGATCGAAAGCGTCGTAAACCAGAGACGCAGGAAATTCTACACCCCGCAAAAACTCCTCGTTTTCATTTATAAAAAAAATTTCGCCAAGTTTTCATCGCTTTGTAAAATCATTGTGAAATCGGGACGAGGCGTTTATCCAGGGGCGATAAACTCGTCATCCCCTAACTCGAGACATCGGCTATTCTAATCACTGGGAAATTAGATTTCCACTTTTCACCTTCGATTTGCAATGTCGCGAAACGGTTCAACGTTTCTTGGATACTCCGCGGGCAGGTACATGGCCTATATACGGGGGATGAACGACGAGGTGAATAAGTTATAAGCTCAATATCTGAGGGGGACGCGGGTAGGTTCTGGCCATGAGTTTGAATACGATAAGTTTATGTTAATACCCGAAGATGAAGAAGAAATGAACAAATAAATGGATAAAAAAAAGAAAAGAATCATCGTTTTGACGGTTACGTAGCTTTTTGAAAATTGACATATATTTGTGAAATTCTTCAGAATTTTTTAACGAGGCTTTTTGGTAATATAATGAATAACTTTCGCCCGCGAAGTATACGTGTATAACTTGTGAGAACTAGACGGTTCTTGGTTCGAGCATATTTCCGATAGCTTAGCCACCACATCGCCAAGCACCTCGGTTTTTCCTATCCCTTTTTGTTTACCCTTACTATCTATCTTTGCCTCTTAACTTCGGAGCTTTTCTTCTTTAATACGCTTTCATCCATCCCGAAATAAGTCGTTTATTTCGCCGCCCGAAGCTCTGGCGTAAAAAAAGAAACTAAAAAGATCAAGTAGAGATAGAAAAATAATATTAGACTTTCCCGTTGTATAGATATCCTTGTGAAATCGATCGATCCGTACACCCACACTAGTTCGCAATAGAAAAAATACTTCCTCGTTATTATTTATCATCGCCAATTAATTAGCAAGATAACTTGTTGAAATTTTATCACTCAATCCTGCAGCCGGATACAAGGACTGCACAAGGACTCGATCAGTTTCTCAACTTTCGAGAAGATCTTATGAAAATATTCACCGTATTCAACGATACTACAGTACTCACGTTCCATTATTACTCGAGGGCGATAATTCCGCCGAGAAATGAGCCCATAGTTTCTTACCTAATTATCGGCTCCTTGAATTTCCACTCTTTTTATACCAGCCATCAGAATTTCGAATCTTATTCTTTCATCAGACCAGACCGCACTTATTTCTTGAATAATCAATTACACCTACGCGAAGAAGGATAGACGCCTGTTCTTTACAGGAGGCGACGGCCACCGTCCATACGTCGATAATTAATTGTGACTCGGTAAATTTGAAAATCCTGTCTCTCCAAGTGATCCAGGGATGACGAAGTTCTGAACTAGTAAGCCATATAGGATATAGACTAGAAGCTGCAGCGATCGTCCTGATTAATCCTTTGAAAGACTAGGAGGATTTCATCGGGGCATGAGGAAGGCAAGAAAAGTATGTTTGCGTTCTTTGACGAGATTCGTCAAATCGGAGGTCCAGGAGTGAATTTTAGTCGACTTTTGCTACACGTCATTACTCGAGTGTCAATATCAGCAGGGGAATACACCCGGTGTGGCACAAAGTCGGTTATAGACGACCTCTGACTTGAGAATGAATTTATAAAAGTGGGACATATTACCGGCGAGCTATTCTAGTCTAAAAGTCATTACGCGGATGGTGAATCGAGTCAATTATGCATTCCCGTTTCTATTTTCGCCCCCATGCCATCCGTTGCGTCTCGTCTATTCATAGACGGTCTAACTGCAAGTGGAACGTATTTCATTGACTGATCGATACAGACTTGGCAATACTTGTCCGACGTTAACCAAACGCTGTGCGATATCAGACTCGGATCGCAACGCAATCGCGATATCGATTAATGATTCGATTCAGGTTTTCCCATACGGGAGAAGACTTCGCGTACAATTTCCCCCGATTAAACGTTTCCGCGTGTATATCTGTCCTCCGACTATATCTCCTCGTTGCGGTTACGCCATTAGCTTCAATAACTCAAATTATCTTAGCCATTTCCTATATTCTAACTCCTGGCCTGCATACGCGATGAAACTCGGAGATTATACACCTCGGGCCAATTATTCAGTACATATGTATAGATATAGTGTATATAGCGTCATAGCCGAGTGGGAGATTCGTTCGAGCGTTTGGGGGTAGAATCTGCAGTGTTGTGGAAACAAGACGACCGTTCGCGGACTATGATGTGCGGAATTTATTGCAGGGTTTAAACGCCAGCTTGACGGACTTTTATGCAATTTTTAGTCTTCAACCGGGGCGTGAAAGAACCAACGATCCAATATTTCCGGAGTTCGTTTGCCGCAGGAAATCTACCCATGAGTCACAGTGTAATAGTCCAACGCCGAAAACACTCCCTGACTTCTTCACGTGGTTAAAGAGGGCTGCAGGCTCCCCTCTTTATAGTTTTTCGGCCTTTAGACAGCCTTTGTATTCCACGGATCGAATCTTCGGCGTATACTCGAACACGTACGCGTTGAAATCATCCCCTATTTCAAACGAGTGAAATTCGATATAATTACGAGATAATCGTACGAGATTATGCGAGCTTTTTTTTTCCAATTTCAAACTCCGTTTTCATTTTATATCATCGTTCGATATACATGTATATATGTGTATATCGGACCGGTTAGAGAGAGCGGGGCTTTGCGTGTGAACTATAACCTCCACGTTGGAAATATTTATACAGTGATTGACGTTTTATCGAAGCCGATGTTTATTCGAAAAAATGACTACTCATTGCAGGAGAGAGTGAAGGGAATGAAGAGTGACGTTTTGAAAGATAGCCGGCGTTGGGGGTTGCAGTATGTTTTATCTGTTTAAATCGTTCGATGCCTGGCTTTATCCGGTCACATTTTACCTCGGCCTTTTGTTTCCTTCTTTTTGTTCATTTTTTTTTTTTACGCCAAAGTGGAAGTTTAAAAAAAAAAACAATATTTGCAGAGAGCTCAAAAGCCCTGTTAAATTTTCATTTGTACCTTTTATTATTTTATTCCTTTACCCTCGACGCTCGCTATGTTTATCGAACGATTAATTTTCTCGATCTAAATCCATTTCATCGCCAAACTCTCCACCCGTTTCAACCATACTTCATCGTTATTGCAGCTGATTGTTTTTTCTTACTTTTTTCAACATTCCGAGTCCACAAAGCAGGACGAGGCAACGTCGATTCTATTAACAGATATATGCGTAGGTATACCGAAGAAAAGAATTCCGACTGTAAATTCTTAAAGACTTCTTTTTCACCCCGTGCAGCCCAGTCCTCTCGCTCATTCCAAGATTTCTTAATTGCTTGATTATCAACACCTCGAAAAATTCCTGTACCCATTTCCTCACACTGATTCAAACTCCAATTTTCTTCTTTCGCTCTTGCTCATTCTTTTCATATAATTATATATTTATTTTCTTTGTTTGTTTTTTCTTTTTTTTTTTTGTTCAAAGGCGAGGGATAATTTTCTAACTGAATATCAAATGAAATGAGAGAAACGCGAAAGAGACGATTCTCACTCGCATATATTATCTCCTCTCGGATTTAATCAATAATCATTGTTACAGATCGAGGGTGATATATGATCATGATTCGGTCCTCTTGCATCCCACGTGCTTTCGGGCAAGGTGTTTCTGGCCTCAATCTGGTAATAGACGAGGACCCCCATAATTCAGGGGTAACCCAAGTCCATCTAATGCGTACCCTGCCGATGTGTGTGTGTCCAGCAAACACTATATTACTTGAGGCAATGGGTATTCCCATACTATGGCCCAGGCTCTCTGTCCGCGTACCTATATACCTGGTGGTCAATGGTCTACGGAAATATGCAATAGATCCCTTAAATCACGGCCATCTTCCGGGGGATCATTTTCCCCCCACGAGGAGCGGCAGTGATCCGATCAAATTTCGGTCAACCCCAAAGCATTGTATCGTGCAATCGAAGACCCGAAATTCCATCAAACCAAAACCGATCGTTTTCCGGGGTTAATATTACCATCCAACCCTCGCAGCTTGACCATTATCTGATTTTCGTTTTTGAAATTAGTTTTTTTTTTCATCTGTATTTTTTTCTTTTTTTTTTTGCGAAAACGAAGACGTCACTCTTCGTTTAATATCGGTTTAATATCGTGGCCAGTAATCGATGATGATTTTTGAACCGTCCAACGTCTTAATCTCGGATAAGCTTCGCGGCTTAATCCGGGTTTGGTGATAATTAACGCGGTGGGCAGCAGCTTGTTTACTGCTCAGGCAGCTATTCAATCTGCGGCACTAATTTAGTGCCAGAAGTACCCTCGCCACGTTTCTCATTCTCGACTCGGGCGAATAGAACAGATGGAGTGAAGCGCTATGCTCGCTGAATGCGGGGAGGTAGGCCGTAAATGATTCTATCCTCTCTCTGTGTACCTAAACATATACAGGATACAAATCGCGTAGACTTCAACCGTAAGACTCAGTCTTACAACCTAATGACATTTTCTTCTATTATATTCCATGCTTACCAACCCCTCGCTGATAAGCAGAGTTGCCTACCGCCAGGCGCGAGGCTGGCCAGTACGACGCCTGTACAACTTTTTTTTTCAACCAATCCGCATAAAACTGTTCGAAAAATGAATAATAAATGAAATTCAGGAGATAGGAGTTGTGAGTCGGGATAAACTCTACTCCCTTTATCGTGTGGATTATAAAAAAGAAGATAAAAAAAATTCACAAATCTCTGCAAATATCAGAATCAAGTTTATTAAATTTTTTAGACAATCGCAATTCGGACTCGACGATTTCACGGATATTTTCGACTCTGCTAAATTCGGGTTCGTTTTTTGCTTTTTTTTCTTTTGGTTTACAAAGGCAAACTGCTAGCTACGAGGGGATGCGACAATACGGATGGTTTACGAACGATTTTCCATCATCGTGTTTATTACGTGGAGTAGGTGTATTTTTTTTTTTCATTTTATTTTTTTTCATTTTTTCCTTCTTTTATTTTATTTCGCCAAAGTTTTGAACTCGTCGGTATATATATCGCGTCGTGACATCGCGCGCAGTGGAATCGAGAGGTTGAATAGAGTTGTTTGGAACAAAGCTGAAGCTGAAGCCATGAGTTAGATTAGATTACTTTGAAAGAGTGTTCGGCCGCTCGACGTTATATAGAATTGAGGGTAATTTTGGAGGAACTCCACTCGAGTTCCGGTAGGCTTGGCTTGACAGGAAGCAATATTCCTGGAGTGGATGCTTTACCACTTCAATAATTTATTCTCGAAAAAGAGGGCACCCCTCAAACAGGAACACGGTACCCGGTTAACCCGGTGCCTATACCTATTCATATTATTTCGTCTGATTCTCCCAACCTCCATCCATATCCAATTTCTAACTGATCTAACCTCGAGATCGGAAATCGAATCGAACCTTCGATCGGTCAATATCCTACGTGTTTTAAAGATCAGTGATATTTTTATTACTGTAATTAAACGTCGATTAAAAGATCTCCCATTTCCCTCTAATCATAAGCCTGCAATTGTCTCTCTTCACATCATATTGATATAAATTTAAGAAAACTTTTTATTTTCATCCTGAAATTCATTTGTAAGTATAAAATAGGTAGGAAACTAATCTGGCGAATAATCGTAAGAAATAACTGCTAAAAAATTCAGTCGAGCAGTTGAGATTGTAAAAAAACACACTAGTCATAAATCGGTATAGCTGAGTAGCGATGTAATAAGCCACAGATCACCGGACGTTAGTAATTTGAATAAATCAAAGGCGAATAAATTTTGTAAAAACGTTCTTCCCGGACTGGTAGAGCATAAAATTCTATTCGAATCGGTTGCGAGACGGTTCTTTGATCACCGTCAAAATGATGGAATATTAATTTTCACGTCCGATTGCGGATATGGTAGACGGTATGGTTAATTACTGGCAATGTCAAGCGAGGAGATGAGAAATATCGGCCTGTTAAATGTTCGGAGTTCATCTCGCGCTGATTTTAAATTGCAAAAGGCATCCCGTTCCGCGTTTAAAAAATCATTAGACGTTTGAGAGTAGAGAATTACCGTTAGATGACTGATCGGGCGAGTTCAGCGTCACTATCGCATAAGTACGAAGTAAGAAGTAAGAAGGATGAAGAAAAAAGGTAAGAAATAAGGAACGAGAGAGGAGGAGAGGAAGAAAAAAAAAAATAGTTAATGGGGAGAAAAAGTTTTGCGTCAGTAAACGACGCGGACAAAGCCGAAGAAAGGTTCTACTGATCGATAAGCGGCTTTGTTTTTGCAAAGACTTTGTCATCCGATCACGACAGGGCGTCAGTAACGTCGAGCTTTAGGGTATAAGGAAGCTAACGTCCGAAATTTGGGGAGAGCCAGGAGCTCCATTAGCATCGATTATAAATTAACTCTTTACTAAACTACGCAGGTGTATGATATACACGCATGTATGCATGCAGTGGGTTCGACATCGATAAGTTGTTTTTTTCTTTTTCCTTTTCTTGTTTTTTTTTCGTTTCATTTTCCGCCCCTCGTTCTTCTCTTCTTTTCTCTTAGCCCAGGACTTTCTTATCGCAATACACCCCTGGACCGCGGTGGACAGTGACGAAGAAAGATAGTCTATCTGATCCCGCAAGTATCGGGCAACTTTGACGTTTGCTCCCTTGAGACGTTCCATAAATACGGTCGAAGGCTCTCTTCGGTAACTCGACTGTTACCCCCCAGAACAGCTAAAGTGGCCGACTGAAATTCAGTCTGCAGTGATCGATTTTTCGCTCACAATCAGCCTAAAGCAGAGCAACAGCGACATTGTCGTCGCGATTAAATTTCGGACGATTATTGAAATCGGTTCAGCCTGTTTAACCCCGAATCTCGAGAGCTGCGAAAGTTCATTTCACTAGCTGATTGACTCCCTCCGGTTTCCTGGCCAGTTTAACCCGGGCCGTAAGTTAGCTTGCACGCAGTTCCAGCGGCCCTTAAGTTTACCGGCAAACTCTGAGACACGAGTTTAATTTATCGCCATAATATCTCGATAGTTTTATGGCAGTTCGGAACGATTTTGAGCGCTGTTTGAATCAGGGAAGCTTGATTTAAGCGCATATTGTGTAAACTACCCATGTAGCAGGTACGTTACAGTATTATGCTAGATGTACTCTAACCGGGAAGTAATTTCCGTCTACAAACCAAAGGCAGCATAAAGGACCGCCAGCTAACCAAGAAGAGGGTATGAGGTTCAACTGACATCTGTTACAATAATCAGACCCGAACAATTATAGGTGCTCGTTAAATCTTCGTCGAACTTATCAAAAAGGAGGCGAACAAAGCGGGAGGAGCACGTTTACGTACGGATATATACGTCGCGTGATAAATTAGCGAGGTGGGTCTTGGAATTCAGGAAGACGACGCGAGGTCGTCGTCTAAAATCCACAGCTACCCTCTTTACGTTCTTGACGAAAGACGAGAGGCCCGGGTGCAGGTAGCTCTAGGGTGGTTCAGCTAACGAGGACAAGGCAGGTGCAGGGCGACGGGGCAGGCGGGTTGACGACGGAGCCAGAGGAGAGACTCGCAATGAGGGGTGGCGACGTCTGATCTTCATTAAGCTTTTCCACAGAGTTTCAAACTTCCGCGACGACGGCTAATACCCCGGCGACAAATGCTCAAATTTTACTCCCAGCCTACCCGATCAAATATAAACAAACGCGATACAGAGATCCTCATTCCGTAGAAATTTTATTCCAGGATACACCGCGGTAAGGTGGGTTGCCGTCGCGGGAGCGTCGGTAATTCGAGATCCGAGGCTGGCGACGTACCATGCGGTAATAAGCGCCTAGTGGGCGTGAAAATCGGTCAGGGACTTCGAAAACGGTTTAATTTTCGCTTATTTTTAGTTTCAGGGACTGACATCGCCGCCTTTTTCCCGTTTGTGGCAAATCTCGCTCGCCGCATTACCGCCGAGGGTAAAACAGGAGGATAGGCAACCGTGGTTACCGCGGTGCAACCCGGCCGATTGATAAGCCGTACCTAGGTATCTGCGTGTTTGCGAAGGGATAATGAGACTTTATGAAAGTATAACAAGATCCGGCGTCGAGGGGAAATGAAATTTCATTTTTATTATGCCAGGTTCCGTGACGGGCGATCAGTCACGGTGTATCCGATCGTCGAAGAACGGAGGGAGACCGCATCGTCGTTGTCATGGTGAGAGGAAAGGAATTGAGAGGTGCGGAGTGTATGGATATACTCCGCGTGTTTTCTGAACCCCCATAACTTTGTGAGGAGGTCCTGTAATCTCGGCGATACATCATCGTTAGTGGGCATCAGACACTTACCTACATATTTGGACACTGCAACGGCGTGCTGCGTCATTTTCAATCAGTATTAAATATACTCACGATATATCGAGCATCAATAGATAACATCGATGAAAATTTGGGGATTTAGATTTTCGGGAATTCTTTTGATAGGGTATTTCGTAATAATGCTTTATTGACGTGAAATAATTACCTTATTCATAACTGACATTTATTTATTAATATTAACGAACACCTGTATTATTCATCGATATATCGATCAGACAATATTATCTTCCTTAATTTAATCAATACTTAAGAAATCTCTGTCAATTGTTAATAATCATCGAAAAATAAATAGTGTGTAGGTAAAGTGATAAAATTCAATCTCCGTTTGAAGAAGTGGTGAAACTTAAACTCGTCCGATAAATATTACCAATTTAATTCTCCGGGTTTTTTGAGTTTCGAATCTATAACCGTATGTAAAAACGAAGCGAGACATATGGAAGTAGTTGAACTTTGGGTAATTGTGTTTTGAACTCTCACTCCAACATTTTTAGGTACCTCCCGATTACGTTTAGTATAAAGTTTTAAAAACCGAAATTTGGAATGTCGAGTAATTCGAAGATAAACGAAAGCGCGGGTGTAACAGTCAGTTGTCAAGAACTGATGAGTCGATGAAGTGATTTGATGAAAAAAGATCCACGCCACTGGCTTCTGTGTTAATTTTTGAATGCATGACACGTCTGCGCGAGTCGATGCAACAATCGCTGGCTAAACGACATTCTGTTACGTTGTTCATTATCATTATACTATAAATATCTTTAAGGTCGATTTGGACCGTTCCTAAGAGCTAATTAGGAAAAGAGGAAATTACTTAATTCATATACCGTCGTGTGTATTACTAATCTAAAAAATATTGGTATGAAAATTTCTTGTCTATCTTAAAAATTAACTATATAATCACAACGATAACGGCGATTGCGGTTTGATTTTCAATTCTTCGACGACAACTGCATAGTGTCTGTGGCGTGCCTCTGATCCTGTTGAACTGTCTTTAGCCACTGCCTATGTTCACAGAGATAAGGATACAGGGGTACCACCAAAACGCTTATGTCATCGACGGAGGCCATTGGCAATATTTTCATCTCACTATCGTCCGGGTTTTCTACCTTACCTCGCCATACTCGCCCCACCAAACGACCACGTGCAGCTTGCACCAGCTCCTGAGCTCCCATGGTTAGTCTTTTGGAGATAAAACGCCGTTTCATAATCAGACGATCTCAACTCGTGGGGAAAAAACGGTGCTCAAATTTCTTACCGATATTCCAACGACGGGGTGTCAGGTGCGACTGTCTTGCGTAAAATGTGAGCAGCTTCTTCGTCGGAAACAACGTCCCATAGACCATCGGTCGCCACGACGACACAGTCTCTCTCGCTGAGGTCGTATTCCTCGAGTTTCAGGGAAGTAACTTCCGGTTGAGAGGACAGAAACGGCTTTATGGTAACCCCCGTGTTAGCAGCTTTCAAACCATGGTCACCAAACCCCCTGGTGACACCAATGGTGCCCATAACTCTGCTCTGTAACGATAAAACGTGATGAAATTTCGGTGAGGACGTCGAAATTTCGTCACATCGAACAGTTGATCGTGGTTACCCGCTTCCCCCGTCCGGATATCAGAGGCAGCCTCAGGTCCGGATAACTCAAAGTCTTGTAAGCCCACCCAGTCATGTATGGCTCCCTGTAAAGGACCTGCGATCCCAATTCGCGCTCCAAGGGACGTCTGCGAAATTCTAACGCCGTGAAATGTCCCCTCAACAATTCTCCGCCCCTCAAAGAGCCCAGGGCCCTCACACGGTCCGACTCGGAGTCAGGAGTGTGATCTCTTGTCAAAGGGCGTTCGTGCTCGCCGACAACTAGCACTGCTCTGTTAGAGAATGAGGATTTAATGGATCGGGTCTCGAAAGAGAGATTTCGGCGAAAGGAAGCTTGCTAGTCTTGCCAATTGGCCGGAAAGTATAACACCGATGTTTCGAATACATAGATGCCTCTGACGTCGGCGCACGCGCGACAGACTGCTTCTTTTCGCCGAAATCCTTCGCGGGAACGAACCCCGACTATCATTGTTCCGGCATTCAACGAACCTAGAATCCCCAGCGCCAGCTGCATACAGAATTCCGTTAAGGAACAGTATGGTAATGGCTGTGCAGCCGCCACCCCCCTTCTGAGCCTGTTGTTCGACAGTTAAGTCCATGTGATTGTAGGCCAGCTCGATGGCACCGATGACTAAATCCTTACCTTTAACGGACCCGTCCTCGTTCTCATTGAGCAGATGCTCTCCAGGTATGGAGGCCAGCTTTTCCTATTGAATTGGGGGTTTAGGAGGAGAAAAACAAACGTCACATCTTAATTACAAGACAATATCGAGCGGGGATCTCATCCTGACATTAAAAACTAACATATATTATTCTATGAAGATGCAATCTCGCAGTTAGAGCAACTTGGTATCCGGCGTGTCCATCGAACATGGAGAACATTATGTAAGGCAAAGTGACGTTGGAGTCGATCAGTTTCAGATCTCCTCTTGTCGCTGTCGCTTGGTCTTCGTTCCATGTGCTTTTCCCGGCGTTTATACACTCTGCATAACCAGCGCACCATGGCAGCCGGCTCAGATCTCTCGGCACGATTATAGGCCTGACTCTGTGGTCTGCGCTGACCTAGAAAGAGAATATAGAGACACAGAGATCCTCATAATGGAGAAATCAGAAGTAGTACTACCTGCGTCTCCTCGATTGTTAGACCCAAGAAACTTGGTCGGCTGTAGGGCCGGGTTTCAACTTCGAAAATGAGGTTTGAGTTGAGGAAGTCGGTGCCTATTTCACTCTCTGATTCAGCTGGATATTCCAATCCCAGTTCACTCGCTCCCACCGCAGTCAGAAGCGCGGATTTAAATCTTGTAAACATTTTCTTATTGGGATGTTTTCGGTCCCTTGTTAGATTTCAGTGTCTTAGATTATTTTAGGATGTTTACTCTGCTCAGATTTACTTGTTTTCTTTTAATTATAGGTTAGGTGTCAAACTGCTGATGCTGTTTTACGGCTCACAGGCGTATCAACATCTTCGAATCACTGTTACGAGTCGATTTAGATTACAGTCACACCGCGATTTGGTATTTTTAAACTTTAGCGACTATTTCTAACGCTCCAGAGTATTATTGTTCATTTATCTATAGGTTATGACACTCTTTTGACGTTTGACGTTTCGCTCGACAGCGAACAGCGGCCATATTTCAATTCAATGCGCAATCGTCTGCCATCATATGCCTGACGCCATCTGAGTCGACGAAATACGAACATGGCGTGTTTGATCGGACACGTGTTTAAAAAAACGTTGGTTATGCAATTCCTTTGTGATATTTGAACGAGAAAATACGTGGCTTGGGTTTCGTTCGTTTTTATATCGCCTAAGGCTCAGCCTTTCGCTTTAATTATCTCCCGGATTTGAGTGCTCGACTTTATCCAGCTATCAAGAACACACGCTGTCTCTGCAGCCCGGGAGAGACACGTGGCGCGGCAATTTCAAATTTATTGAATCGCGTAGAAGGCTTTGCAATGGATTTAAACAAGAATAATCTCAACATTTCGGATTCCTGTCACGCTATACTAAGAAAGACGGTGGTTTTAACATTCTCGATAATAACTACAGCCTTGTTCTTTTATCTGAACAAAGTACAACCCCATTATTACATCGACGAGATGTTTCACATTCCCCAAACGCTGAGATTCTGCGAAGGAAATTTTCACGAGGTAAAGTACAAAGAATTAATTATAATGGTGAGAATATTAGCTGAAATTCTGGTAAATCGGTGTAATAATATGTACGGAAAACCCTTTTTTCAGTGGGATCAAAAAATCACCACATTTCCCGGATTGTATTTAATCGCAATTGCGATTTTAGCGCCTTTTGGTCTATGCACGATAACGTGTTTACGCGGTGTAAACCTCGCAGCAACTTTATTCAACTTTTACGTTATTTACGAACTGATAAAATTCACCAGCGAAAACCGCGGGAAAAATAAAAGAGGCAAGAAAATTGACCAGAAAAATCATTGGACGAGATTACTCGCGAGTTTAAACATCGCTCTTTTACCACCCTTATACTTTTTGCTATTTCTTTATTACACTGACGTTGTATCGACGAACGCGGTGCTTCTCATGTACCTATTTTACCTGAGAAGGAACTTCAAGACTTCTGCCTTGATCGGTGAGTCTAAAAATGGAAAAAAGATGGCGAAATCCGCCTAAATAATTTCTCTTTAATTTTTCTCTTCTTCGAAGGCGTTTTAGCCGTTCTCGTCAGACAAACCAACATAGTTTGGGTAGCCTGGCTCAGTATGGAAAGAGCAATGGATATAATCGAGAATAAGAACCCGGAAAGAATGCATAAAAGTTTCAAAAACTCGTCCGCGTACATAAGAGTGAGTTGATTAACGGTCTTAACTCGACAGTAAAAAGAATAAATAAAAAAGAAACCAGAAATAGTTTCTCTGAAAACAAAATGTGTGTTTCTTTTTCCAGCTGCTATTGGAAAACACAAAAGAAGAGCTAAGTCGAGGAAGATTAGTTAAATTCGTTACCGAAATACTCGGTGCTTTATTCCCGTACATAATAATCGGCTTGGGTTTCCTACTATTCGTGATATTGAACAAAGGAATTGTTCTCGGGGACCGTACTGCCCACGTAGCGACTGTCCACCTTCCCCAAATCTTCTACTATTCCGTATTCGTTTCATTTTTCGCCTGGCCGTATTTCCTCCCCTATACAAACGACTACTTGAAGACCGTTAGGAATCGTCCGATTCTAGCCGGTATCGCCTTTACAATAATGGCCACAATTGTCCATTACAATACCCTGGTGCATCCTTATTTACTCGCCGATAACCGACACTACACATTCTACGTTTGGAACAAAGTGATCGGCCGATATCGACTAGCCAAATACGTTCTAGTACCGGTTTACGGTTTCTGTCTCTACTCGATATGGCGAGGCGTCAGTCACCTCAGATTCTTATCTATAATTGGATACTTTTTCACACTTTTTATAGTACTGGTCCCCCAGCTGCTCCTCGAGCCTCGATATTTCTTCATCCCTTACGTAATATTTCGCGTTAACATTAGGAACACTAAAACGTGGCAAATTCTCGCCGAATTTCTCTTCGCCCTTGCAGTTAACGGATTTCAGTTCTTCGTATTTACCAACAAAGTCTTTTACTGGGATGACGACGTACATCCACAGAGGATCTCCTGGTAGTCGGCCATCTTCTTCCATATTATTATTATTATTATTATAAGCATGGATGATATTGAGGAAAAGATTGAAGGAGGAAGATTGCATGGTTGATAATTGTTTATTTGATAACTATTACTTTAAGTTTATGTGGGTCTCTTAGCCCACGATATAATGTACAAATATAATACACGCCTGATCGGCCGATAATAATCCTGCATCGAATTGTCTCATTTTATTAGTCACCTCGCCGCATTGAGTAGTATCAACTACATTTCAATACTCCATAATATTATATAGTATATTTATTGTATTATTCGATACTCGCTATAATAATTATTATTATTCAATTTATACGTGTATATCTGATTAGTTTCAGGCCATATATCATTTACAAACTATAATATAATTTGTCGCTTACAATGGTGTTCGCATTTAAGCATAATATTATATAATTCATCTTTATTTATCTCATTGTCAATTTGATTAACGTCTTGTTTCGAGTCTTTTTATTAAAGAAGACCTTTTATAAGCCACCTAAAACAGGTTCTATACAATAGTATACCGAATAATGTGGCATAATAACGATATCAACACACAGGGCGATTCAGAATCACCGCACGACAGGTCATGGGCGAATTCCTCATTAAAATCTAGGAATAAAATTCCACCGTGAATTCGGAGGACCGTTATGTCGACAGGTCCGGCTCAAGAGTGTGAATTGATCAGTTTTCGTATCGAATTCAATAATTTATCGAATTTATACTATTGGAGAATTTGGTTCTAGGTTTGTTCGAGGAATACAGCCGTGACCTGTGACACGCTCATTTTGCATAAGCCTGTATGATAGTCGATTAAAGAATCCTTAAATATGTTTATACTATGAGATTATTTTTCTTTCGACGCTCCCATCATTCTAGATTTAATAACTATATATAATATATTCTTTGATGAACGATGCCTCGAACGCTGTCCAATATAAGTCGTTGATCAAGAAGCTTCTTTGCTCTTTAGAGACTCGATAATGTGAATCCGGAATGTATGTGCAGTTGGGGTTTCATTATTCTACTTCTACTTCCTCGTCTTCTTTGTTTACTCATTTCTTCTTTTTTCTTCTTCTTCGATATAATATACGTGTATAATAGGATATAGCAGTTGTATCTGTGCTTCTCTATCTATCTATCTATATAAAGACGCTGTACACCGTACCTTGATAACAATAATAAAACTCCAACGAGTTTTCTCAACATGACATGAATATGATGAGTATCTTTATCAACTCGATCATTGATATGAAACGATTTTCATCAAAGTCCGTATTTCCGCATCAGGGCCGACGTCACGACGTGAACTTTGATTCATTACACTCCCACGAGGCGTTTGCTATCGAAGAAACTGCCCTTTGACCCGAATGAATATCAGTAAAACCGAATAAACGAGCACAGTTTGAGCCTCAGTTCCCCCCCGAAGTTCAGTTTTCGAAACTCGCATTATTCCAAGCTCGATACTTATCATGGACAATTGATTGAGCGTTATTCATTACCTTAAATACGTTGTTGAAAATAAATACAATAGCACGTGAATACGATATACGTAGCGATGAGTGAGTCAAGTGAACCGAAGCTTTCGATTAAAGCCAATATCGGCTGGATATGAGCGTCATGTACTATTAATTATTCCTACCATACGTCGGCCCCGTATCTATAAATTATTCAATAGCTATTACTTACCGCGTATTTCTTACATTTTTTTTCCTTTTTCTTTTTTTTGTCATTTTATTTTTTCACATTAGGAAGATACAGCTTAGGCACTAGGTTACGACGTGGGTCAAAGTTTGAACGACGCGTCTAGAAATACCGATATCGAATGAGAATTGCCTTCGGGTATGAACGACCGGTAGAGGAATTAGCATGTCTAAGATAAGGAATCCTAACCTCCCTCAAATAGTATCATACTATTTGCTGTTTCAACCTGATCAGATTTGTAGACGCGTATTTATCCCTGTCCAGGGCTGAGCTCGGCTCGTTTTTCTTAGTCTGTGTATGCCAGGCGAGAATCCGCGTGCACTTGTCGCCCAGAAGCTCTATTTCGTTGGGCTCAAACGGCGCGAGACTCTTCAGAAATCCGTCCTCCTCGTACCCAGGCTTGTAAGGCATGGCTGCCTTCGGTCTTTGCAGCAAAAACTCAACACTCACTGCGAAGCCGGCCATGTCGACGGGGAACTTACGCCCGGCCATCCAACCGTCGTAAAATCCAACGAACTTGTCGTTCTTCACTATCGGCGTGCTGAGGCCAAATTTTGTGCAAAGTCCTACCGGCCACATTGACACCTTGCTCGTTCCACGGATCTGCAATTTAAGTCGTCGTGAAACGATGACAGTTCGACTGCGTAAATCTCAACTTCGGCCCTAAAAACTCTGAGCAATGCGTCGATGGTTGATAATAAGCGATACACGACAGACTGGGCTCTATCCGTTTAAATAAGATACCAGAATACAATTCATAGGCCAGTAAAAATAGACGTTTTTTTTTGGTCAATTTTGCACTAAATTACCGATCCAATCTTTTTGGCCGATATCTCGGCAACTATGCACTTTAGGGCAAAAGTCATATAGACCATTATTGTAGAAAATTGAATTTCGCATCTTTTGTTTCCTATAAACTTTTTCGTAAAACTTACCGTTTACGATTTATGGCTCATTTAATGAACAGGTCTTTCTATCTCGGCCGATAACTTTTGTAATATTGGATTAATCAATAAAACCTAAACGGTAAGTTTTACAAAATAGTTTATGAGAAACAAAAGATGCGAAATTTTAGTCTCTACAATAATGGTCCTAATGACTTTTGCCTTGAAATGCATAGTTTCCGAGATATCGGCCGAAAACTTTTTTTCAAGATGCCGCCAGAAGCTCCACCAGAGTGCAAAGTTAAATTCTATTTTTACTGGCCTATCGGGGCTGATCGGTATCAGGGGAATTGTGTCTGGTTCAAGTTTCATCGATCCGTGCAACATTGCTCACCTCATCGAACAGCTTGACGTCGTAGGTATTGTCGTCGTCGGCGAAGTAGAATACCCCGTTAGTCGCGTTCGCCCTGATCCACTGGAGGCCACGATTCCGGTTCGAAACTCCTCGAGGCTTCGCTCCCTTCTTTTGTTTGTATTGCTCAGGCATTGGAGCTGGGCATGTGGAAGTATAGACGAGGATGAATCCCGGCTCCGAAATAAAACTGCGCGTATACTCACCAACTAGATGTTCGTACTTGAGTCCAGTCCTTCTCAGCAGATCGGTGACCTGCTGCGTGGCGTTTTGCGCGTCTTCGATGACCAGCCAGTGCACGTTTTTGACCAGCATCAAAGTGTGCGACATCCTAGTCAACTCGGGGAGTTGTTCGGGCCGTCTATACGTCGGGGTGATAACGTAGAGCGGATTTTTGTCGGCGAAAAGATCCTCCGAGTTATTGACGCCGGCTATTCCGGACGGGATTGTTGGCTGCGGCGCTGGAGCAGTCTCTTGCAATCTCAACGCTGCCGGAATATCGTTACGGGATACAATCGCCGGTTTGCTCAACTGGTTCAAAAGCTCATCCGCCAATTGGACCCCGATGTCCGGTCCCAATCCGTTTGCAACTCTCACCGCATCCACGGCCGAACGAATCTGCACGTTACATCAGTAGCATGAGAATTAGATAACGCGATGACGTTTTGCAACGATCAATCGATGCACGTATCTGATATAGCAACGTAAAAAAGGTTTTCATGAGATTATTCTTGCTGCCCGTTTGTTTGTTCGTCGGCCAGCGTTATCTCGCGTTTAACGCCGGGATTTTTTCCCGACTTTCCTACCGATGCAAGAACTTCTCCACGCGTGCAGTAATGAGAATTCTTATCGCGTTGTTGTTTTTTTTCATATGATCGCGGTGCTTGTTTAATTACTGTTCGAAGGAAGTCAGTCGCTTTGAGTTTACCGCAATTTCCGTGATGCGAAAAATTTTCAACTGTTCCAACGAACTTTACTTCGGTTGGAATAATTCGTTTATCAAATACTCGCCATATCTTCGGTGATTTTTTGCTGCGTTGGACAAGCGTAAGCGTCATTGTTGTTTATGGATAGAGTATCAGCGGCGTCGACCGATGGCGGGCCGTTGAGTGTGGCTATTTGATCGAGCCGAGTCCCAAAAGACAGATGATACTGGTAAAAGAACAGGCAAACACCCACGAGGGCGATCACCCCCATTTTTAGGACTGGTTTCATCATGCAAACACCTGGAATTTATGAATCATGATCATTTTCATGGTCGCGCGTGCTGTCCAGGCAAGAGAGAGACGCGAGAATTTCAAGGCTCCGCTGCAACGAACTCCTCAGCCTTCTTGATTCATAATTTTCCTGTTTTCGGATCTATTTATAAAAGCAACTTGTGATAGATTCATCCGTGTGCTGAGGATGAGAATGAGAATGAGAACGGTGGACAGTCAGTCTGTAAAATCCGCAGATTTTAGAACGTTGTTAATTCCTCCTTATCTAAATCTTTGAAGTGACCATTAAATAGCGATTATTAATGGCGAAGATTGACTCTCACCTCTGTGCTACATGCGATGGGTATTCCCCCGTCTTGCACGCACCTTGGGGCCAATGGCTTCGGGATATAATCTTCCCTGGAGAATAAACAGATTAGTGATAATTAGTGAATTATTATACACGCGGTGTGAAACATTGTATACTATATTATGCGTGTATAAATATATCCGAACGGCAGAACTATGGGAGGACAAAATGCATGGAATAAAAAGGAAGACTATTATTTGTTCAATGTTTTTTTTTAACACGCATATCACATCCCCAGATTAAATCTCAGTTGTTAGTTGTACATGTATTGTAGCAGTATGTTAGTTCCATACGGTCGGAGGAAGAAGGAAATGCGTGGGTGAAAATGTTGGGTATAACTGATAGAGTGGGAGCTGTATCTTGCAGTGAAAATTCGGAACGTAGTTTAAAACCGTTAAGAGAAAAAAAGAAGAAAAAAAAAAAGAAAACGAAAAAAATCTGGAACTAACGCTAAAAATAAATTTCGAACTGTAAACACTTAGGAAGACTGTATATTACGCTTATATATTTGCCCGGTTCTGTGGAACGGCTTGAGCGTGACTGTTAACAAAATGGCATGTAATAAATTTTTATCTGTCCTCTCTCAATACGTACAATGTACGTGGTTTAACTGTAAACCATTCAACTTCGCGTAAATGAACACCTGTGTCAATACAGGTCTTCATATCGCGTTCCGCGTTTGTACTTGGACGATTCCTTACCGATTTTTTGCTCTTTTCTTTATTTATTTATTTATCTTTTCTCTCTCTTGTTTTTTCTACCCCCACGCGCGCGGTAGATTTTTTCAATGATAATATTTTACACATCTTGATACAATTACAAGGAGAAATCGTTTCCGTCCGATATACATATACGTATGTGTATTTGAAAATGAAATTAGATTACCGGATTAACGGTTTAAATCGCTACTTCGAAATACATACACTTTCGTTACACCTCCACAGCAGAATTCTACTCCGAAACCGTATACAAAGTTATTTAAAGTTGCGCATATTAATAACCAGTATATGAAACTCGATATCATCCTGTAGCCTGACCAACAATGCGATCCGCCAGCGTATTATATAATTAGCAGACCCTCGCGGCAGTGTAATTTTTCAAATTTCGAACGCGCGCCGCATTATCATACCATCCCGTTGTTGGATTTCAGCGAAACTATATAGTTTCTCTACAATCGAATTTTAAACGCGAGGAAATATGCGTGTGTCTTCGATTGAATCTAAGAGCCAGATATATCTCACGGTTCGAACAATTTTTATACGTCAATCTTGTGTCAGAGAAAATGGAGTAAATTTCAGTCACAATAGTTACCTGCACAACATGAACTTTCAGTCTGACGATGCTATGTTTTACATTATAATTGAGAGAATTATTTAACAGCGGATATACGTATGTATTTAATAAGATATTATTCACTTATGTAAACTATTCATTGCTTATAGTTTTCCTATCGGTTTCAGTTAAGATCGTTATTATTATAATTTACTAACGACTCATTATCTTGCTGCTATTACTGTTCACATTTCAAATTTCAAGCATTCGATTCGAAAATTTATTCATAAATAATAATTCAAACAAAAAAAAAACATAAGAAACACTGTATCACTATTATTATTTCCATAAATCGTCAGCAGATTAAAAATTTACATTGATAAGCATGGATTCAAAAGCGAAGAGCTTATAGTTGTCATATCAGCTGTGTATATCCTCGGTTGTTGATATTATATACATCGTTTCTCACGTATATTAACACATCAATTTTTTGGCAGCGATACGAAACCGAACTATCATCTCTTTCTCTCTCTCTCTCTCTGTCCCACTGTTTATATACTCATACAATATTGAAATGAAAATCTTTACAATAGCAGTTGAAACGAAACTATTTTAAGGAAGAAGAAAAAAAACTACACCAAAAAGAAAAAAAACCGCTTCATCCTATTTTTATTTCGAATTAGTTTTCCAATTTTTCTTGCGTACGACTTTTATTATACGTTACTGTCTATATTGGTCATTTTTTTTTAAAAGAAGGATTAGGAGTATCCTCCTTGAGATATAATCAAAATTGATAATATAATACACCCGAATATTACTATATTTTTTAACCCTTTAATATCTGTTTTTCTTTTCTTTTTTCTCTATTTTTTGTAAAAATAAAATAAACGTATTATAGCTGCAACGCCCGCGCCGTTGCCGCACAGCGAGGCAGCTGTAGCTATGCCGCAGCTTTAACTGCAGGCCGATTCTTTGGCAAGGCTATCTATACTACGGACGTAGTACAGCGAGCAGTACGGCCTTCCTGGGAGCGTGAAATATCGTGTGTCGGTAGAGATTTTTGGTCTGCGAGCAGCGCCGCCGCGCGGTATAAAATTTAAAACAGAAATTCAGAAGACCTAACGGTCTCATGGCATCGGCTTGGATGTGCGCGCATCCACGTCGCCGCGGGAGACCACGTGACCCTTCAAATCTTTCGAACACGCGAAAAGGGGATATACGTGCGCGATGCGGCGCGGAACGCTTAAACCCGGCGCTTTTCCGCGTTCACGGCTCTCATCGCATGGAATCGGGGCCTCGGGGTCCTGCTGGGGTTTCGGTCGATACCTAAACCACGCTCTGCGCTCCTCGTTCCTCCCACCACGCTTCAAGCTATTCGGCTCTCGCTCTTCCGCGGCAGACACCATGTGTTCCCTTTACGTTTCGTGTATTGATCCGACGACGAGCGTTACGACTATACGATGTATATGTGCAGAGTATATATGTATTCAGGCGTATATATGTATGGGTGAATACTACGGAACTGCGTGGTACCGCTGCAGAGAACGAGCTAGATGATTGTTCTATCAGGATGATATCTGCACCATAACACTTGAATGACGACCGGATTCTTAGATACTTTTACAGGATGCTTTATGTATTCGATAATAAATTTCTATATTTTACTGTTTCGAAAACAGGAATATTGAGTTTTGGAAATTTTCCGGAGAGGAAGAGAAAAAGAAAATATTTACGTCTCATTTTTATGGGATTCGAAATTAAACAGTCCGCCGTTTTTATTTTTAGTTTTTGAAATTTTCTGACTTTGGAAAATATAGTTTCCCAGAGCTTCGTACGAATTTTGCAATTTCTCGAAGTTTCATTATAATTCAAAAGAAATCATACACGTTTTAGACGAGAAAGAAAAAAGTCCCGTGATGAAAAAGATGAATTTTTATCGAATCGTGAATAAAAATGGTGAATCGTTGATCGCGGACGATCCACATCCCTTCGTTCTTCGCCCTAGCAGCAGCTGCAGCATATTAAACAAAAAAGCGATGATCACCGCGTTAACTGTTAACCGTAGACATTAAAATCTCTACTCGTGTCTGCGGTACGTGAAAGCCGACAAGAAATTTCTCTCCCTTACTCTCCATGGCTCGCCCTATTAGCGGGTATTTACTAATTGAAAATTCCTCCACTCTGACGTGTATACCTATATATATATATATATATATATATATATATATAGATATATATACAGGGAACTTCGCGAGATTTATTTTACATTTGAATTATGGAGCTATGCAGGACAGAGAATATTCCACAATTTTTCATTATTCTCTTTTCGTTTTAAATTATATATACTTTTTTCATCTTTTTTTTTTTTTCTTGTTTCTGATAAAATATTGAAACACGACTGTCCAAGAAATTGTGCAACAATTCACAATATTATTTAATCGATACGTAGTTTATACTCGCATACGCAGCTGCTGCAGGTATTATATAAATGTCAAATGAATGGATGAATTGAATCAGTGCATACCCATATCATATTATATGTTATATTATTACATGACGTACGTTATGTGATTCGATCTGTTTTTACTATCACCAGATAGGGTCTCTGCGTAGACGCGGATAGACTACTGTATTGTTATATTATTACTTTTACAGACAGACATATATACAGGTGTATATGAGTGTACTTTAAACTCGAGTCGATATATCGACCTTTTCAGCACAGGGGTGTTGGGAAACGGTACACCTACCGACCCCCAACCCACCCCACCAACTCTCATAGGTATTTACCATCGAAGGAAATTGCATTTGAATTTCACAAGGTGAAAATATGGGAGTTTAAATTGGATGGGATTCAGTCACGTCCGAGAGGGAGCTCCATATATATATATATATATACCTATGCCGATGCTTCTTTATAATAAATTATCTAAATTTCCTATTCTCTCTCGTCTTTCCCCCATTACTATATTCAAATTCCATTCAAAATTCACATAAATAAGAAAAGAAGCAGGAATTCTCAATTTTTGTAGAAATTTTCCATTGAATTTCTTTCTTCTCTCTCTCTCTCTTTTTTTTTTTTGCTTGTTTTACTTCTCACGGAGAAAGTATAGACCAAACCGCTAAACAACCGTGTACATAACATAATCACAATATCTATAGATATGTATTACATGCCCGGATATAACTACGAGAAGGTGCGAATTTTTTTACCTCGTTATACATTGCATTTTAATCTCCGAGTGCTAAAACTATATTAACATGTTTGTATGGAAATTTGAAATTGGAATTGAAATTGAAATTGAAATTTCACCGAGCTTCTCTTTTCCCTGTCAAAGTTTTAGATATACGTATTATAATATCTCCGGCGTGGGAGCAGAGTAGATAGGTAGATATATGCTCCCGAGATAAATAATTGGCTCGTTATTTTCTGTTTTTTTCTCCTTTTTCATTTTTTTCCCCCTTGTCGTTGTTCTCATTTTTTCGGAACTAAAAATTCTACAATTATACGTTAGATCAGCTGCCGTCCACGAAAATCAAAAATTGAAATTTGTAACAATCAAGAATGAAAAAACGCCGTTTCCAACCACCGCAACAAATTCAACTCAGAACGAATTGCTCGTCTGATTTTCCCATCGAATTATTCGAAAGCTTCTAAATTGAATGCGAAAACTGAATTTCCGAATTCTCGTCATTGATCATTCCCTTTATTCTTGATTAACAGATAAAATACGTTCCACGGTTTTCTCATAGTAATGACCACGCTGTACGGCGTGGGTGGCCCCGACGCCGCACAACCCTCTGCAGCCTAGCCGGTTTCGCCTTTGCTCGCGAGTCCGTGCGACGAGAAAATCGATTCGACCCCCCGGGGGTTAATACAACGGCTGTATAGGTATAGATATAATTCTGCGTCGAAAGACACGCATTTCCTTCCTTTTTTCTTTCCGTTTTATTTCATTTTCATTTTTTTTTTTTTTTTTCCATCGTTCGGTTTATCGCACGACCGAGGTTATAATCAATTATTGACACACGTACGTCTACAGCCCAAAAGTTAATTCCTCAGATATTAATGAAGATAAAATACAGAATTGCCAAATTTCAGTACAACCCTTAAATCTAACGAGAACGACGACAAGAAATAAAATAAGATCAAGGGTAGTTACCGTGTGTATATAAATACTGGGGGAAATCTGCTGACATACGGCTTCCAGGATGTAATTAAATTAACTTCGACATATACAGGAATCGTGTATATGTATACGCGTGTTAAATCAGCAACCTGTACGTGTAATCGCTAAGAATCGATTTTCCCCCTCGTTTTATTATTTACTTACACTTGCAGCGGGTACATATATAATACATATAACTTCTATAACTTATACATGGAATTAATTTAATTCGCAAATAGTAGCTATATACGTGGGTTTATATACAAGCTGCTATATAGCCGAAGGAAATTCGTTTGGAATTTTTTTGTCCGGCATATTTTTACCACGGAATGAAAGAATGGAATGAAATCCTGCTGAAAATATATATCTGCAAATCGATTTATTCATAATTCTGTTCAATACATTTTTCCCGTCCTTTCCCTCTCTCTCTCTCTCTCTCTTCATGTATTTATTGCCAATTATTATCAGCCTCGAAATGTGTATACATACATACAATTATATGCAATATATATAGTGCCTGCTGCGTGGATTTCGATAATTAATATAATTATTTGCCCCAGGATTTACGCGGGTGTTGTGAGGTACTTGTACAGCCTTTCATACTTCACGACGAATCGAATTACGCGGTTAAAACATTACGGCTATCATTTCGAACAAAGAATGAGCATGAAATCGAATTATTATCACCCATTTCTTTAATTCCTTAATTAATTATTTACTCAGGACAGGTATTCAAAAAATTATACATCCGTTATATTCAAGCTCGTGTTCAATCAGATTATACAAATTTATTCACTTCTGATAATGAAGTATCAAAAGATCGACTGATGTAAAGAAAAAAGAATTTTTTTATTTCTTTTCTCTCGCAATCATACATCCATCATAGATATATATAACATTACGATAGTTCGAAGAAGTTTTCTCGTTACTGCGCGAAGCATGAGACTGAAAACTTGAAACTTTTCACGTAGTAATAATGCCTGCGGTGAAGTTTCCTTTATCCCTCTTATCTCTATATCAGTATGGGCAATAATGTTTATAAAAATTGCAGTAATTACTGTGAATCATTATTCCTGAAACTTTATGGATACATATCATAATACGTTCAATTTCCTCTTTCTAATCTATTCATGTGTGTATGTACATGCGAGCCCTGGGCCTTGCTCAGTCGTTGAACCGTTTCCATCAACATCCTGAGCTTGAACACATGTGATGAATAATTTTTTGTGTCATAGAGAGACGCTATTATCAGCTATAGACGATAAGCACGTGACCGTTTAACTTCAATTGTGTATAAATGTGAATATCGTGTATATATACACGCGTAATGTACGTGTGTCTTCGTATAAGATACGTAAATATAGCTGGAGTAATTTTAGATAGAAGAGAAACAACAATTTTATTTATTAATAAAATTCTCGCGTTAGTATTTAGATGATACTATATATTGGGATCGGGGTATAAACCTTGAACATAGTTTTTCTTTCTTTTTTCTTTCTGTACCAATATCAATTCCAAGAATATACTTAATACCGAGCAGATTTCTTTCCTCGTCTCTTACGAAATTAAATCATCATTATCATCGCTCGGTAGAGAACTTCGAGGCCGAGTAAGTGTATATATATACATACAAAGTCAGCGTTTATATTTGAAGATATTCAGCTGACCCGCGTGAGTAAAGCAAAAAATAAAAATAAATAAAATGAAGATAGAAAAAGATAGAAGGAAATAACGAGTCGGAATTTGACTGCACATATGTATATTCACATATGAGTATACGTAAACTTGTCAACGCGTCGTAATTCTATGTATATCCCATGTGACCCGCGTGTTATCGCGACGACACAGTGCGACATATTACATTCGCTTCAATCTGCGTGTAAGATAATTCTCATCATAGGCAACCGGATGCAGAAATGGGAGGAGAAGATAATTCACAGCATGTTTATAGGACGATGTTATTCCGATTAATTTTCAATCAATTTTCAATCACTATTCGTTTTTCTTTTCAAACCTTGAACTAGTTACCTACTCCTTTCTAGATTATACTCTTATCCATAGATCGATAGACAAGATTGTATATTCCTTGTTACGCGTTGCCATAGTAAGGAAAAGGATTAAGCTATAGGAAAGTGTAAAGATGAAGGAAACTTATTTTTTCCCCTCTGAACTCTACTATCGCTGGATATTTGCGGTGACAAAGTTTAGATAAGAGAAACGATTGAAGTAGTTTTTTTCTCTGCTATTATAATATATATGTATACAAATATGTATATATATAGCTTGTGTAAGAAAGTTTCTGATATATCAGATAACCGTAGCTAGATACTTTTTTTTTTTTGGCTTAGACGATTTCAAAAATATCTATCGAACCTCCAAAGCGCATGGCGATAGAAATTATTGAAAAAATTTCACACGCTGTAGGTATATTAATTTCTGCACTATTTTATTCCTGCCTATGTAATATATAGTTGAATTGAAGAATCAATGAAACTGAATTCAATCAATGAAATAAACATTTTGTTACACGAGTTTGACGAGTACACGTGTGTGTGTGGTTTTTGTTGAATATTCTATATAAATCACTTATCGAATTTCAAAATTATGCAAAAGGAAACTCATATAGGCAATTGTTCGATTTTCTAATTCCATTGGACATTGATGACTGCATACAACCGGAATTATTATAACAGGTTGAAAATATCAGGGGTTGAAAAATTTTTGATGTATTAAAGGTAATAAAAAAATAAAGAAACAAA
Source organism: Rhogogaster chlorosoma (assembly GCA_944452935.1). Taxonomy (NCBI): domain Eukaryota; kingdom Metazoa; phylum Arthropoda; class Insecta; order Hymenoptera; family Tenthredinidae; genus Rhogogaster; species Rhogogaster chlorosoma. The sequence continues at coordinate 732,164 of OX101801.1, read as the reverse complement.
AAATTGAAAAATATTCTGACATTTATTTAAAATCTACACAATCTACCTTATTTTCTTCTCGTTTTTATCCAACGTGAAAGAAATTTGCTGAAAGAAAATTAAAAAAAAAAAAAACTAAAACTAAAATTTGAATAATTCTCGAATAAATTTTCCTTCTCACAAAATACTGTTTCGAAATCGTGTACATGAAATCGCGCGAAATTTATGCCATGAATTACAATTACACGTAAGAAATTTCCAAAACTTTATTTCAAGACGAATGAAGGATTGCGATTTGATGAAAAAAAATTCTAACTTATTTGTAAAGCTTTGGATTTTTGTTAACGAACAATGTCTGGATGTGTTTGATTCAATACATTCGTCCAAAGAGGTCTGCAGATTTAGGGGTGGAAAGAGCGGAGGAATAATTCCGGAAGGATATTTTATCCATGAAAAAAAAAAGAAGAAGAGAAAAAATCAATTTTATACAATGATAACGAATTTATTTTTATGTTTCTTTGTTTTCTGGCCAACTCACCATTTTAAGGTCGGGAAAACCGCCTGAAACAAAACGGGTGAACGCGAGGCCCGAACTGCCATCACGTTTAAAGTAACTCAGAGAGAAACCTCGACCACCATTAGAGCCAACGTAAGCGTGCGTCCGAAGCTTTCCTATCCATCGCGCATGTGTCGGGGGATAAGCGCAGGTTATTTTTTGATACTGAAAATAAAAAATGAGAGAAAGAAGGAGAGAATATTAGGTAAAAAGAAAGGAAAAAAAAGGATGGAGAATAACAAAGATCGCGAGGTCGCAGATTTTTAGGTAGAAAATTTTCAAGGGTGGCATTATTATTTTTGTTTTTTCCCTTTCGTCTTTTTTCGTCGAATTTGCCATTTTTCTTCATAAACCCAATGTGGAAATTTCATTCTCAATGATTCGATATTTTCATTATACATGTAGGAATTCTAAAAAAATTTGAAAAAATTCGCTTCACGTGCCTATAAATTGTTATTATATTTTCTTTATTTTGATAATATTATACGTATATATGTACCATTATATTTGTAATAGGTGTAATATGGCTGTGATCTTAAATATGGCATTTATTTAGTTACATTAAGTTCTTGTAATGTTATAACAATAATAATAATCATTTATACCTATATATGAACAGTATAATCTTCAAGATCAATATGTATGTATATATATAGTATATAGTATATTAAATTATAATACATACCGGGTTTTCGTATTTTTAATAAGTATTTACGATGATACAATATTATTAATTATAACAATAATAGTATAATACATAATAATATATATAATGTATATATATAGAGAGCTAGAGAGAGAGAGAGAGAGAGAGAGCATGTGGTTTTTCGTTATTCTTTTAAAGTATTCCGAGAATTAAAAATTTTGGAAGCATTCTGACTGCGAATTTTTCACAGATATATAAATTAATTTTTTTCTTCTTTTATTTCAAGTAGATTATATCATTCGATTAGAATAAATACTCAATAGGTATGTGTATGAATACTTCTAATCAATCTTAAAGAATTATCAACGAATCATTAAAATTTACAATCTTTGTATGTTTTTTTTTTTTTATTGGTTTTTTGGTTTTTGGTTATTTAATTTAATTTTCTTTTCTTTTGCGTCAAGCAATATTGAACAACGAATATATACTAGTGACTAATTTAATTTAAGACTCGCGGGACTTGATATCGTATTATATTATGTATACATCTAATATCATCGAATAACGAATAAAGACCTTTCATATAATCAATAAATATACATGTAATATCGTACATTAATTATTATAATCTCGCGAAATAATTTCTCTAGATATATAGGTATGCAGTGTATAGGCATGTATATATGTATATAGCCTAAGTTTATAATTTATCTTTTATTTATACTTTGAGAATAATAATTTATTGGTTTTTTTATATATACCGCGAACGAAATGTAACACTATTCATTTATCTACAATGTGATATATATATATATATTTTCGATAAGAATCAGATGATTTTTCTGTCCAGTTTTGCGATCAGATTTGTTTTTTTTTTCTTCTTTTTTTCTTTACGAGGAAAAGAGAAACAACGTTCAATGCATGATATAAATTTTGAATCATAACAATAATACATTTTATGCAACCATTTTTAATAAATCGATTTCTTCCTATGTCATTCGCCCGATGTCCCAATTTCGAAAAAGAAACCCACAAACTCCTACGATTCTTTCAAAGAATCCGAAGTACAAATCTCGTTTTTCATTTGTATAGTAAAATCGTAGTTGTGAAAACTTGACCGAGTTTGTAGATAGAACAAAAAATTATAGTCAAAGAGGGAGATGAATATTTCAAAGTTTGTTTTTTTTAAACCACATAGAATGAGAATGGGAAGAAGAAGAAACAACGAACAAAACGACACGTGATTTATAATTCATACTGCTCTATAAATAATCTCATAATTCATAAGAGTTATGTATATATAATATGTTCTACACGCGGTAATTTCTAACTTCGAGCGATTATACGTTTATTTTATTTATTTATGCATTTGTTTTCATCATCAATCTCATAGCTGCAGTACTGAGCAATAATTTCATTCGCAATAAAACGGCGATCACGAATTGACAAATATCTTGTTGTAGGTAATCGATAAACTGAACGACAAACGATGACACACAATTTTTCCCTGCCCTGATACCATTCAACAATATCGCATGTAGTTTTATCATCCGTATGCACACGTACCGGTTATTCCATACCTGTAACCCTATCCTTGTTCTTTCCTCACTCATCTATCCCATCATCTTTCCTTTTCCTATTTTACTTGTTTATTTTTTAACTAGCGATTTTTAATTGCATGCCAAATCCCTTCAAATCGGCGTGGTGTTGTGGTCAGCTCCATTTTGCGTCTGGGCCAAATCTCGCGACGGATTTCGCAGCTCGTTACGACTCAGATGATTCACTATACCAGCCCCCAAGGAATCGCCCATCACGTTAATCGTCGTGCGGAAGCGATCCCTGGAACGTAAAAAGCGCGTTAAAAAAAAAAATGGGAAAGAAGAATCGCCGGTTGAACAAAAACTCACAAAAGCCAATCCACCGCTATGATCAAGGTCACGTCTTTTGCCGGAAGTCCAACGGTGTCCAGGACCATCACCATCGTCACCAAACCAGCCTGCGGTATCCCAGCCGCGCCGATACTCGCGGCTGTCGCAGTGATGCTGAAATCGAAGGGAAGGTTTAACGCGAGGTTGATTTTCTCGCGGTGGTTTCTACTCACCTGACAGCGACCAGCTGGCCAAAACTGAGATTGACGTTCCGGACTTGAGCGATAAATATGGCCGCTACAGCCTCGTAGAGAGCCGTTCCGTCCATGTTGATCGTGGCGCCGATTGGCATGACGAAACGAGCCACTCGTGGGTCTATTCCGTTCCTGTCTTCCAGACACCCAATTGCGACTGGCAGGGTTGCCGAGCTTGACGAGGTTCCGAAGGCCGTTGCCAACGCCTGGGCCATGTTAGAGACGTAGGAAAAAGGGTTGCGTCTCGTTACCAAGAAGTATATCAGCGGCAAGACGATGAAGCCGTGGATGAACAGGCCTATCAAGACCGTCATGAAGTACATTCCAAGCTGGCCTATTATCACCTCGAATGATTTCATCTCGAGTAGCTTGGAGGATACCAAAAACAAGACCCCGACTGGCGATATCCTTGGAACAATCGACCGGTGAAGATGTTAGTTTCTATCTTATCTGGGAGAGGACATATGCATAATTACCAGATGACCCAGTTCGTGATGATCATCATGGCCGAGGACAAGGCCTCGAAGAATTTCAACAGAGGTCTGCCGTCCGGGCCCATTTTTCCCAGGGTGATGCCGAGGACGGTCGAGAAGACGACGAGACCCAGGATGTTCGTGCCGTCAGCAAACTCGTGCTCGATTTTCCAGGTGAGAATGTTAGCTGCTTTGGCAAAAATCGACGGAGGAATATCGTTTACATCGGAAGAAGGAAATCTGGGGAATTTTTTGACTCTCACCGTTGGTGTCGTTCGCTTGGGGTTTAAGTACTGTACGATATTGCGAAATGCAGGCCTGAACCAGGTTCGGCGGGAACATGTTCCTCGCCAGATCCATCAGCGTGTCAACCGTCGTTACGTTCCTCGACACTCCGGCCCTCTCGATGTTCGATTCGTCGCCTCTTCCCGGGTGGATTGATATCACGAGAATTATGCCTGTGGGACGAAGCGGGGTTAGAGAGTTCGGAGAATGCCTGGCGTTTCATTTCCATATTCACAAACCAGTTATCACTGCAGTCACGGTTGTCACCATGTAATAGAAGATCGCTCTGGCGCCGATCTTCCCGCTCAGCGATAAGTCGAGGGACCCGATCGCGGATATCAGACTCGACATGATCAGAGGGAGTATCAGGCTCTTCAGCATCCTGAGGAAGAGCTCGCCGACGTAATTAACGTACATAATTTCGCGTGATGGCCAGTTCGTGCTGCGCGCATTTCGGAGCAACAATCCCAAAACGATACCGCCGACGACGCCAAGCACTGTTAGTATCGTTAGAGCATTGTGCTTCAAACAGTTCTTTGTTTGCTGCCGACGATTCGGCGGTCTTTTGTTCGGCGTTTGGGGGTAGTAAGACGTCCTGCCACCGATGCGCCCCTGCTTTTCCGTATCCGACAACGGCGATCTGTACGGGGGTAGAAAGAATTCAAACGATTATCGAGTCGTCGTTATTCCGAGTGTCCAACTTTCGAGAAATTCCGGAGAATGAAATGACGAGGGAGAATATGGGACAGTTACAATCCCGCGATGGCATCGAGTGTTCAATCTCCACCTGGGTCGTGTGCTTTATCACTATGGAATTATTAATGCTCCCATTAACGCTGCGCATTGCGTGTTGGATTGACGATGAAAAATTCAGAATCGACGTGTGAGGCGAGTAACGATCGGATGTGAAAATTTTCCAATCCAAGAATAACGTACCTACTCGCGGGATATTTCTATAGATATGGAACGCTGTACCATATACTGCAGCAAAGAGACAAGCATCGATCGTGTCCTGATCTGCTGATCTTCTGATGGACGAGGGGAAAAGCTTGGAGACGATGGAAACGAAGAAGCGCAATATGGGAGAGGTTTGATAGTAATGGTTGATATTTGACGGTGAGTTTGTCGTGCATTAACAAGCGGTCATGTGGTATCAGGTCGTGCGTACGCTGGCGGTGACATACGCATGTTGCAAACAGGATATGAATATCCCCGCCCATAGCCGCTGGTTTTCCCCCTATATCTTCTCCGTCGCACCCTTAATTCGCCTGCGATTATCACCGGCGCATAAATCTGCAGTATGACAAATGTCGCCGTGGGTCTGTAGCTCGTTTATTAAATTTCTTCGTTTCTATCTGCCCGATGAAAACGGTGTAGATGTGCGGAATCTCGAGGCTTAGAAGTCCTCCTGACTTTTCAACTATTCTAACTTTTCTGCTCGGGTTTGAAAGATACGTTTGATACTCGAGGCAGAGCGAGATGTTATGAATGGAGAGCGTCAGAAGGAACTCCAATTAAAAGTCGTAACAGCGAATAAACGAACCACGAATGCCCTCTATAGAGCTCCGGGGTATACGTGTGGATATACTTAATACATGACGATGTTATAGACTCTCGCCGCATACGAAGTGGAGAGTCAATGCGCGTTATCCATTATGCGATTTGATTGCAGTCCGAGGCATTTGCTTGTGGGTGGGATCGGGATTTCGAACTTTTTCCAGAAACCGAAGACGGTGAGAAAAAAACATTGATTTGAATCCTCGCCCTTTCGCACAATTCGCAATCAAGGTAATTGAATTTCGTTGAGAAATTGTCTAAAGCAATATATTCATTGCTTTTCATTAGAGAGCTCGGGATTAATTCCGGTTTAAATATCATGCAAAATGAGTTATTGTCTCCCGGACGTAACAATGACTCGAAAAACAAGCCATTCAGGGTAGTTCCCACTGCCCGGAGCCCGTAACAATGGGAGATACCGGTCGAATGGACTTCTATGCCGTCCGAAGCCCCCGTCAAATCCTAATCCAAACTTCTGACAACGAAAAAAGCTCGATTTCATCTATGATAATCGAGGATCAATTATTCACCTCTGAAACTCTGACGCTCGATGACGTAGAGAACGACTTGTTGGACAAGTTCTGACTATATCGTGGGCTTTGGATAACGATGAAACTTCGCTCCGTGGAATGAAGAAAAGTGGGATTAAAAACCGAGGAGAAAACTATAAGGCAATCAATTTTACCGGGGCGAGATTTATCCACGTTTTTCATGCAGGAAGGGGAGGATCGTTTTCAGGACTGATAGTGAGAAAACTTTGTGCAATTTGAACTGTACTGCACAAGGTTGTAGAGTAACAGTGCATTTGATCGCGATCGTTGAGGCCTTAGACAAGTCGCTAACAAGAGTTGAGCATGAACGAACCCGCCCACGTCTGACCCGACTGTCATTTAAGGTTTAGCTTTTGTTTGGCCACGCGTGATCACTCCATGTAAAAATTAGTGGAAATAACGATCCGCCAAAGCCGAACTCCGATCGATTTACTCTTTGCAACGCAGGAGTGGCCACAGACTCGAATATGAGCACGTGGAGGACCGAAGGATCCTCGACGTTAGATCAAAGTCATAGAAAAGACCGGAAGTGACGACTGGCTGTCTTATTTCAATAAGATAACAGAGGAGAATGACGATGCGGTGCGTTAAGTCAAGCTGACGCACATCTTCCTTGAATTAACCCGAAGGATCGCCCGTGGCTAAACGGTAATCATGGTCTTGAGCAAAGGTAAATTGGCTGAGAAAATTCTGGGGCAAATTGAGTGCAAAGAACGTTATGGATCTTTGAATCGGTATGGACAGGGGCGAGAATGGTAAATAAATGTACTCACAACTCTGAGGCGACTTCCATGGCTGATAAAATACGGTTTGTATGATGAAAATCCCGGCGTTAAAGCGTCCCGTTTTGTTCCTACACTTGCAGAGGTAGACCGGAAGTTGGCCGGGTCAATTGGTAGATGCGCTGATCAATGTAGCGGGTCGATCTGAACAACCGGCGAAGCCCAGTTGCGGCAAGTAGCTAGTGTTCGCTCTCAACAGAGGATGTGTGTTGATGATAGGGAGCTTTCAATCTGTGCCACCTTGGGTGGTACATAGGTTACAGCGCTTCACGATATGTGCCCGGCACATACCATATTATACGATCTCCCCTACGATAGCTTCCTGTCCATGTCCATAATATCCACTGAAACCACTGTACACCCATTAATTATCTCCATTGTAAACCTGATCTATATTGCGCGAGTATTTCATCCGTTATGATATCGGATTGATCAGTGAACGATCGGGAATTTTCGGGAGGATAAATTCGTCTCAAAAATATTGACAAATTCGTTAGTTTTTTTCTTCATTTCTTTTCAGTCATTTCATTTTTTTTTTTTTTTTTTTTGATTTTATTTCCACAGGAAGAGATTATCCGCAGACAGAAATTACACGAGTAGATAATAAATCCGTCGTGATTACAAGCAACGATAAAAATAATTGGCTCTAATCTGTTAAAGGTAAAATCTCCGAGGCACGTGTGCGTAAACAAGGGTATAATAAACACGTGATTGCTTGCGCGTGGTTGACGACAAATAAACACAAAGAAAAAATTTTCCCATCGATTTTAAGGGATGCGATAAAGAACGTTGGTTTTTTTTTTTTTTTCGTTTTTAATCGGAAGACAGTTGATCTGCAAACGTGAATTAAATTGTGAATTGAGCTTGCGAAAAACTCCCCAAGGGAAGAACCGCGACGTTTCTTTATCTCAAAGTCTTACGTTTTGGTTATGACGTGACGGATTTGAATTTGGATTTGGATTTGTATTTTTCCATTTTGTATGTTTTTTTTTTTTCATTCCATGCGATATTTTGATAACGAAACGTGCAAAGCTCACCTCAGCTGGTGATACCGGAGTTAGTATGCGGGCTATTTTCTCAACTGAATCGCATCGTCGCTGATATCGAAAGAAACTTTTTATCCCCGTTTAGCAAGCTCGTCTTTCTTCCCAGGGCTTGGCGTAGAATTTTCAAAACTTTACTCAACTATATATACCGACCACTCGAGTATATTCTATCATCAGCGATAAAAATCTCTTAAACAATCAAAGCCTCAAGAGAATCTCATCGATCAAGCACTCCTCAAAGCACAATCTCTGCCTCCCCTTCGTTCCCTCTTTCTCTCCTTTTCTCACTCGCTCTTTCTCTCCTTTGCTCACTCTCTCTCTCACTTTTTCTTCCTCTCTCTCTCTCTCTCTCTCTCTATCTTTCTCTCTCTCTCTGCACAATGAAAAAGGTGAAAAGCAATTCCTCTCTTCGTCTCCCTGATACTATCAATGAAATGATGAATGATTATAAATGATAAAAAAAAAACACTGCAGCGATGTAAACGCTCTTCTTCGCGGTTCAAATCCAAGCTTAATGGTACCACCTGGCGGGAACCTGCCTCCACCACTTGTGGCGCAACTCTGTGTACCACGCGACGATGAACACTGATCGTGGGACAGGAGTCGGACTACCAAGAGACGAGGTAATGCGGTTGTGCGCGCCGCCAGGCAGTTTTATGTGTGGTGTGGGCTGAAGCTCCGCTCTGATCGTGAGTACGAAGGACTGACTGATAGTGACTGACTGACTAACTGCGATGAACAGCCCTCTCGGTCCTCCGCGTCTATATTCCCCGCAGCTTATTTTCCCGCCATTTTTAATTCGCTATAGGTATTCGCACGTAGACATCGAGTCGTTTATTGTTAGAAAATCAATTCCACTTTTCTATATTCACCTATCAACACCGATTCGGTATGTCGTTCAAATTCAGTGTTGACAAAACTGCAGCTGTTCCCGATGCGTTGAATATAAAAATAAAAATAAAAATAAAAATAAAAATAAAAAAATTGACAAATCATTCAGTTCAGGATAATCTCTGTTTCTGAGTCATCCCGCTGCTGGTCTGCTCGTGCACTTGTAGCTCAATGGTAGAGGTACATTTGAAGCAAATTGCAATTTTCAAGTGCCTATTACTCTAATCACTTTCAATTGCTCAACTCCAGTATGGGCACCTGAGATATACTGGCGTACGAATTAACCGATCTCAGAGGTGGACATGGGTGTGTTTCTACCAGGAGTCAAAAGTTCTCGCCACGAATCGTTGGTCAGACTTCTTTTTTCGGCTGACACTAGATGGGACGTTTTATACTATTTGGGAATACCGTCACAGAGGCGCGGTCTCCTTTCCATCCCTTTCTCACCAGACGAAAGCTTCCCAGCGCCACAGACTCGGTCACCATAGCAACCGGATATCTTCTCTCTCCATCCTCATCACCATTTCCGCTCAATTCCTGATTGACTCGACGCGGTATCTAAGAAACCAACCGGAGCCTGCTTACCCTCGCCGATTTTCAATCGGGAAGACATACGTTTCACTCTGCCTTGGAAACCGAATTGTTGAACAAAAAAACGGAGCCACTACACCGAGTGGAGACAAGGCGATATGTTCAAATGCCTGATCGTCCATTTTTCCACTTTTCCACTTCTCGAATGCTGTCGTGATCATTTATTCCATTTTTACTAGCGGATTCTCCAGGTCGAGTCACGCATGCGAATACATAATTTTGTATCTCGTACATCCGCTGCGCGACTGACTTTGATATCGATTCTATTCAACACCTCGATAACCCTGGTTCTGTATTAATACACGCGTAGGGGTGCGAGGGGACGATATTTACAGCGTGCTGATGGGTGGATGAAAATGAAAGCGGTTTTTACTGGGTGAAAAATTTCAGTCATTATTCAAATTAGATACAACAAAATGTCAATATAAGTTCAAGCCTTTTCAATAGTTAGTTTATAATAATCTTGCGGTATCTTGAGCTGAAGTGCTGCAGGCGCGGCTGCACTCAACCAACTCACAAGCTTGTTGTTACTAAAATGGGAAGCAAACCGTTAACGGAGAGTCCTTAAGGAAGGATAAATGACGGATGGAACATCGGAGGATCGTCTGACCTTTGACTCACGTGCCGGAGAAGTTCCTGTGACTTGCACGGGTGCAGTTGAAGAAAAGGGGTTCCTAGGATGGGGTGTATCGCCTGAGACAACTCCGAATACCCCAAGACGTCGTTTTCTATCAATCTCTGTGCCGCCTCGACACTGACTGGATTGCAGCCTGGAAACTCTGTTCAGGATTCAACGGAAAGAGAAATAATGAGCTATAAAATGGCGGAATTCGTGACATTCGAAGCAGGAGAATATTTCCTGAAGGAAATAGCACCGCTGGACGATTTAAATCTTCTTAATCGCTTCCCCTGTTGAATTTCATTCCAAGTCTGTAAGTTATATGGCCTGATTTCTCTGCAACTGCATAATATGCGATGACCTGATTTATTAGAACAGTGCGACCGGAATCAATGATCCGATCATGACTAAAAATTTTCGAATAAAAAATACTGGAGTTCGAAATCAGGAGGAAATATCGTCGTGTTGCTGGTATGCATGAGAGTAAAAGAAGAAGAAGAAGAAGAAAAAAGTTGGAAAATTTTCGCCTGAATCGAAATCCATATTCGAATCAAAGAATACTCAGCGTTGGGTACTCATATCGACCTTAATCTCTGTTAAGAGGAAGGATTGCGAGGCGTTGGTGGGTTGATTGTTCGTTCGATCTAGCAACCTCTTTCTTTGAACGAGGTTAAAAGTGAGTTAGAAAGAGAAGGCGATACATCTGATGGAATGAAACTAGAGGCAGAAAAAGATGGTGGTAAAAAGCCAGAAACAAAAGAAGCTACGAGCTTAGATATTGTCCGACAAAAGCCGGCGCTAATGTTACTACCGTCTCTCTTTTGAGAGGGCTACAGTCGAACTCTTCCAACCTTGTAGCTCCGCCTCGCCTGCGTCGGCTGATATTTTCTTTCTACTATTTTTAAGCACGTCCGTATTAAACATTCGAGATTAGACCACGTAGTCGTTCTCGAAATTAGGGAAAGGATTAGCGAACTAAAAAACGTCTGATTCTCACCAGACTTCCACCCGTTGAAGTACAACACAGGGACACTGTAGCTCATCGACCATAGAACGTGGTGAAGTATGATCAGAGGCCTCTCGTCTTTCGAAGCTGCTTCGAAAGGGTCCTCTCCCATCCTGGCGTCCAACTTTTTCAACCAATCCTCTTCTTCGCCGGTCGGAGTATCGTCGATCGGATATTCGCACGGGACGTAAGTTTTCACCTGGCGTGAGAGATACGCCATTCCCGGATCACTCTGTCAACAACAATTATCATCCTCGTTGTTGTTCGTAACATTTCGCCAGATCATCCGTCCTTCCGTTGTACCTTGTCGCCGACGATTTCCCACCCGTCCTGAATATCGTCCGAAAGTTTGACCAAGGATTCAGCATCGCCGAGGAACTGCTCCCAAGTTATCGTGCCGAGGCCATCCATGGCTGAAAGTGATAATGGTTTTTGAAAACAGTTGATCATCTCCCTCTAGAAAATCGACGGAGTGAAAGGGGAGGGAAAGCGAAAGGAGAGAAGAAGCCCGAAATTTCATCGTTCCATAACCCAATAACGGGCCGACTGGTTTCGCAGAATTGGGTTTCCAATTCTGGTCGGACAAATAAGCGAAGCTCTGCCTGGTTGCGTGATACCCACCGAGTTGAACTAGCTGCAAAATTGAATCAGTCCGTTTTCCCGGGTGTATTCCAGATGTCGCTTTCAGCACCGAAGCCTCGTCGTTCTCTCCACCTTTCAAGATTCTATTGTACTACTACCCATGTCACATACATGCCTCAAAGTTTTGCTGCTGAAAACCATCTGTCTGAACTCAATTGACGATGGAGTCAGTTCGAAATGTAGATCGAAATGAATGAGGAAGACTTTCGAATGAGATATGGCGGTGGAGTTTTATGACTGTTAGGAACAGAGACGGAAAGGAATGGAGAGGAGAGAACTATTGCAAATATGAACTAGGATGAAAGTAGCACACGATACTATGAGCTCGTTCTACTGCACGGCTCCTTGACTGACTTGACGATCGGAATTTTTCCATTCAGACGTATATTGATGGCTATAGTCATCGGATTAAATTTGCCAGATGCAAAAACGAGAAAAATAAACCGAGCGCAGAAGCTACAGGACTCTTTCGGGCCGGACGCCGCAGGAGACAAAGAAGACTCGTGTTACTCAGCATCACAATTCATGAGTTTCGACTAATCGATAGATATAGAAGCTACGCGGCGGATCGTTGATTGAAAATTGAATTCTACCATCCGAAGAGAGAAAAATACTCGTGCGAAACGAACGATGATAACAATAATGACAAGAACAATAATAATCATGGCAACAAGTGTACCGCTACACATGGGCAGCTGAGCTGGGAGCTTATGAACGTCATTCTTATTGACGGCTGGGATTTGACGAGCTAGTAGTCGTATGTACTGCCGACGATTGTCTGCTAAAGTTTGACCCTGAGATAGAAATAAGATAAAAATTGAACAAAGATGGGAGAGAGAATGATTCGACTGTTAGAGAATGAAGAGTAGCATTCGGATTTGACATCCTGTCGATTTCCGATACCGTATTCGTATTCATTTTCATCTAGATTGAATGAAGAATTGGGGAAAAGAAAGAAAAAAATGAAGGGGGAAGCTGTACAGTCAGAGGCACGGCACAGTACCGCACCACAGTCCTTCCTTCCCCCCTTAATGCTTTTACACCGACGATTCAACATCGTGGAGCTCCGCGTGTATTCGGCTAAAATCGAACCCCCACCCGAGAAACTCACCGCACCGTACCGCGCACAATTTTAACGGTGAGTAAGTAAACGTGTGTTGGTAGAGTATACCTTTCTGTATACAAGCCAAGCCGATTTCCAATCCCCCTTGCAACCTTCAGGAACGTAACAAAACCGAGAGCTACAGCGTCCCTTGGTCGCAAAAAGTAACGAAAAAAAAGTATTTCGTATCATTTTACGACGCTTTCAGGACCAACGACTCGTCCGATTGTTAACGAAAGGCTTGAAAAGGAGCGGGAACGAATAATATCTTACTTCCAAATGCCGATACTCACCCTGTAACGAATTTCGAATGCTTCTTGAAGCGACCCCGCACCTTATATTGACTCGCCACTGCGCAACGGTTCAGGTAAAGCTGGGTAAAAGTTGCGTCTTGTGCGCGTAGCCGCTGCGCTGTTAACATGTCGGTGTTGGTTATATATCCCGGTTTCTCGGTGTGCCCGCTGGTTTGGTGTGCGCACGTTTGTTAATAGAGGTGCGCGCGCATACGTGTGTGTGTCGAATGACGCTGTACGGAGTCGCACGTATCCTGAGCAGCAACGAGCAACCGCGACAGGGTGAACTGAGCAACTTTAGAATCCATGGTAGACCGTAGTACAGCGACGAGAGACAGACGGACATAGAGACATAGTAGTAACGGGTAATACAAAATTCAAGTACTGAAGTTACCGAAACGAATAAGACTCCGAGGCGGTTTTGACGCCGGGAATACTGTCGATGCGGTTATAGTGAAAGACCGAAAAGTTATTCCGTTCGTACTTAACAGAGTATATATAATGTAATGTAAATATGTGTCGCTACTTCGGTATTGCTAGTCTATGTGTTTGAAGACCCGTATATTACACGAACTCGTTTATTGTCTGATACATTGTTGCACTGCGGGACGAAGAGTTCGGTAAATCGTAACGGAAATAATAAAACCGAGCAAGAATAAGCGGAGGAAGAATAAGAGGCTCCGGTTTTGAACGAGTACGATGACGCGCGATTGTGTTAAACCGAGTGTTGCTCAACCCGAGAAGTCATGCAGCACCAGATCCAGCGCCAAAACCATCATCAAAAGCAACAGCAACAGCACAACCGGACAGATATAAGATCATCGCGGCAGTGTTGATCTTACGCGTTATGTGAAAACTGTGTGTCGATTCGCAGAGGGCTTGTTAGCTTGTGTTCCGTGACTGCAACAGTAGCGCAGATACTCGAGTCAAGATTACAGACATAGGCACACGTACATTCGTATATATATTATACAGATATATATACAGATATATTCTATATCTGAGGTCGTTCACAGCGGATAAATAAACCACTACGACTTCGAAAGAAATCGCCAATATATTGTATACTTGCACCAATCTCGATCGAACATTTAGCATTTTTTTTTACAATTTCGTTTCATTCGTTCGCCGATTATCGGGACTAGAATCGATCGACTTGTTTATCAACGTTGTTGCAACATGTACGCGAAAGGTAAAGGTTCAACTGTACCCTCGGACGCACAAGCTCGTGAAAAGTAGGTATTTTCTTTATCTCTTAAGACTCCATTTTCCTTTTCGTTTTACATTACATTGTATCAAAGCGTTTTGGTTGCATCCGCTAATGGTAGACATTTATTCTCATCCTGTACAACGTTTCTTCACTTATCTGCGAAATTCGCTGTACCCCACAATTCTAATACGTGGATTTTCATCCCGTGTATACATGGGCGCACACACATCGATGTGATAGCTTCATGATGCCGTCGTGAGCGCAGGTTATCATTCTGAAGTTGCAGCTGATGGATTTTATCCCCTCCATTTATCCACTCGCTTTTCGTCTTGTCGTTATTTTGATTAAATTTATCAACCTTACATGAAATTTTGTCACCTTTTCACCCATGCCCATCTATCCTCGCAATGAATTCGAAACCGCCATTTCAATATTTGTACACATCTCTACAATGTATCCGATGTTATGCCTTTCCTCGAATAAACAAACGCAGAACCTATTCCGTGCCCTTGGATCGTACATGACATGTTACTTGGTGTGTCCATCGTGAATAAAAACAATTTTTCCTCCATGTCCTCAAAACATTATTGTTCATACTTTTATTGTTCTTGTTACGATAAAAACCTGTACAACAAATTCTGATACTTTTGTTTCATTTCCCGTCAATCCCAATCTCCTGTGTCCAGAATTATAACTCAAAGAATGCTTATTTTTTGTTTTCTTCTTTCTTCACAACTTTGAACACAGTATTTGACGAATTATCTTGTTACAGACTGGCTCTCTACGTCTATGAATATCTTCTTCACGTTGGAGCCCAAAAAGCAGCACAGACATTCCTTTCGGAGGTAAATATACGATTGAATAACCAAATGACTGAGTAAAGAAAATTCTTGGATACTTTCAAAAGTACTCAACGTTTTGAAGAAAAATACTAACGAAGCATTTTTTTTTTTTTTTTTTCCCCACTTCATTTCTTCTCTTTCTAGATTCGATGGGAAAAGAATATCACCCTTGGGGAACCACCTGGGTTCCTACACTCCTGGTGGTGGTGAGTACACGCGATAGCCACGAGTTGGAAAAGAAAAAAAAAGGACAATTCTGACTTCTTACTTTTTTCTTTCCATTTTTTGTTTTCATTCTTCATTTTCTAATTACATGGTGTTCAATTATTCTTTCAGTGTCTTCTGGGACTTGTATTGCGCCGCACCAGAGAGACGCGACACCTGTGAACACAGCAGCGAAGCCAAAGCTTTTCACGACTACGTTAGTATTCGAAATTTAAAAAAAAAAAAAACAATTATTTTCATTTGAATAAACTAGACCCACGATTTAGAAGAAAAATCCAATTACGCACTTTGTTAATCGTCAAATTTTTTTTTCTCTTTCTCTCTCTCTCTCTTCGCAGGGATTTGTGAACAGCGGTTATGGCGTCAATGGAATTGCTCACGTAAGTATATTTTGGTTTATCATCTTTGCTAATAATTTTTTGAAACAAACTATCCATCGTGAAATAATTATTTATTCAAAATCGCGAACTCCCGAATGGAAACTTTTTGCTTGTTTCGATTTTTCCAATTCTTCACATTTAAAAAATCTTCAATTTCTCAACTATTCACAGAATGCTGGACCAGCTCCATCTCCATTGGGTCAGATGCCACCGAACGACGGTATGCCTGGTGGCCCGATGCCTCCCGGATTTTTTCCAGTAAGTTAAATCAATTTCTCCATAGTTTCTTTTTCCAACATGTAAATTTAATCTTTCAGTTTTTTTTTTTTTTCTCCTTTTTTTTTTCTTATCTACCATTGTTAGATTTTGGGCGAAAATTAATTAGCTGGATACAGCTAGAATTCGATAAAGAGGAAAAAATCAAAAATTAATGAGAAATGATAGATTTAATTCATCATTATCACACTTCAATGTTACTATAGACAAACAGTCACTCATTCATTCATTCATTTATTATCCATTCACTCAGTTACATAATTCCTCGGACATATAACAGGACACTTACTTTGCACGATGTTCGATATATGAATGTTGAATATCTAAATTTTTAGATTATATTTCAAAACAAGAATTGAAAAACTCAAAAATTGGCCAAATAGTAACAAAAAATTCAGGAAAAAAAAATAGGAACCACAAAAGAAACGAGATCGAGAATTTTTTATCTTTCTCTTGAAATGGATGCATACAATGTAATACATATTTACACCTACACAATACATAAAAATATAAACATATATATATATATATATTTTACGCCTATGCTTGCCAGTCTAAATTGTATTTAATATTTATGTATACTTATATTTGTACCTCTATGCTATGTGTCTAACTTCTGTATGTGCATTCGTGTACCATTTTATATTATGTACCATTTTCGTTTTATCTACGTCCAGCAAATCGAGCTGACGGATAGGAATTTGATAAGCAAAGAGAAAAGAAAAGATCAAAAATCAAAATCAAAAGAGACAATCGGGTATACGACTACCGAAACAATGAGAATTCAATAATCTCTTCGCAATTACTTCAGGACTATTAGCTCTAGGTGTAGATTTGCGAATCAAAGCCTGCCTCTCTAGATTCTAGAAAGTAGATACAAATAATTAGCATCCACCACCCCGAAACGGTCATAAAAAATATAAAATACAATGAAGATTTGAAGATAGAAGAAGAAAAAACAAAAAAATTGAGATATGATAGACATATTTTGATAAGTATATATATATATATATATTTATATTTATATATACCTATATATAATAATAATAATGAGAATTTTTTGTGACGTGATAGTATAATCTAGCATCGCATCTTGAAAATAGAAGAGAAAAAAAAAAAAAATTATCAAAGACTGATACTTTTTTTATTGTGCACACACATAATGCTTGTTCGATCTCTAAATTCTTCAAATATAGTTGAATAAAGGCTCGTTTTTTAAATATATTATAAATATTATGATCTACCTCCATATAGAGTAATGATATTGATATAGTAAAAGTCCTTAAAAGAAAAAAAGAAAACCCTATGACATATACATATATATATATACCTAGTTATTATTATCTCTCGTGCCTTTTAGTCTAGCTGTTGCCTGGAATCGCAATGTCGCTATATGTCTGTTGTTTGCGTTGCTTGTTGCAGAACAACTCGACAATGCGACCATCTCCGCCCACACACCCCTCATCACAGCCATCTCCTCAGCACCCCCAGCCACCCCCGCCCCCACACTCGCAGATGCAGATGTCCACTCAGGTAAGCTATCATTCGACACAATCACTCTCTCTGTCTCTCTCTCTCTCTATCTCTCTCTCTCTCTCAATCATTGTACGGTACTAACACTCTCGTTAATGATCATTTTCACGATCATTTTGTCGAAGCAACGACATGCTTCATTCACTTGGGGCGAATAACAAAAAGCATAAAAAAACCGTGAAAACAAGATTGTGAATAATTATTTCGAAACATGTCGTTGGTTTGTGCTGTGTGCAATTTAGTCAATTTTATTCACATTCCAAATGGTTTGTCAACGGTTGAGGTAAGCAGCTCTGAAATTGTTACTACCACCTTACCCCGGCGAACGATGCGAGTAGAGGAATCGGGTAGCTGATATATTCTTGGGAAGATGATAAAACATGTTTTGTTGTGACCTTGTTTCGTAAACGGGTGAAATTCTTGTGTCCTTTTTTCACACAACTTTCCAGGAAAGCAATAGCGAGTTTTTTTGCAAATTGTTTCATGTGCAATTGTCGGATACATGGCGAAAATGTTGGTCGAAAGTTTTGCACAATGTTGAAGAAAAATTGTTCAGCTTTTGAATAGAAACTAACAGACACGTGATCGCAGGGGAACATGTTCTTTGTCTTGTTATGTTTGACTGGTGAATGAAACAACTATCACTGCATGTTACGATCGCAAATTCTCCTCCCCTTTCCGTTTTCTTTGCGATACATATATATCAGCTCGGGTAAACGAGTAAATAACGTTGCACAAAATAATTGTGCGGTTTAATTTTCGCGTGGAAATTAACGGGGAGATACCGTGCATTGACAAGGTAAGATATTCCTGTAACAGCTTGTTATAGTTTATTCCTGACATGTTAATGCTGCACTGGCTGTAATTCCTATGTTCAAGCATAAACGGTTACTGTCACCGCTATCACTACCAATTGTTGTTCACTGTGACACACTGATATGTGACATGTGTTGGTCTTCGTTTTCTTTTCTTTTTTCTCTTTTTTTTTTTTTTTTCTAATAACATTGTTAAAGACACGAACACGTTGTATCCATCGATAAGGCGCTACACGATGATTAGACTTGGATATGTTTCTCAAAAAATCAACAATATCAACTGAATAAATACTCTTTTCCTCATTTTCATGCGGAAATAATTCCATATACGATTCACTAAATTATGATCTAAGATCTTGCGTTCATTGTTAATTGAGAAAAACGAAAAAGTTCAGGTTTTTTGAAACGACAATTTTTGAATTTACAAAACGAAAGAAACAAAGAAGAAAAAATTCGATATATCAGTAGAATTCGAATCGGCTTTTTTGATCGAACAATTTTTTTCTCTTTCTTTCTTTGTATTTCGTTATACTGTTGGAATTTCTTCAAACTTTGTTAACTTTGTTTTTCTTGAATTACAGTTTATGGGACCCAGATATCCAGCCGGACCACGACCTGGTGTCCGCATGCCACAAATGGGGAACGATTTCAATGGAGTAAGTTCTTCAGATCTAGTTTGTGAAATGATTGTTATTTAATTATATATATTTTTTTTTGGTAAATAGGGGAAGCAAATCTTACGTTTTATTCTGTCTTACAGCCTCCCGGACAGCCAATGATGCCGAATAACATGGACCCGACAAGACAAGGTGAGTTTTGACGAGATATAGAATTTAGAAGAAAAAAAGAAAAAAAAAACACGAACAGAAAAAAGAAAGTATAAATTTTTTTTTTTTTTTTCTCTTCTGAGTTGTTTTTGGCATTTTAAGAGCGTTGCATTGAGACAAGAATGGCACATTGACGCATGCGTATATACCAAAAACCACACAGCAGTAATTGATAGTAGAGTGAAAAAAAAAAGAACAGAAAAGAAATTGAACAAAAAATCATAATAATAATAATAACAGAAACGTAAGAAAAAAAGAGAGAAAAAAAATAAATAAATAACGATTGCATCGCTGTGACGTGGAGTGGATTGGTTTTTTTGAATCGCCTTATATTGCCGAACGCGAGCGGTGGCTAAATTTTTAACCCATTTTTTTGACCGTTGGAAAACAAAGAAAAAAATAAATAAATCGTTTGGAATCATAAAATTTGAAAAAGAATTTTTTTTTTTTTTTGATTGTTTTTTTTTTCCTTGTTCCTATATTAACGAAGTCGAGTTTTTTTTGATAAAAATGAAAAATAAATGAAATTTCATTAATTTACGCCAGTTACGCTGGCGTTTCTGTAATTTGGCTTTATCACCATCAACCTGACCTTATTACCTACCTGCCATACTAATGTGTGCTCTTGTGTTCCTCAGGCGAAGCTGGAGAGTTTGTAGGGTGGCAAGGTAGGAAGCAAAGCCAGCGACAAAATCACACTCACATGACTTAGTCAAGCATTATTTCTTTTTTTCCCTTACTAATTTTTATTTTCATTTTTTTATTTTTTATTTTTTCGTTTCTCTTCGTTTTTTATTTTTCTCTTTTTTTTTTGTTTTCTTTATTTATTTTTTTATTTTTTCCCTCGTTATACTCCCGCTGCAGACAATCGCACAGCTTTCATTTTTTTTTTTTTTTACTTTTCTTTTCTTTTTTATTTTTTCATACCGCAATGTGGATTTAAAATGGCATTTTTTTTTTTTCTTGTTTCTCATTTCTTCTTTTTGTATTTTTTTGTATTTTTTTTTAAATTGTTTTCGCCGTTGTTCTAATTTGTTTCTTGTTTTTTCTCTTTGAAATTCAACCAAAAACGAAAATATTGTGTATATATTCTTTGGTCAAGTAAATGAAGATTAAATTTTAAGAAAATGTAACAGACAGAAATCGTTTGGATTGAGAAATACTTGAAATTTATATTTCAGCATGAAAAACAAGTGTTTTTGATGAAGAAAAGATTAAATAATTTGGAAATTGAAACTCAAAGAATCAAAAAATGAAAAAAAATAAAAAAAACAAAAAGAAAATCCCCATTGCTTCTGCCTTCGGCATTCTAATCTCCAGCATGTAGGACTTTATAATCGATGTTCATTATATACTTTGCATAGTTTCTTTTCATCATGCTTTGTAAACAACCTGATCAACAACGACGTACGATTTAATTAATTCAATATAATATGAAATATGAATTGACAAAAAAAAAAATTAGTATAAATTATTTCAAAGATTTCTTCGAATCATAAAAGTAAAAAAACATTTCGATCTATTATCGCCAATGATTATTATTATTATGTTAATGATGATGATCTTCCGTCGTTTTCAACAAATCGCAACAACATAAAAAAAATGTTATACTAACCAAAAAAAAATCCAACTCTTTACGCGCCAAAGTGATTAAAACTGTGTACCTAGCCTGATATAGAAAAAAAAACGACCAAAAACAAAAAAAAAAAAATCAGTTGCATATTCCTATTGCTTTTATGCTATCAAATATTTAATTTAATGACACGTTACTAAAGCTTTATTTCTGTATATATATACATATATATATATCTACACTCTCTAATCGCTATATCTATATAGTATAATAAATAGTTGAGTCGTTGGTTGTTTGTTAAAAAGCGTATACTTATTATATATATGCATATATGTATACATGCGTCTTTATCCAATATAATATTTAAACATATATATAGAAACACGAATGAATGTGACGTAGTGTTTATGTGTAAATACTAAACTAGTTGTTCAAACGACTGACTCCTATAAAATCGTACGAGTAAATAAAAATAAAAAAAATGGCAAGACGAAAATTTATACGGTACTAAAGTTATAACGTAACGTAACGTAACGATATACCTAATAATCCATACATATATATATTATATATATATATATATATATATACTGTACGTGATAATAATTAGATAATTTCACGATGTATCCGGAGTCTAATTAATTGTTAAATTATAAATTTCCCCCGCTATATCGTAACGATGAAAAATAAATCTTTTTCTACATAACAGGACCTCCAGGAATGAACCCGATGAATCCACGCATGAATCCACCCCGTGGTCCGGGGATGGGACCAATGGGTCCAGGAAGTTACGGGCCAGCCGGTATGCGAGGGCCACCGCCAAACAGTAATTTGGGACCCGGAGGTCCCGGTGGTCCCGGTATGCCACCGATGAGCATGGCTGGGCCAGGCGGAAGGCCTCAATGGCAGCCAAACGCCTCGACGGTAATAAGTTTTAACAAAATTTCGATGAAATGAAGAGTTGAGAATATTTTCATTTTTTTTAAATTCTTTTTATTGACACAGGGAAGTTCTCGACAAAATGGGAAACGGTATACATAATTTTTTGATTTTTTTTTTGCTTTTTGCACAGCCTATGAACTACTCGTCCTCTTCACCCGGCAATTACGGCGGTCCCCCAGGATCGACTGGCCCTCCGGGACCCGGTACACCGATAATGCCTAGTCCACAAGACAGCAGCAACAGCGGCGGTGAAAATATGTACACTATGATGAAACCGGTACCTGGAGGAAACATGCCTGGCGTAAGTTCATTCACATTCATTTCATTCGTCAATCCATTTTCCTCTTTTTCTTTTGTTTTTTTTTTTTTTTTTCTGAGTAGAATTTGAAATGTAAAATCGTGTCCCCACTTCGTCTCGTTGTTTCAGGATTTTCCTATGGGCGGGGGTCCGGAAGGTGGGCCGATGGGACCGATGGGCCCAAACACGATGGGCCCAGTATTAAACGGCGACGGTATGGACGGTATGAAAAATAGTCCAGCAAACGGTGGCCCGGGAACACCTCGCGAGGACAGCGGTAGCGGGATGGGCGACTACAATCTCGGTGGTTTTGGTGGTCCAGGCGAGAACGTGAGTATCAGCAGGTTCTTTAACGACTCTCTGTAGTAATCGCTTAGTGTAACTATATATGGACTTATATAAGTATAACCGATATCAAAATGTTCGAGAAAAGAAAAACAACGATGTTCACAAAATTCGGAAAGAATGATTGTAGGACTAGCGAACGAGAAAAAATAAAAAACTGAAAAATGAAAGAAAAATAAATAAATAAATAAACAGACGCAAGCCTTGGAAGAGAAAAAAAAATGTCCGTTTATCGATAGTACAAGAGTGAAATGAATCGATTTTTAAATAGGAAAAGTTAGGAGTGAGGGAGCTTATTTTTATTTATTTATTTTTTTCGTTTTCTTCCTCGTGTATTTGCACAGGAATTCATTTGAACTTTATAATATCTGTTTCGTATATATGTCCATGTATTATATATATGACCGATCTCCCATCATCAATCACAAGAAAAAAAATAATAAAAAATGAATGAAAAACTATAGTAATTAATGAGGTTTGAGGGTCAGAAAACCCAGAGAAAAGTAAAAAGAAAATAATGAAAAAAAAAAATAGAAAACTACCCAGGAGAAGGGAAAAGAAAAATTTGATTAATTATTTTTTATCTTTAATTTATATAATACCGAACGGGATTTAGAAGAAGAAAAAAAATGATGACATAAATATTTTATATATATATATATTATGTATAAAATATTTATATCGTACATATATATTTTAATAAACCCCCGTACTCTATACTGAGAAGGTGCTACCTGATAAAATGCTTGCCCGTAGTAAATATCGTATATAGTCTTTATAATAAATAAATAAAAAAAAATTAATAAATGAATGAAGAAAAGAAAAGGTAATGAGATGATTATGAGATGAGATGAAATAAAATAAAATAAAATAAACTAAAATAAGTCAAGAAGTTTTAAACGTATATAAGGTGAATAAATCGCAAGTAAATACATAATATAGGTAAAATTAATATACATATATGCATACATCTATATAGGGTACTACATAAATTTTAGGTAAAGTCTGGTTTGGTTACTTAAAATCGTATTGATTGATTAGACTGATGAGTGATAATTAACGGGGTGTATTATTATTCTATTTTCATCCCATATTATTAATACATATAATAATATTGCATAACCCTATATATACATATATATATATATATATACGCCATTTATTTTTCTAATTCGAAAATTTGCACAAGTAAAATTTTGTAATTATTTGTATTTTTTATTTTTTATCTTTTGTTATTTATTTATTTTTTAATTTTTTTTCTCTTTTTATTTTTTATTCTTCACGTATAACATATATCCCGTTTCTTTTTATCATTTATTAAATATTATACATATGGCATGGCAGCTCCTAAAGATGCTATAATTAAAAATTCCCTAATAATTCGAATCATATAATAATGATAATAATAATAATAATAATAATAATAATAATAATAATAATCATAGTAATAATAATAATGATAATAATGATAATAGTAATAAATAATTTGGTTGTGAATTATATACCTAATTTAATATATGAAATCGTTATATGAACTTTCAAATAGTTGTTTCCTTTTTTTTTTCTTTTTTTTTTTTTTTTGTTCGAAAAAAACGAAAAAAAAAAAAATCTTCTTCTTTTCCCCTCACCTCCTCAATAAAAAAAAAAAAAAATTCCCGCAAATATTACGCTCCGTTAATCATCGTCAATCGTTTTTATTTTAATTTTAATTTTTTTTCTTTTTTTTTTTTCTTTTTCTTCTCGTCAATCGTACTCTACTTAGCTATGACTGTATCGCTTTCGCTATACTTACTTTGAAGGAAATAATCAGCGAAAAATTGAGAAAAAATTAAAAAAAAAAAAAAAAACATTAGTCATTTCGATTTAGCGAAGTGACAATGATTTTAAATTTACTTCAATAATTAATTAATTAATTACGTTAGCCTGTTGCGCTGTCTCTCGCCATACATACACATATACACAGTTACACACAAATACAAACAACTAGTAATTTATGATATTGCTTATATATATCCCTATATTTCAAATACTCGCAAAAGGTTGCTAATTATCTGTACATACACGCGCGATACAATAATTTTTATAATTTTTTAAGATTGTGAATATTATTTTTTATTTTTATTTTTTTTTGTTCTCTCCTTTTTTAATTTTTGAATTCTGTTCGTTGATTCTTGATTGGTTTTTTTTTTTTTTGTTATTTT
Source organism: Rhogogaster chlorosoma (assembly GCA_944452935.1). NCBI lineage: Eukaryota > Metazoa > Arthropoda > Insecta > Hymenoptera > Tenthredinidae > Rhogogaster > Rhogogaster chlorosoma. Next base: position 707,556 of record OX101801.1, on the reverse strand, counting down.
TTTTTGATATTCTATCCCTTTCATTTACTACCCCATACACATTTACTACTTATACCTACGTAGGTTATAAATTTACAATCGACGTTCGTGTTATATTTCCATAAATAATATTCAATATCAACGACTTATCGTCTTTAGTTGTTATTATTATTAATCTTATTATTATGATTATTACTATTCTTATCACTACTACTCTACTACTATTATTAAACTTACTATTATTACTATATTATGATTATTATTATTATTATTATTAATTTTTATTCAGATTTATTTGAACAATTTTAGACTAAAATTTACTATAAGTGTTCAGTCGGTGGCTAAATCATCTAAAAAGGGTGTAACACTCGTTACTATACTCCGCAGTCCACTATTGGTCTGACTTTTACAATATATATATATATTATTATTATATTATACATTTTTCTCTAACTTATGATTTTCGTTTTTATTTTTTAATTTATTTATCTTTTTTGTAAATCCAATTTCTGTTGTTGTTTTTTTTTTTTTTTTTTTCTTTTGCTTTTTTTGCTTCTTAAGATCTAAGAAAAAGGCAAAAAAAATAAAATAAAGGTACGGGAACGAAAATCAAAAAGAAAAAAAACAGAAATCTGCTCAAAACCGCAAAAGCTTCGAGACGATCATTGAATATATATATATATATATATTTTTTTTTTTTTCTTCTCAATGGGGACGGAAAAATTTTGTATCATATGTACATTCTTAGTCAAAGATAAAATAAGGGAGAGGGGGAAAAAAAAAAGGATTGTTTAGAAAAGATGAAAAAAGAGAGAGAGAAAGAACTCAGATTACATACCGAGTCCCTCCATTAAATTGCTCATATTATATTCGCTTTACTAAAATAAGAAAATTTCATCCGCAGGTTCATTTTTTTTTTTTTTTTTTTTTTTTTTTTTTTTGAAACATACATACATATATATGTCGCGCTCGAAAGATTTGACAATTCGATTCGCGTTATGCCACGTAAAACAATAATAATAATAACAATAATTATAAAATTAATAACAATAGCGAAAATAATAATAATAATAATGATTGTAATAATAATAATAATAATAATGATGATGATGATGATGATGATGATAATAATAATGATAGTAGAGTAATAAAATAATTATCTAGAAGATTGGTATGAAGGATATATGAATTTTCGAAAGAAACGAAAGAAGAAAAAAAAGAAAAGATAAAAAAAAAAAGGGTATAAAGACAAAATGCTCATGTTTTCATTGATCGCGATTTTCTACTATTATTTTACTGGCATATATATGTATAAATAGAAAAAATAAAGAATAGAAAAAAAAAAAAAAGGGAAAGAAAAAAAAATATCTCGCAGGAATACGACTACAACTAACTATGACGATGATGATGAATAATAATGAATATGCGGTAGGAAAAACAAAAAAAAAAAAAAAAAACAAAACAAAACAGAATATTATATATAAATGTTACTATTTTTGTATGGATATAAGAGATGTGTAGGATGCAGTACTAGTACTGGACCTAGACTTGAATGAGTGAGAGATACTATACGGAGGAGAAAAAGAAAGAAAAAAAAGAAGAAAATGAAAAAACAAAATGTTTTTTTTTTTTTACAATTTTCTATATTCATAGCGGAACGGAATGATATTTGAAAAATAATGATGATGATGATGATGTGATGATGATGAGGGTGATTCTTGAAAAAAATTGAAAAAAAAAAAACAAAAAAGAATTCTGCGTGATTACAGAACGTATTGCAGATATGCTTTTTATACATATATTACGTGTATATGTGTATATATAGTATATATAGTATATATATATATATACATATTTGAAATTTATTTATATATTTATATATACATATTATACATATAGTATATATATATATATATACATATACGTGTGCAGGATAAATATGTATATTATATGTATGGATGGAATTTTATTATTCTGCATATAATTCTGCCGTTGGTTATAGGTCAGTACCAGACTATGCTGTGCTGCTGTTAGTTACTTTTATTTAAACTACCTAATTAAAACTTACCTAATAACAATAATATGAAATGACAACTCTCTTGTAGCTGCGAAACGAAAATATCATATTTAATTATTGAATTTTAATTATCATTGTTCAGTTAAAAAAACAAAAAAAAAACAAAAAAAAAAAACAGAAAACAAAAAAAAAAAAAAAGAAACGAAAAAATACAACAACAACGACAACAAATGTACACACACGAATATTACAAAAGTTACGATTACGTTCCAAGCTTCGGTTACACGGTTTTTCATTTTTTTTTTTTTCTTTTTTTTTGTTCTTTTTGGGAAAATTAGCTTCTTTTTTTTCTCTCTCTTTCATATCAAAGTACAAGAAACAAAAATCAATTCTTGATCTCGATTCACGAAATGACAAAGGAAATATGTATACATATATGTATAAAAAAAAAAAAGAAGGCAAATTTTCTCCAGATCGCTGCATACTTTTTTTTAATTTTTATTTTTTTTTTCCAACTCTCTGTTTCGGAAAGAAAAATTACATTACAATCTGCGTACAGACGATATCGCTTGTGATGATTTTACTTTATCTTCGCAAAATATTGCGAAGGACGATAAACAAAATTCTAAATTCAAAGGAAAAAACGAAAAATTGGCGAAAATAATTTAACGAAATGAAAAAAAAAACAAAAAAAAATCTTAGCATATCTTGTAACGTAAACGTATCTTAGTATTTTATTAAATGGTACTCCAATACTCCCACGTTGTAAGCTATGATACGCCTGATGACATATAAATAAATATATGCCTCTATATAATGCCAGGGAGATCGAGACAATAAATGTAATCATGTTACACTGAGAATATTGCGTTTTGTTTTTATTTGTTATAACCCGCAGGGTGCTGGCTGCTGGTATATATATAACTATCGGTTTTTTTTTTTCTCTTTTCTTATTTAGTTTTTTTTTTTTTTAGTTTTTTTTTTTTATTAAAAAATTTTTTTTTTTTTCTCTCGATTTTCTCAATTTTCTCGATTATTTCGCTCATTCCGTCACACGAAAGAAAAAAAAAAAAAAAAAAAAAAGAAATTTATCATTTCTAATCGAAGAATTTATTCATCAGAACGGGTGTTTCATATCGTTTCGAGGTAAAAAAAAAAAAATGAAAAAAAAACAGCAACTAGTTCAAACGAAAAAAGGAAGAAAAAAAAATTATTTCAAGTCTTCCCGTTGTTTTTCTTTGTGGTTTTTTTTTCTCTCTCTCTCTCTTCTTTTATGACTCTTCTCAAAATATATTCATTAATCGACGATTCCGATTTCTTGGATCACGGAAGACAGTCAAAAGTAACAGGAATCCGGATTTTTTAGTAAAGAAAAAAAAATAAAAAATAAAATCGAAACAATAACTAAATTTTCTTTTTTTTTTTCTTTCCAATATGAAACACTCGAACTGCGCGTTATATATACGTAAAGTGTATTAAAAATCTTGTCGAAATCGAAAGAAAAATAGTGTATATATATATATGTATATATTTGTACATATATATGTGATATAAAAATAACTATATATGGTAGCTATATAGTACTAGCCTGTACTGACCTGTAGCACATGGATGCGTGTGAAAGATGCGATTGTGGATAAAGATATAAAGAAAAAGGAAAAATAGAAACACTGAAAAAAGAATGATTGTAGAAAGAAAAAAAAAAAAATTGTAAAAAAAATGAAAAAAAAAAAAAAAAAGAAATCAGTAGAAATGACAGTTTTTCAGATGACAAAATATGAAATGATAAAAGGAACAATAAGTTATATTAGCGAAGTGTGCGTGTGGGGGGCATAGGTGCAGTTTCAATATGTACAATATGTATATGCGATTTAAAATAGCGGTGGCGAACGAGCCTCTTATAATAGATAGTAACGTCCATGTGTTGTGGGTCAGAGCACCCTAGAATTGTCCCGATTATCCCAATCACCTTTTGTTTCGTCACCCAACCTAGCCCGCCACACTACGCTACGCGTATGCCAGCCAGCATTCACCCCAAGATTCGAATTTTTTATTTTCGTTATTATGGTTACTCTTTTATTTTTCTTTCCCTTTATTTTATTTTATTTTTTTTTCTTCTTTTTTCCTTCTCTTCTGTTTTCTTTTCATTTTTCCTTCACTCACAGTAAATTTAGTTTTTTTTTCTCTTCTCTCTTCGTCCAAATTTCAAAAAATTCAACTGAAACGAATACAAGAAAAAAAAAATTAAAATCCAATCAATTTTTTTATTCTCCTTGTTTTTTGGTTTTTTTGTGTTTTTTTCTTTTTCTTTTTCTGTTAATTTTTTTGTTCTTCTATCTCTCTCTCTCTCTCTCTCTCTCTCTGTATCTCTTTTTTCCTTTTTTTCCTACTTCGAAGTTTGAGAAAAAAAAAACTAAAAAAAAAAAAAAAAAACGAAATCTTGGTGGAAAGCTGCGCATATTTGGTAAGGTGCCCTTTGAATGGGGTTTGCCTGACCTTACGTGTAACCGGCCTGGTGTTGGTTGGTTCGCAGGATCAGACCGAGTCGGCGGCCATCTTGAAAATCAAGGAGAGCATGCAGGAGGAGGCGAAGAGGTTTGAGAAGGATTCAGATCACCCAGACTATTTCATGCAATAAATATAATTTCAAATAATACCTATACATATATAGTATATATATATATATATATATTTAATAAGCGAGAGAATAATCGAAGGGTATATTATAACAATAAAAGAAGAAAGAATGGAAAACAAAAAACAAAAAAAAAAAAACAATTCAAACGAATGAAAATAAAGGTAAAAAATCAAGAAACGAAGAAACGGGAACCAACGTTGAAATAAAACACACAAGTATATACACGAATACACACACACACCCACGCATAAACATGTCTGAAACTCTGAAGCAATTTTATTCCCAAAATAATAATCATGATGCGTCGAAACTTGTGATGATAATCACGACGACGACGACGATGATGATGATGATGATGATGATGATGAATATAATGAATAATTTAACTATGGTGGAAAACAAAAATTAATAATAATAATGATGAAAAAACAACAACAACAACATCAACCACACATTAGCACAAGCCATTCCTAATATGAATCCAATAACCTAAATGTGTATATATAATATAATATTATCTTCTTTTGAATGATGAAAATGAAGATGAACAACAAGAAAGCCTCGGACATTCGCCAGTCTCTACCCCAATTGTCCCGTCTTATCCTGAAAAATAATAATAAGAAAAAATTAAAAGAAAAACAAAAATTAAATTAAAATTAACAAAATGAAGAAAAAAAAAAACTCCTCATCGCCAAGTATGTATATCGAAGAAAAAAGGAAAGAAAAAAAAAAAAAAAGAGAGAAAAGATAGAAAAACAGAAAATTCTACCAAGTTGTTGTTATATTATTAATAATAAATTATGCACACCAATGTATTATACGTTTTTTTTTTTTTTTGTTCTTCTGTTTTTTTTTTTTTTTTTCTCTTTTTCCGAGAGTCCGGTACTTTTTGAAAAATCATTTGATTAAACTTATACATATATTATGTATTCGTATATTTAATTATATATTTCATATATATATCAGATTTTCATCCCATTCGAACAACCCACCCATTCCCCAGCTTTAACCCTTTCGCGGTTAGTCGTCGATCCATCAATCTCCTAGATCACTTTCTTCTTCTTATTCTTCTTCTTCTTCTTCTTCTTTCTTTATTTCATCAAAGTACCTCGAAAGGAAATGAATTTTTTTGTTATATATATATATATATTTCTTCAATTTATTCACATTTACAAAATTTTCCAATCACTTTTATTTCAATTATAGAAAGACCGAATGAAACCTGTGTTTGTTCTATTTATTATTATTATTATTATTATTGTTATTATCATTGTTATTAATATTATTATCATTATTATTATAATGTGATCCAAAATATATGTCTAATCGAGGGAAAAGAAAATAACGAATTATACATTTTTTATTTATTCTTTTCGTAAAATATTTGCGTGATCAAAGGGGTGGATATGATCGATCGACAAACTATTGTATTTATTTTATACCGCGTGATTGACTGGCTGGTGATTGATTCACTATCGATAAATGTACTAGATCAATTACCAGTTTCGGGTATAGAAATAAATAAATAAATGAATTGATAAATAAATAAATAAATAAATAAATAAATAAATAAATAAATAAATAAATAACAATGAAGAAAACAAGAAACAAAAAAGAATTTCTTTATTTTATTTTTCTTTCTTGTTTCTCTTTGCTACACGACGTAATATGTAAAGAAAAACAGAAAAATATTAATAATAATAATAATAATAATAATAATAATAATGATAATAAGAATAAGAATAAGAATAATAATATGACAACAGTTTTGATATATATGAACATTGATAAAAATAAAACCTAAATTACAAAAACGAAAAAAGTAAAGAAATAACACTACACATACACACACGTGCACACGAAAAGGAAATTGAACATAATGATCCTATCTGAATCCACGCATAATTATTGACATAATGTAGGTATTCTCTATATATATATATATATATATATATATATATACCTATATATACACACAGACATACATGTATATATATATATACATATATATATACATATAAATATATAGTGTCGGTAGAATAAATAATAATTATGAATATATAATGAAAAAAATAAATGTCCTCTATCCTGTAAAGAAAAAAAAAAGAAATGAAAAAAAAAAAAAATAATGAAAAAAAAAAAAAAAAAAACCACCACCCGTGTATAATTTTTTTGGTTTTATTTTCTGAATATGATATACATATATGACTATACATTACTATATAAATATTTGATATCCAGTCTCTCTGAGCAGAATAATTAAGGTAAGCTATGTATATATATATATTATTTAAATTGTTATCGAAGGAAATAAAAAGAAGTAGATGAAGAAAAAGAGATTTCATCCCTTTACTTATCAGTGGATGATATAATAAAAATTCGAAACTTGAATTTTCACGATTTTTTCGCTACGTATATTAATATATAACTAATTAACTGTATACGTCATATATACAGTATCTAGACATATATATATGCCTTGAGTATTTGCTGGAAACGTATAAGTATAGCAGCTCGTTATTCCGCTCTCCTTACATCGAATAATCATTCTTCGAAACAATGGAAGTCAGTTATATGGTATATACATATGTATTTCTCTTCCTGCAAGATACTCGCCGGAGGAGAAAAGATAGAGTTATCTCAGAAACGGGGTAGAGAAATAGTAAGGGTAGGAAAAAAAAAAGAAAAAAAGAAACAGATGACGATTCAAAAGTTAGATTTTACAGCAACGTAGGCTGAACCGTCGCGTCGCGTAGTCCGCGGTTGAACCGCATCTACAATACAATTAACGTTGAATCGAAGCTGCGGAACTCTCTCGTAGACTGCAGGGGTTGTTTAATTCTCTCCTTCCTTCTTTCTTTCTGCCTTTCTTTATTTCTGTTCCTGGGGGACGAGGAACAGGGTCACACAGAAAGTCTTCCACGTCGGGTTTCAGCATCCAGGGTAAACCCGGAGGGGGGCAATCGGTGGAAAGAGAAAAAGATAGACAAAGAGAGAGCGAGAGAGAGAAAGAGAGGGAAAGAGACAAGGACTTGGAGAACGGGCGTGCTTATCGTGCATCGTCGTCTCCATCCACCTGAAGCAGTCCTCAAACGCTACAGAGGAAGGAGGGACTGAGCCAAACCGGGAACCCCTTACCACCGTGTCACCAGCTTACAGCTGACGTCTGCGGAAAAATCCTCACCGCATATATACTATACCGATTCAATGTTGAACCGGTGTTAGTGCCATGACATGCCGCGCCATTCCTCGTCCTGTCCCGTCATCCACAAATTCGTAAGGAATCTAATTTCTTCGTCCTAGAACCCGCGGAGTTGAAATACTCGTCGAAACGCCAAGAGGAACCAGGAGCTCCTTCGTCCCCAGTTTTCCAAGATACTGACGAACTGATTCCTGGGATACCAATTCGCCACATTTATGGATTTATAAATGTATTTTTTGAACTAGATATTAACGGAGAGGATTTGCGATTAGGTTCTATTTTAGTCCGGCTACGAGATCAGCCTGGAAGGCTTTGACGTTAACGTCGAGTGTGGCAAGGAGTCGAAGATTGCGATAGAAGCTGGAGGGGTTGAAGGCGATATCCACATCCGTCGCCCCCAGATCGAGAGCAATTCGGTATAACAAGTTCGTAAGCGTTTCGAGACGCAGATCATGTCCTCTTCAGCAGCCTCCTCACCGACTATCCAACTCCCGACGTCACACTGCGACGTGGTGACGCACGAAACCCGACTTTACCGCCAGCCACCGGGTCTTGGTAACGGCGTTGCGTCGCTGGTTTGGTACTCGAGTCAAGTCGCCTAGGAAACCCGGTATGACCTGATTAGTGATTGCGGAGGAAGTCGCTCTCAATGTCTCGTTATCGCGATTACTGTTATAGACGAGAGTGCAGGCTAGTGGCTAGTGGCTGGGGACTCGAATCCTAATTAATTCCGAAGTTACATACGAGGAGTATTCCTCGTCCGGAAGGGATCGCTGCAGTATTGACTGGTCCCCGGATCAGCGTCGAGGCCACTTCAAGAAGGAGTTCTTGGATCCGTATTCCGCGTATCTCTCCCTCCCCTCCCTTCTCTCGGGTGATAGCAATTTGGCGAAAAGTTATACCGATGGATGTTCGTCTCTTCTTCATTTTCCCATCCGCGGTCTCTTTCCCTCCGTCACCGTACCGACGACGAGCTGGAGCCTCCTCAAAGAGTGTGCCGGGCACTTGACGAAGCGACGCTTTCTATTCGTGGCACAATTTCAAGGATCGATACATCGACTGCCGTAGGTTCTGGTGTCTTCAAATAGCGGCAGTTACCAAGGGACGAGGACCACTTGCCATTCACGGCCTCCACTCGCCAAGGTGTGGATGCTATTTAGGTACTAGTACTTTTAACCGCCGTCTGATGACTGGATGGATGGGTACACACGCGACGGATTTATAACCGGTCAATGATTCCCCGATTTAAGAGACCAGGACATCTTCAGCTTCCCTTCGAGCCAGTCCTTTCACCCTTTTCTCATTTCACTCGGTCGGGTTCGTACGCTTCATCTCAAACACCAACTACCTAACAGTCTCTCTCAGATCTCTCATATCAGCATAAGCACACAATCGGCGGTAGTACTTCAGGGACGATGTAGAAGCGGGCGAGTTCTCGTGTTCTTCTATCAGAATTTTACATCCAGGTTGATTTTTCTCCGGGATCTGGGCTCCCAGAGAACGGAGAATGAGGGGGAGAAGGAAACCGAAGAAACTGCACGGCGGCTTTGTCTTCTCGCAAAGGTCAACGCTGGTAGTTTCTTTTAATCTGAGAAGAGATAGGAAGAGTCGCGCATGGTCGCAGATAGCGACACAGCGAAAGCCTATTGGCTGACCTTTTATCCGTTGCATCGCATCGTTCCGCATCCATCCGGAGGAACCGCATCGCGGTATCCCGAGGGAAGGGGTTGGAGGGTTGGGGCTAGGAGAAGAAATTTTTTTTACTGAGTGAGAAGATAGGTGATAGGTGATGGGAACTCCGGAGGGACATCGCCTAGTTGCCAACTAGTACCTAGTAACGGTTCGTCCCAACATCGAAGACAAGTGCTCACCACTACACCGGGATTTCTACCCTTCCAAGGCTGTCTCTCTAACAACGTCACTGCTCTTCTGTGCCCCCCACCACTTTTCTACAGCGGGCGAACCTCTCCGCCTCCAATTTCGCAAGTTCTGCAAAATCTCGAGGAAGAAGTCGAGCGGAGGTCTCCAGTCAGTCGACGTTCGGCAGTCAAACGTGGTTAATAAAAACACGATAATCATCGGTTACAGTGATCTCCGTTCGATACCGTTCCACCAGTCCGTATCCAGCTACCGTTCGGCGTATTTTATGTACCTTAATAATCTCTCGTTACTTTCGATACCACGGATTTCAAATGTGCTGAAGACATGGAGACCGACAGGACTCGGCCTCGAGGCGTCACCAGCTCCTGCAGGATGGGGGTCCCTCTTCCACTGGTTCTTTTGCTAGTACTCATCTACGCAGCTCAAGCTCAGTAAGAAATTCCATGATATTCTGATCGGCGTGGTAGAGTGTTGATGTGCAACCACCCCTTTTATCATCGCACATATTATGTACTCGGAAATGATTAGAAACCAGAGACCGGAAGACACCATCGATTTTGCCACTTAGCATGGAGTGGCTGAAAGGCTTTGCTCCCCATTCGCACTGGACTCTGTGACAATTATCGACTCCTTTCTATCGCGAAATGCATTCTTATTTATCCCCTGCACCCCTGACTTGGAACTAGTTGTTCTTTTCGGTGCCAACTCTGACTCGTTGAAATTCCACCCCCGATCCCCAATCAGTTTGATATTGTCGGTGAATGAATGTGTGCTAATTGCGGCTCCGACTGACTCCGAGTCTTCGCCAGTTATCCGATCTTCGTACGTTTCGCCTTTGTTCAAAACTCTGAAGAATCGCTTCGAAACCGCGAAGGCCTTCGGAATTAAGGCTCGATAAATTTATAATCGGCTAGGTACCCGCCGTCTCTGACTAATTGGGCTGATGGAAATTAGAATACGACACAACCCTTCAGCGAAAAACACACGAAATATTTACAGAAGGAGTTTGGAGTTCTTTGACCTCTTGCCAGAAGATCCAAAGTTGTATGACAAGATGCGGCCGCCCAAGAAAGATGGACAAGCCACGGTCGTCTACTTTCACGTAACAGTGATGGGTCTAGATTCTATAGACGAAAATTCTATGGTAAGATTTCTCTGCATGGGAGTATCAGGCGAAGATCGTACGTACGTTGATTCGGTACAAGGGGTGTATAACGTTAGGGGATAATGCTTCCAGACCTACGCGGCGGACATTTTTTTCGCCCAAACATGGAAAGACAATAGACTACGACTTCCGGAAAACATGACGTCCGAGTATAGGTGAGAAACGGAAATTTGATTCACTGGATTCGACCCAAATTCGTACGCGATTGAACGGTCTGGTTTTCTTCTTTCTTATTTCATGATTCAAGGTTACTAGAAGTCGACTGGCTCAAGAATATGTGGAGGCCAGACTCGTTCTTCAAGAATGCCAAATCCGTCACCTTCCAAACAATGACAATACCGAATCATTACTTGTGGCTTTACAAGGACAAAACTATCTTATACATGGTCAAGTATGTGCTAATCTTATTTTTGCATACTTTTTTTGCGTGCAATTTTTATATCGCTTTTCAATCTCTGAGTGAAACATATATATGTCGAAGAGAATTGATCATCGATTCATAAAAAAGAATAAAAACAGATAATCGTCATCGTTTTAGGCTAACGCTGAAACTCTCATGCGCGATGAACTTTTTGATCTATCCGCACGACACGCAGGAGTGTAAATTGCAGATGGAAAGTTGTAAGTAAATGACAACGACTGGATAAATTTCGTCCGAATTCATTTCGCCTAAAGTTTATTATCCTTCTGGTCAAATAGTGTCGCACACAACGGACGAGATGATATTCCAGTGGGATCCAGACGTGCCTCTTGTCGTCGACGAGAATATAGAACTGCCCCAGCTTCAGCTAGTGAAAAACTACACGGCTGATTGCACGCAAGTCTATTCCACCGGTAGGTCTATCGATATTCATTCCATAAAACTGTTTAACTTTATCACGGATCGAGGGTAAAGGACAGAGTGTAATCGCTCTTTGAGTATACTCGTATTGAATCGGAGGAGACTGACGTACAGATGAACGGTAACTAACTTATCTTTTCTCCAAGTGCATTAGATCTTCTGTTTTTCATTTTTCTTCTCAGCACACAGATTTGAAACGAGCAGTTTTCTTCCTCAGGAAACTTCACCTGTTTGGAAGTAGTCTTCGTTCTGAAACGTCGCCTCGGCTACTACCTGTTTCACACCTACGTTCCTACATGCCTGATCGTGATCATGTCGGTAAGTGGAAGAGAGGGGATCGCGAAAGACTCTGAGAGACCGTTAGCTAATCAAAACGAAATTCGAAATTGACTCGTACCAGTGGGTCTCGTTCTGGATCAAACCGGAAGCAGCACCGGCGAGGGTGACTCTCGGAGTCACATCGCTCCTCACCCTGTCGACGCAGCATGCAAAAAGCCAGGCTTCGTTACCTCCAGTCTCATATCTGAAGGCTGTCGACGCCTTCATGTCCGTCTGTACGATATTTGTGTTCATGGCACTGATGGAATACTGCCTAGTCAACATCGTCCTTGGAGACAACGACGCTCCGAATGCTAAGCCGCCACCTCCACCGCCTCCTCCAGCTCCTGCTGCTATCACCAAGGTGATGCGTGAACGCACTTTTATAGACAGTTTTTTTATCCCGCTCCGCGCCTTGAAGAGGGAGATTCTTGAAAGAGAGATTTGATCCTCTGAACATGAGTGCTATCTCAGAAACCGTTCGGTCGATTTGCACGAAATTTGGTACCCGAGAGCTCATGATGATTCTATTTCCGAATCGGCGATTAAAATCTTCGAATTCAAAATGGCGGGTGAAAATTTTCATGTTTTTCAACTCGCTGACGAAAAATCTTAGAAACATCGAACTTAGATTGGATTTCTCTCTCTCAAGGCGCGGAAAAAAAGCCGCTCCACGCCTTGAAGAGAGAGATATTGAGAGCAAGATTTGATACTCTGAGCATGAGTGCTATCTCGGAAACCGTTCGATCGATTTGCACGAAATTCGGTACCCGGGAGCTCATGATGATCCTATTTCCGAATCGTCGATTAAAATCTTCGAATTCAAAATGGCGGGTGAAAAATAAAAGAGTCATGAAATTTTCATGTTTTTCAACTCGCTGATGAAAAATCTTGGAAACATTGAACTTAGATTGGGTTTCTCTCTCTCGAGGGGCGGAAATATAAGAGAGCCCGATTACTTGGACGCGTTACCCTGTGTGAAATTTGATTGGAGAATAATAAACGAGCCATTGCTCCGCGGGGTTCGCGGTAACTAATCGGGCGTTAATCTTCCCAAGTGTCATTCAAGTTCGGTTATATTCTGACGCAGAAAAACGCGATTCTGATAATGGACCCATCGCAGAAGTCAGGCGCAGCAACAGCTCCTGGACTAACGCCTGCACAACGAGCGAGAATGCGTGCACTGAACATCGACAGAGTATCAAGAGTATTTTTCCCGTTCCTGTTCGCCCTCCTTAATGTCACATACTGGATAATGTTCGCCGAGTATATCTAGACCCTGACATGTCTTATGCACGGTGATACAACGGGATGTAAAAGAAGTTGTTCAGTTCACTTTGTCCGCATGTCGGTTGTTATGAACGAACGAAAATGCACACCAGTCCATGATGAGAAAGAAATCGCGACTAAATAAGAAAATAAAGAAAATAAATAACAAATCCGTTTTTCTCTATAGATAAGACGAATATGATTAATCTACTCGAACACTTACCGAAGACTTGATTACTCGCCAATGATAACGCTTTTTATTTCAAATATGCAACTGGCTGGATCTGAGCTGAATCAGGTCTGCAAGGTTGATAGATATCTGTCGAAAAAAATAGGAAAAATTAACGCTGAGTCGAGGGGAAGTTTGTTCAAACAGACACGATATTATTCTATCCAACGTCTCGTCTCACGATTCGCCATAATTTATCGATATTTATCATCGTCATAACTAATTGATATATTTTTAGTGCCTGCAGGTATAATAGTTCGAAGTGTGCATGTGTAAAAAGGAGCAATAAGCACTTTGCTTTCTATAGATGAATTGATTAAGCCTTGATTACGTAGACAACCCCTTACAGATTTACGTAACTGTATGATTTTCTTAGGATTAGATATAGGCAATATAAAGGTGTATATCAGCCCCACGGAATGGGGTGAATAAAGATTAGAACGATTTCTATTTGTTCATAGATTTTTATTGGCTCAAAGGCACTAATAAATACAGTACAAATGCTTTTCAGTTTTATTTTATTTTAATGACATATAATTATGTAAGAAAAGAGCAAAAGCTTCGAGGGTGAATTTTGAATACGAAATTATCAATTTTCATTCACAATATATGATTAGGTGATGTTATTATTATTATTTTATCTACGTAATAAGATGAAAATAAATATACATATACAACGATTGACGTTAACAAAAGTGATTATAGATTAATTACGATGTATAATATACTATGACGAAATTATAACGTGTCGCGATAATATCTGTAAGTGTAATTGATATCGAGCTTTGAAAAAAAAAAAAAATAATAATAATAATAAAAAAAAAGAAAAGACAAGAAAAAATTTACTTAAATATACATATAGCTGTATAACCTACTCAAGAAAACTTATAATTCGTGTAAATTTGAAATTATCTCGAAAGCCTTCGTAGTCTACGCGATTATTATTATTATTATTATTATTATTATTATTATCATCTGCGATGATATTATTGAGTAACTGTAACTACTCTTGGCAAGACTCGTTTGTTCACCTGTACTATATTACGCCATTTCTAAAAAAAAAACGAAAAAAATTGGAGAAAAAAAAGAAAATCAAACGACATCTAATCTAGTTGTATATTTTAATTAAAATTACGTAGTGTCATAATTATTATAATGCCTCTGCGTTCATCTCGGCAAAATGTAAGAAACAAAAATTGAAATTCTACAAGCAATCCGCAGATATATCCTATATATATACCGCTATAATTAATTTAAATAAAAAGAAAAAAGAATCTTATTATAATACAAATGCCTGTGTTTTTTTTTTTTTTTTTTTTTTCTTCTTCTTTTTTTCTCTATTGATTTTGTATCATAATAAAGTATTAGAATTTAATTAATTATAACAATAAGATATAAAGAAGAATGTGTTTACATGCGTGGCTGCACTTTCGCTAATATCTATAAATCCATTTGCATGATTGTAACATTTATGTATTTATGAAAATATATATGAACACGATTTAAATTGATTATCTTTTCATTCATCAGTCTGATAATGCAAAGAAAAGAAAAAAAGAAAAGAAAAAATTAATAAGAATCGATAAAAAATCAAATTCAAATTCGATATAAAATTTTCCCCCCTTTTGACTCCTAAAGCTATACGTCCCTGCACGATTCAACACTGGCATATCGTAACATACGAGATTTCTGAGGGGCAGCTTCTCTCCTCATCTCTCGTCTGTTTCGCAGCTTTGCAGATCTGACTCACGTTATATGGTATAGTCAGCATTTTCTCTCATTATCTCTTCGTTAGCTGCAGCTCCCGGAGGCT
This sequence comes from Rhogogaster chlorosoma, assembly GCA_944452935.1. Lineage (NCBI taxonomy): Eukaryota > Metazoa > Arthropoda > Insecta > Hymenoptera > Tenthredinidae > Rhogogaster > Rhogogaster chlorosoma. The sequence goes on along the minus strand of OX101801.1, from coordinate 692,204 downwards.
ACGTTACTTGTTAACTATTTATAAATATAACAGCCCGTGACCCTCCGAGTAACCGATATCAAACCCCTCTATCAGGGCCGTAACAACAACTGACTAAAATCATCGGATATTGAAGAATATTCAATTCCGGACTGTATAATCGTTGTCGATTCTTTTCTCTTTTTCATTTTCAACATAATTGTATTCCACACCGCAAAATTTTCGCTGACAAATTTTCATCCGTCGTACCTATAGCTAGCCATGAATTATACATAAAATAGAATTCGATCTTGCAGACGATTCAATAGACGCTGAGATCAGAGTTACAGCCTTTCTTATCTCGTCTGCTCGACACCGCCCTGTATCTCAAAAAAAAAAGAAAAGATGGTCACCCCAATGGAAAGGAAATACATACGCCCAGTAGTCTTATCTCTATGGTCAGTCGAGCCGGAATTATCATCCCAACTATCCCGAGGTCAGATCCTAAGCACTGTGAATGATCTCGTTCGTAGAGAGGAGGAATGAATTTTATCCGAATGAAACGAAGAGATAGATAGAGAGAGAGAAAAAAAAGAAGAAAGAAAAAAACCAACTTTGCCTGTGAAATTTTTGTATTTACTATTAATTTTGGGACAAAAATTTTCACAGAATCATAATATGATTCGATGAGAAGAATCTTTCGCCGCAGATCAAAGACGACGTATACGAGAGTAGGGCCTGGCTTGCGTGCAGTGAAAAAGCAGATGTTTGATCTGTGTGAAACAAAACGAAAAAAAAAAAAATTCCATAGGATTTCGTGTCCTGAAAAAATCGTTGGAACTTGAGGCAGAGCTGCAAGTGTGCAACACATGTCAGAGAGCTCGGTTTTCGTTCCTATCCGTCGAGCTGTTTCACTCACTGCCGTCAGAGGAGATTTCGCGCATTTATCGTTAGCTAAGAGCAAACAATACAATTATATTTCATTCGAAGTATAGTTACGCGTGTATATCGCTGTAATTATATACCTATAGATATAAATTATCTAAAAGGAGAAGGAAACTCTAGTATCATTAGTCGTTATCAGTTCTTTGACGAAACTAATTAGCTGCGAAAATTTCCTGGGTATGTATAGATACGGCGAAATCATTTGTGGAGGGATTAAAAGCAGGTAAAAGTGACCAGGTAACGTACACTTCGAAATGTCTCTGAGCAGGGTGATATTTTTGGAAAACGAATAATTTAATCTTATCTTCCGCGTATACTGCTGACCGAAAATTCTTAATATTGGTAGCGTGAGGAATATATACATATGTATGATACATACTATATACCTTCCTGGAAGGCTGTTAAGTTCTCGCCTGTAGGATGACCGGGGAGCGAGCTGTAGACCCTTTTCTCTGATTGGTTAGTAAAGGGCTCCCAGGAAGGGAGGCACTCCCGACTCTAGCCCTTCAAGCTGTTTTCAAGTCCCTCAGTTCAAACGGTCGGAGTCCCCCTCAGGGATCAGCAGTATATTTCTCCCTGTGAGGAGCCTTGGTTATAACGTTAGCTTGGAGTTTGCGAGATCAAGAAACCCGCTTATTGTTTGTTTTGCGAAAAAAGGAAATGAGAAAATGTCCGACAGTGATTTCCCGGCTCATTCAATCAGCCCTTAAATAGACTGAAGCAATTCATTTCAAACAGTGAAACACGAGAGTCCGGTGTGCATATTTTGACTAAATTTAAATTCGAACCCACACGTCGAAGGGTAGGTATGGAAACACACATACATAAAGAACTGGGGGAGAACTGGCTGCGGAGACAGTTTAAAAATGGAATAGTATAATTTCATCCCGTCTTTTCTCAGGGGAAGATAACAGCTCGAACGAGGAATGGTAGTCGGTACAGATTGCGAGTAAGCTGAACAACGAGAACTGTCACGATGGGTGGATTCCAGTGCTTAGTCTTGGCCGGGGTCACTCTGATTATAACAGTGCTGGCAGGTGCGTTGGAAAAAAAAGAAAAAGAAAAAACTTTATTAAAATTTATCCAGGGGATTATTTAATCAGCTTTTTTGGTTATAATTTGCAGCAACTTCCGGGGCCCAATATTCACAGAACAGAGGTCGTATCCCGAACAGAGGTAATGGAATCGTGTCAGTCAGTTGAATTATCGAAGCATTTGCAATATCGGAATTGTTTTTTAATTCTGGCTAACCGTTTGATAAAGGAACTCCGAAGGGATTGCCGCAGAAAAAGCTGCTCCCCTGTGAACAGGGGTCGTGTTATCCAGCGACTGGAGATTTGCTGATTGGTCGTGAATCCAGACTCAGTGCTTCGTCAACTTGCGGAATGAAAGGGCCGGAGAGATTCTGCATAGTATCTCACTTGAAGGATCGAATAAAGTGCTTTTACTGTAACGGCGCGATACCCAAGCATCAACACAGAGTGGAAAATATTGTGCATAAATATATACCAGGGTCAGCATACAGAGGCGGTAGAATTCTGTGCATGTGAATAAATAAGGCGAGAACTTTATGACGTGTTTTTCTTCCAGAACTTCCGACGAGTCTTGGTGGCAGTCGGAAAACGGCGTTGAAAACGTAACCCTGCAGTTGGACCTGGAAGCCGAGTTTCATTTCACTCACATAATAATAAAATTCCAAACATTTCGTCCGGCCGCCATGCTGATCGAGCGATCGTACGATTTTGGCAAGACGTGGCAAGTCTACAAGTACTTCGCTCACAACTGCGAACAGTCGTTTCCCGACGTGCCAGCAGCCACGCCTCGCAAATTAACGGACGTCGTTTGCGACTCGCGGTATTCAACCGTCGACCCATCCACCGACGGGGAGATCATCTTCAGGGTGCTGTCGCCGAACGTGCAAATCGACAATCCGTACTCCAAGGAAGTACAGAATCTTTTGAAGATCACCAATCTTAGGATAAACTTCACCAGACTCCACACCCTCGGCGACGACCTCCTGGACAATCGCGCAGAGATCAGAGAGAAGTACTACTACGCCATAAAAGACATGGTGGTCAGGGGATCTTGTTCCTGCTATGGGCACGCGTCCAGGTGTCTTCCACTGCCTGGTATACCCCACAGACAAGACATGGTCCACGGACGTTGCGAATGCACGCATAACACGAAGGGCCTGAACTGCGAGATATGCGAAGACTTCTATAACGACTTGCCGTGGAAACCAGCCGTTGGAAAGCAGACCAATGCTTGCAAGAGATGCAACTGCAACGGCCACGCCACTAGCTGCCATTTCGATCAAACCGTTTACGAAAGATCTGGCCGAGTCTCAGGCGGCGTTTGCGACGACTGTCAGCACAACACACGCGGGCAAAACTGCGATCTTTGCAAACCCTACTATTACCACGATCCGAGCAGAGACATCGGTGACCCCGAAGCTTGTCAACGTGAGTCTCTTCGATTTGGGACTTCCTCCTTCCTTCACATTAAAGTCTGTACTTCTACTTCTTCACAGCTTGCGACTGCGACCCACTCGGTTCCTTGGATGACGGTATCTGCGACTCTCTGACTGACATATTAACCAACGATGTGTCGGGTCGGTGCCACTGCAAGGCAAATGTTGAGGGCCGTCAGTGTCACCGCTGCAAAGCTGGCTTCTGGAACTTCAGCTTGGAAAATCCGGACGGGTGTCAAGGTAAACCATCACGCTCTACCTTTTTCCAAATACTTGAATCTTTCTGGGAAGAACGGCCCTCCATTATTTCGCACTTTTTACAGCCTGCAGCTGCAACACCCTTGGCACAATCAATAACCAAGGCTGTGACGTCGTGACTGGAAAATGCACCTGCAAATTGTACGTAACTGGTCGGGATTGTGATCAATGTTTCCCCGAGTATTGGGGGCTTTCCGATGATCGGGATGGCTGCAAACCTTGTGCTTGCGACCTGGGTGGAGCTTACGACAACTCTTGCGACATCGTCACTGGCCAGTGTCGTTGCAGACCGCACATTGACGGCAGAGCTTGCGACCAGCCGGAACAGAATCATTACACTGTTTCATTGGACTTTTTAGTCTACGAAGGAGAGCGTGGGAAATCAAACGTGAGCTTTTCTCCTTTCCAGTTCATAGTCGGAATGGTTTCTAGAACCCGAAGACTTCACACACTCGTTCATTCTGCTTACAGCAAAGCCAGGTCGTCATTCGAGAGCCGTACCGTGACGGGAGACCGACCACTTGGACAGGGTCCGGCTTCATCAGAGCTTTCGAAGGTTCGACGGTAGAATTCGATATCGATGATATACGAAAATCAATGGAGTACGACATAGTCGTCCGTTACGAGCCAGAGCTCCCCGTTCAGATGGGAGAGGTCGAGATTTATATCGAACGAGACGAAGACGTAGATCCCGACGGTCCATGTGCCGATTGGAAACCAGAAGACGATGAATTGTTCGCCGAGATATTGCCCGATTCAAGAAGTGCCGTTGCGATACCGTCGGTTTGTTTAGAAGAGGGAAAGCAATACGTCGTTGTTCTACAGTTCAAGAAGTCATTCACCGAATCTGAGAGCCCATCAGCTTCGATATTAGTCGACTCCGTAAGAAACCTTCGAGCGATTATTTCTTCGCCAAAAAATAATCATCCATGTAAATAACCTCGTTTATCAATAATTCCAATCCACAGCTCGTTCTGATGCCAAAAGTCGAGGAGATTCCATTCTTCAAAGGCTCTCCACCCGCGGAACTCAGGAAAAAAGAATACGAGATGAACCGGTGCGACGATATATTTCACAACGTCATTCCCAGCCTGGAAACGAACGACGTTGACATCTGTGACAAGTATCGCAAGAGCATAGGATACTGGATCTTCGACGGAGCACATTGTGAGTATTTAATGCGCATCTCGATGAGCAATCAGAATGATTCTAACGCCCTTTATTTTGCAGCCTGTGAATGCAATCCAACCGGATCTCACAGTTTACTTTGCGATCAATACGGCGGCTCGTGTTCGTGCAAGGCGAACGTCGTTGGCCGTCGTTGTGACCATTGTGCACCTGGCACATACGGCTTTGGTCCCAGCGGCTGCGTGGCATGCGATTGCGACAGCGTTGGCGCCGAGGATAACATTTGCGACGTTAAAACAGGCCGGTGTAAATGCAGGCCGAACACCTACGGTCGGACTTGCGGGGAGTGCGAACCCGGCTTCTGGAACTTCCCACGGTGCCAAAGATGCGAGTGTAACGGCCACGCACAGACTTGCGATTCCCTGACCGGGGCTTGCCACGAATGTCAAGACTACACGACCGGCCATCACTGCGAGCGATGCACCGAAACGTTCTACGGAGACCCTCGCATCGGCGTCGACATTCCCTGCAGAGCTTGTCCCTGCCCAGGGACATTGGACTCTGGACATTCGTACGCCGACAGTTGTTCTCTCGACCCCGTGACCCTGGACGTGGTCTGCGAGTGCGACGAAGGATACGCTGGACCAAGATGTGACACTTGTGCGGAGAACTACTTCGGCAATCCCGAAGTCCAGGTCGGAAGGTGCGTCCTTTGCGACTGCAGCAACAACACGGACTTGGATCAACCGGGAAACTGCAATCCGCATACTGGACGGTGCCTTCAATGTCTGCACAACACCGATGGTCCCAATTGCCAGTATTGCAAGCCCGGTTTCTACGGCGATGCTTTGAAACAGAACTGCAAAGACTGTGCTTGCAACGTACTAGGGACTGACCCGGAAGCTGGTCCCTGCAATCATCGCGATGGCCAGTGTCCGTGTCTGCCAAAAGTCGTGGGCCAATACTGCGACGTGTGCGAGGAAAACCACTGGAGAATCGCCAGCGGGGAAGGCTGCGATCCATGCGATTGCGACCCGATTGGCAGCCGGTCGGATAAATGCAACGAATTCGATGGCACCTGTGATTGCAGACAGGGTTTTGGCGGGAGGCAGTGCAACCAGTGCGAAAAAAATTACTGGGGCAATCCGAACGTCGAATGTCAGCCCTGCGAGTGCAACGTCATCGGTTCATCGACTCAACAATGTAACCAGGAAACTGGGGCGTGCATTTGCTACGACGGTATCGGGGGGGACAAATGCGACCACTGTGATCGCGGCTATTTCGGATTCGCACCGAGCTGCAGCTCGTGTGGCGAGTGTTTTGAAAACTGGGACCTGGTCCTGCACGGACTTAGCAATCAAACCCGAGACGTAATCGATTCGGCTTCTAGAATCCAGGACGTTGGTACGACGGGCGTTTACAGTCAGGAGTTCGAAAACATGGAAGAATCTTTGAGGCAAGTCGAAGAGCTGGTTAGCAAGACCACGGTCCGGGTTGAAGACCTCGACGACCTCTACGAGATGGCGAGTGAACTGAACAACACGGTTCTAATATCAGCAGCACTTCTCGACGACGTGGATAACTTGCAAGGAATTATAAGCCAGCGGGTTACCCTGGGAGATGTCGCTCTTCAGAACATGAGAAACAGAACGTCTAGTTTGATCCGGACAGCCGGTGAACTCCAGGAAAATGCGACGGCTCTTCAAGAAGCCGATGTCCTCGGCGCTCTCAACGTAACGCATCAAATGGAGAAGCAATCTGCTCAGGCTGAGGCCTTGGCTATCAGTTCAACGAGCGTTATAGCCGACGCTGAAAGATACAAGAAAAACACCGAGAATTTGCTCTCCAAAACTAGTGCATCTTTCACGGAGACGCTGAACAACAACCAGAAATCTCTCCAGACATTAACCAGCAAACTCAACGATCTCAACGATCTCATCCCCAATCTGAACCTCGCTATGTGCGGAAAAGAGGTCCACGAATGCGACGATCTCTGCGGGGGTGCTGGCTGCGGGTTTTGCGGGGGCCATTGCGGGGGCGCAGTAACGGAAGCGGAACGGGCCTTGTATCTTGCGAAGCAGAGAGCAGCGGACTTGAAAAAGCACAAGGACGACGCTGAGCAGTTGCTGAGAAACGTAAGACGCTTTTGCATGATTCGATATCGTTTTTTTCTTTTTTTTTTGTAATGACTATAGCTTGTTCATTTTCATTTCCCTGTTCAGATGACACAGATGAAGGACGATGCCAGAGCCGCTAAGTCGAATGCTAAGGACGGGTTCGACGTTGCCTTAGATGTCTACAATTTGACGAGTGAAATCTCTAAGAGCATTTCGATGATGAATGACCGGATAGCTGAGACCATGAACGAGGAGCAGCCAACTCCATCGATGATCCGAGACCTGGCCATGGACGTGCTGGAAAATAATATAATACTGAATCCAGACGAGATAAGGAAACTGGCTGATAATATAAAGAGCATCGTCGGTTCGCTGACCGATTCTGATCAAATCCTCGAAGAAACAGCCGAGGATTATCAGCTGGCTGAAATTTTGCGAGACGAGGCAATCGAGGCGAAGAATTATGCGGAGAGGCATAACACGTTGGCTGAAAATGTAGTCGTGCTTTTATCAGAGGCGGATGTAGCCGCTGAGAGTGTCCAGTCGACGATGGAAGATATCGAGTATGATGTATCCCTCGCTGAGGAAGACTTTACGGATATTATGAACGAGGTGAAAATTGCCGACGAAAAATCGGACAATAGTACCACGGCGATTTCCGAATTGGAGAGACGGTTGACGGAGCTACAGACGAAGGTTGTCGAAAATGAGTTCATACTCAGCCAGGAAATCGGCAAGGAGATTATGAACATCGCGAGCGAAGCAGACGCCACTATAATAAAAACGGAAACTCTGATCGAGGAGTACAGAGACGCTAGTGAATCGCTTAAATTCAAGACTGACAAGAATCAAGGCACTATTTTGAGGTCGAAATTGCTCCTGCAACGCGCCTCGGAGCTTGCTGCAGACACCACGACCAAATTCAAGGATATTAACGGCCTGGAAGGAGCTTATTCAGAAAACGAAAGGACCCTCTCAGACCTTGTATTGGAGGTTGACACGCTCACTCGCGAGATGAAGAAACACTTCGTCGAAATTCAACAGAAGTCACAGACTTATAGCCGGTGCTCTACTTAGGAGTAGAACCATTTTTCTCAGGGCAGTGTATCGCTTGAAAAAAAAGGTATTCTTCGACCACCTATTACACCCTCTTATGATTCTCATTGCCGTTTAACGATTGGAGATTAATTCAAACCGTATGTAAATATGTCTGACGTGTTTTATCAGTTCGTCAGATTTACTATTCTACTATTCTATAAATCTACTATTCAAAAATCGTTGTTACTGAAGCAATCAACTAAAGTTTATACCATTATTTACGAGGTTATATATTCTATGCTATGATTAAGATAGTTGTAAATAATTATATCGATTACTATATAAATGCTGATACCAAAAATTAGATGGGACATATGAAATTTGAAGAAAAAAAGCTTAACTCGTTACATGACTGCTCATTCGTTTCTTTATAACTTTGTATATTTATATCCAGTCAACTGGCGAAAGATCTAATAAAAATTTTCATTGAAATTTATTTAAAAGATGAATTTTTACCATCGTGAATTTGAGAATTGATCTTCGTTTCAAATTCACAAGCGTAAACCCGCCTTAAAGTCAGCACGTGGTTTCTGAGCGCGCCTACTTCCTGTTAGTCAAAGTTCGTGCCTTGCAGACTGGGGCTATCTGAACCGGAGTTATACAGAGATAACATCCCACACGTTCTTCCTTCCTTTGAAACAGCCACATTTCATTCTCCACAGTTTTTGCTCTACGATAAGCAAAATTAATATTCTACGCTCTGAAATATCCCTACGATTCTCAAACCGTTTTGGCATCGATCATATCGACGAATTTGACGCGTCAGTTTCTCCCGAAAGCTTCTAAATTATGGAAAAAATTATAAAGATTTTCTTCTCTCTTTTTTCTCTTTTGATTTCGTCTTCCAATCCCATCATTCCGACTAATGAAAGCCAAGACTTCATCCCTGGCTGCAACAAACACTCGAATGATTTATCTCCAGTCGATTCATTGCAACGGCTGATAACACTTCGATATCGTTTCTCGGAAATGAAAGCAATTTACGTAACGATATACTCACACTGTTGAAAATTGATATTCAGTCCGCACTGAGATGACTGTGGCCGGGATGAATTTGTAGAAAAAAGAGATCTTCGGGGAAAGAAAAGAAGCTGCGAACTATTAGATCGACGATCTATGTTCATCGGTATAATCGATCTAGTTTCGGTGAGCTAACATCTTCTCTTGGATATAAATATCGAAGCTACTGAACTCTTGGAGAAGAAGAGAAAAAAGAATGAAACAAATTGAAAGGTCACGAGAAAAGAGCGCGCGAGATAATCTTTACGAAATAGTTCATTGCTCTATAAACAAGCTATAAACGTTGACTAGAAAAATTACGACGAAATTATTAACTCGCTTATGGCTCGAATAATTTCCTCAATTTTATTCACAGGACAATATCCACGCACCTGCACCCAAACATTTCATACTTTCTTCACGTAGCTCTGGCTCGCCAGATATACGAGTACAGGTGAACGGTTCATTCATGTTTGGCGCCATTTGAAACAGGTGTGAAAATTTTCAAAACTCTCCATTCCGGCTGAATACTTTTGTTCGATTTTTTTGTCTTTGATGTTTATGGAAATTTTCTAAAATTCGGAAACGATGTTGAGTTATAAAATTTGAATGATAGATTTTGCGCACCCAAAACGGAACATGGTTGAAAGTTTTCAAAAATATAAGAACCGACCTGCAACTGGCTGAAAGAAAAAAACTGAAAAATTTAAAGCCAGCGTCTACGTCGGTGTAAACCGACTAATCTAAATTTAGAAACGACGTTTGTTAGTCCCACATATAAGGCAGACTCAAACCTCGAACTAAATCAAATCATTCATCCGTGCATTGCCGCACACTGTTTCCTCTGTTAAATTGTGTGCCGTTAAAATAGATATCTTTAATGGGAGAATATATCCGATGAAAAAACGGCTCAGAACTCCCGCAATCTGTAATATATACCAGAACGAGTTATTCCAATTAGCAAAAAAGGATCCCAGTCCTTTTATCCCATTCTTCTCCCACAATCCTCCTTTTTCTTTCCTTTGCTGCTTTAAAGGGCACGAGCCCCAGTGCGCCCTTACGGTCCTAAACGCGGCTTAACATCCTCAGCTCTGCTCCATTCCATAAGGTTTTTAAATCCGGGATCGGACTGTACCGTATACGTAAGAGAGGGACGTTCACACACGTGCACTGTGCACTCGAGTACTCAGACAGCCAGTGCTGGTGGTCGTTGGATAGCCAAGCCTCTCTGGAACCAAACGAAACCAAAGTGTAGAAGAGAGGAGAGGAAAATGTACGAGAATTTTACCGCTCCTGCTGTAATGTAACAGCTGAAAATTACCGATCCCTCATTACAATGGCAAGAAATTTACCCGCTAATCGAATTCCGATCAAATAGCAGCTAACTATTGGCCAACAGCTCCGCAGCACAAGAATATTGTACCAAAAATTTATCACCTTTTTAAACCGTTCCGGACCAATCATCCGTGACGAGAATATATCGATCGCTTTTCAAGCTGCACAACAAGGCAAAGAGTTGCGTCGGTTTTTGATTGTGCGGGCAAAAGATGTCAGTAATTGATTGTGCTTTTGGTTTTTGATCGCGCGATTTTTTTGAGAACGAATTCGGTTGCTTTGAGAATCCGAGGACGATGACTCGACGATGATTCTCGCCGGGGTAAGATAGGAGAAAGAAAGAAACTGAAAATGAAAATGGGAAAAGATTTTCTTTCGGATCTGGAATTCAGCCGAGTTCCTGAAGTGGTTTGGGTTCGTATGTGTGCGTGGTCCGTATATATACCGGTAACTTTCCCTCTGGAGATTTTAAGCCTGCTCTCTGGTCCCCTCAGCCCCCGCAACGAAGGCAATGCTGGCTGCAGCTAACTCGGCAGAAGCGAATCGCTTCTGGAGGTATTCGCTCGGTTAGTGTCGGAGCTTGTCCCGGTCTGGCCGTTTTTGTGCGTTGTATTACTATCCCGATCGGGATTTTGCTTCTTTGTGATAGAAATAGTTTTACGGATAATTTCTAGCCAGAATTTTATCCACCGAAACCTAGAGAGCAGATAAGCTGCCTCGCGGCTACTTCGTCGTTTCTTCTACTTGGATTATATTTATAGATCATTTTTATCAACGAGGAGGTGAGTGATCGTGACATTATAATATATATACACACTATGCTCCGTCCAATACCATTTTTGGAAAGATTATTCAAACGGCTCAAAATTTACTACAAAAAACATTTCAACATGTTCCAATCGCATTTTCACAGTCAGACACGTGGGGCCCTTCAAATCTGATCGTTATTCGAGCATATAAGACACTCGTGCATCTGTGTAATCAAATTATTCGGTTTTCAAAATTATAACCAAAGAAAAATCACCAGTTCAATTGCTGGTCAGATAAATAATCCATCGGTCAGAGAAAACATTTTGTTATTTAATTCCAAGAAAATCTGTGGCACGGAAGATTCTTTGAATTCTAGTTACTCCATGTCGCTTCTAATTTGCTCCGAGCAAAAACCAAGAAGCTGCGTTACGTGTCGATGTTAGATCCTCTGAAATGCACTTTACGGATCCCCACTCGCATCCAAAGTTTGTTTTTTCAGATTGCTTTTGGAGGAATGTATTAATAGATTCCACTCTTAGAATTTTGGTCATATCCTTTTTTTTTTCAAAAATCTACCTTCTAGAAATGGGTTCGTACCGAGTAAAACTGAAAAAATACATTAATGATAACGATGTTGATTCTTTGTTCGAAAATTGTGCTTCCATGAATGATTGGAATACAAGTTTCGAAACGAGTACAGATTGTGGCTTTATTCTTATCCTGTTTCTGGCGGAACAGATAAATGGGGACATCAGTTTGCTAGGGAAGGCAAGCAGTGCTTATAAGCGTTGGAAAACCTTGCCTTTTCACGATGGTTCAGCCGCACCAAATCATCGCCATAATTTTGGCCCTGATTCTCATTGTTATAACAGGTAATTAACAAAATTATTCCTGATCATTCAGTTTTTAAACTCGTCGAAAGACTCCATGCGATATCACCTCTATTTTAATTCAACCAAAGGCTTGCTTCCTAACGTCCAAAAGTTCAAAAATGAAAAATGATCGATGAATGACTTCACGAAATCAGAGATTTATTCAGTACTTCAACATCTACTAAGCCACTCGTTCAGATTAACGCTGATGAATTATAGCCTTTATCAGGCGACTTTGTCGATAGTGAGTTGACCCCATAACCCCACGATTCTTCGTCAGCAATTAGTAACAATCTTTGGGCTTTTATTTTCGCCTTAAATTAAAAAAAAAAAAGTAAAGTAAATCGCTGACGTAGTAAAGTCCCTTGCGCAGAAGCGAAGATCCATGCAAGGGGATTCCCCGGGTCGTAACTTACCCAAGACACGATCATATCGATGCATAGGACATTTCGATTAGTCTAAAGCCGAATTTTTCTGCTTTTCAAGATTTGACGAGCGCGCAGTATGGGCGATCGAACAGGATACGTTCAAAATCAGGTAAGCAGTTCGTTTCCGAACGACTATATGATTTTCAAAAATGATTCTATCCCATTGTTTCGGAAGATGTTCCATCGGAATTAGTGAGCTGTAAAGCTGTTGTAGAATCCGTTATTCAGAGAGGAGATATGTCGCCGTTAGAAGCCTTCCCTGAGAATTTCTACCGGAGACATACGACGACAATGAAGCCCAGAGGTAGCTCGATCAACGAACAGAACACTCCACAACAGCACAACATTTCACAATCGATTATATAATAGTTAACCTGACAATGAGGCAAAATGTAATTTTCAGCACACTGTAAGATACGAACAATCACTGTCATTTCTAACTATGGTTCAGGTGCAAGGAATAACGGCAGAAACAATTAATAATCACGGTGTGCAGACGAAATTGGGGATTCTAATCCAACCCTATTTATTTCATAAGCAAATTATAACCAAATGCGAATTTTGGTGGGTGGACATAAAGTGGAAGGGAATTATCGAAAGACCTTTCGCTAATCAGTGTAATCTTCTCTCAGGTATCAACGCTACGAAGCCATTACCATGTGAAGCTGGATCCTGTTATCCTGCAACAGGAAATTTACTGATTGGAAGAGAGAGTCGACTCCGTGCTTCTTCAACTTGTGGCTTGAGGGGACCCGAACGATTCTGCATAGTATCTCATCTGAAGGAGAGGAAAAAGTGCTTCTTCTGCAACAGCGCACAACCGAGACACAGGCACACCGTTGAGAACATTGTGCATCAATATTCGCGCAGGTATCAAGTTTTTGCTTGTCGAATTAAATGAGAGGGTAGAAAAATTTGCAAAGTTTTTCCTGATCCGAGAATATCCTCTTTCATAATTTCAGACCTCAATACGAGACTTGGTGGCAGTCTGAAAACGGCGTTGAAAATGTCACCCTTCAGTTAGACTTGGAGGCAGAGTTCCACTTCACTCATATAATAATAAAATTCGCGACATTCAGACCCGCCGCGATGTTGATCGAGCGTTCTCACGACTTTGGACAGACTTGGCAAGTCTACAGATACTTCGCTGCCAACTGCCACCAATCCTTTCCTGGCATATCGACCAGCGTACCTCGGGCATTGGCTGACGTGGTCTGCGAGTCGCGTTATTCGAACGTAAACCCGTCAGAAAATGGGGAGATAATCTTCAGAGTATTGCAGCCCAATTTGCCAGTCGATAATCCGTACTCGAAGGAGGTACAAAATCTCCTTAAAATGACCAATCTCAGACTGAACTTCACGAAACTTCACACCCTGGGCGATGAGCTGTTGGACAACCGCGCAGAGATCAGAGAGAAGTACTACTACGCCATAAAAGACATGGTGGTCAGAGGATCTTGCTCCTGCTACGGGCATGCGTCCAGGTGTCTACCCCTGCCAGGAATACCTCATCAGCAAGACATGGTCCACGGACGTTGCGAATGTACGCACAACACGAAGGGCCTCAACTGTGAGATATGCGAGGACTTCTACAACGATTTACCGTGGAAACCAGCGGTTGGAAAGCAGACGAACGCCTGCAAGAAATGCAACTGTAACGATCACGCCATTAGCTGCCACTTCGACGAAGCAGTGTACGAAAGATCCGGAAGAGTTTCAGGCGGCGTTTGCGACGCTTGTCAGCACAACACGCGCGGACACAACTGCGAACAGTGCGATTCGTACTACTACCACGATCTCAGCAGGGATATCAGCGACCCCGAGGCTTGTCAGCGTAAGCTTTCGACAATTTTATGATCAGATTATCAATCCTTTGATCAATCTATGACCAAAAACCGAATGCTTTTGGTTTTTTAGCTTGTGACTGCGACCCGGCCGGTTCGTTGGACGATGGTGTGTGCGACTCTCGTACCGATCCACTCAGCGGCGATGAATCCGGACGATGTCATTGCAAGGCCAACGTCGAAGGGAGACGCTGCGACAGGTGCAAAAATGGATTCTGGAACTTCGATATAAGGAATCCGAACGGATGTCAAGGTAGGATCGTGCGAATCGATGATCGATGAAATCTTCGTTGCAAATTCACTAACCGAGATTCACTCTTCAGCCTGCACCTGCAACACAGTCGGCACTATTGGTAACCAGGGCTGCAACATGGTGTCTGGAGAATGCACTTGCAAGCGGTACGTGACGGCACGAGACTGCAATCAATGCCTGCCAGAGTTCTGGGGGCTTTCCGACGACCGGGACGGCTGCAAGCCATGCGAATGTGACATCGGTGGGGCCTACGACAATTTCTGCGACGTTACAAACGGCCAATGCCGTTGCAGACCGAACGTCAGTGGTCGAACTTGCAATCAGCCTGAACAAAGCTACTACACTGGTTCGTTAGACTTGTACGTGTACGAAGGAGAGAACAGCAGAGCTTCCAGCGTGAGTTTCCGAACATTTCCTCACTCTTTTTGCAGTCTTTGACACTCTGATTCTAACGTAAAACCTTCTGCTTGACAGAACTGTCAAATAGTTATCAGAGAGCCTTACCGCGATGGGAGAAACATGACTTGGACTGGCAGTGGATTCATAAGAATTTTCGAAAACTCGTCGTTGGCCTTCACCGTCGATGACATACTCAAGTCCATGGAGTACGACATAGTAGTACGATACGAGCCGGAAATTGGAGGTCCATGGGAGGACGTGCAGATCATAATTGAACGAGACGATGCAGTCGACATGGATGGACCTTGTGCAAACTGGCGACCCTCCGATGACCGGCGTACGGTCCAGCTCTATCCTGACAGACACAGTAACATCGCGATTCAGAATGTCTGCTTGGAATCAGGAAAGAGATACACTGTTCGGCTGACTTTCAAGGCGTACAATACTCGACACGACACACCGTCGGCCTCCATTCTGATTGACTCGGTACGAAATGACGTCTTGATCTTTGTTTATAATTTTCATGCTTTTTGCACGGGGGTTTAAAGCGAATTGTAAACAGTTTGCCTCGAACCACCTTATAATTATCTGACTCCCCTTTTCAGATCGCCTTGATACCTAGGATAGAGAGTATAACGTTCCTCAACGGATCTCCACCGGCTGAAATCCGTCGACACGAATACGAGACGTATCGTTGTGGCGAGATGTTCTATGACTTGTGGAACAGACCGCAAGCCATCAGTGATATCTGCAAGAAATATCACTACAGTATTGGAATCCAGGTGTTCGACGGTGCACATCGTGAGTATTCAAAAAACTGCCAATAACTTTCCCACGAAGTCCCAGTTCACGGGGTACAAAGTTCGATTATTTCCTCAGCCTGCGAATGCAACCCGACCGGATCGCACAGTCTTCTCTGTAACGAATTCGGCGGCAGATGTTCGTGCAAGACAAACGTGATCGGACGCCGATGCGGCAGTTGTGCACCAGGCACATACAACTTTGGACCAGACGGCTGCAAGCCATGCGACTGCGACGGCGTTGGAGCATTGGACAATTTCTGCGACGTTGAAACTGGCCGGTGCAGTTGCCACCCGAACACCTATTCCCGGACTTGTGGCCTGTGCCAACCAGGCTTCTGGAACTTCCCGCATTGTCGTAGATGCGAGTGTCACGGCCACGCGGACAGCTGCGATTCCAAAACCGGTGCTTGCATAAACTGTCAAGATTTCACGACTGGCCACAACTGCGACACGTGTATCGAGACGTTTTACGGGGACCCTAGAATCGGAGTCGACATACCGTGTCGACAGTGTCCGTGTCCTGGCACGATAGAATCCGGCCATTCATACGCGGACAGTTGTTCGCTGGACTCAATAACCGAAGATGTTGTCTGCGAGTGTTACAAAGGGTACGCTGGACCCCGGTGCGATTCTTGTGCAGATAATTATTACGGTAATCCGGAAGTGGCTGGTGGGATCTGTGCCCCTTGTCAATGCAGCGACAACATCGATCCTTCAAGGCCAGGAAACTGCGATCCTCGAACAGGGGAATGTCTCCAGTGTTTGTACGACACGTTCGGCGGCCACTGCGACATTTGTAAGCCAGGATATTTCGGCGACGCGTTAAAACAGGACTGCAGAGACTGCCGGTGCAACGTTTTGGGCACTGATCAATCCGTTGGTACCTGCGATCACCGGACAGGCGAATGTCCATGTTTGCCTCACGTCATAGGCCAGTACTGTGACCGGTGCGAAGTGAACCATTGGAGAATAGCCAGCGGCGAGGGATGCGACCCGTGCGACTGTGACGTCGTGGGAAGCGTTTCGGAAAAGTGTAACGAGTTCGATGGCGCCTGCGAGTGCAGACCTGGATTCGGCGGGAGGCAGTGCAACGAATGCCAGAAGTACCACTGGGGGAATCCAAACTTCAAGTGCGAGCCATGCCAGTGCGATCTACGCGGTTCGGCCAGTCCCCAGTGTGACAGAAGCACTGGATTCTGCGTTTGTCTTAAAGGTATTGGCGGAGAAAAGTGCGACATGTGCGACCGCGGCTATTACGGTCATGCTCCGAGCTGTTCGCCTTGCGGGGAGTGTTTCGAGAACTGGGATTCGATAATCGAGGGACTGTCCAACCGGACAAACGAGATCATCGACGAGGCGTCGAGGATTCAGAAGGTCGGAACCACCGGGGTTTACCGAACCCAGTTTGAGGAGATGGAGGAAACGCTCAGGCACGTAGAAGGCCTGGTGAGCAACACGAGCGTTCGGACACAAGATCTTGACGAATTGAACGAGCTTGCAGCCGAGCTGAACAACAACGTCACTTCGTCGCAGTCGACTTTGGAGGAGCTCGACAACCTGCAGGAGAGCATCAGTCAAAGAGTGGACCTGGGCGATCTAGCCTTGAAGAAGATGAAGCAGAGGACGAACAACCTTCACCAGAGTGCCGAACAGTTGAAAGAAAACGCGACGAGGCTACAGGAAGGCAATGTGCAAGGCGCATTGAACGTCACTTTACAGATGGCCGAGCAATCCGAACAGGCCGAAAGAGTGGCAAACGGCACGTTGAACATTCTGGCCGATGCCGAAAGGTACGAGAGAAACACCGAGAACTTCTTGACCAAGAATTCCGACGCTTTCACACGGGCCAAAGAAGAAAACAGACAATCCATCGCTCGACTGGACCAGAAATTAGCAGACTTCAATTCCCTGATACCGGATTTGAACCAGGAAATGTGCGGAGAACGTGTCTCCGCGTGCAGTCTTAGGTGCGGTGGTATCGGCTGCGATGGAGTTTGCGGAGGATCGACCTGCGAAGCGGGAGCCGTACATAACGCAGATTTTGCGCTGGATCTTGCGAGACAACACGCCAGCAAAATCGAAGAACACAAAACCAAGGCTGACCAACTGCTGAGGAGTGTGAGTACTCGAAAATATTGATTCGTAATGTTGTTCGGAAAATATTCTTCGCACCTGGTCCTGCTAATGCGTATTTTCTTTCCGTTTGTTTTTGACAGATGACACAAGTTAAGCAAGACGCGATTACTGCGAGATCCAACGCTCAGGACGCGTTCAACTTGGCATGGTTCGCGAGAAACGAGTCTGACAAGCTGTCGACTGAGTTGAGGGACGTGGGTGAGCAGATATGGGCATTCCTGGGTGACGACAAGACGACACCAGCCGAAGTTAAAGCTCTGGCCGAAAAGGCGTTGAGTAAGAACATCCACTCGAAGCCAGACGAGATTCGAAATTTGGCCAAGAACATATCGGCCATAGTTGTGTCGTTGACGAATAGCGAGAATATATTGGCCGACACAGCGGACGATTTGAGGCTTGCGAACAACCTCAGGGACCGTGCTAACGCGACGAAGAACGACGCCTTGGCGAAGCAGATACAGGCTGAAAAAATAGTCGAATTATTAAAAGACGCCGAAGCGGCGCAAGAAAAGGCAAGGAAATCGATAGACACGGCAAAGAACGACACTGCTCTGTCCCAGAATCATTTACAGTCAATTTCTCGAGAGATGGGAATCGCCCAGAACACTGCTGCCGATATTAAGGCGAAGGTTGGATCGCTGGACGGGAGATTGCAACAGCTTCAAACCCAGCTGGTTAGGAACAACTACATTCTCAACGATGATATATCCAATCAGGCTGACGATGTCGTTATAGAAGCCGAAGCCGTGGCGAATAAGACGACGAAATTACTGCAGGACTATAGGAGGGCTGACGATTCGCTCAATCATAGAGTGAGCAAGAGCAAAGGAGACATTGAAAAGGCGAAATCACTCCTTCAACGAGCTTCGGAATTGACGGCTAATACATCAACCAAGTTCAAGGATCTGGACGGCATGGAAACCGTCTATCAAGACAACGAGAGAAAGCTCGCCGAGCTCATGGGCCTTGTCGATGCTCTGACCAACGAGATGACAGTTCATCTGGCAGAAATCGACGCCAAGTCCATAATCTACAGACAGTGTTCTACTTAGGGGTATGATATTACTTAATTAAACGTGTATGCCAAAAAAGAAAAGAAAGGAATGTGTAAACGAGGAGGGCGACAGAAGAGAGAATTAAACGGAAGGAAAAACTCGAACGATTCGTTGCTTTTTAAGGAAGGGTGATGTCTTGCATTTGACTTAGATCTTTAACGTAATAAATTATATTATAAAACGCAGAGTTCACGCGAGGTCATCAGACGAAGTAAAGATATAATCGAACATCCACCTGCTACTTAAACATAACGTTACAACTATATCTATTTAATATTTTGCTATACGATTACTACATAAATGTAATTTTCTATACTATATATTATTATTATTATTATATTGTATAAAAAAATAAACCAATACTTGATCAATCCAATTCCACCAATTCATCCAATTGGAAATTCTCCTGGTCTACTGTACCGAGTAGGATCATAGACGAAACGAGGGCAACTCTCATAGGCCACAGATCTTTCGAGGCCAAAAATAGGTACAGTCAATTTATAGTGTCTGGTAACGATAAAGCGTAATGATTAGTGTAAGGAAGAGAAAATATGGATCGTTCATTCATAATTCATTATGTACGAAATTTATTTTCTATTTTTATGTACGGGAAAAGTTCATGCCTTCGAATGAGTCTTTCGGCTTTGAAATTTCGTCTCGTTTTGATCAATTCTCTGAAATCCTCTATACTCGTAGCATGTAATTAATACGCGTAAGAGATCGTAACCTGGATAAATATATGTTATCCTACACGGTATTTGGAGTGAAAAAGTCAAACATCGGCAACGACAGAAGCTAGAGTCTAGACTCTGGGACTCTGAATGGATCTATTGTCCGCACCCTTCTGGCTTCCAACCAATCGGGTTCAACAGAGACCCTCATTCACTGAATTCACGTATCCAAGACCGGGGCCCACACGTAATATACGTCATTTTTTACACTCGTGTATGTACAACGCTCATTAGTTATTTTTTTTTATTCATTTTTGTTATTTTATTAAATTCCAAAAATATACAGAAGGGAGAGGAGAAGTCAGACCGAGCGTATCTGCTCGGAAGCCCCAAGCTCTGAGGGCCTAACGATTACCAGCCCACCATCGTTTCGAAACGATGAATAAAACAATTTTCATAAACGTATTCTAGTCCATTTTTCATTCTAGTTCTTCCTTTATCGCTTTCATATGCACACGGTGACTCAGAGATTAATTCAATCTTCGACCGAGACTGTAATTGTTAAAATGATATTCTCTCTATTCGCTGAATTTCAGCATAGAAGACGAATAGGCTGAATGAAAATTTGGCCATTAAATAAACGCCCGTTTATTTCCCAGGTAAAAATAACCAGCCTACACACACACTGTCCCGAATCAGCCCCTGCAGTTTGCTTTGGTGATTGTACAGGTAAACGTTCCGACTGCAGCGGAGCTATACAGGGGGGTTGGTTGTAGCTGAACAGCTGCGGTTCGTAAAGGTAAAGAAATGCCATCCGACCAATAGAATTAGACCGAGGACGAGGATATCAGAATGTGGCTTCAACATAAGAGAATTGCACGACAAAAGGGAGCGAAGCTGCGTGTACCGGGTACAAAACCCGCTGTTAGTCTTCGTTTGAATTCCAAAACTGGAGGTGCGAGGCGATTAGTTCGATCCCCGAAACGGAAGAAAAAAAGATCGAACCTAGAACCCAGCGGTCAAATTCTGCATCGAATTCAAGAGTGAAAGCACGGCTTTTAATTTCGAGCCCTTATCTCCCCCTGTCTTAATTTAACGCAGAGATATCGGCGGCTAGGAGTGTCTGGATTCTAGCCGATCGGCTCTACGCTAGTCTGTGGAGTGAAGCATGTACGTAGGAAGGGATCGCGAAGGGGGCAGATGAGGAAAAAGTAATGGGAGTTCAAGTGACGGTGAAGAGATAAGAGCCAGTCAGAGTTCGTCGGCTCAGTAAGTAAGAGAACCGACTGTCGTACTCGCGGAACGTACTGCGCCTGTGC
Organism: Rhogogaster chlorosoma; assembly: GCA_944452935.1. NCBI lineage: Eukaryota > Metazoa > Arthropoda > Insecta > Hymenoptera > Tenthredinidae > Rhogogaster > Rhogogaster chlorosoma. The sequence continues at coordinate 671,366 of OX101801.1, read as the reverse complement.
GCGCGCTATCTGCTCAGTTCTGCGTCGAGAGTCTGCGTCGATATGTCAAAGGCGAAATAGTGTTGCGGGAGTTCAACGGCAGAGATAAAGAGTGATAAATAAAAAAATAAAAGGAAACACATGCAGGAACAATGGAGGATATAAATTTTGCGGGAAATTTAACCGGCGTTGAATCAAATCATCAAACATTCTCAAGACCTGTGACACTCTTCGCCGCGGCATGTGCGATGATCTTCAGTTTCGTCGGAGTCGCAGGTAAAACGATTTCGAATTAATATAAAAAAAAACAAATTCAAAAATTCTTTCAAGACGATAATCCCGGAACTTATGAGACTCGTAATCTTTTTCTACCTTCTTCGCCGGATTTTGACGGAAGTAAATATTTGGGGCTGGTTCTAAACAGCTGAGAAATAGAGCGCGCGATATATGGGAAATATTATCGTTCAGTATACTTCGGTATGAATTGTTTTGACAATGTGTTGGGAATTTTCGATATCCGATATCCGATCCAAATTTTTGAAATTCACGCACGCCTCGCACTTGCGTTGTTATTTTTTCAATTACAGCTACGTTTATCCAAGGAAATTAATAAATACAAGAGTCTCGTTGTTTCCACTGAACAAATTCTGTGGGAAGGCAGAGAAAAGAATCGGCGGTTTGACCTATGCACGTTGGTGAAATTTCACAACACTGTTAACTTTCGAGAATTTCCTTTTTCGAATGGTGTATATTTATTCAAAGGCATCTGCGACGGTTGGCGGTTATTGTGATGTGTCAGATGGGGAAAAACAGCTGTGGTTACAGAAATTTTCTTAAGTCATCGAAAAACTGGTTCGCGGGAAAACAGCAACCTCGACACGTTATGCATAACCGAATAATTATACGGTGACTGATAAGACTACGATACAAGCTGTAAGGAATTGTCACAACGTACATCATTTCCGTCTCCTTATTGAATTGACTTCAGTCAATTGCGTAAGAACGGAAATGCTGTGGTCAACCTTGGCGCAAAAGTCGTAAAACCGATCTCTCGTTATCGCCATTCTAGAATAACAGCCACAACCGCGATGACGCTTGTGTCAGTAATTTTTATACAAAACTATCCTTTTCCCAAGCGACCGGAAGCATTCCGATTTTTATCATTTTCAACGATGTCGTACAGGCTTTTCTTTTACCCAAGCTAAATTTCAATTACCATCCCTTATCTCCCTGCGGGGGTATAAACACGTTAGCTCGACTGATAAACCCATGTACAGCTCATACCGTATCTAGCTCGTAAAAAAAAAACAAAAAATTCTCAATTTATGAGGAAGCAATGAGAAGAATAGAGACTCAATTATTTCTCGTATATCGTGCGTTCAACATCTGTTATAATAATTCTCCGACTCATTTTTTGCCCGCTTGTGTTCGCAGGGAATCTTGTGACGGTCGTAGCGCTCCTAAAATATGCGAGATTAAGAAGACACGCGACAACCGCCTTCGTGATAAGTCTCAGCGTGTCTGATCTGATGTTTTCGACGGTTAATTTGCCGCTAACTGCGAGCCGGTACATAAACGAGGCCTGGATGCTCGGCGACACAATGTGCACAATATTTCCAATATTTTTTTACGGTAATGTGGCCGTTTCGCTGCTCAGCATGGTCGCCATAACGATAAACAGGTGAAATCACGAAGGACAACTTTACCAGAACGAAAATTTTTCCCACAGACGACACAATCGATAAAATATTTCATCCCTTATTTCAGATACGTTTTGATATCGAAGCCGGATATCTACGCCGAAGTTTACACAATGCGAAATATAATCTTCATGCTATTAGCCATATGGGGTTTGAGCTTCTGCCTTCTGGTACCACCCCTGCTCGGAATATGGGGAAGACTTGGCCTCGACGAGGCATCATTCTCCTGCACAATATTAAGCAAGAACGGTACCAGCCCGAAGAAGCTTCTGTTCGTGATTGGATTCGCAGTTCCATGCCTGGTCATTATTATATCGTACCTTTGCATATATTGGAAAGTACGGAAGAGTTTGAAAAAATTGCAAGCTCACTCCGGTGGTAAATGCGGCGGTTTTCAACGCAAGGAAGACTCCCGAATGACCAGATTAATGCTGACAATATTCCTGTGCTTTTTATTATGCTTCATGCCTTTAATGCTGGCTAACGTTATAGACGACAAAATGAACTTCCCAATCCTACATATCGTCGCTTCAATTTTGGAGTGGGCCTCTTCCGTGATTAACCCTTTCATTTACGCCGGTACCAACAGACTTTACAGGGATGCTTACCGGCAGCTCTTCTGCCCCTCGCGAGACTTTAGACCGGGCAAAAATCACCAGAGACCGACTCATTCTCATTCGAGCAAAGTCTCCACTCCAAATGTTACTTGATTCATGTTTTTCGTTTTTCTTTTTTTTTTGATTATGCGAAAAAAAAGACGATATTTTTGTACAGTAAGAAATTATCTTGGCATTTTATTGTGCTGTGTACCTTATATTATACACAATATGTATATTACATTGTATACTATGACGTGCTAGTTTTTATTCTCTGTTCTTTTTTTTTTTTTTTTTTGTGAAATAATATTCGATCAACGTATTAGCTTCGTGGTTTTAATAAAATTACAAAATAATTAATAATCCTATTAATAATACTATCATACATATGTATAGTGGGGAGGATTGAAAATTTTGCAAAATAATTCGAATAGGTAAATATATAATACGTAGATATGTAATACAATATTTGTATTGCTTGTAAAAAAGTTTTTATAAGGCCCTATCGTGACTGACTTTTTATACGATACATATATACCTACCTAAAATAGCGTAAAAAAAATTTTCATTCAAAATCTATGTATATATATAATCTACTGAGTATATTTGGCTTGGAAAACACAATAAAAATGTAAACCTTCACGTATGATTTAATATGCATATACTTATATATCACCTATTTTTTGTACTCGGATTAAAAATTAAAAAATAGAGAACCCAGTACCGTTTGGACGGATAGTACGTAAAGTACGGTTTATCAGTACAAGATCTTTGCATAAGTACCTAGAAATAATAATTTAAGATAAAAAAGAAATGACAAAAATTCTACTCGCAAACTGACCGTATGCATAATTGGCGAAGAACTAAATGAATATAATATATAATATATGTATATCGAATAAACTGAAAATAGTCATTATTATCGTCAACAAATTGGAATGTGGGAAGAAGCCGTTTCAGATCTATCAAAATCAAAACTTGAATATCAATTCAGTTCAAGTTCCGGAATGTAGGGTTCTGTGATAGCAGTTATCGGGCAGACGCTCAAAGTGTCCTGAAAGGAAAAATAAACAGAGAGTAAATTTCAACCGTCAATAAATCCGACCCCCATTATCACAAGAAAGAAAATCCACCCTCTTACCAGCCTCACAAGTTCCTCGAAAGTAGGTCTCTCCTCGCGATTAACGTGCCAACAGGATAGCATCACCTCGTAAAAAGGGTCCGGGATATCCCTCAGCTGTGGCAATCTGACATTGCGTCTGACAGCCTCCTCGACTTCGTCGTCCCCCGCTAAATTGGCGTAAGGCGTACCCCCCATGCTGAATATCTCCCATAAAAGCACCCCGAAGGCCCACACGACACCTTCTTCGTGTTTCTTTTCGTTGTTCAAAAGCTCGACAGCGGTCCATCGGATGTACTTCAGGTCCTCCAAGGCGTACTTGGCTATGCCATGCCCCATGAGTTTGGCACTGCCATCGTTCAGCACGCCGACGCTCCTGGCGCACAATAAATTGTGCACGATTTTAATACCTCCGAGGTAAAGGAGAGCCGAGGCAACCGATACGCTGATCGACAGTATTTGCGCGGTAGGAATCGGGTCCCCCGATCTAGCGGCCAGTAACCGATTCTTCAAGGTTTGAGGCGGCATTTCCATAACGACGTATAAAGTGTCGGGAGTTTCGCAAGTCCCCACTAAACCAGCGAGGTGTTTATTGCTCCCGGCCTTTATGCAGACGTCGAGTTCCCTCAGCATCGCCCTCTTCTCGGAGGCCCTTAATAGACCGTCGGAAATGCTGTGGACAGTCGCGGTGTTCGGGACTCCGTTGATCTGCACAGTCCCCATGTGGACGGTCCCGAAGCGTCCCCGCCTTATCACGACTGCGTCAATGATCAAGAAGTTCTTCGGTATGCTCCAGACCTTGCTCTTCAAGTCTTGGTAGTGGTTAACCCGCTCCGGGACGTCTTCGGGGATGTAGGCCATGTTGTCGACCTCGCAAACGGGGCCTTGGAGGGTCAATTCCTGCTGTTCAGGGAGCCTCCGCAGGCCGCCTTTCTCGTGTCGTTTCCTCAGCACGAAGTACCCGAAGACAGAAAGCACGAGCAAGAACCCGAGCAGAAAGATCGCCACGCAAAGTCCGATCACGGTCGGGTCAACCCCGTTCGACTGCGCGACCGGACGGAGAACGGTGCTGCTCGTCAACTCCGAGTAACTGTACCGCTTGTCGTTACCGATTTCCGATGTCACGACAAGCCCGATGTGCGGCATCGCCGACCTCGTGTCCAAAGGCGCGTTGACGTAGCCGCCGACCAGTCTTCCGTCGCCGACGACGAACCTCTTGTACTTATCGTAATCGGCTTTTTCGAACTGGCCAGTAATGTAGTAGCCGAGGCCGTCCTTCACCGATTTATCATAGTGGGGAAAAGCGGCCTTGCTATCTATCGGCGGGACGGTTCCGGCTCTCACCACAACCACTTGGTATCGGCTGACCGGACCGGACTCGCTGGATCCTTCGGCCAAATCGACGGTCAACGTCGTGTCGGTCTTATCGACGATGGTCGGAACCTCGGGCCGGTTGGGAGGGCCGATTAGCGTCCAGTCTGATACCTGGGCTTCTGAACCACTGCCGATTTTGTTCACGGCTACGATGGATATATTGTACTTTGTCCCGGGGTGGAGGCCCCGTAGAATCGTCGTGTTCGCTGCCCCCCCTTGGACCTGGCTTTCCAACGGAGGTAGAGGCCCCTTAGCGAAGGTCTGTACGGCCACTGCTCGCAGGTTATAGCCGACCAATTCGCCGTTGGGAATATCCGGGGGCTCCCAGGTAACTTTTAGGATTTCCGGCTCGACGCGAATCAGCTGGATTTGTCGCGGCGGACTCGGACCTGTTCGGGATTTTAGAGAATCGAATGGTTAATGGGCGACGGTTCTTTTCTCGCTTTTATGAATCACCTTTTTGACCGGTCTCGTAGACGCTTATGGATTCGTGCGACCCGCAGAAGGCAGTGGCGTCGTCTGCGCAGGGTATTGTGCAGCCAGTGGACGGACCGTATTTGCCAAATTTACTTCCGCAGTAACATTGCTGGCCATTCATCAACCCTGCATACCTGCGACGGGGGGAAATCGTTACATATCGTTTCAGCTATCGGTTTTTTGAGAATAGAGATTATTCGACGTTCTAACTCACATGTAGTATCGGGATATACATTCCTTGACACAATTGGTCGGCGAAGTTGCGTGAGTGATGGCCAGAGTTGGAAGATCGAGCTGAGACGGCGAGCTTTTGAAACAGCCTTTGTAATCCTGTGCGAGTACCGCGCCGCCAATAATCGTCGACGCTGTCACGACCCAGAGAATAATCATCGTTGTATTTGAACTGAGGTCTTCTGGTTTCACGAACTGGCTAGTTTTCAGAATTTACGAAACATCGTCGAGCGAGACGACGCGGGCTGAGTCAACTCTGACGAGATTGATCGATGACACAACGAATCAAAATAACTATTTCAATTTTCTCATGCAACACGATGGGCGCGGCGGACCTTTGTTATTGTTTGGATGTACGTCGGCCATTTGCCTTTCGAGAACAGCTCATGCATCCAGAGATCGATTCATGTGCCAACGGTATACGCAATCACTGCCGACCCTGGTGGCAAGCCGCTCGTGCTCATGCCCAATCAAAAACCTTACAGATTATTGGATTCCGCTTCTGATTGGTCATTTAACGCACCTGCGGCCAGGGCCAAAGGCCATTGCGAACCAGGCTTTAAGGCAACTGACTTCTCCGGTATTTCAACCAGCAGTGCATAGTTGCAAAATATTCTGATTCATTCTCGTTGCTTAATCAGCAACTACGATTACTATTTTTCTATGCAGGTAAGTCTTTCGATTATTACAGGTGTTGCCGTTATGGTACGAAAAATTTATCAAGATGGCGCCACTCAACGGCCATCACTTTCCAGCGGAGAATTTTCTCGTATGGTAAGCGCGGTTCCTCAAATTTTTTTTGACAATTTTGAATAATTTTTTTTTTTTTCAAAATTTTCTTACAATTTTTTTTTTTTGTTACTTCGAAGATTTACAAAGATTTTCAAGTTTTCTTTGAAACTTTCGGACGTTCGTTTACTGGCGGAATTTGAATTTTGTTATTTTGAAACGGGAATTATGTGTATTTGTTTTTGTTGTAGAATTTTTTTTTCGCGCTTGGAATCGTTTCAATTAATCTAAAACTGAGGGAAGCAGAATAACGAAGAGCTCGCGGGCTGGTATAGGTACGTCACAATGAAAAAGTTAACGGACTCGGTGGATCCGGTTAAATGACAGAGTTAAGTGAATTAACCGTCATCCTTTGTTCTGCAATAGCCTGCACCGAGCAGCGAGCCGAGCGACGATTCAATCCAATATAAAATTCAAAAAGCGTATATATAAATTTTATGGAAATTTGAGAATTTCAATTTTGCGGTTCGGCCGTTGCGCAGGAACAATGAAAGCGATAATATAGTTTCTCAAAGTTCGTTCATTTAGATCTTGATTAACTTCCCAACGCCCGTGGTCTTCTATCCCTGCAGTAATTTCTGTTCTTTTTTCCCCCTTTTTCTTCATCCCCCTCTCTTCGCCACCTGAAATCTAATACTTTCATTATTACCATCCTTTACTTCATAAGCTACAAGGAGTCCTATTGAGCTGCTGCTCTTTCAAGCACGTAATTTTACCAGTCGCATTTAACGGAGTACATATACATGGGGTATATAGATGTATATACACTACGTAGGTATATACATCTTGAAAAATTTGAATCGAACAAAATTGCTCATTCAAGAAAAAAGGAAAAGGAAAAGGAAAAGGAAGAAGAAAAAATTCGGTCCAACCCTCTCGTGAGAGAATAAGAAAAGGATTTCCCTCGGGGAACTACCTTGGCCAAATTTTCGTTTAAAAGTAATCGTTCTATTCTTGAAATTTTCTTCAACTTGATGAAAAAATATGTATATACGCCGTAGTGTTTCTAAGCGTGGATCAATGAATGATGAAAGAAAAAGGAAAAGGAAAAACACTTCACTCTTTAGTTTTATATATTAGCAGTGTATAACTGACGATATGTTTACACTTCACATCGATGCTGCACCGTCAACGATATACTAGTATCACAGACCCTCCCGCCAGGTTGTTCTTCTTGAGTGAAGTTTGCACTCGAGCTAAGTGATGAAGGCGCCTGCAAAATGCACTCTCAAGCGCGTACCAAATCTCTCTCTAATTGTAAACCCGGGTTTCAGAGTTGAGCCGGAGGATAGAGGGAGGCGAAGACGGAAGAGGGTACGTGCTTCAGTCGGAGTAATTCTTCCCCCATTAACCAGGTCACGGAGTAAAACTCCCGGATTTTAATCGCCGGCAGTTTATAGTCGGTCAGAAAACTATCGAGAAACAACTCATGGCCTTCTTTCATTCGGAACTTTCTTCAAATCGATCTACGAGGTGAAGCCATCGGGTAAAAATTGCCTTTTCTGAAGGAAAACTACCCGCTATTTGTTCGTGTTTTCCGCATTCGCGACGCGACTCCTTTCTTATATAGTAAAGTTGTCCGGAGCTAGAGGTACAATACCTTCCCGCAGGATGATACTTTCGGCCAATTTTCCTCCCGGCTGGTACTCAGCTGTGAAATTGGCTTCCGATTGAACTACCCTATCAAACCCTGTCTCCCATTCGGCTCGATCGTCACCTGGAACATCTCATTACTCCACATCCCGGGACATTTTCGTTTTCGTTTATTTTATAGGAATATACTGTGGCCGGGGAAATTTCTGGCCATTTGACTTTTAGTCAAAATTTAATAAACAGAAGGCAGAAAATTTCGACCGCATGATACTTTCATATTCCTGCTGCAGTATGAAGGATGAAATAATATCTATACTGCTTTAGTTCGTGGCAAAAATATTCGTCTCATATTTTCTTGTAACATCCAGCAGTAATCTATACCGGGGCTTTGATTCTGCTGGTGGTGCTAGTGCTCGCAGTTCTTTTTGAGTGTAAAAGTGAGGGCGTCGTTTGTTCTTTTATACTTCTTTCGTGTGTTTTTTTCATGTTCTCTTTTGTTTGACTGAGTTCGCGTTCTAAACCAGCTTCCTACTTTCATTGTCAGACCCTTTTTCGAGATTTTCCATCTCTCCAACGTCGCCGTCGTCGTCGTACGTACTCCGGTAAGGTAGGTAGATGTAATCATTTTAATTAATCAAATGGAGCATAAATTCATTTCATCTCTCATCTCCCGTTCTCTCTCGCTCACGAGCTTTTTGGGTGAAAAGGCAAAAAAAAAATTCGCTTTTGCCATTTAAGGGCAAACGAATTTTACTCAAATTAGAAACCATCACGTACAGCTCGTGCCTGTTTACTTTGACTAAATTACAGCTCGTTTGATTACTTCAAACCCCAGTGTAGAACATTGGCAAAAAAGCCTGTAGGCATGTACCAAAACTCTGTGTAGTGAGCCAGTATTAATAACTGGTAGATCATTGATTCACCCCACGTACTTGACGTACCAGAAATAACGTGACCTGGAACCTTTAATTCGCATTCGTGATTGAGAGTAGTTGGGAACTACTAACCACCCTATCGAGAATGAAAAAACTTTTCATTTAATATACACGCGCTTGAAAATTACGACTCAACGTTCATTTCGGCTGTTTGTTCTTTTCCAAATCTATTCTTTCGAATGTTTGCTATCGATGATATAATCGCTGCTGTTTGTTGGCCGAGAAAAAGTTTGATATATTCGTGAATTCTGGCAAATTCTACATCCCGAAATAGTCCCACAAGTCCTACGTTTGATACAAAGAACGAACGAGGAAACTCTCGCACGAAATATCGGAAGTTATTACGTTCTACTGATCTCGTCAATCTCAAACTTGTACGACTTAATCGTCTCCGAAAAGTACGACAGCAAAGAGGCCCTCGAATAGACCGATAAATGCCCTGGCTACACGCGAGCCGTAGGTAGAAAGGTGAAAGTGAAATACGTAATCGCGAGCGAGTATCAGCCCATTCCTAGAACTGTGCTTTTCGTTGTAGTTAGTCAGCTTAGTTTCGGACTATCGATTGATGAGGGAGAACGGCGATTGCCGTTGCGACTGAGAAGCAAGGGTGGTTTTGTGTTGTAGCATAAAATGTGGAACAGAAACGTCGGAAGATGGGGATAAAAAGTTGCGAACAATTCCCTTCCTCGACCCCGAATTTTCCAAGGGATGAAGAAACTGAGTCGAAATCAAAAGCAGAACGTGATTGCGACAGGGCGGAGGATTCGCGGGGGGATGAAGAGGGCGCTTTCGATTCGTCATAAAACAACAAATTCCTCCTCATCCTCTTGTAGCCTCGATTCGTTGCTCTAGCCTTCACATAGAGGCTACACATCCTTCGGTATCGCGCTGCAGTGTTATAAGGGCCAGAAAGCTGGGTGGTGCCGCGCCGCGCGATAGCCCAAGAGCCAGAGCTTTGCGCACAACGTTTAACCAGCTCGTCGTGGCCCCGCGCCGCACCGACGACTCGGCGGACGATTGAACACGAAGCTTGGCAGTCGCGAGGCCTCTATCCCGACGAAAGCATCATCGCATCCCCCTCTTGTCCTCGCTCTCGCCTTCGCCCGAGGGCTATGGCCATAAAGCCCGAACTCCGAGGGCGAGAAACGAAAGCACAGCGCAGAGTCGATCAGCGAATTCCCCCGCCACAGCGTCGTTGGCTCTGGTGAATTCAGGGGATGGTTGACGTTGGGTTAGTCGGGCAGTAGTGCGTGTTCGGTTGCCCTAGTCAAGGGGTTGGTACCCGCGGTTAGTCGAGCTTCTAAAGCCCGGTTTTAAGGGCCTGAGTTTTTTCCTCCCATGTGATAAAGTGGCGGTCCGCAAACCCAAAGATTTCATCGAGAAGTATTGAATCGATTCAAACCTGGTATGTTTCACGTAAACGCTGCCCCCGAGTTTGTTTCCCAAAGTCAAGACTCGCCGGACATTATCGAGTCATGGTGATCTTCGGAAGCGGTCTGTCCTGGCCTTGAGAAAATCGAGGGTGGCTTTCAACCCCGAAAGAAAACAAACCGCTTGAAAGATCGCCACGAGGTCCCGAGGGACTCGCTATCGATTAAATCCCATTCCGTGCGAACCTAGGGCGCGAGTTACTCCCTCGACGATAAAACAATGAGCAGAATTTGTCTCGGATTTAAAATAAGAAATCTCGTCGAGTAACGACCGGACTTGATACTGATCGTGAAGCAATCCTCTTCTCCGATCGTATATAGAAACTATTGATTTACATTTGGGCGACAACACGTCCGGGAAGAAAATTTCCTCGGTCAAGGTGCTTCTCCAAGTTTGGCACTAATGCAAAGCGTGGATAATGGGATTCATAGCTCGATGGAATAAGCCGCGAGGATGATGTCCTCGTCGACAGCGAAAAGCTCGTCTGGGCGGGCGGAGGAAGGGCGTGAAAATTTCCTAGAGGGAAAAACGTTTCGGAGAGTTTTCTCTGTCGGGTGTTATTTTTCCCAGGTGGAACGTGCTCGGTAAAGCGGCTTACCTCCGTCACATTTGAATCGATAACACGCGCGGCTATAATGCACGAGTGAACGAAGAAGGATCAACTCGTCAGTTGAAGTTGAAAAACGGCGTAACTGCTCGATGGAAGTGGTGAAAATGGATGATGGAACTGGAGGACTAGCCTGTTCAGGGAACGCTCTATTCCGGTGAAAACCTGCGTCCACGTCCTGGCGGCACGACGCCCCCAACCACAACGACTACTTCATCCGTTACACCCTGCAGATTCTGAACTCCGTTTCGTCGACGGTACAGTCGAGCGTCTACTCCGCCTCGAAATGCATCGAAGACTTGGCGAACTTGAGGCTTTCGAGGATGTCGTGAACCCGACTTGTTACCCTCGAGCAACTGGATCATACGCACTTTTACGAGGCTATTAAATGGCGCCGGTAACACGTGGGCATCGTCGATCATCCGAAGAGTTAGCGAGAGAAAAGTCATGGGGTTTTGTCCCCCGGGCGTTGATCCGGGGCGAAGACTGACCGCTATCTGTCGCGGGGTGTTGGGTAGTTCGTATCGAGGATGGAACTACTTTTGGTTAATCGATAAGGACATTTCCTGATCAAATTATAATGAACATGGTAACTTTCACCGAGACGAGTTGCGCCTGGTTGGCGTTACTGATCGTTAACGTTGTCATGGCGACTCGGAAGAACGAGCGAGAGGCGGTTCTGATCCCGGGAGACATAGTTCTCGGGGGTTTATTCCCAGTTCATGAAAAAGGGGGCTCATCCTGCGGTCCGAAAATCTATACCCGCGGTGTCCAGAGGTTAGAAGCGATGCTGTTCGCAGTTGACCAGATAAACCAGCAGCACGACATCCTGCCGGGAATAGCACTCGGTGTTCACATCCTGGACACATGTAGCCGAGACACATACGCGCTCAATCAAAGCCTCCATTTCGTAAGAGCCTCGTTGTCAAACCTTGACATCAGCGTTTTGGAATGTGCGGATCGGTCGACACCCAGAGTACGCAAAAGTGCAAATGCCGGTCCGATCTTCGGGGTAGTCGGCGGTTCTTACAGCTCGGTTTCCCTCCAAGTCGCAAACCTCCTACGGCTCTTTCACATACCTCAAATATCACCAGCTTCCACCGCAAACACACTCAGCGATAAGACGCGGTTCGACTATTTCGCCCGCACCGTACCGCCAGACAATTACCAGTCCACTGCACTGGTCGATGTCGTAAAGAGCGTGAACTGGTCCTACGTGTCCACAGTTTACTCGGAGGGTTCATACGGCGAGTATGGAATCGAGTATTTCACCCGCGAAGCGACGGAGCGAAACGTCTGCATAGCCGCTTCGGAAAAGGTGCCGAGTGCCGCGGACGACAAGGTCTTCGACAACATAATCGCAAAGCTTTCGAAAAAGCCTAACGCCAGAGCAGTGCTTCTCTTCACAAGGGCCGAGGACGCGAGAAGGATACTGGAGGCGGCTCGTCGGTCAAATCTGACCCAGCCCTTTCAATGGATCGCGAGTGACGGATGGGGGAAGCAGAGCAAGCTCGTCGAAGGCCTTGAAGACGTTGCCGAAGGCGCGATCACGGTCGAACTTCAGTCGGAAAATCTTCCCGGCTTCGACGACTACATGGCCTCCTTAACCCCGGAGACCAACAAGCGGAATCCATGGTTCGGCGAGTATTGGGAGGACGCCTTCGCTTGTACTATGCAGAAGAACGTCCCTCTCGTAACGAATCAAACCATCAACGTCTGCCTTCCCAAACTCCGACTGACACCGGCCCAGGGATACGAGCAGGAATCAAAAGTCCAGTTCGTCGTCGACGCTGTATACGCCTTTGCTTACGCCCTGCACAATCTTCAGCACGACATGTGCGGGCATAACGAGGGTCTCTGTTCATCCATGGCGAGTTTCGACAGAGGATTATTCTACAGGAATTATCTTCTCAACGTTTCATTCACCGGTTCGTATCTCGAGGCGAATCATATTTCACAGGTTTTCTAACGAGTTTTCCTTTCCATCCCCCCTCATACCTCAGAATTGTGCAGCTCAGTTTTGAGGTGATTGATTAACGGCGCGTTCCTGCCGGCGGGTCGGGTCGGGCGTAATTACTCAATCACTTGTTACTCGGAAAGCTCCCGATTCCTTCGTCTGTCAAGTTTATGTTGCACTTCATTTTTCAGACGCTGCCGGTAGCGAGGTGAAATTTGACGAACACGGAGACGGCTTGGCACGCTACGAAATATTAAACTTTCGCAAGGTCGATCCCAACGGCACGAACGGATACTATTACCGAGTAAGTGCACTTTATTCCAGCTTTTATTTACAAACTATGCACCAGCACGCAGCTAGGTATAGTGAATAGCACTAGATACTAGATCTGACGAATTGGATTTTTAATCGATTATATGTTCCAGCCCAGGCTCTAATTTATATGATTGTCGCGTGAAACAGAGTCGTAAATAATTTATGCAATACCCGTGACCGTTTGCGTTAACAATAAACAGTTTTGTACAAAGTGTCTGATGTAAACTGGTTGAATAATGATGTAGAATATGTGTGTCAGGCAAAGGGAGTGATTTATTGACTTACAAATGGTTCTTGATAACGCAATGTTCCTTTCTTAACGCCAATGAGAATCTCTACACACGATCCACACATATACTATACGCGGATGTCAGGGTGGACCAAAAATACCTTCCGTCTCAAAGCCCGGGGAAATTAAAACCAGTCATTTGAATTTTGGAAACTTCCAAGTCTTGTTGGATCTTGCATTTGTTGGTCCACCCTGATCAGTTGATAAAGTTCGTCCGAGCCGTGACCATATTCCACCGGAAGTTCCCCGCTTCTGTGATAAATAAAAGCAGCTAAATCGATCTCCTCCAGGTAGTCGGAAAGTGGTACAAGTCCCTGAATATCAGCACTGATGATCTGGTCTGGTCTAAAGGGGCGACGGAAATCCCAATCTCAGCATGTTCGTTGCCTTGCGGCGAAGGTATGATCAAAAAACAGCAGGGCGACACGTGCTGCTGGGTCTGCGACCTGTGCGAAGCCCACGAATTCGTCTACGACGAAAAAACTTGCAAGGCTTGCGCGCCGGGTCACTGGCCACACGACAACAAAAAGAGCTGCTACGAGCTCCCGATAATTCACATCAAGTGGAACAGCGCTTTCGCGATAGTTCCAGCGGTCATTTCGTGCCTGGGCATCATCACGACTCTTGCAGTGGGTGCTCTGCTCTTCAGGCATCGGGACACCCCGGTTGTCAGAGCCTCGGGGAGAGAATTGACCGGGATTCTCCTCGCCGGTGTCCTGGTCTGTTATCTAAACACGTTCGTCCTGTTGGCGGTGCCGACCACGATCACCTGCGTCCTCCAGAGATTCGGAGTCGGCGTTAGTTTCAGTGCTGTTTACGGTGCTCTCCTCACAAAGACTAACAGAATCGCTAGGATATTCGATTCGGCTTCAAGATCGGCGCGGCGACCAAGGTACATAAGCCCGACGTCTCAGGTCTGCATAGCCGCCGCACTGATCGCCTTCCAAGTGGTTTTGACTCTGGTATGGATGATCGTCGAGCCGCCGGGAACGAGGACTGACGATACAACCGGGATCCAGATGGTGATACTGAAGTGCAACATCCAGGACATGAGCTTCCTATTTTCGCAACTGTACAACGCCCTCTTGATACTAATATCGACGGTGTACGCAGTGAAGACGCGAAAAATACCGGAAAACTTCAACGAGAGTAAATTCATCGGGTTCACAATGTACACGACTTGCATCATATGGCTGGCGTTCGTCCCCATATATTTTGGGACCGGGAATTCCCACGAGACGCGAATAACCACCTTGTGCATAGCCATTAGTCTCAGCGCGTCGGTAGCCCTGGTCTGTCTCTACTCCCCGAAGGTTTACATCATCATATTTCAACCCGAGAAGAATATACGAGGCAAGGTAACGATGAGCGGTAGCACCTTCAAGAAACAGGGAAGCAGTGCAGGTGCGTCTTCCGTCACGAAATGTAAGTGACTAGCGCAGTCGTTTGTGCGGATGGTTGTAATAGTTGTGCACTTTCATTTCAATTCCAAACTTCCTAGAGATCAGAAATTATCGCACCAAGCTTGAGCTCGTTAAGTTTTCAATTAATCACTTCGTTCAGCACCCCGGAGGAAACCTCGAACGTGAAGTAAAAATGAGAAATTTTAACGCGACCATGTCGCAAGTCAATTATAAGAACAGTTTACCATTGTGCGATACGCAGCCACGGGGTATGATCAGATAAGAAAGAAAGGAAAAAAAAAAAAAAAAAAACACTTTCTGTATCGTGGTGATCGATCAATTCGTGGTCGACCATAGGTGCTACCTACGACTGTCATGCTAGCGACCTACATTTCATAACGAGATCAATACCCATGACTGTGCGTGGATTAAAGTTTTGGT
This sequence comes from Rhogogaster chlorosoma, assembly GCA_944452935.1. Lineage (NCBI taxonomy): Eukaryota > Metazoa > Arthropoda > Insecta > Hymenoptera > Tenthredinidae > Rhogogaster > Rhogogaster chlorosoma. The sequence continues at coordinate 656,129 of OX101801.1, read as the reverse complement.
AAACTGTTTCCGGATTTTTGGAGATCGACGGGGATGCCCATAGAGTCAGTAATTTTTTACGGCGTTGATGAGAGAATATTGCACAGATTAAACTCGCCTGCACAAAGACGCACGATTATGGAAACGGTAATTACTCTGACGATAAACCGTTTCGTTTTTCAGGTACCGGTTGCGATGGACCAAGTGAAAACGTCCCTCTTCAAACAGCGGTGAACGCCACAGCCCAGACGTCGGTTGGCACACCGCAAACCCCAACCCGTACAGTTCTTGGCTTCAAAGCAGTGAACGAGGAAGTAGCTCAGCTTTAGCAACCCTGTTGCGTGGAAAGTGGATAGTCGTTAGTGGTTTCTCGAATGATGAAAGAAATTATTTTTCGTCGGAGTGCCTATGACTACGTGTTCAATGCGTTACATACGTACACTGAAAATGGTAGGTGTGGTATTGGGATCTTATGTCGATCAGTTGTTTCGTATTTCTCTGATATTTCGATCGACAGTAAGAATGAAAGAAGCGAACAAAATATTGAGAAAAAAAAAACGAAAAGTGTAAAGAGGAGAATCGGAAGATTTTTTAAGTGTCATTTATGTGACAATTCATTGATTTACTGTTACACGTTCGTTATGATCTTTGATTTCTTTATTCTGATACAAGAATTTTCAGAATTAACAAAAAAAGAAAGAAAAAAAGAAACATGTACCTTGTTGACTTGTTAAGAGAAATTAAAATTTTTTTTTTTCTTGCTAGCTACGCATAGTTCCGTTCGATAAATAAATTAGTAGTATATATATATATATACCTATATACATTAGTTACCCGATAAAACTGTTAAAGTAATAACTAATCCACGATATGTATTTGCTCATTCGTTAATTGAAGACATTTAAGAAAAATGATTGAATCCTATGATTGAAAATTCGCGCGATTAGAAATTATGATAATTACACAACGGTAATACTCAAGGTGCGTTATAATATTCGATATAGAAATGCGTTCTCGTCTGTATAAATCGTATCGCACGAAGTTAAATGAAAAGACAAAAATTAAAAATCAAGAAGAAATCTCCCCAGAAAAAATATTAAAAATAGTCAAAAAAGCACAAAAAAAAAACAAAAAAAAACGTCAGTATACTGTATACGTGGATCTTGAGTGTTGGGTGTAAAATGCAATTCTAAATATATATAGTAGAAATGATAAAAGTAATAATAGTGGTTGGTAATACAATATACGCTTGAAATTAGTAAATCATTGGTGATCGTACGAACAGCGCAGATAAACCGTACTTGATATTATTATTATTATTATTATTATTATTATTATTATTATTATTATCATCATCATTATTATTATCATTATTATTAAATACCCTATATACCTTATATACAGATTAGACATATCTAAATAAATAATCGCAGATAGGGCAGATGATATAGATGATTAATGAGAATAAATAATAAATTAATTAAATAAATGCATAATAATTTAATGTTGCACGAATATATACTGTATGTTTATATATATATATATATATAGTATATATATTTATATATTCACTATACATATTATATACATATAGAGGTTGTTTAGAGTGATATATTTGCACCGTTGGTTTAAACTTTAACTAAAAAAACATTTAAAAAAAAAAAAAAGAAAAAGAGAAAAAAAAATATATATATAATATACATTGAATTTTTTGACACGTGGACCACATTGACAGGAATACTAGAGCAAAGCTATCCGTGAAAGGGAAACGATATACAGTAACGTATCTGTTGAGAATGAAAATTTTATCCAAATAATATTATATATATATATATATAATATAAATAAATGAAAATATGAAAAATAAAACTATAGCGCGTCTAGAATTATATATATATATATATATATATATGTGTAAGAATTACATCATATTACATGACGTCGCTGTTGAGAAGTTTCGAAATTCTATATCTTCTTGAAATTATTCAAGTGAGTACCGATGATATTGATGGGGATAATGAAAATGAAAAATAGAAAAATAAAATAAAATAAAAAGAACGGATGCCACTATAATTATATAGACGGCGTATGACGGTTCAAATATTTATTCCTCCTGTTGGCCTCAATGTACAGTTGTTGATGTTTGTCGTATCGTAATAAATTGTAATAAATTGTAATAAAAATTATACATATTTTCTTATATACATATATATTACTACTGATCAATTTCTTTCTTTATATCGCACAATGTTCGATATTTATTTCATTACGTTGAATTTTCGTCATGAAAAAAGGACAAAAATGAAAGAAAAAAAAAAAAAAAAACACTAGTATTGTACAAGGATTATACAGTAAATGAATACAATTTTGAAAATTTAATAGAACGCTGAACAACCTACCAAGTATAATTTAATTGTCACTTGAGGTTTGCTCGGAGGGGGTTTTATACGTAAGCCACGATTTCCATAAACTAAATATTCAATTTTCTCGAGATAGGAACCTCAGCTGGGTCGTTAAAGGTTGAAACGTCAGAATAAACAATAAGAACAATAACGAAAAGAGTGAATCGATCTCGCAGCTAGTTGCATTAGTTTCGGCTAGAAATTGGCCCTACTATACTACGCTATGCTATACTACGACGATAATTGTAAACTTGGATGGTTATCAGTATTCTAAGCATGATATCGCTCGACGTTAGAGATCCCGAAATAATGAATACAAACGTAATCCGTGGAGAGGTATAAGCGCGCGGGCGAGCAGACGGAATTACTAAGGCAAGTTAAACCAGGGTCAGCATGGGCCAATTTACGATAGCCCCCCGATCTAAGCCCACCTGATTTATTCGTCTTCTGATTGCGAGGATTTAACCACCGAGCCAAAATCCCAGTCAGGAGATCCTCGGTTAAAAAATAAGCGTTTACCCAAGCGTTTTGTTTCATTTCTCACCGGAATGATGATTCCATAAAAAAATAAGAGCACATCTTCGAGATAACGAAAAAATATCACGATCTAGCCAGCATGATGTAATACGCGACGATGACGAGTGGGAACGATTGTGTTGTCATGTTTCATTTCGCGGATCTGTTATCACTCGTCATTTCTCAACACACAATCAGTACGTTACGTAAGAGAAACTAACGAATCGTAAGCAAGTGTATATCTGTCGCACTTTCATGAATAAACATCGTACCGCCATTGCTTATACGATAACAGAATCGCCGATAGAAGGCCGCTCGACAAAATTCATTGGGCTTTAATATCGCCGGTAGCAAAGTGGACGATCGGCACGATTCAACATTGAAATGGCGTTCTTCATTCGTAATCCTGCAGTCATCAGATTGGTTCGATCGGTGAGTGAACGAGGGTCAAGTAGCCCTCGATCAGATCATCAATTCGCTCTAAAATTCATTTTACTCCATTTATAGAATAACAGCAATAAGTTGGACGCCGTTCTCCGATTGGTATCAACTTCCAGTTCGCTTCAGGGTCGCGTTGTGCCCTTCAAACTATCCGACATTGGAGAAGGGATCCGGGAAGTTACAGTCAAAGAGTGGTGAGTTTGAAATCCCTGTTAAAAATGAAGATGAGACGGTGGAAGAAGGAGCCGTTATCTTTGCAATGATTTCTTCAGGTTCGTCAAACCCGGTGACAAGGTGAGCCAATTCGACAATGTCTGCGAAGTACAAAGCGACAAGGCATCGGTTACCATCACGAGTCGTTACGACGGGTTTATAAAAACCCTACGATTCAAAGTAGACGAGATTGCCTTGGTCGGTCAACCGCTGGTGGACATAGAACTGGACGACGACGATGAGGCGGGAGAAAAAGCTCCAGAGGAAAAAGAGCCCCAAGGGAAACCAGGCCGGAGCACATTATCGGACAGTGATGATAGAGCCGGGGATGACCTGCTGGGAAAAGTACTCACGACTCCTGCAGTGCGGAGAATTGCCGTGGAAAAAGGTATTCGATTAAAGGACGTAGTTGGTACGGGTAAAAACGGCAGGATACTCAAGGAGGACCTCATTGCCCACGAGGAAAACTACGCCTCTGACAGTGACGGGGAAGAAGCGAAGCCAGAGAAAATTGAAGAGCAGGTCAAAACCGTCGTTCCAAAAGCTTACGCGAAGCACATGTGGGCTACGATGACCAAGTCACTGGTGAGTGTGCATAGAACAACTTCTCGTTAACATTTTAGAGAATTTCTCGTGACCTTGTTCCAGAGCATACCGCACTTCGTATACAGCGACGAATGCGACGTGACGAAGCTGGTCGATTTTCGTGACGAGGTTAAAGCTGCACTCAAGGAACGGGGGGTGGCTCTTACCTATATGCCATTCTTCATAAAAGCGCTATCAAAGAGTCTCGAAAAATTCCCTGAACTAAACGCCAGACTCAACGAGCACTCTCAAAGCATAGAAATGCTGCCAGACCACAACATATCCATCGCCATGGACACTCCTCAGGGTTTGGTGGTGCCTAATGTTAAGAATGTGCAAAATCTAGACGTCGTAGCCATCGCCAGAGAGCTGAACAGACTGCAGAAGCTGGGGAAGAAGGCTTCGATACCACCCAGTGATTTGTCAGGCGGAACATTCACCTTATCGAACATCGGAGTGGTGAGCTTTTGTCACGAGCCATTTTCTTCCTTTTGTTAAGCTTTCGCTTGGTTTTGACCACTCTTAATGTCGACCGCAGATTGGAGGAACGTACACGAAGCCAGTGATCATGTCGCCCCAGATAGCAATCGGTGCGATAGGAAGGACCCAAAAATTGCCGCGATTTGATGCAGAGGGTAAAGTCGTGGCAGCCCAAATACTTTCGATCAGTTGGTCAGCGGATCATCGAGTTGTGGACGGTGTGACGATTGCGAAGTTCTCGAACCAGTGGAAATACTACTTGGAGAATCCGTCCCTCTTAGTGATGAACGGTTAGAAGTGACTAGCAAACACTTCAGCTCGATTGGCAGACTGGGAAATGATAAAGGGGCAGTAAAAATCCTCAAAATACTGAGTAAAGCATTATCGAATGATCTTATTGTAGATTAATGTCTCAAAGAATCTCTTAGCTGTAATTAGATTCCTTAACTTTAACTGAGAAGGATGAAAATCCGCATGTTGCTTTACAAGAAATTTATTCAAAAGCACTGAGACTGTATACAATGTTATCACGTTGCTTTAAAAAGCTCAATGTAGGTAAATACAAAACTTTGGTCATTAAAATACCTAAATATCATAAAATTCGAAGCTTATAGTATACTGTAACAATGTAATACTAAAATAAGTTAGCATTTAAGGCACTGGCAGAATTGTTGATAATTGCGTGATGATCACTTATCTATTATATCACAAAAGGCTCCATCCAGGTATTAAAAATAACTTATCAATATACTTCGAGGCACGTTTGAAGAAGAGCTTACCCTGCGGCAAGAGTATGATTAAATATCTAAATAAGATCGTTTGAGGATTAGAATTTTTCAGCGAAGCGTCGTAAAAACTATATCCAACGTAACGAGAGCTTTCGAAACTGAAAAACAGTTTTTCTCAAAACGCTAGGCCCTCTGATCCGTCGAATGGCAATAACCGTAAATAGGAATCCCCGGTGGATCGTTGGGTCTGAGTTTGGGTGCACAGCTTCTGGTAACAGCGACTAAGCACAACGTTACGACAAAAGCTGCGGCTAAATGCCACGAAAATGTTAGAGCAACTCTCTCGGTAAGAACAATCTCTATTTGATAAGTTCTGACCATGTGGGCTAGCCACCCAGCATGGAGAAGGGTCGAGGCAGCTCTGAGAAGTTTCATCTCTGGCCAAACTAGCTCGAGAATAACCGAGAACGAAGTAGTCCAAACAATGGCAGCTAAAACAACGTGGATTACCACCCCGTTCGAAGTACTACCCCAGAGGAACAAGAAACCTTCGATAAAAAAACTCTGGGCTAATGCCATCTTCGATAATCCATCCCCCACTACGTTGGGGAAATAAAAATTTAGGACGTCGACCAGCCCGGACAGGGCAAAGAATAGGTAAATCGTTGCGTGAACTACTTTTGGCGATACTGTTTCAATGCTCGGTAAGCTCCCGGTGAGTGTGCTGGCCAGTCCCAGAGCAGTTGCGAGCAGTTTCAAAGTCCCTTCGAGAGGATGTCGTCGCAGGAGTTTCTGGCAACTGCGGTAAGCTCTCAGAAGCTTCCCGGTTTCTTGGTGATCGTGGTCCAAGTCACGATGGAGCATCCAGTACTTGGCGTATTCGTAACACCATTTCAATCCGAAGATGTAAAATACGCAACCAGAGAGAATATAGCCCAGGGCACTGTCGCCGTTTTCCATTCTGTATCAATCCACTTGTTCCTTTCTGGAATTAAACGGGTTTTAATTTTTCTTCAATTTCTCGGACGTCTTCTCAGCACTCTTCATACCTTTTTGACTGTTTTCTCGCGCTGTTCATCGACAGCTTATCTTCTGTCGATCGTTAAACAACGTGAACAAGACCGTCAGACGTGAACGGCACGCGTTGCACACAAAACATAACAAAGAAGTGGATCTGTTTCGTCAACAACATGGCCACCGCGGTACTCGCGCATGCGCGAAGTCAACTTTATCCAAGCAGAGAGAGACCTGCCTTGCCATGACCCTTATGGCCGTTAGGTGGTTCCATCTCTTCCAGTCCATTCAAACTTTCGGATGTTTTGCAGCAAGGTGGAGTCTGAGACGTCAAACGATGGATTCAAACATCAATAACAACAAATTAAAGTCGAAAAATAACCCCTGAATATTTGTGCTCGATTAAAAAAAGATAGAAGCATTAGTTTTTGAAGATAAAAGCAGGAATGGACAACGATGAGGACGCCGAACGGTCACCAAGACTCGATGGGACGATGCGTGCCGATAAAATAGGGGCGTTCGACTATGACGAAGACAAAGTAAGGTTAGAATGAAGAAAAATTGAAGCCAAAACCGCTAATTTTTTTTTTCCGTTATATTTTCAGCTCCACGAGATGACAGCGTCCTACTCGGAAATATCCTTCGATTCTCAGTCTTCGCCACCGGTTTCCGAGCTCCGATCATTGATAGAGTCCCCGGACTTGGAAGGCGGCAAATACATGGTCGAAAACTTGGATAAAGTCGAACCCAACAACCTGAGGCCTGATAGTCTGGAGTTGAAAAATGAGGGGGCGAGTCCTGACCAAGAGGACGAAGAACAGATCGAGGATCTCGACCCTCCAAGCTACCACAAAGCCATTGGCTACCTTCAGCTCGAAGGAACTGTAATGCAGGAGGGAGACATGGTCCTCTTTGTTGCTGAGGATTTAGAAACCAAGATTAAACTATCTAGTCCGGTAACGAAGAAAGGAGAGACTCCCTCGTTCCCGGGATCACGCAGCTCAACACCCTGTCTATACAGGCAGGCATTGACGCCCCAGCTACCGATACTAGACCACAATGTGCTTAATGAGCTGGAAATGGAAGCTCGTAAAGTGGCGACATCTGTTGATTCTCTGACCGAGAATCTTGCCGCAATATTGCACAGTGTAAGGGATGATGAGGAATCCTCGGGGCTGATGCTAGCAAAGCTTTCAGAAAATAGCACAATGGCAAAGATGGCCAGAGCTTGACAGTGACTGCAGTGTTTTATCAGAGCTTTTCTTCTGTCCCAGGTATCTGCTCTGACTGTCGATTGCTTAGAGACTTACAGAGACGCCGTATGCAAAACTTGCGACGCTGTAGACCATAACATAAAGTCGATGTATCAGCTGATGGCAAAGTGTGAAGAACTTTCGAAATCTATGGGACCAATATACAAGCTTGCGGAGAGAATGTGAGTCTTGTATTTTTCGAGTATTTCCTTTCTTTCGTAATATTGTTTTTCATCAAGAACCGCTGTTTAGCATATCTCCGGTCCTTTTTTCATTCCATTCCTAATATTCCTAATAGTTCGTTTTAATCTGAACGGGAAAATATAATTTATTTCATAAATAAAAAATATAATTGTTCAAAAACGTTCATGGCGTCTGATGGTAATCTATTTTTTATTTTTTTTTAACAAAACCGCGATCAATTCAAATTCTTTGTAAAAGGTTGATATCTATGGATCCCGCAGGGTGAAGTTCCGAGCCGGAAGGCTCTCGAATCAATGTGCGATTCGCGGCAGTAATTCTTGAATACATATTCATAAAAAATTATCTCTCCGCATTTAAAAATCTCAAGTATTATCGCTCGCCTTGGTTGTACGAGTTCGACGCAGCTGCAATTACCTTAAAATTACCGCTGCTCCTTCTCAATTAGCGGGGATGAAAAGCCCCGATTAGATATTTGGAGAAAATTAAGTGAGCAATAATTTATACCGCCTTCAACCTCCTTCTTTCACCGTCTCTATCCTTCTCTCTCTCTCCCTCTCTCGCTTATAAATACGCGTGTATAATATCACGACAAGTAGTGCCTACTTTTCTCTTTTAGTATAATCTGACCATTTTCAACCACAGTTTATTCAGCTTGGAAGAGAAAAAAAAATATAATTATAAAAAAAAAAAAAAAGAAAAGGTGAAATTACTTTGCCAGTTTGTTTGCCGCTGACTAATTGGAACGTACGAATACATATTACATGAAATGTAATGCACCAGTTTACTGCATAAAAGTTTTGTAAAAACCACACATACGTGTATATATTATACATGTATGTGTAAAAATGTGAAAAAGATAAAGAACGTAAAATTAAAGAAGAACGTGTGAGGCAAAGACGTTGGTTGTTGCTGCGGTGGTCGGGTTATGCAGAAATCGTTTATTTTCATTCTTTTTTTCTTTTTTATTGTTTCCCTTTCCGCAGACAATTAAACGAGCTGTTCTTGATACAAAGGAAAGGTAAGGGCGGGGGATAAAAACTCGCTTAATTGGGAAGAATCGCAACAAACAGCATTTAGTTAATCTGTTGGATGCAGTTTGTGAATACATATGCATACCATCCATACGTAAAATTTTTTTTCTACAATTATCATCACTGCACAGCCGTAGATATATATATACATGTATATATACGTGTAACGGGTAACGTTCGTTTCGTTCTTTTTTTCTCTATTTGCAGAAAGGAGATGAAGAGGATGCTGGAACTGTTTGAGAACGCGATGAATCTGTGAATAATTTATTATCCTACTACTTCAAGGTTGACTAATTTAAGATACTTGAGAATTATTTTCCCCACCATAGATTCTTGTTTATCACCGCCAATTCCTTGACACATAGATAATGGTGTTCAACTTTTTAACCGGAAGGTACAACGCGTCGTTGTCATTAGCGTTTCCATTGAGGGGTTAACGTTCGTTAGTGCTACTAGCTAGTGGCATGATTACGTGTAATCTAGTTTCCTCGCTTTTCACCTGCCGGTGGTACTGCTGCTGCTGCTGCTGCTGCTTCTGCTTCTCGTCTCTTCTCTTCTCTTCTCTTCTCTTCTCTCCTCTTCTCTTCTCTTCTCTTCTACCAATCAATCGACGCACACACACCCTTACTCTCTTCCCTATGCACCATAAAGTCGAGAGGGTTAATTATACTAACGATGTATTAATACTTTATCACCACTTGTGCATAGGGGCTTAAACACAACAATTTATTGAAACAAAAAAAAAAAACACGTCCGATAATAATACCGATGGATAGCCATGATTCACTGATCGCGAGTTCATTTCATTCTTCAGAAGCCATAGGTACCTTATACACTCGAGAGTTCCAGCTAAAGGGGTAGACTCAGGGTTTCAAGCTAATGGGAAGCCGTGTTCGGTTAATTTTAATTAAGCACAGCTTAAGGAATTGAGTTTGAAGGTTTGAGGGGGGATTTATTTGTAAATTGATTTCACACTTTTTCACCACTATTCAAAAGTCTTTAAAGCCGTAAAGAAGAGTCGCCGTAAATCTATTGTAACAATTTCCCTGACCCCCTCCCTTCCCCCATTTCGTTTGTTATTGTTAATCGGTTAGTTATTTCAACCCCCTGAGATTTGTAACGAAGTTAAAGCTGTATTATTAAAGTTTAAACATCTCTAATCCGCTGTACAATGTATATATCATGTATCCTTTAACTTTTCTGTAAATTATATGTTGTAAATATTGAATAAACAGTGACTACCTGCTAGTAAACCGATCAACTCTTTCCCCCAGCCTCGCCTCTTCGATCAGTTTATCTAATTGAAAAATTTGTCAACGAATCGCTGCAGATATTCGGAAGAAAAAAATCTGTCAAGAAAACTAAATGACCAATGAGCTCGATTATTGCTACGTAATATAGCAAACGTCGCGCTCCAACGTTTCTAATTCTTACTCGATAAGATTTGTGCTGTTTGTGCAACTTCTGGGTGGAAGCTGATTGGCCAAACGAAAGAGACGCGATATCATTCCAAGTATTATGGCGCCAAGGTGCCACCTGGTGCGCCGGATGTGTTCTGGAAATTGTGCGGCGGTCGACTGTTCCGGATAATTTATAGAACTGGATTCATGAAACTCCGGGGAGAACTGGTGCAATTAGACAAAAGTACACGCGACCGAGAGAAGGTCACTAAATTTCAAGATACGAGCTCCGCTTTGTTCATTAGTATCCTCGATCATCACAAGCTCAGCTTTTCCTCCCCCCCTTCCCCTAGCCACCCCTAAAAAAAAATTGTTCATAATTAATTAACGCCGAAGAGGAACAAGGTTGTACTTCATATTTTCCGCTCAAAATTGTACGAAATTAATTCAAAAGAGAAAATTTCGCATTTTCGGACGTCTCATTTCGAATGGCAACTCTTAGTAGTCCAGGTTTTTGGGAAAAGAATGCGGCGGCTTTCAGGCGCGGAAGTTCCGCGAAGGAATACTGATTTTTCGAACCACGATAGTATAGGCGAAATACAATGGGAGGGATGATTGTCAAAGATCAAATGATGAAAGGGCGAGGCGTGCGTGGCCGATCCAAGGCGTGTTTTGCTTCCACAATGACTGCAGTTCCTGCGGCTCAGACTTTAGTCGATGAAGTCTACTCGGCGACGGACAGGGATATTTCGGGGCTGGTTTGACCTTGATGAATGAACCCCCGAAAAAAAAGTCTCGATGCAATGTCGGATCGAACCAACCGCCCACTTTCCTTTGTCTGGTAAACTGCAGTTGCAGGTGTCCATCTGCCCCCGCAATACCCATATCCTCGTCGTCGGGTGTTTGGACAAACTTCAAAGCAAAAGATCCCAGGACTAGTGTCAGTACGGATTCCACAATCCTTTTCAATCACAGGAATTGACCGAACGACTTCGCGTTGATTACAATTCACTGTAGTGTAGGAGAGACAAATTCTACGGGCTTTTGTCACCGTAGGTTTATCCACGATGAGCAAATCTGTTTTCTGAACAAAGGACATCATTTCCGTACCTTCTTCTTTTTTTTTTGGTAGCGGATGATGATGGCAGTTGCGGTTTTTAATGGTTAAAACTGCAGTGAAAGATCCCGCATAGAATTTTGTGAAAGTGTTTTACTGGGTAATACCACATGCGACTGGTTCCAATTTAGGTCCGTGCCAAGCTGCAGGGGTGGTTTAATAACGTTAAAGTCTGGGAACAAGATTACCATAGAAATGTGAAGATCGCGAGTGGGTAGGCGAGCGAGTCCGTGGGGGTGATACATTATAACGTCATTTAATCCGCCCGTGCCGAATGTAGCGCGCCACCGTTATCAGCACTTTTACGACTACCTCCAACTCCACTAACTTCTTAGTCGTCGCCAACGCGATCTCTATTAGCGGAGAACACACGAAATTGTATCCGGCATAATTTACCACCATTGGCGTAACGTAGCTTTATATACCCTAACAAAATCCGGACAAAATTAATTCTATACACTATTTTATTCCACCCCTCGAAATCCTTCGTCATCAGTTTCCCAACTTTCTTTTTTTTTTTTTCTTTTTCAACCGCCAGAATTTCTCTTCCTCCATCACCGCCGCGGCGCCCGATTGGATTCCTCATACGAATAAAAATCACTCCAGTTTCTTCTTAATTGTAGAAACTGTCTCATCGATTCTGTTCTGTTTTCGAATTTTATCTCAAAAGAGTGAAATACGGAAAGCTGGAAATAATCGTTTTCCAAATTTCTCCACGTTTTTTGTAAACAGCCGATCTTACGCTATTGTAGTTTTTCAGATCCACGTGTTAATAGCTTGTAGAACGGCCCGAATATAGGTTAGGTCGGGCGTGCTTCGGGGGTGTATGAAACGTGGTAAAAGTCACGCAGTAATCAGTCGAAATAACATGCAGGATTTAGTGCCCGTAGAGAGTGAAGGGGAGCATGAGGCTATTGCAGCAGTGGTGGAAGTCAGCGACGTTCGAGGTCGTGGTCGGCGTCTCTAATCGAAGTTATAATAACGTGGAAAACTTTGAATTGCACTAGGTAAAACGTAGCTGTGTATATACACCTATACAGGTATACACGAGGGTCTAGGAGGCGCAGTTTTCCTCTTTCCTTTTTCTTTCCATTTGTATATCCGCATTAACTTGGAACCCGGCGTTATAACAACAACGAACAGTTCCACGAACTTTAATTTAATATTTCTATAATTGTAAAATATTGCCATCTCCGGGGGAAATCGTGGAGCGACGTAATGCACGCCGAGAACGTTAAGTGGATTTAAATGAAATTCCATCTCGACGTATATATTCCGGAAATCGCAGAGTCGCTTTAGCGTATGCAGACTATAAACGTGCGTTCAATCGTGTATCGTTAAATGAACAGATTCGGTACGAATACATCATCCTACATTTGTTTCCCGACGCTGGAGTCGGATTCCGGTTATCAATATCCCGACGGAATTTTTTCTCACTATGATAAACAAGAAGGGATGGATTTGGGGTATCGCCTTATCCCTTCTTCGGCTAATTTGGGTAGTCCCACGTTTCATGAGGCGTCGATAATCCTCTATGATGATCGATGGCCGTTGAATCGGAAGTAAGGAAGGGAAAAACCGGGGCTTTGGTAGAAGAGGGAAGAGGGAAGAGGGTGAAAATAAAGGAGACGGAGATGGGGTCTACTTTGTAACCAAAGACCAGAGGCGTCGTGACGCTAGGGGAAATACAGATCATATTCCAGGATGTGCATTAGAAGCTCGAGCCCTGTGGCCTGTGGCCTGCGGCCACCCACTCGCTCACCAAAGAAATGGAGCAATGCTCTGACGCCGAGGGGGCGAGCGACTGCCTACTTTGCCGACCGTTTTCTAACCCCAAAATAACCGAGGATCGATCTAAAACTGTAAACATCTCTTCGCCACTTCAATACGCGGTTAGTTGCAGCATAACTAGGAAGAAGAAAGATCTTTGTCAATTTATTGTTGAACAAACTAATTGCTGCGCATTTCATCTCGGGGTATGGGGTATAATATTTAATTATTAAGTTGATAATGAAGGAACACCTTGTTAATTTATTCCTCTGTCCCGTGACTATATTGAAATTGAAAAGGCTGATGTACGGATGGATGATGCACGGCATAGCATAGCTTGGTGGCGCAGGAAGCTGCCGGTAGCGTCAGAACTCACAACGGGGCTGGGTCCCGTCCCGCCTTTTGTGCGTATCATCCAACTATTATGTGTCCTGCAGGGCATTGAAAGTAATTTCAGAGAGTTTCATGATCCAGACAGACAGCGGCCATTGACTATTGTCGAGTGGGCACACTGAGCCGCAACAAATATAAACGCGATTTTCATTTTATTATATACTTTGAAAAAAGTGAAAGACTTTTATCACCGCGCTGTCTGCAGATACAGAAACGGACTTCATTCAATCTGCCAACGAAAAGGTGAAAAAAATTAAAATAAAAATAAAAAATAGACTTATCCCCGAACCTACAGTGACGTTTGTGACAACCAGCCTTTTCGCGGGTCTGTTGGTCTTCTTGGAAAAGTAACAGAGGAAAGCAGCCGAGAAAGCGACTTTGGGATCGTAATGACTAAATAAAAGATGGAGGCAGATAGCCAACGTGTTTGTTTACTCGGTTCTGCACGTCGAGCACTCAGCTGGTATCCCCACACCGTGACATGTCGTGTTTACTCTGGTCAGTGCCTTGAAGAGGATGCCGCGACGACATTAAGTCTTGTCTTTGATCCTAACTTGTATGAATCTTGATGGCGCTACGAGGCCCTTGTCGCTACGAGTTCTTCGTAGATAGAGATCATCATACTAGGAGGAACTTAGACCCTGGATTACGGGCTCGGGGTCAGACCACGATTAAATTTCCTTCGTCCCTATTAATCGTGGCCGTTGAACATTTACTCCGAAACTTGAGTGAATCGAAACGTCTCAATGATATGAATAAAAGAAAGGGCGGAGGAAATAAAGCAAGGAAACCACGGAGAGGAGGACTTACCTCAATTTATATTGTTCAGACTCCTTTTTAATCAGAAAATATGTACATGTATATCCAAGCACCGAAAAGTCTTGACTTTAATGCATTCGGCCAAAAGAAGCTCTACATTTTTTCGACGGAGGGGTCGGGGGGGCGAACTCCCCAACCGTAGACGAAGTAGGTATTCTGTCATTTTGTCGAAGAAATGTGGAACGCGTCAGCAGCGGCATCGCCCTCCCTTCTTCTCTCTTTCTCTCTCTCTCTCTCCTGCACGGAATGGTTGGGTAGACAAAAAGGAAATAAGAAGTACTCCGCAGATCACAGGCCGCTAATTAAAAAAACCCCACAAGGACTTATTCCCCTCGCTGTCACGACTCAGACTCTGATTGTATCCACGGATGCTTTTAGCCAGGATCGCGAGGAAGGGCGTATATTACTGATATTTGATACCTTCAAAATGTGGACCCAGGGGCCTCGATCTCCACTTGACATTTTCCCACACGTTCCACGATCATAGAAAAATATCATGAAAATTCTCCTCGGTCTTAGCTTCCAGCCGAAATTATAAACGGAAAAATGTTGTGCTTGCGAAAACCGAACGATAAAATCGGATCCCACCCGTGCAGATTGTCAAGAAAACGATATTTCTTTCCGCGGCGTAACAGCCAGTCGCAGAATGCAGATGCTCAACCGAACAAATCGTTTTCTGATGCCAACGAAACTGCTGGAACCACCTGAACCCTGGCCATTTATGTGTACCCGTATTTATTGCTCGTTATTTTTTACCTCTGTGTATATGTATTCATGGAACAAACTCGCAACAAAAACTGGGTTCATTTCTCTTTGAGCCATTTCACCCCCAACCCTTTATTTTTATTTTTTTCACATAAATTCGAATTTCGAAGTACATAGACGTACTCTGGTCCAGAAACTGCGGCAACAAATACTAAACCGCACGACGAAACGTCACCTGTTTACAAGGGGTCGCGTATGGCGTCGAAACGAGTTTGCTGATTCACGATTCTGCACGGGATATTGGTGCCGGCACGACACCAAAACACAAACACAAAGACGATGTCCTTTGACGCAACGCGTGCGAAAGAGGACGGCGTGATACTCCTTTGACTCATCGCGTAGTGACTATTCGTTTCGTGACCCATCAACGGTGTGAAGTTAACCGTGAGGAAGTATAGTTCACAGTATACATATACATGTATATATCTTTAAGCCAGCGCCGGCCCTGCAGAGAATTTGATCGGTTTTAGTTAATTAAGCCAACATCGAAGGGAGGCCCCCTACTCCTTCTTCTATCTCTCGAGTAGCTGTGTTTCGGAGTTGGGCTAACAGAGGAGTGCTAACTCGCGAACTGAGTGAACCGGGGGTAGCAGCTCTGAGTAATCTAATGAGTCGCAGGTTTACCAACTGAAACCTCTGCTGCATCAGTGTCGAGGGTATGTGGACGGGCGAGGTTCAACGCAGATTTCGCTTTTGCTTTCCATTCGGGTTCAGGTTTGGGTTTCAGTTTCGGCTTGGCGCCAGTTTTGTGGTCGAAGTTCTGATTCCTGGCTCTGGCTCTGGCTCTGGTTCTGGTTCTGGTTGCTGGTTCGGCGAGTGCACCAGAGACGAGAGGCGAAGGAATGGTTTGGGGAACCTTGAAGAACCTAGCAATTAAATCGAGCTCCGTAAATTAACTTTGGTAATTATAAGTGCGACGAAGGGGGTGACTTCTCAGATAAAGAGCGAGGAACAAGCTTCACCCCAAGCCGGCAGACTGAGGTAAAGAACTTTTTCAACTTTTTCAACTTTTTCAACTCTTCAACTTTATTTCTCGGCCTTTTTATTCAACTTTTCTTGTTAAGATTTCGATTATGAATCCCCGATTTCATGTCGGAAGTAAGAATTCCCGTGCAGTAGCTGGGGTACCCACTTTCTGTATGTGTGTTCTGTATATTGTGCGGAAAAAAATTCACCTCGGAGCTACTTTCATGAATACAAATGTACCCATCAACACGTTTACACATTGATATACGCAATTTTATATTGGATATAACCGTCACGACGCAAACGCACACACACGCAAGGATGAACTTTTCATAGGGATTTTCCACCCCTGAATCAATTCGAGACTCGCCAAGTCTTATTGTCTGCAAACCCGCTTAAACCTCGGGTAATTAAACAGACTTGAGCTTCTTAGAGCCGGTATACTGAGTTTCCGCACTACCAGCCCGTGGCTCTGGCGAGGTGGTGAAGCTATCTAACCATCTTTGTACATTATCTTGTTCGCGAAATGGAAATTTATGGCGCGGGTAACAGTGTGCAGATATACACACGGCCGTGTGAGTACACCCGGAGTTAGTCGGCCGACCAGGTCCATATCGACTGTGAGAGGGCAGACCACTTGAACGGGTTACGGGCAAACACATATGCATATTCCGCCAGCTATCGTGGATATTATTGATACACCATTACGCGTCCAGAGTATAAAACGTAGGGAGGAAGAAAAGAAAGTGAGTTTGAAGTTTGGTCGGAAATCTGAAAGGCAAAGCGGCTGAAAGCTTCATTCGACGAAATAATGAATCGAATTGAGTTAAAAATGTGCTTATTAAAAGTTTCACGTGAAATATTTTATACCTTGTATCAATCGAGTCGAGATCAACTGGCAGTATGGAAGAAGAATTGACTGGACAATAATCAATAGAGCGTTATTGTTTTATTTGGAGTAAAGATTGGCGGTGAGTAGCGGAGTTGGTTGATTAAACAAAGTGGTAATTGGAAAGTGATCGATTGAGGTTCCCTCCCAAGTTTAGAGCCCGAAAACTCGGCGGTAACAAAGACGCAGTTTCCGTGAGTTTTACTATCGCGAGAAGGAAGAAGTCTCGTAAAATCGTAGCGGAGGATCACCTCGTTTCGTACCTTATCGAGCGAGCGTCTTATCGATAGATAAAGCGAAGGCTGACTACGTCAAGTGAATCCTCGTTCAAAGTTTGCGTGCAAGTTGTGCGAGCTAACGCCTGCCGGAGTAACGGCTTATTGATTAAGAGATTCTTGTCTGTTTAAAGAACCCTGACGTTCGCTTGACGACCCGTGAAGATAATTTCATCTCTCTACCACTTACACCATTTCACTTCTTCACTGTTCACACAACACTTCCGTACCGAAGGCCTAAACACCGTCGTGAATCAGCGGGCGTGGATCAACGTGGATTCGTCTTGGAATCAATTGGTAACCTTTGAATCAAACGATTTAATATCAACGGTGTTCCGCAGATAACGCCCTTCGTTCCATTCGTGTAAATCCTCGTTCCCAAGTAACTTTGCAACTCATTTCCCAAATCTCCTTGATGATAACGGTTCTTAACGAGATTCCCCAAAGCTCCAGCACACAGCTAAACCGTTTATTCGATTAATGGAATCAAATATTAATACCGATTATGAAACCGACTTTTCTTCTTTCACCAATTTTAGGATCCTGCTGATAGTGCAAATCGAATTCACATTTCTCGTTTTTTCACCAAACATGTACCATCAGTCTCCATTTTTCTTTTCTTTATTTTTTAACCGTGTTTATTCTTTCCACCCTCGATCAAGGATTCGGACTCTCAAAGCTCTTCCGAATTCGCTATCAACGAACACGCCTCTGTCCAGCTCCATTAACTCTGCCCATGTCGTGATCAATACCTTTGTTAAGCTGGACCTAACTCACACGGCTGCAGGTCAAACAATGTTCAACGATTAATCATAATTACAACGCGAGAACTATGATACATCGCTGCGCGCACCATCGTTAAGGTGGCTAATTTTGAGGGATCGGTGTTAATCCCGAAAGAGTTTT
Organism: Rhogogaster chlorosoma; assembly: GCA_944452935.1. Taxonomy (NCBI): domain Eukaryota; kingdom Metazoa; phylum Arthropoda; class Insecta; order Hymenoptera; family Tenthredinidae; genus Rhogogaster; species Rhogogaster chlorosoma. The sequence continues at coordinate 637,983 of OX101801.1, read as the reverse complement.
TCAATAACCTTTAGGAATTTCATCACGCTAGTTTATCACACTTTTTCAAATACATAATCCTCCCAGCCAACAGTCGAGATTTATGAGCCATGCTACCGTCGGTCAGTTCCAGTCGAAGTAAAAGCAGATTATCTGATCGCTCTACAGTTGGTTGGAGAACAAACTCCCGTGATACGATGAACAGGTATTAATCTTCACATTTACAAGATATTTTTCAATCAGGTATCGACACCAAAACCGCGTATCCTGACAGAACTGCGGATTTGGATACTCACAATCCGATCTCCGGTTGGATGAAACCGAAAATCGGCAGGACGCAAAGCTGGATGAACTTCACAGATATTGAGACAAAAGAGAACGCCATTTTGGCACAGAACTGCATCTTGTGAATTGTGACTTGTGACTTGTGTCGTGAATCCTCCCTCTCTCTCTTTCTTTGCAGTTTCTGCTCCGCTCTGTTTGCAGTTCACCGCGTGAGCCTGCAGCAACAGCAACATCAGCAGAGCTGCGTGTAAAGAGTGTCGTGAAACGGAAAGGCATGCCTATACGTCGGTATCCATGAACATGCTGCACATGCCCGTTCCTCATATCCAACAGACTATTCTCTATAATATGTACATACATAGAGTGTGCGGAACGCAGTGCAACTCGTAACGATATACATACTACGGTATGGGATGCGATGGGATACGATGCGATGGATGCGATGGATGCGATGGATGCGATGCGATGCGATGGGATGCGGTGGTGGCGCGTTCCGTATACCGAAGTAGTAGAGGGTCGCGGTTGTTGTAAGGTCTTGGACTGTTCTCCGTTCCAGTATACCCGTTAGTCGACGCCGAGCTGCCGCCGAGTGAGGAGCTCAGAGCGGGCGCCCCCGAAGCGGGTTAAAATTACTTAGGTTAGGGTTAGAGGAGGTTGTCGATTATACCGGGTGACAATCTATAGACGATCGCGTATATTATTAAAAATAAAAATAACCTCGTCCTGTGTGCGTGCGGTCTTTTTTGTTTTTGTTCCTTTTTTTTTTTTTTTTTTATTTTAGTTTTTTTTTCTACATTTATTGTCGTCTTCTCAGTTCTAATTCAGAGTTCATTCTCAACAGGATTAATTCCGACAAAGAAAGGAGACAAAATGACGAAAAAAAAATACTCGATCTTTCGTCCTGTTCTCATTTTTCTTTTCGCATATTTCTCTCCTTCCCAAACATGTAACTTATAATCTAACGGATGAAACTGTTTGAACGTAATAACTACGGTGAAAATTTGAAAGTGAAATAATAATAATAATAATAAAAGTAAATAAATATAAATAAATAAATGAAAAACCAAAAAGTAAGTGCGGTTTGAACAGAGTTTAAAATTTCAATGAACCGCAGTCAATACCGCGGAAATAATCAAATAGATAAACAAATAAATGAATAAATAAAGAAATAAACAGATACAGAATTATTGTGAGTTTCTTTTTGGAGGATACCTGCTGCTACTACTGGCTATCGCTGTTTCTGTTTCTGTTGCTGCTACTCTATTGTACACGCGGCACGCTGTGTGAGAGAGGGAGCGAGCGAGAACAAGAGAAAGAAGCCGAAAGTCATGGACTTTGTCATTTTGAAGGTAAGCAAGAGCCCTAGCCGCCCCGCGTTACTATATTCTTTAGTCTCGCAGAGCCCTGTGTGGCTTTGACTGGTGGATGTAGTTGTGGCTCTGGCTGTGGCTGTAGATGTAGCTGTAGCTGTAGCTGTGGTCGTGGCTGTGGGTTTGGATGTGGCTGCTTTTCTCTTGCGCCTCGAGTTACTCTTCTCACTCGTTTACATTCTATCCCCTCCCCGCTATGTCCTCATCCACCTCTTTATCTGTCTACTCCTGCACTACTGCTGTTGTCGATGGTAGTGGTGGTGCAGTCTCCCACGTCTCGTATCGTTCGTTCTTTCGTTCATTCGTTCTCGTTCGTTTTCTGCGTGCATTGTCGCTCGTTGTTCTGCTATTATTATTTTAATACTAGATTAAGCAGGAATAACGAGAAATGAGATCGAGGGAGAAACCGGAGGAAGAGAAGGAGAAGAGGCGTGAGATAGAAAAATGAAGAGCAAACTATTGTTCGGCAGGAAAAATCAAGCCCATCGCATTTTTCTACGGAATCAAGAATTTCATATGATAGCGGTTCTATAAATTGTACACACCCATGCAATATATTACGTACCTATCTATATTGTATATCTCACTGAGTGTATAATGCAGTAAAACTCCTTGCTTTACTCCAGACGTTGTTGTTGCTGTTTATTTTCCAACATTTTCACAATAATTATTATTCTTATCACTAATGTTATATGTCATGACAAACAATCAATCAATGAATTGTTTTCGTCACATAAGTAAACCCAGCGTACGAATGGATGAACTAGAATAGTTTGTCAATCGTAGAGAATGATGATAATCCAAAAAAATACGCGAAGGAAAAAGAAGAGAGAAAAAAAAATGAATTCGTTAAGTGGAAGTGAAAAATCGACACTGAAAGCTGATCTCCCTTCCTATTCGTTTCTTTGTTATGCATGCGTAATAATTGTTACGATTATCATACACATAGTAGTATTGTGTGGATATAATGTAGAAATAAATCGGCGTCAAGTAGCGTTGAACCTTGCAATAATATCGCATCGTATCATATCGTAATATACTTACGCGTATAAAGTGTGTGTAAGGGTATAAGTCGATATACGATACGTCGCGTCGTTCGTTTCAATCGGCGCACGAAGAATAAGAATAATAGGATAATAAAAAGGAAAAAAAAGTGAGATAAAAAGAAGAGAGAGGGAAGAGAAACGGCAGAAAAGTTGAAGAAGACGAAGAAGGAGAACTATTGTCTGCTAACGAGTATATAGAGAAAAGAAGAAGACAAAGAGGAAGAAGAGAAAATCTCTCGCTCTCTTTGCCTCTCTGAAGCGGCAGCAGGCGGTAACCGCGTGCGCGGTTTAGTTGTTGTGAAAACGGATATATTTTAATTGTAAGAAATGAGTTCGTATTCGGTTACGGCCTTGCCTCTTTTCCCTTTCCTTTCACTTCACTTTTCTTGCCGCCGCAAAGAGAATAAAATTTGCAAAAGATGAAAGAAATGAAAATAAAACTGAATATGCATATACTTCTATCTACTCATCTGTTCATCTTCGTATTTTGTTCAGAGGAGACAATAAAGAGTAACAAATTTCTCGTATATTTACTTCCTTTGTTCACATAGTCTTTAGATTATAAACACTTTTAAGTTTGAGAAATTTTTGTGTCATTAGCGATTTACTTACCCTCTCTCTTTCTCTCTTCTTATCCGCTGCCGAGTGTTGAGTGCTGCTGCTATAGGAACAGCAACAGTAGTTGATTCCCCGTTCGGTTTTAACTGCGAGAAAGGATGAGGTGGCCCGCCCGACTCTTTCCCTCTCCGTCCATTAGATAGTAATTTGTGAAAATTGTGAATCTACTCGTTGCGCGTCTGAGATCATCGTTCGTTCCATCGCATCGCATCGCATCGCATCGTATTCTAAATTGTTTTTTTCTCGCCCAGATTTCGATCATTCTTTTTCTCAAGATTCCCGACTACTTCTTCCTCCTTTTATTTTTCTTCTCACTTTCCTTCCCTCTTCTTTCTCGGCCACTTAACGCAGTCGTTTACTGCTCGCATCAAATTCTTCTTTTATGTCGATACTGCGTACTATGTACACAATTACACATCGTTTTTTTTTTTCTTTTTTCTTTTCTTTTACTAAATAAATATTTGACTTAAAATTCAATGTCCGTTATTAAAGTGTACAAATAATATAATAATAATATCCACGCCCTTTATTTCTCTCCTCTTTTATATCCCGGTGAATGCTGAATGTATGTCTATTTATTCCATACCTACCCATCTATCCAATATCCATCCATATACCTACATATCTACCGATACCCACGAGGGCCACGATGTGTAAGGTTTTCTTTTTTTCACGGTGTTTTGTCGCGTCTCTTTCCGAGTAACCCGACCTGACCTGATCCTCCACCCCTTTAGCTCGGGTCTCCTTCTTTTTCTCGAACATATTGTACATCCACACAGACAACATATGTATATACATGTATGCACTAATAAATCATATTTTCTCTCTCAATTTCACGAAGAAGAAAAAGCTAAAGAAGAATACGGTCTACGCGGAGATGCGGAACGCATATGTTTATACGAAAATTTATTTCTACAAAAGTAATGGAAATTGAAGAAAGAAGAGAGGGAAACACTGGCACTATATATCTACTATCAATTTATTGAAATGTATTGTAAATACTTACAGTGTACCCACTTAAAATTTGTCTTCTTTTTCTTTCCCTAATTATTCCAATAATTAAATATCGTTCGTGTATTATCATTTGTTCTAGTAGCTCACCTGTTTTATTATACAATACAAATGAAATATGTATAAGAAACTGGAAGCGTATAGGTACCATAATACCTACGTATGTGCATTTGGACTGGAATTACCGTCTATATCCTCTTCGCTATTCCGATTTGTAAATAATCTCGCTCTCTCTTTATCTCTATCCATCTCCTTTTTCATGATTTGTATCGCATTCCATTGTGTCGCGAACGGCGGGTGGGGGTGAGGGTGGCAACCATTACGAAAATTGTTGCAGAAATTGCGCTTTTACCAAAAAGCGAGAGGGAGAGAGATCAAGAGAGAGATATAGATAGACGGATGATTTTCGATCACGAGCACATCAAACGTTGCATGCATTCCCACCTAGAATCAAATACAACGGCTACAAAAATTGATTGACAAAATATCGAGAGAAAGAGAGATATACGGGTTCGAAATAAAAAGTGAAAGCAAGAAAACGAGAAGTTTTCTTCTTGCACAGTAAGCCACGCACGGTGCTGCTTATACAGGGCATAGCGAAGATAGAATAGGAGGGAAACGAGAGAATTACTATGCTACAAACTCGCACGAATTTTCTTGCCGTACGAAGTTTCGGGGGTTCTTCTTCTTGTTCTTGTTTTTGTTCTCGTTCTTGTTCTCGGCCTTCTTATACTTTGGGGATGGAAACTGCCTGCCTAATTGTTAAGATTGCGTATATCTACTCCGAGGCCATTGTTGCTACGAAAAACTGTAGCTGAAAAAACAAGACGAGAATAATAATCATCATCTTAGTGTCCTTGCTGCTCTTCTTCTTTTTGTGCTCATTCTTTGAGAAAATTCCCCGATCGATATTACGATCAAATAATTAATTAACATCGCTGACGCTGCTACGTGAGTAATAAATAAGGGAAGAAGAGGCCGAGGATGCTAATAGACAAAATTTATTCCTTCATTACGGATTAGTTGGTTTTCTCTCCCACGTGCCTAACGTAAGTCTAGATCATCGTAATACAGGTTGAGTTAAATTAATCGTATTAAATACTTGGCGGGGTACAGGAAGGAGGGATAGGGAAGGTGTGGTGCGGTCGTAATGGTGGCGGGTAAATCAAGGGGCTGGTAAATATCGGGTATTAAGATGATATCTCTGTGCCACCTTTTAACTTATTATACGTCTACAGAATTTAGGTTACTTAATAAAAAAAAAAAAAAAAACTGATTAAAACTGAAATAAATTCGAAGCAAATTTCATACAGGAATTTGCCGAGTTTTGAAGAATTTCAACAATCCTTACATACCTGCAGTGACTTGTAATTTTCTGTACTTCGATAAATTATAATCATATATTATATTAACGGAATTCCAAAGAATTTAATACGAAATTTGACAAAATATGTGAGTATAATTATATCAAGGGAGACCTGGGCGAATAACTTTACCAATTTTATACCGTCGAATTATTTTTATTACGCGATAAGCACGAGGTGATTTCAAAAAAAAAATAAATGCTGAGTGAATCTCATAAAATTATCCCTACGAAATATGAACTAGAAAAGTTCAAACTGAAGAACTTGGAAATTGTGACGCGGCAGCTTTTCGAAATCTCAATAATAAATAACAAAAAACAATAGAGGAAAAAAATTTGAAAAAAAAAAACCACGAAAAGATAAAATATCGTCGAAAGTTTGACCCACCCCCACGATCTGCAGTTTAGAGACCCGGCTTTGTAGGGTCAGAGACCGAACGACCGACCCCGCACGTAAATAGCATGAATTTGTTGGTAAGGGAAGGAAAGAGAAGTGAAATGGAGAGGGAAAGGGAAAGGGTAGCAGTAGGTACTAGACGTCGGGACCAGCAGAAGCAGTACCAGCACCAGATGAGGGGCGGTGTTTATTATCGCTAATTATCGTGTTATGAAGTGGACGTTGATTGGTGTTTTCACAAGAACTGTGCGTAGGAGTCAACCACATATATACAAATATATATATACACTTATACATACGTTTTCTGATCACCAATCGCACCCCATTCCTGTAATTACGATTCAAAGATGTATTATCCATTATATACACATTAGGCGTGTGAGGAATTATAAGTGAACACAGCAATTCGAAGTTCCGATTTTGTCGCCAATTTTTTTCCATATTTATCGGGCCATGATGAGTATTGAGTATTTTTCTACAATTTTTAACACTCCTCGATTTTGAGATGTGAATTTTTATAGATTCGTCGATTTTCTATTGACTGTATATCGACTAAAGTATGAGAACATCAAACTGTCCGTTCTGATCGTGGAACATAATTTTTGGAGAAAAATGAATGCACATTCTTATTGACGCTTCTTTGACACAGAAGAGAATGTCGCCTTTGAAAGAAAAAAAGGTGGTTTTCATGGATAAATCAAGGTCCGAGCATAATTTTTTTTTTCGTCCACAATTCCCGACGAAAAGAAACGGAATTTGGCGAAATTGCCATTTGCGCCAATAAATATCAGATTCGGAGAAGTTCGAACGCACCGATTCTTCTCTTCTCTTCTCTTTTCATCCGTCGCGATCCATCGCTTTCAAACTCTTGGATATCTAGTTAACGACCTTTGAGTTCGTTTCTCCTCTCCTCTCATATTTCTTTGCTTCAGTCTTCAGCCTTCAGCCTTCAGAGTTCAGACTTCAGCCGTTTCCTCGATTCGTTAACGCTGCCAACGCAGATGTACAAATAAGTGGATGTATACGTACACCACGCTCATTGCTCGCTACTGATTGCTGATTTTCACGATACACATTATATACATATATATATATCCATTACGCGATTCGATTCAGGATTACGAAAATTCCTGATTTTCAAACGAAACGCGAATGAAAATGCAGAAACCCATTAAATTACAGGAGACGCTATCAAGTATGCGAACAACGGGAATTTCCACCAATCCCTGGAATGTTTAGAATTTTTTGATTCCCTCGTCATCAAAGATCTTTGACGTTATAACGTCTGACATTTTTTCCTTAACAAGGAAGAAATTAATAATGCGAAAAATCTTATTTACTAAGTACTCATTGCCCGAGCTGTTATTGTAGTCCGAGTTTACTAAATTGTACGCTCTTTCGCCTCTCCTCCATTACTTACGCTAGTAGAGAGCTGATATTAAACAGAGGAGCAGAGGAGCTTAGCCATTGTCAGTTTACTTAATTAGTAATTAAGTGTACAGCACCAGCAGTGGCAACAGAAGCGGCGAAGGAAGCTAGACGTTGCGGTCCAACGACAAACTATTAGCCTTTCCTAGACACTAATTCCTCTCTGTTAGTTGTGTTGTTATCTACACATACATATCTTTACTACTTGTCTTGTCTCTCGGGTTCTTGCGACTATTATATTATATTATATTATATTATATTATGCTACATTACATCCTACTGTATTATATCTTGAATCCACGACATTCTCTAACTTCACGGTTACCCTCGTAACACAATAGGTGGTCCGAGGTCAGACGATGTTTCTCTGAGGCTTATTAACTCTAATTCGTAGGAATTAAATGATGAAAGGAAGAAAATTTTCACAAGAAACAAAACGAACAATTAGCTATTCCCCGATTTTCATCACTTTGCGATCCAAAAAATAGAAAACGCCATCTCTTTTTATTATTTCTTTGATATTTCGATCATGGGACTTATAGTATTCATGCAATTTATTTTTGGCTGTAAGATCCGGAAAAATGATGTTTAGGGAGAAAAACCTCTACCATATAAAGAACGAGGGCTTGAGGAAGTGGGTTTTCTTCCCCTCTTTATTTTGGCTTACAGCTTTTGTAGGATAATCTGACTTGACCTCTATATAACCCCGGTGTAATTAGCCTCTTTTCAATTAATTAATGAATGAATTAAATAATTAATTAGTTGGTTAATTAGCAGATTAATGAATGGATTAATTAATTCATTAATTAACATTCTGGAGTAGCCTGTATATGAACATTCCAAAAAGGTTTGGTGTACAAAAAAAGTCTTTCATACTTTGTCCCGGCCTTCTAAATTACATTTGAAGACCGTTATGAAGATTGAATTTAAACGAAAGACCGGAGACAACAGAGAAAACATGAGGGAAAAAGTTAAGTGAATAAAATGAAAATAAAATTCCCAAGGGACACCCGGTGTAAAGAATTTATGTACCTGCATTTTTCAAGCAAGGTAGAAAGACGACGAAAACTCAGCATCGACGTGAACAGCAGTTAAAGATTTTCAACCGTTTGCTTTCCGCCCCTTCTCCCTCTGCCCCCGTATTTTCCTCCCCTGCTTCCTTCAGCCCTCTTTGGTTAAGTGCGTCTCCGTTGGAGCGAAAAATTTCCGAGGACGAATCCGGCGACAAAATATAAGGAAAGAACGAATGAAATGGAAAGGAGAGGAGAGGAAAGCCAAGGAAAACCGAGGAATGAAAAGGAAAGGAAAGGAAAGGAAAGGAGAGTGAAGCAACCCCTAAGGAAAGGGAGAGACATGGAATAGCGAAGAAAAGTGAGGTAATGCTCCTCCATCTGTGACGATAAGTGTTTCATTTATTTCGCAACGATTTTGCTGCAGTAAACGCGAAAAAGGAAGAAAGAAAAATAAGAGAAAAAGGAAAATGCATCATCCCCCCGAGATGATAATTCCTCCACGGTTTAACGGGGGTTTTAATCCTTTCGCTGGAGGGGAGCTGGAAGTCTGTACAGTAGCTCTTACCGGGAGACACTTTTCAAGCGTTTTTTAGGCTCGTTGATATCACATCGTACAAAGCTGCATGAATCAAAAATTGAGGGCTAAAAGTGAAAAATTAGAATTTTTCATCTTCATTCAAAGTCTTTGATGCCACTTTTCATACTTTGCGAATCCGAGGTCAGAAAACGTAACGGTCTGTTACAAACCGCGTCCCAAAAGTTCTGTCCAATTATATCACGACCCTGGGCTACTAACTGGGGCCAAACTTGACTCATTTATGTGTGAATATCAAACCACGAATGGTACGGAGATAAGCGAGACGTTCTAGACTAACAATACAAACACCCTCTGTTTCAATGCTCGATCCACGTTTCCCAGATATCCCTTATAGCTTTGTTCTATCTGGGTTACGTTTCAAACTTGTTGTTCGAGAGCTGGTAAATGGGTGAACGGGTGAACCTGGAGGCTGAAATAGTTCTAAGTGATTCAAATTCAAGTAACTCATCCTCACTTTCGATTTTCAAATCATTTTCCGTTTCCTTCAGTTTTGTAGGAAAACAGATTCTTCTTCTTATTTTACGACGATCAAATGCTGCAGAGAAGTTGCACCGTACGAAGAGAGAGAGAGAGAGAGAGAAACGGAAACTACAAACTGTATGAAAGACTGCAGGAAGTATTTGCCGATTTCTTGTTCTTCGTATTTCGTCTCGTATCTAGTGATGATAAGAGAAAGAAATCCGAGTTGAATACTGCTCTCGAAATCCAATCCCGTATGGCTCGAATCCCTCCCTTAAACCGGGACAGAATTACTAACTATAATTCCAGAATTTGTATGATCAAACTCATCACTGGCATATAATATGTACCTACAACAGACAGACAAGGGGTTGGAAAACTGCTTGTATTTGCCAAATGAACACGACAGTATAATTACTACTACGGTGAAAATTGGCAATCCGAAAATAAATTGTAATCACGTACCTACAGCAGTACCTACCTACCTACGTTTCGGGCTTCGCATAATCACAAGCGGTGATTAATAATTCGTATGTAGTTATACGCGACGAAGAGGGGGAGGAGGAGGTCGCCAATTCATTCGCTGATCAACCATTGTAGCAAAGAATATTAACCCCTTTTCGTTATCGTCGATTATTATTTATTTTTCTCTTCAAAAGCTGAGAAAATTAACGCATTTATAATTCTGCGGAGATAAGCGGAGAGCAGATTTCTTCTCTTTAAAAAAAGAAAAAAAGATCCACGCTGCATACTAAACATCGCTTTCACCAGGATGTGAAAATCTTTACGATTGCGGATACTGGCGATGTGTCGTTAATCGTTCGGGGAGAGGGATAAGTGAGCCGATTTGTTCCTCTTTTTTCCATCTTCCCATAAAATAACGAAACGCTCATAATTCCGCTTTCAACAGGCCATCGGATTTCTAAACCACATCAAAGTATGCGTCTAGTGAAACTGAAAGGCGATAATTTCTACCTTCTGAAAAAAAAAAAAATACGTCAGCCCACAGACTTGAGTGCCAGACCTTTCGTACACTGAATGTTTGATCGTTAGTTGACCACGCAATTAGTTGCCTATCGATAATTAACCAACCCTCTCCTCGGCGTTTTTAAACCCCTCTTTAACGTTCGCGAAAAGTTTTATTCAATCGCCTCCTGCCGAGCCGACGATGTAATGCAACTCAACTCTTTCACTCTTCAGCTCGACTTTGAGTTCGTTTCATTTTTATCGGGCTTTCATGTTTCTCTTCTTTTTCATTTTCCCCGCCATGATAGGGCATTCGAAAATAAAAAATCTCGTCATCTCTCAGTCTGAGACATGAGAATATCGCTTTGCACATTCTCTGTTAACTCAATTCCCCAAACTATTACGGTCCACGCTACTCTCTCGACTCCTGGTCGTGGCTACTCCTTCCTCTACGAAATATCGTAAATGCTGGAAGGCAATTAGTTTGCTCTAACTTTAGAAATACGCTTTGTGATAATGCCACGTGGGCAGATGCAGTGCTTCAACGAATTGGAATCCGGTATTCGTTCCGTCAAATACTTCAAACTTCATCTCAAGATCGAAGAAACAAAATCCAAAGACGAATTCAAAGTACATACTCATCACAAGAATCACTGAAAATTGATAAAAAGGAAAGAAATTAATGTGCAGAAAATAAGCTCTTCACATTATTCAAAATTATTTGAAATGACTGCAGTTTTTCTTTTTTCTGTTTTTTTTTTTTTTTTTTAATATTATTTCTTCAGCATTCTGAATGTGTAATTCGTTGTTTCGTCGCCGTTTGCTGGGGGGTCGGTGATCCTTAAAAGTAAATGTTGTTTCTATGGTGGTCCTCCGTCACCGTAGCTCGAGACTTTGATCTTTATCAAATCCAGAGGCACCGTTTCTTCGCAGCTAGTTAGTTCCAGGCCGTTTAATTAGAGAGAGCCGCTAATTGCGCCTCTAGCACATAATTAATAAATGTCAAATTATCCGCGTTTTTGTGGACGTTATTAGGTAGGTAGATAAGCAGCCAGGTATGTACTCTGAATACAGTTTTCGACAAACTGTTAACCAGAATTTCGGAGAGATATTGATCGACAAACACTCTGCGAATACGGATATGCAGATTCCACAATCTCTAAAGCCTATGGAGCCGGGAACTTAGCATTCTAGTTCATATATAATGCACTCAAACATCTGCTACGACCCAGACCCGTGAGATTAGCCGCGGTAATATCTTCCGTTCAATTCACGCCTGACTCTTAATGACAATTCTTTCAATCGTCCAGGCTGGAGGAACGAAAAAAACTTGATACATTAATTAAAACTGCATAGAACGCAAGATAAAACGTTCTAAAGTCGTGAAGTGGCGACGAACGTGACGCCATGTTTGATTTTTACTATTCGACTGGATTTAGAAACCATACTATCGATTTGTGTCAAACTTGATCTACGAGGGTTTTTGATGAATTTCTGCCGTCCTGGAATAGCTGATGAAAAACTCTTTCTCTCTCTCCCTCTCTCTCTCTCTGCGGTATTAACCTCCTTGATGAGCACACGTGGTTAACGAGATTGCATAGATTGATCAAATTACATGAATTAGCCGCAGTGGAGGCCGGTAATATTCACGCAGTGGATGATTACCGTCAGGTAGGTATGGGGTCATCCCTGATTGTTTACAACGTACATGAGGCAAACAACGAACGCCTTTAGCTGATATCCCGTACCTCGTACCTCGTAGCTCATGGTTCTCGAACGATATCCACCTCAGGCGACATTTTGATTTCAAAGTGAGTGAGTGAGTGAGTGAGCGACATCGCACCCGATTACGTCATAGAAATCAGGAATTCAGAAGGCAAACCGTACCACGTCGGGATTGAGTTTGCTAACCCATGAATATTCATTGTTGACGATCCGACCCTCCTGCCCCAGCTATTTCCCTATACACTGCGTCGAAGCTATGTGTCCAGTGTAAAGTGTAACCATTTTATTTTTAGTTTTTTAGCTATTTTTATTTTTTTATTTTTTTCCTCTAATTTATACAATGTATCTCGAATGCCTTCAATATGAATTGGAAACTGCTGCATAGGTGAAGTGGAGAGAGAAAAATTTGGCTATACCTACCGTTATAGAAAAATCCTGAAACGTTGTGAAACCGTAGAAAAATTTTTGTCGATCGATTTAGATTTCAGTCTGCAAATCCAGAAGCTAATAACGAAGAGTTTTGACTGGCATTTAGAATGTCGAGATTCCAAAATTCCGATAAAATTCACCGATACGTATTTCGGTGGCTTTATATATAAACCTGTAAATTTCATCGAGTTATCTCGAGAAATGCAAAGGTGGATTTTCGAAATTGAAATACTTGAGAACAAGAAGCAACTACTTGTTACTCTGCCCACTCTGTACCTACACGTACGGCATAACATAACTTAATGAGCCACTAAAAGTGGTTATGGGTATGGTATAGCTATGTTGAGGCGGGTGGTGCAGACTTAACGGCATAGTTTCTGAATTACGTCGTAATCGCGTTAACATTCCTCCAGGAGCTATGCGTTAACCACAAACCACTGCGCAACAACTTCTACCAAAACTACCATCCCCAGCTGCTACTCCAGCATAAAATCATTGCATTTGCATCTGGCTCCGCGATTTCATTCGATCGATATTTTTCAGCAACTTTTTTGCTCCCTCAAATTAACTTCGGCTCATTCTCTTCATTTCAACGGATCTTCGCGTTTTTGGAACTCAGGTATCCGAAGAAACAGATCGGAAAAAAAAAGATGAAAGATCTCCTGGACAAACTCAAACGTTTGGCTTCTACAGGCTAAAATAATTGGACCTTTAACTTTTCGATGACAATCTGAATTAATCTCCACATAGCGGGTACCTACTGTCATTTATTTCTTATTCAAAATTTATTTCTTACTGTTGAAGGAATCCTTAATTTTCGATTTCATTTGACAATTTTGCAGAGGCTCTTCTTCGCTTTTTTCCCACTTTTTTTACGATTGATTTGCAGAATTTGAAGAAGCTGATAATAAGATTTGGTCGAATCGTGATCAAGACGATTCGACTGTTGGTTGGATAAAATGGAGAAGTGCAGGGATGAATATTTTAGCCATTCCATCTCGGCGCTTTCCCTCTGTATATATCCTTCTCTCTTCTTTTTTAACGGTTTAAAACAACGGGGAGAATCAGCATAACAAAAGAATTTTTAGAGACGTAACTGTAGGTATGAAATAAGAAACGGATGTCCAATTTCGTTCGTTCGTTCATTTGCTCAGTCAGGATCACCGGTAGCAGCAGTGGCAACAGGAGCAGAAGCTACGTGTTGAGGAAAGAATGAATAAGGAGAGAAAGAGAGGAAAGGAAAGAGAGAAGTAGAAAAAAGATAAAATAAAATAAAATAATATGAAGGAGAAAAAAGGAAAGAAATAAAAAAAAGGAGCTAAAAATTACAGCCAACAACGCGGGAAACTCTGGAACCCAACCGAAGAGCGTCGAAAGAGAATCAATATTGATTGGCACACTAAAGAAGACAGACACATTCCACCCCAAAAGCACGAAGCTGGTAACAGCAGTCAAATTTAATTCCTTAAAACCTTGGAAACTTTTTTCTTTCTTCGGACTTTTTTTCTTTATATGTCGGCTTCGGACGACTTTCAAAGAAAGAGAGTAAATAAAAAATAAAGAAGGAGCAAACACGGAGATATTTGCGAGAATTAAACCTTTCCTCCAATTTGTCTTCGAATCTTTCTTTCGTTTTTTGATAAAATTGGATAATCGTTGAAAAATAACGTCTCCTTCTCATTATTGCCAGACAGTAAATTATTGCAAAGAATACTGATTCGAAAAAGTCTGAAAATTGCTGTTATAACTTTTCAAAATTTCTTTTATTACGTTATCAATTCGGTCTAACTAAATGCGAACACATGACCATATACTGTAGATATGCTATGGGGGCGTATATGCATTCACATATGTATACTATATGTATATACATGCCCATGTACTAATGTATGTAAATAAGATACGGGCAAAGGCACCTGGTTCTTCCTGGAAGAAGAGGAGTAGTATAGGTATCATCGGAAACAGTGGATGGGTTTGTTGTAGCCCGTGCGTGGTTCTCGGAGACAGAAATAAAGAACTCAAAATGAAACAATATGCGAGGCAAGGCACGCGATGGGGCGTGCAGCAGGAAATTACCTGTGAGTTATAAAAATAAAATGAGAAACGTCTCCCTTCCTTGCCGATTTTTCTCCAAATTATTTCAACACTCGTAATCCAGGGTCGGATTCAAGCAGGGAATCAGTTTATGTCGTGAAACGTAACGCCACAGTTTCTCAGAAATGAACAAAAACCGTTATTTTTTATACCGATCTCACTGCAAGTCTTCTAGTCCCAAAGATTTAGTCAGATTTAAAGTGAGAATGATTTTAGCCACCGAAAAAACGGGCAAAAAATTTATACGAAATCGTTACTCGTCGGTGCCGATTTTTCCCATAAACCATCAGATTTTTTCAAATCATGAAGTGGATTTCGGTTGCTTGAAAAATTTAAGATCGCGTTATCATTTATTACCGATTTTTCGAAAAATCGTTAATCATTATTTCCGATGAACGAACCGCCTTTAAATCTTCCGAAAAATCAAAGGAGCGATTGAGATCGTTACTTTTTATTGCCGATTTATTAGGACCGATGAATTCGGTATATTGCGAACTGAAAGTAAACGAGTATTTCTGAAGAATCGAGAGGCCGTTTAAGTCGCGAAAAAATCTACACACCTTTTCCAAAATTTATACAGAGATCAGAAGGCTCGGAGATCGCGATATGAAATCTGCGCGCGAGACACAGACCCAGGTGTTTTTCGTTTTAGTAAAAATTCAGAGTAGCTGTTATACCTGACGAAAAATATTCACTGTACAAACCAGTGTGTACACAGTCGGTTGAAAGCTGTCGTTATACCTGCACGAAGGCAGGCTGGCAGTGAGGCCGAGGTAACGATAAGTCTGGGCACGATAACATCCTGCAGTGATATTCAAATCGCTGTCTGAGAAAAGATGCGGATGAGTATATAAGCGGAGCGAAAAGTAAAATTTTCCTATGATATTTTTGCGCGGGATAAAAATGAAGAATTTATAAAAAACTGTTCGATCTTAAAGACCGGGATATGTTTTTGAATTTATTATTATACGGGTATGTATAGGGTAGAAAATCGGGTGATAAATGAAAGAAAATTAAGGGACGGGGTATCGTCGTAGGGAAACGTCCGTACATATATGGGTAAACAAATCGTATTTCAAAGGCATCATCAAAGTTGAATAATCCAGTGGTAAAGTGGGGGAAGCGCGTTGCTGCAGGGCGTTGAATGGTAACGAAAATGATTGACGGGGGTTCCCCTGGAGGCAGAGCAGGGTCGCAGAGCAGCAAAATGGAAAAGGTTTCAATGGAGATCATTTTTCTTGGCGTCGTGCGTCGTCGTGGTTCCAGAAATTCCTTCCTTTCAAAGAGCGGAGAACGACCAGGGCAGAGCAGAGCGGAGGAGAGAAATGTGGAGAGAAAGAGAGCAGGGAGGCTGCCTTGGGACCAGTTCGTTGGTCGATTTTCTCGCTCTTCTAGGCTCACTTCTACTTCTTCTTCATCTTCATCTGAACTAGCGTACAGCGGAGAAAAACTAACCAGTTTAAACCCAAGGAGCCAAAAGCAGGACCGCCCAATTCCCATTGGCTCGACAACGGACAATATTGTCAAATATCTACAGCTGCCATGACATCGGGGGCCATGTCACATCTGTTCCGCCACGGGGCTGCTACATGGTCTTCAAATTTCAAGCCGAGAGATTAGAGGGTCCAAATCCACCGTCAGTCTCAGACCATGCGTAGGTATTCCGTAATTCCGCGTTAAAACAAGCCGCGAAAAATTATCCGCGGATATTTGGGTGCGAAAATGAAGGTGAAAAATGTTCATCGACGCTTTTGGTTAATCTGCAATGAGTCACTCCTCCTCAATCATCGAAACGATAATATTATCTGAAAATGTGCGTGCAGTCGGAGTTTTTCTACCCGATTGTTCGAACTAAAGCCGCACTAGACACATTGTGTTTGGTTTATATACGTTCGCTATTTGTCATTGTTCTTAGGGGACCCCGTGCCCCAGAACCTCATAAAGCTTCTATTCCATTGTACCTACCTACCTACTCTCCCTCTCTCTCTCTCTCCCTTTCCAATGCGATTTTTTCCCGTCGTGTTTCTTTCATTCTCTCTTATTTCCTCCTACCCTTCTTCTCCTTCTTCTTCTTCTTACTTCTATTCTTATTTTTGTTCGACCACTGCTATTTCGAACGGTAAATCGATGGGCCCTGAAACTCTCCACGTCCTCATGGATTTTGCCGCGACTCAACGACCCACTGCTTGCTCTTTGCTTATGCTGGGAAAAGTATGGAGATACTCGGACAAATTCTTCTGTAGAACGCAAAATGCACAATTTCTGACTCTTAGCAACGACTTTGGTGCTTGTCGGCTAGGAAAACAAGTCGCTAATACCAAATTGATTAATTCATTCATCTCTCGGTCCAATTAAACGACGAAGCGATCGTTTTATAGCTTCGAGAGAAAAGGAGAGACGGTTTTATGGCCATAATAACGAGACGGGGAAACGGGATTTCTCCCAGCACCTTAGAAACCCGTGTAATTAATGGAAACTCATTTTTTCTTTTTTTTTTCTTTTCGCCGAGTAGAAGCGAACGTAGATGTCAATTTTTCGGATATTCGAGAAAACGGAGAATTTTCTCATCGCCAAGAGGTGCGGATGAAGAGTGAAAGAGAGAAATAGCGTCCCCCGAGGATTGGGATGTAATAGAATTCCGTATAGAATTTTGAATTCGTTTTCGAAAAATGATAAAGGACCTTCATAAAGCGGCGGAATTCAAATGGCGAACAACAGCCGGACCTTGGAAAGTTTCCCTCCGAATAAATGCCGGCTGCTTGCTGTTTTCGGTCTTCTTACTGACCGACACTGTATACCTACGTAAGCTGGTTTCGGGTTCGTCTGTGGCCGTATTACTATACCGACCCGATCAGGTTTAGAATAACAAATAAGCTTTTCAATCCAAGTTTCTCATACGAGGAACGGACCTCGCTGTAGGGTCCTGCTGCCCGCTATGTATGTATGTATGTATATGTATGCGAGCAAACGAAAAAGCCAGACGACCTATTTTACAGAATAGTTTTATTTTCCATTCCTCGACACTTTCGGTAACGTACGAAACTGTCAGACGTTTCAAAATGGGAGAAAAACTGTCGAGAAAAGAACAGAAATTTTTCTCATGGAGTTCTTTTTTAATCAATGATTACGAAACTGACCTCTTCATTTCAGAATTCAACATTATGGACCTCACATTCGTGATCAGCGACACCAAAAACTGTTAGGAATCAATTTTTACGAAAATCGAACAATTTTTTTGTCAACTTTCAGACGCCGCCTTGATCGTTATTAAAGATTTTGCAATTTTTACCTCAAAATCGCAATCAGCGATCCTTAATAAGTCTGGAAATAAATTTCCATCAATATTCATGGAATTATTCAATTGTAAATCGGTTGAAATTTCACATGATTTAAAAAATCTGTGTCAGAATCGGTTGAGATCGTTAAAAAATTTCGAATCCTTTATCACTATAGTATAGAATAAAAGGATTCGAAATCGTGATTTCACTTTCAAATGCCGATTTTTATTCTCTACTTCAAAAAAAAAAGACAGAATAATTTCATAACTCCATAATGTCCTTTTCTTTCTTTCCCTCAATTGAAAACCGGCATTTTTTATGTTTCAGGTAAGCAGAGTTTCCTTTCGACGTATCTACCCTGGCATTCGCGTGGTGGCTATAACCTACCGTACCAAATAGTTGATAAATGTGGGTGGTAAGTGTCTGGCTAAAGCGAAGGCATGTCCTTAATTGAAGGCATTCGTCATTTCCGTTGTGAGCAAGCAAGGCAAGCAAGGCAAGGAGCACGATGCGGTGTCGACGGCGTTTGGGGTTCAATTTAAAGTTTCCCTGTTCGCTCGTTGGGGATAGGAAAGAGAGGAGAGACTGGGATGGGATTCTCTGAGAGAGGGGTTAAGCTTTCACCGTGTCTAAAACCTGGGGGATTATTTGGCGAAGGCGTGTAGGTGCAGGTCTAGGTGTAGGTAAAATTCGCTTCGCGAGAAGAAGAGGGAGAAGAAGGATGAGGAGGATCGCGTGTTGTATACCCACGTCAGATTCCGCGGGTTCGTTTTTAGATCGACAACAATCTGTGGAAGAGGAGGAAGAGGAAGTAATAGTAGGCGAGGTTATAGGGATGAAGAGACGGGTAGAAACCGATCGCCAGATTTTGGTCTGTGAGGAGTTTGGCGGTCCTAGGATACCGGCTATACCACGAAGAGATGCTGCAGCAATAAGGGTGTGGGTTTCGCCTAGTTCTGGGAGGAGACCAAAGCAGCGAGATAAATTGACGCGGTTTGGATTTAGCTCAGAACGAAAACGTGACGAAATCGAGACCGATATTTTATCAGATCCCTCCGAGCAAACCCTGAAGGTATACGCGGTTTAATCAAATTCACAAATTCGATATCAAAAATGAATCAAATACGATGAAAAAAATTCCGAGAACGTTGATTAGCGAAAAATAAAAAACGTTCAAGCAAAAATTCACTTTCCAAGGTTTAATTTTTTCCTCTTTCGAGTCACTCGAAATTTATTTACTCTGACAAATAAACCGGGGGACAACTTCCTTAAAGTTCGGCAAAGCAAACGGTTTTGGGTTTAAACTAGTGTCGGGTCTCAATTTACCGAGCAGGAAGCAAGCAAAGCGTGTAGTAAGTAAGTCTGTTCTCTATCAGATCCTTGTTTACTTTAGACCGTATCGATAGCTGCTCTTCGCACCCTAAAAGTATAACAAAACGGTTCTTTCGCCCACCCACACATGTTGCATTTTTTCTTCTCATTTTCTATTCCTTATTTCTCGACCTCATTCAAATTTAGACCCAAATTCAACGTCCCAAACTCGTCATCTCCTTATCGGATATAATATCGAAAGCGAATTTCGTCCTTTTGTACAAAAAAAAAAGAAAAAAAAAAACAGGTAACTCTTCCTTCGATACGATCCTCGAGGCAGGAATGATGAAAGTAATTTATTGGAAAAGAAACTTTTCGTTTTTCTTTCTTGTATTTTTCTTCTTGTTTTGTTTTTTGTTTTCGCCACTTTTTCGCACAGCTGCAGCAGCAGCAGCAGCTCGGTGCTTTTGCGAAGCTTTCGTAGCTATAGCCAGGCTGCCAAGTTACTTTCCCTCCTTCCTTCCTTACTTAGTTATTTCCTTCTTTTCTTATTCATTCGCGACCGTTGAAATAAGTATTTAACGATCACATCTGTTGTTAGTTCGAACTTGTATTACCAAACTTTGAGACTCTCTCAGTACCGGGATCTCTGCCTACCTTTATGCCCTACTAACTCACCCTTCTAACTACCTGAATATCGCATTTCAATGGGTCGTTACTACGTTGCGACAGCAACAACAGGGCAGCAGGCTGAATGAATGAATGAATGAATGAATGAATGACCACTTTTATTTATTCAGTAACACGCTGTACACCGCACAGCCAACAATGCGGAGGGGATCAGTGTTCGTTTAATCGTTGACACGCGGATTTAACGGGGCGAGAAAAAAAAGCGAACCAAAAACCAAAGAAAACGATCAAAAACACAAAAAAAACCGTCGAATTACCGTGGAAACAGTATCGAGCATGATATTGTGAAGAATTGAGTTTGTCAGACGCGAAAATTAGGAAGACATGGCAATTTTTAATTTTTTTAATTTTAGTTTTTATTATTCCATTTTGTTTTCTTCCCACCATTTCTTCTTCGGCCACTAGAGAATCCCGAAAGCGTGGAATATTCGAACCTTGGTGGAAGTATGTAAGGGTAAAAAGTATTGAAGTATAAAGTTTGTTATTGAATTTTTGATTATTTCGTTTGAAATTTTTGTTAATTCTTTCCTTTTTCTTCCTTCTTTCTCTCATCTCTCCCAGTATTTTTCGAAGTGGTTTAACTTTACTTATGGGTATATAACAAACGGTATCCAATTATCACAGTGAGTATAACTGACATGTATATTTCACCGCAGAGGGGTCGTCCTGATCGAGTTTGTTGTTATCATCATTATTGCATTATCATTCAATTATTCAATCGTGTTCTGATTAAATTGATTTCTGTCAAACTGAATCTTTCCTCTCTTAACCTCGTCTACATAAATTATGTATTCGAAAAGTAAATACATTTTCCACGCTAATATACATAACGATTTATATATATTTACCCGAACACACGAAATCTAACGATCCGTACTTTATAATAATTGTACAAAAAAGAAAATACAAGACACCGACAAAAAGACTTTCGTCCAATTTTCACCCCGAAATAAAATTCCCTCGATAAATCCAAGGGTGCGAGTATTATATATTCCAATGCTACAATGCTCGCGAATCATAATGCGAAAATTAGCTGTAATTGTTATCGCACCAGACTTTATTTAGTAGAGTTTCTAATTATTTCATTCCCACGTTAATAACGAACTAGTTTAAAGGGTCTCAACCGAGTGAGGTGGTGAGTTTGACTTTATAAAACGTTTCTATTTTATTTTTTATTTTTTTATTTCAGTTAGAAAACCATGAGCAGCAGCTATGTAAAGGGTAGGCTTGTATATAGTATATATAAGTATATATGCGGCCTGCACTTCGCTAAGCAAATTTATTTCCCTACTTTTAGCTCTCTTTCTCTCTCTCCCAATTAAGAAAAGTTCCGATTTTCTTCCTCCTCTCCTTCGTCTTCGTCTTCTCCTCCTCTTTATCGAGAGTAATTCATTCCCCGGCGTGCAGGTATAAGAGGGAATAATTTTGCTCAGGCTTGAAAAATACCCCGCAATTATCGCCCCGCCCGAAAAGTTTTGTTCAACATTTTGTCGGGGCGATTTTCGACTGACAACAAACTCCTTATTCCTCCCTTTCATTCCCTCGTCCGTCGAGTTAAAGAAACTCTATAAAACCAATTTTGACTTCAAGCCGGGCTTAAAACCGTCGAAAAGTCAGCTTGAAATATGTTTAATTAGCGGTACGAGGGGCTCCTCCTTGTCCGGGACACCCACGAGGCTTGGGGTCCGTCTCATCGCCGTTTCGAAGAGAGGAGAAAGAGTTTTGGATTTTAGAGAGCCCAGTCAAGCCGGGGCCGCACGGTGGATTACTGTAGTTTAAACTTGGTCCAGGAGCGTTTTGTATCACTCTTCTTCTGCCTCCTCTTCTTCTTTTTCTCCCTTCGCCTCATCGCGGTTGAAAATTCCGTGTGACCCCATTAACGACCCTCGCTGACCCAGTCATTAGCGTCGCATTGTGTGACAGGTGGCATGTGCTTCTCGTTTAGAGATTTTTTTATCACGTTATATTATACGTATAATAGTACGAGCTGGGAAAACACCCCTTGCGGTGAGAAATTTTTTCAATTAACAAAACTTTCATTACATTTTATAATTACGCATCCATGTATATGAAACTAGGAAATACTCTGCTGACATTCAGGGTTATTTCATCTCTCCGGAATAGATAGAGAATCTCGTTGATCGGTAACTTTTCTTACCGATCTCACTGAAAAATCTTCGATTTTTACAATTTGATTAAATAAAATTTACAGTTCAATAAAATTTCTCATAAATCGACGAAAAAATCTTATAGATCGTTAGTCACGCTGCCGATTTTACTTAGGATTTGTTAATTTTGAAATTCGCAGTAACGATTAAAACCGAGTTTAGACTAACTCAAGAATCGAAGGCAGCGTATGAAATCGGTAGTTTTCATTGCCGATATATTACGATCGATAAATTCTCGGTCTATCGGTTATTCCACGATTTATGCCTCGTCCAGTATGGATTATAAAATATACTTTGACCTGAAATAAAGGCGCACAAAGACTACTGCAGTCGGAGAGAAGCGTGTACCGCATCTATGTGTATATCTAGTACCGCGAACGTGGCTTTGAACCGTTTATTTTTAGACCGATTTGTGTCTGGTTACTGTCTGACGATTACTCAGAACTCTGAGCTCGTACAACGGGCTGGTATAGGTCCTCGTTGACGAGGAAAGAATTCGCCTGAAACGTATTCAAATTTCGGTTAAGCCACGACGATCGGTAAGTATCGGTAATGCAAAAAGTTGCCGATTTCTTTGTCGAATTTTCTAAATAATCTAATCTCGACGTTCTCGTCGAAATTCCGAGCGATTATGAGGACGAAAAATTGTCATTTTTTGCCTCTCCCTTGCTCCCTGTTTCTTCGCGCTATTCTTTCCCTCTTTTTTTTTTCTTTCTCGGTAGCAAGTAAACACCATAAAACACCGAGCCATATTCCACTGGCGTTCAATTGTTTTGATAAGTCACTCAAAGGGGTAACACGTGCGTTTAACGAAAGCACGCGCATGGGTCTTCCGAGTCGAAGAAGTAGAAGTAGAAGCAGAAGAATTATTCAGAGAAATATATCTATAGAAGTTTTCCTCTCGCTTTTTTACTTTTTTATTTTTTTTGAATTTTTGATCATCGCTTTGTTTAAGTCCCTAAAAATACGACCACCATACCGTGACCACGAAAACGTTAATTCCTACTTTTTAATTTCCTGAATCGTGGATTGCCGCGGGACGGCACCAACCCCCTAGCCTCTGAACCCTAAACCCTAAATCCTCCCGTAGGGTAGAAAATTATGTGTGACTCGACGTAAATCGTCCCTCTCGTACGTCCAATAATAAAATTCCAACGTCCCAGAAAATTATTTGACCCTCAATTCTCTTGTCTCGAGCCGCACGGTTCATTTAGTCTGTCGCTAAAGTGCGGGACAATTAAAAGCAATTTATCTGTTAAATAGCAAAGAAAAAAAAACAAAAATTAACCCTCGATCGTTTTTTATTTTCTTTCATTTTTTTACAATTTCAGAAAATTAAATCCCGTCAATTCTTTACAAAAAAAATATCAAGGAACAAAAAAAAAGCAATCTCCAACTCTCAGAGGTGGTTTAGTAGGTCTTCTCGCCTCTTGGGATCGCAAAGCGCGGTATTCTCGTTCGGTTCTGTTCCGTTCGTCGAGGGGATATTAACTTATGCACAAATCATACGTCAAGCGTTCCAAGCAGATAGGTAGATCAGTGGAGAGTTTAGCAGCAGCAAGTATCTAGTAGCTAACAGCCGAGCGTTGAGCAGTTAGTAACTAACTGCCGACTCGGAGCAGTGGAATGCCTGTCTTTCCGTATCTACTGCTCTGCCTAGCCACATAGCTGCTGCTACTACTACCGTCGCTGTTGCTGCTACTCCGCGGCTATTTGCTGCCTCGTGTTTTATACTAATGCGGTACCCTGCTGCACAACGAGCCGAGCCTATCTCTTACCAACGCTCGGGAGTCATCTGTAGTTAGAATAGCTACATACATATCTACGTATATTGTAGGAAAAAGAGAGAAATACCCTGCCGGATTTTCCCCCCTTTTAATACCACTATATACTGTATTAAAATTTTCATATATGCATATCCGCTTTTTTATTGCCGTGTGAAAATCTGTAAAAATAAAAAAACAGGAAATGATATTAGAGTCGTAAATTTTTTTACCTACCGTAATTAAAACTTGATACACGCATCCCTTTGGCCAAGTTTTTTTTTTATTCTTCTACTTCTTTTCCACTCATGATCAGGTTATTCTTTTGCAGTATATAATTGCATGGTTCGATGTGAGTATATCTAGAATCTAAATGCAGTCTTATTACTAGCGAGGTAAGACTCTTGGCTATATAATCTATTATTAGGTACACGGTGTTTACTCGTAGTAAACCGAGTTGCATACAGTATACGTTCGATGCAGCTAGGGCTAAAGTCAAGTCAAGTCAAGTCGAGTCGAGTCGAGTTAAAATCGAGTTAAAGTCGAGTCAGTTCTTGTAGGTATGGTACGGGCGTATGGATATATGCACTGCATCCATCGGGTGTATAAACTGCTTTATGGATGTTATTTCTCCAGTCGAGAGGCATTACACCACCGGTTTATATTTCAGCGACTATACAACCGGGGGATTCCTTACGGGTATAATGTACAATATACACCGGCGGTACTGGTGCTGCTGCTGCTGCTGGTGCACCAGCCGCAGTCACTCACTCATTCACTTCTCTCCCCCAACGGTATAGAATTAATTAGTATCCTTTAACTAAAAGGAGTCGTGTCGCTTAATTAGTAATCCTCTTCTTTTTCTTCTTCCGTTTGTTAGTCCTTTTTATTTCCGTTCCATAACGCGACGCCTCCTAGACACGATTTCACCTTCTTTAAATTCCTGTTTCTGATTAAAACAACATTCTCACACCTCGCGATTATTTCATCATCATATGCCATTCATAGCTTTTCAAATCTTCCTTTTATCAGAAAAGAAAATCGCCTTTTTTTTTTATCTGAATCAGTTATTAATAATTTTAATCAAAAACGTCTTAGAAATTATTACGGTTCTATATACCATACTTATTATTCGAAAGGATTAAAGTCCGGGGGATGGGGTAGGTATTTTCAACTAGTAAAAGTAAGTACTTCCGGGTCGGGTATGGGTATAATATTCATCCCCTCCTTAATTCTTCTCTGCACTTCCTGCGGGATGCAAAGGGAAGTGAGTAGGTATAGAAGTTCAATATTAATCTTCTAATGAGAAAATCGTCCCCTCTCGCATGTCATCTTTTTCAACAGCGAGAATAGAAAGATTAGAAAAAAGGATCAAATTCGTTCGTAATAATAGCGAGAGAAAAAATCTCCCTTGGACTTCGGGGGGATGTGGAAAATCTTTTCTTATTTTTTTTTTCTTTACTTATTCGTCTTTATCTATCTTCTATTATTTTTTTTTTACATTTTTATGCTTTTTCTTTTCATATTATTATACCTGAAGCGACACCGTGATTTAAAGACGCGGAATGAAGGAACGAAGTGAGGGAAGAGAGTATAAAGTGAAAAGATATACGCGAGGAGAGAGGGAAAAGAGCTGAAGAAATTCGATAGACGTTTCGATCCGATTTTTCATCCCCTTTCTGACGCTGCTCGCGGTTCCTCTACAGCTACCAGGCATAGGCAGTAGCGTAAGCCGATTTCAATCCTTCTCGACGTCGCGTCGCGTCGTAGTAGCAGCAGTAGTAGTAGTCCTATACCCTCAAATGACCAAATCGTCTCAATTCACCATTTTCCAATCTTCAGAAGGAACGAACTCCCCGTCTACGACCCCCGCCCCCCGGCGAACCACCCCATTTGAATTAAATCGATTTTGTAAACGCGAGAGAGTCAAGTCAAAGTATATTCTTCTCTTTTCTCTCTCTACTTTCTGTTTCATCCTCGTCGAATGAAAGTAACGTGAAAAGCGAGAAAAAAGAAACAAAAACCAAATAAAAAAAAAAGGCGAAGAAGATGAATAAAATATTTGCAAAA
Organism: Rhogogaster chlorosoma; assembly: GCA_944452935.1. Lineage (NCBI taxonomy): Eukaryota > Metazoa > Arthropoda > Insecta > Hymenoptera > Tenthredinidae > Rhogogaster > Rhogogaster chlorosoma. The sequence continues at coordinate 611,922 of OX101801.1, read as the reverse complement.
AAAAAAAAAAAAAACACACAATCCTCAAATTAATTGCATACATCAATTTTTTTTTTACTTATATTCCCATATTTTCCCTCTCTCAGCTCTCTCAATCTCTCTCTCTCTCTCTCTCTGTCTCTCGAAAGTGCGAAGAAAATTTTACTTCCAAATTATACGATAGAAGAATCAGATCACCGATGTTCCCGGCGTAAAACTCTATCGCGGATAAAAAAGAGAAAGAGAAAGGACGTAAATTCTTGTATATATACGAATATGTTCATGTTACATATATACAGGCAGTGTATATATTCATATTTATATTCACCCCCCCTATATTATATATATATATAAGTGAAGAAGTTTTGCGGAATAAATTTCACAGTATATCTACTTTCTTTCCTCATGCATATTTTTGTCGATCGTAAAATAGAAACAGATATACGATTAAAAATCATTATTATTATTATTATCATTATTATTATTATTGCATCAATATTTGCACAGTGTCCTCATATAATACTAATAACAATATATAACGTATATCTATAATAGCAGATATGTATGCGGTTTAATATCGCTTGGGTTTGCGGTGCTGCAATAACAGTAGCGTACGATTACGAATAAACCGCGAACGATATGATTCGATATTATATTATATTATATTATATTATATTGTGAAAAATTAATTATCCACAAATCCATTGATTCGTTCATTCATCAATTTATTAATTGATTTTTCAGTCATTCAACCGTATATACATATTATTATCTCGTGTATAGAGATTTACGTATCTATACATACGACGTATTAATTGGTGATATAAAATTGGCAAAAACTGTGTTATTACATTATTACACTTGTTATATCGCTTAATTTCATCAATGTGAATTTTCTCGAGTAAAAATTCGCTCCTTGAGGGTGAAAAATCGTCCAGACGTCCTTCCGTTAATTCCACTCGATATAAAAGACTGAGAAATCACCCTTTCAACCCTTATATGCGGAACGAATTATTCGCTCCTTTGAAAGGCGCGAGGGATTTAAAATTGTGTACATTTTTTGTTCCTTGTCTTTTTCCGCTTCCTTCGCTTCACCGTCGTAAAGTTTTTTCGAAAAAATGATTACCAAACATCATTTTTTGGTACGACTATACGTACGTACCTACAGATTTATTGCTGCGCTTATCGGATTTACCAGAATCACGTTTTTCACTTTATTATTACCGTCCGTTGAGTTCATTTCTGTGTCAATATTTACCTTCTGATTCAGTGATTTATGCAATATCAACCATACCCGAAACGATGATACTTTTCGGCGACGATATATCATCCACTGTACAAAGAGGAGCCAAGGGGTGCAGGCTGGACCTATATGTTGTACAGTAATCATCGGGGTGTGGGTTTTGGAAAAGGGGGAGATGGACGAACGAATAGGCGCTCCTTTCTTTATCCGTGGGAAATATATTTTTATTATTTATATATATACACACATACGTAACATGTCGTATATTAAATCTGTGTAATAAAACCGGCAGACTTCCTTTGCGCATAAATCATAAATCACTTATATTCAGGATTCACCCTTCTCCACGTGTAACAAATTGTTTATTATATCCTTCCACATTTTATTCATTTTATTCGTCGAATTTTCATTTCCATTCTCGTATTACTTATACGAGAAAAAAAATCATTCTCGATACATCGATTTTTATATAACTCCATAAATCCGTATCGATCGAATTTTTCCACGCGATTTTTGGACGGACTAAAACTTTAACGAAATAAAATCTATACCGCGCGCCATTCTTTTCTTGTAAAGAAAAAAAAGAATGAAAGAAAGAAAGAAAGAAAGAAAGACAAAAAAGAAAAAAGACACGAAGAGATTCATATATAGCAGAGAGTCTATTCTACAGCTGAAAGGAACGATTGTGCGGACAAGAACCGCGCGGCTTGGATATCCGCCCTAGTCTGTCTTTGGAGGGTAGAAAAAAAAAGATAAGAAAAAATCATAATTGCGTGAATCAATTCCTTCATTCTTCTTTTCTTTTCTTTTCTTTTCTTTTCTTTCATCAACTCCGCCGTTTCGAAAATACCTACGAGTTTTTAATAAAGTATATGCTTTACTTTTTTGATATATATACATTTTTTTTTTCTCTTTCAATTTCTCTCGATCTCTTATTTTTATTCCTTACGGATCTTTATCCGCATAGAATCTAGGTTATGCAGCTATATACACGGATCGTGAATAATTGATACAGCCTACATCTATACCCATACGATTTATTACACTTTTTCAAATTAATCAATCTGTACATCGCGTCATTCGTATGTACTTATAATTCATACATACCTATATTAATGGTAGAGCTCTATAGGTACGCCAGACGGCTGATATTTGCTCTCCACAATCAACCAAATTGTGATTTACCTATTTGCACGGAATTCTTCTTCTATTTTTTTTCACATACCCAAAATTGATCAAAATGTATTATTTTACTGGATATTTAATAGTGAGAATCGTCATACATACGCGATATACCGTCGAATATTATTCTTATCTCTCGATAGTATAATTGACAAGAATATATTGAATTTTGAATTTTTTTTTATTACGCAATATAATTTTTCTAGTTCTCGTTTGGCTGTTTTTTGAATTTTTTTTTTCTCCTTCCCTCGTGTAAAAAGGCCAACAAAATCGACTACTGTACTGTATACCTATACGTGACCCGAAGAAATATACGAGCATGGAAAGTTTCTGATTCGCAGAATCCAGACAATAGGCATATCCCAGCAGTCGTACGTATATATATTGCTCTCCGAGCCTACATATGCTCTATTTCCTGTTCTATACATTTGTAATATACGGTGTGTCCTGAAGAAAAGAGGAGAGAAAAAATATATTATTTCAATATAATGAAGAAGAAAATAGACAAAAAATTGAAGTAAAAAGAAATATTATATATATATTCTCGAGATTTTGTTTCTGTCACAATTTTCGAAACATCGATATATCCGAAAATTTTCTCTCTTTTTTTCGATATCAAATTTATTTTGTTTGTTTTTTTTTTTTTATTCGAAAAAATCCGTCGTTTTAGTTGAGAAAATTGACAGAACCGGGAATTTCATAACGTCGAGTAAAAATCTGCTGTAGGGAGAAAATAGGAAAAACCAAAAAACCAAAAAAAAAAAGAAAGAAAGCAGAAGATGAAAAAAAAATAATAATAACAATAATAAAAAATAACCCGATGCCTCGCAACGTGTCAAAGGGTCAAGTCACGAGAGTTGCCTTTTTTGAACCCCAGGGGGGTAAAGAAGTAACTCGCTGTAGTCTCAAACCTCTCTAGTTAGTTTCTTCTTCTTCTTTTCATCCTTCTTCGTCTCCTTCTGACTGAAGTTAGTGTTTGAGCAATCTTTGAGACGCCTTTGATGGATCAGCTCTTTTCTCTTTTCTTTTACTTTTCTCAATTTTTTTTTTTTTTTCTCTTCGCTCTATTCATTTTTGCAGTCAACTCGAGAACGGAGATGAACAGAGGGAAAAGTAGCATCAAACTATAAAGAAATTGACAACATTCCCTTATACCCTCCGGGGTTTACCCAGCAGTGATGCGAATTATTTTTATAAAATTTTTCCCTGTCTTTTTTTCTTCCTTCTTCTTCAATTTTTTCAATTATATATTAAGTTTGTTTTATTTATTTTATTTTTTTCTCTTCTTTCCTCTTCGATCGAAATTCTCATCAGAATTACCCATAATTTTCCACCCTATAGTTTTAAGTTTATTCTTGAAACTTTCCTTATTCTGGATTTTATTCGAAAGTTTTTCTTCATTTTTCTCCATTTTCTTTTCTTTACTCGTTTTCATTTCGCTTATAAAATGAGAGGGAAAATAAAAATCGCTAGGCTAAAAATCGAAGCAACGTATTACACCCCGTGACGGGTATTAAACGTGGAAATTGAAGGAGTATATACAGATATGTATAGCGGGATGCGTGCAGGGAAACGAAACAGAACAGATGAAAAATTGGGGTGTAAACGTGGAATGGGGCTGGATATATATGGTATGGAAGATAAAAGAATTAAATTTACGAAGTGAGTATAGGAGATAAAAAATCCTCTTGGTTTTATTTTAAAAAATTTTTTTTTCGTTTTCTCTTTATAATTGCCCATAATTGACAACACCCTCGATCATTTTCGCATATATATATATTCACACGTACGTACATACATACCATAGCGTATAGAAAAATATGTACTTTTCTTTTCGTTACTCTGTTTTTTGTTTTTTTTTTTTGCAATATAAAATTTCGAAAAATTTCAACAACCAATTCTTTATTGTGTCATATTTCTTTGATTGAAGAATAATTTTTTTTTTACTTCTTCTTGTCCACAGAGAAAGAAATCGATTATTCGTTCCGATAAATCCTGTTTCGAGTAAAATCGAAATTCCGGAGCTCCGGATCGTTCCCAACTGTGTGCGTATATACATGTATATATGTGTATATACGAATGTGTGTGATTTTGAGTAGAACAACGCCTCCTCCGATGATCATCGTTGTTTATGCAAATCCTCAGAGAGCCTAGAAGGGTAGGCAGAGACCAGGGCAGAACAGGGCAGGGTATAGATTCTAGAATATACCTACTAGACTGCGGGCAACCCTTCCTGCGGGAACATGGCCGAGAATTATTAATTGGGATTTGGTGAAATTCTCTTTTCAAACTAACTTTCTAATTATATTCCATTCATTGATATATATACATACGCGAAATTGGAATTCAAAAGATAATTGATACATTATTTTTCTTCTTTTTTTTCTATTCATTATATTACGACAAATTTTTACCACCGATTGTCAGTGACTTTAATAAATTCATGTATTACGGATATGGGTACAATACAGATTCTCCTTTTCCTGTGAATATTTTCTTACGGAGGGAAGAAAGATTTCAACGTATAAACTGCAGCCATTCAGTGATTGACGTGTACATAGGGAAATTCTATTCGATACGATATAGTATCTATTGTAATATATCCTCAAAGTCTGTGAATTTTAGCTAAAAATCTTCGAATATACTCATATAGTATATGCGAACTGTGAGAAAAGAAAATAAATAGGTATATCCCTCGAATTATTGTGTCTAAAAAAAAAAACAACCACCCCTAAAATATTTCTTGAAGAAGGAAACGAAAACGAATAAGAAAAAGAAAAAAAGAAAAAAAAAGGAAGGAAGCAAAATCGGATTTTCGTGGCTTAAAGAAAAGCTTCTGGAGAGTGAGTCAAGTTTTTGCTAATAATCCTTAAGCAAGGACGAGGCCTCGAATATGTATACCTTATCCCGACAAAAACCCACCTGCGTCACGCTTCGCAATATCATATTTAGCTGACGCTTCGCCCACGTCGCACCGCTAAGTAGGTAGATGGGTGTAGCCACCCCTAGCTCCGAGCTGTCAGGTGAAGGTGTCAATTTTTTTTTCTACACGTTATATATACAGGTATACGTATTACGTACGTGGACATCATTCGTCGTTCCATTCCAAAGCCCATCATCATCAACGAGGATTAAAATTCAACGTTTTTTGTTTGTGGTTTCGTTGTTTTTCACCTTCTAATTTTTTTCTCATATTTATTCTCGCAGCGATTATTCCGCTTCGTAAAAAACGAACGTTTTTCATCCCCTTCCCAACTAGGAAAAAACCCAAGCTCGAAGTCCCCGTTTCTTTTGAATCAATGGATAAAACTATACTAAGAAAAGAACGAGGAAATTCGTTTAGGGGATGATTTTCATGAGTCATTCCGATCAAAGATATCTTAGTTCACGCGATAAACGCATTCGTCCTCGTCATTTTGGCGTCTTGTTTTTTATTTTCGATCGTATAGTTTCCGGTGTAGAATGTACACCGTGCGATAGAGTCCGATACTTTGAAGCACGATGGTTAATAATTGAGTAAAAGCCGGAAAAATATATAGCAGACTAAGTCTGACGTGGATAGAATCGTTTCGCAAACGATTCTTCGCATCTCATTATCAAAATCGTCATCATCGTATAGCGTCATTATTATTCTGCTATGGGAATACTTAATCAGTGTTTCGTTTGTGAAACAAATATATTATGCTTCTACGACGAAAGAGGGTGACTTTATCACTCGACGGGTGGTCTCATTTTATTTTCAATTGAAAAAGGAACCCACCTCCACATGTATAAACATAAAAAAAGAAAAATTCTTATTTCTCATCAGCTGCAACGAGCACAGGTCTTGTTTGTGCGGTAAGAGACATCTTCGCCTACTCATTCTCGTCTTTATTTTTTTTCAACATATCCACCCCCTGAAAAATGTTATATCTCTTCTCCTTCTTCTTCGTCTTATTTTCCGTGTCCCTTTTTTCATCCCCTAAATTTATTATTCTTTCATTTTCTTTAACATTCCTTTTTCCTCCCTCATTCAAGAACAAGAATAAGTCGAAGGAGCGAACGTATTATTACTTATTAGTTTTCTTCGAGGAACCAAAATGGCCGGTACCCTACACCCCGAAACTGACCGGGGATCTGCCCCATTAACTAAATTGTTATACGATATTTCGACCCGCGGTTAAAGGTCGGAACATTTCGGGGGTTAATTCCACCACAATTTTGTAGGTATAACTATCGTTTAAATCACGGATCCTCACTGCGGTTGGGTCTGCCGTTTAACTTTACCTGAACGTATTAAAATCTGGTCTCAGTGTATAACTTGATTTCCCTCGCTTTACGGAAGTTCCGTTTCACAAAGGGGTTCGCCGAAAATGAATTTAAACAATGCCAGAGACCGCGCAAACGCCATAAACCTACAAAATAATTCTATTTCAGGCAGTAAAACGAAGATTCATACAATTTCACAGATAATTATATCGTTTATCCATTCTTATAGAAATTTGATTCTTTTTAGAATATTTTTTTACTCGAAAATCTACAGAAAATTATCCACGAGATTGATTGGCCTGCAGGACGAAAGAAAAGGAAAGCTTTTTAAAGCTAAAAAATCTTCGGGGGTAAATGAATTTTCTAAGCTGTATTGACGTCCCGAATCAAAGAACGGGGATCAGTAGGGGTTGAAGAGTCGGAAAACTGTCGGAGAAGAAAAAGGGAAAAAAAGAAGAAATGTGCAACTCGGTGCTTATACACCGAGTGAAAATCGGGATTTGAAACAAAGGGACTCGTATTTAACCCAGTCACGTTTAGTCGCTACAATTTCATGGCTCGATGCCTTTTTGGGTTGGTTTCCTATTTATAGGAAAAGGCCTCACGCTTGATGCCCCACAGAAATTAGGAACGCGGATACCCAGCTCTGTCTAGAAGAGGTGGTGCGCGATGTTGCTTATGAAAGCGATAAAACTGGATAAAATAATTCTACACCCCTTGCCTTTCATTCAACCGACAAAAAGAAAGAAAAAAAAACGAGAAGAGAAGAGAAGAAAGAACTGAATATATATTCCAAATGATTGAAAAAGTCGAAGAATTGGAATTTAGCAAAAACAAGAGAATAAATAAATTTGAAAAAAATAAAACTATTTTTCGTCGAGGTTTTTTTTTTTGTTACGGGGTTGAAGTCCGGAGCCGGAGTCTGAGGGCGGCCGTGGCTTTTGGTTTTTGTAACCCCTTTTCTTTCCATGGTCGAGGTTCATTGGGAAGCCGGATGCGAAACTGTGAGCCCTGAAACGTGCTAATTTTGGGTCAGGATCCCGGTCCGTTGAAGATAGTCTTCCGCAGGAGATCGGACATCCCCTTGAGGCGGAGATCGGGGTAAGGGGATGTCGGCACCCTTAATTCTCTAACCCTCTGTTCGAACAGGTCTACAATTTTCACCGTCCTTGTCGAATAGCGATACAATTTTGCCGAACTACACTCCACGTTTTCAGGTATAGATTTACTAACTAGAACACGCGATTTTTCGGCGTCCCGCAACCCTTAAGAAAATCAACATTCAACATTCTTTCAATTTTTCATTTTCTTTTTGTTTTTTCATTCCTTTCATTCAATATGAAAAAAAATTCGTCTTCTTCTGCAGTTGAAAAATAAAATTTGATGATTTATTCGAAAACTGACCACCCCCCCCCCCCCCTTCCGCCCCCCTCCGCCGCAATTTTACTTTCAACCGCGTTAAAATGTTCTTTTCTGAAAGGGAACTGAAATCCAGGGAAAAATGCAGACAGCTGCATCACCCACATGTTCTCCGATGGGGTTAAAAACGTTGGAAATCATACTTTATACGAATACGACTATGTACGTGGGGTAGGTTTATAATGTATGACCTCTACTACCAACGAACCATGTTCAGTCAAGAGGCTGACGACACTTGACGTACGTCCTCCCCGTAAAAGCCTTGCGGATGCAGTAGCGTTTGCGAACAAATAGAGGAAAATAATAAAATAAAATAAAATGAAGAAAAAAATGAAACAATAAAATCTAAACCTTATAGTAGAAATCCGTAGAATTCAATTAATCTTTAATATGATCTAGATACGTATGTCTCGATTCAGATTTAACCCGCAAGTTCCAGACTTCGAAAAAAAACAATTATATTTTGCAAATTTTCCACCTCTATGCCGAATCCTGATTGAGCCTTGAGTGAAAGCCTCAAGTACCAGTCGCATTGTCGAATCTCCCCAACCCCGGCAGACCATTAGATATTAATATCGGAAAGTTGACGAAGTTCAAAACCCAGTCCGTTAGGCATAGCCTATACATATACATGCTTTGCTATATCCACACACAATTTATATACCGAACCACCCAGTAGCCGGGTTTGGGGTGCATTGGCAAAGGGCAAAGGGCGAGGGGTGAGTGTACTTGCACTTTGAAGGTAAAGCGACAGACGCTAAGTACAGATTGCTCGAAACCGCCCAGCAGCTCGCTGCCTCTCACTCTGACTTCGACTATGGCCATGGCTATGGCTACGTACTCGCCATTCACTTCCACCGCCGAGTTCTTGATTCTCGTATATTTGAGTTCCCTCTGGCAGTCGGTGCTTGCCCAGCACTGGTCTGACAGTGCGATAAGAGAAGTGACTGATTGCTGTTCTAGGGTTGATAAACTTCGAGGGAAAGATCTCTCTCTCTCTCGTTTTCCTCGCTTTTTAGTTTCTGGTTTGATTCCTTTTTGCGACAAGTGCGGGAAACTCTTGAAGGAGTCGCGAACTCCGTCGGGTTTGAAGATCTTGATAAAGCTCTTCTCGCACGTCGCGGTTTCGGGAGTAGGAAATGTATTTTTTAAACGATTAGCGTCCCGGTGGACCGGGAAGAAGGACGGGGCGAAGAAGTGTCTCTTTGACGACCATCGCCGTTCACGACGGGGAGAAAGTTTGGCCGGAATCCTGACGGCGAAAGGAGACGAGAGGGGGGCAACGCTGACAAAATTGATCGAATAAATTTCAAAGGTTTATCCGGCCGCAGAGCCTGCAGCCTATACGGAACAGGTTCGGTTTCGGAGCTACGCGCCTCAACCTCGGAAACGAAAACTCCTGCGGGGTATCCTATCTTGTCCCGAATCCCGTCCTAACTCCTATCTCGATTCTATCTCGATCCCATCAACTCTCATCCCCGATTCCTGATCAAATAAACACCACGATTTCTTAGAACCTGTAACCTAACGGAACCTGAACCTAAACTAACCTCCTCCTCTTCCTTGCTATACGATTCCTAATCTGCATCCCGCCAGTCATCCTCCGCACTCTGTGTCAGCAAGGATTCTCGTTATCTTTGGGATGCGGGCGGAGGAAGAAAGAAAAAAAGAAGAAATTATTCAAGGATGTGGTTTTGATCCTCTGAACCAACAGCTGCTTCTCTTCTCTCCTATTTTCATCTATCTTTGATATGATCGAGGGTAGGTGCAGGGAAAGATCCTAGCAAATCCACTGCCCTAATACAACTGCGGATTTACGAACGGAGAGAATATCGATAAGTAATAAAAATGATAAAGGTCCGGGACCAGGATAGTAGAGATATAGAGGTACACCGGCTTGGCAGGAAACAGGAACAAGACCCTAGCACCGTCGGTAGCAGGGAATGCAATATATATGTCCGGGTGACAAATATCTATCCTAAACTGAGCCAGGGGAGGTATGAGTGAGATATAGTTTAGCCTCTTTCCCGCCCTTTTTAGGAAGGGATGAAAACCGGACGAGAAACCGAACAAGAACAAGAATCTGTTCTCCAATCCAATCTAATCCAATCCAATCTCCGGACGTCCTCCGAGTTAGACTTCCGGTAATTTCCTTCCGGGGGAAGATTCTGCTCGGCATGTTTCCGAACGGAGTTGAAAAATCTTCGGATTTTTATTCTTGTTCAAAACTCGTACCGGCGTTTGTTCATATCCGACGCTTATTCCTGACGTGAGAAGCTTACGGACCCTGCAGCGCACTTCCGCCAATCTGGTGAAATATATCGCTCTGATGAACGGGGAAATTTTCAACCTACAGGGGGTCTGGCTACCTACTGAATCGACGCACGCCCCTTACACCAAAAATCCCTTCGAAATGTAACGACGACCCAACGAACCAACCTGGTGCTCCTGATGGCTTGGACAATTTTTTTTTTTTTTTTTTTCTTGAGCTTTTACTCCTGTCGATATTTTCGTCCTCTTTTTTTTCCCCCCTTTTTCCTCGAAACTTAGTATAAGTTCGCCTGGTTTTACTCGAGTTAAAGTTTGTTTTTTTCAAAAACTGGGCCAAGTTTTGGGACACAAATGTGACGGAGGAATCCTGTTTTCGAGGTTCTGGAAAATCTTATGGATATCGAGATAGTGGATCGGTGCCCTCCTCCGAGACATCGCGTTTCAAACTTTGTCCGATATACTGATTTAAAGTTGTGAGTAATACGTGTGTATATATTGTGAGAAAATCAGTCGTCGAATTGAATTAGAATAAGTTACAGAAGTTTTTGTTATCTGTGTAAGCAGAGAGGGCGAAGAGAAATGGCGAGGGTTTTGGAGAGAGGGATTCCTCCCCGTTCCATACGACACCCAGTGTGTGGTATAAAAATGTAAATTCAGAAGGTATGAAAGGGTGTAACCTCGAGGACTTTGCCTCTTGTTAGTCTAGGGGTTAAAGGAGGAAGGGAAGTTCGATTTTTAGAGCCAGTACAGCAAACAAGACTCGCCCTTAAAAAAAGAAACTTAGACCAAGAATAAAAAGAAAAAGGGGAGAAGAATTCTCTCGCGTTAAAAAACGGTTAGAAAATTTCAAACAGAGATCCTCCGAAGAAGGAGGGGCGGAAGTTCCCTATCGTATCTTTGAAGAGAAAAGGAAAACGCACGAAGAGAAAGAATATAAAGAAGAAGAAAAAAGATACGAAGATTGCGAATCCTCAAGGCACACTAAACATTCGAATGATATTACCCCGTGTCTCCGGACATAATCGACTGACATCACAATGCCACGCCGTGCCATCCAGCTACCACCTCCACAGGGAGTCTTATCTTTCCTCCGCGATAGGAGGATGACTTACGTAACGGAAGAGGAAGACACCGGGAGCAGCGGCAAGGAGCAAGCCTGCAGCCACCTTTGCGTTTTCCTAGACGACATTAATCGATTTTATGGCCTGTATTCCGGTTTATCTGTGTATCTCGGCAGCCCTGAAGCATCGGCGTCGTACTGTCTGAAAAAAAAATGACTGGGGGATGAAATGAAAAAATAAAATAAAATAAAAAGGGAAGAAAATTACCCAGGGAACTTTAGAGCCCGGTGTAACACACTTTGTGAAAATATTTGATCAAGGAGTTGTCGGACGTGATCGGTATGCTCTTTGACCTGATTGAAGAGACCCCCGGATGGCGGAAAGCAGGCTGCTGTTTTTTTGTTTTTTTCTCTTTTTTTCGGCGGACAAACCGAGCTTTTGATGAACTATGGATCGGAAAGTGAAAAAAGAATTCTATATCCATGTAGCCCGCAGTGTAACGGTCGTTAACCACTCTACCAATAGCTCCAATTTACTGCTGAAATGAATTTATTCAATTTGTCGACTCGCTCCTCACTTTGAGCTTTTTTTCGGTTTACACGAATTTTGCAAACCGACTGCAGCTCTCTTCCACATTCTATTCACTGATATCACTTCGCTAGTGATCGGGAGGTACGTAGATTCAACGTTTAAGACCGAATATCCCGCTTCGAAATTGCGACATATACAGGGTGAGTTTTCTCCGGAGTCACATCTGGGAGGAGTTTCGACGCGCTGAGACTCCGCCGTCTTCTATTCATAAGAAATTTTTACATGAGAGTATATCACACTACTATTATTCTCAAGCGAGGAGTCTCGGCACTTTGAAACTCCGCCCATATGATACCCCGGAGAAAACTCACCCTGTATATCGAGCTGACGAAATTTGATAACGCACTTGTCGAAGATGCGGGAGATTCGAGATCGAAGAGGCCAGGGACGTACGGAAGATAATTTTCCAGGAGTCTTTCTCCTTCATTATTCACATTTTTGTTTCTGAAATTTGAACCACCGATCAAAAATGGCGGATGAACAGATGAATAAAAAATCAGGACGAGAATTGAAAACGATTTATTCATCTGGGATGGAATTTTCCCGCGAGTCATACTTCCCGACACTTCTTCCTCGCCCCTTTAAGACTATTGCACTCGCAGCAAAGAGATGTGCTCTGGCCGGGTTGGGGATGAATGCAAGCTAGCTGGAATGAGGCAGTGACTTGGTTGGCTCTGGGGTCTGAAATAGTTTTGATCTCAACCGTGCGATAATATTGTGTGGGCAGGTAGTATTTGCCGAGAGCTTTTCACCTCCTTTTCTGTATCTTTTGCCCTCTTCTTTTTTACCGCGACATATATTTTTTTCTTATTTCCCTCCTCTTGCCCTGGAGAATTTTAATGCAAGACAGATGGATGGGGCCGGGCAAGTAAATCCGGCGCGTAAAACTTTCTTTAGAAATATGGAAACTTATAATTCTCTGTCACCTTTAACTCAAACTTTAAGTCCCGCTGAGCTCGAGGCGGCTGAGGCACCTCTTCCTCCTCCTCTTTACCTTTACTCCTCGACTCGTCGACTTCTACTCTCTACTCTCTACTCTCTAGTGAGCTACCTCTAAGCGTAGAAATCGCGAAATCATTAGTCTAATCTGTTCGAGGAAAGAACGAAACCTGGGAGGAAAAAAGGAAGGAATTAAAAGAGGCGACTCGAGGTGATGGAGATTTGGAAACGGGCCACTGGCCATCGCCTGGTCAACAACCCAAAGCTTAACGACCCTGTATAGAGAGCAAGCTAGAAATGTTGAGCTTTTTTCGTTTTTTGAAAAATTGACTCTGAATTATATCTGGCAAAAATTTTTACTTTAATTTTTTTCCTAACTTTTTTTGGTATTAATAAAAGAAATTCCAAAAAAGCGGACTTTCGAACCACCCTAGTATACATACCACCGCGGCTGGTTTTGTCGAGTTCTTTTTAGCCCTTTTTGATAATTTCGTATTTTAACCCTTTAAACGACTCTCAGTTTCCCTCGCCCTCACACCACGTCCGGTTTAAACAATACGAAAGCACCCCCTGGTGCAGCGGTTTTCGACGATGGGACAATTTGCACAAATTGACACCCACGTGCATACGAGATTTCTCTAACAAAAGTAATATGACCGAGGAGGGAAACTTTATGTGGACTCACTTACGGTCTATGAAATAAAACCGAGTTTCGTTACGGCCTACGAGAACCCGGCGAATGAAAGGGTCGAATTATACGTCCGCCTGTACGTTTTATTCAGATTTTATTATACCACGTAGTTTCTAGCCTATCATATCAATTCGATCAGTAACGTGAAAACATGCATCGATAGGTATATATCGGAGGGAATAAAAGGGTTGACGTTACCGCTGTTACAGAATGGAATTCGCCATGTCTGCAAGAATTATTATAGTCGTCGTAAGAGTCTGGGGGGGGGGTCGAAGTCTGGGAGGACGTAGGTTCAGGGTTGTTTTCTCATCCTTCGCTTTAATATCCGGCTAAATCCGTACTTCTGTTTTCTATCTCGACAAACAAATTCTAACCGAGCTATTACAATAAAGGGAAGAAAAATCGAACCACCAATAGAAAAGTCCTGTCCCATGTCGTTTTTTCTTTTTCCTTTTTTTTTATTATTATCACCGGAGATGCTGGCCTTGCAGTCCTAGTCGACTCAATTAGCCCATCAAAGACCTCTCTTCATTCCCCTTTCTCCCAAGTATTTCCGCCACTCTTTCCCCACATACTGGGAAAATGATAAAAAAAAAAATGTTCATTCGAAGAAAGAAACGAAGAAAGAGAAGAAAAAACCATAAGGTATTATTTTCATCCCCTAAACGGAGGGTAAATAATATGGATTAAAATCGAATGAATTTCGATGGTGCAGGTATAAGCAGTTTAATAACCGATAAAAAAAAAAAAAAACTGTCTCTTCCCTTTTTGATGGAAAAAAGAAGAAAAAAAAAGACCCACACACGAATGTTGCATCCCCCATCGATCGAGGTGTACATGCATAGAGAGAGAGTGGCTCACCACTATCGGTATGACTAATTGAAACAGCAATCAGCGCTACGAGGTCCTTAATTACTCGTGACCTCTTCTCCCCTCCCTCTCCTCATCCCCGTCGAAGTTGAATGGGGTAAGTCCTTCGTTAGTTGAATTGCTGTTTAAGATCTTAATACAAAATGATGGTGATAATAATAATGATAATGATGATGATAATGATAATGATAATAATAATAACGAAATGAAAACAAGAGACGTTATGCTTCGACAAACGAAATCCTTGGATTCAATTAGCCATCAGTGATGCTGTTCTTTCATCGGAAAGGTTTCTCTGCCCATCTGCACCAGCAGTCGACGAACCTCTGATATCGTCAGACGGGGAAAATAAAGAGGAGAGAAAGGAATAGGAAATCATCCCCTCGTTCTGTTCATTCGGAGATCAAGATCTGAAAGAAGAAGAAGAAGAAGAAAAATGATGATAATATCTTCGCTGTTTTTTTGTTTCGGTTTTAAGATCCGAAAAATTCACTCTCGCCTTTTCTTCTCGCCTTCTCGATCCTTGATTTCGCGGGTAGGCTTGGGATCAGTTTTAATCGTATTTCGAGAATACTCAAAGAGATTTTATCGAGCTATGTCAAACGCGGATTTGATATCCCTGCAGAAATACAAAGGGGTAAACGGAGTGTGAGCTTGCAAATTTTTTTCTTTTTTGGGACAAAGGAACGAAATTATAACGTCATTTTTATCAACACTTCTTGGTTCTAGTTACGTCACCGTTTTCTATAAACTGCAGCTTTGAACTTGAACGAGAAAGGAAAAGGGCTCGTGTCGATTGCCTCCTCGTACCTACTATACCTCTTGAAAGTGGGAGCCAATCCTCTTTTAACGACACCAACAAATAGCAAAGCGAGTTCCTCTACTGCTCGACGCTTTTATTTCTTCTTCTTCTTCTTCTTCTTTCACCTCTTCGGCTCAAAGGTGTAAAAAGAGAACGACTTCTGCCTCTGACTTATAGCCACGGCGTGCGCGGGCGTATCAGGTTTTCTATTTTCTATTTTCTATTTTCTATTTTACCATTTTTCTCCTTTTCCCTTTTTCTTTCATCTTCGATTCCTCGGCGTTAACGAGCCCCTCTTTCTCGCATAGAACTAGGACTGGATTCCAGGATGCAATTCGCTCCCGTTCTACTTCTAATTTATTGTCAGATAAATTTGTCCCGTTGAGTGAAAGGATGCGAGAAGGGTAGTAAAAAGTTTGGATTCTTTCACCGATCAAGTGGCGAATCAAAAATCGGCGAGGAGTTTCTTTCGAGCAGTTAAACTCCGGCTTGAATTTCTTCAAAGTTTAAAGAATAAAGGGAGAGAAATTGAGCGAAGGGATACCAAAGCGCGACAATGATTCTCTTTCTCGGAACATTATCTCAGTTTTGATATTTCGACGCCGGGTTTGTCAGGTGCCAGACGCCTCAGACATCCCGAACCAGAACCAAAACCAGATTGAATTTCGTCCAGCAAACAAGACGAGAGATAAGCTTGTTGTTACTGCCAACACGCGTGTATCGTACAAGTCTGTCTTATCGTTTCTCGAAAATCGTCGGCACCTTATCGAAGAGGATTACGTCGTTCAATGTGATACCTGGGTTCAAAGAATGGGAAAAAATTACAGAAGTTACATTTTTTACCGATCAATTCTCCGGGGAGATGAATTTCCTCGGAAGAACTGCTATAGGCCAGTAAAAATAAAATTTAACTTTGCAGTATACTAGACAGATTTCGGTGGCGCTTCAGGCGCCATCTTGAAAAAACGTTTTTCACCGATTTTTTCGCACTTTAGGGCAAAAGTCATTCAGACCATTATTGTAGCGAATACAATTTTGCATCTTTTCTTCCTGATTCACTTTTTTGTAAAACTTGACGTTTACGATTTATGGCTCATTTAATGAACAGGTTTTTCTATCACGGACGATAACTCATAATATTTGATTAATCAATAAAAAGCTGTTCATTAAATGATCCATAAATCGTAAACGGTAAGTTTTACAAAAAAACTTATGTGGAACAAAAGATGCAAAATTTTATTCTCTACAATAATGGTCTGTATGACTCTTGCCCTAAAGTGTATAGTTTCCGAGATATCCGTCTATTTTTACTGGCCTATACAAGTTCCCGTCGAAGAACTATAAGCTTCCAAATCCCGGGTTTGAAATGGTCGAATTTGTCGTAGTGGACTTGTCCTGCGGTCTCTGCTATCGAAGGCTTGAATCGGTTCGTTAACATGGAGCCTTAAACTAGTTAAAATTGAATATAGTCACGGCGCATCATAGTCATAGAGTAAACTGTAACTAGATTGTTGCGT
This sequence comes from Rhogogaster chlorosoma, assembly GCA_944452935.1. Taxonomy (NCBI): domain Eukaryota; kingdom Metazoa; phylum Arthropoda; class Insecta; order Hymenoptera; family Tenthredinidae; genus Rhogogaster; species Rhogogaster chlorosoma. Next base: position 595,109 of record OX101801.1, on the reverse strand, counting down.
TCGAGCTGCATCGCGTCGGGGACAAAGTGCTGCAACGTCTGGAAGCGACTGGTGCAGAACGAGGAGAATAAGAAGAACTCGAGGCTCGTCGAAAGTCCCGATGATTAAATGAACCGGATAAAAACTGCTCCGGCGTGATTTAAATTGATCAAAATTGCGCGCGGGGATGCATATGCGGGATTGTTCAACAATTTATTTAATAAATTGATTTACTCGCGCGGTAGGGACTCCCGCGCTATTATTCCTCAAGGGAGAAATATCCAGCCTGCTATTTATCCGCATGGTAGACAAATATCCGCGGATATGGTCTACCTGTCCTAACCCCATGCAGTAATAAAACTCCCGCAGTGCTGGGCGAATCCCCAATGCGATTTGATAAATACGTGCAGGTATATGATGGGGTTTTTTCCTCGTTTTCTAAAAACTGTGCATGCAGTCGCATATATATGTAGACTGAGTGAAAACTGCAACCGTATACTATAGCAGGAGGGTGAAATAAGTTGTTGTAAGAGTATATGAGCGAGAGGGAGAAATGTAGAAAAGAATCGTCGAGAGCGGAGAAAAATGGGTTGTGGAAGAAATGAGAACGAAACTTTAGTGGATTCTTTTGTTCGGTAAACTTGGTAAAGCGCATTTCCGAAAATTGAATTATTATCGATGTATATATATACCCCTCAGCCGATGCAGTTTTACTTATCGAAAAACCTTGCGGGGGCAGGCAGAGCTTGCGAAACTTTTATAAGAACCGAAATTCCCCCTCTATTTATTTATTTTTCATCTCCTCTTCTTCTTCTTCTTCTTCGTCGTCGTCTCCCTTCGGCTTCCCATTCTCTTAAGAAAAGCTCGTTTTACGAAACCTTAAATTATTATTACTACAACGATTCCACGCCTCGTTACCTTCTCGTTTACCATCTGTGCCATGCCGCTGCTGCTGCTGCTGCTGCTACTGCAGAGCTTTAGCAAAAGGTTGAGTTTCGCTGTGGACGACAGTGATTAATTTGTATTCCTGTTACTTTGAGCTGAAGCTAGAGGGAGAAGAAAACTGCGAGGGAGGAAGCGATACTTGCTAAATATTCTTATGCCAATCCTAATAATTTAGCTGACTAAAAATCTGTCTAACCTTTTCAAAAAGGAGATATTCTCTTTTCAATCGAGACAATAATTTTCGGTTTTTTAAATCGGCTCTCAAATCTTATCTTATTATTTATTTTTTCTTCTTTCTTTCTCGTCTTCTTATGAAACTCATACGTCGAATCGAACGCCGATTAAACCGAGAGGAAAGATGGAGGCGTAAAGTGAGGTGGAAAAAAAAAAAACAAGAAAAAGAAGAGATTATCAAGGTGCGATGCGAAGCGTTGCTTCGATCTAGCATTTTTTTTCCCCGAGAAAAGTGAAGACCGCTGCCGCTCTCTTTCCTCGGGGTATTTACCCTCTTGGCTTTTCTCGGCTTTTCGTTTTATTTCATTTTCATGTTTCTTTTAGTTTTTTTGTTTCATCGAATCTGTAGATTTTTTCCACCTTGTTTATGCTGCATCTGCAGACGTTCTTTCATCCGAGGCTCTCTTCTTTTTATTCGATAATCTCAGTCGATCGATTTTGGCGTAATTAATCCATGTCCGATTTACCGAACGTTGCTTGTCTCGATTTTCATACATATTTCCCGACTGTATACCGAAAAGACGAAAAGCCACGTACATGCATAAAGGGGACTGCGAACTTGCACAGGAAACGAAGGCGCAAGACCGGAGATGAAGGCAGACAAGCGAATGATTACCTAAATAAACTCGTGTGTGTTTAGTGGATCAGAGATGTAGTAATGTACGGAGAAGACGGGCAAAGCCGATAAACTCGTTTGTATCAAAGCCCTATCCTATCCCTGTCTACAAACACGATCCAAAAAACGATTGCAGATCAATTTCGAGTTTTACGAATCTCATCTGAGACTCGAAATAATCCTGGATTTTTGAGATTTTTTTAAATATTATTATCTGAACTTTCCAATCTTTCCTCGGCAGATACTTTTTCCGGTAGTCCTTTTGCTCTTTTCCTGATAGGAAAAGGTATTCGGAAATCGAAACGTCGTTGAAGGACGCCGTGACGCTGACAAGATAACAATTTCCGCTTCCCGACGCTGTAACTACATGGTTTCAGGCGTGGGAAGTCCTCGGAGGTGGAGTTCGCCGTCCGAACGTTAGTTGAAATTGAAAGTTTTCCTCTTTGAGTAAAAGTTACACGAGTCTCCGCGTCGTTATTTATACGGATAAGAAGGATCGCGCGGTATTCAACGTTGACGAGTTAGAGGAATAAGAAATGCGAGAGTTCGTCCCTCTCGCTCACTCCTTTCCTCTCCGGGACCAACCAGTTAAGGAGTTTCTTCTCCCGAGTATTAAGGACCCGGAATCTCCCTCCTCTCCTCTCCTCCTCTCCTTGTTGAAAGAAAGCTAGTTGTCGAGGAGACGAACTTTCTTCCGTATTTAGAAAACTTTTCCAACGATTTTCTTATACCGGGGAAAATCGAGGCACCGGCATATAACGAAACTACAGCTCCCGCTTCCTCAAAGAACTAGACACCCACCCCAATCCCTATCCTAGGTTTTCGATTAACTTTAAACCGTCGACTATTTGCTCTGCGAGACATACGAGCAATCCGCGTCCCCCAGGAATTCGAATTTCGAATTTAGAGCCGTTAAAACGTCGTGACAAAGATTCATCGTCGACCCCTGACCCTCAAGGATCATCGAACTAAGTCCGGGATTGAACCGTCGAATATTTCGGTCAAGTTTAAAATCGGATGTGAGTAATTGCCCGGGGTTAGTCTGAGCCAGTGTCTAGGGCGTGGAGTGAGAATTTTTACTTCGACAAAAATCAACCCCGGAGTTTCAAACGGAGTTTGGAGGAAGGCGAGTTCTTTTTTTAGACGTTCCAAACAGAGAGGCGATGCTGTTAGGTAGTACTGGAAACAAAATCCACGTTTAATTTCTTCAGGACTATATTTGGGCTTCTGGAAGCGTGTTTGTACAACGATGCCAGACTCGGGGAACCAGACTCGCCGGATAGAACTAGGAGCGTTTAACTTCCTCCTTTTAATGCATTCCGCAAAATCCCAGAATCAATCGAATTTCCCTAACAGATATTATTCCATAAACCCGAAAAGATACTGGCGCAACTTTAATCGCTGGCTAAAATAATTGACATCCATTAGTCGACGGGTAGAAAAATGTCACGAAAATAAAAAAGACATGAAATCGGGTTAATGTACCTGTTTGTCATTGCGGTTTCAATAACACGATGGAATATATCCTTCCTTCGTGCATATTCGAGGGGTGAGTTCACCCGCGTTTCCGCAAGGCAGGGTAAGTTTTAGCGGAGAAATGTAATTGGCAGATAAGCAGAAGCCCCTAATACCTAATATACTCGGCCTTTGTTGACCGGGCCATTCTATACTGGACGAAATGCTGAATCTCGGTCGAGACCTAGACGCGGCCCTTTTGTGGCAGTCGTCATCCCCTCTGACCGCCTGCTAGCTTCTCTACGCGAACGGTCGTAGTAGGTCGCTAATGACGTCCGAAAGAAAGCACTTTGTTCGCCCTGTCAGATAGCGGCCGGGCGTAGCCGGGGAGAAAAGGGTAAGGGTGAGGAAGGGCGAGGGTAAGGGTTAAAAGGGGCGATCTGCGAGTGAGTTCGGAACACCTAACGGAAATTAAATTAAATCGTACGTGTGGCGCCACTCTCGTTCTCAACTTCCACAAACGTCCAGAGTGATGAAGTTCAAGTGAAAAGGCCAGGCTGTAAAACGAGCACGGAACTAAACCGAGACACTTACCAGATTTTTTTCACGGACGCAAAATCACTAAGAATTCAAGATTCTTCGTGGCTTTGTTGGCCAATTCGAATACCTTGAATTCGTTGGCGAAGAATAGCTTTCGAAAAGTCAAAAAACGACGTCGAAAATTTCTAAAATGGAATCGAAATGTGGGGAAAAATGATGCCAATCGGTAATCCTCGGAGGAGTCTGTCTTCACCGTTTGACCGAAAGTAAACCTAATTCGATCTATTTTCCCGAGGATTGATGATGTGTTGGGGTTTTAAATAGCGGGAAGTAAATAAGAGAGGCTCGGGGGGTTGAAGCAGTTGAAGAAAGAATAAGCGAGGACGAAGACGAGGACGTTAAACGGCAGTAAAATTGGTCGTAAGCCAAAGGAGCCAGGGCGTGTCATCAGTCACCTCGAATTCTCTCTTAAAGAATTGACTCTGATGCCGAGTGAACCATCGACTCCATAAACCTGTCCGAAGCGGTTTTCTCGCTTCGGTATTAATTCCTTTTAGCAACTTCGCTCCTCATTTTCGCTTCGTGCCGCTAATAGAGGCGGAGGAATATCTCCTCCAGGGTTCAGGCCGGTTCTTCACCTTCTCTATAACTGTTTCCGAATAATATCTCAGACGCGAGAGAAAGAGAGATAGAAAGAGAGAAGGAGAAGGTTCGCAGGAAGGGAAGCCTATCTTTTACCCTGATTCGATAAAGTCTAGATCAAAGTCGATGTGCGTACGCTCTGCCTCTTTGCATTTTAGGGGTGAAAACAGCCGCCCCCGATCGCCACTCGCAATTCAAAAGAACAATTCGTTCACTGAACCAGAGAACTTTAAGTGGAGTTTTACTTTTTCCCACAAAAACTTGTCTCGTTTGATCATCACTGACTGATCATAGTCCTCTTCCGGTCAGATTCTCCTCGGTCCATTACCAGAATTCTGAGAATCCGAAGCCCCGCCGAAGGGCGGCTTCGAAGATGAAGGGAATCGACACTGCAGCGGATCGCTTCTATCCACATTCGCCGTTTCTCTCAAACCGAAGAAAAAGAAAAAGAAGAGCAACAGAATAGCGATAACAAAATTCTGAATCCTGAAGAGCAAGCCTCTCGAATGGGACAAAAGTTTAGGCGAAAAAGACGAGGGGCATTTGAGGGCCTTCGTGAAATGGACAGCCATTATGTCCACGCTCTGAAGGACGGGGAGGCCATCGTAAAAATATGATTAGCCGATCTGACCGCATGCTTCGTGGAAAAAAAGCAAGGAATGATCCCGGGTTGAGTCAGGTTATACCGAACGAGGCAAGGCCTGATTCGAATGGGGTAGGTGGCTTCTGTAAGTTAGGTTCGGTTCTTTCTGGTGAAAAGGGGGCCTCCTTTTCCTTCTCGTAAAAGGGTCCGCCAGTGCTGAGAGGCAACTGTGTCAAGACTGTTCAGGGTTCGGGAGTAAAAATATGCTACGTGTATGGAAAATATCGGAACATCACGGGCATAGACGCGTCGATATTGAAGTCGTATATTCGTGATGACGTGACAAAACTCTTCCTCCAGTTCGCGTTTGTAAAATGACAACAAAAAAAATCAACCTCTCAATCCATCCCTCCGTCATCCGGCAAGGGTCAGGGTTGCATATTTTCCTACGAGCTTAAAGGATTACCGCAAAGAATTCGGGATATTCTCATCCGAGGTACGGATTCCGGGGATCCTCTCTCTTCGCATCCAAAACCATACTTTAACGGATCGTCATTATCCGTTGGAGAAATATCACCCTGAACTATTTACGGGAAGCTTTTGTCCAAGTCATTCCCTACGTCCCTAATTAATCAAGGCTGAAGAGCCGAATCAAAGACCACTGTATCCGGCGCACGTAAGACATTCGGTCGCTGCTCTTCAACGGGATCGAACTGTAAAGAATAAGAAGAAGAAGAAGAAGCCTTGGAAATGATAAAAATGAATCGTTACAAAGCTATTGTGAGCGTGTCCAAGTGGCCTGAAATTTATACGACTTATGATTCGCGTTTTTAATTTGACAATTATATATATATATATATATTATTTTTCCCTCAAGTGCCAGAGTCTCCTCCTCTTTCTCTTTCTCTTTCTCTTTCTCCCAGAAGATGTAGCTGCGTGAGCGCTAACGATTGTTTCCTTTTCTGTTTTGTTGCAGGTTCGTATCTGGAGTAGGTATACTTCTTCTCCCCGTACGCGGGAGAAAATTGTTAAAATAACACAAAATACGGGAAAGAAGCAAAAAATAAGATATAGAAAATAAAAACAGAAAAGTATAAGCCAGGATTAACACAGCGGCTCGTCCTGCTTTAGCAAATCTTAATGAGTCCGAAAAGCAGATTTCAGCCTCACTTTACTAGGTTTAGAATATCTCCAATTAACTTCGGTTCTTGTAGGAAGCGAGTCGATCCTTTCGCGAACACTTTTCCCTCGGAAGAACCGAGAAGCAAAAAGTGAAAAAGCCGGGGCGTTTAACGCACAATAACAGCAGCATGCCGCATTTCTCGAGTGTGCATTGTGCGCGAAAGCTGCAGAAGTAAGTGACGTCACCGTTCCTTGGCAACACTCTGCCCGGTCACTGTTGCAGCGCAGTTAACAACTCGAGTTTACCTCATTCCTTGTAAAGTGGAATGGTTTCTGAACTTTGAAACAATTATTTCACGAGCTGACAAAAAGTCTATTAAAACCAGACGCACCGGTACCAACCGTCCTCCGGTATATCGGCGAGAAACCTCTGCCTCCACTGTTCTCGATGGCTGTTCATTAAAACGTCATCGTCTTTCTTTTATTCGGCCACCAGGCACCTCAATCTTCTTCGTCCCTTATCCCCGTCCCTTCCTTTCTTGTTCCTGTTCTTCGGCTTCGACGTGGGGTGAGGTTACAGACAGACGACAAGGAAAACCGGAGATAAAGGAGGAAGAGGGAAGAGGGAAGGAAGTAAGGAAGCAGACCAGGAGCAGAGAGCCTAGAGAGGGAACAACCAAGACCAGTTGGTAGAAGGTCCCTCGGGAGCCCTGGGGGAAATCCTTAAGTCAATCAGAAGGGATTACTTGTGGCTAGAGAGGAGAAAGCCCCGGAAGGTGCGTGTCCGTCGTCTCGCGTACGCCGTTCAACCATTCGATTCCCCATCGTCAAAGAGACGACGACGTCGGACGGTTGGCTCGTCCGAGAAGGAGATTAGATCCTATTATTCGACCGCGGTATTATTCCTCCGAGGAAGTTATTAGCCGTCAGCTACCTCCAATACAAAATCCCGAAGTGCGGTTCTATCCCTTCCAAAAGTCAAATCTCCTCCTTATTCAGGTTCGAAAATTCGTACCTCGGACGTGTCTGATATATCGGAGAGAGAGGACCTCTTTGAACAATTTTTAATATCCTCGCCGGACCTGTTCCGACATATTTTCATCATCTATTCGTCAGAGGCTCCCGAACCTCGATATCTGATCATCAGTTTGGCATAGAGAAAGCTTTGAAACCACCGCGAGTTCACTGGTCGATTCCGTAGTCCTGTAGAGCCTTCCTTCTTTCCTTTTCTACTGATAAAAATACAACTTCGAATCTCTTTGATCGAATAAGATTATTATCAGTTTACCTGGATCGGCATCGGTGGGTACCGTACATAGCGGATGAATAAGAGGAGAAAATGAACTCGAAGTCGGTAGCTATTGACCCTTGGATATAGGCATATTCTTTGATCAACTATTTCCCATCGCAGTTTATCGACTTTTCATACCAGGACGAATTCCTTTCCCCATCTGATAATTACCGGGTGAATAATTATGGATTACGTACCAGCTATAACTCTTTCTTCTTTTTTTTCCTCGAAGTATTAAAGTGGGATCCTTCTTCTAATTCTTCTAAAAAAGAGAGAAAGTCTTCGTTGAAAACCTGAACCTAGACGTTACCTTCTTATCTTGTAAAATATAAGTAAGAGACCCGGATACCTTTCGTATTAATAATACATATATATAGCCGAGTTTACTATGCGACGAGTAGAAACACCTAAACAAAAGTTTCAAGGAGTTTTCCCTGCGGTATCATAATATCAGCCCCTGCGCAGTCTTCTAGGGGTTGAAAACCCTGGATTATAATCCGTTGTCGCATATTCTTAGTAGCGTTACGGTTTCATGTCGCGTATATTCTGAGACGTTCTCTTTCCTCTCTTCTCGTCTATTGAAATGCGGCGAAGAAATGACGATCTTTTGTTGTTTTAGAAAAGAAGAAATGGTAAAAAAGAGAAGAAAACAGAGAAAAACTAGCGCGTATAGTATACCTGAAGCACCGTGTGCTAAAGAATTACGTATGTGCCAAAGTTTTCGCACACGAAGTAGAGCGAAAAAAAAAAAAAAAAAAAAATTCAGGTATTATACTATGCATTTAGCTAGGTAGGGGTATATATATATTTTTTTTGTTTTTATTTCTCCACATGTAATTATTTTACTACTTATCTAATTACGAAGTGGAATTAATTTGATCGCTCTGTGTTGGTAAAAAAAAAAAAATAAGAGAGAGTAGGCTGAGAGAAGGAAGACGAAAGAGTGCAGAGAGAGAGAGAGAGAGTGAGAAGAGCTGACGCCCGCTTGCTAAATGAGAATATTTATGCGAAGTGGCGCTAACAACCCTATTAGTAAGAAATTTTCTTCTCTCAAACCCCACGACCCCCCAAACCCCCCCCAGAAAAGCAGCGAGGACCCCAGGCGACCAAAGTAACCGGCAGCCACCACCACCTCGTAAAACCGCGTACGAACGTGAAACTGCACGAGTCTCACACTCGTTGTCGGTTACGGTGAGTAAAAACCTCTTTCCCTTTTTACTTACGGCTTAATAAATTCGTCAGATATATACGTATACCTTAAAAGGAAACCTTGAAGGCAAAGGTAACGCAATATACACATATCCCCTAATAAGGTATGTAATATCAAAAGACACACCCCGGTATGAGCGAGGGTGGTGGGAAGGGTGAGAGCCATACCTCGTCGACATTTCGTGTTAATAATTTGTCACTAGAAAGAAAGAAAAAAATCATTCGAATATATATTTTATTCCATTCAAACTATAATTAGGTTTTCTTTCTTTTGCTAATTACACGTGAGAGTTTGTCCCTTTTCTTTCCTCTTCGTGGCCAATCCGAAGAGATATATTTCTAACAGAAATCTTCGTCTTCTTTTTGTTCGGAAGACACTTTTCATCGTGTCTTCCGGTTGGAAAGGAGGCCGTCCTTTTATACAGCCATCAATCAGGTCGGAGATCGTTCTGCTCAAATACGTCCGATATCGTCGATGAACTGTGCCAGCGATTATCTGCACTCGGTGTGGAAATTTATCGCTAATTGTCTGAAAGGTAATTACGAGATGTAAAACTTGAGAAATGCTTCTTATTGTAGATGCCTAAAAACCGACGAAAATTTCTGAACTTTATATCGAAGCAGCGATTCTGAAATCCTGTAAAATACGTCTGTGCACTTTATTGCCCGCGGTTGTCGGAAAACATATGCTTTAAACTTGATTTAGGAACCTTTTTGTCGATCCACGAGAAGAAAAGTAACAAGAAGAAGAAGAAGAAAAATAAGAAAGGAGTATGGAAGATGTCTGTGCAGCGGGGCAGCAAATCTAAAATGAATTCGAAAAAGGGTGAAGAAATATTAAGGTCGCTGATGATGATACGATGTGCTGGTGAATTCTTGTCAGATGTTGGAGCAGCAAGCAACGAGCGAAAGGAGTAGGACGAGAAGAAGCAGGTATAGAGAGAGAGGCATCGAAAAGGCAGACGGTTCAGTTGCTTTTTCTTTCAGTTTAATGCGAATTTAATGTGTAGTTATATATTTCCTCGTACCTATTCGACGTCTTTTAGCACCCATATATATTCCGAAGGTAGCAAACTTAGGTATCATCGTCGATCCGCGAAATTCAGTTATTCTATGATAAAAATCTATACAGGGTGAGTTTACTCCGGGGTCTCATATGGGCGGAGCTTCGAAATAATAGTAGTGTGATTATAGAGTACTCTCATCTAAAAATTTCTTCACGTTCGAATTTTACGAGTATGAGTCTCAACACGTCGAAACTCCTCCCAGCTAAGACCGAGGAGAAAAGTCACCCTGTATATACGGGAGAGATAAGATTTTGTAAAAGTGATCCAAGGAGAAAGACCCCTCCGACAAACGCGACTGATGATTCGATTCAACTACCACCTTCTTGTATTTTGTTCGTTCGCGTTTGCCCTCGAATGGCTTCTCGATTCCCACCGGGAAACGGAAAAGCCTAAGAAGTCGCTCGGTTATAGAATTGACTCTCCTCATCAAAATTGGACTCTGTTTGCGGCCGTGCAATCTAACGAAATCTTATACCACCGACTCGAACTGGCCCCAGAATTCGCGAGTCGCAGATTAGAATCCGGCGACGAAGTTCCGGGGGATTTTAACCGACTGGAAAACGAATTTTCTATTCGGAATAGGGATAATGAGTAAACGAAGATTCGATCACGTTCGAAAATCCTCGAATTGTTAATCGGACCAAGTCTGGCTTTTGTGTTCTACTCCCTCGAAATTGAGACTCGAAAAATGATTAGGAAATGAATTTTTAACATCCAGTTTCTACCCTCAGAATTTCAAATCATGGAATGAAGAGATCGGAAGCAGCGCCACCCCTATCCTCGTTTTTCCCCATAATCCATATTTCCTGTGACGTTCAGACATCGAATATGATGGCATTATTCTCGCCTGTTATATATGGCGTCGGCTCGTTAACGCGAGTAACACACTTGGCGTGAAACTAACGCGTCATGGCACCTCGATTTCCACACACAGTCCTGTTTCACTCATCTCTGTAGTAGGCAGGCTGCTATAAATACCAAGATTTCTTTGTCCATGAGTATAGCTGGTTCGCCTGGAAACAGGCAGGCAGAGGCAAGCCTGTATGGAGAGTCTGAGTCACTTCGTTTTTCCGCAAAAAAAAAAAATACTCATGTCGTTTAATAAAGAAAAAGAGAGGAAAAAATAAAAAAATAAAAAAAACAGGAGAACCGCATGCCTCTCTTCACTCCGTGGTATGAGGAATTGTCAAATGGTTGACGGAGCTCCATGATTGATTGAAAAATCAGAATGACGGATTGCGAGGAGACTCTCACCAATCTCACATTTCCTTTACTTATGTTGTCTGTCTCCGGGCCGGGGTGTTAGAGGCTTGCCATTTCACCGCTGGCTGCGAACAGCCTCCTCCCAGAATTTCTTCTTCTTCTTTTTCTCTTTCTTTTTCTTTTTTAAGAAATCCGTGCCTCCCTATTTCGCCCCTTTGCACAGGGACTGGCTCAGTTAAGAAAACTGTTCATAAAAATCAGTCCGTTCGTTCTGTCGCTCGACTCTCTGGTCCGTTGAGTGGAAAGTATGGAACGAATCCAAGAATGCTTTTCGTCTCGAGTCGTTCCGCATCTGTTTTGCGGTAGTAGCCCGGGCGTTTCCTTCGTAAGCGTTCGTAAATCTCTTGTCAGTATCTGGCCCGCACATGGTACCGTGTAAAAAGCATTGAATACATGTTGCGGGTAGGCTAGTGGCGTATTCCTGGCTAAACACGAAACCACTAATCTCTTTTCGACCATGAAGAAAAAGAAAGGATTTTTGGAAAAAAATCGTCAAAATCAGAGGATTTACGACTAAGCTCACGTCCCCCTCGAATAATTACAACTTTGCACCGCGGTATTATTGAAACCGTGCAATTATGCGGAATATTTGAAATGGAAAAAGTATCCGTTAAAGGCAGAGACCTCGCGTTGATGGGACACAATAGTTTTTCCTTAAACAAAAGAATATGTACGTATAAATATACGAGGATGAGAACTGGCGCAGGTTCGTGAATCAGAAGAGTGCTTCTCTCTTACGACGAGGAACCCTGGCGGGATGTTAGAACCCGGTGGAAGGAAGGAAGGAAGGAAGGATGGCAGGCAAGCAAGTCTGCCTGCCTACGGGAACGAATTAATTTATCGACCGGTTGGCAGGACTCCAGAGTCAGACTCTCTTCTTTCCCAGTCCTACGGCATCAGCATCGTGGGACACTGATCCTTGACGTTCGCCTCTTCCTCTTCCTCTTCCTCGCTCTTATGGTTAGTCGGGATTTCCCGAGTCCGACAAAGCCAGGATTGGGTCTGTTAACTCGACTCCTTCCACGTTTGTTGTTTCCTCCGAGGTCCTCTAGCACCGGAGCGCTACACCCCATGCAGAACTCCTCTTCTTGATCGAGGACATTAACGCTTAACGAGGATTATCGGAGTGGGGGGCGATGCCTCCTCTCCCTCGGATTAACTTCATACCCTTCGTCCACCCCGGCATTGTTCCTTCGACTCTTCTCCTAATGCTTCTAATCCCAGACTTCCTTGGACCTAGACTGTAGAAAATATGGGCCTAGATTCGACCCCTCGAACGACCCAGGGCTCAATGAGAGAAAGGACTCTGTCCAGGACAGAGGTCGATTCTTTTCTCTCAAAACTTTTCTCCTTCGCCATTTTCAAACCCACGATCCGGCGTCAAGAAGCGTCTAAAAGTGTCTTCCAACCGCACTGAACTGAAGGGGTTAATATCCCTCTCAATTCATCAGTCAGGCAGTAAAATTTTGAGCTCGGTGAAGGGGAGGGTCTTGCGAGCGGGAGAAAAACCGTCGTTTTGAAAAACGAGCGCGATAAATCCTTCACTGTCCAGAGCATGGCTGGCTAACGGCACGAAAAACAAACCTGCTATACTTTTGTTTGAATCGCAGTTGCACATGTGTACCTCGCACCCTGCACCACGACCGGCCGTATTTCATCCGCGATTTTCTTGCCTAAACGATGAAGAGCAACCCTGATCTTGGATATCCGACACTGGCCGTCTTCCGCTCTTCTTCTTCGTCCAGGCGTCGATAAATTAAGCCGAGAATAAACCCCGGCGATGAAAATAAGCGGGAGAAGCTACCCTTCGCGCTCTGATTGAACGACTAACCGAGCGAGGTACGCACTACTGATGATGTCAAACAGAGTGAAACGAGACGTAGCTTGAAAGGGGGAAATAAAATGTAGCAAAGTGGTTTTGACCAGCCGCTCAGATAAGGAATGGGAATTTCTTTGTGCACTCGGGCGAAGTAACCCCACGCCACACATCTTTTCACATTTTTTTTCATCGTTAAATCCCTCATGTCGTGTAATACCGGAATCGCCACTCCGTCCCTCGCGCCGATTCCGGTATCAATGTGACGTGGTGATAAAGGATTATCCAAATATACGCTGAGAGGGGCAAAGGACGAGGTGAAACGCCAGAGTTCGGATTATTCATCGGTTCATAATAACCTTACAAGGTGTTTCACCGAAGCACCCATTCGAATGGATCTTTTTATTCCATGATTTGAAATTGGATCATAAACTCTTTGGACGGTAACGTTGCACGCTTTGAATATTCCATCCCTGAAGAGGAAAATGGGGGTGGATTTAAAAAGGACGAATGTTGGAACGGCCTGTACTCCCGGGAGTGAGTGAGCCGTAGAGTGAGTTAGTAGCAGACCACTTGTCCGGCATAATCCTCCCCTGGACTATTCCTCATCCTGTGTAACCCTGGAGAGGTAGTGGAGGTGTATGGCGCACACACACATGCGGGGGACGGAGTTATCTCCCAGGCTCACATAATCCTCGTAAATGTTCGTCCCGGCGTAAAATAATATGTCGACTAGCCAGCGTCACGCCGTGAAAATCGTCGTGCGATGGAAAAGACGCGGAGAAGAAGAAAGAAGGAGTATAGTAGTCGGAAGAGGGATCTTCGGGACTAACCCTCTGGACCCTCTCATACCCTTGACAATACTTAACATATTTTACCGATATTTCGGAGGGAGATATACATTCCCGAATTCTCCTCAGGATCTTCGCCGCGAGGAAATATTGATTCCCGGTAAATGCCTCATTTTTCTTTCATCCCCACGCGTATCGTAAACCCCGGAAAAAACCTCAATTAGGGATCGCGCGACTGATGGATGGCTGCGATCCGCAATCTCGATGTGTAAATTGTTCGTTTACCCCGAAAACCCCGAAAAAGAAGAAGAAGGCGAAGACGAAAACTTGCCTCCCTTTTTTCTTCGCATTTTTACAAAACGGCCTCTTCTTCCTCTTCTTCTTCTTTCCACGTTCGAGAATGTTAATTTCATAAAAAAGTTCGCGCAATGACCACCTCGAGAAACTTTGACTGTGGAAATCCCTTGGCCAGGGGTAGTTTCAGCGTTTCTACAAAGAACAGAGTCCTCCCTTATTCCTTTCCCTTTCCCTTCTGCATCTGGATTCGAACTAGTCCCGTCTCGGGCCTCGAGTTCTTGTCTTGCACCACGGGCAACACCAGCACCAGTAGTTTTATTCAGATTGTACAAACTTTCATTTAAATGCAGTTTAGGACATTGGAATAACGCGTCTGGCTCGGTGCCACGCAGAACGAGAATTAAGCAGTTATTGCCGAATCGAGTCACGTTTTGCATACCTCAGCCTCTTCCACCTCGACTCTTTCTTGCGAATTAAATTAAAAGGAGTAAAAATCTATGGTCGGAAATGAAAAGAGGCAAAATTAAGAAACCCCTGAATCACAGCCCCAGACTTTCCGATACCTTGCCTTATGTCTTCGCGTGTGAAAAAAGAAAATTTCTTTTCACTTCGGGGGATGCGATGGCTGGAATCCTCCGACGAAAATTTTGATATGAATCTATAAACCAGACAAGGCCTAGCTATCCGGTAGGAATATGCACATTTTTCCACCATCCCATCCCGTCCCATCGGGATGATCGTTTCGTATGAATGTCTACCAGCATGTTGCAGTATGGTGGCGGAGTGTTGAGTGGTTATCGCTATAACCACGTCCTTCGCTCGAAAGGAATCCCCCGGCAAGCAGCAGTTCAACCTTACTGTGAAAAGGATGAATCGCTCGATCGCGAACCCTGCCACTTTTGCTCGGGCCTTTTCTTCCTCACTTTTTTTTTCTTCTCCCCCTTATTTTTCCCTCCCTTTTTCTATCCGGAGGGTATTTTCCCAAACAGTATCGTATTCGGATGACCGTTTCCTCTCTCACCTTAACTCGTGCGGTTCTTTTTATGCCCGTTTCCTCTCCGACCTGATTTACGATCGTTATATCACGATCGGTGCGATCATCATTGTCGCCTGCATAACTACCCGAGTCCAGATCATTTCTTTTCTTTTCTTTTTTCTTCTCTTCTTTCGCTGATTTTCTCACACTTTTACCAATACCGATGGAAACTCCTTTTTTCTCTCCACCCCAGGAACACCAGCCACTACGGAGAAGAGGAGGACCCTGACGATGCTCACGGTGCGCGATCAGCCGTACCTTACCGATATTGAACTTATCTTATACATCGATGAGAACACGGGATTTCGAAAGCCCCACCACCTTTCCCCTTGATATCACGCCTGCTAAAAATTCAATAGCTTTCACGCTCAGCGAAGTTCGAATCTTTTTGCCCGGGTGGTTCCTAGAGCGTTATATTTTAATCGCGTGGATCTTTCCAGGACATTTTATATTTCCTTACTCTATATTTTTCTCCTCCTTTTTTTTTTCCTTTTTTTTTTCTTTTTTTGATAATCATTTTATTTTTTAAGAATGCGAAAGTTATTCCAACATATATTACTTTTTCCTCGAGGGTTTCCTTCTTCTTTTCTTTCTTTTTTTTTCTTTTGCTTTCTTCTTTTTCCCTCCTTCTCTTTTCTTTCTCGCTGAATATCATATCGTATAATATTTCGGTGAATTTAGTACTTAGAAAATGACATTTATATCCCGAATCACTGACACATTCACGTCGCCTTTTATTCTCGTAACAAAACTCACCGCGGTTCGCTGGTTACTACTACCTCCTCTTCACCACTCCCTCTTCCTCTTCCTCTTCCTCTTCCTCTTCTCTTCTTTTCCTTTACTCGCAGAGGGAAATAACTGCCTCGAATTTATTCGGAGAGCGAACCACCGTCGTCTATACGTACATACGTGCATGTACACCCCTGCACACATATACAAACCACATCCATTTATGTGGGAAGTTCTAATCTCCTGAAAAACCGGGATTCGATTCAAGGCACGAATTTTTGACTGACGTTTTTTCAAATCGTTAACCATTCCACGCGTCTATACCTACTCACCGACAGTCTTCCTTTTACACATCACAGATACTGTCCGTTTCAGTAAAAACTTGTCGAGAAAAAAATCAAAAGACGGGAAAATATCCGTCGAGAATATAAAAAGTCATTTTTTCGTCATAAGTGAAAAACTAAGTAATACCGACTACTTCTCTCCAGAGAAATGATAAGTGGATTATAAAATTGTTACCAATCTACTCTGCGGGAAAATTAGACGCTCAATCAGTGCGTGTGAGCTTACTCAATCGAGCATAGGACGGCCGGATTCCACTCCCTGATTAACCACCGCGCCCCTGTGCTGGTGCAATTTCCTTTCGATTAACACTTATAAGATACTCGTACTCGCATAGGGACCCGTTTAATGGCAATCACAATTTGGCTTTTACGAGCCATTGGTTAATTGTGCAAGGTATAAGAACCTCGGAGTTGTTCTAGACGGAAGTTCTTATCCTCATCGACATCCGCTCTCATATTAAGGAGAGAGTGCTCCGGAATTGATCGCTGAGAAATTGCACTTTCAATACGAATACGGAAATTTTGACTCGGCAGTGTTCATATGAGGAACGAAGAGCCGAACTGACATTCTAATCCGGTCGGAATTGCCTGACATAGGATTGTACGCTCGCTATGGAATAATCGTCACATCGATGTCAAGATGTCAAAATGCAGAGAAAAAGAGAAAGAGATGTAAAGTACGTCTGATTTATTTGGAAGTGATAAGAATGGTAGAGAAAAGAGAAAAGAAAAAAAAAAGAAGAAACAACATTGTGAAAGTTATAAGCGTAATGACCCGAAACGCAAGCCCGCCCCCTACGTGCGTTTCATTTGCTTTTTTACCAGGGGCTTCAAAAATATAGGGGGATGGATAGCGGTCGGCGTACCTACAGCGTTTGCGGGAGTAAATTCAAATCACATTTCTCCACCGCACCATTGTTTCGAATCCCATCTGCACCCTACCGACGAACCATCCAGCGAGTGAATCCTGCGTACGCCCTTCGCCGGTATACGGATCAGGAAACGAGCTCAAAACTATAGACCCGTAAAATTTTCCATCAGGAAAATTTGAATTTTTTTTATTTATTTTTTCATTCCACTTTCTTTTTTCTTTAGTTTTTATTTTTTTTATTATTTTTTTCTTTTTCTTTCGTTTCAATATCGAAATCCCTCTCAGCCTTCTCACGATCAACTTCAACGTCGGTCAGATGCAGTTGGTTTTGGTCGACGATAGCAGCCCGTTATCTCTTCCACGATCTATTCGTGTGGGAAAACCCTAGTCTCAATTCACGACGCACAGGCACACACGTGCGTGGACATTAGAAATGTGTGTAAAGCTGGGGGAGATCGCGCGGCAAGTTGTTAGAAATCAGTTTGAAAACTTATCGATAACAACCTACTGCGGAGGGTCGGAGATCCTAGAGTAGCTTCTGAAGCGTTCCCTATCCTTTGATAGATGTTGAAAGCTTCTTTGCCGAAGGAATTTCTTCTTCTTCTCCTTCTCGAAACTCCATTTGCTTTCACGTTTCTTACCTTTTTTCCTTCGACAATGCGCGAGGGTTGAATATTCTTATTTTTTATTTCATTTTTTCATTTTCGTTTTCTATAACAATTTTCCTTCCCACGTGCATTTAATCGTCATCTTAGAATCCGCTGATCCGTGGACCACACCGTACCTATACGATTCTGAAAAGCAACTGACTGCGGGTCGCAGGTACGCGGATGAAGGAAAGAGAGGAGATATACTTGGATTGAACTTTAGCAGCACGAGCAAACGTTCAACGAGTGTAATTCCCAAGCTCAGTACTGCAGACTTCAAAGCGAGCAAAGAGCAGCTAAAGCTAATGTTTGCGGTTGGGAAGTGCAACCGAAAGTTTTTTTTTCTTACCAACTTTGAAAATCGTCGTGACGAAATAAATTTTCTCTTCGTCCACGTGTTGACAATTTATTAACGGTGGTTAAAGATTTTTTAAGTATATGAAAATCAAACCAAAAACTGGAAACAAAAATTTAATCACCAAGATCAGACCACGTTTTTTTTTTTTTTGTATTGCTTGCTTCTTCCTTTTTTTTTAGAGAGATTCTTTATTTATTTTTTTTGGAATTCGCGGAGGGCTACGGTAGAAACTCGATTCCGCCTCGAACTGGCAATTTTCTTCTCGTCTCTCCTCTCCTCTTCCCTTTTTTTTTTGTTCCGAGTCCTTTTAGTCTACTCGCCCACCTTTCAACGCGAGACCGAACCAACTGGCCACAATTCTGTTTGTTGAACGAAACGCGACGCTGACTCGACCGAAAGTTTCTTCCTACGAAGCTGCAGCACAGTGAAAGGCAGCCCCCAGAACCCTTGTTAGAGTAAACTCTAGCACAATTTAAATTTCCCACACGGACTTTTTGCCCCTATACCTCCCCCAATCCAAATGATAATGCGCTAGCTGTTCCCGCGTGCTTATCCTCAGCATTAACTGTCCGCTGCACGGTCAGCTGCATTCGTTCATTTTCACTTTCTGCAAGGTACGCTTCCTTCCCAGTAAACTCTACAAAACTTACCACCGAATCAATTTGCTCGCGAGAATCGGCATCCCCGAAGTACAGAGATAGGTGGCCGGTCATCAGCCAGTTGAATAAAAGAAACGGGAGGGAATAACGGCTGGAGAAAATTGAATGTGTGTATAGTTATAGGGAAAGGAAGAAAAATGCCCGGCGGATATTTATGGCACTATACCACCTACGTGCGTGGCAGCGGTCTCGAGTCACGACGAGAGCGCCAAATGGGTTTCGTGTTCATTTCCTATTGCCCGGCGCGCTGCGTATTTGCTCATATTGGTACATTAAACCACAACAATGTGGATGACAGTGCGTCGCTATGCGCAGCACGCAACCGTGATCACATATATCCACCGATCCATAGGCCTGCCCAGGACTATTGGGTACCGCGCTGAGGAAGAGGAGAAGGAGGATGAGAAATTGAAGGGAATGGGCAGGAATGAAGAGAACCGAAGGTATTTCATCGCTGGATGGAACAGTCCGCCAGCTCTATCGGATGTTTCAAAATCGATTACCTCCGCTTGCATACCGTTCTGACCACATGCTCATCAGAATCTAGCGGCGTAAGGTTCGCCCATGCCAGAGTGCAGTTTATGCATTCGGCCAATTCTCGAGACTTTGAAAAAATTTGAGGAAATATGAGGATCTTCCAGTCACGTGATGTAGGGATCGTGTTTACTGCCCGGGATGTTATTTTATTAAGAATATCGATCAGCTATTCGAAACTTCGCTACACCCTGGCGACTGGATTCTTTAGAGGCTGTAGAACGGTCCATAGCGGCGATGTCACGATTCTTGTAGGGATGAAGTATTGCCAAAGTACCACTGGGTTTTATTGCCCCTGGTAGGACAGAGTCGTCTCTCTTCTTCGCGGTGGCATTCCCTGACCCTAAAAGATCCTCGTGTAGGTATAAACGTAAAGCCGAAACTTTCTGATCCACAACTTCTCTATGCAGAGTTGATGGGGCTCCTAGACACTCGTCCAGTTTCCATCCAGGAAAAAAAAAGGAGGAGGAGGGGTGGTTTTACGATGTTGACGTTGAACAGTGTCCCGCTCTTACACCCAGTGCTATCCATCGGCGTAAATCGAGGCCAGTATCAACGCCCCGCGGATTTTACTGTCCATAGAATTTTTTGACAGGTCATTTGTCACCCGCGTAACTTTGCGTAGACTACTACCGGTCTATGTACGATTAATGCACAGGATGCGAGGCGAAAAATGAAGAAGGTGAAAAAAATAAGGAACGTTAAAAAGAAAGACTTTCGCTGTCGAGGGGTCGAGCGTTTAATTGTCAGGGGACCCTCTTGTCTTCCCATTATTCTTTGAGGTCGCTTTTAGTATTTCATTCTATTTTTTAAACTTTTCATTTCTGTACCAAGAGGTGATGGCTACTTTTATAAAAGTACTATGGTACGTATTAAGGGTTAAATGGGACCGCGAAAAACGTCTGCGGTAATAATTTGTCAGAGTCCAATTAAGGGCGAAACAAAGAAAGAAAGAAAGAACGAACGAACGAGAGAAAGAGGAAAAAATAGAAGTTCAAGTGTACAGAGTCGGGTAAAATGAAGTTCGCCAATTTTTGGTTACGAAGTTCGAGGATTCGACTTCGTGGAAATGATTTTTGAAGACGAATGAGCATTTCATTCCATAAATTGACGCTCATCACTTCGCGCCACTACCTACTACTACTATTTCGAATGAAAATTACACCCTCGCTGTTTCTTTGAACCCCTCTGTCATTTGATACTCATGACAATGTCACACCTACGTCATATTTACGGATGGTTGACTGCGAAAAATTCCACTAAATTACTTGCCCAACCCCCGGGCCCGACCGTCAGTATGTCCGTCCATCAACTGGATGCACTTCAACTTTCATTTACCAAGATCTCTCAATTCCTCGAGCTAGCTAGAAGCGAGGAAACCTTCCTGCAGAGAGTATCATTAGAAAATGCTTCCCACCCTCGGCTCAGGGTTGCGCGTTTACTCACGCCCCAAAACTCGCTGAATTTTAACACATTCCGTTCCACCTTCTTCTACTGCGTCTCGTCTCTGCTTATCTTTCTCTTCATCCCTCTTTCCCAGGATGTACTTCTGGTTCTTTGCCTTTGTTTTAATCACCGTCAGAAGTCCGTGTTTTCTTTAAAATCCTCCTTTCCTTTACTTTACCCCGACGTTGTTACTTTAACCTGATAATAACTGAATGAAATGGAAAAGTAATGGAAAGAGTTTCTCTCCGACGACCGATGAACTTACACTCCTTGAGAAGGGAAGAAAAAAAGAAGTGAAAAAAAAAGAGAGAATCAGAAAATGGCTTTACATACACGAACACTCAAAAGTTGAAGGCCCTGGATAGAGTAGTAGCCGCAGTTTGAAACTCGGCATTTTTCACGTTCATATTTTCACTTCTCTTCTCTATTTTTTCATCCCCCTTGTTCAGCCCTGCCTAATTCTCTCCGTCGTGATTACACAGGTGAAATTTATTCGCATGCAAGTTTGTTGCAACGCGGTTTATACAGTCGGGTATAGTTAGGTACATACTTGACACAGAAACCAAAGAACAGAGAGGAGTTTAGAAAAGGAACAACTCGACCCGAATTTTCCATTCGTTGTCATATTCATTCACTTTGGTTTAAAAGGTCGAAAATTTTTCTATACTCAAACTCGAGCTGGCTTGGAATGGTAAAAATTTTGGGGATGGTTTTTGGGGCGCTGGATAAACTGGCCGAGTTTATGTCACGTGGCAATATTTTCGTCCCTTATACCTGACCCGCCACGCCCCCGTGGATAGACACAACGCGAGCTTTTGAGTAATGAGTGAACTTTGAATAAATTTGCATCTTAATTCGCCAAGGGATTTATGGCTTAATCGGAACTTTAACGGATCCTTATAAACGAGAATGTTTCTAACCACGATAATAAAGATATAAATAGGGTATTTAAATTTATGGGGGTTATTAATTTTAACCATCCCCCAAAAAGCACCCTCAATTCGCCCCGTACCTGCTGTGCAAAAACCAACGCAAAATAAAATTGCGGGAGCGACATCGTGTTTCGAATAAAAACTTTTCCTTTTTTTTTTTCGCAAATCTTTTGGCCATTTAAATATGATATTCCATTATCTTTCTCTCGTCGCGGGGATTCCTGGTTCTTCGCTAAGAGGAAATCGGAACTTAGCATTTCACCCCACGTCGAAGACAAATGACGTTCTTTATTTAAATCCTATGATGATGACGGCGCTGAGTGGTGCTGGAGAAAGAAGTATAACAGATCCGCGGTGTTACTTCTTTCCGATTTTCCTTCGAAAATGGAATGGGGCGGATGGGGTGGCGCATTAGATGAGGAGATGGTAAAAAAGATGAAAAATAAATTACTCGTCTCTTGGTGCCTTGGAAAAAATAACTGATTAGCATCGCTCCCTTAAGACGCCTGGCTCCGGTCCCGTTACAAGATTTCTTCAAGTGGGTCTCCTCTTCAACTAACCTAACTTAACTAATGCTAATATGCCTCTAGGCAATGTCAGGCGTCCCCCACCACCACGCCACTACCCTCGCCGCCGCCGCCGCACCCTCCGAATTACTTTATCGTGATTGCGTTACACTCCTGTTAATTGTAGAAAGATTAATGATTTTCCGCCCCAGGGAACTACTTAGGGGCGAGGCTCGTGGCTAGGGTGAAGGGGTCAAATACTCGCTCCGCTCCGCTCGGCTTCTTCTTCTTCCCTCCCCTCCCATTCCCGTCTTCATCCCTCATCGCACACGTTTGCTCAATCCCCCTTAATAAACACGCCGGGTTAGAAAGGTGTGTACAACTCTTCACACGATCTCGAAGATGATGAAGTGACGAAGTAGAGACGTAAAAAAAGGAAGAACAGAATCCCCTTTCCGCGCTGTAAAAGGTGATCCTAAGCTTCGACCGCGCATTCCTTATGCGGAAGAATTTAGTGGCAGTGGATACCGTTTTACGAGAATCTTTTCCGCTGATATTTACCCCCCGGATCAAGTGCCGGTGGTTATTTTTAGCGAGATGGATATTAAAGTTATTACAAGACCCGAGGCTCGGGTTTCCGGGTCTCCCTGCTCACTTTACGCCGCCTCGTCGTTCTGTGATCATATTTTACCTTACGAAATGGCTTCCCACTTGGGGCCGGTGTTGAGTTGCACTTTTGTTAATTGTAGAAAGATTAATGACACTCGCCTCGCGTATCGGGCGGCCGATGGAATAACGAAAGAGCTAACAGTCCGCGGCTATTTCAAGGGGAGGAAAGTAAAAGTCTTTCAAGGATCGAGGGACGCCGCACAGGACGCTGCTTTCCATCTACTTAATTTTTCAATCGATTCTCTTATTCCGACTCTGCAATTGTCTCGCACCGCCCTATTCCTCTGCGATTTATTCCCTGCTGCTGCTTCACTCTACGACCCCAAGCCCCGGGCTCCCATCCCTCAAGTCCGGGAGGGCTATTTGGCATAATGTCATTAGGTTGTATTAAAGAGTCCCTTCTTCGTGCCTGAACCACGCCCTTTGCTGACACGGTCATCTTCCCTCAATTATAGACCGAAAACCCAATTTATTCTCGCCGTTTTAAAGCCTGTTGTTCCTCACTCCGAGTCCCGAGGCTCTTCGAGAATTTGCTACCAAGTTTTGGCATTAAATTTATGCGTCTTCGTGTCTCCAGGCCCTTATAGCCGCGGCGGGGCGCACTGGGTGTTGAATGGTTAGGTTTATTCGTTCTTATCCCATTCAGAACGAAGGGTAACTTTTTCTTTAGCCCCTAAAATCTTTGGTTATAGTACGAGATTGTAGTCAACGAGGAGTCATAGAAATTCGTGGGGAAAGTAGGCATGTAGCTATCTATCTATGTGTGCAGGGAAAAAAAATAAGAAGAAGAAGAAGAAGAAGAAACAAGGGTGGGATACGATGGCGTAATAATCTGAGCTTCATTCCGGGAATCTCTTGAGCATCAGAGTTACGTATCATAATAAAGAAATAAAGGCTGAAGAAACTGTGCCATGATGGTATACGAGGGAGTCGAAATGGGCCAAGTTAGGCGGCCCTGGCGAGGAAGGGTAGAGAGAAAACTGGTTGAAAACGTGGGGAAAAATAGAGTTTTAGAATGTTGGATGGAAGAAGGCTTACCGATAAGACTTGCCGGTTGCTGCTCCGCACCGTTTTCCTCGGTAATGGCCGCGCTATCAGTCCAGGCTTCATCTGTGCCCGGAGGTTGGCAGTACGGTTTCAACTCTTCCCCCAAACCCCGGGGAAAAATTGTGAGGGAGGTTCTAACTCTTGATAAAATAATAGCCCCCAAAAAAATGTGTCGACTGTCGGTAGGTATTTTCTCAAATGTTTGAATGCCTCTCGCTGCTTACAACATTTCGAGATAGAATAATTTCATAAAAAAATGGTTTTAGTCGACATTTAGTCCCCGCATCTCGATCCCAGTTTTACATCTCAACAAACGATGTTTCATACCTTTCCAGACGTCTGGAATTATTTGTTCCAGATTCTCGATGGACTCCATCATTTAGCTCCGGGGCTGATTAATCCTCTGTCTTATACTCATAGAAACGATTCCCTAGCCCGCAGCTGAAGGAAAAGATTAATGAATCCTTCCCGTTCGCAGATGAACGAAAAAGGAGAAATAAAATAAAATCAAAGAAAAATAGAATAAAAAATAAAAACCACAGTACAATCCGCTGCGGAGATATTTTTCAGATTTACAGAAAACGACGGACGCACATATTTCCGCGATAAAAATCCTCACGGAAGATTGAGAAATAAGAAGAAAGAAAATAACCAGGCCGGAGGAAACCCTCGCGCAATTTTGTCAAACTGTTCTCACAGCGTGACGTGGGATTGAGCACATCTGATCTCTGCTGTCTTATCAGTGCCAGATACCCCGAAACAAGTAGCCGCCATTTCTTATCTGAGTATAAAGGTTCATTCTTTCACCGTGAAAGAAAGAAAAGTCTTTACCCCTTCGACGTGTCGCGCCGATTTCGCGTTCTTTCATACCATCGCCAGTTTGTCAGCAGAATCGTGATTCGACGTTTCGTGAAGGACAGCCCTGCCGTGTGCAAAACAAATCAATCAATCAATTCGCGCATCGATTTAAATTCCGTCTTCTTTCCTTTGATTCCAGGTGAACGGAACTGACGTCTCGAACTCGAGCCACGAAGACGCGGTTCGGTGTTTCGAGTCCGCCCAGGAGCCGATCATCGTTGAAGTTCTGAGGCGTCAGCCAGGCCAGCAAATGGTCCAGCCATTGCAGTCGGCGAAAGATGTTGCGGAGAGAAATATGGAGCATGAAAAGCCGGAGAAGGGTGACGAGGACGCGGTGAAGGAGGCCTCGACCAACCCAGCAAACAGTCCCCTGGTCTCAACTGCAGTGCAAACAGACTGGGCCGGACTGATCGAAGAGGAGTTGATGTTGGACCCATTAAACATCGAGGAACAGCCGTGCAACGATAGCTTCGAGGACTTTTTGCCACAACACATAAACTTCGAGGTACATTTTTATTTCTGGATCGAATATTTAAACGTCGAGGAAGTTTCCTCGGGCTGAAAGCGTGTTTTCTTCAATAAATCTCGACTTTTCTCTCCGTCGATGAAATGGCATGACGATCAGCTTGCCCGGAGGGAAACCTAATCGCTCCAATTAAGCCGCATCAAGGAAATCACGGAAATAAGGACCGTTTTCCTCCTCCACTTTGTTAACCCAAAGCTGCTTCGCCGGATCAGTTTATAACCGTGCCATTGGGTATTCGTTCCATGTTTCTATTCCGTGACGAGTAAACCGCACAACGGAAGAATGTATCGCGTGATTCTATTTAGCCATTCAACCATTGACGACAATCATCTCGGGTCAGTGTCAGGCTCCGTGCCAACGTTTCGACGTTTCTCGTCCGTCTCTCTCTCTCTCTTTCTCTCTCTCTCTCTGAAACGGGTCAATCGTGTACGAAATATTGGGGCTCGTTTCGGGACTCCTCCCGCTTCGTTTGCCTTTCAAACGATGAACAATCAGTGTCATAGCAGAGTGATTAATAGCTTATACCATACCCGCAACGGCTGTACATATATCGCCGGAGCTAAAGTTCAGGGATTTTATTTTACTAGAATGACATGTTTATGTGCATTAGTTGATGAAGTAAAGCGACGTGTATATATATGCATGAAGTCCGTAGTTTATCTTTATCTTTTTTATTTTTTCTCTATTCTGTTTATTTTTGCCTTTTTTTTCTCCACTTTTTGTCTATCAGGCACAAAGCCTTCGTTTGCATTACGCCACGGCGTACTTTGTGTTCGGTATAAAACCGATGCAGAGCGAAGGAATAGGTTGTAGTAACGAGAAATTGGAAACCGACGAAGAGGGAAGGGACGGGGGGTCAATGCTCGTTCGGATCCATATCGGCTCTGGACTCTTTTGTTTTTAGAATTCGAACAAAATCCAATGTGAGTGAGCTGGCCTCACTTTTACCTCCGTTTTCCTGCCTTGTGACGCATTGTTGCTGGAATGCAGAACTGCTCTACCCGTATACACATGTGTAGTGAAACACACATGCGGTCTTCATGATAAAACACTGACTAAACTAGAGTCTGAAATTTCTCTCTCTCTCTGTTATTACATACCGTCAATCTATCTCTTACCAATCCATTTCAATTCGACAATTCCAATCCCTCCCGCACTTTCCCTTTCATTTGACAAAGAACTACCTCGATCCCGCTAATCATAGACATCACTATTTCGCCATATTTCCTCTGCAACGATTTTTTTGGGACCTTCAATTTCCTTCCTTCCTTCCTGCCCCCCCTTTTTTTTACTTTTTCTGCTTTCTATTTTTTATTTTTTTCGTCAGCTTGTATATGCACTCCATTGTACACGAAGGCACTGACTAATTGCTTTTCAAACAGCTACCCGCCTCCACAATAGCCCGCCTCATCCCTGTAGCCGTTGAGCAGGTAGTACATGCGTGTGTTTGTTCGGGCTGTAGAGGGATATCGGAGAGTTATAGGGGTAGAATTAATCTTCAAGATTATATCGATTCACGTTACTCTGTTGTCTTCTACCGTACGATAAATTCATATCATGTGATATTTTATTGAACGGTAATTAGAGAACCGTTATACGTTTTATTCCGCAGGAAGTCACGCTGCGGAAGAGCGGAAGTGCGGAGAAACTCGGCCTCACAGTTTGCTACAGTTCTGGTTCTGGTAGTGAAGACGCTGACACCGAGGTATACATCTCGGAAATCGTGCCGGAGAGTCTTGCCGCTAGGGATGGACGGCTTAGAGAGGGTGATCAGATACTACGGGTAAGTGAAATCCGCTCTCTCATTACCCTCAAATTCTACTTAACTCTTGCCGCTGGTACTACACCTTAGGAGTTTACACGATTCAGCAGATCAAACTGCAAAGGAAACTCCCGATCCTAAACACCGACGACAGAGCCTACCCACACTTTGATACTGTACCACGTCTCCAATCCCCCGTTACGACTGATCTTGTTAGAGAGATTATAATTAGGAACAAAGTGGTTTTCACGGTTACGACTCGCAACTGAGAACCGGATGACTATGGAAGGCGGATTTTACGCGTCTACAAACCCCGCGATACTTTGTCTATTCCAATTATTATACCTGTGACGAGTAAATTGTTTAAACTTGACTCAATCGTTCTGCAATATCTTCGGGATTTCAGGTGAACGGAAAAGACGTGGCGAACAAGGAGCAGACCGAGTGTCTATTCGCTGAGACTAAAAATGCCGTGACTCTCTTAGTCAGCCGTTGTTTCTTCCAGGTATGAAATAACGCCTTTTTATTCCTGTATCAAACCCGGCGAGTTCGAATTTCGACTTCTGAATGAGACCCTGTTTCCACGTTGTTGTTTCAGGACGAGGAATACGACGAGCGCCGCTTGTATCAACAGGTAAACAACAATCCCTCAGATTCTTAAATCATCGCAGTCCTCTCCCAACATTTGCTCATCCATTTAGGATCGTTTAACGCCAAAGTCCGACTCGGTTTTAGAAAACATCGCCAAACCCATTAAACCGTGAAACCCTTGCCTCGTCTAACGCCTTTTCATTCTTCGTTCAGGACTCCCCGTCAAGCTCTCCCGACAACAATCCAGCCTACCAAAACAGCATGATCGAACAGCTGATCAGACAGCAACAAGAGTCCGACGACCCCGTCAAAGAGCCGGACTCGAAGAGTCAGAACTCTTCGAAGCTGACCCCACCTCCGCCTCCGGTTCCCTCGCACACGTCCGAGGACAGGAAACAGTGGATGCAGGACGCGCTTAAGGAATGTTCGAAAAAAATCCAAGTCCTGAATCTCAGGCCGCAACAGCCGGGGCCCCCGGTGCCTCCGATCAGATTAATGGAAGCCTATACAAGCCACGTTTGGAGCGACACGGAGCACATCTACGAAACGATACCGGAGTCCGACAGCGAGCCGATATACTCGTCGCCCTACGAACATCAGCACTGGATTCAGACCCATCAGAATATTGGAACGAACAACAAGTCCCAGGCGATAGTTGATCACGCGAAACCGTGGAACTGGTCCTCGAAGAGCAACAGTTCCGGCGAAGAGAAGGAGAGCTCGAGTGCCTATAACACGGGGGAATCCTGCCACAGCAATCCATTGACGCTTGAACTTCACCAGGGCGAAAAGGACCACCATAAAAGTACGCTGGTGCTGTGCCAACCGCAGCAGAAAACGTCGCAGCAGACCAGGAGCGGGGCGGTGATTGGAAACGGTGCGAATAGCAACGCTGCGACGGTCACTGGGTGCTCGTGTCCAGTGGGGTCAACTCACGGAGGCAAGGCGACGAAGACCCAACCATCGGCGAGGAAGAGCAGTCATCAGTCGCAGAGAGATCACAGGGACGTTACAAACGCTAGTACTTTGCCGGCTGAGACGATGTACACGAATGCGGCGAACCTTCAGCAGACCATTTTACTACAGCAGGAACTTTTCAAACAGGCTTTAATGACCAGGAGGAGTTCTACGACCCATATCCGGGAGGGGGGCACGAGGAAGTCGAAATCGCACGGGAATTTTCAAGCTCCGAATCTCACGCGGTACCAATTTGTCGGGAGCCAGCAAGTTTGCACTTCGTCTTGGGTACCGCCGGAGGATAAATGCGAAGTGCAAATGGAATGGAAGGTGAAGAGGAGACCTGATGGGACTAGATACATCGCTAGGAGACCGGTGAGAAATCGAATACTGAGGAACAGGGCCATCAAAATATCCGAGGAACGGGCTGGACACACTACGGAAGATGACACCATGTCAGAGATGAAGGTAATGACATTGTTGATGTTTAAATTCGTCCGGGTCAGATGGAAGATGAAATTTGGTAAAAGATCGTCTTCCCTCTGTTATCTAGATCGCGAGGTAAATTGTAGATGGAAAAAGAAGTGGGGAAAAAACTCTTCCTGTTGCCGTGAAAATTAATCAAACTGTATGACAGGATTTTTGTGAGAAATGGAAAACAAAAAAAATAACCAAAGTCACACTCGACATCTGGCAACCCTAATCTTCGTTTACAAAAGGAGAATGAAATTAAACACTTCTCTCCAGTTTTCATTCGCATTAATATTCTCGCTTGTTTGTCTTTGCCTTTTATTTTTTTTATTCATTTTCGGATTTCCACTTTCGCTCTGTGAGGGTAACTGATTCCATTAATCATCAGGATCCATTTGTCCTTCGGTGTTTTTTTAATATTATAGCAATTGTTAATTTTTAAGAAAAGAAAAATTTGATAAAAATGAAAAACGATTTCACGCCCAAGGTTGGGAGATACTGGAGCAAAGAGGAACGCAAAAGGCAGCTGGAACGAGCGAGAGAAAGAAAACAGCGCCACCAAGAACTCCAGCTACAGCAACAACAAACGCAACAGCAACAACAGCAGCAGCAACAACAACAGCCACAACAGCCACAACAACAATTGCCGCAGTTGCAAACGAACGACTTAACCATCGGTGATTACAACGACGAAAAATTGACGATGAAAAAACCTTTGAACATCGTCGAACTGAGTCAGAAAAAAATGGCGCGTAAGAAAACCACCATAGACGACTTTACAACTGTTCAGGAGATGCTCGTTCATGGTAACAGAGTTGGCGGTGGCTCGGGGCCCGGAACGGGCGGCAAACACATGGGGCTTTTATCCGTTACTACTGTCTAGGCAATTTATGATAATAGCGAAGTAGGAAGCCGAAGCGAATTTCGACTGATTCGATTTTTCGGGATTTTTCAACAGAACGAAATGACGAGATGTTTTGAAATCTAAATTCTTCGGGGTCGCTGTAAACATCGACCGGGCCTCGGAACTCGTTTTTCGGAATTTTGTAACAAAGTCGAATCGCGGAATTCGGTCTGGTTTCGCGGTAGCGACGTAGGCGTGGACGAATAACGAAAGAAGCGATAATAAATCATAACGTTGTATTAAATGTTAAGGTAGCAGCTTTACCTCGAGTATGCGTCTCGGCTACTGTAATTGTAATTACATATTATTATTAATATAGGCGCCAAGTCGCCCCAGCCAGTGGTCACTTTCGTACCTAAAGGTTACGGTGGCTGTGCCTTTTTCTATACGATCACAATTACACGATAAGTCTATAACTATTACGCTGTACTGTATTATACAGTAATTTGACGCGTAGCAGAAACTGTATAACATTTATCATGAATATAAATATTACGTAGAAATGTTGTTATTCTATGCGTATGATGTAATATTTACTGTAAATTTTCAATCGAGCCAGCATATGCAACAAGCGAACGAATCAACGCACAGAAGTATCATAATAGCCTGAAAATTCCCTGAAACGTTCGTTCGAACATTCAAAAAGTAGACAAAGCCCGAAAAATGATAAAAATTATAAAGATTAACTTTTCTGTCCTTATACATCGCCTTTCTTCTCACTCCATTCGATAAAACATTGTTAATATTCTTACATTGATTTTTGAGACTATAGAATCGCATCGATAAAAGATTTATAAATAATAATCATTTACTGACACAGTTTAAATATCCGAGGAGACCAATTCCGTTAACAAATGATACAAATATATGATAAACCTACGTACATACATATTATGCACTAATGAAAATGCGGTTCTTTCCCTCGTGATGGTATTTGGTATTTGCTTGTTCCTGATTAGAGAGTTTGTATTAGATATTAGATTGATAAGGAAACAAAAAAAAAAAAAGAGAGAGAAAAGAAAAAGAAAACCTGAACTAAAATCGCAGGAGCGAAAGAACTACGTATCTATATACCTAGTATAATATAAATATATAATCTGAAGTCGAGTTGGAAGATTTTTGTAAAATTTGTAAACTAAATATAATGAAGAATGAAGAAAAAAAAATTGGGAAAAAAAGAAAGATGAAAAATAATAATAATAATAATAATAATAATAATGAGGATAATAATGAAATGGGCGATGTAATTTTAGACTACTATAAAGAAACATGAACACTATTGTTATATTATTATTTATCTTTAATGTGCTTATTGGAGTATATAAATATCGATTTTAAAGAGTAAAATGATTCTTGTAGATTATAGCTTACACACATGGAACCGCGGATACCTAAGTTGTAAATATATTTAGTAATACGATAAATTGAATGATTTAAGTAGGCTGTTTTCAAATCAATAAATAAATGAAAAGAAAAGAAAAGAGAGAAAAAAAAAAAAACTAATAATAACAATAATAATAATAATAATAATAATAAACATGCGATATATAGAAATCTGTAGATATGTATTATAAATCGTAAACGCTATATAATATTGTAATAAATATATTGCTATAATAATTGTAACGATAGCTTATACCACAATGATCATCGTCATTTGGCTTCGCGAAAATAAATGATTTTGAACGAAAGGAAAAAAAAAAAAAAAAAAACCAAGGAAATATAATTGAATTGAAATAAAAACAAAAATTGAAAAAAAAAAAAGAAAAGAAAAAATCATAAGATTGTAATTTTGCGATATTAAATTTTGTTCGACGAATAATATACCCTAAATAAATAATTAAGGCACGTCAAACCTTCTCAATATTAATTATTCATGAATTCAGATATACTTTTATTGAGTAGATTATATTTCATATTTTATTAATATCGATTATTAATTATTATATGACACGATTAAATAAGAGTTTAATATTGTATAGACTATACGGAAGTTGATAATAGCTATGAGTATGGAAAAAGATGATAAAAAAAAAAAAAACGAAGAATTGATTGATCCATCTGTATATCAGCTTAACAACAGTTTTTATATTACCTGAAATATTGAAAACGTGAGACGTGCTGTAAAACGCGTAACGGGTATGCAAATACAAGATTGTTGTTTAAATGCTGTATGTGAAATATTGATGTAGAAATAAAGTGTCTATAATATAGAGTATCAACTGAATTATCTATTTCGCCAACTTATTCAATATACTTTTCAACTTTACTTACAACACGCGAAAATCTGCAAAATCCGTGTTAGTTTTAAACTAGTTTTGCAATATCTAGATCAAAGAGGTAATCTACCTATATATGATCTAACGAATAAAAGATACGTATATTATATGAAATAAAAAGAGAATAAAAAGATTAACTGGTTTCATACATGAAAAAAAAAAAATTGGATATGGTTATAAAATCTTCAGTCTGAATTTTATTATAAGTTTTTGTGTATTTGTTTTTTTTTTTTTTTGTTTTTTTTTTTTTTTTAATTTTAATTTTATTTATTACTTTCGTTACAAATAAGTTTCAACCCAAGAAGAATTCCATTTGATCGTATTGGTATTTATTTATTTATTTATTTATTTACTTACTTAATTACTTGCTTACTTATTCATTTATTTATTTCTATCTTCTCTTCTCGTTTTAAGAATTTCCCGCCAGCTGTGTGATTATTATTAATATTCATATAATAATATTATACATATAATATATATATAAGTATTATAATTATATAAAGAAATAAGAAGAGAAGAAAAAGAAAAAGAAAGAAAAAAAAAAAAGAAAAAAAAAACGAAACCTATTAAGAATAAGAATTATTATTATCAAAGAAATAAATAATGAAGGTTGCAGGTCGTGTTCTGGGCTACGTGCCTTCTTTTACCTAAATAGTGTTATTTATACCTAAAGGCAAATGTTGTTTTTATTTTTAGTTTAGTATTGTTTTTTTTTTTTTTTTCTCTCTTGTTTTCTCTCAATTTTATTACCAAAAACTTGATATTATACCAAATGATCGTGAGACGATTAAAATCATAATTATAATACGTGAGCTTTTTTTTTTTTATTACAACGTGATTATCTCAATATATCTAATCGAAAAATATATCCAAATATATATTCTTTTAGATAAATGAAAATCATCGTTACGGATCTCGTATTCATTAATTTTCTGCATCTCTCTTTTATGAAAAAAAACACCGAAAAATTATAGCCGAGTCTTTTTTAATCAGCCTCAATAAATACCGTCAAAGCCCACGTAGACAGACACACTCTTTCTCTCTCTCTCTCTCTTTCTCATTCTCTCTCGTTACCTGCCCTCTATTACAATTATTATCATCATCATCATTATTATTATTATTATTTATATCCATATCTTGAGAAATTTGAGAAAACAATTCCGACTCGTTTCATTCCATTTCATTTCAAGAAAATTAACTGTTGTTCGATTCGGCCACGTTACCACCAACGTCACTAGTCGTCGCCACAGACGGAATTCGTGACTGTTTTAAACTGTCCAAATATTCCTGCTGCGATGTAGCCAATACCTGAGAAAGTATATCGCTGTCTTCCCAGTCCGTCAAACCTGTCGTCGTCAACATAAATCAATTAGTATTATTTTTTAAATCGCTCATTTATTCAAAAAAATAATTATCCTCCCCCCACCAATTATTATTCCTTACCAAAAACCTCCGGCGGTAACCGATTGAACAACGATATATCCGGAGAGGCGTGAGTCTCCTTACTGCTACCCGGCACAGGTTCTTGTGGTGTTGGCGGGACGCTGAATTCGGATGATAAATGAGCGCCCCCTTGTCCCTGGGAGGATTGATGCTGTGGCGATCGTTTGCTGCTATACCTCGTCGATTCGGCGACCTGAAATTACGAAATACGTTTATATATCTGTGCTGATTATTATCATATGAGGGGTAAAACTATCCTAGATTTTATCTCGTAGAATATTTCTATCGAAAACAGACTCGCTATCTGATCCCCTCCCTCCCCCGCCTTTTATTTACCTTCGGGGAATTGCGGACAGATTCTTGACTGGCTTGGGTAGTCGTCGGCGACGATGTCAGACCTCGTGTTTGGCCGCGACCTACGTGAGGGTGAAAATGATTGTGACTGTGTTGGGCGCTTGTCACTGTACTGGTACTGCTGCTGCTAGCTGACCGCTTAAACAAAAAGTCAAGCTACTAAGCGGAGATAATCAAAATATCGAGGATTACGTTATAAAGAATAATTTCTATATTTCATTAGATAGAGGTTGAAATAATGGATAGAAATAAACGTTCTCTGCATAGATATTATAATTGTCATTGTCGTTTCATTAATACGCGAATAAAAAGTCGGATCTTTTGTGTTGAATAGAAGTAGATTACCGTTAATCAACATGATGCAATGTCGGTCATCATCTGACGGCATCATACTTACAGCTTTACGCATTTCATTGTCACGTAACCACTGCAAGTAACTTTCTCTCGCTACTTGTTCCTCGATCGCTTCATTCGTCGCTTCCCAATCGGTAGCTTTAATCTTGTCTTCAAGCATGGTCTGTACAGAAAGAAAATAACAGGATTCTGATTAGTCCACGACTCTCAAAGCATCAAATAAACGATACTATATCGCAAAACTAATGCCAAAGGGTCGTATTTCCTTCACTTTAGAATTCCCATCATTAATAATCGGCATTAGCCAAGCGATATCGGAAAAAGAATCCCAAAACGACTCCGGACCTGTTCGATGTGCAGTTCTTCACTTTGCCTAACGGCGTCAGAAACCAGAGCTCTGTCAGCTGCGCCAGGATTATACGAAGGCAGGCCGAGACCGACGCCGATAGTAGCTTTGTAAGGGTCCACGATGCTGTTGTAGTGGCTGGCTCGTTGATAAGACAACCGGATTGGTTCGTTATCGCTCTTGTGTACTCCGTGAAAGATGTTTATCGGTTCTAGATTGTTTTTTTTTCATCATGGGAGAAGAGAATATTCTTAATTATTGAGTTTCTTCTTCTGACTTATAAACGATTTCGTAAATTCGAATGAAAATACGCACCAGTTCCGTAACAGAATAGTTCAACGCTGCGATTATACATCTCGGACATGGCCTGCATTTCGATGTGATTACCGTGGACGTATTCCTGCCGTTTTCTGTCCACATAGGTAGAGAAATCCTCGGCGACAAAGTGCGAAAAGAATTCCTGATTCGCTGCCTGAATTAAATAGAAAAAATTATTTTAATATTTCAGGGCATTGATTTTCGACCCTAGAAGAACAAATTCGACTCACGATGTAATCCATACAGTGCTTTCGCACTACGCTGTGCATCTCTTGATCTCCGTAAACCTGATCCGCGACGGCCCTAAAAAGACAGGCTCCATCCTCGCCCATTTTTTTAACAACGAATCCCATCTTTCGCATCCGTTTCTCAAACCATCGATCACGCTGTTGGTCAAAAGGGAGAATAAATTATCAGCATTGAAAATAGTCTGTAGAAAACGATTATAGCATTAATTTATCAAAAATGGCGTACCTCTTGCCATTCAGCAACGGTAAGATTGTTTCCTGTACGCCCTGTGTATTCATCGCCGCTGTTATAGCCGTTGGCTAATTCTGGCTCAAGGTTTGGAGCCCCGGGCACAATGGCCATTCGATTATTTCCAATCACTGTAGCATCTGTGCCTGAAATATTGTGGAAAAGATTAAAGTTCCTCTTTATCAATGCGATACTTATGAATCGTCGTAATCCCAATTATTAGAAAAATGTATATTCTCACCCTGCAAACCGCTGCAAGATGCGGTAGGCGGAGTAGCTTGCCTCTCTCGTTCTCTTTCCCTCTCGCGACCCCTGTCCCTCTCTCTTTCTCGCTTGGAACGAGACGTTCGACCAATACAACTGCTGGAATTGAAAAATCGAATTGAATTGACGGTTCAAAAGTACGTCGGGAAATTCCTTGCGAAACAAAAAAAGGAAGGAATGTGTTGTAGAAAAATCAAATTTCCTGGACAATTTTTTTTACAGCGAATGAAATTTGGCTGAAAAGAAAAAAAAATGAGAAATGGTTTTTTTTTCTTTTTCATACAGGAGAGGAGAATATCTACCTATGAGGACTGGCGCGTTGTCGATGTCGTTTACCATGGCTAGATCCGCTCGCCTCTTCGAAGTGTTTCTCTTCCCGCCGATCGACGCTAGTCTGTAAAAAATATAGATTGATAGATTTGTGATGTTTAAAAGTGAAATATCTCTTCATGAAATATCTTTTGATTTTTATAGAAAAAAAGAAAAAGAAAAAGGAAAGGAAAAGAAGAAAAATAATTTCCAAGTCGGTAAAGAAGTTTTCCCTCTTTATCATCATCAAGTCACAAAAATCCACATGTGTGTTGATCATCTATCAATCCGTGTGTATACATTCGGGTTGAAAATATCACTGCATTACTAGTGCATATACATAGATGAATAGATTAAAGTTAACCAGATGATTAGTTCCGAAGATACATGGAACTATCTGAATAGTAAATATAGAATGACCATAGTGGAACAAAAGAATCTCGCGATAGACTAGTTGGAAAAATCGTTAATTATTATCATCGTTCTTAGTATTATTATTATTATTATTAATACTAACGAGTAATTAAGTGGAAAAAAGATGGAATAATAAAAACAAGAACAAAGAATGTTTCTCCTACTTTCCTAACATTATTATTATTATTATTACTATTATTATGGCTATTATTATTATTATTATTATTATTATTATTATCATCGTCTAATGAATTTTGATCTACGTAAACGGGAGACAGAGAGAGAAGGAGAGTGACAAATGATGATAACATATATACTGGACGCAGAGTCATTTGGGTCTTTGTTCTGTATACCTGATAAGAGCTATTTGGAATAGCGATTGGCCCAGTGCCGTGTTCGACTTGCACACCATGGACATCAACCTCAGCCCCGCTTCCTGGCTCCCGTCTGTCCTTAGTACCGTTTGGTTTCTTTTTAGCTAAAATAGTCATGACGACTCGATATCTTATCAAGTTATAAGAACGGGGATTCCTTCGTTAAACTTCACTACACTTCACTTCACTTCACTTTACTTCACTCGAATAAATGATATTGTAAATATACCTATCGCGTGCGTACATGTAGTTATGTCGTCGGTCTGTCCGTCCGACGATCTATGCAGTAGTCAGGTTCAGTCAGTCAGTTAGTTGGTTAGTTAGCCAGTCCGTCAGTCAGCCTTGTCCGCACCTTGAACACCACCTTATCGTTGTTGAAAATACTCGCCCGAACACTAGCTTAGAGCTAACACGGTTAACAAAGTCGATTTCGGATCGTGAAGGTCACAGATATACTATTCAGTCGTACGAAATGACGGAAATTCAACGGCGTTAGAAACGCATTGCCGTGTTAACGATTTATTATTTTTATTACGTATAATAATAAGATACGCAGGCAGCACTCGATATCTTACGACGACTCGTGGGTCTTTTTAGAATTTCGAAAGACAATATTCACCGAGTTTTATTTTATATTATTACACAAAATTGAGGAATACTAGGCCCGTTTATATCGCAATGATTATTAACAGCTTTTAGTTGAACAATTACTATCCCGGTATCGAATTATTCGACGGAATATCAGAGACCACTGTTGTTTTAAACGCTTTGTGAAGCCGCCATGTTTCCACTATATCATCATCAGCGATTGCAATGCAACGGGGCACGAAGTTAACCCAGAACAGTACGTCTGTTGGGTAAAAGACGTTCGAGGAAAGCTAGCATAGCGACGCGTGGCGGATCTGGCGAAAACTACGGCTAACTACACGCGTTATCACCGTCGGTAAGGACGGACTTGAGATGGTCGATAACATAGCGAGTTTATTTCTGTATTAATATAGACAAGCACGTAACGTAACGAATCTCTGCAAACGACACGCTCGTCAAGAATGAGTATCAAAGAGTGGCGATATAATGGGACGTAGTATTCCAGTCCGTGAATAGGTGCGGTGGAATTCTCTGAAGAAATTGACGCTGATCGAAATCGTTGCGTAAAACCGTCTAATTGTTTAACGCTTACATTGCGACTGTGCCTCGTTCATTGACGAGGATCTGGTACAGAAGGGAAAGAAACGACGGCGGCGATAAAGGAGAGGAGAGAGAGAGAGGATAGACTATAATGAATGAATGGCAGAGGCTTGCGTATTTAGAATGAGAACAAGGGACATTATTGGAAATAATATAATCGTCTGAGCAGAATTGAATGTACCATAGAATCTTACGTGATACACATTTCTTTATCTGCGGTTCTGAATAACGCTACCCCCAACCCCGACCCAAACCCTGGCTATGGCTTTCATGAAAAGCTGCTGCAACCCTCCTCGCGACACACCAACGCCACCGCCAACGGCTCCCTCTGGATTTTCGAGCTTTTGCTGCCTGCTCACGGAGGACGGGGGGTGCTCTACCACCCCTACAACATCCCCACTGCTACTCACCCCGATCCCTACCACCATACCGTACGATTCCTCCACCACTGTCTGGGCTCTGGAAGTGGGGAGCGAGGCTAGGCGCCGCGGTAGAAGGGAGCCGTTTTTTCCACCCACGTAATCAATAGCAGGCCTACAGCTTCTACTGAATGGACTTTGCCATCCCTGTACCCTCGACGCCTACCCAACCCCCTGTATTGATTACTACGACGTAGGGGGGCTCTATCGACCCACCCAGCTGTATTACACTTCATTCATAAATTTTCGGTTTTCATTCGCAATCGGCGAATATGCCTTGCGATTTAGTACTCATTATTTATACTCGTTACATCCCCGGTATTACTCCGTCGAAATGGTCAATGAACGTAAGCATGCGATGACCCCTTCATCGGCTATGAATTTCGTTCTATAATTGTCCAGCCAAAGGTCATTCATGGACTCGTAGATCGGCATTAACGTGTCGCTTGATAATTGAGGACGAGATGGCATGTTCGAAGAATCGCTGCTTTGTGAAATTAGATCGCGACGAGACATCGTGATTGGATTAACTGGAAGTCGGCTCGAAAGACCTTATCGTTTGTCGTTGGTCATTGTTGGTTCAATCCATCGCTAATATCTCCGTCCCTCATCGTTCGCATTGAAGTATACCTTAGACTGACGCTAAGAGATCGACGGACGAGGGACGAGATCGTCGGTATCTTTTAATCATCTCAAATCCTGGCTATGGTATATGGATGGGAGATCAATACGTAGTACGAAATTAATATGTGATGACGCCAATAGCATGCTTCTCCTTGTGACGCAATAGGCTGGCTGAGACAGAACAGAGCGTCTCGAGACAAAGTGAAATACAAATTCCAGGGAAACCCACTCCAATCCAGTGATGTCTTTCATGATTAGACTCCAGGTCTACCTCGGCCGCGAGTTACGTGAAAACAACAGCTTGAACGACACAAAACGTAGACAGAAGCCACACCTCCGGTCGGAATCTAATATTAACGTGCCATTCAGAATCGCCAAGGGTGATAGCGAGCGATGGATTAAGAATGTTACGTCAAACCGCATGATTCGAGAAAATTTTCTCACCCTTTTTCCACATCATCAAATAGCTACAGAATTCTACGCAACTTTAAAAGTGAAATCGATTTCCGTTTCGGTGAAAGAGAAATTTCCACTCCGCATCATTGTGACAAAATGAATCGCGGCTTTGGCTGCAGTTGCGGGGGTAGAATTGCCATTTCTGGCATACAAAAACTGGTGTCTACCGATTCGAGATACGTGGATCAATCGAGAAGAGAATGCATTGCTCTTTGGGGGAAGATTTCCACCGAACATAAGGCGGCTATTCAACAAACTGTTCGAAGTGCTGTGAATCGATTCTAACAGTTTAACTGCGATTATTGTATAATTTTTTCTCTGTGATGTATGTACATGTGTTCCTGTTGTTTATGCGACTATAATACTGGGAAACTCCAATAAACCTGTTCTCCGTTATACTGTTCTATTCTATCAGTTCATTCCGCCCATCCATACTTCCGGCCTTTGAAGGCACAACAGTGGTCAATGTTTCCTATTTGCCCAGAGCTGCAGCGCCAAGAGCTTACATTGCAATCTGAAACTGACTACATTTGTCCGAGTGAGGGAACTTGAGTAATGGATGACAATTAAGCCAGACGAGTGCTCGCGGTATTGAATTGGGAACCATTCCTTATCGGTAGATTCGCATCTGTGAAGTCCGACGTAACGCGTTTCGCCTCGGCAAGTGAATGTATAGCTACGAAACTCTCGAAAGCGATTCAATCGCGAATATATTCATACATGCATATTAAGACCAAATTTGAAAAGTGACTTTTTTCTGGAAAAGAAAAAAAAAACAAAACGTCAAAAGAAATAAGGATCCTGACAATTCACGATTCGTTCTAAGGGTGGAACCGTGGCGTTGAGGGATTCATGCAGCCGTAACTATGCGGATAATTCTCCGTCGAATGGATGTTTCGAGTAGTTGCAAAAGGAGGTGTGAATCCGTTTCAGCGTCTCCTTGCAATTTGAATCCCCACGCGTACTGGGACAGCGGATGCAAATGTTCTCGATCAGGTTAATCACTGCGGGGTAGGACTTGTGCAAACTGTGGTCCAGCATGTTTAATTCAGGAGGGTCAACTGACGGATCAATTCAATCAGTACGCTGGCACGGTTTGACGTAGCTAATTGATTGGTCGGTACGACAAGCCCATGTATCACCCCATCTTTTAATTTCACGTGGAAGTTTGCCGCTAATAAATTTCCTGCACATACATATAGACACATGCGTAAAATTCCTGAAGAAGAAACTTTCAAGATAAGACATAATACTCACGCCAACTAAACCTGCCTTAGGATTCATCGTAAGATCCGTCAACATTTCAGCTTACTCATCCGAGCGGAATAATTTATCCCATTGTGCCTGTAGGCCCGGGGCTTTCTATAGTTCAGTGAAAATTGTTTGAAATACTAATTTTTGAGAGCACTTCGTTTAATTGAGGCCGCCTCTTGTTCCCGGTAAATTTCAGTCGTTCGACACTTTTTACATTTCCTTTATTACACCCGGGGCTTTCGGGGGGACTATTCATTACATCCCCTTTCAAGTGGTTCGAAGTGAGCATTAAGTCAAAATTTCATCGAGATTTCTCGGAGTTAACGTTCTCTGGAAAACCGTGCGGAACTTCCGGGCCTCGATTTCCCCCACATACACCAACGTGCCACGTATCTATCGAACTATAGGCGCCAGGGAATCGTGGTGATCATAAATCGGACTTTTCCGCTGCTTCTGCGAGCTGTGCTACCCGCGAATTTCTATTTCCGGCCAATCACTCCCTTGATGCAAGTTGTATGCTCGTTCAAGACGGGTGTATATATCATGCACAGAATTCCTTGGCTACATTCATATCCAAGAGCGACCAACAGTTTGCTGTCTTGTGATTGGCTGGCCGCCTCGCCCTCGCTGCTGTCTATTTTCTACCCCTAACCAGCAGATGCGGTATATAGCTATTAGGTAGACGACTTCCGACTAGAAGATACGCTGGAGTCAAGTGACTCTTGGAGAAACGACTGGCGTCCTGTCCTGCTGCTGAAATTCATAACCCATAACATTGAGTCGGTGGAAATTTATGCTCGAATTTAGTACGAGGTAGAAAACGGGAAAATAGAGGAAGACCAAGTCGGTAGATATTTCCATGGGTTATATGTTGGAGATTGAAAATTCCGATATGATTTTGAGCTCGAAGCGAATTCCCCGCGGTTCTACACAGGCGTGTGCATGATTGATGGGTTTTCTTTAATTTCGTTTCATCTCGTTTGACAGAAATTAAAGGGAAATGTGGCTCAGAGACGTTGACAAATAACAATTCGTGGAGAAAAAAATTTGTCAAAGAAAAATTCAAGGCGCAAAACCTTTGCCCAGGGAGAAGAGGCTTCTTCGTTCTCTTCTTCCTACTACGGTATACTCTGCCACTTCCATGAAACCTTCCGCCCCCGCACTCTCAAACCCCCCTCAACAATCCCCTACCAGAATCGTTTCCACCTCCACTAACACTTCCATCGTCATTCATCCCCACCATAAATTCGTGGAAGGGATGAAAGCCACAGCCTGTACGTAGACAGAGACTGGGCTAGCAGAGGGTGGAGAATTTCCCGGCGCGTTAGGAGCGGGTTAGGGGTGGTTGGAATGGAATGGAATGGAATGGAATGGAGTAGAGTGGAGGCGGCTGCCTTAGGGTGCAAAAGAGAGGCAAGACTGGAGAAAATGACAGATATATGTGACTCGGGGTAGCAAAATTCCAAAACCCCTACGTAAAGATCAGAGACGCGCAAGCCGGCGTCGTCACATCAGTAGACCCACGGTTTCCGGACTCTACGGACAAACCAGGTGAGTAGCTAACTCGAAAAACAATAATTCATTGCCGAAGGCATTAAACTAAGTTGAACTAAGCCCAGACCCGATTTTCCCGGCGCCTTCAAACATCGCGAGTTCCTAGACTTATAGTAGTTCATTTTTATCGTTTCATCCCCATCGTCGTAATCCTATTTTCCTCTGTTTTTGGAATAAATGAATTCGTCTCTTCTCTTCGCCGTGTTTTTCGCCAAAATTTTTCGCCCCTTATCTCTCCTCTTCTAAATTCAATTTCCGCTGCTTCTTCGATACTGCGATTATTCATCGGACGTAAAGCAACGCGTAAACGATTATCGTGATTGAGATGAGAGCGTACATCCAACGATCGGAATCGCATTGTTTTCTCCAACTCCCCGCAGAACGGCTGGAGAAATGATCACATATCGGATACAGGGGCGCGAAACTATACGCAAAGTTATGAATGGACGAAAGCTAGCTGAGGGAGATTCATTGATTGACAATAGAACCAAAGGGAACGTAAGCCACTTGTTGCAACCCAAGATGTGCCGTTACAAAAGACTGTTTAATAGTGCTGATACTATAGTGCGAAGTTGAACTTCTTTGATAATCTAATTGCGGGAAATAAGATTTCCGCTTTGGTCCGTGTGTCCATCTGTATCTGTGCGTACGCGAGAATGACGAGCGGGAACATCGTCATATTTGAGGGTAATTTATTTACTCCTTGATTGCGTTAAATGGTAGGACCGCGGTTAATGGCCAGAAAATATTTTCACCCACGTAGAATCGATTGGTTGAAAAATATATACCAGGAAAATTCACCTCGCCTCAATCAATGGCTAACGAGCTTTTTCTTTTTCCCCCAGATTTATTCAGGCTTTTAAATCACTTTGGAGAAAATTTCTGATGGAATGAAAATTCGGTTATATTTTTATCCTTCGCTCAATCATCGAGAGGAATTTTTAGTCGTACTTTTCCAACCGAAATTAAAGGATACTTTAATTTACTGACCAATGCCCGCATGTCTAGCTTCGATTTGTTACATGCTAATGTTGGATTTATTGGCCAAGCTAATTCCCCGATACCCTAATCCACCGACGCTCTAATTCCCGTCTGCATTACCCATTGCCACTTTCCATCGAGCACAGCAATATCTAAAGCTTTTCGGAATGAATATATCGCACAGTTAACGGTTGATGCAATCACGTATCTACGTAGTTTGTATAATCCTGTTACAACCAGCAAGCTGTGCCAATAGCAATAAATTACCTGAGTTTACCCGCGCCGGTGTACAGTCTTAAATCACTTTATCGCGTTGACGGTTCTCCGGGGAATGCAATGCGACAAGAGGCACAAAATAAAGTCTAATTTATCGAAATCCCCTGACGTTTTCGACTATCACTTTCTCTCTCGATCCTAAGCATAGGTATTCTTTGATCGGCCGATCTGACGGATGAATAAATTCCAATTCGATTTGCTGAATGATTTAACGAAATACTTGATACCCCCGGATGCCTAAGACGCATCCTTCGATCACAGGGTTGAGGAGCAATGAAAAACTGAAT
The DNA here is from genome assembly GCA_944452935.1 of Rhogogaster chlorosoma. Taxonomy (NCBI): domain Eukaryota; kingdom Metazoa; phylum Arthropoda; class Insecta; order Hymenoptera; family Tenthredinidae; genus Rhogogaster; species Rhogogaster chlorosoma. The sequence continues at coordinate 551,441 of OX101801.1, read as the reverse complement.
AAAAAACAAAGAGGAATATTTCCAAACAACGAGAGCAACAAGAACGGCGTTTGAAAAGAGATTTTCAACCCAAGTTTACGCGATTCAATCTCACATTCCAGGGATAAAGTTAGGATAATTCAAGTCGGGCTCGAACGACGTCTAGCTAAGATCCCTTTTAAGTAATCCGGCATTATCACAAGCCCACCCTTGTAGTCGGGGACGTGAGTTTCCCACTTGTAGCTTCGACTGAAGACCGCAATTTCAACGGACACTACAGCACGATCGTCTAGAGCGATCTTTAGCTGTTTAGCGCCGCGTTTAACCGCCTGAAAAATGGTGACAGCGGTGGGATCGCCGCTCCGGAGGATTTAAGAGGCTTTGAATCTTGGAGTAAAATGAACCTCCGACGATGATAATGAGCATAATTCGTGGTCTAAAATTGATATATTTCTTTCCGGTACGCTTCTGTCTTCCGTATCCGAAAAGAAAATAAACGGAAAAGGCAACTCGAGGATAGATTAGGCTGTAAGACTCGACGTCCCTTAAGGCTTCTGTATTTTCCTTTGGTCTAATACGGCGCGGGTGGATGAGTTACTAATTGAATTCGTGATGGAGGGACTTGACGAAACTCATCGAAACCTCGTTTCGCGCCTGAACTAACGTCTTGGGTATTTATACGGCCGCTTTTCCGTCCAAAATCATAGTTTCCCTTAGAACAGGAGAAAGGAAAAATCGGTAATCATGCCAGGTGCGTTAGACAAATCCATACACGTAGGTATATAGACATAAGTATATAAATATTCTTTTTTTAGATTATCAAAGTTGATTTTTGTGTAGCAGAATATAAATAGAACACGGATTACGTTTCTACTGGCGTATAAATCCTTCGGCTACTTTCTCGTTCTAAAAATAGATGATGAAGATTATCTGAATAAATTTCTTTTTTCTTTTTTTACCGTTTCGTTTTTTCGGTTCGAGGTGAACCCCTCGCGGCTATGTTTCGCATTCGTGTGTCGTCATTTGTCAAAGCTCCTCCGTGACGTCAGCCACTTATCGATCCGCCGGGTCTTCCCCCGATGGGCAAATAATAACTAAAGTATTATTTGTTAACTTGTTGCTATATAGAGGGTATACCCGTAGTTTATAAGCGGGTCAACGCGTTTGCCCATTTACTTAATAAGAATTAGAATTAGATGTAATCCGTTAAGATTTGCAGCCCCAAGAAATATAGTAATTATTATTTTTTTTTTTTATAATATTAATCCGTGCGGTATAACGAGCGCTCGTTTATCTTTTCTTTTCTGACACTTTTAAATCCCTGCTTTATAATAACGGCAAAGACCCGTAGAGGATGATATTCCAAGGCGGTTATAAGGATAAAAATAAATTAAAATTAATGAATATTTAATGAAATTTTCATATTCATTATCAAGAATTAAAATTTTCTTCGTTTTTCGAATAATATATATTTTTTTTTTTTTTTTCGCTAGAAACTAATCTGCGCACAGTTTTTTATTTTTTTTTTCTCACATAAAAGCTTTCGAAAATCAAGGTGCAAAGATATACATATATTCGTAGTCTATATCTACATTTATATTAAACTTTTTTTTAACAAGTTAGTTGTAATACGAGAACTTGGAGTTTTTAACTTTTCGATAAGATATACCGCGTTGTAAGCGCTTGTACAGGTGATCAGGAAGAAAGTTTGGAAATCTCCAAAGTTTGGAAAAAAAAGAAAGGAAAAAAAGAAAATAAAGAAAAGAAAAAAAGGCTGAATTTTTCCCAGGAACAAATCTCGCCTTGTTGTTACTCCGAGTACCAGGATCTTATACTCTGAAAGTTTTTCTTTATATCTGCCCGCCCCCGCGTTCATGAAAAAATCGGATCTTATTTTAGTTTTAAAAGAAGAGAGAGAGAGACAGAGAAAGAGAAGTAAAAAATCCTATCGTTCAAAGTTATATTTACGGACGGCTTTACGCTGTACTTATTAATATCATTGAGGGAAAACCCCCTCCGTCAAACGTTCATTAAAGCTTTTTTATATCTCATGAATATACATGTATGCATATGTATGTACGGAGGAGCATTGAAAAACGAATTATCCTTCAACCGATACGTTATACCTACCTATTTTGTTTAAGGATTTGCAATCACGATTACTGACTGCTGTGCATATAATGTATAAAAACGAAGCAGCGAGTGAAAAATGAATCGCAACGTTATGTACGATAAAGTTTTATGCTTTATAAGCGAGTGCATCAAACATACTAAGCCAATAGGCAAACATTACGTTATGGAAGTACCGAGAGCTATGAAGTTCTCAGATTGAAATTTTTCCTCCCATCTGCAAAGAGACGAGAAGGAGAATAGAAGAGAAATGGGGTGAAGCTTTGAAAGGTTAATTGCTTTGCATGGAAATGAATAAACCTAAGGGTAGTCCTTTGCATTCCTTAAGGAGAACTATGGCCAGCTGCTGGTTTATTACTTTTTCAAGAAATATGGGCGTCCGTTAAATACATGTATTATGCGAAGCTCGTAACTCTGTCGGATTAACAACTGACTAGAGAGAGATAAAACTCGTTAAATATTCTATCCGTGTAGTTCGTTAACCGCATAAAACAATCAACTCCACCCGGGCCTAAAATTCACCATATACATTAACTGCCGCATGTTCGTCCGGGCAAAAAATAAGAAAGAAGGAAAAGAAAGGTTAAAGCGTTGCAATTAACCCTGAAGAGTATTTGGGGACTTTCGATTGCTGCAAGCTCCAAGGCGCGAATCAGTCACGGGTCATCCTCTCGAAAAAGCCGAATGGCAGCCTAATTGTGTTTGCAGATTACCTGCCCGAACAATCCGATGTACCAAACTGCCGAAGGGTTGTTTTCGCGCGAGCTGTCATAATCTTTTCTCATTTTCTCATCCCTCGCGAGGGATCAAGGATTCAAGAAACCACATCATCGATGTAAACCCGAAGAGATTGCGTGTCTATGCTCCAGGCAGATCCCTTTGTGCTTCGAAAGCACTCCCCGAATTTTTCGATGAGAATTAATTAGTTTACCTTTGAGGTAGGGCTCTGCCGGGAACATGACCAAACTATGTTGATATTACTTGAAAGCGTATCCTACCTTCCTACCTTCTGGTCGATCAAACTGAGTTAGTGACCAAACAGCGCGAGGCTGTGCTCCAGAATCGGGAGTAAAGGGTCGAGTTGCATCCATCAGGTGAAGTTTGGGGAGAACGTAAATCATCTCCGATCAATACACCATGGCTATCTGTATCTTGCGAAAAGTTTTACCCAGCCCAGCCAGGACCCACTGTTCCCTGATCGGTTTAGAATCAAATTTACCCGACCTTTGAACGAAGATTAAAACAGAATCCGGTTACTTTCGACCCTGATTAATTAACACCTATACTTCATTATGCGACATTACTTGTATGTACAAGCTCGTTAATATACGCCGATCGTCCTCATCAAAACTTTCGTTAATTAATTATTATCGACGTTCGCCAGATCCTGAGAAAAAAAAAATAATCTCCAAGGATGGGAGAGATTTTTTTTTTCTTACAGTTTTACTTCTATCCTTTGACCAACAATGTCTCAGATTTCGGATACTTATACCTTCTGCTCCAATTTACAATCGATCCGGAATATCTACGGGATTTCTGGGTCTAGCTACGAAACAGTTGGAGAAAACTCTTCGCCACTCTAGTAGCTATTGATCTCGAAACTTTTAAAAGCATGTCTCAGGAATACACCGACGCCAACTAATTCAAACTCACGAGTGTCAGAGTTGAAGAGTTCGCTTACTTTCATCGCAGTGTAATATCATGGGGTAAATGAGCTCTGATTCAAACTCCCGACCAATACTGGCATCACGTTGCTCCAGTTTTCACTTTTCCCTGTCATTTTTTACTCTTCATTTCCCGTTCCTCCCTCGCTGTATTAAAGAACGTCATAAAACCGAAAAACTTCTCCGAAGTTTGGATCTTCGGAAAACGTAGATACGATTATATAAATGCTACATGCCAGCGATTTTCCAAAACAAAGAAAACGAAATAACGACAAGCTCCCAAAGCTCCTGGCTAAGTGCTTTCCACGGGTATTGCAGTCCGGTTTCCTGCGCTAATCGAATTCTGAAATCGTATAGAAATTGTGCAGCAGCGGAGCTCTTTAGGTGAAATAAAAGAAGACCGTTCGATTCGACTTTCTATCTGCAACGATGAACCGCGACTACCACATGCAACTATATTACGTGTACACGAAACTCCGCTATTCATTTCTCGCTTTTATTCCGAATCGAATAGCTCCGAATTGACTGAATTCTGGGAGAAACTTCTTGCCGAACTTTATAGTAATACAAAAGCCACTTATAACCCCGAGTTATATGGGTCGATGCTTTCTTCCTTCTCGTGGCTGGTGAATTATCATTTTATCGCTCCCCGCACAGCTAAGGTTTGACGTCACCGCACCCCTTGGTCGATGCTTATTCTTGTTATTGTCCCGACCATTATTGCCACCGTCGCTTATCACTATCGTTATTATTATCATATCGACGATAAATTATCAGCTATACGGAAAAATGTAGCCAAATTTTCCTATTTTATGTATTCTTATTTCTTTTCTTTTTCTATAATTTTATATCTCATCCCTTAATTTCTCTTCGGTCTACGCCGCGCTGTGTCTGGTTAGCATGGATCAAACCCACCCCCGAATAACTGTTGAAATAATTCAACGGTAAGATAAATCATTACGGTGTTATACTTTCCGAGTATAAAGAGGAACAAAACTAGGGGAGACCCAAGGGACGGCAAGACGTCTATTCTAAGATCAGCCTGCTTACGCCCACACAGCTGCGATACCGTTTCCTTAGCCAGCTTATCCCCTCAGCGTCGACTCGGATACTGTACAATATCAGTTTTGGAGCCGTGGTAACGAGCATCGAGATCCCATCGTGGTTCTATGGGCTCCTTAAATTACTTTGTCGCGATCCTCTTGAAAGTCTGGCTCTGCTTTTCTGTCTCGCCTCGAAAGGTACTATAATATACTATTTTTACACTATACACAGAAGCTACAGACACGGTGTAAAAAATTGGCCAGAAAATTATCAGAAAAGAAAAATATCGCTTATTCTTTATCACATTTTTCCGCCTCCTCTCAAACCCTTTGATCTCCGTAGTCATTATTTCGCATGATTCCGATGTATATTGTCAAAATTGAAGCCAGAAGAGACGAAGAGCCTAATTCCCTTCTTTCCTGATTACAGATCGTTCAATCACGGTGCATATCTCGCAACATATCTGTAGAAAAACAAATATTCAAACTAACGTACGTGCGGCTTGCGAGGAAAGACTGAAAACAACAAAAAGGTTTGTTGCTTCTTTTCCCTTCTTTTTGCTTGTATTCTTCCAATTTTCACTGAGAGTGATTTTCGAGCGAATGATGACGGATTGCGGGTGCATGTCTCGCGTAACACGTCCGATAACATCTGGCAGAAATAATATATCGCGTATAATTATTTGGCAACAGGGTGCAATTTATGGGATAAACTAATCCGCTTAAAGGCGGGAAGCCAGCCAGCCCAGGCAAGTAGTATTATACACATGACGCCCGACGCTAGTAATATGCATGGGGGTTTATTCGATACATAGCCTGCCTACCTATCACGTAGTTTCAGACTTCAAGTTAACCAAAGTTAATTAGAAGTTTGAAATTTCCATGGATCAAGAGTGTGATAAAATCTGAACGTCCATTGTCACGCCGAGAGGGCGGCTCGCATTTATACCGCGTATATTTTCTTCCCATTCTGATCGCCCGTTTCAAATTCTAACGCAAACAAGATCAGGCTCGAAAGGATCGCTCGACATTAACCGACCGAAAGTGGAATGCAATTAAAGTTGTTCGGTCTGGAAACCCGGAATCAACTATCCGTCTCTCACGATCGGAAATGGAACTAGAGCCAGACGTTTTAGAGAGCGGAAATTGCCACTGAGTGTCTCTCCCGTCGAGCATTATGGCTAACCAGCCGAGTAATCCTGATCGTTGATCCCTGGGACCTGAGATCTATTTCTGCTAATTCCTTCGCAATTTTATTTCGTCAACATCGCGATTTCTGCTTCCAGATAATGCAGGCCATCGTCGGTTTGGTAAGCTTTCACGTGCTGCTCGCGAGCAACATAATGGGAACTAGAGGCCAGCAATACGACGTGCATCCGATGAACCCAGAGATGGGCATCCCCCTCGCAGCAGCAGCAGCGGTCGCGGGGTTTAACGAGAAACGAGGGAATATGGAAGAACCGTCTTGCGAGGAGCTCAGGGCCATGTGGAGATACAGTAAGCGGCAGAGTAGGGCGGCCGAAATCACCAACGAAATACCAACCTACCGTGACCCCTTCTCATACAACGTTTGGGAACCTTATCTAGATCGGGCCCAGTCGTCCCTGGTATATCGAGGTGAGAAAATCCAAAAAATATTGCTAAAGCGTTCTATTCCTTCATCCCCGACTCCCAAACTCTATTTGCGAAATCGAACGATCGTTGATCTCCAAAACTGACGGAAAACACTTTGCTCAATCCTTCAAAGGACCCACAGGACCAGCCAGAGTCCGGGGAGCTGGGGGCGCGCCGATCTATGGGAGAGTGATCCACAAAGCTCCCGCAGGTCATAGACTGCGTAGTGGCATGCCCGACAGAACGCGGGCTTTCGAAGAGGTCACCCGGCACTATGGAACTGTGAATCGCCACCAGGTACCAACGCCGAGACGCCGTCCAACGAGCTTTCGAACTGTCGGCGGAGCATCGCCGACCTCGACGGATCCCATATCCCACGTGCCACAGGCCGGAAGCTTTCAGCATCTGAAGGAATTGATCCGCACCGAAAGAGCCAGAGAACTTCAGGTGAGTCTCGTTCCGTCGTTGGATAGAATAGCGAATGAACGATGTTGTACCGCGAAACTCTTTGACAATTTCGCGATGGTCTTCTCTGAGCAAACTTCGATTGCTGCGGCCGGCCAATTCTCGGCAAAACTTTTCGTCTGATGAACTAACGGCGTGGGTTGTTCGGAGTTCGGAGGCTGTTGGATCTTGCGGTAAACAGAACTCCGTCTCTCACTCTCTTCCTTCTCCGACTCTATGATGTCAACAAACTCTGAATCAAGTTTAGAGTAAATAATACAAACGGCCTAGCTTTGATTGCGACATTTCATGTCCGAATTTCTGATCCATCAAACATCGAACGAACCATTCATTTATTTTTTATTTATTCGCCTCTTTTTTGGACCCAGTTTTGATAAACTGATTCGGTGGTTATAAGGGCGCACGGAGTTATTGGCTCATCACCATATCACAACTCACACCCCGCGTACGTACATCACGGCGAATATCTCATTAAGCGAAGAGGGTAGCCGGGTTCCCCCGACTTTCTAACTGACGCATAAACTCGGCAATTTGTTAACAGGAACAACGTATTGCTGAAGAGGTGGCAGCCAGGGCTGCGGCACTTAAGGAAATGACAAACGGCCGGCGACAAGGCGAGCCAGAGACTCGTCAGCACTACTTGAACTCCCTGCAGCCATATAACGACATGAAAAACGTTAATTACAACGATTACGACCAGGTCCAGTACGTGTCGAACGTTGGTAACCTGGGGCAGTCTTTATCGGTGAGTTATTCTTCGAACTTGTACCAAATATTTACCACCGTGAATTTTTTTTAGTCCTGTATAGTCGTTCGATGTCCAGAAATATAGCGACGGCTTAGCATTTTATTGAATTTCAATTTTTAGAGAGGTGATCAGTACGGACGCGGTTATTCGCTCCGTTAGAATGATGGACGGGACTGATCACGTTGACGACAATATGCGATTTAGGAAGTATAAGATAGTTATCTGAACACGGCCAATTAAAGAGGGGAAAAAGAAAAGAAAAGAAAAGAAAGCTAGAAGAAGGTAATTACGATTGTGATCGACAAAAATGAATCTGCGGCAAACCTAGTTATTGACAATTACGTAGTTATACGTATACACATCGTTATGTCTGTACGACTAACTATCATGAGATTATTTTGTCTTGTTTTTATTTTTCCTAATTTATCGAAGATTATTTTTCGTCGCGTTAAGCTGGTGAGACGTGATACCGTACAACCGTGACCGTGAGTCTAAAGAATTGTCTGACACTCTCGAGCGTAGCGAGTGAGGAAAGTTCAGCCCCCCCGAAATCGTTTTCAAACGCCTAGCGTGGTTTAATCCCGTCTGATGGTTGGATACTTAAGAAATTGGTTTAACCGAGACGCGAAATAAAAGAGAGGAGATTTTCAAAAAACGTGATGGTAAAAGGTGAAACATTGAGTAAATTGGAGGTAAAAGATTCGGGGGAAAAACACTACGTATGAACGATTCTCTCGAGGCGTTGTATTCGGTTGACTCAATCATCCGCTATGCTTTACGATCGAACGTTATTTTCTTTGCACAACCCACACACCTATCCTATACGCTATTATAGATAGAGTATCGGAGATGAAACGAAGCGGAAATGTTTGGCGTTGATGTATGGGTATATCAGAGGGAAAATCTAATGCATGACTAGAACTTGAAACAAGATTGATTATAGGTTCGAGAATAATAAGCCAACGAGAGAAAAAAAAAAAATAACATTTAGACAGAATCTACAGCCGTGAAATTAATTCTCTGATATTCAAATTATAACGTATAGGATATATATATATGTGTACCTACCTACGTGGTTCATTAAATTTCTTTCACTTTTCACATATCTTTTCTTTTTTTTTTTTTTTTCTTTTTCTTTTTACTTCGTCTTCATATAAATAAGGAGATTAGCCACTGCTGACTGTAACTTTCAATTATTATAGAAACTAAGCCTATTAATGTTAATGTATATGACTATATTATTAATAGTTGGGAAGAGACTCTTGCGTTGAGAGAATTATTATTATTATTTTTTTTTTTTTCAAATAACTATTATATACATATATTCGTCGAATCGAATTGTATTTGTATTTTTTTTTAATAATTCTGATATATAATTGTTATCATTATTATTATATATGTTAGGAATTGTTGCTGTAGCTGTAACGTATATATGTATATATACATACATATATATATATACGCGCATAGTAATGCAGCTTTATTATATATATATATGCGTTTATCAAACGAGAAATGAGACTCCCTCGACGCAAGTTTCTTGACTGTATCGAATTGATGAAAACATTCTGACAATAACATGTAGTATTATCAGTAGGGTATAAGGGAGAAAAAAAAAGAAGAAGAAGAAGAAGAAGAAATTTTTTAAATTATATATATTTCAACAAAATAATATTGTTCCCCCCCCCCCCCCCCCCCCCCAGCCCGAACCTCCCCTTGAGCGAAGTATATCAAACACCGGGAGTATCTCGAGGTTAATTGCCAATAATAGAAATTAAACGTCTTAAGCTTCATTATAATATTATACACTTTAAAAAAAAAGAAGAAAAGAAGAAAAGAAGAAACCCTTGACAATAATTAACAATTACTTGAATCAAAGTTCGATACCGTTGCACATTTTATTATAACATAAATAAATAAATAAATAAATAAATATATATATATGTATATTATATTATTATATATACTATATGGCGTAAAAAAAAAAAAAGAAAAAAAAAATTAAAAATAATAATTCGATTTTGGTAAAGAAACTCGAGAATTAACGATGCTTGATTATTATTCCTCATATTATATACCTACATATAATTATGTGGCCATCGGCATCTCGAAATATATACTTTGGGTTAAAGCTATATATATAGATATGTATATCGACAAATTGGTATGAACAATAATAATGACAAGAACAAATATATAACGTAATATACATATATATATATATATATAGGATCATTTAATGCGAGAAAAGCCCATGAGGTATATTTTGACGGAGTTTTTTTGGCAAGTTAGAGAGGCAATATTTCTGTGTTCAAATGTACGGCTGCACTTACCGCACGAATCATGTTTTTTTTATTTTTTATTTTTTTTTTTTTTTCACTCCAATATCCACATTATAACTTATTTATATTATATATAGATATTGGAATATTATAAAGAGAAAGAAAAACAAATTGGATTACAAAAAACCTCAAACTATATCTAGAAGATTTGATTCATATATCTGCTATACTAAATAATATGTTATAGCTATGAGAATAATAATTATATGGCAAGTGCAGTTTAATGAATAATGTACAATTTCAACACGGATAATAATTATATAACCTCGCCTAAGGTGAAATGTGTCAGACAATAATATGGCTTAATATTATATTGTTAATGGTCATTAAGCCTGACTAAATTAAATTTAGGTATTATTACATTATATTATATATTACATTATATTGTAGTATTACTATACATAACATGATATATATTATATATTATATATTATTGCATTAGTCAATATCCAAATGAACATTATCCAATTATATTCATATGAATTATTATTTTATTTTTTATTTTATTTCATTTTTTTATTTTTTTATTCTTTCTTTTTTCCAATACTGAAAAATTATCTCGCTTGATCGCAAAGGAAAGAGAATATGTGCAAACTGACTGAAGGATAATAGAAATTCAACATTTATACATATAGAGACTAAATATATATACATATGTATATCAGAAGCCATGATAACGATGATAATATGATATAAAAAAAATATCAACCGTATAGAGATATATAATATACCGTTGCGTGAACAATATAATTCTTCGATAATTATTATATTATTATTATTATTATTATTATTATTATTATTATTATTATTATTATTATAGTCCGCGTCTTTTAACGGAATGATCAGCAAAAGAATGATTAATTTTATAAGAAATCTATTAATACTATACATTATATATTATATTCTAGCGTAAACGTGTTCGATCATATTATATTATAATATTAATATATATTATACCCTTATTATATACGTCATAGCAATGCAGCTAATTATTGGAAAGAAATTTATCCGGTATATTCAAGGATTGGTTAAACATGATCACAAGTTGATTTATAGAATTTTTGAATCACCCGCTGATATATCATATTATAGATATCTATGCGCATGTCACTCGTAGTGTTCAAACGACACTGCACTGCCTCCTCGATCGGCAGACGCCGAGACTTTGAAGCTAAAGTGTCGTTAAAACGAATTGAAATAACGAAACGATAATATTATTCGAAATTATCCTTCAATGAATTGAATGCTTTGGGTTAATAACATTTTTCCCCTTATACATACGACCGGGAAGCATTCCTCGCGCGTTTAACCGAAGTGCTAACTCGATCAATTTTCTTCTCGTTTAGCTGATTCAAATCATTGCTTCGACCCCGCTCAAAGTTTCGGCTTCTGTCCGCCAGGAGCGCGCTATGAGACACTTGACACGAGGAGATATCTATCCTCCTTCATCCTTGCGGGTTTAACTGATTAATATTAATGAATTTTCTGATTATCGATCGACATTTTAACCAATGAATATCATGTAACGATCAATAATTTGATTGGCTTACGCGATTAGCTGCTGCATAACTGACGGTTATTCCATTTATTTCTAAATATTCACTCTCGTGGTTGTATATATACGTGATATAGCTGATATAGCCTATATACCGTTGTCTGCAAAAGAAAAACAAAAGCAAAGAACTAAAAAGGAGAGAAAAAAAAGTATTTGTGAAATATCCTCATATATCGCTGTTAAATATCTATGCATACGTACATACGTAAAACATTGTGTATATTTGACAATAACTAATATTATCTGATACTATATATATAATTATATATATGTGTAATAATTGAAGAGGATAGAATAATTGAAATTTGAAAAAGAAAGGAAAATGATAAAAGAAAACCTCTTCTTTCAAGGGTGCAGCAGGCTACTACGTATATGTACATACACAAGAATGCGGTAAAGCACTGCACATAGGCGCATATATAATATAACACAAGATATGTGCAGCGTTGTCTTTTTAGGTACTATATAAATTAACTTAAGCCTACTGACTGCATGTGCATTTATTCAGGTAATTTTCTGCCTTTCTTATATTCGTGAACAATAATCTTATTACATTATATAGAGAATTTTTTTTTTTTTTTTTTCTTGTTGTTATTTGAAAGAATTAATCTCCAAATTATCAGCACATATTATTATAACAATAAATACTTATCCAATTATTGTACCGAACATATCTGTCGATGAATAGACATATCCACGAACAGAAGTTTGTTAAACAGATGAAGCGTTCAAGTCCATGAATATAATTAATTAATACTATAATAATAATATTAATAAAAAGAAAAAAATGGTTTTGAGTTAAATAAGTATGCATGTATATACCTATAATTGAATAAATAATATACTATATATACATACGTATAGTATATAGTTCACGAAATAAGAATTGTAGAAAAGAAACAAGCCGAAGCATTGACAATAATTAATATTAAAGGTAATTTAACGTTATACTATATATATATATTAATATTGCTAGGAAATGGTTGCGTAATCTGACAATATATATATTATCGTAATCTATATATATATATATATATGAGACGGAGGATTATTAATCAAGATTGTATTATTTCGCTGATGGTAAAAAATACGTAAAGTGTCTTAGCGAGTAATTTGACGTATTTTAATTGAAGGCAGAACGCGCATTAATTGCCGTTTATGAACGGTATTATGAATAGAAATAAATGAATGAGGAATAAATATCGAATCTTTGGATCTTAATTCATTAAAAAAATGATTACATATTCGATTAAATATTAATCGCGACGAGGCTGAAGGATTGATTCATTGTATCCGTTTCTATACACCATTACTATAAACTGTATAGAATTATTATACAGTGCACTCTATCATCTGTAACATATCAATAAGACTATACAAAAAATTATACCGATAGCGAAAGCAACAAGAATATTTTTCCGTAAAAACTGCAGTGCAGATATATAGAAGGTAATGGAGATGAAGAAATACATACACACATATAATACATATGTATGTTATACCTACATGTTTGATTTGTCACCAGGAAAAAATTCTCCAATTTTCATCTGATGATTTTATCTGTAATATTATTCTACTGGAATTTGTAACTATGTATAATATCGAACGTCAACAATCAATACAACATATCCCAGCTTTTTGAATAATAATAAAAATATCGCTTACACCATATTGAATATACTGGTCGACGTGACGTTGTGTAAAATCTATGAATGCAACGTGGGATTTTAATGAAACGGAAAAATCTGTAGGTAAAGAATATTTAAACTATTATGATGAAATGAAGTGAAAATTCCTCAATTTCGACTGATTAATGTCTCTATAATCTGTTATATTATTATAGTTGCGTGAATAATAATAATAATATTGTTATCTCGAAACACTAATATCGATTATCAATTGAAAATATTCTATTCTATAAATATTCTATATTATTAAGATGCGAGAATATCAACCCCCGCTTAGCATATAATATAACAATATAATACATACATTTACTGGATGAAAATGGAAAACAACTTACCAGCTACATACTATACAGTCTTACGTTTTTTTTTTTTCTATATAAACTGATATACACAATTGAAATGAATAAAAGATGAATCAAAATGACAACGTGAATGTTATAATTTAAAATTCCGACGAAGACCATGTCAGGCGGAAGCAGACTAATAGCTAGAGAGATACGGATTATGGTAGGTCTCTAAGACACGTATATCCGCTTATTGAATGAAAATGAAATAACATCGGAATATTTCTGTATCAATTATGATACAGATGATAAGAGGGAAATAATCGTTCGACAAAAATTTAACCCGTAATATAGCATCGATGCAAATAATATAGTTGCTCTATGCATATTCGATAACGTAATCTAAACACTATGTCAATGGTTATAACGTCCTACTATCGTGCTACTGCGAATAGGTTTATTCGCCCTACATCAACTGATCGGTGTTTTCTAGATTTCGTATGGTATCGATGATTTAGTACAACTATATAATATGCAGTGAAGAATTATACAATGACGATGAAGCTTGTGTGCAATATCAGACTTGGATACTATTCAATCGTTGATAGAAGTTTTTTTTTCATTCATTTTATCTTCGTCTTACGATATATTATATTGGTGGTTTCGAAAGCAGGGCGATATAATTATCAGTAAATAATGTATCTGTGTATAATATTTAATTATAAAAACAATATTTTGTTTTTCAAATATAATATATATATATGTCTATCATCGAACGTGTTCTCGTTTTCTAAAACCTTACACATTTTCAGATTATTATTATCATCCCAATGATCCTCATTGAATTAAAACTAGGATCACAATTTCTAAGTATACAAGATCGATGGAGATCGGTCCTTTCCTCTTTATCCTTGCGTGCTGCAATCTCAAATTATAAATCACATGCATGGCACGCGAGTTGCATACGGTTAGGCGTTTCGATGTTTCTGGCGAGAGTAAGTTCGCCGATTTGACCGCGAGATGGCGACACGATTTGTCATCCCGTGCGCCAATTTTATAAATTCAAACTTACGAAAGCATATATTCCTGTACTATAATAAGAGATATGAACGATTTTGGAGAAAATGAGATGAAAAAAAAAAAAAAAACAAGGAAAAGAAATTATAGGGGCTCAATTTATTCGTGGGAACAGATTGGGAATATCATGAAGACGTTTATATAAGTGAACAGGTTGTATTATGTATTAAGAATTTTAATAATCAATATTGTCGGATATATAATACATAATATTAATTATTAGTTGAGACAGTATGGACACGAAGTATAACGGCGCAGCAAGGTAGGTATATAATATCAAACTGACGCACAAAAAAATTCACTATACGATTTTCAGAACTTTTATCCATTATCGGAGACTATTGTCGTTTTATAAATTACACACGACAATAATCGTCGATAACAATTCGTAATAGTCATATAGAGTTTTGTGTGGTTTTTCTTTTTTTTTTTTCTTTTTATTATTATTATTTTTAGACTTTATATTTCTCCCGGACTTTAAGGATTTCCCATCCTTTATCCCTCGTTTTCATTAAATTTTGGCTGTCTTATAATATCCGTTCGTCAGAATTAATTACACATATTACATATATATAATCACCGGGAAGAAAATCTACCCGAAAATCTGCCGGTAGTATTTATGTCATAAACATAATTTTCTCATTATTATTGATTTTCTTTATCATATTACAGTTATGTTTGGTTGTTGGGTTCATATAATGCTATTAGACAGTTCTTATATTGCCATATCCCTCGCTGCTCGCAGCATATTATACTATTTAGTCTAATCCCTGATATATAACATGAACTTCGTTCACAATCGTAAAAAAATGATCGTGAGACGAAAATACATAAATCGGACCGTCCCGTCCAAAAAACCGCCTTTTCATTATTTATTTTTATTTATCTTTTTTTTTTTATTTTTATTCATTTTCTTTTTTCATTTTTTTTTTTTTTTTTTGGTTTTTGAGTGTTTTCTTCTTCTTCTTCTTCTTCTTTTTCATCTTCTTCTTCTACTATCTTTGTACAATCATGCTACACAATTTTTATATATATATTTTTTTTTTTTTTTTTTTCAAATGACGTATTATCGCTCAATAAATATTCGATAAATATATTATTGCATTTATTATTATAATATAATTATTATATATATATATGTATATCATCGTAGTCGCGTTTTTACCTTCATTAATATAGTAATAATAATTCAAATTATTATTATTAATATTATTATCATCATCATAATCAATATTCGTCGTCATCGTAATTCCTGATGCTCTATATATAAGATTTATCATTATTATTATTATTATTATTATTATTATTATCTACCTTATCATTCATTTATCATTCATTATATAATTTTACGTTGGTTGGGCTCGTTTCGTTATTTATTTATCAGTTCCTATAGTTTCATATCTCACCGTTTAATGTAATATATCGTATATATTAATATTAATAATATCTATTGCTTATACTTGTATAATATGAACCTAGGTTTCGCAGAGCGGCCAAAGTCCAAGCGATTCTATAGCTTTACTTTATTTTATAATTATTTATTCAATATTTTTTTTTTCTCTTTTTTTTTTTGTTGTTTTTCTTTTTTTTGTTTTTTTATTTTATTTTTTTTCGTTTTATTATATTCATTCTAAAATTGTTCCTTTCTTATTAATTACCTCAGTGACCTATGTATTATAAGTATATAATTATTTGTGAATAAATCTGTTAAGCAAACAAAAACGAAATAATAATAATAATAATAATAATAATAATCATTATCTGACTATTACATATATATATATCAGACTTAATTATCCAGCTTCTTATATATTACTTTCGTCAAATATTTATTTCCGCATTTAACTATTAAAACGATATCTAACAACTGGGCCGCTCCGTTTTTACCTGCACGATCATCGCAACGAGTAGGTATTTAATTCTTTTCCTTCAATCTGATATAATATATGAGAATTCTGTTTAACTATATCGTACTTCGATGTATAACGCATGATTCGATCTAAATACATCTATTATTTTGAAACAGAAATGCAATGTGCTATTACTTTTTGTTTCTTCTTTGTTTTTTCAAATTGACTTCTTCTTCTTCTTCTTGGTTTTTTTTTTTTTTTTTTTTTTCTTCTTTTTTTTTCTCTCAACACGGAATCAAACATTATATTGCATTTCATTCAAATTTATACTCTTGCAGAATGGACTTTTGACTTTTATATATATATATATATATTATTAAGGATGACGACTATAATTACACAATTATAATAATTTTCATCTTTAGTTCCGTTATAGGAATTAGGATTCTCATTATATCATATATATATAGTTTATCATTTTCATATCATAAACCGCACGATCATACTTCGTTTTTTCATTTTATTTTTATTTATCTTTTTGTTTTTCGTGTTTTTTTTTTTTTCTCTTCTCACTTTATAGTGACTTGCAATATTTTAGCGTCTTATATATAATTATTAATATATTTACATCGCGTGTCTATGTGTTTGCCTGTGTATGTCTGTGTGTGGCGATTCGTTTTTTTTTTTTTCTTGTTTTTTCGTTCTTTCTCCCTTTCATTCTTATCATTATTATTATTAATTGTTTATTTCTTGCAATCATCATATTATATTATAAAGTATAGTAGTAGTAGTAGTAGTAGTAATAGTAGTAGTAATAGTAGTAGTAGTAATAGTAGTAGTAGTAGTGGTAGTATGTAATAGTATGTAGTAGCAGTATGTATTGCGTAGTAGTATTGCTTTTAAATTCAATATATTGACGTATAGTTTGCTGCATAAGTATCATGTATATTGTATATTGTATATTGTAACTTTTCATATTATAATTAGCATGAACTGAAACAGTGCCTCCGGATATGAATTCGCACTAAACAAAGGATAATCACACGTGTTATTTTTAACAAATGAAAATAATAATATATCTACAGGACCGTGTATTATATACAGACACGCGATTCAAATCTACGCGATATTCGCAACTATCTCATTCCCAACTCATTCTCAAATTCGCACAGCTCTTATATCAAAAAACGAACTTGCAGCTATATTATATATCCTCAATTATTCTAAAATTCTAACAATTATCTCTCTATAAAAATATTCTCTCTCTTCCTCTCTCGCTCTTTCTCTCTCTCTCTCTCTATCTCGTTCTCTCTGTCTATCTCTCACCGTCTCTTTTATTCAAACGCTCGCGTTTTAATTCTTCAAAATCATACGACAGATTTCAATAAACGTTATGTATATAATAATCAGTCCATATACATATTATATATATATATATATCTATATACATATATAGTAGCAATATTTCAAATAAAAGATAAGAACAAAAATAAAAACGATACTTTTATATCAAACAATTGCGTCTACAATATAGCTGTATAAGATGATCATTTTTTTTTTTTTTTTTTTTAATTTTTTTCTTCTAATATCGGAAATCAAATTCCGTATCCTTAAACATTATAACTTAATAATAAAGAAACTTTGTTTCTCATAAAAACTTGTACATTATTATTACTATTATTATTATTATTATTATTATTATTATTATTATTTTGTTTCTCTACAATCTCAGAATATGAATCCCCGATAAAAAAAATGATTTTCGTTCTTTGTCCAGATTTTCACTTTTTTTCTTTTCTTCTCTCTCTCTCTCTCTCTCTCTCTTTCTTTTTCTTTCCCCTTTCTTTCGTATATATCTTCCCGCTATTATGTTTTCATAATATAGTCGGTAATTATATTATATTAACAAAAGTGCTGAAAAAAAAAAAAAAATATCCCGCATACGTATAATGAATATATTATTAATTTCAATTATATATATATATAAGCATTCAGCAGGGCGATTATATATATATATATATATATTCCTATACAAATATAATTAACAATCATAATATCGTCATTTTTTTTTTTTTTTTTATAAAACACTATACATACATACATACATACATAATAATAATCATAATAATCATAATGATAATAAAGTAATATTAACTAATAGATCGCTAAAATTATTTTATAGTATAGAATATATATATATATATATATATATATATATATATATATATATATATATATATATATAGATTAAACGAAGCGCACTTTTTCAGTTTATCCTAAAAGTGTGTATATATATGTGTATGCATATATACCTAGGTATTATATTATATAAACTTTTGCGAAGAACGTAAATAGGTAGGTAGGGGTAGGTATAGGTATAAGGTAGTTTATTTTATTTTGTATAATAGTCGGTAGGTGTTCGGTATATATATATATATAGGGAGAATAAATATATATGTTTATAGATTGAATATAGGTAGGAAGCTTGTTGTTTTCTTTTTTTTTTTTTGTTTCTTTTCTCGTCATTTTTCGTTCCTCTTTTTTTTTTCTGTCGGGTAGAATATCAGTTGGTTTGCAAGTTTAGTATATATATGATATATATATATATATAGTAGTGTATATTATAATTTATTACTGTTATTATTCAATTATCTATCATTTATTATTATTATTTGTGTTCTTTTTTTTTTTCTTTTTTTCTTTCTTTCTTTTTTTTTTTTCTTCAATTTCTATCTAGCAGCCTCCGGTGACTAGTCGCACTAGTCTTAAAACTAGTTGTGGCACTAGCCTGAGCATTAGGCATAATTAATGGTTCAAAGAACTGGTTATAATCACTACTCAATCTCGTTCCATGTCCGTGTGACATCTCCATTAATTCATTTCACCCCCCTTTTCATTTTCTTCTTCTTCTTCTTCTTTCTCAACTACTTAGTTTTCAAATCTGAACAAAATTCCAGTCCCGAAATAAACAACAACAACAATAATAATAATAATAATAATAATAATAATAATATTAGTAACAATAATAGTAATAATAATAATCGTTACCTTATATACCGTCTCGCGTATACCTATACTCTATAGATTTATTAGAAAAATATTCTATATGCAATTTATTGGCAATCGTAAGTACAGCAGCTATATATGCGACTAGATTACATTATATTTAAATGATAAACGAAAGGAGAGAGAGAGAGAAAAAGAATAAAGAGAAACTATAATAAATTGTCATTGTAATTTCTTCTCTCTTTTTTTTTTTATTCTTCTTCTTCTTCTTATTCTTCTCATTTTCAGTCATATATATATATATATATATATATATATAATAATAATAATAATAATAATAATAATGGTAAAGCGCCGTCGGACATGGAAGATGAGTTGAGTTTGGCTATAATTTTAAGATGGAAGAACGATCGGTGCGACTCTATACAACAGGTAAGAATCTCTTATGTCATTTAATATACGCGATCGCTAATCGCGCTTATTCGTAGATAGTAATTTTATAGGTATTGCTTGGCAATGGTATTGAGCAAGTTACCAATCGCGGTAGCGTTCCTCGTCGGCGAATACATATAATTATAACGGAGTATTAATTTATCTGACAAAATTAATATCACAAATCGTCGTTAATTCACGCGAATACGTCAATTCACCGCGTGGGATGTACATACAATAAAGTTAATTCAATTAATTTAAACAGGATATAAGAAATAAAAAGAAAAGAAAAGAAAAGAAAAAAAAAAACTTCGACAATCTTCAATCGTCAAGTACTAAAATTGCGAAAAATTTCAGTGTTTCATATAATCGTTATTATACCTAAATCCATCCCGAATAAGGATCTTTCGTCTGCAATATCCGAACGCGATAATAATATCGTATAGATTATATATATATACCTACCAGGTTCTATAATTCCGTCTATCGCTTTATATCGTAAGACAACTAGGCCTCTCCTCTAAGCATTATCAAAGGCAAACTTGGGCATGACATTACGTACCTAGAATTGTATAGAAGGAGATAACTGGTTATCAAAATATCGGTGATTATGAGAAAGGCACTTTCCATGTACCGCACGGAAAATGAATCGTGATCAAATACTGCGCGAGATTTATTCGACAGTTAAAATCCACCTCCAGCTACAGACGAAGCGCAGATCTATCAGATTGCGAAATGATCGAAGCAGCCAAATCCGCCGGTGTCACGGGGAGGATTTAGGCCGACAGGATTTATCCTGCATCACTTGCTGCTGCTGCTGTTGCTGCTGTTGTTGTTGCTGCTGCTGCTGTTGTTGTTGCTGCTGTTGTTGCTGGTGATGATGGTGATCGTTTCCTACTCCAAGTTCGTTCCCCATCATTCCACCAGTCCCACTCTTATCCAACCCACTGTTCGCATGCACCGAATGAAAGTACCGGTCTAAAAATTGTTTCAATTTTGTAATTGACTGGGTTGGAAATAGTCAGGAAACCATTTTATAGGCCAGTAAAAATAGACGTTTTTTTCTGGTCAACTTTGCGCGAAATTGCCGATCCAATTTTTTTATTTTTTACAAGGTTTAGGACCACTTACTGAGTATAAAATCACAAAATGCTGACAGATTCCGGTTTTGGCCGATATCTCGAAAACTATGCACTTTAGGGCAAAAGTCGTGGAGATCATTATTGTAGAAAATTAAATTTCGCATCTTTTGTTTCCCATAAACTTTTTTGTAAAACTTACCGTTTACGATTTATGGCTCATTTAATGAACAGGTTTTTCTATCTTGGCCGATAACTCTTATAATATTGGATTAATCAATAAAAGCTGTTCATTAAATGATCCATAAATCGTAAACGGTAAGTTTGACAAAAAAGTTTATGGGAAACAAAAGATGCGAAATTCAATTTTCTACAATAATGGTCTGTATGATTTTTGCCCTAAAGTGCATAGTTGCCGAGATATCGGCCAAAAACTTTATTTCAAGATGGCGCCTGAAGCTCCACCGGAATCTGTCAGCATTTTGTGATTTTATAGTAAGTAGTCCTAAACCTTATAAAAAAAAAAAAATTGGATCGGCAATTTAGTGCAAAGTTAAATTTCATTTTTACTAGCCTATTAACCATAGTCATTCGATTCGTGAATGACTAACTATAGTCGTCCTCTGCTAATTCTGATCTCAATTTTTAAATAATTGACTGAATAATGATCCGCGTATGCTCACCCTCGTCCATGGCTGAGGGAGGCTCGCTCGCTGTTCCAGCGATTATAGGAGCTATCATATTGTAGTCATCTTCAAGGTTTATGAAGGGAGCAGCGCTCCAACGTGGCGGAACGTTGCCAACAGACCTCTGCGTCGCTACAGGACGACTCACAGAGGCGGGTGACGAGAAAAGTGACAAATTCGTGGGGGAAATAACCCCCGACATTGAGCTGATCGTTGGATAGGTAAAGATTTGCTGAAATAAGATGATTACAGAGTAGTTTTATTCCGCTGGACTTCTTCTTTTTGTTTCTTCAGTTTTATACCAGGTCAAAAGTCTCTTTTAGGTATGAAAAAAAAATATTCATATATCAAGCTCCTTTTTTTATATCTTAGGCGAAAATTTTCAAACTTTCCTTTTTTCTTTTTTGTTTTTTTTTTTCACCACCCTAATCCTCCCCCTAAAAAATCGAGGCTTACCTGACCCGGTTGCGAGTGAAAGTGCGGGAAGGTGTATTCTCGGCTTGTGTGAGGTGCCGCGACGAGTATCCTCGTCGGGCTCTTCCTTCCGCCAGGATCAACGGATCCTTGACAAGAAGAGCTGACCAGTCCAGCCGCGGCCATCTGTTCAGCACTGCTTGCCAGATCCCCAGGGTCATTTGGAGACGATGATGACGTAGGGGGTGAGCCGGCAGTAGCCACTGTCAATTCACCCGTCGATCTAATGATCGCCACAGGTCGGGCCATCGGCGCCGGAGGCGGAGGCGGTAACATCGAACTTGGGTAATACTGTGAAAACTTTTGTATGCCACCACGGGGTCCAGCGAGCTGCGTCTGAAAATGGCATACGACACTCATCCGTACAAACGTGCGCGCTCACACGCCCTGGACCGATTTTTCACCTCGATTTCATTCTACGTTTCATTTTGGATTCAGAGTTCCGCTATCACATGATATTCTGACATAGGGAAGAAATCCTAGTCCGTTTACTCCGCATTTTCAATTTTTTTAAGGGGCACCACTATGGCGTGAAATTTCGAAAAAATGGATTTTTTTCTCTTTCTTCAATTTTTTTGATCCAAAAATTTTATCACGTATTCATTATACGTCCACAAATATATCCTCGAAACATGAAAACACTCCGTGCAGTAGTTTCCTTGAAAAAAAATTACTGCTGGTGCCCCTTAACACCGTTTATGGGGTTGGCTCGGTCCAGAGCAAGTGAAACACATAAGCACGCTGCAGCATTGGCCAGAGTACCGATGGTGTTGAAAGCTGTTCTTTCCGGGTGTAAAATTTAAGTATTTAAGGGGAGGGACCAGTCATATTTTACAGACCTGTCTAAATTCTCGAATATCTCCGAAACGGGGTAATCAATCGGATTGTCCTTTCGGCAGTCGATGTTTGAAGAGTAATGACATCGAGTTTTCTTGTAAAATTCATGAAATCTTTATTTTTTTTTTTTTTATGCGTCGAAAAATGCGGGCGGGTGACTTATTTCGACTAGCATCAGTGCCCACGCATCATTGACGCGGACAAAAGTATGTAACAGCAAGTCTATACGGTATGACGAGCACACCCATTACAAAACATCTTCGTTCCATGCAGTAATAACGTGGAAAAGTGCAAATCAGATTTCGTTTTAATTAGCGATTAAAAATTGTTGGGCGGCCATGGTAAATGGTTGGGTTGTCATGGCAATCCTTAGTTTCCGAGATACAACAATGTAATCTACCGTCTGCAGTACCGACGAAACGACTCTGCGCTGTCCTTTCTTTCTCGGGCATCTCGGAAACTAAGGATTGCCACGACAACCCAACCATTTACCATGGCCGCCCAACAATTTTTAATCGCTAAATACAACGAAATCTGATTTGCACTTTTCTACTTGATTACTGCATGGAACGAAGATGTTTTGTAATGGGTGTGCTCGTCATACCGTATAGACTTGCTGTTACATACTTTTGTCCGCGTCAATGATGCGTGGGCACTAATGCTAGTCGAAATAAGTCACCCGCCCGCATTTTTCGACGCATGAAAAAAATAAAAATAAAGATTTCATGCATTTTACAAGAAAACTCGATGTCATTACTCTTCAAACATCGACTGCCGAAAGGACAATCCGATTGATTACCCCGTTTCGGAGATATTCGAGAATTTAGACAGGTCCGTAAAATATGACTGGTCCCTCCCCTTAAGCAGTATAAATTCTCTAATTCCTCCGAGAACAACGTTCGACGAGCATATCGGTACCTTGGCCCGCATACAAGCTACGATAGCTACCTGAGGTAACTGCTGTGTATTTTCAGCCTCTTGACAAACGAAAGTGACAAAATCTGACAGAGTGTCGTGGCCGTTTTCCGGATACTTTGCCGCCGCCGTAGCGCCGGGATGTTCGGTTTGGTAGTAGGCAAGACCCGACATACTTTGTCCGGAACTTCCGGCTAGTCCTTCGTGAGGAGAATGTAGCCCTGAAACATAATCGTAATTCTGAATTGGCAGACGATTCCAATCAGCGCTCTTTCGCCACCCATTTACATACCTGGTTCAAAATATTAACGATTATTTTTGTTTTTCAGGTATATCTTTGAATTTTGTTTCTCACGGGTGGCCTTGGCGCTGATAGGATAATAATTTTGCGAATAACTGTATTCGCAGCATGTAGAGTGAATCAATTGATGAATGATATTTATTTCTTTTTTTTTTTCCTTTTCTCGCAGAGTTATAATTATTTCGGAATGGATATTACAGCTTCGACTGTTAGTACTATAGGATAATGAATTTTTTTTGTCAATTGTGCATTTTACACGTTGCGAATGAGGTAGGTATAGTATATTGAGTTAGTAAGGTAGGTATAGGTACATATAGGTACGAGTAAAAGCACTCGAAGCGTTATAGCACGAGGTGACTGAAATATGTATATATATATCGTAGATTGAGTGCAACAACAAACATCAAACAACAATTAGGATACAACGATTAAACAACACATCAAACATCAAGGTAACAACATCAACATCAACATCAACAATTAGTATAATATGTATTAATATATATATAGAGAGAGAGAGAGAACAACAACACCAACATTGCAACAACAATAGAATAGTATTGGTACCAGTATATAATAATGTTAATTAAGGTTCAAATCAATCAAGTGATAATTAACTCATCCAGCATACGACATACCCAGAGCATTGGCGATGGTGTACATAATAGTGAAAGTGAGATAGATCGTATAAGTGGTTTCTTTTTTTTTTTTTCTTACTTTGCAGTAACAGGCTTTGATTCTGAACAAATAATCGTCGTATAAAATCACATCGATATATATATATATAATATATAGGTAAAAAATTGAAAAATGAAAAGCAGAAATACGACCAACATCAGCTTGTCTATCATCGTGGAATTAATATGTTCAGGATCAAAGCAGCTCTGCCCGGATCTAAGTCATTATTGGGAAGAAAGAAAAAGAAAAATAAGAAAGAAAAAAAAAAAAACTGGTGTCATATGGGGTGGGGATAGACATACAGACAGATAGACAGTGACAGCGACAACTAGCTTACCAGACAGAGGTGTTGGTGGTGCGGACGCGGTGAGCAAACTTTATTAAATATATATATATATATATAGGTAATGTAAAAAAAAAAAAAATATCTCTACCCGATCTGTCTGTCTATCCGTCGGTCCATTACTCGGTATCAGAGTTGAAAAAATTCCGTAACAATTAATCGCGCAGTTTTTATTCGAGCCCTTTACAGGTATAGTGTACATATACAGGGTGATTTTTCTCCGGGGTATCGTCTGGGAGGAGTTTCGAAGTGGCGAGACTCCGCCTTGTTTTATTCATACTCGTAAACTTCGAACGTAAAGAAATTTTCAGATCTGCTCTATAATTACACTAGTATTATTCTCAAGCTAAGGAGTATGGATAGAAAAAGGCAGAGTCTCGTCACGACGAAACTCCTCCCAGGTGAGACCCCGGAGAAAACTCACCCTGTATATATTCGTGATGATGATCCTTCGTTGAAGATTATATATATACGTATGTATATTATTTTTTTTAACGGACGGAACAGTCAGACAGACGAGCGATCGAGCGATATAGATAAAACGATCATAGACAGATAAATAACATTGCTTAAAAAAAAAAAAAATTAGATAAATAAAATAAAAGGAAAGGAAAAAAATCGGGGCCCGGATTCAAATTTTTTTACCCGACAAAATTAGGCTTCAGCATTTCACATTTATATATATGGCTAAAAGCTTGTATTCAGTTGGGGTATACGGTATCGCATTCGAGCCCCAAATTTATATTATATATATACAAAAGACACATAGAGAGAGCATAGAATAGAACCATACAGCTCGCGTGAATAGTGCATATATATATATATATTCATATCCGTAACATTACTTATTATAAATATTAAAAAAATATATATATATACGAGGCACATTGATTGCGGATTTGCGGATGGAATTAAAGGTTGGTGGAATAGATTACGTCAACCTAATCAGATCTGAAGTAAAGAGGTTTACTTCCGGCAGATTTTATCGTTTGAAAATCGAAGATATAGACGTACTCACGTCTTTTGATCATTAAGGCATCGGAAAAGCGGAGTAAATTAATTACGGTAACAAAGATTATCGGCGCATGCTCCACCTTGTAACTAGAGCGTTTTTCTTCCGTTATAAACCCTTGAACCCTTAAAATTTGGAATAATTCGAAGAGTTTGCGTGACAAGAATATACGTACGTCTATACGATCGATTTACGAACTTCAGCAAGTTGACCGCCACGACTAGTAAAATAAGTATTACCACTTTTTAATCCCGGATTGTATTAGCGTTGGTAAATCGACTCCACCAGAGCCTCATCAATGCCATACAATTTTTCTACTTATCACGGAGACTTCACAAGATAATAAAAATCCGGCAAAAAAGAAATCCGGCTGCACCGGGTCAAACTGTCGATAAATTAATCCCAGGGTTTATTGGTTCTAATTATTAATATCGGGGGATTGAAGACAAAAATATACGACGAATTATCGACTCGCGTTATTATACACGATCAAATTTTTTTTTTTGGAAACGAACTAAAGACAATTACAGGCGATTAATGCAGAGTTCAACCCTCGGATTATAGTTATCGACAAGTCAATCGGGATAACGATGCCTAATAACATTATAACAGCATGAATATTGAATAATAATTATATACATCGAACATCAATGATTGCAATGCACGTGACTTATATATAATAATAAATTGCGTAGAAAGAAAAATGATTTGGAGCCAAGTGCTTTGGATTATTGTTCATAAGTATATTATTTTTTTTTTTTTTTTCTTCTTATTCTTCTTCTTTTCTTTACTTTATATAATTACTATAAAAATTCCCATACATCTCCCACTATAAATTCGCTGCAGATTTAACGACGTCATTAAAGACTTTAAAAAATATACTAAATATATATTGTTCCGTTTCGATCGAATCCCTGTATAACGCAGTGGCCAATATAATAATAGCTTCTTTTTCTTTTGACGTTTATTTATTTATTTCTTTATTTTTTTTATTTTTTTGTTTTCTTGCATGTTCTTATTGTCAAAAATACGCTGCAGGCGGCTATAAGGGGGCACAACGATGCAACGTGAATCAGGAGGCGCAGTATAACATAACGAGTATATAGGTAGATCAACGACGTTATTACACGCAAAGAGATTTTTCGCGATAATTATATGAGACTGTGACCCGTATTCTTTTTCAATTATTCGAGAAAATCTCTTTGCACATATATTATTATCTACAATGTATAATATATATGTATGTAATTTATATGCATACGTGAGAGGTAGAAAGAGAGCGAGCGAGACAGTGAGATAGTGAGTAATAGAGAGAATATTTAGGTATACATTACAGGCTGCATCCGCTAACATTTTATAGCAAAAAAACAGTTTAAGACCAACGAAGTGCAGAAACTACCAAAAACCAAGTTATACATCATAATATTATAAATAGTATTATTACCGTCAAAAAATATAATCAAATTTCTTTTTCTTTCTTTTTAACGATGAACAAAAAAAAAAGAAAAATTCATTTCCTCCGATTTTTCGATTATTTAACCATTATTTAAATTGATTATTTATTATTCATCACCGATCAATATATATTAACATTACGTCGATTAGATATTTTCTTTATTTAATAGTCTTTCTTTTTTTGGTAAAAAATGCATTCGTGATCTTTGTACATATATTATATATATTTATATATATATATATATACGTGGATTGCTTTTCTTCATCTTTTTATTTTTCTTTATTATCTTTCTTACTTTCGGCATTTGGAAATAATTGTATTGTTTTTTTGTTTTTTTTTTTTATTCTTCTATTCTTTCTTTCATATATAGTTCGACTGTATACCGTGTGTATGTTATAGATATAATATATTGACGAACGAACGAACGCATAAAAACGCGAGACGCGTGATTAATAAACGGTACAACTTGGTGTGTGACAAAAATAGTAATTATATATAATAACGATCAGACAGAGAGAGAGAGAGAGAGAGAGAGAGATAGAGAGAGAGAGAGAGAGATAAAAAAAAAAAAGATATTGTTCAAAATTCCAAAATATAAGAAAAGTAATGAATAAATAAAATTAAAACAGATACTGATAATATAGATATACATATATGTATATTATATTGGTATATATATATATATATATAGATATATATACACGATAGTAATATTGATATATAGATATACATAACATCATAACCAATCACAGAAGTACCTTTTGGCCGAGTAAGCAAGCTTCTTTCTACGCTTGGGCTCAGACTGAAACAGACATTACATTTAATCCGCGATTAGTGATTTTTGCGAGTCGCTATTTCATCATCATCTTTCGATTCGATCTTCTAGTTTTTTTTTTTTTTCTTTTCTTTTCTTTTTTTGTTTAAATTCTTTTTTCTCACATATATATCCTTTCTTTTTTCCTTCGCTCATATATGTGTTATTAATATCCTTAATTAGTTAGAATCTGAGTTCGACCCTCTGTCCCTGCTATGAGTATAGAACCTTAACTTATTTATTTATATTAAAGATTAAGTTGCGGGTATTTATTACTTCTATAATCGTAATGTAAAGTATATTGTTCGCCTTTTAAACCGAGACAGAACAACAAAAAAAATTCGACTTCTAAAAGTGGGTAAAAAAAAAAAAACTAAATCATTTAATAAATATTGTTACGAAATATACTCGGTGCGAAATGGGAACGAATAGAAAAATGAATAATGAATAATTATATCCTAAATATTCGACGCGAATTATTTATTTATTTATTTATTTATTTATTTTATTTATTTATTCATTTATTTATTTTATTTATTTATTCATTCATCAGAAATCGACTCTATAGTATATATATATATATCTCTCTCGCCCAACTATTTATTACTTACATGATGCCTGGGGATGAGCTCAGTTTTGGGTCTATCGCACACTGGACACTAGACAACAATATATCAACGTATCGGGTTAGTCACAAACAACAATTAGAAAACACAAAACGTTTGACTCGTTGATTTGTTAGCTGGCGATTATGAGTATATATTATAAGTGGCGTCAGAATTCGATGTTAGATGTTTGTTCGATCGGCTCATATGGTTATATATCATCATCATTATATAGCTATATATTATAGGTATATATATATATATATCTATGTCTTACATCCTAACATTATAATATTATTTTCTAAAATTTCTATATTCTTTCTATCATTTATTATATCCATCGACTAACTTTAATCATTCATTATATACCTGTCTCGTTTATAATCACAGATACTTCGATATCCCATCCTACTCCCCATTTCTCCTCACAATATCCATGTATTAAAATCATAAAATATATGAAAGAAAAAAAAAAAAGGCCCATAATCGGAAATTAAATACTAATCTATTCTCTTATTCTTCTTTTTTCGTTTTTCTCTGCTTTCCAAATATCGGATAAATTCAAATCGGTCAATTAATATAATAAAAACCAAAGTATCGTCTATTTTTTTTCTATTTCTTTCTTTCTGAATAAAAAGGAAAAATAAAATAAAACACAAAAACTGACCGATCCTCTCATAATTCTATTAGACATGGTAAAAAGCTATTAGTCATTTGTTTAAATAATGCCTGGATTAATGATTATTGATATGATAAATCGATTTATGACATACCGGTCTGAGAGTGGGGAGAATCAACTCCGCGATGACCATCTTCCGGCCTCAAGACAGGAGAGAAGTTTGAAGCACTGGATACAGACACTGTGGGTGCTTTTTCAGTCTTGTCGTTTCTTATTAGCTGGTGTACAGGTGGGGGACCTAAATTTTCATACACGAATAGTAGAATAGAAATGGAACAATAATCATACAAGTATAAACTATAATCATGGCGATTAATGATTATTATTGCATCGATCATTATTCGCGATATGCGATATCTCGTAAAACACACTGCGGTGAGTCGGGCTGCCTATCATCAACCTGTTTTACCTGCTAGAAGATGAGCAAACTGTTTATTGCTGATGAACAATGCAGAGCTAAGTTAACAGATTTGTAACATTGATGACTGCAATAAGAAAACTCTGAAAAATGAATCCTGAAATCTAGAATTCATTGGATATCGACCGATTTTCTAGCGTCATGATCTATAACTCGTGTCGGTAAAACAGAACGACGAGTAGGCAACCGAACATACGGCGGTGTATGATCTTTGAAAATAAAAACAAACGACATATTATGTTAGCGGTTCTAAAGCTTGTATGAATTTTTATTTTTTGTCAATTATGAACTTTGGTAGATAATTTGAAGGGAATCTAAAGAAAACAATTGTTCAGGCAGAATTTACTCGGCATTATGAGAAAAAAGAAGGAGAAGGGAAAGGGAAAGGGAAACTGTTGCACTTACTGAAGCTAGCCGCAGGTTGTGCATGGTCTGCAGAAGCGGCTGATGGCGGTGTGTAGCTGCTGCAGTAGTACGGCGGGTGCTCTATTTTGATCGCGTTTATTTGGGGCTGCATGTCGCTGAGGTCATGCAGTATGGAAGCTGAAACCAGACACATGCCTTATAGTAGGTAACTACACTATATAAGAATGGTATGTTTTGTCAAAGTTTGAAAATCCGTTCGTTATATATACGTTGAAAAGAGAGATCCAAAAATCAAAAGAAGAAGAAGAAGAAAAAAATAATGAAAATAATCGAAATCCACAAGCAAACTAAAACAAATACAAAAAAAAAAACGAAAGGATTTTTTAAAAATCCAAAATCATATTCAGCAGATCGTAAAAATCCGGATCACTGTCACGGTATAGATTTTCTGTTTCTATATTATATGCGGTTGAAATTTCTTCGAGTATCGAAGAAGAGAGAGAGAGAAACGAGACGCAAACAAAAATGAAAAGAAAAAAAGAACGAAACCGCGACGTAGCGTGAACTCTTTCATCGAGTATAAAGTCAGGGTTTAGCAGTCGGTGGCGCGAACTATGGAGTTTCCGACGCTCCGCGCGCGTCCGAGCATTGTTCGGTTCTATTAATAAATATCTCTCGGTTGCACACACTATCTGACTGCTCTGATCCGTTGCATATATACACGTATATAGATACTTGTGTGTAGAAATCGACGTACATTATACGTATATACGACGAAGAGAAATCTCTGTGTGCTTCTATCTGGCAGCTATATACCGATTTACACCTAGATATAGGTATATACGTACGAATTTCTCTCCGCGCGCTTTTTGCAACAACGCATAACGTTCGGCTGGCTTAAGTTTATCCCCCACCAGTTTTAAAACTCCCGCGTAAACGGCGCGCGCCGATGCCCCATTATTCTACTTAACGTGCGAGTTTGATCGACGATGCGCATGGCACAGTTGGCGGGTTGAAATCGCGATTTTAAAATCCTAAGAATTTCGTTTTATTTATTTCTCTCGTTTTTCGCGGTGTTATAAAAAACGGATATTATTATTATATATATACAGCATAGGCATACATGGATAAACAAATATATCTGTACCTGCGTGTATTATAATCAAATTATATCAAATTTTACACGACATTGGAATAATGAGTAGAGAAATCGTTTATCCGTATAATCGATCGTTTATTCGTCGGTTTAATTATATCGTTGCATTGCATTGATCACATTATATAATTCGTATCTAGATATTATAGATTCGAGACGTGTAAATATATGTATACGTATATATTCACATATAGGTATATAATAAAAATAATATAATAATAATAATAAGGATGAAAAAGAAATATAATTAATAAAATAGAAACAAAATTATATAGAAATAAGAAAAACGCAGTTCAAAACATTCCCTTACTAAGATCTTATGCGGTGATATAGGTAGATATATATAAGTATATATATATATATTTATATACACATATATACATATAATATAGGTCTATATAGATATGGTATATATATAAATATAAATATATGCGTTATATATATGTACTGGGATAAGGCGGATATTGTTTTGTTGTTGTTGTTGTTATTATTGTTATTATTGTTATTATAAATTCCTACCTTTTGATAGCATCCATAACTCTTTGGAGCTGAAGACACCAGTTGCTAGGATCGTGTCGTTGCAGACGACCCCGTTGTACAGTTCGTGATAGCCACCTGGGAACAAACCGAATCCCACGAAATACCTGATCATTAAATCCCCACTACGTTATACGGCAATGGACTAGTTTTTTTTTTTTTCCAAATTTTTTATCAACTTTTTCTTTACTTTTCATTTTTTTTTTTTTTTTCATTTTCATCTACGATCGAGAGATAGAAAAAAAAAAATAGATAACATGTAGAATAGTAGAAGTAGAAGAAGAAGAAGAAGAAAGAAATTTCAACGAACGTACAAATTGTACCAAAAAAATTCACAAAAAAAAAATAATTAATTAATTAATTAATTCATACATAAATAATAATTTCTTTTCATTTTTTTCTTATTAAAGATTTATATTGATATATATGATATGTGTATATATTATATACATGTTATTATTATTTATTGATTATTAATTTTTGTATTTGATTGTTTTTTTTCTTTTTTGCATTTTTTTCTGTTTTTTTTTCTTTTATTGCGGGAGGGGAGGAAATATATATCAACGGCTTCATCAAGGACTGTGTATTATATAGGTGTAGGTATATATATATATATATATACATATATATATATCGCTCGTGCAGAAGGCTTTCTAGTATTTATAGATCGTTATACTATATAGATTACTAGTACGTACGTATATATATGTTATACCCGCGCGCGCAAGGCTTGCATCTGCCAAGATAAGATGATTATTCGGTTTTACGCGCAAGGTTGGACGGTACACGTGGGACACCGCGGAACATCGGTGGAGAGAAATTTAATTGTTATATATAATCACTACGCAGATACTCCGAGTATCGTTTTTTGTTCTTGTTTTTTTTTTTTTCTTTTCTATTTCACTTTATTTCACTTTTTTTTTTTTTCTTTGAAAATTATTTTGTCGATTTTTCAAAATTCGTCCTGGAGGTCGGAATTACCGACGCAATGACGATATACATACACGATTTATTGTACAAACGCATAATTTGGTCATTGGGGGGGAGGTATTATTATTCGACGATTAACTGCACACTGAAAAGCGGCGAAACAAAAAAAGAAAAAAAACAAAAAAAGAAGAAGAATAAAACAAACAAAAAGTAACAACAAAAAATAAGTTCAAAAAAAAAAAAAAAATATATAAATAAATTAACGGAAAACGCAGACCCGCATAAGATCTCAATATTTTCAAACTATATGTACGCGTGTGTATCTATTAATTTCTGTTTTTTTTTCTTTTTTTTTTTTTTTCTCTTGCTTTGAATTTATTTTGTTATTCGTTATAATACTGACGATACTGACACTGAATAATTATGTATAGAAGAGATAATAATGAGACTGAAATAAAATAAATAGATGAAAAAAAAAAATTTTTTTAAGTTGTAAAAATAGTTTTTATAGATTTTTTTCTTGAATTTTTCATTCTTTACTCCAAAATGTGAAATTATCCTCTTTCATATACATATCTATATAGTATATGTATTTATATAACTAACATATGTATATATTGTATTGTATTTACGATTTATATACCTTTTCGTCTTCTTTCTTCGTCTTTGCTCGTGTTGCAGATCCCGTTGAGAACCTCTGTAAATAAACAATTGAGAAAAAAAATCGTAGTAATATTCGTGTAGTTATACTGTTCGACTGTAGAAAAAAAAAAATTAAAGTAAAAAATCGTTTCTCAAAATGAACAGAAGAAATAAAAAAAATTAAAAAATTAAAATTAAGCAGCGAATAAAAAGAAACTATATAAATGAAATGAAGAAAGAATCAATACTTTATTTATTTATTTATATATATATATTATTTTTTTTTTCAATAAATTTATTCATTCTTATATATCCTGTATATATATATGCCTAAGAATCTTTACATCAATCAGCCATATATTATACATACATATATATACATATATATATATATATATGTACTCGTTTTATTTCCGTCTCTTGTCACGCATTGTTTTTTTTTTTCTTCTTCCTTTTTTTTTTTACAATATACAGCTATAGTATAGTTTCGACCTTACGCAAATCTCTTCGACTTACGCAATGGATATTACCAAAATACACTAGCCCCAGAACATTCGGTTCTAAAGATCTACTACGTAGTCAAAGTCGTCGTCGTCGTCTTCGTCTTCGTCGTAGTCGTCGGTAACGATGCGAGAATTACGGGGAAATTTAAGCTAGAAGAGCTTGTATATAATAGGTATCTATTATAGGTATATAGAAGAGCGACGGCGACTGAAATTAGTCGCCATTTTGTTTATATTTTAATAGCATGTATATTAGGGTGGTCCTTATTTGGGGCTCGGACGAATATTTTATCAGCCCCCCCCCCAAATCGACTCCAAATAATTCAAAAACTATACCCTAATTTTTTCAGATTTTTATCTAGACTCTAACCCCTCCCACCGGGGGGGGGCGGATTTCCCCATTTGAAATACACGTGTTTCGGCCATGTTCTCAGGATATATTTTATTCTAAGAGTAATAATTATTGAAAAAATCTGTAACTGCGAGATGTTAGTGTTTATTGGTCCGACTATTTGAGAAAAAAATTACATTATTATACGGGCCAATCTAGACAAATTGCATACCCTTTAATCTGACTTTTTTTCTCAATTCAACAGAATATGGTCAGGTATGCAATTTGTCTAGATTGGCCCGTATAATAATGTAATTTTTTTCTCAAATAGTCGACCAATGAACACTAAAATCTCGCAGTTACAGATTTTTTCAATAATTATTACTCTTAGAATAAAATATATCCTGGGAACATGGCCGAAACACGTGTATTTCAAATGGGGAAATCCACCCCCCCGGTGGGAGGGGTTAGAGTCTAGATAAAAATCTGAAAAAATTAGGGTATAGTTTTTGAATTATTTGGAGTCGATTTGGGGGGGGGCTCATAAAATATTCGTCCGAGCCCCAAATAAGGACCACCCTAATGTATATATATATGTGTGTGTATAATTGACCTGAAAGAAAATGGCATCGGTATTTTGAGATCAGCTGATGAATTAAAAGGCGGGAAAGCGCGAGACCCCTAACCTATAATAAAATTTGTTGTAAGATCAATCTAACGCAGCCCATATATCCATACGACAGGTCAAAATCCGTTTCCTCTTCAGAATAAAAAAAGAATAGATAAGAAAAAAGAAAGAAAGAAAGAAAGAAAAATAAAAAACAAGGCCTCGCGCTGTGTAGTAACTACACAAACCTCTCCTATATACACGGTGCTAGTCAGTTCGCTTATTTATTTATAGAGCTAGCAGACATCGTGCGTTACAGCTATAACTACTCTGCACTAAACCAGAATCACCAACACCAGCTGCTTAAATACTGATGCTTGATGTTCATGTTCAAAGATTTGAGGAGAGAACAAAAAATTTAAAAATTTAAAAATTTAAAAAAAAAAAACAACAAAGAAGAGAAAATTTCTTATCTTATTTTGGGTGAAATTTCAAATTCCCGATTTCATACGTGCATGGCTAGAGCTAAATTGTCACGAGCATTAATTCTGACCGAATGAGGAATAAGAAATGGTGTCGCATATGACGCGGAAATTTTGATAAATCCAATCGGGGTAAAATTTGAAAATAATGGTCGAATACACATGTGAGAAATAAATGCGTGGATTCGTAGTCTAGCTGCAATGTTGGGTTCGACCTAAGAGCTAAATATCGCTGTCCTGGTTGCGCAGTATCTTTTTCAGTCTGAGACAGGTGCGTGTCTCGTTTATCGGTTCACCCAGCTATATCCTACTATACTCTACATATATATCGCATCTAGGTATATCATTCCTAGACAAGATTTTACACTCTAATAGAATTCATTTCACAAATTCACAAATATCTGATCCACCTTCTTATATCTAGATTCCTTGGTCTAATTATAATCGCTGCTGCACTCGAGCCCAGTTAGGCTAATTTATATAATCAAGCATATATATATATATATGTACATTAAACATCTAGGTATTGCCTGTAATTATACGATCTTTCTTTTCTTTTGACAAATTCTTTCATTATTTCCTTTCCTTTTTTTTCTTTTATGTGATTTAAGAAGATGAAAGTTTTTTTTTTTTCAAAGACAGAGAGAGAGCGAGAGAGGGAGAGAGAACAGTGTGTATTATTATTATTTAGAAACTGAAGGAACCGGAGGGTATAAGCGTCTCACTTAACACATCATCATCATTTGTGTTACGTCTTACGATCAACATCATGAAAATTCCTTCAGCTACTCTCAAAATATACATAGTGGCACAATAATCTAAACCCAGAGATATAGGATTCAAGGCCAGGATAATATAACTTGAGAATATATCACGCGGACGGCAGTTTGATATTGAAACTATAAGTATAAGTATGCTACTGGACGTTGAATTAATAAATTTAATAAACAAAAAAATAAGTTAAAAAAAAAAAAAAAATACAAAAGTTGAAGAAAAAAATCGATACCGGAAATAATGACGATGTCTCTGATTGGATAATTGAGTTTCGTTTCATATTTCTTCAGTGAGTATAAAATATGAAGAGAAATGAAAAAAATTAAAAATTCAATATAAAAACTAGAGATAAAGGAAGGGACTTTTATCGAGTCTCATTTTTCGAGAAATCTAGACGAAAACTTGATTCCGATTCGCGGTATAAATAGAGAGGAACGAACGGATCTGTGAGATGATAGAGTATATAGTGAGATACTGGAGCGAATGCCTAACCTACCCCATGTCTTGGCAACGAAGCGTTTCGTTTTATTCTATTTCATTTCTTTTTTTCTCTCTCTCTTTCTCTTCTTCTTTTTTTCTTTTATATTTTTCTTTTTTTCTCTAGATCTTGTTAGCCGACGTGCGGTAGGCTTGGCCAATTTTTGCGTCAACTGATGATTGTAAACATTACCAACATTGCTGCCAAACCCGGACCCCCGACTAGACACGAACTAAACTCAGGTCGAGAGCCAATAATTGCACTTCACTACTTTACACAAGCCTAGATCATTCACTCTCATAATATATGAATTTCTTTGTTCTTTCTTTTTTCATGTTAATTAATAAGTAAACGATTTGGCAAACGATTCGAATTTTTTATCTTCTTGAAAACTAAGAAGGACATTTTGTGTACATCCGCATTATTATACTTCATATCCTGGGAAAGAATGAAACAACAGTGATAATAGTTTTAGTCTGCTTACCGTGGCTGGTGATAAAGTTAGCCAAATAAAGGTCTAACTCTCGGACGGAGACGTTGATGTGATAAGGATTAACGCAGAGGCCAGGCTGCGCACATTCCGCGGTTTTCTCCAGCCTCTCGCCGTCCGTTGACTCGAGGGGTATTGCCTTGAACAGTATGACCATCACGAGGTCCAGTCTCCAAACCTGGCGAAAGGAATGATGCAAAAATTGATTGATTTCAATTCTTTTCTTCTTTCCTAAAAGATGAGGAGACATATCAGCAGCTATACCGTACCTTGTCAGCCTGACGGAGACAATCTATACGACGCATTTTCCCCTTTTGATCGGGATTACTGAGGACGCACATGGCCGGCCTCTTTCCTGTTATACTTAGCACAAAATCCTCCCGATACTCCTGTGTGATATCCTTTCTCAATTTCCCCAACAATCTCGACGCCCATTTCTGTTTGACTTCCAATTTTTCGTTCTGAAATCAGGAATCGCCGTAAAAATCATCACTCGCGATATATCATGCGAATTTATACGAGGACACTTTTTCATTTTTATGCAACCAACTGATAGCCAGATCGTTGAACCAACTAGATCAGAACGCAGGGTGGAGGTATTTAAAAATTCTATCAAGGAAGTAGAAATTCTTTGACCACGTTGTGAGAAAATCTCTAGTGCATCGACGCGTGTCTCTATATGTAAACGTGTGTAAGTCGTTCGAGGAGTGTTTGAAATGAAGAAATATTCGATCCACGCAGGCGGGGAACAGCCTCAACTCTGCACATGGAATAGCAAAACGAAGTTAAGAAACCCTGCTGCAGCATTGACAGTCGACGGAATGCATCGTTTTGTACTGCAATTGTTCGCCTGCGGTTCAACCCATGCAGTCGCGTAGCCCCAGGGTTAAGAGTACGTGGAGTTTGCTCAAAAACTGATTCCCCTACGGATCCCAATTTCTTGAGGACAAAAAATGGGGAACTAATAAACGGCTAGGAGCTGCTACTACTTTCCGAATATCGCGCAAGCATTTTCACACGACAAAAACCATTCGTAGGTCAATTTTTCGGCAGTTCATTTGCTTCCCTTGATGAAAAGAGAAATTTTTGTGTAACTAGAATCCCGGATGTTACTATATTCTTGATAATTTGTAGAACTGTAGGAATCACGTTTGTCTTTCGGGTTCAGAGACGCCATTGGATACAGGAGTGCACATGCGGTGCATAAATGTAATCAGTATAATTGTACGCGTTGAAAGGTGCTCCGCACGATTACGTATATGTATAAACAATTCGCGGTGCGTAAAACCGTGATCATTTATTCAGCGCATGCAGGATAAAAGGATCGCCAATGTGCAAAGCAGCGATACTAAGGTACTTTGACATGTGTCCATCTATCCTATGTACATGTGTTGCGAGTCCACTTAGGTGCGTTGTCCGTTAACTTCCAAACTCTTTCTTTTCCGCGGTCTTATACATATATATTCTCTACGAATACAATCCTTGATAAAGTTCGGAAATTATTGACAATCTATAGTCAACTAGATTTTCCTCCGCAACGGTTAGCTTTATCGTAAAATTTGTATAGAGATAAAAGGTGCGTCTCTCAATTTCCCAAAAAATTCGTTGGAACTTTTTTCCGCTAAAACCAAAAATCGCGGAGATAAATAAAAAAACTAACCCGACTATACACAGATGATCTTACGGGTCCGAGACACTGAGACCGATTTTTCTGGGAAACGGTTAGCGATATCGTCAAATTTGTATCCACATAAAAGATGCGTCTTTCAATTTGCCAAAAAATTTGTTGGAACTTTTTTCCGCTAAAACCAAAAATCGCGGAGATAAATAGAAAAACTAACCCGACTATACACAGATAATCTTACGGGTCCGGGACAGTGAGACTGATTTTTCTAAGAAACGGTTAGCGATATCGCCAAATTTGTATCCACATAAAAGATGCGTCTTTCAATTTCCCGAAAAATTCGTTGGAATTATTTTTCGCTAAAACCAAAAATCGCGGAGATAAATAAAAAAACTAACTCGACTGTACACAGATAATCTTACGGGTCCGGGACAGTGAGACCGATTTTTCTGGGTAACGGTTAGCGATATCGAAAAATGTCTGAGGGCATAAAAGACGCGTCTTTTCAAGAGCTACAAGATTCATCTGGTCGATTTTTCTGTAAATCGAACGACCGCGGAGCTAAAGTAAAAAAACTAACGACGCGAGTTTGTTTGACATCTGCAAACGTTGGTGCATTAATCGTGGGGCTAAGGAATCTGAATAAAATGACTCGTGTAATCGAGCAAGTGGCAAGGTAGCTGCTAGCCAGCTAGGTAGGCAGTTAGTTAGTTAGTTAGGTAGGTATACGTCGACGTGTACGCGGATCGGACCGAACGCAACAGCTGCTGGCAATTTATTTTGGATTCTCCTACCACGGTGAGATCGCGGCTCGACTCTACTCTACTCTACTCCGTTCTGCTCAGCTTTCCTCAGCGTTCTCGTGCGAATATATACTCTTATACTAGGAAGGTTCGCGGTAAGCTTTTACTGTGTAAGAGCGCGGAGGCTTGCTTGTGCTTTGCTTGCAACTTCCCCACTCTTTCGAGCTCTCAGAGGCTATTTTAGACCGCGGAAAATAAAGAGCAGCTTGCATTTTTAGACTAACGACGCGACGACGACGGTCACAGCTAAAGCAGTAAACTAGTCTATAGACGTACGTTACACTGATCCTAAACCGGGTTCCATACCCAAAATTCAAACAGGCTAGAAGACCAAAAAAAAAAAAAAACATATCTATATATATATCCGAATTTATTCCGCTCCAGTTCAGATAAAAAATTTGCTAGTTGAATTCTCGTTAATAGAAAGAAAAGAAAACAGTAATCCTGTAATTCTCTGTACTTTGTAACGCGTGCCGATTTATAGTTACATCATATATTTCTGGCTCGAATACCGTTCTGTTTTATATATTTGCACAGGCGAGAAATTCTCGTTCTCCGGTGAAAGTTTCGGGGTAAAGTTTTCGGTAGCGCAGTAGTGTGGTAGCTGTACAGCATATATATATATATACCTATATACGCGGGGTGAAACAGGAAAAGAGCGCAAGGCAATGGCTTCGAATGGGAAAACTTTAATATTTATATTCAATTACAAAGAACTCTCTAGCCGGCGCCATTATGCGGCAAATTGTCGCATCAGGCGGCCATCTTGGTCTATTCTATGTATGTACATGCGTATATAGCTACACACATATAAATATATATATACACGAGTTGTTATTCTCTTTTTCTTTCTCTCTCTTCTCTCTTTTATTTATAACTTCAAATAAGAATTAATTAATTCTATAATTAAGATTAAGATTATACCGAATAAATAAGATGAAAAAATAAGAAAATAAAATTTCACTCATTTATTATAAACATTATATAATTATATAAGTCTGTCGCAAAAATTGTATATACGCAAAGAATAAGAATCGCGTTTAAAAAAAAAAGTATATATATATATATGTAAGTAAAGTATGTACATATATACCTATATGGGTATTCGTTCAACCGCGAGTCATATACCTTCAGTGCAATGTAAACGCGAAGCGAAGTAAACTTGCGGATACGTGAAGGGAATAAATAATAAGAATATATAAGCTATAGAGGTATATATATACACGAAGAGCGGCTATGCAAACGAGCTGATGTTGTCGTAAGACCACCGCTGCATCTTAATCGATTGGAATAATCCCTCGAATTACATCTGTACACGTATACCGCATATATATACCTAAATATATACACCAATGCGAAAATAACTTCTCACACGTCTTTATTAACTATGATAAGATATCGCTATCGATTATATTGTTACAACTTATCATCTATATCAGGAATGAAAAACAGGGTATGAATATAACTCAAATTTCCAAAGTTTCACCTCTTATTTATTTATTTATTTATGTTCTTTTTCGTCTTTTTCTATTCACCTATCATTGTAAAATCTGATTAATTCATGATCGTCAAAAGTTTGAACTTAAAATCGTATCTCATTCGTATTTATATGAAAGTATATATAATATATAAACCAACCCCCGATTATCCAGTCTCCTTAATATATCCAACATATATGTAAATAAATATATTAGTTCTCTCTACCGCACAGTACGGGGGGGAAAAAAAATAAATAAAAAATGAGAAAAAAAGATTTTTTTTTCTTTGCTTCTTTTTTTTCCAACGATTGTTTCGCTGTTATTATACTACTGCGGTCTGGGTATACGAATATAAATATATGCCATATACATATACACGTGTATATAGTATATACATAGCGAGAGATTGTAGAGAGCTAGATTCAGGCCACCCCCG
Organism: Rhogogaster chlorosoma; assembly: GCA_944452935.1. Classification (NCBI taxonomy): domain Eukaryota; kingdom Metazoa; phylum Arthropoda; class Insecta; order Hymenoptera; family Tenthredinidae; genus Rhogogaster; species Rhogogaster chlorosoma. The sequence continues at coordinate 509,630 of OX101801.1, read as the reverse complement.
TAACTATCTATATACAGTATATATAGTTAGATGCATATATATATATATATATAATATAGATATAGATATATATATATATACACAGTATGCTATGAGCCTATCGATTTGGTTTTTCGGGTGCAGGGTTGCTTTCGGCTCTAGCTGAAGTACCTACTGTCCCTGTATACCTATATCCAAGCATTCTCTGCGTATATATACACGTACGACTGCAGCAGCACAGAGAAACGTGCCTTATATGTATATAGTAGTTGAACGTATACAGTGCGTTTTATTTTAATTATATATATATACATATATATGTATATATATAAATCGTAAAGAAACACAAAGCAAAAATAAAACTCTGACTATAAATCTTCCGATATATAGATGTATAAAGCGAAAGAGAGATGTATAGCCATGCGTCAAATCGTTAGACAGTCGAAGTAGAAATTCACTTGTATAGTCAGGCGCGTCTGACAGAGCGAGGGCTGAACTACTGCTAAGTGATTCGAGCGCGTGACGGTCAGACGAATGAATTCTAACAGATTTTTAAATCACGTTGCGCTCAACAACTAGGGAGAATCGTTTCGAGTATGATAAAAATTCTTTAGAAATTTACATGAAAAATATATATATAGAACTATATTAGAATCTAAATGAAGTGGAAAATAATCGTGTGTATGTATATATGCGTGTATATATTTATTGGTGATATTTTACACGCGGCTGTATAGGTATAAAGATATTTGAGCGTGAAATCAGGAAGTTGGAGGAGATATTTTTTTCCCCTCTATCTAGACGGTGTATGTAAGACGGTAATAAAAATCTGGTGGTTGAAAAAAGAGGAAACGAAAAAGAAAAAGAAAAAGGGTTTCGAGTACTGCAGCAGTAACAGCAGCATGATAGCACCAGTAGAATCAGAATAGTGAAGATAGTATAAAATAATAAAATAGAACGTACATTCTTAGCGTTGGCATGAGACGAGGGATGCATATATACCGGAATGGAGGAAAAATAAGGGTAGTAAAGGAGGCGAATAAAGAGAAAGAAAGAGAAAATAAAAAAATAAAGATAGAGAAAATAAATGAAAAAAAAAAAAAAGAGAGAATGATATGAGGCTGGAGGTAATATTTACAACACTCTATGCAGTCTCTGGAATTGCCTATAAAGAAATCTGGGCGTATAGCTTTGTACGCGTCATAACGTTGTAACGTAAGGTTATCCGGTGCAGGGCTCAGTGCCAAATTAATAAATATATCCTCAAGTCTATTTCCCCTACCCCCCTACCCCCCGCCATCATAGGTGCAGGGTAATATACCATAAAGACCGAATAAAAATTTTGTAAAATGAAAGAGAGAGAGAAGAAAAAGAAAGAATTAAGAAGAAGAATACTCGCATTGCCTCGAACGATTTTGTATCACGAATTATGGTTAATCCGTCAATAAAATTTCTCACTTCCTTGTTTTCCATTTTCCTGAAATTTCAACTAATGGAATAATAACATATATATTTTTTTCTGTGGTTTGAATTCGATAATTTTTTTTTTTCTTTGAAAACTTCTAACTAAGAATACATGAATCGTTAAGAGTTAGTTATTATTGTTTCTTGATGTGACGATACGAAGACCTTATCTCCTTGTATGACCTAGATATCAAAATGCATTTTATCATCGGGACAATTCACCGCAGAAACGCGAGATCCTTGGCAAAGACTTAAGGATTTTTCATTCTTTTAAAAATATATAACCCGCGAGGCCGCCCAGTGTAACAAAAAGAGTAAGAATTTTTGCTTGTTTGTTCTACTTCTTTTTTTTTCTCTCTCTCCCTCTATATATATATATACATACATGGATATACCTATATACCTGTACATATATATTATATATACCTATATACGTTTTTAGGAAATAAAAAATGCTTTCAGACAAATTAAGAACATTCCTTATAGTTCTACACCGCGATCTGTTTTCTTCTCCTTTTTCTTCCACTTCTTCTTCTTCTTCTTCTTCTTCTTCTTCTTCTTCTTTGTTTGTCTTTCATTCTTTACCGATTGTCAATCATCCCTTAGATCTACGTATTTACTAACAAAAGATTATTTCCCTTCCCTATTCCTCCTTGTTTCCTATTCGCGATCCTTCCTCACTTCTCCACTCGCAGACGAAAGTCTGGCGTTATAAATATATATATATATATATCTATAAGTACATATACATTATATATACAAAGATCTAGCTGTTTCGTACGCGGATTTTTATGAAGATAAATAGAAGTCTGGAGGATACGCCTTCGGATGTGTATTGTTAGGCTTAGCCTTTCGCCATCAGTCAATTTGACAGATTTAACAACCCTCGCGCGGGGGCTCTTCTACTCTATACCTACCCTGCGGATTTTTCACTTTAGTACTTTATACATAGATACACACGCACCTACCCCCCGCTAGTCGTCGTTGTATAAAGTATTAAGAAAAATGTGTCTAGAGTTAAAGAAAAAGGGCAAAAAACAAACAAACTAACAAAAAACAATAAAAACAGAAAATAAATCAGGTCGGAAAAATTCAAAGTTATAGCATCCATTAGTAGTCCGAAGAGGGTAGCTATGTAGGTATGAAATGAAGAAGTAAGTCGGAAGAAAGAAAGAAAAAACGAAGAACATGACGAAATTTTTCTAGGGGATGAAAACCGTCGGTTTTATTTCACTCTAATGAGAATTAGAGAAACCCAAAGGTCTTTCAATATACTCTGGATTCTATAACCCATCGTTCGTTTGCGGCAATGCGTTTTTCCCTACCATAAATATATAAGCGAGAATATGAGAAAAGCAGCGGCAATTCGGTTCTCCACTGGCAATTCTGCTACGTCAGACGCAGCGGATGAATTACATTCAACGAAAAGCTTGCATGCCCGAAACCCGCCTCCACCTCCACCTCCACCCCCACCTCCACCTCTTATTCTCCTAGCCCAGAATCTCTAGATTAGAAAACTTGAAACTACGTATATACCCCGCGGCAGAAATGCAATGCTGGAAGAATATATAGAGCCATCGTAGATACGATAGGACTAAACTTCTCCGCGTGCATTTATGCGTAGAAAAATTTACCGTCCAACGTTTCATACGGATAGCCTGAATTTATTATCAACCGAAACAAACTGGAGCCTAGCTGCAGCTCTGCCCTATCCCACTCGCAAGTTCTATTTCTTCCTCGTTTTTTTCTTATTTCGCATAAAAAAAAAATTTTCACGGTATAATTAACGAGACGCTGTTGCAGAATTTCAACGGTAAAAATTATCAGCCCGATATATACAGGGTGAGTTTTCTCCTGGGTCTTGTCTGGGAGGAGTTTCGACGTGGTGAGAAAACTCACCCTGTATATAAGTGCAAACATCGCCGTAAAACGGAGCTAGAAAGTAAGGAATGATAGTGAACCGTTGTAAATGGGAAAAAATGAAGAAAAATAATTCAGAAACAGAAAGAAGAGGGGGAAAAAAAAAGAACAAAGGGATAGAAATTTGAATATTATATGTATACGATCCTCGGTGGATATAAACGTGCCTAGGAATAGGATATTTGGGGAAAAGTTGCACCTCCTCTACTTACACTCCGCGAATTAAACCACCCCATTATTACTCCGGGGGTTTAAAGTTTTCCTACCGACCAAAACTAACCGCACACATACGCACGTACGTGTATATAAACGAGTTTTGAAAATGGAACGTTTACAAGCACACTTACATCTGTATGTACAGATTTGTGTAACTTTACATGTAGATATACCCTTGCTTGGCTTGCTCTCGCACAGATTATATAATCAAATTCTACACGTGTTTGTTTCTCTGTTTGTTGTTAATTGGAGTAACTTTTCCCCCATTATTACTAATACCCTAGCAACGAAACGAGTCTACTTTCATTATACCGTGTGTGAAAGGTACCTTTTAATGTCAACTTAAAACTTATAGTGATTTCAGCATGTAAATGCATAAGCTGGACCCAACGAAAAACAGAATTCGCTGGTCATTTTCCACAAAACAAAAAAAAAATTAAAACCAACTCGATTCATTCCCCTTATTTATTTTTTCTTTTCTTTTTTTTTGCGTTATATCTGTCGGTTTTTCAAAGTATAATCAAAGAAGCTTTGAATCTGAGGGGATGAAATAGTTTTTAGAAAAACGTAGATATACGTATCGGTGCGTGAGTTTTGATTATGGAAAGAATAACCTGCAGTTGCACCGCGGTTATGTCTTTTGGTTGGATTCGAGTAGGGGTATGGTACGGCTGGCGTATAGATAGTCCGACTAACCAAGACAGAGAGAATGCTAGTTTGCATAAATTTAGGAAATACAACGAGGAAAATCGATATCCGCATAGAGATTATAGATGGTGGACGGTAGGCGCCACATAGCCGCAGCCTCCGTCGCCCCGACGCTCTCTCTTCTACATACACATCTACCTACGTATATATCGTACGTATGTGCATAGAGAGGATATACAGACACAGACACGTACTATATATACAGCCTAGGCAATTCACCTATATATATATACACGTATATATATGTACATACATATTTCCAGCTCTCGAAACTATTGTGGACGATATTCGTTGTTCTTCGAGATACCTACGTGTATATATATATATATATGTATGTATATACGGGAAGAAATTTCAGCCAGCCTTATGCCTATAATATACCTGAACGGATATTTCATTTCTATCAACAATTAATCATTCATTTTCACTTTCGTACTGTTTTTCATACTTTCTTATATAACACATACGGATAGATATTGCAGATAAAAGTAATTCCGAAATAGAATCCAGAAATTGACGGAAATTTATTGGCATTGTGGTCAGCGAACGCAGTTGTTGAAATTCCTAGACATATACATACACAAGCTTTTGGAAAAGTTTTCGAACTAGACGACGGAAAGAGAGAGACACGCTCGGATCACTATTCCCTTTCGTATCTCTTTCCATTCGTACAGTTTTGCGTGAAACATGTTTTTCGACAAAATCAGGGGGTCCTCAAATCTCGGATGTTTTATTTGCTTCAATTTTCGTTCCTTTTTCAATTTTGTTATTTTATTTTTTTGGATTTTTTTTTTTTTTTGTTGATCGGTCTTTTTGCCAACCCTGCGGCTCGGTAGACCGATGAAAACCACGAATAGACGGACAGACGTACGGACTAGACTGCAGGTATCGATTTCGTATATAAGAGAACCTCCGCGGTGTTCGTTCGTTCGTTCGTTCGTTCGTTGCCTTTTCATAAACGGCTAGTGCACCTTTACACCGTTTCTATATGTGTGTTCGTTTCGGGGGTCCGGGTTCGACTGCAATACCAGCAGTTCGTATCAGTTATTCACGTTCGCTAAATACTGCACCCAGGATTCTGAATTTCTTTTTTTCTGATGCTTATGTGCCGCCGGTGATAGTAATAGTGCCGGTGCCGTTGCAGCATCGCGGGATTAAAATATTGATCAACCAGAACCGCAGGATAAAGTATAACGCGGGAATGTCGATGGAGAAAAAATAAAAAGAAATAAAAAACAAAAAATGAAAAATGAAGAGAAATTTATTTCAGCCTGCAGTAGTTTTTTTTTTTTTTTTTCAATTTTTTTTTAGGATACAAAACCCTCCCCCCACCTCGTATCTCCTCGGGTTTACATCCCAGCGGAAAATATTTCGTACGAAAATTGTAGGGCTTTGAAAATCGCTGCTTTTTTTCCTCGCAAGTTTTTTTCCAACATCATTCGTTAGAGGACTACGCTACCTTTTAGTTTTCCTTTTTCTTCAATTTTCGTATATCCACGAATCCGGCTCGTATATCTCCTCGTGATTATATCCCATCGCAAAATGATTCTAACAAAAGTTGTAGGGCTTTAAAGAACGCAACTTTTTTACCCCGGACATTTTTTTCCATCGTCATTCGTTGAGCAGATAATCCACCTTTTCTCTTATATCGTTAGTCAATCTACATCAAGCTAATGAACGCCGGTCACGGCTAACTCACAAATCGGTGTTAACGCGCGCGGATGTCAGGTGTGGCTTTTAGCCAAATTACCACTACATTCGGTTATCCATACTCCCATAGGGCACGGGGGCCAGTAAAATGACGTAAACGTTTTATCAAGTTCATAATAAATTCTCCCTCCACGTGGTTTATGCTGGTTTCATTCTACAGCCACGAAGTGTATGTGTGTAATTTAAAAATGAATGAAAATACAGAAAAACACGTTTATAAACTCACCTGGAGTTCCTCCTTGCACTGTCTTTCCTCCTCTAGACTCATTCGCTTCTCGTGTTTCTTGTAGTATCTCCGCTTGGCTGCCTGTAGATTGAACCACGTGTACGAGAAAGACTTGACGAACGGTAGCAAAGCTTCTATAAACGGATGGAACTCATCCTAAAATAGAAAAGAATAAAATCATCGTTTTATATATAAATCTACCATCGAATTCAAGAAACAAATTGTGTTCATTCAATCACGTGTACGAACATTGAAAACCGATTAGGCTTGCGCGGAACGGTAATTAAGCATAACATGCCGCGAAAGCTGTGAATAAAAAGAAAAAGAGAAGGCTAAAATCAATGAAAAATAAAATAATGTCTTCTTCGTTCGACAAACTACTACGTCAAACATCCGAACTTTTACCACTAGAAAAGTTGCAGGAGATAAAGAATGAAAGAAAGAAAGATAGAGAGAGAGAATCGGGGGTTGAAATGTCGTTGACCTCTCAGCTCCGGAGGATTTCCCTCTTTCCATTTACTGCTGCGTCTATATCCTCGAGGATCCTGCGTCGTTTCACCAGTGTCGCTAAGGAAACAAATATATTCGCAACTATTCCCGCCTTTAAAACGGAATAAAATCGTCGTCAATTTTATTTTCACGTAACACATATGTGTGTCTAGGTACATACATACGTACCCCTAGGTATACGTATTTGTATGAAAAATGTTGAAAATTTCTTAACCTCGACGAGATTTTCCCCAGGGTATAGAGTTAGTGGTAAATTCCTATCGAATATTTCTTCTGACTTCCCCGTTTCTGATGAATCAAGGAAACTATTCGCCGTATTCGATTCTCCCTACGAACAGCTCAGACTTCGGCAACTATTCGACATAATAATAAAGGACTGACTTCCTAAAGCCGAATAGTTCAAACAGCGATTTAACCCTCTCCACATCTCTCTCTCCCTCTCTATCTCTCTTTGCGTGCATCGTTTTGTTCTAAACTAAATAAAATTTTCCAAATTTCAGTCAGGTTCGCAAATATGATTATCATTAATTTCATTTTATTTTCATTTTCTTTTTTTTCTTCTTTTTCTCTTCACTATTTTTTTACAAATCCGATCAGGGCAGGTCTGTGTATAAAAGCAACGTCAATAATATATAACTATGTATATATATATTGTTTGATGAGTTGAAACAACGAAAAATATTCTCTTCCAAATACTGCGTCTATACCTAGACTCTCCTCAAATATTTGCGCCAGCAATCGGATTTCACCATTATTCGTTTATCGAACCGCTAATATATATTTTAAATATGATAATTAAAAATTGATTATTTTTTTTCCTTTTTTTTATACAATTTCAGAATGTAAAAACTCGGAGTTATTTTATCCAATGATAAATAATTAATGTATTCTAATTAGCCGCAGTTTCGAACAAATAATATAACGACATTGATTTTATTTTTTTTTTTTGGGTTTGTTTTTTTTTTTTCTTTTCTTCCTCTCTCTATCATCTGTGACAAAATACGGTATTTAACGTGACGTCATTATAACCGTGACGATTTTACGTATTCTCGCAAGCTCACAGTTCAACTACTGACATCTGTTGGCACCGGTTAGTCAATAATGCTGCAAGCTTCTTGCCAACATTCTTTTTTTCCCCACTTGAATGATAGGTATAGATAGATACAAATTCTATTTTCATTCTCATTATCATCCTCTCGTCATCCTCATTGTCATTATATGTATGTATATATTCTATTGCGTTTTCGATCCACGTTTTTAATCCCCCTCTCCTATACACAGTTCTGTCGCGTCAAATAACTTTTCGAAAGCTTTTCATCGTTGTCTAATAATAAATAAGAGCCAAATCTGACCTCTCTCTGTTTCCGTCTATCTCTCTCTCTCAATCACGTGATAATCAATGATACACGAATAACACATATCATGCGAAGTACAGAAATTTCGAGCTTGCAAGCAAAATTAGTATAAAGGGATTCATATTTATTTTTCTCATCGCAGAATACTAGGATCCGAAGTGCTGCTGATATAGAACCGTTTTCGCAAATTTGTGCACCTAATTATCATCATTATTATATGAAATAAAAATTGATCAGCAAGGTGGGGAAAGAAAAGGAAAATGAAAAAGCATTAAAAGCTTGGCGACACCAACCATCGAATAGTGACAAGCACGTTGGCCGCTGTAGCACACTACCGTCTCTCAATGTTTATTCCTCTGCAGTTAAGAAATTGTGTGCGCGGATTGGTATATGATGCGGTGGCAGTGGATTATTTTTATTTTATTCTTATTATTATTATTTTCTTATTCTTCTTCTTCTTTTCTTTCGTATCTTATCTTCTATTCGTTGTCAGAATAAGAAGATAAACAACAAGTAGACGAAGATGAAATAATTGTAACACGCTCCAGCAGCAGTAGCACGAGGTGATAAAAGTAGTTTTAGTAAGAGGACTGGAGCGAAGTGGTCGCGAAAGACCTCCTCTTGCCCCTCTTTTCTTAAATACTTTCGACTCATCTGCTGCACTTTATTTTTTCGTTTCTCTCTGGTTTTGATTTTTTTTTTCCGTTTTTTTTTTTACAGTTTTTTCACGTTCTTTTTTTTTCTCTTTCGTTTTTTGCTTATTCTTCGAAAACGAATATCGCCTTCACACAATCGAATTTCCAAAACCGTCGAACAGTATTATATGCACACTGCGCGGTAATTAGCGGTTTAAAAAATTTCCAAGTCGCGTTATTATTTCTAATGTTTTTTTTATTTTTTATTTTTTGTTTCAACCGACTCTATATTTACATGAACACACGTATGTCCACGTATGTATTTCCGACTGTATATATACGTAGTATATATGGTACAGGTATATATATACAGATATATATGTATATACACGTATATTTAACGCTCGAAAAAAAGAGTTTTATTTTTAAATATACTGCTGGAGATCGCAAGAAAACAACCGAGTGATATTTCAATGTTCGAAAGAGTGAAAAAAAAAAAGAAAAGAAAAGAAAATTGTATATTGCACTCGGTACTTATTATTCACACGGAGAATTAATTTAAAAAAAAATTAAACGAAACGTTTTTAAAACTAGTTCAAAATTTTTTGAAATTATGAACAGGTACTCCGATACTAACATCGTCCATATTGAACGAAGACGAAGAACCAAAGCCACATAATATCACTGCTATAAGATAACTACCGATATATTTATTGTTTATAATTATTGTCACATCGAAATATTAAGACGGAAAGAAACATCCGGATATTCTTAAGTTTATCAACGTCTGATCATTTCCTTTTTCTTTTCTTCTTCCTTCTTCTAACTTTTATCTTCTCATTCCACGTTCCAACCCCTGCAGATAATTCTCAAACCACTATTCTTCCTCTGACGACTGCACTTCTACCCCAGTTAGATGTTGTTCAGCGTGCTAATACAACACCGAAACGGAAGATTGTTACCACAGTTTCTTTTTCATCAACTTCTGGCACACGCGGCAAACTCGAGATGATACTCTCTCTTTCGCTTCTTATCTTGATACGTGTGCGTGTGTCGGGGGATTTGGGTATATATATATATACATACATACATATATATAAATATATATATGTCTAACTTGTTTGAGAGAAAAAAAAAAAAAAAGAGAGCGAGTATCACTCCCTCGCGATCTTTGCTAGACGCGAGAGAACTCTGGGCGTTAACGGAAAGAGAATCGACGACGACAGAGTCGCGACGGCACTGAGCAATGACGATCCGTTCAGAACCAGCCGACCGAGCCGTTCGCTTGCTCGCTTGCTCGCTTGCTCGCTAGAAGCTACTCGCGAGCTACACGTACAGGTATGGCACCCCAAACCATCTATTATTAGCCGTTGTCCTAGCCTGCTAGATTGCTGCCCTCGACGACCAAAACGTCAGCCGCCACCACACGCGGCTCGCACTACGAAGAGCTTGCAGCATCAAGACGCGGGATATTTGAAGCGCTTACGCGCGGCGTTCATCTCCTCCATATCCCTCCCTCTGGAGACTTGAAAAAGCCAATGATCTCGGGGTAAGAAGTTCAGGCTGGATTTTTCGAAAACGAAAGGGAGCGAGAGGCTCCGTGACTTTCTGTCGTCGTTGCAAGACGTGGGGGAGAAGCGAGATTCCTTCTGATTCAAAACGACGATAAACCATCGACGAGTATTTTACCTTCTACAAATTTGGGAACCAGAATCTAACAACGACTCGAGACTATAACGTAGTAGGTTGTAACTACGTACAAACTCACTCCAGTCGTGGAATGGTTGTAGGCGACCACTAGGCTGCTGCAGCCAATCGATAGCCAAACTTCTCTCTGTCTGGCGAGACTGTGGACAGACAACTACGACACGGGTGTTATGGTGTTTAAAATAAAACGCAATTCATACTAGTCAGTCTTACGATGGAATGACATCGTAGTCTTCTTTTTTTTTTCTTTCTTTTTCCTTGGATATAAAATAATCGACGATGAGATTAGATTGTCGAATAATCCTCCTGCCCATATACTAGTTCCAAACTAAACGCAATTGGCAAAGTGTGAAATAATTACTTTCCCCGTGAGTATACAGAAAAACATTATCCTTCGTCATTCAGAAGTTTCTTGGATAATTTTCCCCCCCGTAGTTTGGAGGAAAGCTGGGTCTTGTGTTTGTCTAGACCGTCTCCCCACGTTGAGCAAACGCATGGGCTCCTGGGTTCGGGGTGATATAAACACATTTCGCGTATGCGATTTAACGATATTTGTCCGAAGAGCGTATACGTACAGGAATTAGAAAATTTGCCCAACTTATTTTCGCGGGTGAATAAAAGCGACGAAAGCTCCGGTAAGAGTACGGATAATCCGCGAAAAATCGTTCAGGCAAAAGAACATAGCGCAGGTTCGAATTGTTCCCATGTTTGTCTAGACTCTAGACGAGACAATGGCCCGATATGAATATTTGTCTTCAGCCTGTTATAGTCCATGTCCATATCTAAGTATAGATATATACTAATGGTAAAACTACGTGGAGGGGTAGTGAGCTAAGACTGGGAAAAAATATCGGTCTGTGCAGTTAGCGAAACTTTTATCATTCATCTGAGACCGTAGAGCGCAAAAAAGGTTTTGACAAACGGCACCTCCTAGCGAGCTATAAGAACTATGAAAGGGTAATCAGATAACGCTAGACATCTTTGTCTGCCAAGGTTTACTGAACAATCCTCCAGAATAAGATTGGTATCTTTGACTGAGGAGAAAATAAGAGCAGCTCTTCAGAAGAGATATATATCAGGTTCGGTGGAACGGATCCCAAATCACCTCTACGCAAAATTTTTTTCCCTTCCCCGATTGCTTTATAGCAATTCTTCTCGATTTCTTCACCAATTCTTCACCAATTTCTCCAATGCAAATTTCATTCCTTCTCGAGAATTCGCGTCAATGTTTTACCATCTGACAATAAGCTACATACACAAACTCAAGCGCACAGGGGGGGTGGAAAATGATGAAAAAAAAGAAACTTTTCACAATTAATGAAATGGTTGTTAATGATGAAAATGCAAAGCAATTAAGAAAATAAAAAGGTGCAGGTTCATTTGAAAATGAATGAGTTTGCATGTAGGTGTGTTATGTTTCTGCACCTGTCCTACGGAAGGAGCCTGAAGATATGTCGACACATCCGGTTCCACCATACAGCTCCTTAGAGTATCCGGGATGAACATGAGGAGATGAGTAGACGGTGTCAGTCCGGATTGTTGATGTTGTATTTGGGGATAATAGTTCTGATAATAACAGCTCTGATTACGTTGATAATTATTAATATTGTTACGTACAATTGTAGGCGGTAATGAGTTGTTATTATCCCTGATGTTTTTATTACCGCCACAATAATGATCTAGGCACTCGTAAATATTGACGATATATTGAACTCGTCGTTGAAAAATATCGACGTAAAAACTTCGCTGCTAATTTTTCGCAATAATATTAACTGGCAATATTTCAGCACGGTATAACTCAACGACGAAACTTCCTCGATGACGAATAGTACAACTAAAACCTCCTCAAACACCTTCACAATGAAAATAATTATAAACCGTCCTCTCGTCGGTGACAACAATTCCTTCCTTCTTATTACTGCTACGGGATCTTTGTGGCGATTTAACGAAGAAATCTCGTGATAATCCCTCGACGAAGAAAGACACTGCAGCCTCTCGATGCTCTGATGATATTCTTCTATCTTCTTCTTATCCCCCTGCTTGTACAGGTTGCAGGAACTCTTCTCAGTATCGTATTCGACTGTGTTAACTTCCGTTCCAATTATTCTGTTATCCTTATCGTTGCCGTTACTGTTATTGTTGTTGTTGTTTATTTCGTTGTTGTTATGGTGGTGGTTGCGGTGGTGGTGCTGCTGCTGCTGTTGCTGGTAGTTGTTGGGTGGTGCAACACCGCACCCACGCACAAGCATCCTACCTAAACACACACCACACTTAAAACAAAACCTCAACTGATCAGACCGACCCGCAGCTGATGCTTACGAGGCGGTACCCTCGCGTTGCCGTACGGAAGACGCAGTCCCAGACTAGTGGAACACCACCAGCTTAGAGATGAGAATATAGTCAAGCCTTGCCGCTTGCCGCTTGCCGCTTGCGTCGGCGTGCGTGTCGGGGGTCGAGGGGGCACAACGTTTCGAAGAGCGCAAGCTCTGAACAAACGAAGAGTTCCGACGAGCTATGCGACCGCGAGCTTCGCTCTATTCTTCTCTCTCTCTCCCTCGAATTTACTCCTCTTTTTACATCGGGGAGGGGATTCCCCCCCGTTACTCCAATGCAAACGGGGTTAGATGCGCGCGAATCGCCATTTCTTTTCCCCTTTTTTTATTTTTTTTGTCCTCCTTTCTTTCCTTTTCTCTCTTTCTCTCTCTCTCTCCTTTTATATTCACCCATAATTTTACTTTTTCCGTCGTTTCTTTGCCGCCAAAAAATCATCTAACCCCCCGTTTTTTTATACACTTCCCAGTTTCCCCGTGCATAAGTTACGCATAGGTTTTCTTCTAATTTTCATATTTTCTCCTCCACTCCTTGAATATACTAAAACCTCGGTATCTAATCCTTTTCAATCACGCTATCCCTCGCAATTGTCGTACAATTTTTGTTTTAATTATACTAAATTTCTTGACGAGCTAAGATTTACCGCGAAAGTAGTATAATCGACGAATCTAACTAAAACTACCCTAATCTTGTAGTAAACTGAGCCTAAATAAGGGCAACTTGGATCGCAGTGAGAGAATCTTTGCTAGATAAAGTAGAAACGGTGATACCGATCGAGTAATCGTTCCTTGCCGGCAATATCTTCTTTATCTAGTACTGCGGTAAGTCGGTAAAACTTCAAGGGTAATCCTTGAAAAGAATCTAGTGAATCTAGATCGCAGAACTGCGATTTTATTTTACGATGTATAAAAGGAGGCAAGGATTTTATTTGGGTAATACCGAAGAAATCTAACTTCGTATTATTATTATTATAATTATTATTTATTTATGTATTTATTTATTTATTTATTTATTTATTACAGTGTTCTATTACTCAAAAAGTAAAAGTAAATACAAAAAAAAAAAACACAAATATAACATGGAAATTGATGAATAATCTGAGATGAACGAAGGATGACTGTTTTAGTATTATTTCTTATCTTTCTTTCGGCTTTCTTCACGTTTGAGCGTTTTAGCACAACTTTGAATACATCCCACAACAACGTCCCCATTGTTTCGCCAGCTTGTCGGGCAGGCTAAAACTAGAAAAAGTAAAAAAAAAAACAAGGAACAAAACATTTAATAAAATCGTAGGAAATCTTTTGCAAATAATTTCAAACAACGAATACAAACCCTTTTCAAAAATTCCTCGGCGCAAATCCGGGCCCTCGCGTTAACCGATAACTTCATTTCGCTTATTTCTTTGTCGATCTCCTCCATGAAGTGAATCACAAAGTCGACTAGCTTATGCTTGAACATTTGTTCCGTGTGGAAGTTTGTTATTAGAAAACTAATGTCGTAACCCTGGAACAAGAGATCTCCATTCAAGTATTTGTTCGTTATTTATTCAAGCAAAGGAAGCGATTGTTCCTTTGAAGATAAAAACCAAAAAAATAAATAAATATAAACGCGAATACTTACTTCCATCGGTTTCCTTCTCAATATGACAAAGTTCTCTGCCCTCATCATCATGAACCTCATAAATTTGTGGCATAATATTTTCTCAATTTCATCCGCCTGTTTAACGGATATGCTAACTCTAACGCTGTTTATACTGGACTCGATCAGCACTCTTTCCTTGTCGTTTCTACTGATCAGTACCGGGGTCAGGAGGAGTTCTTTGCTCGACATTACTTCCACCTCGGGTTTGTTGTGCCGCTCCACGTCTTGGGATGAAAAATTTTCCAAACACATCGCGGCCGTCAATGTACGACGCACCGCCGTCAAATAAGGCTTCAATGTTGCGGACTAAAAAATACAAGAGAAATTAAAAAAAAAAAAAACCGGACTGATTTAAAACGTAAATAAAATTCGAACTCGTCGATCGGTCCGGGTTTTTTTATTTTTTTTTGCCCACCCTGTATAATCTTGATACGGAAATGAATGATGTGTCAAAAGTTTGATGGAAAAACGGTTATTTCAAACACGGTATAATTCAAGCTGTGTTTTCGTCCCGTGGCTGGGATCGTAATCACAGGAAGATTGTTATCCAGTTGAGATCATATCCGTTGGTTGCGAGAGATAAGGTAAAGGCGGTACCGATTGGGTACCATGAACATAACCTAGAAATTATATCGGAACAAGTTACTTGCCATTGCTTGTGATAATCTGAGCCTTTTTCTTGCCGGTCCGTTAATAATACTGGTGATTATTTCACGGATGCAATCCCTTCCGTTTTACAGTTTTATTATCCCGTTTTCTGTACTGTTATTTAATCGCGATACTTCCTTCACTCTCGATTCATGGGAAAATGACACATTCCTCACTATTCTGGGGCTGGGCAGTTCGCTTTCCTGCTGCACTTATGTTCCCTTGACATAGCTTTTTATTCGGGCAATAATAGCGGACATCTGTTGGCCAGTTTGGTACTGCGATGTATCACCGCCTTTTAGGGTCTGAATATTTTACCGATAATGTCGCAATGCGGGTGTGAAATCACACTCTGCTTTATCAATCGAAACGTTTAAATTCACTCTCATGTGTTCGATTTTCGCGTTGTCTTACGGATTCAGGATAGTTAAGATTGTTCCAGTGTTAAAATCAGGTCATTTGTAATTCATAAGTTTTGTCGGTGAAAAGTGGTCGGCCGTTATTCGTGAGTTTGAAAAATCTCTACAAATAGCGCCGCGAAGAAACTCGCACCTAGCTCGTACAGTTTGAATGATTCGAAACTCGACGTTCTCGAGTTTCTCCGTTCTCGATAGTCGAGTATCGTTTGCTTTGTGCTTGATTTGTCAGATTCTTGATTCTACTTTGTAGCTCGGGGGAGCGTACGGAGATTGATTTGCCGTGGCGTAAAATACGGGTATTGTTAGAGAGGTTCGTGAGATATTACGGGAGATTAATAATAACCAGAGATATAAATCATCAAGAAAACGGTTACTAAACTAATCCGAGTCCGCGATGTTACGGTTTAAATCGACAGCCGTTCATTCGGCTAGATTTACACCGAATAAAAAGACCCTTAAATTATCCCTGAATTGATACGAGCTCAATTTGTCTGCTGCACGTATCGCGCGTGTGTCCATATCCAAATTATCATTCATTTTTCATCAACGGATAAACACCCGGCCATCCGACACTACTATCAATTGTTTTATCATCAATAAGTCGCCGCCGCCGCCGATACCCAACACACACACACACACACACACATATATATATATAATATATATAGGTATAATATCCACATACACAGAAGATTCGTCATAATTTATCAACGAAAACCAAGATGGCATCACAAAGTCAAAATTCTTTGACCGTTAACAACTCGGCCGGCGCCAATGGGCAGTCAGGATCGCAAGGAATGACTACTATCAAATCACAGCCAATGCAAGAGACAATGCAACAACCACAACAACAACAGCAGCAACAGACTAACAATTTCGAACCCATTGACAAAAGCTCGTCAAACACCCTCAAGGTATACATGCCTCTAATTGTCATCTTACAAACGAAACAGCCTTATTCTTCAATTGTTTATGGACGTAAAACTATCCATAATTATTCACGACATCGTAATGTATGGCACTGTTATATTGAGACAATGCAAATGCAGCTGCTGTAAGAGATAAGAAAGATGATTGAGAAATTGAGACTCTGGGAATCCCCAGATTGAATTTTCTAGGATAAAACGTTCCACTGACTCGACGTCAGTTGGGGTCAAAAGATACTTTAAGTTTAGTCATTTGTTGTCGATAGTTTATTCTTTAACAGATTCCTGCCGGAATTAGATATGTTTTATACAATGTTAGACCTTTTCGAGGAACTTGAAACAGATTTTCAGCTCAGTTTTCACACATGAAGTTTTGGGGACTGAAAACGAGCTGAAAGTGTTCAGAACACTTGTTTGTTATATTGAAAACGAGCTTTCTCTCATTTAAAGACATTTATCTCATCATCCAACTCCCAGATGCTTAAAACCCTCCCTAATCATAAAGACAAACAAATTTTTGCCCAATTTCCATCTCGAAAATGAAAAAATAAAAAATCTAACTAAAACTGCGATTTACAGCGAAACCCGAAGATGAAACTGAAGAAAAAAGATCTACTTAAACTGCTGGGATACTTAGAAGGGGAATTACAAGCCCGAGACATCGTGATAGCGGCTTTGAAAGTAAATCTTCAGATTCCGAACGAGAATTTACAAGTCCAAACCCCATTTTTCCAACATTAAAAAAATTTGTTCAAAAACCTATTTTCAGTCAGAGAAGATGAAACATCTGTTAAACTCGCGCTATCTTTGCGGAACAAACGACCCCCAGGCAGCGTTAGCCAGAGACGACGCTGTCCTTGGCGGGGTTATAGTAGCTGACAAAAAGCAGGTCGATCAGCAAGTCGCTAGTCTAGAGGCTTTGGTCATGCAGCAAAGACGGACGCAGTGTAGAATGGCGAAAGTTTTGAAGGATGCTGAGATCAGGCATAGAGCGGCAAGTGTAAATCTGTTCTAGAAAAGAAGCTTAATGATAGGGAAGCGGGGGCGAGGAGGGGAGGAACCGGGCTGTTTGTAAAACCATTTTTTCAGGTGATCAAAGAGCTGGAAGAAGAGAAGCGGAAGCACGAGCATGACACCGCCCAGGGTGATGATATAACTTACGGTCTTGAGAAGGAGAGGACGAGATTGAAGAAGGAACTGGAGCTGGAAAAGCAGGAGAAGAAACGGTGCGAGTTGGAGATAAAAAAGGCCAACGATACTCTGGAAGAGGAGAAGAATCGACAGAAGCAAATAGTCCTCCTGCTGCTGGCTGAGAGGAAGAAAATAATCATGAAATACATAGAGGAGAGAAAGAGGTCCGAAGATCTGGCCCAGATCCTCAGCGAGGAGAAGGTCCGCATCGATTCAATGGCCGAGGGCCTCGAGGAGGAGAGCAAAAAGTCTTTGCAGATGGAAGCGGAGCTAGAAAAACAACTCGCTCAGTTCGATATAGAGAGGCAGCAGTACAGGCAGGCTATCATCAAGGAGGAGAAACGGGGGAAGGAACTAGAGGCTGAAATCGACAGACTTAAGGCTGAAATGGAGGCCTGGAAAGAGACTCAGACCCGGCCTGGACCCCCCAGAATCTCCGGGGCTGTTCCTCCTCCACCACCCGCTAAACCAGCTAATCTTACCGCCATGCCGACCCTCAGGCCTGCTGCTGTACCCCAAACACGTGAGTGCGAGTTTAACTTGATAAAAAACGATCCTGTGATTTTTTTCTCCTCGTTCTCATCCCTCTTCTCTTTGTCAAGTCAAAGGAGCAGTACTCGGCACCGGGACGCCTATGGTCAGCAGCAAAGTTGTCCAACCAACAGCGACAGTGTCTAGTGTGCCAGTGAGCGGACCCAGTAAGTGTGTGATGCCTGGTAATCGTTTTTCCGGTGTTTTACTGTAAAAAGGGAAAGGAGATGTGCATCCGGCTTTAAACTCATGGGGTTTTATCCAACGATTTATTACAGCTACCGGTATCGCCAGATCAGTTGCTCCCGGACAGGCTTTGAGGAGTGTGGCTTATCCCGCGACACCTAATCCTGGAATTGGTGAGCCGGCTGGACCCACGGAGGTACAGGTAATACATCTACAATATCAAACACATTCTACACTCATTTGAATTCCAGCTGAGAGCCATTCGGTGTTTAGAAGAAGGAGAATTGAGGACGAAAATTCTTTCGTTATTTTGTCATTTTTTTTTATATTTAAATATCCAGATATCTTCATATTTATTACCTGACGATTGATTGTCGAGATCTGAGAGTTTATACAGTTTATTGTCCTCTGTGATCAGTTTCTGGGCAACAGAGGGTTGCGAATTTTTTACATAAATTAAGGATATTGGCTCTAGGCTGGACGCAATTGATTAAATTAAATGAAAGTATGAAAGATTCATTCACGGTTATTGACAAATTACATATTCAATTTATGGTTGTTATTAGAATTTAATAAGCGTTTTCGCTCTATATGGTAAAATATAGACAAATAATTAAATTAGGATCTTTGTCGTTGAGATATTTCTTTCTTTCTTTCTTTCCTACTTTCTTTCTTCCCTTTAAATTATTTGTTTACAGACTTTTTCATACTCATTTAGTAGATTATGTAATTAATATATATAATATTCTAACTGATATATATATATATATACACATATAACTTATAGCATGCAAAGATAACTTACAAATAATATATAGCCTGATTTTAATTTTAATACAAGAACAGAAACAAACAAACAAAAATAGAACAAAGTAATTCCAGGCTTTATTTCTAGTCTTATTGTTAGTTATTATAACAATTACAAACTATACACCAATCTCCTATATTTATTTCTCCCAAGTTTTTTTTGCCACATCAAATTTATTTCATTTATATCACAAATACAATTCACATTCTATTTTATGACGGTAAACACACATAAAAAAAAAAAAAGAATATGCAAAATTTACTAATAAAATGAAAATCTTTCATTCAATCGACTAAATCTATTTCAATATAATATATCGTACACATATATTTTTCATAACACTATTTTCCCCCACCTTTATGTTAACTAAAATCACAAAAACTATTAATACCTAAGCTAATATAAAGTTTATATATTATCCACTGTTTTTTAACAAAATTTTCTTGTACATAATTAGATAAAATTATTATTTGGTATGTACTATTATTATTATTATCATTATTATTATTATTATTATTATTATTATTATTATTATTACTTTAATATTATTATTATTATTCCTTTATTAAATGCTCTACGCAACTCAACACACTGAGAACCTTATTTATAATTAATCTTCTACCCTGGCTTGACCTCCTTGAAACACCTCATCATCTATTCACCGATTAATTTCTACATCTCTTTAGTTAATTTCATTATTCATCTAAAGCACACGTTTAAGAATATAATTATGCAATCTCTGAACTTGGCTAGAATATGTCGTGTTTGAGGAATTAAAAAAACTAAAAAAAAAACCCCTCTCTGATCCCAGATCCATCTTTAATCTCGTTATTATTAATTAAACCCCTTGCTGCTTTGGTTTGGTTCTTTTCTTCAGCCTTGTGTATTAGTCGAGCGAATTAACAGGCGGTAATATTTTGTCAACGGGATTAAATATGAACGGAAAAGTTCTAGCGTCAGTTCGTTCCTTCCTTAGGCAATAGAAAAACGGACGATCCCAGCGTCGCCTGGAGGTCCGACAAACGCCACAAAACTCGCGGCTGTAGGACAGGCTGGAAGCGGGAAGCTCCCTTTTCATGGAGCTACAAGCTCCCCTCAAGCACCCGGATTACCACCGGCTAAAAAGCCGTCAATATCCAGAGGCATACCACCACCAGTACCGCCTAACAAACCGGTAGTTCCGCCAAAAAAAGAAGCCGCCTATATCAGGCGGACGGAAACAGCTCAGCTATCTCAAGACTCGTCTAAATTCCCTAAACAAAATCCTACCCCAAATCCTGTGCCAACGACCGCCTCATCTTCTTCTACCTCGCAGCCAACGCAGCAAAGTCATGCGGTGGAAGATGAGGTCTGTATTAATAGTCGTATAACGATACTGTACCTTTATATCACGTTTGTTGGTTGATCTTATTTCTGGAATTTCAATTTTCAGAGCACACCTCGCTGATGAGAAGAAAGAGAAAATTTATAAGGAATTCTGAAGAAAGGTCTCTCCAGTCATATTTAATGTAAAGATGTTCGTTTTCCGACTTGGTTATAATTAAGGAGTAGAAAAAGAAGGATAGTATCGATCGTTGGGGAGGATATCTATTGATTATTAGTCCAATGCGCATTGGTTTAATAATTATTCTACTTCCTCCTTTTACACAAATTTTAATGAAAATATGTGCTAGACTACGTAGCGTAGTAGATGAGCTATGTATAGCTAGTCCAAAGAATTTTGTCCTATATAATTAATTTATCTAACATCGTTTACATAGATTTTTATTTTCATTTATATCTTTTTTTTTTGTATTTTTCTTATCGTTTCGGACAAAATTCAATATCTTTAGATAAAATAGAATTCGATAGATAGCGAGACGCCCGATAGATTCTCCTTAGTACAATTTCTATATTGTTGTTCTTATCTTGGGCTAGACTGTGTTACATGAAGAAATTAACTGATTGAAGTAACTATAAATAATAATAATAATAATAATAATAATAATAATAATAATGATAATATTAATAATATTGAAACTGCGACGACGGGATAGAATAAAAAAGAATTGAATCATAATAATATTATAAGAATATGAGGCGAAGAGGATGGAGATAATATTGATGTAAGTAGTCTGTGGATCAGCTAAACGAACGCATTATGTTGTTATATAGGAAAGGATTTGAGCCAGGTGCGTTAGCTACCGCCACTGCCTAGACACTGTAATTGCATAATAAATAATGAGAGGCAGATAATTAAGGTGGAAAAGGATCATCAATATGAACTTAAAAATAAACTGAGCAAGTTTATATTTAATCGGTATTTATAGATACATTATGTATATATATTATTATGATAAAGTGATCTGCGCTGTTCTTTGTTTCACAGCTAATATTTATAAGAGCCAAGAGTTGCGCAGTCTACTATCGTGAAAGAAAAATAATAATAATTTTCAGTCTATGTCGACTGAGGGGACGAAAATTGAAATTATTTATTATTTACATTTTAATCGTACTTCTACACAAGTCTTCCAGACTTTAGTTAGAACTAAATGATAAAAATCTATATCGTATGATCGATCGGCTTTATTTTTATTCAATTATTATTGACCAACAAAACAGAGCTTTACATTATTATCATTGAAACTTAATCTTATTCTATACATACGCATATCTGGGGTATATAATTTCATAATTTAAAACTTGTAAATAATATATTAGCTATCGCTTGCTAAAATTACTTATAGAGGCCAATTTCAAAGGATGTAATCACATACACAGGTTCTGTTTTACGAAAGCGTGTAAATAATATCGATAACAATTAATCGAGCACATTATTATTCCGTAGTATTTATATAATAGAACTGTGATTTTTACATTTACTTATATATATATATACCGTGTATTGTTTTTACATCGTCATCCACCAATTTGTGTATGTATCTACTTATAGGCAAGAGAGTGCTCGTGTGTGTATAAAAAAATTGCGGTAGATTGTTGAACTCTTCGACAAAATTTCTACACTATTATTTAGCAAATTATTATATCATAGCCAGATTTTTACTACATGAATATAGGTAATATACCTAGATAAGGTGAAAAATGATAACAAACAGTATGGTATGAATTCTTACCGCCGCGCATTAACTTAGTTTAATCAATTGACTAGAAAACTTTGATCGGATTGAATTAGGGAAGAATTCTTGTCTTTATTGATAACATAACTAAAGTAGGGACACGACTTACTGTAATGTAAATATATATATATAAATATATAAATATGAATAGAAAGTAAATCGGCAAATTGATGTATAGCTAAATGATTAAGATACTTATAATAAAATAATGTTCATGTGTTTGATTATAGAGGGAAAAGAAAAAGAAAATAATAAGGAGTGAACAAACAGTCTACCTTCAAACTCTAACAAAAAGAATTAAATATAAGAAGTATAGAATTAAAACGGAGTCTGTAAAGTCTTGGATGGTAACTGAATGTATTGATGCATAAAAAAAAAAAATCACGCTCTGTAATGTGAGAGCGTTTATATTACTGGGAGTAAAGACTCCCTGTCTCTGCTCCACATTTAGGAAATCTTTAGTTACCCTATTTTGTAATACGAAAATAATAACGATATACTAATACCACTTAACGTATAACTAGGCAAAAGTCAGCTGCGATTCTACTTCATACTCTCCAAGGAATCTAAGTAACCCTGGTTCTATGCGGCTAACAATAAGTACTAAATCATTGATATGAAGTAGAAGTAGAATAATAAGAGGGAGATGTTTATTATTTATTCTAAGACACGGAATTGTACTTATAAACTATTGACAAAACGCTATAAATCGTAATAGTCCAATGGATTCTATCATTCGTATGATAATGACAGTTTTATTAATACGATGTAAGAACCGTATAATACGTTGTCGTGTTTTTTTTTTTTCTTCTTTTTTCCACCTATACGTATATAGGTGTGATGTATTTATTTCGCGATTAGTGTTTCATTTATAAACTAAAACATGAGAATATTTAATATAGTAAAAACGGCTCAGTGAACGCGAGGGGGAAGGGGGATCATTTAAATAGTTGATTGTGAGAACTGATATAAAGTCGTTTATTAATGTTGATTAGATACAATTAAGTATTAATGTCTCACATAATATAGATTCTGTATGATATAGTTATATGATATAATAATGTAAATGAATTTCGATTTAGGAATCGGCGCGCACACGCGCTTACACATACTTTGGTATGTGTGTGTGTTGTGTCGTGTGGATGGTGTATATTGAATGCAATATATTGATAATTGATAATATAATATAATTAATTTAATCGACGTTCCGCACGTTTCAGCTGCAGGGATTTCGCATCAATAAATAAATAATACAATAATACATTTATAACTTAATATATGCATGAAAATCAACAACAACAAGAACAACAAAATTGATATACTTTATACTTTACAATAACAATTATTATTATTATCATTATTATACTCTTATAATTATTGTTATTATTATTATTATTATTATTATCATTATTATTATTATCATTGTATACCCTACTACCGATGATACCTTGAATTAAAAAATAACGACATCAAACATTCATGCTTTTTCTATCTAAACTCATTTCGTTTCGTACAATCATCGTATATATACATTATATTACTATTATTCTATTTTCAAAATTCTGCGACCAGATATAATATGTAGATAATATACCTATATGTAAACGCGGGTGGTCTTCGACGCTATCAAAAATATATATATATATATACATGCATATATATACACATAGAATGTATTTATTCAATCATCCCGGTGCGTTATTATATAATATCTTGAATTAATCAATAATTTTGCTTATTATGTAATATACACTATTTACGGTCTTGAGTTATTTATGTAATTGAAGAATTATTCGGGTTACAGTGATCGAAGATTCAGTGTAAACGGTATTCTATCGTTATAGCGAAGAATTGGCGATTTGAAATTTTTGAATTGAATGGAATTTGAATTCAAATTAAAAAATCGAATTTATCGGGTCATCCGACTTGAGGAGAGATAATGGGATCGATAGTCGAATTATCGACGTCGAACCTAACCTATTTAACTAAACTTAACCGGACCTAACCTAACCTATAATCTTCGCACACACACAGGAGGCGTTTTTAAACGGAATAGCATCATATTTGATTAAGCCGTGCGATAGAACGCAGACAGACGTAATAATATTAACACCGATAACATTATCGAATTTACCATTGCTGACCTGAGGGAATAGAAATAAAATCAAACGTGGAAAGAAAATAAAAAATAAAACTGAATATAGTCGAACCAAAGGCAACAGAGAGACCAGAGACAGTTGCCGTCTGACGGACGGTTCTGTCAGCTGTCATCTGTCTGTCGTCGAACGAATATTAATTACAGTATATAATTATTATTTATTACCGAAGATATACCCACAAGAAGAGATTGATATTAAACAAAGGAGAAAATGGCTATGGGAAAGGGGTTTCGTATTTATGAAAAGTTAAAACCTCCTAGTCCACACTCACTGCTTTTAGAACAAAGAAACCGCAAGGATACCGTGCTCTTCGAATCTCAAGCAGTCGCCGTATTATGTGAGTCGAAACAAATAAACAAAATACTATACGAAATACATACGAATTCAAATTCTTCCAATACTGACGAGGTGTCGTATATATTCTCTGTTATAAATATTCCGCGAAACATTTATGAATCAAGAAAAAACAATATTTCGTAATCATTAAATCGTATCAGGACATAAATTCTCATCTCTAATCACCCGTTGAATATTTATTAAACAGCTGCGCTGGAGACGGAGTCCCTAAAGTCCCAGTATGTGAAATTACTGGACGCCTACGGCTGCCTCGGTGTTCTCCAGTTGAACGCGGGAGAGAGTACGCTGCTCTACTTGGTCCTGGTGACGGGATGTTTTTCCGTTGGTAAAATAGGAGAGTCGGAAATATTCCGTGTTACACAGACGCACTTTGTGCCGCTGCATTATGTCCAGGGAAGCGAAGACAGGATATCCGAGGTCAGGAAGGTCCTCAATTCAGGAACCTTCTATTTCTCTTGGTCATCGGGCCACCAAGAAGCCCTGGACATCACACTCAGCGCTCAAAGACGCTACAAATCCACGACAACGGACAATAGATTCTTCTGGTAATTTACAGACTCAGAGATTCTTATCTAGCTTCAATTCTATCTCGGGATTAACCGCCCCGCCTTATCAATCTTCGCTACTAATCTATCCCCATTAACGTATTTCCAGGAATCGTATGCTGCATATTCACCTACTCAGATTCGGGGTAAACACTAGCCAATGGCTGCTCAAGGCTATGTGTGGCAGCGTAGAAATCAGGACTGTCTACGTCGGCCATCGACAAGCCCGGGCAGTCGTGGTTTCAAGACTCAGCTGCGAGCGGGCCGGAACTAGGTGTGGCAATTTGTTATGTAAACAGTCACTAGAGAGCAGAGAAAGACTGGGATTCCCATTATTCGGTGTCATAAAATGAACGGAAAATTTTACTTTCGAATATTTTTAGCTTGCTAAGCAATCTTCAGACCTTTCGGTTTTTTTTCTGATCGGAAATTCAATTTTTTCAACATTTCAGGTTCAACGTACGCGGAAGTAACGACGACGGTCATGTGGCAAACTTCGTAGAGACAGAGCAAGTGATATACTTGGATAACGAAGTGACTTCTTACGTCCAGACGCGAGGCTCTGTCCCCCTCTTCTGGGAGCAGCCAGGAGTTCAAGTCGGCTCACACAAGGTGAAGATATCCCGAGGTTTCGAGGCCTCGGCCCCGGCCTTCGACCGGCATTTGGCGATGATAAAGCAGCGCTACGGCCAGCAGGCGATAGTAAACCTCCTGGGATCCAGCATGATAGGAAATAAAGAGGGGGAAGCAATGCTGAGCAATTTGTTCCAGCGGCATCACAGCGTCTCTAAACACCGGGGGGACGTGCCTCACGTGCTTTTCGACTACCATCAAGAATGCCGAGGCGGAAACACGAAGAATTTGTCCAAGCTGAAGGCGAAGGTCGAAAAGTACCTGCGATCTTTTTCACTGTTTTACGCGGTCGGCGCGGAAGTGATAAACGAGCAGCGAGGAACGATCCGAACGAACTGCCTCGACTGTTTAGACAGGACAAACTGCGTCCAGACTTTCTTTGCCATGGAGATACTCGGCGTGCAATTGGGGCTTTTGAAACTGATGGAAAAACAGCAAATGGTCTCCAGGTTCGAGGAGGTCTTCCGCCAAATGTGGATAAACAATGGAAACGAAGTCAGCAAGATATACGCCGGCACAGGCGCCATTCAGGGAAGCTCTAAGCTCATGGACGGGGCAAGATCCGCGGCTAGAACCATACAGAACAATCTTCTAGACTCTAGCAAACAAGAGGCTATCGATATCCTCCTGCTAGGATCCACGCTCAATACCGAACTCGCGGACAGAGCCAGGCTCCTACTTCCATCAAATATGCTTCACGCTCCACCCAGCGTACTTAGAGAAATGTGCAAGAGATACAACGAATACGTTGTGCCGATGAATCTCCGCGTCGGAGTCGGAACCTACAATGTAAACGGGGGAAAACACTTCAGAAGCGTTGTTTATAAGGACGTTTCGTTGGCGGATTGGCTCCTGGACGCACCGCGCAACTCACCTTGTAAGAATCTTCTCTATAAGATTGAGATTTTCCATTTTAAGAATTCAAAGAATTTAACATATAATCATAAAATTTTATGGACCATAAAAATAATTCCCCCCCCTTGAATCTCTTCCAGCTTTGGTAAACACGGAGTTCGACAACGTCCCTGTCGACATATTCGCCATAGGATTTGAGGAGATAGTTGATCTGAATGCGAGTAACATAATGGCGGCGAGTTCAGATAACGCCAAGGCTTGGGCGGAAGAATTGCAGAAAGTATTGTCGCGAGATAACGAGTATGTTCTGATCACGTATCAGCAGCTAGTCGGAGTCTGCCTTTACCTCTTCATCCGGCCAAAACACGCTCCGTATTTGAGAGACGTGGCTGTAGACTGCGTGAAAACTGGCCTGGGGGGAGCCACGGGGAACAAAGGGGCTGCGGCTATAAGATGCGTATTGTATTCTACCTCCATCTGCTTTGTTTGCGCACATTTTGCCGCCGGCCAATCTCAGGTCAGCGAGAGGAACGCAGACTATGCTGAAATAACTAGGAAAATCACCTTCCCTATGGGCAGGACTCTCAACACTCACGACTACGTCTTTTGGTGCGGAGATTTCAACTATAGAGTCGACATGGACAAGGATGACATGAAGGAAATGATCAGGAGGAACGAGTACGACCAGATTTTACAGTACGATCAGCTAAAGGTAAGAAATCCGGTCTCTTGGGGCGGGAAATTGTTTTCGAAAACGATTCGTGAACCTTTCATTCACCGATTTGAATCTCTTCTCATCTAGAATCAACAGGACGAGGGAAACGTATTCAAGAACTTCTTGGAAGGTCCGATAAACTTTCCGCCGACATACAAATACGATCTTTTCTCCGACGACTACGACACCAGCGAAAAATGCAGACAGCCGGCTTGGACGGACCGAGTCCTGTGGAAAAGGAGGAAACAGATTCCTGACATTGGTATAAACCTTTCCCCGCATTCCGAGTCGATTTCCGATTCGTTTATCGCCGAAAACTGAAGAATTTCTTTTCAGATTCGCCAGTGGACTGGAATCCAGGTCGTCTTCTGCATTACGGACGAGCAGAGCTGAAACAGAGCGACCACCGGCCCGTAATCGCGATAATTGACACCGACGCTTACCAAGTGGACGTGGAAAAACGGGAGCGAGTTTTCAAGGAGGTAATCGAGGACCTGGGCCCCCCGGACGGCACGATAATAGTAAAAACCTTAGAGGACGAGGGCAGCGAGGACATGGACAGCGTATTCGACGACAGTTTCATGCTGGCTTTACTCCAGGACTTTTCCCACATAGGAGAAGTTATCCTGGTCAGATTCGTCGGCGAAACAATCTGGGTGACTTTCAGGGACGGGCAATGCGCCCTGGCCGCAGCTAACAAGGGGACCACCCAGGTCTGCGGCCAGACCCTGAAACTCTCTTTGAAGTCGCCAAACTGGGTAAAGCTCATTCAAAAGGAGATCGAGATATGCAGTAACACGACTGTCCCGCACTGCTCGGATAATTCCCAGGACAATAGTCCCGTCCATGGATTCGACGGGCTCGATGTAACAGACCAGAAGAGTTTCCCGGACAGGCATAGCCCCAACGGAGCTCCACCCCCCAGACCCGCGCCTCCTGGCCGTCCGTCGCAGCCCAACAGGAGCCCGGGCTTGGAGAGAAGGCCGCTTCCTAGAGCCGGTGTTTACAGCGTTGTAACGAACCAGTTCCCATCCTCGATCGGAGCTCAGGGTACCGCGGAGGCCGAGAAGGAGGAGAGGCGGATAACGGAGTCCGCTATTTACGAGGAAATTCAAGACGGAGCACCGAGCTATCCCGTTCCTAGCAGACCCCCGCCTCCTTTACCGAGGACGGACAGTCCTGAGGAATTTTCTAACGGACCGCCGACCTCCGTGCCTCCGCCACTTCCACATAGACAGGCGCCACCCGTTCCACCACCTCAACATCCGCCACCTAATTTACCGACCAATATGCCGCCGCCTGTTCCTGCTAGGACGAGCGGTGGGCCGCCTATTCCCGCGCGGAATCCTCATTAGGTGGTGATCGGTGTTAGCCGTTATTCTTAGCCAGTAATGATTGATTGTTTTTCTTTCTTATTGCTAGTTATTGTTGATTATTATTCAACGTTGCTGCGATCGCAGGCGATTATTGAACAATTTATAAAGTATAAACCACACGTTCTTCTTTATTTTTATGTTTTTTTTTTTTTTTTATTTTATTTAATATTTTTGCTAATTCCTAAGTATCTAATGATGAAGAGGTAAAAAATGAGAAGATTAAAAACAGATTAAGTTTAGAGATGATATCTTGCCTGATACAAATCAATGCTCAATATCGAGAAGACGGCCGAATCTTATTGTTCGGTGACAGAATCTGTGAGCTCAGTATTATTTCTGTGATGGTATTATATCCGGTTTAAAATGCTTAAAATGAACAAAGTCGTGGATTAAACAATGATACTCTTACTGCGTGAATGACTCCATTCTCGCGATCGATGTTATTACTATCGTTATTATTCACGTTATAAATATAATTTTAATCATATAATATTATGGCCTATTTATTTTCACAATATCTAACACACGATCTGCACCGTTCATTGCCTATAGTGAAAATATGCACCACTATACGTATACCTATATTATAGATATATTATATGTGTAAAGAAACTTAAGAATGATGATACTATTAATGCTGTTAGTTAGTTAGTTAATTAGTGATTTACTTACTTTGATCATATATGAATATACATATATATGATATATCTATATATATTATATTGCAATTGACTACTAATGATGATCGTTGTACGTATTTGTAGTAGTCTATACCAAATTATAATAATCTATGTTAATTATACCCGCGGTTTACCCCTATGTATTAAATAAAGTTTAAAGTTATATACAGTTACATATATACAGCTTCGATTTATCGATGTTAATGATTGTTAGACACAAGACTTTTGTCTTTGTCATATATTGTGTAGTATTTAGAGATGATTAATGTTGATTAATTCATTAGAGCTGATATTGAATATAATAATATGTAGAATAATTTTTTGAACTGACTGTATTAGTATTACTATATTTATGCTGTTTTTTTTTTCTTTTGTTTTTTGTTTGTTTTTTTTTTGGCCAAACACCATGCTAGTTCTTATTTCGCAACTTATCATTATACCCCCAAGTCATGTTCAACGAACGACTATATATATATATATATATTGTTACGAAATATTACCTACATCTGTAGATCGATCAATAAAATATTACATGCATAAATTTATTCATAAATATGAACGTCTTATTGTTAGTACTTACCCCATTTTCTCTCCCAATTCTTATATATCGTGTATTGAGTTTATAGATCGGTAACTATATTTTGTAAAAGTATTTATTTTGCTTGGAAAAAAAAAAAGAAAATGATAATCATACATTATAAAATACACTGTATTCTATATATATATACTCTCTGGAAATAGATTCATAATTAGTTCTGAGTGATTTTATATTCATCCAAAAATCGTGGAAATCACGGATTTTATATTCCCAAGTATCCCAGCGTCTGGACCGCTGTGGGTATTCGGATCGTAGATGATCCCATTATCTCCTCTACAAAAAGGAGGTGCGCTGTTGGTTTGGAGATAGAAAATCCCAGTTGTCCTGTAATACACATACATAGTTACATGAAAATCTGTGAAGATCAATACATCGAGCATTTCATTCTACTAAATTCAGATGCAGCAATGATTCCTTGTTACATTTCTGAATATCCATAGCCCAGGTGATCGATCACGCCTCTGCATACTCCAGCTTTGAATTCACCCCACGAATTGCAAGATACGGCTGTAAAGCCCCCAGGATTTCTCACGGACTCAGCGTAGTAGTACCACGATCTATTAGTACTGCAGACAACTGTAGGAACACAAATAGACAATGTAACGATTTTACATCTTTATTCCCTCAAATTGATTCACTCACGTTGTCTCAGATCGAATCCTATCGCACATCCAGGCTGCAGAGCGTATCCACCATTAGGGTAAAAGTCGGCTGTACCGATGGGCTGTTCAACCCCAAGAATTCTCGAATCAGTATGTATCACATCTACGATCCTGGCGTCTGTTGCTTCGATGTGTACCACACCGGGACGATAAAAGCCAGGAAGTGCAGGATCCAGTGCTGCGAGAGAGGTGTATGTCTTGAATCTGAAGGATCTGTTTACGGGGAGAAATAGCCGACAGTATTGGCTAATTCTTAAAGGATAAATCATTCACCAGTAATCCTGGAAAGTTTTCCTTGAATAGTTCGAGCTGCATGCGCAGCCACGTGAGGACCAAGACCAAAACCTATCACGTGGAAAGACGACAGAGGAACACCTGCTCCTACAAATCTGTCGATTAGTTTACCCAAAGCAACACCGACTAGGGCAACGTTTTGGATAACGTTGGGGGTGAGGGTGGCTCGAGATGCGTAGTTTAATGCGAGGACGTTGTGACTGGAGTTTTCTAAATAGGCTGCGAATAAAGCCAGAGGATAAAATAGATTCAGCTATGGAATATACACAGGTCAAATATTATGAGTATTATCTCATTTCGAGAATTCTACCAGACGCGACAGTAAGGGTACTCTGGTCCTGGACATTTCCAGCTAATCCATGGATGTAGATTACTACCGGCTTTCCTGAGTCCCATGCGCTATTTGTTACGGCATATTCTCCCGCTTCTATGAAGTAGTCGGTGTAGTGATTTGGCGTGGTTCTATAAGCGTGGGATCGAAACCACGAGATTTTATAGTAAGAGGGGGCGCAGTTTTTGTGGATAAGGTAATCGAGTGAAGTAACTTACCCAGTGTAAAAACGAACTGTAACTTCTCCTTGGGGAAGCTCAGCGGCAGAAACTGAACACGTACGCGAGCGTTTGAAATGGGGAAACGATTTAGTATGGTGTAAAATCGTAGTTTATTTTGACGGGTATAAGAATTCTATTACCTGTGGTGCAGACAGCAACTAATACCAGGAGAATCCTCGCCATGGCTTTGGGAGCGAATAAATTGAAATTTTGCGAACCTGATCGTTATATACTAGTTGTGGATGGGTACGACACATTCTAACGTCCAGGAATATTTATGAATAGCAGATGACACCGGAAAAGGTTTTTATAAATCATGTAGTGTGCTGTATCCCCTTGTTAGGAATAATCATCGTTATATTACGTCATAAATTTTAGCTAAATTTATGCAAAGTCACTTGTCACATACAGATATAGAATGTTATGCAATGTACGAATAAATGTATACTGTATAATAATATATTTAACTTGATAATAATAGATCAAGAATAATCGTTAATTGTCATCGTCGAGCTGTTCAGTTTATTAACTCGTATGAAAGAAAGGCATTATAATAATTGGGAAAGGTCGTCGATCCCGTGAAGGATTGTGGTGAAAATCTGAGGAAGACAGCCTCCTTACAGCACAGGATATCCCAATCATTCATTTACATTACATACTGGATGTTGAAATCCACGCTCAGAGACGGAATAAATTATTCCCGTCAGATAACGATGAGTCCGATGACAAGTCTGTCCATACTCATAATGTGATTGATTCGAGTTCTAATATATGCGCTTTCCCTCATTAAACTAAGTACCTTCTGAGAAGCGGTTATCGTTCCTCGTGATGTAAATTTCTCTCGCTAATGCTGATTCAGAGCTATAAGCAGCTTATACCCCCCGTTACAACAATCACGAGGTGGGGAGTGGGTCGTGGGTGCGAGTACAGAGCGCTTGTCCAGTGTTGCAGCGGTCCCGGGTTCAAATCTCTCCATCGTCGATGCTCTGATAAAAAGTTTTTTTTCATTTAAATATTTCAGCAATCGCTAGCACTCAGAAGCTCGGAGAGCTTGACCGCCGAGCAGAGCTCGCAGAGCTTGACCCCCGATCAGAGCACGCCGAAATATCGCCCGACAGCGAAGACCGCGGCTGCTGTCAAATAGTACTCTCGTCTCAGAGTCAGGAAATTTCTGCGATGCCACCGCGTGCTCTGGACTCTTGTACTTATAGTAGTAGAAAGACGACAAAAAAAATGCGTACGATATCCTTTCCAGCTCAAGAATTGAACAACCTGATTCGTCGCGGGATTGTAAAATCCTCGCAGACCACCATCTCGGATCACACACGCGAGCTGAAAATCTACATCGGCAATTTAGCCAAAGATATGAAAGACCATGGATGGGAAGGCACGGCTTACGCCGTTCAAATCGGGGAGACATACGTCTTACTGGACCATCGCCGAGTCGTTGCAGCGGCGTTGACGAACGATCCAAAGTTAGACGTCGAATTGTCCGTTTACGATGCAAATGAGATTCTGACGAAGAAGCAAGCGAAAACATACCGGTTGGAACGAAATCGTAAGGCGACGGCAGCAGATGCTGTTCGCTCACGAATGTTTGGCCGACAGCGTAATTCGCCCGACTCATCAATTCCGGCAAATGGTTACGATTTGAACCAAGTAAAAATAACGAGGAAGAACATCTCTACACAATATCCAACACGTGAGCGAACGGAGAAAGATTTGCAGGCAATGGGCTTTACACTCACGGGCGCTTAGAGCACTATGTATATACAGTATATTTTTTTGCTAACAACAAAACACAAAATATTCTGTACTCTAGGCGTCTATGAGAGTAAATCCCATTGCCTGTAAATCTTTCTCTGTTTGCTCACGTCCCGGGTAATTGGTCGAGGTGTTTTTGCTTTTTATTTTCACTTGGTTCAAATCGAAACCCTGAACCGCAGTTTATAATTGGCGTAAGTTATGCTATCGGCCAAACATCCGACTTCAAACAGCAGTTACCTCCGTCGACTTTGGCTCGTTTAATTGAGAAGATTGCGTTCTGGTCATAAGTCAGGATTTTAACACGTAGGTTCGAGCATTGAATAAATATATTCAATGGTTTATTCAATTTAATGGTTCGATGAATTGAAGCGTTGATTGAAGAAATATTTTAAGTAGCGTTCGAACGTTTCCCGCGCTACACTGCCGCGCGATTGGTGGCGTCGCGGCGGCTGGCGTCGGCGCGTCGGCTCCTTAAATTCGATGCGTAGAGCAACACGCCATGTTTTTCTATTCCATTGATGAGAGAGTTTGACACATCTGTGCTGCGCGAGATGTTTGTAGAATGTCAAAAGCATGGAAGAAAAGCCGGGTCCTATTCATCTAAATTATCAATAACTCGAGAACGGGATTATTGCTTTACCAAATAGATGGAATATTCGATAACTAATAATGCCGGTCGACATAAATCGCCTCACGGAAGGCTGGCTCGAGTTGGAGAGTGATCCAGGTGCGCAATACACAAATCAATCTCCGACCTTAATCTTAAGCGCGGTGATTTAACCACTGTTTCAAATTACAGATCAGAAACTACACCCGACGACGTTTTTTATAAGACAATAATCACATTCTTATCACATTTACAGCTTGCCTTACATTTCTCAATACAATTTTACATAATTTATCGTAGGGAAATAAAAATAATTGTCCACTCTTCGAATAGTGCGATATTAAAAATTCGAAATTCAAATATTCAAGAATTCGTATTGGATTTTCCCATTGTTTTACATTTAAAATTCAAATATCAAACAAGTCGCGTTCGATTTTCATATCCTTCCATACATTTTACATTCAAATAGCCAACAGTTCGTGTTCGATTTTTCCAATTGTTACATATTCAAAATTCAAATATCTAACGATTCGCGTTTCATTTTCAAATCCTTTCTCATTTGAAATTTAAACGTACAACGGTTTGGGTTCGATCTTTAAATCCTGTCCTTTAAATTCAAATATTGAACGTTCCGCGTTTGATTTTCGAATCCCTCTATATTTAAAATTCAAACTTGAAAAGTTTTCGAATCCTTCCATATTTAAATTTCGAACTACAAAAATGCTCACCTCAAACTCTAATCCGCTAGCAATCTTCTATTTCAGGTCTCTTCACTCTACTCCTAGAGGATTTTGGAGTGAAAGGTGTCCAAGTGGAGGAGATATACGACTTACAAAAATCGTTGGAGGGTCCGATCTACGGTTTCATATTCTTATTCCGTTGGATCGAGGAGCGTAGATCCCGCCGCAAGGTCGTAGAACAAGACGAGAGTTTTGTAAAGGATGAAGAAATAGTGAACAACATATTCTTTGCCCAACAGGTCTCTAATTCACGACCAATAAAACACGTAAAACCCCACAAAACAATTAATAAACCGAATCACCTCCCAAACAGGTAGTTCCAAACAGCTGCGCCACCCACGCCCTTCTATCGGTCCTCTTGAACTGCCCCTCTATTCATCTTGGCACGACTTTGTCTCGTCTAAAAATCCACACCTCCGGTATGTGTCCAGAGAACAAGGGATGGGCAATAGGAAACACACCGGAGCTAGCTTGCGCGCACAATTCGCATGCCATGCCTCAGGCAAAAAGACGCCAGGACAAGAACACTGGAGTATCGACAGGCCGCTTTACCGGAGAAGCGTTTCACTTCGTCAGTTATGTCCCGATAAACGGAAGGCTCTTCGAACTGGACGGTCTGAAGCCTTATCCTATGGACCACGGGCCGTGGGGAGAACATGAGGAATGGACAGAGCAGTTTAGAAGAGTGATAACGGACAGATTAGGCATGGCAACCGGAGAGCAGCTTCAGGATATCCGGTTTAACTTAATGGCCGTTGTTCCGGACCGGAGATTGGCCATATCGCACAAGCTCACGATGCTTAAAACGAACAGGCAGATCGTCCTGGAGGCTCTGCAGCAGCTCGTTAAACTCAGCCACTCTGACAATGCCCAGGACAAAGATAAGGGAGTGGATTGTGAGAAGCTTGCACCGGATAAGAAAGAAGAATGCGACGATTCCAACAAACCGGAGGGGGACCACGCTATTCCTACTATTAGCATACAGCAATGTGATGCTGGGAACGAAAACCTAGATGCAAGTGGAGCCAGCACTAGCTTGGCAAAGACGGAAAATAGGTAAAGGAAGGGAAGAGAAGCCGAAATTTTTGGATTGAGAGATTTTTAATACTTCAGACTAATAATAATGAACAAATATTCCAGTGGGATGGAGAAGGTCGTCATGTGTGCTTTGGACTATGCCACACCATTGAGAATCCAGACATCTCCGGCCCACAGTTCGTCTAGCACTGATACTTCGTCGGAAATAGGTTCAGCATTCAACTCTCCTACTCAGGGTGAGTTTCGTCGATGATTGAAGCCTCAATTGTCTTCGCACCGTTTTCTCGTCGTACAAACGCTCTTGCCTTTACAAAATATGAGGCTATTGGGGCAGGCCATTCTCTGGAATTTCAAATCGTTTGTTTTACCATTCTCAGAATAACAGAGATAGTAGTGTCTGTTCGAAGTGGGATCCCCGTGCTTCCCAGAAGTCAGACACGGGCTCGTTTCCGACGATTGAATCGGAGATTCACTATTCCTCGGTATACCGGTGGTCGGATAATTCCTCACAGTAGATCCCCCGGATTCCCCTTCAGTGCACAAAATGAATTCATTCCTTTCGCATAGTCTCTTGTATTTATTAAACGCCGTATTACTGGGGCAAGAATAAGTGCGAACTTTTGCGCTCGCAGGTTCGCAGCTGTAATACTTTGTGCAATCCGTTGAATTAGGGAGTCTAACCCCGCTGGTACACGGGACTAGTTCCACAGTCTCTGTCGTCAACTGATGAGCAATATTCCTGTATCTATTCATAGTAAAATACTGACGATTGTTCAAGCTGTCTTTAACGACCACAATATTATCCCCAGTCTGTTCACCGCTCATCAAAAGAGCCAGAGAATCTGTAGCCATAGTCGTAGCCTCCTGATCGCTGAAGGCTTCAGTTTCTGTGGGAAGAGTCTTAGTCCCCTGCGTTTGACCCTTCATCACATAGTTCCTTATCAAAAAGTTTAGCACAGCAGATTCTTGATCCTCGTTTGAATATCTGTTCAAATTATAACCAGGAGGCAAGTGGGTAGTTGTACTGGTTGTGGTAGTAGTCTGGGGTTGTCTGTCCAACGGTAATCCGATCCCTTGATACGCGGTGAGTCTCTCAATCAACTGTATCAAATGTTGTAAATGAGCCTGAAGCTGTTCGCTATTAGCGTTAACCGGTGCAGCGAGAACTTGCTGCCCGTTCACAAAGTGGTAGAGGTAATTGTCCTCGCTGTGTTTCACCGCTATAGGTAATCCGAGGTTTTTTATCGTGCTGTCTATCTGGCTGACATAGTTATTAGGCTGAGTTACTTCTATCAGAGGATACGGTGTGACTGTTGGCTGCTGAGTATCCAACGGCTCTGTGTACTTGTCGATTTTGTAGTAGTCCATGGGCTCACTGAAACTCGGTACATCCCCGTCACTGTAGCCCACATAACTGGTTTGAGTCGAGTCGAGCAGCTTGGTTGTTGTCTCCGGGGAATCAGTCGCTAGTATATCACAGGTCCACGAATCCCCTGGCAGAACGCAGATCCTTAGGTATGGTTGAAAGACCTGGCAATAAGTGGGAAGGAATTTTAAGCCTGAGAATAAACGGCCCCGAGTTCTTCTGCGCAAGTTTTTAACTCACCAAATCGTTGGTGCATTTTGCTGGTGCCCAGACGTATCCACCTCCGGGTAGATTTATGCAGTTGTAAAAAATCGTGCAGCTCGACGGATGCGGCTTTCTCGCTTCTGGACACTTCGACGATGAACCCAGACCCACCAGCACCAACACTAACAAGTATATCTCGAATTTAAGCATAGCGTTATAGGCCGCTTATGGCTTGAACACAACTGAGCTGATTCTCAGGCTTGGGGAACTTCTTATATGTGTTTAACACATTTTCGTTCAATTAGAGTAGTTCTATTTACACTTGTTCTCATTCTTCACCTTAGTGAGGTACAGTTACATGAACTTGTTTTATGAAGGGGTGGGCAGCGCACGTTGACTTCGACGGAAATAAATAGAATTTACTGAATCTAATGGAATAAAAAAGTCCTGGAATTCTTTCCGACAAGGAAATGTTTATATTCCTAGCAAAAAATTGGAGATTCTTTTCCTCTCTTCTAATCTTTAGAATAAAATTAGCCGAAACGGTTTTATTTTTTAAAGAAACTCGTGCTTATGTATCCTGTTATAAACTCTGTTTACACATAACTGTCGAATTAGATTTAATAAGTGCGAAATAGTACTAGGACAGTAGGTATTGAGACCAGTTAACTGGATTTCCTGAGAGTAGTTACATCACTGTGCTGAGAAATGAATCCCAAACATTTTCGACTCTCTGAAATTTCGAAGAATTTATTATTACAGCTTGGGGCTGGAACTCTGGCCAGAGTAGTCCGACTTCCACAAAAGACTTCAAGAAGTTTGTCGTCATCCGTGTAGCGGGGGACGAGAAACACGAGACAGGGTTGAGTAAGGATAATAATGAAATTTGAAAGGATTATTAATGAAATTATTCCCGTTGTTATTAATGATTCTTTATTTTGCCCAGGTCGCTCTTTGGGCAACATAAACATAAACGGCAAGAGACTAGTGTCGGACAGCGGACACTTGCACAAAAAAGTCTGCCTCTCTGGTGAAGTGAGGATACCCCATGCCAGAGTGAAGACTAGCAACGGCGACACCGTCACAGAGGAAAAAAAGGTCGAAAAAATGGACCCAAAGCTCGCCTCCAAGTATCCCGAGCTGTTTGAGCCTCACACCTTTGCCCCTAAGGACCTTCTTGCTCTGCTGAAGAACCTCGAGCACGAGATAAGCATTTGCGAAAATAGTTTAAAGGACGAAAACGACAAGAGAAATAAATACAAAGTTAGTACGGCGCAATGATTTTATCAAGAGATTATTCAGAGTCGATTTCATCACTCCGCTGCTTATTTTCAGATCGACGATTGCCGCCGGACGCATAACTACGACGAATTCATTTGTACATTCTTATCTATGCTTGCCCAGCAAGGTAAACTGGCTGAATTAGTACAGCAGCATCTCAGCTTGAAGAAGCACACGTCTGTTCCCGTGAGCCGTGTGCATAGGTAAAAATTTCTCATTTACTTTCAGATTAATTTTTATTCATTCATTTCAGATTACTTTAATTACCTTGGTTTCAGATCTTCGAAGAAGACGGACTCCAGACCAAACTCATCTCGGCGTCGTAGGGGCAGAACTAAATGCAAGAAACGAAAATAAGACGTGTATGAAGATCTCGATTTGTACTTTATTGAGTCTCAAGAGATCAGGGTTCTTCCTTTATAAATTGTATTATATGTTTTAACTTAAATCAATTGCACGCTATTACTATGTAATTCCCGATTTTAATTTTGATCGTTTTATCGAACAATAATTTAGTAGAAACTCATTTCTGACGAGAATAGATAATTTTAATAATCAACAATTACACGTATACATTATACAATGTACTAGAATAAATAATATAAATTGAATTTCAAATTTTCAACAATAGTTTGCCGTGCTGTTATTTCAATTCTAAACGATTCTCCTATCCCCATTTACTTCGTCCAACCCTTCTCATCGATTTAGCACATAGATGATCTCCTACCAAAGTTAACTCTAATCTTCGCTCATTCATTTCGGTTCTCAAAATCATTGCGAATCCAAATGCAAAAATTTGGCAATAGCTTGGATGGGTGGGAATTGGTTTGATAGTGGCATGTGTGTAGGCAAGAAAAAACTTGTAGATTCATATTTTCATAAAGATAGTCCTATTGCTAGGCACATTTATTCACCAGTCGATGCTTATATTCAATACTTATATATAATATATATAAATATGTGTGTGTTTAATGTTTATATATACATATACTAATTAGATATGTGTATATATATAATATAACATAATATAATATAATATAATATAATATAATATAATATAATATATACTATTTTGACAATAAAAAGCTACTAACAACGATCATCACGTCTGCTTAGTATGCACGTAGCTCCTGAGTAAATTGTTTTTCATTTATGTATCTTCTTATTATTATCATTGATTAAAATTTCAATAATGTATGTCTATAATGTAGATTTCTATAGGTATATATGCGTGTAATATTAAGTCGCGATTAGTTTTGAAAATTCTTCATATATAGTTTAGAAAAATAAAAAAAAAATACTCTTTCCAAAAATTTCCTTTCTCTTTTGTCACCGTGCACGACATATTATTTATATATTTATATAGATATATATATATACCTATTCACCACGACGTCGAATTTCTTTGAATTAATATACACATTAAAAATTCACCAATAAATTATTCTTATCGTCAATTATTAATCTTAATATTATCATATTTTATAATTAATAAATCTCGATACCTCATCGTCTTATATGCATAACATAGAGGCTTGGATTTATACTTAAGGCAGATCAAGATTTAGCAAACGGTTTAAACAATTTCAATACTCTACCCTGATCGTAATTAGATTTATTTTATTTATAACTACCCTATATTCAATATTATATCTACGAAGTTGTGTAAATTCTAAATAATTAAATTCATTCATTCATTCATTAATTATATCAAATTTTACTTATTTTCCTTATTAATATTTATATGTATATATGTATACCTATATATAATATATACCATTATTATTATACTCACGAATCATAAATATTACTTATGTATACAATATGTATAATCTATCTATTTATATAATAATAATAATGACAATAACGTAATAGCAAAAGATATAAATAAAAAAAGAAAAAGTAAAAGGAAACGTCTCGATCCTCCGTTCATATTATCCTATCAAATTATATTATATTACATTAAATCTTTCAAGTTCTTTTTTTCTTTTCTTTCTTTCTTCTTCTTCTACTCCCGTTTTTATTAATTTATTTATTTTCGTTTTTTTTTTCTTTCCTTTCTAATTTTTTTTCTTTTTTTCTTCTTCATGTTAACACCAATATCTATATAGTAATAAAACAGTCTTTTATTGGGCTTACATAGAGGATCGATTATATATGTATATATACGTACAACAAAAACAACAACAACAACAACAACAACAAAGAAAAGAGAAAAAAAAAACAAAAAAAACGTCGATTACTTATATCATATCACTTTAGCTGTGTGGCTCTGGCTGCGGCTAGATAATATTTAATCTATATATATATATATTATATACACAAATACAATATTAATAATTCCATAAACATGGCCCCCTGTATCTCGTAGTATATTAAAACACTCAAAACATATACATTTGTCAATATTCATCAAGCTCGTTAATGTGTATATATTATATATATATATATATATATATATGTAAATGTATATATATAATAAGAATAATCATTATTATCATTATTATTATTATTCGATTAATTCTTATTATTAATATTAATATGTATCCAAACAGTACTGTGTTTTATAATTAATAATAATAATAATAATAATAACAATAATTATATTAATATAATTATACGCATAGACAGTTAATATAATAAATAGTTCTGATTAAGTTTAGAATTAGTGCTTCATTTTATAATATGTAATAATAATAATAATAATTCTTTTTTTTTTCAATTTTTTTTTTGTTTTTTTGTTCTGTTTTTTTTTTTTTCTAGCGTTATTATTTGTAATATATAGACTTTTAAATATTACACTGTGTACATCCTATTGTATAACGTACGATTATATGGGTCATTATAATATATTAACGATAATTTCTTCATCTATTTTTATTTTTTTTTTTCTAATAATAATAATTCGATCATTTGTTAATTTTTTCCGACTTTTCTCTTAAATATGTTTATCGTATGGAACTATTATAAATCCTGACCCATATAATAATATAGTTAATAAATTCGAATATACTTCACGTCTCTCAAATCTCTCCTAGTTAATT
The DNA here is from genome assembly GCA_944452935.1 of Rhogogaster chlorosoma. Taxonomy (NCBI): domain Eukaryota; kingdom Metazoa; phylum Arthropoda; class Insecta; order Hymenoptera; family Tenthredinidae; genus Rhogogaster; species Rhogogaster chlorosoma. The sequence goes on along the minus strand of OX101801.1, from coordinate 467,930 downwards.
ATTACAGTAGCTATTATAGTTGTTGTTAAAGTATATGATATAAATATATATTATATATATGTATATACATATACCAATACATACACAGTATAAATTATCTCTGCATTAATTTTACTGCACTGTTGATTCTAATTATAGTATATATATATATGTAGAATAGGTATGGAGAAGAGAAGAAAAAAAAAAAAGAAAACAAATACACGTTCATGATTCTCCAAAATGTATGTTTTATATATATGTTATCTTCGTCTTTGTATTATAAGTATAAACCTGTTATTATATGTACGAGTATCAATTATGATCGCGTATATGTATATAAATTTATAGATATATAAATATATATATTTTATATTGTACGTAGTACATACTGGACATATATATATACACTCGCGATCGCGTATACGTAATATATAGGCGCTTTGGTGGTCGAAATTGAAGATCTTCGTATAGTAATTATTACAAATATATATTTATTAGAATCTCTATGTGTGAGTCTGTGTATGTTAGCCTATGCGTTTGAATTTGTATATTTCAATCCGTTCAACACACATATACACATGCACATAAATTTCCTTATGTCTTTCTAAATTGTGTTTTTTTTTTCCCTCCAATTTTTTTGTTGTTGTTTCAAATAATTTTTCAAGTGATGATAACAATAATATCCATAATAATAACGATGATAAATAATAATAATAATAATAATATATAGATAGATAGATAGATAGATAGATAAATGGATAGATAGATATAGATGGATGGATATCAAGATAAAGAAGATCTTCGATTTCGCAAGTTTATCAATAATGATTATTATATATTATATGCCTGTTCTTGTATTTGTATATTTATATGTGTATATAAATAAAAGGAAAGAAATAAAAAAAATAAAAAAATATAATACAGAACGAATGGAAAAAAAAAAATTTGTTAATCGATCACTTGATCGATGATATTAATGACAAGAATAATAATAATAATAATAATAATAATAATAATAATAATAATTGATAATCGGTAACAATTGTTCAGGATATTCGATCATTATTCCTGATTAATAATCAATCTTTTACTTTTATATTATACACAGTTTCGTTTGTAATATATGTATGTAATATATATAGTAATATAGATATTGATAATATCGTGGCGGTGATGGCTAGCGGCGGTTGCACACAATTATTATGCCTGGTTATAGAATAAAGCCCGAAAAATAAAAAAAAATAAAAAAAAACCAAACCAACCAACCAACCAATTGATTGGTATCTACATATGATAATTTTTCGCGGCTCACAAAACCAGCTATAAATGTTGCTGTTTTTCTTCTTTCTTTTCTTTTTTCTCTCTAATTTATTTTTTATAAATATAGGTATATTTATATATATAATATATTATTATTATTATTATTATTATTATGTTGATAGAAGAAGTATGTAATAGTAGTAAAAATAGTAGGTACTCGATAATAATGTATAGCAAAATATATCATTATTATTATTATTATTATTATTGTTATTGTTATTGTTATTGTAGACAGAACTTTATACTACGTGTACCTAAATATTATGTACAGCTTTCCCTGCATATTATTTCAATATCATCATCGTGGAAAAAAAAAAAAAAAAGAAACCAGAATTAAAATTCAATAATTTATAGTATGTATGCAGTTCTTACGATTATACATACATACATACATACATACATACATACATACCTACATATACATATATATACACATCGTGGCTTAAGAAAAAAAAAAAATAGGAACGACAAAACGTTCCCCTCTTCCTTCCACTTTGCTGCATTAATCAGTTTTTTTTTTTTTTTCCCCCAAAATGTTCGGCTCCGATTCCTTTCATATTTTCCATTTCAAATCGCGGACAACAACAACGCGGGGGTACCGTTGGTCAAGTCAGTAAAATCAGAAAAAAAAACCGATACTCCGAAAGAATCTAACTGCTGTTGAGGAGAGTTTTCTGATTTCATAAATATCTGCGTCCTTGGTGATTATTGGACAGAAAAACGAAAGAATACTTATATATGATTTAGAAATGTAAGAAAGTCACTGTTTTCAAAAGCCGAATTCAACGACCCTCTCCCCCCTCCCCCCTGCCCGGAAAAATAAGCCAAAAAACAAAAAAAAAAACAAAAACAAAACGCAATCGGCTTAAATAAGGTCTCTCGTCCGTTCATCGGTGTATAGATCCTGTCGATAAATCAAAGGTCGAATAGAATAAATATTCCAAGCCACCGCCGGCAAGGAAGGAATTATATCCCTCACTGCGTTGCAGCGGTGGAAGAATTCTGTATTCCCTGTTGTTGTTGCTGCTGCTGCTGTTGATGTTGCTGCTGTTGTTGCTGTTGCTGTTGCTGCTGCATCTGTGCGTTTTGTTCCCCAGGTTTGCTAAGGCGTAGTATAGACTGTAGCGAGGCAACCTCGGACGCAAGTCTGTCCAACCTCGACTTGACTTCGTGTTCTGTTTCGGGTACAGGCGCAAGACTCCCGGGTCCGGCCGCCCACTCGGCGCCTAGCGATATCCCCGAGTCCCTCTCGTCGCTCGATCCCTCGTTATCCCAAGGCGGCGAGGCCCTAGGACCAGGCTCCTGTTTTATCCCCTGAAGCGCAAGTAGCGCGCTAGCCGCGTCCTTGTCGCCGATTCTCGACTTGTGTCTCAGCTTATGAGGCAGACTATTATTCACCGTAGTTTGAGCGGCTGTAGGTTGCGGGCCTCCGCCCTCGTCCCCGCTACCGGATGAAAGTTCGAAAGGTGACTGGGTCCTGCGTCCCCTGGACAAGTTCAGGGCGCTCGGTGTGTCGAAATGTAGTCCTGGGTGAGGATAGGCGTATTGAAAGCTGTCAGTTTCCGGATAGGCGGTAGTTTCCGGCACGTAAAGCTGGGCCGGTGATCTAGGCGATCTAGCCCCGCTTACCGGCTGATGTATTACCGACGTTGGCACCGGGCTGGGCGATCTCGCGTACAATATAGCCGCGGTCGGTGTAAGCTTTGGCCTCTTAACGAGCGGGGGTTCGGTAGGCAAGGCGGCTAGCACGTGTTCAGCGCTTATCTCCGACTCTCCGCATATCCCGTACTTGTCGCGTATCGCTTCAAGCTGCGCCTTGAGTATGTGATTTTCCTTGCTAAGTTCCATGACTCGCTGCTCCAATACCATATCATTGAATCGTCGTTTCTCCCTCGATCTTTTCGCAGCTTCGTTGTTCCTTCTACGCCTGTCCCAGTAGCTATCGTCCTTCTTATTATCGGGTATAAATTCGCGCTGTTTTCTCTGGGAGAATAATTCCTTTCTAAGGTCAAAGTTCGGACCGTAATTATCCCCGTGGCCATTCTGGCTTTCAGTATCGCTGTGGGAATGCTGAGGCGTGCTGGGCGGGCCGTGGTTGTGGCCTGGATGCGCGGGGTGAGATAGAGGCGGCATTGGGCCGTGGTGGACACCGTGAGGACCGACGTGACCCCCGGCATGAGCCATGCTGTGGCTTGATGGCATGTTTAGATTCAGACAGGCCGTTTCACCGTTAATTGGCGATCCATTTTGACGGGCGACAAACTCTGCCACCATAATTTGTCTTCTTATGACATCTGGAATAAGAAATGCAAAGAATTTATTCACCTGAATATATTTACTCGTTACAATAACGGGACGACAATGATTATGATACTGCACTCAAGGCTATCTCTTTCGATTCTTTCGAAATGCACCTAGAGAGATACACTGTAATCTAATATCGTACATTATGTATAATATAATGATATTACGAGACAAAGGAGATGTGGAAATAGAGATAAGCGACGCGATGAAGAAAGAAAAAGCTCGGCGATAAGTGAGGTGTGTGATTATACTTATAAATGTATAATACGCGTATAGACGACGTGTCGTATTAATCATTGGGAATACGTGCTTTTTCAGTATATACATACGTGTTCACATATGTATATAAAGTTTTGTAAATATTTCTTCAATAACGCACGATAATGATAATATTAATAAAATAGATAAAAGATGTGAAACTGAAAATTTCAAGGAGATTCTCGCGTATTTTTATACATTTATCCAGCATATTATACATGATACACATATATAGATCGAATTGTAATAGGAAGTAGGAAATAGTCGGTGGCACGTTAAGCACGACCTTAGACTAGGAGTAAAATCGACTGAACAAACCTCCGGAAGAAGCAAACAACGTTTACAAGTGACCCAGACTACATACTTGGTCTGTTGTATAGTTATAGTTAGTTAATTCCAAGTATCTTTAGTTGCGTCACGCGACTGGGTATACTATACACTCATCGCTTCCAATTCATTCGAAAACTTGTAAGTAATAATCGTAAGACGTACTTATGTATATGTATACGAGGAGGTAAACATTTCGAGGCAAAATATATTACGCAATATTTTATTCCAGCTATTACAATACGAGGGTATCTAGTCGTGTGTATCCGTGGGTATATATTCCTCTGTATATACGTATAGGTGGATAAATAGATAAGGATATTAATATCGCCGTGTACTCGTCTTCGAATAATTCAATTATTTGAGTATACAGTTATACATAATATAACCGAACGAGCAGAGAAAAAAAAATTATGTAAATAGAGCAAAGTGTATAATGTGATTAATAAATATAGAAAATTGATGAATAAATGTAATATATATACATGTACGCGTGTTATATTGTCAGTGTGCCAAGGGCATGTGAAATGCTCGTATGCCAAGTAACGAAAATTTCCGTATTATAGAGAAAAAAAAAAATACAAGGAAAAGAGAAAAAGCAAATATATAAATATATACTTGTTATGTATACGTATGTATTTACGTAGTAAATTTTCAACTACGACGCGTTTGTTAAATCTCTAACTGTTTTCCGCGTATAATCTATCCTATGTGTGTACATAATATAGGTTATAGGTATACACGGGGCGTAGATTGCGGCTTTAACGTGACGTTCGAAAGATTCTACGTATACTGGTTAATTAATAATCAGTATTTCCCTCTAATTTTATTACAATAATCATTATTGTCTATAAGAACGAATATCATGTCTATCATAAAACTGCGTCTATATACCTACATATATGTACAGTGTGTAAAAAAATTTCGAAAATTATTTCGTTATAGTTAGTTTCGTAACTTTAGTATATTTCCAAATAATGATAACTATATTCGATTAATTAATAAGGCAACCTTTTAAGGCATGAGAAATTTCAAAATTTGACTCAATATGGCTAAATATTTCGCTTATTTATTTATTTCTTTCTTTCTTCGTTCAAATTGCCTATATTATAGATACCGTAAAATTTTTCCATTTCTTAGTCAATATATCTACCCATAGAAATGACTTTCAATAATAATCTTCAAATCCGCAACGTCTGTCTGTCTGTCGAAACGAGATTCTCGAAATAGAAAAATCAAGACAGAGAAAGAAAGATAAAAAGAGAAGCTCATACTCTAATCGTAATCCTAAGCGTAGTCAAAGAGTCATTCGTTCATACTGATACGCAAGAGCCAACATATACATAATCTACTAGAGTAGCGAGAGCGCGCGGTCGCGTATAGATATACTATAAAGATAGAGATAGAGCGAGTAGAACGTAGAGGTGGCATAAGGCTTTGTGGATTACGCAACCTGCCGCAAGGTTGTGCGCCCCGTTCTATGGCCACGTGCTCGAAGAGTAAAGCCTCGAAGTTGTAACAACCGGCTGGCTGGCTATAGAGCTTGCTTCACAATACATACTCCCGTGTTCTTTTGTTGCATATACGCGTCTACATCTGACGCGTAGTCTAGGAAGAGTATATCTATCTGTATAGTAGGCTAGCAGCTACAAAGAGTCTGTGAGTCGAGTCAGTGCAGGCCTAGGCGCGATATGACGAGGCAGGTAGAGTCACATTGGGTAATATAGTTACAGTATAAGCGTTAGTCATGATCAATCAGTCGATTCATCGTCGAGATATTTATCTATATATATATCGTGTATTTCCGGTCCGAAGAATATACACTAATAATCATCACTATAAACGTCATCGTCATTATTATCATTATTGTGTGAAAAAAAATATTCGAAGAATTTATCACCGCACACGTAGGTGATAAATGTATGGTTTTATATACGTATATATTGTGTAAGAGGACAAAATTTGTCATCAAATGTATTTCATGACAATTTTCTATTATTACTATACTATCGCGTTATACACTTTTCCAACTATAATAATTTTACAGGCAAAGGTACGCAGAGATACAAATAAATTATACATATTAGTTTCCTAGTTTTCGATTATCCGAATGATTCAAGTTGATTATCGGTCAGAGTTTTAGAGTGTAGATAATTTTTCCCGCGCGAATTAAATATTAAATTAATGACCAGCTTAGACCTGAATCACTCTGTAATAATTATACGTGCAACAAGGACTCGAGAATGAAGAATATTAAGAATCGTCTCTATACGCCAGATATTCTATCTATATACATATATATATATATATATAGTCTATTAATAAATTTTTCAACATATATGGCGCGGCATACACAGATAGACGCGTCGGCTAAGAACGAGAGAGCTTTGGCATTGCGCAGCCGGTAAGTCCCTGAATAATATATGACGCAACGTATACAACAAATTAGTCAGAGGTTAATGGCGATAGATAATATATAGTAATATATATACGTATATACCACCTATGCATAAATTCTGTAGAACTTCTGTTTTTTTTTGATTTTTTTATACACGTTTTCTATCTATTTCTTGCGTATTGCGCTTCAGGTTATTATATGTATACATATATTTAATAATAATGGGATGTATATATAAAAATAGACATTTTATTTATATTTCGTCAATTTTTTATACATATATGTACATATAAATGAAAAAAAAAAGGACGATAAATATTTTACATAGCTACAATTAATATCAAACACGCGTAATTGTATAATATATGTATAGATATATAGATATTATGTAGATGTAGATGTACATAGGTATATAACGGATAACCGCGGGTACGAGAGTTGCTGTTATCCATGAGAATTACGTAACAAACTTCCCTCGTATCTCGATCTACACGAGACACGTGCTTGAACGTAACTATACATACATAGATACACGATGTGTGTATAGAATACGATATTACATGATGTATGTAATAAAATTATCAATCTGTCTACGTATATACGTACATACATATATAATATCTATTCATGAAACTCGATTTGTAACGAAAGTTTACTAAACTTATCCACACATAGCGTGTGTTTAGTATGTATAAAAAAAATGTGAGGGAAATCGAAAATAAAAATACAAGGAAATAAAATAAAAGATTTCATTTGCAATATACATATATAATATATATGTCATAATAATTATTGTTGTATACATCTTCCGTTGTTGTAATTTACTACAACTGTTATTATATCGATTGGTGTTAACGAACGCGCTAAAAATAGTAAGAAAAAGATAGGAATAATAGCATAAAAGCACGTCTCGTCTACTTGATTTGATATAATTATAATTACAATGAAAGTAAATAGAAAGAAATATTAATAATCGATGTATATATATATTTTATATATACAATAGAGTTAGTGAGTTAATATTAAGATATTGGAGCACAAACAGGAAATTGATTAGACGACGAGTATATATAAGTACGGGTGACACGTGCTCCGCGAATGTTTTAATCGATCGGTTAATCGACGCGAGACGCAACAACACAGTGTAACTATTATACGATTATAAATTATTGCGTATTAGGAATATTTATCGCCTACTCCATCCTCCTCCTTCGCCTCACCGCGCTTTCTTACTCATCTCAGACTCTATAGCTTGTGATCTCGGAATTCCCCCCCGATAAGAACGTGAGATATTTAAGAACGTGTCATACCAATGCTATAGCAATACCATATTCAAGTATTTTTCAAGTCCGTATAATTCAGCTTTCTACTTTTCTCGCTCGATTAACATTTCGTTATCTTTACATATATATATCCTCGTGACGTATCTTTATTTTGAAACGAAAAATTTATCCTCTTCTTACTAATTGTAAAACGTGAATTGATACATGTCTATCTGTAGTCGCAAAGTCTGACAAGGAAAAGAAAAAAAAAAAAGAACAAGATCAAAAAATACCCTCATTCGTTAGCAAAGTGAGTAAAGTAAGTATATAAGTAGTACGTAGCGCAGTATGAAAAGACTCGTTGGTAAGTTAGCTGATGAAAGAAAACGATAGGTAGAAGGTAAGGAAGGCTGAGTGAAGCCAGGCGGCAGCAGTCAGGCCTCGTATGTATGTCAGAAAGTACCGTTAACCGTATAGCATATCATTTGCACTAGAATTTCATATTTATTATTCGGACTATATTATAACGTGTATATTTCTTTCTCTACGAAAAATCAAAAGATGAAAAAAAACACACATACATACGAATAATAGAAAGATAATATAATATATAGATCATACTATATATATATGCCTATGGTAGATTTTATAACAACATGTAATATATAGGTTTGTATATATATATGTATATGTATAAGGTAGCAAATACCACGTGCGTTGTCCCCCTGTCGCTGTTCCTACATGTACTATACTATACTATAATAGAGTATACAGTGATTGTGCCGCGCGCGCGATGTTATAGTTAAGTTAGTTAGTTCATTCGTTCGTTCGTTCGTTGGTTAGTTTCCGAGAGCGCACGGAGAGTAAATTGGGCCGTGGCCTACTTTGGCAGTCACGCTGTCGTTGAGCTGCTGGTGCTACTACGACTACCACACTTACTGTCTACGAGTGTGTGTCGCTACTCTGTACTTACGAGTTGATATTATATCAACGAAACGAAAAATATTAGTGTACGGCGGTATGAAACTGTAGACAGTAGAGTAAAGTAAAGTAAAGTGGAGTAGAGCGACCCTGAATGAAGAAAGAGGCTTCTTTTCCCTCGCGTTTCTTGTCTTTTCAGTTTATCAATATCTGTACACTTTCTTGTCTCTTATATACATTCGTCGAAATATCTCTTCTCAAAATAATGATTATTAATATTTTCTTTCTTACTCCTAATAATCTTTGCTAACAGATATTATTGTTATATATATATATAGATATTATATATGTACAGCTATAACACACTGGTAAATAATCGACACGATGACGATGACGATGATTATGCAACCAACTAAAGTATTATATACATATACTCAGAGAGGAGATAATATTTGACTACTACTATTACTATTACTATTATTATTACTACATGCGTCCTCGTAACTAGGTCATCGTTCTATCTATCTATCTATCTATCTATCTATACCTAATAAAATTATTTGCGTTTAAATTTCTCTTCTCTAATAACAATAGTAATAAGAAATCTTTCAACGTGAATTCGGATTTATTGAAATACAACAAATTTTCATTTTATTTTTCACAACAAATTCTATAATTCGTAAGAATGGTAAGTATGTGATCGTCCTAGGTGGTCTCAGTATATACATAAAATATATATAAAAAAAAAACAATGTCATGATGATATAGCATAAGGATATAGGTATTGCATAACCATATGTATAATCGATAATTTTCTCGATCGGAATCTATACTGACTGTAAATTAATTAACTAGTTCTTTTCACTTGAGGGAATCTTTGGATAGTATACATAATATATATATAATTAATAAAAGAGAAGAAAAAAAATTGAATAAAAAAATTCAGAGTATACTCGAAAGTGAAAAGCAACCTAAACTATTCATTGTAGTTACGTATGTATAATGTATATATAGATATGTAACGTACATTATACGTTTATCAGTAATTCGACGCTCTCCGTTGTTATCGGCGATAAAGACATTCACACACGTGTATTATATTCGTATGCGAGAATACACATGTATAAATTACACATCGTGGCACATGACACGTTTTGACTCAACCATAACATAATAATACCTATCTTCAATTGTTATACGTAACACATTATACCCAACTACGTGTATGCGCGTGTATATCATATCTACAAGCTCCGTGTATAAATGATTGATAAATTTTATTTCTATACTCTTATATGTATTTCATTATTATTTTTTTTTTTTTTTTTTATTACGATATTAGAAGAATTTGAAAAAATATACCGCGACTGTTCTCATTCTACTATAAGATCTGTTATTGTTGCATCATTTTTTTTTTACAAAATATGTCGCGTCGTACATACCTATAAACCGACTCCGATCTAATCAAGTATACAAGTCCCGGAAAATATCCCTGACTCATCTCTGTGCAGATGTATATATACTACACATTATATGTGTGTGTGTATAAAATACTTTTGAATTCGTAGAAATGAGTAAACAAACAAGATTGATAAAAATTGTAATTTGTTTTTTTTTTTTTTAATAAGATAAAAAAAAGAGGAAAATAAAGACGCAATTATTTTTTTTTTTCGATTAATAATAATAATAAATATATATATATATATATTTTTGTTTTTTAAATAGCGTGAAATATGTTTTCCTCTTATATATATATATATTTATTTTCCCTATCCGGATTAATAGTTACCGTGATTATTATTCTCTAACGAATTTTCAAGACAACGGTAATTAATTATCATCGGAGTTTTTCAATGTCACTGTCACAGCTGCCGAGGCGCCGTGCCGTGCCGCGTTGCGCTGCGCTACGCTGCACCGTTACTCAATACACTAACTTACGAGTTACGCACACACCGCCTCGTTTCTTTCTCTCTTTCTTTTTTCTTTTCTCCTCGAACGTATGTAAGTAGGTAGGTACGCACATATATACGTAAATGATCGCGATCGCCGGTACACATCAACGCGATAAAATATCGCGCTCGGAGAGGCTATTTTAGCCTGTGTGCTAATTGCATAATCATTTAGATTTCATACCGAAGGTATACTACTGGGTCTATACCACGTCCGAGCGTATATCTGACATCTGTATATTTCGTGGAAGTGTGTAGCAGTGGGTTTGAGTCGGGAATGACGTGTTTGCGAAATTTCTCTTACATATATATAGAATAATAAGGAATAAATGAATGGACGATGAAAGCGTAGACGATGGTTATAATATTCTTTACTCACCAATTTTGAAAGGTTTTTTTGTTTTAAGTCCAATTCAACACGGATATATAACTTATGTGCGTATACAACACCCACTAGTTTAATCTCTCTTTGTTTGTTTATTTATTTACTTATTTTTACTCTCTTCGAATATTGTTTATTATTAAAAACAGTATATATATTCGCTTTTCTCCCTTATCTCAAGCTTCACCAATTCACTGGCCACGTGTGTCCCCCAGGGTCTGGTATACGCGTGATATAACAATCCTTAGCTCACTGCCCCGTTGATGTTTTATAATAAAATAATTACAATGCCTATGAAAGGTCTTTGGAGAGAGAAGACCGTCTCTTCTTCTTTAAATCACTTCCTCTCTACAAGACTATGAAAAGTTTGTTTTATTTTTCTCGACTAAAATCACTTCGTTTTACTTCAAATTTATACGGATATTACACGCGATGTTGAATATCTCGAAATAATATCGTACAGATAATCAGGCTGTATCTAGATTTATGATTCAGCTCAAGGTGTAACTCTGACTGAAACGTAAACACGTGCGAACGGTTCGGCACCGCGATCACGACTGACTGAGTAACTGAGCGGCTGCTTGCTTCCTCGCCTGCCGTTCCAAGACTTGCGAGTTCAGTCTACCGCTGCTGCCAATGTCGCCCTCCTTTACCGCACCGCGCCACACCGCGCAGCTACGAGTTCCCGAGAAAAGCCTTACCCCGCGAACACGCGGGGCGGTTTAACCGAGCGAGTGAGTAACGCAGGGTGGGGAGAGTTTGGAACGAGGCGCGACTGACACTAGTGTACGAGATGCCCGAACCTCTGCTCGCGTAGTTCACTCCGTCTCGCTCTCTCTTTGTCTCAACGTAGCGTCTCGCGCGCGCTGATGTATCTACGTGTATCTTTCAGCCCTGTATGCGGGTGGGAGAAAGAGAGAGAGAGATTTGGGTAGGGGGGAGGCCAACCTTCCTTCGAACTCGAGGTAGACGTGCCTGGCTACTAGCGATGTTTCGTTGTGTTCGAAGGGGGGAGACAGAGGCCGCGAGCTTCATCTAGAGGGCAACGAGGGGAGAGGGCGAGGGAGAGGTAGAAGGGGAAGTTTATACTCGGGATCAACCTTTCTCTCATTTTCTATCTCGTTCTTATTTATACCCCCACCGCCAACCCCCCGGCGTATAGAACGACGAAACCGAGCTATCCCCTCTGCTATCGCTCTCTCGACTCCCCCACACACAATCGACGTGTGCGTGCCTCTTGGTATGTACCACCTATTGCCTTGTCGGAGTCACATAATCGTCGACATAAGCGTTGGGTAAAGGTATGCATTTATACCGTTCCTATGCAACAAACACTCGCATATTATATCGTCGTCGGGGTTTTTAATGAATTTTCTTTTTTTTTTTTTCCCCCCTTATTTTTTTCTTCTCTTCTTCTTTCTCCACACACTGCTTTCATGTTTGGTAGAAAAAAAAAAAAATACAACGAATTTTTTCATCGAATTCACAACCGAATAATAAAGTCGAAAGAAAAAGAAAGAAACGAATGTAAAATTCGGCTGTTTTTTTTTTTTGTTTTTTTTTTTGTAACCAAATAATACGCTCGGACGTGGTAATACAACCGAGCAACAGCAAAACACAGACATGTGTATATATGCGTTTATGATTCGCTTGTTTGTTATTTTGTTCTTCTTAAATTTAATTTATATATATTTCTGTTTTCTCCCCCTGCGTGTTTTTCGTTTACGATTATACTCGGAATTTCGAATTTCCGAATAACTGCATCACCACCGAAAGCCCATATCTACATATATGCAGGCTTGATATGCCCACTGCTGCAATAAAGAGGGTTAACGCGCTCTGGTAAGACGATGTCAAGTGAAGGACGTATGACGGTACACGAAGTGATGTACATGTTATTGAAAATCTTCCGTATATTCCGATATATTTTTTTCGATTTTTCGATTTTTTCATTCTTTCATCTTTTCCCTCCATACTTCTGTTTCTTTGTTTCCCAATTTCTCATCGATATATTATATAGGTAAAATATATTATAAAGTGCAGAAACAGAAGCAGAGGTAGAACGAAGCGACGAGGAGCGACCTCCTAACTCCTCCTGGATTCCTCAGGCTCGAGTCTAACCCCTCTCAAATAGTTCGTTAGCCAGACGGAGTCGACGACGCCGGTCGGGTAGGTATAGGAGTACAGGGAGAGGTCGCCGGCACGTGAATCACCCACCTCGTTCACAGGTCACCTTCGCACTTAACTTCTCGAAACGCCTGCACCCGCCGCCGCGAGCGGTCCGTCTATTCGCTGGCCGCTGCATCCACGGTCTTTGTCATCATTATTAGACGAGGGCAATCCCTTATCGATCCGACTCTACCGACGTCTAGCTATATAACCTCGTGGGATGACCGTAGCTGTACGTAGTAGCGTGGATTATTCGCTTTTTCTAAATACAGAAGAACCTGGGGATAAAGAATCCGAAGGAGCTTTCTTGTCTGATTTTTGACCGGAGAAAACAAAGCAAGAAAATAAAAACAAGAATATAGAAGAATGAGAATTACACCGAAATGTTGATGACCGAGTTAACAATATGTTTGTCTGCGACATGTAGTTAGGGAATTTCGCGTATACTAGTTCGTCTATAGATACACAGATATTTATAATGAAAAATATTATTAGAATTGATATTTTCGCAATGAATAGGAGCGGGCGTGACGTCATATACCTAACGCGGTTAGCGCGCGTCGTATCTGTGTACCGATTGCAGACGCGTATTATGCATTTGGAAATTTCAAGGTCTGATGGCATGCGGTTTGTTTGTCGAGGTAAATATACCCATACTACCTTGGGCATAATTTATCGCGTATACGTGAACCTCTTTGTGCACGGTGCATCGTGCGTCAAGTATTTTATGCTTCTGTGATCGCAGTTGACGTCCGTTATATTCAGTTGAAATTCGAATAGAATCTATTAATACAGAATAAAAGTTTTCGAACCGATCTAAACGCTACTACAGGTATAATCTGACGCCTTGAGTAAAACTCGAATATCTCTTCACACGTGAATCGGATGGAAAAATGTATCGGACAAAAATCGTAGAGCTGGAAATCACGCAGTTTTTAAGTCCCGTGGATTTTTCCCGTGGGACGAACGGTTCGGGTGTAACGACGGCTAAACGCCACCAAAGGCATGAATAATCCCTGATTCAACCGCCGAGGTGCAATCCTCATTGTTCTCGTTATTCCAAGTACATGACTCGGTTTTTGGCCAAGGTGAATTAATTCGCGCGATACCCCGCGACACCGGCTCTGTCTATACCTGCACCAGTCAGCGATATAATCTTATTATTTTGATTGCGAAAACCCGATAACGATAACAACGGGCCGCGTTGCTACACGAGCGTCTATATACCCATGCATGTATGTTACCTACGCCCCGATGCGTACGTACTTTCCAGACGTATTTATTTATTTGCTATACGATTTATCTAACCTTACCCAAAGCGTCATAACCTTCCTCAACGTGGGCGTCGGTTTATATTTCTTCAGTTCCTTTATGCTGTAGCCAATACATGTACGTGTAGCAAAAGCCTGCCGTGCGATTATCGCCGCTATACTCATACTTATCTGTCTATATTTCGTCGTGATATTTAATTTCGGCTGATCGACAGCCGGATATAAAAGACGAATGTTTGTCTCTTGTTTTTGCGAAATGAAATTCTGTTATTCCTTGAAATATAAACGCCAAAAATCCGGGACTTCGTTGGCCTCCGGGTTCTGTTTTTCAGTCTCAAGCACCACTAAGCCGGACCATCATCACCGTAAACAAATAGAATGACTTTTGTGTGGTAAAATTGCGATAGGACATACCTATACCTTCGCTCTCTCGTTATATCGTTGTATTACTTATACTTGTAGTCGTTATCAATCGTATGTAACTCATTTCTCTGAAGGGTAAACGTTATATATATTACACCCATATATACTTACAACGATATTGTTTTTACTTGTAGGATCTAATAATATCTTTACATTACACATTCTGCCCCAAGATCTTTTCTATCTCGGAAACTTACAGGTACCACGAATTTTTAGTAAATGAAATTCAGTCTATTGAATATGTACAATAATAATATCGAGTAATAATTGAATTACTGCTCATTCCTCGGGTTTTAGAGAACGTTATTTAACACGTATAATCGAAAAGGTGTGAAAAAGAAATGGAGGATCTTTGATGATTTCATTTTTAATGAAATAATATACATTTACTCGGCGTTGTTATGCATGTAGAATAGTGTGTGTTGACCTAGCTGTTCTAGCTACTGGTAGCATAGCCACACGCGAGCACGCATACGGAGGTAACGGGTGTATAGGTACAGGTATAGTTAGAAGAAGTCTTTTTATCGTACATTTCACCTTTCTACTTTGCAATCAAGCACTTTCATATTGCTTTCACCGTCTCGATGAAAGTACCATGTCTTCGAGCCAAGTAGGTAAGGTACTTTTCATAATCTGCTGTAATTTCTTTTAGCCAAACGGTGCATATACGTAAAATACACATAACTATATAACGACGTGGTATAAGCGCCTTTGCTGCTGCACCGACTTGCACTGACGTAAGAAGAAGACAATAATAACAAACGACAACAACAACGAAAGACAGAAAAAGATTTTATATTTTTTATGTAAACTAAGAAATGTCTAAAATCCGAAGAAAAAAGATTAAACTTCTTTTTTTTTTCTTTCATACATATATGCAGAAATAGTTGAATTATTATACCCCAGTATATTTTAGTCCTGATGCAGCTGCAAGTGATGTCGATGACCGCGGGCCAGAAGTCGACAGATTGTTTTTAATTGTGTTTTTTTTTTTTTCTTTCTTTCTTTAAATTATTATTATACCTACCTTACCTATACCTATATACAACTACTTACGGCAATAAATTATCGCGGGTTAATGACACGCGGATATTTCATTTTATTTTATATTGTTTAACTATGCGTCTATAAATATACATAATAGAACAATAACGTATAAAGATGTTATGACAGATGTTAATTCGAATGATATATATTTATAGAATCCGATCAATTGTCAGAGATTTATTGTTTTTTCTATCCGTATAGACGTATATATATTTTTTTTATACAATATACAGAGTGATTGAGATTTTTCGCGGTGGATATTTCGAGGTTAGATTCCCCGCGTTAATCCAAGACTAATTTTCCTTCACTGAAAATTCGTGGGATCTATAGTTTCCGAGTTACGTAAGATCTCAGTTGACCAATCGCTGAGCGTATAGCTGTCGCACAGACGGCGTACTGCGCAACTCAAACTCACGTTCGGCCATGTCGGCGTCACCTGCAAGCTCCGCGATTTGTCGACTCAAGATCTTACACAGCTCGGAAACTATTCGACTCACGAATTTTTGGCAAATGAAAAATTATTCTTGTAATTCGACAAGGAATCTATCCCGAAGATATTCCACGCTTAATCTGATAATATACGTGTAAAATTGTAATGCAGAACTCGGGGGACAGGCATGAGCTCACGACTACGATCGTTGTTGCAGCGATGCACCGTGCGCATAGTCAGACAAACGCTATATATGTACATATATATATTATACACATATTGTTACGTGGATATTTTTCCTCCATCGAACAAAAGTGACCTTGTCATCTACATACCTACATGGGACGAGACAGAGACGGAGATAGAGGTAGAGGTAGAGGGCCACGCACAGGGTCAACCGCCAACCCAAGGTCACAGTCAGAACCCGGGGCAAAGCCCTCAGGGTCACCTTAGCCATATCGCCAATACATTGTTATAATTCATTTTCTTCTATTTTCCAGTTTTTTTTTTCATAATATAATATATATAATTTAAAGCTTTCATTTTCGACCAATGATATGTGGTACTATATCATATACGTACGAATAAACGTATCTACGTATAATCCACGCTATACACCATAATAACGTGTATGAATAATTTGCGAATAATATCAATATTTGCCGAATATCTTCTATACACGTTTTTCTTCATTTTTTCTCTTCGCATTTTTATACCGCTGCAGGTACTGTGCAGGTAAGATTTCAGCAGGGTACGGGAATGCAATAAGAATT
Organism: Rhogogaster chlorosoma; assembly: GCA_944452935.1. NCBI lineage: Eukaryota > Metazoa > Arthropoda > Insecta > Hymenoptera > Tenthredinidae > Rhogogaster > Rhogogaster chlorosoma. The sequence continues at coordinate 450,717 of OX101801.1, read as the reverse complement.
TGAAAATAAATAAATAAAATAAAATCACAATAATAATAATAATAATAATAATAATAATAATAATAATAATAATAATAATGATAATCTTGGTGGACGGGAAAGCTAGAGAGAAATCATACGACCTTAATACTAATATACACTGACTCTTGTGGAGTCGGTCGACTCTGTTTCTCGAACTTATATTATAGTTATGAAAGTTGGCCGGATGATGATTTTCCTTAAAAAACTAATAATAATAAAAAAAAAAAAATAAGAAAAAACGAATTGTCAGATATTATCCAGTATGGAAAATGATAAGCAATCTTTTCTCGCTCTTTCTTTTGCTTCATTGAAACTTATATAGGTATATCTCGTTCATTCATTTATTTATGTTATTTAGTTAATTTTTTATTTATTTTTTCCTAATCCTCGACCTCGTCAAAAAAAATCCCGAAACTAGACTCAAAAAGAGGAAGTATACCTGCGCATAGCAGTACCTAGGTAATACCTATATCCTGTTATACAAATCTATTATCCATCCACCACCGCACGTATATATATATATAGATGTTTTTTTTTTTTTAATTTTTTTTAACGGTGAATTATATAGATTATGCCCTATGAAATGGAAAAAATATTTCGCATTTTTTATACCTGTACGGTATATATTATATATATGTTCTATACACACAATGCCATGTTCTATATACCGGTATTATAATACGTAGGTAAAAATATCTATTCTCAATGTTCAATAAGCTCCTTTGACCGTATGGTATTGTACGTATATAGTTATATGGAGTAATAGTGGGTAGGTAGGTAGGTGGGACGGATAGATCGAATTTATATCCATGACCTCGATCGAGTTGATCGCTGCGATCGTTTTTCTCTTTTTATATACAGGAACCATCATTGACGCAGGTACTATACATACATGCATAATACACATATTATAATACAGAATGCCGATGTTCACCTTCCCATTTCTATATACCTTATATATACATAGAATTTTGTTCTTTCTTTCTTCAAACTGTTCTTCCCCAATTTTATCGGATGTCTTTCCCCGTTACTCGATTACGATATATAATATATATATATACCTCTAGATGTATATAGTATATATCTATAGATACTCGGACCGGAACTTGAGCGGGAAAGGATGAAAGTTTGAAATCCGGGCAAAGAAAGGTGGCGAGTGAATGAGTGACTGAATGAATGAGTAAACGTGAGACAGAAAGAGAGAGAGAGAGAGGGAAAAAGGTTGAGAGAGGCAGGGGGGTTGGTCGATTTTTCGAACGAGTATAGGTATAGTGTAACATGATCCATATATATGGATCGATATATAGATTTAAATGAAAGAAGAAGAAAAAGAAGAAGAAAAGAAAAGAAGAAAAAATTTCACGATCGTTGGTTGAACAGCTTATCGAGGGTCTCTTTTCTTTTCTTTTTCTTTCTGATTTTTTTTTTTTTTTTCACCTCTTCTCTTTTTCTTTTCTCTGTGTTTTTTTTTTTTTTTCGTTTATTTTTTTCTTGTTTTCTTCTGTATTGAATAAGAAAAACGGCACTATGGCTGCTGCAACTCACGACCATGAGATAAGTGGAAAAAGACGGGAAGAGAAAGAGAGAGGGAGAAAAGAGGAAAAGAGATCCCAAAATCTCTTCTTCTTATTACGGTACTTCGGAACACTTTCTGATTACGTTTATACATGTAGGCAGGTATACGTATCAATACGTATATTCACGTATGTAGGTGGATACGTGTAGAATGGATACAGTAGGTATACTATTACTCGTATCCGGACTCCCTCTCTTCCTTCCTCTCTCTATACCGCATATATCCATTAGTTAATTAATTCATTTCCGAAACTCAATATTTCACTGCATAATAATAATAATAATAATAATAATAATACTAATCAGTATCATATATGTGATAACAAACCTCGATACACATAGAAATACCTATATCGTTTTTTTAATCGAAAAAATTTAATTGGACAAAATTAATGAGAAGAAAATTTGGCACCAAAATTAGAAAAAAAAAACAATTTTTTTTTTCTAATTGCCCATGGTCTCACCTATGCGTATGTGTATAATATTAATTATTTAGTTCACGGGAAAGTTTATTGATGACGTAGGTATCTAGATATTCGGTCGCACGTGTGTAATCGTTAAAAGGACGCGCCACTCATCGACGACTGTGTACAGTTGTATGGATTATAGACACACACACGTATATTATGTGTGTATAAATTATGTATATGAAATGAGTTTTGAAAATCTAATCGTAACTTCTTGAGTAGGTATATATATATGTATGTACGTAGTTTGTAAGCACCTATATATACGTATAATGAGTATTACATAGTAGGTATATATATGTACATATAATCGTACAGAAGAATTTATTCCGGAGTCATTGACTTTGCGAAAGTATTGCGCAATTGTGGTATACCTACCTAAATACATTTTTTTTTGTTCCTTTTTTATTCTTGCACACGACATAGGTAGGTATATTTTCGTCGGTAATCGGCATAATTGTATTATATTCATCGTCGTATCATCATATTTGTCACATCATGTATGTATATGTACATAACTATTATAGTTTATTAGCAACTTTTAGTTAGGTAAGCGATTCCGGCTCGTCACCTATTTATGTTATAAAATTATGCATTATAACATGTACATACATACGTATACCTATATAAGAATTATAAATAGTAGGAATTTAATTTTCCTCCAAAAAGCAAAAGAAAATGAAAAAAGAATCGAAAATTAAAAATTAAATAACACATACCTACTTCCACCCATATCATGTATAATCCTTATGTATTACTATGTACACATATTTTATATATCTGTATAGAACGAGATTAGATTCAGGTATATCTGATGCGCAGTAATTAACATCGTAATTCCGTAGTATGTATACATATATATATATATTAGGTACGTCTCATTTTATCATTACTAAATATGTATATAGTATAGGTATGTATAATATATAAAAAAAAAGAAAAAACGGTACGTACTTATAATCAATCAGAGATTGTCCCTACTATACATTAATATCAAAAATTTCTTTTGTTGTAAGATTTTACACAAATAAATGTGTGTAAAAGCGACATACGTCGCGACGCTTATAAATGACTTAATTCACCAGACAGAAGAAAAAAAAAAAAAAAAAACGCAAATAATATAAAGAAGGAAGAAAAAAAAAAATACCAAAAATTATTAATAAAAAGGACCTTGAATGTCTGAAGATTTTTATCTATGTATAAATACTGTATATATATATATATATATCTATGTAATAATAAAGAAAAATTTGACATAAATATAAGTACTTTGCCCAATATATCTATATACGTTTATTTTATTTTTATTATTCTCTATAGATTTCCTTTGTAATACAATTGTTATCTTATTTTTTCGACGATTTTTTTTTCTTCTTCTTTCTATTTATCGTTAATCCTGATTACTCAACTCGATGACCTACTTAATAATCATACAATTAATACGGTATATATACATATATATATGTATATTATAGATATGTGTGTTTTTTAATTCGTGATATATATCTGATACGGATGCCCCCTGCGCAGATACGTTAAAAATATGATAAGAAAATTGTCGCATTAAAGTTTGCGAATTTTTTTTTTTCTCAATGATCAACAACATACCTTGTAAATGATTAATCAAGTTCCATGTATATACATATAGTAGGCATGCCTATATACCCGTGTGTGTATACAATACAGACAGGAGGATAAAATATGATGGAAAGAAATGAAAAGAAGAAGAAAGGGGGAAAAAAGAAATGAGAACAGAACGGAACGGAACGAAACGGAACAGCCTGCGCAAGGGGGAGTGGGACGAGAAAATAAAGTGTGTAAGTGTGCCGGCGCGGAACACCGCTGGACCGCAGTGACGTATTTCAATGCAAAATCTAATACCCCGCCAAACGTCTGATTTTCAAAAAAAAGAAAAACAAGAAATCGAAAACTCCCGTTCCTTTTGTTTTAGACTTATCAAAATTCACGGAAAAAAAAAATATTGGGGATGGGAAAAATTAATCGATACGCGGCTTAATTAATTAATGAAACAGCTGTCGATGAAATATAATTAGAATCGTAATGACAGAGCAGCCTTTCTTATACTTTTCTATGTCGATAGCTATACCTACGCCGGTGGGCGCTCGAGCGAAAACTTCTATCGAGCGTTGAGCGACGAAGCGCTGAACGTACGGTACGTGTATACGCAGCGAGGGGATCTCCTGTCATAATACTATAGTTTCATAATGGCGAGAATCGGGGGCAGGACACCGTTAACCTGTAACGTTCACCGCGCGCGGCCGGCTGCTTCTCTCCTGGCTCGGATTGCTTGCCGCGTGCCTCTACCTCTCTCCCAGCCTGCTCTTGCTCTTGTTCTTGTTCTTGTTGGTAATTCGCGCTACTGATTGCGGATCTCGTATATATATATATATATATATATATTATGTATGCCAAAATAATGAATGAATAAGGCAAGAAAAACTCAAAAAAAAAAAAAAAAATAAATAATATATATACATAAAAATAAAAATAAAACGTTTTCCTTTTTTTTCCGTATATCATTGCTAATTAAAAGAATCACAAAGTGTCTGCTTTCATTTTCTATATATATATGTAAGTATATAGTTTTGAAAGATAATAAAGCTAAAGAATTATTTCGGTTGTATTTTTTCTTTTTTTTTTTGTAATCTTTTTTCTGTTTTTTTTTTCTTTCTTTTTTCTTTCTTTCATTCTTGTCTGAATTTTTTTTTTTTTTCGTTTTTTGTTTTTCAGATGCAGGCTATAACATATGGGTTATACATACGTGTGTGTAAAGGGAGGCTGACGAATTTCCGTTACTTTACAAGCGTATATAGGTACATATATTATTATTTATTCCTACAGCTATGTACACTAATATACCAAAGGCAACTGGCATAAGATGTCTGTGTCATTTCCTGTTGTGCTGTTATAACTGCACCACCATCGAGCCAGGATGTGCTCGTCACTCCTGTATATATATGCATGTACATACCTATATGAGACGAAGAAGATTTTCTATATTTCGTATAATATATATATATATATATAATAAGTAAGTATATAGTTAAACAGAATAGTCGCGGGTATTCGATAATATATAAATACTTTATTTCTATATGTGTGACGTATATACGTGACGTACCTATTATCCCATATATCACTGCGTAAATTTTCGAGGGTCAAAAGAATTTATTGAGCTTAGAAAAAAATAAAAAATAAATAAATATGGAATTAATTTCGACCAAAAAAAAAAAAAAAAGAAAGGACATTTTTCAAACTGTCAGACTGCAGTGCAGTTATCAAATAATAATAATAATAATAATAAGGAGCGTCGCGGTGATGCAGGCCGGAAGGTCGGCGTTTTATCTGAAACTCGTTCAACGCCTGCATTTCTAGGGTTAACGACTCTCTCGCGTGTTCCTCGTCGCACTTCTGTAATATTTCTGTATATATATATATATAGTATATATATACACGTAATATAGTATAAAAGCACATAGATATACGTATCCTATGTATTTGTACGGGGGGTAACGCGGCTAGATGCACCCAGGATGTCCGGAAGACGATATCGGCGCCGCCGCCCGCATATCCTGCTGCTTTTCTGTCGCTGCGCTGCAGCAGCAGCAGCAGCAGCATGCTGCATGCTGCTGAAACGATACGGTGGATAGAGGCGCGGGAGGGGCGGATTGCGAGGTCTCGAATTTTGAAAGTAAATCGAAATTGAAATGAAAATGAAAATTCGGAAAATCCAAAGATCCGAAATATTGTCGGAACGAATTTTTGAAATGAATTTATCTCGTGTGTCTTCGATTGATTCTGAATAATTCTATAACGGAGAGAAAAGAAACAAGAAAATAATGTAAGAACGAGAAATTGAAATGAGAAATGAGAAATGAGAAATGAGAAATGGGAAAGAGGTGAATAAAAATATAAGAATCGAAGTCACCGCGGTCAAATCCGCGACGCGAGTGGGCCAGAGAAAGTAGTGGACATTGAACCCGGGGTTTCAACGACCATAGATTACGCTACTTAACTCACTTGCGATTCCGCTTATGTTAATCGCGTTATTACGCCGCCACCGCCACCGCCACCGCCACCGCCAACGACGTGTGCGTTATAATAATACAAAATCGTACATGTGCCTATCTTAGGTATGTATTAACGGTAGATAGGCATGCCGTATGTGACTTTATACATAATATCAATAAAGAAAGATGAGAGACTTTCCTTAATTACTTATTCATGTCTAATATAATTAAATGCGATATAAATGAAAGAGAGAAAAAAAATTATAATTACGTGTATTACCCTAAATTTTTATTTTCATTTTTTTTTACCCTCAATTTCGTTTTTTCACGATCGAATTGATATACTAGATATATATGTTAGGATTTCAAGGATTACTTAATTAATTCTTGAATTTAATTAGTTCTCGAATTCTCGCGACTGTATACATATATATACCTACACCTAGATATCCTATGATGAGGCTGTACATCGTGTCGAGGGCCGAAGAATGTAACGGCTGTATAACGGCCGTCACCGTAAGCGAGAGAGAGCTTCGCCATCTATTTATAGGTCATTAAACTACTTTTTTTTATTTTCTTTCTTTCCTTCTTTTCTGTCTCTTGAATCTTTCTCCTCTTTCCCTATTTTCGTTTATTAATATTTTCTTATTTCTTTATTTCTTTATTTACTTATATATATTCTTATATTTGTTTGTACTACTTTCTGCACCCTTTTCTTTCTTTATCTCTCTCTCTCGCTCCCACCTATATATCCGTCCATCCACCAACGCCCTTCCCAACTATTGCCTACTTTCACTATATACTAGCCCGACGCGCCTATCTCGTCGGAACTCTCAAAGACTAAACGAGACTTTCCTACGCTCGCGACCTACCCTAATCTATAAGGACCTCTCGTGCGTTTTATAGGTATAACCTATACTTATCCCCTGCCTAGGTAAATAATACAATTAATACAAGCTATAACACGTCGTTAGATTTTATAATTGTCTTTTATTTTTTTTTTTTTTGAAACATTATTCACCGTTAAAAAAAAAAAAAAAAAAAAAAAACAAGTTCTAAGATATTTCACGAAGAAATCGGAAATTTATTTTATTTTAATTTATGTACCTATATACATATATAGCTGTATATATATCCTACCTATGTGGCACGGAGAAAGTCCGAAATTTTTCATAAGATAAAAAGAGAGGTTCGAATGTTTCACACGAAAATTCGTCTAACTTTGCCTGATAATTTCTATGACATTTAATCATATACCTTAAAATTTTTGATGATCAGAATTTGTTTGTTTGTCTTTTTTTTTTTAAGTTTAAGATTCGTAATGGATAATAGAGGTGAGTCCGCAAGGTACTGCAGGCTTAGCAGAGCAACGTCGGACGGATGGACGCGGACATAAAGACAGACAAACTTCGTATTTAGTCTACCCGCAGCCTCCTCCTCGCAGTATTTCAAGATGAGTTATTTTTTTCAAAGAGTACATTGACTCCTTGTCAGGGAGTCGAGAGACTACGCTGGACCGTGAGTTGTCACACGTCGTAATATGCGCTTGCAGCAATTAATAAAATCTACCCTCAACGATTCTTCGTCTTTTTTAATTTTCCATTTTTTTTTTTCTATTTTATTTCTCTCTCTCTATCTCTCTCGTCTTATTTTCTTCCACGTAACGAATTATCTACAGATGGATGCTTCTAGAATCTAAATAGACACACCCATACATCTCCGCGTCTAGCGTCTATATATATACCTATATATATATTTCTATCAAACAGCATCATGAAGCGACTTCTTATTAGCGCTTGCCACGCTTTCCTGAACTTCGAGGGCATCGCAGCTTGGTTGGTGGTAGCGCTGCGGCTGTGCGACGATCATCGTCATCATTTTATACATGCGATACTGTTATAATTTTCTATATAAACTGTGGATTTAAACTGGCACAGATTGTATAGACGTAACACGACTTGAACTGTATGTACTTACTTGTACCTACAACAGCTGTACACACGCTACCATTGCGCAAATTTTCATTTATATTATTCGAATATTTTCTTTATGAATTTTCAATCATTGCACTTTCACACAGGTACGACGATACAGTGTAATATTCTTTATTCAGTTCTTTCGAAAATAGAAATTTCATTTCGCCAAGGAGTATCTAGGTAGGGTCCTTTCGATATAAATCGAGGGCAAGGACCTCCTCGATCTTCTCTTTCATTTTCTTTTCTTTTATTTCATTTTATTTCATTTCTTTGTCTTTCTCTTCCTGTCACTATCCCCGCTGCACTATCGCCGCTCGAATTTCGATCTATAATACATACCGGCCATTGTGTTGCTGCATATACGGTAATTCGTTTATTACATAGGAAATATATTTTCAGGTAGAGAAACGGTCGACTTAATTCTGTCCGACAATTTTTTTCATCATTCCATTTTTAACTAATCAATTGTTTATTTCGCCTCATGAGCGGTTTTAATCGCTTTAACAAAAGAAAGAGAAAAAAAAAAAATTCACGTTTCTCACATTTAAAAGCGGAAATAATTGTTGGATCGAAAAAAAAAAAAACTCACCGAGACATTATTTTCGCCTGTATTATTGTACCTAGTAGGAAAAAAATTTTATGATATACTTTTGTCATCGTTCTAATTTTGGCGATTTTTTATTTTTTATTTTTTATTTTTTATTTTTTACCCTTTTTCCTCTTTACTAAAATCCGCGATAAAATTGCTGGTAGAAAACGGATATCCAGCGGACGCGTGTGTAATATTTGTAACCGGAGAAAGTCATTGAACCCTCAAGTTAAACTGACGTTGGTATGTGCAGTGAAATATGTATATATACCGGGTGATTCCTCGCTGACGCCGCAGTATGTCCGGTAGCGGACTGTCAGGTATAGTTTTTTACCCGTGATCGTAGCCGAAAAATTCTATAGTCCCGATCAATATGGCCGTCCAAACAAACAAGACGATCGCCGGCGATCTTGAATTTTGACAGCTACAGCGAGATGAGTGTGACAAATTATTACCGAAAATAATTATTACACCCACAAAATGTTCTTTGTGCACCGGATGATCATTATCCAGGGGATTGCGAGTGATTGGCGTGTCGACGGATGGGTAAGTAAAACTGTTTTTCATAATTACGAGTGCATCTGTAAGAGCGTAACCTCAAAGCGATATTAACCCTCAATGTGCACGCTATATTTTTCGAGAAACTGCGTCTTTTATGGAACAGTCAGGGTTTCAGGGTTTTATTGGCTTCAGAAAGACCTTAAACAACTCACGGTTACTATTCTTATTAATCATACACTTATTAATTATTATTTCAGAGAGCGTGCAGCAGCTTCGGATTTTACTTGACCAGGCATCTTCATAGCTAGATCCTCGGCTAGACCCGTACTAGCATAGGGTGTGAAGGTGTTTAATGCTGCGAAATCATTGTGCGGATTGTGTGCAGAAATAACCGGAACACTATGCTTAACGAGAAGACCAACAGACTGAGACATGGATTGCACATTGCTGAAGAATAGGGACATAGGGGAATTTGATAATTTTTGATGATATTAATGCGAAAAATGATTGGATAATATCGAGGAGCGGATATTCGCATAACCTCAGAAAAAAAAAAAAAAAACTCAATTTAGTGACAGAATTCCGAAAATACCAACAATCATGAAAAGTTGTAAAAACATTTTGCTCACGACGATGAAAATTGTTCATTTTTGATCCGATTTCGAAATTTCAGGGTTTGTTATACTCAGTGATATAATCTCTATGAATTACCTGAAAAAGTTTTGCAACAACACTCATATTTCAGTAAAAATTCAGTTAGTAGCAATATTCCACTGTCTAAACCTGTAATTGGACGTTCACTGTTAAGTCTATGTATTTATTCCGAATAAATAAATTAAAATAATCAAATATCTTACCTATACCTAAAAATATACCAAATATACCTATATTACTTGGTAATAAGAATAGAAAGTTCAGTATGTTAGGGCTGATTAGAGCGACTACGGAACGATTGATTTTCCGTGGAAATATTGGGGAACCAACAAGAATTTGGAACACAGCTGTTGATTGCTTTAATGTGATTTAATTGCAGACTGCACGAGGCTTCATTAATACAAAGATTGTACATGATGTATTTTAGAATCTTAAAACTATGACCTGTTCTGTTAAACCAAGCTAGCTCTATTGCACTGTATGGTTAGGAAAGAGGATTGTGCTTAAGGATGATTTGTAGGGTACAATCGGCATCAAAACAATAAGACAGACAAAAACCGAATTTGATAATATTGGATGATATTAATGCGAAAAATGATTGAATAATATCGAGGAGCGGATATTCCCACAACCTCAGAAAATGAAAAAACTCTCAATTTAGTGACAGGATTTCGAAAATACCAACAATCATGAAAAGTTGTGAAAACATTTTGCTCACAACGATGAAAATTGTTCATTTTTGATCCGATTTCGAAATTTCAGGGTTCGCTATACTCAGTGATAAAATCTCTACGAATTCCATGAAAAAGTTTTGCATAAAACACTCATATTCGAGCCAAAATGTAACAGTATATGTATAATATGAATCTCAGAATTCATTCGGATTGCTACTAACTGAATTTTTACTGAAATATGAGTGTTGTTGCAAAACTTTTTCAGGTAATTCATAGAGATTATATCACTGAGTATAACAAACCCTGAAATTTCGAAATCGGATCAAAAATGAACAATTTTCATCGTCGTGAGCAAAATGTTTTTACAACTTTTCATGATTGTTGGTATTTTCGGAATTCTGTCACTAAATTGAGTTTTTTTTTTTTTTTTCTGAGGTTATGCGAATATCCGCTCCTCGATATTATCCAATCATTTTTCGCATTAATATCATCAAAAATTATCAAATTCCCCTATGTCCCTATTCTTCAGCAATGTGCAATCCATGTCTCAGTCTGTTGGTCTTCTCGTTAAGCATAGTGTTCCGGTTATTTCTGCACACAATCCGCACAATGATTTCGCAGCATTAAACACCTTCACACCCTATGCTAGTACGGGTCTAGCCGAGGATCTAGCTATGAAGATGCCTGGTCAAGTAAAATCCGAAGCTGCTGCACGCTCTCTGAAATAATAATTAATAAGTGTATGATTAATAAGAATAGTAACCGTGAGTTGTTTAAGGTCTTTCTGAAGCCAATAAAACCCTGAAACCCTGACTGTTCCATAAAAGACGCAGTTTCTCGAAAAATATAGCGTGCACATTGAGGGTTAATATCGCTTTGAGGTTACGCTCTTACAGATGCACTCGTAATTATGAAAAACAGTTTTACTTACCCATCCGTCGACACGCCAATCACTCGCAATCCCCTGGATAATGATCATCCGGTGCACAAAGAACATTTTGTGGGTGTAATAATTATTTTCGGTAATAATTTGTCACACTCATCTCGCTGTAGCTGTCAAAATTCAAGATCGCCGGCGATCGTCTTGTTTGTTTGGGCGGCCATATTGATCGGGACTATAGAATTTTGCGGCTACGATCACGGGTAAAAAACTATACCTGACAGTCCGCTACCGGACATACTGCGGCGTCAGCGAGGAATCACCCGGTATATATGATTGTTACACTGCACCGGCGATTGCAGCATTATTGTGAATATATATGTATAGTGTTGAGTATTTTGCTGACAATTTATTATTTTTCTCTCAGTGGTGGAGAATTTCATAATTGTTCGTATGGCGACGTGAGTATAGGAACTATAAAATATAGTATTCAATCGATTAGAGGAATCGTGAGATTTCTTCTCCGAGTGATTATTCCGATGATTCGGGGTATTCAGGGGGATCCGAAAATCGTGGAATTTCCAAGATTTGAATACTCCAAGATACGGAATTGCAAGAATTCGAGAAATCGATCATTCGACAAGTTCGCAACGATTTGATAAATTTCAAATCAAATCGCAAATTTCTTTCTTTCTTCCTTCCTTTTGATCCGTTAATTTTTGCATCACGGATTGCATTCCTATGTGTAAGACGTTAGTTGCAATAAATAAATAGGAACTCGTTACGAAATGTACTTGTAAGTTAGACGACTGTGAAGAGTAGACAAGTAAGTAAGTAAGTAAGTAAGTGAGTGAGTATCAGTCGCCGGCTTTCACGAAGAAAGTTTCTGGTGCTACCTGCCTGTTGCTTTACTACTGGCACTGATCAAAGCCAACAACAAGCAAGTAACCAAGTGAGCAAGTGCATTCGAAAGTTTTGCTTCTCCTCTTATTCTTTTATATATAGAAGAAAATTATTTCACACCTATGTATCGTTATACCTACATAGAATTTATACAACACATAATATCCTATATATATCAGATAATTTTGCAAAGAAAGAAGATAAATATTTTATACCTACAACCCCTTAATTATTATTATTATTATTATTATTATTCGTATTGTTTCTAATGAGAATAATAAGAATAATGTAATAAATTCTATAATTCTTTCCCCCCATAGAGCATAGAGATGTAGTTGTCTAGTTGTGTTGGTTTACAGAGATATATCTACAGAAGAGAAGAGAAGAGAAGCCGTGAAAGTAGGTCGCAGAAAGCTGCAAGGCCACTGACACTGTGGTCAGCAACCCTCGTTTCGCATACGTATACTAGATATATATCTATACGTATGCTATGCGTGTAACTATCTATACGTGTTACATAGATACACTTGTATTACACTTTTTCACACGAATGCACAGATAATTCCTTTCTAAAATAACGAATAAATAAATAAATAAATAAATAAATAAATGAGTGAATGGATAAAAGAGTTGGAAAGAAAATTCATTCATTAATTTCTTATTTTGTTTATTTTCATTTAATTTTTGTCTCATGAATTTGAGAACCTTTAATTTTCTTTCTTTTATTATTATTAATTTATTTTTATTTTTATTTATTTTCAGTCTAGAAATTGTGGAAGGAAAATGAATAATTTCCACGTGTGGTATATAGGTATAATAGATAGGTACAGGTAGAATCTTATAAAGAGAAAGAGATAGAGAGCGAGAGACAGAGAACTTTCTCCTAGAATCTAGAATTCATTTAAACGTATAGTAAATGTGTTTAGATGCATATAAGTGTGCGGGAATCTTGTTTCCCTATCTAGACGAGAGCTCCGGGTGTGAAATAAAAACTGAGGAAGTCCGATGGGCACATATGCGATCACTGCCAATGCCAAATTCTTCTCATACCTAACCACGTGCGTGTATTATATATATTTTCGGACACTTTCTATCTACCTATGATGTAGAATATATAATGTACAAGACGCAAACGTTTATTGACTATATATACTCCTATATTACCATATAAGTACGTAACTAGTATATATATAATATATATACCATAATCGTTCGCGCATTCTGACGCACTCAGGCCATAATTGCACATACCTACGTCAATATAACACAGGTAGACGCTGCAGTGTTCGAATTTGTCAATTCGAGTACAAATATCTTCTTCCTCTTCTTTTTTACTTTTTTGCCAAAGAAGAATAAGAAATCGTTTTATACGGGAGGTGGTCCAGGAGATCGAGAGAAAGAGAGGTCAGGGGAGAGGATATCTTGAATGACGTAGTTTTATCCACGTGACAGGACTGCACGTGACTCGGTGTATCGTGGCCCGTGTGTTCCTCCGCCGTCGAGAGGGCTGAACATCCCATTATGCAATTTTCTCCCCTCTCAAAGTTACAAAGATAATATACCATACAATTTCTCTTCCCTCGTCTTGACCGTCTCTTTATACACAGGGTGGTCTAGATCAAGTTCGTCGATTCCTCGCGGAATTTCGAGACGAAATTTCCTTTGCCGAAAATTCGAGAGACCGATAGTTTCCGAGATACGGGAAGATCTTGGTCGGCCGATCACCGAGCTTGCAGCTGACGCCGCCAGAGCTAGACACTAGCGTGAGTTGCGCAGTGCCACGCCATGCGACATGCGCGCTCCGCGATTGGTCAGCTAAGATCTTCCGCAGCTCGGAAACTATACGTCCGATGAATTTTTGGCAAAGGAAAATTAGTCTCGGATTAGCGCTGGGAATCTAACCTCGGAATATAGCCCGTGGAAAATTTCGATCACCCTGTATAAATTGTATATATAACTGCGTATAGAAAGGGTAGGTAGATGTCGATGATTGGATGTATTATGCGATCGCTACTGCGTACGGGTCATCGAATGCCAATTGATTAATTAATATCCCCGCTCTCTTAGTTCGTTACAATACATAATTATACACGCTGGGTATGGGTACAGGACCTATAGATATACATTATATTCGTAAGAAAATAAGACACAAAGAGTATACCTATTTTACTTCATTTTTTTCTTTTCTCTTTTTTTTTTTTCTTTTTCTGTATATATTTTTGCGATTGATATAATACCTCGCTAACACAACGATGAGAAACGTTCGAAAGAGCGCGGTACGTGTACCGCAGAGTTGCGTAGAATTAGTTTCAACATCAACCAATATAGAGATACAGACTGCAACCAAGTGCAATAGCTTCACCACAGAACGGACCAAGTTCGTTGTCAAGGATTTTCGTATATCGAACCCGCAAATACGACGACGACGATGATGTGTCGTCGTTGACGCCACCGCCACGAATCGTCGTGTATAAGTATAATTACACATAGGTATATATATTGCATTTATCTTGCAGTCGATTAAAGTAATTGAGGCGAGAAGAGAAGAGAAGAAAGAAAAAAATTAGAACGAAAAACTGAATAAAAACTTTATTTTCGGATGTATAACATTAATTTGGAAATTTGGAAAAATTGGAAAATTTCGAGTTTGCAAATTTTTCGTTTTTCATTTTACAATTCCATCATATATACACCGGCGCAGACCAGCAACGGAAATAGAATATGTACATGTGTACGGAGAGCGGGGATATATGTATGATGAAAGAGCGCGAATACATACCTATATCGAGCAATAGGTATATATATACATATGTATACTTGCGTGCAGTTTTGTTTCGCCGAGTTGCGAATAAGCGATGAAAAATAAGAAAAGATAGTATATAAAAGTAAAAGTGTAGAGGGGAAGAAAAAAAGAAGAAGAAGAAAAAAAAAAACAAGTAGAAGAAGAGACAGAGAAAAAGAAGAAGATTCTATTTCTGAAACTTGAAAATTTAGGGTGTCGTTGCACCGCTGAAACGCTGTTCTTTGAGTCTGCTGCACTGTGGCCTCGCTATGTACTGCATGTACATGTGAAGTCGGGGAATTTTTGACGAATTATTTATTTTTCTGCGAAATGGAAAAAAAGGAAAAGAAAAGAATAAGAAACAAAGAAAGACAGGGAAAAAAGTACCTATGGCAAAAATCATCGAAATATGTACATACACTGGATTCGATGGAAGAGGAATTCTTATATTGGAATACTTGAAACGTTCGGAATAAGGAAAAGATAAGATTGTGAATTTCCTTTCCGTAGAAAAAAAAAAGAAGAAGAAAAAAGAGAGGAGGAAAAAAAAAAACCAAAGCACTACGTAAAAAATTATATTTTTCACCACTCGATCCTTACTCTCTCTCTCTCTCTCTCTCTGTCTCTGTCAACGTATTTCGGTGACGATAATAATATCTGCAGTAATTTTTAAATACGCTGAAGTATGAATTGAAAAATATAATAATTACTAAAAACAGTAGGAAAAAAAAGAACAGAAAGAAGAAAAAAAAACAACTGAAGAAAAATAAATAAATAATGACGCGCGATGGATACGATGAATATCATGATAATATTATTATGCACCTATGTACGTACGTAGATATGTATGTATATATTTATGTATTTATGTGGTATTTGCATTGCGAAGTATACGTACGCCGATTCGCGATTTCTTTATAATTATTAATTAATTCATTACAGTTTTTCGTATGTAGATATATATAATAATATTGTAGTCACGTAGGTTGCAGGGATCTAAAACCTCTCGGTCTGATGATCAAGCCCAATAAATTACTCAACGAAATAACAAAGTTCATCATTATAACAAAGAGAATTCAGCAGCGTCTCACTTAGTTGGCTATAGTTATTAGTTTGTTACACTCAGCCAAAATAAATTGCTCTGGGTCTGAGATGACTAAGGTGTGTACGTCGGAAATACACACGTATGTATATATACATACCTATAATAAATTACGAACAAAAGATAAAATTATTAGTATAACGCGTGTATTATATATATATATATATATATATTATACAGTCACTAAGAAATACCGAAAATAACCACAATTTCGGAGAATAAATCTGGAAATTTCCTTCACACGTATATACCTACATCTATTTATCTTTTCCCGGAATATTATCTTTTCCAAATTTTTCATTTTTCATTTTTTTTTCCAATTTTTTTTGTTTTGTTTCTTTTATCAATTTTTAAATCTTTCTTTAATTTTATTTTTTTTCAGTACCACGCGCGTGGGTTGGTTTGGTTATCGGTTATTTATCTCGTCTGTAAGCGGTATGTCCGACGAAGAAACACTCGGCGTTTAGATAAAAAAAAATAAAAGACGGAGTTTTCAACTATCTTGAACTATTGCATGAGGTATTTTACCGAGAAACGTACCACCGCTGTTATAAATCGTATTATATATATTTTTTTTTTCTACTTTTATTACGATCCCTATTTCGTATGACTCCAAGTATGTCTAAGCTTGCAGTTTCATTCCGCTCACCTGTACAGAACAAGTAATTTGACGATAATAATAAAACGCTGATTTTTTAGATTCATATATTCAAACCTCGTTTCTTTCGCAAGCCCATGAGTCGTACGTCGGTCACAATAAAAGTTAACGACCTCTTAGAACGGAAAGAAAAAAAAAATTAAAGAAAGAAATAGATAGAGAAAGAAGAAAAAAAACAAGGAGAAAATTTGAATAAATAAATAAACTACGCAATTAGAATGAGAAAAAAAAATAATATATTATCGATAATAACAACCGCGAGTATACGGTGTGCAAAAATATTGTTGCATAACTGCATCAGCAAGCCGGAGCTGCAGAACCGCAACCGCATATATCGGTTCTTTGTTATCAGAGTTCTTGACGATATAGTTAGCTCACTAGTTCAGCCAGTTTGAACCCCGATTACGTAGCAAGTCTTTTTTTTTTTTATTTTATTCTTCTTCTTTCTTTCTACGTTAACCAAGACGCGGTGAGTGCAGTCGAGTAGAAATTTTTTCCGAATTTTAGTCACTCGTAGTCCCCGAGATATCAAGATATTAAATTCTATCGACTGAATTGCGAGAAGTGATTGGTTCATAGAAAATCCGTCTTGACTCGTATAGTTTTACAGTTTTTTTTTTGTTTTTTTTTTGAAAATGTATAAAAATTTTTATATACGACCTCATAATCTCGTTTGAATAATCAAAAATTGTTTCCCTCAGGCAATTAGATTCCTCGATTCTTTCTAATTTCTTCCCTGCTTTTTAAATCTCTTTCACAATTGATCCGCAAACTCGTATATATGCATGTATATGCGATTTAGTTAATTACGATGAACAACCGTAATCTCTACTGTATAAAATCAGTCATTCGTGGTTTTTCTTTACTTCAATCGTATACCTTACGCCTTACCGTACCCGTTGCATTTACTCTTCGTTCGTTTACGCCGCCACGCCGTGCATCGCATCGCAGTGCATTGCATTGCTGTTAAATTTGTCCTGCATAGCGGGCATCGGGACATTACTACTAGTTCGACCTTGATCGTCGCCGCGACGACGTTGTTAACCGCCGCAGCCGAGCGCCGCCTCCTGTTTGTGCATGCATCCGTACGTTGCACCGTATGAGCTCTGCCTATATATACATATATGTACAGATCTGTATATACATATGTATTTGAAACAACGTACGTCCGCTATATATGACGCGCAGAATTTTATTATTGAGAAAAGTATATATTTTTTTTACGATTCTTATTATTATTATTATCATTATTATTATTATTTTCTTACAGGAATTCCGATTCTTTTGAAGAAAAAAAAAAAAAAAAAATGTATACATAATCGATGTAATAAATGCCTATATTCTAATTGTATAATTGTAAAACGAAATTCATATTATATTGTAGATAATATATAATCATGTACTTATAGGTATGTATAATATTACGTGTGCCGGGGTTATAGTTATATAAATTTGTATAACAAATGAGACAATTTCGTAGTTTATCCCCCCTGATACTGGCGAGCTTCTTCGTCACCGCGTTCAAAGTATAGGTATACGTATATATCGAGTCACGTTTCATCGTTGCAGCATGATTACAGAACAACGTATACAGGCATGAGAAAGAAAGGAAGAAAGAAAGTGTGTATGAGAAAGAAGGATAGAAAAAAAATGAATATAGAGGGAAAAAAAAAGTATATACATATGTGGCGATTTCCATATTCATTTTTCGCAAATATATATTATTATATATATTATTATAGACTATATAAAATGACATGTTTGCATGTGCCTAGATATACCAGTTTAGTCCAGTATAGTGTAGCGCAGAGCGGACTAAACTGAAGCCTTCGAATCTGTGTATAAATTGCCGTATAGCCGCGGAGATGCATTTAAGAGAGATAATAAGAATATATAAGAACAAGAAGCAAATAGCAACAAAAAGGGAAAAGAAAAAAGAAAAAAAGATTCAAAGAATATATATAGATATATATATATATATACTATGTGTGTATTTATATATACTCGGGGGCGGGAGGGGGGAGGGGGGGGAGACGAAAGAAAGAGAGAAAAGAAAGAAATGAAGAAAGAGTGAGAAAGAGAAGGAGCAAATCGCCCTTGTACAGTTTCCTAACCCTGAAACACGGTCGTTGTTCTCTCATCCTCGCATGTAGTAAGAACCTCGCGGAACCCGTGCAGCAGCAGCAGCAGCAGCAGCAGCAGCAGCTCTTTCTATAACATCTTTGTTCCCTCGTTCTTTATGCCGATATTTATTCAGAGGATAGATATATATGAGGGATAAAAATTTCCAAAATTTTACACACACATACGTGTAAAGAAAGAAATAAATGAGTATCTGCAATAAATTATCATTACGATGGCATTATTATTTTCGCAAACTGTTTAATGAAAAAAACAAAAAAAAAAAATAGAAATAAAAAGGATAATCGAAAAGTTCGGGATATGACACCTTTGCCTCGTCTATAAAATAATTGCAATGAGAATAAGTATATGTACGACGATAGTGAGACACAAAGAGAATTTATTTCAGTCCTCTCCTCGAATGGTGGAAGAAAATGATGGGAGAATTATTATAGTCGAACGAGTTGATACATAATATGGTACAGATAAATTACACTATATTACAATAATGTAGAGTGTTATACAGTCGCTGAGGTCGAAAGAAGGAAGAAAGGAGAAGTTTGGTTGTTTTTATTCTGTTTTTTCTGCCTTCCTTTTTTTTTCTTTTATTATATTTCTTTTCTCCTCTTTCCTCTTTCCACGACTGTTGCTGCCGCATGCATCGATCGGTTCTCTCTCTCCCTCTCCCTCTCCCCCTCTCTCTCTCTCCATTGCACTCGGCTCGTGCAGCAATAGCAGCGGAGGATTAAACGAGGCGAGTGAGCAAATAGCCTCTATATGTGTTGTAACTATATGTATAACAGCGAGAGACCTGTGCAAGGTTACTCGGTCACCGCCACCAGTTAACTCAACCTAACACAACCTAGAACCCTCGACGCGACCCCCGTGCACCGTCCTCGCACTCCTCCTCCTCCTCCTTCCTGCGGTATACCTATGCAGTTTTGCGATTCTCAAAACGCGAATCGCCAGGGAGATTCAACGATTATATTTAGTTCGAACACGCCATGGTCATGATTTATCGCGAATTTCTATATCGCAGATTCGCAATTTTCATCAGAGGTTCTAAATTCCGAATAAATATCGATTTGAGTATGCAAAATCCGTCTGGATCAGAATTAACTGATACTAATTCTAATAAGAAGAAGAATACGAAGACGGGATCGAGTTATGTACCCATACGTATCTAGATAATAGTCATGTACTAGTCATGTGCATGGGCTACTGTTCGGAAACAGCCGGGAATGTAGTATGATGCAACTAGCTACTAGGTATACGCCCTCTTCATCGTCTTCTACTTCTTCTTATTTTTCTTCTACTTCTTGTTTCTCTACTTCTTGTTCTTGTTCTTGTTCTCCTTGTGTCATAGATTACTGTTATATAGCCAAGGGAAATAATAGTTGGTCTAGTGCAAGGCAGACAGTTGTTTTCTTCACAAACGTGTAATACTAGACATATAACGTTTTCAGTTCTCCCCTCTTCTTCTCTAAACTTATTATGTCCAATCTCGTAAAAACTGTGTAAATAATATTCGATAATTCCGAAATCACACTATAAACTATCAGAATTTTATTAAATTCTGATAACTTTCTCTGAATGATTTTTTGAGAAAAAAAAAGGTTCTAATTAAAGAGAAATCCGAATTTTATATTGATACAAAAATCGAAGATTTTCCAAATAATAAAATAATTCAGTAGAAATTTCATAAATCTCGTAAATGACTAACAGAATTTCCACACCAAGAAGAAGAGAAAAATAGAAAAATAAATGAAAATGATTCGTCGTTTGGGGTTGCCTGAGGGGTGGCAGAGTGTCGGTTGTTTAACTCTTTCTCCACGGGTATGGGGTGTGCGGGGGAGGCAAAGTTTCGAGGGAAAGGGAGAGTCAGACTGTGGGGGACAGTCGGAGGGAGAGTTAGTCGGGCGGACGCCCTTGAGCGACGGCCAATGCACCGGCGGAGGTTCAAGGCAGAGCGACGCGACGCGACGCTACGCGACTGTGCAGTGTGCGCTGCGTGGTGCGGCGGCATGGCATGGCTCGGCGACGACGGCTGGCCTCGCGCCGATGCGATGTCGCCCTCTTTAAACCCCCACTTCGACCTCGAAGTAGCATCGGCCCGCTGCCGTTTGCCGATGCACTCGTAGCCACGTTCCCCCTTAAACGGCTGCAGCCAGACCCGATATAGAAAAACGAGAATTTCCATTTTTCGACTTTTCTTTTGCTTTTTTCCTCCCTTTCCAATTTTCTTTTTTCTTTTTCTCTTCGTTTAAAATTCGATCGTTTCTCTAATTTCGCATTATTTGAGTATAATAAAAGAAGTGAATAAAGACCGAAGAATATCCCCTTCAGTTTTTCTTCGAGCGAGTCCTTTGTCGTATAAGTTTAGATCAGGAGCTGACGATTCGTCATTGAAATTTTTTGGAATTTCTCTGTTTCACCCGACGAACGACGTTCAACGTCCGGTTTATGAGTCAGAATTGAGAAGTTAGTGTTTCGTTTAACCATGCTGCTGCCGTTGCTGCATGCAGTTCGTTGCAGCTCGCTCAGCCCGGACTGCATTTTTGGCTTGCTAATCCGAAAATATCACGCGGTGAAGAGAGATACCAGAGAGAGAGAGAGAGAGAGAGAGAGAGAGAGAAAGCAAGAGAGGTTTTAACTGCGGCGATATCCTGCCGAGAATGGTTTTAGAACGAATTTCTTTATTAGACAAGAAATAATCTCTGTACGAAAGTCTTTTAGTTTTTTTTATTATTTTTTATGTTAAAGATACGAATAAATAAATTTCACCTCATATTTTATCGCAATTATTTGAAATCGTTAGACAGGAATTTCGAGCTCTTATACGGCCCCGATTGAACATTACGTATAGTATATCCATATACCTAACTACAACGCGCATACTTTGTTACGTGATAACGATACGACGTAACTGCAGCGATATATAGCCGCAGAAGAACAGAAGAAGAGAAGAAGAGAAGAGACGTAACGAAATAACGAATTACGTTCTTATCCGATTGCCGAACCGGACGAACCTAGCGTACTTATAAATTCTTAAATCGCGTTAGAAACAAAATGAGAAAATAAAAAAGTATATTATAATATGTTTGGAAATCATTGATAATCATTCGATATAATATCTAGGTATAAAAATCGATGTATGAGATTGATTATATTCAAATATATGTATAAACGTATATAAATGCAAAATGTTTATAACAACGTTACGTGTCACACTTTTATCTCGTCGTATTAAATTATATAGGTCAAGTAGAGTAAGAATCACTGCTGAATTCATTGTCCTGAATTATTCGCAAAGTACGAATTATATACACGAGTCTATAGAAGATCGACAATGAAAATTACGAGCATGTAACAGTATAATTGTATCAAAGAGAGAGAGAGAAAGAGAGAGAAGGATTTAGGTCAGTCATATTATTCTTGTATATATAATAAAATGATCTAACTAAATTAATAAATCGTTGGAAATTTTTATGTATCACGAAATTTCATTCCAGTATGTAAAAAAATGATAAATGTGCGAAACAAACGGGGGGAAAGAATTCCGCAAATTTTTCCAATTGAATCCAGTGTGTGAAAATAATAATAATAATACAGTTATACGTGAAAGTAAAGCAATTGCTATGGTACAGAAGAAAATCGAGACAATAATCGTGCTGTTGCATTCAGTTCGCTGTTTGAACTACTTAAGCGAATATAAAGGGATCAGGGAGGGCATCTACCGATTAGTTTGTAAGCCAGGGTCACGCGACTCGCTCAACGGACATGCGGCATATATTCGTAATATAATATAATATAATACGGCTAATTTGAGATAAAAAGAGTCGAATATATTTCGTCAATTAATTACCAGAACAATTAAAACGCGAGGAAACGACTAGACGTCGTGTTTAGTTGCTCTTTTTCTTCAAATAACTATATTATACGTATCGGCGCAGTTGTCCGTGGTCATGGTGGACCGAATTACAAATCGGCGAATCAGTCTCAAACGCGATAGTCATGAAAGAAACGAAAAGAAAAAAAAAAGAAAAAAAAATTGAAGGAGAACAAACTTGTTTATTATCCGAAAGAGGGAATATCCAGCGAGACATCGACCATACATCATTCGTTGTCTCGCGAGTTACGAAATTAGCGATAAATCAATTGATCGGAAATTATTTCTGCACAATATGTTTCTGTTTCTTTTATTCGATATCTTTGTTTCGCGTTGCGTTGCATATCTTGTTTTTTATCCGTACATTCTCTTTGTATTACTGTACCGGGGGATGAGGAGGCACGAGATTACGAAAATATAAGAAATGCATAAATAGATTGCAATTCTAGCGGAGGTACGGTGCCGGTGCAGAAAGTCTGCAACATCGACCATTCAACTCCAAAAGCCCAAGGTCACCTTAACCCTCGACCACTGTAACACGTGATGACGAAGAAGTCTGCTCCGCCCGAGCAGCCTGCCTTTATTTCGAGACAATGAAAATAGTCCGAATCCGAATACGCTGCAGACGGACTTGATGATCTTTTTATTTATTTATTTATTCGCCAAGTTTTTGCCCCTCGATATCATTACTTCTACAATATCCGGTGGTCTGGTAATTACCTCGAATCTAGACTTTTTCCTATAATTCGATGATGGACGAAGCGTGTACGAGGTACAAAAAATAAAAACGAAAGACGAAAAAAATTAATCAATATACAGAACGAGAAGATAAAGAGAAACGGTGATAAATTTTATCCCATTGTTTAATCTTGATTTTCAATTAATTTCATCATCATTCTTATCCCCCTTCTCCCCGTCGTTATTCACCCCGTATATGTATTCGACCCAACACCCGGCCCCGCAGTAGCAACAACTCTGGAATAAAGCCGGGCGAGCTAAAAGCTAAGCTAAACGACGACCGGCGAAACTAAACGGGGGTAGAGGAGTCATCGACTCCGAATATTGGCCTGGCCTTCGTTTTTCGCACGGCTTAATATCCATATCCATTCGTAAAGGAGCAAAGATCGAGCGATGGACAAAACGGGGTTTTATCACATCGACGTGAGTCGGGGGGAAAAAAATACACCGTTTCCGACAGAGTCTAAGCTTTAATCTACGACAATTTATCGGTCTCGATACCCCCGGATAAACCTACGCGACGATGTCAACGGATTACAAAACGTCAACGGGCTAGCTCGAGCGTTACACTTATTGTTAGCGTGAATGATTCGAGAATCTGTGCGTAACTCGGGCGAGATAAAATGTGATGGATAATTTTAGGCGGTATAATTTCACTGTCCGACGAATAATAAGACACGGTGCAAGATCGTATTCAAGGAAGAATACGCGAGGCCGAACAAAGAGTAATAATTGAGTATATGAAGTGTTTATTGTTTGTCACGAATCCGCCTCGTGATCGTGATCATGGAGCAGAGTGTCTCGACTCCCCTTTTCAATTTCTCTATATCGTTTTTCTCTCGTTTATCTCTTTTCTCTATCGCCCCTCTCGCCTTTGCGTGGGAGCAAACCTAACACTAGATACGATAGCTGTAAGTGTATAGGGTGCAATCGCGTGTACATATATACGGCGCGAGAGCGGTGGGACGGGAAAGGGATAAAGAGAAAAGGACACGGTGCAGCGAGACGCTGGATGGGGTGGGGGCGGCGGCGGAGTATAAGAGGGAGAAAACTGCAGCGGCAACGATGCAATTAGGCGAGTTATGCGGAATGACGTCACACCTCTCGAGCTGGGGTAATCGTGCCAAGTCAAGGACAGAGGATCGTCCAAGGCCCTCAAGCGCGCGCTCTTCGTTTCTTCGCTCTTTGCTCTTTCCTTTTAGCGCCGCGCTATGCCTAAGTTGCGCTGCGCGTTCATGCCGATGCACCAGCTTGCTCAAGATGCATATACGTGTAATAAATATAGATATATAGATATATCGGAAAACAGGATCTTGTTGCAACCTTTGTTCCAAGATTCAAACGTATCTTTTTTATTTTCTTTTTACCTCAATAGCCTCTTTTTTTTCATTTCACTTCGTACCTCAAAAAATGTAGCTATAGTTTGTTTAACGATTGTTATTATTTTTTTTTTATCAAATATACATACAATTTCTAACTCTCCACTTATCCGATGCGGTATAATGCAGCCTTAAACGACCGAGTGCAACAGCAGCCAGCGTACAGTCGGATAGATAGACACAGGCTGCAAATGAGAGAAAGAGAACAAGAGAGAATAAGAGAGAAAGATAGACAGAGAGAGAGAGAGAGTAGGCCATTCAACTTGCTATTTCTGTAACGTCTTATCGCTCTGCTGTTGTTGGCGTGTGCGGTGCATTACAGTGCGCGCGGGTATAATACACTGTACAATGTAGTTATGCAGCATTATTACATACGTAATTTACTTATGTACATATGGATATATTTCTTTTTATTTTATATATTATATACCTAAGCTATACATATGAATGTAAATATAAGTATCCAATTAGTATAATATTGTATGTATAAATAATCTCAAGATAATTTTCTCTCTATATATATATACTATATATATGAAGACGCGAGAATAATGTATAAATATATATAAAATCTGAAAAGAAATTTCCTTTAGCGAAAATTCTGGAATAATAACGAAATCGAAAAATTGTACATAAGTATAAGACGCACGGACGTGGGTACACGTAGGTATTAGCTAGTCTGACCGTTGGTTAAGTGAGTTGCAGTAGAGGTGACGTCACAACGGATCGCAATTCCAGTCAAGGACGACCTTGAGTACTCTGTCCACTCTATAGCTTCGATCAGAAGTACATGTGCATCTGCTGCACCAAGCGAGTAGGTACCTATACCTACACGTAACTACCTGGTATAAGAAGGCTGTTGCTGCTGATATACTGCATTGCAGATTGGCATTATTCAGTTTCAGATACTTCAAGGGCTCCTTGCGTTTATCTCAAGGGTAGAATGCATAAAAAGAGGAAGAAACAGAAAAAGAAAAGAACAAAAAAAAATAATAATAATAATAATGATGATGATAACGATTTATTATATGCGTGATTGTCATCATTGTTTGTGTCATTGAAAACCGTGTGGAGAGTGTAAGTAGAAAAAGAAGAAAATATGAAGAAAAATGTAAATTTTTATGAGAAAATTGAATATCAAGGCTAATATACTTGTACGGATTTTCCGTGAATCTTAATGACGTAGGTATATACGCAGGTTTCGCGTTATACATCGATGAAATAATTATTACATAATATATAACCTATACAATGTTTGATTACCACGTAAGATTTATATGTCTACTACGTCACGGATTGGCTTTTATTCAATAATTATTGAGAGACGCAATTTGGTTGTGCAAGGTTTTACTCTCGTTGCGTAATTTGACGGGGCATTCCATCCGCCAAATCGACTGATACGGACGCGTATACGTAGGTACATAAACCCCGCGACCTTCTATCATCGGGTATTATCCTTAAATATAATATATCAAGAAAATTAAAAAAAGAAGGAAGAATCAAAAACAGGATAAAAATTCTCCAATATATATCTTATCAAGAACGAAATTTCTCGTACATATTTGCGGTGAGAGAAAAAGAAGAAGAAGAAGAAAAAAAAATGAACTACATACTGAGGAAAATTTTGAATTCATTTTAAAACTGAGAGGATTATAAACCTCGCGATGGTCAGGGTCAGACTAATATTCTACATCATTCGAGTTGGCATGAGAAAAGAATATATCATTATACACACATGATAAATTCATCGGATTTTTTTTAATGCTTTCAGTTTTTTCAACCTACGAAGTGATTCAATAACAGGTCTGAATCACTCGATGAGATGGACAAAATTGAAGATAAATAATACTTATCGTTAAACGAAAATACGGCGTGTAAAAATCGCCGTTCAAATAGTTATGCGAATATTGTTTTTTTTGCAATACGGAATTAGTTGTGATGATTTCATCGGTTCGAACCTCGTTAAATTTCATTTCTTTTCTCCTATTTTCGTCGACTATTTCCGATCTTTTAAAATAGACCTTAATCTCATTTATTTTCAATTCTAATTAAACGTTGCAGAGGCACGGCATCGAACGCGACAGCGATCATGTCCCACTACTCTACTGATCGTAAGTTCTTCTTCTTCTCTCGATCGCTATGCCTAAATACTCTTCTACCGAATCGCTGAAGTCACGTATCTAGGTAGGTACCTACCTCCTCTGTCCTATACTCTCGCATCACCGAGAGTCTAATTTTATTGTTACGTAAATAAACTATAAGGCATTACACACGACATAAAAGGAAACAGAATGCGATGTCGTTACCGTATCCTGTCTTCATCTTTTTAATCTTATTCCTATTCCCATTCCTATTCCTATTCTTCTTGTTCTTTGCCTCGATCCTTTAACACACACCTTGGACTATTTTAAGCTACTCGAGCCACTCGATTCACGGTGTAATTATACGTGCTAGTAGTTCATCAGATTTTCCCGATTCTTTTCTTTTTTTTGATTATTTCGTCTCTTTTTTCGTAGACTGCGGTAATAAATCAGAGCGGAAAAATTTCTATAAGTCAATACGGGTTTCATAGAATTCTAATTATAATATCGAGGACGAATTTGCACTCGAAAAGATTCCCACGTTTATATAAATATATATATAAAAATAGAGAGAGAGAGAGAGAGATGCGGATTGGCGAAGTGCAACTAGACATATATACCTAGGTATGTATTGCAGGTTTTAACTTGACGTTTTTCCAAATACGCATTATAATTTATAAACGAGTTTCAGCATACAAACGTCGTGTTTATTTAATTAAAGAATTAACCGCGACGATGGGCGCGCGATGCGCAAAAGGTAATCATTGCGAAATTAATATCGAGTTACACGCGTGTGGCTACGTATAGGTAAATGTCTGCGGATATTTAATATCTGATAATAATTGTTCGTGTGTCGCGCGCGAGTTAAGGAAGTGACACAAAAGACTGACGACTATGCGTCTACCTCTGTAAGTTTATTGAACATACGTCAACAAAGAATATATATACGCAATGATCGTGAATCAACGCGACGTTTCAAATTAATAACAGGAAAATAATATACGAAGTATAAAAAAAAAAGGGAATTTAATTTTCATTTCCACACTTCCTTATATACTTATATACTATATACATATTATAATATAATGATAATTTTCCAATTTCTCAAAGAAATCTATGCGTTCTTTAGACACTTGATCGAGGCTGTAGCACCTGGAGGATTTGCAGGTGACGATGATTGTTATAGTCGAAAGAAATCGCATAGAGGATGATTAATTGTTTGATATAATATATACATACACGTGCATATCGCATGTATGAATCTAGCCGCATACCTGTGCGAATATACTGCACAGCTGCACTTTGCAAATGCGATAAATATTATTGAGGTTATTTGACGACTGCTAGTATAGCGGAGGATGATTACGATTCGTGTGTGTGATTAGGTTGAATACGAAACCTTGACTCTGTGTGTAATCAATGTTTTGAGTAATCGAATACGAGCATTGCGCCATTATCAAGCTTATGCAGTTTTCGTACAGTCTTTTTTTCTTCGCTTCTTACCCGCGATTTTTCATCTCAAATACACGTATATGAAACTCGCGTGAATATCACAATGCGTCTGTAATATTATACTGTAAGATTTTATGCAACTAACGAGTAGGATAGATGCGTAATATAAATCTGTGTGCGATTCGGTGATGAATATAACCGCGTTTCAGGATATACATAATAAATGAACTTCTGTATCCCGCATGTATAAGGAAAACTGGGAAACGCATACGTGACATGTGAAAAGAAGGAAAAAAAGGATATATATAAAAAAAATGTGCAAAAACAGACGCATCGAGAATCCTATACATGCGTTTCCGGTTGCGAAAACCTGATCTTCTATTACACCGAGCTGTTTTTGCACATATATCGCCACTTTCTATTGCGAACCTATTAGATTAGAGATCGAAATTGCAGGATATGAATACGTACGTGTATGTTAAACGATTTCAAATGATGAACTTTTTGAGGAAAAAAAAATAAAAAAAACTCACGTCGAAGTTATCGATTGAACTTTAGACTTTCGGAGTCTAGAGCTCTCTCCGTTTTTTTTTTTTTGTTTTTTTCAAAACTTTTTCTAAGCTTTCAACGTTTCTGAAAATTCCGATTCGGTTCAGAGCCTTTTAAAATTCGGAACTTGAACTCGAGCCCCTGGACCGCGAACGTACCAATTGCTGCAAGTCCCCCCTGCTGCACTAAACTTAATTGGATGTTTCCTGAAAAGCCCAGACAGTTTATGCCAACTATTTAATCCAATGGCATAATATAAGAGACGCTTATTGTACGCATAGATATACCTTGTCTAGTAACTCGATCGTCTTAGGTTTTTTTTTTTTTTTCTTTTTTCTATCAACAAAACCAAAGATCACAGAGAAAAAAAGAATTCTAAAAAAAAAAGTTCATATATTGAAGATATAAAATACGAAAAGATGATGATCGTAGATCGTCGAAAATAGTTTCTTTTTCTTTTTCTTTCAACATTATTTTTTTTTCTTTATTTCTTTATTTATTTATTTACTAATTTATATATTCATATCATTTACCTATAGACATATACCTATATATCCTGAACAATTATAATATCTGCGCGTTAATTTTCTTTTCTATTCTATTATCTACTCTTGTAATATCTTGTGTTTTTTTTTTTTTTTTATTATTTTTTCCTACATTTAATGGAAAGCGCGCAGAAAGTCTGATGAAAGTGGTGCTGTTGCTGCCGTTGCCGTTGCCGTTGCACATCGCGTGCACAGTATACCGTTGCTGCATCCATGTGTGTATATATATAATTATTAGTGAAATTGGAGGGAACTTGTTAAAATTGAAATCCAAAGAAAAGAATGAAATGAAAATAAAATAAAATAAAATAAATAATAAGGGAAAAAATGTATTAGCATTGTGCATGGGTACGGAATCAGACTACATATCATAATTGGAGGATATAACGATATAGTATATATATATATATACGATCGTAATGGACGTGTGAAAAAATGAAAAGAAAAAAAAAAAAAGAAAGAAAGGAAAAGAGGAAAAAATTGTGTGAATCAACGGTATAATATATATTCTTGGAAAAGGAGGAAATGATAAATTAATAAAGAAGATAACGAAAGTGCGAAAAAAGAAAGAAACACTATATATAGGTAATATGTTATTCTTATTATCGCCGATCGAATAAAATCAATATTTTTATATTGCTGAGAATGACGATAATTAATAATAACAAAAAAAGAAAAAAAAATAGCAAAAAGAAAAAAGAATGTAATAAATAAATGACTATAAGAATCGAATTTTTGTTATTTCTTTCTTTCTTTCAAGTGACAAGGTATTTTTCGACCTTGTATATCAGGTATGTAAACATTATGTAGACGGGTATGTATACATATATCCGGAAAGAGAATCGGAGTTCCTCGATTGAGGTAAATGGAAAAAAAATTACTCCATATAGTGGAATTAGGTTGAATACTGATATACACGCCGCTAATCTCTAATTATACGATCGAGTTATGGAACGGAAGTTGAAAGTTGAGTCAAGTTGAGTATTATTAAGTAAAGATATACAAGTGTTGAGTCAAGTCAAGTTCGAAAGGAGAAGAGATAGGGAACACGCGAGATGTAAGTATAGGAGAAAGCAGTCCTACAAGCAGAAATCTCTTACAGTTAGATCATACTGTTACTATACTATACGTGTACATACGTATTACATACACGCGCGTATACATTGCATAGGTAATATACAATCATACGTTTAGGTATACCGTATACATTATTTTATTACATATACTAGCGATTTGATTACGTTCCATTTATTTCTTTCCTTCTTTGTCGATTGGTTTTTTTCCACCTTTTTCTATACAATACGCGAATATATAGTAAATAAATAAATAAAGGAACCGATAGAAATATTTTCAGAAAATCCTTAGCTGATTATTTTTCGTCGTTTTTTTTTTTTTCTTCTTCTTTTTTCAATTTTTGAATAAAGTATATATATATATTATATATATATTAATAGGTCGATGGTTAATATTCTCCGTGTGTGTGAATAGGTACATGGGTAATATATAGGTAGAATAAATACGCGCAGTCGCTTTGAAACCGACCGACAACCGCAAAAGCGGTTTTCAATTGGGGCGAAACGGGTGCATTGAGTAGGTGTATAGGTACGCCTAGATAGGTACTGGAATCAGTAGGTATACGAGCAACGGTAAATTACCATCTAGTATAATACAGTGGTGGAGGTAATTGTGGTACAAGTTCAAGTGGAGTGTTAAATATCTACGATTCACGAAGATTTCTAATTCTCAAATATTCATCGAGAAAATATAAAATAAAAAAAAACTATCAAAATTACGTATTCCGATGAAAAACAATAATAATAAATTCTAATAGGTTTTCAATGGAATAAAAACAAACAGCAACAAAAAAAAAAAAGAAAGTAAAAACATTTTTTTTTTTTGAAAATCAGATAATTTCTTTATTTCTGTTTTTTTTTGCTTGTTTTTAATTTATTTACCGCGACGGTGAAAATTCTAAGAGCCATATAATTATACCGCTGATGAATGATGATGATGATTATGATTATCATTATGCAGTATAGTCGTTTTGCTTGTGAGCCAGAACTTTGGAGATAGAGATGGAGCTAGAGAGAGCCCGTGAACCTGAATGTTACAAGTAGGTAGACGTACGAGCAGTATATGGCATAGCCGTGAACCTGAGAGAGCAAACGCGTGCGATGTCTCAAATGCAGAGACAACCAAAGCCAAAGCCAAAGTCAGAGTCAGAGTCAGAGCCAAGTACCTACAGGTATTATGTGTATGTGGGTACGTATATACTTCGTAATATATAACGCGTGTGTGTGTGTATGTATTTTCCTTAGTAACGTGTTGCGAATAGGTTCAACGGCTTCGAAAGTTTTGATGACCGATTCGGAAATCTCGTTTTTCAGTAATTATCTAATAAGTATATAGGCTTGAAGTAAAAATTGTCGGTAAAGGATTATCGCGAGGAATGACTGTTCTCGGAATGGGCCTCCGTTGAATCTGAATCACCTTGTATAATGGAAAGAATAATGAGCGATTTCAAGATTTTCTAATCCCACGAGGTTATACTCACAATTAGAGAATTATAAAAGTTAGGCACGAGTGAGTTCATTGCCACGTAGGTATGTGTATATATTCACGACGAAACTCTTTCTGTATTTTTTTTTTTCGTTTTTTTGGCTTATGGGTGCAGCAGCCTACACCGCGTACATTAAATGGTCATCAAATTATGTCAGAGTCACCGACTCTCGAGTTCCGCTTCGAGATTTACTCTCCGGAATACATATATTCGTCGATCATTCATCACCGGATATATTATGTATACGTACAATACATACATTCAGTTGACGAACTACCTATATACTTTCTCTCGCTTATAACTAATAAACATGAAACTATACGACGTCAAATTATTATTATATAGGTATATATATATATTATGTACTGAAAAACTGTTTCTTCAATCTCGTATATATATAAAAAGGTATCATAAGGTAGAATTGTTGCGGCATTGGGTGTATAACCTTGATTCTAAGAATTAAACTAACATAATAATTCCGGACTGCTGTGTGTAGAAAGCTAGGCCATTATAGGTAAAACAGAGATGAGAACAATGACAAGTAGGTATATATAGGTATATGTATAAAAATAACAATTATATACCTTTGAAGCTGTATATATATATATATGTACTACGAGATCGTGAATTTCATTCTATTATTGTTATTTTTATTCTTACAAAACTATACGACGTTCAATTAATTTCAATGTTACATATTACGGAAAATTGAAAAAAAATAATTAATACTCCAATTTCTCCAAAACTCCAAAGTGAGTGAATGAATAAATGAACGAATGAATGTGAAATTAAAGGAGTAAATGAATGAATTCTCGTTTATCTAATTATATTACGGAATTCGTGGGATAATTGCGGCAATTCGCAATTCAATGAATGAAAAATTAATATACTCTTACCGATTGGTTCAATCGCGTATGTAAAATTACGCGTACGATTTAATGCAGGTCATACATTCGCACGCGGTGAAAGGACTGTATAACTACTTGATAAGAA
Organism: Rhogogaster chlorosoma; assembly: GCA_944452935.1. NCBI lineage: Eukaryota > Metazoa > Arthropoda > Insecta > Hymenoptera > Tenthredinidae > Rhogogaster > Rhogogaster chlorosoma. The sequence goes on along the minus strand of OX101801.1, from coordinate 417,597 downwards.
ATTCTATTCCTTATTTATTTATTGTTCATAATTTACTCTGTATAAACGGACACACAGTAATTTCTCCTATATAGTTCCATTTCGTTCGAGTATAGTTGACAAGAAAAAGAAAAAAAAAAAAAAAAATAGCCAACAACTCTGCTTTGCTTTGCTTTGCTTTGCTCTGCTGTGCTCTGCTCTGATCTTCTCCTTCTCTTCATAGATACGATATTCAGGTCAAGTCTCAACGCCTCATGCCTGATGTTCACATCCACGCTCACGCTCGCACCGCCTCCAAACTTATTCTACAGATATATATAATATACATGCATATACCGCAAGGTCCACTTATTATCACTTGGCAGACGTCGATTTGGTCCAACGTTAAAATTATACGATTTTTATTTTCATTTTTTTTTTTGTTTTTTTTTCTCGCAAAAAGAAAGGATGCGAAAGTCAGTTTTTTTTTAATGCTTTAATATTCTCCAAAAAATCGCAAAAATAATAACGATAATAATCTGTTTTGTTTTTCATAATTTTTCAGATTTTTATTTTCTTATTTTTTTCAAGATGATTTTTTTTATTTTTTATTTTTTTGTTTTTGGGTTAAGCGACTCCGATCCACCTGCACAGATACGGATAGTTACGGTTATATAGGCAGCTATAGCTGTGTCAAAGTTACACGTGCAACACGACGTCGACGACGAAGAAACAAAGAAAATAATATTAGAATTAGAATTAGAAATTTGGTCAAAATTTTCTTTTTAATACACATTTTTTTGAGTCAATGAATTTCGCTCATTTTTATTATAACAATGTATATTATTTGTAAGCATATATATCTGTCTAGAAAATAACTAGCACACTAGATATATACAGGTGTGTGTAGGTATACCTGTATAAGATAGACGGGTATTCTAGGTCAAGTCAAAATAAAAATAATAAAAATCCCACGTCACTATCTTATCATACGTTTTATGTCACTCTGAAAGAGAAACGTAAAGAAAATAAAGAAAATAAAGAAAAAGAAAAAAAAAGAAGCAAAGCTTAAAGTTCAGTAGCTTTCAGCGTCTTACCCCTCGTTATACATTATTGTGAAAATGACGAACGACTCAATTCAGTCATACTTAGTGTTATGCATAGATTTCTGTTGTAACACTGACTCATAATTCATACATCGAAAGTATTATACATACCCTTCTTTATATACGCACATAATCTGCGTATGTATATAGTCAGTATGACAGTGGCCCTATATATATAATGAAATAAAATTTCGATTTTTCTACTCATTTATTCCAAATACCCTTTTCATTATTTTTATTCTCCTTCAAAAATGAGAAGAAAAAAAGAGAAAAAAGAAAAGAAAAAAAAAAAAAAAAAGGAAACGATCTCCTCCTCTCTCGCTTTTTCTCCGTCTCTCTTTCTTCGTTTATATACCTTCTGCAGTTTGAATTTAAATACGCGTACACATTCACATTTTCACGATCAGATCAACCGAGAGAGATACACAGTCGGGTGATTGAAACAGTTTAATGTGGTAGTAGAAAATTCTATGTAATATATGTGTATATATATATATAACCAACGGAGAAAGTTTCACACAAGCTTTTTCAACCCATTTGGTATAAATACATACATAGATACATGTACATGTATATATGTATATATATTATACACAGTATTATACAGGTACCTTAATTATATACTGTAGAAATTCTCTTCTTTCCTCATACCTCGACCTCGAATAATTTCTACTTGCACGGTTCAATGTACCGTAGATAGACAGATAATTCAGATCTGACTCAAAGGGAGTAAGTGTGAGTATACCTACTTCAGTAAATCAGTCGATTAATTAATTAAACAAGAAATATTTACTTTTTTATTTCTATTATAATTATCATATATATTTAGTGCGTATTAATCGATTATTGGTTTGCAATTAAAAGAAAGAAAAAAAAAATTGTGCCAAAAATTTCGGACGTTCCTATTAATCTGAATAATTTATTATATTATGTAGAATATATAGCCAAAGTAAAGAAATGAAGTGAACGAGTGAGGAGTGACTGACTGACTGACTACGTCTATCTACCTACCTACTTTCGACTGGTTTTAATAATAGAACAAACGACTTAGTAGTAGCTTCGTATTTTTTGGGTCAAGCTTAAAAAAAGAAAATATAAAAAATAAAAAATATAAAATATAAAATAAAAAAAAACTAAATGTAGTGAGACGTTAGAAACGAAAACGAAAACGAGAATAAGAAAGAAAATTACGTAGAACTTAGCGAGGTTCTGAAGACGAAGAAGAAATAATTTAAAAAAAAATATACGTGTATATATATATATATATACACGTACCGCACGCGTTATGCATCTGCATCATGTATATACGCGGTATACACGCTACATACTTGCAGAGTATAAGAAGAGAAAGGAGTAGGAAGGAAATAGCTGAAGAATAATAAGAAGCGGGAGAACCCGGCCCCGGTTTGATCGCCAAGACGAACTCGGAGAGTAATGTAGGTCAGTAAATGTGGTTATCACTTTCACCTTGGAACGTTGGTTCTATAGCCCAGCCAGCAGCCAGCCAGTCAGCTCGTATAGTATAGCGTCGCGGTCTTTACTTGCTCTTGGTCTTGCCTGCTGTTACTGTTACTGTTACCGACTGCATATCTCGTTTTGTTACGGTAAAAAAAAAAAAAAAGATTAAAAGTTTTGTTCTTTTTCCTGTATTTTTTTTTTTTCTATTCAGACCTAGTTTTCTAATGTCTTCTTATTTTCACTACAGTTCTCTCTTTATAGTCATCCAAAAATTAATTACCATATACAAATCTCATGGGTGATAGATTTTTCCGTACAATTCGTCGCACCTTTAACTTTGCAATAAAATTTCGCAAAAAAATTCAAATCGAACGAGGCAAACTTCAAGGTTTCAGGAATTTTTGGAAAATGAAAATTTGAGTCAACCTGCATTCGAATTATTATTATTAATATTGGAATCGACCGCGATTGGGTAAGAAAATAAAATAAAAATAAGTGTATAGGAGAGACAAAGAATTTCAATGCCAATGTCATGTTCATTAATTCGATTATATCGTTGATGTATATATGTACCCTAATTTATATTATAGAAAATAACAGGAGATTCATATAAATGAATTTCGTTATTATTTAGCAGTGATATATATGGGTGTAATATAAAGAGAAAGAAAAGAGGTGAAGGTAGAGGCAGAGAAGTGGTGGCGTCGGTGGTAAAGGAGGAGGAGGAAGAAGAAGAAAGTTTTAAGTAATTTTAGAAAATTAGATAAGACTAGGTCAACCCGTTACACCTAATACCCCGTTTATTACAGTTCTTTAAGAGAAAGTCGCTGACAGAGAGTAGTCGAAGCCTCGATTATAACAGGCTTATATACCCGCGTCGCGCCACAACGCGTGGTAATCTTCCACTCGCTTCGATTCCCACGTATAAAATAAAGTGAAATGGAATAAAAAAAAAAAACTAGACGAAGAAAACAAGAGAAAAATATTTAAATATATATATATATATATTAAAAGAGACAATATAAAAAAGTTTTAAATATATAATTGTACCGTTCTCTCCTACTTCTTTTTTTATTAGTTTAAAAAAGAAAATTAAAAAAAAAGAACGATTGAATAAAATAAAAAGAACCAATATAAGAAAAAGAAAAGAAAACTGCGTCCTTAAATTTGTATAAGAATACCTTTCTTGTCTCTGAGTTTATATAGAAAGTAAGAAAACGTAATGAGTTTTTATTTTTTTTTTATATTTTAGAATAAAATCTGTCCAATTAGTTTGTCGATTAGAATAATTGTTCCCGTTCGACAGATTTCAATGTCATAGTTTCGTAACGAATTAACAATATACAAGTTGTACAGAAGAAACTTCATCGGCGAGGATATAACCTGGAATGAATTTCTAACCGAATGATTATCGGCATCAAGAATCCCGCTATGTAGTTTACTTTTGCAGTAGATATATACCTATACACGTATAAGATAGTCAGATAGTGTTGCTGTTCGTATAAAATTACTGTTACGAAATACATAGCTGGGACACGAGGAGTAGGCAGATAGATAGATAGATAGATAAATAGTTAGATAGGTAGTTAGTTAGTGAGTTCCTGTTACAGAGAGCTACATGTACTGTGCGCAACGACAAAAGAGGAAGACAGATAATATACATCAAGTTTACAATATGATAATATAAAATTACACGTATGTGTACATATCGCATACAATATAATACCTACATCCATATATAAAAGAAATAGAGATATATCGACTTATTGATTACGACTTATATACGATAATGCCGTTAGATTTTCACCGAGATTGTTATCTTTTCTTTTTCGCTTCTTTTCGTTTGTTTCGAAAAAAAACCTTGTCGAAGTTTCAGTCTTCTACTAAAATAAAATAAAAAAACAATGTCAGAACAACATAAGTTGATGAAAAATGAGTTCGAAGTCGTCAGATGATTTCTTTCCCTTTCTTAGTCTCGTTTTTATTTTTTATTATTTTTTTCACGTTTACGGAAATGAAATGCGTGCCTTACGCCGGTCAATAATACGTTGGCGCAGATAGGTAGGTAAGGTAGGAAGGTAGGTATGTATCCTTGAATGTCCTGGGCTACAAGTTCAATGCGAAAGTCGTTTCATGTAATATCAAAGCAAGAGAGGTGGTTCGAGTTGGTTTGGGTTCGGTTTTGTTGAGAATCGGTCAGCCACTTCCACCACAGATTTAAAATATAAGTGGCGAAGTATAAACCGTGTAAACTTTCTCAAAGTCCAGTATACATATACCTACACGTCCATACCTCATAAAGCCCGCAATTTCTCTGACTACTGTCCGAGAGAGAGAGAGATGAGAATATGGGATGTAATTTACGGAAGGAATTCACTAAGACTATAATATACCATAAAACGCAGAGAAAATTACTGTTTTTCCTTTTCTTAATTTTCTTTTTTCCCTCTTTTAGTCTTCTATCTCGCGTCGATGAGAGGAATAAATTCACGCCATAGCTGTGCGAAGAGAGAAGGAGAAGTCGGATGGAGAAGGAGTGACATGAAAGTGCACATGTAACCGTTACGGTACTCTCTTACGAACCCACGTAACTGGCACGGTTATATACAAACATACACACCTATATACGTATAGGTATATATTCAATAATCAACTATATATATTCGAGCTCCTGTTTCTTAAATGTGCCGCTACCTAACCTTGACCAAAAAATTATTCAAATAATACATCCCACCCAAGTCTTTCTCATTATTTACTTAATTTTGGTGTTTTGATTTTTTTTCATTTATTTTATTCTCTTATTTCTTTCTAGTCTCTTAAATCGACGTAAACGTAACGTGGATGTTGCATACTTTTCGGTTTTCATCCCACGTCAAAAGTAGAAGATAAAGAGAGATGATTTAATGCGCCGTTGTACGGGACTGACTGAATGTAACGACTGACTAACTAACCAACTAATTGCGGCTGGAGTTGGTTGAAATTATTTAAAGAACCGTTGACCCAGACTGAAGAGTGACGAACGAACTTTTAACGGTGTGTAAGTTCGATGCCGAGTATTTTTTTCTTTTTTTTTTCAAGTATGCGCGGAGGTGGTTAGGTACGCCGACTAATTGTTCACAGATGACGTAACAGTGTCCTAGAATCCTAATTCCCGACTTGAGGACGACCGCGCGTGAAACCGGATTTTCAGACGTCCGCGTGACACGGAGTTCGTAAAACGGTCGAAATTTGGGGCGTAATGGCGGCCACGTCCACCTCGCGACTTTGACGTCTTATGCCGGCCTCGCCGCGTCTCGGTTCTTGGAAAAGCGACGTTTTTCCGTTAACCGGCCACCTGCACGAACGGGAAAACGTCCACTTCGATAATTATGACATAATCATACGGCCGCAGATCGTAAAACAGGTTTTGAGGTTATAAACACGGAGCATAATGGCGGATATCTCTCCACCTCGCGACTTTGAATTCTAATATCTGACCCGGTGCGACTCTGTGTTTAAAAACTCAAGTGTTTTCTCAAACCGGCGAGTTGCAAGAATGAAAAAAATACACGCCGACAAATGTGGGACAATATTCTGTGATTGTAAATCGACAAATACGATTGACATAGCTCGGCGAGTGACATTTCGCCATGCGAGTACGTAGCTATTGTCATCCGGGTGTCTGGCCATCCTACGATGTATTGATAAATCGCCGCGTTCTTATACTGCAATCTCGGGAGTTTATTAGCTCACCGTTTGTACCTCTGGTATATATCTATATAGTCACAAAGTGAATTCCGTTATTTTCCTGTCGCATAAATCAACACGGGTAGAAACCGCGTAGGTGGGACACTATACCGGCTGATGATTACGGTCTCCAGGTCTCCGGGGTAATTGTGTAAGAGATCCTTATCTGGCATACAATTAAACTCCAGAATGTAAATAACATTTCTTAGCTGCATAGCTCGAGCCGATCGTGAGCTGCGCAGCCAGCTGTCTAGCCGCTATCGTGTGTTTCTCTCAAATGTCAGCGTAGAAAATCTTTCTGCCATTGCAGCTAGCCGCTGCACCCATTCTAACAAAGAGAGAATGAAACTCGTTCGAAAAAAATACAAGAAAAATAAGAAAAATACTTCCTAGGTAAAAATAAAAGAAAATAATCATGATAATTAAGGTTGAAAAATTCGTGACAATTTTGAAATATATAAATCGCGTAAACGCGTGTAATAAACTCGGCATGCGTTATACCCACCTACATATCGCTAAGTAGTTATAGGGTACTGAAAGGCAGAGGTGGGGAGGAACTTGTACCACTTTTATATTTTTAACACGGCCACCGGCTTCGGAGTTGGTCCACTTTCCGAACCACCGTTCTCCGTCCGCGTGCGCCGCGTTGAACGTTGAACGCGTTATGCCCGTCTTATACAGTATACACTATATTAGGTTTGTATAGTATAACGTTATATCTATAGCTATCGTTCCGGTAAATATTTACAGTTAACTGCCGTTACATAATCTAGGTGTACAACGCTCGGACGGGACGCAACGCAACGTCGTTTCGATCCGGTCGCAGTGCTAAAGGCCAGATTTCACCACCTCGATTCACGGAAACGGCGTAAAAGAAAATCAAAAAAAAAAAAGTCAGCATTTCGGAATTTCAGAATTTCGAGGAACAAAATAAAATAAAGAACCTTTTTTTTTTTTAAAGGTCTGAGAGTATTTTCGGGAGATTATGAACGATACGGTATTTTTCATTATCTATACCTGATAGAAAAACAATGGAAAACCTTGTGGCTGAGTGAGGAAAATAAGGACAAAGAATATAATGAAAAAAAGAAAGAAGTAATAATACGCGTATACCTTAAGATAAAAGTGAGTATAGATTAATTATTGATTTATTTACGATCGTCATTGAACATACGATCGTTAAGGACTATGTATACGCTTTACCGGATCTTATGCATATATAGAGAATGAATAATAATGCAGGAAGACTAGAGTTAGTTCCTTATACGTGATGTTTTTACCCAGAAGTAAGTAGGTAGGTATAGATAGTTGGGTAGTCAGTCAGTCATATAGGTAGACGTAGGACGTAGATGTAGATGTAGTTATAGAGGTAGAGAGAGGTGATACAATGAATTACAAATAACTTCCCGTACTTTTACATAATACCTTGTCCGTATAGCTCCAAGGATTTCCGTCTGCACAACTATATGAACTAAACTAAACTAAACGCAATGCGATGCAAGTTGCATTAACTTGAGTCAAGCAGATTTCAAGAAATCCGAATAGAACATATTATGTAGAATAGAAGAACGTATAACAAACCCATGTACCCGTGAGTTTACCTAATTTCGTCTATTTTCGGTAATTTAGCAATAAATTCTACAATCGTATAACGTGTGTGTGTGGTGTATAGGTAAACGAGTGTTTGTATAGGTATAACGCTTCTGCTCTTGCATCGCGACATAGAGATGAATACATATATACAACGACGTATATATATATGCAACTAGAAAATAATACAGGTATAGTATACCCCGACAACTTGACCTTGCTCAACAGAATTTATAGCCATGGTTAGAGAAATCATGACTATATAACAGAGTTATAATACCGCTATACGACCAAGCGATCAACCTTCGCTCTATGACCATTATTACTTTTTTTTTTTTCTTTTTTTTTTTCATTAATATCATTATTATTGTTGTTATTGAAGAATAATTATAGTTCCCTCGTTATACATATGTACATAGAACATATAAATATCAAAATTGAATGGTTTGGTATAAATATATATGAGAATTGAAAAGAAATTAGAGAAGGAATAGAAAAGAAAGAAAGAGAAAAAAAATTGTAACAATAATAATAATGATAAATTTATTTACAACTTGACCTCGAATCGGACTTATATAGTAGCTCAATGCCGCGAAGGATCGTCGACTGTACTGTATAGAGGTACGTTGTAGGCATAGCTGTAGAAGAAATTGTACATTTAACCAGTGACCCATAAATTATATAAACAGAAATTATTCTATATAAATGCGTCTATTACGAAAGACATTTTATTTCCTATACCTCGCAGCTGTTCTACAGTTGTACTCTTTAGCAAAAAATAAAGAAGAAAATAATTAAAATGTAAAAAATAAAATAAAATAAAATTTCTTTTTTTTTTTTTTAATTTTCAAGAAATTAGATGTTTTTTTTTTTTTTTCACTGAAATTCTAGATAAAAATGTATATATATACGTATGTATATAACGTAATGTAGGTGGTGTTTTATTAATGCATTACGTGTATATTGCTTAATCGATTTCTGCGCAAATCTGGGCCACTGGGTCATGGTAGAAGTTTTTCATTCGATTTTTGCACTGTTGCTGGTGCTGCTCCTGATTCAGGGTAACGTAATCTGTCTATCAATTCGATGAATACGAGATAGAATTCTCCTTCGCTTATTTATATATTAACATACATACATACATATATAAGTATATACATGCATTACGTAACGCGTAATAAGTATAGTATACAAAATCGCAATTTATTCTTCATTCTTGATTCAGAAATTTGCAATATACATACCATGTACATACATGACATATAGCTTTTATATGGACGTGTATAAATGGAAAATTAACATAAGTAGTAAGTACCAATCGATACTTTGTATTCTATGTACATTCGAAATGCATTCAACAAGATTTTTACGTTCGTTAGTTTTAAAGATGAATGTGCAAAAATATATATATATATATATTGGCACGGTTTCCAATTCGCGTTTAACGGATCAACGCAGTAGTAAAATAGTATGATAACAATATTATGATTTAGAATTTGTTTTTTCCTATTTTTTACTCAATATTCTTTTTTCCTTTTTCTTTCTTTCTCGTATGTACGTATATATACATGTAATATTCGATGGTTATCATCGACTCAGCTGCCGTTGCTGCTGCAGCTGTAATGACGCAATTATATACTTACGAGAACCTCACGGTGAAGTAATCGATAGATAGATAGAGGGACTGACTGGTCCGTAGTATTACAGTGATCGACGTTCAAAGTCAGGTATAGTGCAAGCCTATATACATCTATGCATTGTATCTAAATCTACGTACAAGAACAGAGACAGACGCGTAACGGAATATTATAACAGACTTATGAGAAATACTGTGAAATAAAATGAATATCTTATACGCCCTAAAAATATTCCACGCTTACCCTGAATCGCTCGTTAATTAATTAGATGATATAATGAAGCAAAGATTTTTATAACTTCTCTTCCTCTTTACGGCTGCTGTGAGCTTCTATATGTTATATACACGCGTCGTATATATGCGAGTATCTACAGGTCCGTGAGATTTATTAACGAGACGTTTAACCTTCATTTGGAATTTACTTCACGGTACGGTATATGTATGTATGTATTATATATGTTGTAAATGTTTAGTGTCTATATATCTAGCTTCATAAATATATATATATATATATTTGTGTATATGTATAGAAAATTGGCGAAACAAATTTCGCAATATAATTTCTTAATTAAAGTCAATTTCTAAACTAAATTATTTCACACAAATTCAGAGAGATTGAGGATCCTATGGGAGACAAGATGTTGCTGTTGCTGCTGCTGCGCAGCTCCGGATCCGCGAGTATCAGTTGCTGACCTAAATCTCATTGCAGTATTCAACGATCTAGAATCTAGATTCTAGATTCTAGATTCTAGATTCTAGAGCAAAGGTGAGGCCAGACTCCATCGTTCTTTTCAAACTCCTACTACAACTATACAATTATATATTATCTCATAATATACCGTTTCTATAACCCTACTCTCCGTATATACGTTATATTAGTTTAACGTTACTTTCCGCAACTAGACGCGTTATATGAAAAAAAATGATTTGCAAATTTTTTCATCAATTTTTTTTTTTTTTGTTCCTTCTTATTTTTCTTTTCTCGATTTCCTTTTTTCTCTCATATTTGTCGTCAATCTATTTCCTAAGTTAATATTATTATTATTATTATTATTATTTATTACAATATAGACCGAAATCTGAATGAATTCCACAAGCGTTATAATATTTATTGTAAATATCCAATACTATTAGCAGAAATAGAAGCAGAAGGCAGGAACAGCGAAGGCAACACGATGCCAGCAGCAACAGCTCTTACTTAACTGTTATCCAACCTAATAACTGGAGGTAAAAATTCAACTCTCTTGATCCGTGACTCAAGAGAAAGAAAGAAAGAAGAAGAAGAAGAAAAATAAGAGGAAGGAATTAAACAAGAAAAAGTAGAAAATTAAAAGAAAGAAACAACTATAACCGACGACCTTCCAGCTGAGGCTGAGGTAAATACCGTTACTGTATTTACATATATACATACAATTTAGGTATTTTATTATCGATTAAAAAATTCACTGAGCTTTATAGAAAACAGATTTTCTTCACGTATTTTCCTCGTATTCTCTTAGCATAGAAATGAAATGAAAAAAAAAAAAAAATATAGAAAGAGAAAAAGAGAGAGATGAATAAATAGATGAATGAATGTGAATAACAGTTTATATAATAGTTATGCATATACTGGTGAGCGGTTTAGATTATAGATATATCCATGATATTATAATTGCAGTATAATTAATAATTATCGTAGATCGCGTAATGAGTATTGCAACAACGGATATATTATTATACGTAATATATTTATATACTGTATCGGTATTATTTATTTATTTATTTATTTATTTTTCTTTCTCTTTCCTCCTTTTTATCTTCTGAATAATCTATAACCGACAGTAATGTGATAATAAGGAACGTCTAACGCACAACCACCACTACTACCACTATTTGACCGACGATACGAAGTTAGGCCTAGACACAAATAGTCATTGGCCGTGTAATGCAAATTGTATAACAATTTTGTAACGATATTATATTTAATTAAATCTCCGAGTATATATTACACCTACGTGTACCATATATTATGTGTATTCTCATAACGCGTCGAGGTATCATCACGCTCTTTACATAACCATAAAACCTATATGCGACATAGGACAAACGTATGTATATATAATATACAGCATAATTATGTTGTATATATTATCGTCACGCCACAATCTAGTGTGTATTTTTTTTTCTCTGATATTTAAAAAATATATATATATCTATATCTATATCTATACCTATAAAAAATTCTCCAATATATTTATTTTTTCATCTCGTTATATTCACTGATAATTCGTCGACATCGCAAGAGATGTGTGTATGGTAGACCCTTCAATCTTTCTATGTCGACCCGAAAACGTGGTGCATATATATAAAAAGAAAAAAGAAAGAAAAAAGAAAAAAAGAAAAAGAAATTCTCTACTTGGCATAAAGTGACTAAAGAGATTCTCGCTTCGACACAAGTTATACATATATGTATACATACGTATGTAACTTGGGTTAAAAATAATTTGAAAAACTGCAGTGTACGCGCTCGCGTCGTCGTTGTCGTCGTTGCAGCAGCGCAGGTTCCTTGTAGCTGCAGAGTTGGTGTAGCTTATAGTCTCTTGCTACGTAGCTTACAGTAATTATAAAGACGTGAACGAGTATAGGTACGTACGCTACGTACTACCTATTCCCTGTCTCTCTGTACTTACTGCAGTTTATAAAAATAAAGTTTCGCTTTACGCGGATAGGCGCCGAGATTTGACTTGAGAATACGTTTCACGTTATACCTATACGCACACATATGCATACATCTACCGCATAACACGTCGCACGGTCAGACGTAGGTATAAATCACTCGAACCTCTTTTGCTGCAGCAACAGCTCAGCGCGTAGCATTGAGCTGCACTGTGCCAGACAAAAATGGTGTAAAAAAAATGTTTTTTTTTTTTTTCTCAATAATGTATATGGGTATATATATGTACATGTGAATATTTATAAACCGTCCCAGTGCTCCGTGTTCATATTTCTATAATTTTTTTTTCCCCCCCATTTCTTTCTTTTCATTTTCTTTTTTTCTTCAACACTTTTTTCGTTATTCGCTCTGGACCAGATTTAGTATACGTACCTATAGCGAAATCTAAGACTGTAAGTTTTCCTTGCCGGGTCACAAAAGTCCGGGTTCTAGGTTGGACTTGAATTTTGTGATATACACGCAAATTGAAATTCGTTTATCCCTCTCCTCGACGACACGTATAAGGCACATATATATACTTATGTATAATACCTGCCACCCCAAATCCGTAACCTAATTGCGTAACACTCACGTTCCTCGTGCAAGCAGACGTATAGGTAATAGGCGGGTAGACGTAGAGAGACTCACGTGTTACGGATAAAATATCATAACATAATATACATATATATGTATAAGTATATATGTATACAGAAAGACGAAATAAATTTATCGTTACATAAAATCCAAAAAACTGTTATCCGTACTTATCGACTCTTGAACTTCGATTTAATTTTGTCAGAAGCAAAAAGATAAAAAAAAAGAAAAAAAAGAAACCGAGTATATATTAAATTTTGAAATTTTTTTTTTGCTAGGTATATATTTCAACCATTTTCTTCGTTATTCATAATTACATACCTGCGGACGGTATGAGTATTACATCAGATTTCTTATCTCGAAATTATTATAATGTTGCTTAAATCACGCTGCTGATGTTTCATATATGATATTGCTAGCAGATATACCTGTATATATATATATATGTGTGTGTGTAATATGTATAATAATTAATTACTGTAAAAGTCATAAAAAAAAAAAAAAAACTAAGACGTAATATCCTCTTATGTTATAATCATGATATTTATCTAGATTATGATATTATACTTTGGCCTCAATTTTTCGGTATAATAATTCAGCAAAAAAATTTAAAAAAAAAATAAAAATAAATAAATAAATGACATTAAAGATATTTTGTTATTAATAAAATATAAAAGAAATTTTCAATAACTTCTAAAAGGGCGCGTTGATCATTCATCCTATACCCCATATAAACGATGAATTTAAAAAGCGTTATATGTATATACGTAGGCACCGCGTTGAGTCGTCGCTTGCTCATAGTATTTTCTCAAACTTCTGTCCCATGATTCAGAATATATATATATATATATATATATATATATATACACTCATTTAAGGTAAATACTGCCCACATTTGATTCGTAGCGTTAGAAGCTATATATCTATACACAGTTTACTATAAATTATAGAGAAATATTCCCTACATTAGGGGAAAAATTTCTAATGAATCATCGCTGTACATATACGTAATATGTACGTATGACTAACCGCAACAAAGACGATGACAATAATTCGCGGTATCGGACTACATCCACATATATACGGATTATATTCGCAATATTTTTTCACACGAAACGCCGATTAATATAAGTCAGAACATATCCGATCCGGGTCCATATACCTACATTATATCACATGTGTATATATCGGGAGATAATTTCCGAATTCTCTCCTATTTCTTTTAGTTCCTATTTTTTCTTTTTTTTTTTGTTTCGGGACGGAGATTTTCCTCTATAACTTTTCTTCGCCAATTATTTTCTATCTAAGTAGGTGCATACATATGTCCGGGTATGTATAGGTATGTATGTATAAAAGAAGAATAGAGATATAGGTATATGTTACATACATCGAAAACTATGTGGAAATACTGTGTGAGGCAATCTTGCATCACGCGTGACCTTGTTGCTGCTACAGGGGACATCGAACTCCGACGCTCTGCACAGTACTTATCCAGGGTCAGAAAATACACCTTTATACTCACATACATATATATGTATGTATATAATACAGAAAATATACATAAATGCGTGTCTATGTATATTTCACGCGCTCTCTTAAACTCTGCCCGACACTGCATGTATATGCATAGCATATAAATATATAAACGAAAACAAAACACGCCGCAACGCATAAGAGCATTATAATATGCAGTCACAGAGCAACACCAGTAGTCGATACATGCATCTATATCTCTCTCTCTCTCTCGATCGATTAATTAAACGACTTTTTTATTTCTCTCCTTTTTGTATTGCCATAGATAGAATATATACATATGTATCTACATAAGAAGAAAAGAATTGAAATGAAATGAAAAAAGGAAAGAAAAAGATAGATAGATAGAGAGAGAGAGAGAAAGAATGAATGAAAATAGTGCGCCGTAGCCCGAGCCGACAGCACAGACTTGAGATTACATCTTATTGCGCAACGTGACGCAATCGATTTTTAACACATGTATAGGTGGGATATAGGTAGGTACTATATTACAGATACCTACGTGTTATACACGCGCGTTTCTGTGGCTGAGTATACGCATGCCTTCGGACGCTACGAAGGCGGACAAAGTGTAACTTGCGGGTTTGCTCAAGTAATTATGATAAATTTCGGCATTATCACGTTGCAGAAGAATCCAGTTTTCGGCATAACAATAATCATCGATTACATAACACAGTCGGGGTTGTATTATGCGTGAAAAATCGCGACGATTTTATGGAGGTGAAAAATTTGACGGTCTTATAGTTTTCAAACGAGAATGATTTCCATTTTCGACCAATCGGAATCGTCTCACGCGGCGAACAGAGCGGTGACTAGCGACGGCGTCCTGTACTAACGCGAGAAACCGTTACCGCTACCCAAAGTAATCTTCTTCGATTTGCTTCCCTTCAGATTTTTTCAATCAATTTATTAATGTGAACTTTTTCTGTCGATCTTTTGTCTTCTTTGAATTTTTCGAAAAAATTCCCTACGACTATATACGACGTTAAAAAATGTAACAAATTTTTCTCTCCTTTGTTTTCTTTCGTTTTCCCTTCCCTTCTTTCTCGCGCAGGTTTAGCGCAGCCTATATAATGACCAGATGATAACAAAGTACGCCTTGGAAATTGGCCCGCAACCTAACAGATTTACGCAAGTCATAAACATGCAGACGAAATTATACATTAGCGGAGCTTCGGGAGAGCTTTTTCTTTCTCCGTGTATTAACGTACAACGTGCCGTTATCGCGGCAAAATTTTTGTCGGACATCCACACACACATGATATATAGGTGTGCAATTGTGTATAGGTATATTTTCGCGCGTATACATTGTCTAGACTCACCGCGAAGCCCCGACTCCAGCCGAACAAACAATTCGGAGAATAAACATGAACGAACGAACGCTGGTTTCTTTATTTTCATCGCGGTTTCTTGAGCACCGCCACTGCACCGCCACGACCACCAACTGTTCTTCGCTTCCCTTCGATAATTATAACAAGTTTTTTTTTTTCCCCCCAAAAAAAAAGAAATCCGTAGACGATTTTTTCTTACGTTTTTATCCGTTTCTTTTCTTTTCTTTTCTTTTTCTTTTCTTCTACTGCATTTATGAAATTCGCAATCACGGTGTATACCCATTGGATATATATCGTAATTATTATGCAACTCGTTTATTAGCCCGGTGATAAATTTGCACGTGGTGGCTGCTGCTGAGATTCTATCATACATGTATGCATGTATAATCTATACATACTTAATTTCAATCCATATACATACGTATGTATGAAACATGCATTCATATGCAGCATTGAATTTCAACATATCATTTATATACGTATGTATAATCGCGTATATATACATATTACGATATTTTATTATATGTTATCGGCTATATATATATATTATGTACATTTATATTCTTTTTTTTTTCATATATTATTTCCAGATAAATTTCTCAAAATTATTTAATCACAAAGAAACTATATTGTGGATGTAATTATTATTACCGTAATAGTATAATGGCAACATTATTAAACTTTAATAAATATATACCTGTATATCTATGTAATAAATAGATTACGCATTTAGTATCATCTGCGACTCTTTTACGTACGTAGATACGTGTCCTACCTACAAATACGTATAACAAAATAATAATATGACGTAAATATAAAAGCTGTGTATACAAACACATATATTATACACATATATATATATAATAGAGTATATAATTCGGTCTTAAAATTTTCTGCGGGATCGCTAAACCGTATATGTGAGAGTGAGTGGAATGAAAAAAAAGAAATGAAAACTAAAAAAGAAACCATTTTTTTCTTCTGTTTTTTTTTTTTTTTGTAATTTAATTTTTTTTATTTTTCCAAGTGTTGAACGACTCGTTGAATGGCTGGCTGGGTGGCTGTCTGGCTGGCTGGCTGTTGCCGAGTGTAACTGACCTTGCCGTTTTATCGATTACATAAGAGAGGTCCGGGTATATAACTGATCAACATATGTATACCAGACGGACGTGCACAGGACGGGAGTAAAGATATTTTAGTTTAAATACCGGCTATATTACGACGCTATATACTATCACATGCGTACGCAACATTATTCACGGTATACATACGCATGTATGTATGTATGTACGCGTGAAAGAAATAGGAAGAAATATAATGTAAAGAGATTATAATTGATATTATGGCGTCATTAAAGCAGAAAACGATTTTCTTCATATACTTATACGATGTGTGAAGATTAAGAAGAAGAAGAAGATAAAGAAAAGGATTCTCTCAGTTTCGATTTTTTGCTTCTAACTTGCAGGCTCGACGATTGGTCGACTAAGATCTTCCATAGCTCAGAAATTATCGGTTTCTCGATTTTTTGATAAATGAAAAATTCAGTCTGAGAAGTTGGCCAGGAATCTTCCCTCGATATATTCCCTTCTAATCCCGAATCTATACTCCGTACACGTATTATATTATAAGAACGAAATGCGAGTTGCAATATGCCTTGCAGTGGAATAGATTCGGTCGAAAAAGAAGAAGTAAAAAAAAAAAAAAAAAATGGTCAATATTTTATAATCTTGCGAGCATATACGCATGTACGAGTGTTATCTTGACCTTGACTCTGTACCACCGCATACCTACTATCGCCAATTCTCCGTTTCTACACATTAATACATATGTAACGTATGTATACATACGATGCATGATATATATGGAGGCGGGGGCCGACGGGACGCGTATACGTATTTCGACATTACGGCTGGTCAAGAACTCCCGCAGATGTTGTGGTTATAGTATCGTATCCTGCCTCACTCACTCATTCACTCATTCACTCGCTCGCTCGCTCGCACTCCCGAAACGCCAGAACCCACGATCAGAGAGGCCTGTCCCCCGGCCCAACGCGCAACACACAGTTTGCTTATACAAACTCGCTTGGCTTGCTCATTGCTGGAGGTCGGGACAAGGTTGACGCGCCGTCACTTTGCACACCTACACGCACGTGTATATATATATATTTATAATATATATAATATATTAATCTTACATAGTAGATAAAATCTAATGTATATATATATATCCATTATCCATGTGTATATTCGATACCTGAAGACTGCAGGAGTCGAGTTATTTGCTAAGAGACAACAAAGCGCGGTGGTTCTCGTCCCATCGCATCGTACGCAAACCTGCCCCGGCCACGTCACCGTCGAGCATCGCCACTCGCTCTTTCTCTCTCTCTATCTATGTTCTTGCTCTATCTGACTGAAAAGTCAGCTACTACGCGACGAGACTTTTACTACATTACATGACGATTCTCGTCCAAAATTCTATCCAAAGTTTATCGTGAGTGGTTAAGCTAGGTAGGTAAGGTACGCAGGTAGTTAGGTGAGAATATGAGGTGACTGAGCTCTGCTGACTTCAATCCCGAACTTCGAGACAAATACTCGCATCTACATACTCGCAGACTTTCCATACATTGAACATTTTTTCTCTTCTTCTTCTTCATGTATTTATGTACATACATACGTAGCATGTATTATAGCATCATGGGTTCGTTCGATCTTGGATATACGGTTCTTTTGTTTTTCTTCTTCAAATCGTCCGGTGTCTGGCCCGAACGAAGAGTTCAACTTTGTTTTCGCAATACGTTTTACTTCATTTCGCGGTTATTTTTATATTTCATTTTTCGATTTTTTTTTTTTTATTTTTTCTACAAGAATAATTATTATCGAGACCAGAAGTTCGATCTCTAGCTTATACTGTCTCCGATACGTATATACGTACTTCAACGTTTGATGAAAATATTTTCCTTAAATTTGCAAAATCAAATAAAAAATAAAAAAAAAACGTTCAGAATTATTTCTCTATGTCGGGTTATTAAAAATCCGCATTTTGCTCGATGATATATAAGCACGTACAATAATATGTCTTATATATGTGATGTTTGTTTTCGGCTGTTATATATATATATGTATATCTAGATACCTACGTTTATATACGTGTATGTATACATGTCGCGACCGATCGCGATGTTTCAAGACTCTACCTCTTTCTCTCTTTTTTTTTTCATCCTCTCCTCTCCTCTCCTCTTCTTGCCCCTCGTCGGCCTGAATCTCCTGTTAGCTTTTGGGTGACGTAACATGCTAAATTCGTAGACCTGACCTAACCTAACGGTGCGATCGTTGCTCGAAGCACGTATCTCGATATGATTAACACGCCTTATTCGCGTGTTCGAAGAAAAAAAAAAAAGATGGACCAAAAACAAAAAGTAAAAAGAAAAAATTATTATTATTATTATTCAAAAAACATTGAAAAAATGAAATAAAATAAAATACAAATTTACGTGTACATGCATTATAATGCGGTTATGTTGATACTTATATCGCGGTTTTGAAAGATGTCTCAACTATATGTAATAATATTATTATAATATAATATACGATATACATTAGATAATAATATATACAAACATATATATCTTTTTCCTGTTCAACTCTTCTCCGCGTCTTCTTATTTTTCTTTTTTTTTTTTTTTCAAATTCTTACGATAATAATTTTTCCTGTTCTTCTCATCAATGTTTCAATATATTTACGATTAGTTATAACATCGTGCGATACATATAATACTTTTTCCCCTTATGACAAGTAAAAATTATCTCAACTTTATCTTATTTTATTTTATTTTTTATTTTTTGTTGTTCCTCGACGCAATTCTTTTCCGCCGTACTGTGGTACAACTTTCGCAATAATATTCATGAATTCTACCGAAAACCACGCATCGTCAAACGTGATCATTAGTACCGTGATATAAACTAAATCAAGCCTAGTCATAATATTCCGCTTAAAAAGTGAATTGAACAAGAAGAAAAATATTCCCGAACAAATATATGAATAATCTTCTGCTCGCGGGATAAAATTCTACGAATTTTTTTTAGGAAGATTGAATATTCCGAAAATAATTCGATTTCTCATTCGATTTCTATTCCGTTTTTTCTTCTTCTTCTTCTTCTTCTTCTTTCTTTTTTCATACTCTTTTCTTTTCAAACGAATACGCAGGTATGTATAGCTATGTACATATATAGACGCGCGAACCTGCCCGTGTATGTTTGTTAACCGAAAATCGCATACCTACATTATTATCGTTAAACGGAACAGCGCAGCGAGTCTAAGAGGTGGAAAAACGCAATTCCGAATGAACTTAACGCAATCGACAAGGTGACTCGTGCGTGCCTCCCGCCCTCCAAACAGATCCTCGCTCTTCCCTCATACCCTGTACCAACTTTGACGGACGGTAGTGGTGCCACACATGTAAGCATATACAGAGATCCACCCACACACAGGTTCTTACACGACCGAAAAACACGACGATGACGCAGTATCGCAGATATTACTTTGTCCTTTGTCGGTCAAAATGAAACGATAATAATTTTACACACACATCCATAAGTCCTCCATATATACCTATCCACCTGTTTATAGCAACGAGAGTGCGCCGATTGGTATACGTAAGCGTCGCAGATATAATACGCTCTCATATGTAACATATTCATTACCGTTATTAATTTTCTTTCATTCTATTCTTGTTTTTTTTTTTTTTTTTTAGAAAAAGAAGAAGAATTTGAAAATTAACAAATAATGGAATGATATAAAAAAAAAAGAACGAAGAATATATTGAGAGAGAAAATAGAAGTATGTATGTAACATCGGTGACATATATGTATAAAAACTACAACCGCATAACGACGATGACGATGACAACGACTCCTCTTCCCTCCCTTTTCTCTGTATATAAGTGTATGTATACGATAGGTGTATATGCGCATATATATGTTCAGAGTTCAAGCTTATGCAATACTATCTATATATGTATATATAGATATATACGAACGACGACGACGACGACGACGAGACGTATAACTTATACCTATATATATTTGCGCTCACGACCTACGCAACATGACGGCGACTGGCTAGCGACAATTATTATTTTTAACCCACTACTATCTATCTCGGTGCCTCCTCAGCTCACTAACTCTCGACAGATGCATTCGTGCATGTATACGCATGTTACGGGTTACGTTTTATACGTGTATGCATGCGATGCGATACATATTATACTGTATATTATATATACTACACGGAGATAAATAAATAATAAATTATTATATACGCAGGGTGTTTTTGGGTGAGGTAAAAATTGCATCTTATTATCAAAAAATGCTTGTATAATGCTGCCCAGTACTTCTCTAATTTTATATAATTGATTTTGAGATTTTATATATCAATGATAATTCTGTGTGCTATAGATGAGATTACTTCTGTGTATCTATATCGATGAAATTATATTGAATTTCTGTCTTTAGGTATATATAGAGACCATTTCCCAGAAGTATGAAACATGATGAAAGGGTAAAAAGAAGAAAAAGAAAAAAAACGCAACACAATTCTATTACCCGACTCTGACTCTGACTCTGAAACTCTGACTGTATAACGTGTCGCAGGAAACTTCCGTTCCCGGTATTACAGGAATATACGAATATATGCATATAGGTATACACAACCTGCTTGCCTACGTCTAGAAATTCGTCGCTTCTTCAATACTATAGCATACTACATTTTATATATATATATATATGTAGATAATATACGTATCGTGAGAGGATACTGACTCACAAACTCACCTAACTCGCCTAGCTCGCCATTGACACGAAAGATATTCGAAATACATACTCAACGCGTTATGTAACCGCGTTAGATTATAGAGTTAGGTAGGTAGGTAGTTTGATTATATATATATCTACGTACACCTATACTGAGAATATAATATGACGTAATTTATCTACAAGGTATACAAACAACTATATTATAACAACTCGCGACTATAGGTATATATGAGAATGATAATTACGTAATTTTATGCCTCTATATAATATATATATATATATATGTATGTATAATACGTAGAGATATATATCTATACATATTATAGATATAGTATACGTCTTATACTATAAGGTAAACATAAATACATATATATATAGGTTTATAGGCAGATAGATAATAAAAATATTTACTTATTGTGTTATTATTATTATTATTATTATTATTGTTGTTGTTATTGTTATTCAAAACTGTCTGCTACAGATTAGATAGTAGTTAAATAAAAACCACGTATACACCTACACATAAGGTGCGAGTGATATAACTTTTTCGCTTCGACAGCAACAAATAATTATATCTCGAACCTAATACATATTTCAATCAAATATTATTATTAATTAATCAATTAATAATAATAATAATAATAATAATAATAATAATAACAATAATAATAAATGAATAAGAAGATCAGTTGTTGTTTTTTTTCTCGTATAAAAAATTGGTAAAATAATCATCTTCCTCTGCTTGTGTATATTATATATACCTATATATATACGTATAATATTAAATACGTAATATTTGTTGATAAATAATTCTGAAGATCGCGTATTATTATCATCGTTTATGATAATGATAATAATAATAATAATAATAACGATAATAATGTACCGGAGAATTGGAACACACGTATTTCATCATATTTATATGTATGAGTGTATGACCGATCGGCGAGAATTTTGCGCAATTATAATTTTTAACTTCGCATTAAAAGTTTTAAAACGTCAATAAAAAAAAAAAAAATAATATACGTAGGTATATTGCCGTATATGTACAATATGTGTACATATTTATCTATAATCTAAAAATGATGTAAGTATATATAATATATATATACATTATTTTCATGTACAAATAATAGCTATATATATATATGAAGGATGGATTATGTATAGGAATATTAACCCGGTTAAATTTCCGATAAAATGTAAAAAAAAAAAAATAATAATAAAAATATAACTTCATTTAAAAAATTTGCTAAATAAGTAAATTATGTAAATTTCTTGAAAAACTCCGTATAAGTATTTTTCTCGACAAATGAAATAGATAAATAATCAATGATCCCATAATTGCATAAAATAAAGCGCTAAACGTCTGTGACCAGTCAAAGTATGCATATGCATATGCATCGTGTATAGTTGTATATTATTATAATACGTGGATAATTACAGGCGCCTATAGTAGAACCGTAAAGTCGTATAGACTGAACTTTCCCCCATATACGTTCCTCTTACAGTCGTAAATTAACGAATGTTAAAAATAGTCGTCATATAGGATAGGTGTAGTTATATACTATATATAAAGACCGGAAGTACGGCGCGCGTCTTCCTGTGCTGTATCTACGCACGCAAGCCTGCACCCTCTCGGATGCGTTTACCATTCGTTATTTCCCCGAGGGTTCCTCTCCTCAGATTTAACTTTTTTTTTTCTCCTATTTTTCCTATTTTTCTTTTCCCCCCTCAAACTTTTCTTACTTATCCAAAAAAAAGACGCGACGAAATAAAGTACCGTAACATATTACTTATGTATATATAAAAAGTAATGTAAATTCAGTATCAAAATTTTCCCAAGAAAATCTATATAACCTCAAAATATTCTCCGATCAACCCGAATCACCCTGTATATATGTTTTTCAGATATGTAGGTACTATGCTATTTCTAATAGTACTACAAGTTACAAAGAGATATTACGTGATATATAACATCTATATACCTATACTTGTAGAGTTTTGTTACATAATAATTTCTTTCGAGCCAGTGGTAAAGTAATAAGCGCGTGTATATATGTATATATACATATATACATATAGATTGTCCACACAGCTATAATAACTCAGCTTGTTACATATATTTGTGTGATCGCGATATGGTATTAGTGTCGTGGTCGAGTAGTAGACGACGTCGGTATAGCTCGCTCGCGCAACAACGCAACATGATCGCAAGAGCTGCCTGCGAGAGAGACCATGAACCTATAATTGCCGGCACGTTGAACGCTGACACGTGATCTAGTCGCATTCATGCGTCTTGTCTGTTACACACCCCCCCCCCCCCCCCCCCTCACCTCACCTCCTATTACGATACGATTAGCTAATTTATTCTACTCACTTTATTATAATATACTCTCACCTTTCTATTTATTTGTTCATTTATTTATTTACTTATATTCATTGCTCGTATATTTTCGAAAAAAAAAAAAAAAAAGAAAAGAAAAGGATCATAAAGTCCTCGAGACAGGAGGAACTTTTATATTTTTCTTCGCTATAAGATTTCTCTTATCGTTATATTAATATAGTTCTTTCTTTTTCATGTTTTTCATTTGTTTTCTTATTTATTTATTTATTTATTTATTTATTTATTTATTTTATTTATTCATTTTATTTATTTATATATCTTCTTTCTTTGTCCTGACCCTGTATAGTTTTGCGCAACGGCTATAATATAGAAGAGGAGTGAAACGGACGAGAATCTTCTACGCATTGAGAAAGGTCCTGGTCTGGTCTCTGCAGAAGCAGAAGCAGAAGCAGAAGCAACAGCAGGTTGTTGGTTTGTACAACTGCTGTCTGCTGTCTGGTCGTATCGATTTTGCGCTTTTTTTTTTTCTCTCTCTCTCTCTCTCTCTCTCTCTCTCTGTCTGTCTCTCTTTCCATTTATCTCCTTTTCAACTTTAATCCTAATTTCGCCTAGACTTTGATAATTAATTTTTATTTTTAATAAGGACTTCGTATTCCAGGGGGGGGGGGGGGGGGAGGGGGAGAATATCGCTTATATAGATTAGTATATACATACATATCTATATATATATATATATGTGAGGTGTGTATGTATGGGTGTATAGTCACGAGGCCCGGTCACGTTGCTTAAATTCATTACGTGATTCTGGGCAGGTTCGAAGATTCGCGTTCAGTGGCTTCGTAGTCACGTGACCAAGTGCCATACGCTCACCGCACCGCACTAAAACAGTGCGTCACAAATTGAACGGAATTCATCGACATTCCCATTCCCATTCCCATCTCCATCTCCATCTCCATTACCATTATCATTCATTTCCATCCCCGTTTCTATTCAACATCGTTAATCCCGAAGCCAATTGTTATAATCTATACGTACAATTATATAGCGATGAAACAAATAATCGAATGACGTAAAAGAAAAATAAATATGTACATAGGTACATACCTATAATAGTCGCAGGACGACGATACTTGTATATATAAATGTATATACACAACATTATTATTATTATTATTATCATTATTATTATTATTATTATTATTTATTTATCCGGTTCTACATCTGTATATGAGAGAATATCACCACCAGGTATATAATTATTGTCAAAGACTGATGTGTATATATATATATGTATACATATACATGTATATACTTTAGTTTGAACTTTCGTTATTAAAGGCCGATATCGCGTCCTTGAAGAAGGAGCTTATATATATTTACATGTTTGTTACCACGTTGCTTAACAAACTATATAATCTCGACGATGGTTTATACGTTCGGTTGGTGCAATATGGTGTTAAAGGTCACTCCTTTATTCCATATTATGCTGCTGCTGCTGCTGCTGCTGCATCGAGCAAGATACAATAGGTAGAATATAATGTATACCTATACCTATATCTATCCCGTACAGTATATCTATCTACTCACGCGTTTAGTGGCACACGTGATGTGATTATCTGGCTAAATCAGTGCAGACTATAGCCGAAATTCCATACCTTGTAATATCGTGCCCACGACTCTTGGAGAAGTCCTACGAAATTTCGAGAGAAATAGGAGAGTGGGAGACTCTGGGAAATGAATAAGGATAAAACTATTGCCACCTCTAGTATATATTCATAGCTTGTTAAATAAAGATATTTAAGCATTTAGAATATATACCTGATCTACCCTAATTGATTGGCACGCGTGTACATAGCGTTACACTGGCTTCCCTCCGACAGACGGACACTCTTATGTAATTTTCATCTTTTTTCATTTTTCTTTTTTTCCTAAGCGACTTTTTGCTGTTACGGAATATTATTATCGGAAAATTTATTTAGGTGCTCCGGGGGTTACAGCTGGGAACGCGAGATATACCTATCAGTATTTAAACCGAACGGTTGTTTTTTTTTTTCTTTTTTTTTAACGAGAATATGCGGGAATGCTAGGAGATAGATAATATATACTAGTAGTGGTAGCGGCCAGCGAGAGTGACTCAGCGGGCGTATAAAGAATGACGTAAGATAAACTCGGGGTTGTAACAGCAGCAGCGTACACTCGTATTTCTCACATCTTTCATGCCATTATACTTCACGAAACCAACTAGTTAAAACCGTTCAAGATCGTGTCGAAAAAGTTCAAATTCTAGTCTTGTATTTTCAATTTCCAGAAAAATAAAAGGAAAAAAAAAAAAAAAAAAAAACAGGGGGAGATTTAAGAATAAAAGCATACTGAAAAGTTGGTAATTTATTATAATATGCAAATTTATACTCTTGGCGCTGCACCGCATAGTCGGGTAGAAAAACGTATATAGGTATAGTCGTCGAGGTGGCGCGAGAAATAGTTTCGTAACCCGCGCGCACCGTACATAGAGGTATACTTACATATATGCAATGGATGTAGGTATAATACCGAAGAGATTGTTCAAGTTGATTCAAGTTAAAAGTCATTATACATTACACAATATGCGGCTTTGCTGAATTGCAACGGTTAACTTAGTGGTAGTATAGTGTAATGTTGCATTTAGATAGCGCGTTGCATGCAGACGTGTATACCGGGTGTCCGAGAGTAATGTGTATTTCCATTGATACAGAAATCAGCAAAAGTGGTAAAATAAAAGATGAAGTGATACCGTCTCATACAGCTCTACACCTGAATCCACGTTTCGTTCTGCACTCTGGGTCAAAGTCAGACGTGAAAGAAACCCTTGAAGTGTGTGTTTTTTTTTTTTTAAGCAGTTCAAGGTAGATGGAAGAAATAAAATAACGTTTAACGTGTCTACGTAATACATATATGATATAACGAACGAGGAAATATGAATGAGAATTGTTATGAGATTCTGAACGGAAAGTTCTAGTTACTGTATATGTGGATATATAAGTATATATATAAAAAGTTTTTATGTGAGAGAATGGATTAGGTACATATTTATTAAGAAATAATCTATTAGATGATTCCACTAAACAGTGTCGATCGAAATAATATATAATTATGTATTAATCGAAGAAAAGGAAGTAGAACGCAAACCCGTACGTATGACAGATAATATATATCTGTATAGTATATATATATCGAGTTGGGATACATATATATAATGTTATTTATTTGAACAGCTTTAGACAATTTTATACGCAGTCGTTTGGACGATGATAATTAGATCTTTTTAATATTCTTCTTTATGCAAGAAATGTTTTTTCCTTTTTGTCTTTTTTTCTTCTTTTTTTTGTTAACATACATACGCATACGCCGTTTGTCCAGACTTTGAGCAAATTTAATTATTGACAGACAAAGGAGAGTGAATTCTTTTTTTTATTTCCTTTTGCTTCCTCCCCCACCTACACCTTATTCTTATATCCTCGTAATTATTGTTATAGTCGTGTAATATTATGATAATCTTTTGAATATTTAAACGATGGTATATCATATATATATATATATATATGCCTCCTTTATCTTTATCTGAGAATTGAAAAATGAAAATTAAATAAAAATAAATACAAACAATATATTTACCTACATAAACGTCGTCTCGATTTTTGGACTTTTGAAAATGTAATCTTTTTCGCTTCTCTATTTTTTACGTTTTTATTTTACGCATTCACCGATAAGCTGGTCAGTAAAACAACGACGTAGATAATATATATTATTGGTATATATGCATGTATACCCTACCTATATATAATACATGAATAATAAATATTGTTTAATAATTTGTTGATTTAACCTGTTTCCTTTCTACAAGTTCAGCCCGGGAGTATTTTCATCATTATTATCATTATTATTATTATTAGAAATGTTATTCCTTATGATTACGTTATACATATGTATGGATCTAGGTATGAGAAAAACAACACGCGAAAAAGACGACAAACAAATTCTATCACGTAACGTTTGTTTATATTCATATTATTATTGTTTCATTTTATTCTTCAATCTTACTTTCAATCTCACTCTCCTCTGTCTTTCTATCGTCCTCAATATTTCCATTTCTTTAAAATGAAATGAAAATATTGAGGCGATTTTTTTCTCCTGTTATTCTTTTGTTTTGTTTTTTTCTTGTTTCTTATGAGATCGAATGGAGCAAATTGAAGAAGAGAAACTGTGTCTTTGAAAATATATAAATAAATAAATAAATGAATGTCTAAAACGCAAAAAGGTCGGTTTTGTGTTTACTTTAAAAACAAAGCTGTTGGCTCTTGCCATATGCTGCTGTTCCAGCTCTCAAGACTATAGGTTTGTGCAATTTTCTTCTTGGCAACGATCTTGCAATTATATTACATTATATATTGTATTATATTATATTATCTCTATATAAATGTATATAGATTTTCTTCTCAAACTTTATAAATATAACACGTGTAGGAATTCGTCGGTTCGAAATAAATAGCAAAACTTCATTCTCCGACCCTCGGATATAACAATTTACATTATTTAATAATAATAATTTCATAATAATAATAATAATAATAAAAAGAAGAAGAAGAGAAAGAAATCGTTCAGTTTTAATTTTTCTGCGTTTTTCGTTATACTACAAGAGATACGTATGTATATATATATAGTATACCCAGATTTACAGAAAGAATGAGAAACGGAGATCATAGTTAGGTGTGGCCGGATGTGTTCTTCCTCGGAACCCCTAAGAAGATAAAGATAGCCCAGTCTGCCTTCACCCTCAGCAGGGATATTTCTTTCTTTATATATGTATACGTCATATATATACACGTATACGTACGTGTATATCCCGTCTGTGTTATACCAACGGCGTAGAAAGTGGCCAACGAACGAAACTTTTCCCATCAACGATGGTTATTTTCTTTTTTTAAGTTTCTTTAATTTTCTGTTTATTTTCTTTCTATTTATTTATTTATTTATTTTTTCGTTTTCTTCGCAGTACTAATCCTAACTTTATATTTGATTGTGGTGAACTCCAATCGCTGATATACGTGTAATATACATTACATATATAAAAAAAAATACACTACGATTTATTGTGATGAAAAACTTTGTTAAACTTCATTCGAACTCGAATGAAAAAAATTAATCTACCTGCACTGACACCATTTTATTTCTTTTCATTTTTTCATTTTCAATTTCATTTTCATTCTTGTCAGACATACACGACTACGCCGCTGTGTGTGTGTAGGTGTACCCCGAACTCGAGCGGATTATGCATACTATATGTATACGTATTATTCTAAGCTTGTATCATATGCGTGTAACTGGTATATAGTCAACTATACTAGGCGCATCCTTGAAATACGTTTAAACAACTTGGTCGTCGTCAAAATTCCAGATGTTACGAAACACCCGTTTTTCATCTTCTTTGCTTTGAAATATCTATACGTATATATATAAATTCCACATATATACTTTTACTATATAACATGCATATATGCACGCGTATACGTATATAGATTATTGTATATCGCGGTGCATTTAAGTTTTCAATCTACTACCGGATGTGTTCGTCATATTTTCTACTCCTCCACCGCACCTCAACCTCCTCTTTTTCTTTACTTTTATTTCTCTCCAGTTTCTGTGTGACTAATACACCCCACAGATAAACTAATATTATAATACAACGCGGTATCATCTACTCCGCGATATATTTGTCATATCGTTGAACCTATGCGTGTATATATATATATAATACATAACTCGCTTGGAAGTTTGAACTTCTCTCTTTCCAAAGATCGATGAACCGGAAGTAGGTAGTGGTGACTTCATTTCGCGTTTCAAATCTTTCCATATTTCTCATTTAAAATACAATATTTATCGTCAAAAGTTTCTCTCTATTAAATTTTTACTATTGCATGTACGTATACGTAACCTAGATAATGAAAATTACTCGAATAATAACGTAATTGATTTTCATTTGAACATTAATTAATAATAATAAATGAACCGTGTTCTTAGTCGTTGTTTTTTACATTTTTTTCAACCGTCATTCAACGTATTATGAATTAAGTATGATCAAGTGAAAAACGAAAACAGATATTATACATGCTGTTTACTATAATACAGCAAAGAACAGAAGGAGGAGGAGGAGGAGGATAGAACAGCAGATGAAACGAAACTACAAATATGTTTACGACGATTAATAAAGTGCAATAACTCATTGTCCTTCGTTTATATTCGAAAATATTAAATTACTCGAATTGTTTACCGCCTCAATTATTTCAACTACGTATGTAATATATGTGTGCAGAAAATTTTCGTAGTAAATTATTATTATTGCTATTGTGTTATCGCGCAATAAGACAGTCTGATTATTTTATTACGATTACTCGTAACAATATACATACGGACAGAATTTTATAAATTTTTCTAGATCAATTTTTTTTGTTTTTGACTCCATCCTCAATATGCTTATTACACGTAAGCCAAAAGTTCTAAAATCTACAGACAGTCGAATGTACGATTCCTGGAATCATCTCTGTTTTAGATAGTATTCAATTTGTCGGTAATATGGCTTCGGCGAAATTGACGAGTGATGAATATCGTGTAATAGATGAAATTATTCAGATCTTTGTAAAACGAGGGATTCAGAGAAATTTCCACCCGGCTCCGGTTCGCGGGAAAAATATTTCGCGATATAGTCACTGGGGTAGTAGACCGGCTTTAATACTTATTCTAAACGAAAAAAAGAAAGAATAACATAGCGAGTACATCTACCGGCGTACTTG
This sequence comes from Rhogogaster chlorosoma, assembly GCA_944452935.1. Taxonomy (NCBI): domain Eukaryota; kingdom Metazoa; phylum Arthropoda; class Insecta; order Hymenoptera; family Tenthredinidae; genus Rhogogaster; species Rhogogaster chlorosoma. Next base: position 386,996 of record OX101801.1, on the reverse strand, counting down.
GAGACTGTAAACTCGAATATCTTCTATCACAGCTAAGGTTCGCGCCGACTTAATTCTGCCTACCGTCGATAAGAAAAGAAAACTACTGCGGGTATAGGAATGATGTATCAATATACCTACTTAAGAATAATTTGAAACACGAAAAACCATCGAGACTTACCACATGATTTTTCAAATCCTAAGATGCTCCTTGATGATCGGTGGAGAATTTTAAAAACACTTTATTGCTATATTTTATATTCCAATATGCGTGGGGCGTGGGGGTGGGATTTTAAGATCACTGCACTGCTCAATATATTATATTCCATAAAATGGAGATTGGATTTTGGAATCACTGCACTGCTCAATATATTATATTCCACTATGTGGGGTTAGAATTATAAAGAACCACTGAAACACTGCCGTATTTATTGTAGGTTGTAGAAATTGAAAATCACTTCACTGCTATGTATTATATGCCAATAAATGGCGGGGACAGAATTATAGAAAACACTTCACTGCTATATATTATATGCCAATAAATGGCGGGGACAGAATTATAGAAAACATTTCACTGCTATATATTATATGCCGATAAATGGCGGGGACAGAATTATAGAAAACACTTCACTGTTAAATATTATATATTCCAATATGCGTGGGTAGATCTGAAAGAGAAAAACACTGCACTGTACGGTAGATATATCATATACCAGAATGGTGTTGATGGATTGAAAGAACTTTGCACTGTTATTAGACTGTATATTATATGTTCTACAGAACGGCGATGTCATTATTTAGATACTTTAAAATCCGATAAGTAATAAAGGACGCGCATTTTTCTCTACTTCAATGTTGAACGAAACTTATGGGATGTGTAATCCGAACGTATAAACCATACAACTTGTAGCACTGATTTGCGCGGTAAGATTTGCTCTGGTTTGAAAAGAGACGCAGATGCCCGGTGGGTAAATATGGACGGGTCGGTAATGGAGAAAACTGACGTGCTGTTCAATCAAGCTTGTTCTACTTTACCTACAGTCGAAGAACACGGTAACGGTCGATGAACAATTCACTATGATAAAAACCGTTCATAATTTCTCTTTTTTTTCGAACTTTTTTTTTCAACCGATTATTTTCCGATTTTAAACCTTTTCGAATTTTTCGATTCGAAATGCGCGATGGAATTTTTCCGGCGAAAAAAAAAAACCTATTCGAGAAAAAACCGTATTTTTTTTTACCATTTTTTTCCACTCAGTTTTTCTATCACTTATTTTCTTCGTCCCGAATCATTCGAAAGATAATTTCGGATAATCTGTGATCAAATATGACTTCACTGACCCGCAAGACGTGATATAGAAAAAAGGACGCTACGCGAGGGAAGTGCCGGACCGTTTGTAAACAAACTTAGCATATCGAATGAAATTTTCAACCCGCTGTAGCGATAACTGACTCGATTGCCCTGTACACATTCACACTACCACCGAAAAATCACACTACTGTATGATAACACACGAATGTCGATGTATTGAAGGAAAACTTATTACCGTTTTGGGGGTAAGCCGGGCGACGCGATAGTCAATTAACCGCCAAGACATCAATCTTGTCTAAGATCTGCGAATAGACTGAAGAACGCTTCGATAATCCCCGCCCCATCGACCCTTAGCCAATTAAACGACAGATGAACAATAATACTGAACGTCGCGTTAGCAAAATTCAAATAGTTCGTTAATCTCGAAGTATCTCGATGAATATCGAAATCATCGTAGTCTTTTTGCAGTTATTGATACGGATTTATGGCGACATTCATGTTTATTCGAATATATATAGATATACATCCTTCGATTGAATTTGAATATGTATGATGTTAATTAGATTCAGAATATTATAGATTCATTCAGAAAAATGTTGAATAAATGATAAAATATTAAAATTCTCATCAGAATTATACGTTATTCCCTTTGCCCATCCCTCGCCACACGCAACGCGGCATGCCTCTGTTCTATATTTGAATGGAGAAATTCGCGCCTTCTCTGAGACTATTGATTAACATTCACTAGGATAACTTAGAATCGAGTAAATTGATGCAGAAATTGTAAGAAATTGAATATATCGTATATTGAATATTTGAAAATTGTTATAGTCTAATAGATCAAGTATTATTATTATTTTTTATTCATTTATTTTTTATTATTAAAGTAATTTACAATATTCACTTGGTATAATTTTAGCGCATATTATAAGTGTGGTTCAAACTTAATTTCAATACGCTTAAAAAACAACCAGTAGAATTTTACTGAAAATTTTCTCTTTCAATTATCAATAATTAATAATTAATAATAAGTATAATAAATCTATATTGTACAATAACAATAATAATAATATTAATAATATTTAAAAAAAAAAATACAATCTTACATAGTAATAAATAGTAATTATACATCATCACATTTATAGAGAGAAGCGGACCTAATCACGAGGCCTTTGGAACTCGTAGGCCCGACTTACTTCGTCTATGTATTTAATTTTATTCAGTTTTATAATAATAATTCTAATAATAATAATAATTGTATATGCATATCTATTATGTATATATGTATAATACAAAGAAATGGAATCCGCACGCAGAGGAAAGCCGCGTAGATTCCGTACTAAATATATATGTATATGGGGTATTCCACGCCAAATCGACCTGGTCGTGACCCTCGACCTCTCAGATCCGGTCTGCGATTTTTTGTAAAATTCTTCAGACTTTGAGTAGCAATCTCAATTTTTTTCAGATTTTTCAAAATAAATTTGAATGAGTCATGAATTTTTGAATTTTTTTTTCCAGCACCCCGATGGCCGTGATCGAAAAATCTGAATAAATTCTCGAAAATTTTGTTTGAAAAATGAAAATTTTCGAACTAAAATTCAAAATGTCTGAGCTCTTGCTTCTTGATTTTAGAGCGTTTTTTTTTTTTTTTTTCTTGAATCTCAACGTGAAATTGTGATTAATTGAGAGCGATCACTGTTCGTGATCGGTCATGAATCAACTATACTTGACTACGTCAAACAAAAAAATATCGGAACAACTTCCGGATTCATAGTGATATTCTCAAAAAACCCTAAAAAGAAAACAGGTCGAAGCAAGAGCCCAGACATTTTGAATTTTAGTTCGAAAATTTTCTTTTCTCAAACAAAATTTTCGAGAATTTTTTCAGATTTTTCGATCACGGCCATCGGGGTGCTGGATAAAAAAATTCAAAAATTCATGACTCACTCAAATTTAGATTGAAAAATCTGAAAAAAATTGTGATTGCTACTCAAGGTCTGAAGAATTTTACAAAAAATCGCGAACCAGATCTGAGAGGTCGAGGGTCACGACCAGGTCGATTTGGCGTGGAATGCCCCATATATAATATAAGACTGCGGTATAGTCAGTTATCTATTCAAATTTAGAATTTATATATTTATATATATATATATTTAATTACTCTAAATGCTTGCTTATATTTATGTTAAATTATACATAAAATTTTGTTTCATTATATAATAAAAAATATTCAGCAATCGTTATTATTTCATATATATATTGTGTGTGTGTGTGTGTGTGTGTGTGTCATATATGTATATATATATTTATCTAACATGTAATATTGTATTTTATGTATATAATATACTATAATTTTACAACAACGTACGACATCATCGTTAGTCACAATTTCATTGATTGTTATTAAAAAAACTACTATTCCATAAAATCCCTGCACATTAATCCTACCAATTTTCTTTCTCACTCACTCACTCACTCTCTTTCTCTCTTTCTTTCTTTTTTTTATCTTTCTTTCTTCATCTGTAAATTCTCGCGATTACATTATATTTTTTAAATCATCTTAACGCGAGGAGTAAAGTAAGGAAATTCTCGAACAGAGATCGACAAGTCTTTTTACCATAAAAAAGTGAAAGAAAATAATATATAAATAGGTACATCGTTTCTTATATTCACGTTATAAAATAGATTAGAGCCTTAATTCTTTTTTTTTTTTTTCTTCTTCTTTTCAAAATGAGGAGAAATTCGCTTCTTTCCAACGTCATTCTCGTTATCTTCGAAGTAAAGATTTTTCGAAATTACTCCTCGGTATTCAAAAACTTTTTTCTTATCTTATCTTCTTCTTCTTCCTCTTCTTCTTCTTCTTCTTCTTCCGTTATCTATCCTCTCTGATAATCGTACGGATTGTTTTACACCCTTTTAGCTCGCTAATAGACATACAATAATAGCCGAGTGATATGTAAAACAAACATTACGCTTAGTTCTTTATTATACGTATACTATACATATTCTATCTAATTTTATATATATATATATATATTAATATATATATATATATATCTTTGATTGTTTACACTATATTATCCCTTTGGTAAAACGCAGTCAGTATACCGCATTAATATACTATAGTATAAATAATATTCACTCGTTGTTCAATGGTCGCTATGTATATATCCAAGCATTTTGCTGCTTTGAATTAAAACAAAAAAAAAAAAAAATAGCCGAATCTGTGTTACATCTAGACATAAAGAAACTCAATTAATCGCAGTTAAAAATTCCCCTATCCTAGATATTTAATTACATTTCTCATAGTTCTCAACTTTGTCACTTTGAACTATAGAAGAACAATTCTTGAAATTAAAAGTTATAATTAAACATCTAAAATCTTTAATAGCCCAATAATTTATTATCAAATCTCTAATCATACTGCAACTAATACTGCACGAGATATATTCAGCGATGTTTAATTAGGCTTTGAAAATTAACTTTCGTTAAAAGTTATTCGATAATTCGTTTGCTATATAGTTTGAAAGTTTTTCTCTGAACAGCACACACTGTATAATATACATATATATGTATATATATATATATATTATATAGATATTGAACATTAAAGACAACAGTAAATATAATAATACGAGTCTAAAAAGTGACGATGAAACATCTTTTTTTCCACAATATATTATATTATATTATATTATATTCAGACTAAAGTCACTGATTCAAATCGCTGATCTGAGAGCTTTGAGCTTCGCACACCATTTTTGACAAGTCTAGCTTACTTATCATTCCCATTTATTATTATTATTTTTTACCTTCTTATTCTTCTTTCCCATCTCCTTTTTATTACTAAAAATATATATATGTATAGTCTGTATGCCTATGCCGTTTAGGAAATACGCGCGAGGTCTGACGTCTCATTTCTTATTTTGTACTCTTGTAGTAAATTGGTGATCAATTTATCCTTGTCTATTCTGAAAACTAACTAACGAAATGAAAATGTGCAAACAATTGGTTGGCTCGAGTCTCTGAGATATAGTAATTTTCTGTTAATAAATGATTGAATAATAGACTCTAAGCTGGGCTTACAACTTCTGTATAAGTGTAAGAAATTCCTCGCTCCTCCGTCGCCTCTTAGCATCGCCAAACTATAATCTATGAAACCGACTCCTCTCAATTTATATTTACAAACTTGTGAACAGACGCGGAGGTAGAGACGCGAATTTCAGTTATAAAAAAATACGGAACTAGCGTTCAGCCGACGTTTTCAATCGACTTATCAGTGTGACGTGGACGGCGCTGGGTTTATCTGGCTGGACATGTAACAGCAGTAACAGGGGCCCAGGATATTCGGATTCCTAAACCATAAACAAGCCCTGTTTAAAGTTAGGGGACAAAAAGTCGTTCAATCATGTAAAAATCCAGCTTTCCTGGTTCAAATAGTAAAACAACATCGTGCCTGATCAGCTGTTGCAGTTTTTGACTATCTTGTTCAGAGCCCTGCTCCCCGCCAGGGTTCTGGGCTAATTGCTAGGTGAGTGGAATGCCTCCGCCTCCATCGCCGCTACCTGCAGGAATAAGGATGCCCGGAGTTAGGCTTCCCTTCCTTCCTCTTTTGCTGCAAAAACCATAAAGAAAAACCATCCATCAATCCATCTCATCTCTTCTCAGTCACATAAATCCGTCTTTAAACTCACTGGTAGCGATCGAGTGACGTAGTACTAAGCAAGTCGTTCTCCTTCTCCGTAGGACTGGCCATATTCAAACTGGTAGAGCTGTTAGCGGACAAATTGATATTCGAAACAGAACTAACAGCCAGCATGCTGGGGTACTGACCATCGCTGACGCTGACGCCTTCGTCTCGCGAATTTTGATCGCTGTTATTCATGCCCTCTCCTTCTTCGACAGGCAGACAAGTCTCGACCATTGCTTCCAAGCAGTTGACAAATAGCTCTGCACTTTCGGCGGTGGGATTGCACTGTGGATTCAATAAGTTTAGTCCATCATCAAATTAGGATAGAAATTATTCCTTGATTAAATGAGATCTCTTTGCCTTGGTATAGGGGCCAGCGAATCTCCACAATCCCCCAAAGCCACAGCTCTGTAAAAAGTGGAGTTGTTGTTGGCTGGTGTCCTCGCAGGCTATCATGTTCTGGATTATGGCTTGAACCGCGCTGAGTATAACTTGGTCGTGGCAGGAGGATAGAACGCTGGTTATCTTAGCATCCAGTAAATTGTGGCTAGAATAAGAGACAAGAAGTGTTTGAATCTTTCACATAGATTGAAAAACGTTTGAAATCTGTGAAGGACCAGACTCACATCACTGGAAAGACCTTAGGGAATACAACCGAAGCTTCGGCTAGGTACTGGTAGAGAATTCTCGTCTCATTTTCGTCCGTTGAATACTTGACTAAAGTAGCGAGGACTGTGAGCACCAAAGTCTGGGTTGGAAAGTCTGTCAGCACTTCGGGGTCGAGTAGGACGTTATTTTCGTTACTCACACTGACTCTGGCGCTTCGATTCTGTACAGGATATGAGGAATGGGAGTTAACAAAGTACTCCGAGGCCCTGGGTGACTGAAAATTATGTTTAGCAGTCTTTAAACCAATTCAAACGACTGTAAACATAATTTATGAGCCCAGATTTACCCTCGTGTTATGAAAACGCACCTTGGGCTCTGAGTCGTTGATCGGCTTGGCCTCCTTGGTCGTCGGTACGGAGAAAGATCTCTGCGTTTTAAATAAAATTCGGCCAGTCTTGTTAGTTGTTGATGTTGTATCGTTATTTCATTTCATTGCAATACGTTAGTAGTACATATTACGGAATTTCAACACCCGGTGCAGACACAGAGAGACAGGCATACGAAGATGAGACAGAACAAAAAAAAATATATATAGAAACGGGGAGAAGAAAGTTATACAATTTACGCAACGATTAACAACGACAAACTACATTCTACATTGTAAAAGTTTGACTCATCTATGCATATGAACTACTATTCTACTGATCTTACTTTTAGATAGCGAGATCATAGCGTGTGGTGAAAATTATTCAATTTTTACACATCATGCTCACACTTACGCCAGATAGTAAGAGATAAGATTTTTATTTATCTTTTGAACAGAAATACTGACGCAATTCTTAAGAGACAATTTTATCACTCAATTAACTGAAAGAATTATAACTGGACAGACACTAAATTCAATAGAACAGAATAGGAGAGACTGAACAGTATTCAAGCAAGTGTGAAACTTACCTGATGCGGCGTGTGTTGTTTCTGCTGTTTAGCTTGCGTGATTGCAGATTGATCCAAGAGATCCCAAGACTTCTGTCTTCGATTAGCAGGGTTTGTCATCCCCCCGGTAACATCCTGAAAAAAGTGTTAATCGATTAGAATTCAAAGTCATTTTTTCCCAGACGAGAATTCGCAGAGCTTACAGCATTGTGAGGCACCAATGTATCCAGGAAGTCGGTACTGCCAGATTCCGTCACCGTTCTACCCAGCGAATGTCTGATATGGCATCTGCTCCGGACTTCTTCTGACACGGACACCAACGCTGAAAGTATCGAGGAAGAAAAGATGAATTAAAGAAGTAATTCTCTTGATTCTCTACTCAGAAGACAAGAATATCTCGTACCAGCTAGATAAGCAACGCTGTCGGGGGTCACTTCGAATTTATCTCTCCTCAGGGGCTTGGCAACGATGGCTAAAAGCATCGTAAGGACTCTGGCAGTCCTTGAGACAGTCGTTGGAGTCGGATGCCGATATCCTTTCAAGAGGTGGCCAACGAGAGCGAAGTGAAAGTTCGTTTTGAAAGATAGACCGACAGCGTGATCTAGCTGCTTGAAATGCCACTCCAAAGGTTCCCGCGTAGACATCATCACTTGCTCTAAAGTCTTGGGCAAGAAATATCTTCCAGGGTAAAAAAAGGCTCAATTCTTACCCTCGTTAATTGCTAATACCAAAAGATCGAATTTATCAATCATTGAATTCCAATGTTTCTGAAAGCATTTTTGTTTCCTGCACGAATACAAGAAGAAAAGGAAGAAAAACGATACGGACTTTTGGCATTAGTCACACGATGCGAAAACCTCGTCGTTTTACCTTGTCATCGAAAGTGCCTTGAGAATCCAGCGTGTGAAGGTTCTGCTCAAGCAGAGCAAGCCCGGAGGCATAAAGCGAAGCCTCATCCAGCTGGAGGACAGACGTTGCAACCCAGAAGAGGGAGCGATGTATCGGAGATTCCTGAACGAACAAAAACAGCTATAAGTACGCCGGGAAGATTGCGGGAATCCGGAGCTCTCACCGGTCTAAGAAGTGGCTGGAGTCTCGTGAGGCACATGACGATAGCCTCGAGTAGAATAATGTCGTTGAAACTCTCCAAAGCCTTGACCAGTATCCTCAACAACTGTTTGATGTCTTGATCGGTGATGCTCTTGCTTATGCATCCGAAAACGATCAGAGCTCTGGGCTGCAGAGCCGGGTTAAAGCAGAAGGCGAAACTCTTGGCAAGAGAAGTCCAAGTCTGTAGCCAATCGCAGTCAGGAATGTCGCGCATACAAGCTTCCATTATCTCGAGCAGAGCGTCTGTGATTACTTCGAGACTGGTGAGAGCCAGTCTCTCCCTGTCCTGTCCTCCAGACAGGCTCCTCTCGTTCCCGAACCACTTCTCATTGGAGTGTCTGTAGCTCGATCTGAAAGCCGTGACAGCAGCAGACTTGACTTTGCTGATGCCGAAAAGGAGGTAGAATTTGGGGAGGGAAAACTCGTCCAAACTGAGCCTCAACACCCTCTGTGTATCCTCTGAGAAGGAAGGCTTTGTGCAGGTGCACAATGAGTGGATGATATTTATCACTAGGCCGTGGGTCGAGGCCCTCATACTCAGACTTCCGGAACAAACCAGGAAAGTAACGGTGTGGAAAAGGTAGGGCAAATGGCGGCCGACGTCTAGACAATTGTTGAAAGACAGCATCAGCAGGTATCGGGCCAGAATGGCTATGTCATCCCACATCATGTGCTGCTCTAAGAGCGCCGTTGGGGAGGTACAGGTCTTGTCCACGACCCTGCACAGCCTTCCAATCACCTTTTTAGCCACCAATTGAACGTTGGCCGAGGCCAGGGCCACGGCTGTATCGGCCATAATCTCAACCATAGGTGTTCCTAGGCCGTATCTAACACTTCGATGGATAAAATTGTCCAACACCATGTCTATGAGCTCGGGAACTTGTCCGATACTGCCCCATATTTTGGCCTGAATGCTAGGATACATCTGGACCTCTTCTATAGTGAGAGTGATGAGTTTTTCTAAAATTTGCGTCACTTGTTTCTGTCGCTTACTCTCGTCTGACGGTTTGCAAAATCTGACGAGATTCGCGAGCCAAGGAGTCATGTACTCGAGACACAAGTGTTTCAGCTCGATGTTAGACACTCTGAACCCTTGAATGCATTCCTCGAGGAATTCCAGGGTCAGATGTGGCTCGTTAGTGGCCAGTTTCTCGCTCACGGATTTGATGAAGATCGTATTATTCGACGGTATACACAGGCCCGAGGTCTCCAGCAGCTGGCCCTCTATCTTCAAGTCGAAGGTCGCGGTCAACGCGCAGAGTTGATTGTACGCAGCGGTGCGAAGATTCGGGTCGGAACTCCCTAAATTCAGGAGCGCCATGTTAAGCAGGGTTCCAGGCACGTCTTTAGGCCGTATTTTCTGGTGAACAGTCACGGAATCGGGCTGGGAAAGCTCCCACCTATTGCGTATATGAATAATGGCTTGAACTATGCTGTCGCAGTCGTTGTGTATGAATGAAAGAGGGCCGGATTCGTTGGCTATTGTTAGAGTGAACTGGTTGTCATCGACCAGACACACCTCCTCTATCTCGGAGGCGTAGTAAACGTCGTTTAGCAGCACCGCGTGCGACAATACTTTGCACTTTTCCGCCGAAGTTATCTGTATCGCTGTGGGTCCGACTTTTATGGCTACTTTAGTATCCTTGTGGGAGAGTTTCAGGGCGTTATTAAAGACCTTGAGATCCTCGTCCAAAGAGAGAGTGGCGCCGGGTAGCTTCTGCTGCTCCAAGTCTATCAGGTCGTTAAGTCGCCCCGGAGCTTCGATGAAGACAACTTTCCTGTTCCCTTTCAGAGGGGCGAGGATTCTGTCGTGAAATTTAGTGTACTCCCTGACCCAGCTGTTGCAGTTGTAGATATAAGCGGCGTGGATATTGTCGTAGGCAACTTCCGGCAGGACGTAAAACCATTTCTGGAGAAATTCCGTCCTGAATCGATTGTCCGAACATGTATGTGTGAAGTCGACGACCAGTTCGAAAGGGGAATGGCAGAATGGCTTCAGAGTAAGTATCACATGGTAGATCAACAAGTCGCCGTTCGTTTCACCGATTCTGAAAGAAACAGAGGAGTTTAGTGAGAGCTAAGAATTTCTACCTCTCATGGATGTTCGCTGGTTTATTAGCTGTTTTGGTTTAAATCCTACTTGTATCTCCTCGCAATGTAGTAAAACACGGGATATCCTTGCTTGCTCGTTCCCGCCTGATAAAATATGTTCAGGCTCTTTATACTCTTGAACTCTTCCTTTTCGTGCATATTGTGTTTGACCATTATCTCCTCGAAATTAGTGGACGACATATCGATACTGGACCATCGATCGTAGGAGGAAAACAACAAGCTGCAATGTTCAAGAATTGATCAGTTCAATTTTTCCCACAATTTCAAGACAAATAATGAATTCCATTCCAAACTCACTGAGAATCGACCGGCTTGTGTTCCGGGGGTCCTAAGTAAGCGAGCAGCGTGGCCATCTTATCAAACGGTCTTCTACCAACAGCTTTATGATCCCTACTACTGCTGAGATAATCCCCGATCCGTTCTTGATGGTTCCAAAGGAGTCTGTGAAGTGCCAGGACGTTGGCGTCTGATATAAAAGACATGGGATGACTGGCCTGATCGACGGTCTCGCAGTCTGATGCAATCTGGATGAAAAATCTCCTTCCTATTTCAAAATGGGCTCGCAAAAAGTCGTTGAAAGGCAGCATGTGCTGCTCCTTGCTAAATTCTACGTGATTAGCGATGTTCTGAAGTATCTTAGACATGAGCATAAGTCCTCTCTTGACGGGTGTAGGGACCTGTTTATTTACGATCCCCATTTCCTGAGGCGAAACAATCACAGGGTTAATAAACCTCAAGAAAATCACCGTCCCAACGGCGCCTATGTTGTTCTGTGGACACTGGGGGAACCTCTTGCTCAGAACTTGGTACAGGCAGTGGCACATGGATCTCAGTTGCGGAGGGAATCTGTGGAGTTGATAACCCAGAGTTTAATAAACCGAATCTCTCCGATCTTCTGGGATTTAGGAGGCTGCAGCGCTTCACACCAGTCGAATCAGTGCTGCATTTTGCAAATCGTTTTTACAATTATTGAAAAAAACCGGACGAAAATACATCATGAACATGAAAACGAACGTTTTTCCGTATCAACGACGAATGCTGCATTGTTAAACTGTACTCGTTTTTGTAGGAATGATTTGCAAAATATAGCACCGATTTGACTAATATAAAGCGCTTCGATCTCGTTAAAAGAGTTGCAGCTAACTTATCAGCCGATGAAACGATGGCGTCGAAGACCTTCTGCGTGAGAGCGATCAGGTTCCGACCGTTCTGCTCTATGTCTTCGCTCGCGTCAATTCTCGCGCTGTCTACCTCGAAGCTGGTCACCGGATCGTCGAGCAAAGGTTTGATCAAGGGTTCCAAAAGACTCTGTAAATAGCTCGCCCCGTATATCTTGAAGCAAAAGGCCATGATTTTACTGCCCAGACTGTTTCCTCTGAATAGAGTCTGCATGCAGTCGGACACCTCGACCTCGCGGTAAAACATGTTCCAAAGCAGGGGAGACAGCAGGTGTTTTGCGTCGAATAGAGTGACGAAAACTCGGGCCAATTCGTCCATCTGATTCGTCGTTACCACGTTGGCCAGGGCCATGGCGATCGGCAGTTCTCCCTTGTCGCTTATCATCGTTACCAGTTGGACGAGCTGTTCGAATCTATCAGCTAACACAGTCTCAGCTAAGGTATCGAACTCTGTGCCCTGTTGCAGGATCTTGGTCAGGACTTCCATGAAGGCTGCACGAGTTTGAAGGTCTCTGTTGTAGCCCAAGTCTGGAATGAAAAGATCGTTAGTTATCGGATTAGAAGTCGAGTCAAAGTCGTTTCGAAATCGACTTGTGAGCTGAGTGGATGATTCTTTATCTATAAAGTTGCAAGAACAACTCTTACATATAGAGTGCATCAGGCCGCTGTCTATATTAGCGCTGAGTAGATTGCTCATGGCTTGAATAGTCGCGTTTCTAAGAGTGCTGAGTTTCCCCGCGGTGACTCTCTGTCTAGAAACGACCTCCTTTTCCTCCGTCGACTCGCTGCAGTCGTTGAGCAAATTCATGAAGAGTGTAAAGTACTTGAGAAACAACTGCGACTTTGCCTCCATCAGATCCCCCCGGTCAGATTCCTCTGGCTGGAGAGGCAGGCCTCGCAGCAGAGCCCCCACAGCCTCCATACAGGCCTGGTCCAAGTCCCTAGAATAAATACTGCCCCGATGATTATTCCAGACTCGATACTGGCTCGTGAATAAAAATCAAATAAAAATCGACCGCTCACCTAGTAATAACGGTGACGTCTCCCCCGCTGGGCGGAGCGATTTGATGACTAGTCCCCATGACCCAGTCGGTTAAATACTCGACGAGTTTATTCCTGAACTTCATTTCCTGTCTGAAAGCTAGATCATCCCTCCGCTTCATCATCGCTTCGACGAGCTGGCAGAGCTTAGTCTTAATGTGGATAGCGTGTACAGTCATATCCAGATGTCTGACATATCTGACAATCGCAAGCATCATTCCCTCGATGCTGGTTACCCCCAAGTGTTCGGATGGCTGATCGGTCTTTGAATCGAGGACGTTTTTCATGATGAATATCGTGTGCTCGATAAACTGGGTGTTCAGATCCGAGACCACGACCTGCCCCTGCTGGTCAAAGAACTTCTCAACGATGCTCTTTATCTGGTCGAATAAAATCGGGTACAAAGCCGGGCTCATCTCGTGCCCGACCAGCTCTTTTACATGCTTTTGTATCTGCGCTCCGAACTTTTCGTTGTTGCATATCAAGAGTCTCAGAAGATTAAAGACGAACTGTGTAACGGGACAGTACTGCACTTCCTGGCTCGGGTTTGCCAGGGTGTTGCTTCTCTTAGGCTCGGAGTTTGACACCAGGCCGGAAACGGGTCTGGAAGGAGATCGTCTTTGGAGACAAACGCCTCCCATTGCACAAAGGAACCCGGTCATGTTAGCCCACTCGTTTATCTGCTCCTCTAATTCATGCTCGGAATTCTGGTGAGACGCCCGCCGCTTTCCCGTGCTGCGATGCGAAGGCTCAGCCTGAGGGTCCTCGGACTTTGTTTTGCGGTAATTGGAAAGCTGGCGGCAGGCCAGTTCCCAGTTTCTAAACGTCTCCTCCCAGGCCTAAGAAAACCGCGGAAGATTCTTTATTCATTTATCTTTTCAGAATGTTAAAACGTCGCCGGGCTCGGGAAAGACAGACTTACAGGCTGCACGCCGTTGACACAGTGCTCGATCTTCCTCAGCAATGTCATTATCCGTTTTTGCAAAGCGGCTCGACCTGTGGAGGAATGAAATAGGGCGTGAGGGTGGGAACTTGCTGAACGAAGCATGGAAAACTCACCGTGATTATGTTCATGATAATAAATCCTACTCTCACCGCTGGCTGTTATAAAAACGTAGTTTATCTTAGGGTCTTTAGGAAGCTCGTATTTTTTAGCCAGTCGGAAGCTTACCGGTAGTTAAAATCGTCGATGCCTGAGCCAGCTCGATGTACAAGTGGTAGTTTGGCAGAAGGCAGGTCACGGCTACCTCGTCACTTCCGCAACGGATGTCAGCCTCTTCGCAGAGCAGAGCGAAACAGGACATGGCCACCAGGACCGCCTCCATGTCTATGCTCCATAAATACATGAAGAAAACTACCTGTTTGGGACAATGAGGAGAAATTAACACGCAGTGTCTCATGATTTTCGATCCGGCTTATAATTGGAGAGAAAAAATCTAAAGCAAGCAATTTTTAGGCATTAATCCGGAAACTTGGTCTAAGGGGAATCGAACGGTGGTAATGATTTTCGCAATCGAGCTCCGGATTATTGCCTAAAAATTTCTAACTTTCGTGGATTTTCACCAGTCCATTAATCCCACTGACCTCCAGCTTGATGTGAGCCTGTTTGCATATGGCTATCTGACTCCCGACATTCGCGTAGTCTTTATTTTGTGATAGAAAAGCATTTCTGCAGACGAGTATCTCCCTCAGCCATTTCAGTATGTCCGTGTAGTTGACTATCTGATGTTGAATGAGTTTCTGCGATATGGAGAACAACACCTGCGAACTAACGTCCCAGAAGGTGTTTATCGGCGCCTCGGGATTCCACGCTTTGATTTTATCCGGATGATGCAAGACCAGCAGAGCCTCCATGGCCTCATGCGCGACGTCCGGCATAGTCGGCTGATGGACAAGGGAGACTAATCCGTTGATCAGCTCTAGAGTAGAGCTCTGAATTTCGTGACCAGCCTTTCCCTGGCTCTGAAAAAAGCGACCGTATTAAATCTCCGGCTCGAAAATCTGGCCCGCAAAACAAATCCAGTTATAATTCGCGCCAATTACATTCAGCATGAGCATCGGATCGGCGTGGATCAGCCGCACCATCCATAGCAGGAGATTCCTGTGTCCGGATATGTCTTCTCCACGATCCTTGTACTTGCCCTGTTCCTTCCCCTTCAATGTCAGACTCTGAATCATCCGTAACGGAGCATGGGATATGTAGCCCTGAGCAACCTTGTTCAAAGTATCAGTGAACATCGCCCTCAGCTCGGCGCTTCGCGAGTAGACGAGGTCTATTTGCGGCCACCACGGCAATCTCGGCTGCGTTATTATCCTGAAAGTTTCCAAATTTATGAGTATCCAGATGTCTCCCATCGAATATTGCATTCAACGCTTGTGTATTTTATTTTTCATTTTCCCAGACTTTGCTGGAGCCCTAAAAGGTCGTGAAACCTGCAATACTCACTTGTAAAGCGAGCTGACAAGCACGAACTGGTAAGTCGAAGGGAAATTCAGATTCAGGCATACTTTGAGCGCCTCGTTGTTGTGCGGCTTTATCCGAAAACAGCTTATGAAGCAATCGATCATCAGATCAATGTCCTGGGCTACGTAGTTCTGCCCTCTGGAGAAAGGTTTGCAGGGATTAAACAGCAGAGCTTTCAGATCGTTTATCACCGTTTGTACGAGGGTAAAGGCTACGTTGTTTGAATCAAGGATATTAATGTAGGTCGAGGCCTTGCAGAGTTTGACGCAAGTCACCGCTGCTGCTTCGACAAGTTGCCTGCTGGATCCTCCGTGCATCCCCAGCCCTCTTTTGACGCTGTCTATGAACTGCTTCTTTTTAGAGTGCCTAGGAGAGCAAGGAGCCCCGGAATCGGCGTTTACTATTTCCTCGAGGACTTTGGGGGAGAGAATGAGCAGCATTATCTGCAGCGGCCATACCGCGGCAGCGCGGCCCTTCTTGTTGTCCGCAAAAGTGTCGAGGATGTCGAAAAGCTCGCCGCAAACCTTGGACAAATCGTCGTTGGGCTTTTTCTGCAAGTCGGCAAACTCGTGGGGGTAGGTATCCATCCAGTTCCATATCGCCTTCTCCAACGAGTTGATCAGCACAAGGTGAGCGGACTTCTTCAGCTGCCTGAACTTCTGAATAGTTTCTGTCGCAACTGATACGTATTAATATGCCAAACTGGGGAAGGACACAACTAACACACTAGCAGGCTGGTGAATTGATATAATTTCAACTTGATATTCATGCAGATAAGATCTCTGAGGGGATATCGATCAGTTAGAATTAGTTAGTCCCGATACCGTACCATTTAAAAGCCTCGTCAATCTGTGCACATCGACGTTGATATGCTGGATAAGTTCTATGTCGCTGTAGTCCGGGTTCTCCTCGCTAGATACAGACAACTCTTGAAGACGGGCTGAAATCCTGTTGAATACCGCATTGAAGAAGTTCAGACTCAACGCGAACAGGACTTTGCTGGCAAGGTTCTTGAGATGAGCGTGCTGAGGACTCTCGTTAGGCACGTCTGAAATTCGCCAGTTATTTTCAGGTGTTATTAAATCCTGGGTCAAGTTTAAGCAAGTCTTCTGATCCCGGAAGGAAAAGTATTGAAATAAGCAAAATGTAACTCAAGCTTAATATTTGAACTATATCGCATTTCTACATAGTATACAGTTTAGAACTTATATTCTATATCCCACTCAAGCATATTGACTGTTTATATAAACAGATAGACCATGGTAAAAGAGGCCTATGGTCCTCATGGACAAATGAGTCATTTTCTATATGCCTGCACATCTGCAGTCAGTCTTTCTTTAGCTCTAAATTAATGTGCAAATTGAAACCTAATTATTGATTCCATTCATTCGATATCTGGCAAATCCTATAAATCCCAATAACAAGAAATGGTCTTACCAATGAATTGGCAAATCTCTCTCAGCAGAAGCTTGACGTTCATAGTTTCATCGAATTTAGTCGTGTCTTTTGGCTGATTGCTTAGACATCGTTCTAGAGTGTCCAATACGATGATAATGGACTCGTAGCAGTGACGATCTTGGTCGGAGAAGTGGAACGACCTTTGTCCACCGCTGCACGGAGCTAGTTCGTTCACACGTTGCAGCATTTTTGTCAGACCAGATATGACCAGGGAGAAACGATAGCGTGATATTTGTATCAAGCATTTTTTATTCTTCTCTTCGTTTATCCTCGAGTGTGTTGTCTGAGGACCAGCACGGCACGGGAGCTGGAAATTGAGAAGATTTAAAATGGCGATATCAGATCGGATCGGATCGATCTAATCTCCCTGATCGTAAAATGAAATAAAGGAGACGTCGTTTTTTTTTCTGACGATTTTATTAACAGATAAAAAATATTTGTCAATTTCATTTTCCGCTCGCGATATATCTAAGGAGTGAAATAATCAGATTATTTCGTTACTCTGGTCGAGTGTGTTGACTAATATGAACGTAATATGATGTGTCTGTATGCGCGCGTGTTACAGCGTCTTATCATTCATTCGTATCGCATTAGTGAATGTAACTTTGACGTTCCATTCATGCATCGTAGGGCGACAGTTAATTCGCCGACTATGAGGTGCGCGCGGCGCGGGTATTCGCACATTATACGAGAGAGGGGGTGGAGAGAAAGAGAGAAAAGTATCGGAGGTGATTGGCGAGAAACCAAAGGCAATCGCATGGTCAGCGACGGGGGGCTAGGTGGGGGGTGAAGAAAGGCAGTAGGAAACTGCGAAACTCTTCAGAGCAACGATGTTAGAACGGCAGAGACGATGCGTGCGAGAAGCGCATCGGAGGTTAAAAACTGGCTAAAACTCATCGTCAGTCATGAATTGTATCAGTTTCATTGAGTCCGCGGCACTTCGAGGCCCAACCTAAACCTAAAACGCATGCATATCGATTCAAGAACCCAAAGAGCATGTATGTGTTGTACGCCGGCATTAGCCTCCTAGGCGTCGGCGGGGAAATTAGGGAGCGGGTGTGGGTATAGTGAGAAAAAAAGAAACTTATGTATGCGCGACTACACACACACATACACACGCACAAACGACGATATGCATTTCTATTATGTACATACATATAATACATGTCAATGCGAGACACTTAATATTTCATTTTAAAAGATCTTTTTCAACTGTTTATGTCCCCGTGAAGAGTTTCGACAACGCTACTGCTACATCAGCATTGTCTCTATTGTGTTTGAATGCAAATTTCGATAGACGGAGAGAAACTAAACGAGTAATAAATAAGAAAGAGACGTGATAGTAAGGAGGGGAGGGAGGAGGGGGGCTGTGCCGTATATAACGTTATGTATAGGTATAGCGTATTGGGTAATGTGGAGGAGAGAAGGGGGAGCGGCGGTGGTGGGTGTTGATAAAATAAATGCGGGTGGGGTTTTATCGCGGATGGGTGAAGAATCGTAAACGTTGTGTGGAAGTCGTTGGGTACCTGGTCCTCGAAACGGGCGATCAGAAGGTGTGCCCACTCGCCGGGTTTCTGAGTGCCCATCGCCTCTAGGTATTCAGTGACAGTAGTAGTCCGTCATCACGATTCCGTCCACGGGGATGCCTAATACACGGTCACATCAGATCGCCGCCATTTACGAACATCAACTGGACTGTGCCAGGGAACCTCGGAGTCGGAGTTCTGCGGGCTGGAGGTTTTTCTCGTGGTGGGAGAGGTCTGCCCCTCTCTCAACGAATCGGATCGGATATACTCGGCGCCCCACTACGCAACCGCGCCATTCATAACTTCGCCCAGAGCCCGGCTAGGCCGTTCCATACAGATTGAAACAAAGTCGGCAAGGTCTGTGTTCAACAAACTACAGGCCGACATACTACCTACACCGGCGCGGGCGCCGCGACGTTGCGCGTGACCTTTCGATTCAGGCTTGTCGAATGACGGCGTGCATGCATGCCATGAATGAGACGGTATGTGTTTACACCACAGAGGCCTAACGACGGGCGCAACGACATCTAGTTGGAAAACGCGGAGACGCTAGGAACGAATGTTATCATTGTTTGATAATAAAGGAGGCTGCGACTTTACCGAGATGTGTAGAATCGGGAAAAGTATTGAATATAATAACAGGGGTAGAGGTTGATATCGTATGATATATTGTAAATTTATATCGAAAAAGAAGAGATTAGAAAGATAATAGGCGAAGAAATTATAATAGACGGACCAATTTGGCCGTTTAAATTCTTTCTTCGTCATATACGTGGCAGTGAGAACTGACTCGAGAAAATACAATGTATACATGTAATACTTAGATAATACAAGCTTTCAAATAAATATTTAATCAGTTCGGTCAAAGGACCGAGATATATCCCAATATTCTAATCAATCTTCCTAATTTACCTTTATATACAATAATAGCAAATCTTTATTAGATCGCAGTTCCTTATAGCAATAAAGAATTCAAGTCTGAATAAAGTACATATCTTGAAAAGCTCTAGAATCGCTTTAAAAAAAAAAGCGAATTAAAGACCCAAACCAGTCGAATATTCGTGTGCTTTTTTTTTTTCTTTTTTTATCTTTGATAATACGCTATGCAGGATATCGTTCTTCGATCAATGATTAATAAATTAATCAATCGAATAAAAGGCAGTGACAAGTTTCGCGTTTGAAAATCACCCACATACAATCCCTGTTTAAAATTCATCAAACGACTAAAATACCTGCTTAATTTTGTACAAATATTCATACATCGTCATTATATTTATTCTTAAAGTCAAGTTCCTTTTCGAGGACGTTTGTCACGGCAAGAAGAACGTCGGCGTCCCGTTGCCTGTGTTTCTCGATACAGTGAATAGACTTCGGGTCTAAATCCAGTACTCCGACATTGACCAGAAAGTCGACCCCTTCAGTATCCCGGATGATAAATTCGGCGGGAACGTCGGCTGCGTCTCTGAAAGAATTTTATTAACGATTTAACGATTTCGTCTTCTTTTCACGTGTCGCGATCAAAGTAGGGAAAAATGGGGTTTAAATTCCCCGAGGCTTACGCTGAATCGACTTCTTGGAACGACATCAAGATTGAACAATCCCTCGCGGTTGTTACCAGCAGATAATTCCGCAATAATTCAATTTCTCGGATGGTCAATGAGGCTTTAACTCCCTCCCCGCTTTCCTCGTTTCCGGGATCATTATTGTTCCGGAAATCCAACGTCGCTTCGTTCGCCACAGAACGGAGCGCGCTATCAGTTGACTTGTGGTTTTCGTTGCCATTGCTGTCGGAGATTCTGCGCCCTGATTTCAGCATGTTCGAAGAGCCGTTGGCCTTTTTCCAAATCAACGGGAGAAGAACATGTTATCGAAATGGACCAGCCCTGATTTCAAGGAACAAAGAGTCAAGCCAAGGTTTATCCGCATTGTAAATTCACCTTTTCGCCACCCCCAGAGACTCCCATCTCCCATCTGTGAGCTCCGATGATCTGAGAATAGACCGCATCGTCGTTGAGGGCTTCGAAGTGGTCTTTATAAAGCCTGTAGACGATGTCCGAACTGCCGTAAGGCAGCTGTTGCATGTCCAAAATTTTACCGAGCACAGAACCCTGCGGTATATCACGGTTCCTGTCAAAGTTACAGCCCTGTAAGACAGAGAATATTAAATCATGTGAATAGACTGGGCCAAAAAAATTGACTATTTTTTTATTTTGAAAGATATATCGAGAATATCATTCAGAATGACAAAAAAAATAAAAATTTCGTGAAAGTTTGAGCCCTCAATATTAATTTTAAGAGGTCTATTTTTGATTTTTAGTCATAATTTGACGTTTTATGTTAGAACTGTCAAAACATTGAAGTGAAAAAATTTATTTTCACTTATTTCTATATGAAATTAAATTCCCTACAAAAAAGGTCTGATTATAGATTTTCGTCAGACCAACCGTTTCCGAGTAATTAAGCTTAATAAATTGATATGTTTTTTCTAGTCAAATCGACAATATTTACCAAAAAAACATCAATTTATTAAGCTTAATTACTCGGAAACGGTTTGTCTGACGAAAATCTATAATCAGACCTTTTTTGTAGGGAATTTAATTTTATATAGAAATAAGCAAAAATAAATTCTTTCGCTTCAATGTTTTGACAGTTCTAACGTAAAACATGAAATTATGACTAAAAATCAAAAATAGCGATGATAGACCTCTTAAAATTAATATCAAGGGCTCAAACTTTCACGAAATTTTTTTTCTTTCTCATTCTGAATGATATTCTCAATATATCTTCCAAAAAAAAAAAATAATAGTCAATTTTTTTGGCCCAGTCTACCATGTAAAAACCAAGCTCTTTAATTATTTTCAGGAGTATACTTACGCGAGGATCGAAGCGGAGGATTCTTTTAGCCCTGGAAACAATGTCTCTGTCGATACGTGGCTGCGTTTGAAACTCTGCGGGCGATAATCCCGGCCTCTTTGCGTCCCACATCCCGCGGTTTTTGCTCGCCGAGAATTCCCTGAGCAACGAAGTTTCGACTAGTTGAAAAAATCTGGCAAAATTTTTCTCCCCATTTCGGGAAACGCCGGCGTTGAACCAATCGCGAAAAACGTTATCCAAGTCCCGGGGATCGGTGTTGTAGTCGTAGACCACCGCGCCGTCTTTGAATATCTTTAGATTGTTCTGAGGCGACTCGAGGAGATTGCGGATAGATTTTTTCATCCGTTCTTTATCGCCGGAGAATAAATCTTGCGGGCAGTAATCGCTCCTGGATTTTACAGCCCCGTTTTTCAACTGAAATTATTTCTTGTATTTTATGGAAATTTGACGATGCTGAAATTCTTGGGAAAGAAAATATCCAAGTATTTGCACAGAGCCTTACCTTGTAATACTGGGTGAGGCAGTAGGTGCATTTTTTGAACCGTTCGTCAAACTCTTGTCTGAATCCTTGTTTGGGTTTTATTTCGACACAGAAAGTTGGACGAGTTGAATGGTTTCGTAACGAGGCGGTGATAGTTTTCGGTATGAAAGCGTAGTCCGTGAATACGGTCGCGTAATCTTCCACGATTTTCTTACCTCGGCGATGTTCTGCGAAAAATATGTACAATCAAACGCGTAAGAAAAATTTCTCACTCTCTCTCCCTATATATATTTTCGCAATAATAAATTGACGAAACGAAAAGGACCAGAAATATAAAATAAAATAAAATAAAATAAAATACATTTAAAGGATTGAAATGCGATCGAAAAATGATTATTATTCTTCTTTTTTTGGGATCCTTGGACTTTTCTGTCTCATACGTATAGAAATCTGGGCAATTTAAGAGGAAACTTTCTCACCGGGTCTCAGCAGATGAATAGCTTCTGACACCTTGATCATCTCCTCGTGTGTGAGGCGGATGGATTCCGGGGGTTCTACGTAGCGATCCAGAAGGCCGGAAATGACGTATTTCAAGAACTCGATCTCACGTGTTGTCCGAGCACGACCACCATCTGGCGAGGCTTCGCTACTGGGAGAGGATTTCCGGAAACGAAGGACTTTCCGTTCCTGCAGCGTAGAATAATAACGATAATAAATGATACTTGCTATAATGAACAACGAGTCTTTTAATGCGTAGTTTCTTTCCCTTTTATCCTTCTCTCGTGCTGCAGCTTACATATTTATTATACAGTGCACGCCACAACGATCAGAAAAGTTTTGAGAAATCTTCTAATAATAAATATATATAAGAAAGTTAATCCATATATATATATATACACGTTGTTACTTAGTCATACCCGCAAAGAGTGGAATGGCGGGGTTAATGCAGAGGCATACCTAGTTCCTACGTAGCTCAGCTAGCTAGCGTATAATAAAATGATATCGTCAAACAATGAATCGCCTTCTTTTTTGTCCTCAATTTTTTTTTTTTTTTTTTGTATACAAGTTTCCCGCAAAAATCCAAGACTGAATTTCCTTAATGAAAATTCTAGCTGGACCGATAGTTTCAGAGCTACGAAAAATCTTAGTTTACAAATCGCCTGCATGGGCTCTCGAATTTTTATCAAATGAAAAATATGCCCCTCTCAACCTGAATGATAAATCATCGCGTATATTACTAATGAAATACCTGATCGAACTAGAGAGCTGCAACGTTGATTGAATGCTAGCTAATCTCGCTTGCAGCTCTCGATCTACTTACTACACTCAGTCAGTTCGACAGTGCAGCAGAATCTCGCGAAGGCACGATCTTTGATCTATAGAAAGTAGGCATTTACGGTATGAGATACCCTTACCGCACAGTGCATGGAGACCTGTGTCTATGTGCGATCGAAACTGCAGCAGCAAGATCGGATCGTCCTGATTTCACTGTTCATTGCTCGCTACCATTTTTGGTATTGACTCAGTGTCTTAAGCCGGTTGATTGCAGGCCGAGAATCGCGATATGGCATAGGCAATCATTATGCGAATCTGAAACTGCGGGACGATATTCGCTCTATTGCAGTCAGTTGAAATACTCAACTAACCGCGTCACGTTTCTCAGTCTTCTAATTCGTGACATAATAATTATACGATCCCTCGAAAACTAGAGAAAAAAAAAAAAAAAAACTCCCGTACCCCGGATTCGTGGGAGTCTCATACGTAGTATCCTCTTTCTAACGAACCGATAGCAACACGTGGACGACATCTGCTCCAGCCCGGGTTCTCTACATCCCGACGTGGGATCATTCGCTCTTATAGTCAATCGTCGAGGCATATCTCTCGCCCGACTTATAGATTTGAACAACATTGAAATCGTTTCCAAGTTTTTTGACTCGGATTTTAAACGAGCGATGAAAAAAAAGTGGAATCATTAATTTCCACCGAATTCCAAAGAATCCATATCGATCCCGAAATCGGAAAAAAAGAGGCTCTGTGCAAAACGACGAAGAGGATAATGCAACCGGTTACATACATACGTGTTTCGAGAAAAAGTTTTCGAAACGTGATTTTTCTCGGACAGTCATCGCACGCTTGGCGTATATCTATATACGTATAGACTAGAATTTGTATAATCAACTAATTACCCCCGTTATAGCGGGAGTTGTTTGCTACGCAGTGGAAGTAGCGGTTTGCCACCATTACCGCGATACGCAATATCACGTCACTGAAACTACGCGTTTTACTCGTACGGTTTAGAACCTTAGCGTGGGTCCGGTTGACGTAATTTACCATATTATGGTATCTACGTGTCCGTTACAAGCCCGGGAATATAGACTAGGAACAGAAGAGACGATAACGGCAAGAAAACCCCATAATTAACTATTCCCTTCTATTTTTTTTTCGCTTCGCTGTTATAGGCATGTCATTTTTTGTAGGTATAGATACATAGTTATACAGTTCAAGTATTATATCATTCTTACATAGGGTAAGGCGATCACGACATTGGCGTTGCCTTCGCCGCGATAAACGCAGCCGTCTAGTTTCAGCCGGTCATTTCTCGCGCGTTGTTTTTCGCCTTTATATTTCCAAGTCTCGTCCGGTACCTCGTCCTCTTCCTCTTCCTTGTCGCCGCCGTCCTTAGCCCTTTTTCCCTCGACATCGCCGTTCCCCAGTACATCAGAGATGTTCTCCTCGTTCGGGATCATGACCGCATCGTCTTTAGATCTGATAGAAAAGAAAAGAAAAAGAAAAAAAAAAATAGAGAATAGAGAATAGAGACCTTGTACATAGCGCGATGGGTATACATGTATGTATTTGCGGAAAGGCGGAAAATATCGCGATTTGTTTTGCGGAGTCTCCTCCAACGTGTACAGATATCTACGCGTCTATTTCGGTCGCTTTGAAACGTGGGATAAATTCAAAAGCCAAGTTCCATAGTTCGCGCTGGTTAAAATTGAAGCGCTGAGGCTGGACGAGAATATGAATAAGCTTGTCATTAAAATAATAGAGAATAAAAAATCTATATACAACGCAAGAATAACATAACGAGCCCAAGGCGCTGTTGCACACGAACACACGCTACGCTGTTCTTCTAGTTCTTAGTCGCAGTTTTACGTATAGTTGTGCTCGTACAGTTCTACCGATACCTGCTCATGTCAACTCGGTAGCTATAACCACAAGATAAAGTTTATCGTCCGGGCCAAGGCTTGCCCTCTCCATCGAACTAGCCGACAGCTCAAGCTATGTCAAGTATACCTACCTATCGCGGCGGCACAACGAGCGCCTAGGCATAAGGTGGGTCTACCACCTACAGGCAATTCCGGGTGAGCAGACAGCAGACAGCGAACAGCCGAGACCTCCGTAGGCGAGAGGAGAACGAGCTTTCGATCGTGTTCGCGGAATAAACGACTCTTTGTACAACCGCGAGCATGCTGGAGGAACACCGAAGCGTGAGAAGCTTGTACGTAACCTAGAGAGACCCTTCGGAATGATTCTGATCCTAAATTGAACCGTATGCCTTGTTTAGCAATCGCGAAACTTTTGAATCGGGGGAAAAATAGGCGAGGAATAATAGCGAGGAAGATAATCCAAGAATCGAATGATTGTGAAATAGATAAGAAAAAGATATTCGACGAGTGTCTATACTTCCGTTGAGTATCTAGTACAGAAGCCAGGCGGAAGTATTAAGGCGCATGTTACACATGGCCCGGTTTCTCGCGGGTTCACTGGCATTTTTCGTCTCTGAGAAGACCCACGTCGCTGATGCACTGTTCAGCAGTCTTCGTTATAGGAAGCGCTCGGAGCTCTTAGTCGGTGTAGTATACGTACACAGGGATCCCCACACATGATCGCACGTACGTAAACGTACATAATGTGAAAGAGCGTGCACAGGGAGGCAGCAGTAGCACCAGCAGCAGGGCAATAACCGAGGCTGACCCGCGGGACAACCTGGTTCTTCGGTAGCCTTATGCACTGCGGGCTGAAAGGCAGTGGCGGCATGGCAGCACAAGCACCAGGCTGCACTCACTCCTCTTCTCTCTTCTCTTCTCTTCTCTTCTCTTCGGCGCTCCGTTCTCGGATCGATTCGCTTTGTTTGTCATCAAGAGTGTGGTGTGCAGCTGCTCCTCGCAGAGTCATAAATACCGTCAGAATTCGAATGAAACGATTTTCTTTTTCTACTCCTAACTATAACTTTCTATATACCCTACGGAAGAACGCCGCGGATTTATACTCATACAGCCACTGCTCGCTCGCTGTTGTGGGTTACTGTACCATTCGTCCTGCAGTCTGCCCTAGTGCAGCACAGAGACGATTATTTTTCGCTCATTATCAGATTTCTAAGTAGGCATATCGAACATTGTTTTTTTTTTACTCATCGATTCGACAAAAATATTCTCTATACGCAAATACAATTTCGTTTTCTTCTTTCTTCTTTCCTGATTCCTTCGAAGATCGCGAAGCTCCACCGCGCAGTCATCAGGAGAGAGTATAGTGCTCCTTATAAGTATAAAACTGCAGCAAAACGGCAGCTGCAGTAGCGGTTATATCTTTGATTGTAATAATTTATAACCATACGCTCGGTTATTATAATTGGGCGTAAAGTGTATATATATGTATCTCCCACCGCGTTGTTGCGGGATGCCGATTAAATATCCACGACAACACTATATGCCTAACTAACTAATCAATTAACTAAATAACTGCGTAAGCAAATACATGTAATGCCACAGTGCGAAATGCAGATAAAACGTCAAATAATTATTACGACAAGCGTATATTAATTCCGCGCATTAAATCGATATAGAAATCGGTTATCTATACGCGGTATTATAAAAGTTGGAAGAAAAAAAAAAAAGAATAACACGACGAAGATCGTTATATATATATACACGTTGAAAGTATTACACTATATTATATACCATGTATACGTGTGTATATATATATACATAGATATCTATATACCTAACATAGCATAAGTTCGCAAGGTTTCGTTACCCAATGGACTTGTTTAACGAATAAATATTTTGCAACGAGTAGAGGCAGACAGGGAGCGGGACCCGGCGAACCGTGTAGAGGCTAGCGTGGGGCAAGTTACGAGTTGCGAGTTCTGAGTTGCGAGTTACGCGCACCAAGATGGCCGACGCCCGTAGAACCGCCGAATCACGCGTTTATCATAGCGTTTCTATATAGAGTATACGTATAGAATACCTAAGGAATAACGGACGATAGATCGAGGCTCCAGGTGTTTTTTTGATTTTTTTTTCTCTCTCTCTCTCTCTTTTTTCCTCTCTCAAATTTTCAGAAGTATGGGTAAAGATAGTATGTCTGCGTAGATATGTGTATTATTTACGCGACAGACGAGGTGTGGATATACATGAAACAAGAATAAAGAAGAAAAAAGAAGAAAAAGGAAATAAAAGGAAACGAAAAAAATAGAACAGTCTCGTATTTTATTCATAAGATAAGAAGTAGAATAAAACCTATCCTATAGACATTGACGTATATTGCAAGATCCAGATATAATCGCTACATAGAATTTGAAAAATTCATTAGACTTTAGAATAACGTTGTTATAGAAGGATATTACGAGATGTATTTGGTTTTTTACAAAACTGCTGCATATACTCAAAGGATTGTATGTAGTGTTTGAGTTGATACCGTGTATTTATCTGCGTGTTGATTTCCCTCGAATTTACACACGTGCCAATTTTGTTCATCTCTTTCTCCATTCCTCTTCTTCATCTATATAGCTATGTACACGAAAATAATGTATAAAAAAGAAAGAAAGAAAATAATAAATATGTATCGATATAATATATACCTCGCAGAATTCTGGCGATTATTATTCCATGCCGGAAATGATCGGCTCTGTACATATATATATAAATTCTTAACGATGCATAGTAGGTATACCTATCAACGGAAACTCGAAAAATTCCTTCAACATACGCGTGTGTAATATAATTATGTAGATAACGCGATATTATCTCTCATACTATATATCAGAGAAGAGATATTTCTGTTTTAAAACAGCATATATATATATACCTAATTATATACCTAATGTCGCAAAAATGCTGCGTACATACTCCGTAAAAGATTTTCAATTTTTGTTATTGTAAATCTGACCCAGGGAGCGGCCATAGTTATCGCAGAACTTAACTTACGTACTATCTCATGTATATAACTATACGCAATAGTATATTATATGTATTCAAGAGCTGTCTTAAAGATTTCGAAAGCATACGTACGTATATATACGCCAAATCGCACTGCCCATACCATGCCAGCAGGGTTTACCTATGACGATTATGTCAATTGACTTTAAATACGCTAAAGCGTAGATAACTTATCGTGACTTATACCTCTCTATATATTACAGGTATGTATGTGTGTATATACAACGTGTTTTAATCCGGCTCGTAAACAGGACTGAATTAAACTAGACGTCGCGTATATATGTATAGAATCTGTAAATATGTGTTGAAAAAGCTGGAGAACTATAATATAGTTCGAGACTCAGTTATACCCAAATGAACGAGATTCTTATAATAAAAGTGTTGTATTTAGACCTGCGTATGTATACTCGTAATTGTACGAATTTTGTTTTTGTTTTTATCCCCTTAATATAGAGATACGATTAATCGATTATCAATTATATCCTTCTCGTTATCGTTATCGTTATCGTAATATATATATATCGTACGATCACGATTATTAATCAGTGGATATTTACTACTTGGAGAATAATTAGAGACGCAAATATGTATAATATATACACACACGTATGTCTTTACGATATGTAAAATGTATATGAACGGGGATAGAGGCCTTGTAATACACCGCGGGGTTCCAAGCCTCGTTTGTCAATATGATCATCTTAAGTGTTTGTACTAAACGGAGACAAAATATCAGCAAATATTTAACGCCTTGAAAGACTGAAGACTGTAGCATGTAGCATGTAGCATATAGCCATTAGCCATAGCCCATAGCTACGTACGGAAAAAAAGAAGATAACGTATATCAACGCGGCTGAATGTGTATAAAAATAACAATAACATAACCCTGACTTTACACGTGTATTGGCTTATATTTTGTCAAATACTTACACACCTCTAACGCGTCAAGATATTATATACCTAATACAGCCATTTGATCGCGATTAATCGTAGGCGTTTATGTTCCTCCTTCTTATAAACTCTAAATCTGATATTGCAGAGCTTATTTATTTATTTTTTTCACAAATGTTTCTATTCCGACGTTGATTCAAAAAGGTGGTTCGAACGTTGAAATGAGTGCGTTTGTAGTTAATTTCTTTAGCTAATATAATCTCTCATTGAATATTCACCACATTCATTGACTCGTAAGCTATTTATACTTCTCTTTAAACTCCCGTGCAAAGAATATTATATAAAAATTAATAAAAAAATGTCATCTTTCATTTTAAAGAATTTCAACTCGTGCGGATTTTTTGAATAATATGGCCGCCGTTCGTACATACATACATACATATAGATCTTTCTCTTTTTTATTTTCTTTAACTTGTACCTCGACGCGTCCCGTTGCCAACCTGCACGTCGCGTTATACGCGTTCTGTTATGTAGAAGTTATGTCGTGAATTTAAATCGCCCAGCCACCGTTGAACCAGCAGAGTCATTTCGGAGTCTACCTTTTAAAATGGTAGAAAGTATACCGAGATGGAAGTAATTAATATGAGTACCCATGCGCGTACGTATTCCAGGCTTCCTTAAAAGGATAAACCTCGTAACGAGCTAAAAGCGCATATATAACGCATCGGACGATAATTCGATGATATTTAAGCTAGTTATCGCCTCGGGTTAGCCGCTCTATCTATACTCGAGATGCATATTCGAACTTAAGCCGATTTTTGCGGTGGCAGATAAAGAGATGAAGAAGGATAAGAATAAGGTTAAAAAGTGGGCAACTTGTGACGCAACAAGTGCCGATGCTATGCAGAATAGCCATTCAACATTTCGACAAACTTATATACCTGGATACTACATATTACTTACAAAGTCGTACGTATGTATGCACATACGATTCGGTTGAGAAACGGTTTGCCATTGTTTTACGATCGCGTGTTACGATTGCAGAAATTTATAATTCATAGCCAGTATAGTCGCGTTTATAACAGTCGTCGTCGTCTTACGTTTACTCCTCGTACATACTTTAATTCCCGCGCAAAATTAACATTAGCCAATCCGTCCCCCTCTTCGTGCCAAATTTTCGCAGACGATACAATAAATTCATACATATACGTATGTATATAACTTATGTATGACATATGAGCAAAGATGAACAACGAACGTACCGTATAATGATTTTTTAAAAATAAAATAAATATATGATGGGTTACCGGGGTATAGTAGATGAATAAAATGATAGACGTTGGTGTATTATTTTAAGTGTTTTTTTATATTTATGAAATTTCATAAGCACGAGGCTCCCTCTCTTCTTGCTTTCGATTTTTCATTCCATTCATTTTTTTTAATATTTTTTTTCTTTTTTTTTTAGATTTTTGTATCATTATTATAATCTGTACAAAAAAACGGTCGAAAAAAAAAAATTATACTTTTTATATATCAACTTCATTTCATTTTCATATATTATTCAGAAGAGATTTTTTTCATTTCTTTTCTTCTTTTTTTCTCCATCTTTCCTCGAGCTCACGGCGTATGTATATGTACAAGCGGCAAATAATAATAATAATAACAATAATAATAATCATTATTATTATTCTCATTATTATAAGTTGTGATAATATAGACCCTATCAACTAAATATAATTATACATTGATATTACTATTAATGTATAATAATAATAATAATAATATATATATACTAAAGGCTAAGATATTCTATAGGGATTCGTGTATATAATATGTAGTATAGTATAGTATAGTTTCCAGTAGTAGTAGTATATAGTATATAATATACCATCTGTGTAGAGTCCAGTTCCTTTCTTTCGTATGTGATCCATTGGATATAGGTATATATAATTCTATATATACTATATATGTGTACCGCTATATAGTGTACAGTATTGAATTCTTATTCCTTACGTTAGGGTGTATGTATATATACCTATATATCAGAATTATTCATCATCAGATCGTTCCATATATTATGTATATATATATGTATATTCAATTCAATTCAATTTAGATATATATTTTTAGACACATAATTGTGTATGTAACGAGTGATTGTGCATCGTTGTATATACATACATTGGTATATACGTATAGTATATTATTACCCTATACAGAATAGAGAGAGCGGTGCTCGACGCGTTCGTAGCGGGTTTCACCTTTGGTCCTTTATTTTCATTGTCTGTTTTTTTTTTTTTTTTAATTCATTACTTGACTAAAATTTTTCTCCTTTTGTATTTTATGTATTTATTTATTTGTTTTTTGTATGAAATATACGATATACATACTCAGATTTAGTATACAGCTTCAATCGCGTGCCCCACACCATAGGTATTCGAAAAGTGTGGTATGGATAATCCGCAACTCGCTTCGAACACCCTCGAATCAAGGTAGCCAGTAATACGAGCATGAAATGTTCGGGCACAGTGTAATTTTTTACAAAACCAACTACGTACTCCAGACGGCTATAACTAACAACTGTTATATGTATTTAAATGAACGATCTACGAATCTGTATACATATACATAATATAGTATGTGATTAATATTGTAAAGTAACACAAATAATTGATCGACAATAGGCTGATATCTCGCTGTTGATTTTCTATGATCGCACAAAATGACTCGTGATAAGTTAGTTTTTCCTTTTTTCACTTGATTTGGATAAAAAGATTTTTTTTTTTTTTTTTAAATTTTAAAGTGAGAATAATTCACGTTGCTGTAGGCTGCACACTCTAACTATAATATATAACATATTGTACTGTGTATTTATATTATCCCGCGCGTTTATACTCTCGGATTATGTCTTTTCAAACACCAAAAGAGAGAGAGAGAGAGAAAAAGAGAAAGAGGGAGAGCAAAAAAAAAAAAAGAAAGAAAAAAAAACTTGAATAACGTGCTACGTATGTATAATAAATGAGAAGCTAATTAATTTCTTTCTCTGTGCTATCTTATTCCACCCACACATTCTACACGCTTCCTTGTTAATATCGAATCGTTTTGTAAATAAATGGTTTTTCTTTTATACCGTTGTTGTCGTGTTTTTTTTTTTTTTTTTTTTCTTCCTCCTCGTGTGATAAGAAAATTTTCGTATCATTGTGGAATTGTAATTCGCTGTACATATTATGTAATTTAATGATGGATACTAAATTTTCTGAAAAATGTAGTTGGTTGGTTTTTGTATTTGTTTGTTTGTTTGTTTTTTTTTAATTTTTCTTTATTTTTCTTTTTATTATTTTATACAATTATCACGAAAGTTCAATCTTCATATCATTACAGGGTATGGTATAGTAATAGTATAATATATGTATATACCATACTATACAATATAGTAGTATAGTAATAGTAATAATAGTAGTGTAGTAGTAATAGAAGTAGAAGTATAGTCTCTGTACACGAGTTTTACAATTTTTTTTTTCTTTTTTTTTTCAATCTTTTTTCATTTCTTTTTCTTTCATTCATATCCTTTCTTTCGTTCTTTCTTTCGTTATTATATGTTCTCATTTTTGTTGTTATTACTGTTTCCTTCAATTATCGTTCGTGAATTTGCTGTTTTTTTCTGTTTTTTTTTTTTTTGTGTGTGTGTTTCTTTCTTTCTGCGCATTTACTATTTTTTTTCTTTTTTTTCTTTTTTCACTTTATAATTTTCTTTTCTTACTAATTCTTCTTCTTCGCTTTATCTAGTATACATATATACACACATACACAGACTCACACACACACGCACGCACGCACACACACACACATATATAATTATACATATATGTATACATATTATACATCATATCGTTTATTTCTTGATCTTGTCTCGCGTGCGCAGTTATGTGTTATGGGTTTTACTATTTTTTTTTGCTTTTTTGTTTTCGTTTTCGTTTTTTTTTTTCTTTTACCATCCTTCATTCTCTCTTATTTCTCTCAATTCGTTTGATCTTACTTTGTTGTTTTTTTTTTTGTTTTGTTTTTTCATTTTTTTTTTCTTTGTTTTTTTTTCTTTTTATTTATTTAAAAAAATACTGAATTATAACCAAGCTAAAATCACAGACTTGCTGGCGCATATCCCAGCCGTTTTTTTTTTTTTTTTTTTTTGTACAAATTCTTCCTGAAGGGCTCCTATTATTTTTTATTTTTTTATCTTTATCTTCATCTTCTTCTTTTCTTTCTTTCTTTTTTTTTCTTTCTTTTTAATCTATCGTAGTTATACAAAGTACTTTGTAACATATATGCACACGTACGTACGTACACTACATACATACATACATTCACACGCTTTCCAATTTTAGTAAAATTCTTATATCGTGTGTCGACGTGTATGTATATCCCTCGAATACACATTATTGTTATTATTATTATTATTATTATTATTATTATTATTATCATCATTATACTATATTATTCAATGTTACGTACATACATGTAGGTATTTGGACACATACATGTAGGTACGTATACAAGACTTCATATGGATTATAATTCCGATATAGATTCGTGAAGCGAGTTTCAACTATAGTTATATATATTTTTCTTCTTTGCTATATTTTTTCAGTTTTTTTTTTCTTTTCTTTTCTTTGCATAAACATGTGCCTCGTATTTGTCTCCCTGTCTGTATCGATGATAATTTTCCTTTTCTTTGATCGATTTCTTTCATTATCACTGTAATATTTTATTATCGAAAGAATCACTAAGAGAAAAGAAAAGAGAGGAAAAAAAAAAAAAAAAAACCAATAAAGAATATCGAAATCCCTGACAGCAATTCGGTATTGTTGTGTGAACTTGTTCAGCTAGAGTCTCGAAGGTTCTATGCATATGGTAGAGATTTATTGTTATATATATTCTGTTGTTGCTATACGCTTGTAATATTCGTCGAAGAAAAAAAAAAAAAAACACGAAATAAAAATACGCACGCCGCGTTCGGCATTTAAAACTATAATAATTATTGTGTATTGCTAGAGAGAGAGAGAGAGAGAGAGAGAGATAGTGAGTGTTAGTTTTTGATTTTTTTATAGCGTCGAACAGAAAAGAATGGAATAGAATGTGTTTTTGGAAGTGAATTAAAAAAGAGAAAAAAAAAGACTGTAAATCACATAAGATGTATATGTAGTATTCAAAAGATATTATATTAAATCGATACATGAAACTTATATATAAATATGATGTATATATACATATATATATACATATGTATGAAGAGATTGCTTAAATCGTATCTATATCCTTATTATAATCACAGACATGATATAGTGCGTATCCATTATATCATCAATATTTTCAACTATACATATACATATATATACATATATACCTACGAAGAAACTGAAATATATATGTACTATAGTATTTATACTCTCTAAAAACACGCATACGAGTACACACACTCACTACACGCCCATAGATAGTAGTTTTGAACGGCGAACGCTATACAAGAAAAAAAAAAAAAAAAAAAAAAAAATACAAGTCTAAAATTTCAGTATTCATATACCTAACATAAGTAGCTGTGTGTACGGTACAGTAGAATATATAGTATATAATATATAAACCGTACGGATTCGATCGATTTTCAAATCGTAAAATGATTCGGAATGAAAATAATGATGATGATGATGATGATAATAATAATAATAATAACAACATGCATTAGTATTTTCTTCTTTTCAATTAATCATAATTATAATAATTATTCATATTGTATATATACAATTAAATTCTTTGTTACGTTCGAATTGCAATCAGCCTCAAAGTAATAATCACCAATATGTATAATAATTATATCGCAATGTAATCGTATAGTGTTTTATTTTATATTGTAACTTGTCGTAAAGAAATGGTATAAGTATAGGATACGGGATTAAGAAAATTTATACTTTCTCTCCTCACACTGAAGCTATTAATGAATTCCGTTGGATGGATGGATGGATGGATAGCTAGGTAGGTAGATACTGTCTTGAATATAGAATATGTAGTACAATATATACGTATACATACCTATATCGATCCTTTGCAATAGCATAGATATAGGTGTGCATATATTTATATATATATATACACATTTCCGGGTATATCGTACTGTATCCTTGAAAATTGATTAGTTCGCGCTAAATGTGCGAACGGTGAAGAAAGAGAGATAGAAAGAGAGAAAAAAAAAGCCACAAAAAAATCATCACAGTTATTTCTCTAAAAGTATATAATATAATATAATATAATATAATATAATATAATATAGTATAATGTACAATTTTTTCTTCTTCATATTACTTCATCATCACGCTTCGTCGTAATCTTATTAATATTATAATTATTATTCATCGATGATATACATACACGTACAATTAAATTCAATTTTTTTCTCTATTCATTCTTTTATCGCGTATCAATACATACACACATACACACATGCATACATGCATACATACATGTAACCATACACGAGAGCGGGCGTAAATCTCAAGTTTTGAAAATTAATGAATTTCACAATTCATCGTATGTATAATATGCAGTTGGAATTCGCGTTGTGGTATATGTTACATAGATGTATCTATTATAGTTAGTTATGTGCAGTGTATAATTGTGTATTTTGTCTGCGTCTATTGTTTACACGAGTTTGACTGTATTCATATTGTTATATGTTGTATTCTTCAATTTAATTTTACATCAATTTCAATTTCAATTCTTTTTTTCTTTCCCTCTATCATTCATGTGCGATTGTGATTATGCCGGTCGGAAAAAGATACTTTCAACAATTCTATTAAAGATCGATAAATAGACGGGTGGTATTGGTAGCAACTGGGTCGTTTGACGGTCTCATACACAGTCTCGGATCAAGTATAGTCCGCAAGGTTTTGACCCACCATCAGTTGAGAATAATCGCAACAATTCCTTATACGCGTGTATTATCAATTTTCACCATCTCTTCTTTTTCTTCCCCGATCTGTTATCACCTTCCCGTTGACAAAGACACGCGTCTTCAAAAATTGCTTCGATAGTCGAAAAATTCTCACACCGCATCATATCGAAGATAGACAGATAGAAATGGTTAAAAAAAAAGAGTGTGTTTCGCACTTGAGATCATTAATTATTCTTGAGCCATTGATTCTATGTACCAGATTTGTCTCGGTTCAGTTCAGTTTGGTTTCTCCTCCTCCTCCTCCTCCTCCTCCTCCTTCTCCTTTTTCTTCATATTCATATTTTTATTTCAGGTCGAGAGCGCTGCAGCGATTTATCTTTTTCTTTTTCTTTGCCGATAGTTAATAAATTTCAAGGACTTTTGTGTTCATTTCTTATTTATACATATATATACTACGATTTATAATTCACGATGAGATGATGATAGCGATGATCGATGCGTGGGGGGGGGGGTCGGGGGTTTGGGTGGGTTGAACTCTTAGCATTGAATTTGTAGGGTTGTTTTCTTCCTCTTATCTTCGTTAAAATCAACGGCGAGTGGCTCAACTGGACACAAACGCCGCGATCTGCTCACTGAACTGCGTGTGTTCCATGAACAAGGAATCCTTGCAGGTCTCGAACTGCTGTGACGCCTCTTCCGGGTCCGGCTCCGTCCTCTCGTAAAGTACGCATATCGAGCCGTTCTCGCCGATCCTGTACGAGACCTCGGCCGGGTCGATCCACATCGTTAACTCGGTTGGGAATAGATTGTGAAGTACTGTCGGTAATAGACCGACGTTTGCCCCGGCCTGGGCGATCACCGGATCCATTTTACCGTTTATACGAAGACACCGGTACCCGGATCCCCGGTTTGGCCTGTCTGGAAACCAGTGGTCCCTGTACCGTCTGCGTAGTACCTCGGACAACGACGACTTAAACATTTGCAGCTGTCGTTCGGAAAGTTGGCCAGCCTGTAGCCGTAATAAATGCACGAGAAAGTCCGCCGCGGACACGATCTCTAACCTCATGATGATTCAATGGTTGTTTTATTAACGGTGATATTTCCTTTAAACGACGTCTTGGCGTTATTAATATACACGATTTTATTTCGCACGTTGTTCTCGCTCTTCTTACGCCGACGAATTCCTCCTTTCCTCCTCGTATCTCGAAACAAATCTCCTTCTCGTTACCCAGAATTGTCGACAATTTTCCCGTCGATCAACTTTACTTTATTTGAAAACAAACAGAGCTTCAAAATGGCGGCTTGTCGGCCGAGGGTGGTTTCAGAGTAGTTATCTCTATCTCTATAACGTAGAGAGCAGCTGTGCCGTGGCGTTAAGCCCCGAGGAGGCTTTCGGATTGGTTGGTATACGGGGAGAAGACGAAACGCGCAAGCGACGCGGTAGGTGCGATCGATGCTGGTTGGTTTCTGGCGGCGAGAAAATCGGTCTTTACTTCTTCTTGTTATTATTATTGTTGTGATTATTTATATAGCTTTTTCTTTCTCTTTTATATATCAGAAGTTATTTTCACTGTATTTTATTTATTTATATTCTGAATTAAGTAATCTCACAAATAACTCACACTTGCATGTATTTACTGTATATATGTATCTATATAATATATCTATACATATACCGGATAAAAGAAAAGAAAAAAACGGCTTTCCACTTATTTTCCCTCTCTCAATAATCTTTCTCTATACGATTAAAAGAATCGTCAAACACATTTACGATGGTTGATAATCAAACGCACGGCACGTAATTCACGTACCTCCGAACTCGCGAACCGCACCCTGTGACTACCGACGACTTTCTAAACGACAGCGGACTCTGCGCCAGGAAGTAGCCTCGTCTCTTTGTTCGACGGTCGTACGGCGGGGGAAGTATACGCGAGCCAATAAAAACGCGTAGTCTCCTACCCCAGCTGTGTAAAATACCTGCGCGCGCAGATATACCGAACCGTTCCCCCGCCGGTGTTCAAGGGAAACGCCGTAGCGGAACGGAAGAGGGGGAAGTCGACGCGCGGCTGTATGCGTGCGTCGATGTTTAGAGTACCGTGTAGAAAGCGTCTCGATGCGAGGCGAAGCGAAGCGTCGCATCGCGTCGTCAGGAAATTCTGTACGATGACGCGGCGCGGCGGGAGCTATACTAGCCGCTGCTTAGGTTAGCCCTCGAGGCAGGCCGAACGACGCCATCTTTCAATAAGTGCAAGACTCGAGTTTGTAGTACAGAAATATATGATATCGGAGCGGGTTTTATGTAAGGGAACCCGGGAACCTGGGAGCCTGGTAACCCAGGATCGAAGCAGGTATTTTACGGAGAGATTTCTGTTCGAAAGGCGATCGTCTATAACCGAGTTGGTAATAGCAGCGCTGTAACGCCCGTTGCTAAGAAGCCGGAAGAAAGAAAAAAAGGCATATTTGTATCAGCTAAGCTCTGACGTATGTTGCATGCATGTAGACATACGAGGGTATAGATTGTATGTTATGTAGTTTACATGTCTCGTATAACTATACGCTCCACTACGAATAATATATCTAGACGGTGAATGCGCCGACGCGGCTCTCACGCGCGCAGATATACCAATTCATGACTGACTCCGAGTATCCGAGTGCCTCCGGCGCCGTCTCTCTTCTGCATATCGTGCGCGTCCTACTTTGCATCGAAAACAAGAGACTGCTGCTATACTGCTACTGGTGATTTTCACATCGCCCCGTGGCCCGAGCGTTACACCAGAATCGGGGGTTTCTATACGATTCGACGCCTGTTCTTTCCGCTAGTTGCCTTATTTTCTTCGTTCTTTCTTCTTCTTTCTTTCTACACTTTTATCAGTTCTATACATGCCGATGAGATAACATCGTCTTTAACAGACACAGAGAAGCTCGACCAAAATCATCATAGATATAAATACGACTATTTCCCAATCCCTGACGAAGTATCGGAAAACTGTATAAAAAAAAGTGAAGTCGTCACGTGTGTCGTTCACAAATCGACAACAGAGTTCTTTGACCAGTTCATTCATCCCGTCGACGCGTTTCCTTCGCTTTAAAAAGCCGCGGAGGTAGATATAGGTGCTTGTGCACGTGCGTGCGTGCATAGCTCTATAGTAATAGCGTGGGTGGATAGATAGATAGATGGATGGATGAAATGGACGGGCAAACATACGTGTGGGTGTTTTAATCTCCCGGCAGCTAATGCTCGCGCAACACCAAGTTATACCAACCGAGTATAAACCGACGAGAATTTCAGCAGCCGTATTATGATACCTGAAAAAAATAATTCATGAATATTGCATCTAATTCAAGTTCCGAATTCGGCTAGATATACATATACCTTAGTTACGGAGACGATGCTCGTCTGTACAGAGCCTTGAAACGGGACTTTGACACTGTATTCTTAAACGCGTTGATGCCCCCCGCGCGCACAAACGCATTCGTTGCACGTATACCAGCGGAGAAATACGCATACACGTTTTTCCTCGAGCTACTATACACAATTACGGAATTGGTTTTCCACATTTTACGTACCGTGTGTAGGTGTGGGTAGACGCAATTATATATATATATATGTATAGCGTTAAATGTAATACACAGAAACGGCTGTACATATATACTATATCGTTATTGTAACCACGGTGACTAATTTTCTATACCGGGAATTACTCACTCACCTTAGTATTGCTTACCGAGTGACGACACTCTCGCGCAGCTAGAACCGTTATAGAAATATACTCATACGTGCGTCGAAACTTCGGGACTTTAATTTTATCGAAATAAGATACTGATGAAAAGACTCCAGAATATCGCGAAGAAAAATTTACTGTTCTTTATCTTCTCAGTTCAATTTATTTACTTATTATTTTTTTTTTTTTTCACAATTACAGCAGCAGCTGCAAAAAATTTCTATTCCCATTGTATTCTAAACTTCTAACTACCTGTGTAGATATAATATGGAATCGTGAGCGAAAATCTTTTCGCGTTTACTATGAATGCAGCATATATACCTGCGTATATATGTATAGAAAAGAAAAAGCTGAATAACTCGTATATATGAGGACACGGTGATTGTATACACTTATAATAGTCCGTCCGGTCGTTTTTCGATACGTGTACCTACATAAGTAAATAGTT
The DNA here is from genome assembly GCA_944452935.1 of Rhogogaster chlorosoma. Lineage (NCBI taxonomy): Eukaryota > Metazoa > Arthropoda > Insecta > Hymenoptera > Tenthredinidae > Rhogogaster > Rhogogaster chlorosoma. The sequence goes on along the minus strand of OX101801.1, from coordinate 347,004 downwards.
AGGTCCGAAAAATTCTGCCAAGGGTTTACGGGATTCTTTGAAGGACTTTAGGGATTTACTTTTCTTCCAGGCTTTATTATACGGGGCTCTATGCGAACTATGCGTATATCTACCTCTACCTGTGCCTATACCGACTACAGACACCTGACCAAAAACCCAGACGATATTTTCAAAGGTTATACCCCGACGATGACTGGGTTGGCCTGGGCTTAGCAGGTAGGCGAATTTTCGGAAGGGCGGATTGTGCAGTAGGTATAATAATGCACCGGACTAATCCGTTCTTCGTATAGTTTTGCGTATACGCTTAGGCCTTATGCCTCAACATTCGATTTCTTCGTATAATAAAAGCCGACGAGAAGAGTAGAATGATTTTTCCGAAATTCCCATATCAAAGCGTTTTCCGTAAAACCGTTACTCAATTTTCGGAATAACTTTCGCGATTATCGAGCATATATCTATAATCTATAATAACGCGATTCCAGAAAATCGGAGAAAGAAAATTTCCCAAAGCCCGGGAGTGAAGGTGACAAAATATATAGTATATTCGGAAACTTTATACAACACGTTCGAGTTATTTTCCGACCGTTTTATTCCACTTATGTTATTCATTCTATCTCTTTACATTTCGTCAGAGACTATATCTCGGTATATATAAATATAGCGTCGATATTTCAGGAGTCGAACACGTATACTGTGTCCGAAGTTCCCTGAAATTATATCTCAACTCTGACGTAGAATAATGGGGTTGACGCGACTTTACGTACACGACGCGACTTTACGTGCCCCCAGGGTCTCAAGCCCGTTCGTTGAGTACCGACCGCGACGCCTACAGCATCGGGGCCTTAAAACCAGTTTTTATCACGATATAACAGCAATGATAATAACAATGATAATGGATATAATAAAGGCAATAATAACAGTAACAAAAACGTAGACGAGAAGATTCCAGATTATTTGTTATACAGAGAAAATGACGCAGCTCTATAGGAAGTCGAAAAAAATAAATGAAGAAAAACTCGCAATTATCAGAATCGATCTATTCTCCGCTCTTTCGATAATTATTTCAACTTTTTTTCTTCTTCTTTTTTTCATCTTTCAATTTCCATAAAAATCCCTATATAATACGTGCGGGGATTTTGTCGAGCGGTAGTTCGTTTTTTTTATTTTCCTTTTTTCCTTGCCTTCAAATTACGCGCATTAGTTATAATAAATTTAGCCATATTACGTCATTCGGTTCCTATATATATATATATATTATATACTTTATAATTATACGCGCGAGTGTATAATAAAAGTATCTCTTATATACAGATATACGTGTATGAATTGCGTGTATAGTTGCACTTCCGCTCGTAGGATAGGTATAGGTATATTACTCGACGAAACTTTCACTTCACTTAACGCTGCAGCAAATATACGACCCGTTATAGGTACTTCTCATACATCTGCGAACTCGCAACTGTTGCAGATTGTTATACGCCTATATAGCAACTCGTATATAAATTTATACCTTACACAAGGTAATTTCAATTTTCGAATTACCCTGTATATAAATATATGTCAGTACCGCGCGGTTAGTTGATTAGAGATAGAAATGACGTATGCGTGTGTGTCTACACATCGGGTTTTCCATATACAAACTCGCGGGACTGACGACTTATAATAAACCGGGCAACTGTCTAAAATCTAATCCTGTTTTTTCTTTTTTCTCATTCTCCCTCTATCTTTCTTATTCGGTACAGAACCTCCATAATTACATAATCAGATAATTAATCAGCTTTAAAATTTTTCACATGCAGGAAAGAAGATCTGTTCTATTATTCACGTGAATCAAACCGCGCTGCGGTTTTCGCCCAATTTCATATATTCACGAATAACATTATGTAGTAAGAAAATTCGTACATGAGATTCAATCGGGTTTCGTAACCCACTCTGCGTTATTGTTATCATCATCATTATTATTATTATTATCATTATTATATATTGTTGTGATTATAGTACCCCCGGGGTTTTACATTGTTCTTGTATAATTGGCATGTACATTATTTAACGCGACATTGAAAAACTCTCACCGCACCGCACCGTGGGCTGTACTTGCACGTTTCTAAGTAGTCACGTTCTTCATGCTACGATAGATATAGGTACGTACGTACGTACACACTGCAGTATCATATAATTTATACGTATATCCTATATATATATCTATATCTGTTAATAAGGTATATAGAAATTCTAAGGAAATATGGAATGTATATGTGTAAGATATACGTGTATATAGGTACTGTATTACACGACAATTCGAAAATTCTGTACAATGCGCCCCATATATATAAATTATATAAATTATATACGCGAGTATTATCGGGACGACAAAGCGAATTCTATCTTTAGATAATGCCATATGATGTCGGGTACGAGGCTATCGTCTACAGAAATTGAAAACGAAGGCCACGTGACCTCCAGGTCACGTGACTGTGTGGTAAAACCGCGCGAGATTGGAATTGACGTAGGAATACTGTATTATATGTAAACCGCGACGAATCGAAGAGATAGATAGAGAGAGAGAGAATTTCTGAAAATGGAATTATCAGCATTTATACGCAATACTAGATTCATCATTTGTCTACAACCGTGATATGGGTTCAAGTTCCGAATTTCAAAAGCTCCGTAAAGTATAGGAAAATAAAAAAATTCGAATACATTTCAAGTATATAGGTATAAAAATCTACACATAGACACGATTATGACAAATTTCTACCAATAACTTCGTACGTGTTATGGATATGGAGGAACGCTGTGCAATGGTTGAAAATAAATATATAGGTCAAAGCCGTTTAAACTTTTAAGAAGAGGGCTCCTCGCATTTTTTATTTTTATTTTTTTATTCATTTTTTTTTATTTTTTTGTCTAACTCAAAGTCTGACTATCAGAATGAAACTCGAACCTCCAGCCTCACGCAGCATAGCATATAAAACAAATCGAATCTTCAGCAGCTATAGTTATCACGACGCGTTGCAGAACGACATTCGACAGTGACTGAAGGTCAAGGCGGTAAAGACAAGGTCGAGAATCGTGTATATAAACATATATCTTGCAGTGAAAAAAAAAAAATTGTCTAAATTACGAATTTAACCATATCACATATGTATAATACGTATACGTATATACGTACGTATGCGAAGGTATATATGTGAGATCGTTTAAGCCTGTTCATAGTCGTCTATGCATCGGACAGCAGCCGGCTGGTTCTGCAGTGGTTACTAGCTGCGGGAGACACTCGCGTTGCCATATTACTCTAAACGAGCTGTCATTGGATCAATCACTTTTCATAGTTAATAATTTGCAATTTACACCCCGTTTTATACCACGTGATAGCTTTACAGCTGTTATCATTTATAACACACGTCTATAATATATTATATTATTTGCGAACGATGCGATATTAAAGCGATTTTTCAAACCAGGCGATATAAATCATAATGTACGATTGAAGAAAGAAAGAAATCTAATATTTCTGTATATTATATACCTATTATGCGTTTTATCTATAAAAAAAAAAATAATACGTCGTTATATCTATTTTTTACTTTATTTATTACACATATCATTATTATATATATATATACGAACATGTATAGACTGAGATTTACGGTATAGGTGACCCAGAACTTTATTTTCTCAAATTCCATTGCCGAGAGCTATTTTTACAACTTTCTGCGTTTCAGACTGCACGTTTCTCGTAACTATACATATAAACTATACAAACTCCTCGCATATATTAGTATAGAGATAATATGAAAATTGGCGTGTAGATATCTGTACCAATGAAAAGAAAAACAAAGATAACACGTAGGTATAATCTATTTCTATAGCTTCTTATTTTTCTTCATTTATCTCTTTGCTTGTTCACAGAATTTTACCCAACTGTTTGAAAATCATTTACATAAAGTATCCGAAGAATACGAGTTCTACTCTATCGATTATACATACCCTAGGTATACGTAAATATCTACATATACCTATAACTTTCACGTAATACCAGATTGCACAAAACTATATACATGGTTATATGCATAATTTAGTACATAGTGCAGAGGGTTAGAAATTCCCGGCGCGAACCCCTCGCAGGACAATAAAAACTGCTTTGGACCCTGCCTGCATGCCATGCGCGGGTTGATGTTAGACGATAGACCAGTTCTATAGCCAGCTTTCGTTCCCTCAAATTTCTCCCTCTATATATAGGTACTTTTTTTTCCCCCTTTTGATTTTCTGTCCTCTTGCCCCACCCCTTACTTTACAGCTGTCGAATTAATTGACGAAGGATTGTATGTAATAAGGGTGAGAGGGGGTTGGATTTTTCACCCGTCTCGCGTTATATGTATATATCTGACAGAAGAAATAAATAGAATTTTATAACGGTATAAAGAAAAAAAAAAAAAAAAAAAAATAGACAACGTGGAAAAAAAGAAAAATAGAAACCGCGATTTGCTTTTTATTTATCTTCTTTTCAGTAGGTATACTTTATCAGATTTTTCGTATTTATGAATAATTAAATTTTCCACGACCACGAGACAACGTTCATGTTTTAGAAAACCTGTTTTTTTTTTTCCAGACTGAGTCAAATTAGTAGAAAAAAAAAGAAAAAAAAGAAAAAGACGTAAAAGGCAAAAAAAAAAGAACTTGTTCTGACGCGCAGCTGTCGAAGAATATGAATTCCTATCTCCCATACAGAGGTATACATATTCTTATATCTTTTTTTTTTTTCTTCTTCTTCTGTTTTCTTTTTAAATAAACCTTCATTACAGCTTCTATACTACGTAACTACGAGTTATATACAAGCATGTAAACGAGATCCCTGATAAATTTGACGGAAAATTTTTCTACGCAGTGATTTTATAATATCTGTATATACATATATACCTTACCTATACTTACGATATAAAATACTCAAACTTCTCGTTATTTCATGAATTAATCAGTATAGTCAGTATATGTATGTATGTATGTATCTAGTTAGTTATTATCATTACACCAGCAAATTAAAAACTGAAATAATGAAAGAAAAATGTTCAAGAAAACGTTTACCTATGTATGTAATTACATAGATACATGTATCACGTCCTATTTAACTAAGAGACTCATCTTTCGTCTCGAATTTTTCCGAATAACATATAAAAACACTCATATTTCTGGCTTCTATTATCACAGTATGTATTTAAAAATGTACATATACATATATGTACATAGATGTATATTCATATCAGTAGTAAATTTACACAAGGCGTTAAAATACGTTATTTACTCGACGAATTATTATTCCGACAATACCTATACACTGCAACGGTCTGCTTCTTCTTTTTTTTAAATTTTTTATTTTTTATTTTTTATTTTTATATCATATTTAATTTGCGACGCAGTAGAGTAACGTATATAGTATATATCAGTCTGTGAATGGATATATCAATTTGCTTGTCTCGAATTTTAAAGAGCCACGCATATCCATGTGTTAAAACAGACGATAACCGATCCACTCTATACGTCTCTGAGACCTATGTAAACTAAAACTAGACTTGTGATAGGAATTCGATTCATTGCTGTAGTAACATACATATTTATAGTATTGGTATATACATCTCACTTATTATCAGTCAATGATTAGCTAGGCACATGTTATATACCTACATGAAATAACGAATATTATTTGTCTTTTCCAACTTATAGCGGACTATATCGCAAGGCAAGGGTTCACCTTCGAAATCTAGTCACATATATATTACACGCGGAGATTTCTGTTATAAACGTAAATTGGAGAAACGAATTTACGTTAAAATAATATATATGTATTATAAAGTCGAAAACATACATGTCTCTGGACATATATCATATGATACACATATCCACACATACGTATGTATGTATATATATATATAGATTAGCTACGTCATGTCGCCTGTTGCTAACTGCACCGTTGCACGCGGAGTATAGTTACACACCTGTCTATAATTAATCTATGCATTGTATGTATGTACGTTGTAAAAAAATTTCGTAAACTTGGAAAATGAAAGATATATAGATATTATATATTTTCGAAACGTAAATTTATTTGGAAAATGTTTCATTTTTTTTTTTTGTTTGTTCTTTTAACTTTTTTTACTCAATTTTCTTCAATCTGTATATATAATTCGAAATTATCCAATCCAGTATTAGACATATATGTGAAAACGGTATACCTATATGTAGATCTGTGAGGGGGAGGAAATTTGACAACACTGTGGCACGGGGCTTCCCCTCAGCCCTTTATACCACTAGATGAGTGCGTCGCCCTTTTTATTCGATTTTTTCATTTCCTCTATTTCTCTCTCTCTCATTCTGTTCTAATCGTAAGTCCAGTTCATAAAATGAAACATACATATATCTATGTTTTTTGTTGTTGAAAATTTGAAAGATATTAGATTCTTTTCTATTTTACGTTGCATATCATAATCTATTCGTATTCTTCCAACTTTCTGATCATTTAAATGAAATGAAATTTTGAAAACGTTCAAAGTCGTACAAGGAGCAGGAGTTAGTAGGTACAGAGGATCAGGAGGATATTTCTAGCCGACAAAAGAAAAAAAAAAAAAAAAAAAAACGAAGCTCAATATACAAAGAGAATATTGTAGGAGGATGCGGCAACATGGGAAACCTTTTTAAGCGTGGTGCTGCTGCACACGCAGTTGGTTCGAGTTGGAAGGAAGGAAGGAAGGCTGACGCTGATGCCGAGCGGCTCGATCGCCCTCGAAAACATCTGTCGAGGCCAGGCCTGCAGGCCGCACACCCAGCAGCAAACCAACAGCGTAGACTGCCCCCTGGATTATTTCCCCCGACTAACCACCCCCTTCGTATTCCTTTATGTCCAAGTCAACTATACTTATATATACTAGCTATGGCTGCAGATGATAGAAATTTCCGATACGATCCGTAACATAGATACATAAATACATATATATACCTGGAGTATAATAATAATACATGGATTTTATTCTTATTTTATTATTTTGATTATATTTTAATTTTCTTTTCTTTTCTTTCTTTCGTCGCGATGAAATCAGATGTAAAAGTGTTTAATGTAAGTCACTGACTCCGTTTCTTGGCGATTTGGTTGACGGGCGATATTCTCGCCTCGGTCTGCAAGTCTGGCCTCGAATCAGTGCGGTGCGGCGCTGAATTGTACGGCGTTGAGATTTGTTCCACTCGAGTTATTTCACGGCCCCGAAAACAACACTTGTAAGTCGTATTATAGCGGATAAGATAAACTCTAGAAACTTCGCGTTTTTTTTTCAACAATTATACATATATAACTGCTGTCTTAGTCATTATACGCGAATTAATGGCAACGTATACCAATTCCGAACGAATATAAAATATATATATACATACCTACATATTTGAGGTAAATTATACAAATGGAAAATCGAATACAAGGATGCGAGTTATGAGACAAGGAATAAATGAATAATAATAAATGAACGGATGAACTGCGTTCACTTATCATTTCGCATACGAACTATTTATATATACTATATACCTACACACAGAGCCGTTGCAGTGTAGCCGAGTAAACGCGGTCAGGGTTTCTCCACGAGCGAAAATATCATCATCACCGCACACCATCGTTGGTACTTATAAATTAACCGAAGCGGGGCGCGAGTCGTCGGGTCGTCGGGATGTAGAATTGTGAGAGAAGAACCGCGATACTACGGTCAAGTAGAGTTAAAAAAAAAATAAAATAAAAAAAAAAAGATTACAAATATACGTTTTTATTATTTTTATAGAATCGAGACGCGAAGAGTATGAAGAAATAATCCTTTCAATATTATCATCATATTCCCAGTTCTTTCTCATTCTTGACACGCGGCGGCGGGTTCCTCTTATTGTGTCTCGCTCGAGTGACGCGTCCCCGCTTTCTACCTACAGTACAGTACCTATACTCGCTACTGCACTCGTATAATATTCTCTCCCGGTTATTATAATAGCCGGCGATTTTCATTATAATAAATTAGGTTGAATCCACCGCGTTATACGTATACATATCGATTTATCGATTTACAACCCAACTCCAAGTATATATCTATTATTTATATACCATGTGTTAGATCCAATCGAAATAATATAAAGACACGTCGAAATATCATTCGGTTGTTATATACATAGTTTATACTTTCTAAAAACGACTTGTTTTATCCTACACGCAGCAGGGTACTATACCCGTCAATTACAAGAAAGAACGACATATATTTGTATACTTTTCTCATATTTTTCCTCGTCCGTTTCTTCATCGTACATAATTTTTCATTTTTATTTTCAAACAATTGTTTATAGAATAGTATGTATACAGTATACGCGGGGTTCGTTAGCCTCGGTAGCATTGGCCTTTAAAAACATTTGTATATATTTATAAACACATATGTACAATACCGCATATTATATACATCTACATATGCATGTATATCAGTGATCGGCTCAATTATATCATTTTACATAGAAGCTTCATATATACGATATGTCTAAGTATATTTGAACACTGAACTGAACTGCCGCCCGACGCGAAGTTGAGGACGTGTATCCAAGCACGTGAACGACCAGCCGCTTCACTCGGGCTTTTATACAACGTAAATATTATAATCTATATATCGATTAGAGCGCTTCTACGTAAGAAACAGTATTTAGGTAGGCATATGATATTTTCTAGGTCGATGATTATATACCTACTGTTGCCACTGTCGGTCGATATATACAATACACATACGCATACATTCCTATTTACATACATGGGTCTATCTGTCCACATGTTTGTAGCCGAGTTCATAAACTCGTGACGTTAATCGCGCGTACGCGTCAATATAGTATATTACATATTGCACAGCACCCATATACAATACTGTTTTATATATAGATTCTATATGTGTACATAAACGGTAGGTATATACATAATACACGTATGTACAGCGTTTTAATTATAACTTCTGCAGCGTTCGATAAACTACACATATATACGCGGTGAACTATAATTTCACACGCTACCCCATGCGCGCGCAGCCGTATAAACGATCGTGCAACAGCCCGTATTTTCTATGTCATTTCGCCGAATCTATTTTACGTATTACTTTATTATTCGTGTAGTTATACATTGTACACGAATGGTTAGATTCGTCTCGTTCCTGTTTCCGAATCTCGCTGTATTCCGCTCGTGTATACATACTTATCTCTATTTTCCTTGATTAATTCTATTCTGCAAAATGCTTTCGTGGTCCAGACCGAAAGACAGAATTATCATCATTACGGAAGGTACAGGGCAATCGAGTCGAGGAGCCTGGCCCGAAGCGAGTGCCAGTCTCCCACGGCAACCGAAAGAATAAAGAAAGAATAAAGAAAGAAAGAAGGCAGAGAGGGAAGCAGGCTCGAAACAGGTTCCACGCGGGGCAGAGCCGAGTGCGCGGTAGATCACGGATTACGCGAGTCTCGCAACGTTCTATGAATCGGTTAGGGTTAGGGATTATAGGGTAGGCCACTAGCTTCTCTCGACTTTTCCTTCGTTATCGCATTGATATGTACCAGTGCATAAGAAAAAAACCCTAAAAAAAAAAATCAAGGCGAGTTTTACTACATCGAGAGACTTGTAGCTCTCCGAGCGAGCTAGTCCTCTGTTTCTAAACTACCGCGCGTAGACGTGTCGGGCGAGAGAAGGGAAGAAAAGGGACAGAGAGCCGCGCGAGGCGGTGGGTGGGGCGGGACAAAATACTACTGCAAAAAGAGATGGAAGAGACGTAGGCGACAGCTGCTCGAGCCACGTCCCTTTTCCATCGCCCCATGACGTAGTCTAGATATTTACCGCACGGATTATTTCGTACCGTACGAAACGTGAACCAAGGCAACACATGCATATGCCACCCGCATAAACGACAAAGAAACTGCGATAACTATACTCAGTAATAATACCTGTATAGAAAATTGAATAGCAAATCCTCGGACGATTATTTCATCGAATATGCGTAGGAATAGGTAGGTACGAGAAGAGAGACGGAGTTTTATGGGAGGGGCTGACCCCGGTTGGTTTACTTGTAGCTCGGTTAGAAATGGCATAAAGGCGGTGAGTTAGACAAGTTGTATGACTGCAAACTGGAGCCGTAACAATGTGAGAAGATGAAGTAGTGATAACGGGTGTTCATGATGCGGAGTCGAGCCGGACAGGTGTATTGGTGTTGCGTATATATACGTAGGTATAAGACGTACACGTGTGTACGCGTATATAGACTGGCGTTGAAGCGAACTGAACGTTTCTCAACTGGAACGATTCACTTCCTGACCTTACCTGACCCGGCCTGGTTCGCCTCGCCTCGATAGACACGACGATTATAAATTTTCTCACAGCGAGGAGATATGATAGTTTGCGTATTGTTTCTTTCTTTTTCTTTTTCCCCCGCATTGTATTTTCGGCCAAAAAAAACAAATGAGGTAACTATACATAAACGATCGACACGAGGATATAAGATAAACTCAATTCATTTACCGCGCGCAGTAGTGCAACAGCAGCGCAGATCTAACGGGAGAAGAGAAAACATTTGATGATGTGAAAGCCAAGCGGAGCGTGTTCAGAGGCAGAGAGTGCGGGATGACAAGTATATCGAAGAAAGAAACATGTATCTCTAATTTGAGTAGTAGATTTTTGGTACGTTGTATATTAGAAAAGAAAAAAAAAAAACTACCGGAAGCTATGAAATAAGATCTGATCGAATGATACGAGGATCTGTTGCTGTCGGTGCTACTAGCCACGTGTGTATATATTATAAGGTATATGTATAAACACAAATTCAACATCCCGTCCCGCATGGAGGTGGATATAACTGCAGGATGTTGAAGAAGACATACGCATATGGAAATTTATACCATTCGTATATATAGGTATATGGTGTATTCGTGTGATCTTTCACTCTGTAAACACAGACGTTTGAGAAAGAGAAAGAGAATGAAATAGGGATAGGGCTTGGGGGGGGAGAGTAAGGCGTATTATGTCTGTGGGTACGGCCGCGTTTATAGTCATAATACTTAAGCCGAACGAACTAATCGTATATGATATAAGGCTGTGTAAGTATAAACGCGGCGCTACCTCTACGAAAGTTTAAACTTTTATTCAAACAGAGACAACGAGTAATGATAAAAACAAAAATTTGTATACTATAGAAATTCGTAAAAGATAATAGCTTCTGCTACGGATATTACGTAGGCGAGATAAAATAATCAACTCTGTGTATATAGGTACGTGTGATGTTATATGGAGAGAAGAGAAGAGAAGGGAGAAAGAGAGAGAGGATGTAGAACGCAACGCAACGCGTGATGATCGTAGTTTCGTAGTAACACCGCGAGTATCTGTCCGTCTCCGCTCGAAAAAGTATCAAGTATAATACCACCTTTAGGCCGTGACTCGGTGAGCTTGGTCGGAGCCACGGTACAACGAACACGAGAGGGTCAGTCGACCCAGGCAAGCAAGGTAGTGGGAGGGAGGGAGGTAGGGAGTAAAAGAGGCAAACGGCGTTGCGCTGCGTTGTTGCCAAGCGGAAACCAAACCCGCAACACATTCTGTTCAAACCCTGAAGGTACAATTATTCGTGAGTCGTCGGAACCAAGAGGGGAGAGAACTTTTTCTTTTGTTTTTAAGTCGCATGAAACTAATTGTCATTATTCTTCTTATTATCATTTCTCTTTTACATATATATATATATTACAGACGCTTTTTCAATAGCATATAAGGTTCGACGATCCGGCGCTCAAGTTTTCTTATGTAATGATTAATATTATTATTATCACAGCCATCGATATACATCGTCGTTATTATGTATTTTAAATAATAAAAAGAAAGAAAATGAGTTACAGTGCTTCGGGTACACCATCTTGTATCGAATGGTGAAAGGCTTTTTAGACTGCATACGGGTTTTGTTCCTGCGGTTATTTTATTCATTCATTTCTTATTGTTTGTTGTTTTCGAAGAAGAACAACCGAGAAGTTACATTAAACTGTATACATTCAATACGCATGTACATCTAATACTACACGACGTATATATCTATAGTAATAAAATTCGTTTCAATCAGAGTTTTTATATCTCCTCCTGCCCCTCGTTGCCGCGACAAGAATTAAAGCCGATATCACAAGCTTGCGGCTAGTATATAATATCGTAACGCAGTGTGCGAAGTTAGTTGCGTTTTTATGAATAAAAACCACATTTCGAACGAGGAAAACAAAAATATACGATATACCTATTCGAAACGAGTTTTCGACGACGCGGTTATAGAATCTATTGTTTTCTTTATTTTTTATTTTATTTTCTTTTTTTGTAATTGTATAAGCGGGCGACTATGCGGGTATCCTTATTCCATAATAACGCGATTATTACGACGATGATAACCGAGAAAAAAAAAAAATTGGTGTAGAAAAATAGAAGATAGAAACTAAAGCATGAGTTACGATCGGAGGACCGTGAGAGAGGCAAATCAAGTCGGGAATCGCGGCCAATGGTAACGGTGCAAGAACAGAAACGAGACTGTTGTATATATACCTATACAAAGATAATTGCAAGAGCAAAACTACGACCTGGACGTTTTATAGCTCTGTAATTGACTCTCGTTACGGGCGAATCATTATACGAGTGGAGAAAACTATATACCTGTTTCCAAATCTAATGGTACAAATTTTTAATCGAACGTTCGTTTCGGAGGGAAACCCTCTTTCTCTCCTTACTGCAGATTATTCACTACCTTTTCTACAGCCTCGATGGTGGCCCCTGAGATTTGGCAATGCCGTTCGTTAGCCTCACGCGTGGAGTCGGGAAGGACCGAGCCGAACACACTGTTGCCAAGTCGGAGACGCGACTCTGCTCGACCTCCCAGGCGCTTCGCTGCGAACGATCCTCGTCTTTTTTATTATTATACATACGTATACTATAGATAGCTATACTATCCTGACATATCTCTCTTTAAGCGCTTCAGATTCGCCTCGCCAACACGACGGTGTATACAAACAGCTATAGTAATCTGCTATATACTATATAAAAATCTTTTAGATAATATTCAATATTCTCACGCGTTCTCCTTTTTTTTTTTGTTAATATAGACTTTTTTGAATTTTTCTGACAAATCGAAAAGCTTGACATATACTTTTGTTTTTTTCTTCAACGATTGATGTTTGTCTGTTTGTTGTTTTTATTCTCTCTAAATTGGCAACACCGCATTCCATATAGACAGTGTTCATATATTAAAGCCCATGGCGTGGGCGCTACAAATATACCCATTAGAAATCTATCTAACGCTTAGAAGTATCGAAACGAATTGCTGCTGTCTGGTGTTGGTATATACCTAGAGATATTGTGTACAGGTAAACTAATGCGTTTGTATACGCCTACGTACGTCCTTCTCGAATCAACCGCCGCGCCTTTATACAGGCTTTATATACTCGGACCTGTCCATAGGTAGGTACTACATATATAAAAGAAGGAAGTAGATAAAATCAGTAAAAGAAGAAGGGAACAAAGAATAAAAAAATAAAAAATAAAATAAAAATAAAAAAACACCAACTTCATGCGGTTCGCATGATGATGTGTAATAACATGGAGAAACGTTTTTTTGGCCATTAGTGTGCTCGTCGTTTTACGAGTCCCCCCCACATTATGTCGTTCTTCGTTCTATCGTGATATAATATACAATTTTGCCTCGGACATAAAAAAGAAAAAAGAAAAAGAAAAAAAAAAAAACAGAATGAATAATTACGAGGGATTTCATTAACTAGATTACAATAGTTTGGAAAGAAAATGAAATGCCAAGGCGAATATTAGTCCCAAGGTGCGTATCGGTAGATGTATATTTTGTTTTCTCGGTATAGGAAGTAATAAAAGGTAATGACGAATATAGTATCGTTAACTAATATAGCAATGGAGACTTGTGATGATACAGAGAACGAGCTTCGAAGGTCTCGAGGAGTTCGAATAATTTGCGGAAGGAATGATAATTATTTTTGTAACGTAAACGGAAGCAAACAGTTGAATAAAATTATAATGCAACAAAATTTATTGTTGATTCTATATACGTGATATTATTATATTAGGATATATTCAATATACTATAGAATGAGTAGGCGAGTAGATCTAGAGGCATGTGTAAAGAGTTAGGCTTGAAATGTATGTGCGATTTAGTGAAAAACTAAACTCCGAACTCGTTTATCTCCCCCCCTGTCTCCCCAATCTTCATACTATGCGGAGATACTCGTGTCTTATTGATACTGAGACGACTAACTGACCTCCAGGCGTTCGACCAACGTCACTATTTTAAACCCGACGACAACACCTGCGTAGGAGATCGTGTCATGAATATCGGGAGAAAAAAGAGAAGAACGAATCCTGGAATTATCGTGTGATTGGAATTTTCAACGTCCTTTGTATCTTTCGAAATCTTTCGTTCACAGTCGAATGACAAGTTCTAACCGATTCGAAACGATCGCCTCATCATAATTCCGCGAAGGAATAAAGGGATTAAAAAAAAGAAAAGAAAAAGAATTAATAAAAAAACATAACGAAGATGCTAGTCAGGTGCAGCATGTTACAGGAATAAACCTGCCTTGCGTCGACTCGACTCGACTCGCCTCGACTCCTCTGCCTGAAGAGCAACAGTGCCGCGCCTCATCTACTCAGCGATTTCTTTGTTGGGTTCACCGGCTGCAGGTGGAGCCCGGAAATGGTTCGGCCTTACAACTTCAACTTGTTATTCTTTGCTTCGGTCTGGTAAGGTCCGAATAGACCATTGAACAAACAGACCGAAAGACCCGTCCGAAAAACCCTCACTGACAATGAGAAGAAGTAATAACCCGCGCTGCACCGGCTGTGTTTCGCCAACAGCTGCCTACGACTACCCTTCATTGTGGTTATTCATTCTCTTCGCGTATCGAAAGGGAATTTACAAAAATAAAAAATCGACGACGATCATTAACGCGCAGTATTGTTTTTATAATAATTCTGTACGTCTCATACGATATCTAGGATCTATAGTCGCATTTGCAGATAACAGAACGGGTATTTATTATCGCTAATCTTCAAGCCTTCGTTGTATACTTTGATGCATCGAGTCGGAGTGTATGAATCGTTTAAAGGATCAATTTCGGATAAAATGTGAATTCGCGTCTTTACTAGCCTCTCGAAATTTCGATCAGCTGTTAAATTCATTCAGAGTCATCTGACGAGGGATTTCCGAGTCTCGAGGAAAGGATCACGCTGTTTTGAAGCCGGCTGTCGGCGGCAGCACCGTCTCAGCATTGAAAGGGCGAATTTGAGGGAAGCAGTGCCGCGAGTGGCGGAGGGTTGAACGACATGGGAACCCCCGCGCTTGCTTGTGCGCCGGAGAAACGTCATCTGGCATGAAATGCGCGCGTGAACGACAGGGAGGTAGCGAATATGATTATGATTCGCGGAATGAAGACGAGACGGAATGTCCATTGATGATTATTTCGGGATGAAGAACGGCGCGGATACGTACAAGTCCGGGGAAAGGCTAGTTTCTAAAAAGTCGAGGCGCTCTTACCTTCCCGCTGTTCAATCGACCCGTTCAATCACCCGCCCAAGGTCCGAGATTGTACGAACCGCAATAAATTCCAGCAGTAAAATATCGGCACTGTTTTCACAAACTGACACTTCCAGACGATCACGCATCACCCTGTCACACATCTTGCACTATGACACTGGCCCGGTTGCGTCACTAACATCGGCTACTATTAACAGGGAGAAAACCGTCGATACTAACGTCGTCTCCCATCGCGAACGGTAATCTCGATCTAGCCGCATGGCGCAGGCATGGCGACTAAACAGCCACACAGCGGAGCCGAGACGAAACTCGTTACGTCACGAGAAAGCTCCGCGCCCATTGGCCGGCGACAGAAGAATCGACCAATCGCGTAATGGGGCCGAAACTCGCGCGGGAAAATCTCACAACTATTTTTTTTCACTCTTTTCCATCTCCCCGTGGCTGATATAGGCGATATTAAACGAAAGGGGGGATTGATTACGGATCACAGACGCGGTGGTTTACGATCCCGACGATTTTCGAGATGTTAAGACACTTCCGAGGCTGGATTACGCCGTTTTTAACACTTTTAAAACTCCCGAAGCTCCCGACGTTGATTTCTCGCCCGCGGGGTGGTGGCAGACTAGTTAATGTGCGTGCTGTCGGGATGGCAGCACCGTCAGTACGCGTGCGTCGTTCCGACAGTAATGTCAGTGAGTTTATAATAGCGAGGGATTTGAATCGTGGGAATCTTGGAAAATAAAACTCTAAATAATCGAAATGGGGCGTGAATACGCGCGATTTGATACACCCTCGATATTTCTCTGGCCGGGGTACGAGGCGAATTAAACAAACCGCGACGGCCCCGAGATGATGAATTATTTGAACAACATCGCGGGGGGCGGGATGATCGGTGATCCCGGACTCCAGTTGAGCAACGTTGAGATTCTTTACACGCGAGTGCAGCGGGTCTATGTGAAACCCAAGCACAAGGAAGAGCGGCAAAGAGAGCTGCGAGTCAACGTCGAGATCCACG
Organism: Rhogogaster chlorosoma; assembly: GCA_944452935.1. Classification (NCBI taxonomy): domain Eukaryota; kingdom Metazoa; phylum Arthropoda; class Insecta; order Hymenoptera; family Tenthredinidae; genus Rhogogaster; species Rhogogaster chlorosoma. The sequence goes on along the minus strand of OX101801.1, from coordinate 330,390 downwards.
CGGGGCTCAGCCCAGTTTGTAGAAAGGTACAACCCGTCCGTGACTCCGCGAACTCGCACCTTCTCCGCTCTCGTTGTTATCGTTATTCTCGTTATTTCACAGAGCCTGTGCGTCCTGCTGTCGGACGACGACGACCCGTGCTTCCTCTACTCCTTGTTCGTGAATGACGACGATTTCAAGGTCTTAAAAGCCCAGCAGGGGCTGCTCGTCGATTTCGACAATTTCGCCACCCAGCTGATATGCCTGCTGGAACAATGCCAGGTCCCGCAATCAGCGCTGTCCAAAAACCCGCCAAAGTTCCTTCTGCTTTTGGCCGAGGAGGCCGGGGACTGGACCTTCAAACTCGTCGAGACAAACAATTTCAAACATCTCTGTCATCTCAGTCTGAATATCGCCCCCTCTAGCGACTCCGACATCAAAACCCACATGGCTATGAAGATCAGACAACTCAAAGACACCTGTTCCAGGAAGGAGAGAGACGCTATAGCCATGGAAACTAGGCTCAACGATCTCACCACTAAACTCGAGGCTAAGATCAAGGAACTTGACAAAATCGAACAGAAATATCAGACCGAGATGAACCAGCTGCAGATCAACACATCGCAGCAGATTAGCGCAGAGAAGGACAGGTGAGGGATGAGATTTTCATATTTTTTGCTCGATTCTTTATCCTACGATGAATAATATACGAGAATAATCTGTTGGACAGACTGGCGATGGCTACGCTTGATTTCCAGCGGCAAAGGGAGCGGGAAAAAGCCGAGGCTGAGCAGAGGCACGGGGAAATTTTGAAGCAGGTTAACGCGGAGCTTGGGGAATTGAGAACGCAGAATACCGCCTTGAAGGAGAAGCTGTCTCTGACTGAAATGGGGAGTAAAGACCAGGCCAAGCAGCTGCAGGCTGTTGAGAAGGAGCTTGGTCTGGCTCAGAGGGATTTGGCGCTTTTGAAAAAGCAGAATTCCAAGCTTGATGTGGACTACCATGACAGAGACAAGACTGTGAACAGTCTGAGGACCCGAGTCGCTGTCCTCGAGCAGGAGATCAAAGACAAATGCATTCTGGTTAACAAACACACGGAGATGATGAAAACGGCTAGAGAGCAGAAGCAGCATCTGGAAGAGCTGATCGCAGAGAAGGACAGTCAGCTTCAGAGGAAACAAAATTCGCTGAAAAATCTCAGCGACGAACTTGTCAAAGCCAACGAGATTCTTACCAAACTACAAAACGAGCTGGCCTCCACTAAATCCAAGCTTAAACTCAGGACCAGCATCGCTCTGGAACAGGAACGACTTTTAGACACCAAACAGAAGGAAGTCGGACAATTGGACATCAAGATGGAAGCCTGCGCTAAAGAAGCTAAGGAGGCTAAGGCTGCTGCTGAAGCTTTGAAGGAACAGCTGAAAGGACTTCAGTCGCAGGTCGAGGAGAAGGATAAGATCATAAAAAACAACGACAATGGTAAACAGGAAAAACTTGGTTGCTTACTTTCGTGGTTTTTACTGTTTCAATTTCAGAATCCCTGGGAGAACTCTAGTCTAATCTATCCATTTGTTTCCAGTTATCAGCTGGCTGAATCGAAGACTGGCCGAAAATCAGTCTCCAACGCAGAGCGGGAGTCTTGCACAGCCGATAATGGTCCCTCCTTCGGTACAGCTGACTCTGCCAAGGACTAGCAAAAGCTTTCCGACCAGATTCGAGGCCCGTCCTTCTCTCAGCAACGGACCACAGTCCAGCGTTCCACTCACCGGACATCTTTTGCGTAATCCAATAGTTCAAAACCCGAATATAAACCAGACTGCTCGCACCACTGGGAGAAATATGGGAGTCGGGATTACGGACAGTACCGGTGGCTTGGCTGCGTTCAATAAAACTGGGCAAATATCTTGCACCAGTACTCCCATGGACAGAGGCAGTCTGTTGGGAAAAGCGCAGCCAACCGCGGCCGCTACTTCGTCAATGCCTACGATAGCGGAGAACAATAATCCTCCCTTGTCGGCTGGCAATGCAAGACCTAAAAGCGTGGCTGGTACTATGCAGGGTGGACTTAGAAGGGCGGTTTTAGACAAGCCGCTTTTACCATCCGCGTATTTTCCGAAATCTTCACACTAGGAGTGGCATAGGTGGATAAAAACTGAGAGAGATGAAATGTGGATTTCTTCTCTTCTCTGCTTCTGAGCTATGACCGTGAAATTATTCATTGTATTATCATTTTCTGTCTGTATCATCATTAACGTGTCATTTTCTATCCGATCTGTTTCGATAATTTATATTCATCTCTGAACTTTTGGACCTGTTAGGTATGTTACATTGTATCTGAAGGATATTGAGCCGCGATTGATTTGCTCGCTGATGAACGTGGCTTTACTCTATTCTAGAGTAAGATTTCTTCTTCCGTTTAACGACGACTGTAATAACGAAATAGTATTTCTTTCAACTTTTCACATGAGAATACAGAAAGACTTTTCATTGCCGAGTGATAAGACTCGTGGTTCTCGTTCTCTTTCTTTCTTATTGCCTGGGTGTTCTGTTTAGTACAATATTTAAGAATACATTTAGCGTATATAAAAACTCAAAGAAGGAAGACAGGGGAAGAAAACTATTCTTTTATCTATTGTAAATTTGAAATATTTCAAACAACACGGAGAATAAAGATAAGACTAACGCGCTATCATCGGCTTGCATTTGAATCAAAAGCTTCTATTCTACGTCGAGAATTTTAATTAGAATATATAGGTATACACGCCCTGAGATTTGATAGCATAATTAATTAATGAAGTTTTAAGGGATCAAAGTTCTGTTAGGGACTATTCTCAAATTAATTGGTTCAAATATATATATATATATACATATATATAATAGTGAATAAGATCTAAAACTGTGCTCTCTAAATAAAATAGGTATTTATCTAGGTGTATTCTCCTCTCTAAGAGACGAAGCAGACTCACCAGAGAAGTTCAATTTTCCAAACATATCGTCGAATATATTTGCGTAAAATTGACCAATCAAGTATAATAGAAAACAGAGTAGCGTTTTATCTATGAAACAAAAATATGTTTATAATTATTCTCTGAAAATATACCTATCATCATATTATATTATATAGTTAAAGAAAAGCCAAGATCAAAATAATATGGATAAAACGAATGAAAAAGAATAGCGGATTTCTGTCCGTTTTTTTTGTTTTTGTTTTTTTTTTTTCGAACCAACGGACAATATTATTGTTTAAATTATTTTGGTGGCTCTACTACGTCGTAAATTCCGATAGGAAATACTATTTTACGATTTTCACTGGTGTTTGAATAAGTTCATAATAACAATAATAATAATGATTATTATTTTAATATATTATATATTATATATGTTAAGATTTGTGACATTGATTATTTTTTGTGTAAATGTTAAAAAAAAAAAAAAAAGAATAATAGAGAAAACTAAGTTATAAATGAAAAGACGTCGTCTTTTTGAAACGAAAAAAAAAATGAAAAAGGGTTAAAAAAAGAAAAACACCTTGGCTATTCAACAAAATAATGAATTTAATTTCACCGTACAAATAGAGCAGCAGTATTAAACTAAATAAATAAATACAAATGATACTTATAATATAACGTATATGATTAGTAAATTTCTATAAACGATAGGGTATTATTAAATAATCTGAAAAAAAAATTTATATATTTTACATACATTTTGTACATATAAATAAAAAGAATAAAAAATTAAAAGAAAAAAATCAAAGTTTTTATTATCATAAATAACAAGTACATATTTGTACTAGGTATATCGTTCTTGTTGCACGAAAATGCGCGTTTATCCAGATAATTATTGTCAAGAACTAAAATTCACGTAAATCAAGAAACAATAACATAATCGATTATAAAATTCAAATATTCTATACATATAAAATGAAAAGAAAGTTAAATAACATCCACGAACGAGCCATCGTAGTGTAATATACATTTTGTTTATTTATAAAATTCAATAATAAGCAATATCATAATTAATACGCCGATCGAATAATCTAGGGAGACAAATCAATCTGAAAAATGGATAATTCTTCACCAACGTTATATCACATAAAAATACGAAATCTTTTTGATTTCAAATTACACAGACGTCCCTTAGAAGCTAAAAATCATTTCTTTTCTCTTTGTCGTTATTTTAAAAATTACGTGATCAGATTATCGATAGTCAAAAAGCGAAGCAGGGTGTCAGATATTCTCAATTAACTCGTGGATAGGGGTGCTGGTGTTTCAGGTGCAATCGGCAACTCGGTGTTCCCCAAATCCAGGAGCGGGAGGTCCATGCGTTTCCGCCTCCGCTCGCACTTGGGACAAGGATTACTGGCGTTCATACATTCGATGTGAAAGACCGCGCTGCAGGCAGCACACTGTGAAACGAAAACAAACGCTGTACTCGAATACAAGTTCTCCTCTATTCATTCCTTCTACAGAACCCAATTTCGGATTCCCTAAACGACCCTTCCTCACCCTGTAAGTAGAACCCATATCGAACGGGTAGATGACTTTGGGATTGTCGCAAACTTCGCATATGAATCCCTTCTGGCTACAGAGCCAACAGTTGGTGACGTGGTTTCGCGCGAATTCAATCACCTTCTGAAGCTGCTGGGCCATAATACCGTTCGGTATATCGGGGAGGTCGGAAACCGAGTATTGGTGTACATGCTCATACAGATAATCTCTAGGCGCGACTCTCTTTTGAAGAGATTCGATTATCGGCTCGCGGCAAGTGAACAGATAAGCGCGTAACAGGTTCAGCTGGATTCTGAGGGACTGGAGTTGAGCCATGTCGTCAACGGCCATGTATATCCTGGGGTTTAAAACCTTGAGATCTAGCAGAGCGGGACAGTCGCTTAAATATCTAGCCGCTCTTTGGCAGACCGGATAACGCTTCAGATCCCAATTGTGAATGACACGAGAGGGTATCAGGTACTCTTCTTCAGCCATGCAATTAGAGCAGTAATAATCCCCCGAGTACGAGCAGACGTGGGCTTTGGAGAAAGTCATCCCTATCGGATGCCCGCAGCTCATACAACTGTAGTTCTGAGTGTCCAGCCCCCTCTCGCGTGACAATCTTCCAAGATTGTAGTCCAGGGAGCGGGTCACGGCTTCCTGAAATTCGTGAATGCGATATTAGAATGGGAAATTATACGAGATTGAGGTAGGGGTTTTATTTTCGGCCCATTCCAATCCAACAGCATTTACCTCGATCACTCTAGGCAGCTTTGGCTCAGTTCCAGAATCATTTTGGGTAGATTCTGTGGGCGGAGAGCCATTGAGAAATTCTTTGAGGTCTGGTGTGGCCGCATATCCCGCGGTATGATAGCTCTGAATCAAAGCATCGTAAGTTCTAGCATCGGCCGGAGTGCGGGGAGCCTCAGCTCCCGATGTACCAGAATTTATCGAGGAAGCACAGTCCTCGAAAGAAGTGGACCACCCCAATCTACCGATCAAAGAATTCCCCACAGTTGCAGCTGCCGCGTCGTTTTTCTCCCCAGTTTCTTCATCCTCGGGCAGTTCTTCCGTGCTCTCAGATTCTATCGCAGAATCAACAGTCTTACCATTCCCGATACTATCCCCCGCTAAATCGGGCCTGGATTCTTTTTCTCTGAGTTCTTTCTTCGTCTTATTTTCTCTTGTCCTTCCGCTGGTCGATTCCCCGCTATTGAACCTTGGCCCGTTATCTCTGCTCCCTTTGGCCAGAATGATCTTGAGTGCATCATCTTCGCTTATCGATGTCATGTTGTTCAGTGCGCTCAGCGAAGAGTTGATCGATCCCAGGCTGCCAATTGAGCTGGCCGTTTCAACCTCTTCGAAATTATCATCGGGTGTTAACTCGCTGCTTATAGTCTTGGCTACATCGACTGCAGAAGAAACCGGACAACACTTTAGAGACGGAGACCATATAGCAGCCATCAATAGCGGGGTGCTTGACCATATGTTCAAGAGGCTGGTGTTGCAGGCCATATCGAAGCGGATGTAATCGATGCTCTCTATCAAACGCTGCGCGACATCCACCAGATCCGTATCCCTCAGAAAAGCTGCTCGATTGTAGTAGGGCTTAAGGACGGAGTTGTCTCTCCTTATGGAGGAAAGATAACTGGACAAAAGTCCGTCGTTCAATGCGAGCCTTATCCAGGCTCTGCAGTAGCCGACTTCTGTTGTTATTTGAGTGAGGTTTTGAATCTGGTCTATTATCTGCCTGTGAGAAAAGACCAATAACGGTCCCCAGAAACTGGGCTGTGGCATGGCGTGTTGGTCGGGACCGCTGAGGGCCTCGGTCACCTGGTTTAATAGCGAGTCTTTCAGTCCGTGGAGAAATACAGCCTCTAATACCGAACAGAGGGTGTTCGCCTCCTCGCAATTTCCGACGGGACATTTTTGCTCCTTATCCTCCGGCGTCTGACCCTGCATTTCTATCACGCTGTCATTCAGCTGTCTTTGCAGAGACTCCCTTATCAGAGCGTCTCTTTTGTTTCCAACGGACGTTACTCTTCTGAGCAAAGAGTTCATCTTTTATTTTATCTACGGACCTCGGTTTTGCTCTAGGTTTTGACTTTATTCTACTCTTCTCCTCGCCGCTTAGTTTAATATTCATAATTTATCAATTTCGTAATTCGGCCTGGGCAGCTAAGTTGAGTTGTTTGCGTTGATGAGTCGGAACAGTCGATTCCACATCTTATTTTACTTAGATGGCTTCTGGTGAGGTTTTGTTTTCGTTAAAGGTATTAGAAAACGATGAAATATACGTCGGATTTAGGTTATGTTCGTGTTGACGAAATCATCGTGGATTTAGCACAGTCCTACATGTTCATTTCGTTACATTTTTTCCGTCTAGTAATTAGAATATCTCACTCCTACACGGTCGGTGTACAAATGACTGAATTATAAGTGACTGAATACTTGGACTATGATCTCTCGGACTGTGAACTAGTTGAAATCGGATGACGTTCGTCACTGACACATCTACTCATGGCCATTTTTATACCGTAACCTATTCTTCTGCTATATCTTTAAACACGTTATATTCCTTTCTTAAGGCTACCAGATTTGAATTAGGGAAATGCGTGACACCACTATTACCCCCCCCCCCCCCCCCCCCCAATCACACACTTCCCGAAATAATGTATGCATTCAATCATTTAGTTGTTCAATTTTTTTATTTATATTTTTTTAATAATACTCGACATGAGTGTATGGGATTTTGTATTTTATGATTATGACATTTCACATAAGAATTGAAGTTTTAATATATTTTTTTATATTTCATAATCTTAGTATCGCAGACTAGCATTCTTTAGTCTCAGACTCGTAATACTATTTTTTTTATTGTTGTTTCGGCTCGTATCGATGCCTAACGAATACTTGGCGGAAATTTTTTTTAACGAACTCGCACATAATTCGGGACATGCGGGACAATTTTTATAAATGCGGTACGAATTCGGGGTAAAAAAAAATCCGGGACACTTGGCTGAAATCCGGGACGTCTGATAGCCTTATCGATGTCAATGCGGGATTGTTTAACTGTATGACCCGTACACGGTCAAACATGTCCACACATATATTCTAATCTGTAAATATTCATAGGCAAGTATACATGGGTACACGATGTGAGAAGGTCGAGACGACGGTTTAAAATTGTTTGAAATCGCAGCAAATAGAAGTTGTTCCCTAGCTGTTGTTCGAGTCAGTTTATTTCGCTGTAAATATTTACATAGGCAAGTATACATGGGTACACGATCTAAGAAGGTCGAGACCAAAGAGTATCGACACGACGGAAATGAATTGCTTAGGAAAAGGCAGATCCAGATGGTTATGGCGCACGCGCTATACTCAGGAGAAGTAGAGATCAAGCAAAGAGTTTTGCAGCTGACTTCGTCCGTCGCGTTTCCTCAAGAGTGGTGAACATTATTATAATACATGCAGTTTTTACAGTCTTCAGCTCTCTTTACAATATCGTATTACAGTGTTTCCGCAGTAGCCAGATCTATGAGCGAACTGGAACCACTGGGATTAGGTCAGAGCGGAGCAGGGTACAACCCATCTTCGAGGGATCAGACCATCGTCAACCATGGATATTCTGGCGAGATGCTGGCTCCAACGTTTTCTGTAGCCCAAGAGGGCCGCTTGGACATGTGCATTACGAAGGTTCAGCAAGCTTTTAGCAATAACCAAATCCAGGATATGAAGACTTCTGCTGTTATGGAACTTTACGAATACAAGGTATGTAGTGTCGCCTTGGTTAAGAGACTCTGCTAAGCAAATAGTCACACTTTTCTCACAATTTCATCGTTCTCTTTTTCGTATCGACAGTTCGCGACTATGAGCCATGCCGAAAGAGCCACCCAAGCTAGCCTGGAGGCTGCTAACAAACACTTGACAAGTTTACAGCACAGATTAGCACAGGTGATAGCCGAGTCTAGCAGACTTCGTCAACTGCTACTCGACAAACAACGGTGTCTGGAAGTTGAGGAACTGATTTTGGCTGCAAAGATAAGCGAGGCTGAGACGAAGAGTAGCAGGGCACACAGCGCTCAGGTTCAGGTAATCAGGAGAAGGACTTTAATTGCTTACTAATATTTGTTACTTTATGCATCGGGCGATATAAATCTCTCCGATTTTTTCGTTCGCAGGAAATCTAAGGGCTGAGAAAAATTGTTATGGAAAAATCAGCGACCATTGAGCAGCTGAACGCCAGCATTGAGCAGTTGAACGCCTCGGTAGCAAAGTACACTGTCCAGCTTCAGACCAGCGAAGCCGAAGTAGAAACCTTGAGTAATAGGAGCGACGATTTGATGACAGAGAGTAAAGCCAGCGAAAACAAAGCCAAGGAATTCACATTGAAGAGTAACGAATTGAGCAGAGTTATACGGAAGATGGAGGAGGAATCGAGCAGGCAAGAACAACAACTGGAAGAGAAGAATAGAGAGATAGCTACCAACCAAAACGTCGTAATGGCTCTGAAACAAGAGATACAAGAGTGGGCGGAGCAGACTAGACTCAAAGATATCGCCCTGATGGAAAGGGACGAGGCCAATGCTAAATTGAAGGCAGAAAATGCAGAGCTCAGTCGATGGCGAGATATAATATTCAAACTGACGGCAAAAAAGTAAGAGGATCTAAATACGAGCTAGCCAATAGTCCGATGGAATACTTAATCACATTGGATACACTGTATCAATGTACCGCGTTGGGGCTATGGCGGTATACTTTTTGCTGGTAGAAGAAGGCGGAGACGTTTACAAGAAGAAATATTTTTTTTATCAATTTACTTCTAGTTTATAAAATACAAACGCTACCCTCACGTAATACTGTCACTATATTGATTATAAATATTTCCCGGTTGTATTAGTTTGTTATAAGCAATAAAATTATATTTAATGTTAAGTGGCATTGAGAGTATTGAAATTCAAATCACCTCTTACCGCGACTACGAAGCAGTGGGAAAATAATAACGAGAGATTTTGTACAGTAATTGGAATGTTGTATTGTCATGTTTATTATTTAGAAAAAAAATTATCAGAAGAAAAAAAAAATATATGCACCTAAATCTCGCAGCACCAAGTCAATTGGTAGAAGATAAATCGACCTCAATATGCAGACGTAATAATATAATACAATTACAGCTTATTTTTAATCCTCAGAGATCGTACATACGTCTCAAATTTATCGATCACAAATTCAAACCGAGAAAATGAAATCTACTATCACGGAGTGATATCATTTCACGTAAGAATTCTTCTCTCCATATTGTAGCCCGAAGCAGATATCAATTGAGAATCATACCATGTCCGGCTTGGTACGAATATATGAGGAATTGTCTAACTTCCGTCGTCGTGAGATCACCCTAATACTTGTAGTATAATATACATATTGTATATATTATACATATACATAATATTATCTAGTTCCGAGTCTTTTCATCGAAAAGTCATCGATGACTTTTCTGGATAACATGTATAATTATGGCGAGCTAGCGCATTTTTCATTAAACATCCTTTGAGATCGTGAATAATCAATTGTTGAGTCATTTCCCCCCGTCCTTTCCTTGCCTGTAAGTCGAAAATCCTGAAAAACCCGTGATTCTATGAGTTTGAATTCAAAAGGCTGGCGCACGGGGTGACAAATGCTCTCGCCATCTCGCGGTCAAAGGGGCGCACTAATTTGGCCGCAAACATCGAGCCGCCTAACCGTAGGCAACCCCCATGGCAAACAGTCTCTTCACTGCCTACGGCTAGGCGCGGCGAAATTTCTGGCGGGTGAGGTCTACCAGAGCATCTTTACAGCGCCTAACTACAGGCAACAAATTTCTGTCTTACACGGATGGCATGCGGGTTGCCTACGGTTAGGCGCATCGATGTTTACGGCCAAATTAGTTCACCCTTTTGACCGCGAGATGGCGAGAGCATTTGTCACCCCGTGCGCCAGCTTTTTGAATTCAAACTTATAAAATCATGGGTTCTTCAGGATTTTCGACTTACAGGCAAGGGATGGACGGGGAAAAATGATTCAACAATTGATTATTCACGATTTTAAGGGATGTTTATTGAAAAATGCTCCAGTTCACTATAATAATACATGTTTTTCGGATAAACAATTTGAATACATGATTATTTCATTCAGAAAATTGTAGATGTGATCGTAATACGTATAATATCTTACTTAAATCACTGAAAACTATATATTTAGTACTTCACAACTTCGAAGACTGGCTAGAACTGTAATTGGGTTACACTAAAAGTAGCATTACACTTAATCAACTAATCTTTGCGGCGACAATACATAAATACATACATACGAAGGTGTGTTTTACGGAATGTCAAGTACAATTTTTCAAGCGTATAATTTTTATATTCGACTCGTTAGGCGATGTAAATAGAATCAGAGGGTCAAGTGATTAATGCATACTACGTCTATAACTGAAAGCTATAAGGCACTAGATCTTTGACCTGTTTAGAATACGAGAAGTCGAGAACCAAAAACGATTGGAAATTTATAAATAATGGGCTTCTTTATGCTTTCGGTTTCAACTCGTATGTTGTAAATTCTAACAGTATACCTAAGTATGAAGCGCAGTATGCTGCAGGTTCAAATAAGCAGATTGAACAATTAATACAGGTATACATGTATCGTCGTACGTGGGCGAGGCTGCAGCGAATAAGCATTACACAATCTCCTGCAGTATAGTAGGAAGGTAAAAATTACGCTATCCGTTACCCGCAGCTATAGCTGATAAAACGCCGATGTTACCTACCCGGCGTCGTGAGTTTTCTTATTTGATTTTTTTTTTATCTTTACTTCTTTCTCCTTCCTTTTTCTATGCCTATATTTAGACGTATGCACTTGGCGCATTTCAAGCCTCGAAGAGTTGCACCTTGTGTGAATGACCGAAAGCGTGGTGACTCCGGTGCACAACTCTCCCCGCCTGAACCCGCCGATCCCTCTTCCGCGCCCTCACCCAGCTCCCTGGCTTCGCAGCGGCTACGTTAGAACTCGGTGTATGTATTGGAGCCAGAACGGGATGCGGGGAGACACAGAGACAGCGAGAATACCAACGAGTGCAACGAAGACGACGGATCGGACACGAGGACGACGGGGCGTGCTGTTGGACTCAGGGCCGTAGCACGGACGGAATTGACGCAGGCCTTTTTCACATGTATAAACGCGTACGCAACGACATCAACAAATAAACAAAAAAACATTTTAATCCCGCCTAATTTCTATCCTCAGAATTGTTTACAAGGGTTCGATTTCCCTTAGGGATCGGACATTGTTTATCGGTGTAAACATTGCAGACAATCGCTAGCCAGTTTGCGTGTAGGTACCTATATGTATGAATTCATAAACACACATTATCATGCATAGTGCGTTGTGATTACCTCACCGTACACGGTTTAGCTCCGTAGGCGATAGTGTTAATTCGCACGGACGTAGGAGATCCTAAGGAATGAAAAAATTTCAAGTCTGTTATTCCGCCCAACGATCAACGTTCGGTTAGTCAGTCCGACTTTCAATATCGACAACTACGGTCGACGGTAATTATTGTCTCCAACTATACCACGTCCGCTAATGGTATTCTTGTGTGTACTTTGTGAGCTCGTAGAGTGATTACAGTGCACACAGTGATCAACGGTCTCTGATCCTAATCTGTACATTTCCGCCCTGGAGTGTATTCGAGGAAAATACACTTAAGTAGTCTAGAGTTCTTCGAGTCAGCGCGATTTCTTACAACTTTTGTATTTATCAAATCTCTACCGATCCTCGGGCACAGATAGCCTTTGTCCCGCACCTGCGGTCAAGGAAGACACGAGACGGCCGCGCGGTAGTGCGGCAAGGGACGCGGCGGGGAAGGTGGCTGCCGCGCGCAGCCTTTATAGAAAATAGGAGGCAGCAGAAGGCAGTGTGGGTTCGAGGACCGAGCGTGGTGCTGGGGCGGTGAGAAAGACGAGAGTGTGTGGTGCGTGCGAGTGCGGGGCTAGATGTGTTTTCCCCAGGTCTTGTGTCACCCCCGAAATCACGGACTCGGATAAATCGTTGAGCTTATCATTTGCCACCCTTATCGAGCGTCGTCGCGGTCCAGTATACACGCGTTATCGCGGATCAAACACTTCTTATTGTTAATGTTAAGACCCGCATCATGCCCGATGCAGATAAAATGGGAAATCTGAGTATTAATACAACGAGACCGGCGAGGGATACGGACGAGGTCTACAAAGGCTCAGAATCCCTCGCTGTTGTTTATACGCCGATCAATCTTCGACCTGCTGCCACTAATACTATTTGATATAAATACACGATATTCTACACACTGGACGTAGACGGAGATTTAACTATCGTCGTCCTACTCGTCAACACACGCAGACTCCGTATACATATACCCACGCGCAGTATATACCTATAACGTAAAGATACACACTGGAATCCCTCGGCGAGTTATAACAGAGTTAATATATTCGACATATAACTCTTTTTGAGTTAAGTAACTTGTGCGGGCGCGATGTCATCAGGGACGTCGGCAGCTTTGCCCCTGGGGGTAAATCGGGCCTCGATGATTTACCCCGGGTCGACAACGACGACAGGTGCAACCCGTAGAGCTCCCGTTAACAACAAACACTCCGGGCCCTCGTGGGCGAGTAGTAGCGGCGAGATGCGATTTCGAAATAACTCAACAGGGGATGGTTGTTCCTCGGATTGTCAGACTTCGGGACTTTTCGCCTCGGTTTCATCGCCGGCTGGTCTTACCGTGAACTCCGAATCAAGGACGAGGATAAACGGAATTAACAAGGCGAACAGCAGCTCGTCAGTTTTGACGGAAAATTCATACTCGTCTGTCCCTCCGCCAGATGAAACTAGCCATCTTAATATCCACCTGCACTCATCGACTGCGAGGACCAGGAACAGATCCTCGAATACACCGCCGAGCAGAGGTGGAAGCAGCGAAACTATGGTCAGCAACGAGCTATCAGCAGTCTCCGTTCCTCTCACTCCTCGCCAAACGCCCTACCCGACTGTATCGCCACCCGCTTCCCTATCGACCGTCGACGGCGCGCCCTCGGCTAATACTTCGCGGAATGCAGCGGGGATCGGAAACGGAGTTTGTGCGGGCGTGGGTAACGCACGGGTCACACTTAACACACCGAGGAATACACCTACGAGGAAAACTAGCCCGTCAAGTACAGCGAGTCCCGGAAGCCCAGGGAGTCATGGAAGCCCACCTAACAACGAGGGACCCTCTACTTCGTCTTGGAATAATTCGAGTGATCAGGAATCCGAGTACGTCGTCGATCCTGTTCACGGGAACACATATTACAAGGGACAGTTTTTGGGGAAGGTACGTTTGTCCGGGTGCAGGATTTCTTATTTCCTTTCCTTTTCCAATGTATATCCATGTATATCGGAGAGAGCAGGTAGCTTTTGCGGATTGTTAACACCTGCGCGACTCCGAGTTCAAGCGAACCAGATGAAGGAGGCAGAGAAAAAAGAACTTACTCGCGTTGTATTTCTGAGTTTTTACACCGAAACTTGAACCGGATCAAAGAACGTTTAAAGGTAGCGAGTTAACTATCAGTAAAATCTGAAGGTGTTAATTTTTGTATATCACTTCTCGTTGCGGAATAACTCACGGCGAATAATGACGTCGGTATACCGTTTTATTAAAGTCGCATAAAGAGATCGAGACTTTCGGCTTTTAAGCTCTTCTTAATGATCCGAGTATGTCAAAGGCGAGCGATTCATAGACCGTGACAAATCCGAGCGTATTACAAACAGAACAAAGAGAGAAACAGCGGGTAAGATGTATATCCGTCTGGAGATAAAGAGAGCGAAAATAGATAGATAGATAGAGATAGAGGGTGGTCGTGTTCTGTGTACAATGTGCATAGTCCATTGTGCACACATACCGATACGTCCATATATACGACACATGATGCACGCGGCGTATAAGCATTGTACAACGACAAATCCACCGAGGACTTTAGTCATCGTCAAACGCATTCTCCGATCCATAATCCTGCAGCCAGTCAATCATTGAGTCATAAAATTCCGAGGACACAGATCCACCACTCCTTGATCACGAGGAGATAAACGGTTAGCCGACCCATGCAGGAGATCTTATACGTCAGATATCCTGTATCGTGTATATATCTCCCGCGATATGCATGATTGCGGTTGATCTTTGGAGCAGAACACCATGTGATACTGCAGACAGATGATATTCGGTTTGTTTATTTCTTGAGGGTCTAGGAATTTGTAGAATTGCTACATGCTTCTGTCAGCCAGACGTATATCGGTTCTTCCGCCTCGCCGATGACAACGGCTTGGCACTTTTTTTCTCCGCTCGCTGATTAGCTTGCAAAAATAGCCGCGGGCCTTCGTGGATGAGTCTTTTCTAACCACCTGCGACTCGGTGGTGCTGTTTGCTCAGTGGCCAATGCCCATGAATCACTCTCATCCAGTTTCTATAGCAAGTTCGAGGGGGAATCTTTGTTCAGCCGATTTGCTGCGCCCCTACGACCGACCTGTCGAGCTAAAACCTGTCCTTTTTCGGACTAAAGATCCTTTCCCATTTTGCCCCGACTCAGATCTCTGCCCCTGCTTCTTTGTGCAGGAAAAAATGTATTTCTCTGAGAATGAGAGGCGACGGAAATTCTCCGAGAATAAGAAATAAAGAAAGCCAGTATTTCTACAGCGTTGAAACTTCGAGTAGGTAGCTGTTGAACGTTATTTCAATCGAGGAACTCATAACGTTAGACGATCATCATCGGTTTCCCTACGTGCGTAGACATCATAATACTCATACGACAGCCTTGGACTAGAATTTTTCAAGGTTGTCTCCGTTCCGGAACTGTCGAGGCTCATCGCCAGAGAGATGAAATGAGACAACCTTGGGAGATCAGAGCCAGGTTTTATTATGCCCGAGAAGAATACACCTCAAACGGGAAAATCTCAGAGGCTGTATGAAGAGCACAATATAGTGGGGATGAAGACAGCGGAAATATTCATCTCTTCTTTTCTCTCCCAGTAAACACCATCCTATAAAGTATAAACGTACCCAGGGGAGCCAGAGGGGTCAGGGCTCAGAGCTCAGGACCTTAAGCTAACATCTTTCATCCGTTCAGAGGAGGAGATACGTGTCCGGGAGGAATAGGAGCGAAAAAGTATAGCCACGGGTAGTCATGGTGGATTATTCAGCAGGTTTTTCTGTTTCCAGTTGGCAATGAGACAGTAGAATTAGAGGAATTGGAATTGAGTGATTCGTGTATAGAGTATGGAGCATTGAATGATTCAGTTCGTCGTCTATGATCATAGTCGTCTATTTCTGACCATGGATTCCCTTTACGGCGTTGACTTTGGGCAGGAAGGAAACACAATACGTATCTACCTTCGTGTGAAATCCTGGGGGAATAATTATTCACGCACGCGATTCCCGTAGCTACAGGCCACCTTCCGGCACGTAAGAAACCCGACCTCATCCTCGTCCTCATCCTCATTGCCTGAGAGTGAAAAGGAGAGTCAGAAAACGAGCGGTCGAGCAGTATTCTCGCGTTACCAATCAGCGGAACAAAAACCTCCCCTTTCCCTTCCTGCAGAGCTAATGCGGAAAGGCTTCCTTCGGGAGATATTGTACGGCTCCATTTGCCACCGGATACTGTTCGGATTTCTTTACTCTGACTTCTTCCTGCGGACACTGTGCTACTATATTGATGCATATGGCAATCTAGGTGCCGGGATTGAAGTGCGAAGTAACGGTTCGTTTTGCGAAAATATAAGGATGAAAGTGATAGAGAGAGAGAGAGAGAGAGAGAGAGAAAGGAAATGATAAAGAGAGGATTGATTTGCGATCTAGTATCCACTATACGCGTAGCGCAAGTTGTTTCAATCTCTCATTCGCCCACGCATATGTATCTAGTTTAGTTGTTCTAGACTTCTGGGGCGAATGGTTGAAGATTGGAATTTATTAGCCTCTTGATAAACCGGAGTAACTTAATAAGAACAGAATCGGTTGTAACGTATACGTATACGACGTTCCGTAAGTAACAACTGCCTTGACTTAAGTCGAGTCTATGTACGTCTGTGTTAGCATTACGTCACGTTTCAAAATTAGCGATGCGTTTAGAAGAACTTCTATACAGCGAAGATACGGTACGCGTACATGTACACAGATGCATACTAACTGCAAATCGAATAATTTTTATTCATTATTTGCGGGAATGATGAGTTGTCAATTTTTTTTTTAATCACGGTAGGCAGGTATTTGGGTAGGCATATGGTACCGTCGATCTTCTGCGTGTTTGTTATACGGTTGATAGTTCGGAGTAAAAATATATTTATATACGTTTAAATGCGAAATAAAAAGAAAATCTAGCGGAATGAAGGGCGTGGGGTTTTAAATGCGACGCTGGCGTTGTATCAGACGCGTTTTTTTTTTTTTTTTTTGAGCTGATCTCTTTGACTCCGCTGCTGATGCTGATGCTGCGGAGTCTAGGCAAAGCAAATAATACCTAAGACCTGTTCATCGGGGAGTGTAGACTTGGCTGTAGTAAATATAAAGTGGGCAACTAACGGTCTACGCGATTGTGTGGGACTTGGCGGTGAATTTTCGTAAGATCAGACTCTCGTGGATATTTTCGCCCGTTTGGCAAAACGCCATTATATTTAAAATACCAGAACGGCGTATCCACGACCACCACCAAACACACTTTTTCCGTAGACATACGAGAAGACGTTGTTTATTGACAAATTTCCAATTTCGTGGCACGCCTACAATTTGTTAAATGAGAAAAAAAACTGGTGTAATTCACGCAGATTACTTTACCGATTCACAGGGTGGTTTCGGCAGGGTATATCTCCTCACTGACGCTGCTAGCGGGAGCCAATATGCCTGCAAGATCATCCCCAAGAATCGAATGCAGAAGATACACCTGCAAAAGGTTCGACACTGTGGCGTATTTCACGTCAAAATAAATAAATCCGCGATAGTTTTTTTTTTTTTAGTTACATAATTTTTCTTTTGAACGGTTTCTAGATCGCCCGAGAGATAATGATCCACAAGAAATTGACCCACGTTAACGTTGTGCAGATGTACCACTACTTCGAAGACAACTTGCACGCTTATATGCTCCTAGAAGCTTGTCCAAGGAAGGTATGCCCATCATTCATATATGTACCAATTATCCCGTTACAGACTTTGCAAAGCTGCAGGGTTCAAATTCCGAATTCGTTTGACACGATTCAAAATTTTCCGAAACGTTCAAGTTACGAGTATTAAAACTCCGAAACCCCTCCGGACCCTCGAAGACCGACAAATTCGAAAATTATATGTATACGTGGATATTTTTTATTGTGACCCATTATTGAGTTGCATCCCTCTAAAGCGATCGGTGCGCGAATTCGCAAACGCAAACTTGAATTTTGCATCTCCGCTGTTCTTTGTTTGAAAGTTTTTCGAAGACTTCGGGGGAAATACCCTTTCGAAAAATTGCGAGTCGCTATTGTTCGAATTCGGAAGTCCAATCCGGCCCTGACTTCGGTATACCACTACCCCGAGCACGTGTTTTATGAATTGCTTTAGTGAGAGTATCATAGCTGTGTAACCGCGCGACACAGTTTCACTTGACATAATTAACATAAATGTTGAATTTCTATCCACGTTTCACTTCTTCTTCTCCAATATAAACAGACTGGCTTTCCTTTCCCGATGATAATCTACAGGATGAATGGTATACCCCGCTGTCCATTAATCACGTCAATTAACCATACGATCTGTACATAAATCTATAAACTTGCAATTACACAGAGCCTAATGCACGTGCTAAAATATCGAGGTAGAGTCACCGAGCCCGAAGCTCGATATTACATGAAGCAGATGGTCGAGGGAGTGACGTATATCCACTCGCAGAAGGTCGTACACCGCGATTTAAAACCAGGGAACATGTTCCTCTCTGAACACATGGTTGTAAAGATCGGAGATTTCGGTCTAGCGACGAGTCCTGACGGTCAGCGTCGACGCGTGTAAGTTGACGGTATCAGAAATAGCGCAAGCCCTCGAATATCACTCGCGGCGGTGTAAATAATGCGTCGCTATTTATTGCACAGAACGATATGCGGCACTCCGAACTACATCGCTCCGGAAGTATTGTACAAACAGGCTTACAGCTACGAGGCCGATGTCTGGGCTCTCGGATGCATACTGTACGCTCTTTTGGTCGGACAGCCGCCGTTCGAGTCCTCCCAACTTAAGGAAACTTACGCCAGAATTTGCAACAACCAATACAAAGAAGTCGACGAGTCTATAGCCACCCAGAACGGACAGGACTTGATACACTGGCTACTACAACCGACTCCGAAACTCAGGCCGTCACTGGACAGAGTTAAGGAGCACGCGTACCTCACCAAGGAATACGTGCCTCTTTCACTGCCCCATACTTGTTGCTACCAAATGCCACCGCCACACGTTATCATCCCTCCTACAGCCTCGCAGATCACGCATGTCGAGGGCCTAACGCACTCCGTTTCGGCAATGACGATACAAAAGTCGTCGGTCAAGGAGGCCAAGGTCAATTGGCTGGTTAAAAGATTGCCGAAACTGCCCAGGTTCAAGCAAAGATTGAGCACGATACTTTGCCCGAGTCACAAAAAGGGCGACGTTATTATGCAGAGTACGCAGATGCACAAGGCGATGGAACAGTGCATTACGGAAATGGTCTGCGCCTGTGCCGTCAAGAACCCGGTGACCGTCGACGACGTTATGCCGTTATTCGTCACCAAGTGGATCGACTACTCGAATAAATATGGACTCGGATTTCAACTCTCTGATAAATCCGTCGGCGTTTTATTCAACGATAGCACTAAGATGAGCTACACTCACGACAGAAGGTATAGACTTGCATACACACGTTTGTAGATCACGTGATAAGCCCTATATTTCGAAAACCACGAATTCATCATTTTATCCTTAATTTCAGACGCGTCGAGTACATGACGACGGACGACGAGATAACTCGATACAATCGAGAGAAGGACGTGTCTGTACCGTTGCAAAAGAAGCTGGCTCTTCTCCGTTACTTCACTCGTTACATGGACGATTATTTGACGGAAGGTAGAGGAGTTAGTCATATTTCCGGGATTATCATACAAGCGACATAAATTTCCGATTTCCTGTTTGATTATAGGCGGAGAGGTGAGAGAGCCACGCGACACGAGGCAGACTAGAGCAGTCTGCGTGCCTCGTATGAAGCGGTGGCTACGAACGGACAAGGCGATAGTTATGGAGTTAACTATACCTCTGCTGCAGGTCAACTTCTTTCGCGATCACACGAAGATGGTAGTGTCCCAAGAGTCTCAGGGAAAAGGCTACCTCGTTACTTACATCGACGCAAGCCGACAGGCCACCTCATACTGGCTCAAAGATCTGTGCGAATTTGGATGCACTGCCGATCTTTACGAACGACTTCATTACGTATGTAAAGTATCGCGCGAGTTTGCGGAAATGGATCAAAGCATGACCGGTTGATTATTAATTATTCATCGAATCAATTATTACGCGCCTAATTATTAGACTATGATGATGATTAGTCGACATAGGTATGATATTATTAGAGTTCTTTTTTTTTTTTTTTCCTTTTTCTTTTCTTTCGACCGGAGAATTAATAAGTAATTGTCGGAATCGTCATACGACAAATTATATACCTACATAATAATGAAGAAACAAAATGATCCAATAAAAAAAAAAAAAATAAAAAAAAATTGAAATTATAAATTCTATACATAAGATATTACATGATATTGAAAACGTATACCTATAATATAAATATGAGATATAATTATTATAATTGAGTGAGTGCGTGCGATATGTCGTCACTGCCATCACGCCGCAGTAGCGTCGAATATTGCTGCTGCTTCCAGGCTGTTACTTACATTTATTATTGATTATTGATTATTAATTGATTAGTTTTTTTTTATTACACACCAAGGATTATAATTGCGCGTTATAGTATATATATATATATTATTATATGAATCATTATCATTATTATTATTATTAATATTATTATTATCATCGATGTCATTTATATAATTGCAGCAGGATATATAGTATATATATAATAGAAAAAAATACATTATATATAGCCAATCTTAAATTATATAATATCCACCCAGGACCCCTATACAATTATTATCAAATCGCGTATTTACTTAAAAATCAGCAGATTGCAAAGCACATTTGTTCTGTTCATACAGATGATTTTTTTCTGTTTTTTTTTTTTTTTTTTTTCTTTTACTTTTTTTTGTTTTTCTTTTCGGAAAATTTACTCGCTATACGGAATTCCCCACCGAGTTCTATATGATATTTATCATCTTACTCCGGGAGATTAATATGCATATAATATATAATATTGTATACTGCATATATTCGTGGCGATTCAAATAAACAAAAAAAAAAGGCAAATATTAGATCCTTCATTACTCGTCGATCTCCGTTTTTTATTACTTATATTCCTATAGAGAATAGCTGTTACGCGTCTTTGAAAACACGACACAAACACAAATTATATTCTAGCGAGAGCTTCTGGTAACATAAGGAAGAGTGTAAATCGCCTTATCTATACTATAGACAATATTTCGTATCTCGTGAGGTATTTTCTTAGTGAAAAACAAAAAAAAAAAAAACAGATATATACCTATATATATAAAAGTTTCATTAAAATTGATGATGAGTGATTGATGATATAATATGTTGTATAAAATTCATGCCTTATATTTGAATCTAGAGCTCCAATTCATATTATATGTTATAATTATTTACAGAAAATCATACCTGAGATATTATACATAGGTATATATTGTTCTACTTATATGTAGTATAGCTGCGTTAATATACTATACTATATATAATATATATCGCGTTGACCATATTATGAAACCCAACGATTACGGTTAATAATAATAAACAATTATACATTTAATTTGTATCGTGATTTTTTTTTCTATAAAATTATATAGGTAAAGTTATATATATATATCAATACATTGATAATAACAGTTTGTTAGAAACGCTGAGCTGAAAATAATTAATAATAAGACGAAAGATCTCAATTAATGGTGTTTTTATTTATTATTTATCCTTATTTCGTTATTATTATTATTATTATTATATATGTGTATATTTGTAAGAATTACACTATCCATTATATTACGTATACCTCGATAACCGTATACAGTACCGTTTATAGAAATACACACAATCTTTTATGATATTTGTTGGTTGAGAAATACTCGACTTTACTATCACTCGATCTTGTTTATTCAGTTACGGCATCGCGTATTATTTGTATATTAAACCTAATCAAAACGAGCCTGTATATACCTTTAGTATTTAGTCTCTTATCGCACTCTAACGTAGGTAGATATAGTATGTTCATACGCCGGATAATAAATGTAATTATAATGAGTATATAAAGCTCTCGCGCGAAGATCGTCATTATAAAACAAATCATTTCAAACAGAATATCTCAACGATTATATACTTACCATAAGTATTATACCTACCTATATAATTTAACAATTTCACATTATGAATAATGAACGTATACATACAATATTTTTCAAACTCATTGAAGATAACTCATCGTAATACTAATAATATTCATTTATCCTTTATAAATGATTCGCAGAAGAAATAATTCCGCATTATATTTATCGTGTGATTATCAATTTTCTTTTTCTTTCATCAAAAATATCAATTTATCGTCTATACACTTGATATTTGCCTTGACTCAATCATATCCTTACATAATATAATAGCATTATATATGAGTACTCATCGAGCTGTTATAAAATCTCGTTCAGAACTCGTACTCGGAAACGAAGAGGAATAGCTTGACGACGGCACTTCCGGCGAACAATGAACCGTTGTAGATTTCCATGCTGAGTCTCAGCTCGATTTCCTGGGGTCCTTGGAGGCTTTGGGTAAGAGCGATTACCGCCTGGGAAAGTGCTGGTCGTCGGAGCCTGAACGAACTTTCGGTGGCTCTCTGGACGCCGGGGGGTGCTCTGACGTCCACTAATTCCATACGAAACTGTATCGTGGAACCGAATTGCCCGTTTCCCCTCATCGTGAACAATTCCAATTGCCCAGTCGGCGGTATGGGCAACATACTGACGAACGTTATAAAGTTGTAGGAGTAATGGGCTGGCGAACGGAAGCACTCGAAATCTCCCGTTCGGCAATATCTCGACGTTCTGAGACACCGGCTGAAAACAAATAGCGTATTAGCATTCGAATTTCGCTTATTCTATATTATTCCACTCACTTTTTCCTTTCAGTGTCTCTGTGATATCCTTGGGGGCAGTCTATTCTATTACATCTGTAATGTCCTCGGGTATTTTGGCACACCTCATTCGGGTCTCTGCAGACTTGGCCCTGTTCGCATTCGTCGATATCTGAAATCAGAGATTGTGTCCCGGATTCATTTCTGGCAGACGATTACAAGGAAAAAACCCTGCAGGTTTATGGGCAAGGACTGACCTTGGCACGTTCGCTGGTCTGATCCTAGTCGATAGCCCTTAGGACATTGGCACGAGTAGCTCCCGGGAGTATTTTGGCAAATTCCAACGCAGAGGTTGTTCTCTTTGAACTCCATGCACTCGTCGATATCCGTGCACGATCTCCCATCGAGGTTCAGTCTGAACCCTGAATTGCAGGCGCACTTATACGACCCCCAGGCGTTGATGCATTTGTGCTGACAAATCCCGGGCGATTCTTTGCACTCGTCGACATCTTCGCATGATATTTCACCGACGTTCTTGAATCCGGAATCGCAAACGCACCGATAAGAACCGACGGTGTTTTCGCAACGGCTGTTAGAACTGCACGCTTTTTCAGCGTATATACTGCACTCGTCTATGTCGACGCAGTCCCTGTTCGGTCCCAGCCCGTGGCCAGGCGGACAAGTGCACATGTATCCCCCGGGACGATTTTCGCAAGTCTGTCCTGGGCCACAGTCGTGAACTCTTTCAGCACACTCGTCGATGTCGACGCAACGCTGTTCGCTTTCATCGAGTTTGTAACCAGGCCCGCATCTGATTCGTGATACGCAGCTGTAGGATCCTCTCGTGTTGACACAACGCTGTGTCGGAGTGCAGGGGCTCTGTGGTCCGTCGCACTCGTTATGATCGACGCACTGATTTCCGTAAACCACAAATCCCTGAGGGCATGCGATCGGGCCAATCGTGGTACCCGGCCGTATCAGAATAGGTTGACGAGTCGTTGTGGTCGGTATAGTGTTGTAGAACCTGTGTGTCCTCGACGAAACCGTGGTCACAACGTGCCTCGAGTTTTTCTCGCATCTGTAAGACCCGGGTGTATTTCTGCAATGATAACTCGACGAGCAATCGTGGGTTCCCAAAGCGCACTCGTCATCGTCTTCGCATATCTCCGAAGCGGCGTTGAGGGTGTAACCAGTACCGCAGTTCAGAAATCTCACGCACGTGTAGCTGCCCGGAGTGTTGTCACACCGTTGAGTAGGCAGGCAATTGTGACTCTGGATCTGGCATTCGTTTACGTCGATACAAGCCTGCGTTATGTTGTCGCGAACGAACCCCAGGATGCATTTGCATGTGAAACTCCCCAACGTATTTATACACTCTTCGTTGCTCGAACAAGCGTCCTCAATTTCTTCGCATTCGTTAATGTCCTCGCATCCCTTCCTCGTGTATCGGGATCCTATGGCACACCTCGAAGACGAAGTCGACACTGGAATCGGAGAACGAGCGCACGTGTAGGTCCCCGGTTGATTGAAACATTGCTCTTTTCCACATTTGTGAGTCCCCTCGGCGCACTCGTCGATGTCTGTTTGGAACAGGTAATTGGATTAAGCGGGTGTCTTCGATCGCAGGAAGTCATTCCTAATCAGACATCACGGTTACGGACTACATGAAACAATGACGGTCTCTCGACCTTGGCCTGAACATGATTAGGTACGGTACTTAAGCGTTTAACGACGGATAAATCACATGCACAAAAAGCCAACATGCAACGATATCATTCCATGCTTGATACAACTGGGCTGTGTGTTTATTATCGGTATAATGTACCCTGAAACAGATATGATTAAATTAGTACCACCAGATTCAAGATGCGGAAACTATGCCTGAAAGTAAGATCGAAAAACGGCAACGTACCCATGCAGCGTCGCCACTGATGGTGGTAACTGTACCCCGTGGGACAGGCTGGTTGTTGCTGTGGCCTTTGCCGCGGTGGCCTGTCGCACCTGTAAGTACCGGGAAGGTTAATGCATCTTTCGTGCCTCTCCACGTTGCAGGAATTCTGATTGCTGGCACACTCGTCTATGTCTTGACACGCTTGAGTATCGAGTGAGAATTCGTAGCCCCTATCGCAGGCCGGGAACCGTGTGATGCACTCGAAGCTGCCTTCGCGATTCACGCAGTATTGATGACGAGATATCAAACAGTTGTGAACATTTTCCGTGCACTCGTCTATGTCGAAGCAGCTTCCGTTCGGTGATCTTCTGTAACCGTTCTGACAGGGTGGAATCGGATCGCAGACGAAAGAGCCGTTCGTATTCCTGCAGCTGTGCGTGTTCTGCGGACAGTTGTGACGGCCCAAAAGACACTCGTCAACGTCCTGGCAGTTCTTTATCTGCGTATTGAACAGCCATCCCGAATTGCACAGCGGCACGCAGTTGTACGTTCCTGGCATATTGATGCACCGCTCGTACTCCCGGCATCCAGGACCCGTGCTACACTCGTCTATGTCCACGCACTGACCCGACACTTGATCCCTGGCGTATCCTGAACGTGGGCAAGGCGCGGCTACGTCGCAGACGTAGGAACCGTTCGTGTTAACACATACGTGAGAGGCCGCTGGACAGGAGTGCAGCCCGAGTTCACACTCGTCGATGTCCTGGCAGAGGGTTTCGATGGTTGGATGGGGCTGCAGGCCCATCGGGCAGGCCGGGGCACATTGGTGACCTCCTATAGAGTTTACGCACCTTTCGCCACTGCTGCACTTCGTCAGACCTCGTTTGCACTCATCCACGTCTGGGGAAGTGAGAAAGTGAGCTAGACTTCGTCAATGCGACGAATTAAGGGATCGCTGTCATACCTTGGCATTCGAATGTCGTCATGTTCAGTTCGAAACCGTTTTTACAATCGCATCTGTAACTCGCCGGGAGATTGACACACTCGAATAGAGGTCCGGTGCAGTTGTGCTGATTCGTCGAACACTCGTCAATATCTGTGAATCATAATTAATCCTGGATGGAACTTGGGACTAGGGATCGTTATGAAGATAATAAACGAATCTCACCAACACACTGGTCAGTTCTGGCGTTATACTTGTATCCTGGTAGACAGGTGGGTTCTGCAACGGTGGTGTACTTGTTTTGGTCTTCTGGCGTGGGTCGGATAGTTCCTTGTTCCTCGTCCTGCCCAGATGTCCAGTTGTTGAATAGTTCTTCAGAAACGTCTGACTCGTTAGGATTCTCGGATAAAGGATCGCATCTGTAGCTACCAACGAGGTTTACACATGTCTCATATTTAGTGTTGCAGGAATGAAGACCTTCCCTGCACTCGTCGACGTCTCTACACCCTTCTGTCCCATCACCGATCGGCTTCAGGCCTGCGACGCAGCCTTTCCCCGGTCTGCTAATAGAATCTGTAACTCTCTGATCCACGCATTCGTAACTTCCGGGTGTATTGATGCACTTCGATCCAGGATTCGGACAGAGCTCCGATCCGTCTTTAGCACACTCGTCAATATCTGAAGAAATAATACGAAATCTGTCGACTGGTGTTTGTTAGGATCCTGCCGATCTGGAACCAGTTCCTAATGTCATCGAGAAACGTGGTTTGATCATTAAGCCATCACTTACCGGCGCAAATCCCGAGGTTAATGCTGAATATAAACCCTGGCTGACATTTAACGTCACATTCATATGCACCGTCCGTATTACGACACTCTTCGGTCTCTTCGGAACACCCGTGTATGCCCTCGGCACACTCGTCGACATCTAGTGATATGACATGGTAGGATGCACAGGTGTTTCGAAGATGGTGCAAAATTTTATAAAATCAAATATATCAATCACGCTCCTTATCGTTGGAGAATTAATAAACCGACAGCACTTATTCACCATTTACATAAAATGAAGGGATTTGGACAAGAAAATATACGGAGTGGAAGTAACATTCAGTATAGGTGCGATATGACACGATAAGTGAAGACCATACATTAATACGCACATTCACCCCGGTGATCATAAATAAGAATCTCCGTACCTTTGCAGAGGCTATTTTGCTTGTCGTATTTAAACCCAGCGGGACAAGATCTCGGACCAGTGCCAGTCAACTGATGGCAGGTAAAGCTTCCCTGTGTGTTTACGCAGACGTGGGTTTCTTTGTCGCAGATATCCGGCTGTTCGATACACTCGTCAATATCTAGGAAGAATTTTCACTGCACCGTTAAGCAGGCTAATTTTCCTGCAGTAATGAATCACGAGCACCGACTCACCGACGCAGAGTGATTCCTCTTCGTTCCAATCGTAACCAGGTGGACAGACGCGGCTATACTGACCGGTCTTCGTCGGTCCAGAAAGACACGTGTAGGATCCCACTGTGTTCTCACAACGACCAGGACATACATTTTGCTCACATTCATCGATGTCTAAGCAAAGCAGCAGCGAATACACGGATGAAAATCGCAAACGATAATTATAACGGAACAAAGGTATAGTATGTAGCTATATCACGGACATCGGACGTTTAACGGTCTTATAACATCGTTGTTAGTATAAGCGATCATTAAAGTTAGTCGGAACTTATCCTCGACGATAAAATGGGCTGAATGTACGAACCGTCGCAAACCTGATTGGCAGCTTTGTACCGATATCCTTCCGGACACTTAAAAGCTGGCAGATCATTGTCTTCTGGTTTCGGTGTAGTGTCCCTCTCTTTCGGCCGACAAGAATGCTTATCACGAGCCAGTACATACCCCGGATTACAACTGCAGATAATCGCCTCGCCACTATCCGTGCAACGGTGTTCACACGGATTGTTCTTCTTACATCTATGAAATTCGACGGTATTTTCAATCGAATCCATATACATATACCAGTTCAGATATTCCGTGAGAGATTACCTGTCGTCGGGGGTGTCCTGCCTGCACGTTTTCCCATCCTCTAATAAGGTGAAACCATCGCGACAGGCACACTTGTAGGAACCTGGTGAAGGTATGCAAATGTCGCTGCAAAGCAGGCCCTTCATCAGAACGCACAAGTCATCCAGTCCTGTAAACGATACCGTGTTAAGTCCTTCTCCGTTTAGCGAAACAGGACGCTCATGGATTGAAATGTCTCTAGCTCACTCGGAGTTGGCAATTCGTATGGATCGGTAGGAGTCGGTGAAACGCTGGATGTAATTACTGATGATTCCAGGGTAGAATTGAAAGAAGTACTGCTCGATTCCGACTCTGTAAAGGGCTCAATAGTGCTGGGAAAATCCTCGTGGCAACATTCTAGGAATGCTGGATCCCATGGCTTGCCGAAGGCAAATCTTTTGAACGCACATCCCTGCCCCATGGACCTAGTCAGGATACCTGAGGGGGTTTAAACGTGATACCGTATTTCTTGATCCTTCCACGACCTTCTGACACCTTGGTATCCGTTACCTACCTAGTTTACAACCCTCGCAGCAATCCCTGTGGTACTCTCCACCGGGTGCTGAGTTGCCAGCACACGCGAGTCCAGCTCGAGCATCGCTCTTTCCAAGTTCGCATTGCCTTTCGTGGTACAATCTAACGCAGCAGATGTCAACCGCCGAGAGGCACAAGCCCTGTTCAACAGGCGGTACCCCCGAAACGGGTCCGATGAAAGATTCACATTTCAGACCCTCGGCGGCCCAAGAAGTGCCCAAACCACAGCAACGCTCGAACTGTGATTCCATCGACTGCATTTCTACTGACAGTATAAATCCTGTGCAGGATAATAAGCGGTTATCGAGCTGATAAAACGTGACGCGACGTGGAGGATGTTAGGGACATCGTGATATGTTCTCAGCTCGTTACCGGGAATTTGAATTAGTGAGAAGGATCACATATACTGTTTTCCACGAACATTCTGATCCCATATATATGTACATATGCATATAGAGCTCTACCGAAAGCTAGGACATAAATCGTTCGGCTATTTGATAATTTTTTATGCCATTCCGTAATCTCTTGTTATACAGAACGACGCTGTGTCTACAAAAGCTAGTTATAGCGCGAGCAGTACCCCGCGGATGAATCCGATTTAAAGTTATAATCAAGATTCAAGTCTGCGTAATGATATCTCTCACTCATCGAATTACCCCAGCATTGATTATAATTTCGCGTTGCATACGATGACATCACCTCGATGCTATTGACTATATCTCACCTCGATTTTTCATCGGCTTTATCTTTTCCTTAAAACATTTAATCATTCAACAAATTATGGATAAATATATGTATACGAATGACTATATATTCAATCAGAAATCCCAGTTCATCAATTCAATATATCATATCTATATTTAAAGATTTTCCTCTTGCGTTCGTGCGGGGCAATTAGCGCAGTATAGATAAGTTAAACTTTTGCCCAAACTTCCTAAACTTGTGATTAAACTCGCCTCGAAGAGATTAGAGGTCTGGTATGTATAAAAAGAGTACAAGGACACGAACGTATTATAGTTGACACAAGTAAACAGCCACGTGTTACATAAAAACTTATCTTTTTTATTTACAGATCGCTCTCAAGTTTCCTATACGATGTCGCAAAAAGAAAAAAGAGAGAAAAAAAAAAAATTTCTACAACTTATCGCTACATTTGTATTCCAACGCCGTTATGAACTATTTACGTGGGTGCCTGCTTCACCTCGTTTCTTGCTCGCTGATTGTAACACATGTGCAATAGGCGGTTCCGGAAACTGACCTAAGCAAACGGACTAGTCCAAGGTCTCCGATGAGACTTAGATAACGATAGATAGTGCAGCGGCCTGGATGCATGCACTAGTTTCGAGAATATGCGGGAATTTTCACTTTCGGATAATTCCATTGCTCGCAGAAATTACACGCCGGGAGCTATATCAGTATATTGGTTCACGCCTTAGGGAAAAAATACTGTTTGTTAACGATATCAGACGACCGTGATTAAACACGGGCGTATCACGAGTTTACTGGTTCTTCGATTGCGCTCTATATGGGTACCCTATTTATTGTACTTTTACATTCGTCCGGTAAATTATACGTATCCAACTCCATGCAACGATGTGCATAAAAAAAACCCGTAGGATTTATCTCCGCGCATAGATCTGCCCTCATTCAAATTACGTCTGACCTGAACCGCATATCGATTTTAGATGACGCCGGAATGACCACCAGGCCAGTTCCAAGCATGCGAATTAGAAACGACCAGCCCGAATCTTTCTTTCCCTCAGTGTCCCAATAAATTGACCAGGACACCGTTGGCTCGAAAATCGGCAAATAAACTCAACCGATAATTTTTTCGATTGATGAAAATATCGGTTTTGAAAATTTCCAGAAATTGTATAATATATTAATTCAATGAGTGTAATGTAAATCGGTAATAAATTGCCTAATGAAAGGTGAAGCCAGACGCAAAACGCGACGGCCTTTCCTGAAGCCATCCTCTTCGCCGGGTATTTCCTCCTTGGTCCAAGCTGTTCGATTTGTTTAGACGAGGAAGAATATTCCACAAAGTTTTAGTCGATTTTAAAGTAGAAAAAGAAAAACGCCAGAAGAGAAACACTTCACAAGTCACAAACTCCGGAACACGATATAGAAATTGTCGTCAACGGAGGAAACGCGCAGAGTGCAGTGAGAAGAGTAGATTTCCTCTGTGCCGCAGAGTTGTCTGACTACGAACGCCGCAACCCCTCCAATGCGCTTATTGGCTCTGTGTACTGATATCACTGGTATTCCCCTCCTCCGGCTGCTCGAATCTCATCTCATTCTCTTCTTTGGATCTCCCTAATTCTCGAAGATCACCTTGTCCGATCATCTTGCTCGCGAACAATTTTATTTCACACATTTCCAATGATCATCGAACGATATTGCTTAACCGCTACATCTTCGCGGGGGTTGAATAGATCGGATGATGAATTTGTACGAACGATAATGAATAGACAAATGAAATTTATTAATTTTATGTACAAAAAATTCAGTCATATTACAATGCAGACAATCGCTAATATAATGTACGAATTATTTTTCCAACACCGCGTGGATTCACATATATGCGTATAGGTATGTGTCGATCAAATTGCTATATCCGTGGGTCGATGCGAATCGAGTGTCTCGATCCTTTTCGAACTAACAGCGATCAAGGGGAGTCGCTTTTAGTGGCAGATGGAGTGACGGTTATTATTAAAATATAATGTATAATGGCCGTGACATGCATCTAAAAGACGCCGTATCACGTATATGTATTTATAATAGGTGTAGTATACATAGTATACTTATATACGTATATCAACAGTCGAGCGATACTATTGTGAAAAAATTATGTCTCTGGATTGCGTTCCCTCGCGTTCCTTTACACTGAAATACATTCAGTCCCCCAGTGGTCGGGATCAAACGAGCTCATATACGTATGTACTTAGTTTATGTCAAGTGGACTCGGGACGCCACACGTTTTTTTTTTTTCTTTTTCTTTTTCTTTTTCTTTTTCTATTTTCATATCTGAGATCTGCTGCTGCAGGCGTGTGACCAATTCGATTCAAACTTGTATCATATGAAGAACGTGTACATAAAAGTTCGAATGGTTCTCTACCGCAGACGGTGCAAAATAAAAAATAATAAAACAGAAGATATTATTAATTGCCTTATTATCTTATGTGTGTACCTATATCTTTCAGGCGTTGGTTCTTTCCGAGTGAAAAAAATCCCGATTCTTATTATATCTGTATCGTAAAATTTCTCAAAAGTCAGCTTTCATACGTTATCATTTACAAAGTGATACTATATACATATGAGGTATTCCAGGCCAACTCGACCAATGATTTTTTCCTCGTCATTATTTCATTTGATTGATAATTTTTTGTACCATTATCCCAAATCTAACATCCAATCATAATTTTTTTCAGATCTTTTCCTCCGAATTCTTATCTATTTACGAATTTTTTCAAACGTCAAACAGAACGAGATTTTTAATTTTGTTTCTTTTTTTTGTTTTTTTTTTTTGAAAATTCAAAATTCTATGCCCGAAGATAATAATTTTGAGCCCTATTCGAAAGTGGAAAGTATTTTCCTTTGAGAAAATATTATTTCGTAATCGTAGTGGATAATGGCTCCCAGAATTTTTTTAATCCAAATTAATTGTATTTTTTATAAGAATGAATGGTAACAATGAGAGATACGATTGATTGTTACGATCCATTCTCCTGAAAATACAATTTATTTGCAATCAAAAAATTCTGGGACCTATATTATCGACCGCGTTTACGAAATAATATTCTTTCAAATCAGCAAAATAAATATAAGAAAAATAGTTTCCACTTTCGTTCGACGTTTCAAAAATTCATAAATGAATAAAGGTTCGGAGAAAAAATCTGAAAAAAATTAGGAGTGGATGTTAGAGTTGGCATAATCGTAAAAAAAAAAAATTATGAATCAAATCAGTTGGCATGGAATACCTCATATGCATCGTGAAACTAATAAGGATTAGTCTGTTTTTTTATTTTATGTATATTGATTGATATGACGTACTGTGACGTGGTTGGTTTAATCAAAACTCGCTTACGAATGTGCATTTCAAACCGTTAACTTTATTATGACTTTTTTTTAGTTTTTTTTTTTATTTTTATTCAAAAAAATAATTTAATTATTAAATTTGCGAAAAGAACCATTGTCCAATTTCATGAGTTTCTTTTTTCTACTTTCTTTTTCCCAATTTCAACTCCCATATCCCGCACCTATCCAGTTTCAGGACATCTTAATATCCTTTTTTTTGTTCTTCTAATATTCTAAACGCGTGTGTTTATAGAGGTAAATCGTTGAAATTTAGATAACTAAAAAAATAGACACGACATATTATTATATTCCGTTTTTTTTTCCCCCCTTCATTTTTTCATTTTTTTTTTTTTTTTTTCACATCATTTTTTCTTCTTCTTTGAATGAGTAATTTAATTATACAAACATACTACATGTCTCCTAGACAAGAAAAGAAAAAAACATCGTTCGAATAAAACCTTGCCTCCTTCAAAAAAAAATAAGTCAATATATAAATATCATTAATTATCATTACTCGTACTTAAAAGTTGAGGAAATTAGTTGAGGAAATTGGACGAGGGGTTGACGAGGCACGTTGGTAGCTGCTTTATACCAAAGACTATCTAGCTTTCCACCAACCCTCCCCCTCATGAATTCGACGCTGATTTATTCCCCCGTTTCCCGGTTAAAAATTTCATCGTAAAATTCGGCAAATTCAACGAATGAAAGAAAGACAGAAAAAACAAAAGAAACGAAAACGAAAAGGGAATTAAAAAAAAAAAATGCAAAAAATATAAATAAAAGAAAAATCCCAATCAAACGGTATAGGAAAAATACCCGCGAATCGTACCTCGCGGGTAACAAACGTGCCTCGTCCCGAGAAAGGAAACTGTGGAGGATGCTGCCGGGGCCATTTCTAGCACAGAGGTAATCATCATTTCAAGTTATTGGAGAAAATACCTGTCTAGCGCCCGAGGACCCTTAACTTTATCCTATATCCTATTGTTAACGTTAATTATTTAATATTTATCATATAAGGGCGTCAGACAGGTGTTTTTTGTTTTTCATCATCATCATCATCATCTTCTTCTTCTTCTTCTTCGTGTGTTTTTTTGTTTTTGTATTTCTGTTTTTTTTTTTTCAACGCGTCTGTACGCAACTTACTGAGATGCCGAAGTTTTAACACATCCATCTCAGTTTCAGAACTAGTATCTTATTTATTTGTTTTGCTTAATTTTTTTTTTTTTCTTTTTTTCCTTTTTTTCTTTGTTTTTTCGAATCGTATATCTTGCCGACGTTCCATCCACGGAGTAAAGGATCTCACGTTATGTTCAGCGTTCAATTCTTCTTACTCTGGCTCCTTGCCGTCTGAAATATAGAAAAATGAAAAGAAAATGATAAAATTCAAGACCGCACATCGTCCTCATTCTCCCTAGATTATTCAAAGAATCACCTTTTTCTCACCTTCCTGTTCCCCCTCCTCGTCCACCATCATATCCCCCTCGTCATTAGCTCCCTCACCTTCGGCGTCGGCCTCTTCTTCCTCGTCCTCCTCGTCCGCGTCATCTTCTACGACGACTATACTGTCGTCACCTTCCTCCCCCTCACCCGCGTCTTCGCCGTCGTCACCATCCTCGTCATCCTCGTCGTCGCTGTCTACTTCTTCCCCGTCGCCCTCGATCCCATTTTCAATGTCAATATCCGGCACCAAGTAATACTGTAACAATTCAAACGATAAGTTTCTACATCAGATTTAGTTCATCTGGTTCCAGGGGAGCGTTCAAATATTACGTAACGAATTTGGCGGAAGGGGGGGGGGGGTGTCTTGTAAAAGGTTACGGCGCGTTACATGGAGGGGGGGGGGGGCAAAAATCTCCGAAAATTGCGTTAAGTAATACTTGAACGCTCCCCAGCTTGGATGATGATGGATGTTTAAATCACCTGGAGAGGATTGGGCCACATATCATCCTTGATCAGTTCTGCTATATCATCAGAGCTTGGATCACCGTGGTCCGTAAACCAGTCGAAGAAAGTCTTGTGTCCGACGAGTGGCCTTTTCCTTCCTTTCAACGCTCCCTTGTCTCTGGCTCGTTTTGTTAAATCGGCGCCCTCCTTCCAGCGGATAAGCGTACTTTGCGACGCTGGATCTCCTGCAAAGAAGCAGGAGTCTCATCGCAGCAAAAACATTTAATATTTATCTTCTAATTCCCTCTAGGTATCGCAATTCGAGTGGAATTGCAATATTCGGAGAAATATAGGTAAATAATAATGAACATTGAAAATTGAGCTCACCAGAAGAACCCAAATGAAATTCCTTGGTGAGTACGTCGTTTTCAAAGTATGGATTCTCGTCGAAGTGGAAATTGATTCTGTACCCTGATTTTATATCCTCAAATTCTTCGACTTCCAATTTTGTCAGATACCGAAGGGCGTCTTCCTCCTCTTCTTCCAGTATAGGTGCTATTTGCGGGTGATTTACAAACTGTGCATCAACGATAAGGAATATTTTCGCTATCGATATTTCAAAATTTGACAATTCAAAAAGATTTGCTTTTCGGCGGGAAATCCCCGGACTTTAGTAACCATGATGGCTGGGCCGGAGGGGCCGGGAGGAGGGAGGGCTTCCCGCGCGTCTACTTGTCAACAAAAGAGAAACGTTTCTATCGAACGCATGGCAATGATTTTTGGCAAAATATGACGCGTCGTGGTTTCGGGGTATCGTGAGGCTCGATACTATGCAAATAAACGGGCGTAATGATATTACAGGAATATGTATGGCACGCGTAGGGGAAAGAAATACAAGATGGCAAGATGGCGTCGTTAGCCGGCGGACGCCGGCATAGACGGTAAACGTCAACAGAGTGACAACAAAGTTTGTTTGTTGTTTTTTGTCGACAGTAAATATGTTATATTGTATAAGGATACTGCAGTCACCCAGAAGTTTGGTATCCTCTTAATGATCTCGTTTCGTTTTTGGAAATAAGGCTTCCGCAGCTTGTTGTACTTCTTCTCAACCTCTAGTATCTCGTCGCTTGCCTTCTCGTTTAGACCATCGATTTGATTCTGACATCCGTCGATCTCTTCGAGCGCCTTTTGCGTCTCTAGATCGTAATCCCTGGCGTCTCCATCGCCCGATACTGCCTCCTCCAATTTCTTAACTTTCTTGTTTGGCGAAGACATGTTGTTCTTCTCTTATTATCTACCTTAATACTTAACTAAACTCACGCACCCTAGAGCACCGCTCACCCTCCTGCCCACTAGCTAAGATTTTTATGTCCTTTTGTTCACCGTTCACTTTCTACTATTTATTCACGCAGTACTACGCCGTTTTTATGTACACATCGAGTCGCTACTACTTTTACTCAGCTTTATACTCCTACTTAATTCTGCCTGCTGCTCTTTGCGTAAAACAAGAAACGCAACAAACGCCGCTTTATCCTCGTTGCCGCCGTGTTCTCTCTAACCACGTTCGTCACTGTAGATGGCAAACAACCGTACTCATATCGCTTACGAAAAGTGACAAAATCTCAATATTACGATCGTCGCGACACCTTGACGATTCTTCGAAAAACGGAGAACGAAAGAATAAAGGTAGCTGCTGCAGTTACAGTTAGACTTTATTAAAAAAATCAGGATTACCTGTTATCATTTTATGCACTTACTGTATTAGGTCGATAAAAGTGTTCAACATCTCTAAATCATGTCTTAAATTCATTTCGATGTCTAAATTGAAAATTCTAACGAAATTCCGATCAGCAGCGCTGCCTTGGTTCGAACTATACGTGAAACGATTTGACGTTATCCCGTTTCTGATCTTCGGTGAATCGTGTATTCGAAGGCGCTGATGTTATCCATGAATCCAAGATGGCTTCCGAGGACAGTGGTAACACCGTGTCAAACGAGCAGCGCGATGTAAATAGTGTAGAAACGGGATTAAGCGATGTGATAAGCGTTATTAAATCTCGCAAATCGGTAACAACCGAGTCTCCAGTAGCCGGCGAACACCCGCATAACTCAAAGCCGCCGAAACCGAAGCGGACGAGCGTCGAGAACGGCGCGTCGTACCCGCGCTCGTCCAACAGAATCGTAGCGTCCATCGGGACGCCCACTAAAATCGCGGTGATAAACGACGCCGAGACGGACCTCGATCGCTCGGATAAATCGAAAGTATCAAAAGAATCACACGGATCACTGGAAGCCAAGGGGAGCGAGGACGACGACGAAATTACAAACTCCCGTATACCACCGCTTCCCATTACCCGCCAACAAAATCCAGCTCGTGGTCGTATCGTGTCCGATTATTATCCAGCCTTGGAAAGATCCGCAGGACCCGGCACTCCGTCAGAGGAGACAAATGGTAAAAATCATCATACTGACCTTTGCTTTTAGATAAGTTTAAACAGCCTCTATTATCCCAATTCGTTACGGGGGATTGAGTTACGCAGTCACGTTTTTCCCCAACACTTTCAAGATGTTCTCAATACCTCGGAGATCATGAGGTTTCGAATTACTTGTTTTATTCCAGCTTTTGTCTTGTCGACAATATCGGCTTAACTCGCGCTTATTCACAGTCTGTATATATTTCTGGGAAACTAGCGCTAAGATAACGGTATTCTTCATTTCTCGGAAAATATTACGCTGCAATATTTCCTGTTCGGTGTTGCATACCGTTTTATGGTCAATTTCATCAGATCCATCCTCCAGAGAGCTGTGACGCAATAGAGTTTTGAAATTATGTTATACTCGAGCGGTTCAGTGTCGATCGACTGATTTTTCCCAAATTCATAAACTTGGAAAAGTCAAATTAAGCGTATAAAATAATTACGTGAATTTTCTGATTTAAAAAATTCTTTTTTACCCTTCGGTATCAGTCTCTGATCAACGTTCACCGGTGAGGAATAAACTTGGGATTGTATTTGTGATATATTTACAAACCATGTAGAAGTCTTGCTGGAAATTCTGCCTAGAACAGTTTTAGATATGAAAAAGAGTAGAAAACACACTAATTATAATCAATAAACACGCTGTTATCATGTCTGACGGAATTTTGCTTTTACAGAAGAGGCAGGCCGCCCAGCATACCACGGAAACAAATTTAACAAGTTGTCAAGGAGCTCTTTACACCATTCTATGAACGTAAGCTAACGGTGTTCCAATGTTCCCCTTCAACTTTTGCAATCTTTGAAAGAATATGAAACCAGAATAGAGACACGATATATCTAGAGCTTGTACTATTTTATTCTATTTATTTATCAGGCAGACTCGACGTACGTAGGCGAAGGATCGCCAGCTGTAATATCGCACAATTTCCCAGCAAAGTTGGAAGGTTGTGGAAATGCTTCTAGCATTACACCGCAGCATGGAGAGAGTCCACAGAGCAGTGGGGATATTTTCAGCAGCCCGCGGAGTCCTGACTATCCCCCCAGGGTCCCCGCCAGCCCGGATAGCCCCGACACAACGATAACAACAACCACAACGTCTAGTCCGAAGCTGAAAAGCTCGAATTCAAATCCGGTTAAAAGCGGGAAGGAAAATTCTAGCAACGACGCTGGAAGCCCTGGCACTCCACTGATGGATGAACCCTTTTGCCCAACGCTGCTGAACCCTCAATGCGAAATTTCGACTCAGCAAACTAGGGAGAAACTGGCGGTGGAGACTGAGGGAAATGAAAATGGGAAGGAATCTAAGTTCTCGGAAATTTGCGTGAAAAAAGAACCGCCGGATCCCCTCGAGGCTAAGCCTGAGCAAAATAAAAGCGAGAGTCAAACTTCTGGCGAGGTCAAAGTCGAGATTCATTCCACAACAGAACAGACAGCGTCTTCTACTGTCCCCCCAACCTCCACGACTAACGAAAACCCAAAATCCCACTCGCATTCGTCGAGGGAAAAACGTGGCAGAGAACATAGCGAGAGGAGACATTGCTCTCGATGCTATAAACGGAGCAAGATAAAGAGGGCCAGCATCGGTGTACAGTGTCGCAGAGATCGGGGTGCTCTGCCTCTGATTCATAAGCCGATATCTCAGAATCTGAACGCCATGGATACAGAGAATATGCGGCTAAATCTTCAGACCAAGAATTGTAAGACGATGAGCAAACACAACGAGGTCAAGGATCATGTTGACGGATTGAAATACCAGAAGTTTATCCACGTGGAAACGTATCCCAACGGTGGAGCCAGCGTTGTACACATGTATCAGGACGAAATCGACGCTCTGACTCCCGAACAAGTTGAGGAATTGGCTCAGGAGTATTTCAAGGTTGATAAGTGATTAGGGAAACTCTGTGCTACGATAATCTTTGTAAAAAAGCGTTAAATATCTTATTTCGTTTCTCTTCGCAGGTCGTTTTTGGCGAGGATGATAACGGCAACGCTTACCACGTTATGGGAATAGTCCACAATGCCGCTGCCTATTTGCCAGACCTCTTGGACCACATGGCAGACAACTATCCCTCTTTGACTGTGAAGAACGGCGTTCTGGGTCGGAACAGCGACATAGAAACTACCACTATGCAACAGTACAAAGAACAGGCCTGCAAGACTTTCAGCAATGGAACTGTGCGCTACGGCCCTCTCCATCAAATAAGTCTCGTCGGTACCGTCCATGAGGAAGTCGGCGGCTATTTTCCCGACCTCCTTCAAAGGCTTGAGGAAAATCCTTTTCTCAAAATGGTGGGTCAAGAAGAATAGTAGAACTCAGCTATGTCTATGAGCAGGAATTTGAAGGGTTTTTTCATTTTCAGACCATGCCCTGGGGGCCCTTGTCCGTGGTGAAGATGGAGACGCCCCAGGAGTCTAACGACGGGCCGATTCTGTGGATCAGGCCGGGAGAGCAGCTCGTTCCTACAGCAGACATGAACAAGAGTCCATGCAAGCGTCGAAGAACCGGTATAAACGAGCTGAGAAACTTACAGTATTTACCGCGGCTTAGCGAAGCGCGTGAGTACATGTTCGAGGATCGTACAAGGGCTCACGCGGATCACGTCGGTCACGGTTTGGACAGAATGACCACCGCTGCGGTCGGTATATTGAAGGCAGTACACGCCGGTCAGCCGTACGAATACAACAGGATAACTAAAGACGTCGTGGCTTTTTATGCCGGGGATTTTACAGAGCTGGTTGAAAAACTTCAGCTGGATTTACACGAGCCTCCTATATCCCAGTGCGTCCAGTGGGTGGAAGACGCTAAGCTTAACCAGCTGAGGAGGCAAGGGATCAGATACGCCAGGGTTAATCTTTACGATAACGACATATACTTCTTGCCGCGGAATATAATACACCAGTTTAGGACCATATCCGCGGTATCCAGCATCGCCTGGCACGTTAGATTGAAGCAGTATTACCCGGAGATGTTGAGCAACCTTAATATCAGACATAGCAGAGCTGTGACTGAGAACGTGCAGCAGTATAAAGAGAAGAAAAACCGGGCGAGGGGGGAAGGCTGCGTCGTAGACGAACAGAAGGAGAACACCGACAGGCAGAGAGTCAGCGCCGATTCTCTGGAGGAAAAAAAAGCCAAGGAGAGAGCCGCCGAGTATCAGGGGAATCTTAAGAAGTCGGATCAGCACAGCAAGCGAAAGGACGAGCGGAAACGCGACCACGGACGACATTCCTCGAGCAATCATAGGAAGGAATCGTCGGGTGGGAATAACGTCCGTTCTACCTCTTGTAAACACTCGAAAATAAACGAGGATAGAAAACGTAGCCGTGATAAGAAGGAGGAGAGACACGGGGATAAGAAGCGCGACGACAGGCACAGGCGCGATAAAAAAACTAGCGGCTCTTCCAGCGAGAAAACTAAACACAGTAGCAGCAGCAGCAGCAGCAGCAGTCATAAGTCTGAACACCATAATCAAAGACATGGTAAATCCGACGGAGGTGATTGCAATTCTAACGAGGATGCACTCATTTGTGTGTCTGATGGCAAATCCACTGACCTCAAGGAACCTAAGACTGCCGTGAAACGGCCTGATCTTAGCTTGTATTCCCCGGTGACTTCGGTACTACAGGAAAACGAGAGCCAGATTGAAAAAGTCGAACTTGAGGAAGACGTTCTGTCCACTAGGCAAACTATCGGCAAAAATTACGCGACCGAAGTCGTCGACAAGGCTCTCGAGATTGCTATATACAAATCTAAGACGGACGTGGACGAGGTTTGCCAGTCTTTGAGGGACGGGGTCGCCGAAGCTTCCAAGGAAATGGTCGAGAGGATAAAGAAGGAGAGCTTTGACATGGCAGAA
The DNA here is from genome assembly GCA_944452935.1 of Rhogogaster chlorosoma. NCBI lineage: Eukaryota > Metazoa > Arthropoda > Insecta > Hymenoptera > Tenthredinidae > Rhogogaster > Rhogogaster chlorosoma. Next base: position 289,868 of record OX101801.1, on the reverse strand, counting down.
AATAAGTGGGCAACTGACACCAGCAAGGTTGAGAAATACTGTCGTTTACTGGAGGCTGAAACTGTGACTGCTTTCATGTCTAAGCTTGAATGTGCGACTGAGAACGCCGTCAAGGCTCTCATAGAAATGGCCGAGGACGAGGCTAAGGAGAGGAGAAAAAATGATAAAGTTGAGGAGACTCAAGCCGGTGTTAATTTGGCTGAGGAAAATCAGACTCCGGCTATAACGGGGGCTCCTGTCGTCGAAGGCGAGATTAAACGTGCGGAAGAAAAGCCACCCAAGTCACCCGATCTCAGAACTAGCCAGGTAGAAGCTGAACGAAAGCATAGAGACGATAAGGAGAGGGAGCAAAGGCACAAGGAGAGAAGGGAGCGGGAGAGGAGAGACAAGGAGCACAAAAAACACAGACATCACAACAGTCCGCATCGTAAAAATGAGGGAAAGGAAGGGGACCAGGGTACTTCGAGGAAATTGACGCCTAGCGATAGTCAGGAGGTTAAAGAAGGGGGGGATAGGAAGTCGGAGAAAAGAAAAGAGTCGCATCACAGCTCAGGGAGAGACGGACACAGAAAAGTGTCCTCGTCTAGCGGCCGTAAACACAGGGAGGATTCGTCCGCCTCGCAAGGAAACTCATCCAGTTCAAGTCACAAGAGAAAATCCAGCTCTGGATCTGGCGAGGCTAAGAAAGATGCTAAGAGATTATGCGTCGAAGATAATATAGCAGCTACTTTACAACCAGACCAAATAACAAACAACAGTACAGCGACGTGAGGCGGAAATCATTTCTTTAACGTATTGGAAAAATCAGGAGCTCGTTATACTCGGGAAAAAGAGATTGAGAGTTCCGTTTTGCTTAGCAAGTAATTGTTGATATGGATTCAGAGTTATTTTGTATAAATGAAGAAGAAATATTCGGCTATCCTCCGGTTTTTAACGCTTCGATTATTCTTCATAACTCGTTTGTTCTCTCTCTTTCTTTATCTGTCTCGGATTTATTTCACGCAAATAAATTGTTATCTGAACGAAAGAGAGAGAGAGAGAGAGAGAAAGCGGATGAATCTTTGTACAGACCGTGACTAGACCGAGAATAGAATTTTCGCCTACGTTAAAATCTTGGTTTCTTTTCTATTACGAATAATCGAATACCTTGCCTTCTCATCTCTAAGCCTGTGTAATATATCGAATGATGAAATTTAGAGGCGCAGCGACAGAGGCAGAGTCACATTAAATTAAACTCTTACGAACTATTGTATTATTTATTATACATCGATGCGTATATTTAGGAATTTTCTTGAAGCAGCAAAAGGGTTTTATGATCTTTCGTTTAACCAATATCAGAAGACAGAATATTGTTCAGTAACAAGATTTGTGAATATTTATAGATGTAAATCATTTTTTAATGTTGTTTCTTATTTGCTTGGGAACGCGAACGTCTAGCTTGTGATTTTTCTCATATTTTACTATCGAGGTTCTTGAACAGGGAAGATTATGTTTCGGGTGCTTATGAACAGTGGGTATCACAGCTATCATTATTCACTCTTGCGCAATTTATAGCGAAGATTTTGTTTCCTTCCCGCGTATTTATATGAATATTATTTTTATTCTTATTCTTACAATCAATAATTCAATATATTAGTTGTAATCTGTGTTTTTCTTCCTTCCCTACCTTCCTTCCCTTCCTTTCTTTCCTTATTCCTTCCTTCCTTGCTTCCTAAGTTTATGTAATTTATAAATTATATAATCATTAACTGTAAGTAGTATTGTAACGTTTAGCGAGTAGGTAAATTATATTTTTCACTACTTAGAATTCTTTTATTTCGTTTTAATAATATTATATTAGTATAAATATTAAGACGTATGATACCGTTGTCCTTTATTTATCAGAAAGATACAATTTAAAGAAACAAAAAAAGAAAGTAAACTAAATATCATAAACACACAAAAACAAGATTTATTTTACAGTTCCTTTTGCCAATATATTATATTTTATTATATTATATTATATTATATCATATTATATTATATTATATTGTATTATAATATCGCTGCAATGTTTCAACCACTTAATCCACCACGACCAGACAATCAAAAAATTCTCTGTTAGAAACTCCGAATTCAATTATCTTTTAATGAGCATTATTCTTTATCAAGGGTTCGAATTTCCCACTCCTATTATCTATGCCTCATTCAACGGCCTCGTGAATTAGAACTCTTAATTTACTCGTCATTTTATAATTTATTCATAAATATAGGGAAACTGGAATAATGTTTGAAAACTTAATTAACAGACAGTTTTGCCGATTTACTTTAATTGTAGATATTTAGGTATTTGTGATATCCTATTAACGAGTTTATATTATTTCGCTGAATAATCCACCCGATGAATTCCTTCCACTCGTTTCATTTATAAAAAAAAAAAAAAAGAAAAAAAAGAAACATGGGAAATCCCGTCGTTACTCGATTTTTAAACGCATGTCTAGATCTTATTTCAAGTATACATTGGCAATAAAGGGGATAAATCTATGCTTTATCATGCTATGAATTTGGGGAATCAACTTTCGACTGTGTAGGAAGTAATGACAAAATTTTCGTCATCAGTGTAGTACGCTTGTGATATAATTTTATGCGATTTGCCAATGAATGAATAATAATTGTCAGGTCTCGTTTGATGAATTTCTTTTCTTTTTATATTTAAACACAAGACAGTATTTCGCGACTAAACACATCACTGTGCTTGATCATGAATTGATATTAATTACGCATAATTCAACGAAGTAAAGTTGAGGCTAAAAATAAATTGCCTGCTATGCAGTATTTATTGATTAACATTCTAAAATGACAACAAAAAAAAAAAAAAATTATAAAAAAAATAGTAATAATAATGATAAGGATATGAAATAAAAACTAAAAATATGTAAAATTATAACATGTAATATATAAATAATTTGATATAATATCAATAGATGGAAGAAACCTGTACGAAAGTATAGTCGTACGATAAGTGGACATCGGAATTGAATTGCGTTGTATATTTGTAAATAGTCGGGTCATATTGAAATGAATATTGAAATTATGGTGATAAATAAATAAATAAATAAATAAATGAATGAATAAAGAAAATATTAATTAATTATGGACTGGCGTATTTAATATTACGTTTATGAAATGGCACATTTGCACACCGTTATATACAAAGAGTCCATAATATTATCATCACTATCGATAATATAATTAACCATTGGATTATTACGCATATATTATAGTATATATATATTATAGATTGAATATATATATATATACATGTATGACAAGAACATATATTTATATATATACATAAGGCATAATTATATACATTATAAATACAGTAGTATGTAGTTTTACATATTATACCCACCACATGTGTAGAGTTGCATTCCAACAACTAGATTTTTAATGAAAACAAATAAATTACTTTTACCACGCACAGGTATGATGCTACAGTTTCCTATTTCAACTCAAATAAATACCATCTCATAAACGAAAAGAATTAAAAAATTGAAATTATACTATAAAATAGGAAGCATATAACATTCAAATCTGCGCGAATTTAGCTTTTTAAATATTCTCGCAGGAGATGTCTCAAAACTTAAATCTCAAGTTGTCTGAATAAGGCGCGCGATCATTTTTCTAATATATCTTTAAAACGAAGCAAATAATGTTTGCGGGGTCCGCAAAGTCGCATTTTGCGTCGTTTTTTGCCACAGTGACGAGTCCGCAAAGTAAAAAAAAAAAACTGTATAGAACAACCTTTCAAACTTCTACGCTACATGTTCGACGAACCACGTGGTTCCCCTGTATCTACACCTGTAAACAAACATGGCGTTTCGTAGTTTGAATTTGTTGACAGTTTGAGTGGTTTGCAGAGTTCATTCATTCCCACTGTAATATATTCCCTAATCATTAGCCATCGCCTAATGCGTCTATAAAATATCATCGATAACCAACAACCACATGACGCTAACAGTCGTAAGTAAAAACTGCTTTTATCTAGAAACAAAACTTTATTTTGAGGTTATAAATTCAAAAAAATTGTATACTTCTATTCCACGTTCGGTTTTCATACTATCGAAATATTAACGCTCACGATCATTTTTGAAGCACGCTTTCCCTTCAAAGCAATGAAACAAAAACAAGATCCGATTTTTTTCTGCCGTATTTTCACAGAAAATAATGGAACTCCATGGAAAAGTTCAGAAATGGACCGAATCTATCATGTCGGACAAGCTGGAAACTGTCGCGACAGAATCAAAGGTATTCTTCGCTGTTAGATCAGGAGAGGATTAGACCTGATAAAAAATAAAAATAAATCAACCAGCCATGATTATGCGAATCTTACATTTATTTCAGGGCCTAGAAGACTGGGATCAAGACCCGAAGTTGAACAAACTAATATTCCGAGCTCTTTTGTGCTTGTCACATGCTGCTGATCGGGCGAATCCCTCTCAGAGCCAAACGGGAAAATACATATTTGATATCGCAGATAATCTCTGCTATTCCCTAACAGAAATACCGGATCTGATAAAATACTTCTCCAGCCTCTATTACATTGCTCGTAAACTAATAGCAATGAAACTGTATACAGAGGCGATGAGAATCACGGCTTGGTCCTTTCCCAGCAACCTTGTTCAATGCTTGACCTCTCAGCACTTGGACATGTACCCAAAAATTGCAAACTTATGGCACGAGCCTGCGCTCGATATGATCGCAGATTCTCCTAGAAACTTGACGAAAGCCAGCCACAACCTGCTGCTGGAATTATTCAGCAATGAGCTCAGGGTCCTCGAAGTCATAGCCAAAGAACGATCCGCGCATGTTCTATGCAGGATATTCAGATACTTGAACAAACTCCAACCTGTTATGAACAATTTCAAACTAAAGGGTAATCGGAGCCACCTTAGTATCGTGAGGAACTTTTTAGACAAGGTGGAACTGGTCTTGGAAGGCGAGGAGAAGTACGAGGTCTATCACCATGCTCTAAGGTTTGTTAATTTAACAACAAACGCTGCGGCCGGTACAGAATCCATAGAAAATGCCCTGGCAGTTTTCACAGAGAGCTGCGAGATCTTGGAGACTATTTTCAGGCCAGATTTAGAACTGAATGGCTGCTTCATGGTCTACAAAAACATCGGCGTTATGCTCTTCAAGCCTGTGGAGAACTCTGGTGAAATGCGGTCTTGGGATCTTGGGCTGATCAGAAAAGAGACTCTGAATATAATTGAGAAGTTTGAGGGAAGCATAGGATCCTCTTGGAACATGCGAATGGCCGGTTTCATGCTGCAGTCTCTCTTCGACCACTGGGAACACTGCATTAGTACCGGTGACGAGGTGTTTTTGAGAGCAGTTGCGATGCGGGACGTCCTGGGTCTGCTAAAGCTGATGTTTTTCGTGCTGAATTCCGTCCGGACAAACAGCTGTGAAATTTGTAAGGAGAACGGTTGCAGGATGGAAAAACACACCCACAATGTAACCATCGTAAGCATAAGGAGTCTGGCAGTCATGTCGAAAATATCCGCCGGAAATTTACTCAAGGATCTATTCCCGCTAGTCAGAGAACTCCTGGAGGATAACGTCGCGGCTGTATTCGAGATGAAGGAGGCTGGGTGCGCCCAGTGGTCTTGTTTATGGAACAACTGCGGGATAAACATTTACAACCTCAGCGTATCCGTCCACAAGTCATTGTATGAAGAAACCGCTTTCCTATTCTCACTGCTGTGCTCATGCATCGTTAGATTCGAAGGGATAAGCGCGGTGAACAGCATAATCAGTATAAAAAATCCCCTCTCCCATGTGCTGCATAAATTGAGCAGCATTCACTTCAATCATGGAAATTACAGGGAGGCCTTGACCCCGTGTGCTTTGAACGGGCTTTTGAGCTACCAGAATCCGGAGAGCAAGGCTTTCCGCATGTGGGCTAGCATCAAACACGCCTGCGCTAGCTCGCAGACTATTTTAAAGATGACTATGCTGTCTTGTCTCAGGGAAGACATGGACGTTATTTCAGAAATCGGGGTCGACGTCAGACTCAGCGACTACGATCTGAGTCAGCTTTGTGTCCAGGAATTAAAAGGCCTGCATGAAGCACGCTGCAATTTGTCTCTGGCTATGCAGTGCGCGCTTGACGAACTCCAAATCCTCAATTCGGGAGGCTTGGAATATGCCCAGGGTGTTCATCTGCTCGGTTATCACCTGCTGAGCTATCAATACGACGAAAATTTTCCCAGATATTTGAAAAGGGCGGCAAGGAAGTTGAAGGAGGATAAATTCCCGGGGGATTTACACACCTTCGCTACAGCCAGTATAGACTTTCACACATTTGTCATAGATCTACACAAAATTGCTGAGCAGACAAAGGCGGAGATGGAGACTGCAAAGTTTGCCCTCCGGGCCAGTAGATCGTCCTCCCTCGAAGGGCGGCCGAAAAATAACGACACGGTCGTTCCTGCTTATACAAAAATCAACGTCGCCGAAGATTCGAAGCTTTTTTCCAGCCTGCAACAGGCCCTGAATAAATGGAGCATTTGCGTGGATAAAAACATGGTAAGCTTCCTTCGCTAATCGCTTTTGCAATTTTTCCAACCAAATCGGTAATGGTATTGTTTCTTGTTTCTTTTCCCAGCTGCATATCATCGAAGAATGGTATTTGGCACTGACGCTTAGCACCCTCATGATTGTCGGAGAATACAGTCGCTTCCACAGATATACAACGCTGGAAATCAAGGCCTGGGAATTAGCTTACAAGGTTGCTTGTCACCTGAAGGATTCGCGCACATGTCTTCACGGTCAGAGTCTTTCTCCAATTTCGTATTAACGACTCTTCAGATTTTAGTCAAGGATCTTTTTACCGTTGCAGTAATCGGCCGCAGTATATCGTTGAGGAACTTGAACACGCAGTGGATTAATACCGGCCATGAATTATCGGCCAAATTGAAATCCTCCTCTGAGCCTGAAGCCGAAAATGCGATCGCCTTCTTTTGGCTCAGTTTAACGAACTTGTACCTCGACATCGGGAAGGTAATAGGAATGAAAGATCTGCCTAGTCTCCATTCATCCCCAATTCTGTTGACACTGATAAGCTTTACTCACACAGCACGAAGAAGCGGCGGAAATGTTGCAGAGAGTTTTCTCCCTGCCAAGTATTTGCTCTTACAAAAGCGTCCAGGGGTATTTATGGAGCTCCGAAACAGCCCTGAGGAGTTATCCTCTCTGCTCGAAAGATAATCGGAGTGCAAACTCCATGGTCTACCTCGTCCAATGTCTTTACGCATTGCTAACGCTGATGGAATACTCGCCGCAGCCAAGAGGTGAATGAGACTATCTATGCGGTTTGAGGCTTTTGGCCGAGTCAATAATCTTGCTATTCTGATTTCAGTCGGAGTCAAAGAGAAGCAGCTGTACAGTTTGGACCTGCTCCTGGCGTGCACCTCGAATCTGGCTCTGAGAATGAACAGCGTGTTATCTTTCAAGGAAATTTCATCCCACGTTATAAATCGCTTGAAGTTATCCCATTCCTCTGGATTGACCCTGCGCAGCGCAGAGTGCCTGAAGAATCTCTGCTTCATAGATCTATCCAGGATGCAGCTGGACGATTGCGTCGTCAAGATTCAAGGCCTGGAGTATATTTTACAGACTGAGTACATCGAGGCATCGAGAAAGGCGAAGAATCCTGAAACTTGGACAAACGAATTGGACAAACCAGGAGCCAGAGATACTCTCGTTAACGACACGTCGCCTTTGCTCAGAAAGACCGTATTCAAACTCCCGGAATTCCTAACCCACGGGAAGTGCCTCTGTTACAAATGCAGCAGCGTGGATTACCAGTATCTCGTTACAGCCGGGACCCACATAAGAGCTCAGCTATACTTCTTGCAAGGACATCTCAGCGAGGCAACGGAGCATTTTAGCGGGGCTTTCTTTCTGCGTAGAAAAATGCTGCAGATCGAAGCTCGCAAGGAAATAAACGAGGAGAAAAATGAACGCAGACTGCATCCCTGGAAGGATTACTACCGCACAGTCGAATACGTTCTTCTTCTATTAGACTTCAGCCGATTTATAAGAGAACTTCAATTCGATGACGCGATAAAAGTCGCCGTAGATGCCGTCAACATTTGTGAAAGATCTCACCTCCACGGTCACCCGGTCTACATAGCTGCTAAAGAACTGGTGCTGGAATATCAGTTCTGCAATTTGTTCAAAGAGGATGATTTCAGCAGTGGGTATATTCGATCTTTCATTCTTTCGCTTATTTTACCATTAATAATTAACTTTCATAGTTCTACCCGCGTTATTTCAGAGTTCACGGTTCCCGACGCCAGCAGCATTGACATAAACAAATTCCTGCACACTACAAGCGGCCTGGATCTCTCCGCAATCGCCACCCCAGCCTCTAAGCCTTTGGTCAAGAAGCCGAAGACTATACGTCGCAACAAGACACCGCCTTTGCTGAAGCTCACCAAAGTCAGCATGATACTTAGCGAAGACGAGGACGAGGAGCGGGAAGAGTCACCCAAATCTTCTCGGCAGAGGGCGAACGTCGGGAGGAATTACAAACGGCGGAAACCCCTGGCTAGAAAAAAACTGCAGGAGTATTTGGAGGCCTCGCCTGATACCTGCGGTACGAATAACGGAGCCGCTGGAGTTTCGCGACTGAAATTACCCGCGGAAATGAGTCCGGTTGAAACAGGGGAGGTGAAGGAAGCCCGGGGAACTATTTCACAGATTATTAACAAGGCTGCTGCACTGTTCCCAAACCTTGCCAAACAGCTTACCCAAGTTTTAGAAAACGAAGGAACCAGCGACACGGAGATAATCCAACGAGTTATCGAGCTCGTCGAACAACAAGGATCTGAGACAGAGCCACGGACTGAATCCCTGGGTAATTTGCAGCGGGGTAAATGCAAAAGGTCTTCTAAATCTTCCGCTACAGGAGCTAAATCGCGATCGGCAAAAATCGAGCAAGACAATGCAGTGGACGAACTGGTCGCATCGTTCAAGAAAATACTTGTAAGCAATAGAGATGGAAGATTTTCGCAAAATGCTCATCAGGCTACGTCGACGCTTACCACTGATACTGAGGGGGAATTTGGAAGTGATACCGAGGGATCGGACACTTCGAGTATCGATAAAACGTCTAAGAGAAGACTGGAGTTTTCTGAAAGTCCTGAAAGGGTACCAGCTACCGATGTCAAAGGAGTTCGGAGAGAGCTAACAAAGCCTGAATACAACCGGGGGAAAGAGAGACTAAGGACTTCGGGTAGGATCAAAAGATCTCTGTCTGAGAGCGGAGAGATGCAGCAGAAAACGTCTGACGATTTACCGGGTTTAGAACGATGCCAAAGTCTGGAGGGAAGAGAAAAGCCGAAAAGCTTGGCCAAGCAGAGGATTGAGAGCTTGAAGGATATTCCAGCGGAGAAAAAGACTCTCGACGGTAAACAGAAGGCGCGAAATTCGCGGAGGCTTCGAAGATCGCAGTCGGACATCGGCAGCATGACTTCGTCGTCTTTTGAAATAACGGAAAGCTCCCAAAGGTTGGATGAATCTGATATAATAGAGACTTCGGACGTTGAAGAAAAGGGGCGAAATTATAAGACCAGGACTTCGGCGAGAATACTGAGATCTCGGTCGCAGTTAAACGCAACTCCGTCCGACCCCAAAGGACTTGGGGAGACGAAAAAAAGCATATTGAAAGCCTCGTCCAGGGCAAAAAAGGACAAACGTCCGGATTCTCAGCCTGTTGTGGCTGTGAATTCGTCGGACGATCCGGATCAAGAGGAATTAACGGTTCTAAAAGAATCCGTAACTTTGGTAACTAGGCAAACGAGTAAACGACAAGCCAGGGGCCATTCCAAGCTGAAAAGGTGAACGAAATGCCGATCTTTCCGAATCTGTGGTAAGAATTTTTTTCAACTTTACTCTTATACTGTTGTACATTGCGACCAACAGAACTTTTACATACCGTTTACCGATACGAACTTCAGTTTTATAATGCGGGTTTTTTTTTTAAATCTGAGAATATAATCAATTAATTAACGAATTAATGAGCGATATCGAGTTCCATCGATGATGGAACAATTAGTGCGAATAATCCCAAAGCCATTGAATATAATGTATATTAGCAATATGTTTGTTATAAAATGAAATGAATACCTAAATAATTCAAAGTATTTTGATAATTGATATATAATACGATGAGAGGAATAAGTGCGACTAAATGACGACACATTAATAATTGACTAATAAATGGTAGATACATAAAGTTTGTGTGAAAATATTTATTAAAATATAAGATATATATGTACATCTGGTAGAAAACAAAAAAAAAAGAAACTGGTTCAGGAGCTGTTTTTCAAAACTATAATATGTAAGGAGTGGAGCTCCGAAGTATTAGTAACTCTTCTAGCGAGTCAATTACAATTAAAAAATTATTTAATACGATTCTATATAACATATAACATTAGATTCACATAAATAGTAACTAATTTTGTTCCAATTTAAATACTTCACAAAGTCGAGGTTACAGCTGTATAAATTTATACTTTAGAATTCACAAGAAAATAATTGTTTTTTTTTTTTTTTTCCGTTCTTCAAGTTATACAACTAAATATCACACAAAAGTTCGTTGCCCTATAAACAAAGCAATATCATTCATATGTATAATAATAATAAATTATTTTTTTGTTATTTTCTTTTTTTTTCTTTCTTTCTTTTCCGTATTGTCAGTTGAGAAGTAAATATCGCAGGTCCTCATCATACAGTTTTGAGAGACTATACATATAGCACCTAGTCGTAGATGCACCAATCACTTTATACATATTCAATCATCATAGTAGGTAATAATAATAATTAATAATAATTAATAATAATAATAATAATAATAATTAATAATAATTGTAGTTTGGCTAAAATCTGTATTAGATCTTTATATCGAACCTGTTTTTCAATCCTATCATTAAGAGATTAATAACTTGATAACTTGATAACTTCAACTTATTTGTGAGAAAAAAAACTATCTGCCAATGATTTCAAAATTTTCGTATAAAAAATAAAAACGAAAAAAATAATAATAATAATAACAGGGAGAAAATATATATTTTTTTTTCTCACTAAAATACGACCGTTATATCTATATTTGATGATCCTACGAGTTTGGAAAGAAAAAAAAACCTCCTTAGCCAAATCTACGATGTATATATATATATATATGTATGTATATATATATATATTTTTTTAAAGTCGATAAGTTTCTACATACTCTTATATAATTTGGTTTCTTTTTTGTTCTGTTTCGTTTTCCTTCTCATTCTTTTTTTTTCCTTTCTTTTCTTTCTTTATCATTTACATACGACCTGAAAATACTTGACAATTTTTAATATGACTTAAAGCGTATTCTATCACCGAAGGTATCACGTAATTCCTACTTTTGAACTTGATTATTAAGAATAATTAATAACTCTCCTATCGAAATAACGCAACGTAACGTAATTTTAGGAATTTTTATATCAAAATCCTAGCAGCTTAGCGTGCTCTAAAAAGAAATAATAATAATAATAATAATAATAATAATAATAATGATAATAATAATAATTGTCGCTGCGCATCATATAGCTTTGGGCAAGACAATAATAATATATAAGTATGTATATATTATAAACGACCGCATACTGCTCAACTAACAAATTAATTTTCAGAGCACAGATCTATGGACAGTAGCGTACATACATACAGCTCTTATTTAGAGTAGCAACAGGTACATACAAGTGGTCGTACATTAATTGTAATAAATTTATAAAATTGTGTATCATAGACTAACATTACGCAGTATACTCATAAACGTAGAAAATCAGTTTCCTTTTCCTTTCTTTTTTTTTCTTTCATTTAATTTAATTTTTATTTTATTTTTTAATACTTATTGAATATCGTACTACGCTTTGATAAAAAAACAAAAAAAAATCACGTATTTACTGAGAAAAAGAAAAACAAAAAAAAAAACCTCGATCAGAACTATATTTGGTCTGTTTTAGTATCGTATAAAAATAATTCGTCCTTGTTGAACAGAGTTAAATTATTGTTTCATACAACTTGTTCAATTTGTTTTTTTTTGTTGTTTTTTGTTTTTATTTCTTTTGTATTTCTTTTCTTTTCCAAGCTTCAATCGTTCCTATCTTTTGTCACGTTTCCGACCGTATATTTATTTTACAACTAGGTATTGTATAAAATTCACATCACAATGCTCAGCTTCAACTTATTCGCTCGAAGATGTGATTTACCGCAAAAAAAAAAAGAAATTTACGAAAAAAAAAAAAAAAAGGAATAATCTGCAACGCAGGGGTATACAAGCCTCTTTTCATTCTGGCTGAAACGGAAGCTCTATTGTTTTATAAACTGAAACAGGAATATTTCGCTGATAACGAATTTCGAATCTGACGAATGCATAAAGATCATTATGAGTCTATTAATAGGAATGGTGAAAAAATGACTGCGATGTAAAGTCAAAGTCTAAATAAATGATTTTCAAATGATTTCATGGGGGGGAGTAAAGAGACCCACGAAAGTAAATCACCGATCTATTCGCATTTTTTCGAAAAACCCTTATCAGCGATCAATTCGCACTTTAAAGATGCGTGTATTGTTTATTGTTAGACATAAGTAGGGGTCCCGATTCTCTCTTGAGGCCAAGAGCTCTGGCAGCTTCCTGTTGTGTCTTTGCAAGTTCCATGAGCGCCAGAGCTCCGAGCCACTTTTGATTGTCTTCGGGAATGTAATCGTCTGTTATATGTTCCTCCTGTTTTATGACGAGAACTTTAGCGGCTGTTCTGTCGTTTATTTTCACGCGATTGATGGCTGCCTTGGATACTGCACTTTCCTTAGTCAAATGATTCGCGCAACTGCCAGCCAGCATCAGGACCGTTGGTCTCTTCTCATTTTCTCTACTGCATTCGAGTGCCGATGGTGAAACGATGTTAAGTACGGGTAAACTACTAGTCGATATTACTTTCGGAATTTCATCCTTATTTAACTGGGAACAATTATTATCCCGTAATATTTCGCCGCCGTTTTTCCTCGCCAATGGATCCCAGCTGCACAGTTTACTCACAGACCTCAAATTATCGAAGTTATTTTCCACCCCAGTCCCATCGCTGATTGTAATTTCTCGAGCAACGGGAGGCACTTTAGCCGACAAATCCCACGACGTTTCCGAGTTCGGATTAGACTCTATCGATATCGAGTCTAGCATTTCCATTTCCGATTTCGCGCAGAGTCCTTTGTCGTAATTGCCGTAGTCCAAAGTAGCTTCGGTCGCGTTTGACGATCTATCGGCCTCGTTTAACGACGTGCTGAACTGTATCCGTGGAATTTCAATATCTAGTTGAGAGATTGTACTTTGTTGGACACACGATGGTGGGTCCCATCTCAAAGGTTTGGCGAGTTGCTGTTCGAGGCAGGCTTCTCTGAGCCATCTTTTCTTCGGCTGAAGTCTGTCCAGTGGTCTGCGGACTGGAGTAATCGGTAGTTTGGTGTTCTGGGCTTCTTCATCCTCTGACATTTGCAGCATGGTGCAATTCTCGGTGGGATCTTCATCCTGGCTCTCCTCTTGGCTGTCCTGACTCTCACCACAGTACAGTCTCTGATTAGATTGTATCTTGCGTTCCAGGTTCTCCTGCTCACCAACCGAGTCCATCATTAAACCCTTCCTGGACTTGATCCGCTTGTGATTGTCCACGCTGCATTTCCACGCTTTTTTCTTCCGCTCGTTTTTCCCCGTTGGTGTTCTGTCCTCCCTCTCCCGCGACATTTTGTAACGTTCTAACCACCGGGTTACGTCGTGGGGTAGATCTGTGTTGCCGGTAACAGGCTTCAGCACGAAATCGTCTGATCGCGTCAATGTCGCATAAGGATGATCCGGGCAGTGACGATTCGCGTGTGTAAATCTCATCTCGCAGCCTGACTCTGTGCATAAAAATGGCTTCTCCCCGGTGTGAAGACGCTGGTGAGTTTTCAGCTGGCCAGATTGCGTGAATGCTTTTGTACAGCCTGGGTAGTCGCAAGGATATGGTCGCTCTCCTGAAGGAAACAAACAAAATAGATATAAAAACTTTTATTTCACACAAAGAAAAAAGGATTACAAATTATCTTTAATCGATACCAGAGTGGAAATAATAGGGATGTGCTTTTTGAGAAGCTTTCTAGTACTTTTTGAGTTTAAAAATCGTAATGAATTTGAAAAAAAAAAAAAACGGTTTTTTGTCTCCTTTTTTTATTCGGTATGGGATAGAAAAAAAATTCAAATGCTTTATGATAAGTGATTGAATTTTATGTAAAATGAATAGAAAAATAAGGCTGCCTCCATACTGGTAAGACAAACGATTTCTGAACAAAACCGTTTAAAAATCCGGCGATTTAAATACAGTTGTAAAGATCGCGTTCGTTCGAAATCGTACAGACTTATAAACAGATGGTTGAATTTCGCTACACGATAGTGAGGAGAGATCCAGGATTTTTAGTTAGAAAAACTATTCTAATATCACAAATTTAAAATTTAAAATTATAATTTCTTGATTAAAATGTTATGATTTTTCGATGCTGAGAAAAGACCGGTAATAATTATATTTTCTCTCAGAGTGTGCAATAATAATGCTTTAATACCTGACAAAATGCATGCATTGGTTATAATTAAAAGTCTAATAAAAACCAGTGCTCAATATTTAGTTACTGATTTTCCTTTGTTCACGCGCGCGTGGCTATAAGTATGAGTATAACTGAACGTCGAAGGGCTTCCTATTGCAGCCACGTTTTACGCCGCGTGATGAATACATGACTGAATAATAAGTAATTTACTCTGTCGGTGACTTAGAAAGTCGGCGAAATATATCCCCCGAAAGTTTGTCATCTAGTATAGATCGCCCTTTGTTTCCTACATTCACAATTTTTGGCTGAACGAGTTTTCTCGCTCTAGAGGCTGTGTATTGAGACGAAACAAAGAACACCGGACATCTTGCCTTGCACTCTCTGTGCTTCGATCTTCCGATGATATTTCAGGAAAGAAGAAAAGAAAGAAGAGAAGAAAGAAAGAAAGGCAAGAAAGCGAGAGTAAAGAAGAGGGAGAAACGGTGGAAAGGGGAGAGAATATTTCTTCTATAGGAAAAAGTGAATATAATATCAGGTATCCGAGGAGGCGATAAAGGTCGTTTGCACACCGCGGGTGCGTTACGCTACGCTACGTTACGTTACGTTACGCGTACGCCGGTAGGATTTAATTCGTTTAGCGTACGCGTGACGATGGCGAACGGACCGACGGTTGGCCTGCGGCAGCCCCTCCCGCTCTCCCTCACCGCCGCGAACCTTTGGGGCCTTTACACCGTACATACATACACGCATACAAACACACGCTCTGACTACGTCTCTATAGACTCTATAGATTCTATAAACTCCTTAGGCGTTCGTCGTAGTGGGGTCCGTTACCTGTATGTGTGCGCAGGTGCGCCTGTAGGCTCTTTTCCCTCGGGAATACCCTGTTGCAGAATGTGCATTTGATGCTGCTAGGCGAGGTGCTGCCCTGCATCATTAGATTAGTAAGTGCGTCGGCCCTCGGTCTACCCCGGCGATGATTTTCCAAAGATGTTGACCGGGCGCCGGCGCCTCCACCATCGGCGCAGTCGCCGGTGTTACCGTTTTCGTTCTCGTTCTCGTTTTCGTTTTCGTTTAACCCGGTCCCGCCACTGCCCGTTACTCTCATGGCCGCCACGCCGCGGTCCCTGTACTCAGGCGACGAGCACGAACTCCCCGGGCTTAGGTTTACGTTCCTTGCTTCTTCCCCCCAGTTCCAGGGGTAGAGCATCGTGTCGCACATCGGCGGACTGCACGGTACCCCATCCGCCAGGGCGCGCGTCTCTCGTTTAGGCGTGTGCAACTCCATTATTATTTACACCTTGTAAAAATTCTGTGGATAATTTATATTCACGTTTCTCACACACTCAGCTATGGGACTACTGTTGCTTAAACCTTAATCTATCACACGTTATGCTAGTCGTATCATGAAGAACGGCGAGAACTAACGCCACCATTCACAAGCTTGGAAATATACCACCGTCACAGACGTCCGCTCCGTGTCGTCTACCGCGTGCAACTGATTAACCGCCAAAACATATTTATAAATTTTCGCGCGCGGGTCTCGGCCACCTTCTCATTGGTCGGTTTTAGAAATGGGCGGAGAGTGGCGGCGCCGCTGGTCAATTATCCCGGTATATTTTCGTCGGATTAGAGATATTTAAATAAATTTACACCTCGAAATATCGTGTATATAGTTTTAAATAGCTAAGGAAATCTT
The DNA here is from genome assembly GCA_944452935.1 of Rhogogaster chlorosoma. Lineage (NCBI taxonomy): Eukaryota > Metazoa > Arthropoda > Insecta > Hymenoptera > Tenthredinidae > Rhogogaster > Rhogogaster chlorosoma. The sequence goes on along the minus strand of OX101801.1, from coordinate 273,508 downwards.
GCCGGTGTATTTTCACCATCTTTTACCGATTTGGTGAGGAGTTATTTTCAGTTTGATACCACGCGGAGAACCGCTTATGGAAATAGTACCGGGTGGTGGCGCAACGTCCGTTTGAGAAAAAGTGTGTTTTATCGAAAACGGTGAATTATTTTGAAAAATTATATCCAGATTGGCGATATTTGACATTTTTCGCGACTACCGAGGCAGGAATTGTCCTTAGGTTTAATGCAATTAGATATTGTGGTGGGGGATGAGGTGCGCTGGGGCCGCGACTCGGCCGCGGTCCCTCCCTGAGCGCAAACCTCGTGGTGAACTGCCTTCGATACGGCCATATTGGAATATTGGATGTCTCTGTTACACAAGGGCTCAAAAGTAGCCGTGAAATTTTCGCCTAATCCTCGACGAATAGAGGATAATAATATAAGCAATGGAGAACACGTACAGCATCGCCGTCGCTAACAAGTTCCTACTCGCCCTGGACGAGGACGAGGATCCGCTCGAGGTACTGAAAGCAAAGGAGCAGGAAAAAGAGGCAAAGAGGAAGGAGAAGCTGTCCGAAAAGGAGAACAAGACCAAGCAGCCTGACCAGCCGCAAAAACCTCCGGCCAACAAACCGCCTAAGACCAGAGTCATCAAGGATCCACAGCAGCTTGACAAACCCTCGAAAATTCAGGACCCGAAAAAGGATCAAGGTTAGTTTTATACGCAGCGCCTCGTGGCGCCGCACCGCCGCGCTCGCCTAACTCGTGCATGCGTTACATTATACCTAACACAACATGTTAATATAACCGGTAGGCGATCGGCTAAAACATGGTTTAGAATATTTTCAGGGATTCTATCGATCTCGGAACTTTCGTTTTAGCAATATTTTCATTTTCGAGACCGCCTCGTGTCGGGCCTCTGTATCATGCCTCGTGTGTCACACGTCCATTTTACTTAACTTTTACCTTCCCCTCGCATTTATTTCGCGGAAGAACACGACGACGAAAACGGCTACGCGCTTCGCTCGGGCATATTACGCGCATCATATTTCTCATTTTACACCGTCTCACTTCGTCTTACTATTCAAGTTATTGAAAAATAATCTATTATTTTTTTTTCTACTTTTTTTTTTCCTTAAACACTGCCTTCGCACATAAGGTGATTTTTCATCCTCCAATCAGAAGTTTTTCCACTATCACAGGCTATTGTTTGAAACAATTACGATGAAAATTATTCGAATTTATGAAAAATCTACGATATAAATAATTATGATATAAATTTACATATAAAAAAAAAAAAAAAGAATTATTTCGAAAAATTTCGAGACCTTATTTAATTCCTATTCCGTTTTGTCAACCGTCAGAAAAAAAGCCTGCGCCCAGACCCAGCGGCGGCGAGCGTAACGTGAAATTTTCCGGAGAGTCTAGAGAGGAACGTAACAACAGACGTAACCGTGAGGATGGAGAACAACGGACTCCTCGTGGCCAGGGAGGAGAACCTAGACGAGGACCATCTGGGTGAGTTAGAACCCGGATTCTAAATTTTCTTTTTTTCCAAAAAACTTCCACTCTCTATTATCTCGATCTGTGTTTTATCTTATATCACGTTTTCAAATACTCGATATTCCGCTCTTCGAATTTGACTCAGAAATTCATATTCTGAATATAAAATTGCAAAGATTTTTTTTTCAATGGAAAATAATCTGCTCAAATGATAAACTAGCATCAGATATTGTCTATGAATTACCTAGCTTTTTATTTCTCTATCTAATTCTCTTTTTTTCCGCATCAGTGAGGGTCGTGACAACCGCGAGTTCAGAGGACCTCCAGGAGACGCTCCTCGCGGCGAACGCGGTGAGCGCGGGGAGTTTACCGAGCGTAGAGAACGCGGAAGCGGAGGAGCTCGAGGAGTAGGAGGTGGCCGCGGACGCGGTGGACCTCGAGGAGGAGGCCGAGGCGGCTTTGAGAATCGTGGAAAGCGTGATCTCGATCGACAGTCTCGTTCCGATAAGACGTAAGTTGAAGCCTGTACATTGGTTCTGAATTTCATAATGTAAAAACGCATTTGGTTAGAAATGGGATATTGCGCTGCAAAGATTTTTCTTTTTTTTTTTTTTTTTTCTTAAAGCCAAAATTACGATATATTCAATCATTCTAGTCAAATTCTCGTCCGACCTTATCCATCGATGTTTCAGATATGATTAACTAGACTTTCGCTTTATCAATGCTGTTCAAATATCGAACAATTGATAATGCGAGTATTGAGGTGTGGGCAATACAGATAACGGTAGAATTGTGCAATTTTGTTCTAGGGGGTCTCAAAACAGGCCTTTGTCGCATGTCCCGTTTCTAATTCATAGTATAGTTTGCTAGCATCTAACATGGTAAAAACACTCTTCCATATTCGATAAATATTCGAGTTCAAATTCCTCCCTTATCTTAATTGATAATATGTGATATTCCCTTGTGTATGTCTGCGAGTAGGCAGCCGAGGTAAGGATTTTTGCCATGTATCTCGCATGTCGTTAATGCTTTCGTTTTTGCTGCTATATTGGAATAAAAATTGAAAAAAAAAAAAGAGGAAGAACACAAAGCGTCGCGGTTGCTTGTCACGTTTCTAATCTAACAAATAGATTCACAGCTTTGAAAGAAACATTGGTAGGGAATAAACTAGAGGCGACCGCAACGCTTCACATAATTTCATTAACATAATCTTCCTCGGTCTAAGGAAACCCTAAACTTACTTCAACTTATCTCTCATTAAATTCGTTTCTCACGCTGACATCCCGCAACTCGTGAACATTATTAATCCAAACAGACATGCTTACAGCGGAGTGAAACCCGTCGACAAAAAGGAAGGCGGTGGAAGCCACAATTGGGGAACTCATCGCGATGAAATCGAGTAAGTTTAACACGTTTGGTTTTGTTTTCTTCTGTTTTTGATTTGTTTTTGTTTCATTTATCATGAAATAATTTTCTACAATCTTTTTCGTTTCCCTCTACTTTAGAGAGCAGCTGATCCAAGAAAACCAAGATTGGAGCGGAGAGAAGCCGGAAGCGGAAGTAGCGCAGGTGCCGGTGGAGCCTAAGGAGGGTGAAGCTCCGGCTTCGGCGGATACTTCAGCAGAGGAGAAGCCTCCCGCGGAAGAGGAGTCGCGCGAATTGACTTTGGACGAGTGGAAGGCTCTGCAGAGTAACCGCGCCAAGCCTCAGTACAATCTTCGCAAGGCTGGTGAAGGCGAGGACCTTACACGCTGGAAGAAGATGTACGCTTTGGAGAAAAAGAAAGAAGGAGTCGAGGAGGAGGAGGACGAAGAAGAGGAGTACGACGCGGCTGCCGAGTACCCTCAGCGTGTCGGAAGGCAGAAACACGTCCTCGACATAGAGTTTCACTTCAGCGACACGAGACGCGGTACTGGCGGACGTGGCGGAAGAGGCCGAGGAGCTAGAGGCGAGCGGGCGAACGGAGGACGCGGTTTTGGCAATCGTGGCGGAGCCTCGCGAGACGGAGGAGACCGTGGGGAACGTGGAGATCGCGGCGAACGCGGTGAGCGTGGGGAGCGTGGCGAGCGTGGGGAACGAGGTGATCGTGGTGAGCGTGGAGATCGCGGCGGTGATCGGGACAGGGAACGTGAACGAGAACGTGAACGTGAGCGCGAGGTTCGCCCAGCTGCTGTTGTGAGTTATTGAAATTGAACGTGAAATTTATTCGAGCAATTTATAACCATCGGATTTTCTTTTCTGTGATTGAAATTTTTTTTTTTTTTTTTTCTAGTATTTATTAATTATTTTTCTTCCTTCGTTCTAGGTTCAGCAGCCAGAGCAAAGATCGCCACGCGGTCGTCAGAATGCTCCCAAAGTCGACGACGAGCATGATTTTCCCTCATTGGGGTAAGATGTAGACAGAGAGAGCGAGAGAGAGAGAGAGAAAAAGAGAGAGAGAGAGAGAGAGAGAGCAATAAAACAGCTCGGAGATATCCACGCAGTCCCACGATCGCCAATAATCTTAAACCCACCCCCCCACAACCCCCGTTTAATTTGCCAGACACACGTACACACATCAGCTGCCTACCGCGCATAATACACAACTCGCAAATGATGAATTTAGGAGGAGGGGAAAAAAAAATATAGAAAAAACTGAAATGAAGAAAAAAAGAAAGAAAAAAAAACTGAAAAAATAAAACAACAAAAAAAAAAAAATCAACAACATTTGAATTAATGAGAGAGAAAGACGATTGGTTACAGTCACACAGGACACACGAACATACACATACTTACACACAGGACACAATAATGACAAGAAAGAAAAAAATAATAATAATGAATTACAAATACAATATAAAAAAGAAAAAAAAGATAGTTGATCAATTAACGAGCGGGCGATTATTGTTAACAGGCGATAAATATCCCTTATTAATTATGATACTTGTGAAAGAAAAAAGAAAAAAAAAAAATTAAAAATATACAAACAGATGTATGGCTGTAGTTTGTAAGAGGCACTAGTCCGATTTTGAGGATACAAAAAAAAAAAAGGAAAGGAAAGGAAAGAAAACGAATTGATTAAGGAATCGAAATGGTGGATTGAAGTTTCAAAGATACTAACCCGTGGTTTTATAGCATAGAATATACACAGAAACGGGAGAACGCAAAAGAAAATAATAAAAAATTCGAAAACTTGATGAATAATAATGATTGAGTAAATTGACAGTGAAAATTGCAAAGGATGGCGTAATGAGAAACGTTCATTTATTAATTTTTACAAAGAGGTACTGGATACCCCGAATTTCATTAGTTGCAGTCTAAATATCAGGGTCTTGCTACGACTAGCAATATCACACACACACACACACACACAAACATTTGCGTGTATAGGGCATGATTGTTTTTCTTCTTTTTTTTTCTATTTTTTATTCTAATATTATTATTATTATTATTATTATTGTATATCTCATTTTAACTTTCTACCGATGGACTAAGACTGTAGAAATTATATTATAAGGCCGTCGATCTTTCTGATTAACACCTATACGTAACGACACGACGATGATGATGATGATGATGATATTATTAATAATTCTATGCGGAAAAACCTTTTCAAATAAAATAAAAACGAAAATTGCACTTGAACCGTGAGACACTATCTTGAAAACTACAGAATAGGTAATTCGCGGTATGTGTATTTTAGTTTGAAAGCGTGAAAAAAAAATCTAGGAGAAAAAACCGAAAAATGAAAAGAAAATCCTAGTTAATATCACTGTTCATTTGATATAGGTATTTATATATAAATATACTGTATCCGAAGAATTGCGGGTATCACGTGTCTTTGCACGTGAAAATTGTCGCCTGAAATTTAGTATATATATTGATCTTTTTTTTTTTACACTTCGTTTTTTTTTTTTTTTTGTCGCTCACACATCCTCTATGTATAAATACGATTATGTATTTGTATTACATATACAAAACGTTAGACAAGCGAGAAAAAAAGGATAAGAGAGAAAGAGGAAAAAAAGAGGAAAAGGAAAGAAAGAATTTTCTTTCAAAATCCGAATAATGATGACTATTACTATGACTACGACGAAAACGATAATAAATATTCGTAACTCTATGTTTGCGTTGCGAATATATAGTAATGATAATGATAATTTTTAAACTACAGAAATGATTCTCAAACCCATCCCGAGATACGACTTTACAATTTGTATTTAACAAGACTAGAGAGGGCCTGCTTGCAGTTTAGTTTAAAACCCCAGTGGAATGAAAATATCAATTTATTAATGCGAAGATAGAAAAGAAGAAGAAGGAAAAAAAACATTTTAAACCAATTCCCAACCAGCATATTAATAATAATAATAATACGTCATTATACACATAACTAGGTTTATATTACCCATCATTCATCTGTCGCATAGCCCCCCCCCCCCCCCTGCCCCGTTCTCGATTATTGAAATGCTATATTATTAATTATTTACTATGTTTGTTATATATTGAAATAAACAAGATACAAATTCACAACACCACAACCCACCACCACCAACCCTTTCTCCATCTAATGAAATGATGTTACGATATTTGAGACTTAGGTATATATGTGTAAATAACATAATATTTACAAATAAATTGTGACAAGACTAGCGAAATTCCAAGTTTTGTAATTTATGCATTTCTATTTTACAATTGTTATCCAATATCTCATATCATTTACATACATATAATATAACCATTTGAAATCATTTAAATTAAGATAACGAAAAATTCAAGCTTCTTTATTTAAATCGAGATTAGATAATCATTACTGAAATCTGTAAGTCGAATTAAAAATGAAACTTCGTCAATTCATCGATAATTACGGGATTTCTTATCGTTAGCCTAGTCGGTAATGTAGTTGAATCCACTATCTCGCTCTTTTTTCAGTGCATAGAACAAAGAAAGAGAAGGTTGGCGTTACCAATCGAGTTGGACCATAGAAAATCGCCCGGAGTTTTACTCCGTCTCATTGACGACGGGGATTTATTAAATATGAATCGGGAATAGTCTGCAATTACTTTCATATAATCAATTTTCATTCATTTTCATCGAATTTATAACAATTGCGTGTTGTTCGCAGTAAGGTTTCTTCTCGAAACTCGAATGATCGATGTTTCAAAAATCGAGAGAATTCACAGACGCGCGAATGTGTGTGCCGTCAGTCTGACCAATCGTGTCTTAGCAAATTCGTAGTAGTAGGGGAAGCCTGTGTTGAGCGCACGTCGCGCCGTAGCGGATAGCCACGGCCCCCGTCAGTCGAACATTAATGGCGGTCGTCCTTATCTCCGCGAGTGGTATTATTGTGAGTGAACCTGACAGTGGGAGTATCTTTTGTGGTGAGCCAGTGCGGTGCATAAAAGTGATTAAAAGAAAAACGAAGGAAAAAGAAAAACAACAACAACAACAACCACAACGACAACGACGACCAAAGAATTGGAATATAATCGCGGTTATAATAAACGATTAACAAACGAGTGACTCTTTTTTTTTTTATTTTCAGTGATAAATAATTTTTTAGCTCTCTCCTTCGAATAAGAAGGAGAAAGAAGAAGAAGAAGAATAACAATAAGAATAAGGAAAAGTGAAATAAAAAAATATATATATAATATATATATATTTACTAGAGGAATGTGTTGCGGCGGCGGTGGCGGCGATGACGACGACCTAGTCGACGGTCAAGCTTTATAGCCCAGCAATGTACCCGAGTTACCGCTGGCATTATCCCCTCGATAGAATAAACGATATATCGTACAATACCGTCATATTAAGTACGCGGCGGATCTTCGAATACGAGAACAAGGTAATTATCATCATAGAAAAACACAGAAATTCTACATCTTTCATTACATCTATCTCTTCTATTACTTACTTCGTCACATGCGATCACGCACGAATATCGTATGTACATATACTGTGTCTAATCGTTTGACGCTAACCACCGACGACTACGACGACGATGCGTTATTTTTCTTCTTCATCTTCTCTCTTTCTCTCTCTCTCTCTCCTTCTCTCTTTCTCGGTCTTCTTATCCTCATTTTTTCATCAATTCGTGGAGAGATGAGAAGAAGAAAAAAAAGAAACGATAAAGAGAAGCGGGGACTAAGATCCCAGGTCCCATTCCTTCGCTTCCTTTCCTTTCCGTCTTACCTCCTTTTTTTCTTCCCTTCTTTCTTTAACTCTCTTTCTTCTCACGCAATTAGTACCACATCGAAGCATCTCTAATGCTTCTTTTTTTTTTCTTTTCTTCATCTCCTCCACCTTTCGTTCGTTCGTTCGTTTGCATCAGGCAACTCGGCAGGTTACGAAGAATAAAACACGCACCTGTTTCGTCATACATATAACCTATTCATTCACCTCACTTTGGAAAATAAAAAGAAGTAAAAAATAACAAAGAAAAAAAATTAAAAAAAATAAATAAAAAATCGTACAAAGGATCTGCTCTTGCACTGAAACCCAAGCAGTACTACTAATTAATCGCGATGATCGTCGATCTATTATTCACCACCTTAGGACTGTGCATCATGTGTTTTCTCCCCAGCGTTATTATCTTTTATTTCTTGTTTTTTTACTTTTTCGCTCCCTCGCGGATCTTTCTTTTATAATTAATCTATTACTATTATTATTAGGAAAAAAAATTACAATGAATTAAAAAAAAAAAAAAAATATACGATCCATGTGTGTTACCATCTACTCTCTTTGTTTATCATTTTGTTATCTAATTCTTAATCGAACAAACGCGTATAATAATACTTTAATAAGGGTGCTGTCAGTACGGCGAGGGGGGTCGGAAGGGTGAAGGCAGGGGGGCCTTGGGGGGGTTTGAAAACAATAGACCAACACAGCTCACTAACCCGCAGCCCATGGATCAGGGGATCTCTGCTTACCCCCTTAGGCTCACGGCTCAATTCATATCCATCCACTTTTGGTTCTATGTACTTACTCTCTTTCTCTCTCTTTCTCTCTTTTTCTCTCTTTCTCTCTCTCTTCTTTATAACTCTAGGTTTTTAAAACTCTTTTCTTCTTGGTCGACTAATAACGTGCACCACCGCTACCACTATACCCTCGGCCTGCAGAGCACGACAAGTGTTCTTCAATAACAATTGTTTGCATCCAGTTGTTGAAAATGCGAGGACAATCATCCTTTCTCAATTACCATGCAGTTGATTATTATTATTATTATTATTATTATTATTATTATTTTATGCATTCTTTATCGACCTTCTATCATCCCTATAAACCCCTGAAAACGCACTATAATTGTATGTACACAAATTTTCAGTACATAACATATGTTTTTTTTTTTTTAATCGTAATTCATCACCTAGTATACCTATCATCAGTCTTTAATAGGAAAACAATCTTGAATGGGGGGGTGGGATTGAGCAGAAGCGGATAATATATTATGAACTCTGAAAGAAAAACAAAAAAAACAAAAGCGCATCTGTTTCGAGCGAAATATTTCTCAGATGTTGTATTCTCGACAAGACGTGTACACAAGTCAAGTAAAAACACTCTGAAAAATTGAATTTGTGAAAAAAAAAAACTATATATAAGTTATACTTACGTTTTATATTAACACTTTTTTTTTTCCTCTATTTTCAGAAACATGAAGCGTTGAGCGTCATGTTGGCGTTTGGACGCGGGTATAGCTGGTAGTGCCATTCTGTCACTGGCTAACTACCAGCTGGTCAAAACAAAAGAAAAAACAAGAAAAAGAAAACAAAACGAAATAAGAAAATTCAAATTCAGTCGCATTCCTCCCCCTCCTCCCCCCTTGCCCCCCTCTCCGCCTCTCCCTCCCTCCCTCCCTATCCCCCCATTTCTCTCCCGGCCCCAAAATCATTTCCTTTCAAATACACTGCCACTTTTTCTAAAGCATCATGAGGCTCCTTGGACCGAGACCCGTCCCTGTATCACCACCGGTACCACCACCGCCACGGTTACACATCTCATTCTCATCCCTCGGTTCTATAGCCTCATTGCCATTGGCAGCATGGCTTTTGGTAGCTATTGCGGCTGCAGCAATGGACGCACCCGGAAATATCAATCCAAACGTTATATTAGATAAAACATCACCGCATATCGTCGCTCAGTTTCCGCCACAAGATAATATGCGGTATAATTATTATCCTCTTGATCCTAACGCTACTAGGGAAGGAGCTCTTAGGTTTAATCATCTCACTACGGATCCTACTACAAACAGACTTTATGCTGGCGCTGTTAACAGGCTCATTCAACTCGACTCGAACCTCAGATTAGAGGCACTCGTTTCTACAGGTAAATAATATTCATTTTAATATTGAACAAACTATAATATTTTTCTCCTCTTGTTAAAATCGCTCATGGATCACAGATAGGCTGAGAAAAATTAGTGGAATGATTTTTTTGACGAAAATTTAATGAATTTGAAGTTTCCTTGGGATTGAAAAAATGATGGAAATTTTACTCTTTCACAGGTCCAAGACTGGACAATCCTCAGTGTCACGCGCGGGGTTGTCCCTCCAGAGATATGACTACCTCGATGATGGACAACGTTAACAAGCTGTTGGTAGCGGACCTGGACTCGCGGACATTGATAGCCTGCGGTTCGCTGCTTCAGGGAGCATGCGAGAAGTATAAAATGACCAACATATCCCTGAAGCCGGAGTTTATATCCAACAGCGTAGCGGCTAACGACGACAATTCTTCGACTTATGCGTTTGTTGGTCCAGAAAGATACAATCCCTGGGGTAGAACGAACATTTTGTACGTCGGTACAACCTTCACTAATAACGGAGACTATCGACACGATGTACCCGCGATATCAAGCAGGAAGTTGTACACTCTTGAGTTTGCAGAGTACACCTTTAACAAACAGTCCATTCTCCATATAGACGTTAAATACAGAGATCATTTCCTTGTCAAATACGTTTACGGTTTCAACGCGAGTGACTATGCCTATTTCGTTCTTGTACAAAAACAGTCCCACCTACCTGAGCAGGAGGAGCTTGGATATGTGTCAAGACTCGCACGGAGCTGCATAAGCGATCCAAACTACGACAGCTATACAGAAGTAACGCTGCAGTGCAGCGTAGACACCGGCGATGGGAGACAACACATGTACAACTTGGTCCAAGATGCTAAAGTCGCGGCCGCTGGAAGCGACCTTGCCATACAGCTGGGAATATCCGTAGGAGACCCGGTTTTTGTCTCAGTTTTTTCACCCAGCAAAGGAATAACCAGCGAACCGCTACCCCGCTCCGCGGTATGCGTATACAGCCTTCAGGACATCGAAATGAAGTTCAATGAAAATATTCATATGTGTTTTAACGGGAGTATAAAGTACAGAAACATGGGATACGTCAGCGGGCCTATACAGGATGGAAAATGCCCTACAGCTGGGGTAAGTTGATTATTGTCTAGTCGAGAAGTGAGTTTTCTGAGAAAAATAGTTCTAAGTCTCTTAAAAATATGAGCGATAGCTCATTCCATTCGGAATGCGATCCTGAAAAAGACGTTTTTTTTTTTTTTTTATCCGGAAACAAAAATTGTAATTGTTATTAACAAAAAACAAACCAAAAAAAAGGCGTCTCCGGTTTTTGACTATAACTAAAAAACTGTAAGAGATAACGAAAATTGAAAAAAAGCATCTTAAAGAGGAGAAAATTTCCAATGAAAAAGTCAATGAAAAATTTTTTCATTGTTTATAATCGTTTTTTTTATTTATCTAACATTTAAATTATTAGTTATAGAAATAATTTTTTTTTCTAAAATCATAATTGGCACTACTCTATATAGGAACGAAAACAAAAATTTTTTTTAGCAACAATTTGATTGTTTATTAAGTTACCAATTTGTTTTTATATTTGTTTATATTTGTTTATAACAAATTGTTTTTATATTTGTTTATAACAAATTGGTAACTTAATAAACAATCAAATTGTTGCTAAAAAAAAAATTTGTTTATGTTACTATGTAGAGAACTGCCAATTATGATTTTAGAAAAAAAATTATTCCTTAACTAATAATTTAAATGTTAGATAAATGAAAAAAACGATTATAAACAATGAAAAATTTTTTTCTTAAAAATCATGATTGACTTTTCTCAATATAGAAACAAAAAATTTTTTTTGAAAAATGTTAAATTTGAGCATTTGTTTATGAACAATTTTTCAACAAATGAAGTAAAAATTTTTTTTCAACATTTATTAATGTCTTTGTTAGATGTGAAAACAGCCATAACATAATTTTCCTTAAAAAAAATTCTTGACCATTCTTTTTTTTATTCATCATTTTTTTGGAACTTTGTAAATTCATTATAAACAAATAAATAAACTTTCTTAATCTTTTATTAGGTTTTAAGATGCTTTATTCAATTTTCGTTATCTCTTACAGTTTTTTAGTTATAGTCAAAAACCGGAGACGCCTTTTTTTTGGTTTGTTTTTTGTTAATAACAATTACAATTTTTGTTTTCGGATGAAAAAAAAAAACCATCTTTTTCAGGATCGCATTCCGAATCGAATGAGCTATCGCTCATATTTTTAAGAGACTTAGAACTATTTTTCTCAGGAAACTCACTTCTCGACTATACTAAATGGCCACCAACAACTTTTAAAATTTGAATAAAAAATTTTCCAAGTGAGAGAATTTTTTTCTCAGTAAATAGGTCCTTTTGAGACCATAGATTCGATAGATTAGTTTTCTTGGTTCACCCTAGTAACCATATCTTTGTTTTCATTTCCGAGAACGATCGGCTAACTATCTTTAAATTTTTTCCCCACAGACGACAGGGAACATTCTAAACTTCTGCGAAGTCGGCCTAAAGATATCAGGCGTGTCTCCGATCGTCGCCCAAGCTGCTCTCCATTTCCCGAACGTATCTGTGTCTGCTATTACCATAGCGAACACCGAGAGCCACACAGTCGCCTTTCTCGGAACTACCGACGGAGTTTTGAAGAAGGTTCTGCTCTCCGGAGTGGAGGCTGCTGTCTACGAAAGCATCGTTGTTGACAAAGGCCAGAAGCTCTTACCGGACACCACAATCGCCCCTGGTGGGGAATATCTCTACGTTCTTTCCTCCTCTAAGATCACCAAAGTCAAAGTCGAACATTGCAGCGGGTACACTAATTGCAGCAGTTGTTTAGACGCCAGGGATCCTTACTGCGGCTGGTGCTCTTTGGAAAAACGGTAAAAATTCCTTCGTCATTCTCAACGACGTTTGACTTATTGTTTGGGTGCCTTTTTCAGATGCACAGTCAGAGGTGCGTGCCAGAAAGCAAGCCACAGCAGTCCGCGATGGCTGTCGTTGGGAACAGGCCAGCAGTGCATAGACTTTGAGCAAGTCTTGCCAGACCGAATTCCCATAAACCAAATGACTACCGTTCAATTATCGATAAGAACTCTGCCGGAACTTCCGACAGGCGCAAACTACAAATGTGTATTTGGTAACGCTGAGCCAATCGATGCGCTTATGACAGGATTCGGATTGTCCTGTCCGACACCGCCCGTCGTTGGAAGACCCAGCATCTCTGAGGAGACTGATCACGTCTTAGTACCTCTGTCTGTAAGGTCTAGCGAGACTAACAAGGACTTTGTCTCTCGCAATTTTGCATACTATGACTGCTCCAGGCACACTATGTGCTCTGAGTGTGTCAGGTCACAGTGGGCCTGCAGTTGGTGCGTTTATGAGAATAAATGCACGCACAACACTAGCTGCTGTCAGGGGAATGTGATTTCTGGAGAAAACGTTAGTGGTTTGCTTTGAAAAACATTTTTATCATGCGGAATTCGATAATAGACTATAAATATCTTCCTCGCATCGTTTTCATATTTCATACGAATCATTTCTGTCACAAGTATAATCTCATTATTATAGGCGCAATTTAGTCATCATTATCTGCTTGAATGTTATCAATCGAGTCGTTGTAGCCCATGATTACCTCATAGGTCTTCACAGAGGATGTTGAACATCCTTTGTTTTACTGATTTAACGATTTATATTTTTTCACCTAAAATAAAATCTATTAGAAGAAAAGGATCTGCCCAGATCCCAGCCTGATATCGATGATTATCTTTTCTTGTGGTTTTTTAGAATCCATCGCATCTCACGGCCCACGGAGTCCAGTACTGTCCTCGTTTTGCGAAGCGATCAGAGCCGTTGATGCTCCCCAACAACGTGCCCAAGGAGATTGTACTGGAGGTTGAAAACTTGCCTCATCCCCAGGTCGGGCACACCGGCTTTCAATGCATCGTAACAATCGAGGGTGCAAACCTCAGGGTTCAAGCCAGAGTGGACAGCAGTCGTTTCATAGTATGCGACAAGACTGTTTACTCCTACGAGGCAATACTCGGAGAGTTTGAAGCGGCTGTGACTGTGGTGTGGAATACAAACCACCACGTTGATCAGACAACGGTGCTTCTCTACAAATGCGAGGTCCTCGGCTCTCACAGAGAGCACGCTGACTGTTCCCTCTGCGTTACCAGAGATCTGAGATTCGAGTGCACTTGGTGTGCCAACAGCTGCGTGTACCGACACTCCTGCCTCCATTCCCCCTTCTCCGAATGCCCTAAGCCAAGGATAGACATGATTAAACCTCTCAGCGGGCCCATCGAAGGTGGGACACTGGTCACAATCGAAGGGAGTAACTTGGGACTGAAGGAAAGCGACGTGGAGGGAAAAATACACATAGGCGAAACTTCCTGTACTTTAGTCGACTATGAGGTCTCTGTGAGAATAGTTTGCCGCACTGGTCCCAGCCCCCAGGAAGCTACGGCTTCTGTTGTGGTCGGCAACGACGCCGGGTATACGGAAAGCGCGGTGCTTTTCAATTACAAAGATATACAGCTGACGGGCGTCTATCCTGCCATGGGACCTCAGAGCGGTGGAACGCAGTTGGCTATCTCTGGAATGTATCTGAACATTGGAAGCACCATATCTGCCTTCCTGGACGAGCTTCCTTGCCACGTAAACGCGACCCAGGCCAGCAGCACAAGACTCACTTGCATCACTAGTAAATCTGGGCGCGTTAGAAGGGTGAAAAAATTGACACTCAGCATCGATGGGGCTAACAGAACTCTGAACAGTAATCCTTACAACTATACCCACGACCCTACTATAATGGAGATAAAGCCGCTGAGGAGCTTCGCTTCTGGCGGTAGAATGATCACCGTTCATGGGACGAACCTGGATACGATACAAAAACCGGAAATGGAAGTTTATCTCGACAACGAGGTACTCCCGGTAAACAAAACTGTATGCACTGTTCTCAACCCGACCCAAATGGAATGTCCCAGTCCCTGTATAGCCGATAAATTCAAGATAATACAACGCACCAAGAGATCGCTTCACAAACACGGATCCCAAGTCCTCAAGGAGTCCCAGCTCGCTTTGAGGATCGGTTTTGTTATGGATCACGTCGAGAGCGTCAAGGATCTCGAGAAGCACTTTCAGAGCCTTAGGAACCAGCTTCTATACGTCGAGGATCCAAAGTTTTTCCCTTTTCCTCATAGAGTGAAACTCTACAAGGGAGATACGCTCGTTATTGAAGGAGAAAACCTCAACCATGCTTCAGACGAATCCGATGTCAATGTTACCGTCGGTACAATGCCTTGCAACGTAACTTCCCTGGCTTTGACACAGCTGGTCTGCACTCCCCCTGATCAGCAGCCTTTGGCTACCGACGAACTCGGAATTAACATGGAATTCGGACTCCCGTTAGTCGTCGTTCGCGTTGGACAGAGCCTGAGGTTTCCCATCGGGTATCTCAGGTACGACGTGATAAAGTCTTACCCTTTTCCTCCGGAGGCGATAGCCGGGATTGCGGCCGGGACTTTCGGCCTGGTTTTTCTATTCGTTATAGTGCTCGTAGTCTACAGAAGGAAGAGCACCCAGGCTGAGAGAGAGTACAAGAGGATACAGATACAGATGGACACTCTGGAGAGCAACGTACGCATGGAGTGCAAACAGGCTTTCGCTGAGCTCCAGACAGACATGACTGACCTTACCGCGGACCTCGAATCGTCCGGAATTCCCACTCTGGATCACAAGAATTATATCATGAAGGTCTTCTTCCCCGGGGTCATCGATCATCCCATATTAAACGATCCTAGACCTCGGAATAACGTCCCAAGGACAAACTACGACGCGGCTATGCTGCAGTTCGAGCAATTGGTAAACAACAAGTGCTTCATATTGACGTTTATCGATACCCTCGAAGCCCAGAAATCTTTCAATATCAGGGATAAGGTGAATGTCGCCTCGCTTCTCATGGTTGTTTTAATGGGGAAGATGGAGTATGCCACGGATATATTGATGAATCTGCTGCTCCGACTTATAGACAAATCCGTAGGCACTAAATACCCACAGTTAATGCTGAGGCGGACGGAGTCGGTGGTTGAAAAAATGCTGACCAACTGGATGGCGTTATGCATGTATAACTATCTCAAGGACTATGCGGGATCCTCGCTCTTCCTATTATTCAAGGCTATAAAACACCAGATAGAAAAAGGACCGGTTGACGTTGTTACTCACGACGCTAGGTACTCCCTCTCCGAGGAAAGACTGCTCCGGGAACAAATCGAGCACGGAGTCGTGACGCTTCACGTTGTCCAGGACGATCTGGACGAGAAAATACAATGCAAGGTCCTGGACTGCGACACGATTAACCAAGTCAAGTCCAAGATTCTTGACGCTTTGTACAAGAATACACCGTTCTCAGCGAGGCCGTCTATTCACGAGGTTGACCTCGAGTGGCGACACGGACGTGGAGGACATTTAACCCTCCAGGACGAGGATCTGACCACAAAGTGCAGCGAGGAGTGGAAGAAGATTAACACTCTGGCTCACTACGGAGTCAAAGAATCCGCTGTCATGTCTCTCATACCTAGACAAAACGACGGCTTTTCAGTCAGCTGTAAACCCCCGTGCCACAATTGCAAGCCTTCCCACAATCACCAGAACCATCATTGTTCCTCGGCCCATCTTTCATCCACTCCAAATCACGCGATGCTCAGCCCCATCACATACTCGCACTCTCCAGGTGGCATATATTTCAACTCTCAACACTCCCCTCCGATTATAACCGCCAACGGTGATATAGAGGGAGGACACGGAGGAAATCAGAGACTCTATCACCTCGTTAGACCCGTCGAGGAAGGGCATTATCCTCCCGGGATCGGTAACACCGGGGGGAAACATCACC
This sequence comes from Rhogogaster chlorosoma, assembly GCA_944452935.1. Lineage (NCBI taxonomy): Eukaryota > Metazoa > Arthropoda > Insecta > Hymenoptera > Tenthredinidae > Rhogogaster > Rhogogaster chlorosoma. Next base: position 256,823 of record OX101801.1, on the reverse strand, counting down.
ATCCAGAAAGAACCCACAAAGCTATACCGGAGATATTTCTCACCAGATTATTGTCCACCAAGGGTACCGTCCAGAAGTTTGTCGACGATTTTTTGAACACCATATTGACTGCCAACGAAGCTCTGCCTAGCGCTGTTAAGTGGCTCTTCGACCTGTTGGATGAGGCTGCGAAGAGACACGGATTGACCGATCCGGAGGTTCCTCACGCTTGGAAGTCCAACAGTCTGCCTCTTAGGTTTTGGGTGAATTTTATTAAGAATCCAGACTTCATGTTCGATATTAATAAAACTACAACGGTTGACTCGAGCCTGTCAGTGATTGCTCAGACTTTCATGGACTCTTGTTCTACCACTGAACACAGACTGGGCAAAGACTCGCCGTCTAACAAACTCTTGTTTGCCAAGGATATACCACATTATAGGGAAAAGGTCGGGAGGTTTTACAGCGATGTACAAAGATTGCCGCTTATAACCGATCAGGAAATGTCCAGCGCTATGCAACAGCTCAGCGCCGCGCATGACAACGAATTCGACGTCATCGCTGCACTCAAAGAACTTTACATCTATGTCAGCAAATATTACGAACAAGTGAGGAAATTTTTACGTGTTTTATTGTCTTAGGAGAGTTTTCTTCTTCTTCTTGTTCTTCTTTTTTTGAAATGCATTCTATATCGGGGTATACTTGACATTTTTCAGATCCTAGAGGCCTTGGAAACTGATGCGGGCTGTCGTAAACTCCACCTTGCCCACAGACTGGAAAATGTTGCTTGTACACTGGAGGGAGAAGAGACTAGCGCCTGCTGACACAACCTACCCATCTCTACCCTTGAGCCCGATGAAACCCCCATGAACACTGACTAGTGCCTCGACTGAATGCATAAGAATGAAGATAAACGACGCGCGAAATCCTTTGGCAAGTTTTAATGCAATTAAAGGAATGGAACGAAGAGAAAAGCGAATAAGGAATAAGGAAAAGGGAAAAGGGAAAAGGGAAAAGGTTATTAAGAATGAATTCTTTCAGCTTTTGGGATTTTTAGGAATACGCAGTGTTTTAGAGAGGCTTTACTGTTATCCTGATATCACTCAGGCCTTTTCCAATTCAAGGCAAACATACTTAATAAAAGATATAAAAAGAGATCGACAAGTTCTGAACAACGATAAAAGTCAAGACCATTATCTCCTAGACACTGCGTTTTATTGGCTTAATCAAATCAGCTGATATATATACTTATACGCATATTAACGCACGACGATCTGTGAGAAAGCGAGAAGAATGAGTCTCTGTGATTTAAAAAGACTGTTAAGAACGATTGATCTTTATGCCTAAAATCACGACAGATTATAAAAGGCTGGCCAGAAGGAAAGGGATTTCAGGAAGTGTGGGTGATGAACTTACGATGTATTAACGTGCAGATACGTACACTGTATAGTTGGATTGCTTTATTTTTCTTCTAATTTTTTTACAAGAAAACTGAACTAAACTAAGTAGAGGAAGGCAATTAATTACGAGACATTTAAAGATATTTAATCGAAACGGAATTTTATACGCTACTTTTCTTTGCGTCCCGTGCTTTTCTTCTGATCTGTTTTTTTTTTTTTTTTTATTTTCTTTGTTTTATTATTATTATTGTTATTATTATTATTTGAAATTTTAGATTCTGAACTTTGTAAATGCATGTGTGTCGTTACGGGAGGATAACAGAGCCGCAAGCCCGAAAGTTGCGAAGAAACAGCAAGAAGAAGAAATAATAATAATGAAAATAATAATAATAATAATAATAATAATAATAATAATAATAATAATAATAGGAATAAGAAGAAGAATAAGAAAGAAAATAACATTGAAAATTAAGGATATTGAATTAGGATTAATGATTAACTAAGAAATAAGCGTTATCAAGAGCAGCTCAGTCTACTCTAGGCCTAGTTACGTATATATGAATTACGTACGTAATTATTTTTTTTTTTTTTCTCTTTTTTTTAGCATTTTTATTTTTACAACGATTTTTTTTCTTTGTTTCGTTCGTTCGTTTTTTTTTTTTATTTAGTTTATACTTTATACAATATACATATATATATACACATATATATATATTAATTATATAATAATAACGATAATAATAATAAGAATGAAGAATGCCATGGCTGCTATATATATAAAATAATTCTTAACAATGACGGACTCTTGTGAAATAGGTATATATTATAGGTATATCTATTAATTATCAATTATTATTATCAATATAGGAATTTATTATTAGGACTCTAATATTAAGTAATGATGAATTCACTATTGATATTCGATTGAATTAATTAATTAATTAATTAATCAATGATCGTTATTAGGAATAATATTATATATATATATATTATAATACATAAATATATATAATAATATACTCGCGGTGTAATAGGTACGTACGTTTTATACAAGGATGTCAGGCGCAAAAGTGCCTGCAGAATAGGCTCTCTCTCTCTCTCTTTCTCTATTTCTATCTATCTATCTATCTATCTTTCTATCTCTGATTTTGTTACAAACATGTTTTTTTTTTTAAACATATATATATATATATATATATATATACACATACATACATATATATACACGGTGTGATTACACATGGCCATCCAAGCAAACCGAAAGCGCACGTCTTTAGTAATGCTAAGATTCGTTGTATTATTTTATTTCATCTGTTTTATTTTTTTTATTTATTTTTATTTTTTTATTTTCTATCTCGTATTTTCTTTCGGTTTTCATTTGTCCTAAGTATAAAGAATTTGGCGCATCTAAGACACGTGTCGTTCGTAGTGATAATACATACCTTATTGCAGTATTTCTCTTAATCGCATCCTTCGTTTTTCATTCTTTTATTTATTGATTTTTTTTTTTGCAATTATTTTTGAGACTGACTACATTGGTTTTCCCTAAATCCTTACGCATGAGAAGAAAAAAGAAAACGAAACTAAAACATGTTATCAGCTAAAACTGGTTGTCTATACTCGAGTCTCAATTATCACTGAGTTTACTCACAGCGCGCACTGCCAAGGCTCTTTATGCGCTTCTTATGTTTGAAAAAGAAAAAAAAACAAAGAGAAAAACAAATAACAAATAACAAATAACAACAACTATCGAATTGATCTAATTATTAGTATTGATTAGGTACGATTATATTATGTCTGATTGATCTATAAGTATTGAATTTATAATTATGTATTGCGGTCGACAAAGGCAGGGAGGCTGGGGCCTCGCTCAGCCCTGTACTTAACTAATACTCAATTCTATATATTATAGGTATATCTCTATCTCTCGTATCTTTCTATTACCTTTATAATAATAACTATCTGATTCGTGTCGGACAAAAATGTGTCCCCCAGGCTCTCTCGTCTGACCCTAATTACCTATGTATCTCTCTATATGTATTGTATTTATTTATACCTATGAATGAGCTAGATTATAGTAAGAACATACGTCGCTTACGATCGCTAACAGTTGCGTGTTTTCATAATCTCGAAGATAGGAGAAAAAGAAATGAAAAGTAATAAAGGTTGAATAGAAGAATTTTCAGTTTATTTCAATTAATCTAGGTGGAGAAAATTCTCACTTATTTCTCGACGAACAGTATTAGTCATTGAAACTCATTAGAATCTCATTATCAGAATAGAATATGTGGATTGTTTCGGTGATGGTAAGCGACCTATGTACTGCACACAGTAAAACAGACACACACACACGCGCGCGCAAATTTAACGGACGGACATATTATACAGACTCACCGAACATACCTTGTAAACTTAAAATGATAGCGCAACGATGTATCCATGCGTCCTAAATGAATAAGAGATAATGAAATGAAATGAAATGAAAGAAGGAAAGAAAGATAGAAAGCGAAGAAAAAAAATTACAAAAGTACCCCGACTCAAGAGCATATTCCAGCTTCACAATGAATATCCAATGTGATCACTTTTAACAAGCTTCTACTCGTATTTGAGATTTGACTTATTTGGGAATTATAATTTCATAGCTAAAAAGACAAGAATACAATTAATTAATCAGAAAAAAAGAATAACTCCAATAATGATTAAATATGCTTTGTCGATATATTATAATATATTATATTATATACATATATAATATACATATAATATATATATTTATATTTATAAAAGGAAGTAAGAAAGAAAAAACGAAAAAATAAGATACAAGATACACATAATGTTATAGAAAACACTTTGAAGCCGCGTGCGTACATTTTGATACAAGTGTGCCAATATGTGTTTGTCTGAAATATCTAATTAATTAATTAATTAAGTAATAATTGTGGACAAGAGAAAAAGGCGGATCGATCTACGGCTGATATCTTAAAATACATTAACGAAATAAATGCGAAAACAAAAACAAATATTTATACATTTTGTACAGATGGTAAAAAAAAAAGAAAAAACAAAATGATTAAAAAAAAAGAAAAGGTATTGAAAATTAAATTAAAAGTAAATACGATTAATCGATCACTTGTATTGCGCTTGAAATTACTTAAGTCACCATATTGGATTATAAAGATAACATACCATAGTAGGAAGATACTCTATGCAAAGGGTACTCGGAAGTGAAAATCTGATAAAAATTTAGGTATTTTGTTGGGCAATATAAGTAGGCACACCACTAATTGATATAGGAAGCGAACATATTTTATTATTAGATTACGAAATATGTATATAAATGTGTGTGCATGCTAATATATCCCATTAAACCCGTTCCCCACTCCGGCCCCCCGAATTCCTCCATGTACATAATTACCTGCTAATTCCTTTCCCTACCCCTCGTCGCACCTAATAGAATCTAAGTAACACTCGACGATGATAATGATGGTGATGAAAAAAAAAAAAAAATTAATAATAATACTATGAAACGAAACGACTCTTGCCAAATTTTCAATGGGACTTAGGGACAAACATTTGAGAAATCGCAAAATATATTGGTATTATAAACTATACGTCTTCTGTATTTCTTATCTGTTCATCGTATCATATATAAACCATACATACCCAACGCACCTTTGGAACAGATCGATTAGAAACATACAAAAATAATGGGTTCTAAAAAATATTGATTGATTGAAATCGAGGAGATTCAATCATTCGCGAATATGTATCTCACTCAATCTTCTCCTTTATTCAGTTTACAAAAGGTTTTTCTCTTTCTTCGCTAATCCCCTATTCGGATCCGGACTTTATTTTAAATAGCAATGATTTTTCTTGAGCAGATTTTGAGGACGACGAACCGGTGTTCGATGAGGAATGTTTGCTACCGCTACTGTTACTCCGCTTTTCTTGTTTCACCTTCTTCATATCTCTCAGTCTTCTGTCCCCGCTGACTATGTTTATATTCGGTGTAAGTTTCGGCGGATTTGATCCACCCGTTGGCGTGCTTCCACCGCTGCTTGGTTGCGACTGGCTAACACTGCTAGAACCGGACTTGTACTTGTCCGAGTGTTTTGTGCCTGTGATGAAAAAGAAGATAGAGTTAATCAGGGACTGTGATTGAGGCAGGGAACTTTCCCGAGGCAAGATACTCACTGGAACTCGTAGACTTTTTATGCTCCTTTGACTTCCCTTCTATCACTGTTTTCGGAGAACTTCTATCCTTAGATGTCTGCAAGGAAGGGTATAATCAGCAAGCTAACAACAGAGTGACAGGGGAAACTCCAAAAGCCCAAGAAACCCACCTGCTGTGATTTCGAACAATTCGAACAATACCAGACTAGCCTAGGATCGTCTATCTGAGTATCCAGTATGTGAGGAGTATGACACTCCTGGTGATAGAGGGAATGGCATTCCACGCACTCCACCAGCCTGTTTCTAGCCCCGACATCCATCCCCTTACAAATAACGCAGGTCAAATCATCCTCCAGTATTTCAAGAGCGAAAGTATCATCGGCCTGGAGAATGTCTGGCGGAGTATCGCGGGAGGGCAGATTAACAGGTGAACTGTTTTTGCTGGATTTACTAGAGTGTTTGGAAGACGAACTGGACCCTTTACTCTTCTTGCTGCTACCACTGCTGTGGTCGCTTAGCACTGGCTCTTCCATTGTGTACTAGAATATGAGAAAATAGAAATGGATCCATTGTCACCACTCGGGGATAACAAGAGAGGAAACATAGAGACCCTTCCAACCTTTTTGTGTAAAACATTGCACAGCATTTTAGCTGGCCCATGTTTCTGTCGGATAGCTTCATCCAGTAGGGTGCGAAGTTGTTCCACAGAATCCTTGCTCGGTGAATGAAGAAGACGAAGCCCCTGCATGAACTGCGGGTCTAGTTCCAACTGCGACATTCTTAATCAAGGATTGTTCTACCTGTGGAATAAATAGAGAGAGAAAACGAATGACAATTGGAGCGGTCTTAAGAGTGTTTGTACATTCTTCTTTTTTGAATCATGCAGGAACGAGAGAACGCAGCATCGAGGTGGGAATGAACAAACGAAAGTCGAGAAGGTGACGAGTGGATAAGAAATAAACAAGTTCAGACGATTTTAAAATTCAGACTCTTGGGGGATGAGGGAACAATACATGTTTACATTGTGGACAGAATATGTTTTATTCGTCATAACAATAAGACTCAGGGTTGTTATGTTACACAATATCAATTAGCTTCAACTTAAGCTTAGATAAATTTAATTATAAAGACATCCTTTATCGAGGATGTTGCTATTGGTATATAATTACCGTCTCCAATCTATGATAATATGATAATAATAAGATATAAAAAGCAAAGTATAACTAGTGTGAAATGTATCGTGTTGAACGAGTTCGTGCGAAATGACCGGCTCGCTGTGTCATTGATGGAAATATACGAAAGCGAAGTACGCCCGAAGAATTGTTTGGTTGAGTGAAGTCTTGAATTCGTGTGCGCACGCAGGGGGAATCCTGTGTTAAATAAGTGGATAGTTTCCTATCTGAAGGAAGCATATCGTTCGTGTTTCTCGCGGAGATATACACCGGTTTTATTTATACAGCGGAGTGAAGAATTATTCGAGGTTATGTTCGATACCGTATCACTAACAATCATGCCGCGGCGTCTTGATTCGCTCGTATTCAGAGTGGCGTAATAGTAAGCGAAACTTTTCCTAGGCATTGGGATGTTTAATTAACCGCGTTAATCCCTCGGATAATATCGCCGAGGTTAATTGCCATGATTCCTAAGGGTGTCATATCCAAGATATCGGACCACGTCCGGGGCTTGTCCTTCGCGATAGCTGCCTTTTTCGCTCTTTGCTACTGCCTCCATCCTGCTCGTTTCGCCTCGCATTATACCCACATTAAAACAGAAGATATATACAACGAACTTGAGAGGGCTTACGTGCCGTCAAACAATTCATGCGCCTTAAATATTGGTGGTAAAAAGTCATCCGGTTTATTGTACCCTGTCGAGGAGGTCAACGAGAATCCTGCCGCCTTTGCTAGACGGCTTGGTATAATGCCGGGCGGTCAGTGGAGGCCAGCTGATTGCCACCCGATTTTTAACGTCGCGATAATACTACCCTACCGCAATCGTCGTACCCAATTGACTATATTCATGAATTTTATCCACCCTTTTCTTCAGGCCCAAAATCTTGACTACAGAATATTTGTCGTTGAACAAAGTCCCACGATGGAATTCAACAGGGCGAAATTATTCAACGTCGGTTTTTCTGAGGCTGTTAAAAACGACGATTTTCATTGCTTCATCTTTCAAGACATTGATCTCATACCACAAAATTTAGACAACATATACGCCTGTACTAAAATGCCCAGGCATATGAGCTCCAGCGTTAATACATTCAGGTACAATTTACCATACAATGGACTCTTTGGCGGTGCCATAGCTCTAACTCGAGAACAGTTTCAACGAGTCAATGGATTCTCGAATGTTTTTTATGGATGGGGTGGCGAGGACGACGACTTTTACAGCCGGCTACAAACTCGTGGATTCAAGGTGCATATATACCCACCTTGAAACGCATTTGGTGATAATGAGAAAAAAAATATAGCTGATTTTCAAAAACTAGATATCTACGAGCTCATCATCTCAGATACAATAATTAAGTTAATAAATTTGGTGCCATGAAGATGTTTCCGAAATGTGTTGCTGAAAAGAATTTTTTTTTTTCATTTTTTAGGTCTGTCGATTTGGGCCGGACGTAGCGCAGTATTACATGTTAATTCATGCTAAGGAACCGCCGAGCAGCGCGAGATTTGTCAATTTGGAAACTGGAGCTCGAAGATATGATACGGACGGAATTAGTAATCTTGAATACAAAGTATTGGATCACCAATTACGACCATTGTACTCATGGATACTGGCGGATATTTAGATATTTAACGAATCGAGAATAGTCGAAACAGAATTATTTTTATCCACATGCGGAAAGGCACGTCGAAATTCTCGCTAATAAACTGCAATGGTATAGTTATCACGGGATAAATTATGCAAACAATTGAATTGTACTGTGTCACCCTTGCTCTTAGTAGTCTTAATAATTTATTAAATGTTTGAAATAGATGTCCCGAAGTATCGTGTATGTATGAATGAGCAAACGAATATAGAAGGAATGATATTGAACAAAATAACTAATAAAAAATAACACATTTTACAAGCAATACGCCTTACGTGTATTTATTATTTTTACGCTTCTCAGTTTCGTGTTTTTTTTTTCATCTCTCTCCTTTACGCATACATGAATCTCACAGGTAGAGTCAAAAGGATCAAATAATACCATTACCAATTGTAAGTGGCTATAAATATCGAAGTACATTATATTTATATATGTATAATATATATATAGGTATATCGGTATTTGCGTGTGTGTATGTAGGTATGTGCTGTATAAAATTGAAATAAAATTGTTACCCGCAGTAACAATAGTAATAATAATAATAATAATAATAATAATAATGATAATTACAATTCATGAGTATAATTGAACTAAAAAAAAATTGATTACAAGGGAATTGAAAAGAATCATCATTAAAAAAATAATATATATATATATATATGTATATATATATATATGATCAGCTATTAATCAGTTCTGGAAAAAAACTAATCGTTCCACAACAACGATTTAGTGAATTTTAATTTATTTTACAAGATTATTCACGAATATCGTTATATAGTTTACCATGATTCGAAATTAAATTTATCAATAATTATCAGCGTCCTGTTTCATTATAAATATCTTCTTGCTTTAATTAACCAGAGTTTCGCTCTTTTTCTTTCTTTCTTTCTTTCTTTCGCCTAGTATAGCTGTTTTAGCGTCAATATCGCTCTGTGTATTATAACGGCAGATCATTAAAGTACAATTTAAAAAAAAAAAACAAAGAAAAAATCATAAGCGTATAAAAGTAATAATAAATAGTGCCGAGTATTAGATACTACATAAAATTGAGGCCTAGTTAAATTGGGGAAAAAAAAAACAACGACAAAACAGCACTATTCAAACTCACGTGATCTGTATACGAATGTATACGTGTTTATGTATATAAAAAAAAGAAAAGAAAAGAAAAGAAATGAAAGGAAACAAAGATTCTTAAGTCTATTGATGTAAATAATATGTATATCATTATTCCGAGCGCATTACGTGTCTGATAGTTCCTGGTACCTAGCGTACATCATTTTCTTCACGCAATCTTTGTAAGTGTCACCAGGCAGCGCGTTATACGCGGCAGCTTTGGCCCCGAGACCAGCGGTAGGAACGCGTCGTTCAGCTTCTATAATGCTAGTTCTACCCTGGTTAGATTTTCCCAGTCCCATGCCCTCGCTCCACCCCATTTTTTGCAACAACTTATTGCCCACGTTGTCGGACCCGATTCCCGCCCTAGTCGGCTCTTCGTAAGAAACAGATACCTCGTCCACTCTGGTCTTAAGATATTTTTCCTTCAGTTTATTGGGCTGCGGTGGTTCAGGCTCTCCGTACTTGGCCCTCCTTTCTTTCGCTCTGTCTCTATACTTGCTGTTCCTCTGCTGCGGGTCGTTAGGATCAAGTCCGCGAACGTGGTACCAATTCTCAAGGTTCTGTTTATGCAGATCAGACAACTGCTGATGACGAAGGAGTCCCTCTTTGCTTGGAAACTGTCTTTTGCAGAGGAGGCATGCCAGCTTGCTCCAGTCCGTGTGCTGTCTCTCTTCCTGTTGAACATCCTCTATCTCTTCCTCTGTATCACTCCCTCCTCCATAGGCTGCCACAAGCCCATTGCTTCCCCCCGGGTCCTCTTCCTCCTGGTACGCAGTCGCGAGGTGATTCCTTTTCTCCAAAATCGCGTAGCCGGCGTCCGCCGCCCCGCTAAAAGCACCCTGGTGTCCCTCCCCGCCTGCATATTCCGCGTTCCAGCTAGACTTCGCGTTTTCTTTCTTCTGATTCAGGGTTTTAGCCCACCGCTCCATATCCTTGGCGATTTTCTTGGCCACTTTCACCTTATCCTGTTTGTTGTCTTTCTTCTTTGTCAAATCGTCGTCCTTGTAAGCCTCTTGACTCGCGCTCGGGATTCCCGGCTCTTGATTCAAGGGCTGAGCACCACTCTCATTGCTTAAATTCACATCCGGCGCGTTCATTCCGTGAGAAATACCGACTGCACCCTGGAAACGAATAATTTCAATGAAACGTTCCCAGTTCGTTATAAAGCCGGATCCTCACCTTGGCTGGTTGATAAGACAATGACTCTGCGTCCCAGTAGAGAAACTGTTGTGTATGGCTGTTATAGTAGTACTGAGAATTCGGATCGTAGTACAATCCCGTGCTTGGATCGTAGTAGTAGCCGGACGGTTCGTCGTAATGGTATGTACTGACGTCCGGTACAGCTGAAAAAGTTAGTTTAGAATAATTCCTATCCCATCAAATGCCTATTTAGCGTATAAACAGTCGACCCCACAACTCACAATAAACTTTCCCATCGCTTGCGTGAGCCGGAACTCTCCCGCTAGCCAAGCTAGTGCTGCTAGGAGCGGTCGGGGTGGGCCTGGCTCGCATTTCCTCCGCGTCTCCAAGCTTTCTGGAAGCCTGCAGCTGCTGTATCGCGGACTGCGCTACAGCCGCCGCAGCGTTTACTCGATCGGTTTGATTCAATGGTGGCAAAGTAATCGTCGATCCTTGCATTATCTGGTTCTGATAGTACTGGGTGTAATACTGTACATAGTGGGCCTTTTGCGCCGGTGTTTTTGCGTACATATTAGCGCTGTACTCGGCCAGTTGCGTAACGTCGTCTAGGGTGTACCTAGGTTTGAAAAATCGTTAGAATGTTTTCGTTTCCGAATCTTTTTTTAACGGAGATGTGCGGCGAGGTACCTCTGAGGCTGAGTTTCGTTAGATTTCCAAGTACCAGTGTTGTTGACTTGGTGTAGCTTGCAGTAAGTGATTTCCACTTTCCTTCCATCCACCATAAGCCCCTGCTTGCTCAATGCGGTGTGTAAATACATGGCGTCCACGACGTTTGCCATCTCCAAGTAGCAGACACCGCGCGATGTATTCGTCAGGGTGTCCCTGCCGATTCTTATACTACGGATTGGCAGAGATGAGAGATTCTTCATCGCTTGTAGTACCGAGTCCTCGGTAGTTAGAACATCCAGACCGCGAAGAAGGACTGTGTTTGTTGGGTGAGGACTGATCTCGTCGCTACCCTCGCCACCCTCCTCGCTTTCGGCCCGCGATGCGCAACATTTGAAACACGTCTCGCGCCGCTTGAAATTGTGTGCTCCACACTGGAATAGAATTTGATAACGTGGATCAGTCGATTAGTCAAACATTAGTCAGAGTTTTATGAGGCAAAAAAGCACCCGCACCTTCACGCAGTGCCAATCCTGAGTGTTTTTAGCCGGCGGTTTGTCCACGTGACAATCCTTGGGTATACTGTACTGCATCACGGCACGGTACTGGTCCTGAAGCATGAGGACACCCTGGAACAGAGAATTTCAGTGTTATCCAATCCGATATCTTCCTCTGGCCTCTGTTCATCCCTTAACTTGCTTCTTGCTGAAGGAATTGCGTTCTCTACTCGGTACAAGTCGCGATATTGCCGGTAATGTGACTGTTCAAGGTAAAATAAGAAGAAAGTTCCGTCGTTTATAGAGTTCCTGTATCGTCCCTTGCGGCGTTATATTTAAGATTGCTTAGTTTTTATCGTGAGATTGAAATGATTCGGAAACAAGTTAAAATCACGGCGTATCTCTCTCCTGGGGATAGGACTCTAGGTGTATAGTCTAGAGGTAAAGTATTTAGCCGTAAATGAAATGATTGCGACGCGTTTTCGGGACCAAGGCGGTAAGCGAAATGGCCCTAGGTAAGTAAATAGGTAATTAGATATTATGGTAGGTTGAAATAGCCTTTTATAGGTGGTCAGCCATGGCCATGGGGCGACCTAGGGCTGGATTACCATGCCCTGCCGCCACGGGGCGTCGGTGGCACGCAAGCAACACATCGGTCGAGTATGTGGATTGAACTTCTTTCTACCTGTTTCATCTCCATCCATCGCGAGGCCTCCTGAGTCGCGTTAAACTCGACGAATGCAAAACCTCGTGAAGCACCTATACAGAGCAAATACACACAGATCCATTGTTAATCGACGTTTGTCCCTGAGGTATCTCTACTCTGAGAGGGCAGGCAATCACAGCACCGACCATTGACAGACTGATTGTCAGCTCCGAACGAAGCGTTTGTTCATTTCCCATTTTACCATTTTACCTGAACATCATTCCGTAGCAGTGTAACGTTATCATTACTAAAAAGGTCGCCCCCGTTAGTTACACTCGACTTTGGTGATGGTTTTGGAATCGGGTGATAAGAAATGGTAAATAGCGGAGGTATTTCTGCAGAGTGGAAGTTCGGAGGGACCTTTTTTTTTGTGCTTTTTTTTTCTTTTCTTTTCTTTACTTTTCGACTCGCTTTTTTTTATAGAATTGTTAAATTCTCTTCAGAAGATCCATCTGTCCCGACGAGATAGTAGCAGAGTTGACAAAAGAGGATCACAGTGTGTACCGACGGTGTAGCAGTACCATATTCTTTAAAGGTGGAAAATTTTTTTACCTGTATCCTTTTTCCTTATCAGCCTGATGTCCTTTGGCATTAGACCGCAGTTTAGGATGTCCTGGCGCACCTGTTTACACCGAATATCAGAATTAATAAAATCTTATAAACGGTTTCAAGTTCTTCAGAGCCAAAAATTGTCTAAAAGATTCTGAATGAGGAAAGCTTGTTTAAAATATAAAAGACAGTCTCTGAAACAACATTAGGCTTCGATCCCTCTGAATGTTTGAAAATTGAATAAATTAACGTACGTCATTTTCGGTGATGTGTTGCGCCAATCCCCGAATCATTATAGTATTATTTGGAGACTGTGACTTGTAGTGGATACCTTCCATCGAAGATCCATACCCCCGACCATGGTCATGATCAAAGTCGATGCTTTCCCTGCTGTGATCATCGTCCCTGTCTCTGTCTCTCTCCTCTCCTCTCTTCCCTCTCCTATCTCTATCTCCTCTGTCCCTATCCCTGTCTCTATCCCTCCGAGATCTGTCTCTGTCTCTGTCCCGCTCTCTGTCCCTTGACCTTTCCCTCTCTCTTTCTCTCTCCGCAGAATCTCTGCCATCCCTTTGCCTCCCGTATCGGTCTTCTCTATCCCTATGATTTCTGTCTCGATCTTCCCTGCTCCTGTCCCTTCTCTCGCGGGACCTTTCTCTGTCTCTATCCCTGTCTCTTCCTCGATGAGTCCTGTACTCTGGACTACGGTGGTCTCTTTCCCTGTGATCACCACCGTATTCCGATGTTCTATGATCACCAAAGTCCGATCGATAGTCCCCGTAGTCTGAACCGTGTCCAGATCTTCGGTCTGGACCATATCCTGGCTCCCAAGGATCGATATTGTTGGTATAGATTGAATCCATTGCCTGGTAATAAAAATTTTCCCCTAATTAATCAAAACCTTTGAGATACTTGGTTAAAATCTCAAGGATTTTACTGTGGCAGAAGTAGTTCTTTCTCGGATAAGGTGGATACACAGAGTCTAGATATTGTGTAGATAAATCATGTTCGAATAGATTAAATGCATAAAATCATATGGAAGGTGACTAGATGATTAGATGATTGAGGTTTTTTAATTTTTTTTATAAATTCTATCGTGTGTCTGTATACAGTTGGGCGTTGCTATTGTTGATAGAATAATAACGAATCGGAATTTCGAACTGATATTTTGAAACAAAAAAAGAAAATAATAATAAATCGCAGGGAGTATGTGTGTGGTCATTTAGGATTCAGGTAGTCATCAATACACTGTGCTAAGCTATTGGTGTTGGTTTGATATCGTGGATATAGGTATGAGAAGAGTAAGGAGGAGGGTATAATGTTTGGATAGTTAATTACTGTTTAATATTTATCGAAATTATACTCACAAACTGCTCGCCTTTATTATAGACGCACTTATATCACTCGACGATTTTAGAATATGGAATTTTTTTTCCAACACAATGGCGTGGTTACTGGTTAGGACTCCTCTCGGAATTCACATAGAATATGGCGCCGTGCGCAGAGGGAAGAGCTTTAGAATCATTGTTTTAATCGCTTTCAACAGATAGCAGCACTGTGGCTACCGACGCACAGCAAGTCGGGTTAAGCGCAAGAGAAAGAAAAAGAAGTATACATATAACTATATGGTCAGGCGCAGTGATTGCAGCAAGAATTAAAAATTGAAAAAAATATCCTCGCGAAGCCAGAAGCAATGATTCGCTTTATGCAGACAAATTTTGACATCCCACTAATTTTTTGAAAATTAACGCAGCTCGCTGTTGACGAAACCAATAAAACCATTATATAGACATTGTACTCGACATCCTGTAATATATAAACCTTCGTATATATGAGTATGTTTGTATTGTCACCGCAGCAATGAGTTTAAAGTATAATAATAGTTGTAGTCTGGCCTAATTATAGTTCTAGGTAATCTTCGAACTGGTAAAATACGAAATGTGTAGTTTTCAGCGATATAAGTAATATATTATACGTATTACGATCACATCTATAATGGTTTAGATGAAATATTCATGTATTCAAATTATTTATCTGAAAAACATGTATTATTATGGTAACTTGGCGCATTTTTCAATAAATATCCTTTATTATCGTGAATAATCAATTGTTGAATTATTTTCCCCTGTCTTTTCCTTGCCTGTAAGTCAAAAATCATAAAAAACCCATAATATTATAAGTTTGAATTCATAACGTTGGCGTAAGGGGTGGCAAATGCTCTCGTCATCTCGTCTTCTAACTTCCAAAAACGCTGGTATAAATGGATAAACATATAGAGACGTGTATGAAGACACGTATGCATGCCTATATATCCATACACCCGAATTTTCAGCACACCTCCTCGGGGCAGATGTTCTCCTGATACCAGGAGCAGAAATTTTGCGAGTTAAAATGCTTCTAACTCCTTAAAACGCTAGTATTAATGAACTATAGGTATAGAGAAGTATAGAGAGACGTATGCATGAATGAATCAAGAGGCATATCCTTTTTCGGCACACCTCCTTGGGTCAGATGTTCTCCTGATACCAGGAGCAGAAATTTTGCGAGTTAAAATGCTTCCAACTCCTTGAAACGCTAGTATTAATGAACTATAGGTATAGAGAAGTATGGAGAGACGTATGCATGAATGAATCAATAGGCATATCCTTTTTCGGCACACCTCCTCGGGTCAGATGTTCTCCTGATACCAGGAGCAGAAATTTTGCGAGTTAAAATCCTTCTAACTCCTTAAAACGCTAGTATTAATGAACTATAGGTATAGAGAAGTATAGAGAGACGTATGCATGAATGAATCAAGAGGCATATCCTTTTTCGGCACACCTCCTTGGGTCAGATGTTCTCCTGATACCAGGAGCAGAAATTTTGCGAGTTAAAATGCTTCCAACTCCTTGAAACGCTAGTATTAATGAACTATAGGTATAGAGAAGTATGGAGAGACGTATGCATGAATGAATCAATAGGCATATCCTTTTTCGGCACACCTCCTCGGGTCAGATGTTCTCCTGATACCAGGAGCAGAAATTTTGCGAGTTAAAATCCTTCTAACTCCTTAAAACGCTAGTATTAATGAACTATAGGTATAGAGAAGTATAGAGAGACGTATGCATGAATGAATCAAGAGGCATATCCTTTTTCGGCACACCTCCTTGGGTCAGATGTTCTCCTGATACCAGGAGCAGAAATTTTGCGAGTTAAAATGCTTCCAACTCCTTGAAACGCTAGTATTAATGAACTATAGGTATAGAGAAGTATGGAGAGACGTATGCATGAATGAATCAATAGGCATATCCTTTTTCGGCACACCTCCTCGGGTCAGATGTTCTCCTGATACCAGGAGCAGAAATTTTGCGAGTTAAAATCCTTCTAACTCCTTAAAACGCTAGTATTAATGAACTATAGGTATAGAGAAGTATAGAGAGACGTATGCATGAATGAATCAAGAGGCATATCCTTTTTCGGCACACCTCCTTGGGTCAGATGTTCTCCTGATACCAGGAGCAGAAATTTTGCGAGTTAAAATCCTTCTAACTCCTTAAAACGCTAGTATTAATGAACTATAGGTATAGAGAAGTATAGAGAGACGTATGCATGAATGAATCAATAGGCATATCCTTTTTCGGCACACCTCCTCGGGTCAGATGTTCTCCTGATGCCAGGAGCAGAAATTTTGCGAGTTAAAATCCTTCTAACTCCTTAAAACGCTAGTATTAATGAACTATAGGTATAGAGAAGTATAGAGAGACGTATGCATGAATGAATCAAGAGGCATATCCTTTTTCGGCACACCTCCTTGGGTCAGATGTTCTCCTGATACCAGGAGCAGAAATTTTGCGAGTTAAAATCCTTCTAACTCCTTAAAACGCTAGTATTAATGAACTATAGGTATAGAGAAGTATAGAGAGACGTATGCATGAATGAATCAATAGGCATATCCTTTTTCGGCACACCTCCTCGGGTCAGATGTTCTCCTGATGCCAGGAGCAGAAATTTTGCGAGTTAAAATCCTTCTAACTCCTTAAAACGCTAGTATTAATGAACTATAGGTATAGAGAAGTATAGAGAGACGTATGCATGAATGAATCAATAGGCATATCCTTTTTCGGCACACCTCCTCGGGTCAGATGTTCTCCTGATACCAGGAGCAGAAATTTTGCGAGTTAAAATCCTTCTAACTCCGAAAAACTCTAGTATAAACGAATATACGTAAAGATATGCATGAAGAAACACGTATGGCATATAAACTGTCTGAGTTAAAGATACTCGATCATTTGCGATGGTATATATTGTTTGTTAACAAAGAATTACAAAATGTATACAACTGTCATAGTGTGCTGAAATTTTTGGCATGCATTTTTCGGGTATATTGTCAGACGTGGGTTTATTGCAAATAACAAATGCTTGAGATATATGTATGAATTAATCAAAAAATTTATTCAGCTGAACGGTTCATGAACCGTGATACATTATACATATGGGTATAGAAAAAACTTTGTCAAAGTAAATAAATTTTCCTCTGCTACGAATATAACCTGGCAATAAAAAAAAAATACATAATATGTAAAATAATTTTCTAAATCTAAGGGAAGAACCCAATAATAATAATAATAATAATAAAGTAAGAATGTATAAGTTAGTTATAATATTAATTTGTTTGTTTTTAATTTTTTTTTTTAATTTTTGTTTTCTTTTTTCTCTCTTTTTGTATTATACTTATATTTTAATATATACGTTTGTATAATATATTTCTACATAAGTTTATATGGACGGAAACTGTTGCCGTTTAGCTTGGAATCAAAATATTGATAAAAAAAAAAAGTAAATGCATGAGAAAATATCTCACAGCCTATTTACAAATAATTATATAAAAAAAAAAAAACGAAAAGCAGAGATTGAGGCGATAGTCATACGTTACATACTAATCAGTTTTGTATAATCAAATTCAAATTGTCTTTTGATATGGCGCCCTATTGATAACATAATCATTAAACTTCATTATATATTGCAAGGTTTTGATCTACGAATAATAATATCAAAATGAGATTAAAATACCTCTGCTCATCTTAGCTTTCCATTATTAAATACATGTATATGGGGTATTCTCGCTCATCCGGGACACTTTTCTGCGCATGAATTTTCGATTTTCCGGTTACGCGAGATTTTGGTTCTTGGCCAATCCCTAACAACAAATCCAGAGTCATACCCCTTGATTTCAACTAGTTCAGAAGTTATTGAATTTACAAAATATGAGAAAATCAGTTTTCGAGCGCACCGCACTATGTTCAAACGTACGTATCTTTGGTTCGGGGGGTCCGAAATCTATTTTCAACCAGTGCTCTAGAATCAGAAAACTCTTACCTTGCACGCTGTAATATCCAAAAATGTTGAAACTTTTTTTTTGAAATTTTTGCCCACGAATTTCACAATTATTTTTGTTTTTCGTCCTGTGACCAAAGGGCATAAATTTTTTTGATGAAAATTGGACTGTAGGTAGATCTCCATGTACTCAAAAGACCCTGCAATTTTCAAGAGGGCATTATTTTTCTTTTTTTTTTAAATAATTTTTTACGGCTTTTTTCATAGGCTTTTTTTATATTTTATTTTTTTTCTCAAAGAAAAAGAATTTTCCGTACGTCTCAACCTCACGTGAAAGAAATACGCCTGTCCCCTGAAAAGAAAGAAATCATTCGTTTCGATTTCTTTGAGAAAAAACAATAAAATCAACAAAAAGCCTATGAAAAAAGCCGTAAAAAATTATTTAAAAAAAAAAGAAAAATAATGCCCTCTTGAAAATTGCAGGGTCTTTTGAGTACATGGAGATCTACCTACAGTCCAATTTTCATCAAAAAAATTTATGCCCTTTGGTCACAGGACGAAAAACAAAAATAATTGTGAAATTCGTGGGCAAAAATTTCAAAAAAAAGTTTCAAAATTTTTGGATATTACAGCGTGAAAGGTAAGAGTTTTCTGATTCTAGAGCACTAGTTGAAAATAGATTTCGGACCCCCCGAACCAAAGATACGTACGTTTGAACATAGTGCGGTGCGCTCGAAAACTGATTTTCTTATATTTTGTAAATTCAATAACTTCTGAACTAGTTGAAATCAGGGAGTATGACTCTGGATTTGTTGTTAGGGATTGGCCAAGAACCAAAATCTCGCGTAACCGGAAAATCGAAAATTCATGCGCAGAAAAGTGTCCCGGATGAGCGAGAATACCCCATATGCTAAAAATGTATAAGTGTATAATTATTACTGTTTTTAGACTCAAGTGATTCAATTCTTAACAACTACATTCAATATGATATTATGAAGGATTGACAAAAAAAAATTGAAATTACACATCTTCGTTTATACAAGCTACTAGAATGATAATGAATTATTGTTCTTCAACGCAAGTGAGGTAAAGTCAAAGGCAGCGCTCAATCAATATTACTCCTGCAACAATCGCTCGTAAAAGTACATAAGTCTTAGAATTAGTGTATATCTTTCATCTATTACTAAAAGCTATTGTCGTTAGGTACAAATCACCCGATATTGGCAAACATTACGAACACTATCGTTACTATCTCATATTGGGTCTGCAGAATGAATAATGCAAGAATATTAGTAATCGTGAGCTGTTGTACATTTTTTTCTTCTTCTCTTTTCACAGGATCAACCGAAAAGAAGAAAATTTCAATGAGAAAAAGAATTATAAAGATCTTGGTGAGCTCGTAATTTTAATTTGCCTCGTCAAAAATCATCGTAGGATTGTAAATATCGTTGATTTTCTTCAACCGACTCCGTCTCCCTTGACCGAAATATATTAAGAACACTTAGGCTGCGATCAAATACAATTAATCGAGTATTAGAACATTACGGGAATCGGTGATAACAGATTGAAAAAGAATAAGCGATTAAACTAGCGTTAGAAAAAATTAAAAAAAACTGTATAAAACCTATTCGCAATAGCAGCCAATACTACACCCTGTGTCTGAAAGAGTAGATTATGTACCAAATATGAAGATATTCTGTTAAAGATCCTCAACTGTATTTGAACGGAATGTGAAATCACCCCGAACCATCGGCCCGATAAAAAATAGTGAAACCTTTCCTACGCGTAGTTCAGTAATCTAAGTAAAATTAGCAAAGCGACGCTCAGTCCGGCGTTCAGAATCTTATTGCTAGCCGAGCTTCTGAACAAGTTTGGGTCTCCCATTTGGAAAGTGTGTTCAGGACTGGACATCCTGCCGTCTCCTCCGTTGCTGAATGCCAAAACCCTCATGTGGTAAGATTTTCCAGGGCTCAAATCAGTTATATAAGCTTCCAGCTTAGATCCAACAGGTACAATAGTGTCGTTAGCAGTGCTCATGTCCTGGTCAACTTCCCAGACTCTGATCTTGTATCCAATGACCGGTTCCTCCTCCAAACTAGGCTGGACATATCTCCAAACAACGCGTACCGACGACGGATTAACAGCGTATACGTTAACGGATGACGGAGGCTTCTGAGGAGCCTTGCGATAAGTCCTTTGCAAATATCTCTCGCTCTCCGGTCCCTCGCCGGCAGAATTATAAGCCATTACTTTAACGTAGTAGTAAGTATCTGGCTGCAGACCGACAACCAAAGCCCAGTTTCTGGTCGTACGAGACAAGTAATAAACAGAGTCTTCTTCCTGGTTGTCCTTCTTCCAATACTTCAACCTGTGCCCGATCAGTTTGCCCCTAACTTTTTCAACAGATTGGTCAATTGGTGCCCAGGTCACGTTAAGACTCGTGCTGTTGTAGCTGGAAGCGTATACTTGCTGAGGAGATACCCGCGGCATATTTTCTGCGCTGAATATACTGACTATTTCCGAAAGCGGTCCAAAGTCGATTTCGTTTGCAGCTTGGACTCGGACCTCGTATTCCGCGTAGTCGGTATCGTCCGTTAAATGGACAACAGCCTTATTAGTGTTGCCGTATTCCCTCAAAGAGAGGGACTGGAATTCTACGTCGTTCTTACGCCGCCAGTATATCTTGTAATATATCCCCGGACCGTTCTGCTCGGACGGTTTCAACGGTGTCCAAGTTATAGTCAAGTCTCCAATCTTCCCGCCGCCACCGCCAACATTCAAAGGCGCCATTCCCGGCTTGTCAGAGGGTGTACTGTGCTGTGGAGAAGGCATTGAAGGCTCGCCAATGCCCAGCTCGTTAATAGCTGCTACAGAAAATTCGTACGTCGTATAGGGATTCAGAACTCGTTCTAAAAACGCCTCTTTACGCCCGTTGTATCTGTCGATTGCGGTCGCTGTGATATCTGAAAATAACGAGAGTAGGAATTCGTGAATTGAATTCATAAATCGAAATCAGGAAGAAACAAGATACTCAAATGAGAAAGCCTCACTTTCTGATATGGGGAACCAGGTTTGGTTCCAATTCGTTCTCGCATAAACAGTGTACATGGTGATAGGCCTGCCGTTAGCAGCTCCATCAGTCCATTTCAGGGTTGCTGAGGTCTTGACAACGCTGCCGACTTGGACCCTGCCAGGTGCTCCAGGCGGTCCTTCAACGAGCACGGTAGCCCTGCTTGATATCCTGCCCACGGCGCTTTTGATGATGCATTCATAGTCCCCGGCGTCGTTAAAAGTCGCGTTTATTATGTCTAATATCCCAGCATCAATTCTGAGCCGTGGATTGCTCATCAAGTCTTTGTCTCTTATGCGTAAACCGTTGTGTGTCCAAATGTAGGCGATATCCAGTACTTCCTCGGTCTCAGCCAAGCAACGCAAGGTCAGGTTCTGCATGACTGCGGTAATTGTGCGGTAGTTTAGACTCTCTATGAATCTCGGTCCACCTGTAATTTGAGCATGGTTTTAATGCAATTCTATCCTTGAATTATTCGTCCGAAATATCAGCAGCTTACGTAGCACGATGACCCTTCCTCTGGTCTCATCTGTTCCGTATTGATTAGATGCCGAGCATGAATACATTCCTTCGTCGTCTCGGGAAACAGGGCTGATAATGAGATTCCCGTTCTCAAGCAGGCGCCTCCGCCCCCCAGAGCCAATTACATTCCCATCTTTTTTCCAGACAAACTTCGGCCGCGGCGCGGCTTCCGGGTTGCAAATAATCGTCACGTTTCCCCCCTCTGCTGCATAAGTCTCGGATTCCATGGGCCTCTTCTTGAAGGTAGGTTTCAGAGCTGAAATAAGAAGAATAGAGATCAGACGATGTTTATTCAACTTCCTGATAGCCGGATTAATATCCTATGCCAACTCACACAATACCCTCAACTGCCCTGAGGAGTATTTCGTCCTGAGCTGATTCTTAGCTCGGCATTGATACATCGCTTGGTCACTCTCCGGGTTCAGAAGTCTTATAGAAAGCACATTGTCCTGTATAGTGTATCGCTCTCTATCCTCAGGCGGAAGCGTGTACATATCTAAAACCTCGCCGTTTCTGAACCACTTGTAGCTAACGTCGGGAATGCCGAAAGCTTCGCAAGTCCACGTCAGATCCCCCCTATTATCCATGTGTTTATCCGTCAAAGGGATGGTGAAGTTTGGAGCTGCCCCGATGGTTAGTTGAACAGAATTTTCTATAGATGCTCTGTTGTTATATGCCCTGCATACATACTCCCCTTGATCTTCGACCTGGACTCGTGGTAGGATTAGGACTCTGTTGTAACTCGAGTAAACAGCGCTGCGCGGTAGGCCACCCCCTCGACGGGTCCAATTGTAAGACGGGACTGGGCTGAAAGTATAATTTGAAAATAGAGTGGCTTGCTTAGAAGAGCCTTGACCGGGTATCGAAATGAAAATAGAGTCTGCTCACTATCCAAAGGCGATGCATTCCAGTCTGACTTCTTCCCCGGCTACCGGTGCCTCGGGAAAAACTTTTGGAAAGTTGTTTGTGAATGTGAGCTGCTGGTAAGTTGCTGAAATTGAATAATTTCTTTCAATTAGATCAGGTCTCGAGGTATCGTATCTCCACTTTGTGATTGAAAGGCTGACTCACAGTGGGGATCGACTCTGAGATGAAAAAATGGCCCGTTTCTGCCCGTGTCGGAAGCAACACTTTGTACATTGCAGGAGTAGTTGCCTTGGTCTATGGGTTCCAATGCAGAGAAGTAAAGAGCGCCGTCAAACGACACGAATACTCTTTTGTCCTCCTCGACGAAGTTAGGGAAATAATCTCGAGCCCAGTAATATTTGACACCAGGAAAATGCTGCGGTGGGTCGCAGTAGATCGCTTTTCCCCAATTCTGATCGCCGTGCTCTTGAGAACGTTTCAGATTGAATTCCAGTATGTAGCCAAAGGAGAGCACCACACTTTCCGAGACTATGGTTCCGAACTTATTGCTCGCTTTGCAGTGGTAGGATCCGCGGTCCGCTTTCTGCAAGATAAACAAAACGTGTGAATGAATTGAAGAATAATCAAACCACAAGAGCACAGGAATAACTACCTGTTCAGGATCGTAGATGATCAGCGATCCCCCGCTGACTGTATACCTGCTGTTAACCAAGGGGTCGATTTTCCTAGCGATCAGTCTATCGTTCTCGTATATTTCCATAAACCATTCATAAGTGGGGGTGGGATATCCCCCAGCGAGGCAACTGAGAGTGACATCGTTGTTCACCCTCCTCTTGGACATATCGAAGACCTTGTCTTGCGGTTGTTTGATGAAATACGGTCCCCTGGGTATCCTGAGTGGATTATCAATCTCTATGCCGTACTGGTAGGTCCTATCATCCTGAATAAGATTATGCATGCTCATGACGGATGCTTCGCAGATATAAAGCAGCTCCTCTCTGCCAGTAACTTTCTCCAGACCCCATCTGTTGAGATTGTAACTATAGGAATAGGCGAGGTAGTCCTTTCCCTGGATGTTGTCTATCGGTTCAGGCAAGAATGCGTTCTCCATGTTGACTAGCTGCGAGCCGTCAGCCTCGTTTGACCAGTAACCACCCTGCTGTCTGGCCCCGGTATACCATCGACGATGCTGCGGATCTTGCCAGAGTAGTTGATACATGATGAATCCATGCTCCTCGAGGGAGTCGATACTGACAAGATCGCTTTGGTAGGCCTGACAATTCTTCCTAGCATCTTGTCTGGCTCTTATAGGACTTTTGATAAACTTGTAGCAGGACTCTTGGTGCTTGATCCAGTGCTGGGGACAGCGATATATCAACTCTCCATTGCCCAGGTCTTGAGAATTCGAGAGAACAACCAGAGCTGAGATGAGGGTGAGACTCGACCAGAGGCCGATCATCGTGGTGTTTGTTTTGCTTGATATTCTCGGCGTTCTTCGCGTTGCTGTTTGTAATCAGAAAATCGGATTTAACGTAGTTGGAATTATCTGTGGGTCGGAGGTTACGGGTTTCAAAAATACAGCGGCGATGATAAGGCGGGAGCTTATCGAACTGCGAGACCGTAGCATGACGGGGTAAGTATTTCCGATGTTTCGAAGTTTGAGAATTATCGTGAAAAGTGTGTAAGACGAATGCGACATAACCAACGGTAAGAAGGGAGTGGCACTTAGAACGATTGCAAAGGGCGGAACGTAAACAATAATTAGTGCATCAATCGCGTCGCGTCGTGTCGTTTAGCTGGGCAGACGTTAGGCTAGGGGGGGCGAAGGATTTACTTTATCAATATTTATATTCGTTTCGCTTACCTTGATTATCGATATTATCTTATCACAATCACAATATCAAACACACGAGACATTGACACGCGATACTGGATCCACGTTCGACACACGCGACCATTCGGACATTCACAACCAACGACTCATTGGAGGCTGACACGAACTGAATGAATGTGTGGGTTGAATGAGCTGGTATTCGTTCATACGTATATACGCCGTGTGTGAATGCGCGTAGCGTAGCGTACCCGACAGTGAAGCTGCCTGACTCACACCTGGCGACCAACGCCTTGGATAATTTAATTGACTGACGTGTGGCGCTACCTCTAGGAATCATTCAGAAGCTATGTAGACGATCAACAATCGCCAACAATGTATGAGACTGCATTTCTTACCACATTTGAGTCAACAGGTAGTTAAGTATATTCGAAAAGGCGCGATTATCACTTTTCGAATTGAAATCTTTCCCGGTTTAATGCGCACTGATATTGCAATAGGTAAATATAATATTATAGCATTACTGACGGTGAAGAAAAATTGTTAAATATGTTCGGTAAAGAATGATGAGAGCACGGGAGAAAGATATATATGCCGAGGGTCGATTTATAGTCTTGGTAGTCGAAAGTCACAGGAAGCGTTGGCGTGTCTTTATTACGAGTATTTCATTTCACTTTTCTATCAATATATAATATATATTTATATATTATATATATATAATAGCGAATAATAATGATAATCTTTAACATATACTATGTAATAAATAATCATCGTTAGAAATTTAAAATGGAATAATATCACATAATATATAATGTATGTCATGATAGTAAGAAATTCGGACAACGTAATATATTAATATATAAATATTTCATATTACCTGCAATTGCGCAATATGTATATATATGTTGTACCTATAATATAATGTATAGTCGGTATGATATATTATTTATATATAGTGTAGTTACGCGTCAAGTCTTATACTGCACTATATAATAATAATAATAATAATGATAATAATGTAAATGATAGTTGTGAATAAATGTATATTAATAGCATCGGCATATAAATTATACTTTTTTTCGTTTTTAATATTATTCATTTCTCGATATATAACATAATTATATATTAGTATAATCGTATCAATAATAATTATTATATCAGCGAATAATTACTTCTTTCACAGCAATAATTCTCTCTAATAAAACTTTGATCGCGCGTACGGCAATAGCGTTTTATTTATACACTAAATAATTATAATCATATATATAATACGCAATAACGGAATATAATAATTATAAACAGCTGTGGTGATCCTGATGATGATATTATAATATTAATATCGTTAATAATAATAATCATAATTGAATAATCAATAATTCAATGTAATATTATATTATTATGTATATCGTAATTATATAAATATATATATATATATTTATATATTGTTACATAGATATATATACATATACCTATATATGGTACACGGTACGATGTTTTGTACGGTGTCTTCTGCATTAGTTTATTATTCAATCAATCAATCAATCAATCAATTTATTATTATTATACGTATATCATATAAGCATCATGCAGTAGACGCGCGTGCTTAACAAAACCTACCTACGACGTTATTTTCCAGCCTGCATCCCTCATCGCTTCGCTTATCGCTTATATATATCCGTAAACCTTATATTATTATTAATTATGTAAACAGTAGATAATAATATAACTTAATAATCTCATCAGTCACCTCCTATATCAACGCTCGTCGCATACTTCGTAGACCGTTCAGTTAAATATACAAAAACTATTAAACAACCGCCCAATAGATAATTACCATAATTATATTATATATACCTATTACAATAATAAGCCTTCGATCGGGTTCAACGTTATCTACATAATATTGAACCATAACAAATTTACACATATGTACTCAGACAGTTTACCAATGAAAAGTGGTCAAGGGTCTATACCCCCTTTACATACCCGCCCCTAATAATTGTACATTATAGAAATTCAATTTGTATACTGTACTATATAGTTTATGATCAATAAAGAGCTGCTCGAATGATCAAATATATCGACATTATTATTTATATAAAAAAATCCACTAGCCCATTAATACCGCGTAGCGTTTGACGATCGGTAAGGGAAAGAAAAAAAAAAGGGTTTTATACATGCCGCATGTATGCTATAGTTCGAAACTGTATACATGTAATAATTTGTTTATTTTGAATTAACTTAAAACGGTCTTCGATTCAAGTATATAATATCTTCCTCCGATCCATGTTATTCTTATTATTCGATAAATCGATAATATATTATATAATATATTTTGTATATTGTATATTATTATATATATATATTATATTTATACAACATAATAATATGATCTATCTATCTACGTGTAGATGTATTTTTAATTAATCGGCGTAGAGACTAACAAGGTCGCATATCAGCTGGGACGTGTGTGTGTGTTTAATTTAATGTAATTATGTAAAAAGCGAATCCCGAGTCTCCCATCCTCCGTATGTTCAGGTTTATTTTATTTCATTACGTTATTATATTATACTCTCTCTTTTCCGCCTCTATACCCCCTGCACCAGTACGTGCAGTTAAATCGCGTACTAGATGTAATTATTTTTATAGGATTTTCGTTAATCTCACGCGTGCATATTTTATTATTAAATTATACATAATATTATGTATATATATTGATCCTGATCCTCATACCCGGGCATACTCCTCACTACGCTGCTTATTCGTACATATAATATATATATATATATAGCATAATGATAATGATAATAATTTAATATAAAAAAAAAACCATAAATAAAAATCAAATGTCACAATAAGGAGAAGAAACAACAATAATTGTATAATAGATAAATAAAGCGCGGGTTACACGGCCACACGCACTATTAATATCATGTATAATCGATTTATGGTTTATATATATAGTTACGGGTCATTTATTATAACTATTATACCGTATAATTGTAATATATTTCATCACTTCTTGTACCTTTTAATATGAGAATAATTACACGAGCAGACCCCGAAAAATATCATTCATATGGTTTAATTTCAATTTAATTCACATGTGGACGATTTAATAAATCAACAATAATTGCAGTTTTCGACTTTCGCCGTCGATTTAATTGTATATAGGTATATTTATAGGTATGTATATGGGCAACAGCTCGTATATTATAATAATTCAAAAATAATCTTACAGATAGTATAATACACACGTTTAGTGTATATATACACTGCTTTTATCTGAACGCATTATATATTCTTGTATTATTCAAACTGATGATAATAATAATAATAATAATAATAATAATAATAATAATAATAATTGGTGCAATCAGTCGGTTATTGTTCTTCTTCTACGGTTGGTTTGGTTGGATATTTGGACGTGGAACCTGGATGGAGTGTGGTACAGTGGTACTGGTATGTTGTATGTGTGTTCGAGAAAGAAGCTCATCGTAAAAATGATTCACGATTCCAAGGAGAATAATTAATATAAACATGTTTTAAATATCCACGGGGGTGATATTGATCGTTGATTAATTTTTAACTGTCATTATTGTTGGTATAGATTCGTCCTTGGATTCGCATTATTATATACCCCTATTTTTTTTTTTTTTTAATTTTTCTTTTTTTTCTTCAGCCCTGTTTATACGCAAAACAATCGTACGAGTATTCCTTTACGGTGGGTACACATTATAAATTTGCCGCCTCCTCCTCGCCCATTCGCAATACATCAGCATCAGTATTTAATGTTTATATAATGATAATAATAATAATAATAATAATAATAATATCTATGTTTAGTTATATAAGTACCTTGGTATAGTAAATCGCATATAATCGCATCATGAATATTTCTGCGATATAGCGGTATACATAATATATCTTGCAGAATTGTTGCATAATACGATAGACAATATATTAATTATCATCGTATTTTAAATATAATAAATATAACCGAGTAATAAATTTTTCTTCTTCTCTTTTCTTTTCTTTTTTTTTTTTCTTTTTGTTAGTTTTATTTCGAACTCAATCTATAATAATAATCGTTTTGATACGAATAAAGCATGATATAATATATATATATTTTTTATGTTATTTTTTTTTTTCGCTTCTTTGTTCTTTTTTTTTTTTTTAACTTAAAAACGAGGGATTTTTTTATAGAATTAGTTTTTTTATTGTTTTTTCTTTTTCTTTTTCTTTTTTTAATACCATTTTCATGTTTTTTTTCTTTTCTTTTCAATCATTTTTGTCTGTTTTTCCTAAAATTTGAAAAAATTTCTTTTCACTATTCATGTATAATGTATATATAATTATATATATATATATATATCGCGGGCTGTATTTATATCATCTGCAGCGTATACGGGCTCTATACGCATACACATTTATCGCATAAAATTCGAAATATACTTTTGTATGAAAAAGACTATTATAAACTTGTTTATTTAATTATTCGGACTATTATAGTATATATGTATATTATACGGTTTAAGAGTCGATCTTTTCGTATCATGTATAATGTAATGTAATATTATATTATATTATATTACCGCGCGATGTTTCTGTTCAATATCTTTATAAACGGCCCCTCCTACATAATATATAATAATACATAGTATAATATATATATAATATATATATATTATTAGTTGCAAAACTTGAAACTGTTCAAAAACATGATTTGACTATTCAAAATATTTAAACAAAAATAGTTTGCAGTCTGCGATCTATTTATCATATTATATTATATAAAACTTTTTTTTTTTTTATTCATTTTTTTTTTTTAGTCTTAGTTTTAGTTTTTCATTTTTTTTTTTTTTCATTTTTTTGTCTTTTTCTTTTTTTTTTCTCAACCAGCGACTGTTTCTATAGCCTGTGTGTAAGTGTATATAGATTTTTATGCCTTTTCTCTTATTCCTTCGTACATGGTAGGTATACCTTTATCTCGAAATGATTTTATTACGATGGAATATACATGTATAATCATGATCTAGATACATAGGTATATATAATCATAGTATCGAATTCTCGAAACTCGATATCGCTCTTCTATATACCAATCGGTTAAATTTTTATTTATCATTTCTTTTACTTTTTTACTTTTTACTTTTTACTTTATTACCCTATAAAATTTGCATATTTTTAGTATTTTATTATATTCAATATTAGATCGCACCTTTGTGTTATCGCACCGCTTTACAGCCTTCTCCTGTCTTCCCTACTCACATTAATATATATAACGAAATCTCAGTTTCAACCAAAAGGAAAAAAAAAAAAAAAAAACAATTTCATCAAATACAAAACCGTAATCTCTAAATATCCGCAGATAGTTGTACATAATGATCGTCAAAAGCCTGATTCTCCAAATTTCAACTCATAGTATAACGGTGCAGTATGAATGATCCGCGACAGGCATAAACATTGCGTAAATAAATGTAAAAATCTAAAGACAGGATAATCAGCATATTCATATAAATGATCAATCATCGTCCTCTGAAATAATTCACGTATCCTTATTACCGTTATACGTGGTTAAATTATAAATACAACACGCAACCTCCTCATATACTATATAATATATATATTCTAACTAAATATCTAATTTTCGCTCCCTTTGTTTCCCCAAAATTTGTCAAAACGATTACGAGCAGTTTCTAAAACGTCGTTGGTCATCGAATGAGGCTGACCTCCGGTGGTGACCTGACCCCCAACGGCAGGTGCTTCAAGAACGTGATAGCCGCCTCCGGAACCCTGCACGTTAGGTTGAGGAGGTAGCTGGGGCTGTTGAACACCGCGGGGTGATTCCGCCTCCAAGACACGATACCCTGACGAGGGTGCAGCCGCCGCGTCTTTCTTCCTCTCAAATTCGAACACCGGATCTTCGAGACATCTCAAATTCGTTCCTACAACAGGCTTAACCGAACCCTCCAATCTCTCGTCCCTAACCGATCCCGATCCCGATCCCGATCCCGCGGCCGCTGTCACGGACGCGGGGAGAACGTCCTCCTGATCATTAGGCGGACACTAAAACGGTAATTTTCACGTTTCAGAATAAATCCTGACCTCATTTCTTCACCCTTACCTTGTCATTCTGCAACGAGGACATAGGCGTCGTAGTGATCGTTTCGTTGCGAAGCGGAGCCAGAGGACTCTCCCTGCCAGAGTCCTGATCCTTGTGGCCATTCAGCCCGCTGAAACTACCCAAAGACACACTCTCGCTCTCGGGCGATTTGTATCCGGAATATTGCGAATGCTGTGACTTGTGCTGATTGTGAACAGCCAAATCAGGCGACGCGGATTGAGGGACGGAGGGCATCGAGGATGGCCCCCATGTCTTAGCTTCGCTGTGAGGCCGCGTCAGAGGCTCACCTATAAAATTTCCACCGGATTTCCCGCACATTCTATAGATATACTTACTTTATACGATCGAGCGATCGAACTCGTCCGCATAGATATCAATTTTTCGTATATTTAATATTTATATTCGAATCGGCTTACCCTCGCGTACGTTTTGCGTGACGGTAAACGTCTTGCCTGTATCAAGAGGCACCGTCCAATTGACGGGTTCTGGCGACCGCATGATCATCTGCTCGGGTGATTTGACCCTCGTTGGTTCAGGCGGACTTTTTACAACCGGTTCATCATCGAGCCATGGGCTTGCGCCATGGGGATGAGGCCCGGCGGTATGAGAGGCGGGAATCGAGCCGACATTCGATTCCCCGATAACCGACGCGTCTCCGTTTGCCTGGGGCTCTGTACCCGTTGCTGGAAATTTGAAAATAAATTTTCCTACCCCATATACTCGCCCATAATCGGGTTTCTATAACGGTCAACAAACACAACTCGAAGACTCTATTCCCCGTGGCAGTTGGAGGCATATAAAGTGTCATTGAATGCATCGCGTGTATACGTGTTTGACGGTGATCCTCTTGATCAGTTTCACATGAAAATTTGACGTCTGCAGCCACTGCCATGGGTAAAACGAGATATTATAATTCGACACCAACATACACGACCCTGCGCCGATAGAAACGATATATGGGGTGTGTGATGTATGTTATCTCTATTCAAAATTTTTGTCTGCAGTTTCTCTCTCGGTGCAGAATCGTGTTGGTGTGTAAAAATAAAAAGGACGTATAAAAATACGTCTGATAGCGACACGTATATCCATAATTGTATATATACAGTACAGATATTATTACCTACACTTGCAAATCCATGTATTAATTGCAAATGGACATATAGTTCGACAGGCACATGTATATAAATGCACAGCGAATAAATACCGCAATCATATATGTAATACGTAGAACACGTATATATATCGATATAAAACATGTGTAATACATTCACCAGCACGCTTGTGCGTTATCTTGTACGATGTACATACGTAGGTATAATGCTACAACATACAATAGGCCTGAAATCAATCACGATATCAATTTCACAGTAGGGCAGAACACACATTCATCTATGTATAACATACAAGCTCGTGTATAAATCGTTCTATCGTAGTATGCAGAGCGTATAGATCGAATAGTGGAATGTTGTTTCCAAAGGTTCGTGTTCACGATGATTGCGATAAATCATTGATTATTATTGGGTGAAATAATACTGCGGCAATTATTTCGGTCTACCTATACAGAAGATAATCTCCGATGAACGTATGAGAATTAATTTATTCAGGTATACGTATATCGAAATCGTTGTTCGATTATAATTGCGAAGGATTGTATGCATATATAAGCGCAAGCATGTTGTAAGCAGTTGTTGGAAAATGAGAAAACATCATAATTTATCACACAATGTATATACGTGCAGCTGTTTTTATCTAGACAAACGTATACATATATAAGAGGTATACAATTTTTTCGGGCAAAAAACTTACACAACACATACATACGAAGCATGCACTCGACGGGGGTAATAATCAATCAATATAAAAGATGAACGTGATATGATAGGTATAAGATAGTCATAAAGAAAAGTGATTAATATATATATCGAATCTGAGGTAAAGTTCGCGAGAGCGTATATTATAATTGACATACTATACTGGTATGCCGCGGTGAAACCTGCAACTTTTATCCGAGTATTTATAGGTATATATTTTATCGTAGTATGCCACGTATCACGCGTAATATGGGAATGCAATTACGGTCGTCAGACGAGAAAGGAATTGAAAAAAAAAAAAGATAAGATAAAAGAAACAAAAAAAAAGAAAAAGAAAAGGCACAGTGACAGATAGACGATATCAGGGTGGTCCAAAATAGAGGCTTGAATGAATTCCAAAGTCTGATGATTTTCGAAAATGCTAATTAAGAAATATCGATAGGTAGCGTATACAGGATATTCGTAGATAGTATATAGTACCTGTTCTCGGATCACCCTGGTATAATATATATATACAGACAGACATAACGACAGATATATATATATGTATATATAGGTATATATACAGGTAGAAAGACAGTATATGTAATTAATAATAATAAAAGCTGCTTGAAAGTATAATATATTAGGTCAGACCAGCGGATCGGCAAGTCGGCATGCTACTTACTATCTCGGATGATATCGGCTCGAGACGCGTTTCGTATATCGAAGGATGATTTAGGTTGTGCGGTAGTAGCAGCCTGGACGGCTGATGGACCAGCTAGTTTGACCTGAGCTTGATTCAGAGAATGCTTTGCACGTTCCTGCAGTTTCGCCGCGGTAGCTGCGGTAGCTGAGGCGGATGGATGCGTGACGGATGAATGAACTGAATGTTTTACTGGAGGTTTTATGGCGGTTGCAGGTTTGGCGTGGTGATGAAGGGGGCGATGGGCGGGAGCATTGGTTGCAAGGGAGGCTAGAACATATCGTACAAATACAATAAGCGATTCGTTCCACTATATACTATATCTATCTAGATAATAACAGGTTCGCGGGTGGGTGGAGAAATTTTTGAAGAACAAAAAAAAAAAAATAAAGAACAAAAAAATTGAAAAAAAATAAAAATAAATATATATTCAAATAAATCTCGTTGACCGCGACGAACGCGGGATTCTTCTGCGTCTGCGTCTATACACCTCATATATATAGATATCCCAAGCGAAGTCCTCATTCTTCTAGATTTTTAAGGAAGAAAATCGCCAAGATTTCACCACGCGTTTAGATTTTATATCTATAATATAGTTGCGTTGAAGTATCGATGGTAATATATATACGTTTAATATCTTTCGAAAAAGATATACAAACGTGAAACGACGTCGGATATTGATGATATAATACTTATAGGTATATTATATACCGCGTGTATAGAGAGACATATGTTCAATGCTTTACTACGATACACGAGACATTTAACTTCATACATCCATGTATATAAGTATATATATATATATATTAATTAAATAAGAAGATAATGAAATATATATGTATGTATTGGAAAGTGAAATTAAATAGCGTAATATAGATATATAGAATAATGAAAGAAAATTTCTATAAATATTGTACACATATATTTTACCATGCGTTGCATTATAGATCATAGATCATAGACGATCGTATTATATCGTATAATAGTATTAGGTATTAGGTAACTCCATCATCGACGGAATAGATCATGTGAAGGAAAATAGTTCTGCTGATCGCCTATATGTAATCGATGAATAAAAAAAACTATGGTTTTTCTTTTTTCATAAAAATTAAGATCGAAATATATGTCTATAAGTTATGGGATTCATTCGCAACAGCATCATTCACAGAATATAGAAACTCAATCTCCGTTATACAGCGATAACTTTTCATTAATAACTGATGCACGACTAAGCAGTATTATCATATAATATATATATAGATATCTACGAGAGAATTTTTCTGTCATATGATATTCGAAAGACTTACTCGGTCGTGGATGCCTCGCTGGCTCCGTAGCTCGATCGCTCGGTTCCTTCTCCTTGTCCTTCACCTCCTTGCTTTTCTCCTTTTAATCAAATACCAAGGCGAAGATTCGTCAAAATGATGTATGATTATATTTTCGCGAAAAAAGAAAAAAGAAAAAAAATCTAGCAACCTTTGATTCCTTCGACACCGAGGGAGCCCGCACCGGCTGACGCTTGGGCGATCTTCGTTCGGCAACGGTTGGACCCAGGCTCTGGGAGCGTCCGGCTCTCGGGCTGTTCTTAGGACTCGATTTCGCCCTGGGTTGAATCTCCTCTCGCGTGTCCTTGGACTCGTCGCGGCGTCGTGGCACCACTGGCTCCAACTTTTCTCGCGTCGGAGAAGGGAGCAGTGCGCCATCCCCTGGACAAGGACGAGATCGTTTATAAGTATCGGATATGATACTAAATGCAATTCCTGAAGACGAAGATTAGTCCGGTAAAAATAGGTCTGACATTGACTTTTAGGGCATTTTTAAGATAACTTGTATTCAAACGTCACAAATGTTCGTGTGATTATAAAGCTAAAGATTAAAATACTACCTCGAAGGTTTGTAATTGGAAAACGGTAATAGATACGATAAAAAGTTTCGAACAAAAGTGATAGAGAATACAATTTTACGTCGAAAATGTTCTGTGGCTTTTTCACCAATTCCTGATAGTTTAGCTGTTAGAGCCCTTAAAAGCTTTTTCGCACCCCTAGATTAACTATAATAAAAAAATCGTAGAAAATCGAAAAAATTGGTATGTTTCAAATTTTTTTTTTTTTTGTTTTCTTAAATATTCATGGAAAGGCATTGCCTATTTTTATTCGACTAATGTGAGAAATCGGTAAAAGTCCGTAAACAGTGTATCAAAATTGACTCACCCACACCGGTTGTGCGATCAAGATGATGACGGATCAAGAAATCCTTTCTTGCGCGAGCAATAGCTCTTTCATTATCCTATAGAAACCATAATGAAAGATATATCGAAAATTTATGTAGCATTATAGAAATATTGAGAAAAAAAAAAAACATTCATTCATTACAAATAAAGATATCAATGCATAATTATCTGCAGGGTAATCGCGAGTATCATAAGAATTATATTATCGGCGGACTATTTTCTTATCAGAGGTCAGAACGATAGTGAATCTTCTTTATCGACGCGCAAACCGAAAAAATTCACAATATATTTATTGTTGTGGCAACAGTTGGACAGAGGACTGTGGCGCGCGCGGGATAATTATTCACTACTGACAACAACAAATAGGATAATATTAGAGGATATGAAGTCTGGACAAGATTTATAGAACTATTAATAGATAAACTACAATTTTTCAGTTCAAAATTTAAACGATTAGCTGTTTAGCATCGATATTTATCTTCGCGGCGTCGATTTCGACATGCGCGTTTCCGGCCAGTCAGTGATTCTGCAGTCTCGAACCCCGTACGTTTGCATTCGTTGGATGAATATTTGGCGAGTGAGTGATTGTGAAAGCATAAATATTCGATTGTTTCTATTAACAAAGTGTCCGCATAAATGCGTAATAATAATATGATTATACAGATTGTCGAAATCTCGTCAAAGTTCTCCGAGAATCGATTCAACGCTGTTTTTTCGTTCGTCAACCATTTTTAGGATTCTCACAAGTCGAGTGATTCCTTTTCCGGTACAGTGCGGAAGGTTAAGTCGTTCAGAATTCATTCGACTATACGTCGACCAGGAAATCTCGCTTGATAATTTCTA
Source organism: Rhogogaster chlorosoma (assembly GCA_944452935.1). Lineage (NCBI taxonomy): Eukaryota > Metazoa > Arthropoda > Insecta > Hymenoptera > Tenthredinidae > Rhogogaster > Rhogogaster chlorosoma. The sequence goes on along the minus strand of OX101801.1, from coordinate 220,480 downwards.
ACCCCAAAAGGGTTTCGGGCGTTTCTTAACCTCGTGTTGTGCAGTGAAGTGAAGTAAATTCCGTGTAGTTATATTACACATAACTCACGACGAGTGTATCGTGTATACAGTGAAATCCACCCAAACGATTCGCAATTTTGGATTACGTCGCCACGAAGGATTCGATCATTTATGCCGCAATGCACAAGGTTCGTAATTTATTTCATCATTCCGGGAAATATATTTTTGCCGATCATTTCCCTACGGAATTGAAAAGGTTGTCAGTGTCTACTTATGTCGGTGAAGAAACTCACCGTTTTCGGGTCATCCTGCAACAGGGAATAAGCCGGACGAGCTTGAACGGAGGATGGCCTGACTTGCACCGTTGAGGGCCGGCCTGCCGGTGGGATCGAGGTAGTCTGATTAGGCCCAATCTTCCGTGTGTTCTCTTGCTCCTTTTCCTCCTTTGTAACTGACCTGATGATTTTATAACGATACGTCAGTAGGACGGGAGTGAAAATTCGAATATGTTACACGCAGACAACAAGATACGGACACACGAGACAATGACGATACGTATATGTATATATTGATCACGAACACCGAGAATTATAATTATATTTAATACACTTAAAGAGGAACATAGGTGGTAAAATCGATACGGTTTGCCAAACCATAAACTCCACACATTTAGATGTCCGTAAAATAATTTAAAAAATATTCAGCAGAGAGATAATTTTCGTCAGTTTTTCTCTATACTGGACATAATTCCGTAGTCTACATATATCTACTTCCCTCGTAGATAATTGTCTCAATATACCACAGCAGCCCCCATGGTTAATGGAGATAACGCGTTTCATCTTCTTTCTTTTTCTGCCTTTCAATTTTATCAGGCATATTATAGTTTCGAATCGATAATTGTTCACCGCGCGATAATGAGTAATGATATATTGTTAATCAATGAATCTTGAGCGATGCGTATGCAGGTATGAGTTTGTCGGTTATATATGTTCTAGAGTTTTAGCAATAGATAAATCGTATCGTATTCGTTGCACAGAGATACACGTAATATATATTATATGAAATACATAGAGACAGTGGCGTTTTGTACTGGCCTGGCGAGTGTAAGGGCGTCGATAGCATGGTTACTGGTAACACGTTTCCACAACGACAATTCTTCGTCAGCTGCCAAACCCCGTCCCCAGTCACGAAGCTAGTCAAGTAAAACGATGATCGAACCTTTATTAACGGTATATATCTCAACATCATCCAACGTTCAATTCAATTCTCTCTATCTATACTGCAGTCTAATCTCTAGAGTTCAGAGTAGCTAGTGTCTAGTACAACAACGACAACGACGAGGACGACGACAACGACGACAACGACGACCAAAGGGCTGGGTATTATATCTTCGACGATTCGTCATTCTTTATTACAAATCCATCTATACGAGGAAGAATTTTATCCAGCCCTCTGCAGTCAACGATTATAATAATATATATATGATAATAATTCACAACAAAAAAAAGACAGAACTGCATGCTGAGTTAGTATACCTTGAGGTGGTATGTGTATATGTACATAATTGAGTGTGATAACCACATGCGAATTGTAACAAAAAAAAAACACAAAAAAAAAAAAAAAAACACTGAAAAATGCATCTGAAAAATCGATGGATGGAATATTGTTCTACGATGATTCTGTCGAGAGTCGTGGTGGTTTAATAATTTCTCGAAGTGATTTGCTTCGAACAAGCGTAGCTCCGCGAGTAAATTTTTTACAAGTATTATCAAGGATTTATCAAGAGATTTCCTAATTTTCACCGATCGCGCTTCAGAGGGATGCAACTCGATAAAGAGGCACAATATAAAATATCCACTTAATAGACGTCAAAGTAGACACTTTAAGCTTCAATTTGCTTCCTTCGAATTCTTGATATCGTCTCCCGATCAAAAGTTACAGGCTTTTAAAAATCCACAATTTTTTTTCCATTTGTGATGTACATCAGGTGTTGCTTTAATTCTTTTGAAAAGTGTATATCGATTCGGGTCATTCACACGATAAGATCAATATAGGCAAACGACAGATAATAATAACGCGTTGCAGTTTGACCGATCAATGCATCTGGTTACCTTGTATTCGTCCGCGAGGCGTCTAAGTTCGGCGACATCCGTAGACGGATTTTGGATCTCCGAAGTTTTGCTCGATCTTATAGAGTCAGGCTTTTCCGCTATCCTTACGGACTTACTGCCCGTTTTTCTACCCCTGAAAATAGCCGGTGATCGCGACATACTATGGCTTCTGGTCAATTAACTTCGTCAATAATTAAATGCGTAAATAGCAGATATTTAACGATATTAGCGTGAACTGAATCTGCGGGACAACAGATATTCCTTTTTACGTTATAGAAATAACAAAAAAAAAAAAAAGAATCAGACAATTCTAATCCGGACCCAGAGGGCTACTGTAGTTTATTGTATCACGGTAAAAAAAGGCATAGTCGATATGAATTGCGACAATTCATGTAGAACGACAAACGCGGCTATAAGTTATTACCTGAATGTTACTTTCGGCTGTACCAAGTCTTCGTCCTGTTCCTCTCCCTCGAGGACAACCCCGTCTACAGCATCAATGCCGTTGCTCCCCACCAACGGCTCGAGCTCCGAAGGCTGTACGCCTGAATAGTGGAAAATAAATCGACGATTTGAAGTTTGAACCGCGATAATTAGTCGCACGAATGAGAGCGGGTCAGAATAAAATTCTGGTTGAAAGAAATTTGATAACTAAAATCAAGCTTTTTCCAAGCCCCGCTTTATAAATTCAGAGAATTACCATCCCGTTTACGGTCAACGTCGGTGGATCTCTTTTTGTGCACTGGAGCTGGTGCGGACGGAGCGATTCCCTGCTTGAGAGCTCCCATGCTAAGCGATTTCCTCGGTGGTGCTGCCGCAGTCCCGGCTGTACCGAGATTCACGCCGGCGCCACCTGCACCGGCCGCAGCCTGTCCCCCCGATGACGAGACGTCGCCGTTGGTCAACTGAGATCGCCTGGGCCAGGCAAACTGTAAACGATACTCAGTGCTGATTCGTGAGATCGCCTTACTGAGCTGGCTAGTTGGCAGCACTGGCGCTGCAGTAGCTGCCTAAGAATAAATTATAAATAGACGTGCTGTTATACTAGCCGATTTCTAGCTAATTTATTATCGATCAAATTATTAACCGCGTGCTTCTCTCGGACAAGAAATCGACCCCGATGCTGTTATACGAAAAAGATTCCTTAAAAAAAAAAGAAAAAAAAAAAAAGATCTCTCATATCTACTGATATAATATATCAAAGTTTCCAATGCTCTTCAATACGGAGCAATCGCGAAGATATACGATCGTCGACCCTACAACCCTCGATCTCATCGGAATGACATAATATAAGTTTCATTTCACGGATATGCAGCTCTGTGGTAATCCGACTGAGATTGATAACAGGCGTGCTGCCAATTGCCAAGCTAAACCCTATATACTTTACCTATTATATAGTATAGAACTAATTACGCGATGAACGATAAGAAAAAGAAAAAAAAAAAAAACCATATTCCTTATCATGACAAATAAGTACGGTTTATCATATGTAGATTATTGTAAAATTCTTTGCACCTGAGATTTGTCGGCAATGACGTTAGAGTCGATAGCGTCGATTCCACCCCCGTCTGCGGCCATCATAAATTCGTGACTCTTGTAGGCAAGTTCCGGACATTTCTTTCTCCGCGGTAATGCAGGCTCCAGCGTCGGTCCTGTAACCGAAAATACATTAGTATCAATTTACCTAGAGTCCAATCAGCAGCACACGTCAGTCGCGGGATCATATGTGTACATATATGATTGTATACTTGTACATATATTGTCATAGCAAAAGGTTGTATTGTATAGTTCATTCGACAAGAAACGACTATGCAACTGTATATTATTGCAACGAACATTTTTTGCAGAAATGTTATTTTTCCACGACGACTTGCGGAAGTGCAGATTTCAGGTTTACCTCTTTCTGCGACAAGCTGTTCAATTATTATATTCCAAATAAATTCTTATACAAATATATAATATATATAAAGCGTGGCGAAATTTCACATTCGGCGATGATCGCAGCTCCGTCTACTCGTTCATCTATACATATAGTGATATACGACTATATACTATTCATGGAACAACATCAGCCAGATTGATGATAAAGCCAAATGAAATTCATGCAGCTGCAGGTGCAGGACATTCCGCAAATCATATATACTGCAGTGATAACGAAGTATATTTATGTACTTAATTTTCTTATTTCGCGTCTGATATATTATGAACATGGGTATAGCTAACGATTTTCCCTTTATTTTATACCTACTGCACTCCCTGCGAAGCGTCGATTTCTCGTCTGGATGTTAATTATATAGGTATATCCGGCGTTATATTATTATTCTATATAGATTCGACACTTCTACATATGTATATAGGCTGAATAGCTATCGTTATATATATATACAAGCGTGCAGCGACCATGCGAGGTATTTTTCAATCGTAGGTATTATAACAAGTAATAAGATATATATATATATATTTAAGCGGATAGGTATGTGGCTGCTGCAGCAGATACTATTATATCGAACGTATATAGTATGTGAAATATAAATAAAACTATGCATGGGTCATAAAACCATCTCACAGCCTCAAAATCTACTATACGAAATAATTGAGAAAATAGAGATATATATATACTTGAGCTGCGGTACGACGAGATCATCATCCTAATGCATGTAATTTATACTAATGTTGTACAGAAATTTATAACGCGTTTTCGTCACTACATAACATCGATTATCGTTCCGATATATATATACTGCCAAAATGTTGTATTGATATTGATTTCTTGATTTTGAAATGATATAATATACTATTATGCATCTATGTATATATTCATATATATATGTATGTATATATATATATGTATAGTTATATACGAGCTACTCTGATCATACCGCAATATGATTATTATTATTAATAGTTAGAGGGTATAATAATGTATGAGGTACCTATAATATACGTGTGATCCGATGGCTATACTATACGTGTATCGTCTCTTACCTTCGCTGTTATCATCTTCGGTAGACTTGGCAGATTGGAGCTTCGCGTTCGCTTGTTTTGCTGTAAATAAAATTTGCAGCTGGCATGTTTCTTCTAGAGCTGTCTAGGTATACTAACACTATAATATTCGCGCTGTAGCAGCCGTTGCAGGCTCGAGGCAGCTAAATATCGTTTACCTACCTACGTAATATAGATATGTATATAAGTACGCTAATGCAATATGAACGATAACTTCTTTTTTCATACAACTATACGCATTTCAATTATAATGACGAATAAAAGCTAATAATCTAGGAAAGAAGTCAGAGGCCTCGCGGTTTAAGGTGCAGTCGACACTGCCGACGACGTTTATCTTCATCGATCTTCCGCCTCGACCGTTGTTCAAGTAACATATATATACTTTTTTATGAGAACAGAGAATTTTGAAAATACGCGTAATATCGAGTGTTGCCAATCGATGCGATTAATAAGGTATAGAAAAATATATACTAATCTGAGCTAATTTGAACTTTCCCTTTTCCGGTCTTTTGATCCGCCTTATATTTTGTATCTAGGTAAAGATACGGACTATAGCGGAGCGTTCGGGATAATAACGAAAGTAAAGTTTGTCAGAAATAATTCAGCCGCAGTTTCTGTACCACGTATACCTATGCCTATCCTGAATATAAAAATCGTTTATTAAGAATTGGTGCATCGACCGTTTGCATCTATAGCTATACTAAATATTAGCTGAGGCGACTGCGGCTGCGGCTGCGACTGCGACTGCGGTGGGTGCAGCGGTATTACCTATATACATATGTAATTTTACCATGCTAAAATATATCTTCGGTTTGAACTTTCGCTAGTATACCGGCGCGCGAGCGCTGCGGGAGTGTGAATTTAATTTCTATGTAGATATATGTTGTATAAACGTTAATCGTATAATAAAGAACGCCGTGATATATATATATACAGATATTTATGTATATATATGTATATATGGTATACCTACTGTATATAATATGAAAATAATCTGACGTGAATATAATATGAACTGGCGATGAAGTGCGATACGGTGTTGGATTGAAAAAGAAAGAGAAAAAAAAAAGAAAACGAAAAATTAGCAAAAGACCACTAATATCACAGGTAATTTCATTACGATCAAATATATTTATATGGAAACGAAACGAAACGAAACGAAATTTTACCAAATTAATACGTATATTATACGTCTCGAAGTACAGTCTACATCGAACATAAATCGAACTCTCGTTTAATATACACGAATATCCATAGACTTAGAGATTCTGATTGTATCCCAATAGATTATATCACATTTTTATAATATATATTCGACGTAGAAAGTTCTTCGTAAATTCTAATAAACTTCGTAGTTACGATTCAGTAACGTATAAAAAAAATCAGCAGACAACACAAGTATAATATTATATACAATATACCTACATAGACTTGACGTCGATTGAATTTTTCTATACAAATTTATACATCTCATATTATATCGCTGTATTAGATTTACGGTCGTTGAATCGTGACTACGCCAGTCATTCATCTATATTTACTTCTTTATTTCGATTCTTTATAATGAAGTATTTAAATGAGAGAAAATATATTCTATCGTGACTTACTGGACGCTGGAGCCGGCTGCGGTGATCTCCGTACGACCGTGTGCTCCTGGTGTGGCCCCGTGTATTCGTGCCATGTGTAAGTGCTCCGGTACTCTGAATGGAGCTGCTGAAACACGATAATATCATTGCATTATGTCTCGCGCGGTATAATACGGAGATGGAATTACATATCGATGGCTAATGGGTTAAATTTCTTTTTCTCTTTCATTCCAACAATTATTCTTGTATAGATATTCATCCATACGTTCATAAGCTGAATTGATATCCGCCTTTCCCAGCTGATTTATAAAACATAGGTATATTCCTACCCGCGGCGTTTCAGCCCCCGCTCTATCCGCCTCTTTCATATATCCTCAGCGAGTTATATACCAGGTCTCGGAAGTTCGCAGAATCCTAGATGTGCAGTTAGTTGAGAATAATAGCCTCGAGGAGGATAACCTGCGAGATTAACTTCCGTCGTCGTCCTCGGTATATATAACACGCGCCTCGATCATATACCAGAAGTGAGAACATCCGTTAACAACTTACGTATATTTGCACGCGTATCATGTATCCACGTACTCAGAGCTAGGCTCCACACAACCTACCCTACGTCATGTTAAAATATCTAGTATAAAATACCCCATCTATGCGAGACACTTGAATGGAAACGATAAATATTCCTTATCCTTGCACTAGTCTAGCACTCGAGGATTCGAATCCGTCATCTGCAGTCCATTCATCGCATGGCATTCATTGCATAAAAAGATGTTCGATGTATATTTTTAAGCGACGTTTGCGCTGCAATTTTCTCAACTATAGACGCGAAACGAACTGTATACGACGATGCAACTGATTTGAACTAAACTGACAGTGAACTGCACCGATCCTCAGCCACGTTCGCCCGGCGTATCTCATAGGTATACCTATCTGCGATGGTGAATCGCTGACTGTGTAACGGTAACACCGTGTAGACGAGCGGGGCCCCCATCGAGCCAGTCAGCCAACCGCGATATTGCCTATCCTGCAGGTTCCGATCGCTCGTAAATGATAGGTTTATAGGTATATAGATATATTGTATATACGTGGGTATAACAGACTTGGTGAAAAATATAATATCCAACGATAAGACATGGCTGTATATAACTACGCGTATAATTAGTATATTGTATAATTAAAAACAGCTCGGTATATGTGATTAGTTGCTGTTAATGTAATTGAAAAGCTTCTTAGCGAGCGCGGGGACTCCTCGCGACAATATACGTATATATCCTACCTATATGTATATAGGTAATAATTAAACGCCGATATAATAATCCCAGACTTTTGCCTACGTCCAAGTCCCATAATTCCGATTATCGCATAATATTATGATCGGACAATCACGATAGCTGTGGACGTTAAAACGCTTTGCCGACTAATTTTATTATGCTAAGTATTATCGCGGGATTCTTATACTGTGTAAGTTCGGTGGATTTAGGTATGCAATATAGATATTATAATGCACTACGAATACGTACGCGGATATATAGTCACGATAGAGGCTATAGAGCGTGGATACCGTACACTGCAGATCGTAACGAGCGTTGACACCGCACCGGCCAGTAGTAAAGGTCGCGCATTGGTCGGGCGCAAAAGAGCTTATCGTTTTAAAGAGACACGTAGCTTGTATAAGCGTCTGTCACAGCTCACGTCTCTCCGAGACGCATACATGCGAAGATATGCCTAGCTATATGTCTCTGTCGTATACGTCGGACCGTACCGGGCCTCCCCTTGCCTATATATCCATACAACTGTACATTTTCGCGGACCGAATGCTCGCCTCTGTCGAAGGGGAATAAGCGATGTTTCGCTCCCTAGGTTCGTTCATTGAAATTTAACACCATACACGGCGCTGTCAATGCTTCTCCGTATATACACCCCTTCGACTATACTCTGCCTAACACGCGAGTTATAAAAGTCTGACCGAAGTTTGCGGCCGCCATTTAAACGTCGAGTATAGTTGTGCGAAACGTACGAAAAATTCCAGCCGAAATTTAGTCCCATTCTTCTTCTCGTATTCATGCAAATCTTTCGTCTAGGTATACATGCGTGTTATACATATATAGCGTGATATAAGTGAAGACGCAATTCATGACGCAAGGTACGAGAATATGCGACAGTTTAAAAGGATGCGAGTGCCGGTACCGTGTTTTATATTGTATTCGGCAAAATTAAAGTCTGAGAAATGATGTGGAATGTTAGAACGTTAGATGGACTGTCGCATGTCGGTTTGATCGGATATTAAGCGTATGATCGTGTACTGGGTGTTAATAATATTCTCACCTTGTCTATAGGCATTGAAGGACACGCACGACACAAGTTCCAAAATGAACCAATCATGAGGTCGGAGTTTGTGAGGCAGTAGAACGGTGTGACACGATGCGACTGACGGACAGACGCTAGCTAGCTATGCTGACACGGCGGTAGGTCGGTCCGTCGTTCAGTCAAAGGACGACCGCCTTCGTTACGGCGTTAAATTAGCCCTGGCTGGACTCCAGGTCCTTGAGAAAAATCGCTGCTTATTATACGTTTATTTAATATTTTTTTCAAGAAAAAGAAATGCGCGAATATCTCCCCCGCATTTACGTTCTCCTCGCTCTCTTTCTCTCCCTGTTATAGAGAGAATAATTCGCTGCTAATTCACGTATATCATATAGAAAGCGAATTACGGAAGAAGGAAAAGAGAGAGAGAGAGAGAAAGAGAGAGGCGGGGAGGGAGAAAAACTTTGCGTGTGTTTGAAAAAAATTTTCCAGAAATCTTAGGGAAAGTATAAAAAAGTATTGTATAAAAAACAAATCTAATCTCTAAATGATATTTCGCAAAGTGTCACACCTATACCGTGATAGGAGACGAACCCTTACTCTTCGTTTATACGGGGAAATATTCGCGAGCACAACGTCGAACGTATCCGGGGAGACACTGCCGTCTTTTTCCGGTAAACTGGCCCCGACAGCGTCGGCGTAGCGCGGGTGGAGATTAACTAGGCGCAGGCGTCTACCGAGGCCGGTCGATACTACCGCAACGCGTTTCTCCAACGTTAAACACCACGGCATACGCGACTCCGCACTGTATAGTCACATACGTATGTACAGGACATACCTGGCGCCACTTTGGCGGGTGGATGGCTAGCGTACCCTCCACGCGTCTCACGATATATTCGAGCCAATAAAATAATTCCGTTTCATTTTCAATTATTTGCACAATTTTATTCGCCAAAAATTCATACCATCCTATCCTCCCGCATATACATGCGCATCGCTCTGCCCCTTCGAATATCACGATAACTTATACAGTCACTCCGAGCCACGGATTCGTCGCTTAATTCCTACGATTTTCCCGGTTTCTAATCCCATACGTGAAGATTTTCATTTCCGTGTGGAGAATATAACCAACCCCCGCCTGCTAACGGAACCTGACGTAACTTTGGGCGGACACACCTGCAGCTCTTACGTAACACTAGGGCGGAATTTTCTTCCGCGATTAAACGTCCGAGTACCGAAATTTCTCCGTCTTCGTTTTCTTTCTATCTTATTTTTTCACGTGATATAAATACCGCGAAATATTTTATCCTGCGTTAAGAAATTCCGCCACTGTTATATATATTCTACTATGCCAAGTTTCGTTCAATGATTATTCGAAAGCAGTATCAATTATAATTTCATAGAATTAATTCCACGGACCCGGGGATCAATTCAATTATATTGGAGGCTGTTTACACAGTCTGCATCATTCTACCTCAACGTCGGTTCAATATCTTTGAAATTCAAAGACTTTGGATGGAATTGCGCTGGTATCGTCTGGACCCGTGTATATACTATCAATACATACCTATACAGGTGAATGATCGTTGGCCAAATTGAGTCGTTACTATAGCTAGGTAACCCTTGACTATATAAGATATTGATTTGAGAGAAACATATAGCGAGGGGCGGATGGAGGCTATTCTTAATCAGCCGTTGCGAAATTATTCAATTGTAATAATCTCGATGTAGGTACAGATATATGTGCTATGCAGAGTGTATAGTATAGCTGTGTTCGTTTCATCTGGTGGAAAACTTCTCGATGAGTTCTTTTTACATTTTTCTATACAGTCTCTAGACTCATATACCGCCATTGCAACCGTGTAGGTATACGTATAGGAGAGTGCAGCAAAAAGAGAATAATAAGACGAAGAAGAAACGGTCGCGGGATGATAAAGGTGTATAGGCACGATGTCACCCTTTGTTTTCGCAGATTCAGCAACTCCTATTTCTTGCTGCCTCGCTTATATAGTCTTAGAGAAATCAATATACAGAAAATTGTTCCAACGGTCACGACCGTGCTTCTTTTTGTTGCTCCTCGAATATATATGAGGTTGAATCTGTAGAAAATATGACACAATAATAATAATAATCCGACGCGTATTCGCGGTATCAGTTATATGACCGGTTCGAGAAGCCCACGCAATTATATCCGCATATGTTAATTTTCATTCGATATTTTTACCCCAAGTTTTTTTGCTGATTATTAGTCGACAATGATTTCGTATACTAATTTATGATCGTCGTTACGCCCATCCAATCTAACATCTGCAGCGGTGGATAAATGATAAATTGATTCGTCTTACAGAACTGCGTATACAAACTGTGTAAAAATTCCTATATAACTATACATATATAATACTCACCCGTTCCGCTCGATTTTAAGACGCAGAATTCATTCATTCGCTATATTGTAAATCCACGATCTATACAACCTATCGTCTATCTATATATTCTATTTCATTCTGTCTACCGGGACGGGGTCTTGCGATGCGAGGATATATATGTCTTGCATAAATCATAATCATATCGTAAACCATATATATGTATTATATTTCATAGTTTTTGTATATTTACAATAGATAATTTAACATAAGTATTTTATGAATACATTATAAATATGCAGAATTAGGTACAGAGGTCTGCAGGACGTGCGAGTGCTATATAATGCGTGTATTTGCAATAGGTGATGATGTTCAGCTATATATTACATCTACGGGATGAACTTATAGATCTCAAATTATAGTTATATGATCTCTATAGTTTTTTTTTTTTTTCAAATTTACGATCAAGTCTTATTCGTGTAAGAAAATCAATACGTTATTTTTTTTTTTTTTTTTTTTTAAGAAAGAATGACTATTTCTTGTCTAAATATTACAGCACATAGAATACACCTATTATATAGGTATAATATATTTATTTCGCTAATAGTCGCGGGACTGCAGCTTCAGGGTGCGTTGAACTTACCAGAAATTGTTTGCAATGTATTTTACGTTTAATGCCCGTGGAGCAGGGTCGTTTCTTCTTTTTTCCCGCGATAACGATAGTCCAGAAATTGTTAGTGATTTTGTCCCTGCTGCAGGAACCGCTCGCGTTTCCCTTGTTAGCTGGCATCTTCGGCGAACCAGAGGTCGGAGTCAACGTCTGTCGGAGCTCTAATCAGTGAAGCCAGTTTCCACTGCGCGATTAGAAGCCTGCACCCGATCTGCGCCCGGAGGATGTACAACGAGATACGCGTTGGTCTGAAACCACAGTATATAGACATTCAGATAACGTATCTATATCTCTTGCCACGAATTCGTCGGATGTTTCAATATCTTTCTTCCCTTGCTATATGCTACAGCTAGCTTCTATTCTCTCAATTATCAAACATACTATAATTTCGCAGACTGCAGTCCATCATTCAGCCCTGCGATAATATTATTCTATAAACTTTATTCTATACGACAGTTTGCTGCATTGCCTTCAGTAGTAATAGTCATACAATAACGCGCAGACTCGTAGCGACCGCACGCGTCGTACGTATTGAGTCGATGCTAGATAAATTCTCTGTAGTAAAAACTCCCGCTTGTAGGTATAAAACTCGAACACTATGTGTTAGTCTGAACTGGGTGTACGCGTACGTAGTCCTCGAGTTTAAGCCGTAGGCTAAGACCATGTCATTAGCTAATTAAACCTCATTCCGAAGCACTTAGTCTGCTAATATACATACTACATACTACGTGCACGTCGCACGAACCAGCGACGGAAAGTTTTGACTTACGATTAGTTTTAACAGTCGAAACACGCGCGTTCAGTTTTCAAAACGAATCCCTCGCGTTTCGAGCGAGGAATATCCGAAACTTTTCGCAACGTAGATCGATGCCGAATAATCCTTTTCCCCGTTTGAATTCCGCTCTCTTTTTTACGAGCTTGATATTCTCTACGTAAACAAGATGGCGTCGGTATTGAAGACAACCTGCGCCCCGCGAACCGTGGCGGCGGTAAAGCAGAAACAGAATACGAAGAACCCATCAGAACGCTCGTTGCATGCATGCATGTATGTATGTATGTACAGCGCGTGAGTGAGTGAGTGAGTTCAGTCAGTTCAGACTTCAGTTCATAAGTTGCCTTCGAATCGTGGACTCGGTGTGGTTAGAATCCGTGGCACGAGGGTGACGTAGTCGGATGGGTGGTTGTCCGCGCTCGTAATACATAATTGAATTATAAAGAATTACCGCGGTAGTAAATTGATGGCAAATAATAGTAGTCAGGTGTCCGGTGTGGCGGTATAAGAGTGAGTGCGGTAGCGGTGGGTCACTCCTGCACACTGCAGTGAGAGTTCGTACTGCATAACATGACGGTGGTCTGCTGCTGCTGATATCTATCATATTCTCATCATGACCGTAGACTTTGCCGATTATTTTTGGGTGAGTTGCACGCCTTACATACGCAATTGACACGAAATGTTTGTAAATTTAATACATGGGTCTCCTTATATCAGCGTTCAGGTTATGAACTGGTACGGGGAACACACCTTGTTTCTTATCCCTACCATCCCATTCCATTCCCGTTCCATTCCGACGACGACGCGGCGTTCTCCTGTCAATTAATTCGCTCTCCTTTCCTCTCTGTCTGTGTTTCTCTCTTTATTTCGCTCTCGGCGACATCCCCGGAACTTCGTTTTCTCTGTATGCTTTTTTTTGTTCCTTCCTCAAATATTTCCGTTCCTCGTCTCCTATAAGCAGGCTCTTACGCCACGCTCTTTACCATTTACGATGAGGATTTACAACGAGTTACGAGATACGCGAGCAACGTTCTATGTACTACATACTACGATCGTGCGTGGCCCCTCTCGCTCGTACATGCATAGCAATGCATACAACTTCTCCTTGTCTTCTATGTAGTAGTAGTAGTAGTAGTACGCGCAAGTAGTATGTTTGATGTACGCGATATCGCACGTTACGGCATTGACAATGTATGTATGCGGCATCGGGGAGACGGACGAATTCCTCCACGCCTCGGCTCGATTTCCATAATTGACCATTTAGCCTAGGTTCAACTATATCACACTCGGACTTCATCTGTCTTCTGCTTTTATGCCCCTTTCAGCTCACTCTTCCTACTATGTTTTCCGACTTAACAATTATCGGCATAATGTGGTACATATGTACATAATTACATACATACATACCTGACGGAATTTTCGTCTCTCCCCTCTCGTATTATTCAGCGCGCTAATTTTCGTTGTTATACACATTTTTTAAATGCCTATTTCTATCGTTGAAATATTCTTTCCCATCCTCTGTTGTATCTGAATTAAAAATACATTGTATTTAAAAAAGAAAAATAAAACAAAAAAAAAAATAGATTCTACACTCCGACCGAATATATTATCCATGCAATGAGTAATTCTCAGTTGAATAATGCCAAAGATGGTAGATAAGGCCAGTGGCTGGTTTAACGAGGGTCAATAAGTCAATTGGAACAAAGTGTTCTCACTTTATTTATTTCTTATTGTTAGATGCTATTCATAGAGCAAAGAATAACGCAACTTCTGCGCAGTACAGCGGGACGTTATTATAAACGAATCTATCGGCCTAAAGTCGATCGGATTATCTTTTGAGAATGAAAGACTTACGACAAATATCGTAGAAATATATACATTTCCAATCACTACCTTATCCCCATTACCAAACATGTTCATAAAATGAATTCTCTTATCATTCATTCTGTTTTTCAGGGGGAAAAGAATAATGGGTTCGATGTTCTCTACCATAATATGAAGCATGGCGTTGTCGCGAGCAAAGAACTAGCAGAGTTCTTACGCGAGAGGTCAGCTATTGAAGAAAACAATTACAAGCTTTTGAGCAAAGTGGCTAAGCAGGCCAGCGGCACTGGTAGTAGCCATGGAACTTTCGCTCCTGTCTGGGCAGCGCTTAGAGGTGCCGCAGAAAAACTGGCTGGTCTTCATCTCCAGATGGCACAGAAAGTCGCCGAGCTCATCAAAGATGTGTCAAAATACGCCGACGAACTTCACAAAAAGCACAAAGCTGTGAGTTCACATTGGTTGCATAAATTTACGTGATTTTGGTCTATTTTTCGGATCAGTTCGTCTCTCTCTCTCTCTCTCTGGTTGAAAAATAGATAATCCCTTTCTCTCGTGTCTCGCTGGTACAATTAATTAGTTTTTATCAGAAGTTTATCAATTTCCGCCCACTGTCCAGCCTATTGCTAGTGTTGATTGTTTCACGATTTTATATAGTATATTCTACCGAGGTTTGGCAAATCTGAGATTCTTTTGTTTGAAAAAAGAAATTAAAGTACCCTTATTCTATGATTTCTTTAAATTTGAATTCAGGTCAAGGAGGAGGAGTCCAGCACGTTGGATGTGGTACAAAATATCCAAAGTACAACAGCCACGTTACAAAAGGCGAAGGATATGTGCATCCAGAAAGGTTTGGAGTTGGAGAAATTGAGAAAAGAAAACGCCAGTCAAAGAGAGCTGGAAAAAGCTGATGCAAAGTTCAAGAAAGCGCAGGACGACTACAAGGCACTGGTAGAAAAGTACACCATAGTTCGTAACGACTTTGAAACTAAGATGACTCAGGCCTGCAAGGTGGTTATTATTAGTAGTTTACATTAGGGTTTTTCAAAAAAAGAAATTTTTTTTTCCTCCAAACTGTCCCGAAAGTTTTATTCAGGT
Source organism: Rhogogaster chlorosoma (assembly GCA_944452935.1). Lineage (NCBI taxonomy): Eukaryota > Metazoa > Arthropoda > Insecta > Hymenoptera > Tenthredinidae > Rhogogaster > Rhogogaster chlorosoma. The sequence continues at coordinate 204,752 of OX101801.1, read as the reverse complement.
ATAAAAATACGCCTGTTAAAATTTCAGCTCTTAATATTAACATCAAGAGGTGGCGCATTGCACTTTTCTATTTTCCCATAAGAATAACACAGGGAAATTCTTTTTCTTCTTCTTCTGATTTTCATAAATTTGTATTTTGTTCAAAGCGATTTCAAGACGTCGAAGAAAATCATCTGAAATACATGAAGGAGTTTCTGAACACATACGCGGACGTTCTGCAAACAAATCACGAACAAGTTGGTCAGGTTCATATCGACTTCAAAAGGCAGTGCCTGGATATGACGGTGGACAAATTATTGGAACAATTTGTTCAGAGTAAATATACAGGGTTTGAAAAGCCAGGTAAACATTGCAAACTTTTTCCAGCTAAACAAGTTTTATACAATTCTTGACGTCTCAATTCTCAATGGATCACGAAATCGTTTGAATTTCGGCTAGAAAAGATGGATTCTTTTCCACCTTCCGCAGATCTAAAGTATCTAAAATATTTCCAGGTGTGATCGAGTACGAAGAGGTGATGCTGAGTCTGGGTGGAACAACGACGACTGCGCAGCCAGCCCAGTCAGAAGGAAGTGCAGATGTGTCGAAGGCAGCTAACGGGGAGACAGGGGTGGCCGGTAAAAAATTAAACTCAACAAAAACTTGGGGGGCTAAGGGGCAAGGTAATATTTTCGGAGGTGATGAGAGGCGCGTAAGTCCTGAAAAGGAAAAGACTAAAGAGAATGTGAAAAGAAAGGAACAAGAAAAAGAACAACGACAGCAACAACAGCAACAACAACATCAAAGAGAACAAGAACGAGAACAAGAATCACAGCCACCGACCAAGGCCTCGCGTCGTGCCACTTCGCTCCTTAATCTTTTCATGTCCAACTCCCAGGGTAGGTTACATAAATTGATAAACAAAGGGTACTATGTTTATACCCCTCTACCTTTATCCACTTGCTGATAATCAGTTATGTTTTTTTTTTTTTTTTTTTCCTTTTTTTCTACTTCTATCGGATAATTATTTATCAAGCCTGTCTCAATACCAGGTGCAGGACCAACTAATTGTATCCGCACATTCATCGGCGAGAGAAATAAAGAGGGAGAGAGAGAGAATCAGACTCTGATCGGTAAATGTACGGAATTATGTAGTCAATATTGAGGCAGGTTCGATCCCTTCTATATTATAGTAGCTCGAGTGCTAAGTAGGTGTGAGAGCTCACACTTCGTTAATATCATTGGAACATTACACGCTAGGAATCTTAGTCTGAGCACCCTGTGTCACGAATGCGTTTAACCATTGCTAGATGTGAGAAGTTTTTTTTTTTTTTCTCTTTTTTTTTTTTATTTTTTTCTTTTTTGCAACCGCGTGCCCGGCACGTTTAAAGCTTTACAATACGCGATCGCTATAATTGCCGCTTGTGCAACGCTCCTTGAATGGGTGACGGAAGCTGGAGCTAAACGTACTCTTATTTATTTTTTTCTATTATTTTTATTTTTTTCGTTTCCAAGTACGATTGAAACTTTGATGAACCTAATGAAGGAAAAGAAAATATAAAAAAAAAACTGAACGTGTCAGGGTTCAAAGCGAAGAGTATTGTTTCAGAACGGCAGAAGAACTCAGGGTCTGTCGGTACAGCCCTGGCCAATTCACAGCGGAACAATCTGCCTTCCGCCGTTTCACCTTCCAGCATCTCCAGGAACCCTCTAAGAGGATCTAAATGTAACTGCTTTACATTGTGTTGTTATTTTAGTCTCTTGTTTACGCCGCGCACAATGTTACCAGTCTTTGGTCTTTCTTATTATCTTTTCTTATTCTTTCACATTTTCGCGCTATGGTTATTACCAAATTTAGATTCTCAAGAGATGACAATGCGTCGACGGACTTTGAAGTTTCTTTTCCTCTCCATGCCATTTACAAAATCTTACCTATTCTTGAAACAAGGCATGGGACAGTGGAACGTTTTTATTCAAAAAATATTACACAGATCTAAAAAAAACAACGGACTTCAGTTTTTGACAAACTACAGCGTAACTTCTCTGAATTTGATCTTCTCACCTATAATGTCGGATCGTTTGTCAACTGTCTACTGTCCCTTAACAAACTTGTTTATAATCCGAACGTCTATTGGTCGCGGCTCTTATCACTCGTGAATGTATGAAAATAATCTTTTATTTTACAGCTATGCACTGCTTTGAAAAGAACTTTTTAGATATAAGAATGCTAGAAGAAGTGTACGTGTTCGCGAGTACGAGGCACATCACGTCAGCTTTTAAAAATTCTGGTTGCGGTGATATGTTATATTATATTATTAATATTAATATTAATATTTATATTTATATTCTTATTCTTGTTCTTGTCTCAGCAAGCGAACCAAAAATAGTCTCTATCACGTATGAAGGAACATTAACCGTTTGATGAATATTGAAAACTTCTCTCTAGAATTATAATTGTTAAACTACTAACCAACTATCTTCGGGCACTCCTCCTTCGGGCGAACGGTGTAAATTGTTTTTCTAACAATCGTTTGGGTATAGGCGGCGGCTAGTCGATGTTAATTGAATTTTTGAAAAACTTTTCCTTATCGTTGAATGCGATCGAAAAAAATTGTTGAGAAAATGAAAATCGACCTTGTGTAGAAAAAAAACGGATATATACCTACCCCTGCCTAAGTACGTATGTATACATACGTACACACATAAAAAAAAAACAAACACATACATAGATACATATCATTTTCGTATGTAATAGCGAGTAAGGAAATAATTGTTGTGGTAGAAATGGGAATTGGACTTGGATAGCGTCAAGGAGACGGGGTGGGGCGACGTTGGCGTGGCTTCAGGTGAGCCGTTCCTTATAAGTAAACCAATGCATGGCGACCATTGTTGTTTAAAATTTATTTATTTTCCAAGTGACGGGAATTTGTGGTTCAGACGAGCGCATCTAATGCCTAAACGCGAGATATTTAAATTCACACTTTATTGTTAAAAAGTCATTTCATTGCCTCTGTTATTTCCGTCAATTGACAAACCGATTTCTTACAATTTCTGACTATTGCCGAAGCTCAATTTTTGCTAGAAGTTGTTAGAAAAACAATTTCGACGGTAGAATTTTTTTTTTGGTGGTGGTGGTGGTCCGACCGTAGAAGGTATAGTATTAACAACATCGTCTATACCTACGCAAGAAGAGAAAATTCTCAAACCCAAGAGGAGAAACTTTGATCTTTGGCGATTCCAAAAAATCCTCATTTCTTTCAAAGTTTCTCGCTCTTGGGCTTAGAGGAGTTTAAGCACATTCGTGTCTCTGGCTGACTTTATCGGCTCAATATATAATCGCCTCTTGTTCTCATGCATTCGACTACTGTGTGCTGTGTAGCGAACTAACTCAACTCAACTCAACTCTACAGTAGTTTTGTCCATCCTATGTGTAAATCTACGCAGGCCTAACTTCAAACCGCAAAATAAAAAAACGAAACTTAGTGAAAATATTGCCAGAAGATTATACGACGTGTATTTCTATATGAATGTATGTATCCAAGTAAGCCCACAGTTTGCACGCAACTGTAAAAAAGCACCCACTATTTTATTAAAATAATCTACACGATGCATGTGCCGTATATATTGAACAGCATCTCCCTACCGCATATTATATATAAATGGTAATAAATTTATTACTTTTATTATGGGGGCACCTGATCTGATCTAATGTTGCGCTACAATTCTGTACACTTGGAAAGTAAATCTCTCTCTACCTTAGCCCTTAGCTACCGTTAAGTAGCCTTGAATAGTAAATACGTAGTAATAAATTTGTAAATTTATATCTGTACAATATTCTACGCTGTGGGCGAGTTTATAAATAATGTACAACTTTTTTTTTTTTTTTTTTATATACATTTTTTCTCGACACCTTGAAGAATACAGGGATTAAAACGTTGTCGCGCCGCATTAAGCATTATTTATTTACACTGTAATGAATTTAGAGAGTTTACAGCGGGCACAGACGTTTCCCTTCTTCTTCTGGAGTGCAGAAGTACCCTTCGGACCTAATGATCAATATTTATTCTCTATCGTCGGCAGGGTTTCTGCGAAGTAGGAGAGAAAAGCGGAAGGAAAAAAAGGCCAAGAAGAAAAAGGATACCACAGAGACGAGTGGCAACAAAGAAGAGAAGTCCGACCCGTCAGTATATGCATGCTCGGCAGGCCTAGTGCACGGATGGCTATTCCGTAAATAACGCGATAATTTGAAATCTTTATCTTCATAAAACATGAAGTCGAACTTTGGATGTAAAGATTATTTGACATGGGAGATATTTCACGAAATTGCACTAGGACTGCCGCCGAGTTTGATTCCGGAAAAGAACTACTGGCTTTCATGGTGTTCGTTTTATTTCAGGGAGGAAAAGGACGAGAGTCGTAAATCAGGAACTCCAACGCCAGAAGTTGACTCCGACGGTTTCTGCATTAAGCCAAAGGTCGACCCCTGGGAAACAGAGCATGGATTCTACTCCAGTTCCGATACAGATTCTGAGGATGAGAGAGAGCGAAAGATCAGGGTGGAAATAAAACCGCTTAGCAACGGAGGTGCCCCGATGAGCGCCAGCGTAGATGAGCTCAGGGCAACCGTTGAAAACCTTTCTCTGTCCCCTGTGGGAACTATAGCTGTAAGTTTCCGCCTAACATGTGATATTCTCTAGCTCTAGCCTCCGATAAGAATACTATATTGAAACAGGCCCGTCGGGGATCCAACATCGACAACGATCCACACATGAAGAGGTCACAGTCGGTTTCTCAGCAGCTCGGAGGAAAGCCTAGCTCCGATCTTCTCGGCCTAAACTTCTTCAACCCCAGTAGCACACCGTCCAGTGCCTCAACTCCGACCGGTGGTCACCCCTATGCTCCGCTTCAAAGCCCACCACCGTTATCTTCCCCACCCACATCACAGCCAGTCGGCTCTCAGCCCTTGCCTCATTCTCATAATGCAGCCACTGGTCACCCCCAACCGCGATTTCAAGGTAAAATTGTATTAGATGACGCGGGCTTTTGTTAGTTTATAGATTGCCAATGACTCCGAGAATTTTTTGAATGCAGATAAATTGTATTTTTTTCGGAAGAATGGATGGCAACAACGAGAGATACGATCCATTCTCCTGAAAATACAATTTATTTCGAATTTGATGAAAAACGAATCTATAAGTTGAATAATCTTTCAGACGGAGATCTATTCTCGGAAATTGGTGAAATCAGCGTCGCACTGCCACCAAAACAGTCTGCTAATTCGTCCATAGCAATTCCTAGACCACCTTCGAGACGAGGGGACGGTACAAGTGTCGCATCCGCGAGAGGAAGAGTCTCTCCAGCTACTATATCTAGAGCGGACAGCGTAGCCAGTCTGGAGTTTAGAACGGCCGGTGTAGCTGTTGGATCTTCAAGGGGACCGTCCCCGCTCACGATCGGTCTCGCGGACACGATACCCCTCGCCGTTGCCTTTCATGAAATAATACACTCTTACTTTAGAGGCACGGACGAGACGCGTTGCCAAGTAAAGCTTAGCGGCGATATGATGCTGTCTTTTCCAGCCGGTATTGTCGCGGTATTGGCGAATAATCCGAGCCCGGCGAAGCTCTCGTTTCGCGTCAAGAATAGCAACAGACTGGAAAGGTTACTGCCAAACAGTCAGCTCGTCACGATGTGAGTTTGAACTCGAAATGTTTAGATAATGCTGGTTTGTGTTTGTTTTTTGCGTTACACCGAATCTTTTCTCGTTTGTTGTTCAAGGGATGCCAACCAGTCGACGGCCGATAGTACGATATTCGAATTCAACATGAGTGCCTTAACTACCCTGCTGCGAAGGCAGGCGGAACAGAACCCATCTGCTTCATACTTCAACGTCGATATAATCAAGTATCAAATAAAGAACAAGGAGGGCGCCGGATCCTGTCCCTTCCAACTAGTCGCGTATTGGAAATGCGAGAGTACGCACACGGACTTGAAGGTACTCTGCAATTCAGTTTCCCGATGTTTAGCTAACTTTTAGAAACGATTGTTAACGATTATCCTCACACCTCTAGATTGATTACAAGTACAACAGCCGCGCAATGGCCTCGCCAAGTCCGTTGCTCAATCTTCACGTCGCCTCGCCGATAGACGGAGGTTTCAAGAGTCTCCACAGCAAACCTCTGGCCCAGTGGCTTCCCGACTCCAATCGAATATTGTGGAAATTTACCGAATTATCGCAACACAGCGAAGGGGGTGGCGTCGGGTCGCTCAAAGCCAGGATCGAACTTGAACGAGGACCCGGATCACAGGGGACAATATTCACACAGTTCAATTGCGAAGGGACAACTCTGTCCGGAGTTGAATTTGAACTCGTCGGTGCAGGGTATAGACTAAGTTTGGTCAAGCGCAGATTCGTCTCCGGTGAGAATCGATTGAAATTATTGTGAATCTCCTTTTCTCGTTTGTGTCAAAAGAAAAAGAAAAGGATAAAAAATAATAAAGGACTGTTCTAAAAACTCAAAAACGATTGTTTCAGGGCGCTACATGTGCGACGGAGATTCAGATCCGAGAAATCGTTACGCGGCGCCTCCGTCGACGGTTGACTGATGCCTGGAGGATTTTGAAACGTCTATTCACGGCTCGTGGGACCGGGATTAGTCCCGGAGCCGAAGGATAATAAGCTCGTCTCCTCGTTCTCCGTTTGTTGTTCGACAACCCGCAATCCTCGAGAGTTAAAAGAAGTCTCTGATTCAATTATGTCAGAGATGATATATCCTGGATACCAAAGAAATAAACTATAGCAGAAATTCGAGCATAGCCGAAATACAATTTCGATAAGAAAGAAAGAAAGAAAGAAAAAGAATTTTACCCCAGATTCATTCGCGAGAGTTTCTCTTCTTAATTCTCGTTCTCATTCTTCATTCTTAATTCTTATTCTCATTCTCATTCTCATTCTCATTCTCATTCTCATTCTCATTCTCATTTTCTGACAGGTATTAGAATTCTCGTTGGTGTCCAGCACATACATACCTCGATATACCTATGTATTCGTCTGCATTGATGTACTGGGTGTCTTACCCTGTACACTGGAAAATATTATTTAGATATGGAAACAGCTTTATATATAATATGTAGACATATTTATATTATTATATTATTTATCCTACAGACTCACACACATCCCAAAACAGTACAATATATTCACGTGTCTCCCGTTATGTTATTCTGGTATTTTAATATTATCATTAATATTATTGATATCGTTATGATTATTATTTTATTATTATTATTATTATAATTACGAGTATCATTATTATTGTTCATGTTTTCCGTAATCATAATCGGCTAATTGATCATTATATTAATTAATAAACGTTAGTATTGTTTGATCGCGGCGGGGTTGAATTCCAAGAGTTGTACATATTCAATTTGTAGAAATTCGGAGTATAACTGTGCAAGTGAATCTGGCGATTGAAGTAAAATAAAATAGAATAAAATTAAATAAAATAAATAAAAAAAGATCGTAAATAAAGTTGAGCCAAGAAGTTTACGTAGTATGTAAATCGTTAATATGTATGTATATCAAAGAGACTTATAATACAGATGTATACATACAGGATATTCGTTATACTTACACAGGAGTTAGTATCGTTTCGTGCCCGCGCAATTAATTCACAGGACGAACAACGGAAGGGAGAGAGGGAGAATCTAGAAATAATTGCAATATTAACGACACGAATTTCAATATTGTAAATATAATCAATATGCATACACGATATGTATGTATGTACTGTGTATACATACAGATATGTACATTATATATGTATAACTCAAATACATGTGAGTATTAGTATCTTTTAAAAAAATTCATTCTTCAGTTTTGTATTAGCCATTTTCAAATATTGTTAAATATACATAATATAACATAAAAGTCCAAGTTGAATATTGCATTTATTCCTTGTCCTACTCAGTCAACGATCCGACTCTTGTCTCCAACCCCGAGTCCGTTGATTAGAATATTCAGTCAACGCTTTTACACGCCTCTACCCGGCTACTTTTGCAATTTTCAATTTACCCGCCGAATTTTTAGACATCTCTATCTATCCATTCATCGCGGGCCAAGAAGTTAGTTGGAAGAGAATTGCCGACTGGCGTAGTGTAAGATGGAAGGTGGTGGACAATCTATGTTTCATATTGCCCGTGTTATACGTTTGAAAAGTTATTATTATTTAAAATTCGTGTATTAAAATTGTTCAACAATTGGTTGTTCGTTGTACAACTACTGTGGTGAATTATTCTTCAACGTAAGGATTATAAAATATTAAAAAAAAAACGACCATACCAACAATAACCGAAGAATCAAAGAACGAGAAATAAAGCCAAACGGCGAAATAAACACCACTAGGCAACGGTCAAAAATCGTACATGCGTGTGTGTGTCTTTTATTCATATTACAATATCTTCGAGTGGGATAAAGATGCCCAAAATGGCTGCTACATCGAAAACAATTTCGCGGCTGCAGGTGCCCAAGAAATAATGACGTTGCGACGCTGTATGTAACCGTCTCCGTAATCCATTCTACACTACGTGCTGTACGGGCCCATAATCCTGGTGGTCATAAGATACATATCTACGATCCGACCACGCTCCTCTTCGCCAGGTTAACTGGGATATTGAAAAAAATTCGAAAATAACCCCTTAAATAAGCCGCGACTCTCTCCCTCTCCCTCTCCCTCACCCTCACCCTCTCTTTCTCTTTCACTCTTTCACTCTCTCTGTCTCTCTCATTCTGTCAGTGCCGTGTTTATATTCGCGCTTCTCAAGTGTCGGCGAGCATCTTAAAACCAAGTGAGTTAAAAATCGATGCATGTAAAATCCGTAACACGCATAGTAGAAAACGCGATCATGAATACGCCGCCGTTCCAGGGCCATCCCAACCGTCATGATTATTTCCCATTTACGACGGCGCGTATAATGAACGCAATTTGCGTAGGTAGGAGAATCCAGTTTACCTCTAGCGTCTGCCCACAGCACTCTCGTCATGATATTCTCGAATTAATGAAATCCGGCATTAATAATCACCGTCATCTCTCGACCAGAGATTCGCTTTAACAGAGAGTTTCGTATAACGTCCGCTTGTTTATCACTCTTGTCTTGTCTTGTCTTTCAGGAGGTCCCTCGGCCACTACGAAATGGAGGATTCGAACGAGGTGCTGGTCTGTGCCGCAGAATTTTTGAAGGGTGAATTAAAGAGCTGTTATTTATTTGACCAGGGTATTTTTCTCGCCATTTTTTTTACAGGCTAAAGAGATCCGTTTTGCAGATCGATTGTACTTTGTTACCTTGAGGACTATCGTCAAGCCGAGAAGCACTCCCAACACACACTATTTCAGTATCGACGATGAACTGGTCTACGAGAATTTCTACGCCGATTTTGGACCTCTGAATTTGGCCATGCTCCACAGATATTGTCAGAAGGTCAACAAGAAACTTAAGGCCGTTACTCTTAGTAAGAAGAAAATCGTCCATTATACTACTTTGGATCCTCAGAAGCGGGTGAACGCTGCATTTCTCATCGCCAGCTACGTGGTTAGTGTCTCACCTCGACATGCTTTTCACAGTTTCATGATATCAACGCAATTTCTTCCTCCCGCAGATAATATATTGGAAAAGGACAGCGGAGGAGGCGTACGAATGCCTGATATCCAGCCCCATGAGTCCACCGTTTGCTATGTTCAGGGACGCCTCGCTGGGAGCTCCGTGCTATCAGATATCTCTCAAGGAGTGTCTTAGAGCTATCTACAAGTGCCATGGCTTGGGATTCTTCAATTTTCGTGACTTCAATCGCGAGGAATACGAGCAATTTGAACGTGTCGAAAACGGGGATATGAATTGGATTGTACCGGGGAAGTTTATCGCCTTCTGCGGACCCCATGCCAAGACCAAAATCGAAAATGGTCAGTTCGCTTACCTCTCTATTCCGCTTTTGTACCAATTCCAGGATTCTATTTTACCTAGGCTTCATCTCCCTCCTTCTTCCAGTCAGGAAATAGTCGAAAAGTGACTTGACTGTTTACGACATAGGTTTTTGCAAGAATCTAGAGAGATTCATCTTCATTTTGCATTCACAGGGTATCCTCTGCACGCTCCAGAATCATACTTTGCATATTTTCGTCGCAACAATGTTTCGACAATCGTGCGATTGAACAAGAAGATATATGAAGCCTCGAGATTCATAGAAGCCGGTTTCGACCACAAGGAGCTATTCTTCATAGACGGTTCGACACCCACCGATTCGATAATGCGACAGTTTTTGAAGATATCCGAAAACGCGTCTGGTGCTGTCGCAGTTCACTGCAAAGCTGGCCTAGGCAGAACCGGATCCCTCATCGGCTGCTACATCATGAAACATTACCACCTGACAGCCAGGGAAACCATTGCATGGATACGAATATGCAGGCCGGGCTCGGTGATAGGACATCAGCAGCACTGGCTCGAGGAGTAAGTATCTGGGGCCGAAAAATCGCGAAAGTTCCAAGCTATGCAATGATCTTTTCAATAACTTCCGAATCTAGAAAGTGCAGAAAAAAGCCTACCAGATGATTTGAAAATCTTCCGAAAGTGTCCAAAAAGTCCGAAGTCAATTTCCTTTCAGAAAAGAAGCCTATCTTCATTCGCTGCTGAAGGAACCGCTGCATTCTGAGAACGGGAACCCCGTCCATCAATTCGGGATATATTCCTTAGCTGTTCGACCGGCAGGGTCCTCTTTCTCGGGACTAAGAAACCCACGACTTGTGCAGGACAATGTCTCTGGCATAATGCACCGTGTTGATGGAATAAAACTGGACGATCCAGGGCCGCTATCCAGCATAGTAGTGCCAAAGATCTCCGTTCTTACTCAAGGGGACAAACTGAATCAGATAAAGGCTTCGCGGAGGAGTGCGCTTCCCTCCTGTGGTCAGTCTTCGCTCAGCGGGATATCGAGCCCCTCGACTGTTGTGCAGTAAGTATCGCGTGATTTCAGTTTTCGGAGTAATGCTTTTTAACCAAAATTACAATCTTCCCTCAGCCCGTACCTCGGACCTCTACTTCACACCAGAAGTCAGAAAGGTGCCGTTGGCCTGGCTGGTAGTAAGGAAAAAGATGTACCGAAGCGGCTACTAGGTCGTGCTACTACTACGACGATAGTGAAAAGGTTCGCTGCGATCCTGTATTTATATATGTATAGAGTATTTAGGTTCTGGTTGGTTATTTATTTATTTATTTATTCATTTATTTGTAATTTGAATCTTTGTAGATTATTATCTATTTCCGAGCACGTGTAGCGGATATATTCAAATTACCTAACTTGTATATTTGAGAATCGATGATTTCTTATCCTCTTGGGTGTATTGTAGAAACAGTTGGCTGGTCACTAACAACTGCGATTCTACGGTACGTCGTATAAATTCGAAATCAACAACGCAAATTCGTAATATGAACAACAATCGGAACCACATCCGAAACAACAACAACAACAACGTTGACGACGACAACGACGTCAAGGACAATGAACCAACTAGCAATGTTGCATCTATTTCTGTATCAAAGCCTGTAACAAGGGCCAGTGTCAGAGCCTCGTGCGTTGGTGAACCTCGCGCTACAGTCACAACCACAAACCGTTCGGTTCAACAACCCCAACAACCGGGAATGAATATGATTCTACGATCTGCGGATCGCGTCACACGATATCATTCTCTAAGGCAGTAAGTCTTGAACGTGTCAAAAAAAAAAAATGTTTATTGTCGCTCGTTCGTTTACTCGTTTATTCGTTTATTCGTTTCTTGTTCATCATGTTTCAATACCCGATAGGTAAAATCCGATCCGTCGATGTTGTTGTTTTATTCGCTTATTTTCTTGTTTTAAAAATTATCAACTACCCTCCCGCTTCGTACTTTGTGCTGCAAATAACTTTACACCCAACTAATAATGCGGCAGGGGTATTCGCCAACGATAGACGATATTCGTTCTACCACAATACTAGATACCAGAAAACTAGAGATATCAGAGTTGGTGACTCGGCCCCTGAGCTTTTGTGAGACATTAACATGAAAGATTAACAGAGAAAGCTAACACTTGAGACTTGTAGATAATATGCTTATGAGATATCTTTGGTTTACTTAATATTTATAATATCTGGTGGCTAACAAACAAACAAAACAAAAAACCCGTTTCTTTTTTTCTGTGTTTCTTGCAGTGCGCGTACAACAAAAAGTTACAAAACAGCATTTGTCAGATGACTAACCGATATTCTCAGTGGAGTCAATGACGACGAGGTCGTTTCCCGTGCATCACGGCAACGGCGGAGATCCCGTCGTCTCAACCCAGTCCTCCAGTGAGAGAGGCAAAATCGTCTTCGTCGTCGTAGAATTACCACCTACCCAAGGGACCGCGATACTGGGGTTCAATCGTCAAACGAAGAACACGGATCTCGTCCTGAAACATCGCCGTAATTCGCGGCAAATTCATCACTCCGACGATCATCATCCTGTCTCAATCATTTCGTATAATTTTACATCAGGGCTTCTTGCGGTTTGGTCACGGTTCTCGTTTTTGTGACTAATTTTTATCCAACCCGTTTTATCACTTGCCAAGTTTCGGCTCTCCCAGATACATAATTACGATTTTATCACAGTTTCTTAGTCTTTTTATTTACATGATCATCTAAAAGTCAGGATCTCTTCTCCGGACAATTACAGATGAAAGAATCTTACATTTAACCAACACTTGAGATTCAAGCCTTGGAAATAATTGATGTCAGTATGACTAAATCTAATTAACAAAAGCTATGATTTATAAATCCTGAGTTTTATATGATTCTACTTGAAAAGGCTGTGAAAAATTTTTCAAGGTCCATAAAAAAGATCCCCCCCCCCCCCCCCCCCCCCAGAAGGTGTTCACCTATTAATTCAGCTTCAATTAACTAACGTTTGCAAAACATCTTTTGGCTCGAGCGATACGCTCAAACTGTTCAAAGCGACTAATATCTGAGTATGAGTTCTTCGTTTCTTAACGAGAAATATGTATTAACGTGTCGGATATGAAATGTGAAATGATTCGGGAATGAAAGATGTTTGACTAAAAATTCGAAATTAATTCCCAGCACGACTTAAAGTACTGTTAATCATTTGGCGAAAAAAAAAAAAAAAAAACAATGAAAGAAAATAATAATAATATTAAAAATAATAATAATAATAATAATAATAGCGGGGGGCTATAGTCGACGGTAGATTACCTACGGTATTCTACGTACGAAAAATTGACTAACAATATTTTGTACAATATTGAGAATAACAATTATTGATTGTTGATTTATATATGATTAATTATTACATGGTATAATAAACACTGTGTCCATACGTTAACAACGAGCCTAGACCGGGCTGATATCAGATTATACGTTGTTTCGTAGAGTTTCATTGTTGATTTATTATTGAAATAATTGAAAAAAAAAATATTATACATATAACAGAGAGATGCGGTAACAATAATTGATCATTTTAATATAGATTTAGAATTTAAGAATATATCTATAGGGGCAATGGTTCCCCCCCCTCCCTCCCTTCGCCCTGTTTTTTTATCATAAGCGAATTATTATCTCCTTTACATTTTAGACGAAATATAAATAGAGTTATTATTATTATTGTATGTACGATTAGTATCGCGTTATAATAATTGTACGAAAGTGCCGTAGAAATTTGACTTTAAATTTCGGCACCCGCCCGAAACCAGTCTGATTGTGAGATGTATTGTCCTACGATTTTAATTACTTAGAGACTCACTTCTTGCTATTGATAAATCAGGTCACACGTTTTGTCCTTTTTTTTTCTTTTCTTATTTCTTTACTTAGAAACAACATTCAAGATTTGCAATTCAATTCTCTAGAATGTGATTGGTCATTTTTTACGGAACGTCGTTGGATTATTGAATGAATGTTTCTTTCAAACGATCGCAAATCCCTGACATTTCGCATAATTTATTACTTTCAGATTATTTTTCTGATGATTTTATTCAACTATCCAATGTTCAATTTCGTTTTATCTTGAAATTATACAAGATAATCAATGTGCAACCAAGATGATAGTATTTTATTGAGCGAAGGTATTAATCGAAAAGTATTTAGCAACAGTATTTGATAATATTCAGATTCTGTTGTCAATTCAATTGGTGATTTCAAAGAAATATCACCCGCATACTTTTTTCTGTCAAGTCACAAAATTTAATAAACACAAATTACCGATCTAAACATCGCAACAAGCCTAGTGTTATTTTACTTATATATTTTTTTCTTCCAATTCACTCTATACCCCCAGACTCTTCTTCAGCGTGGAAATAATCGCTGAGGAAGGTTGAATTATACAACTATACCCTCAGTTCTTCGCCATTCTATTCAGTGTTCATACGAATCTTGTATTTTTGTATAAATCACATTTTAGGATTTAGTATATGTAGATATGCTACAGTATAATTCGCCTATAAAACGAGTAATAATAATTGAATGACGTGGATTTTGCCAAGCAATAGAATAATTTTTGCTTTTATCTTCATTTATTTATTTATTTTTTTTTTTAATAAAAAAATTGTTAAATTACATAATACAAATATCTAAGGATAAGCGCATGGCTTCAATGAGACGAAATATGAAAATTCGAAAGTTTACTTTCGTTCGTATCTCAACGATTATTGTTATTACCACCATATGTACATCTTTTTTCGTTCACACAACAATAGTATAAATTACGGCGGTAACTACATAATTATGAAGAATATCTGTAATTAATATATATACATGGATATACATATTAATAAATTATTGCAATGATTATTTTTCTGACAAAAGGAGATGTTCACTCAGTATTTTATTCTCTCTATCTCTCCGGGATTAATTTCTAACATAGGAATCGTAACGGAAAGCCCAATCGATTGATAATTTAATAAGAACGCCAATATCCTCAAGAAACAGGGTCAGCTATGTAGTCTGAAATTTGGCTGTAAAATTTGAAGAGTAATAACCTGAGGGAAAATTTATCACTTGATCATAAAATAAGCACAATATGTAGCCAGCACAACCCAGTGACTGGCAAAACTGAGACTCGACCACTTTTCCATAGCATGAGCATAGCTGTACCCAGTCTCCTGTTGTTCAGAGGTATCGAACATCAGTCCTAAGTATGCTAAATGGAATATAGCCAGTCCGGAAGATAACAGATTGATTAGCACCACCCACCAACAATTATTTGCAGTTCGTTTGTGGGTACATTTTTGATCAGTGCATTTTTTGGCTGCTATACAAGCGTCGAATGTCTGTGCCAATTCGTGTCTGAGCTGAAATTCGATATAGGTGTAAAACCCAAGGCTCAGAAGAACGGCGGCTAATTGAAAGTTGAGACCATGGAGGAGAGAGCTTGCTGCATAGGTGAGAATTACTGCCCCAAATTTACCGAGACGGTTACGACTCTGTCGGAATACATCTGCGAATTAAATAGCGTCGATATAAAAATGGCGTCAGGGGGCAAACCTTTGGTATTCAGTCGTAATAATCTTACATGTTTTGAGCCAAGTGTGCATGGGCATATTCCAATGTACTACAACTTGGACGAGGGAGCGGGGCAGTTCTATGGACCAGGGTTTTGTCACTGCGGCTGCTGAGGAGGAGAAACCTCCGAGTAAAGCCAAACCTCCTGAGGTGTACGATATAAAATAATGCGAAGTTCGGAAAGAGAGTGCTTCTCTATACGCCACGGCCCATCTGAAACATCGGATAATTTTCAGACACATTCATTCGACTGGAATCATGCTGATTGCAGCCCTGTGCTTACTTCCATCCTGTATCTGGAAGGATCCACTGCGCCCAACAGTTAGAGATACTCAGAAAGAAGAAGGCCAGCGATAAGCATCCCGCAGCTAGAAATATCCTTCGTAGACTCTGCAACAAATGAATTGACAAACTTTACATCATTCCGCTGCTGTATGGAATAAACTGAGCACTTGAAACACAGCCCTATCTTACCCAGGGATTGACACGATGCAGAGTAACATATTCCTTGTAGCGAACCCAAGGTCCAAAGAGGCTTGTAGCTGGACAGAGGATATATCCGACAAATTCCAAAAGACTCGGTATCAGAGAAGTCTCTGAATCAACAGCCACCCCGACTGCCTTCATGGAGGCAACCATTGCCACTCCGCGAACCTTGTGCCAGGATGTTGGCTGCATCCATTGTTCCCTGTTCCCACACATTAGGCATTTATTTTTTTACTGTTTTCGTATTTCATTTCTAGATATCAAAGTTAGATCTTTGAACGTGAACGGGGCTCAGAACTGTTGGAAAAACGACAGACTGGATATCATTGAGCTCTTATCTATTTTCTTTAGTTTTTTGAAATTTGTCTTTGCTCTGCTAATGAAATGAACTGTCCCAGATTTTCTTCATCTTACCCATACAACATCAGGCAAAGGCATAAAAAGCCGACGGCTGGCCCCCTCTGAGAAGGACTTGGCAAGCAGAGGATCAGATAGGACCCGGCTATCAGAGTCACTAATAAATAGGAACATTCGACCGTGTAACGTTGAATGATGTATAAGCCAATGATTGCGGAGGCTCCGTGAAATACTTGCCGAGGAGTGTAACCTGTGAGAATAAATAAAGATGCGTAATCGGAGAGCGGACATGCTTGGACAGGATTGATGCATAGAAATATGTTTTGTATAAGACTCACTGGATTGGGCTATGGTTTTAAATAGAACAGAAGCGACTATCAGAGGGACGATGTAGCTAAAAGCATCGGAGAGCGTTGGGTGGAGACAATTGTTGTAGATATCGGTGAGAGTTTCATCGTCGTTAATTTGATAATCGTATTCGTACTCGTATTCGTAGTCTGATTCGCGAGGCATCAACTCGTCTCTGTCGTCGTCATTTATTATTGGAGAATCGTATTGCTTTAATCGGGACTGGTCCTCGTAGTCGAAATCATCGTCGTAAAACGCAAAACCAGAATCCATGTAATCCGGTTCCATATTATTTATACGCAGTTAGGGAAGTAGCTAGTTTTATTTGGAAGAGTTTGTTTGTTTATACATGGCTTTCGATCATCACGGAGGGGATGTTTGACTTTGGGTAGGAATTTATTTTATGATCTTTACGACGTCGACTGGATCTCTAGTGTGTATATGTCTTGTTTATACACCTTGATCATATTTAAACATGATTTAACATAACATAACGTAATTATTGTATCTTGATGCGGTTTAGTCGACAGCTAACCTCGTTCGCGGCACACCACGAGTCGCGACACGGGACACTTTTTCGCGCCAGATATATTGAACATATCGATCACGATCTCGATTCTGACGTTTCGTGATAATTCGACTTATTTCGATTTTCTACTAATCGGCGCGGAAAGGACAGAGGAAAGTGATTTGACAATTGATTATGCATGGATGTATGTACGATCTTTCGGGATGTTTAATGAAAAATGCGCCAGCTCACTATAATATAATATACATTTTCCGGATAAACAATTTTAATACATAATAATACGTATAATAGGTATATTTATACAATGATAACGAATATGCCTGCTGGTTGCATGAAGCAAATATAAAAATACTCGACCATTTACGCTGGTATATATTTTTTGTTAACAAACAATTACAAAATGTATTCAACTGTAACATTTATATTATTATACACGCAATTTAATATGTAGTAATATGTATACCTAGAATTACACTATTGCATGTGCATACAGTGGGTCCACTGATTAGCAGAATCGAGAAAAACAGCGCACGCCTTATTGAATGCGACCCGCGAATACTTTTTGCAGCATAAACTGACCTACGACAATGGTCTCCCCACACCCCTCTCGGCGATAAAGCTCGCAGCTGATACGACGAGGTTCAGTGATCCCCGCGGCACCCCGCGGCGTTCGCGAGTGAACGTGGTCTACGCGTCTCTACTCGTGTGTTAGGAACTTGTCTAGTCTAGTGGTAAATTAATCAATGCACTTTTTGATTCCGAGAGATTGTTCTCAATCATTTATTCGAGTGAATTACCGCGGGGTATGACTCTGTATGTATAATTATCCGTTGAGCCCGCCACCGGTCTGAGCGGGTGCGAAAGAACACTCAAAAAGATGCTTCAATTTTCTCCGAAAGGATCTTCCTCTGCGGGTAGCCTAGATTTCGAGAAAGCTGACTTTCTCGATTCTGCTAATCAGTTGAAAATTGTTCAAATGTAATTAACGAAAATCATCTTTCTCGAGCGGAGCACCACCTAGTTGTGGTTTCAGAACAAATAGTTCGGGGATTTTTCCGGTACCACTTTTTACTATACGTGATTTTTGCGTCATTCTTTTAGCGTCACTCTTAACGTGTGAATTATAATAGCCACATCGTAAAATGAAACCAGAGTGTTCCTTCACTGAATGGTATCCGTCCTTCGGCAAAGAGTCACTCGAGGCGGCCGTCCTCCCGTTGCCCAACGAGGTTATAGAGTATCTAGAACACGGCTCCTTCCGTCTGCCCGTAGAGGCTACCGACGTCTCGGCATGTCGCGGGTCGAGGTGGTCCGATGGCACTTGCGTACAGCCCGACGACGACAGCGACGACGATTCCCAATCCACAAACGTGAGTCGCCGTGTCTACCCTCGAGCGAGTCTAACCTCAAATGTCAAGCCACGTACCTGGCATATTTCCGATTTAACATCACATCGAAATGTGATTGGTAGAATTATTTTGCAGGGTGCAGGGCAGCCGACGTTTCCAGAATTTAGCAAACAGATCCAACATGTTCTCGACGATTTTGGCGCTGTATTCGCGAAACTCAATTGGAGCGCACCATTGGTGATTATAAACAAACCGCTCTATAAATCATGTACATGACGGTGCCAGTTAAGGAATAAACAAATGTACAGATTTGATTTTGATTGTCACAGGACGCTGCTTGGGTTGCTCCGACGAAAAGCCTCCGATGTACCACTTTGGAGGAAATCTATCTACTGCTCAAGAGTTCAGATCGAATTGCCAAAGACTTGAATGATTTGCAATTGCTGAAGAATAGTAACATTCACTTGCAACCCAGCCTGGTACTTAAAAAGTGGCGGGATATAAACCCGTGTACAGAATTTCGATGCTTTGTCATCCAAGGCGAGCTTGTCGGTAGCCGGTTTCTTGTTTATAATTATCTTTCTCAAATATCACAGAATAATGATAATAATGATGCTAACGGTATCCCTCTTCGCTTAGCTAAAAATTGTTTCGAATCATTCCAGGAATATGCCAACGAGATCTCTCCCAGTATTACCAGAACATAGAAGTGGAGAAGTACGACATACGCAGAGATATAAAAAGCCTGTTCACCGAACGGATCAGGAAAGGATTTGAGTCGTTGAAAAATTGTGAGTGTGAAGTGAAAACGGTACCGGCTCACTGAGTTATGGCAATCACTTGATATTCTGCAGTTTTAATCTAAAGTAATATTCATACTACAGATACGCTGGACGTGATTCGCTACAGGAAAGATCATGCGAAAATAATCGACTTTGGTCCCTATTTACCGGCTACTACAAAAACCTTGCTATTCACAAAGGAGGAACTCGCCGGACCTGTCGACGATCCGCCCGAATTTCGCTTCATTGGTGAAAATATTGCTATACAACCGAACGACACCAGACACTTTTGTATGCCTAGAGAAATAAACGAATTTTATGAAACTAACAGCCAGTTGTCTGCCATGGAAATTATTCAGAGAGTAAGTATTTGTCCATTTAAAAAGTGTAATGTATCAGAAGTATACCTTGACTGAGAATCTTGGCTGTGATCTGTGCACACATTGTTGGTACAGATTAGATTTCCTACCCTCAGTTGCCTCGTAATTATGTAATTATGTATTATTTCCTTTCTTTCTTTTAACAGGAAGTAGAAGACCAAGAGTAAGGAAACTGGCCAGTGAATCAAGACTCTTCTTGTGAAATTGATAATCGTCGATGATGATTCGACTACAGAGGTTGCAGTAACTGTGATTAATTATATTACCTAATTAATTCCATTAAAATTCCACCGCTTATTTACCGATTACTTTTGGTAAAAGGTAATATTAGGCGATATTGGTCGGTCGGACGATTATGCATTTATTAATCTGAAGTAAAATTATAAAAATAATTGTTTGTTTATTTTTTCGATAAAGGCGAAAATCCTATACTGTAAAATGAAAACGTCTTAGTTGTTTGTCTACCTTCAGGTTACGATTCGAAATAGTATAAGAGCGTAGGATGGAGGGGTATATTATCTATTCGTTTATAGAATAATGATTAGTTCTACTCAAGCTCAATTCTGCAATTAAAATCTTTTATTTTAATATCTTTAAATTCATTGCTTAGTTATTATATAAAATACGCAGTCGCGAAAAAATGGGTTTAATCGCGTCACGACGAATCTAAAAGGGACGTCGCCGCGATGCCTTTGACATATTCGTTATCGAAACAATCATAATAATATCTAAATATTTTAATCGCAGCTTATAAGTACAACGCATCTATTATTATTATTATTTTTATTATTATTATTATTAATATTACTGTTATTATTATTATTATTATTATGCAAATTTCTCGCTTCGACGTCACTTTACAATTAGTATAGTAGTACACGCCGACGCAAATGTACAGATTAGTCAGAAGAAACTAGACCGATTTTCACAACGAAGTATATATACGTATTCATCAATCGTAAATTTCCACAAGCAAAGAGTCTATGATGTTTCCATAACTAATTTTCCTGTGGACTTGTGAAAATCAGTCGTTTTTTTTTATTCTTTTTTTTTTATTTTTTCATATCCCATTCACTCATTTCTTTTCTCTCCTTTATTCTCTATTTCTCTTTACCATTCCATACAATATCATACATTAATATGTATTATATGTATACGATATCACACTCATTTGAGGAAGCTTTTTAGATATATATATGTATATATATGTATATATGTATATATGCATATATATATATATATACCCATATGTAGAAGTATAATTTTTTATTATTCTGCAGCAATCATTTCTCAATATCATTACACGTTATACATTAAAACGATTAAACATATTTATGATACCCTACTATTTGAAGGAATTATAATATTGCAATTTTTCGGGCTAAAAACTTGTTATTTTTTCTGTTTCTAACGACACGTTGATCAGTTCTCTTTCACCCACACGTTTATAAGTATAATAACTATATATAGAAAATATGTCGTGTTTATTAATTATTTACAATTTATGAATTTTATCCTCATATTATAGGGCTAACAAGGTATCGTGTAACTCCGTTACATCGCCTTACTCGGATCAATTTTTTTTCTCGTTTCTTCATTCTTCTCAATACTTCAGATCCCAGAAAATGTATGTATGTATATACACATATATCTTTATGGGTTCATAATATTTAATATGTTTAGTCGACGACAGACCTCAGTCAGCTCGTACAGTCATATCTCCCCCGATTGAGTATCTTATCTCCTTCCCAGCACGGACACATTATACATACCTATAGATACACTCCAATGGTTAATCATCATTCGCCTAAACCGCGTCTGCCGGCTACGTAAAATAAGTATTTGCAATCTGATATATCGTCTGAAAAATAACATAAACTTGAACTAGTGCATAATGCTAATTCTTCCTATATAATTACTATATTATTTAGTACAGACATCTGTTTATTCTATATGTGTATATTCGTCTACCAATTTTTTCCAAAAATCGTATCGATGATACCATACGTATAGCTAGTATCTTGCGATCTTCTGATACCCAGCATTCGGAATTTTTTAAAAATTATTTTACACTCGTTCGTTCGCAAACACTCATTCAAAAAACATCCATACTGAAATATCACGTATGTAAGAATAATTATGGGGACACGCGTGCGCGCGTGTGAAAAACCACGGTGATAAATTTTTAAATATTTGTGTGCATCCGTGGTTGCGCACAATAGCGAATACGCGGGCACGCGCGTGAAATTCATATTATTTAAACTACGAATCTTGGGAGTAAGAATTCTGGAAATTGATTTAAATTTATTAAGTATTATTATATGTATTTACAGGATGAGTAGATTGCTGTTTTCATAAGTTGCTTTCGGATATGACTGTATGTACTAGTCGCGTTTCTTTACCATAATGGGTATATCATCATTTATACATATAGTAATAAATTGTCGTCGTGTCGTTTAATGTATTACAGAGCTATACAATACATAGGTATTAACTTCGGTGGATACGTGGATTCCGGTATTCATCGGAGCGAATTATTTATCGCGCCTTTTATTCCTTATTCGAATTATACCAACTATAATTATACATACATATGTATAGGTATGTATATAGATTATAGATAACAGGCGTCTCTTGCGCTGTGAATGTCAGCTCCCTTAGTGTATTATACCGCAACGTTACAGGTATACATTATCTATGAAATACCTCATAGACCGGGTAGCTTTTTTATTCTTTTTCTTTTGTTTGTTTTTTTTCTTTTTATTCCTGATTTCGAACGAGATGTTTCAAACATTGCTCAACACGCTCAATATACAAAACTCTCTATCCATTGTCATGTAATATTTATTATTCCTCTCCTCTCAGACAGCATTTGCGACATGTGTGGCTGACAAGACGCTATATGGCATTCTAATGCACTGCAGTTTTTTTTTTGTTTTTCTCTTTTTTATTCAATGATTATTTCGTTTTAATTTACGTTTACATTATATTAATTGGCCGCAACGTTTAGACACGTCGCAATATTATTCATCTACTTGTATAAATGCAGTAGGTACGATCGAGGTCTGTAGCATAATACATATTATACTAGTCTTGCGCGCCAGCAGCTATAAAGATAGAAAAACTGATAATGAAATAAGAAAAAGAAGAAGAAGAGAAGGGAATGAAAAAGATAAGGAAAGAAAGAAAAATATCTCTGCCACAGGAAATTTAGTTCAAACTTTTTTTCCTCATTTCCTCCGAACGTAGTGCTGCAGGTTTGAGGAAGAGGGAACACGATGTGCAAGAATGATTTGCGACGGTGAAACCAATTCCGTATATTATACATATAGACGGATAAAATAAATTCACAAATAATTGCATAATAATTCTGAATATGCAGTTGCGGAGGTGAATTGAAAAATGAAAATAAACCGTTTAGGAATTATATTTTATAAATACACCGTTTATTCAACTAAAAAATCCGTATAATGAGATCAGAAATGGGGGTAAAAAAATGTTTTTAAAGTACATACCTATAATGTTCTTTCATAACGCTATGTAATAAAAAGTACAGATTAGGGCTAAAGATGCACGAAGCATGGTTGTTGGTTGTTCTTTTTTTTTTTCTCTGTTATGCATTTAAATGTATGTAATACACGCATAAGTCTATTTGATAATTATATTTATATTTATATTCATATTTATATTCATGTTCATGTAGAGTAAAAAAAATGATACACTTTTAATTGAAAAACTTAATAGTAAAAGATTCACCTACTAGGTTTCACCGCCCGATATACAAATACATATTAAAAACAAATCGAAAACCGAAAGAAATATAACGTAGATAATAATATGTAGCTTTTACTATACACTCCATTTATATAATCTAGGTATTTTAAACCCAATGTTCATTATTATTGATACAACAAATTGCAGTCATACGCGTGTCGTGTCGCATATCATCGCGTATGGAAATATATACGATTAACGTGTAAGATCATTGAACGTTCTTTGTCACTTGAATTAAGATGAAGCATTTTGTACTAAAGTGCAGCAATATATACCTATATATAAATATATGTTCCATGTATATGCATTATCTATTGGAATATATATATATATAGCACATATACATATAACACAATCATTATATACCTTTAATGAGTTATATCTACGTAGCCTACGTAATGTACAACCTTCGATTGATACATACATGTTAACGACATAGCACTAACGATACGGAAATTTAATATTCGTGTCGTGCGTTGTCGAAAACTATCATTACCCCCACGAGGCTATCAAACCGTGGCAGTCGTGGTCAACGACGAAATATCGAGCGAATTATTCAAATAAACGCAAAAGAAATTCGAATAGAAAGAATAAAAATATAGATAAACATTTCAATAAAAATGAAAAGTTGCCTGGTACATATGTCGCGGACTGGGTTTCCTATTCTTTTAAGAAGTAAATTTACGAAATTACAGACAAAGACGGCTACTGTAGATTCGATAGAATTACGCGGATTTAAGGGGAAAAACTACATTTTTTTTTTACCGAAGGAAGCTATAGTCATTTCCGTCTCGTGTAAATGTACGTGGGATAACACGTCGACGACGAAAAATACCGCGAACCGGGCGGGGTGTGGGTTGTTTATTTTACTTTATTTTTTTCAATTATTTTTCTTCTCTTTTTTTTTTGTTTTTTCATTTTTTACATCATCTCTTTATTATTATTAAATATTCACTTTTATCTCCTCGTTAAATATATATATTCCTAATTATATCCACAACGATTCTACTATTCCATTGATTATTTAATCGCTATCATTTCGTTATGACGTTCAAAGTCCTGCCTCGTGTGCCTCACCCCATGACTAGATTGCATTTCAAATAATTTATTGTTTAATTGAACTCTATACGCTTCGTATCATTGTAACGTTCACGAACTGTGTGTCGCACATATTATTTGTGTGTATTTATGTACGTATGTGTATGTGTCTTTTTTAAATTTTTTTTTCTTTTTTTTTTTCTTCTAATAATCATTTTGTGTTTGTCTTTAATAACATCTATACGTGTAAGTGGATCTTTCATCGTTAATAGCTAAACAAATTGTCTCGCCATCTCTCGGTCGATCAATTCAATAATCATAATAATACCAGTAATAATAATAGTAATAATAATAATAGTAATAAAAATAATAATAATTATGATTATGATAATGATAATAAGAACAATAATAATAATGAAAAATTCATTTCATCCGAGTACTTGTGTTGTATTATCCTTAATTAGCTGTGAGCCAACGCGTCAGAACGATCTTCATCATAATCATCATCATCATCATCATTATTATGACCGCACAAACTCAAAGAATGGTCTTCACCCCGTGAGGTATGACCAGTGGAGAGTGTCAAGTAGTATTTGTATATATACAGTACGATTTATCGAGCACAGCCTAATTCAGAAAGGTCCGATAGATCGTCATAAGTTTCAAAGTTTCCTACAGGACTACCTCTTCCTAATCAACTGTTTCGATGCCAATCTCTTCTTAAGTTTCTGGTCAAGTTTTACAGATTTCTTTTTAGGTCTTTCCGGGGATCCGTTACAGCACGCGCATCCTTTCTTCACGTGACCACGGAGGCTTGATCTTCTTGCACGACAGTCCGGACCTACAGAATGGGTTGGGTGATGGTTACCCTCGTCGTCCGAAGGTTCGGAAGTTTTGTCGCTCGACACAGCCCCGGATTCACCGATCGAGTCGTTCTTTGTGCGCTTGACAAGCATACTTCCAACACCCCCGGCCCCGACTCCGCCAGATTTAGCATCATTACGATTCAGCACAACCCTAGCATTCACCTTGAGCTTGTTACGTCTGCGTTTGTTCAAATACGACGAACAGTAGGCGTTTGGGGACTTCGTCCTCGTTGTTGGAAGGCTTATATTCTCCTCCAATCCGTTTACTGCCATACTTTCCTCCGGCTGGCTGCCTATCGACTCTCCAATGCTTGACTCTTCCTCGTCCTCACTGCTCGTCCTCGCTTGATCTGAGACGGGACTTTCCCACGAGAGGTAATCCTTCCGCGTTGTTTTGCACATCGATCGCTTTTTATTAGTGTAAGTGTATTTGTGCGTCGATAACAGAGTCCCAGTGGTAGGAGACAACGGCGACGGCATCGTGACGTCGGCCGTACCGTCACCCAAAAGCGTTAAACTTTCATCGCCCGAACTCGCCGCCGACATATTGTTCGCGTTCGTAGTTGTTGAATCGAGGTCGTCTGTATCCTGTAGCTTCATTACCGATGAGGGTAACAGGTCGGAAGTACTGCTCGGTGAACTGGACTTGGAAGTAATTCGGGAGTTCATTTTAACACGCTGAAGACCGCAGTCCTTAGTCGTAGCGTTCCCGATCCCAGAGATGAGATTCGCTGGCGATAAACGACTCGAGGCGTCTGAATTGCTGTTGGAAGTTTCGTCTTGGCTGATATCCGCCCCCTGCATCTCCAGCTTCGACTGTTTCGCGGGGTTTTTCATAATCGCGTCGTCATTTCGCTCGCGTTTAGCTCTCTTCGCGGTATCTTTTATGGTCCGTGTTCTTTGCGCGGTGTTTTTTCTCCGCTCAATCGCCTTAAAATCCGTTACCGGACTCGCGTCTCTACTGCTGCTCGACGAGTCGAGATGGCGAAAGTACGAGGAAGAATTATACGACTTTAATCCTAAGGTTTGGCTGCAGGTCGCATCTTGAGACGACTGGTCAAAAGACGGCGAATGATTCGTGTCGAATAGTAGATCCGCCTCAGGGAATAGATCGCTTGTGCTAGGCTCGTCGACTCCGAGATCTTCGCACTCCTCTGACAAGCTCTTCTGCAGCCTTAATTCACGCTCTATAGCTGCCGCTTTCCGTTCCATCCTTTGCTGAAGAAGCTCGCGATCTAATCGCGGATTAAGCTGTGTCTTTATCTGCGATCTGTTAGAGTACTGTTGGAAAGGTTCTAGGGTATGATTCATGAAGTATTTCTTGGTCGTCGTTGCCGTCGTAGGTGTAGTTGTCTGGAATAGCTGACCGCTCGCCATCTCTATACCTTGGCCTTTGTTTATTATGTGTACGACGCTGTGCACACCGCCGCTTCCCGCACCTTCGGGATTCTCGCCCTCTCGCGAAGAGTATACCTTCAATGGTTCTAAGCCAAGTTGATTAGACGACGTCGGCACATATCTCCACGGCGTGTCAGGGGACGACGGCTTACGCTCCGGCTCCCACGCCTCCTGGAGCCTCGTGTTTCCACACAAAAGCCCGTTTCCTATCCTTGACACAGTGTCCACGACGTTCTCGTTGCTCCTTCGTGCTGCTGATTCCTGTACGTCGGAGCCGATCACTACATTGCTTACTAGAAACTGTCCAGACACCTCTTTAGCCGGTGTATCGTTTCCGTCTGCTGCTGCACTCTCTGAAAAATAAATAGACACGAATTAATCAAAGATATTAATACATATGCCCACCTATAAGGCTCCCGATTTATCCAATCACAAGTACAGTAAGGTTTCTGCACTCGCTCTATCAAATGCATGTCTCACCTAACTTGGAAGTATTCTGGAGAGTATTGGACACCGTTGAACCAACGATAGAATTGGTACCTTTAGGCAGCATCTCTGGCGCTGATTCATCGTTGAATTTTCTCTTAGCGGATTTTGGTGATACGATTTTGTCGTTTTCTCCTCCTCCCCCTCCTGCTCCTCCTCCTCCTCCTCCTCCTGTGTTGTCCTTAGTCTCCTTCTGCACGGAATTTATTACCGAAACTTCCGACTGAGGCGTGAACGCGAGAGCTATCGTTGCAGTCTGTATAGCCATAGATTTTTCCGACTGATTACCACTCCCGCTGCCACTGCTATCCTGGCTGAATTTTTTCTCAGGAGACTGTGTCATAGTCGCTGGCGCCAGACACACTACATTCTCGGTCTTCAATCCTGTGGGTGTCGCGAGTTTTGCTATTGAAGAATTGAACAATCTCGTGTTCTGAAGCGTCAGACTGGGACTACTCGTAATAACGCCACAGATCTGCTGATTATCAGTATAATCGTTAATATTTCTCTGTATCAAACCGATCGTCGGTGTTTTATTCACAATTATCGTATTTCCGGACGTTTCCTGCAACGTTATACTGGCAGAGTTCGGCCCGTCGACCTTTGCATTCCCGTCGCAATTGTTTTTCTCAACAGAATCGGTAGCAAACTGTGTTCCAGTGCTGCTCTGAGATATAACGACCGTAGGACTTTGAACCGTATGATGATGGTGTTGTTGGTGATGTTGCGGCTGCTGCTGCTGCTGCTGTTGTTGTTGTTGTTGGTGATGATGTTGTTGGTGATGAATTTGTTGCTGCTGAGTCAAAGACTGGCCCGTATTCAACGTATGAAGAGTAGGTACCTTGACCTGTTTCATTTGAGCTGGTTGGGCGATTATTTTACCAGCTTGATTCAAAAATGACTGAAGAACCAGAGCGTTCGAAACGCTACTGGCGCTGCTGGTTCTCACGGTAGTAGGAACAGTAGCAAGAAGTTTCGACCCGCCCGAAACTATGGTAAACTGTTGACCGCCCTTCATCAGATTCATGGGTAAAAGATAGTTCGTACCAGGCACCAACACTGCCGTGCTGCCGATTTTTCCAGTCACCGAAGCCAAGGCTTCGCTTACGCTAACCGCAGCTGTTTGAACAGCTTCCTGTACAATTACCGCCCTTGGCTGTCCAACGGAGTTTGTCTGATCCGCGAATATTAAATTACGTCGCTTAACGTTCAATTCTACCGCGTCGTTGGAGTCATTTGTTAAATTTCTAATATCGATCGGTGTAGTCTCGACGCCAGATGTTGTCTGGCCGTCATCAGTCACCGAAATACTAACAGGACTGTCCTGAACGTGTACAACACCCGACGAAGAATCCTCGCTACCCATAGTACGGCCGAGATCGTCCGTCCCAGGACTGAGTTCCGAGCTCTGCTGGCCAGGTGGCTTTGACTTGCTAGACCCAACCTTTTTGCGTTTGGAGGACTGGCTGGGATTAGTCGGTGGATTGGATCTTCTTCTCGGTGCAGGTTTATTATTAAGATCAGGAGAGTTCCTAAGCTGTTCCGCGTACTCGTCGAGAATGGCATATATCCTTTGGGCAGTCTGCTCGTCCTCCTGCGGTTTTTGTTGCGGTTTCGGTACCGGCGGTGCTTTAGAGGTGTTAGTCGCGCTAGTCTTAACAGTTTTAGGGGTAGATTTTTTGCCCCCAGGTTTAGCTGTCGATAAGGGCGGTGTTTTTCCCGCGGAAGGTAGTGGCGCCGGTGCCGGTGTCACACAGGGACTCGACGAACTCTGCGAGGTGACACTAAGCGCAGGAGAAGCTGCTGGCTGGCAGTAGCTAGTCACAACAACGACTGGTGTAGATGTTGACACTACTTTCTGTGTTGCAGAAGCAGTCTGATCGACGTACGCGAGGGATACTTTTTGCTGTGAGTATACCTCCTGTTGAAAAGTGACCGTATTACTCGCGTTTGAAAATTCGTTGTTAGCTGCGGCAGCGACCCGCGAAGACATGAGCTGAAGCTGCTGAGCGAGGGCACTAGAAGCCACATGATGTTTCCCTGGCTGTTGGCTCTGTTGTACAATCGTCTGGGTTTGCGTTTGAGTCTGTGTCTGAGTCTGGGTTTGTGTTTGAGTTTGAACAGTAGTTGTCGCGACCCCAGGGCTCTGATGTTGAGGTTGTACCGTGCTTCGTTCTTTAACTTGTTCCAAAACACTCTCAAACTCTCTCAGCTGTTCCAATGTTGTAGAGCTGACCTGGTTTGTTGGTACATCGATAGGAGTGCCGATCAGATTCTCATGCCTGACGTTCTGCTGTACTCTAGGGGCTGCTAATACTGCCTGTATAGCTCCCGCGATGTTCTGCTGTCTCAATGGCGTGCCTGCCCTTATTATATTCAATTTGACAACGGGCGTTCTGTTCCCTTGAACGGTACCAGCACGAGATAAAGCGTGCGGAATGATATTGAGCTGGCTGGGATTGGTGGTTGATATTGTGACGGGTATTTTGTGCGTGTATATTACACCTGGAGATGACGAGGTCTGTACTAGCTGTGCCAAAGTTTGATTATTCACGTTTCCTGAGGTCGTAGTTACGACCGTCGCAGTAGCAGAGCCGCCACTTCCGCCCTCCGACGTCTGAACTATATTTAAAATCTGTCTCCCTGACGTTGACAATTGTAGACTTGGGATGTTTGTTATCGACTGAATGCTCACCCCGGCGTTAGTCTGAGTATTTTGTACTGAGGTTTGAACTGCCTTGGACAAATTCGTTGTTTTTGGTACAGAAGTGAGCTGAGAGATTGTATCCGTGGTTACGGAATCAGCCACAGTAGTCGCGTCACTGGTAAGTGTGTATATTGTCTTACCAAAGGCTTGTTGAAACTTTGGCAAACCTGGAGTATTCTGATTAGTTTGATGGACCGATTTGACATTGACGGTGTTGAGACCGTCATAAATAGTCCTGTTCGAAGATCCAGAGACTTCTAAACTCCTCTGTATCTGTTGACCCCTTGAGAAGTTATTCTCCTCCAGAGTCTGCAGAGTTAGCATCCCGCGTTGACCTGATAACGACGATTGTGACGATGTAGAAGAGGAGGATGATGACGAAGAGGACAGAGAAGAGGACGTAGGATTGACAGAAGCCAATCTATACGTTCCATCTGGCTTGCAAACTATCTGCAACTGTTCAGAAGTCACTGTAACGACGGGAGTTACGGGATTCGATGCCATCGAAGACGACGGCGATTTATTCGGCGAAATGCACCTGCTTCCCCGTCTATTTTCCGTCAATCTAGGACTGGCCGGCTCAATGTTAGACGACAAAGAATTGGCGGGTGGCGGAGTGTCCGGAGGTTGATTAGCCTCCTCGCCAATATCTTGTAACAGTGACCTCGACGGTGGCGTTCGATCCGCGGGGCTCATTCCAACGCCGCTGTCATGCCCGCTAGAGGTGGGTGTCCCGGGTAATTGGATACCGCCACCTGCTACAGACGATGACCGATTTCTCGGTGGTGTACCGCCGCTGTTCACGGGACCGGGATTTGAGCTCTGCGGAATGTTTCTTGAGAGTTGAACTATGTTTACGGTAGGCTGAACCCGGGGCGGGACCATCATATCCAGAGTGTTCAAGCCTGGTACATTTTTGGCCAAGATATCAGAGTCTCTCACTGCCTTTGCAAGAATGTCGTACTTTGTTTTCCCCTGGAAGTTTGCACCTCGACGTTTAACGGAATTCAGGCTCCTGACCACCCTCAAATCCCTTTCCACAGACTCCAGGTTACCCTTGCATCCTGCGGTCTTCTCGCCAGTAACTATCGTTGTATTTTTGTTGGGTGAGAAAGGCATGCTTTTCTGAAGGTTTAATAATTCGCTAGTAATATCGCCCGGACTGAGTTTCTTAGACGGTGTTATGCACTTTTTCTTCACCTCGTCGCTTCTTGTTAAAATAATTTTCGGATTCAGATTCAGAGTCCCAAGCATAGGTGAGAACTTTGACAAACTGGTATTATTATTGCTAGGACTGGTGTCTTTGTTTTTGTTCAATATATTCTTCTGAAGAATCTGGCTGATCCTGGTAGGTTTCTTAACGTTGTGCGGCCTGAACATTCGCAATGACTTCAGAACAGCCGGGTCGCTCCTTTTCTCGGTAATAATAAGCGGTGTCTCAGCGTTGTAAGAAGATCCCTTGATAGTCTCGCACTTGCTTTCGTCCATGTCAGCTGAGAACAGAGTTATTATATCATTACTGCTTATGTCTGAGCTGCTAACGTCCTCCGCCGACCGTCTGACATTGTCGTTAACGAGCATATGAAAACGGGACATTGATTCAACGGTGAGCTTCGATTTTCCGCGGCCTTTACCGCTACCGTCTTTAGCCGCGGGTGATTTTTTCTTTGGTTTCTTATCCTGCCTGCAGCCATCGCTACCCAAACTATCCGTCTGACTATCCTGGGTATTTGTGTCCGTATCCGTCTCTGTGTCCTCGTCATTGATCATCACGGATCTATCGACGTTTCCGTTCACACCGCGAAAATGTGAAGTCGTATTGCTTCCCGGATCCTCGTCGTAGTCACTGTCCGTCGATACGAGCCTGTGAATCTTTCTCCCTCTTGCTGCGCGACGAAGTCTCAGTACACTGCTACTATCAGAGTCGGTCGTATCCTCGAGGCTCCTCCGCGTTAAAGACCTTTTGTACGGGCCAGCCGGTTGAAAACTACCAAATTCCTCAGAATCATCCGACTGCACGTCAGCCCACTGTTCGTACCCTTTTTCTATGCCGAAAAACACGTCCTTGGTAGTGTCCTCTTCCAACGGCCAGTCCTTGAACTGTGAATAATCGATGTTCAGATACTTGAGCTCCTTGTTCGTGTTGCGCATCTCCTCTGCATTCTCCAAATACTTTTCGCACAGTACGTTCAACTCTTTCCAATCCAGAACCCAGCTAAGCATGTGATAACGAGGACTGCTGAGCACAACTGCAAGGTCGTCACACAGCTGTGCCGAAACGCCCAACTTCTCGGCATCGAGTACTTGATTCGGCGCAGATTTCTCGTCGTAGTTAGCAGAGCCAGTAACGGCGTCCCCTTTTATTAATATCAGGGCGTCCAGAGTCCGTTCAAAATTCGGCGCTACCTCGGGCGATTTTACCCTGACTATTTCTATCCCTGTGAACTCGCCGCAATTGAAACAGAGCTCGCCCAGCGGACCGTTCGAGGCAGGGTCACGTTTCGGATGCAACAAACACCGGTCAGAGTTCTGAGGCTCGTTTCGTCGCGGGGATGTAGCTATGCTATTCAATATATGACCGTCACATGCCTCGGGAGCTTCTTTCAGGTCGGTTCTCCTTAGCGCAGGTAACTCGGGACTCTGACGACGGGCGGAAGCCGGTTGTTGTTCCTGTCCCGTGTCGAAGAAACTCTTCAACGCGGCGGGTCGATCGTTTTCATCGACGGTCTCGCCGTCCCGTTTTGTCTTGCCGCACGCTATTGCCATCTCACGAATTCTGTCGAAGCAGGATCTTGTCGGGTGGAGTGAAAACGCAGTTAAAACACACTCCCTTGCTATACCAACATTCTCGACTACTACATCGGCCAGCTTTA
The DNA here is from genome assembly GCA_944452935.1 of Rhogogaster chlorosoma. Lineage (NCBI taxonomy): Eukaryota > Metazoa > Arthropoda > Insecta > Hymenoptera > Tenthredinidae > Rhogogaster > Rhogogaster chlorosoma. The sequence goes on along the minus strand of OX101801.1, from coordinate 171,826 downwards.
GAAATTGAGCGCTCAAACGCTTCGCCGTCTCTCGGACCTTTTCTTTGTCAGATTTCACCTTCTGACTCTCCAGCTCGTTCATGTCTGTCGTTAATGCCCTTATGTAGAGCTCAATCATCAGCGGCTTTATGTTGCTTCCGAACTGTAATTGAAGAGGCACAAATTTTAATAAAAATAATTTAAGATCTGCCAAGTTATATCGATACAACTGATCACACTAATATCAATTAGTGATTTCTTGATTTTGAATATCGGTACAAATTTAACTGAGACAAATGAATTGTTTATTTTCTAATAGATAAATTTTCTAATAGATTCATATCGGTAATGCGATGTATAGAGTTTGATTATTACTCACGTGTTTACCAAGTACAGCGCAAAATATATAAATATGCTGGGCGCTTTCTGCAGGTTCGATTAATTTTCGTATCATACCAGGTAACGTAGGCGCCATATCCCTGAGCTTTGAATGAAGCAATGCCCAGGAGTTTATAATTTCTTCAAGAATCGAGGATCCGGTCTCATCGACAGGCCTGACCATTCCAGCTGTGACCAAATACTGAGCCACCAGCTCCGCTGCCCGTGTTGAATTCTTCCAAACTTTAGCCGTTCCATATTTGGTAAGAGTTTCACCACTCAGCCTCTGCACCAGCGCCAAACCCTCTCCGAGATCCATTAATTTTAGCTGCCAAACAATGCTTTGTTACAACAAATGGAGAGTATCTTTGCAATCTAGGTACATATTATTATTGTGGAATTGAATTTCCTACTGACAAAGATGGTCTTATTGTCCTGGGGATTTGTCAAGTGTATATATATACGAATCTGGGAATAATAGTAATAATAAAAACGTGATAATACTTGAGCGAATATGTCTTGCGTGCGTTTGAGCTTGTACAACAGTACGATATAGACATCGATCATGTATTGCACATGTTGAGCTTCGCAGACCGATCTTAACTGATCGCTCCGTCGAAGCGAACGGACACAAGCGGCTGCCAGATTAACCGCTAGGTCCTCGCAGCGTTCCTCGCACAATATCCGAAGTCTCATTGTTAATAATTCGCCTTTTTCCGAGCAGCAAAACTCTGCAATCAAAAACTTCTAGTCATGTTTCTAAACTTTCAATATCTAACCGGAAAGTTTCTCTCAGACAAGACAACAGTTGGCTCTTTAGATTATAAGTCTAAAGAAAGGAATTTAAGAAATTACACAAAAATCTCTTGCCCATATGGCTACTCATAAATGGACTATCCTACCGTCTTCGAGCGTGGGATCTGGCTGTCCATTTAGAATACTACCGAGGATGGGACGAGTCCACGGATCATGTACTAGGGTGATCAATGTAGCGCAGCGCGGTGCTGCGGGATGCCGTCCCAAGTGGGTAGAGCACCTCTGCAATGTAACTCCGAGGTGGGTCTTTGTAGCGGGTGACAACTTTGGCCACTCTCCCCGCAATACCAACTTCAAAGTGTGTCTGTGATTGAGAAAATGAGACAATATTAAGAGAGAGTCGATAAGATTCATCGATCCATACGCATTTCATAATTCACACGGAATTGAAAGAAAAATAGAATTGATGAGACAGAGATTTGAACTCACTTGTGGACCCATTCTATGAGCGACTGTGTAGCTTCAGGCGTAGCCGCGGGTATAAAGTTAGTGACATGTTCCCAAGCGGAGAGAAGAGCGTTCACCTTGTCCCCGTACTTCTTTTTGCTGTCACTCAATGTTGCCTCAAGCCCCTGGAGGTGGAAAGTAAACAGTGGTCAGGATATCGGAAGGAAGTTAGAGCCGTGCAGAAAGTAGTGGTCGGCTTTCAACTCACCACGCACGACTTTTGGATGTGCGAAGACATTCAGAGGTGTGTCGAAAGCAGCAACGGTTTAGGTACCGAACCAACCCTGATCCGACTACAAGGCTAGGGCTGAAATAATGAACGGTTATCTTCTCTCGTCCAAAATAAACGGACGAGCCACTCCTTGGTTGTGGATGCAACCGCCGTTTGGGAGTCGACGAACAACCCCTGGCTGACATCAGCAGCTTAGCGAGGTATCTACCTCAGATATCCTATACCCTTTACTCCGCCGTTCTATTTGAAACGACTCCACCCTGTGCCGGCTATAAGAAAGAAATTGCTAATTGAGATGAGACGCGGTGGTAGAAAATAGGTTTTCGAGTGTAAACAACAAATTCTTTTTGAGTTTTTTTTTTTCCTAGGAAAAAGTCGCCGTTTCTTTTCCAGGCAACAAGTTGCCGTAATACGAGACAAAACAAATTATGCAACAGAAACGAGATGAGGTAAAAAAAGCAAGTGTTTATTAGGAAGATTCGGAGAGAGCAAAAGAGAAGAAGATTAAATGTAGCGAATGAGACAGAGAAAGATAGAGCGAGATAAATATGGGGGGCGGGGGAGGGGGGAGGAGGAAAAAAGAGAAGGATAGCAGCAGATTGAATAATAGAAGATACTTGATTGATAGATCTCGGGTAGAATCGTTAGGGTTGGTTGTAAGGGGTGTAAAACGAACCGTCTTCATTAGCTCGGATGGGTGATAAATATGCGAGGATGAATTTGACGCGTGCGGAAGAACGTCCGTCGTCGTTCCGTTGTCCCGTGTCCAAGTAGGATCATAAATAATTTCTTATTTTTATAGGAGTATTTCTTGACGCGAGATACGATTCACCCGCGAACGCATAAGCCCGGATATCACAAGGTACCATCACCATTCACACGATCCACCATTCACTAGCTACAAGTCCTGTTCGAGTTTCGAAGACGGTACGGCAGTCAGCAGTCAGTAGTTCACGACAATCACAGACACCACCGTACGCGGGGTCACACGAACAAACTACGAGCAACACCACTACTAAGTAAAATAATACCGCCGTGAGCCGGGGGTTCAGTTCACAGTTGGGCAGCACGAAAACATGAGCCAGCCAGCCAACGCACTCGGCACTAACGCCACCTTCACACTAATATTAATATGGCCGTCCTCGGTTGTTCCGACGATTTAAAACAACTTATTACTTATCTTGTATTTATATTTCACTCACTGTGGCCCCGACCTGGCTCAACCTGTCCGACATAGAAGGCATTGAGAGACCTCCTCGCTCGGGCCGATTATTATCAAAGAATATTTCACCAAACTTTACGCAAGGCAGGATGAGGGGTAAATAACGCGAGTTTGTCGGCCTACGTTTTATCGTTTGCTGTCAAATTCCAGCGGCTTGCACATCACAACATCGGTATGGAATTGGTTTTGACAGGCGGAACATGCGACGCGAACGTTCTAAGTAATCCGCAGGGTCGCGCGCCACCCTCGCCTCGTATGTACCTAAACGGCCCAAATCCCGGGGCTATTTATCTTGAAATCCCTGCTATTCGGCCACTATGAGATTAGGCAGCAGCGAACACCAATGAAAACAATGTTATAACTCCTCTATTTATCATTGTTTAGCACTTATAATCCACGCTGTTAGATTATTGTTGTTCCGTGGGATAAACAAGCGAACGATTCATGTGTAAGTTGACGGGTTTTAAACTGTCCGTATCTCGGACCGGGAACACAAACTCACGCACCCAGGTGACACGACACGTCAACAGCCCCGTGTTCCTCGCTATTCGTTACCGTTAACGAATCGCGAAACTGACCAAAAGTCGAAAACCAAACTACGTCAACACAACCGTACCTCTCTACGGAGCGTAGAGTTTCGCGGCGGCCATATTACTTTTCAACTCTCCCCTGCGAAACGCTTACTGCTCCGACCGCCTACGGTTGACGACGACACGGTCACTGGGGACGCGCGTTCACTATTATTTTCAATATACCCACGTCGGTAGCGTTATTAACGGTTTCGATTTCATCTGCTAATTAAGACTAAATAAACCATCGTCACAGCCCGCCACCCCCCGAAACTCTAACGTAAGATCAAAATAATATTAAACCACCACTGTACCACGGCGCAAACAATACGTGCACATACAATGTCACACACCTGTATGTGTATGCGTTGTATGTACCTTTTCAGTTCTAGAGTGCTTTCGACTCCGTCGATAAAACAGTTCGCGTTCACGTCATGTACTCCCAGATCCCTCGGTAACGTGTAGATCTACGTTATCTTCCATCGCAGACTAGCCGACACGTATCCGCGCCAATTTATAATTTATAAACATTCGAAAATTGTTTCTACGAAATCAAGTAGTCTCGACATTGTATTTCATTATTTTATTTCGATCATTCTACCTTATAGCAAATATGTACCTGTTTGAAAAAAAAAAACCTTTTTGTATTTCTCCAACATTTTCGCAGGCTTTAATTAAATGATAATTAATTTTGTACCGGCACTTTTATTTCCATTCGCATTCATTGTTCATAGATTGTTAGTATAGAGAAACATACCGTGAGTACAGAGATATATTCTTAAAAGTCAAACTTAAACAATCTTATAAAAATAACGTCTAGCATCGAATGTACATGTATAGGAAACATACGTAACAATATTATGTATGTATAATGGAAAATTTTTTTTTCTATCGAAAATATGAATTTATCTATAGAATCACCGGATATAGATATATATTTGGAAATAAGAACATTATATAATTATTTGTTGTTCGAGCGCAAGTTTCTCGCCGCGCGGTCCACCACCCCGCGTCTCACGAGTTACCATCCCGTTCGCTGTCTACGAACGTTTAAACTTTCAGCACCTCATGAACAGCGGCGACAATGTGACGAGCACTTATGCCGTACGCGTCCAACAAGACCTTGGTAGGCCCGGAATGGGGCACAACCGGTACAGCCAACTTCTTAACAACAATGTCCCGTACTTCGGCAACAGCAGCGAGTACCGCATCGCCCAAACCACCTTCAGGGTAGTGATCTTCGACGGTGACAATCCTGCCGCCAACTTCCTTCGCGTTTTTAATAATCGTAGCCCCGTCGATAGGCTTTATTGTGAAAGGATCGAGGATACGTGCGTGTATCCCAGCCTTGGCGAGTTGGTCCGCGGCCGCGAAAGCCTCGGCCAACGTAACCGCCGCACCGATGATCAAAACTTGATCCTTGTTAGATGATCTGACAATCGAGGCCTTTCCGATCGCAAATACGTGGTCATTCTTGTAAATTACAGGGGTCGTCGGACGTGAGGTACGAATAAAGCAGATGCCTTTCGTATTCGCGGCTAATTCTACTGCGCGTTCCGTCGAGACGGCATCACTTGGGTAGAAAATTGTCGATCCAGGTACAGAACGGAACATGGCTACGTCTTCCAGACCCATCTGGGAGGGTCCGTCTTCTCCGATCGAACAGCCGGCGTGAGACCCGCAGAAGTTCAAATTTGTCTGCGACACAGCGCCCATGCGAATCTAAAATGAAAATAGAACGGGAATCGGTCATTGACTATCCGCAAAGTAGCTTCGTTGGAATTATCGATGTTTCAAGGGTCCGCGTACGATACCTGGTCAAAGGCGCGCGTCAAAAATGTAGCAAAAGTAGAAACAAAGACAACGGCTCGATCGCGGCAAGCCGCACCAATCCCTACTCCGACCAAATTCTGTTCAGCGATGAAACACTCGATGTATCTAGCCGGATCTACAGCTTTGATATTATCGGAAAAGGTTGAAGTCCTCATATCACCGTCCAGGGCGATAACTCGGGAATTGTTGGTCGCGATCTGAAATAATTATCGCAATTGTTCGACTTGAGCGTTATTCAACGTATCCTAATCGGAAAATAATGTTATAACATTTACCTTTGCAAGGCCACTTCCGTAGGCAACACGGGTAGCAATCGACTCTCCTAATTTGTAGCTAGGTGGTGCGCTCAACTTGATATTGGTGATATCGATGACAGGAGCGTCGTCGACGAGTGGTTTTTGAGGGTGGAGAGAAAGAGGGCCAGGATTCTTCAGAAGTGATGTTAAATGCTGAAATATTTCGACGGTCGATTAGTAGCCTGCAAGCAGCATGATTTCATACGTTCTTTTCAATGGCAAAATAGTCTCGAACCTCAATGACTGCATCCCCTTTGTCTCCTAGTGCCTTTCCGTGCCAGACATCGGAATCCTCGATGTTGGGGAAGTCCCGACCCTTGAAAGTCTTAGCCAGAATAGCGGTTGGCCTACCTCTAGTATTCTGGGCCTCGTGGAATGCCTGTGAAACATAACAGGGAGATCAATTATCCTGGTAACTAACTGATGGGTGTCTAAGTTCACAAAAAGTAGATAAGTACTTTAGCCAATTCCTCAACGTCGTGACCATCGACTACAAGAGCGTTGAACCCAAAGGATTCTAGCCGTGTACGATAAATCTCCAGATTATGAGCAAGGGAGGTCGGGGCAGTCTGTCCCAACCGATTGATGTCAAAGATTACGCAGAGATTGTCTAGCTTGTAGAATGAGGCAAAGTTTAGAGCTTCCCAAATCGATCCTTCCGCAGCTTCACCATCTCCGACCAACACATACGTCCTTTAGAGTTGAAATACGATTATTAAACACGTGAATGAGTTTTTTTAACGAAGAATTCAATCTTTCAAGAACTTGAAAAGAGCTAAAGTTCTCACCTGTAGCTAGCCTTGTCATAATTCTTGCCAACATAGGCCATGCCTGCACCGACGGACAGTCCCTGTCCGAGGGATCCGGTTCCAACATCGATAAAATTCAATCTAGGAGTTGGGTGTCCTTCCAAGTCGCTGTCAAATTTCCGGAGATTCAAAAGCTCGCTAGTTGGAAACAGTCCTGCCTCTGCCCAGGCTGTGGATTGAAAAAACTATCTTTACTCAGATGTTATGGGAATGAAGAGTCTAAGTGCTTGAGACTTTTCAAGTACGATAATTTCTGAAATATGAATATTTTGCAAATTACTCACCGGCATACAGAATCGGAGCTGCGTGTCCCTTGCTCAAAATGAATCTGTCGCTGCTTGCATCTCTAGGAGCGGAGATCTTGTAGCGCATAGTGTGGAAGAAGAGGACAGACATGATTTCTGCCATGGATGAACATGATGTCGGATGTCTGCAGAAAATTTAGGTAATAATAAAATATGATGCATCACCATTCGACGTATGCAATATATAAACGAGTTATCGGCTGGATATATTGATCGGATTTGATTTGAAAAAAATTCGAAAATATTTTTCAATCCCTTCAGATCAGTATTATATGCGGAAGGCCGGAATAGTTATGAATTACATTTAATTAATTCGAACGAAGATTCGAGCGTGTGAAAATTCGATTGACTTTCGACCCTGGATAATAATGTAGGGAAGCAAAATTTCAACAAGATATAATCGGTGGATCATCTAGGGGGCGTAAAGAAATATTAGAAATTGTAACAAATAATCAGGCTGTAGCAAGCTATAGTTTAAATAATCCGCCGTATTGTTTATTGCAAGTTCGATATTATTTGAAATACGAACGAGTCATTCGATTCTTTAGAATAACAAGCATGGCTTGAACGAATTTATCCAGCGTGAATGGTGACTGGATCCTAATTGAATATTTTTATTATGAATTGAATATTTTTATTAGGAATTGAATATTTTTCTTGGAAATTTTTAAGCTCGTAAATACCCGCTAGTAGACGCTTGCGTTTCTTGAACCGAATGAATACGTAGCCTGGTGGCCATGTCCCTCAGCTTTTGCACATCGATATCTTTGACCATTTTGAATGATTTTTTGGTTAAACAGACTATTTCAGATTTAGCTAGAAATTACTATAACTCGGAACCGTCGAGCGTCAGATTCGAGCGTTCAAAATGAACTAGAATCCTACTGTCTACCCCAGACTAATTTATACCACCAGACTGATGACCAGCCCGCGCGGGGATGAGGCGCAATCTCCGAAGTGGAGGGGATGCCTTGACGTCATATTTTCTACCGCGAGATGCCGGTTCAAATTAATAAAGTTAGCCAATCTGGCGTAAGCTCGCGTGCAGAGTGAAGGAAAAAAGATTTTTTTCAATGATATTACATCTAGATTGCATTTTACACATTATTGCTGTGTTGGGTTATAAAATTCATACTTTTACCTCTCTGTCTTATAGGCAGGCTATCAGTCTATATAGAGCTTCTTATCAGAGTTGGGAGTTATTGCGAAATATAGATTGATCGCAGGTGTATGTAAACGCGAGTTGAAATTCTCAACAAAAATGGGTTAAAATTCTGTAAATATTCATTCATGCCGTATATACGTATACATAAATCAATCGAATGAATTTAATACCGATGTCTCCAGCTATATTAGGATTTTCATTTGGAATTATTCTTCATTTTTCTAATGCAATTGTATCAATATTTCTAATGCCATTTTATTCCATCTCGATTTAGCTGTAAGCCGTAATTATGGTATGTTGCAATGCTGTAGAACGATTTTTTTTTTTTAAGACCGTCTGTACAATGTATGAATACAGGCGTATACGTGAGTATAAATTACCGAGGAATACATCAGTTATCCATTAATAATCGACGTATACGTAAGCACATAATAAGTATGAAGATACGCGACACGTAATATAGCGCCTTGAACCTTGTATAGCTACCGTAATCGCACCAACTTCCAGAATCACGCTTAAAATGCCATATGTCTTCGCCTGCATATGCGCACAACATCATACCTATATCTTAACAAATATCATCTATGTGGTGTCGTGAACCTGACTTCGGAATGTCGCATCCTTGTACTTCTATATATTCTATAATATCGGGATAGCGTAATCTATCGATGTGCACGAGATGAGAGATCCGGTAATATCATTGATGTACGAATTGAATAACCGAGGGAAAAATTTGCCCAAAATTTCCGTTCGGTAGTATCAAGTAAAATTAATTGTATCAATTTCTACAGCCTTCCGAGCAAAATCAGAAATCGAGCACGCAGCTTCCGACCGGTTAGATAAGGACTAAACAGCGATATCAGGTCAAAGTTCAGGTGCCAAGAGTTCACCCAGTAAAATAGTAAAGATTAAAAGCAGATATAGATGCATGTCGCAGCAAACGCACGGCGAAGGAGGCTGTTAGGTGTATGCTAAGTTTGACCCTCAATAACGTCTGACCCCGAACGTTGTTCAATTTAACATAGATAAAGAAAATTCGATGTCCGCGAATGATTATATGACCTTTTTTGCAAAGGGGCAACAGGTCTGTCGTTATAGACGGAAGCGTAAACTATTTCATTATGTACGTTGTACGGTGAAAGGGGAAATGATATATGTGACATTAATTGTAAATCGTGTTTCATGCTACTGTCGCGGACAGTATTTAATACGGATTGATAAGAACTACGGCGATATATATAGGTATATAGATACGGCATGGTATATAGATATATAGGTGTATTCACGCAAGGAACACGCGCTAACGTGAGTATTAGAGTTGGATTTCATAAGTTCCCTTCCAATCGAAATAAATAGCTCTGTAATCGTCAGCTGTAAATAAGTGTAAGATAGTATGAGAACGTGAGCGTGCGACGTGTTGCGAGGGATGGCGTGTTCTAATCATTACAAGCTATCAATCCGAAAAGGAATATAAAGTTAGAAGAACATGTTTCAGATAAATATTATTATGCTCGAGATTTCGAGGGGAACATATACTATGGCGCAAGAAGTTTTTTTCTATCCAGAATTCAATTATAAATATCGTGTTTTAAATTCAATTTTTTTTCTTTCAACAGATTTCAAATAAGGGAGATAACGTTTTTAAGACCCCACTTGACATTTTGTCCCCTATACAAAAACTGTAGCTCAAATAAAGACGGGCCAACCGATCTATATGTACTCACAATCAGTAAAGATATTATTCCGATTGCTCAGGGCTTTCGGGAATCTGAAATTCCCTGACTTTTCCAGCTTTTCAAGTCCGGAAATTGGACTTTTTCCAATTACTTATCAAAAAACATGCCACTGAATGATAACATTTTCTAAATATATCAGTATCTTCAATAATGCCTATATTAGATAAGGCAATCTATTAGTAAGTGACGACACCTGCAATTCTCGGTAGAAGATAGAAAGGAAGAGTTGGTATTAAATAATATTATATTTTTTCTCCAAATAATGCAACAAATAACATTACACGTATAGCTTTATCAGGCTCTATCAGGAAAATACAAGCTCGTGAGATTAAACGGATTTTTTAGTAGACTGGAGCAATTTTTTTGCTCAGATAAACGTAAGGCATTTCGCACAGGGACAAGTTTTACTTTTCTCTTAGCGAGAAAAAAAATTCCAGTCTAATTTATGAAATTCCCTCACTTTTTCCGGTCTTCCAGATTTTCCCTGTTGGCACCAATTCTGCAAAATCATTCACGGGCGCCAGAAAGAAACAGGGACAACTCGCAGTACTGGAATTATATTTCGGAATACGGCCAATAGCGAATTATACTCATTACGCAGGTATTGAAGTAGGTCCTCTGAACGAGATCGTGTGCATCTTATGCCTATTATTTGGTTACAACCCGGAATTTCGAAATATGTAGTCGTTGTACATAGGTATAATAAATATATTGTCTTTAGGTATAACACGTTGAAGAATTGGCGAAGACCGCGTTACGTAATCTTCGAACGGCACCTGTGGCATGGGAAACACTCGCCGACTTTATTATTTACGAAAGATCCTAGCCACATTATAATATTACGCGGGCAGTTGATTACCATGAATCATCAATCAATATGATCAAGGAAAATAAATATTAATGACTGATAAATGTGAAAGAAAAAAATCCCCATTATAGTTATATAAATCGAAATAATATTCATTGCTTCAATTCGAATTAGTGTACGAAAACTGAGTTTTGAACTATGTCGAAATTAACGACAGGGGTTTTTCATTGCTATTCCTCTACACCCGTTTAAATTTTCGATAACCCGATACACGTTGAACGATTGATAAAACGGCGTCAATGGAACCGTGGGCGTAATTACTGCCTCCAACCAGCAGTGTCGCTACTATATAAAACTCATTAAATTCATAGAAGTCAGCATATCTGATTACTTGGCTGACCGAGATTGATGATGAAAGCTTATGTGTTCTGTACGTGTTATCACTAACACAAGTCATCGCGATTGTATTACCCAGAGTTTAGGTTCAGGTTATGTCACGCAGGCGCGAGCGCGTGGTGGGACAGGCTGTACTTGAATTTGTAGGTTAAAATCGAATGCGGTTACGATTTCTGAGACAGAGGTCCGCGTGCAAGGAGAAAGGGAGAGAGAGAGGAAGAGAGTGTCTGAATTCAAAGAACCTTGATTGTCGTGATAATGTTACGATTATACATACTTCCTTCACGATAGCGTAAATAATGTGATAACATTAACGATAAAACGTGTGCTAATATATTTACTGCCACGGCCGTTAAGTATTATGGCGTGTCGTGGGCTCTCCGACCAATCACAGCCAGAGATCGCGATACCTATAGTGTTCTAAATTCAATACATTACGGCTACCTAACCCTATGACCCCTTGCAATTCACACGGTACAATATGCGTGGATAAAATATACGTACGTGTTATATCGCATGGCTCGGTATTATACGAATCATCTTACGTACCCGGTCTTCGTTGTCTGGGTCGCACGGATCGAATCAATCCTCAGCTTCGTGGCGATATCCTTCAGCTCTTGGATCGTCTTAGACTCGGGCTTGTGATAGTTTGCCATTGTTAATTCGGATTGCATTAAGATTCGGTTAAAATCGCAGAATAACGCCACTGGAACGGATGGAATTGGGATAAAACTAGCCCGGAGCCGAAACTGCAACTAACCGTGACTGACCGCGGCACAACCTGTCGCACGACTACGCTGGACTACGCTCACTCACCGGCACTGACGACGGGAGGCAACAAGTGTCGATACAGGGGGCATCGATGTAATACATCAGTTAGACAGGCACGGAATTGACGGTCTTGGAAACAACAATCGGTCAAGAAGGTCGTCAAGGCTGCTCTCAAGCCGAATCTCCAACAAGTGAGTGCGGCGAAGTGCAGAAATCCATGGGGGGAGCAACAAAGTTTTCACTCTAGAGAATTCGCGACCCCTGAAATACGAAGTTTGGCGAACAATTCAAATTTCATACCCCACGGCTAGTCGCCGTGGTTACGGCCAATGGTTGCGCAGGGAGGCAAGATACGGGAGACTTTGAACTGAGAAACGATATAAATATTGGAAATACTCGATCTGACATATCCGTGAGCGATTATTATTCGGAAATTATATTGAAACTGGATAACTACCGGGTCCTCCCGAGTGCCTGAAATGACGGATGGTCATTCTACGCCTACGGCAATGGAAGAGGAGGTACAGTTCTTGGTAAATAACATTAAAAAATACTAACACCGGAGACAATTCCTCAATTCAATTACTGCTACTATTATTATTACATTCGCATTGTTAATATTTCGTAGGACGACGTCTGCGCGACGCTAAGAACGATCGGTAGCAATTTGAATAATTATGTACAAGATTTTTCCGCGGATCCATCCCTAGTTGGGCCCGAACCCAGTGATACTGCCACAGAGCTGATGTCGCGAACCATTTCCTTGAAGAAAGATCTAACTTCACTTATGGGACCTCTGACTGCGTTTAAAAAAGGTAGGACAAAATAGACAAAGGTTATATTAACGTTATAGGACACAGCCTAGTTTTTTTTTTTTTAAAGTACATAAAGTTACAGAGGAATAAGGTGGAAATGTAATAATTTGCCAACTAACAGTATGAAACCAACGTTTACTTCATCCTTTTTTTTACAGAAAGTGCGGATAAACTTGATGAGGCACAAAACCGCTACGACGAACTGCACAAACAATGGCTGGAACAACAGGATGAACTTGGAAGGGCACAAGACGAGATTATCAGGCTAAGGAATCAAGTAATTATTTAGTTAGGTCGAGTTGATGTCAGAAACTGACTAATAAGAATTGATTCAAGTCCTGCGGTCTATTTGTAAATTCGTTTCAGTTTCTCTGCTGGTAAAACAGATGTCTGTAGGATCATTCCCCCCCTCTAACAATATAGTTATGATCTCAATATGATTACAGGTAATGCATCAGAGTACATTCTGCGCCAGCCTGGGAGCAGTCCTTGGAAATTTGGTATGGCAGGCATCGCGCTTTCCCCAAGTCATAGACATGTGGCTATCCAAGGTAATTGCTTGCTTCTTAGCTTCGAGAATCTTTGAATGTATGCCATTGTAAATCTACGTGCGGTGAATTAGTTTCAGATAAAAATCGGGGATTTCTTATGCATAGTGAATGGAACCTTTGTCTCATTCATAAACACATACGGCTCAGTACTTCCCTCGGAGAACAGCGACGAGTTTCAATTCGTTATGGGACTCTGCGGCATCGTTACAAATCTTTCGGCTAGTCCCGAAGGACGCCAGTTCTTGGTCATGCATCGGAATGGAAAAGATTTGCTGCAGAAGATGGTCAAGCTTATGCCCCTTGTGCCGTTACCCACAGGCCGGTCTCTGGCTAGGTAAACTAAAAACGGGAACCTACTTTGTTTTCTACCAATTCCTGACAAGCTGAATCATACATCTATCCCTTTTTTCCATTTCCGCAGGCTGCTACTGATGATACTGTACAACGTTAGCATTAATCAAGCCGGTCTGCAGTATTTGATGGAACTTCGGGTCTGCAGGGTTCTTGGCCAGTACACAGCTGACTCTGCGTCCGTTGAACTTAAGCAGCTCTCCCTGCGTCTGCTGCAATCTATTACTTTCGAACTACGGGATGAGGCGACGATTGATGATATTCTCACTACAGTAACAGTCGATAGAATAGAGGAACTCTTGCAGACGGAATCGGAAAGTGTTGCAGCTACAGCCAAGGAGGTTTTGTCCAATCTCAACAAGGCTCGATCGTTTATTGAGCAACAAGGCAAGAGTTGTCTTCTGAAAGGTAAGATTAACTCTCCGCTTCGTTTATTTATTAAATAATTTGTATTCCAGTACAATTTTCAACCTTATGTGTAAATTTTGTCGCCTGAAAATAAATTTCAGGCAGTTTACAAAGCTGATAATAGTGGGTTTCCCGTTATTCCCTATCATTCAATGGTTTCCGGATGATCATAATATTCTTGTTGTAGATCCGGATAGCCAGAAATACGAAGCGAATACTCATTTAATATAAAGTTTCTACGTCCGTTCGAATAAACGGACTCAAAACTTGAATATAAATAATCAGTAACTTATCATAGTTTTAAATCCTGTTATTATTTTCTGACAAAACAGAACTTTCAATAAATATTTTCAGCTCTTATATATGCCAAAGTCAGTATATTGTTTCTGTAAACTTTTATTCTCATTAAAAGGGATCACTTTCGAAAAAGTCCACTATATAGCCGTATAATATCAACCTTATATTTCTACCCCGATATATATACTGCCTAGAAACATTGCGCGATATAATAATCATCCTATGTATAGGTATAGGCATAATTCAATAGTCATAGGCTCTCCGTATTTCTTCGATAATTTAAGAAGTGGTTCAATACATCGCAAACTATACAGCTAATTGAAAACTAGTAATATAATCAGGTGCTACATAAATATGGTGGTTGCAGGTCAATTATTTAGTATAGCCCCGAAGATATTCTCAAATCGAATTCAGTGGGTATAAACTCCGGTATATAAGCCCAATTGGAAAAGTTACGAAAACCCTCCCCCCCCCCCCCCCCCCCGCAGGCGATTGATTTTTTTTAAATTCATAAAACAAGAGATCTTTATTCCCGGTATAATATGGGTTATTTTTCTTTTTCTTCGAATATAACTGCGTATCTGCGGCTAGTTGAGTTGTGCTGGAAAACCTGATACAATAATTCCAGGAAGTTACAGAGGCGAACGACTTTCCTTACGATATACCCGCTACGTATTTATGATAATATAACCTAACGAGTCGTCGTTTATCAAGGACAACTAGCGATCCGCGTCCTTCCAGGATGTTAGTTCCAAGAAATAATTATGCAATCTTGCGTATCGTAGTTTCCCCGCATCTGCACTCCGCTATTAACAAGGCTGAACTCCGCTGAAAATGAATCTCGGCGAAATATAGGCTGTGCTATAATAACGAGTGAAAAAGTCATTGCAGAATTGCTTCCCGAATAATTCTACATGAATCGTGATTAATATAATTCAACTCTCTTTTGTAAAATCGCACGTATATTTTATCGATTTATTACAATACAATAAGGAACGTATAGAGGTATAGTATGTAGGTATAGATATCGCGGAATGATCGCGCGCGGACCTTCGGAGGACGATCTTGCTGCAGTCGTCATACATATTCCTACATGCAAACCCATGTGTCCACATGGGTATACGGATGCATATAGCGGCATGGTGTAATACGTGTTATTTCGTACACGCGTATCTATTCTATATGCATGTGTTTGATCTATTCGTGTATTGGTATACACGTATATATGTGCTAGCCGGCGAGCCTTCCTCGTTTTGGCCCCACAAGGTACGATTATTGATCTCAGGGCGCCGCCGCATTGGCTCGATGTATCTGGGTGGCTATCAGCTGTTACCCGGAGGAAGCAAGGAGCGCGAACAACCGCGGGAGTCTGTCGTCCAGTGTAGGTAGTGCGAGTAGTCGCTAGTCGGGGGCTAGTCGGGGGCTAGCCGGGGACTAGTCGGGGGGCTGGCCGGGGACTAGTTGGGGGGGCTAGTCCGGTGCAGAGGGGGGGCTCGCCTGAACCCTCTTCGCCCTCTAAATCGCCCTTTTTACGTTGCAATGGGACCGGCAAATAGTCGCGAAGAGCAATCCGAAGACATTATCGTCGACGATGACGGCCTACATATTTCAGCTCATCGGGGCAACGCTGCGGCGGTAAGTCCTCTACGCGTTTCTCTTCCCTTTTTTTTTCACCATTATTTTACACTACCCCTATACACTCTGTCCGCATCCCCCCATTCAACGCGGCTCATATCTTTAAGCGCGACGATTTGTTTTCTATTTCGCAAATCGTTGAATGATTTATGAATATACATTCATTACCACTTGCGCAGAGATAGATCGCGAGAAACTTCAATGTATAAATACCCACCCACATATATAGGTATATAGATAGATACTTTCGTTGCATTGATCGATTGCAAGGCTCTCCATCGTAACAATTCTTTTCACCTGCGACGCAGGGAATCCTGATTCTAAAATCTGTTAATTTCTGTTAATGTTTCGAATTTTTCATCTTCGAATTCGACCCATTATTCGATTCGAGTATAATATATTAGGTTTAAACTATACCGCGAGGAATTGCGCTTGGAGAAACCGCAGGACATGATATCATTGTATTCTTTTAAAGTCTTCTATATCATTTTCTTCATCATGTTCACAAACAGAGCCGCTATTCATATACCTGCAGAATTTAGATATCTATAGATTTTTTCGTTTCGTATATTATACGGAGGCATATAGACATCGAACTACTGCAGGTACCTATAGGTATACAAACCTATATCGAGACGACGAATAAATTTGAAGTTAAATTGAATCGTTCGAATAATATAATCTATGCGATGATACTCGTAGATGAATATATGTACTAGATGCGTTTGTATGTATGTATGTATGTATGTATGTATGTATGTATGTATGTATGTATGTATGTATGTACACCGCAACATAGATGTAGGTATTATTATTTCTCTATTGAGCGGACGAGGCGGCCGAGGCGTGGCGCCGTTTGGTCGAAGGAACGCGCGGGAGCTGCCCGTATAAGGAAGAAAATGATCCTGCGGCGTTTCTCGAAGGTTGGGTTTTAATTTTTAAGCAAACGCGACCGAATCCACGTATGTATACATGGATACGTACGTACACTACCCACTATAACCCATTTGCCGCTTGGTTTTCTTTCACGTGTATCTTCCAGTCAATACTTGCAGCGTTGATTATCCACGAATCGACGTAGTACATACTTCCGTTTTTTCTTCTCACAGAGAAAGAATCGCCCGCGCGGAATTACTTCTTACCTCGTCTGTAAAAATCCTTTCAATTCTTCGGCTCATAATAATATGTGGATTGGCGGTGAACCTTATGATACATAATATAATATTACAGTTCGTCGTATGACTGTTTGTTCGGTAGTGAGCTCTTTTTTTATCTCTGCTGTTGTTTCAGCATGATGATGTATAAAATAATCGTGACATAATTTCGCCATATGTATAGCTGTGATTATCGTGCAAATATAATTATAACACTGCGGTATAATGAGAACGTATATGTATATTGGTTCATAGGTGTCAGAATATATAAATATACATATATATTGACCGTTTATGAAATGGCTCCGACCTCGCAATCGATAAGATCATCTTGTTTTCGAGTACTCACTCGATTTGTTATCGCACATCAAATTATTAACCAATAATTTTCTCAATATCGATAATCTACCGTGCACCGGCGTGTAATATCACTTACCGATCTTTACACGCCCCCCCGCGAATTTTCCTAGAATATGTTTAATTGCAGACATATAAGCTGATGTTTTCTGATCGTTTGATCATTATATACCCTGCAGATCTAACCCATATCCAAAAGATACAGTGAATCGTTCCATATAGGTATAGCTATATGGTAAGGTATAATATTGTAGTCCATTCGGTGCGTTCAGTAAAATCAATTTATCGCGAAATGTAATTGATTCGTGAACCAACAGCAGCCGCGCGTATAGAATATATGCACATGTAATTAATACGTGTAAAACTAATCGTTTACTTTATAGAACGTCGCCTACCGCATACGGCGAAATGGGTTGAGAGACAATTAAGGAAATAAGATTTCTTCGGATTAATTATAAAGCTCTCGTGAACTTTTCCTCGTTTCATGCACAGACGTGTTATTATCTAATCCGAAATACTGATATTACATAATGTGGTTAGAGTTAATCGTAAGTTGGAAAAGGCATTATAATATATTGTTGTACGCATGAGATCGGTGTATGAATTTTACTCAGGCTTTTGTGTGCATATATTAAAAATTGGTCTCTCTTTGATGCGATTGTAGCTATTCAAGCAATTATTATTCTATAATCAATGACTGCAGCAGTTGGGTCGTTGATCCTGCGCCTTAGATAGATTCAGCGTGTCAAATAATTAAAATAATAACAAATTAAAATAAAATAGAGACATCTCGCGATATGTATGGAAAAATTGACAAACACACAGAGAGAAACGTAGAGATTGCGATTGGTGAATAAAGAAATGTAGTATTCATGTTGTATATTCACATACGAACACACTTCCGTACATTATGAACAATGATACGAAGGACCTTTGTACTGAGTCGTTTACTGCAGTGATTACTATCGCAGTGTACACGAAGTAGTTACACTTGCACCGATACGGGTAAGAGAACAGGGCGTGTATCTGGATGGCCGGAGTTGAGTGAAAAAATAATTAAAAAATAAAAATAAAAAATTATAATAACCGTACCAACAATTGCGGGAATCTTATCGATGTAGTCTTCAATTTTATAAAGATAACCCAACGTACGATTTACCCGGTGATTAAATCTACCTGCTATTGCTAACACTATGATACGTATACATTATGTGATTCAACTTTATGATCTCTCCTAATCCATTATCATATCATAAAATCCTATAGATACAGGCATAAATTTACGTATATATACTTATATGCTACACAGCTTGCATATAGAATACGTGGGCGTATAATTATAATAACAACTCATTATAGTCAGTAGTCTCGGTCATGCGGTGTCCGCTCGCGTCACAGATAACTGACATTAGGTATATTCTATATCCATACGTCGTGTATACTGCAATATAATGAATTTCACACCTCTGTATCTGCTTCTCGATTTATATGCACCGGCCGTCCATGATATACGTTAGCATCCCGGTAATGAATGTCGTGCTCTACCTATACGTATATAATATGTACGTATCTATACCGCATCAGCTAGTTGTCTGTAGCACAGTGGCTACCTCGGAGCATCATGACAGTACAGATTAGCTGTGGATGACCGAGTTGCCATATAGAGTAGCGATTCGGGAGTGAATAGACTGTGGCCAGTTGTAGGTGGATGCAGAATTGATATCTCTGTATTCAGCGATAGCTACATGACATATTTATATCTATATGTATACCTAGTATGTTATACGCACACATTAGGTAGACTGGCCGAGTATCGCGGCACGCGCGCGCGGTGTCTCTCCGCTCCGCTCCGCTCCGCACCGCGGCCGATCAGTTGTTCAGAATTCTTTATTCGTCATTGATCTCATAAGATTGTCCGGTAGTAGAGCTGTTGTTGCGGGATACAATAAACTGAATCCACTGTTGCTGCAGCGTTATATACTCACTGGGAATTTCGCGCACCCAATCAAGTATATAAATAGCTCCGATGACACCAAAGATTAGCAAGGTACGAGACCATTTTTTTATTATTATACACGTTTCTTTTACTATCAACCGTATTGCATTCTTCACTGAGATATTACTCGTCTTTCGTTCCAAACACCATCATTTACTATTATACTGTCACAAAGCTGTCGAACGATTTCTTTATATAGTTTAGATGTTTCAACGGGGTATGGATATTTGTTCCCCCGTCATATTTTGAATTCGCGTGTGCGCGCGGCGCTATACACGCTGATATATTAACTTACGATATACTCGAGTATCCCTATAGTATACGAGATATCGAAATAATATATGATTCCGTATAAAATTATCGAAAATTCAAATTAATTATGCTGTTATCGAAATCCTCTTTTTTTTTCGCGTTTTCTTTTATTGCCTTCCTTCTCCATTTGCTCTTTAATTCAACAAAGTAGATGTTATCTTTTTTCCGTATGAATTGCTGACCGTTGTATATTCTCGGTGAAATCATCATACCGAAGAAATACACAAATACAGTCTACCCGAATGATCAGCTTCTCTTTGTTGAGTTAGCGAGGAATCCTGTGCACTGTACAGTATATCGCGATTGTCTTTGTTAAACAAGATAAATAGGGACAGAGGGTTCGTGGAAAAATATTTCTTTATATCTGGCTAATATAGGCATGTACATTGAAGATTTTTTCACGGACATGGAAGATAATAATTTATAATTTCATTATAACGCATGTTCGCGATCCTGGCGACTGTTGCAGTTATACCTATAAACTCTGATACTTGAAAAAATGAACAATTACAATTAATTCGGCTAGATACATTCATCACTTTACGGTTCAATATCAGATATAGGATATGACCTGATAATCTGTAGTTTTTATCGTATATTCGAAGACAACGACATGATTATCTCTCAATATGGTATATCTACATTGCAGTGTTCGTAGGCATATACCCTCGCATATACCTCTACCGCATTTATGATGATTCAAGTTTCTGATCTGATCTTGCAATTTTTTTACATCTCGTTATAAAAAGTCAGAGCTCCGTGTAATGGATACTGGGATACAGTATTTAAGCTATAATCAGTGTAGTACCTAATTCAGTCATTGACTATACCCTGGATCTGTTCTTGAAAAGGTATATGCATAGGTATTTATTATCGTATTTTTATGTATAGGCGTATATATATATATATTTTACGAACGACAGACATACAGGTGTAGCTCGGTGCCCGTATGACATACAGGTATATACGGTCAAGACGTGTGATCGATCGTTTCAACCGTATGATTTATCAGAGATATGTACGTAGCAATTACGCGCAAGCGATGAGATAGATCCCGCTATCGTTAGTCAAGATCTTGGATCTAGTCTGGGTAGAATTTTATCTCTCGAGTGTTTAGAACAATTCTTATCAGTTGGGCTATCAATACCTGCAGCCTGGTATGGTATAATAGAGACAGCATGATGTAAGCTAACGCAAACGCCCCAGTCCTCAGCACAACATGTTGTTACAATTAAACATATTGACATATCTATTAATCGCCGATATATTGTACCAGCTATCGTTTTGTTCTTCTTAAGCTAGTACGCGTCCTCTCCACGGACTTTTCCCTGCCCTAAATAAACGGCTGGCTATATATTTGGAAAAGATTGTCACAATTGTAACGTGTATGTCATATAGGAACCTGACGAGCTAATCCCTCAAATCTATATAATCAACGATGAATCGATGTCTGCACTAATCACGGATTTATAATAGTGGCGTAATCCCACCATGAAAATTCGCGTGCAGCGATACCCCGACGAATCAGAGTTTTTCAAGAAATTTCGCATTCCTTGATATATATGTATACATACAGCATGAATACTTTTAGCAATCCACTTGAATCAAGAAGTGGTCTCCGGAGAGATAATAACCGTATTATTCTATACTTGTAATCATCAGTTGTTTATAGATCGAACGAAATATGCGGCTATATTTAAATAGATATATACGTATGTTATACGTACTCATAGTTGTAGCAGAATTTTTAGATTACGCATTCGATGTATACAATATACGGTATGGTATACATATATAGATATAGTATAGGCCTGTTGGCCTGTATACGCGAGCTTTTGCAGAACTTAATGAGAAGCAGACGACCAGTTAGTGTAATTGTTGTAGCTGGTTGTTATCGAATTAATTCACCCACTGCGTCATCGTCGGGTATAATATGAAACTGTGCGAAACACATCCTAAATGTTATTTCCTCTCATAGTCTGGGTACAATTATCACACCGGTGAGTTATAGAACTCCGTGCGTTGATCGTTATTTAGAAATCTACAGCGACGCAAGTTCAATAATAACATAACAATCCTGTGGAGAAGATACAGTTTTCAATCGGGCGAAAGAATTCCTATCGTAGACAGAAACCGGAGATGCATCGCGTACGTATATTCTTTCATTAACGTTTTGCGCAGACAACTATGGTAAATTATATAATGATTGGAGCATTAAACGTCGGGGTCGGTTCAAACAGCAGCCGCCAATGAGGTTCGAAGCGGTTCTAACGCTTCCTGTGTAGCTTTTTTTAATATTAATATATAAGACGACAATTTTTCTAATCTCCGATATTTGAAAAGAATTATTTCTGCCGCCTTCTATAGAGAACAAATAGTTAGACGCCCGGTTGTCATCGAAACGAACCAGAGGTGGACGTGGAGAGAGTTCTCCTTCTTTATACTTTTCTGTTCCATGGTCGTGTAGCAGCTATTTTCCGCAAGGCTGCCGTTGGCGTTGCGGTCAGGATGTGCGAAGTGCGAATTTCGCGAACGGAGGGCACGTAGCGTGTAGCAGCAGCAGTCGACTGGCAAATTTTGTAACAATAACAAGCGCGATAAACTGGTTGTGCGCGAAGTGGTTATAAAATTGACCTCTAAAAGAACTGAATCCGACGCTAGTCAGCTCAATGATTGAGTATTTTGATCGAGTGTTATCTGAGAACCCCCGGTGTTCACCCTAGCCTATTATACTTTTTCGCAACTAATTATTTTCAAATATAAGCATATCCGAATACATGCACACATAAGTAGACACACACGCATACACAGTACACACATAGATGCGTGCATAGAATACACTCGTAAAAGTGCATCGACGACAAGCATCACATACGATCATCTCGGTTAATAAACCATGGTGTAATATGATATGCATAATGAAAGAAACGGCATACCCCCGAGATATGTAGCTAATGCTCGCGTTCTAATTTTAAGCTCTTGAACCTTGGCTGCCAAATATTTTTACGCGTTATATACTATACATACGTACAAAGTTTAGTGATGACGACGACGACAACGACGACGACTAGCCATGGTTATTACAATAAAAAAATACTCAGTGTTGCGTCGTATCATTATCATTATTCACTGATTCCGCGACTATACGCATAGTTTTTGTCGCGAGTGTCGAGCGTTAACTCGTCTTATCAAAGTGTACGCAAAAAGAAGTTGCGAAAAAGCGTTTTTAACGGCGCAAGTTCAAGTATTATTATCGTGCTATGACACGGTGGTATTTCTGATCTTTCAACCCCATGTGAAATAGACTGTAAAACACGGTAGTGAAAAATCAAGTAAAACCAAACGGTAACAACAAAGTACACCGCATGACATTTAGAAATAGAACATCGCTTGGTGACAATGTCGCGAGTTTCTTTAAATAAATCCCAGTATGGCCAATATGGTTCACGTCGCGTACGAAAGATAAGCACGGTGAGTAATTTATTTCCGTTTAGCCAGTCGTATATAACAGATAATTATCCCCAACAACCTGCACCCACGCGATTCTATACGCATTCGGTACTCGAGCTTCGGTGAATCGTTGAAAAACCGTCGGGGATGGCTCTTCATAATCCGCCTAAATCTACCAGTATGTGTATACGTAGCCAAATACGGTGTACGCAATTTTACGCGAATAAATCGCCTGTCAATGACAACAAGGCGCGGAGGTGTTACCCCCCAGTAGTATGCGTATTTACTGTGCCCACACGAGGACCACGTGACTATCCTTGACAGCAGCCATGTCTTTTATTAAAACGTGTGTCACTCACGATGTGAAGAGTTAAGAAAGAGACCGCTGTCGACTGTCATTACAAATAAACTAGCGTCGCTCGCGATTAATTAGGGTCAATCACATTCATTTAGGACACTTTGCGAACGGGAAGAGAGCCCGGAGCGGTACGCGGACCGATTCCCATATTTCTTTTTACTCATAATTTAAATTGGGTTCATTCATTTATTCAAATTATCATACCACCATGGAATTTCTATGGAAACCGTCTGCCTTTTTCGCAAATGGCCGCAGCGCTCATATTTGTCATTCTCTTGTTATCAACGTCATTATAACACCACAGCAGTATGTTTACAGTAATTCTTTTGCTTCGGCCGAGGTGCCCCCCCCCCCCCCCCCCCCCCCCTCCTCGTCCGCCACCCGATGAATTATACGACTCATCGTTATACCTTGCGGAGGATTGTTTTTTCAAACTTATTGTTAATTTAAACAGCTATCTATAACGTCCACGCAACCTTGTTCCAGTATTCATTTAATCATATGAAAATCAAAGCTGCTGCTCTTTAACATTATCGAAAATGAATCCAAGGTAAACCAGAGTCAGTTAGGAGATGAAATTCTTACATCATCTTATCCAACGAATATAAACACAGCGACTACATGATTTTAGATACTCGCTTGCTCGTTTGTTCTCTCTTTCATCTTCACTGAAATCAATACGACGTGCAATCATATTTAGTAATCGGGCAATTCAAGCTGTAACATTTCTCTTGATAAAGATGAAGAAGGAAACCAATGCATCATGGTTCTCTCGATTTTTTTCAGACGGAGAGCGAATACTCCGTCGAGGAGCAGTCCCGATTAACGGGAGCTGATGGAGGTGTGGATGAAGTATCCCCCGAAGATGAAGGCTCTCTATGCGAATACCACGACATCCCACCTCCACCTGATGGTGGCTATGGTTGGGTCGTGGTGTTCGCTTCGTTCATGTGCAACATGATTGTCGACGGCATCGCTTATACCTTTGGAGTATTCCTTGTTGTATTTGTCGACTACTTTGAAGTAAGTAAAGGCAGAGCGGCATGGGCAGGGTCTTTACTCTCCGGCATGTACCTCAGTGCAGGTAAGAAATCTTCATACAATTTCCTCTGTATATTTTTAATCCTTCCTCGAGCTAAACCGGGATCCAAATTATTCCAGGTCCCGTTGTCAGTGCCTTAACGAATAAGTACGGATGCAGAGCCGTTTGTATGGCGGGAAGCTTTATTGGTGCCGCTGCGTTTGTTCTTTCAACATTTTCATCCTCCGTTGGTGTGCTTATGATGACCTACGGAGTTATGGGAGGTAAGACACACATACTGTACATTACATTGGCCACTGTCATTGCTTCTGATCATCATCTGCACTAGGATGTTTGAAAGAAAAAAAAAAAAGAAATAGTAGATTGTGATTCATGTGGAGAAAGAGGGACTTTGCACGAGTGATGTTTTTCTGTACGACAGATGGTTAGCTAGTTATAAAAATCAGAAGAAGAAAAAAAGAATTTTCCTATCTTATTCTTATGGAAAATAGAAAAGTGCGATTTGCCACCTCCTCGATGTTAATATTAAGAACTGAAATTTTAACAGACGTGTTTTTATATTTGAATGAAACTTTTGAACCTGTTTGTGAGAATTTTTTTTTTTTAAACTAGTCTGCACCCTCGTTCCTTTTCGGATCCGAACAATTCATGTAAAAGAACGTTATTGAGTCTAATTAAAATTTCTTTATTCTCACAGTTTTCATGATATTCAACAGGTATCGGTTTCGGCCTCATCTACCTACCCGCAGTCGTCTGTGTTGGCTATTACTTTGAGACAAAGAGGTCTCTGGCCACAGGGATTGCTGTTTGCGGGTCAGGAGTCGGCACCTTTGTTTTTGCACCCATGGCGACTATTCTTCTCGACCAGTATGGTTGGAAAGGAGCTAATCTAATACTGGCTGGCCTTATTTTAAATTGTGCGGTAGGTCTCAACTTGTTCAAATAAAACACGCAGAGGCAGTAGGGTGATCCAAAAAAACTAACGTATCGAATCTATGGTCTCAAAAGGACCTATTTACTGAGAAAAAATTCTCTCATTTGGAAAAATTTGTATTTAAATTTTAAAAGGTGTCGGTGGCCATTTGAAATTTCCCATTTAAATAACACGTAAAAAAATTGTTTCTCATTAAAAATGCTATAACTATTGAACCGTTTGAGATAAAATAATTTTCTAGGCATATTCTTGCAGGGCATTAAATTCTCTAAAAAAATGACCTTAGAGATAATTGTCTAGAGTCGAAAATTCATATATTTATGGGCTATGAAAGTAAAAAAAAAGTAGAAATAGCCTGCCTGTTTAGGGCTTTATGATTGGAAATATTCATGCTAAATAAAAAAAACACACTGAAATGAAATAAAATGTGTAGAAAATGTTGATTATAAACTAGATTTGTCAAAGAGAAGAGATTTATTTTACCACTTATTTATTTTTTATTGCACAATTCATAGCCCATAAGTATATGAATTTTCGAGTCTAGACAATTAACTCTCAGGTCATTTTTGTAGAGAATTCAATGCCCTACAAGAATATGCCTAGAAAATTATTCTATCTCAAACGGTTCAATAGTTATAGAATTTTTAATGAAAAACAATTTTTTTACGTGTTATTTAAATGGGAAATTTCAAATGGCCACCGACACCTTTTAAAATTTAAATACAAATTTTTCCAAATGAGAGAATTTTTGCTCAGTAAATAGGTCCTTTTGAGACCATA
Source organism: Rhogogaster chlorosoma (assembly GCA_944452935.1). Classification (NCBI taxonomy): domain Eukaryota; kingdom Metazoa; phylum Arthropoda; class Insecta; order Hymenoptera; family Tenthredinidae; genus Rhogogaster; species Rhogogaster chlorosoma. Next base: position 145,624 of record OX101801.1, on the reverse strand, counting down.
GATTCGATAGGTTAGTTTTTTTGGATCACCCTAAGAGCCAAGCACTCGTCTCCGTTTGAATGTACCAGCTAACACCATGCAATTCAACTATCAGGTATTTGGTGCCATGATGAGACCCCTCGAGTATCCTAAAACGTCGTCTGTCACACCATTGCTCTTGCGAATGGCTGAGGAGAAAAGGTTCCAAATGGAAAGAGGCAGCATCGGCGGTTCTTACTTCATGGTACAGCTGCCAGACGGTTCGATGGAAAAGAGGATGAAAATGCCGATCAATATCGATCCAGGAGTACATTCAAGTTTCAATTTGGATCAGCTTGTGCCAGGTGAACTTTGAGCTGAAAGAATAAATTGTGAACAATTTTTTCGGACATTGAGGACAGAGGAATTGACATTCCTGTTCGGGTTTCTTGCAGGTACTCCGCTCACGCCTGTGCCAACGGTTCCAACGCTGCCGACTATCTCCGAGGTGAAGGTACAGGAGCAATCGTCATCGGGGGGAACATCGGCAAGCGGAAGCGTAGATTTGAAAAATGCAATAAACAAGAGTAAGAATCGCAGGACGACGGAGGAAGGCAAAGAGGGCAAGGAGAGTCAGAATTCCGAGAAAACCGAAGGCCTGGAGTTCAACAAGGCGAATATACCACGCAACGCATCCCAGCCTGCGTTCACTACCCACGTACAAGGGCTGCCCAAGAATGGTTCCGTACCTTTCTTCGATAGAATCCGGAAGACCAGCACCGGAGAAAGGTACAAGCCCAGTCTCAGCGCCATAAAGAATTCTCGTACCACTCTGAACTCAAACGGCGACATACGGAGGAGTCTTCACTTGAGATTGTCTGCTAGTAGTATGCTCGGATCACGCAACAACAATGCCGAATGCGACGTGAGTAGTGGCGGAGTTTTGAACAATAATTGAGTAGAGATAATTTCCGATGTTGAAAATTCGTTGATTTCTTCGAATTTTGAGCCGATTTTATCTCACATTTATTCTCTATGCAACGAGGAACTGTCTCTTGATATTTGTCTCGTCTTACAGGACGGCGAAAGCATCACATTCACGACAAGCAAGTCCAGCATACCACAGAAGGAGAAGCCAATGATGATCAGACCGTTGTCGCGAAAGGATATATTCTACAGCGGTAGCGTACTGAACCTGCCCGAGTGCCAGAGCCAGAAATCTCTCGCAAATTATAGGCAGAGTGTTATCTCATTGCCAAAGTCTGTACGAGGAGATCCGCGTGACATTGACCCGGAGAAGCCGCCGCTGCGTAAGTATACATACAGGATGAAATCCCGACGTCGTCCCACGTATTTTTGTCCTGATTAACTTTCAGCATTTTTCATCACTCAATGAACCCTCAATCTAACTGCTGTTCGATCTTTTAGAGCCACTCTGCCCCTGTCTTGTCCTACCGGAGTCCTTCACAGAGGCCCTCGCTACTATGATGGACATGTCGCTGCTCAAGGATCCGGTATTCCTTCTGATTGGTATCAGTAACGTTTTTGGTATGGCCGGGCTTTACGTGCCGTTTGTTTACCTCGTCGACGCTGCGGTCGAAAGCGTGAGTAAGCTAGGAGAATATTAGTTCTGGCGAAGAGTTCATCACCATAGAACAGGATCTAACAATGTATACCAATCACGTTGCAGGGACTCCTGAAGAATGAAGCTTCCTGGCTACTTTCCATAATCGGAATCACAAACACCGTCGGTCGTGTGGTTTGTGGCTTCATAGCTGACTTTCCGCAAGTCAATTCTCTACTCCTGAACAACGTTTGCCTGATTGTTGCTACCCTCGCCGTTTTATCCACACCCTTTTGCCACTCTCTCGGCGCTTACATAGCTATGAGTATCTTCTTTGGCCTTGCCATATGTGAGTATAGATTATAAACACACGCATGCACGCGATATTAGACGAGTAATTGGCGATATTCCCTAATTATTCGCAGAAGCGAGATCTTGTGCCTCCACCCTTGTATTGTCCCTCGTTTTACCCGAGTAATAATTCAATTGCATAAACACAGCTGGATACATTTCACTGACGTCAATTATTCTGGTGGACTTACTCGGACTGGACAAACTGACGAACGCATTCGGGCTCTTGATCCTGTTCCGAGGAGCGGCCGCTATCGTTGGGTCACCCCTGGCTGGGGCTGTATACGACGCGACTCGGTCGTACGATTATGCCTTCTTCATGGCAGGATTCTTTTTCTTTATCAGCACGATAACCAGCTTCATGGCACCAGCCATGAAAAGATGCACGACGCCTGAGGTAATGTGAAAATTTATTATGGTTCGTCTGGATCTCTGCGACAATCGGGGAAAAATTAGAATGAATTTTTTTTTTTTTTACGTACAGCGTAGGGTTTTATTCATAACATTTTGACAATGTATCTTTAGACACAACCAGTTGTCATGGACACTCTGACACCCATCGATGAAGATATCGAGGAGGAGAACGAGGATGATATACCAGAGATTGTTGAGACAGCTGCATCACCTCTAGAACCGCCTGAAAAAGAGATCAAGCAGATAGAATCTGTTTTATAATAATTGCCGAAAGCTTTCAAGTGCTTTATTACTTTTAAGTTGGTTTCGAAAAAGAGAAAAAAAAAAAAACGGCGTTACCGTTTAACGAGCGTTGGGGGGGGGGGGGGGGGGGGGAGGATGAGGATGATGATGATGATGATGATGAGGATGAGGATGAGGATGAGGATGAGGATGAGGATGAGGATGAGGATAAAGAAATTTTCCAATAAATTTCAAGATTGTTCTTATAGTCATTCAAACCGTTGTAAACCTAACGATTCGATTAATTAATGTCGCATATTGATATGAACTTAACGGAGTATATGTATTGGGGCGGTTGAAAAATACGGTTAGTTTAATATAATTGAATTCCTCGTTTTTATTCTATCTTTTTACTGAAAAAAAAAAAAAAAAAATAGCCTGTACTTAATATCGTCTTGGTCTCAGTTTTAACTTCTTACTTTCTCAATACTTATTTTCCACTTGAAAGTAGCAAAGAAAGTCGATGAACAATTATTATTAAAAATGACCTCTGTACATTTTAAATATTGACATTTTTTTTTTTTTTTCTTTTCAACCGTCATAGTATGTATGTTATAAATGCGACGAAATCGACGACGTAGTCGATATTGCTAATGTTACCGATAATTTCTTTCGCAAAACTTTCTACGGATTCGTGGAATGAATAAATACGTCCTAGGAACCGAGGCCCGAGTTTGCATGTCAACGTTCGTACGACAATTTATTAGTATTTATTTTATACTGTGATCGACGGAAGGTGAAGAGAGCGAGCGGGAGGAAGGGAGAGAGGAAGGGAGGGAGAGAGGGAGAGAGATAGAGAGAGATAGATAAAAAGAGAGAAAAAATAATTATACATCCCGCGATGCGAATCGAGGTAGAGTCAAATTATATAGCATAATAAAACGCCGACGCGGGAGGTTTTTTGGTCGAAATTTATGGTGCGGTGGAATACAAATAGTGTTACATTTTCAAGCTGCTGGGTTTTTCTTCTTTCCTTTAATATTTGTGTTTTATATTTTTTTCAACTCGGCCGACAGTCTATCAATATCAAGTATTACAGTATTACATTGGCTATAGCCTCGTTTAAATCTTGTTATTGTTTTCGCATTCGACTAAGATGATGTTTTAACACTACAATTATTTCATATTACTCCATTCGTAGTTACATTTTTGAAACTAGCTTCTTTTTTTTCCTCTTCTTTTGATTTTATATTCGCTAAACATCATCTCGTCAATTCTTGAATCATTTTACCTACTTTTCGTATTTTTAATGGTATAATGTTCTATCGTATTTTATTTTATTTTACTTTACTTGACTTTATTCTTTTCTTAATTTATAAAAATGGAAAGCTTGTCGAATCGTTTAGCCGCAGTGATTACCTATCGGTATTTCAGAACGCCCTGGCGTTGCGTGTATCGCGTTACAATGAAAATGGGAGAAAGGATTTATTCATCAATAGTCGTGAATGAACTACGTCATTCGATGTGTCAGGTGGACAACTTCCGTTTTCTTTTATTCTCCGAACCTGTGTTACGTATAACGACAATTCATAGCTCGGTATTATATTCATACGTAACTATAATAATATTTGGAGAAAAAAAAACAAAGACGAGGTAAAAACTCTCGTACTTAGGCACGAAAAACTATCGAATGATGTTCTTTTGGCATTCGTTCGATCATCTTTATATTGACCATTTTTTTTTTTAGTAATATATATTTCTTTTCGTGCGTAACGATGACACCTTGATATAATGTTATAGAAAAAATATCTGAGAGATATAATCTGCGCATGATCAAATAACGCGGTAATTCGCCTATATCCGCTCTTCGAAATTTGCATATTGAGATGAAAAGGCAATATGTACATTTGTGTCTCACCCATTTGGATGGAATTATGGAGTTTTTACTCTTCTTTTCGTTGTTCATTTTATTAATATATATATGTTACCCCCCACGCACTTTATACGCGGATGGGATTCATACTCGTAGAATTTATATGTATATATATACATAGTATGTTCGGCATTAATTATACACCCGCACGCGCAATTCGCATGGTTAAATATTCTCGCAAAAGCTTAATTCGAGCAACTGATACAATAAGAATGCCGTGTTTATTAAATAAATCAAACGGTCACTACGATATATTGTGTATACTAATTGAAATTAGATTTTCATTCGAGCTTAGAGTGCCCCTCATATTCTGAGCAATTCGTCGAGAGAGAGAGAGAAAGAGATGGAGAGTGGGAGGTAAGAAAAATGAACGAATAAATGCACTTTCAATGAAGTCTACCATCATTTTTTAGTCAGTTGCTCATAATTTTGTACTTATTCTCAGCTAGTTATTGGGAAAAGCGATATGGAGTTGTCGTTCCTTGTTTTGTTTTTTTTTTGCTCATGGTTTTGTTTTTTTTTTTTTTACAAGGAAAAGGAAATGGAATAAAGAAAAGTGAAAAAAAAAGAAAGAATACACGGTTGACAAGAATAACGAATTAAATAACAAGATAACAATGTTTCGAACGAGAGAATTGTAGGATTAACTAATTTTACTAAAACCCAATCTGGTATTTCTACTAATTATATTTATGTATATGAATGGTGCCTAAGTTTTAATGATTCGCACACTGAATTTATATTCAAAAGCAAAAGGAAGAAGTAAACAAACAAAACAAACAAACAAAATATTTCTTCTGGCCTCCGAAATATGATTATTGTTGTATACATATTATACGCAATGAGACTAGTATACGTATAGTAGGTATATCAGCGCGTTTGTCCTTTGAAATAATTTTCCATCACCCGATGAATTTTTTTTTACTACCGTTGTATATCCACCCAATGGCACCAAGCGTACATCGCGGCATATATACAATTAACAAGAAGAACTAAGGTTCCGTCCTACCTTCGCTAACGGGGACTAGTACTTAGTTGAATAATTGCTTTTCACATTCAGTTGTCTTGTTTTCTATTCGGTTTAACATCCAAGGAACGCAACGCATGGAGTTCTGCATTGTGAGTTTATTGTATATGTATAATCGAAGAAGACCAATTGAATGCGTGCTCAGCCTCGTCGTTGGGGGTATAAAGATTATTTCTTAATATATTGTGTTGCTGTTGTAGTAAATTGTGTAAATAATTATTTGTAATATAGTGTTAAGAAAGATGGATGATAACGAAGAATAATGAAGAGGAGAAGAAAAAGAAACTGAAAAAAAAAGATGAAAATAACTAAAAAAAAAAATAGACAAGATAGATAAAGAGCAAGAACAATTATTAAACTCTGCATACGTTACGCGTCTATTGTTATAGATATAATTACATAAGTGAATTAATAGGTAGAAACACAGACACGCGACACACATGCATATACATACATAAATGAATATTGAATACACAAGTGAACAATGGCACACACGTGTTTAAATTCCGAAATTTTGATATGTTATATTAGTAGTGTAAACCGTAAAGGTATAATAATATGGTATTATGTATCGTTTAGAGAGAAACTGCTAAAGTTTATTGAAATTATGTGATTTTCTAAGTTGTAAGTTATATAAAGAACATTACCCAACAATAATTGTAAATTTCTAGCTGACACAATAAATAGTATATGTAAATAGTATAATAATGTATGATAAAATATGTATAATTATGTATAAATCATATGGTGAGAAAGAACTTTCACTCTTTAAATTGAACATATATTATATATAATATTACCATCTTTCTCGGCATTGCGAATTACAGAAGAAGTAAAGAGATATATGATCGATAAAAAACTGTTATGTCCAAAAACTCTATTAATTATTATATACATATATTATATATATACATAGATTTCCGTGAATATAGTATTAAATCACGAATTTTATACAATTATTTTTTCAAACAAAAGAAACGAGAGCACAGTTATTAGTCGTATATATATATATACATATATATACAATATATAATATATATATATACAATGGTACAAAGATAATATGTTTTAGGTAATGTTTATTCGGAATTAAATATGAATTTTTATTAACTATGGTTTTCTGTCCTTGTTATTCGATACTGCTTCTGCAGTTATCTAATACACACACACAAGTATATTCAGTTTGAAACGAATAACAATTCTCACGGTATTTCAATTGTCTTCAAAATACGCATTTATATATTATTTATAAAAATATCAGGCTTTTTATGAACTTAAATTGCTCCACGAAAAGGTATTTACTCCCGCTGAAATTGTAAGTATACAAATTTGAAATTCAACCGCGGGGCGGGATGTTTGAATTCCGCCTTGTCACACGCAACCCACGGCCTCAGTCTTCAGTCTCCAGTCACCAGTCTCATGATACATAAGACCCAGGAGATAAATTGCATTTTTCTGATTTCTAACTTGTCTAGCAGATGGGGCTTTGATGTAGTCTGGAATTGGTCTAGAAGGCGGCGAATTCACTAACTACTCTCGTCGCAAACAGCGAGCAGGAATCTATGCTATATAAATCTTCTATTGACTAATTTTCAAGACATCACAGTATTTGAAGATCATTTTTAGAATGAGTTGGCAGATGAATCAATAGATTTTCACCCCCAGAAACTGAGAAACTCTCAGCGTTGACTAAATATTACACTCCCAGCCCCGAGCCGATATTAGATGAAACAGTTCAAATCTGCTCGGGATGCGCGTGAAAGACGGAAGATGATAAAGATGAAATCAATGAATTTACTGGCTGGCTAACAAAAATGTGAATCCAGCGCTCGTTCGATTTTATGGGACGAGGTAGAATCTAGTTGCTTGAATTCTGCGATTCCTTCCTTGCATATTTTTTTTTTCTACCATCAGGTATCTCGGGCAGGCTGAGGTCCCGAATGAACTCGAAAATTATTTTTATTGCTTGTAAGTTGGGTGTTTGGAATTCAGAAGTCGAGGGCTAATTGGGCTACTGACGGCTGAGTGCCTCGCGAAGAGCCTGTTGCCGAATCCTGATGCGTCCTGATTCAGCCTCACGTTTAGCGCCCCGTGGTAATTTCGCGCACTATATTTGCCGCAAATTAAGAGGCGGCAGTCAATTTGAATCCTTTGTACAGTAGAATTTTGCTTATCTCTCATCGTCAGAGACAAAAGTATTCGGATACGGAGATGCGGTCACAACATCAGCAAGTCAGCAGTCAAGAACTGGTATCTATTTTTAGCGCGTTTGAACGCTTTTAGCCCCAACGTACAACTATTTGTATGTAATATACGTTCGATTTTCAAAGGTATTCTGTAGGTAGGGATACGGCGACATCGCGACTCCACTAAAGCAGAAACCTGTTTTTCACCTCGACTATTTCAATATTTGATACCTTTCTTAAGAAACTGAAAGTGAAACCGTCTTGGCAGTCGAAATGGCATCAAAGTTTGATATGTTATAACGCTATAGATGACTCAATTGTTTCGCAAGATCTTTAAGCGACCCGGAGCGAGAATGATCATGTTTTATAGCGCTGAAGCCCGCAATATTCTTATCGGGACACGAATACTTGGCAATAACAATCTACCCCATTGTTTCAAGTAAGAACGCTGTAGCTATATTCATTATATATATTATAGTATATATGTTATAGATAACGAAGGGTGATATCCATCGTATGGCGTGGAGGCGGCGACGCAACGGTCGGACCGCAAACGACCTATCTTAAGTAAACTTGCGCTTTCCTTATAGTAAAGGGGACATTCGGGGTCAGCATGCTTCCCGCTACCCCGCTGCACCGCCACCCGGAGCATACGAGTTGAAAACTTGTCAACGAATGTATAATACGCGGTACATATGGCGCATAGCGGAGCACAGCACAGCACAGCAGCATAGTAGCATAGTATAGACACCGCACACGTTCGGTGAGTGGCAAATGAATACGCGGCGAGACAACACAATTTTAGTATTCCTCTCATTTCACTGCATTATACCGACGCGCGTGTGAATCGGTGCATTCAGCTTCAGTGCAATAACTATACGTATCCATTCATTCATACGTAGAAACATAAGTCGGAAAGTTTCTATTCAAATCTTTGTAATATATAGATATACAAATTATACCATGTATACTTAACTTACGCATGTATATAAGCGCGTTTACGTAGACCCAGAATATACACATATGTATATAGATTACCGAATTATGCAGATTAATTAAAAAGGGATTATTTTTTTTCTCAACGTTCTCGTCTTTTATCGGTATCTTTTATCACGTGTTTCCTGAAAATTCGAATACATAACGTATACGTCTAGCTCCGACGATGTGTGAAGTATAGTTTTCCACATGGGATACATGTGTCTATATATATCGCCGTAGGACCGCAGACCGTCTGTATACGTACAACATTACGTATATGTGAAATTTTAAAGAATCCATACAGCTATACAGACCCCGAACCGAACTACGTCGAACGTATGTATGTATATGTATGTATATGTAGATACTTTCATAATTACGTGAATACATGATTAATCATATTTGTATAAATAATAAGAAGGGTGAAGGGCGAAAGGTGTTGCAATCATTTGAATCACTGTTCTTATGAGATAGGCTGTAATCAACTAGCCACACATATTCTTACTCGTGATTAGAATAGCATCAAGATTGTTCTTCATTATACTGATATTATAATTACTAATTTTCATGTTCACTTACATTGCCAGTTCACCTGCAGGTATAACTGTACAATACCAATGTACTGCAATATATGCTTAACGGTTCGACTGCATCGTAGTGGAAATACCAGCAGCAGCTTGAATTTTTATTTTCATTGCATTCAATTCCAAGTATTCACTGAAGCATTAAAGTGTAGGCTTGCAAAATGATTGCAAAGTGATTATTCCCACAATAGCGATATGCTATACAAGCTGTTGCAGCATCTCATACACTACGGAAAGGTTTCCGATACCTTCCAGCCCTACGCAGTCTTTCCTTTTCGATCAAACGTATTATATGCACGATTCTTTATCGCCGTACGTCGGGCTGTCATTTACCGACAACAATATTGATACAGTGGTTGAATGATGCGAGGCTGCAAAAGCACGTTTATTTATACTCAAAGTATTAATAACGTTATGAAAATGCAGGCGTATACGAGACCGCGGTCCAGCGAAAGAATATATACCTATATATTATGATCAAACTTATATCGAGTAATTTTGATCTAGAACTGAATCTAATTTATGTACCCAAAGGTTGGCCGGGTCATTGTTCCATTTGAAACTTGACGATGATATGCCCCTATCAGTTGGTCTTTTGACCCTACGTAATTATAAAGAGCCTTGTCTTTTTACCCACACTACCATCAAGCATGCTGTACATACAGTCTTACGGTCCCTGTGGAGTCACAATGCCGATTACTCACACTGACAATGTCTATTATTTACAAGATTGCGTCTCTTGTCAACAAAATTACAATCTGCCCCTGATTTACAATACGCGCCGCGAAATGTCGAACATCGCAGAAGAGTGATAAGAGAATACAATGGAATAGAACCATTCAGGGGGATAAATGTGTTGAGTTTCTCTTGCATTGCGTATTTACATCGTGCCAGAGTATTAGAGAAGTTCGATTCTTGAATCATTGTACAGATTCCTCAGGATGGCTACAAATTGCCGTGAGGATTGGGTTGCTGTAGACGAAAAAAGGGAGGAGGAGCAATTCGCGAGGCTGAGCGGATCTCGCAATCAAACAGAGGGCTGCACCGAAACGAATGAGGATCATGATCAAGATGATGATGAGGTAAGAATTATTTCAACCGACGAATGAATTTGTGGATATTGCCGTTCTTTATCTTCTATGTATGTATATAAATAACAGATTGACGAGTTGGATTGAAGCGTGATAAGAAATATGTCAGCTGATTACTTTTAGACCGATTAATGTCAAGAGGTCAGCGTTGTGCAAATCTTGCTCTGATGGCAGATAAGAGTTTACATAAAACACGGTCACGTATAGTCGATAGCTTACATTTGATATACAGGGTGTTTTTGTACAAGATTTTAAAAAACATGGATCACCAAGAATGATATCAGTCACCTCTAAATATTGCATAAGTATATTCTTATTGGTCAGGTAATCGAGGTGCAGATGATCGTACCACCGGACGGCGGATGGGGTTGGGTCATAGTCGCAGCTTCTTTCATGTGTAACGTTGTTGTGGACGGTATCATCTTCAGTTTTGGTGTATTCCTAACACATATATCTGATGCATTTTCGGTCTCAAAGGCAAAAGTCGCCCTTGTCGGCTCTCTGCAGACTGGATTCTACCTGATAGCTGGTCAGTACCTCGTTGAGTTTCGTTCCCGATTATCAGAGAATAATCTCCACCAGGGGGGTTGTAAAATTTTTCAGGACCATTCGTCTCAGCTCTCGCTAACAAGTACGGATTCAGGCTGGTCGCAATGCTCGGAAGTGTAATAAGTTCCACGGCATTCGTCCTCGCATTCTTCAGTCAGTCAATCCAATTTCTATGCATCTCTTACGGCGTGCTGGGTAAGTTCAATCAAAAGTCAGCCCTGCACGGCCCGATTCTCGGAAATTTATCAAAATCCATTTTCACCACCCAGGTGGGATCGGATCTGGTTTGATTTACGTCCCTGCCGTCATATCGGCAGGATTTTACTTCGAACGGTGGCGAGCCTTGGCGATAGCTATCGCAGTTTGTGGATCAGGAATCGGCGCCTTCGTCCTAGCCCCGATCACTGAGATCTTGATCAACCATTACGGCTGGCGAGGAGCTCTCCTCATTCATGCCGGTACAATATATCCCATCAAACTAGCTAGGGATCTATAACAATCCCATGTGTAATGTCTGCGGCAATAGGTTCAACACTGGTATTTTATACGGTGCAGGAATGCTGTTGAACTGTGCCGTTTTCGGGGCTCTGCTTCGACCTCTGAAACCATCTCGCGTTAAGGTGAACGCCGCAAAAGAGAGGACGGATGGGATCGAGATGGAACGTTTGTGCGGAAAATCTGGTTCTATGGGTTGTCTCTACACAACCCAGCCTCCCGGGCGTCGTCTCCTCGGCACGAACAATAACACTGAATTCTCAACTGCTGCACAGTTAATCGGTAGCAGCCCTAATATTGTCAAGTAATCAAAACTTATTTTCCACCTATCGGAACTATAGAGTACGTCTAGGCGATGCATACCTGTATTTCATGTATGGATAAATCACTCTCAAGCTAATTGGATTCCTCGTGCCTAATGATGAGACGAAATGGTACTTTGAAAAATTCTTCGAATAAGATATCAATACTTGTGTAATACACGGAGAAGTGATTTCATAAATTCCTCGACTAGCATAGCTGACGTATTTCTGGGAATCTGGTATCTAAATTCAGATACGTTTCGCATTCTGTTCCAGCTGTAGATCGTTGCATTCGCTGCACAAGGATACTCACCTTTCATCCAAGCATGGTAAATTGAGCAACAGAAGTGTGGACAGATTGCCGGTCCCGATATATCCCGAGTCGGAACTTGTCGAAGAGGAGCGCAAGACCGTCGAAGAGGAAAATAATCTACTTAGCGGTGATTTGGAACGTCTGAACGGGCGCATACCAACGGTATGTGAAAACTACCTCAATTTTTTTGCTGTCGGGTCTGATCCTCTGCACTTTATTCAGTCATTTCTCATCATATGCAATCATATTTGCAATGATTGTCTGACTAATTCCCGCGATACCTTCCCTTATTCATATATTAGACACGTAGGCATACCGTTTGCGCTCGCCGGGACAGATCCAATTCCAACACAAGCCAAAAATCGTACAGAACGAGACACGCGAATGCTGTCAAGGACAGTATCCAGAGACCATTTTACAGGGATGATATATTCTACGGTGGTTCGTTGAGCAGACTACCTCACTACAGGTCCCAGGTAATTAGTAAAGCTATCAGTTTGATTGGACTCAGTATTGCGTTCGACTGGTCATCTATAATCTCGACCCTTGGATGAGTTCGCGTGCACAATAATAATACGTCCATACTCCTCGACCCTACAGATGTCTTCAGTTGGATATCACATGTCGGTTACGCGGCTTCCGACTGAGGCTGATGTGGCCGAAGAGGAGAGCGGATCTTTTTACCTGTGTCCCGAAGGGGTCCGGCGCATATTGGCTACAATGCTCGATGTCAGCCTCTTGAAGAGTCCCTCGTTCCTCATACTAGCCACTAGCGGTGGGCTCACCATGCTGGGCTTCTACACACCTTTCACGTATCTCCGTGGTAAAATACTGGCATAATTAATGTAGATTTACGATATAGTATACATATATATGTGTAATCAATCCCCTTGTAATCTAATCGATTATAAATCCCCATAGCATAAGCCCGACGATAATTTATTGGCATTTACTCCTTTGCAGACAGAGCTGTGATCTATGACATTGATGAAAACACCGCGATGTTCCTCTTATCAGTAATCGGCATAGCTAATACAATTGGCCGTATAATCTGCGGCGTTGCGAGCAGTATACCAGGAGTTGACGCTTTATTGGTGAACAACATCGGCATTAGTATAAGTGGAATCGCTACCATACTGTCAGGACTTTCCCCTACAAAGGAGTATCAGTTCTTCTACGCAGCCACCTTCGGCCTAAGTATTTGTGAGTCAATTCCGCGATTATTAAGTCACCAGATCTAATATCGTGACATCGAATATTATAATACGAATAGATTTTTGGTACAGCTGTCTTCGCCGCACTGAGGTCCATTCTGGTCGTTGATCTGATGGGCTTGGAGAGATTGACAAACGCTTTTGGTTTGGCCTTACTTTTTCAAGGTGTAGCAGCTGCCATTGGAGCGCCTCTTGCTGGTAAGATTTGAAAACAGTTGACTCAGCCAAAAAATACTGATCAGGAACAACGCGAATTGTCGGAAATTGCAGGTGTATTTATGGATATTACTGGGAGCTACGACGTTTCATTTTACGTTTCCGGCTCGCTGATACTTGCATCGGCAGTGATTTGCTATCCTCTTGGCAGGATAAATCGATGGGAAAAACTTCGAGACAGTGAAAAGAGTATACAGATTTGATGTAATGATTACGACGGAGGACGAGATGACTGTAAAAATTAGCTGCAGAAAGTGGTGAGATGAAGTGAGATGATCCGGAGACGCTCAATACGTATAAGGCTATAAGCGACGATAGTAACGATTATACATTACGTTGTGTTATACCCAATACACTGTATGGGTATAGAGTCACGTGCACGAGGATACACTATATGTCAATATTTAATCACAATTACTGCGGGGTTGGACAGAAAAATAAGACTTGAACGGAGTACCTGCACGTACTACCCAGCTGTAATAAGAAACTATCTAACTAAGAAAAGTTACCTATGTAATGTAAATAAAGTTACTACGTAAATTATTTTTAATCAATATTGCGAGTATAATATATTACTTCCACCTGCCATCACTCCTGGCCCTATATGAGAGACAAAAACTACGAATACCTATCGTACTCAACTCGAACAATGATATTGTATACAATTAGCGATAATATATTATCATATCCTCAGGGTGGCTTAATTTATCTCCTTAATCGCTCGGGGATTCGTTGCATCGCATCTCCAGCTGTAGTCGAGAACACCTTATAGGACCATCTGTTCTCTGCTGGTCAAACTGTTCAACAGAATCTTTTCCGTGGTAGCTGGTGCGTCTGAATGAACGAACGAATGAATAATAGAATTAATACAAATAATAATAATAATAATAATAATAATAATAATAATAATAATAATGTACATTGACCTTCAATTCCATCAAACTTATCCACCCCGCATCTATACTCACCTAGGTTGTACCATTTGTCTGTATTTCCTGCGTCCTTTCTCGCAGAGTTGAGAGCGTCGCGAATCGCTAATAGAATCACGTAGCTCGTACATAACGGCGGTTCACCCGTAGCTGCGAATGTGCAATCAGTTGGAATAAATATGCATAAGAATAATACGTGTTGAAGCGACTCACTCTTAGCTCTGAGAACTCCGACCGGATTAGGTGCGTTTCGACGAAATGAGACGCGGAAATCAGCCGGGATATCCTTGGCGCCGGGTGGTTTGTAGTTCTGAAAGAAATCAAGCCAAATTGCCATTTACACTAATTATTACTGGCGTTCAGATGTCTCACCCAAGTTCTATTGTTCGTGAGGACCCCCGTCTCCGGGTCATATATCAAATCTTCACTAGTCCAGTACCCAAGTCCCATAACGAAAGCCCCTTCAACCTGCCCAACGTCCACTTCCGGACTCATACTGACACCCGTATCCACCATCAGATCAACTCTGGTTATAACGTGCTGTCCAGTCAACAAGTCGACCTCCACCTCACCGATCGCACATCCCCAAATAGCATAGGATTGCACGTCGTCCTTTGAAGCAGCGAACCTATATGCGAATCGTGGATAATGTATACATATAGGTGCACGTAATCTCTTATATCGTTCGTTCGCGATCATATTCAGTATCAATCATTATGCTCACATGTATCGTGCGCACAAATCAACGTCCTTTTGGTGAGCCGCAAATATCAACTCTTTCCATGCTGGGTTATTCATCTCTGCCTTTATTGGCTCCAATCTTTTCGTCAGCTCTTTGCACGCCATCATTGTGGCCTGCGAATAATACCTCATGGACGTGAGCAGACCGAGGTTTCGACGCAGCGTGCATATTTTATGCATGTAATATTATAATTTCCCATATCAGATAGCTATACAGGTACTCACATACGCGCAAGAATCACTCGTCCAGCTACCCCCGGTCAGAGTATTGTTGGGCGAGGTCAAGCTGCTAGTCGGCTTTATCGAAATCATGTCCAAATCTATTCCCAGCGTGTACGCAGCCACCTGAGCAACCTGAATCATTTGAACATGGTAAACCAGGGATTATCGTGATTACTGATAGGTATGAAAGGGTATCGTATGGTATAATTGCCTTTGTGTTTATCCCTTGTCCACACTCGATACCACCGTGAGTAATTGCCACGGTTCCATCGCGGGCGTAAACCGAAACCAGAACGTTGAATTGTCCGTAAAACATGAACCCGTATCTCATGGGCAGCAGAGCGATGCCTTTTTTCTTCCATCGATTCTCCTAGGAGAAGACAATCGTTAAGTTTCTGCTTAGGTGCACGATAAATGCACACGGTGCTGAAGAAAATCTTAATATAGGTACGTACGCTGTTGAAGCTTGCCGCGGACTTCCTCCTCGTCTCGTAGTCCGCAGTGGCTTTCAAATCCTCAATAAGATCTTTTGTCGTGTTATTTTCGCCGGGGTCCATATTCGCGAGTCTAACTTCAACCGGGTCCATGTCAACCTCGCGTGCAATGTGCTCCATTATGTTCTCAATCATGGCTATACCCTCTGCAGATCCTGTGGCAGAAAATCATGAAGAGGACCTAACGAAATATTGCGAAAGTCCAAAAAATCCGCTTTATACATCTTGCATATTTAATTGTCCAATCAAAGACACAGAGGAAGAGGCATTTACCAGGAGCTCTGCAGTAGCTGTTCGTCGGTGTGTCGGTCCTTGCCTCATATCCTTCGCGGGTCCAGGTAGTGTTGTCGTAACAACTGCCAGAGTGAAAGGCGACCCCGAGCCCCAAAGGCTCGTTGCATATCGCACCGGCTGCTGACCAATGCTTTGAGTTCAGATACTGGATCTTTCCACTGTCGTCTACGCCAACCTCGTACTCTTGACGGGTTGGGGAACGCTTGCCAACAGAGCTCATATTGCTCTCAATTGTCATAACGAATCTCACCGGTCGATTCAATTTGTGACAGGCCAGAGCACACGCGCAAGCTACCTGGGCTGAACGTGATATCTTCGCCCCGTAACCACCGCCTAAACGCTTCACGTGAACGTTGATGCTGAGGATATGACGAGCGTGTCATCCAAGGATTAAGATTCGGCATAAAACGTTATAGCTGTACCTCCACCTCAACATATGGATAGATACATATACCCACATAATATATATTGTAACTTGCCTGTTCTGCGGTACACCCAAGCAGGCTGCAATGGCAACTTGGTTCAGGTCCATACACTGCGTAGCCGTATATACATCCATCCCATCTTCAACGGGTACGCAAACGCAGGTCTGTGTCTCCATTGTGTAATGGTACTGACCTCCGCATGAGAACACCCCCTTTATCACGTGTTTGACATCAGTTCCTGCATATGTCAATCGTGGGTGAAATTTTGATCCAAAGCTTACCGCCTATGTATAGTATACTTACACAATATACAAATGGAATTATTCCCATCGCATTATAGGTACCTTTACTTTGAGCTGGTATCACCGCCGTGGTAATGATTCTGTCTTCGTCCTTCGACGCAATCACATCTTCGATAGTTATGATAGGTTTTTTATCCAATGCACCCGTGTAAATGACCTTCACCTTCTTTACCGCTTCGTTTGCGATCGCGCTGCTTGTTGCCACGATCACACCAATTGGTTGACCCGCGTATAGTACCTCGTTATCAGCGAAAAGCTACAGGGATAAGAGATAGATAATGAAATCAGCCAAGGTAGGAGTTACTTCAAAGTAAAGGGATGTGAGGGTTGCTCACCGGTTCGTCGAAGGTAAGATAAAATTGCTTAGCCTCTCCGGGGATGAAAATATTTCTCCCCGGTACATCGGAAGCGGCATAGAAGGCAATGACTCCTTTCATTTTCTAAAAGTATATATGTATATGGAGTTATGATATACGAATCAATGAACAAGCTCTGAATTCATCTAATACCATATCTATGCGTATTGATTACCAGAGCTTCCATTGTGTCTATATGCTCGATCGACCCGTTAGGGACGTCGGTAAGCACAAATGCACAAAACACTTCGTTGGGCATTGTCTTCATGTCGTTTATGTACTGGGCTTCACCAGAGGTTTGATAGTTCGCTTCGATTTTCGGCATCGGCTTGTTCAATGGCCAGATATTTTTATCTGTTTCAAAGTCTTGCTTGCCTGATGATAATCCACGTTCCAATATCATACCCCCGCTCCGCAGTCGGGGGTCGATATTGTCCGGTTTAATACTCAGGACGAACTGCAAGTCGCCCGGACCGGTTTCATCATAATTCATATACAAATTCATATACGTTGAAAGAGAGATTAATGAAAAGAGACTTTGAACTCGCGGACTCACCTTGTAGAATAAACCTTCGGCGAGAGTTTTACGAAATTCTGGGGAATAGTCCGGAAGTACATGGTCAGGAGACAACTCGTCGTGCAAAACTTGAACAGCCTTCTGGAATACATCACTGTCCAAAAGGTTCTTACCTGTCAGATATTCTTCAGTTTTGTTGGCGTGGAGCTGCAGATACAATATTATATACATATAACGAGTAACGAGGTATACATTCTTATAACAATAACGAGTTTCTATTGTTACAAGACCGATTTCTAATGTATGTACGCTTACAAAGTCGTGCCTAATTCCACCAATGATGATATTGGGCTTTTCCAAAACCTTTCCACCTCTGTCAAGTTTAAAAAGAAAACCAGCATTCACGTGAGCGTGGGCATTCTGTGCCCTGGGCATTATCTGTTCAAAATCATAGAGAAGATATAGGTATGCAGATACTCATTCAAGGGGTAAAAATTCTGCGCATACCGTGTGCAGACATCACTATGGGTAATTCGCACCTTGTAGGATCTGTATTCGTACTCGCTTCTGAGAGATGGTAAAATAATGCTGTATATGAGCTTGTGTTTCATATCCATTTCGAGGAAATCCATAAGATTCACGCTCTTCTTATTTCCCGGGTCTTCCACTGAAAATTATTCTGTTTCATTATTTAATTACCACTAAAGTGCAATACACCGTGAATGCATCTTATTGCGAGGATCCTTACGTATGTGCAGTTGAGCGCCGGCCGTTTCTAGGATCAGAAACAAGTCAGACGGGAATTCATGGTGCTGGTATTTTATCATCAAGTTACCAGCAATGGTGCCGATCTGGAAACGTTTATGAACCGGAATGAGGAAGAACTGCTTAATTTATTTCGCATATGACGCGACAATAACTCACATTGCGGACAGGTATACTCGCAATTAGATCGATATGCTGCACTAGATGCTTCAAGTACTCAAATCCTTTATGTTTTCCGTATTTTTCAAAGTTCTGCATAGCTTCAGTCAGCGATAAGTTTGCCCCGAGCACCAAACCATCCTTGCCCATCTTAACTCGGCGTAAATCAGCAATACTATTAATGTCTATGTAGAGATCAGGTTTCTCGAGGCGATATACTCCTGGAATCGTGTGTATTAGGGACATGCCTTATCCAGAACGCTTTGAATATATGCATCTGTGAATTACCATGCGCGGTGTTGCCGCCATTGAGAACGTAGCTTGCGTTTGGATTTCTTTGAAATATTGAGAACAACTCGTCCACCGTTGGAACCTTATAAAATTCGGCATCGTCTAGAAGTATGTGCCGATATCCAGGATCATTGGTCTTTTTCACAGTGCCGCAGGATCCCCCTACCCCACAGGCATGCCCGGATTTCGGACAAATACTCATCTTGTATATTTCCTGAAGACAAAAAGACCTCGGGTAATTGGCGGTTTCACAGATCATTACTGTCGGAAACAGTCAGAATTTCTTCACCTCGATGTCTTGAATCTTCTTTGTTAATTCTGGGTCGGCGTCTATCGCGAAGGTCTTGAAAGCATCTAGGATTGGTCTGTACCCTGTGCACCTGCATATATTACTACCGAACGAGTTTTCTATTTCCCTCATCGTCAGCTTTTTCCCTCTAGACAAACTATATGAGAGAAAAATATCAATCCCCAAATAGGTCACGAACTGCACTAAAAATGCCCAGACTACCTGTACATGTTCATGACCATCCCAGGCGAGCAGTAACCACACTGCGAACCGTTCATTTGTGCTAATCTTGCCTGCACTGGATGGTACCCCGACTTACGATCCCCGATACCTTCTATGGTCGTGATCTCCCACCTGTAGGCAATGAGAGTGAATATTAAGAATATTTTTTCCGGATTATGAATAAAGTTCTGGCCGAGAATCTGCTCTGCAAGGGCAGGGCAAGACTCGACCAACGAAATGTCCCCCACTCACCCATCGCAAATTAAAATCGGGACGAGGCATGAATTGATCGCTATTATCTCGCCACGAACTTTAGTAGCGATGATACATGCCCCGCAACCACCTTCGAGGCACATTGACTTCGTACCACGAAGATTGAGATGTTCTCGAAGGTATGTGTTCAGCGAAGTTCCTGACGGTATAGTCTCGTCGACTGAAAAATACAATGACGAATCTCTGTGTCAGAGACGGCGAAGATCCCAAATCTGCGACTACTTTCGCATGCGAGCCGACCTCGCGGACCAGTCGAGATATGTTTTCTATAGGTGTGTATACTGACCTGTATATCCCACGCCATTTATGGTAAAGTTGACGGTATTTTGCGAATCGCTGAAAAATCAGGAACACTTAATTACTACAAGAATCGCGATTATGTCCAACATTCGAATTATGTATTCGCTTTTTTATCTGCAATGGACGTCAGTATAATGTGAAATCCTGAGAAAATTGTGAGGTACAGAAAAAATATTATCAAGCGACTTGGTACATGGCAGTAGTATCTGATTTTGGATCTTTTTTTTTTTCACGAGGCATAATATACATATACATATCGTACACAGAAAATCGTGGATCATGCAGCGATATAAGTGGAAAATTGCGGCTATTTGAGGCAACCTGCAGTTTCACCGGTAATCATCCTCTACGCATCTATATATTTATACGGAATACGCTATGTAATTTAGTCAATTATTTTTTCGTTACGCTACTCAAGTATGCAACTAGGCCTGCCCGCGCCAACCTACCATCAATAAAATGAGCATAATTGTATTATGATTCGATATTTTCCTCTAATACGTAAGTCATCCCACAGCTAATATTGACAACCACTAATCTGTACGGTATTATAGAGTTGCGGTCACCTTTCAAGCTAACAGGGCAATTTTCTAAGGGAAGGATTAAATCTCTCTGGTGAATAAAAGGAAAGAGCCTCCTAAGGAATTTTACACTCCAAACTACCATAAACAGAAGAGAGATCATCGATGAAATGAAAAATGCGCACGGGAGACGCCAGAAACTCCAAAACTAGGATTTTTCGATGCAAATTTTTAACTCTACTAATATACATCCCCACAGGCACGGGTTATCGGGAATTTTCGAACTCGCAGACAAGTAACTTATGTCAGCTATTTTCCAGCCCGACCAATGTGAAATAATGATAGGGTGCAAATAAAGATCATACTGCAATCTACTCAGTACCGATAGAAATAAGCGCAGTTGGACTGGGATATGGGGAAATTGAGTAAAGAAAAAAAAGAAGCAAATAGAATCCGATAAATCATATGTATAAGAGACGTAAGGCAAATGCAGCAGTGCAGTCTAATTGAAATGAAAATAATCTAGTTTGCAGAAATCATGGATAGAGTACTCGCCTATCGCTGCTTGTTAGTCCACCCATATTCGAGCCGGAGTTGTATTTATTGCGGAATTAAAACAATGATAAAATAGTTGAATGCGACGCAATGCGACACACTGATGATGACTTGCGGTTCAAGACGGTCGAATCAATGTATCGTTTACTTGCAACTCTGTGCTAATTATCTCCTTCGGAAAATAAGTGAAGAACCGCCGTGTATGTACATCTTTCCCGTAGAAACACTAGAGATTGTTAGGTACCCGCGGAACCTGTTCCCGGCATTTATACCCAAGTCCGAAAGGGAAATGCGGTAACCAGGGGAGAAGGAATCGCAATTACCCAGATGTACAAAAGCGAAACATAAAATTAGGAAGATATATTACACATGCATGTATAGGTAGGTATGTACTGCTCATCTATAGGCGTATGGGCTTATGGTACGATCTCTCATACCCATCATCTCTTATACGAATTTTAGGGTATATGGTTCCGATATTCAAACGTCACGGCTGATATCCTTAACATATAATAGTCAGCTTTATACAATATTATATACATACGTGACTATAAATTATCAAATGGGATCCACTTCAGGTGAATTTTAACTGCACCGAACTGACATATGTGTTCGCATAAATTATAAGAAGCCTCGAGGATCGGATTATAATTATATAAAAAAGCTTGAAAATATTGCAGCTTTAGTAAATATAAGACTGTTTCTTTGACATATTTCTATAAATTGTGGATCATTTCTCTGCGAGTATAATGCACCAGATTTTTTTGAGTAATTATTACTTGCCAACTATATACATGTGAATATAGGTATAGTGACTTCAATGCGCGGCGAGCATGTAATTGTTACAAAGATGTGTGCGCGAAAAAAATATGTTTGAATGAATGGTAACTCATTATGATTATGGGCGAATGTGTGTCTATTGTGAGCATAATTATATCTTGGTCATTCGGATTTACACCTGACAAAGTATTGGTTGACAATAGAAGCTTTAGTTCTGGCGGAAATTACAGCCCTAGAGCCACACTAATCGGTGCGGCGTTTACTCTACTCTAAGAGTATTTATATGGACTTTCGGTATTCGTGGTGTTCTTCATTTTTTCACAAATTTGTGATGTGGCGTTAATTACGCGATTCGCAGAGTTCATATAACTATTACACAAGCCGTTCAACAAGAAGAAGGGTTCAAGATTCGATGTAAAGTTATTATAGTGTTCTATTCGTATATGAATGAACTCTACAGCCTTGAATTATTCCAGATTTTGAGATGCCAAAAAATCGAATTTTTTGTATTTGACTTATTGATTCAGAGTGCCAAATAACGCCAATTATTCCGCAAAGGGTTCAAGGGATAAAGTGACGTTCTTGAACGATTATTGTTAACGAAAACCATGGTAAAAATAATGACTCTGTCCTCTATTCGTATTGCGATCTGAAAAATACAAAGAAACAGCTCGTTGTTCTTAACGAGTCGAATATAAAAATTATACGCTTGAAAAACTGTACTTATGACATTCTGTAAAACATATACCTTCGTATGTATATGTATGTATATTGTATATGTATTCATTGTCGCTGCAAAGATTAGTTTAAAGTATAATAATAGTTTTAGTGTAGGCCAATTACAGTTCTAGACAATCTTCGAACTTGTGAAATACCAAATATGTAGTTTCCAGTGATGTAAGTAAGATATTATACCTATTACGATCATATCTATAATTTTCTGAATGAAATAATCAGGTATTCAAATTTTTTATCCGAACAACATGTATTATTACAGTGAACTGACGCATTTTTCAATAAACATCTCTTCAAATCGTGAATAATCAATTGTTGAATCATTTTCCCCCGTCCTTTCCTTGCCTAAAAGTCGAAAATCCTGAAAAACCCATGATTCTATGAGTTTGAATTCAAAAGGCTGGCGCACGGGGTGACAAATGCTATCGCCATCTCGCGGTCAAAGGGGCGAACTAATTTGGCCGCAAACATCGACGCGCCTAACTGTAGGCAACCCGCATGCCACCCATGTGAGACAGAAAATTATTGCCCGTGGTTAGGCGCGTCGATGTTTGCGGCCAAATTAGTTTGTCCCTTTGACCGCGAGATGGCGAGAGCATTTGTCACCCCGTGCGCCAGCCTTTTGAATTCAAACTCATAGAATCATGGGTTTTTCAGGATTTTCGACTTTTAGGCAAGGAAAGGACAGGGGAAAATGATTTAACAATTGATTATTCATGATTTTAAGAGACATTTATTGAAAAATGCACCAGTCCACTATAATAATACATGTTTACCGGATAAACAATTTTAATACATGATTATTTCATTTAAACAATTGCAGATGCGATCATGATACGTATAATATATCACTTATATCATTGAAAAGTACATATTTGGTATGTTTCGAGTTCAAAGATTAGCTTGAACTATAATTGAGCTATACTAGAATTAGTATTATATTTTAAACTAATCGTTTCAGCGACAATACATATGTATAGACACTAGACATGACTGGATTTCGATGCTTCCCAAATGTGAGTCAATTCAACTTTTGGAAAGCGTATTACGAGTCAGCTCTCTTGAAATCGATGACAATAATCACGCAACAGCCATCAGTAATCCCCAAGACGTACAACGCCTATTCACCATCATGATCGACGAATATCTGGAAAAATGAGTCAATCATTAGTTGATTATACTGAAATTAATGCTACAAACGATGAAACATCCAGCATTCATCCGTAGGATGTACATGACTAGATTTTAATGCTTTTCAACTATCATAAAATTGGGATATTCTTTTGAAAATTATTCGGCATTGATTTATTGATGCTGAACCCAACCCTAAAATCTGTTATGCACGTGCTGATTATCCGCAATATACACGTACACAGCCAAATGTATGCTCTTTATAATCATTCAAATTCACGAAACTTCGTGAAAACGTCTTAATCATGACTTATTTCTATCACAATTGTTGTTGAAAAGCATTGTACGTGTATAAATCATTCACAATATATATATAACTGGTTCTCGTATCCGATATTATATGAGGTGAATGATACAACATTCAAATTTCTTAAACTATAAATTGTTTAAGATGCAAGGTGAAGAATCAATACATCATGTCATAATTGTCAAAAAAAACTTTTATTTTCGTGAACCAGAGAAGAAGAATTATAATGAATAGAGGGGAAGAAAAAAGGAAAGTTATTAGAAGTAGAGAAATGAAACGTGAGCTAAGGGGCAGGAAAGAACCTCAACAAACACATGACTTTGCGTAGTTGGTTTCTCTCTTGTTGAAAATTCAGGCAGCGGCGTTCAATTCTGTACCCAAGAGACATTGGGATAAAATGTAAACATTTGATACAGGCAACATAATCGATAAAATAAAACGCAAACGTTATGGCGGCAATCTAATCAGGAGACCAAACACGATGCGTTACAATTATGCTGAATTCGACTCACTGCCCCGTCGTGCACTGAGTGTACTTACATCGCACTCTCATATAGGAGATAGAAGAGGATAAAAGTGCATTCAGTGCACTACAGGACGATGAGTCGAATTCACCATTAGATTCCAATCTATGACCCGATGCAGCATACAAATATCTTGATATGTTCATGCAATGTGACTGGAACGCAGAATAAGATTAGAAAAATATTTCCCATATATATACAACTGAAACATTTTTGTTGTTAGAGATAGTTTCATTTCTTATATATGCTCCCACTCAAACCGCCTCCGTGTCAATGTCTCAGAGGCACAGAATTAATGACTAAAAAGATACTTATGGATTATCCTAAAGTTACTAACTCAGATTCTTAAGCTTATTAATATTAATTTTAAAAACTAAACGAAAACTGTGTCATAATATATTATGATATCTTGTATCGTTCGATTACTTTTCTGTAACCGTAAAACGAGACGTCGACCGAATAAATAATGAAATGAAATGCCGCATCTCGTTAGAAGCACGCGAGTACAGGGAAATACGACTCTGCGGTGTGAAAAATGAATCTACTTAATTCCGTTTGCAAAAACAAGTTGAAAATACAAAAGAAAACCGTGCAGCTTGCCTGGAAATATGACAACTCCAATCAGTCATTTGCATGTGAAACGCTCATCAAAGCGTTTGTATCAGGTGGAGCCGGCACAGTTTGAATCAGAAGAAAAAACAAAAAGGAAAAAAACGACAAAAAAAAATGGAGTTAAAGACTAAAACGACTGTTGATCCGATACTTAAAGGGGTACGTCGATGATACATGTGAATCGACGAATAACGCCCTAACTGTTGTTAGTTTTAAAGCCTTACGTTTTATAAATGTATATTAATCTTTAGACGTTCGTTCGAACGAAATTTTATGTGTTATCGTTATAGATAGATAAATAGATAGATAGATAGGTAGATACATACATACATACATACATACATACATACATACATACATACATACATACATACATACATACATACATACATACATACATACATACATATCTACATACGTATGTATATTTTATCACTCTTAGATCATGTTGAACTTACCCTAAGTCTTAATCAATAAATACATCGCGTATAAAGTCTTAACAATTCCGATCTCTTTAAAGCATTTCATATAGTATATTCGATATCATCAATTTTCAATAATAACCGTGAGAATTCGACGAATGATATCTTTATTTATCAGTGCCCACCGATGAATTTATGAGACTTTCTTCAAATCTCATCATTCATACCGAAACGATGGAAGATAAACGGGATAATGTTGTGTTAGCAGCCGTTGAAACAAACGGGGAAAATCATTTTGCCGAAATTCGATAAAACCCCTATTCAATATGTCTGAATCATCATGCTGAATGACCAAGCTGACGACAGACGGGCGAGGTCCGGCGAAGTTTCAATCTGAATGCAAACTGAAACTCGGAAAAAGTACTTTATCATCATCCCTCGTTCGTAGACAACGTTCGACGTCGATGCCGCAAACGGTGGGACGAGGCTACTGCAGTCTCGAGGATTTGGCGGCGGGTAGGAACAAAAAGTCGCGAAAAGCGGCTTCCTTAAGTTTCGACGAGACAATTGACGTTCTTGCTGCATACATCATAATCGTTGGCGAAGTTCAATCGTCCAACGTCGTTAATTTGATTGTTAACGTTTCACGCCATGGAAATGGTGACGTTGATGCCGAGGTTACCATTGTCGGCAAATAACTGCGCCATCGACGTGTCGAATACCAAACAATCGGAATTTAGAATAGCCGAAGACACACCCTCGTGGATCGATCTCGGCATAGCCTCCCACGTAAGGCGCCGCCTGTGACCGTTCAATTCCAATCTGAAATAAGGAACCAGAGTTTTAGAATCAAATGCTCAGACTAAATACAACTTGCACATAATGATACTCTTGGAGTCTCGTTGAATATAAAATCAACTGCCAATCGTGACATGAATAATGCTTAATATCATCAAACATTGAGTGGGAAGTATGAGTAAGTGGTAAGTAATAGTTGAGTGATTCGTTGGAAACATCTCGGTACCTGCTTTCTACATCCAAGATTTCTAATTACAGTCCTGACTTATTGTTAGCCAGGTTCTATAGGCAACAATCCTGTACAGCTACAAATGGATTCGTTCGTATTCACATACGAAAATCCATACCTAACTTAAAGTCCAATCGTAAATTATAATTTAAAAACCAGTCCTGCTACCTGTACGCGAAGTTTTCTGCTTGTTTCCTTGAGCCGATTAGTTGAACAATGGCAAAGAACTGCTGATGCCCGTCGTATTTTTCTTGTTTCTCCAGAACGAGCATAAAGTGATGGCCAAAACAGGACTGCATCATGACCCAGTCTACAGCTCCAGAAAGATTGATATCCGTAGCCAGAAACACGATATCTTCTCCTAAAATTGTGATAGAAATAAAATCAAAGTTTGCAATAAGAATGTGATTCCTTGGAGATTTTTTTGTCCTTGATTCCGCCAAGAAAGACAGGTGACACGACGAAAGTGTGCTATCAGAAGCTTCAAGGTATCGGTTGATATAAAAGCCATAAAATACCTTGTAGGGTTGTGATACTCTTGTGGCTCATGACGAGGTGGGGCATTACTTGTTCGAGGGATCCTTGCCACTTGCATGAGGCACCAGGACAGGGACAGCTGTAGGGGCGGAACTCGCAAGCATCCTCATGGTCAGCCTTTTCCGTGTGAACAAGAGATACGGTACAGCCGCTCGTTGAATATTTGCAGGGAAACATTACGTTGCTCGCCACTTTCTCCATCGCCAGGTTCCTGATGTTACCTGTTTTATTTTATTTTTTTCGCACAATCACAAAAGGATATCAAAACATTATAAAAAGTAGTAGACGGAGCATTGAGAGCCTGAGATATAGTACGTGCCTATTTGTATATCAAACATGCTGTTTCTTTCACCAACACGACCACCCCGTACCCCCAATAACGACGAATGTTGAAATAGCATTCACTACGTGATAAGTTGATAAAAAATGAAACAATCACAATATTGACCGCCTTTAGACAGATCAAGCTCACAAATCTGTAGTTGAACGGAAAATGAAATTCAGGCCTAAACTAAATGGATAACAAATATATACACCCACCTAGGGGACCTCGACAAGTAGGACAGCAATTAAGCTTGGGTCGACAGTTGCTGCATACGAGGTGACCGCTCTGACACTGTAATATAGGTGGCAGGACATAGTCGAAACATACGGGACACTCAAATAGACTGGCAAGGTCGGCTGAGCTACTGAGTGCGGAGGCTGTTGACGCAGAGGTGCCAGGTACTCCGCGCCCCCGTTTACCAGAGCTTATGTTTAGCTGCGACATTGTGCTCTGCCTTAGTGAATATATCACTGCGCCTCTTTGGTTTTGCTTACTGTAGGGTTGTCGAGATGATAAATGTAGTATTAATTAAGGAAAAGGCACTTGAACGAAAGTTATCGTTGGACGTGAACAAGCCCGAGTATTCCAGCGAGGAGACTAACCTCCTTATTTATGGTACGGATTGCGTCAGTGTTACTCTGACTTTTGATAATGTGAAATAATAAATTGATTCGACAATAGAGCTACATCGCGGGGTAGCGCAGTCGAGGCGCGTCGACGATTTGCTTTGCCGTGGTGCGTACGGGCGGTGGGAGTGACAATGACAACGGCGACATTGAGGGCATTGGCGACGAGGACGGCGAGGACGGCAGCGGCTGCAACGACGACGATGATGCTGTCAACGGTAGACACATAGGCGACAACGACATCGTGGCTCTCGATAGTTGTGTTGACGCGGCGGGCGACAAAGACCGTGGGCTCAGGTTACGAGGAAGGAATGTTGTTGTACGGTGCCGCTGGGAGAATTGCTGGCGATTTACGAGATGACCGAATTAAGGTTGGGGCATGGAATCAAGTATGCCTATGCCGTACGTATCTATGCGGGTACTCGCGACGTGTTTCCAGTCTTTTAGCCTCTACGCGGAGTATTCACAGAATGATTCACAACCGATGACGATGCGCCGCCGTTAACCGTCGCGTCTCTTGGTCATTCATGATAGTAGTATTAATTAATGTCTCTCTCTTTATTCAAATTATGAACAAGATTCCCCGGGCTTGTACGTTTTCCTCCTTTGTTTCCCTTTTAAATAACTTCGTACGACCAGCGAATAATAACCGTCTACCACAGCCATCTACAGAGATCTACTTTGGCCATATTAACATACATTGGCCATAAACTAGACAAGTCGAAAAATAAATAAATATGGCATTGGTAATAAACCACGGGTCGCGAGAACACAGGATAGCAGAGGATTCAGCTAATCGAGTTCCGCGATTGCAACCACCGATACCGGCAGCACTGTCGTCTCCAGCAGCAGGCAATCGGAATGTCTGCTCATTAGAAAATTGTAGCGCGACAATTCCAGATATTTGCAATCGAGCATTTTGCATATAATTATTGTAGCATTCTTGATTTTTCTTCTTTTCCTTATGTTTTCCGATGCTTATGATACCTTAAATCGGGAAGTAGCCAAAATAGTATTTTTCATTCCCTGATCACGTATCAGCCCTTCGATTGGCGTGGCGACCTGACGAATGACTTACTACATTTGCTCGTGGCTCAATGGATTTCGCATGCCGGGAATATTCGAACTTTGAAAAGAACCTACCGCTCGGCTGGGTCTCGTCCATTTTATCCCAATCGCGAACGAAGGCTATATATTGTATAATATGCATATACGTGTAGATAAGTTTATGTATTTCAGAAAAAAAAAACCACAACTATTCAAGATAATAGTCGATCTAATCGGTTATAACAGCTTTGAACAAAATGACGAGAAGTAACAGAATAATATAGTGAAACCAAAACAGTAGTAAAAATATATTTTACAATACTCTGTACAAAGTTTAAGATTAATATTTTTGTAAGTCCATACATAATATATTAAATATTATATTATCGTTGCGACTGTTGCGAGATTGTAAAATAACACGTACAATGACAACTTAAATATGTATACATAAGTATTATTTAATATAGCGTGTAGGATCCGTGACATATCTATTAAATCGGGTGAATCGAGTTACAAAACGAGAAACCCACCCAGAAACCAGCTTTGCCGCAGCTGCAGTAATTGTTCAATATATTGCAGGAGATAAGTATTTATATTACGTATAATTTAAAATCCTACGAGAAAAAAAAAAAAACAAACAGCTTGCTCTACGCGTATAAACAGTTGGCTACGATATATGCATACGTACGATATGGATCATTAATAAGTTTCTGATGTCACAAAACAATCGCACTGTGATAAATAATTGACGACAAAAATTGCGTTTGCACTAAATAAAAATGATCACGAAGCCCAATACAGAGGTACAGATTTAATTTCCTCC
The DNA here is from genome assembly GCA_944452935.1 of Rhogogaster chlorosoma. NCBI lineage: Eukaryota > Metazoa > Arthropoda > Insecta > Hymenoptera > Tenthredinidae > Rhogogaster > Rhogogaster chlorosoma. The sequence continues at coordinate 115,676 of OX101801.1, read as the reverse complement.
CCCCTATAATGTGTGCCCGAGTGCAGCTTTATATTTTACCGGTACTTCAATTAATTAAACTTGAAATAATTCAGTTGCCAGCGATGGTTTCCTGTCGTCATGGCAAAACCACAATAATCCTAATCTTAAATTACTAATTAACTATTACATTATAACTAACTAGATTTTACCAAAATTCGTTCATTGTACGTGTTTGAACTAAAAAAATTAAATGAAAAAATTATTTATATAATGCTAAATGTATGCTTGTATACAGATACACAGATGATATAAAATAAACTTGCTTATATGCATATTGCTTGCCTCGGGCGTATGAGGCAAAAGAGAAATTCATTCATATAGTGTTAATAATTACACGTACCTACATAGTATGTATAGACGATATATATAAAAAAAAATATATATATAATATAACACGTCGCAATATTGTAACATTGTAGTTACCTAACAGTAATCACTATTTTATTTATGATATTGATTTTATTTTTCTTTCAAATCTCGAACACGCGCAAACCTGCATGCAAAACTTCTTATACTAAATAGAGAGTGATCCACAGAGCCGGGGCTGCATTCGAATGTGATTAAAAATTCTAATCTCACCATATTTTAGAAAGTAAATTCATAAATTTAAGATACCATTCTTTAATTTGATGCGCAGTTATTTTTTTTCCAAATAAACCGCTAAATACCGAAAATTAAGAATGAGTGATCTATTCGCCAATCTCGTTTATTAGCCAAGAGAGCCAATAGTCGAATGCTTATGAGATCTTATTCAAATGTTTGCGTTGCTCTCTTTGAGTCTTCTGATAATTATTTGCACATGCCATAGAAATTTCGGCGAAATACAAGAAAGCCTCAGCTTCGTGATTAGAATAATTCATGTTTGTACTGGTCGAATGAAACTGTTCGTCAATACTAACAAATCATAAAATGACCACTCGAAGCAGTGTTTATTTTACTGCAGAAAAACAGTTGCCACATCGAAGTATGGTATACGTTCCAAACTCATGGTTCTGTTAGAAAAAAATATGATAAATTAGCATTCTACTCCCCATCTCCAAGACGGAGAGGGGCATATCTGTATTTGAATATGGCCCCCGTGGTATCACCCTGTGTGTACAATATACAATTATATATAAGTATATAACAAAATGTTAGGTGAGAACGATTACAATAAAAATTATAGTAAAAAAAATAATAATAATATTCATATTAATAATAATAAAAATAAAATTCTATTTACATTGGAGGAGATAAGTATATGTAAAACTTGAATATTTAAGTGTATTATCATACCTATTAAATTGATTAATCTTCAGTGGTATAAATTAAATACATAAATGATCTGTGCTTGGAAGAACTCTACAAATATATTCGTTGATACGGAATCAAATTTTACAGACGATGTACTTATGTATATGTGATTGTTATGTCCCTTTAAAAGTATCCATCAAGCTGCGTACTCGCGTATTATTCGGCAGAAGTAGGGTACAGACAGAATGACCAGACTAATTGAAAAGTGTAACAGCTGTTCTTAAGCGACGTTACAGAAAGAATCCTTGATATATTGCATTGCAGTTGAATAGAATTATTATTCGTCATTAGCGCCATTATCATTACTTATCAGCTGACAGTGAATATTGAACACCGAAGAAAATGTCTTTATTCCCTGGCTCCAGGCTTGCACACAGATCTCAACAAAAAGTCTACGAAACTTTCGGGCCTTTTTCAACATCATTTATCGTATAGCTACCGATTCTCAAGTTTTTTGTTTCTTCTCTATTAAAATTATACACGTGCATAAATGCTGTTTGGATGATGCATAGATTAGGAAGATTTAATCATCATAAAAAGAATCTTACTAAGATTTATTCGATCAAACTATAAGAATGTTCGCCAAGGAGAACATCGCGACCGCAATCCGCCTGGTGACATCGAAATAAAAAGTTTCTGCTATCAATGACAACATAATTGCCTACCCACTCAATGGTTGTTCAACATTAATATTACCGAATACATTAGTAAACAATTATCAGCGAAAATAGAGCGTAAAAGATGTAGTTCCTCGTAAACGGGAAAAAATAGAATGTAACCAAAATCTAAAACGTTAATGCATCTATTCAAATAAGTATTTAAACTTGTATCTAAACTATAGTTATGTAAAAAAAGGCCCTGCACTTAACCACAACTGTGCATAAAGTTTACTCGCCGATGACTAGCTTAAAGTATTATGCATCATATGGATATTTTCCCTTGTATTAAATCTATCATCAGTAGTAAAAACTTGTGTTTAATATTTGCGTGATTTTTTTTCCTTTTCTTATTTTTCCTTTCTTGTTGCATGATTATAGGAAAAAATTTCGTAATTCATATTGTTGGACAAAGTCTTATCGTACTTTTCTGTTGGCTTCAAGTCACAATCTACACATCCACACATATTGTACCAATTGCATCACATACTCGTCTTCAATATTTGCTCCTCGTTTGTTATTCTTTCGACATTTTAACGCCACTCTGTAATTGCTTACAATTAGATTACATTCGGCCCAATCTGCGTCGTTATCGAAACGCGTAATAATTATGAATCCCGAAATAGATCCTCCGTAAAGCAAGGCACGTACTTCATCACGTCGGTAAAATTGCGTGTGCATGTAAACATATGTGTGGTTTTGATAAAATTTAAAGTTTCGTTTCATGGTCGTTGATTTATATGTATCGTCGTCATAGTCATAATCATTATCATTATCATTATCGTTATCATTATCGCAACACGTACGCGAGGGGGGAAACAAATAGAAAAACCAATTGAAAATCATCAAGATATTACTCATTCACTACAATGACCACCATACCTGCATAACACGAAACGCGGAGATTCCTGCGGACTTCATTTCCCATGTCAATATCCATTTAGTCAAACTCGTCATTCATTATCTGATATCAATGATCAATAAGGCTCTAGGATTGGATGTAGTTGGGGTCAGTCAAGAGTTGAAAGAATCGTTTGTACGGTCGTCCTGCTTTGCTCGATTTACGTCCTTCGACGTAGGGGTATATGCACATGCCTCTACACACAGTATCAAAATATGGCCTATCTTCAAGGTATATAGCAGCTCTCTATACGGGGATATTTATGTCTTGGTCGGTACGACAGTTACTTTGCTGTATTGCTCGTCCGTTTGACTAACATTAGGCTGGTAGCCAGGTGGTGGTGATTTTTTATTAACCCGTTGATGGGGTACGTACGACATAGCCGAACCCTGCAACGTTGAGTTGTCCGCCGGCCGCGTTGTACTTTCGGCGATGGTTACGTATCCGGATGATTGTTTAACAACAGGTAAAGATGCGGGGCCTGCCGTCGCGGACCGTGTAACCGGATCGTTACACTCCGTCGATTTTTGCGTATTCATATTCGATGTATCTATTAGTTGCGGTGAGAAGGAATACGAAGAAGGAGGGTGGTTGTCATCTCCGCCAATTCGCCGATTGCTTAGAAACGGGGCTTCCGATGGTGATACCAACGTGCTCACCGCAACATAAGGATTCTGCACAGGCGCAGATTCCTTGTTGATCTGCGCGGGTGGCAAACCACGCGCTGTATCCACGGGCACGTAAGTGTTTGATGGTAACTCTATCAATGACTGGGACAAGGAAACCATGGGTTTAGCGAAATCAGGGGCAAATGGTGGCCTGCCGCCACTCAACTCCACCGTCGTCGGCGAAGCGTAACGAGTCCTTTGCAAGTTAGGATCTTCTTGCTCTTTCGACAGGCGTAATGTCTTGGTTGTATCGATTAGCCCCGCTTGCACGTACGGCTTCGATAGTTTGTCAGATATCGAGTAAAGAGGTGGTTCTTGTTGTTCTCTAGCCTGGTGGACAAAATCAATTCCCGCAAAGTCCCCGAGGGATGAAATTTGCGGTTTAAGACCGGCGTTTCTAGTCTTTTGTTCCAGAGAAGCCAGACTAACATACGGATTTACAACTGGTTCTGTCCTGGCCTCTGGCTCAAGAGGTATCAGGTCCCCAGTCCTTGGGTGATTTCTTGTCACACTCATTGCCCCCGTGCCAGCCTTGTTGAGAGGCATTGGCGATGGAGCTAGACCGACCACACTATAGACGCCCTGGGCACTCCCTTTGCCTCGTGGCAGAGGGCTCGGATTGTTTGACGAATCCTCTTCAGACGACGGCATGCTTATATACCCAGTCGACGACCAGGGATGCTGCTGCGAATCAAGGTACAAGGTGGGGCCAGTTATAACAGTAGTCCCGTCCGTAAGGTTTGGCGTTGATCTGGCAATAGAGAGGGAATCAAGTGCAGGTGCATCCGTATTTTTTGCTACTTTGACATAGGGGTCCCAACGTGAACGATCACCTGAAGAATCGGGCTTGGTACTCCCGGAGACATAGCGCTGTCGCAGGCTCGACGACTCCCACGTAGGCATAGAGTCTGGTAATTTTGTTGGTGACATGGGTACAGGGTCCAGGTCAGCACCGCTGTCGGTCGAGACATGGGAGTCCGAAGTCAGTGAAGAAGTAACTGACTCTTGTCCGCTGGAGCATCCGCTAGAATCTGCAGATATCTGCTGCGCATGCTGATCATTGCCCTTCCCCAGTAGCTTCTGTTAGTAAAGAGAATAAATTCAATCGAAATGTCGATTTTCAATAATGCTAGCGGAGAGAAGTTTCAGGGATGAAGTTTCTAAATACCATATTAGGTTGAAGCCCGGGGGGTAGTTTCACCTCCACATCTTGCATGGCCTTGCACTTTATCCATATTCTATAATGTTTCAAAATAAATCCCATTATTAGTTTATGTCCAGAGTATGGACACATGTGTATACACAATTGTATGTACAAACTGTGGAATAAATAAGATATTCAATAGAATAAATTTGAATTACCTTTTTGAACTGTACCCCAGAAACATTAAGAAGGCTACGCCGCTGAAGCATCCGATAATCCATATCACAACCCAGGCTAGGGGAGATGGCCCTGAAAGAGACAATAAAACTTATGCGTTAAACGGCTGAACGAACAGATAATCATACGAATGATTAGTTTGCCCTAAAAAAACCAACCGCTGCTGAAGCAGTTGCCTTCCCCAGGCTCAGACCAGGGTCCCTCGTAGCGTTCCATATTGCGTCCAAAATTAACGGCTCTCACTTGGAAATGATACGATTTCGCACGACCAACGCTGCTGCAGTCAGGAATAGCCAGGTCCTTCTCTGCAATGGCAATAAAATCGTGTTGTTATGTACAATGCTTACTTAGGCATAAGGGAAACTAAGATTTACCGAGTACAGATACTCTCTGATACCTGTATACAAATATATATACTAGGGTGGACGTTAAATTGCATCTTGAGGAGTGAAGCCCGACAGTTTGAAGGAAAAAAAAAAAAAGAAAAATTTAGGTCCCAAAGCGAAGTTTCTGAGATGAAGTTAACACGTGCCGGCAAGGCCTCAAAGTTTCCTATTTAAAACACATGCATTTTCACGGATCTCAATTCAAAAATTCACTGTGAGGCTAATTTTATTTCGAAAAATCCTAAACTACGTCAGGGTATCGGGTATGTATACTACTACATGAGGAAGAATAGAGGATATCGTACCATTCAATCTGATCATGATTTTACTCCAAACTAAAATTCTCTTTATCGATTTTACGGCCTAAAATTCTAATTTTCAGTAAATATCCTGCGGATGAAAATTCGATGATGATTTCAATATCATTTCTAACGTAAAATTTCTCGAGGAATTCAGGGGAACCAATAAAAAAAACTCTACTCTCAATATTTTCGGAAATATATCGATGTTTATAGAAAAAAAAATGGTGAAAATTGAATTTTTCGAGGTATTTCTCATTCATGAATATTTATCGTAGAAAAACAGTGATTTTATTCAATCGTATGATGTATTGAAAGAAAATACATTCCAAACAGGATATTTACTGAAAATTAGAATTTTAGGCCGTAAAATCGATAAAGAGAATTTTAGTTTGGAGTAAAATCATGATCAGATTGAATGGTACGATATCCTCTATTCTTCCTCATGTAGTAGTATACATACCCGATACCCTGACGTAGTTTAGGATTTTTCGAAATAAAATTAGCCTCACAGTGAATTTTTGAATTGAGATCCGTGAAAATGCATGTGTTTTAAATAGGAAACTTTGAGGCCTTGCCGGCACGTGTTAACTTCATCTCAGAAACTTCGCTTTGGGACTTAAATTTTTCTTTTTTTTTTCCCTTCAAACTGTCGGGCTTCATTCCTCAAGATGGAATTTAACGTCCACCCTAATATATACTGTGAAAGCCTTCCGCGGGCTACTCCCTATTACTCACCGCACTCAGTGTTGCAGGTAGTTATGTTGCTATGAATTTCATTGTCGGCCGTTATTATCTCGTAATAATCAAGATTCCCACCCGGACCTCGCGGTGGGTTCCATTGGATGTGAACTTGGCTCAGGTTATCAAAACGTACTTTTGGTGCGTCAGTTTTACCCGGTATTCCAATATCAGTTCTTTGGGTTATTACATCGGAGCGATTCCCTTCCTCGGCCGTCCACGCGGATACTGTGATGTTGTAATCGACATAAGGTTGAAGATTGTGGATCAGTAATTTTGTGTCATTCTCAACTTTTGTAACGTTCTCGTTGTAGTAAACGGTGTAGTATTTGAGCATGCCGTTTATAGCGCTTGGTGGTTCCCATTCAATGTTGATTGTCGTGTTTGTCACACTCGTAACATGGACACGCTGGGGTTTTGCCGGGGCTGCCTCTAAGGTAGTGTTATAGAGGGAATCGCTCTGATGTCCCTCACCATTCTTAGTCAATACAGCGACCCTTAGCTTATACGTTGTGTAGGGTTTCAGGCCCATCAGGTCGCCTGTCATTGTATGAGGGCCTCCCTTTATTGTTGTGTTCATCATTGGATCTTTGCAGGCCACGTTGTACGGAGAGATAATGGGGCAATAATATATGATAAAGCCTATGATAATGTCGATTCTGTCTGAACACTCTAGCCTCCATCCAACTCTTATGTTGTGCGAGGTGATACTGTTTATCCACACTGACTTCATCTTCCCAACAATTTTATTGTGGATCGCCGTACAAGAGGCCCACACCATACCACTGCTGGCCTCCGCCGTATTAGCTGCTATCGCAAATTGGTAGATTTTCTGCGAGTCGGGTACCGTTGTGTTGTATATGCTTATATTTGGAGGGACATGAATCCAGTCGAGATATCCCTGTTAAAAGGTAGACATGGTAGAACTATAATAATGATGATTATCGCTGAGATCTTGACAATGTGTTGAAAACAAGTGGCTTTCAAGGGAATAAACGCCTTATGATATGGTTTCAGTATTATGATACTCACATTGCATTGATATGGTCGATCTCTGTCGTTTTCGCACCAAAATATCGTGTAATTGGTGATGTTAGAGTTACTCATTGGATTCCAAGATAGTTCGTAGAGACCTCCGTCAAATGCGATTTTGGTGAAAGAGACTGGTTCGGGGGGCTCTGGAAAAAGTGAATTCATGCACGTTGAGAGACCGATTTCTCTTCTATAACATAATTCAAGACACAGATACCGTGGTTATTAATTGGCATAAACTCACTGTCCAATTGACGCGGAACGTGTACCACAGCTTTGTGTCTGCTCTCCCCTAGCACGTTGGCAGCCGCAATCTCGAATTTGAAACTTTCGAAACTGACTTCTTTGAACTTTGCGTAGGTATCTTTTTTCTCAGATGGCCGTTTGTCCGATAGTTTGCCATTCTCTTCGACGCAAACAATTTCATAAGTAAAATTGTCTCCATTTTGCAAATAAGTGGGGATAGTTTGCCAATATATGTACACGTCCCTACTCTTGCTGTTCGCCGCAATCTCAAAACTGCCATAGTCTGTCCTCGGTGAGACACCCGGCACTAAAAAAACACGACATTGTGATGAAATTAGTTTGCAATACCGTAATATTCATAAGTATATAATTATAACATCTATGGCATGTCAATCCAGTAAAGATGATAGCGACATGTGTCATGTAAGCCCCCAATGCCAGAGCAATATATGTACATTATCGTTATAGGTAACTCGACCTTGTAAATGGGTGAACATGTGGGAATGATAACTTACGTGTAGCTGCAGTTTTGACGGTGATGTCGCTGAATTGACTCCACGAGTCATCGCCAATTGCTTTAGTACTTTTGCTGAAGACTCTAATGTCATAGACCGTGTTTGCATAGTGCAAATTGGTCAGATTGAAATATATCTCCTTGGCATGAATCTGTTGCTGGTCCGTTAAATCTATGGACTGAAATTATTATGTAACAACCATTCAGTATCATTACTCCATAAACGGCCTCGATCATTGATTATTAAAATTGCTTTCGTGACAGGGATAATGATAGGCTTTTGGTATATTCGTCTTTCACTTACCATCCAAGTTTCTTTATTATCATATTGGCTCTGATAAGAAATCCTGTGGTAGAGGCCAGGTGGAAAGGTTACCATGCGCATCGGTATATTCCAATGGAGCATCACGCTTGAGTAAGTTTTGTTGACTAATGACAGATTGTCTGGCTTTGACGGGATCACTAGAAAATTTTCACACTTATAGTTATCCGTCTACATAGCGAAGATCATGCATTGGAAACTTAAGACATTCATTTTTTGAGAAGAGACAAAGAAACTTGGCAATTATTTGTTCTTTTTCCAATTTAAAGCGCGCTTGGATATTAATTGAAAAAAATCAAACAAAGTTTCTTTTCTAAGGTATAGCCACAGGATCCGCCCCACAACTCGGGACACTCACCGTGGGCATAGTGATGAAATTTGTACGTAAAGCTGGCGTTTCCTAGAACATTCTCGGCGGTCAATATAAATGTGTAGAACTCGTAGACCAGTCTGTACATGGGATCCGTGAATACATCCCATAGACAACTGTTTGGTGTCGTATTTTTTTTATCTTGAGACTTTGGACAATGAAATAGTAACTGTCTACCGGCACGGCCAGGAAGCTTGAATCCAAGAGTGAATTTGGTTGCAATGTAGTTGAATTCTGGATCCCAAGTACACGTAAGATTCTCCCAGTTTTGCGATATACAATGAAAATCACGAGGCTTCATTGGCTTGACTGTAAAATAAAGGTAAGAACGAGGGGTGAGGCTGAATTGAGAAAATACAACAACAGGAGGGGGTCAATGATGACAGATGCAAGCATAAAAATGCCACGATATTAAAACCTATGCATACTTACACCCGACAACAACTTTGTTCAGACAAACTGCCTCATCCCTGTAGCCATGGCTAGTGTTCAGCCTCAATTTGCAGTAATACATATTCTCTGATGGAAAAACCTGCTCCACGTACATCATGCTCGTTGTGGAATTAATAACTTGCACATATTCGGGTTCCATTTTTTTATCGTGTCGATAAAAGACCAAATCCGAGGCATTTTTTCCACCAAATTTCGGGTCCGTCAAAGTCTCATTAAGCATGCAGTAAATTCTCAAGGGCTTTCCATTCTCCAAGACTATATCTCCTTTCGGCCATGTTCCTGACAAACAGACACATACAGTTAGTTGATTGAAACATTTCAGTGACCCTATCTATGCATGGAATTTTACTTGAATGGTAAAGCTTGAAGATACAAAGATAATGTGAGTGAATCTGTCGATATGTAAACTTACTCCCCGGTGTCTTTAATCCAAGAGCGCATTGATCAGCTTGGGTCTTGTCAGTTTCGTTTTTATCAGTCTCGCAATTAGCGCAAACAAAGAGAAGGTTGAGGAAGAAGAATACCCACAATCCGTGACTATTCAGCAAGCATTTTGTCCAACTCAACACCTCTGGTGAATGCTTGGCTCGATTTTCAACTACTTGCTTGGATTCGGATTTATTGGAAGTCAAAGTAACTTTGTCGGATGTATCATTCTTATTTTGGTCTCCCACACATCGATACCGCTCTGAATGCTCGGAACAAGCGCTTAGACTTTTCGTGGAGGAAAATTCTTCTAGAGCGATGGTCGTACAAGACTCATCTATGCGAGTCTTGCCATATAGAAGGGAAGCTTTGTCGTGCATTCGAACCTTGTCATTCGAGTTTTTCATCGGTTGAACAGGTATGAACGGAACTAAATGTCCGTACATTTTTCTGCTAGATATCCTTTGTTGACACGGCTTTCTAGACAACATCGCTTGCCCATCACTGTAATAAAATAGCGGAAAATCAGATATGAAACTTCAGAACAGTATATTCCCAATTGCTGTAATAGTACGCCGAGTCAAAGCGAACAGACGGTCAATCAGACAAAGATGCAGAGTCGCCAACGGACAGACAAATTCTTTATATTATAAATGACAGACTTGAATAATTCGGTATACAATGCCACGTCTATACATCTATTTATATGAAGTGATAATGTTTATCATAGTTATAAGCCTGAGGAGATGTGAATCATCTGTTGCCTGTGGAACGATACGTGGGATCAGGTTCGGGAGGAAGCAGGGGATATATATAAAACTAAACACTCACCCTCAACAAATTGACGGTGATCCTACAGCTGGTATCTTACTGAGTCAAGTTCCTCGTTGCATCCTAACGTACAGCAGTTACCTTTGTACCTCCAAGCACCTCGCCTAGGTACGAGTTTCGACGTATGTTGTATTGAGTGCCCTAGCTCTCTTCAATGCAATCTTCGTAGGCCTGGCAAGAGAACCAAACAAACCTCACTGCGGGGGTCTCGATAAATTATTATCACGAAATGGCACTTTTTATCACCGCCCCGCGTTCAACTGGATAACCTTAAATCTGTCCACGATATGATATCACTGCTGTTCACTTGGTATAAGTCGTGTCATTACCGTATTTTCCGCAATCCTGTTTACATTCACCCAGCGGGTCCTAGAATGAATATAATATATTCCGGGTAATAGATATACGGGCGATCAATTTCACGTCAGTGGTGCCAACGTTCGGTGGAAGCGTCCTTAGGATGACCTTCGATTTCACTGCTCTAAGGGTTCAATTTAATGCCCTTATTGGCGATCGGACGTTAAATACAGACTATTGCGTCGTTATTCTATCGATTCTACACGCAAACGACTTTTCGCGGATTCAGAACTATGACTGGGTTCCTCGAAGATAGCGCGTATATTTTTGGTTACATTTGACTTTCTGAATGCTGGACCATTGACGTCATTGCCTATCACGCAGCGCCATTTTCTTGGAAATAGTGAGGAGTTCGGAAAGGTGCGATGGTAGTAAAGAACCTGCGCATTGCGCAGTGTGTCCGAAACCGCCCACATGTAAGCGTATTTCATACATACGTGCAATCACGCATACATTCGTTTTACGACTGTGCTTACCGGATTGCCCAGAGTCGAGACTCTGCACGTTCCCATGATTCAAGGTTTTGCGGCACGATGGCAGGGGGGGCCGCGATATTTCATCAAGCCCCGTATACAACGATCGTTACCGTATACTTAGGTGGAACGGTGTTGGCTCGAAATTCATTCGGATTCGCGCGAATTTTGAATTCCGCAAAATGTAAAGCGAACGGTCGCCCTCGACTGGATAAAGATTCGTGAGATAATAATATCGAAACAATAACAATAATAATCACAATGATAAGAATAATAATAGTATCAATAATATAATAGCTTTATTGTACGTACTATCATGACAATAAATACCTGTGAGGCTGGCTGACCCAAAAACACACGACATTATGATTTATGACAAACATGATACATTATAAAATACATTGCATAGTACTAATAATAATCGATCGTGCGGTGGATTAAAAATATGTATAATATGTATGTATATATATATATATATATATATATATATATATATTTATATAATGAGGCTTAAAAAAATATTTCCTTTGATTTTGGGTATACATATAAAAATACACCTATACTCTTCTTAAAACAGTCTCAAGGTTGCAGACTTAAATTACAATACACGACTAAAGATTGTGTAGAATTAACTTATAGCGACGTTGCTGTTCCTAAATTAAAGATTTTCATAAGTTCAGATCGGGATATAAGTTTATATAGCCCGACAAAGTTTGTTTCCGGGGTAACAAATGGAATACGGGTTTATTCAAAAACGATTAAAGTTATACATACGCGCGCGTTTTGAACACCGCACGCGCGGGATATTATTTTTAAATACTTGCCAAGACATAAATCTCGTCTCGCCGTTCAACCGTTTAGTAGATGAAGGAAATGTTAGACATTTTTGAATGCACAACTCAAGACAGATCAAATAAATCAATGGACAAGGTACTTTGGAGATATGCAGAACATAGAATCGCTTATGATTAGTCGATTAAAACCCTGGTCTCCCGGATCAAGGGTTTCCAGTACACATAAGACGTGTGACATCACACATGTATCATACATACATACATAGATACATACACACTAGGGTGGGTCAAAAAACCGACTATTTTTTTTTTTCATTTTGTACTCTGAAAATACCGTTGCTAGACACCTCTGGAAAATACTCACCAAATATGAGCTCTTAATTTTGATAGAAAGGTCCTCCGCTTTATAGTTTTCCATTTTTTCCTCAGTATTAGAAACGAAAATTTATATCTCTCTATCAACTGTTCGTTAAAAAATATCGCTCCTCATATTCTTGTAGGAAATTGAACGCTCTACAAAAAAGGTCTCTTACAATTTCTTTGGAAACCTCACCGTTTAAAAGATATCACAGGTTGAAGTTTGATTGTTTTAAGAGAAATTGCTGTTTTGCTTATGAATTTTATAACTCGTTAACAAAAAATTTTTATGAAATGCGCAATTCATAGTTTTGTAGAAAATTAACTGCTTTACAAAAATGGTCTCTGGAATAAAAGGATCAAATAATTATTTGAACAAAAAACTTCTTTATAATAGTTATCTTTACGATAGAAACTCAAATTTGTATAAATTTCCCTGAAACTCATCGACAGAATTGAAATTTTCCGAGTTATTAATCAAAAACTGTTAAAATTTGCATGCATTGAAGATTGACGATGAATATCTTCTAAACGCTTAATTGAATCGAAAAATCATAAGAGACCATTTTTGTAGAGCAGTTAATTTTCTACAAAACTATGAATTGCGCATTTCATAAAAATTTTTTGTTAACGAGTTATAAAATTCATAAGCAAAACAGCAATTTCTCTTAAAATAATCAAACTTCAACCTGTGATATCTTTTAAACGGTGAGGTTTCCGAAGAAATTGTAAGAGACCTTTTTTGTAGAGCGTTCAATTTCCTACACGAATATGAGGAGCGATATTTTTCAATGAACAGTTGATAGAGAGATATAAATTTTCGTTTCTAATACTGAGGAAAAAATGGAAAACTATAAAGCGGAGGACCTTTCTATCAAAATTAACGGCTCATATTTGGTGAGTATTTTCGAGAGGTGTCTAGCAACCGATTTTTCAGAGTGCAAAATGAAAAAAAAAACAATAGTCTGTTTTTTTGACCCACCTTAATACACACACACATACATCTCTACATGAATGTATACACCTACGGAAAACATGAGTTGATTGACAGTTTTCAGATCTGTAAATATCAATCTCCAACAATAAAACGCGTACATGTAGAAGAGGGAGGAAACCAAAAAAAATTCCTAGAATAATATACCTACTACGTTTCTACGTTTCCAAACGTACTTAGAAATATCTATAAACTTACCAATGAGCAGCCCTAAGACTTTACAAACTACAAAAAAATTTCATATTACGACATGTTAGCTCAGCTAAAATTGTATGTCTTGTATATATGTATACGTTGCACAGTGTAGAATTATTTCGAACTCATTTTGAGACTGTGAATGATCTTTTTGTTGGGGGGTTTTGGAATAAGTCTGATGAATAATTTCGAAAAACGCGATGTTCGGATTTTATCCGCTGAATCTATTAGACACATCAAAAGGCACGATTCCACAAAGCTATCACAATATTATCAAGGCTGAACGACGCTGTATCGGTGGTACAAATTGAATTGGAATTTTTAATATGGGTGAAATTTCTCGAGTGGCCGCTTGGACCACGTGATTTATAAAAAGAGGACGGGCTGAGTGATTTCACTAATCTAACCCAAGTCATCCTCTAGGTATTACTTCATAGCGGGCTATATCTGCATTTCTCTCAACACTGAGATGGGGGAAAATATTTCTAGAATGGGCCCCAGTCAACGGCTCTACACCTGTCACCTGTTACAGTCTGTGGCCTCGAGCAAAATCATATCCTTTGCTTAAGACGTGGTGAACTGTTATATTGAAAGAATTCGGAATAGAATAGAATAGAATAGGAAAGAATGTAGAGAGAGAGAGATAGATAGATAGATAGATGCTTTATTAATGTCTATAGCAATATTAGAGAGAGAGAGAGAGAGAGAGAGAGAGAGAGAGAGAGAGAGAGAGAGAGAGAGAGAGAGAGAGAGAGTGAGAGAGAGAGAGAGAGAGAGAGACGTAGATATAAAGAGGGAGAGAAAGAAATACAACGCAATGATACCCGATAATCGCACTTATAGTTTAATAAGATTTCTCACGCTTCCACGTATCTGCCTATATCTGTACCTATACGAATATATTCCTCATTCATATATTCATGTCATACAAATGGGTCGGAGCACCGACAACAGAGGGCATTTGACAGCCTCGTTTGACCAAGAGCCGAACAGACGGACCACCGTTACGAATTATTTCAATCGCTTCCGTATGCGTCATGTTCTTCGTGTTTATGCCGTTTATCTCGATGATTTGATCACCGATCTGTAATCACATTTCAATATGAAGTCTTGTGCTAGAGACAGGAGTATATGCAAGTATTATGGTGCAACGTGAATTGCGATCTTCCGTCTGACTATTGCTTACCCGCAATCTACTGTCGACTGATGCTGGCCCGTTCTCGGCAATCTGTAGAACAAACAACGGCATGTTTTGGAATTCTCGTCCCCCCCGGATACTAAATCCAAATCCGCGCGTGCCTCTGGTCAATTCAACTGCGTGGTATTGACCCCCGTCGACGTCACCGGCTATTTCATCCTGTTTATTCGAGAATATTTTTGAAAAATGACGCCTCAAGTTTCGCTCACCGTATCTTACCGCATACTTACTTTTTGCGACAACGACGGAGTACTGCAGCAATCGTCTAACGGATACCCGATCGTCAGTGTTACAGAATAGCCTGAGTCTTTGATTAGATTGACAATGTCCTTGTGGCAGACGTTTGTGATGTCAACGTGATTTACTGCAAGAATGTGATCACCGACATTAAGCTGGCCGCATCTCTCCGCAGGTGACCCGTCGATAATACGGCCAATCGTCGATCCGGCCTTGTTCAATGATGATATTATGACAAATCCAAAACCCTCGTTCTCCATTCGCGAGACAGTTATGTCGTATGGATATTGTAGATTCTGGTGACGGTCGTAGGACGAGTGAAGGCTGTCCTGGATGTTCACTCTTCGTCGTATTCCAAGGGTAACACGGCCGTTTTGCGCCGCTGTTATCATAAGCTGAACAACGTGGTGGTGTGAAGAGTTCATAACGCTTTCCCCGTCAACGGACATTATCAAGTCACCAGTTATCAGTCGGTTGTCCAAATCCGCGGCTCCACTCGGCACGATGTGCCCAACCGAAACCTGCTAACCATTGTACAATTAGAACGGATATTAATATCGACTAACGATAAAAGTTTCGTCAACAATATTTCGCTGCGTTGTGTTTTCTGACGAATATCCAACCTGCGATCCTTCCTCTGTACCCCCAACTATCCGAAAACCAAATCCAGTATTTTGCCGCACTAGCGTTACTAACGTTTCAATCCACTCGACTCCTGGCGCAACCGGGCAGACCAATTCATTGCCATATTGCTGATGGTATCTAATAGAATTAAACAAATCAATATCAATTAGAACTGGAAATTATCCACACGCTACATTATCAAAGATCTGGGCAAGGTTTTCAAGATTACGTACCGAGCAAGAGAACCGGAGTGAGGTTGTTCGTGTTCGAAACTAGTAGTTTCTTTGCGCTTTTCCCAGATCTCCCCAGTGTCGACATTTTGTTCCTGGCCAACGCTGTAAGCATGATAACCGAACTGCTGATCGGCGTATCTCTGGTGGGACTGTCCTAAGTACGAATCTCGATAATTATACTCTCCGGTTCGACCTCCGTTCTGTTTTGAAGTCGATCCGTCGTGACGAGGAACGTCAATTGAGTACAAGTCATTCCTTGAGCTACCTTCCTCGTCAGGATCTTCCTCTTTGGAAGCTCCCCACCGTGATTTATCCGAGTGTTTTTCTGGTTCGTCATCCAATTTAGCAAGATCGGTGAAATTTTCGGCCAAACGCACAGGCATGTTCCCTCTGTAAGGTACATCTGCGAAATTTAAGGCTTCACCCAAGTCTGTATACCTGTAACGGTGATCGTTAATTGAATTAGCGTCGTGACTAGGCTCGGCCGACCATCCCGAGCTTTCCACGCTAGTGCAGATGGTGGGTGTCTTTGGCCTGTGTACCGTAGTCCTAGTGTCGACCAACGGAGTTTTTGGCCGACTTGGCACGATGGCCTTTGCCCGTGTACTGTAAAGATCAGCGGTAGGAGTTTTGCTCCTGAATAACCCGGCTGTACTCCTGTCCTTCTTATCCTTGCCTCTGTGCGTTCTCTGGACATGTATAAGCGCTTCCCGATTTCTAGGGCAATCCTTCAGCACCTGTACCACTTCCGAATGGCACATATTTCTTACACTCGTCACGTTTATGTCGACCAATATATCACCCTCCATCAAGTTCTTACAGCGCTGACGATCCAAAATCTTCTTCACTTTCTGCCCATGGGCGGAGTCTGCTATCGTGAAGCCAAACCCCATTGTACCCTTTACAATTGAGATGCTGAGGAACTCTGGCTTGGCAGGAGTCAATGGGGGCTGTGGATGATCTTTGTACAGTCGAGATTCTCCTCCTTCAACTTCCTCCACCTCCTCCTCGCCTTTCCCCTCCTCTTCTTCTTGCTCGTCGATATCCTCGTCGTCGTCTTCGTCATTATCATCATCTTCTTGCTCCACCTCCTCTCCCCTCAATATGTCAGTACTGTTAGGTCTCTTTATCGTTGTTATCTTGTCCGAAATACAGAGGTCGGGCATAGAATTGACAGAGGTTGTTGCCAGATTCTCCCCATTCTGCATTGCATGTACTGGCAGGAAGTTCCCGTCAACAAAATTGAAACGATCATTTGTTCGCAGGCTAGGATCAACGTCCATATATAGAGTTGGATCTTCCATTGGTACGCCTAAGGAGTAAGGGGGGGAGTTATTAATCGGTCCATGAATATATTTAAATTGATTTCAAATTTGATTCTGATCCTCAAGAAACTTGCATAATTGTTTGAACGGGTAGTTAAAAGAAGTGGAAGTTTCAATTACCCGGTGCGCTAACTGCTATCGTGGTCACTACTTCGGTGTTTGGATCGTTCGGATCGAAAGGCAGAGGATAGCCCCGACACACCTCCAGGTTGACGGTCTCCCCGCTCGATATAGATTTGAATACGTTTACCATTTCATTGTGTGTATACCCCAAGACACATATTTCGTTCACATAGACCAGGACGTCACCTTGAAATAATATAGGCAAACAATTTAAATTTAAAACTGAGTGAGAACTGCAGGGAGAGAGCAGGAGGGTGGTAGCAGATCGTAGGCTACCCAGTCTTCTTACCAGTCTGCAGTTTCCCGTCCATCCATGCAGGCCCATTTGGTACAACGCTTTTGATCTGAAGGAATTCTTCAACCGTGTCGTCTCCGCCAACAATGGTAAATCCCAGTCCCCTAGTACTCTTGAGAAGCGTACTCCGTATCCTCGGACCTTTCAGTTTATCTGGATTCCTGGTAAAAGTCGGACTTTTACAATCCGACAAGCTTTGCTGGGCCCGTTTAGCTTGCAGAACCGGATTCTCGTATTGGGTTCTACGGTTCACATGATCGATAAAATACGTCCCGTACAAGGTATCGTCTATTTTTTCCCATCCGTAGGGTAGCTCATCGTCTAAGCATTCCTCCAGAGAGCGCTTCTGAAATTTTGACAGCCTTGGATCTAGCCAGTGGGACGTCCCGCTGTTGTGGCTGAAACAAAATGTACAGGTATATGAGGGACTTCGTTATCACAGGCCCATCGTCTTCCTCTTTCATCTCTTTTCAACTTTTGTCCTATTATTATTTCAACTCCACAAAAGCAGTACATCAATCCATTGTCCGTGTATGCCTGTGTTGGGAACAAGTTTGTACGAATTGTGATATATGCGCACAAGCAAAACTTGATTCTCATCACTTACTCGATAAAATACACTTCTCCCGTATCGGTGTAGGCCTTTTCCCAGTTCGCTGGGAGCGGTCCAAGCTCATCTTCGGAGGCGCGATCATGGCCGCCATGTTCAAGCTCGGAATCCCTGATAGCCTGACCAGATCCTGTATTGTAGAGATAGCTTGGCGGGACAAGATGTACTAAACCATTTGGCTCTCCAATTTTTGGAATCTCTTTGCCAAAGCTATTACCTGCGGGTGGGAAGCAGAAGGGAAAAAAATGAGTGACACAATGTATAAAAGACAGAAGCAAAGCGAAAAAGCCAAATAATTTTTACCTCCGTTTTGATTGTCGTTGGAGAAAGAGGCGTCACTCTTTGCAGCCATCTTGTCTCTCTGGTACCTGGTAGATATCGGTAGGCTGTATTAACCTCTTCAAGACTACACGATTTATGTTATCTGTCCAGACCGAGGGATGCCAGGCATTTCTCTGCCTTGTTTGTTATTCCCAGAGAATAAGTAACCCTGGATCTCAGGAGAGCGAACATTGCGGCGTCTCTGTCCTCATCATGAGTTTCTCATGGTGCCAAAATTGGTTATGCCGACCTCCAACTCACGAGTGTGACTCAGCTTGGTCCTACCTGTTTTCGCAGCCGCTGGAACGGTTTAACCTGGTATCAGATACCTTCGAACTGTTGGAAAAAATCAGATATGTTCAATCTAATATTTGTGCCAAGTCGGTAATGCCGAAAAAACAGGCTGACAGCACAGGCAAGAAGGATCAAGGCATTTGAGAAAACTGGCTAATCGACCACTCGCGTTAATCGCGTACTCACGAAATGAGGAAATAATAACAGGGAATGTACGAGCGCAGTTTTGTTCGTAAGAATCGTGTCGATTTATTTGTAGACGATCCTATCCTAGAATTATTCGCAAGCGGCGATAGTGAAACGAGACGAACAGACGAGGTGTAGCGACTCGCGCGACAGTTGTTGGAATTTTCGGACAAATAGGGCACGAATGACGGATAAATTGAATGAGAAGGTAAACGCTTTCCGTGTCTGCCCAAAGACCGACGTCTAAAAACGAACAAAGCTGTAGGTAATTCATTTACCTGTGAATTATTCCTAAAGAATTTGATCAGCACTGATATATGATTTGTTGTTATTCTTGTTGCTCCTTTTGTTGTTCCACTTACTTCGTGAAGAGATATGTCAGTCGTTGTCAATTTTCACAGTACGCCTCCTCCCCATCGGTTATTCCGCGCATTGTATAATTATATGCATATTTCTGCCCGTTTGCGGGATAAGAGAAATAAATATTTCGACGCTGAGAAACACTCGACAATCCTAGAACGAACGTAGGCACTAGTCGTTTCCAAATAGCACTACATCTCCAAGTATCGGTATTCGGGGTAAAACCACCGATAGGTAAGCCGTGGGTTACCCAAACTGAAATCTCAATCTTACTGATCTCACTTTTATCAAGAACAAATCACTTTGGCCCATGGACTATGGACTATAAAGTTGACGCAGTCTACGAGTAGAAGTGACCGACCCGAGGGATACCTTTGAATTCATATTTTCCGCAGCTATGTATTTTTCAGGCAAAGAGAAATCGAATTCCCCAATTATTCCGACACAAGGCGCCCGTTAATTTTTTCGCGTTTTTTCACTCTTCAGGGAACTCAATTTTGTAGCGTACACCATTTCGACGTCTCCATTTCTTCTTCTTGACCTTAGGATTAACTTACTAAAAACGCGAATACTAATTTTACTTGGCGTCAGACACGAGACAGTTGTTTTCATATGGTTTCTACCTTTTTCCACAGAGATCAGTGTTTTCTACCAAAAGTCGGGAATCTGAATCGCGCACGCGCACTCAAGCCGTCCTGCTTTATGCTTCTTCGGTCTGAAAGACCGTGGTCTGAAGTGTTGGGAAACCTAACCTCAAATTGGACGGATTCAAATAATCGCGAGAATCTTGGGTAACCCTCTCACGTATCTTTCATCAAATAAATTGAATAATTTCTTCGGTCAGAAACGATGAGTCAAGCTAACGTAACGAAGCTGGTACCCAAGCTCAAAATTCACGTTCCAACGAGACCCAGGAAACTCAAGAATCCAGCCGGACCCGAGGGCCGATTGTTGAAGTTGAGAAAAACTCTGACGGCTTTGATAAAATTTGAACGACTCGAGTTAAATTTCAACAGAGCAGAAGAAACGAGAGGATATGCTGAGCGCGTGCGTAATTATAACGATTAACAAACATGCGATTGCGGATATTCGATCTACCGACTCAACAATCAGACGATTCATTCATCCATTTATTCATTGTTTCATTGGCTCGGTTTTCGAAGATCCGACTCATAATGTTATTCTCGCGCATTCGATTGAGTCAAGATTCAATTACGGTTTTGTTAATGCGTCAATACAGCTCATATCGGAGGCCCTGAGGTATGGCCCATGTCACAATGAAACAATGGAGCTGGCGGATTTCTGGATCTTGGAAAAGCAGTACGTCCACAAGTTATTCAAAGTCCTGGTACCGCGATACACGGACTTTACCAGTTCCTACACAAAGATGTACAACGCGCCACGACCTTATCCTGGAGAATATTACAAAAAATCTGTGCTGGAACTGAAAGGTATTGGGACCTTGGAGTTGGGGAATAAATAGAGGGATATTTCGTTGATTTTCTGGGACAGAATACTGCGAAAATAACAATTATCAGAAGTAGAGTAGAGAATAGAATATGTTTGGAGAGAGAGAAACTGAAAGAGAGAGAGAGAGATAGGCGCAATGACAGTAATGTTTGATTTCAGGTAACATGTACCCAAGCCTGCATCAAGAATATTCACAGAAGCGTAATCTCCTCCACAATATATTGCTCGACGAGGCTAGAAAAGAGTTTCGATTGAAAAAATATGATGAAATAGTCGATAACTTTCAGCGTTGAAGGCAACACTATATTATAGTTACATGCCCATCCCTTCGTGTTAGATACACTGTATTATACAACCGAATATAAAACATCAGATATTTGAAATAGTGTTTTGAACCTTACAGTCCCTGATTCCAGTATGACTACTACAAGATTATCTGACAGAAAAAAAA
The DNA here is from genome assembly GCA_944452935.1 of Rhogogaster chlorosoma. NCBI lineage: Eukaryota > Metazoa > Arthropoda > Insecta > Hymenoptera > Tenthredinidae > Rhogogaster > Rhogogaster chlorosoma. The sequence continues at coordinate 94,239 of OX101801.1, read as the reverse complement.
TTCAGTCTTCTTTTCTTCTAGTTAGATTCCAAATTCAATAATTTGACATTGACCAATGACATCCTTTTTCATATAATCTGCTTCGTGTAAATTTAGAACTCTGAAAGAGTCAGACTCAATCCCAGCTAATATAGTGTAACAGGGTATACATAGATACAAATGAAACTGGCGATTTGTATGGTATTTTTTTTTTCTTCAACTTCAGTTTATTTTCATTTTTTTTAATTTAATGTTTTTTTTATTCGTGATAATATAATATATTTATACATGCAAAACAAATATTCGTATCACAGTGGACAGCATACATTTATATTATTAATGACCCAACGTACCATCGATAATCTTTCGTATCAATTTGCGTAAGTGTTTATTTTCAAACAGGCTCCTCGACTTGCGGCAAACCTCGGTCTCTTCGGCTTTGACAAAGAAATATAAGATACGGGACGAGCTTATTTGTAAGGAGAAAGTGCAGATATATGTCCTGTGCCCTATACGGATACGACAACAATTCATTATTAAAGGTCCTCTGTTTGCCACATGGCGATAAGCTCTGTGGCGCGTGTTTTAATTTTAAAGTTTCTTTTATACTTGCACATCGATTATTGATTATTATAATTGTCACTATTATAGGTATTATGTATGTATACCATAATGGTTGGTAATAGGTAGTAGCACCTTCGTATGCACTCGATGATAGCTAGCTGACCATTATAGGTATGTATACATACATATAGTATAACAGCAAAGGCATAATATATGTATATATATATACACATATACATATATACATTTATATATCTTTTGCATCAGCGACGGTAAGTCGTGATAATTCGGGGCATGTGTGCATTCAGGAGGTAGAACTTGTGTCAAAAATGTAAATGGTAAATTGCCATTCGTCGATCTTGCATAATTCATCAATATGGGATGCATTCGCAGAACTGTGTATTGTTCGTAGAATGTGTGAGGTCGGGTCTGAACATTGATAACGTACTAATTTATGTTTATGGTTACTGCATTTAGCTTTAATGTAACTTGATGCTAATTATGGCACATCTATGTAACGCGATTGATGCGTAGAATTAGTGCAAATTAGAGCTAAAAGTTAGAGCAGTTACCGTACGTAAGACCAAGAGTGTAAATATAAAGTCATTAAGAGATTGACAATGGTATACATATTCGTCAATTATATGCATCTTGCATTCGAAAACTGTTGCACATTGTTACAATTTATCCTGTAGATATACCTATAAGGGTGTTGTCATCCACCAGTCGTATATGTATGTATAATATATCGCTTGCCTTGGATCAGCTGAATTATTTATAAGTTAATGTTGTCAGAAGAAGATTTTTAACAACAGCGCAAGTTTCGACTCTTTGTCACAATTATATTTTCGACGTTTCGGAAAGGCAATTATTTCATTCGCACACTGGGTCCTGTACGTATTCATTCTTCCCCTCATATTCGCCAATTTAAAAATATCACTGCACACGATATAGGTATAGATACATATAGATGCGTGCCTGCGTCTGTATATATCTACATGTACTATAAATGCTGATTTCTAAGTATTTAATATCTATAAGAATCAACTCTTCATCGCGAGATGTTAGAAAAATAGTAAAGTATAAAACTGAAAGCAAGGAAGAATATTATAATTGTTACATATACATGATATACCTACTTATATACATACAACATAACGCCTGCTTTGCGAAATTTAAAAATGTCTCTGATCACATGATACATCATGTATTTTAATATGATCCTATCATTCATTATACATAATATTATATTTAAAATTAGAAAATCTCACATTTCGTATTGTTCGATAGAACATTATTATAGATTATTATTATTATTATTATTATTATTATTATCATTATTATTATTATTATTATTATTATTATTATTATTATGATATATTAGAAAGCAACGCGTTTCGACGAATAGTTATCCGCTGCAGTATGATGGCCCATTGGCCATGATCAGTCGCCTCTGTGGGTGCGTATGTCTGTGTATGCATGTTTGGGCAAAGCAAGGTTTCGATTGAAACAGGTATAAGGGTCCGACTGATGAATGGTAACAGAAAACAAAACTCAATACATGTGTAGGTGAATACAGAGAGAATGCCGCGAGTGTTCACGAAGAAAGAAAAATGAAACCAGCCTGTTCGGTATGATACAGGTTTCAAAATACCATATATTGTGTGGTAGATATTTTTGGAATTGTTACTTTGTATTCCGCCCTGTACGTATAATTATCTGCAAGCCTGGTTTCCGATACGGCACAAATGTGATAACTTAGATTATAGTCACGTGCGAACTTTTGCAATTCCAATCGGGTCCTCTCGTGACCACCCTCAAACCCGATACCTCCTCACAGCAGTTGAGGATGATCAAATGCCCAAGGACATTGGAATAAGTTATCGCGTAGGAAATCAACGTGACTCTCGTCCCCTAGAGCCTCACATATTATTATACTATAATATGTATACTACACATAAAATGTGGTACCTAAATATAATTTTTGAACATAATCGCGCGTGCACACAGGTAATAATAATAATTTACGTATTTCACATCATATCTTCGCAACTTATCTCAATCGTATATCACTTATATACCACAAGGTACATAATCGCGTATTTATACCGTGTATGTGCTCACATAAATTTTAAATTATTTTTATCCAAGGTTATTACTTAAATTCTCCACGTAATTAAAATATATATGTATATAGCATATCGTGTTCACAATTTATTGAGTACGTACCCTACATAGTATTATATTCTATATTGTATATTGTATATAGTTTATATCATATATTGGATAGTGTACAGGATGACGAAGATGTTGTCGGCTCGATGATTGAAGAAATTCAATCATTCCACAAGCAAGCCTGATTTTTAATCAAATTGACAGTGAGATCTTTTCCGTCGATAACTATCAGCGCAAGGCTTAGAACATTCTCACAAATTTTGCAAAGTCGACTATAATTTTTAAATCACATACTACCTACCATGAACACACGATAATATAAATTCGTAAAAAAAGGGGCTTCCTATAGCAAACTAGATGAGCCTACCTACGCGACGATTCGAGGAACTAGTTTGCTGCACGTGATCAGTTTTCTGTTCTGTTCAATTCAATTCAATCCAATCCAATCCAATCCAATCCAATCCAATCCAATCTAATCCAATTCAATTCAATTCCATTCCATTCCATTCTATTACATTCTATTCTATTCTATTCTATTCTATTCTATTCTATTCTATTCTACTTTATTTTATTTCATTCTCTTCTATTCTATTCTATTCTATTTTATTCTTTATTTTTTCTCTTCCTTTTCTTTACTTTCAAACAATACGGATGATCTGTGAAAAATATGAATGAGCCTAGGAAATCTTCGTCTTCCCATAGACAGATTCTTGGGAAAGGGACATGAACAATTAGTATCGTTTGCTACTGAAAGGAGAAAATTTCTTTCCAAAATATTTTGCTACTGTATCAGTCCATTGTAATAAATGCATCAGAGCGAAAATTAAAAGATCGAACCGGTATGCGCCTAGCAATGAATCATAGCCACACATATAACTGGCACAATTTTGTGACCACTGACCGCTCCGCAGGCACAAAATTCACCAGCATAATCTATCCATACATTCCATTGCACTTAAATATTGTGAATCGTACTGTTTGCGTATGTCGGAAGCTACCTAGCTAGCTGAACGAATTTTATTACAGTTGCTGAGTATCAAACGTTACTCATTGCTCACGCGATCACATTCCATTTCATATCTTCAATTGATTAAAATTAGTAATTTATTATCCTACTCATATTTTACAGTACTGTACCTATACATATAACGTATGTATGTATTTATATTACCATTCGTCAAGGGCCCAAATGATTGGCGTCCTGTGGAAGGTTGATGTTTTTATATACATATATGTGAATATATGTATTATATATATATTTTTTTTGTTATTTTTTGTTTCCTATTTTTTGACACGTAAGGATCAATCATACATCATACGGGAGATAATTTGAAACCGTGAACACAAGGATATATCGACTACAGGTAATTGTGGCAACAGGGCCGATTTTCCTTACTAGTAAAATAGATTGGTTCATCGACCATGCCGAATAATAGTCGCCATGAGATAAATACACATATACCTATAGGCGTGTATATACATATAGAGGTATACCTATAAGAATCGTTAATGACGACAAGATTGAACACGCACTCATCTCATCAGTCGTCAGACTTTCAGCCTCCGTCGGGACTGCGATAAAACTAAGAATCACACTTTTGCACTCTGGTCTGCGCTGAATTTGTCGAACAGCTATACTATTATGTATAACAGCACCCAAGTGTTTCAAAAACGCATAGAAAATAGTTCGCTTTGCAATATATGTATAACACTTTTTAAATCTGGTATGACTGCGTGTACAATTATTTCAATCCCAAAATCAAGGTATGTGATCCCTCATAAAAGTTGACACGACGATGGTTACGAGTTATGGCGAGTTTCGGACGATCGTACATGAAATGGTCCGGATTACCGAAATATAAAAAATCGAGGTATGTGTCATGTAGGTACATCACTTGAATTGCTCTTACAAATCGCTAAATTGTTTTTTATTTAGGGGCGTGGGGGGCAGAATTGAAGTTCGTTATTAAAAGACCTCATAGAAGAACAAAAATCATTGCAACGCGACCATTTCAGTAACTATTATCGTCGCATCCTACGACCAGGAAAATTACGTATATGCCGTAAGGAAATAATACCATCTGATCCCCCCTTTAGCCCTACTACGTTTGCCTTGGTAAGCCCGGCTGTGACGTCGGAATTTGATTTTGTACCTGCATCTGTGCCTGAAGACGAGCAAGGGCACTCGGTGAAGCAAACGCTGGATATACCAGTGTAGTGTTCAAACTTTCGTTGTGCTCCTCAAGTGAATTCTGGGCGTAGTGTAGTACAAGGTGTTTCAACGATTCATGAATGTTGTACGGTTCGGCAAATCCAAATCCTCGCTCCGTAGCATATATTATGCAATGATTCACCGTGCCCTTGCACCTGAAAACGTTTCATTTACATTAGTGGAACGTCGAACAATCTCTTATCACCGAAGGGGAGAATGAAGAAAAACACGGAAGTTGGAAAATCGGAGAGAGATAGATGCATTCTACGAAGAACATACTTTGGTTTCAATCGAGTAATAATAGTAGCTAGGAACAATAAAATTCGAGCTTTCCAGCACAGTTGATAGTTGATTAAGAATTCCGCAAGTTTTCTCCAGGACACAAGCAAGATTGTACAACTCGAGAGTGGTGTGCAATGAAGTTACGGATTGCAGGATATTTCTGGAATCTAAAGGACATTTAGACTCGCCTGTGACCCTAATAAATAACTATAAATTATTCAAGCTTATTCACATAATCGAAAGAGCGTATTGCCCATTGCTGGATCTTCGAACGAGAAACGTTCCGTCCGGTTTTCCAGCCAGCAGACGATCCGCGTCGGTACGCAATCCCTTGAGATACAGCCAAGTGTTTTCATCCGCGTGAATCTCCAGATCTGCCTCCTGCAAATCTCCGACCGCAGCAACGTTTGCCAATGAGTGATTGGAGGCCAGCTGATTGATTCTTTGTTGTTTCATACCATTGCTCTTCAGCCACCTGCGTCAAGATGTAACAAGTTTTCAAATAGAGTAAAAGTTTAAAAATACTGAAACATTGCGAGCATTTCTATCTTATACAGAGTATCTAGGTGTCGCATGCCGGAGTTGAAACATTTCACTTACGATTGATGTTTGTCTTTCTGCCGACGAAGTAGAAGAATTTCCGGTTTAAGCTTGTGCATCTCGCGTTCCAAGGTTCTGTTGTAAGCAATCTGATGCTTCAAACTTTCGTCCAGTTGTTCCTTGCTTTCTTCGAGAGACATCAACCGCTGCTTCAACACCTCAGCGTTCGTAGTCAGCCTGCGAATATCGTTATTAATCGAATAGAAATGGTGTCGTTTACTGTACAGAGTTCATATTGACCAATATTCAGAATCATTAAGTTGAAAAACGTTTCAATTTCTTACGTCAGAATTTCGTGAGGTTGAGCTTCCTTTTGAAATCTTTCCTGTAGCCTCATCTGATCCTCGAACATTTTGATGGCTTCCGTAAACGCGTCTAGTGCCTGTCTTTTGAGCTGAACTTCGTGAGAAGTTCCTAGATACAATTCTGAGCAATCGTCATACTGCTTCATGGCGTTGTTCAATTCCTTGTCTAGTTCAAGAAATTTTTGAACAACGTTCTTCATGTCGGTCAAGCCACCGATGTCATCATCCTATAATTCAATGAATACACATGTATATCAGGGTATGTCAAGCATAGTGGGGATGGGTCGTATGTGGCCGTTGTATATTTGGTAATTCTTACTTGTTGAAACCTTGATACAGGATAGAGAAGTTTAATGTCCAACGTCGAGTTGTACTGGGCTAGGGAACAGCTCCGGTAATGGTCGACCAACTCTACGACTGACTGAAAGTTGAAAGGTTCCGAGAAACCATATTTCCCGTTGCGATGACAGATCTTAATAAGTTTGCTCGCCCCACCCTTGCGCAGGGTCAGCGTGTATTCGCCATCCTTTGAAGAGGCGTTACGAACTAGAAATGTACCATCTGGCGAGTCGGTCAATCGTTCGTTGACCTCGTCTCTGGTTATGTCACCCCAGTACCATTCTGCCTCCTGGAGATTGCGGGGCCTGGATGACAAATATCAAAAACATCAGATACATTTTTTTTTTCATTATTTCTATGAAATATAGTCCCAGTATAATTGAAAACTAGTGAATGACTGCAATCTAGTTTAGTGATTAAAAAATTTGCGACACATCAGACCCACAGGAGCATCTTTGCAAGCGCAAAGTAGGCCTCTAGATTATTCAAAAGTATAAGAATGTATACCGATGTTGCTGCTGTTGCTGCAGCTGATAGTAGCCACTCTCTGGCTGTGGCTGATCCTTGCCGTTGTTATCTGCCAATAATCGCTCATTCCCAGTCGTGCAGCAGTCCTCGTCAATGGGCATACCTGTTGTAAATTGATCGACAACCGGGAACTGAGGCCTGGACACTTTGCGAGGAGGCAATTGTGGGGCACTTGCAAATTCCGGTAGCCTCTCCCCCCAATCTCCGTGAAGCAGCAGCAATTCCATTATTCGAATGTGTGCCTCTGTGTTGTGAACGACTTGGCTGAAAGTTGATTTATGCAGGCAAAGAGATAGGCGGTTATTGATTAGTCGAGGGGAATATGCAGAGTTCAAACTGTCAAGGAGCGCACGTATATTTGATTTTTTATGTGAAATCTGTTGGATATCGCTATCTTTATTATTTGTGGATGAAGGGGTGATGTAAGTGGTGAAACTAATTTGTTCATGTGCTCACATGATACGTTCCCACGGCGGACGTAGAAATATGTGACAGAGAACTTGGACAAGAATCGTTGGTGGTTCTCTATAGCCCCGGGCATGCTGTAACTGGCATATACGGCAAAAGTGTAGCATCAAGTGACGGAGTGTACTTTTGTGATGCTCTGGAAGATCACCGGCTAATTTATAAAGGCACTTGGCACATTGTTCATCGTTCTTAACTTCTGAAAATTTTACAACAGATCCGCATTATTATATTATGTTATATTATCAAAAATTATTTGCTCCTTGCGTTTATAATTTATCACGGTTTCAGTCTTTTTTCAAGGTAAATTGATTCGAAAAGTGTATAGAGTATCAGGAAATGAAAGTTATTTAGAATAGCTGGAAATTTCGCGGAACACCGGACAATTTTCCGCATTATATATACTTACTGGATGCGTCCAAAAAAGTGTCGTACCACTGGACAGGGATAACGGGGTCAGGCAGCTCTCGCAAGAATTTCTTCAGCGAGCTCGCAACGCACTGAGGACTGTACTTGGACAGATCGACGTTCTCCACGTCTGTAACAGCATATTACATCAACATCAATAGGTTATCGATATTGCATAGACCTAATGTAGACAGAGATACACATATATCTCTATAATACTAATTACTCGTACTTTTGCTACCAATAAATCCTCACATTGCCTTAAGTATATGCAAATGTGTAGTTGTACATAGTATTGTTATATAGGATTGTATGTTAGTATACTTTTCTCTCCCTTCACTCTCACCGTCATTTATTTTTTGCCGAAGTTCGAGCATTTGCTCATTGGGCGGTGTGCTGTGGTAAACTTTATACAAATCCAAAGTATTGTCGGCAAAGGCGTAGTCTTCTAGTGCACGGGTGCATTTTTCCACTAGGATTGGCGCGGTGTGCGCTGTAGTATCAAATTGGGAGCACAACGCCAGACCAAAGACTGAAACAATAAGGTTGGTACAGGAGTTGTTACACGTAATTACCAGGCTGGTTCGTATCTGCCCAATATTCGAATTTCAATTGTGTCGCACCCTCATTTGTTTCTAAATAAAAAACAAAAGTCTTGAGCTCAATATGAACGTCCTAACTTGATTTTTACTATCCCCTGTAACAACGCCAAGCGTTCCATTTAAAATACACGTGATTGTTATCTTCTGATGTTATTATTTCACTGAAATATCCAATCTTTGACGGGAAAGTTTAATTTTATATGGAATTGACCGGGATGGATAATACTTTCAAGAAGGAAAAAGAAAAATGTATTTGCCATTCTAAGGCACTTTTACCTGGCTTGTTTGAATATTTTTCTTTGTTTTTCCTCTTGAACTACTATCGATCCCTGTCAATTCCGCGTATAAAATTAATTTATTTCGTCAAAGATTAGATGTTTCAGTAAAATAATAACATTAGAAGATAAAAATCACGTGTATTTTGAATAGAAAATTTCACGACGTTACAGCGGATAGTAAAAATCAAGTTAGGACTTGTGAACGTATATTGGGCTCAAGATTTTTGTTTTTTTATTTAGAAACAAATAAGGGGGCAGCACAATTGAAATTCGAACCGAATAAGAATAAGGGTAAATAAGAACCATCCTACTGTTTACGCACAGCTCGATGACAATGAGCTGGCAGATAAAATATATAAAACTGATTGTTCACCTGTGCTGAAGTTGGTAAAGTGAGGATCAGTATCTGGGGGTATGCAGTCAGAAGGTAAGCCTGTCGCCGAACAAGTTCTGTGGGAAACCAATCCGCAAGCTATGGATAGAAGATGTCAATCTTGATAAAATCATCTCATATTCGATAACCGACCGTTTTTACGCATAATGTGATCTTTGAAGCTTCGTATACGCTACCTTGGCAGAGGAAGCCTTGATGTAGCAGTCCACGTAGGTATTTATTACATTTGTCGCATCTCTCGAGTACGCTGAAGCTACGGGGTACCAGAGAATGGGAAATACCATTTTGCGGGATACTGGAAGTCGAAGAAGTGCTAACACCTCCCTGAACTGTTGTTACGGGTATTGTCTGCTGTGCGTTGTTGGTCAGAGTTGAGTTCTGCGATACAGGATGACACAATTCTTCAATGCACACCAAGATGTTCTTCTGGTGAAACTCGTCCTTTATTCCCATGTTCTGCATTCATGTGAAAATGAGCCTGTCAGTCTTATACATATAACTTTATCTTTAAGACCTGCAAGGGTAGGGACAAAAAATACCAATGTTGTGCCGTTCTCAAAGAGACAGACGAGACCTATTCTCGCTTACCATGAGCTTGTCCCGGTCCAAGTGGTACAAGTCGCTTCCTTTGATATCTTTGGACTTGAATACGTCTGCGTAGCGATAAAGATTGAGGGCTGACATCCATTCAACAACGTTCAAGGCAGTCCATTCGTTCACTGGCTGAAAACGAAACAACATGAGATCAATAAGTTTCATCAACTTTGTATATTAGGGTGGGTTGAAAAAAAAAATTTTCTTAGCATGGGGGTAGAATTCGTACCTTATAAAAAAAGAAAAGTTTAAAAAAAAAAAATTTTTTTACTCAACATTTTGAGGTGGCCCACTCGTTTTTTAAATAAATATTTAATCAAATGGGGTAGTTCTATATTTGATCAAATAGAGTAGTTCTAGAATCTGCAGGGTGTCTCATCAAAAGCCAATTCAAAGTCAAAAGTTGAAAAAGTGGTTTTCTTATTATTTTTGTAATTTAAGTAAAAAATCAAAAAATGAAATGCACTTGCTTTTGTATTAGGATGAAAGTTGAGTAAAAAAAATCAAATTCGACAAGTTTTACATGTTTTCTACGATTTTGGACCAAAAGAAGAATTTCCCGTTGGAACTACCCCATTTGATTAAATATTTATTTAAAAAACGAGTGGGCCACCTCAAAATGTTGAGAAAATTTTTTTTTGTCAACTTTTCTTTTTTTATAAGGTACAAATCCTACCCCCATGCTAAAAAAAAAAACAATTTTTTTCAACCCACCCTAATGTATATCATTGAATGACTTCTGGCCCGAGCCTGTACCTTTTCTTTGTCGTAGGTAGTGCCGGAACGGGATGGATCCTTGTCAACCCATTGGCACAGATACTGACCATTGTACTCGGCGCAAGCGAGGTGAAAACACGCATGGCACTCTGTTGGGCACAAAGAACCGCACATACAACAACAAAGATTTGTCGCGTAAGTGGAAACTTGTAGTAACCCCCTTTTCTTGCAGCCATTATTACTCATCGCGTGGCTATGTGCATTAATACCGTTGCTGTCGTTACCAATATTGTTGCTACTATTGTTACTACTATTGTTACCGCGACCACGATCCAATGATCGCGCCCCCTTTACCGAACCGTCAGATTCTTCGTGAATCGTCATCTCCCGTCCCGTTCGCGTCTCGTCGACCAAGCTATCGCACCAACATACGACGCGGTGGAAGGACAAAGGCCTAGCGCAACTGACTTGCCCCGATTTCGGCATCGTGAGACGAGTCTTTTCGCCGCAATTGACGGACCATATTTCCGTAGTGGTGTTGACAGTGACCTGTTGCTCGTCGCCGTTGCCATTATCGTCCGCGTTGCTGTTCGAATTCGAACGTCCAGGTGCACGACACGCCTGCGGTACGTCGACGAGCGGCAACGACAGCGGCGGCGACGACAACTCATTTTGTGAGTTCGCCCCAACCGGGGAGAGATCGAGAAGGGCACAACCGAGGGATTGCCGCGGTAAAGTCGGATAAGATTCGCCAAACGTACCGCAAAACATCCGTGAGGGTTGCTGCCGCTTGCCACCATCACCGACAGTCGCTTCGCCACCGGAGTATTGGTCCCCGGGACCTTGCCGCAGCATATAATTATCCGCGTCGACTGCAAGGAGTCGGGACTTTGTCGGCTTGCTCCCGGTGCGCCGTTCAACGGAACTGTTTCTATCATTTGCTGTACAATCGTCAATGTCAACTGCGGCGTCGTCATCGTCATCGTCATCCTGATCAATTTCGCCATCGTCACCGTGTGTATTTATTCCGGTTCCCGAATGCAACCGTGCTGTCGTTGTGCTCGTAGCTCGGTTCATTTCGGCGGCGGACCAAGACTCAAGCGTCTGGACTTCTTTTCATATTTTCCGCGTTATCAACTCGAAGTGAATAATAAACCAAACTCTGTCTGAAGAATCCTTTTAGTCAACCCAGGAGGCCTCGGACCTTCGACCTCATTCCATTTTACGTACAATAATATGTATGTATACAGAGCGATGCATTGCGCGGTAGTCACGTGTAGTGGCGACGAAACGGAACCAAGATACAGCTCTGCGAATGTCTTTTCATCACAACTTTGCTTTTTGTTATCTTATTTGGAAAAATATATATGTATATCTTCGGGGATTATTCGCCACGCCAACACCCGTTTAAATATCAAAGATATGGTCCCTTATTGCTGGTGTTTTTCTACCGGCGCACATCATTAACAGTAGTAGAAGTGAAGTAAATCTTGTCCCGCAAAAACTCCTAGAGATTGGTCGTTGCTCATCTCGCGTTCAAAGTTATCGAATTCTCAGCACTTCCGGACAATACATGTGAATGATATTCGTGTACGTACATCTACACATGAACCGTTGACGTGAATTACGAAACTTCGGTTTATTATACTCTCCGCGCCGCGATCTGGAGGCGAGCATTCAGGTAATGTTATTCCCGCCACACCTTTTGTTCCAAGGTCCCAAAAATCAGCTGTTCATTCTCTTCATTTCTACCCTGTTCAATTTCTCTCCGTATCTGGCCTTTCCACTTTTGTATAGCTATACTTTGTTCTGTATATGTATGTATATCAAGCAATGCCCGATATACCTATGGGTATGAAATGAAATATCTATTAATCTGTCAATCCGTCAATCAGTCAATCTTTGAATCTGTTTATCTTTCTTTCTCTGTCTTCCTCTTCCTCTTATTCACTCCGTCTTCAAGGGTAGGTTCACCTTCACGATACGGCTACACGGATCATCCGGTGTTCTTCGCCCGTAGAAAAGATCCTTGCGCGAAACCACCACCACGACAGTTGCCGGTTATTCTCGCCACGTAATCATTTAATATTTGTATAGAACCACACCAGCCCTACACCAACTCTCACCCGATATTTAACAATCCATTGCAACAAGCATTTTTGCCCCGCCGTTATTATATTACCAGTACACCGTCGTCACCGCAAAATACATTCTGGGTATCTTTTTTACTATAATTACGACTGTTCAATGTTGTTCTTAGTCTTGATCTTGTCGTTGCTGAGTCTTGGCGACAGATAATATCATGCTCTCATAATACTATTACTTGCAAAAAAGTCGCGGCTGCAGCTTCAGGTGCTATATTGTGTTCCTCGGTTCGTAGGGTTGAGCGGCGCCCGTATAGCCGTCCGTGGTTCTCCGTGGTGACTTAGTGCAGTGTAGATAATGTGGATCCGTAGTATACATATAAATATATACGTGTTTGTCGTGTATGTATACCTACACCGTTTGCGGCGAGCACGAGAACCAGTGACGGAGCCAATCCGACGGTGATTTTTTCTTTTAAGGACGATTAAAGGGCGAGAATGACAGGTAAACAACAAGAGAAAGACAATTGGCCAGGTTACGAACACGCGCGCACTATCTTCGTGCGGATTTATAGAGTTTTGTGGAGTATGACGTTGGAAATATTACGGGCGTTCGAGTGAGAATCAGTCGCGTGGCCGAGGGCGTTTCATATCCAATAGAGGAGGTGAGAGACACGGAAGAGACAGAGAGAGCGAGGACTGATGGGAGTGGGAGGCCCGAGGTGTACCGGGCGCATGGAGGAGGGCACGAGAAGGAAAGAGGTGATGGAGAAAGAGGGGAAAGAGATGGCAGAGGAGGACGACGAGTTTTCACGAATATTGTCCCTGGCTACGTGAATACCAGCGAGAGAAGAACAGCGTACAGAGGATGGGCGCGCCGGAGGAAGTCGGAGGAAATTGAGCGAAGAGCGTGGCTAGAATCGGACACGAGAGGAACACACAAGGCAAGCGCCCGGTTCGCTGTGTGGGGGCGACCTTAGCTCGCACAGCTGACCGGCCGGCCCGAACAGTTCGGTCAATAGACAGAGCGGTCGGATCATACGACGAGAATGTACTCGGTCGTTGTCGTCCTCGACTCGGGTAGGGTCGTGTCAATGGCAGCGAGAGGGGCAGATTCGGCTCCCGTCGACCGATCTCAAAGAAGCGCCGTGCAACCACGGCCATACGTCGAAGCTCAACACCCACTTCGACGGAAACTTCGCATGCGCAATTGCGTACGCCGTGCAATGTATATGTATCTGTATGCCTATGTGCATGTATGTATGTATCTGCGTGCACAATAAATTGAGATGAGAATTTGGATCATACATCGCTGAATCGAACAATAGGTGGTGGGAGCAGAGAGAAACCTGAGAGAGCCCACGGAGCCAAAAGCGTGGGACAGACTAGTGGAGCTTGGTTCCGTAGATCCCGTGTGTCCGTTCCGTGAACTAAATAAGCTCTGTTTTGTTTTACCCACACATGTAATTTTACACGTATATGCGGGTCCATGTACGTGTGAGGTTACATGTGTAGTTGAACAAAACAGAGCTTATTTAGTTCACGAAACGGACACACGGGATCTACGGAACCAAGCTCCACTAGTCTGTCCCAGGTTTTCGGCTCCGTGGGCTCTCTCAGGTTTCTCTCTGGTGGGAGCCGCTGCCAAATTGACGGCCAACGAGAGAGGCTTTTTCCTATTGGTAGGACGAAAAAGTCTAGAGGCAGACACGCACGTCGATTAGTGCTAGCAGCCCGTTTGGCCTCGCCAATCGCCAGATCGGCGATTACATGGCAACTTACGCACGCTCTTTTTCATATCTCTTGTTATTATTTTGATTCGTGATGACCGATTGACAGGTGGACAAGATAAGAGTTTCTACTAGACGTGGTAGCACAAAATAACAAAACGGCTCGACGGGGCTCCTCGCGATATCTTATTCTTTGGGGTAGCTTTGTTCCGACTCGTCCCAGTAATTGAAAATGTATTGGTAGATTCTAGTTTTTGAGATTTCAAATTCGAACGAATAAAGAATAACGGAAATCGAAGCGATTCGCGGCTGTAATTGACTATAGGCATATCGGTTCCAATAAAAACGCGAGGTCATTTGGCAATGAAAGTTCTCGGCGACAGCTGTGAAATTCTCGGGGGTAACTTTAAGCTCGCTTACGATATTGAAAAAATATACCTATATGTATATCGTGGTAGACACTATGTTCTTATATATTCTTTATGTATTACCTTTACACTTGACGCCAACTCTGCCTGTCCCCCAGATATAGTCGTTACCTTGAATAAAGAAATTCTTATTATTAAAATAATTTCGGCAATTAAGGTCGATTTGTCGCATGATGCAACACAATGAATCACACCTTCTCTTAAAAAGTCACAGACCCTAGAAGCTGCTGGTAACGAGGAAAGGCAGAAGGACTGGCTACACTTTTAATTGTGATTTGAATTTCATCAATTTGTTCATTTTAATTTCATTCAGCCAGCTTGGATCAATCTATCTAAGTGGGTGTGCCATAGGGTGATTGAAAAAAAAATCGACGATTCTTTTTTTCTCAAATTCACACATTCATTAGCTGCAGTAAGGTGGAATAAGACATTATTTTTAGGTATGAAAAATCAATCGCATATTCTCTCGTGCGTATCAATATTCGCGGTGAAAGGTTCAGTTGGCTCGAAGTCACATTAACGACAATGAAATCCCAGGCCTCGAAATTAAAGAATTGAAGCCTCAGTCATGCACGTTCAGGTATGAACCCTCGATATTAATATTTAGAGGTTCCTTATCCCAATTTTCCATTTCTTATGCATTTAGTATTGTAATATGTCTTGGATATATCTGTATGTTCACTCGTTGACGAGTTATAAAATTGAGAAGTAACAAAAAAATTTTTCCCATCTTAAATGCATAAGAAATGTAATATTGGGATTAAGAACCTCTAAATGTTAATATTAAGGGCGCATATTTTAACAGGCACCTTATTTCATCGCACTACAACTATCGAACGTGTGAATTTGGAGAAAAAAAAATTGTCGTTTTTTTTTTTAATCACCCCAGTGTGCAAAATATTTCAAACTATCGCTACAATAGGAATATGTAGGGTGTATTGGAGAATACTCACAATGAATGCAGAGTATCGGAGTCACGAAGTATACTTCAACAATAGTGTGGTTATAGCCAGGAGCTTCCGCTGCACCTGATGTTTCCGTTACATAAGCTGTAATGAGTAGACGAGGATAACGATTAGTGTATTATAGAAGCTACAAAGTAATTCCTGGTTCCTACTCTCTGAGGTCTTCTTATAGTCTCAAGTCTTCAAATTTTCTCTTTCGAATATCATTCCTATAAGTTAAATGCAAGAGGGCGAATTGTGGGCATATAAAAGACATGATTTGCAAGTCAAATGATCGAACATGGCAACACTGTTAAAAAAAAAGGATGATTGTTTTACCGTGCGGTCCATTGCCGAGCCTAACGTAGGGCTCCTCTTCTATGCGGACATTTAGGTACGGCGATATACTTTCTTTCAGCATTAGGACTTCCACGTTGAAACCTGAAATTTTACAGCAAGGTTGGTCTGAAGAACAGAGTATTCATAGAATTTTGGCCAGCGAATGTTTTTCCTTGTTCAAAAATAAAAAGTCTAGAGATTTTCGCTTGTGAGCTTCAGAGAATGACTAACCTTCGTTTCTAGTCAATAATAGAGGTTTCAACGGACGATTAAAAATTACCGAAAACTTTGGCACGATTTCCCGAGAAAAAGAAGAAATCCTCCGATAGGATATCTAATGAGAGAAAAGTTGGATGTGCCCTTACCGAGTATAAAACTTGGCGAGACCCTTAGCTTGTCGTCTTGCTGCTTCTTCTGAGGGGTAGTATTTCTCCCGTTGTATAGTAAATTCACAAGTCCGAGACATGGGGTAGCCACCTGCTGAGTTCGGCTTTGTTGCCCAGTTCTCGGGATATGCGTAATTCCACTAAAGGACTAACCTCTCATTAGCCACATTCAAGGATGATGCGTCTCCCGGAGCAATCACAGTGTTGCAACGACACATAATTTTTTTACCGTTCCACTTGTCTTCATCACTGTGCAACATTTGGCTGAATAATGCCAATGGCACCAGCGGCGACACTTTATCAGTCTGACACAACCAACAGTAGTGAAATCAATCTCTATTTCGTTTATCGATAACCTAACTCTCCTCTGGAGCTGATTTTAAATAATGTTAGCTGAGCATGTTTTATCACGATCAGAGCCAGTTCAGCTTATGCTTATATTGGCCGGCACAGAGTGCTCGCATCTTTGCTAGCAATCTGAAACTGAAGAGGTAAAATGAAAGCTGATTGTTGGTTATTGGAGTTGTTTTAGATTGAGATAACAGCCCGTATAGTTTTTCAAATTGTTTCCAAGCCAAAACTACTAAAATCAGTTATCCAGGAAGATTTTTAGCAATCTTATTCGCCGTACCTAACCTATAAAAGGTCGGAGCATAACACTGCAGTTATTATATTTATCACACTTTTTAGCTTCCTATTATTCCGATATGATTAGAGATTGCGTTCAATTAGGATTAACACGAATCAAGTGAGGACATTTGGTAATAAGGAAAATAAGGAATAGTATGAAAAAATCTACGAAACATCGCGAGCTCGTGGTTGCTCGCGGTCACTCGCGGTCGCGCATATATTATCATGAATGCGTGTATATGTCTGTATTATGTACACCCTGTACACGCGCGCGTATATGTATGGGTACGTACCCAATGGAATTAGCCTGATGAGGATCACAGATAATTTATTATGAAGATTGCTAGACGGATGGGATTGTGGATATACCGTGTATTTTACGCTCTGGGGTGTCCGGCTGTCGACTACTGTTGACCACTGGGATGTACCTATTCAATTCTGTGTTATAAGTTTAATACCTGTATGGTACATAACACGAATGAGTAGATACATAAGTTCGCTAATGTAGCACATAAATATCCCACGGGTGCAGTTATAATCTATACATACATATAGGTGTACACCGTATAGTATAATACCCACCTATGCATACAACAACAGTGTATAAGCGTTGCAATGAAGGCTATACCTATGTCTTGTCTTATATTCGAGAATTGCTGTAATGTGGTATTTTATTATTAAGTATTATATTATAATAAATAAACAGATATAGTACACCTATGTGTATGTGTATTATGCATATGTGTGCCGTTCAACTCTTGTAGGAAGAGCGCGCGTGGGTAGTGTAATCAAGTTATATCGGTGTAGTGACCGTCTCGTCGTCAGCGTCTCAAAAGGCTTAAGGTCGCTCGGATCTGAACAATCTCAAGAAAGCTCTGAGCTCGCTAATAATAATGATCCATCCGTCGCGAGAGGCTCGCCCCTTGGATTTTATGTGGAGATATGAGCAGGCTATACATGAGGCATGCATGTTTACATAGGCCCGGTATTCACCATTTGTAACAGCACGGGATATCCAACGACTCCGGATTCCCATGCGCCGATCCGACGGACGACGTCGAGCCAGGAGCAGAAGGGTCCGCGTACGATTTTACATCCACACAATACTATATAGCTACACCTATTAGGTATACCACGACCGCGAAAATGAGCGCGATGTATTAATCACGTAGTCTTTCACAACGTGAATCGCAAAGACGGGAGGCAAATGTTGAGGAATATTATATTAAAATTTTATCCATTCGTTGTATGAAAATTGCCGGAAAAATGTCAGCGGAGCACTCTTCTTTTGTGACAGACGTATTTATCCGCGGCCACAACACGACCGCTGGGCTCGCGAGTCGCGACGGTCGGTGGGCAATCGGGCATGGCTTCTATAGAATCTAGATGGACGCGCGGGTTGGTGCGGCACGCTGCCATAGCAGGCTCTTCGCCATTGTGTGATTTGGAACGGGCGCGCGTTTGCAAGGCACCAAATTTGAACGTTGGAACAATCAAGACACGCCGTCGATATGCCTATTTTATAACTTCTAAAGAAAGTAAAGAAAGTTTTTCTTACCATTACCATTATTATTGAGACAGAAAGTATCGTAATGAATCTGAGTTAATTGAAAGACGGTGATAATATGAGAGATATTTGGATGCAAATCGGGAAGACGAAGTACAGAATAGATAATGGCTGGTTGCGTGGACTGGAACAACTTAAATAATGCAATTATGCCGATCACGTTTCAAATAATGTGTATTTTATTTTTGTTATAATTAAAATATACACTGTGTCATGGGTGAAACAAGCGAAATAGTAACTAAGAGTAACAAAATATTTGCATCATTTTCATTTCTTTCGACACACATCTCTCCGCTACAATATTATCATTATTATTTTAATTATTCTTTTTCACTTGATATATAATTTCATTTTCATCAATTTGCATCACACGTGAAGAATACGGTATACATAGTATACATGATTAATTTCAAAAGCACAATTTGACTTGGAATTTATCAGTGAGAGAAGAACTAGTAACTCACGGCTTGCGTAAAACGCAATTACATTATCAAGTTTTCATCCAAGCCAAAATGCTTCGCTGCTTTTGTATTATTCAAAGCAACCGTTTTGCGGGAGTTAAAGCTTCGTCAGCCTTACAAACTTACGACATGAATTTTCAATATGTAATCTAAACATAATTTTTTTTCTCTAATTTTCCTCCCCTGCCCCCCCCGCCCCTCATTATTCAAACAATTTTCTTTCGCTTAAAGACCAGACAAATTTGGTTATTTTATATATAGATATATATATATAAAATATGTGTAGGTATATTATGCTCGACCGACGCTGCATCCGCATATACAATATTATATATCATTTGTTAATATTTGCAGTCTTTTAAGAATGCGGCGGTCGACAGAAAAGGCCCTAGAGATAGAATCAAGTTTTGACAACAAGTCATGAGACTACTATCCTTGATCCGTTGTTTTTATTTTCATTCGTGTCTGATTAAAGAAAAAAAAAAAAAATTCGTCAATATTTTGTTCTTACTTCGTATTCTAAGTCGCACTGTCGCCATTGACGACACGAAGATTTAATTTCTTGATCGTACTGTATTTACATACGATCCTTGAATTAAGTACAAAGAGAAAGAGGAGAAGAGAGAGAGAAAGAGAGAGAGAGAGAGAGATAGATTTGTACATAGATGTATACACTTATATTTATCATACACGCACATGTTCGGCTATAGTTCTCATAGTACTTATTATTATTAAAATTATTGTATTATCATCATCATCATGAGCAACATTATTATATGAAGCTGTGCTCTGATCTATTAGGACGACTCGATGGGAGAGAACTTAATAAAGGAACGTTTCTTGTTCAAAAAAAAAAATTTCTAAAATTTCTATTCAATGCCACATGTGCACATATAGGCATATAGCTATATATGTATAGGCTCGTGTGTGCTGCGAGTGTTGAAGTGCATGCGTAGACTATGCTCACCTACCAGATCTCATCTCATTTCATTTCCATCCCCCACCCCTCCACCTGTCTCTCTCTCTCTCTTTGTACACCTGTTGCGTTATTTTAATTATGTGTATTTTTTTCGAAACATTTCATTTTTTCATTCTAACATCTAATCGCTTTTAAATAATCGTAAACTAATTATACAGGATATCTCGCAATGCTTGGCGTGCTTTTTTCTCTCTTTCGCTCTTTTCTTCATTTTACAAATTAGAAACTGTGTATTTTGAGTTTACTTTTTTCTTTTCTCATTTTTAATAATTTTCAGTTTTAAATTCTTAAACTCAAGAGTTGCACTGATAGGAATAGAGTAATATTAACGTGTTGTTCTTTCGTTTTCACCACGGCATTGGCTTACTTATTAGAAAACAATTTTCGATCGTTGGTACGTTTTCGAGGTTTAATCTAAATTTACAAAGAAATAAAAATATACTTAAATCTTTTACAGACAACTGCGAGTCATCCCAGTGGCTGGCAACAGCAGCCTGGCGTAAGTAAATCAAAAGAGCTATACGTTAAAGGTCTCTCAAGCGGAATAATCTAGTATAGAAGTGAGCTCCCATCCGTTGTGTTGATGGAAGGACGGGTGCGTAGCGACGGGTGAAAAATAAGTTGACAAGGTTCTCGTTGAAGGTGTAGGGAACTGTCGTGTCTGTCGCACTGGACGCAAATTTTCATCCCTGCCCCCCGCTGAGAGTACACTCATGGATTGATTAATATTTATTGTTGGGCATTCGGTGTCGCCTCGCCCCGCAGTCGAGCTGGTATCAGCCCTTAATCCTAGTACGGTTGGTGTCTCTGGAATTGTCGCGGTCCTTGACCGTTACCCCGCGGCTTGGCTTGCGTCGAATAGCCAGCGTTCTCGTAGCCCTCGTAACCGGCATAGTCATAGGCTGCATAAGAGTCGTCATACCCACCTTGATAGCCATTCGCATACTCGGGTATGTAGCCGTAGCCACCTCCGTAATAGCCATACCCTTGGTTGCCCCAGAAGCCTTGACGGCTGGCCTCGGGGTTGACCTTGACCTTTTTTACATCTACCTCCTTGCCATTGATTATCTGCTTAGGGGTCTTGAGAAGTTTGTAGACTACGTCGCGCGAATCAAAAGTCACGAAGCAGAATCCCTTTCGCTGGTTCTTGAGCTTGTCAAAAGGTGCCTGAAGCTCCACGATAGTCCCATACTGGCCGAAGTATGTCTTGATGTCATCATCGGTTATTTCCGGGGTGAGACCACCAACAAATATTTTGCCATGCTGAGCCTTTTTGCTGACCCGCTTGGGGTCAACTTTACGTTTGTTTATGTAGTGCTCGCCAGAAGTGAGTAGCTTGTCGATTGTCTTGGGATTGGTGAATACCATGAAGGCAAAACCGCGTGACACGCCGGTGTACGGGTCTATCTTTACGGATATACTCTCGATCTCGCCGAACTTACCAAAATGATCGCGAAGCTCTTTGTCGGTCGTGTGCCGCGACAGTCCGCCGACGAATAGTTTTCGCTCGTCGTCGCGCCCCGGTATACCGGCGGTGGCCTGCTGACCCTGCTGACCTTGCTGGTGCTGGGCTACGCCGCCGGTCGGATTCGAACCTGGGCCTCCGCCACCGCCAGGTATCATAGCGACCCCCGCCGTCGTCGTCGCCGTCGTCGTCTCCTCCTCCTCGTTGTTCTCGTTTTGATAATACTCGACGGCGGCCATTGTGTTTTTTCCAACTTTATCACGTTGCTCCGAAGTTGCCTCTCGCTCTTCCAGCCGTGAAATCCTCACGCTACCCAATTCACTCTCGTCCTATAGCACGTCGACTGTAGCAAACACCCGAATATACAAGATGCAACGATATTCAGACGATATTTCGATGTATGACGCGGGATGCCGACCGGTTTTCAGTAAAAATTAGCGACGATTTAGCCGTTGATGTCTCGGGTGATGACTATTTTTACTGGACAGATTACTCGGTGCCGGCAACTGGCGAGAGTGCGAGACACCGCTGCACGAACGGACGAGCAAACGAGCGAGCGTGCGAACCAGCGCAGCGGCCGGATAATCCGGAATTACGCGTTCCATGTTCAAGCTCGGGTATTCGCCAATTCTCTTGGGGCCGCGCCACAGAAGCCAATAGCAGCGCGCGAAGCTCGACGAATGACGGACGCAGGTGCGTCGCGGGATCTCTGCCGCGAAGCCGTCCGTGTTCCGGAAGCTATCCCCATCTTGTTATGGCGTCGTGTGCGCGACGTCCGGCGGAGCCGGCGTGGGCCGCGGTGGATTAATTGGGACGGGGAACCGAACTTGCCTGCAGTTTCAAGAGTGTCGGTGTCGATACGCCGCCCTCGCAGCGGGCGACCCGTGAAACTAGTATGTGCGATTTTACAAATGCGCACCTATCTCGTTATCGCGGTTATTTTGTCCTACAATCGTATTTTTATTATCGATAAGTTATAACGGCAAGGCAGGTCGCGTACGGGAAGGTAAGGCTGTGCGCCTGATTGGTATTGTCGTCACATCCTGGATCGTTCTCCTAGTTTCACGGTGGTTCTATGCTAGCCCGGACAGAGGGCAGCATCATACTAAACGGCCATGCGAGATACATATTATTTTCTGTACGTTTCTTTATTTCTGCTTTGCTGCTACCGCCGCTGTCGCGCTACCCCGAATCTACGCCAACGGCACGACTGGGCACGACGTCCGGAGGCACTGTCGAAGCGGGAATGTCGAGGATAACGAGGCGAAAGATGTGCCGAGCGTGAAAACTGTACCACTCTATACAGTCCAGACCCATTTCTATCGGTCGTAAAAAGGATCATTATCCGTGAATAATCTTCGATAGCTCGAGCACCAGCCCACCTGCAATTATGGAACTTCCAGAATCCGGAGAATCTATCGTCCTCAGCACGATATCACGTAAGCCTCCTCATGCTATATATTCACCGTATAGCTGCTAGAGCTATCGGATTAGATTCAGTTAGGTTGGCTTTGGTGAGGTTAAATCGGTATCTCTATAACCCTCGCCTTGCCGCAATGCTGTCAATGAACGCTCGAGTCACGCGGACACGAAAATGTGGCTAAAATTTTTGTAATCTTGATCTGTCGAACGCTTTGTTACACAATTACACAGGGTGTTGGTAATGTTCTAAAAGCCTTGTTAGAAAATTACGGTCTCTAAAATCTTATTGCATCATTTGGATGATCCTAGGTAATGCTAGATTCTTCGTGTACACCAGTACAGCTTGTCATTTTTGTTTCACAGCTCTCGGAACATTGTCTGTCGAAGCAGTGGGTGCAGTTTTTTTATATCTTGCATCCCATACCAAACTAGATGTCCCGTTCAAGCGCAATAACCTCTTGTCGGCCCAGGACTCAGAGTCGTTTGACGATGAAGATACAGCCGAACATAAGTTTGAAGATGACCTTGAGTACTTGCGGTCATTAGATCCTAAAGAATGGAAGGACCAGGATCACTATGCCGTATTGGGCATGACCGAGCTCAGGCACCGAGCTACAGAGGATGACATCAAACGAGCCTGTAGGTTTAATACGCTGATTCTTGTAACTGAACTAAATTAATAGAATATGTCTATGAGGGCCTTATTGAGAACACGGGCAGTCAAAATTCAATTCAAATCAATGGATGGCATTCGTCCTGAATTAGGGGACCTGGGAACTTGGCAATACTGAACTGGGTGATCAAATTGCAGATAAACAGAAAATTCTCAAGCACCATCCAGATAAGCGTAAGGCGATTGGTGAGGAGGTGCGAAGGGATGACGACTATTTTACTTGCATTACTCGTGCCTGGGAAATGTTGGGGAATCCTGTGAAGAGGCGGAGCTACGACAGTGTCGATCCTCGATTTAACGACGATCTTCCTGAAGAGAAGGACGCTAAAAATAATTTTTATGAGGTATGAGATCTGCATTTCGAGCGACTTAAGGGACTTACGTTGATGAGTCATTATGCATTTTCTCTGACAATCATGTGCAAGAAAATAATGTGTATTCTATGGACAGGTTATGGGAAAAGCATTCGAGGATAATTCACGATGGTCGGAGAAAAAACCGGTCCCGCAGCTCGGAGGTCCGGACACGCCTAGAGAAAAGGTTGAACGATTCTATTCGTTCTGGTACGATTTTGAGTCGTGGCGCGAGTATTCTTACCTTGACGAGGAGGATAAGGAGAGCGGACAAGAGTAAGGTTTCACACCGATTGGTTCTATGGGCTAGCCGTAAAGCCTGGGAGGGAGTCAGGCACTTTCTCTCTCTCTCTCTCTCCTCTCTCTCTTTATGCAATCCTAGTCAGTGAGGGGGATGAATAAATCCCAAATCCAATGCCTTCAGAAGACTTAATAATTGTGAAGCTCAAGTCTTGGAAGGCTTAGTAATAATTCTTCATAATGTGCATCTCGTTTCCTGCTGTTGTAAAGAAACGACACATTCTGAAATGGTCATTAATAGAACAGAGTCATGTCGTGGAATTAAGATAACAATGCTTTGAAATTTTATTTCAGCCGTGACATGCGAAAGTGGATTGAGAAGAAGAACAAGGCAACACGGGCCAAGAGAAAGAAAGAAGAGATGACTCGTATTCGTTCCCTGGTTGACACTGCCTATGGTCTAGACCCTCGAATAAAGAAGTTCCAACGTGATGATAAGGAGAGAAAGACAGCGGCAAAGCGAGCTAAACAGGAAGCAGCCAGAGCAAGGCAACTG
Source organism: Rhogogaster chlorosoma (assembly GCA_944452935.1). Taxonomy (NCBI): domain Eukaryota; kingdom Metazoa; phylum Arthropoda; class Insecta; order Hymenoptera; family Tenthredinidae; genus Rhogogaster; species Rhogogaster chlorosoma. The sequence goes on along the minus strand of OX101801.1, from coordinate 69,540 downwards.
GAAGAGGAACGACTGTCTAGAGAAGCGGCTGAGCTGGCACGTATTGAAAACGAGAGGAAACAGTCTGAGGAAAAGGCTCGTACCGACGCCTTGAAGCAAGAACGCGAGGTCCAAAAGAAGGCTCTTCGTCGCGAGCGAAAGGCAATCAGAGATCTTTGCAAGGCGAATAATTACTACGCCCAGGATCCGACCGAGAATCTTAAACACATGGAGAGCGTCGAAAAGATTTGTGAATTGTTCAAGCTCGCCAGGCTTGAAGAGGTGAATAAAAAGTTGCAGGTTGAAGGTCGGCAGGCTTTTCTTGCCGTGGTCGAGGAGGCAGAGCAGAAAATTCAGGAAGAGCGTCGGGCCGGCGTGGTGGAAAAGGACGAAAGGAATACGACACCCGAGAGACAAGTGAAATCAACTACTGCCCCGTGGACCGAGAGCGACCTCCAGCTGTTGATCAAGGCTGTAAACCTATTTCCAGCTGGGACTAATCAGCGTTGGGATGTAGCGGCAAACTTTATAAATCAGCACAGTGGTATATCGTCAAATGTGACTCGAACCGCTAAAGAGGTGCTGGCTAAGGCAAAGGACTTACAGTCAACCGACTTCAGTAAATCCAGCATGAAAGATCGAGCGAACAAGAAAGCGTTTGATAATTTTATTGCCGAGAAAAAGGGAAAGGACGACATAGACGACAGAATGCCCCCGGTAACAGAGCGTCTGGACAATCCGTTAACAAACGGGAGATGCAACGCCGCCAGGACACCCGATCACAGCATGACACAGAATTGTAACGGCGAGGATAATGACACCTTGGCCAAGGAGAAGGAGGTCAGGAAAGATATGGTTCAGCCTTGGACACCTGCAGAGCAAAAGCTATTGGAACAAGCCCTGAAGACCTACCCGACATCCGTGCAGGATAGGTGGGATCAGATCGCTGCTTGCATACCTAGTAGAACAAAGAAGGAGTGCATGAGAAGATACAAGGTATATGGTATAAGCAAAGTAGAAGCAGGAGAAAAGAAATCGCAAGACGTAATCATTAACATTCTAATCTGAAGACTTGTTTACCCGTGTTTGTCCGCAGGAACTGGTTGAACTTGTCAAAGCAAAAAAGGCAGCGCAGCTGGCTAAATAGAAGATAGAACGACGATCGATGAACTTTACGAAAGATGTGCGTCAAATATCTCAGCGGAAAAATAGGGGGCGATGGGAAGGGGAACTTGAATTGAATTTGATACAACGGCGTCATGCGGAGTAGGATTCGGGCTTCAACATGTGTATAAATCAAATATATAAGTTCATACATGCATACCTGGACATACACGGTGTAGCGGTATTGAATGAACACAACGACGCCTGAAATATTTTCACATTCTTGTAAGTTTAATTTGACACATGAATAATTCTGACAACACCATTATCTGCAACATAAAATTTCCCTTGTCTATTGTATCCGAGATACTCGAGCCGGCGGCGGTATTCCACCGCAGCGACTTGTGTATCACATGTTTATAGGTATATTTCTGGTTGGCGTGATACGATAATAAAGAATTCTCATTCATTCTGAACGCTAACGCAGTATATGTGTATACCCATGTGCCATGTGCCTACTTAAATCGCAGCACGTTCTTGTTCATGTAACAAAAATAATTATACAATTTTGATTCTTTGATTTCCATCGCGACGCGGAGAGGCGTGGCGATTGGGGAGTATACAATGCCTTCTGGATGCACACATATGCCTGTCAGATCCATGGTGAATCCAAGGGTAGATGTATTCGTTATGTTACAATTATGGAAAGCTGACGAACATACGCGAGGTTTCCACAAATATGTACATGTATAAATTCTATGAGATTACAGCTATATAGGTGAAGGATCGTAACGTATAACCCTGATGAACTGATGACAGTCCTTATCGTAAAATTCTTGCAGAATGTTATAAAATACCGACATTATTCGTGTATTTTAAGATTATTTGAAACGCGTGCGTATAATTATTACTTGAGGAACGTACGCGATACTCCAGCCGCCTTTCCTATTTATGGGGCATTCCACGTCAAATCGGACGGTTTGAAAAACTTATTTTTTTTGATTACATAAATTGTTTGGTATTTGTTAGTACCCCTCGAAAAAGGCTTCCTGGTAAATTTTGAGATTTTTTCGATCACTGGTTCAAAAGACATTTTTGTTTTTGTTTTTCACTCATAACTTTATTAATAATGGTCGAAATTCAACTTTTTTTTTTTCAAAATTTTTGTTTTTAGATGGCCTTTGCAGAAGAAAATACAAAAAAAAATATTTAACGCGTTTTTAATGGAGATTTTTGAATTTGGAGTTTTCAATCGTGTTTTTGAAACTGTATGTACCCTTCGATTTTTTTGCATTTTTTTTGTGACAAACTTCGATCCATTTCACGAATTTTGAGCCCGAGCTGATCATGGGATTCTAACAATTACTATTTTTTTTCGAATTTTGAAAATTTAGAAATTTAGTTTTTGCTAGTTGTCATTCTTTGAATTACTTTTCTTCATTGTATACCTTGATTAAATTTGACTCAAAACAAAGTACAGTGATCAAAAAAATCTCAAAATTTACCAGGAACTGGTATGGTTTGGTACTAACAAATACCAAAAAATTGAGGAAATAAAAAAAAAAGTTTTTCAATCCGTCCGATTTGACGTGGAATGCCCCTTATACAGCTTTTCTCCACATCGTCCGAGTCAATCTATTCCGACGCATGCATGTATGCGTTTAGCACATACGTACAGATCTATTTGTAATTGATTTTTCGCGCGGTCAAATTGAAATTCAATATCTTCTCGTGAAACTAGCACACGATCACAAAACATCCGCCCTCGTCATATCAACAATATATACGTAACATCGTAGTAGAAATATACATGGTATAAGTATGTAGTAAATGCATAGGTAACACATCCACGGATATACGTGTCAAATTTTCACACGTATACAGGCATAGGAGAGAAAAGAAACACGATATACATATGCGATGTATAATATCATATGGTAGTCGGTTTTATACGAGTAATACGATTTACTGCTGAACGGCGGTGGTTAGGAAAGAGTTCGTAAGACATAAAGGCCATATTATAGCAGCAGCACCATAGCCGTTGACTTGACCATGAATATGCTCTATAATTGTATGCATGTTGTGGGTCACATGAAAAAAAAAAAAAGTTAACTAATCAAAGACGTGTGTATTTTATTTATTATCGTCGAATTTGGCTCGTTGCCCGCTACAGGTTTGATAATTCAAATAATAAAATCGATCGAGTTCTAATCAAGGGAACAATTTCCTTGGTTAGGAATCTCTGAAACGTTAACGAATTTACGCAATGCAATAGTATATGGTGGAAAGAATCCCCCCTTGAAGCTCAACAACCTCCTAGGTATATTTGGCGACAGACGATAATTCAAATTATTCTTTCAGTTCCCATATATCGTTCAAAAGTAAATTGCATCGACGTTTCAAATCGACCACCTTGTATATGTATATAAAATTCAATCAACGAATATAATGGTTAGATGGGTTCACGTAAATCACACACTGAGTGTGCAGTTCATTATTTAATTATTGTTTCTTTGATTTTTTTTCTTTGTCTTTTTTTGTCTTCAATTTCCAAAAAACTTTCACCGATTGACAATTCATTCAATAATCGTAATCGTAACGTTATCGGCTATAAGTTGATAATAAAGTCTTCTTTGGTCCAAAAGAAGTAATTAGTTGTTTAGGCACTTGTTAATATTTCATCGATTTAGTCATTATATTCCTGCACACGATCTATAATAGTATGTATCCGACGTATAACAGAACCTGCGGCGTAGCAGTATTATTAGTATTATTATTATTATTAACTATAAATTATTATTATTATTATTATTATTATTATTATTATTATTATATTAACATTTTTGTTATTCCTATCATCATAATAATTATAATTGTATAACTATGCAATCCGTAAACCGGTCCTTCGACCCTGATCGCGTATCTCATTGTGAGTGATAGGTATTCCGTGTTTTTTATATCCTATAGACTCGCTGGTACAATGGCGTAACCTCGTTGATCCCGACTAGCTATAAACGAATATCGCAGTACAAATAATTGTATGTATATCTCTACGTTGGACCGATGTAGCGGGAAAAACTTTGTCACGGTATAGAAACGAGGGTATTGAAACAAGAAAAAGCGAATCGTACCCTCAACCTCTCAGGTGAAGAACTTTGATCAATTTCGAGCGGTTATATGTATAATATCTAATAATCTATATAGTTGAACTGAAAAATTGTTCAATTAAAAATTCATCTCTTCATCTATCTTTTCTCTCTACTTTTTATAAACTTGCTGCCTCAATTTCATTAAATAATGCTAGGGAGGTCTTATTGTTTATCTTTTCCTTTCTTTTTCTTCAATTTTTCTCCTCCCTCCCAGCAAACAAACTTCTCTTGCCAATTATGCTACGTCTTTTAATGGTCCGACAAAATTCAATTAGAAAAACCCAGTTACACCCATTGTATAACTCCGTCGACCGTGCCCCAATAATTCCAACTTCCACAATCCTTTTCATCGTCTGGCCCGTTTCGAAAAACAATTTTTCGCGAGCCTATTGATATCAGATGGTGTGCAAATTGCGGCGATAAACGCACGATCGGATCACCGCAGAAAATTGTGTACCCATATTTGAACGGTATTCGTGAAACTCAATGACCATTTCCAGGTCGAATAATTCGTTAACAATGAAGTCGAATTCCAGGTACCGGACGACAATATCGCGGGGACAATATGGAATTGTAGAAAAATTTAAGACACACGACACTGCGTCGTGCCCTCGCATATATATGCCGTTGTTAAGAGGGTGGTTGCTGCTGTTGCTGTTGTTGTTGTTTTTGTGGTGGCGATGGTTGTTGTTGTCGTTGACCATACGACGTGGCAAATTGTTGATTCGCGGTATCGTAATTGGTCGGATGTCGGTGCTGCTGTATCCCGGGATAATTTCCTTGTTGACGATCTTGTCTCGCGTTGCTGTTTGGCTCGCGATCGGGTTGTTGTAGCTGGTACGTCAGGTTCTGACCCCTTTGTTCGTGGAGGAGTAGGAGGTGCGCCGCCTCGTCCATTTCTTCTTTGGTCATGTCGAGTGCCTCTTGCATTTCTCGCGATGTATACCTGACGAAGTCAGAGTCGCAATATTTGCCTAGACCTTGTTCGACGAGTACCTGCACAAGGGGGTGGGGTAAGTTTTATATATATGTGTTCGCATCGCGCTCTTGCATGTATTTCTTTTGAATTATTTTGAACCAATTTAAAGGGGTGTAGGACATTAAAATTCGATCTTAGCCTTTTCAAGGACAGGCCTACTATCTGAGTACATACATACCTACACGCTGTATAGTATAGATAACATACAATGACCCTTCTATAAACTCATGAACTTTCCCCGCAATCCCTGATCGTCGTCATGTCAAACTTGTCTGTACCGCGTCAAATTTGATCGTTACCCGGCTGCCGTGCTTAATCTGACAATGAGTGAAAATAATGTTGAATTTATTACCCGGCCAACAAGGCTTTCCGCGCTTCCGATAACGTCGAAGTTTGGTTTTCGGTCGGCTGGACTTCCCGGCAGGCTGTGTGACAGGCGTTCCGCTCCGGCGTTTCCGTTACTCCCGCCAGACCATGTAACTATAATCGGGAAAAATTGAGGTACAAAATAATGATAATCATCAGCAAGCCAAGTTGAATCTTGTCGAGAATACTATTATTGTACCTATACGGACAGAATATTCACTTCTTTTTACTATCCACCTTTGACATCCCACCATCTGGTTTGGCGTAATTCTTTCATCGTTTTCATTTTCATTTTCATTTTTTTGTTAGATAAATGCTACGACATGCTGTACAAGGATCGGCCGCTTAATGATAAGTAATGGGGGAGGGGGCGGGTTGCGCTCACACGATTGTTAATACCAAAGCTTCTAAATTATATTGGCAGGTATAGTATTCCTATGCATATGTGGGAACTTTAACCGTTCAAACGCTCTCCGGACATGCAGCCCATTATATAGAGTACCATCGGAAGATTGCATTCAAAATTGAAAATCGATGCGGCAGTAGAAATGATTGCACTGCTGGTCTCGGCTTTTACATGATCCATTTCGAGCATCTCTTTTTTTTCTTCGAAACCGCGCTAATGTATGTTTGTATGTGTATACGTCTATTATAAATACCAGGCAACCGTTATCACGACCTTGTTCTGTCACTAGCTTATCCTGCACAAAGTTCCCGAGTCCCTGAACCGTTCACGATCAGATTCGAATATTTAGATTTTACCGTACCGGAATCGGTCCATACGGTGGAGTGATCGACGCAACAGTTGCGCGTTGCTGGAGTCGGGCGAAAGTTACCGCCATTGAGGCTTCCGGCTGCTAGGCCGAAATTAGTGGTCACTTTGGTGACGGTCGACGCCGGAGTAGAAGTTGCCGTCGTGGTCGGGGTGGTAGCGAAGGCAGCGGTGGTTCGCAGAGGTCGATGTCTGCGCGGCGGTAGCTTGGGGGGCATCAATTGGCACTCGAATCCGTCCTGAAGACTGCGCGACCCGCAACACAGACAATACACACATCCTTAGATCGTTGATCGTCAGATGCAGGGGGAGGTGGCAGAGGTAGATTCACCCACCCCCCGAAGGGATTTCTTATATAGCTTGTACTACCATAATATGTATACCTATATATACCTACTCGAATGGTCCAAATTCATAGGAAAAAAAGAGGAGTAGAGAAGGAGAAAAAAGAAAGAGAAAAAAAATGAAAAAATGAAATGAAATAAAACTTGATGCCTCAGCAACTATATTCTATAGCCTAGTAGTTTTCGAAGGAAAAGTAAATTTTCCCAAAGTACCCTGTACCTATACCTACACCGAGGGAGTACTATTAGGGTGGCCCTTAATATGGGTCTGAAAAAAAATTTGTCGGGACGCCCTCCAAAACGGTTCCAAATAATAAAAAAAAAAAAACTACGCGAAGCCCTAGCTATGTCCGTTAAGAGGAAGGCGTCCCTGTAAGCATGAAATTTCTCGTAATTTTAATAAAAGTCATTATTTTTTCCTGGTCGGCATCGTTATTTTTTCAAAATTTATATTGGTGTAAAACTTTTTTTGCCGTGACCAATTCATTTATACTCATACTATTACGCCAAAATAATTGGATGGTTAATCCGAACGCTTATCATATCCAGGAGGACTTTATTATTTGTTCTGCATAATGAATACTAATATACAATAGCTTCGGAAAGTTAAAAGAGAAATTGACACATAAGCTGTATTACAAAAAAAAATTGATATTTAAATTTTAGTTCATGCTTACAGGCACGCCTTCCGCTTAACGGACATAGCTAGGGCTTCGCGTAGTTTTTTTTTTTCTTTATTATTTGGAACCGTTTTAGAGGGCGGCCCGATAAATTTTTTTTCAGACCCATATTAAGGGCCACCCTAGAGTACTATATAGAAAGATTCACTGGAAAGTTATAAGCATAATGACGCATATACAATGAGTTTTTTTTACCCAGAATCGCAACGCTGTTGACGCGGCAGTCGAACGACTACATCTACAAACGACGCAGCGGCAGTTGTCACGTCGTTGAGTTGGAATTAACTTGCAGAGTGAAGAAGTAGGTAGTAATGAATTAGTGAATTATTTGTAAATGTCAATTTCTATTTATTTGCAACATTATTTGGTTATGAATAATTGTCGGGGTGGAGAGCTTAAACTATTCCCTTTCATCTTTTAGATCCTTCATGTTTAGGCTGTGTCCACACCGTCTAAATGTAAAAAAGTCATTCGCGAATAATCGACTCTGAGTCGACTCTATAGCTCTGAATTATTCCAGATTGAGAAATTCCAAAAAAAAAGCATTTTTTTGTTTTGAGTTGACTTATTGATTTCAGAGTGCGATATATCGCCACTTGTTTTGCGAAGGGGTCAAGATTGGATCGAAAGTTATGATAGTTTTTTATTTATCTTAATCGACTTGACCGCCCTGAATTATTCCAGATTTTAGGATTCCAAAAAAGTGATTTTTTGTTTGACTTATTGATTTTCCAGTCCTATTTATCGCGCGAAGGGGCCAAGATTGGTTCGAAAGTTTCCACGAAATGGAAACTACTTACAATTAGTTCTAGGCCCGAGATATATTCTTTCGTCGATTGTCCCATATCGTTCGTACTCAATCCTGATAATCTGTTGAATAATTAATTCCATTCACTGCTCGATCTGATTACAGCGCCTAATAAATCGACATGTATAGGATAAGCGCAGGGTACCCCGTACTCCAAGGTAAATTATGACGTAGCATGTGCCTTCTTGATCTCCCGTCCACTCATTGGCCAATCCACATCGCGAGCACAGCCGCAGCAAAGAACGATACCCATGGTTCCCCGCGCAAATCAACGGTTAGTTCTTCTCGACTGCGGGGACGCGACAACCACCTCGGTTGCCCGCTTCGCTAGGATCGCAATTATAGAGGCGATTTATCGGTAGGCATATATATCCGGGCTGATCGGGCGTTCAAGTGATCCAAATCGTGATCGAAGTAAGTGAAATCGGCCGCCAAACATGGATTATATTCCGTCATTCGTGACATCGCGAAATTCACGGTTGTCCAGCCATTGGGCTGGCAATATGGCGATGTACTCGACATCCCGCCGAAAATTCTTTATCGTCCGTTTGTTTTCGTGTCTAACGATAATCCTATGCGAAAAATGTGTATTGTGCTTGGTTTCGTGACGAGGCTATCGTGTGTCAGTGCAGGGGGTAGCGTAACGATACCCATAATCCCCCCCTCCCGGCGTATCGGTCCCGAGTCAGTTGCATTCGGTCCGGGGTAGCAACAGGTTCGTGGAACGCTTTCTACACGCGGATAAAAAGTATACGGGCGATTTGTCTTTTTGACAATTATTCGGGTATGTGGCTCGTGCGATTAATTAATTCGTGAGTTGCTCGAAGTCGGTGAAATTGGCTGGTTAACGTAGGTGAAAATATACTCGTGAAATTGCAAAGTTCGGTTGCTTAGACAAAGTGCCGGCCAGGGGGCAGCAGCCAACGCGGACCCATGCCACACTTGAGCAAAAATTTTCTATCGTTTATTCTGGCCGGAAGTTTTATTGCTCGTTCCAAAGATACAGATAATATAATTCTCTACAGAAATATAGTGTGAAAAATTACGTGAAATTCGCGGCATCGCCAAGGTATGAAAAGTCGATTGAAAGTCAAGTTCGTTTACATCTGTGCGTGATATCACCACCATGCCCGGTCTTTTCTATTACTTGTTCAGCAAAACTGTACCGTGCATTGCATAATTTTATCTTCGCCCGTTCCGTGTAAATAAATCTATGAATGATATAAACATGTTTGAATATGCATACAGGTGTATGTTAAAATGGAAGTTTTTCTTCTCTAAATCCAAGCCTCGTATATGTGTAATACGTATACATGTAATATGGTATTGTGTTCAAAAAGTGGAGTGTATTTAAAATCTACCCAGTGCATAGCATACCGCATACATAATATATTCACGGTGCAGTGTTAAGTGTATAATTCTATATAAATTTAATCCCCCGTGTGAAAGCCCTCCCCACACATCATCATCCAGGAGCATGTCCATCGAAAGTGAAGTGTTTTTAAATCAATCCATGGCATGGGCTATCCATGCATATAAAATATCCACAGTGTACTTTCTTCTAGGTCTCATCGCCAATTGGGATTTACTTTTATCGGATAACTATTCATCGGTCCTGCGGTGGTGAGCTTCGCATGCGATAATTATTACCTTGTATAGGAACTATCGTATGCGTAGATAATTATATCTGTAGATATAGTCGTCTGACTGTCGCGGTGACAGCGTTGCGATTTCGGGTAAAAAACTGATTGCATACCATTAGGCTTATAACTTTCCATCGAATCTCTTTGAATACATAATCACGAGACATATAAGCGCGCGATAAAATTCCGCAGATCCTTTATACACCCCGTGTACCTATATAGATATCTCATGCCCCCGTCTCATGTACCCAGACCCGAATGCGCTCAGATAATTGACTGCACCAAAAAATTAAGATGCGTATGAAACCGTTATACCTTTCTCACCTACCATCGCCCCAACTATACGACCATGCCTATAGGCAGATATTGATTATAATATAAAGGAAGCGGAGTGTTGTTGGTGGCAGAAAATTCTGTAGTCTTTTTCCGCAGCTATATAACATAATAATGAGCGGTAGAACTCGGAAATATATACCGTATCTGAATATCGTCAAGCATATCCTGTCTTTCGTGGGACAGGTATATCCTATCTGATCGATTCAGTCAGGTGTTGGGGGCATGTATGTCCTGTAAAGTGGTTATAATCAAGGTACCGCGCTCGAATCAAAAATAACAATCATAGCATTTGTCACATGGCCGCCGGTTTCCCGTTTTGATTAAGATAATGTTATTACTTATTGTAACGTGTATAATCTGGGCGTGCGTTGAATAGGTATAGTTAGCTGTTAGACGAACAAGGTTTCAAGCCTTCGAATTAATTGTTAGCAAAACTGATAATATAAGTACTGCACTGCAGGCATGCCAAATAATTTGGAAAATAACACTAGGCGATCGGGGTGGTGAGTCGGAGGCGATTAATTTATGATACTAAAAAGCCTCAACTAATCTTACCATATTCATTTTTCGGTTGGAGATAGTTGCCGCTACTTGGCCCACTGAAACGTACGACAATCAACAGAACGTGGAACGGTAATAAATAATTGGTAACGTACTATGTATTGCTATAGGAAATTATGATGATGACTATCGTCGCGATTTATAATAAAGAAAAACACTTTACGCATGTATACATGGATACACACCTACATACATGCATATATATACTGGTCAACAAGCAGCATATATATATTAGGCTGATTCAAAAAAATCGACTATTTTTTTCTTTTTCTTTTTGAGAGCCCGCATCGAAAAATCTTCATCGCGCATATAAATCCGTTGATTGGTTGGTGAGTCAGAAAATTCTAAAAAAAAAAAAAAAATTTCCATGGTATTTAAATGGAAAATAGAAATCCTCGATGCGCGACCTGTAAATATCAAAATTAAGAGCTGCAATTTTCACAGGCGTCTTTTTTCAGTACTCTGAAGATATTTCGATGCGGGCTTTCAAACAAAAAAAAAATTGTCGATTTTTCTGAATCAGCCTAATATATATATATAATAATGATTTTTCTGAATCAGCCTAATATATATATATATAGCCTAATATATATATATATATATATTCCGCGTGAAGCGTATCAGTCACTTCTCGGATATTTTTTTAATTTTCCATGTCCATTGTCCGCGGGGAGTTAGATTTTTGCGAAAGAGGATTCTTTAATTAGTGCAAAACTCGTTGATTCATTTGCATAAACAAATTTGAGGAAGGTTTTTTTCAAAACTTTTCAACTCCGCCAAAAATGATGCTGGACTCAATTCTTTTTTTTCGTCTACGCGGAGTTTTATAGAAAAAATAGTATCCGCTTCACGCGGAATAGCCGGTATATTGGGTATTGAGAATCGTGTGTCCGTATCGAGGTGTACTGTTCATGTTGTTCATTGTCCGTTTATCCGTCTGCCTGTCTGTCTGTCTGGCACTATATATCGGGAATTCCATCCCAAGTGTATGAACCCGCGACCCTGACCCTCGTGGATTTCGCTCATTATTTTCTCCACGATTGCATTGAGTCTAGAAGGTAGCTTCTTTTTTTTAAAGATCTTTCTAACTAGCCCTTATTCAGACGAAAAAATACGAAAAGCGTTAATTCTTTTAAATCTGAAAAAATCCCAAAAATCCGTGATTATATGTAGAACATTTTAAGTCATTACTCAAAGTGGGCAGATTCTTATTCCTTATATTTTACACGCTTTTAACGTTGGTAAAATTCCGAAAAAGTCGAGAACAGTTCACTTGGGGCACATACAAAATATTTTCGTACCAAAAACAAATTTTCTCGAATCCTGTTTTGGTTAGCAAAGTATTTCAGTATCTGCCTGAAGTGAGCTCACACTGTTTTCGAAATTTCCAGAAACTTTCCAACGTTGAAGGCGTGTAGGGAATAAAAATCTGTCTACTATGAGTGATAGCTTGAAATGGTGCACATAATATAATCAGGGATTTTTGGGAATTTTTTCAGATTTAAGAAAATGGCGTTCTTTTTTCTCGTAAATTCTTTTTTACTCTTCATTCTCCAGAATAAGGGCAGTTTGGAAAGATTTGAAAAGACTTGGGGATGCCTTTTAGACTCAATGCAATCATAGAAAAAATAATGAGCGAAATCCGCGAGGGTCAGGGTCGCGGGTTCATACACTTGGGATGGAATTCCCCATATTTATTTCTCTCACTCTCCCGTCTCCTATCGAAACAACAATGGTAACGTAACGTAACGATAGCAGTGCATCACTCAATGCTTCACTCAACTTACTCTATGACTTTGTACGCGTTTTGGTAGTTCATCTGCTGCAGGCCCGGGCTGTTTCCAAAGACTGTCAGTGGTCGTAGAGGAATACTTTCTTCGGCACGTATATGCCTAGTGTCGATTCCCATTTGATTCATGGCGCTGTCACTAAGGCCACTGGCGGGTATACAAACATGACATTGGATATTATGTATGCTGTGGGCAGGAATTTCTCGGGAACATTCTTGTTCCCGAGAAGGGGCAGAAGGAGTCGTATGACCAGTATCGTTTTATACCCCTTAGATATCTGTCTGTTACGAATATGTAATGAGGTTTGGATTTACCCGGCTATATTTGGTACAACTTGATGGGACCTCGCTGTTACTTGATTTTGGTTCTCGTTGATGCCCCTCTTCGTCGACGCGTATGGCAAAAAGTCGATGGAATTAGTCGGGGAGCTCTGAAGATGTGAGAATATCCATTAGTTATATCCGTCAAAGGTGTAATATAGGTATATCGTTACAATTAAAGTGCGAGGGTTATGAACGTACACATAATACACATGTACATGCGTGTACATAAATACAATACATCTCGTTACCTTTCTTGCGGCGGAATTAATTTTCAACGATTTTGCTCTATGAAAACCATGATGACCCCTCCGCATGCTGGACCACACGCTACCGAACAACGAGTGATTTCTCTGGAAAATTGACAAATACGTTTGATGGTACAAGTCGTCATATCTGTCCGTAATAAGTTATATTCGCGTGCTGCCGCGGTGTTGGCCAAGATCTACTATTTTGGGACGTGGTCATTTACCGCCCAACTGCAACGTAGGTACATACGATCCTACTGGCTGATTCATGCTATTTATATACTGACCCTGTGGGTCGGCTCCGGATTATCATCCAACAGCTCCTCTAAATTACCGGAGATAGCTCTCTTCAGTTCTGGGCCGGCTTCGTGGAGAGTTCGCAGACCAGCCTAAAAGACCGATTCCGCATAGATTTGTGGTTATACCATTTCGTCAGGATAGTATATTACAATACAGGGTTAGTTTTCGCCGAGTCCGAATATGGGAGAAGCTCATCAACGCCGTCGATACTTGATCTGGTCGAGTAAGGTATTGTTGGCTTTCGAATGAAAACAATTGGCAGGTCAGGACCTTCGACTTGAGCTTATTAGCGATGATAAGCTCCTCCTTGATTAGGACCTGGAGAGAGCTCACCCGGTATGCGTTAAAACAAAATCTATTTTGTTCGTATCCGTATCCGTGATCGTTTACTCACCTGTAGCGTGACCGTGTTGTGACAATCCTTGTCTCCTTCCTTCATCTCTTGTTCCTTCCGCTTTTTAAATCGTCGAAAGTAGTCCTGAATGAGGAAGGTAGCGTAAAACTTGCCAACGGTTACTTCGTCGTCGACTGAAAAGTTGAGGGGAAAAAATAATTCCAACGATCACTACGAAGTATCATTACGTATATACTATGGCAATATATCTACGCGGCGTATTTTATCTTCATTCTGTACTGATTCTGAGTGAGGAGTCTTCTTTGTTGTATACGCCGTGATCATACATGTATGATCGCTGTACCGTTATATATATATATATATATATATATATATTGTTACCGCACGAGGGGGTCAAACGAGACGCCCGGACGAGGATAGTAATTGGAACTCACCTCCGGGAGGTGGCACGACTTGATCCAGTAGTTTCGGACTGGTCCGTTTCCAAATCTTTTTTATCACAGCCCTCAGTTCTGAATTCGCGTCGTCAATGTTTCCTTCAGTTTTTATTCTGAGTGAGGTTCGCACCACCGCGAATAACGTCGCGTTGAACAACACCGTGCCGTCGCTGTTGAGGGGCATGTTCATGGAGACCAATCGCTATGGAAAATCGGGATGGATAACATGCCTACGTGTAGGTATATATAAACAATAGGTACGGATGCGGTACACGTAGTACATGGCACGGGTGCATGCCGTGCGATCGGCTTATTCGCGGTAGCCTCTCACCTTGCAAGCGACTCTGTGGGGACAAAGTTTACCAAATCCCAACGGCGGCGATATCTTGCGTAGTAAAGTTACCACGTCAAGGTGTTTTATACGACCCTTGGCGTCCGGGTCGTACTCGGACCAAAGTCTGATGAACTCGTCGAGATGATGAGGACCGAGGATGGACCAATCTCTCGTCAAGTAATCGAAATTGTCCATTATCACAGCCACGAACAGGTTGATGATCTGCAACAGAAATGCCGAGTTACCGATAATCTCGCCGATAATCTTTCGTGCACACACACATACACGTGCGCGCGCGCGCGCATTCATGATAGGTATACGTATCCGTAAAGTACGTTCTTTGCCGACAGTATATAAAAAGAAGAAAAAAAAAAATAGTGCTCGCTTCACAGCCGTAAAATCCAACTTTGCTTTACTCTCAGTATATAATATACATGTACCATATAGGCGTATACCCACGCATATGCATATGGTACAGTGTGGGAAGGCATGTTACTCACAAGAAAGGAACAGAGTACGTAGAAGGAGATGAAGTACGGGAAGGCTATGTCCGATCCACAACTAGTCGAATTACTTTTGATGAAGTCGTCGCTCTGTTCGTCGCACTTTACCACGTTCGGCCGCGACGAACAAGCCAGCATAATCTCTTGCCAAGACTCACCTGTAACCGAGCGAGGGGTTACTATGCATGAATAATGGTGCGAATATGCGTAGAACAGTACTGATACTGATACACGTACTGACAATCTACGGTATACACGTGTGTAACTGCACATCTTCGTTATAAATTTACCTGTGGCTGATCTGAACAGGACCAGAACGGATTGAGGAAACGTCTGGAAGTTGTTGTTGCGATGTATAGCAGTCTCGGAGTCGAGGGCTATTTTACCGAATACCTGTACGCAAAATAATTTTCATACAATAATGTTTGTTGATTTACTTATCTTTATACGTCTATCTTCTACGAAGTTTCGTTTACTTTGAATTCAGCTGCGGAATTAGATGATAAGAACGAGGATACAATTATTGAAGGAGGCCGGAAAGGAATTGAAAATGTTTTATCTTCAACGATGTCGCAAATTTCTACAACAGGTCGTTCCGATGCAATGGTGATCGCTATAACTACCTATATATATATATATATATATATATATAATTACATATATATATATATATATATATGTATAATATATAATTACATATACATTATACATACCTGCATCCCAATGACGGCGTATATGAAGAAGAGCATGACGATTAACAGGGCGACGTACGGTAGCGCCTGAAAGGATTTGATGAATGTCCATAGTAGAGTTCTGATCCCCTCACCTCTGCTCAGGAGTTTCACCAGTCGCATCACGCGGAAGAGTCGGAAGAAGTTGATGGAAATGAGGCCGGTGCCGCCGGGCTGAACAATTGAATCCCCATACATATTACTTTACATTACATGTGTGTGAATAAGAATACATATAACTTCTTGTTATATGTAATAATATATTTATACCTATAATGGAAGGAAACCTCCAGTTTCCTGGGGGTGTTTTATTATTTTTATTGTTATTATTATTATTATTATTTATTTATTTATTTATGTTGTTTTTTTTCAAAAGAGGAAGGGGAAACTGGCTCTATAACACGCATGCAGGGTCAAACTCCTAGGTGCGCTGGGTCATATACGTATTATGTATACCCACGGTAACTTCCGAGTAGACAATATCTATGAAGCTTCCCAGGACAATGATGAAGTCGAACACGTTCCAAGCGTCCCCGAAGTAATTCTGAAATACGAATTACACCTAGCAATATCTATATGTATGCTAGGTAGGTGATGTAGGTGATGTACGCATGTACGCACATACGTGGGTACAAATATACCTATTATTGACTCGTATGGGGATCAATTGTTTCATACGGATGATTGTTACCTTAAATCTGAATGCGGCCAGCTTGAATACGAACTCGAGGGCGAATACCGCTGTGAATACCATGTTTAGTACGTCCAGGGCATCAGTGTAAAATTGTGGCTGTTCGTAAAACTTCATCGCCAGGGTGACCGTGTTTATCATAATCAGGGTGAATATAGTGTATTCGAACGGTTGCGACGTGACGAACCACCACACCTTGTACTGAATGCGATGCTTGGGAATGTAACGCCGCACCGGTTTTGCCTTTAGCGCGAATTCTATGCAGTTGCGCTGTGGTAACGAGAAGAAAATTTTTCAGCCTGGGAATCGAATTTCACTGGATAGATAGGCAACGCTGCTGGTACCCTTTTCACGTACCCTACTACACATATTCACACACCGCACGTTTCTCTACGGGCGGTATTATATATTGTCATTCCCCATAGCCCATAGGTGCTATTCTCACCTGATTCTTGTCCAGTTCGCAATTTTTGTACTCTTGCTCGCCCTCATTTTGAAACGTAACAATAACGAAGCCTACGAATATATTGACCATGAAGAAGGCGATAATAATAATGTAGATGATGTAGTAGGCGGCGACAATCGGTCGGAAGTTGTGAATGGGTCCGTAGTTCTCCTTGTTCGAATCAATCGACACGTGGAGTAGCCTATAAGAAATATACCTATAGGTATGGCGCATGTGCCTGTATATATATATATATGCAATATATTATATATGTATATTGTATACGTTTGTAGGAAGATAATTGGTAATTACGATATTATATATGTATATTATATATATGGGTAGTTCCAAGATATTGCGTCCCAACTCCTAACATTCATGGCAAAGCAAAAAAACTAATATTACGGTCAATTTCATATGTACTGGAATATTAACAGTCTCCTCATGATGCCTACGAAAGGGCTAGTCACTTTAATTATCTTTAATGACTTTTAAAAGTGCCAGGGGAGAGACACTGGCCAGGGGAGAGATTTGGTGTGCAGGGTAGAGATTTACTGACAAAGGAGAGACTATTTCTCATGAATTCAATAAAATAAAAGACTCCGAAATAAATAATTAAGAGATAGAGATAAATATAGATAATAAAAAAATAGATGATAAAAAATAAATAAATAAATAAATAAATAAATAATTAAGGGTACAGATTTACAGACAGGGGAGAGACTATTCCTCATGAAATGAATAAAATAAAAGACTCCGAAATAATAATTTAGCTATTATCTACTTTTTTAAAATTCCCAAGTTGATTGGAGAACAAAATTTTTTTTGATACGCCCTTTTGGTTCTGCAGAGTCAAAAGGGCGTATCTCAAGAGATACGCCCTTTTGGCTTTAGTGACGCGATATCTCCCCTTGTCATTCTGTATCTCATTGTCTTGCCAGGGAAGAAATGCCAGGGGAGAGATGCCAGGGGAGAGATGTTTTTGCAGAAAATTCTCAATAGTATAGAGACAAATTATGATTTCAATTTTAAACTTGAACAGGGTGACTATTGCACATATTATAATAGATTTGGCCTAAAACTAAAACAAATAGATAACTTATTGCGACATACAACCTACCAGGGTAGATACGAGGATCACTTTACTCCGACCCAAACACTACAGTTTTTCCACGTTAAGGGGAGGGACCAGTCATATTTTACGGACCTGTCTAAATTCTCGAATATCTCCGAAACGGGGTAATCAATCGGATTGTCCTTTCGGCAGTCGATGTTTGAAGAGTAATGACATCGAGTTTTCTTGTAAAATGCATGAAATCTTTATTTTTATTTTTTTCATGCGTCGAAAAATGCGGGCGGGTGACTTATTTCGACTAGCATCAGTGCCCACGCATCATTGACGCGGACAAAAGTATGTAACAGCAAGTCTATACGGTATGACGAGCACACCCATTACAAAACATCTTCGTTCCATGCAGTAATCAAGTAGAAAAGTGCAAATCAGATTGCGTTGTAATTAGCGATTAAAAATTGTTGGGCGGCCATGGTAAATGGTTGGGTTGTCGTGGCAATCCTTAGTTTCCGAGATGCCCGAGAAAGAAAGGACAGCGCAGAGTCGTTTCGTCGGTACTGCAGACGGTAGATTACATTGTTGTATCTCGGAAACTAAGGATTGCCATGACAACCCAACCATTTACCATGGCCGCCCAACAATTTTTAATCGCTAATTAAAACGAAATCTGATTTGCACTTTTCCACGTTATTACTGCATGGAACGAAGATGTTTTGTAATGGGTGTGCTCGTCATACCGTATAGACTTGCTGTTACATACTTTTGTCCGCGTCAATGATGCGTGGGCACTGATGCTAGTCGAAATAAGTCACCCGCCCGCATTTTTCGACGCATGAAAAAAATAAAAATAAAGATTTCATGCATTTTACAAGAAAACTCGATGTCATTACTCTTCAAACATCGACTGCCGAAAGGACAATCCGATTGATTACCCCGTTTCGGAGATATTCGAGAATTTAGACAGGTCTGTAAAATATGACTGGTCCCTCCCCTTAACTGAACAACGGAGGAATATTAGGCATTTACTCGCCACGTTTTGCCTACTTTGTGCCGAACTCTTGACAGGCTGATAGAGTATGAATGACCAAGCTCATCGTATTAGTTAGAAATTCTCGCCATAAAAATGCCAGGGGAGGAGACGTCAAAGGTGTGGGACAAAATGGAATACGAAATATTTTGAAAAATAACAATACGGAATCTATTTCATTACTGAAATATCATTATACGTTTATACAGCTATAAGAAAGTCCATTTTTTTTCTCAATTTATTGGAAAAGTTACCAAATATTGCTACCGGAATCAACAAATTTGTTGAAGGGACGTGCCAGGGTAGAGACAATTTTGGTGTTTGAATTCAATTTTCTCGAATTCTGAAAATATTTTACATTAAAAATTCAGTGCGCCGCATAAAACACAGTTACCGTTACAACTATGGTCATTCTAAAATTGATTATTCCGCAATCTTCACTATTTTTTTTTAAAAAGACACCAATAGACGCAATATCTTGGAACTACCCATATACCTAAACAGTAGAACCTCGATTATCCGAACCAATTGGGACCGGGCCTAGTTCGGATAATCGAAAAGTAATGTTAGCTGACATGATGTTCAGCGCTGGGAAATATTCAAGAAATATGTAACACACATATATAATATGTTATAATATATATTACACGTATACATGCTTATGAAATTTATTCTTACGTGGGCCAGCCCTCGAACGTTGACACTGTGAACAAAGTCAACATAGCTTTGGCGACGTCGTCGAAATGAAATCTGTACCGGGTCCAGCTTCGGTTACCGATTGACGGCCTTGCCATATTACTGTCATCGTATACAACATACGTGCCCCTGGAAATATTTCACTCTTCGAAAATCCGTCGCAGAGCTATATATACTCGTATTTCACGCACACGCCCACAAGTGTCTACACTGCCGTCCGAGAAGTCTGAAAAAATAAGTTTTTCGGGCGGCTCGTTCTCTTTGACTCTATGGAAGGGCATCCTAGTCAAGGATGATGCACTCAGAGGCCCTGCTCGACATTGTATGCCCCTTACGCGCAACCGTTGTGCGTAATGGGTATACCTATCACTTATTATTCGGAAGTAATATCGCGAAATACGGTTTTCAGCGGTGTGGTAAGTCTCCGACGATTTTCATCTAGGTATGCTGTAGAATCGGACACGTGGGAACATGGTGATCTCAAACTTCTCGTCGGCAGTGTGACAAAAGATTTTTCAACGAGAGTTAAAATTACAGTATATAGTATATGGTATATAGTATATAGTATATAGTATATAGTATATATATAAATATAAATATAAATATACGCACTGACAATCCAGCTCCGTCATTTTTGAGCCATCGTTGCAAGAGAAAAATTTTCCCTACAGACCAGAGAAAAATATTTGATTAGCGAGATGAAGAAAGTCATATTATAATTATAATAATTCAGCAAAAATCTCACACGCAAATCATTGTTACAACGTCATGATGTAGTATGTGCACATATTATGGTGCGATTAAAGAACAAAGATGAATTAATTAAGTACAATAGATGTAGAGAAGAGAAATGAACATCGAACGAAATTCAAAAATAAAAACGTTCCTTAATTATACACTATAGTGTATACTGTATATATATACATATATGCACGCAACATGTATCTGCATACATACAGACGTAGATACAAGGTATAGATTTTACCCCGACGTCGTTGTCACATGATATTTTATTCAATTTCGAAACAAGATTCCAGCTGTGTCGCGTTGCCGAGCGTTATATGATTTATTAATGAGACACAGATCATCAATGATTGATTAATTGACGAGATTAATACGAGAGTATGCATCGGTGAAAATGGACGTATATGTACTATTATTCAGAATCGGCTGTAAAGTATTGCGAGAAGACTTTGAAATCGTAAAATCCCATCGCTTTCCAGTCCCCAAGGGTGTACGGTATAATGTATAGGCGCGATGTGGTAAAGTTTGAAATCGTATTATCATATTATATTATCTGCAGAGAGCAAATGAGCTCATATAGCTCGGCTCATAGGTATGTACCTCGAAATAATCGACTCCGGCGCCGGGATTAAATGGGAATCAGGCATAATTATAATTGTACATACATAAGATGTATACTTATACATGTATATTAGGGTGCTTCAAAAAAAATTTTATTTATTTTTTTCCGTTCGCCATCCCTCAAATGTTAGTGGTTTATAAGAAATAAAACCTCCCCAAAAATTGTCTCTCTAACTCAACTCTAAGAGGTCGCTCTTTTCATTTTAATTTCCCATTTACTTAACATTGGAAAATTTGTTTTTTCATTGAAAGTTAAATTACTCGCAAACTACTTGATATTTTTCGGATTCATGCATAGATCCTTGAAGCTGATTCTTCAAACTTTCCAAAACCCTATAATAATGCATAATTATCATAATGAAAATACAAATTTCAGCCATCTGAAAAGTACTGATTTTTAAAGAAATCATGAATTATTATTATTTTTTGTTTTTTTATTTATTATTTATTATACGGTTTTTGAAAGCTGAAAGAATCAGCTTCAAGGATCTATGCATGAATCCGAAAAATATCAAGTAGTTTGCGAGTAATTTAACTTTCAATGAAAAAACAAATTTTCCAATGTTAATTAAATGGGAAATTAAAATGAAAAGAGCGACCTCTTACAGTTGAGTTGAGTTAGAGAGACCATTTTTGGGGAGGATTTTTTTCTTATAAACCACTAACATTTGAGGGGTGGCGAACGGAAAAAAATAAATAAAATTTTTTTTTGAAGCACCCTAATGTATATAGATCGCAAAGTAAATAATGATTAAACACGAATGATAATTACTCGGATAATTATATATATATAATATATATATATGTTAGTATTGAGTCCAGCAGCAGCCTGTCCACATATGCATGAAGACCTCGGATTCCATAATTGCTTGCAAGTATCATAAAACGTAATCGCGCGTACTAGTAATACATACCTGCAGCGAAGTAGTATTATAATATGCGTATACTCGACTATATCTGGGTCCCTGGCTCGCTATAATATCGTTCATGGCAAGACGAACGATATTATATATAATATATATATACAGAGCGATTCTGTGGAAAGTTGGGAGCCGTGTGGGTAGGCAACCGGCGTATTTCACCGAAACGGCAACGCTGTCGTAGGGACAGTCGAACGTCTGCACATACTGATGACGTAGCGACAGCTGTCACTTCGTTTGGTCAGAATCAACATACAGTGTGACACATTTGAGGTTGATCGTAATATAACGAGTAAGACAACGGGGATCGATATTAATTCGTAAAGAAGTGGTAATGAATTAGCGAATTGATTGCAGATGTCGATTTCTGTTTATTTGCAACATTATTTGGGTCCAAACAACCCTCGAGGTGAAATTTACGAATCAAAGATCACCTGTTTGCCTACTATACCGATAATCTTGTAGAAGTCTCAGCGAGGAATGAATTAATTGAAAGTATTGTTCAGTAAATAAACGTAATTGTGCCTTTGATAGCTGAGTGGAATAAAGCGTCGCATATTTGTAAAAATGATTACATTACAATGAGTTTCTATCATGTAATAACATTTTTTATTCATTAAACGTAGTACAATAACAATAAACTAAATGCGTTGTGCCGAAGACATGCCGACTTCTTGAGCAACTTTCGAGATAAGCTTCTGACCGTCTTCTGGAACTATGCGCAGTATTTCCGCAAAACTGTGCATTCAAATTATTAGGAGGTGAAAAAATTTGGGGTTTGCTGCTACATCAGAAATGCCTCGTAGATTGCTCGTTGTATCGAAGTTACATCGCTGTGTTCCTGACCGTAATTGTCGTAGTGATGCGACGAGTCAGTCCATCATCGAGGAACTGCTAGCTTGTAAATAATTTTGCAAATAAACATAACTCAGAATCTGCGATCAATTCGTAACTTCATCACGACTTTATTACGAATTATTATCGTTTGACATTCGTTGGTTACCTTTATTAGAATGATTCGTAAATTTCACCCCGAGGGTTGTTTAGACCCAAATAACGTTGCAAATAAACAGAAATCGACATCTGCAATCAATTCGCTAATTCGTTACCACTTCTTCACGAATGAATATCGATTCCCGCTGTCTTACTAGTTATATTACGATAAACCTCAAATATGTCATTATCTGTCACTTGATTCTGACCAAACGACGTGAAAGCTGCCGCTATGTCATCTGTAGATGCAGACGTTCGACTGTCCCTACGACAGCGTTGCCGTTTCGGTAAATATGCCGGTTGCCTACCCACACGGCTCCCAACTTTCCACAGAATCGCACTGTATATATATATATTTGTATACGTGTACTATATATATATATATATATATATATATATATATATATATATATATATATATATATATATATATATATATATATATATCTATTTGTATACGTGTACTATATATATATATATATATATATATATTCTGGTTAAAGTTGATAAAGACTAGCTTTCGTTAACATAAAAATATTACAATTTTTTTATTTTATTTATTTTCTGTCCGCTCGTATCATACACATATAGGTGTATAGGTAGCAGTAGCGTACGTATGGTTGATCGATACGAGTTTGACCGTAAATTATAAAGCGCAATTTTATTTCTTTCCACCCGGTTGCGATCTTGCGTATGGTAAAAGAACGAAGCATAAGAGATAAAAAGCGGAACGAAAATTACCCTTTTACTATGAACAGTCAAATTTGACTTATGCCGCACACCCGAATTTCAGCAACAAACAGTAGAATCTGTTTCACGTATGTCTGCATGTATGTATGTATACGTACCAAAACTCGAGGTGCGTCGAAGCTACATATACATATATATGTGGTACATTCTTATGGTTAGCCCCCTTCGGAAATCGTAAGACTTTTCCCCTAAACATTTCCTCACATTATAGGCGCACATCTCGATATCTGATCCTGACGAACGACCATGCCCTACCGTGTACATTAGGGTGGTCGTTGAAATTTCGCCGCCACCCCTTAAACGGTTCTAATTGACAAAAAAAAAAAAGTACCTGCAAAACCCGATGTCGTTCAATTGAAGGGAACAGGTGCCTCTTCGCATTCGCAGTTTCAAATCCGCCTTTTTTTTTTTTTCTTTATTTAACTGTACATCGGCGTTTTGTTTTTCATGTTTGTTCCATTTACAAACGTATCTGATGATGTATCATAATATCCTTTAGTGTTATTAGTACCTATTGCTATAAACAAGGATTTCAAGTTACACAGAAAGTTCAAAAAGAAAAAGAAAAAAAAAAAGAAACGAATTTCAATGAAAAGGATATTTTTGAAGAATATTTTTTATTAAATTAAAAAAAAAAAATGTATCCGCATGCACTAACAATAAATCTACACGGTATAAGTATGATCTATCTAGTATACTTAGGGTATAGTCTACCGAATGAGAAAAGAAATATGAAATAATATGGGTGATTGGTGAAATAATTGACATAATATATACATAGTATAGATGCCGTGTCACAGAGAGGGGATAATATGGAGGTAATTGTATTATATATAGAGGTATGGGTACATGTATGTGAAAACGGGGCGAAGGAGAATCCAGGTTTTGATTTCGGGGTTGATTCAATGCAGATGTCCAGGCTGGCATTTATTCCATACACGTATGTCTATACTGGGGAAGGCGACTGCGGAACTATAGGTATATATAGGTATGCATGTATATAAGGTAGCGGTATGTAGGATGCCAGATGCGAATTCGGACCGGATTTAATTGTATTAAGGTCGGAAGAAACGCCCGCGCCTTGATTTACAAATCCACTCCGGCAAACAAATTAAAGCAACGCCTGATCGCAAGGTTGATAACTTTTCGGAGTAGTTTGCTTCAAACAGGCGTAGGTCCACCAGAAATTTTTTCACAAGGATTACCTATATATATTATATAGGAAGCATGTTGAAGCTAAAGAAATTTCCTAACTTTTCTTCCCTATGAATTTCTGAAGAAGAAAAAAAAACTTGTGCTCCCGGTGTGCCAAGTTGAAGTTCGCGTTGAAACGTGAATTTGCGCACCGATCGCTTCAGAAAGGTGCAACTCAACAATGGGGTACAATAAAAAATCTCCATTTAATGGACGCCAAAGTAGACACTTTAAGCTTCAATTTTCTTCCTTTGAATTCTTAATATGGTCTCCCGATCAAAAGTTACAGCCGTTTGAAACTTGATAACTTTTCGACTCGTGATTAGGTGATGCTTTAATTATTTTGAGGAGTGTATATACTATATACTCGACTATATACCAAATAGAAGAAAACGATCGTGATCGCTTGACTATCCGCCTGATGAAAATTTTTTGCCAAACTGATCGGTGCATGCGTTATTACAATGCGATTACGAACGTTAGGGTTAGACCAATCGTAGGGCAAGGTATCGGTTCGTTGCCGCGTCGCGGTCGCCGTCCCCAATTGAACGTCTCAAAATACATCTTGCGTTCTGTAATGATTCCCTCTTCGAACAATTACGCGAGGAAGGGCGGGAGCGGGGTATGAGGACGGGCAGAAAGAGGTGAAAGAGGTGAAAGAGGTGAAAGAGGTGAAAGAGGTGAAAGAGGTGGCTATATATGTTTGGAAATGTAAATCTTTTTTTCATTTTACCTTAAAAAGTTGTACCCCGATAACAGCGAACATGAACTGTAGGAGATAGGTGACCAACATAATGTTGCCAATGGTTTTTATGGCGACAATCACGCATTTCACTACGTACTTTACGTAGTTCAAGTCAGGGCAGGTGGGCAGGTGGGCAGGTGGTCATAGCGGTCATAGCGATCAGAGCGGGCAAGACGTAGCGATGATTGAAACAAGAACAGGTAGCGTTAGCGAGGTATTATACATATACATACATATCATAATTCAAACAATAAACACATATATATATATATATATATATATCCTCTTATATATATATATATATATATATATATATATATATATATGTTTATTGTTTATATATATTGAATTTATATTTTATTGAGGATATATATATATATATATATATATATATCCTCATATATATATATATATATATATATATATGAGGATTTACTAGCGAAACCGGACATTGAATGGACCGACTTGTCGCGGTGTTTTCCTTCAATAGTCGTACTATATAAAGGTATATTATACTTCGGGGGGTCGAAGGGCTGGTCGGAATCATAGACTTGTAGAGATAGACTGCGCGCTCTTATGTGCTCGCTGAAGCTCATATTGAAGGACAGCAATAGTGCCGGAGAGATTCTTTCTTTCTCGCACTGCGTGAGGAGTGGGGTTCCACAGCGAGTAAGGGAAATGGATTCGCGAGTGAAGGGGAGTGGATCGGATGTGACTTACCGATGAAAAGAGACCGATGAATCTTCGACTTCCCCCCTACCTATTTTGCAAATAGAACAATACCGAACCATTGTTTAACTTAAAGTTTATCTCATATTTTTGGTGGATGTAATTGCTATGTATTTAGAATAGTATTTAGATTTGGACGACGACGCACTGTGTGCATGTGACTATACTGCCTGCCGTTCACCCCACCAACTAATCGACTAGAAAGAGACAGAATCTCCCCAGCTATCGCTCTCTCTTTCTAATGAGTTCTTCAGCTCCTCTCATAGTAACGCGCAGTCTATCTCTATAAGTCTATGGTCGGAATACTTTTATGATATACGCACCACAAGCGATTCAATTTTTTCCCCCAATTTTGAATCCATAGTATGAAAGGGCTATGTTAATAGAATTTGCGGCGGTGGTGGCGGCAGGAGGGGGTGGGGATTGCCAGGTCAGTCGGAACGGTTTTCAAGAAAGATACGCGAAATAACGACGAACAAATAACTGCGAGCAAAAGTTTACGCGGCGATTGAAAATGTTTTACATGGGCTGTTGCTGCTGTTTCCTTCAATGCCTTCCCGTGGAAGTGAAAGAAATAAAATAGCATCGAACGTAATCAATCCATTTCATGTCTGGTTTTGCATGGCATATCATATTATGAAACATATACCTATGTAGTATACGTAGCGGAAAGTCAGTCTTATAACCGTAACGAAATGATTGACGACAATCGACACAGTACCTATATATCACAATTCACAATGTTGTACCGATATACATAATATACAATAGAAATAATTCTCGTGTCGTGGCTCGTGGGTCATTGGCGTTTCGTTTGTATTAAGGAAACAAAATGCATAATATGCGTACGTAGGAACCTAAAAGGTATAATAAATATACATAGTTCACACATGATATTAAACCAGGGGCACTGCAGTTCACTCGAGTTCGCCTATCCATTTCTCATCTGATTGCGAGCGTATAGGTATGTGTATAGCAAGCTCATTATCTGCCCCGATTGGTCGTCAAGCAGGCCCGCGCCCTCCGTCTATTCTTCAGATAATTGTCACGAGTGCTATCCGTACATAAATACATATACCTATGTATAGGTATGTTCAATTCCCGCGATCAACAATGCACCTAAGGGTAACCGCGCTGCGTTATATCACTTGTGTACCTACACGATACTGAATGAGACTATATTCATACACCCAAGTTCTGTGGAATGCACATGTATATTGCGGGTGACAGCGAAAATGGCTTTATCTTTTCTTTCCAATCAATTTCACCACACACAGGCCTCTATATACACGTATAGGCACACCTGCTCAACCTATGTTGTTATTATTATATCTACGTATATTACATTATATGGTATACTATTGGCCTTTGCAATAGATTAATTCAAAGTACAGCTTGCCTATGACATCGTGACCCCCTTACAATGAGTCCGCAAACATGACTAGAATAAATTGTGTTTGACTTTCGGCCAGTTACATTCTTTCTACGAACCCCGGAACCGACTATGTAACTTAGAATTAGGCGCCGAGTGCCGATTATCATTTCGACACCAATATTGTACAGTCATATACATATATATATATATATGTATTACCTGTGTATGCCAATGTAGATTATAGATAAATAGCTATAGACGCGGGCACTTTGTTGCTCAAGTTCCTTTTCCGTGGTCCATCAGCTCATGTACTTACACTACATGCGATAAACATGAATTCATATTCGTTTTATGCATGTTGCAGCAATTATGGCTCGCCTTGTACACAATAAGCAATTCTGCGATTGAGCGAGTTGAGCTGGTCATAGGTGTAGGGCGCACGCTCCATCTAGTTCTGTATCACTATGTATGCATACAATACACCAATATGTGCAGTATACTATACACAATGCTGCGCTAGGACACGTGAGAAACAGAGATGTATACGCACAGCATATCACATATATGTATACACGTATATATATATATACATATATATTTTTGAATTTCGTTTTCTTCTTCTTCTTCTTCTTTTTTTAGTTTATTGTTGTTTTGAACCCTTTTATTTATTTTTCCATCTATTGCTAGTGACAAAATTTTGTTAATAATTGGCACACCACAGCAACACCCTGTTTGGAAATCATAAAACATGCAATTTCCCACACGACGAAGACAAAAGGCAGGGATTCCTTCAAGTGTAATACTCGAGGTAAATGAAGCTAAATATTCATATATAGGTATATATATATGTATATATGTATTCTTCAATCTTGGAAAACCCCTCCCCGATCGCCCCGAGAATTTCACCCCCTGTTGCAACGAGTTTGGAATCTAATTCGTTGCTAATGAACGACGATCTCACGTAGGTCAGCGCGGGGCAAAGACGTCAACAGTTTGATCTCGATTTCTCATCAATTTTATTATCAAGTATATTAACTATTTATTGAGGTACCAAGCTCCCAGGACTTGCTAACAATAAGTAGGTATGCCAATCTCATATCCATACACGTTTGTTCAGCTTATCGAAAATTGACGAGGAGTTGCCACATTTGTTAGAACTTTTCAACACAAAAATCCTCTCGCCGTTCGCGCCGGTCCCGCGCGATCGTCGGTATGTATTGCAATATCTCAACACAGACCCGCGCGTATCCACATCAGGTATACGCGAATATCGCATCTACGATAATGTATATAGGTGTACTCGTGTTTGCAGAGTAAATGACAATGGCTATTCTTGTCGGTCGGTCAATGTGTCGGGATTGAATAAAACAAGAGGGTGCAGCTCGCTACGAAGATCGTCGCAGGGTGATAGGTGCAGTCATGACAGAAGAGTTGAAGGTGAAAGAGAGGGATTGGATTACGGGAAACTTTTTTTTTACCAGGAATAGAACCACTAGTCAATTGATGTGGTACCCAGAGGTGCATTGATCATAGGAAAATCTACTCTACGATATACACGACAGACCGGCCTTAAAATCACGCCCAACAAATATACTTGGACAGATCCGCGCAGGGTATATGTATAATATATATATATATAACTGTTGTACATATACAAGTATTTATCATCTCCAAAAAATACCTCGTCATCGTCCGATGAATGGACAACTGTAGCAGTATATGTATTACATACGTATACGATACCGATTACGTATTTAATATTTATACATCATGCGCACAGGCCGGCAGTCATACAATTCTTCCATTCTATATATCATGTGCCCAATGTTGTACCTAAAACTGTTCAC
Organism: Rhogogaster chlorosoma; assembly: GCA_944452935.1. Lineage (NCBI taxonomy): Eukaryota > Metazoa > Arthropoda > Insecta > Hymenoptera > Tenthredinidae > Rhogogaster > Rhogogaster chlorosoma. The sequence goes on along the minus strand of OX101801.1, from coordinate 39,952 downwards.
GGCGTACGTGATAGTCGGCCATTTATAGGTATATAGTGCGCACATATTAGGGTGCTCCTTATTTTGGTCGAATTTCTGAATTATTGCTCCCAGGGGCTATAATGTCTCTGAATGTGTTGAAGAAGGAGTACCCGAACCTGGTCGCAGACTCCTAGCTGAATTCTAACAATGAGTACCTCCTTATTTTATCAAAGATTTCAATAAATACATACAACGCATCTCGAATGACCAATATTTATTACGGAATTCTGTCGCTGGAAAATCTTTATAATTTTCCTCGAACACCTACCATGGAACCATGTATATGGGTATAAGTAATGTGCAAAGTTTAAAATTAATCCGTGCAATACTGCGTGAGATTAACAAATATTAACCACCAAGTACCAAAAATCCTATGATATCTATTTAAATGGTAAAAATTCGACAGCTCCGCAGAGGTACATGCTTAGAATTGAGCTAGGAGACTGCGACTTCGGGTACTTATTTTTCAACGCATTTAGGGACATTATAGCCCCTGGGAGCGATAATCCGGGAATTAAACCAAAATAAGGCGTTCTCTCCCATACGAGGGATGGTGAAAAACAAAAGACACGAGAGTGGATTAGAGAATAATTGGAGGGAACATGAGAGCGAAAAGAGGTTGTCTTACTCTGATTTTCTCGAGGATTTTCTAGTCTCGTTTCTATTCACGCTGGGGTAAAAAATAATTTCGCAGCATAACGTCCGACTATATATGTAGAGGTCTGAAATAGGGGTTTTAAAGCCTTGATTATTTCAATCCTATAGCTCAGCCAGGGGCGTGATAGAAACGTGATATCAGTGGTACCCAGGAATACCCTGTATATAGGCCAGCTTGATAGGCATGGTGGGCACACTCCCCCACCTCCTCTTTGTAGCCTATATAGATACACGTGGTCGCTGAATTCAACTCATTCTCTATGCTATAACCCGACGACTGTTGCGATTGTCGTGATAGATACCTATTCTATATGCCGGGCAAGCCCGCATGTATGTATTGAGAGAAATCCATTGAGCATTGTTTTGTTGCGTTTGTTCCTCGGAACAAAGAATGGAAGAAGAAGTACTCCTTGCGACACGGCACGACTCCCCCCCCCTCCGACCAACCGCGCGCGACATCCAGTTCCACATAGGTCGAGTCAAAGTAACAATATACAGGTGTAGGGGAGACTAAGCCGGTTATCGATTTTTTGTCAAATTATCAAATTTACGATAATTTATGGTAATCTGATGATGACAAAACATATTTTTTTTCACCAAATTTTTGAGGGGTGCCCTTGTGTCCCATCCTCCCCGTATAGAATAGAAAATCGGCGAATGCAGGCTAAATTTTACGAAACAAAACTCCGGGACCTCGAAATGCAAATTTGATTATTCCCTCCGGCCAGCCTGTGCATGTATACAGTACAGGTATTTTCAATATTAGCACACTGAACGTGTTTTGCATACGCATACGCATACGCATACGCATACGCATATACATATACATATAGGCGTACGTATACGTAATGGGTATGTGAATTTGACACGGACGACAGCGTTCGTTCGTTGTTTTGAGGCAGTCGTCGGGGGAAGCGTAAGAAACGGAAGACAAATACAAATATGAACGAATGGTAAAGGGAACCAGAACGTAAATGGAGGAGGCCGAAGGAAAGGAAAGGAAAGATGAAGAACTCTACAACGGGATTGAATGTAGTCCCAATTGAGATCGGGCCTGGGCGTATCCTACCTTGAAAAGTTGAACACCAATGACGGCGAACACGAACTGCAGTAGGCTGGTGACGAGGACTATGTTTCCGATAGTCTTAACAGCTACGATGACGCACTGTACTACGTGCTGGCGTCAACATGAACAAATCTCAATGTAAAGTTCGGTACAACAATTGGAGAACGTACGGAACGAGGATAGGTATACCTATGTTCTATGTATACATTAGAATGGTCCTTATTTTCTTTGAATTTCTCAATTATCGCTGCCAGGGGCTATAATGTCTCTGAATGCGTTGAAGGAGAAGTACCCTAAGTCGCAGTCTCCTAGCTCAATCTTAAGTACCTCCGCAGAGCTCTCGAATTTTCACCATTTAAATACCATATGGGATTTTTGGCACCTGGTGGATAATATTTTTTTCCTCTCTCAGTATCACGCCGGATAATTCGAAACTTCGCACATTACTCACCTATAGTAGTATATAGGTACTCGAGGAAAATTATCAAGATTTTCCAGCGATAGAATTCCGTAATAAATTGCTCAGTCGAGATGTAAGTATGATGTGCCAAGTTTCAAATTATTCGGTTCGATACTGTGAGAGGAAAAAAAATATCAACTACGATAAGTGCCAGAAATCGCGTATGTTATTCAAATTGTAAAAATTCGACAGCTTCGCGGAGGTACTAAGAATTGAGCTAGAAGACTTCGACTTTGGGTATACTTCTATTTCAACGCATTTAGAGAGATTATAGCCCCTGGACGCGATGATTCGGAAACTGGGCCAAAATAAGGACCGCCCTACTATACATATATATTATATATATATATATATAAAGACACTCCTCACAAAAATTAGCGGGCCACCCAATTTTTGCTTCGAAAAATGTTCGATTTTAAAGTCTTGTAATTCGGCGAAAAATTGACTTAGCGAGTCGTTCGTAGAGGCATTTTGAAGCTTGAAGCTTCATCTTTCAGATGTTTTTGCTGTCTTGAGTTATGCTCCCCTTGAACCATCTCGTGTCAAATTTGTGTATCGATGTTCCAACTTGAAAACAACGCACGAGGTCGGTCACGATCGGAATTTCAATTTCAAGATGGTCATTTTCAAGCTTGGAATGTCCTCTTCAAAACCCTTTTTTGGAATTGCTCTACGATTTTTTTTCATAGAGTTATGCGTTGCTGAAGCAAGAATGGTCAAATACAGCTCTTAAAATTGTATTGTACTGAAATTCACGAATACGGGGGTGGCTCTGTAATGGTCTGGGGTGCAATTTCCATGCATGGTCGTGCCGATCACGTGATTATTCCACCACTTCAAGTAATGCTCATGTCGGAGGTACTGTTTCATCGAAATTTACGAAAAAAAATCGTAGAGAAAATTCCAAGGTATGGTTTTGAAGGAAACACTTCAAAGTTGAAGTTGTAACCTTGGGCCACCTGTGTCGCTATTTTTGCGCGTGCTACCTGAGGTCAAAGTTCGAATTTCCATTTCGCGGTTCGGAGGGTCTCGTTTGGATGATGATCATGGCTTGAAAACGTCACCGAATAAATCTTGCAATAAGGTTTCAGAAAGATGAAGATTTGAGCTTCAAAAGCCATTTTTGGGAACCTCGATACGAGAACTCGTTCGCCCAGGGCATGCGATCAAAAATTGAAAAACCATTTTTGCTTCAGCAACGCATAACTTGATGAAAAAAAATCGTACAGCAATTTGAAAAAAAGGGTTTTGAAGAGGACATTCCAAGCTTCAAAATGACTATCTTGAAATTAAAACCCCGATCGTGACCGACCCCGTGCATTGTTTTGAAGTTGGAACATCGATACACAAATTTGACACGAGATGGTTCAAGGGACCATAACTCAAGACAACAAAAACATAAATGCAATCGAAAGAAAGCATCTGAAAGATGAAGCTTCAAGCTTTAAAATGCTTCTACAAACGACTGGGTAAGTCAATTTTTCGCCGAATTACGAGACTTTGGAATCGAACATTTTTCGAAGCAAAAATTGGGTGGCCCGCTAATTTTTGTTAGGAGTGTATATTATATATATATACATGTAAATTATACCCGCACGCATATACAATCAGATGCGGTTATTCACAGTCATGTATTATTTTGTAAATTAACAAAAATCATAAGGAGACCGGCCCTTTCACAATAACTAGCCCTTCGAAGACCGCTCTGGGTCATTTTGACCCATACCTCAACTTTCGAAACACCTAATTGTTCGGGAATGATATTTTTTTCTATATTTTTTTTCCTAATTATGTTTAACTATCACACTTCTACACTCTGCCATCACATTGAGGAATCTCAAGAGCGAGGTCAAAAGTATATGCCTGAATTTTTCCAGGTCAATTAATCGCGTACATTTGAATTGGTAACGCACACAAAATTATACAGGCTCAATTTGACCCAGAGTGCTCTTTATGATCCAAAAAATACGTGTTGTCCCGAAGGGCTGAGTAACATTGTTTCCATTCGAAAGACGGTAACTCAAATGTCGCGCAAAATAATACATATATGTATATACAGGTATAAAGGTATACGTATAATCGCGCAGTTGTCGGGTGTTCCAACCCGACTACCCAAGTTATACCCTTCATCTCCGCGCTTGACATGTGCCAAATGTCGGAGTTAGCACATCTCTAATACCTGTCCTGTAGTACTCGAAGTTATGAAGTTATGCATATACGTAGCATCGGCGAGTGTATATTACCTTATAATGTATACCACATCTTTTGTATACGCGTATAGGTATATCTATATACGCAAATCTGTTCACTATGATAACTGTTAGAGGATCATGATTATTCGTGTGCGATTTCAGCACATTCTGTATAGGTATAGGTATAGGATATGGTCCTGAATTGGAAATGACATAATTTCCGATTTTTCATTCCGTTCAACACGTGGAATGCCCCGTACATAATACCTATACGCGCGTATACTCATACATATACCCATGGTAAAATATCAAAATATACCTATATCATTATGCAATAATCAGCGACGTGATCGTACTCTAAAGGATTATACCCGTAATACGTATTCATTATATACCAATAACAGATAAAATAACCAAACAACATACACGTATACATATATACAATATACATATATATATATATATAAATATAAATATAAATATATATATATACAGATATATATATATATATATATATATATATATATATATATATATATGTATTATTTGACATCGGTTCTGAATCGAGTCATTGCTTGTCTATCGCTCACTTGTGTCGGGACTACACGAGTACATAATAATTTGTATATAGGTATACATGATTCTCGAATATAGTATAGGTATGTATAACCCATAGTGAGTCCACGGATTCGCGGGCAGGAACTACACGCAGCAGTGATCGACAAAAAAATTACAGAAATCGATGACTCGTGAGTAGATTTAATGGTAGTGACGGGTTTTGAAAATCTCATCTATAATCGTAAATGATACGCCCTATATGTATATTATGTGGTTGTCAACTGAAGGAATATAGGCAAACCGCGGTATGTATACTCGATTCGTCAAAAGGAAATACATGTATGTGATGTATGGAATGATTTCGAACAACGATGGGCAGAGACATACCTTCAGTCCTTTCGCGCGATTGATGGCACGTAGAGGCCGCAACACTCGGAGGACCCGAAAGATCTTCAACACTGACATGGCGCGGTTCCTATGGAATAAAAAATTAACAGAAGCCTGCAATTGCCCTTTAATGAAAGTTCGGACTACGGGGTATCGACGAGCAATGTATTCGTTCGGCCATCATTCGCACGTTATTTGTTTTCTGAGCTTTCTCTATTCATTTCACTCACATGAACGAGGACGCGATGGAGACACATACGACGAGTAGGTCCAGAAGGTTGAAGGCAGATCTACAGAATGCTCCCTCGTGAATGACGAACCCGTACGAGACCATTTTCAGACATATTTCAATCGCGAATACAGTTGTAAAGAAATAATCGAAGTAACTCAGTACCTGCACACAAACGTTATCACTATATTAATTACTATAGAATTTTGAAACCACGAGAACAACCCTTGTAGGTAAATATTTGCGAGAAGAAAGTGACAATTAGTTTACGTTGTTACGATCCGACGTCCCGTTCAGCGGGTCCTCAGCGGCGAGCATCGCCGACGATATCAGAATGCAGGCCAGTATCAGGTTCCCGAAGTAGCCGTGATTGCAGAGCCAATGGCAGAATACACGAAACCTATAAAGAGGCACCAACAGTATTGCACTCTACACACGGATACACCTACATATAGGTATATAACATTGTGCGATATACGTATGCATGTAGGGAAATTAGCTCCGTCTCACCTGTTTGTCTGTGAAAATAAGTAGAAGGCAGAGCCAGCCGGGATCGGCTGCGTTTTAGTAGCCATATTGAACTCTGACATTCGGCGGGGCCGCGCGGTGACTTCCTCCCCGATATTGCCGACTTGAATTGCAATACAGAAACGTGACGGAGGCGGGATGAGCATCGACATCCGTATTCGTTCAAGGTATACATATGGTTTACGTATGAATAATATGGTGCGGGGAATTTGCAACGTATGAAATCCTTACTCGCATTGCACCAATCGATCACGAATACAATACATAGTGCATAATTTTACTTAATAAGGTGGGAAAATGGGGGTTTCGCCCACGCGAAGCATGCTATGGTAAAACGTCCATTATCACACTAACAATAAGTGAAGTAAAATACATTTCAATACCAATCGATAGATATATACGGGTATGCCCATTATATTTTGATGTATTATTTTTATATATAGGTCTATATAGATGCATATAAATATTCTCACCTCCCAGTTCTTCGTCCTCTGACTCGACCTCCAAACGCATTTTCGTACGGCTGTTAGAGTCCTCCCCCTTCTCTGAACTATGCAATAAAATAATTGATCACAATTAGTTATGGACTTTGGATATTAGGTATGGAATTCGATTCGGTTCGGTTCGCTTTGCTTCGCTTCTTCACAGTGCGCGTTGGCCTTAGTTAATGTTAATATTAGGAGCTCAAATTTTAACTGGCGTATTTTTATACACCTAAATGAAACTTTTGAACCTGTTTGGAAAAAGGTTTTTTTTTTCTCCGAAACACCCTAGTATATATATATATATATATATATATATATATATATATATATATTAGGGTGATTAAAAAAAAAAAAAAAAATTAGTTTTTCTTCCAAACAGGCTCAAAAGTTTCGTTTTGATGTCAAAATACGCCTGTCAAAATTCGGGCTCTTAATATTAATATTAAGAGTGTCCTCATCGCACTTTTCTATTTTCCATAAGAATAACATAGGAAAAATCATTTTTGCTTATTCTGATTTTTGTACGCTGCAAAGGACTGCTCAAACAGTAAATCGCTATACATATTCTTGTAGAGAATTGAACGCTCTACAAAAAAGGTCCCTTGGTCTTTTTCGATAAATCTAACCGTTTCAAAGTTAGTTTTTCCAAAATCGCTAAAGAAATTTCAAAATTCTTATGGAAAATAGAAAAGTGCGATGAGGACACTCTTAAAATTAATATTAAGAGCTCAAATTTTGACAGGCGTATTTTGACATCAAAACGAAACTTTTGAGCCTGTTTGGAAGAAAAAAATTTTTTTTTTTTTTTTTGAAACACCCTAATATATATGGGGGATTCCACGTCAAATCGAACGGTCGATTTCCCTCGCCCCTTTCGATTTGTTTGCCCTCTGACACAATGAAAGTACATGTTGAAAGGATGAGCTGTGAATTTTTTCAGATTTTTTTGAGCCAGTGTTTCTTCACGACAGCTCATCGAATAAATTGATTTTTTGATTTTTTCAATTTTTCGCACCTACGTAGCTCAAAACTTGGAAGACATATGAAAAAAGTTGTTGTACGAAAATTGAAGGTTTTACTGTGAACTCTTCGAAAGTATTTTTTTCGCATTTTTCATACCCCGTTTAAGTATAGTTATCATGAAAAATCTTCGAAAATCTTCTGTAACAAAAAAGTGCCCTAATCGAATTGGCTGAAATTTATACACAACGTGCCTTTCTCGATGACAAAGATCGTCTGAAAATTTCAGAGTGGGCCGAGTAGTGGTTCAGAAGATATATCAACAAATATTCGCGCGTCGCCAAGAATTCGGCGATTATTCGATTTAAATTTCGCGGCGTAGCAAGTTATTTGCTTACTCTGCGCGTGGCACTGCTGCAAACTCGAGCGCGATGTTTGAATGTCTGAAAAGATTCAAAAATGCAAAGTCGATTCCGGGTACGCAAAAAAAAACATTGTTCTGTCCCTGGTGCTGAAGGTGTTATGAGCAGCAAAATATTCTCTCATGCGACAGAGTCAGACGTACATAAAATTTAAAAAACTGGCAACTCTGGTCAATAATTATCAATAGGTAGTTGAAATACCAGGAAATATTACCTTAATAAAACTTTTTCTTGAGAATTCTATGTACTTCAGTCTATCATTCATTACAATTCCTGACATGATATGTGAGTCTCAAACTGCCGGATTAGTAGATTGTGATACATGTGGAGAAACAGGGACTTTGCACGAGTGCAGCTGAAAACATCACACGAGTGCAAGGTCTCTGTCTTCACGCGTATTACATACTGTTTTTCATGACAACTGCATGGCAACCTTTGCTTTCGACGCCATGATAGTGTGGCAAAAATTTTGTCACACTCCTCAATAAAGATTCATTTTCTCCACTGTTTATACGAATAGAGAGTGAAGCCATGCATGCAGCTTATATATCAAGGTAGGGATTCAACTATGCGTTGCGTATCGTAATACTGATTGTATAACTTTTAACATTTATACCGCCATATGGATGGCTGAAAAATTCCACAGTTCCATGTAAACTATTACTTGTAACTTGTGAACTAATGTTCGGCCCACTATGAAACTTACAGACAATCTTTGGTATTGAAAAAGACATGCTGTGTCAAAATTTCAGCCAATTCGATTGGGGCACTTCTTTGTAACAGAAGATTTTCGAAAATTTTTCATCAAAACTACACTTTAACGGGACATGCAAAACCACTAACAATTATTTTCAGAAATTTCACAGAAAGATGTGCAGCTTTTGTATTAGAACTTTTTCCATTTGACATCTGGATTTCAAACTATGTTAACTTGAAAAATCGAAAAATCTTTAAAAGCTAATTATTCCACCAGCTGTGGCGAAAAAATGTTTGGTCGGAAAAATCTGAAAAAATTCAGAGTTGATGCTTTCAATACAAACTTCAAATGGGTAAAAGGGCGAAAACATCAAGAGTGGTCAGGGAAATAATCTCGTTTTTTCGTTCGATTTGACGTGGAATCCCCCATATATATATACGTGAAGCTTTAATAACTCACGTCTCCGTATCCAATGCAGCTTCGTAATACTCGACCGTCTCGTTGGGATCTTGTTCAATATCTGTCGCCCCCTCATCGTCTTCGTCCTCCTCCTCCTCCTCTTCCTCCTCCTCTTCTTCATCCTCGTCGTCGCTACCTTCCTCACCGTCATCAACCTCATCGTCGCTAGGGTGATCCCGGCTGGGTGAACCGCTGCGGGATTTATTTTTCTCCGCCTGAAATATCGTCCACGTCATCATTGAGGGAATTACTATACCTGTATATACATTATACATATATATCTAGTTCATATTATTATTATTATTATTATTTTCTACAATCGTCGCTTTGAAGTATGGCTGACATTACACCGTATATCCAGGTATAGTATACGCGTATACAGATTATGCGGCGCACGTATTATAGGTGTGTATGCATATATTATATGCAATACGCACATACAATATACGTAGATGCTTGAGTTTGGGAATTGAGCTATATTATACATATATCATCTACCTCTTCCTCGGCTTCCTTTTCGATCGCTGTCAATGACTCGGCGTCAGCCAGATTGTCAACGGCAATAGCCAAGAAAACGTTTAGTAGAATGTCTATTTCACACTGCTAAGGATACGAGGATATTCCTTTGATGAACTCGAACTAAAGCGTCGTTGTACCAACATGTACCTACATAGTTGTATACATATTATTCATTATGTTGTGCGTAGTGTAATATTTATTTATTCATTCATTCAGTGGGCAAATTGGATTCGTATATATACGCATAAAGGATACAGTTGCCACATATAAAGAGAATGATGAAGTAGACGCAGGCCAATACACCGGACCCGGATACCCCGCCGTACGCCTTTATACCGGTGTACATCACCACGTTCCAATCCTCGCCAGTTAATATCTTTGAACAGGCCCAGTTTATGGATCATATGAAACGTGATTATCGCTCGAATCGATTATATGCCGTTATATATATACCAATCACCAATCACCAATCGGTGATACATGCACACCATGTACGTCGTGTCCATGAATACACACACACACACACACACACACACACACACACATATATATAAATATATAATTACCTGAAAGACAGTGAGCAGGCTCTGCCAGAATGTATCGAAGTTGCTCCGGGGCTTCTCCTGGGAACCCGGAGAATTAAACTTACCGCCAAACACCTGCGACAGAGGAGAATCGTGTGAATAATTTTCAATTGCCAATCGCAGTTGTACCCGTGGTCCCCGAGCTACGAACCTGCATCCCCAGCAGGGCGAATATCACGATGAACAGAAATAGCAGGAGCAGTAGCGAGGCAATTGATTGGATCGAGTTCAATAAGGAAGCAACCAAGTTCGACAACGATCTCCAGTATCTGGAATATGTCAACAGCGTCGATTACCCGTATATTTTCAAACTGCTGGGGAGTTGTCGCACTGTTCATAAGTTACACATTCGTATAAAGAAAGAAAGAATGGATGGAAAAACTTGAAAAACTACGCAACCCTCTCGTTGCGTCGGTACAACTAATTCAAGTATATATATATATATATATTCATACGGCGCCCCCACCCCCGGATATCATTCTACTCACTTTGTTACTTTGAATACTCTTAGGAGACGAACACAGCGTAGAACCGACACCCCGAGTGGTGGCATCAATTTCGATCTTGTTAATATCATCTCGCCGATGGAGCCAATCACGACGAAACAATCGAACCGGTTGAACAGCGAGACGAAGTAACCCTGTCGAGTGTACAAGGACTTACTTTGTAATAAAAAAAAAACTGATGCTGTCTGCAATTACGTGACTTTCTATACTCATACATTACTATACTATAGGTATATGTATAAAATGGGGGTTTCCTGGTCTTCCTTTTCGTAACGGACTCACCTGAAATCCTAGGCTATACATTTTCAGCATCATTTCCATTGTAAAAAGGCCAATGAAGAACACGTTCGTTATTTCTGTAATGAACCAATGAATCGATTTCTGAAAACCGCTGGTAAATATCGTAGATATCTACATATATATAGTATATATTATAATATATACCTAATGCCATACACAGGTAAGGTATACGAATAGTTGAACGGACAAGCTAAGAGTTCGAGCTCACCCTGAAATTTATCGAGCCATTCCGGTTGTCGGTAGTGTTCGGTGGCAAGCACACCGGTGTTCAAGAACACAAGGATTATAATCAACCAATAAAAGACCTGAGACTTGACTGCCTTCCTGCAAGCCCGTCGCATGCGACGGTTTATCCTGCGACAACGATACGATATCATTAACATATTCCCGCATTTGCGATTCAAAGACCGTTCCGAATTCAATGTTACGCCAACCTTTCCAAATCGCGCTTCTTCTTGTTCCAAATCGACTCCTGCTGTACGTCCTCGTCACCCTCCAGCTGATCAGTACTTTCCATCTCGTTTTGCTGTTTTGCTGTAGAAAATAATACAGAAAGGACAATAACATATATACATATATCAATATATATATATATATATATATATATATATATTGATATATATACACACGTTATAGATGCACACCATACACGTGTACAGTATATATATATATATATACATTGTATGGTGTATCATTTCGTGGCGTAGCGACATATGCGCATAACGCTGGACCCTCCGGCACTTACATTTACCGTCCTGCATCATCTGTGGCTCGTCGGCCTCCGGCTCGATGTCCTCCGCCTGGGTTATCCAATCGAGGTACCCTCTGAGGTCGTCTTCGATTTGCTGTTTCTCTCGTAGCTTGTGAAAATCTCCCCTAGCCTTGGCCTTCTCCCTCTCCTTGGAGAACTCTCTACATACATGATTTCGAGGTAAACGTTATCGCATAATATATAGATTCATCAATTTTATTCCCGACAGTGACCGTAAATAGGTAGGTGTTATGCATGAATATAATATGAATTGGTGTGGGTATATGTCCATGCGTATGTTTATGTGTATGTGTATGCGTAAGCGTACGTATATACATATATATATATATATATATATATGTATAAGCATACATCTATATCAGTGATTGTGTAACTAACCCGGACAACACACCGAGAATCAAGTTCATGACGAAGAAAGCACCAAGTATAACCATCGAGATGAAGTAGATCCATTGCCAGGTGTTTCCCATCGCGTCTTCGATCTGTAATTAGCGAATGAAAAATCGTCACTATGCACGGCCTGACAATGACAGAACCTTGCAATATTCACGGTTATAGGGTATTTTCGTGGATGAGCCAGCTAGAGACCCCAAGTTATGGGCAACGCAGGTCACTCAGGGCCTCGTCTTAGGATTCGACAAGGAATCTATCGAACAAATTTGGCCCGGGGGATTCTGGGTCACCGTGTATATACCGCGTCCCTTCAAGTCCTGCGTATGGCCGCGTATTACACCCGCCGTCCATGTTTAGGTGAACTTCATACTCACGGCGTACAAGACATCGGTCCAACCCTCGAGAGTCACGCACTGGAACACGGTCAACATTGCAAGGCCAAAATTGTCGAAATTCGTTATCCCAGAGTTCGGCCCTTCCCAAAATCGTTTGCTGCAATGGTAATCGCCCCCTTCTAGGGTCGTACAGTTGAATCCGCCCTCCTCCATGCTGCACGGATGTGGTTCAGGCATCATTTCCCCTGAATTCATTGAATCAATTCATTGAATCGGCAAACATTGGCTGACCATATACCATACAGCGATAGCCTATAGGCCTATAGGTAATTATAGATATGTACTGCACTTTTATTCGTATCATGGCAGTCTATAGTATTATGTGCCAACATGAACGCCAAAGTTATACCTGTAGGTATATTATAGGTATATACAGGGACTTTCTGTGGTGGCGGCACAGTTAGTTCCATTAGCCACCGCCACCGCCACCGCCACTACACACAAGCTCGCTTCGTCCATGTGACAACCGAAGACTTCACGCTTATGGTTGCTATACTCTTTGCTCTGTTCAAGCTGCATCATTCTTTTTTTCGGTTGGTATCCCTGGCACACGGACGAAGCGTGCGTGTGTTTGATGGAACTAGCTGTGCCGCCACCACAGAAAGTCCCTGTATAATATGTAACCACATTGAATGATATTGAACAGACATCGAACATATTGAATGATATCGGCTATAATTGTTGTTGTTATTGTCATTATCATTATTATACTGTATACACAGGTAATCCAAATATGATTCTGCTTACCCGTCTTATTGTTCCAACAAGTCTTGTGCATTTTCCCAGAGAATAACTCCAACCCAATGATGGCGTAGATGATTATAACGAATAGTACAAGAAGTGCGATGTGCAGCAGAGGCACCATGGCCCGTAGAATTGAGTTCAAAACTACCTGTAAACCTGTGGCGGGTCTCAATTATTTACACATACTTGACAGTCAACGCTCGCAATGCTGTGGCCGGGTTAATACTCGGTGATCTCTGTATATGAATTTATCACGTTATAACGTGTTGATTGAATTGCACGCGGTGTGTCAATCTAGACCTCCTTTCCTTTTCTACGGTATGCATATATGCATGCTGTATAGGTATATAGGTGTATGAATATAGCATGCACAGATATACATATAGGAACACATATATAGCTTTCCACGCGGTTAAACTTACTTGGTACGCCGGAAACCAGGCGGAGGGGACGTAGAACACGAAAGGCACGTAATGCCTTCACATCGAATCCCTCCTTCATGATTATTGTCATTACCGTGCTGATCAGCCTGGAGAAAAAGGTGATAATTATTACGTTATAGGTGCATCTCTATATATAAACACACTGAAAAAAATTTATTCTTAAAGCTAGTATAATATACCAAAACTTAGTATATTTGCCTCTAAAATAGGCTGTAAGTGTATTTTCTAATCGTTAGAGGAAAATCATTTAATGAACGCATACTAATGTTAATGCATACTAGGTTTAAGAATATCCTCTAATCTAAGTTTAGTATGTCACATTCATGAGATATTTTCTCTTAAGACCCGCAATGAACGCATTCAAATTGAGAAGTCAGTGAAATTACAGAAAATCATTTTATTTTCATTCTCAAGTAATTTTTCGATATCCTAGACAACGGAAAAGTGAGTTGAATGAATATTCAAAGACGAAGACAACAAAACAACAACCGGGTTTGGGTTGACTATGAGCTAGCCTTTGAAACTAACACAATAACATACCAAGGAATTGAGGTTTTCTAACCCTTTGGATGCTGATAAATGCTTAGACTGCAGGCGGTCGAAATTACCGGAATATTTTCTCTTTCCTTGAGAATGATCACTATTAGTCTCAGATGATGCGAGAGAGGAGTGACTTGGTGGTATCAACGCATCATTGTGGTTGTCTGCGAGTCTATTTGAGTCTTGATCGATATTGTCTTCCTATGTATGTGCACGCGTGTGAAAACCCTTTTCATCTTTTATTTAAAACTGCGTTTCCAGTCATAATTGTACAAAACAGTACGGAACATTTGAACTAACGCTGTTTCAATATGGCATTTGCGCTTGCGCTTGTCGTACGATGAAAAGGCCTAATAATCACGTGGTTATCGCGATAGATGGCATACTAACTTTAAGAGGATATTCTTCATACTCTAGAATTTTAGATGAGAATATACTGCACATTTAGAGGATTTGATAAGTACGTATGATTAGTATGTTGCCATACTAGAAATAAGAATAAATTTTTTTCAGTGGCAGAGCTGGTCTAGCGCTGACTGTTGGAAGTGAGTATAAAGGACCCCACACAAAACTTACGGGAAATGGGTCCCGGTGCAGGATTTTTATTAAATTAGGGGAAAACATTCTTCGTGTGATTTAGATCGAAAGTTCTCAAGTCTAAAAATCGACTCAAAGTTTCATCTTCGCTTCGGGGAGCCTCGAAATTTGATATTTTATCAGTATAATTATGGGATACATAATAGTCCCCACTCGCGCATTCATTTTTAATTTTATCGATGATCTCTCCTCTGACTCTCGTAGTTTGGAGCAAAAGATTTCTTAGAGGACTCTTTCGAAATTTTGATCAAAGTGCCATATATTAATAATATATAAAAACGCCATCTTGACAAAAATCGCTCACTCGACCACGACTTTTGGATACCTACTCGATTCCAAAAGACTGCCGACCAAACCCTTTTTGAAAATATTAAATTTTTTAAAGACCCCACACAAAATCTTGAGGCCGGGGGCTCAATCTTTTAATTTACCAATAACTGCAGATGAGATATCAAGTTCTGTGATATCGCTCCCCGAAGCGGAAATGGTGCATCAAATCAAGTTATGGCCATGAGAACTTTTGTTCAGTATCGCATAAAGAATACTTTCTAGAAATTTCGAAAGATTTTACATTTTCGTTGACTTACCCAATGACAACGATCGTGAAATCCAACAAGTTCCATCCGTTTCTCAGATAAGCCCCAGGATGCGCGACAAAACCATAGGCGATGATCTTCATTACACATTCAACCGTAAATATAACCAGGAATACGTACTCGATTTTCTCCTACGAATATTGAACAAAATTTAGGAGATTCGATCGACGAGTTCGAGTCGTCCTAATATGATCATAGATGCACATGTGTATTACGTATATTGTATGTATATTGTACAATGTATAATGTATAATGTATCTATATATGTATAATGTTCATTCCTCGCCGCGGCCTCAGTGCTTACCGTTTCCTATAACTTACCAAATATGTGTTTGTCAAATTTGAATCGCTGGACGGGTACGGCGTGTAAATAGCGAGGGCTACGCAGTTTGCGAATATCGTCATCAGGATTAGCCATTCGAAGGGTCTTTATAACAAATCTAAATTAAGGAAAACCTGTTTGAAAGGTTGGAACAAGACATACTTAATCGGCAAAGGATTGCAATTTTATCGCGTAGTTTCTTCACTCCGAACGCTAATCTAGTACGCATAGATCCTTTTACCTTAGTGGTATGCAGACGATATTTCTATTATACGAAAGAATTCTCTCACCAATATCCATATTCCATCTATACTTGTGAATATGCGACGAAGCCTCAAAATTTTCTATTGAAAAATACATTAGAATTGAATAATAGGCAAAATGAATTGCACCATTGGGAATGACTCAAATCTGTCCTCGAATTACATGGAATTTTTCCGGGTTAGGAAAATAAAAATAGAAAAAAAATCAAAATCTTTCTCTTGAAAATTATCCGATTGCTTAATGATGCGAAAAAGTAACCGTGAATCGGTACAAAGATAAGAGTGAATTGTCATGGGTATGGAATGCCCGACACGGATATATTGGAGAGGGTCGGAGACAATAACGCCAATGAACGCCCCCCTTTGCAAATGCTATAGATTTTCTAATCACCTGTACACACTTTGTTTCTATGCAATGAAAATTACCTTTCCTTGTATACAGGATGAATTGCTAACGTCCGAATGGTCAGAGTCGTATTGGGGAGGCCGCGAATCGAAATTGGCGATTGTTTCAGTGATTACCGAGATCATCTCGATTGGCTGTAACCTCTAGAGCAATTGCCAATTTCGACACGCGGCTGTCTCAACACGACTCAGGCCATTCGGACGTTGGGAATCCACCCTGTATATCTTTTCACGACTCCTGCCCTGAAACTTGAACTTTCAATGCTTGCTTAGCCAGTCGAAAGATGCTAATTTCAAGCCAATGCTGTGAAAGGCAGTGGCGGGTGCGCAAATTGCGAATCGAATGAATCTGCGGGGTGAAACGTACTTCAGTGGTGCAATTCTGTAACTCGTTGTGTCATATAACGATAATCGTTGAGCTGACGACAGCCAACTGTGAAGACGATCCAGGGGAAAGAAGTCACTCTCATAGGCTGTCGTCAGCTCAACGATTATCGTTATATTCACAAGCCCGTACCATTAACCTTAAATGGGCTGTTTCGACTGGTCTCAAACATTGAAAGTTAAAGTTAGAGCAGGTGTCATGGGAAAAGAATTACTTGCACTTTCGTCAATTAATCACATAAAGATAATGCAGAAGCAAACCCCCTCGCATCACGAGGTACGTCTGCAGTTATAAATGAGCGGTCGAGATATTATTTCGGGACCGTTACAACGATGTTTCATTCTTCCTTGAGGGGGATTGTCGTCTCCCACCCCCCTCTACGTAAGTTATATGGAAAAAAAAAGGTTGCTTCCACTCGATCACGTCGATGCACATTTTCCGTAACGGATTTTTCAGCGGCAGACAGTACAGGGCACGAATTGGTCTGTCGGGCGGTGGTTTGCCGCCGCGTCGGGCGGGCCTCTTCGGTGCTTGCGCCTTGGCGCTAGGGGCCGTTGCTGGAATTGTTTGGGCTAGAGAAGGTGGTGCCGGTTGCCCCGTCTGTTGTGCACTAGCTTGCCCGTCCCTGCAGCCCTGTCCCCACGATGACGCAGACAAGGCCGCAGCCGCAGCCGCAGCCGCAGCCGCATCCCCTGCCACTGCCACTGCCGTTGATGCCAACGCACCGCCTCCACCATTGTCCGTACTCATGGGTCGGCAGTAGTGCTTCTCCTACCACAGATCGTGATTCTCCTCTCGCGCTACGTTCCTCCAGATTCCCATACACCGCCAATGTCACTCGGCTCGCATCAGTCAGGTTATCCGGCAGCGAATCGTTCCTCTTCTGCACTCCACGTGTTTCTGCACCTTGATCGCTATAAGCTGTCATGCTATGGCTCAATCATAGGCGACAGCGACCTGCGAATCAAAGAAGCGGAATATATAAGTTCAAGTTGTACATACCTACGGAATATCGACTATATTATACCTACGTGTATAGTATACACGTAGGTATAATATTATAATATTATAATATAATATTATAATATTCAAACGCGGCTATACTGTTACCTAGTCTACGTACACAACAATGTCAGGCCCCTCTGATTCTGGCAAGAGTATTCAAATTACGCCTAGATATACCGAGTTATGTACCTATAATCCGCGGGGTACTACCAGCATTATACATACTTGTCGCATTACGTTTAGTGTAAGACTTGAGTACCATTTCCGTGTGCGCAATGCCGGGCGTCCTTTTTAGGCCGCCCATGTACCTATATCAGGATGTGTAGATGTATTACAACGCGGGTGAGCGACGGGTAGGTAAATCATTGGTCCAGCGTATAGCGACGCTCACTCCCGCGCGTCTCGGCCGCGGCGGGTCAATGATCAAATGAATAGTATACATACAGCATACGCGTATACATATACATACCTATATATATATATATATATATATATATATTATATGCGAAATAAATGCAACTATTAATATTTCATTTCATTCAAATATTATCTTCTCAGCTTGGGCGTAATTCAATTGGGCGAGGTTCTATGTACGTACGCGTCTCGGGAGGCAGCAGCTTATATGTAGAATTTATACTACAGCGGGTATAGGTATTATACAGGTCAGTGAAAAGTGTCATTGGCACAACGGCTGCGTGTTATGGTCCGGTGGGTATCTGAAAACGTCCTCTCATCATCACTTTGCTAACCGTTAGACCGTAGTATACACCATATGCGTGCATGTATATATATATATATATATGTATGTACAATAATGTACATGAATATGAATATGTGTGTATTCTGGTCATTCGATGAACGCATGAAATAATTACTTATTGACCTCGCTATTGACATATCATATGTTTCCTTAACTTGGAAACTGTTAGATTCATAAAAAAACAAAGACCAATGAGCATTCAATTTTGTTTAAAAGTATAGCTCTGCAGAAACTTAGAAAAACAGCAATCGAAAAGTGCCACAAGAACATTTCCAGCATGTATTTAAGATGGAAAATGAAAAATGAAAGATAACGACGAGCGACCTCTAAATTTCAATATTAAGAGCAAAGTTTTTTCAAAGCTCGTTATTCGTTCGTAAAAAAACAAGCTCCTGAGAGTAGCTTATGAAAAAACAAATATTCGATTTATTCAACCCATTCTAACATACCTATACATATATGGCTATATAAGTGTACAGTGCACATATAAACATGTGTCGGTATACGTTCGTGACCCTCCTGTACGCGGCAATATTCGCGCGAAGGTCAAATTAGGTCAAATTAGGGCCACGAAAGAGAGGCGGTAGCTTAATGTCTATAACAACATGTACCTACAGGTGAAACGCTATGAGCGATTATCAACTGCCGGTTGGGTTTGCGGTCGGTGTCGAGATTTGCGCGTCCGATCACCCCGTGGAGATTTGGAGCACCATCACCCGTGGACTCACTACCCTACACCGTACGCATCGTTACGTATCGTTGCGGGTATGATGCTGAACAGTGAGTTCGTAAACTTGAACTATAAGCTTTTATATCGGAACTTGTATACCAAATTGTCACGTTGCATATAACGGATTTCTGTACACCTACGAATATTTTACTTATATATTGTATGTTGTTCTTGCGTCTTTCGTATGCTCATTGTATGCATATGCAATGGAGGAAAATTACAAGAATTTTCCAGCAATAATGCAGCGAATCTTTATAATGTTTATCCAATACCTATACTATACTATATGTAAGTAATCTGCGAAGTTTCAAATTATTTAGTGCAATACTGCGAGAGGAAAAAAATATCAACCACGGAGTGTGAGAAATCGCGTGTGTTATTTAAATGCCAAAAATTCGAGAGCTTTGCGGAGGTACTTAGAATTGAGCTAGGAGGCTGCGACTTGGCGTACTTATTTTTCAACGCGTTTAGAGGCATTTTAGCCCCATGGGAGCGATAATTCCGAAATTTGACCGCAATGAGAACCACCCTAATATATGCAGATGCATACAATAAGGACATGTATATACAGGGTGTCTCGAAATTCGCGCATGTGCTACATACGGGCGTATTCCTTGCGAAGAATGGATGCGGAATATCCAAGTAAAAACCTCCGCGAGGACTTAGTTTTCCTGTAAAAGCACTTATTAACGAACCAATCAGCGTTCATCTTTAGAAGACTGTCTAAAATCCGTATCGCTGTCCGCCTTATTATCGCGAGCGAAACAATAATGTGTGGTGTTCTCCGCTCGCTTGTCACATCGCGCTCGTATACCTGTCTATGTGTCGCGCTCACGTATACGAGCGCGATGTGACAAGCGAGCGGAGAACACCACACATTATTGTTTCGCTCGCGATAATAAGGCGGACGGCGATACGGATTTTAGACAGTCTTCTAAAGATGAACGCTGATTGGTTCGTTAATAAGTGCTTTTACAGGAAAACTAAGTCCTCGCGGAGGTTTTTACTTGGATATTCCGTATCCATTCTTCGCAAGGAATCCGCCCGTATGTAGCACATGCGCGAATTTCGAGACACCCTGTATTATATATATATATATATATATATATATATATATATATATATATATATACACATCTAACGATAAGTGTGCAGCACCAACGACGCCGCTGATGCCGCTGCCGCCAACGCCGCGCTGTGCCGCACCGTGCTTACCCTGGGAATCGGAGTGGAGGTCTGCTATATTTAGTAAGCTCGAATATACCGGCGTGACTAGTCTAAGCGCGCGAGCAAGTGAAGGACTTGCTTGCATTTTAAAATGCCACGAACTTGGATAACATGGCGTGCGTGGATGGTATACAATATATGAGTCGCTCTTTATGTCGATGACACTTCTATGCTGC
This sequence comes from Rhogogaster chlorosoma, assembly GCA_944452935.1. Lineage (NCBI taxonomy): Eukaryota > Metazoa > Arthropoda > Insecta > Hymenoptera > Tenthredinidae > Rhogogaster > Rhogogaster chlorosoma. The sequence continues at coordinate 19,169 of OX101801.1, read as the reverse complement.
ACTATGTGCGTATGCTAACAAAATATATATCACTAAAAATTATTCTTAGGTGCCGGTGTATAATCGGGTGTGTATAAATGTATCATCCGCGCACGTCCGTGGCACGCAACTTCTTCACCCTACTCTATAGATGACGCCCGGAAAGATAACACATTTTTTCTTCACCTTTTCCTCATCCCAAACTGTTGGTCCTTCGCCGTACCTACCGATCATCTGGTCGGTAGGTATTTCTCGGTGTGTAACATATGTATTTATACACTGCGGACAAGGCATAGCGGGGATTGAGAAAAAAAAACAACAAAAACAGGATTTGTATCGCCGGGATATACAGGATATACTTTGATACTTTCGCAGTCTATAACTTAGAAAACCTCAATGAGCGACCTCTAAATATTTTTTTTTTCGGGCTGGAATTTTAACTGGGATCTTTTTTCACCTTCCAACAACTTTTAAATAGGAGATTTTCAAAATTAAAAAATATCGATTTTTTTTTCGAATCACCCTAATGTATATACTGATTCTAATATATTAATTCGGTGAAACGTCGCAAGTTATACGACGGAGTCAATCATTCCCGTTGAAGCTCAAAATATAGGATTTTTCAAGAGGTTTTGGTGATCCGGTGCTCTGAAAGTGCTAGGAGTACTCCGCAAGGAAAGCGAGAAGTATACGTAGGTATACGTATACGCCTAAATGTATTCCAATCTTAAAAGATCCATGACCCCGTAAAATCGAAATCTCGCATGCATTGTTGACATTTTATTCGCGCTCGGATTGGTCCACGATGACCGGATCGAATCTCGAGCTTATCGAGGTTCGACTGGTCGCCGCGAGTGAATTTCGAGTCTTCGGCGTTTTTCGGCGGTGAATTCAACCGTTTCGTGATTTTTGACGGATGACAGATACGTCGGTCAGTTGATGGATGACAGATAAGGTATGTTGGTTGTGTTTGATCAATTCTGTTATCATTTTATACAATTACTTTACAAATCTTGAGGAAGAAGCTTCGAGTATAATTCAAAGATTAAACAAAATTACCTATGATTGAAGTTCTGTCAGAATTGTATACAGACACCAAACCATATCCGAATCTACCACACTGAAATAAGATTGCGCGCTAAAGCAAATGTACTGTTTTCACTGAATTATAATTTACTATTTACTGTCTATTTTGTATGAAATGCTACCTTTTTTTCATTGTCATCTTGTGATAATTTGATAGATATAAGGTGAATTGATGACATGTGCATACAATACGGTCAGCACAGCACACATTTGAATAAACTTGGGTGTGAAACACTCACAATCAGTGTACTCTATGTAATTCTACGGAAGTGTGTCCTTGAAGGGTACACGATACTGGAGTACTGAAGAATATTAATGAACATAGTATATTAATTAACATATTGAACTATAATTAAATCAAAAATGGAATCAGCTTCAGCACGCGTGAATATGGCAAATTTGACAGACATTCCCTATGAATGCTTCATGCACTTCAATTCTTTATACATATATTCATATATTTATCAAGTTCAATATGCGCCGTGACAATCTTCAAATGTTATGCCCGCATATATGTATAAGTGGTATATACATGTACACATGTACACTGACTAATATACACATGTACTATACGTCATATACATATACGTACATGTAACAACGATTCATGGTGCATATCGACGGTACTTTGGTAAAACCTCGTATCTCAAAAATCACTACTTTACAGAAACAACAAAAAACTCTATATTAATAATAAGAAAGTATTTTTTATACCTATTAAAAAATAAACTGTTTAATATTCTTACATAAAACTTATAAAAGATATAAAGGGACATGCGCTGATAATTTTTACAGTCTTAACTCAAAACCGTCGAAAATCGACATACGAGGTTTTACCAAAGTACCGTCGATATGAGCAATACTATAGTATTGATGCGCGTCGACTTTTATCGATCCTCGATGTTACCCCGCATAGTATGCCTACATACAATAGATACAGCATATACGCTCTTTTCTTTTGCCAATTAGATCGGATCGAGTAAATATTAGCCGGATTGAACACCTGGATATGGCTGGAGTGAAGAAACGCAGAGAATGAAGATATATTTATAAAATACACCCACCGCACATGCAGCGGCGATCCGAGCCTACCCTAGTACCACCTAGCTGCAGTATATCATATTCCACAGGTCCGGATTTCTGTCTTCCGAGGTAAAGCTATGCGTTATGACCAGCTTACGCATATTATCGAGACTTGATCGATCGAGGCAAAGGCCATGATCATAATATACTGCGCAATGTCGTGGACTTGGCGCTGAAAGGTTAGCGACAAGAAGAGTAGCCGAGTACCTAGGTAGTAGTGAATCATTAGCCGGAAGTACCACATGTATCAACGTATCGATGCAGGTATATTGGTCATATATCGGAGAAACGTCGTTCGTTGTACACGACTTGAGCAAACGTGCGCCTCGCGCATTCTTCTACAAGATTCCAAAGAGAAATCCGCGGGCTATACGCGGGTTGGTCAGGCTGGCGGCCTGTGGCAGATTGAGTTGATTGCTGTTATAGTTGCCCACCGCAGACCTCCGTCAAGTTGAACGCGTCGATAGATGTATAAAAATAAATTGTTCCTCTTTAACTCGCGAAATTGTCGCAGGTTCACCGCGGGAGTTGGAGTCATACGTCGGTTGAAACCTATATATGTCAATCTTTGATGAATACGCCGCTGCACTGAACTTCATCTCCGTCACATATATCGCGTAGGTATGCATCGCGAACCGGCACCGTGCAGTGCCGGTACAGATGCGTGTGGACAAACGCCCATATGGCGTGTCTATAATATGCAGATATCTTGCGCAAATATAGGTATACGTGGGCATGGTGGTAGTCGTCGTGCGGCGTTACATTTTGAAACCCTTATAGGGGGTGCGCTTATGGGATCAAGAAATTCTGAAGCTTATACGAATATGCAAATACACGGAATCTTGTGTCAATTTTTATAATTTATCATCATCGGTGTATATATATATATATATATATGCTTGAGTCCCGCCGCTCGTGTATTCGCATAGATTAGGCGAAACGGGGAGACGCGTTTTCAAAATTAGGCACAGCTATACTGCCAATGAACATGGTCGGTGGTAACCTTGTAACTTTTTGCTTCAGATGAACCGTTCAACGAACTCTTCTTCGTTGCTGGTACTCATGCCTATGTATATATCCTCGAACTCTTATGCGTCACCTATATCCTACACGCGGATGATGCCGCATCTTCAGAGCGTCTGTTCTACAAGTTGAGCGGGGGTTACATTATGTCGGGGTTGTAGGATACGCAAGAGAACAATCAGTAAGATTACACTGGTCGTCGTAGTCATTCGATGTATTGGTACATATATATTGATCTGAGAACAGGTGAGCAGGTATTGATAATGAAAATTATATGAACAAATATATACTTGATACCAATATAATAAAATTATACCGGCATATTCGTGCGATAGACATACACACACACACACACACACACATGTGGGTATTTATATATGTATATACACAGTATACACAGATATGAATTCATTCATAGTAGGTATACATATAGGTCATTCAACGCTCCGCCTGAAGAGTTCCAATCAATTTTTGCTTACCTAGCTTCAAACTTGTTCGAATCAATATGTTATGATATGTATATACGAAAGAAGACCGCAGCGAATAAATTACGTAATATTGGTTACTATGTTATGTCTACCCAAAGAGCCGCGATACTACTTGGGCAGTTCTAGACGCCCGACCTGAATATGGCACACGTATTTTGGCGCTGACACGTTATATATATATCTACATATTCACTTGGTTCCAAATTTATACAGCAGAATAGTGGCAATCGGATTTGATAATGTATATGTATATAGAAGAATAATATGGACGAGTCTGGGGTACAAATTCTTGGGTATACAATACTGGCGCACCGACATTTGATGTAAATTCGAAATTATACAATTTATGCATTATGTTATCTTATACACTACAATGGCGCTAGATTTCTGAATTAATCACGAATCGCGACCCCCGAAAGTCCACACCGCCTGTACGTACAGGCTCATTGTTGACACCATATTTTTGCACTTGCACGATTTTGATGCCGACAGGTGGCAACCTGCTGGCGAGACATGAAAGTGAAGATAAATCCCACAGACGCGGGGTATAGATGCGATTCCCACGATCGAATATAATATCACAAGTATACAGGTGAACGTGTAACCTGAATGAGTATAATAAATGTCATACCTAATCCGCGCGTGGAAAACGCCGGACGTACATATGCATATATTCTTATTCTTATTCTTATTCTTATACATATACCTATATCTATATATGTATTACGGTATAATATGTATATGCGAGAGGCTGCGTAAGACTGGCTGACAACGCTTTAAAGATTTTTCCACGATACATAACGTCGAGAGTTCGTCATGAAAATGTAAAAACCTGACATTATCTTCCCACCGTGGCTGATGGCTAAATTCTCATAAGATCATCCTCTTTTATCGCGAATGTTTTTCAACTCACCACATTTTTTTTAGGCGACGAATAAGTATCACGTGAGCTGTTCTGCTACTGCTGCTGCTTCGCTTGGCATATCCAAATATAACACTTCGCCTCACGGTGTAACACACGGGCACGCACGCACTACGCACGAACGCACAGACGCGCGCACACAGTGTAACAGATAAAATGAGAGAATCGGTACACCTCCTCTATGGAAGAACTTGACTAACTGTACGCGCCCTGGGAGAATACCCGTAATATAAACGTAAACGATGGTGACGCTTACGACTGTCTCAACTATATAGCAATAATGAAAACATAAACGAAGGCAACAGCAACAGCTGCGGTAATCATATAGTAATGATAATACGGCACAGGGCTGAACCAGGGTGTATCAATCCCTTCCAACAGTCTCTTTACCACTTTGCCTGTCGGCCTGCCAGTTCTCGTACTGCGGGAGACCGAAACACGGATTTCACGTCGCCCCGTGTCATAGATATCCGCGTTCCAACTGTAACGAGTGAGAACCTCTTGCCGAATGCAGGGGGTACCGCGGGGATGAATATGGTCAGAACTTGTTCGACCCTTGTATTTACTGCGAAAACGAGGTCGTCGCCCGACGCGAAATTGGCAAATCCCGATACCCGCGACAAATCAATGCCCCCGCGGTGCTAGTTGTCAAAGTCTCGTCGCTCTACGACTGAACGGACCGGTGGTAGAATTGGCCAGGGCTACAACAGGGTAGGTCCGCGCCCCTCCTGCCTCAGCCGCGGTATCCGCCTCAACGACGCCAGCGTCGTCTGGCGTCGCCTTGTATTAAACCGATCACCCCTGCTGCTGTTGCCGCGGCCTGCTATCGCTACCACGTACTTGGTAAAGAACGAAATGCTAAAAATGTTTATCCCAGCTCTGTTGATTTCACTCGCCCACTCGCCCACTCGTGAATGCGGCAAATATACCCTGTCTGTCTACTCGCGTGCCGCTGCCACACTTGCAACCAAATGGCTATAGACAGTGTGATTGATTGGAATTAAAGCTCCTAGTATACATATACATATACATACCACATATACATATACCTATACCTGTACACGAGGGTATTCAACTCTCGACAAATCTGCATTTGAATAGAGCGCGTTATGCCACGTGTAGAGAGAAGTGTTTGCAATTTTTTCAATTCAGCGCTTCATTCCGACAGGCAACTATTTCACTTGGATATCGAATATAATATATAGTGTAGGTATTCCATTTACAGCTCAGACGATATGTGCATCTTTTTACAAATGAAACGATGAAGATTTTTATTCCCCGGATTTGTTGCCGCCGGCATTCATACCATGATCTCCTCTTGGTGTCATATGACTGCCGAGGTCGAACCGAGCCCCAGGAGCAGTTCCGGACCGAGACTTGTTATACAGACAATTGGACAACCCTCTGGTTATGGTTATAGGTATATGAGAGGCATATTCGGTGAGCGTTGTTCACGCAGCCTTCGGGTTTGGCGCCACCTGCCGCCCACGCGATTTTCATTCCGTCGAGGGCTCGTCTACAATCAATGCATGAATGTCGCAGTCGTAGAATTATCGCCCGCCGGTCGCGTGGGACTTCTACTCTATCAGTGGGGTTGCCTTTATAGATTCCTCTGTCGGCTTGAAGCGACTGGCCGGGGAATGCAATGACGTCACTAACACTTCGTTTTCTCGATGTTTCTTCACGCGTACACGGTGGGTCAAAGAAGGCACCGATGAGACGCAGCTTCTCTCCGCTCTGGGGTCTCTTGAGACGTGGCTGGACGCCTGGAGAGCCTGACGAGCGTATACATATATTCGCGGGTCAGCTGTAGCGAGTAGCAGTGCCCTCTGCCAATATATTGGAGCATACAGCCTGCCTTCTTCCTTACCAACATTTCAAGCTGCTATCCCCCCTCCTCTCCCTTCGACCCGCCGCGACCATTGTCGGGCGTCGTCATTAGTGTCTTGTGTAGTCGCCGCCGCATCTCGAGACAAGCCTGACACCCGCCGCGTCACAGTTTCAGCTGACAATCGTGCTTACTGGTCGCATTACGTTGTCAGTGAGGTGGGCTGGTGCAGGATATCAGCCGATATCTTTGTATATCGGTGGAACGAGAAACGGACCGTTTACTTGAAATTATTGGTCGGCCGGCCTACTGTCTTGGCTACAGATTGACGCTCCTACATAGGGCGCTCCGTGCAGAGCTTGCGAGATGATCACCGACAGCGGGAGGCCAAGGTTTAACCTGCGGTTCGCACTAGAGTAATCCAGTTTGAATATAATGCCGCTCGCTACGCTGGCAGTGCCCTGGAGCGAACTCCAGGCACCCGAGAAGGTGAGCCATTGTATACGCACACACACGATACACATAGGTACATACCTATGCCTGCATATTTCACGTGCATATTTCATGCCTATATTATAACCGTATGTAACTGTAAACGTAGTTGCAATCTAGCCGACACTGGGTCAGGTTTATACGTTAGGCAACCGGACTAGTAACCAAGATAAAATGTATAAGAAGTCGGAACCAAGGCGACGGCAATCGGCCATCATACCGTTATCATCAAGTTCGGAAAGAATTGCGATTTGAAACGAATATATAACCATGAGATAGGACTTGCTCCTGGGGACGCGGGTACGGGCGTCGTACACTCTTATCTTACACTGTAATAGGCGTACGGATAATTGAAACGAGTCTCAAGATTTGTTTTTCAGCAAAGTTCCGAGATTCTGTCGGCAATCGAAGAAGCTAGCATGAGCGCGCAGGGTGATACGCGCGGATCGCGTTCCAACAGCTGTGCCGAAACTCATGAAATCGAACTCAAGGAGGTCGCGCGGGACGGCTACGACAAGGCGTATCCTGCCCAATTTGAACTTCTCAAGGTCCTGGGCCAAGGATCGTTCGGAAAGGTATAATAAAAGAAAAAAAAAAAAAAAAAAAAAAAAAAAACTAGGCGTGCCGCCTCACGCCACAAGACTCACCACAATCAGATACCATATAATATCAAACGGACTTACGCGATATGTATGCCCCTGTACCTATATATATATATGTATATATATGTATATGTATATTCATCTGCCAATGATTGTAGGTATATATGTATATGTATGTAAGTAATAGTATTTATACGCAGTAGTACATGTAGACATTTATACGCTGCTATAATGGGTTACGGGGTTGACCAACTTCCGCGGTGTTCCCCGCAGGCGACGTCGTTAGCTGATATATATATTCACTGATATGATTAATTCGCACCAACGACTTAATTTCATATAATTCACCATTTGCATTACGTGATTATGCGATTGCACCGCGATTTGTACAGCTAATATAGAATGCCGTCGACGTTGGTAATAATTTTCCGTATAATTATTGTGCTCAGGTATTTCTGGTGCGAAAGGTTGTCGGCAAGGATGGCGGGAGTCTATACGCCATGAAGGTTTTGAAGAAGGCCACGCTTAAAGGTATATTGGATATTTCTGTACAGGACAATCATTTTCCTTCGTTTCCTTGTATTATGCGTATGTATTCATGTGGTATGCATATCCAATACAACATCCATTATACCGCGCAAATGAATCATGAATAGCGCGCTCATAGCGGAAAGGGACATAATTTTTTACATAATTTTTACATATATTTTTTTATTCACCATAATTTGTACGGAATTTGAATGAAATCGGAGAAAAGGACGATTGTACAGTTTTGCAAGACATCGGACTGTATAAAAAAGCGGCAATAGTGACTCTAATGGTGGCCCTTTCCGCGATATGAGCGAACTCCTATACCTATATACATAAAACATAGTATCAATAAATATTCAAGATGTTGGGGTGAACGTACATGTTTCAGTTCGCGACAGGGTAAGGACGAAAATGGAAAGGAACATACTCGTAGACGTCGAACACCCCTTCATAGTCAGGTTGCATTACGCCTTTCAAACCGAAGGAAAACTTTACCTTATTCTGGATTTTCTTCGCGGCGGTGACCTATTCACTAGATTATCCAAAGAGGTATGATCATGCAGACGCTGTTCGGGGTTCGGGGGTTTGCGAGAGCCTCGCCTGTACCTCGCGATATGAAAAGACCGAAAATCGTATTAGAAATCTTCCCATGAGCGGGCTGATCGCGTTGCAGGGTGCAGACAGCGGATAACCGCAAACCGTAAGTCTAGCATCTGTCGAGACTATATTAATGTATATATATAGGTATACATTTTGAAGTTTCGGTACCTGCTGACGAACAGACTGGTTCACATTATTTCGTTTTCACTATATTGACGCGTTTCTTATGATCACTGCGTATCGGCCACAAAATACAGATTTCACTATAATTCACGTCCTTTGCCTCTTTTGCTCCACTAGGAAATGAAATCGAAGCGGGACTGTCATATGTAGCCCTACACTCATAGTTCCTAACTCTGCTGGGGTAATAATCATCCGCTACTGAAGCGCGAGGGGGGGGGGGGGGGGGGGGGGGTGGTCAAGGCATCAAGTCTCAGAACATTACTAATCAGAGATAAACTATGCAATTTTTTTTGAGGGGTGCCGAAATCGTTATGTACCTATACCTTCATTTTATAAGTACTACTAGTTGAGACCAGGAATTATTTCTCGCCTGTACCTGCTCGACGAATTAATGATGTCTGATTTATTTTTAAATCGCTCGAGTGCATGCCTCCGCGCCGGTGTCTCTGCGATATTCTCATACTTAATTCGATTACCCAAATTCTTGAGCAAGCTGCGCTGTGTCGATCTGATCGTGCGAGTATAGGTATAATTATAACGCCGACGGCTAAAGCTAGTCGTCAATCTATAGAGATAGCTGTAGTTGAATCTTGCGTGCTGCCGTGGTTTTTCCATCATCGCCCGCGCGTATCTACCTAATGGTTAAGATCGAGAATTCTCGTAGAACTTGTTCTCCCTTCTGATTTCAGGTCATGTTCACGGAGGACGATGTCAAGTTCTACCTGGCGGAGCTTGCCCTCGCTCTGGGACACATTCACAGTCTCGGCATAATTTATAGGGACCTGAAGCCTGAAAAGTTAGGGCATTATCTCACGCAATCTTTGAAAATAATCTACATATAAACTTCTGAGGATCCCCCAGGGACCTTGCCACTGCAATACGCGCTCCCGCGAAATATCCTTCCCTCTGTATAACTATAAGTTTTTTTTTTTTTTTTCCATCTGTCTTCAATGTTACTTTCTCCTGCCCCGTTTGGACTGCGCAGCATACTGTTGGACGCCGAGGGTCACATTTCGTTGACAGACTTCGGATTGAGCAAGCAGCCTCTGGATGACACGAAAACCTACTCTTTTTGTGGCACCGTCGAATATATGGCTCCGGAGGTGGTAAACCGGAAGGGTCACTCGTTTGCTGCCGACTGGTGGAGTTTCGGCGTTTTAATGGTAGATGTGTTATGTTCTACATATTATGTTCCATTTCGTATCGAGATAGTACGCCTAGTATATATATATATATATCTGTATGATTGTGACGAGTACTTGGGCGCGCCCGTAAAAAAAATTTCCGCGGCGTTTATCGCCAATATATGGCCCGATCGGATCACTTTTGAAACCGCTGAGCTTACATTTATGGTTAGCCCTGCAGTATTTCACCTATACAGCTATAAGTTCTGTTACTGGTCAACTGAGAATCTCCGTATATGTAGTTCGGAAACTATTGGGCCTACGAATTTTCGCAAACGGAGATTTAATCTTAGAATTCCACAAGGAATCTATACGCTCGAAATATGGCCCGTTCAATCTGAATCACACCGTATAGCCCCCGGTCCGGTCCTAACTGGGATATACCTCACGCACCCTATGCACCCTACGCACGATACCGCATGACGACGGGACTGTAATCGTTGAGGATTTGACGAATCGCAATGATGTTCGCAGTTTGAAATGCTCACCGGTGCCCTACCTTTCCAAGGAGCGAACCGCAAGGAAACAATGACGCAGATATTGAAGGCAAAGCTGGGGATGCCACATTATATATCAACCGATGCTCAGGCCCTGCTTCGTGTTTTGTTCAAGAGAAATCCTGCGAACCGGCTCGGATCCGGTGAGTTCTTTTCCCCTATGTCATTTCCTAATATATGTAGGGGATAGTGTAGTGTTTTGCGGATAGTTTCAGTTATTAACAGCTCACCGACATATCAAAAATGCACCCTCAAAAAAATCTTCCTGTTTTCATCTAATTTTGAAAGATTTCGACGAGAAAAAGTGATTTTGACCCCTGCCGTCCAATATTTATAACTTCTCTGAACAGGATTACCAGAAAGATTGGAAAGGTATGTTACGTTTTCTTGTTTATTCCAGCGAGGATGATACCTAATTGAAACTATCCGCAAAACAGTGCTTTCTTATTGTGTATAGTAGGTATATAATATAATGACTCTGCGTACTCTTGTACACTGCACGCTCTTGCACCACCTTACCCTATATACTACATGTATATACCTATACGCGTGTAATCGGCGTCATTCGGTGTCAAGAGGTGCCGTTTCTCTGGTTAATGAGGAGAGTGACCATATGTTGTCACGGAAGGAGAAGAAGAGTCGCAAGACTCTGAAAATTCTCGTATATTCGTTGAGCGCAGTACACGTATTGCCGGATTTCGGAAGGATCAAGCCCACCAACGGTGCAATATGAACTGACGAAAAGAGAAAAGCTGTACCTATTATGTAATATTCATCTCGATTCATATCCTAATATGCCCTACGTACTATACATCACGTTCAAGGTGGCGTGGACGAGATCAAGAGTCACACGTTTTTCGCTTCGATCGATTGGGGCGCGTTGTTCGAAAAGAGAGTGAAACCACCGTTCAAGCCTGCTGTTAGTAGAGAGGACGAGGCATTTTACTTCGACAGCGAGTTCACGTGTAAAACGCCGAGAGGTGAGCACTGGACCAACAGTTACCGACATCTGTGTCCCTATACTCGTATGGGTACGCAGTTATACCTATCCATGTATACAGTTCGGAAATACTCTGTATACAGGTATATGTATATTATGGTATACGTAATCGTGCATAAAATTGTTGTGACCCCGTAGATTCTCCGGGGGTGCCACCAAGTGCGAATGCCCACGAGCTGTTCCGAGGTTTTAGCTTCATAGCCCCCTGTCTCCTCGACGAGCGTTCAAAGACAATTATAGGAACGGGGCTTGCGATATCAACGTCGCCGTCGCTGCCGGTATCCGCAGCGGCGACAACCATTGCCGCGGGCGAGGCACAGTGCAACACACTACCTGGGTACATAAGTCGCGCGACCATCACCGACGAATATGAATTGAAAGAGGCCATTGGCAGAGGTAGCTACAGTGTCGTCTATCGTGCCGTCCACAAAAGTACGAGATCCGAGTACGCCGTGAAGGTAAGACACACCTTGTATTAGGCATACATACGTATATATGTTGTATTATAATATGTTGCTGACATCAATGCCGCTGATGTTGTATACCTCGAAGACCGTCCTCATCCTCTCTCTCTCTCTCTCTTGCTCTTTCTATTCAGATCTCGTCTCACCTTATTTCCTATATAGAGGGTGGGGCATTTAAAGTGAACCAGGCAATTTTCTCCCAAACTAGACGAGACACGAAAAAATGTTGGATACGTTAGTTTCATGGTTTCGAGGGGGACATAAGATAGCGCGTTCGAATTTTTATTAAGCGGAGGCGCCAACGAGATACGAAGGTCACCTTTGGTTTTTTAAATGGGATGGTGCATTTCTTATTTTGAAACTAAGAAGAGTACTCAATTTCGAGTATAAAAGTATAAGTACACCAATGTCCTAAAATTGATACTCAACGGGATATTTCAGAAATAAGCCAAAGATAAGTTAACAGATTTTCCATTTAAATGACATGTAAATTTAGATTGTTTTTTCAAATTCCTATTCGTATATTTGAGATTGATATTTCTCGATTTATTGCGAGCTTTGACTTTTTTGTAATATGAAACAAAAAAGTCAAAGCTCAATAACTAATGGCCCACCCTGTATACTTGTACTCTCTATACCTATGATAGAAGTTCTGCATTTATTTTCTCCCCGTTTCAGCTTTTGTTCTAAAAGAAAACCGGTCACCTAAAGAATTGCGTTCAATTTTTCTCAACCTCGTATAATCTTACATCCGATCCACACTCTGTCCCTCCCACACCTCGCACCCCACATCTACATCTACATATACATATGTATATATATATATTTATCTGTTTTTTTTTTTTTTTTTTTTAATATAACCGTCTATATCCATCTATATCTTCGAAACTTTCGCGCGCGCGCGCGCGTGTGTCCGCTTTGATAACGCAGGTTATCGACAAGTCAACGAGGGACCCTTCCGAGGAGATCGAAATATTGTTGCGTTACGGAAGGCATCCTCATATCGTATCGTTGCGCTCGGTTCACGAGGACGAGGGACGAGTATACCTTGTGTTAGAGTTATTGCGAGGCGGCGAGCTGCTGGATCGTATTTTGGAGCGGCGGAACCTTACGGAGAGAGAGGCTGCCGAGGTGACGCATACTATCGCTGGTGTGGTACACTATCTCCACGAGAACGGGGTACGTATCCCTACATGGGCTTATGCGGATACGCGAATACAGTTCGTGACTATTCGGGGGGAATCTGGTCGATCGATCTGTGTCATTGGAATTACAGGTGGTGCACCGAGATTTGAAACCGTCCAACATATTGTACGCAAAGGAAGGTAGCGATCCCACTTCCTTGTGCATATGTGACCTAGGTTTCGCCAAGCAACTGCGGGCCGAAAACGGCCTTCTGATGACACCCTGCTATACTGCAAATTTTGTCGCACCCGAAGTACTCAAGCGACAGGGTTACGACGCAGCGTGCGACATATGGTCACTTGGAGTACTCCTTTACATAATGCTTTCCGGGTATGTATAAGTGATGTCTCCGCGTACTTCCATCCATCGGGCCAATACGTTGGGTATGCGCGAAATAGTATAATCGAAATGCGAATAGAAATAGTAGATATTATAGAGTCGATCGAGCCGGATCCCTTGGAGTATGTACGTATCAGTCGATTCGTAACGCGCACTTTCGGCGTTACAGGTGCATACCGTTCGACAACAGTCCAGGGGATAGCGCCAGAGAGATCCTTGACCGGATAGGCCCAGGCGTTGTTGACGTTGAGACCGGAGCATGGACCGTCGTGTCAAGCGAGGCCAAGGAGCTGGTCCGAAGGATGCTCCATTTGGATCCAGTTAAACGGCCTACGGCCTCGGGCATACTCCAGTATCCCTGGATAGCCAACCGTCACCGGCTTCCCTACAAAGTCTTGCCACCTGTGTCTAGAGACCTCCGCACTCTGAAGGTCCGCGCCCCCACATGTGAATCACGAGTGACACATCAATGGCCAGCCGATTCTTATGTTACAGAGTGCCGTAGCGGCGACCTACAAAGCGATATCCAGCAGCCCTCGATCACCACATATCGGCCCTATCGTCCTCTCCGAGCTCGCGCGTCGCAGAACCCAGGCAAAACCGGTGGCGGCAACCGGTATCGGCGGTACCAATAAGTGATAATATTATAATAATAACATGATACTGTAACTTGTCCACTATATTGTACGTATATTTTGAAGAAACGAAAGAAAAAAAAAAAAAAAAAAAAAAAAACGCAATTCAATCAACTAAACGAAATTCATCGACCGATGCACACTACATGCGTATGCATATAAATAAGTAAGGCTAAAGCAAAGGAAGAAGTGAAGCACGGGCGAATGGAAGATTAGCGCAAAACGAAGAACTGGGTATACACTGAGAATCGGTAAAATATGTAGGGTAAGTAGATAATAATATGAAGAGGAATACAAGTGGAGTGTAGTAAAGTGAAGAGGCACACGGAGAGTAGGCTGCAAAATGATAATTATATTATTTATAGCTTAGTAGGAGTAGGCTGCAGAATAAATTATATTATTTGTATAGTTTATAGGTGTAGAGTGGCGAAAATTGCGCACCGGCTAAACAAATGGTATTTTCATCTTGCGATCGAATGGTGTAATTATTTGTGCCGCGAATATCGATTCGCCTGGCCGTATGCAACCCGCATGTTTTTCGTGCGAGCTCCCACTCGAGATTGCATATAACAAGGCGGACAATATGAAACATACTCTCAAGCACCGAACGGTGGTGCCATCCATCGATTATTAATTTTTGGCATTTTAAAGATTTGATATTTGACTTGAAAATAAGGAATACGTCAAGAATCGTAGCCTCAAATCCTGGTGGGAATATTTCTTTGCAAAATTCTGGACATTTCTCTGCGGGACGTTGCATAATTCTTCCACGAATTTCCGACTTAATTAACCAGCAAGGTTCAATCGTACGATACGATTCCTCAACCAAGGTACAGTAGAACCTCGATTATCCGAACCCTCCATTATCCGAACCACGATCGCTCAATCCGAACCCTCTATCATCCGAACCTGAACTTGCTGCTTTTTTTTTTTTTTTCTCGATGTGCGCGCGTTCTTCGTGTTCAATTACATAATTATGTAGTATGTATATAATTGAACTATTTCATTGTTTTTGTAGTAGTAAAATCCGTTTTATTTCCCTTACGGGTTCTTGGTTTTTTCCCGAGGTTTGCTCCTCTTTACGTCAATTCTTACATTTTATTCCGACATACATTCCAATTACTCTTATCTACTAACATTTTCCTTATTTCCTATATTCCCTATGCCTATATCCTAAGTCTGTTTCCATCCCTTTCCGTTCCTACCTCCTTTTCTACTCCTCTCCTTCTATCCCCTCTTTTTCCTCCTCGCCCCTTATTCTTCTTATTTCCTTCATTTTTCTTATTCCCCCTCCACTTCCCTCCAGAATCTCAATCACCTCTTCCCTCCCTTCTCCCTTCCCTCCCCCTGTGCCTTCTCTACACTCATTCACATTTGATCGATTATTCTACTCAAATATAATACGGTGAAGCTGAAAAATATTGCAGTAGTGAGATACAATAGATGTAACGTTGCGTACTCCTAGATCATTATATCAATGTTTTAAGGAATTCCTTATCTAACAATATACAATAAACCAACTGCAATGATTCGTCTTACTTAATTACGGGTAGTGGAAAAATGACCTTTGAGACAAACAATTTATACGATAATGTACCAAAGTAGTAGTAATTTATTTTCATTTGGTCAATGTACAATTTCTTTTTCATTTCATCGAGAATAACCATATATATTATTGAAGTATAGAAACGGAATCATTGACATGCACAATAGGTTCTTAAATTGTAGAAACACGTTCTGTACATTTACGAAAAACGTCAATGATTCCTCTGTTATATAAAATTGATTTTTTCAAAGAAACATTATTCGTTCGTTCAATAATTGAGATGTTAATCTTGAACTTGAGGATGAGCTAACAAGTAGTCAAACTATAACCCATTCAACTGTAACGCAGGAATATAATGCAAGATCTCTTTTTCATCGACATTGGGCTGAAAACTATTCATTAATCAACAACGCTCGAGGCTGAGTTTAATAATAATAAATAATTATAATTAAATATGATTATTATAATTAATAATAATAATGCTGAATTGTTCGTCTTGAATACGCGATTATATTGTACTACGATCATACATATATGTATGTAATTATAGGTATACGGCTATATCACGCGATGATAATTACTGTATACATATAATACATAAGGTCGATATACGTAAATACGTATATATATGTATAATGATGTGTTATAATCGCGAGTTTCTGTAAAATAAAGCGAAGACAGCCGATCTGTCATAATACATATGTAAAGTATATTAAAGACATGTATGCATCAATGTGTGTATATAATGGCTACAGGTATCGTTGTGTATGGGGTATAAGTGCATCGGTATATGGAAGAATAAGTCGAGAAGAAGATCGGCGAGGAACAGAGCACGAACAAATATACGTAGTGTGACGCGTATCAGGCTCGCTCCGAGCAGAGAGCGGCCGACGTGACGTTAGATTCTAATATAGGTAAATAGAGCACAGCTGACCAGCCCAGCAGCAGATTTGGTAAGATTTATTGGAATTTGGTAAGATTTGGTAAGATTTGGTAAGATGATTTATTGGAATTTGGTAAGATTTGGTAAGATTTGGTAAGATTTGGTAAGATTTATTGGAATTTGGTAAGATTTGGTGAAATTTGACGTTGACCTGGATGAATTATGACCGAAGTGACCTTGACCTAGATAAATTATAACCGAAGTGACCTTGAACCGTAACAAATTATGACCGAAGTCAACTCAAACTGGACTAAATCATAATCGAATCTTACTCTCACCGACCCGAATCGAACCCCAACCGTAACAAATCGTAACCGAACCTCACCTCGACCTAAGCGAAATGTAACCGAAGGTCCCGACCGACCTCAAGGTCAACGGGATCGCGCGCCGACCCGAAACACGCGAGAAAATATAGGAAACGGGGTAGTTGGAAAAAAACGGGACATTGAGCAAATTATAACCGAAGTGGACCTTGACCTAGATGAATCATAACCGCAGTTGACCTTGACCTTGACTTGGATGAATTCTAACCGCAGTTGACCTTGACCTAGATGAATCATAACCGAACCGAAGTTCCCGACCGACCTCAAGGTCAACGGGATTGCGCGCCGACCCGAAAAACGCGAAAAAATATAGGAAACGGGGTAGTTCCGAAAAAAACGGGACCTTCGAAAAAGGCGTTTTTAGGGTGGCATCGGGACTTGTAAAAAAAAAAAAAAAAAAAAATCGCAAAGAAAGGGAGGAGCAAGGCGGAAAAAAGCAAGAAAAGGGGGTTAAAAAAAAAAACCTTCAACCAGAGCAAATTATAACCGAAGCGAAGCGTAATTGAAGCAAATTATAACCGAAGTGAAGTATAATCAAAGTAAAAACTGTAACCGAAGTGGAGTATAACCGAAGCAAAAGTTATGACCGAAGTGGAGTACAACCGAAGCAAATCCTAACCGAAATGAAGAATAACCGAAGCAAAAACTGTAACCGAAGTGAAGTATAACCTAAGAAATTCTTAACCGAAATAAAGTGTAACCTAAGCAAATTTTGACCGAAATAAAGTATAACCGAAGTGGACAACAGATGAAGCGAAAAAATCCTAACCAACAGCGAAGTATAACCGAAGCGAAGTACAACCGAACTTCATGCTAACCGTAGTACGAGAAAAAATATGACCTAACTTAATCTAACTGAAGTCAAAAAAAAAGAAATTAACAGAACTTTATGCTAACCGAAGTACGAGAAAAAACAAATATGACCTAACTTAATCTAACTGAAGTCAAAAAGAAGAAATTAACCGAACTTCAAGCTAACCGAAGCACGAAAAAACAAAAACTGTGACCTAACCTAACTGAAGCATAAAAAAAAAAAAAATTAACCGAACTTCACGCTGACCGAAGCAAATTATAACCGAAGTGCAGTACAACCGAAGGGAATTATAACCGAAGCACACTTTGACCGAAATTAACTGAAGTCTGACCTAACCGAAGCTAATTCTGACCTAACTCAGCACTAACCTAACTGAAGTCAATACATACACTAACTGAGGTTAGGTTCGGTTAGGTTAGGTTAGGTTAGGTTAGGTTAGGTTAGGTTAGGTTAGGTTAGGTTAGGTTCGGTTAGGTTAGGTTAGGTTAGGTTAGGTTAGGTTAGGTTAGGTTAGGTTAGGTTAGGTTAGGTTAGGTTAGGTTAGGTTAGGTTAGGTTAGGTTAGGTTAGGTTAGGTTAGGTTAGGTTAGGTTAGGTTAGGTTAGGTTAGGTTCGGTTAGGTTAGGTTAGGTTAGGTTAGGTTAGGTTAGGTTAGGTTAGGTTAGGTTAGGTTCGGTTAGGTTAGGTTAGGTTAGGTTAGGTTAGGTTAGGTTCGGTTAGGTTAGGTTAGGTTAGGTTCGGTTAGGTTAGGTTAGGTTAGGTTCGGTTAGGTTAGGTTAGGTTAGGTTAGGTTAGGTTAGGTTAGGTTAGGTTAGGTTAGGTTAGGTTAGGTTCGGTTAGGTTAGGTTAGGTTAGGTTCGGTTAGGTTAGGTTAGGTTAGGTTCGGTTAGGTTAGGTTAGGTTAGGTTCGGTTAGGTTAGGTTAGGTTAGGTTCGGTTAGGTTAGGTTAGGTTAGGTTCGGTTAGGTTAGGTTAGGTTCGGTTAGGTTAGGTTAGGTTCGGTTAGGTTAGGTTAGGTTAGGTTAGGTTAGGTTAGGTTAGGTTCGGTTAGGTTAGGTTAGGTTAGGTTAGGTTAGGTTAGGTTAGGTTAGGTTAGGTTAGGTTAGGTTAGGTTAGGTTAGGTTAGGTTAGGTTAGGTTAGGTTAGGTTAGGTTAGGTTAGGTTAGGTTAGGTTAGGTTAGGTTAGGTTAGGTTAGGTTAGGTTAGGTTAGGTTAGGTTAGGTTCGGTTAGGTTAGGTTAGGTTAGGTTAGGTTAGGTTAGGTTCGGTTAGGTTAGGTTAGGTTAGGTTAGGTTAGGTTAGGTTAGGTTAGGTTCGGTTAGGTTAGGTTAGGTTCGGTTAGGTTAGGTTAGGTTAGGTTAGGTTAGGTTAGGTTAGGTTAGGTTAGGTTAGGTTAGGTTAGGTTCGGTTAGGTTAGGTTAGGTT